>BTSY01000004.1:15867122-18847122 GCA_036245785.1 Pristionchus fissidentatus
GCATCTTTACTTATTCTTTTTGTACTGCTGAACAAATTGCGAAGTGTCGACATCGTAGCCGATTTATCATGATTTATACAAAAAAAATGTTGTTTGCAGTCGGAGGATGCGCGTATTCTTTCACTTTTCACCATTGCACTCGCTTGAATTTGAGAATTTGTGATTTTGAAAGCATCTAACCAGAGAAGATCACAAACTATCCCTGTGTATTTGTGTCATTTGTATTCACGGAGTAGAGTGAAATCGCGCTCTGCTAACGATCCGGGTTTCCTCCGTTTTAGCGATGTTCATTACATTAAAACGTGGGTGCATTCTTTGGAGAGAACTCGTGCGTTTCTGGAGTCTGGAGAGAGAGACCGCGTGTCTTTCTGTAGTGTCTGCTCGTGTTGTAATGAAGTGTCTGCAACGCAATATGAGAAGAAAATGTAGAGAAATAAATCTAGTTCCTCCATTTTCCAATGCCAGTAACTTAATCACTTTTTGCAGACGCACAAATATAAATGAAATGTGTGTTCACTTCACGAGATTGAATACAACAATCATGAGAACCGTTGACAAACCGAGAACAGTGTGACAGATCGTTGAGAGAAGTGCGATCCAATTGATGTATTTACACAAACGTGCATAATATGTAGGTAGACATCATACGATTGCTTGTAACGTTACACTGTACCTATTCGGAAAATATGTGCAAAATGGATTTTGTGAGCACTCCATTTAATTTTAAGAGCTCAATGGACATTAGGGATGCAAGTTCGGCTTTCGTTTTACGACTTTCTCAGCGAGAGATCGGTAATGCGGCTGATAATGGGGAGAGAACGATAGAAAAAAAGAGACGCCGTATTACCAAAACCGACGCCGAACGGGCAACCCTAATGGACATATTTTATTATTGCAATTGTGTGGAATTATTGCTAAATCCATGTTCGCTGAGTTCGGTCATGTAGAGAACACTGGAGTAATGGTTACAGCAAGGAAGGCAGTTGTTCATGATAGTGATAAACAATTGGTTGGGTTGAATTATTTGAGAAACTAGCGTAAAAAGTGTGTAGATTGCTTCTGTCTTTACACCTCGGAACTCTGCAGTCCATGAATAATGGGGAGGCTGTAAATTCGATTGTCAAGTTGCGTAGTCGTTGACCTGCTGTTCACCTGCTTGCTGAATCATACAACACGCGCAGAAAGTGGGAGAAATACTCGCCTCTTCGAGCAAGACTCGTTTCCGCACGACCATACGAGTCACCAATGTCGGCTTTTTATTTTGTTTACGTTGTTCGAAATATCAATAGGGAATGATTTGTGGATCGTTCCTGAAACAATTGCGTAGCA
The DNA here is from genome assembly GCA_036245785.1 of Pristionchus fissidentatus. Lineage (NCBI taxonomy): Eukaryota > Metazoa > Nematoda > Chromadorea > Rhabditida > Neodiplogasteridae > Pristionchus > Pristionchus fissidentatus. The sequence continues at coordinate 15,868,452 of BTSY01000004.1, forward strand.
GTAAGCAGCCATTAAAAAACCTGCTTCCGTCTGGTTTGCCCCGTGATTACTGCCATTGATCTACACAACTTTAATGTTATATTTCATATACGCATCATTTCAGAGACACGATGGATTATCTGTTCGCCGTCAACGCTTCTCTCAACTATTTGTGCGTCGCAGTTGGCTTGATCACAATTCCATTCTATATCTTGCTCATTTTGGCCATGCTCAAGTCGAAAAATGATGCTGTCATTTACAACATATACGTGGTGAGCTCATCTAAAAAAAGCAAATTGCCTCCCTCGAAGAGTGGCAATTTGCTGTAGTTGCATAGGTCCATACAAGAGTGAACCAGTCCTCCCCATTTTGAATAACTCGAAACGGGACTCCCGTTTTTGTTTGGAATCCGGATAGACATTCAATATTATTAAAAAATAAAGTTCACGTTGAATAGGTGGATGGAATGCTAAATATTATCTCTATGTCCACCATTATTCTTCTCGTTCTCGTCCAAAGAGGATGGATGATTGAATTACTAGCAACTCAAGCGGTCGGAGAGGTAAGTATTCATTAAGGTTTGCTTGGTTATTTTTTTTAGAAAATCAAACTTCCCTCATTACAAAAATATATGTTTTTTCTTACAAAAAACACAAAATTTCAAATCCGAATAAGTTTTCCACAATTAAGAAGGTCTTTTGCGCTCTCTTGGTTGCGTGTCGAATGGGACAAGTGTGTTCAGTGTTGCTCATTTCACTCAATCGAGCGATCGCCATTAAATTCCCACTTCGCTATTCAAATGTAAGTATATCGGGGAATGCATCATGTATGATACTAACAAATAATATTTGCCCTCAAGGACAGTGATTTATAAATAAACAAAAAAATACACATTTTTTTGGTTTAACCAAAGTACGGTTTCTTTAGCAGATCGATAAGCATTTCATTTAGCCATTTTCATATCATCTGGTCAAACAACGGATTTTTAACAATATTGTTTAATTTTTTTTTCATAATATTCATTATAATATTCAGATCTATGGCATCCGATCAAGGGTCGCCATGGCACTCTTCCAAATAGGAATGCCGACAATGACTTATGTTGGGACGGCGCTGACCATGGATGTCGAATGGCGAATTCTTCCCACTGGCAAGACAATTGATGTCAGTCGATGCAGTGCATACTCTCTGCACTGAGATCAAATTTGCCAATATAACGTTCTCCGAGGTCCTTCTTAGAGATCGGATATCCAACCCTCCCCTTTCCATATACTCTCTCTTTCCGGTGAGCTACTGATAATGAGAGAGCTCGTGGAATGAGGAGGTGCGAGAAGCGTTCTCTAAGAAAAAAAACCTTGGAGAACCTTTCTGAAGAAGAGGCGCCTTATCAAGCGTCTCTGTATGCTCTCACTTGAAAATATTTTTCATGCACTTATAAAAAAAAATTAAATTAAAAAAAGACAAGCGTTATTTCAGTACCGATTCGAAACATCGAATCCGTTCGCATTCTTTTGCATAATTAATAATTTATCGTGTACCGCAGTCAACTTCAGCTGTTACGCCATAATTCTTCGCTCCATGAACAAGCAGCGCAAACGGGTTCGAAATCATAACATCTACTAACAACCAAAAAAAGGGGTTTGAAACACCACATGTCGAGACGGAGAGTTGAAACTTTTATTTTCGAGAGAATGTAAGAAAAGGCGAGACGCGTTCTCTGATTTTCATTTTCGCGCACTCTCTAACATTTTTACACTCTCTAACATTTTCAGAGTAATTTTTTGAGAGTATGATCGAGAGGCGAATTAGCTCTCTCTCTCTCTCTCTCTCTCTCTCTCTCTCTCTCTCTCTCTCTCTATCGCTCCTACTAGGCCTTTGTGCAAGATCCAATGTCTCCATGTCGAAATCAGCATGATTTTTTTTCGATTCAGCAACCGACAGGCAGAAATTCATCGGTATCCGATCATCAAAAGAAATCAGAGTCACAATTAAACACAATTGCCGTCGTTATCTGCGGAATCGAGGTGCACACCATTTTTTTTTCTTGAAAGAACACTCGAAATTTCGCTTGCAGCTTGTCGCATTTCTGTATGTCCTCGCCTTCGATTTCCTGGGGAATTGGGTATGCGATTATACACGATAATGTACCGCTCAAAACGGCTGTGTGCTGGAATTTAGTGTTCGCCACTCGATATAACCTTTGTTCGAGAACAAAGGAAGATTAACAACGAAACAAAAGAACTGTTCCGAAACGGAGTCGAAACGCGTTGTTCTTTTTCGTTTCGACTTTTCGAGTGGGCAGCGCTACTGGAATTCATTTGACACGGATAACACGCTGATGCAGATACACCCGATTGCAAGGGTGTTTTGAAATAGTGAACGAGGAAATCTATGTGCCCACTTTGCGTATATTGCACACTTGTTCATGTCCTCATATTTAACCTGTGCAGTTTGCGTTGCGTGCAACGGTGCACAATGTAATGTCCATTCTAATGGCGACTACTCCTCCCTACGCTCTCATTCTCTGCTCAACTGGTATCCGCGCTGATCTACGCCGACTTATTAGCAGGTTTCAGTTTTCGACAAATTTCGAGGGGGGTAATTTCGACAGAAACCAATATGTCTTAAACTCATAATCTTGCGGGGATATTTATTGATAGAATTTGGACGGTTATTTATTAAATTGATACACCCGCGAAGGTAGTGACAGCAAATATAAAAAAAACGATGAAGAATAAAATAATCTAAACGGGAAATTATAAGTACACAATCCCCAAAGTATTTTCCCCGTGAATAACTCGTTATCTTGAGAAAGTAGATGGCTATTGTCCAGCTTAAAATAGCAACTTTCAGGAACAGAGATCCGATACGCGCCGTATCACTACTAGCCACGCAGTCAAGAGAACACAGATGACTTGACAACCGGGAATAACGTGTTTATGATTGCCAGCTTCTAATAATTCTTCTAGTTTCGAAATGAAATAGTGAATTTACACTCGCACAATACAGTTGTATATTGAATAACTGAAAGTAGATGAATAAATTTATGGAACACATATGCCACATTTACAAAATATCACTTCCTATGCGTCAGGGAACATTGCACTCTTTAGCATGACTCCTCCATCAGCAGTAACGATGTGACCGATGAGAATCTCCGATTGAGAACGATTGGCGAGGAAAAGAATTATCTGGAACGAATTAATTCGTCTGACGTGTTCCAACGTTTCAATTTAAATTAGTGAACACACCTTTCCGATATCCTCTGGTAAGGCGATTCTGCCCAAAGGAATCATTGGATTTGCAGCCATGTCTTCAAATAGCTGAAAATAGATCACTTGTTTGTTGCGGTTATGAACAATTCATTATTGGCGTGAGACCATCGTTAATCGAACATTTTCAGTTTTACGTTAGAGTAATTTCCAGCAGAGCAATTTATTCTCTCACCAATAAAAAATAAGAAAAAAAAGTAAAAAGTTTAAACATAACCTTGTCTGACATCTCCTTCGAGGCTCCCGCGGCAACGGCAAAGTTTGTGAGCACTGGTCCCGGGCTGACATTAAAATTTTATATTTTGCTCAAATACATTCTAGAGGCTCTTGAGATGTCTCTTGCGACTTGATTCTATTTGCTTTCTTCGGATGCCAAAGTTCTCGAGTAAACGTGCTCTACTCCACTCTACTGTACTCACTTCACTGAGTTTACTCTGATTCCCTTCTTCGCCAGACTTCCCGCCATCTGAATTGTGACCTGGTCGAGTGCCGACTTTGCGGCTCCGTAGTACGGAATCTAAATAGGGTTTTCAGTTTTCAATCGTGGCCAATTCATCTAAAGTAAAATAGCAGAGAACAATTCCCAATTGACTCCCCCTCACCATACGAACATATAAAATAATCTTGTATCCTCCCTCATTTTTAGAATCACCATCACATTTGCAGGTGTATCACATAGATAAATAAATGAAACATGGTTTCGGTTAATACTGACCCATTTTTCTAAAGGAAAAAAATGAGAAAAGTTATACTCGTTACTGAAAGCGATTCTGACCGGATTGAGATGGTGGAAGGCTCCAATAGACGAAACGTTGACGATCGCTCCTTTCGTCTTCTCGAGATGGGGAACGGCGAGTTGAGAAAGACGAAGCACACTGAAATCAAGTTCTCACTTCCTGCCTAGAACAGATTGATGAAGAATTTAAAATATTGTTAAAATACATTTGTAAATCTAAATGTTGTGAGACAACTCACGGTTTGACATTGAGCTCCATCATCTTGTCAAATTCACCGACAGGGAGATCCATAATTCCCTTGTTGAAGCTCTCGATCGAAGCACCGCCAGCATTGTTTACCTGGATAAGTAAACTATTTTCAGATTTTTTTTGATGTTTTTTAAAAAAAATACCAGCCAATTTGGTCCTTTATTCGCATAGTGTGTGTAGGCCAAATAGTTTTTTTTCAATACAGAAATTTGGTCCCTTTGAGTAACGCCTTTCATGTACGACAGGGGAGATTGGAGGAGGATATGGTATGAAGAACTATGGTCAGTTGTTCGTTTTCGAGTCACTTTGTCGTCAGAGATAGGCTACATATTGAATCGCTTTGGTCTTGTTTGAATAGAGTTGTACTCACAAGAACATCGAGTTTTCCGAACTTTTCTACTGTGGCGGAGACGAGTTTGGCGGTGAAAGACTCGTCGGTGACGTCACCAATCAACTGAAAAGAGCATCGTGTGAAAAAGTCTTTGGACCATGTACAGACCTGAAGAATTTCGTAGTCCTTCGCTCCAGCTTTCAGGCAGAGTTGTCTCGTCTCCTGAACAACAAACGATGATAAAACAATATTATTCGTTCATTATTCCTCAATTCTTTATTTATTTAATGAATGAGCAAAAATCTAGATCGTTGTGTAACCTCAAGAGTCTCCGCGTTTCTGCCAGTGATCGTCACTTTCGCTCCATTCTTAGCGAACAAAACCGCAGTTCCTCGGCCGATTCCGTTAGAGGAACCTGTAAAAAATGTTGTAGCTAAAACTACTAGATTATCCCAGAATCGAGCGAAAAGTACCTGTGATAATGATAACTCTGCCAGCGAAGAAACTCATTTTGTTGGTAGACGTTTGGGCAAATTCCTTTTTCTACTTTCTGCTCTCTTTTATACGCTCCTCGTCAATATGTTGTGACGTTTTGTGCAGATTTCGTTGTTAGTCTGTTACTGTTTGAAGTGTTTGTTTGTCGTGTCTCTAAGCCGCCCGTGCTCTCTCTCTCTCTCATCCCCACCCGTTGTTTGTTACCAAAATTCAATACTCGAGTGATGTTTACCGGACATTACACAAGCGAAAATGCATCAAACATGAAACCTGCCGCACTAGAACGCTGTCAACTACATAGAACGAACCAATTAATGAAATGTCCTGTGATACTTCGGTATGTAAAGATTATTACGATATTCATAGGCGCTTAAAAACTTTATCGTAATTGTCTGTTTTGAATATTCGTGGGCGGGAAAACTGTCACAGCCGAACTGTTTTTCTTATGCAAGCCAACGAGGTTCAATAGAAGTGTTCGGATTGGAGCGGAGAGTTCATTCGACAGCAATAGAAATAGAATTGGATTAGTCATGGGAAAAAGGGCGATGCCAAGAGCGAGAAGAAAGTTGATCTGAAAGCACTACTGCAAATAGATCAAACAATTATATACGCAAGCAACAAAGGTTAATCGCGAATAATGTATTGTTATTCGCGAATAGATTTACTCGCCCTAAGAACACTTGAAAGCACATTCAACTTTTCATCGTTTTCCGGCCATATTTTTTTTAGATTTCAAGTTTTCTAAAGCCAGAAAAAGGCGTTGGAAAATTATAGTGAACCTCTTCGGACAACTGGAAATTGAATACAATCTGGGTAAAGTTGAGGAAGGACGGCATGTGAAGAAGGAGAATGGGATGGATCGCCTGCAACGGTTCTATTATCAAGTAGGGATTCGAAATGAATGATGAAACTACGGTGGAATTCAGATTAAAATTTTCCCATACCAAGTCTAACACATAATAACTTCCGGGAACAAGAATTGATTCACGTTTCTCTATTAAATTAGCATATGTGAATTTCCTAAAGCTCTACATTGGGCATCCCAGTTAGTAAGACAACGGGAAATGGCATGTCTCACTTGGAAAATAAGAATCTCGAGAACGCGTCGATTCATTTTTCGAGATCGATCGCTAATGAGGGAAGATTGAATGATGAGATGAATTCTGATTCCTGAAGGGGAATATGTTACTAGTAGGGAGCATGTTCGGTGTGCGTAAAACGGCTCTCTAGCTTCCCTCGCGATTTACTGGTACTAACTTTCTACTTAATTCTTTTAACTTATTTAGGGGAAATACTTACCGCACCAAACCACCACGCATACCATAGCAAAGAGCTCGAAGAAGATGGTGAGCGCCATGAAAATCAAGAATGGATCAACTTCGGACTAGAAAATGGAAGATTGCACTACATTTTTTTGTGAAATATTGCTTACCAAATTGCTGGCGTCAACCACTACTAGATATATTGTTTTAAAGTTCAGTTGATAATGTTGTCCGAAAACGTCGTTGGCTATCTCTCTAGAGAAAGTTGAAGCGTTCAATATTTTTTTAAACGTTCGACCTCAAATCGTCATTTGGTTGCATAAGGTAAGCAGATGTAAATATCCATTTGAAAACTGGAAAGAATATAAGGCCGTCGATTACTCTCGCACGAATAGTTGACGCGAAAGAGGGAGCCTTCCTATAATTATGTCTCATCAAAAAATCCGATCTGTTTTTTCCTCTAATCAAACCTGCTCATGAGGCGGTAGCGATTTAGAAATGTTGAGCACACTAGACAAATTACGAAAACATACGCAACAGATTGAAGCTGAATGAGATGGTTTGGGTAATTTATTTTTTAAACTTGAGCACCTGAAAAGCGATTGGAATGAGTCTTGGCACTTCAGCGAGTGGGCCCGTGGGAAAGAATAAAATGACGTGCGGCAAATGTGCCCAATACTGAGATTTATTTTAGTCGTTTCAATTTATAAAGATCAGTACCATCAATGATATCGAGTGAACAAGTGCGAAGAGTATGTCACCCACACAATACGCGAAGTAAACATAACGAAATGAGTCCAGTTTTTCCGCTTTGCTGTGCCATTTCTTTTGCTTTTTTTTACGGAAAAGGAAGACTCACATGACAAGAATGAAAACAACAATATTGAGAACTATTGAAAGCCCAAGAAATAGATAGGAGAGATTGGCATGTATTCGAAGGAAATCCATCGTGGTGAAATATTATCAATGCAGGAATATATATTATATATGAACGTGTATAATCATAAAGAACGTAATCTGGGGTGAAATAGCTACCGATTATAGTGTGTCTCATTCGTTCATGAACGTACAAAACTAAAGAAATATATCGTGCGTAAGACAGGTATCACCAGAGATTGCATGAAGCCGGGAACAACTTTCGAAAACATCACACAAAGTTTACCCTAGGAGCATGTTTTCAGCATAGGTTAGCTTTTCCTTGTGCGGCTTCTACAGTGAGAATCTCAATCGACTCAGATATTCACTCATATGACATAGCCCACCTTGTCTCCGCCGAAGTTTTCGATGTTATCACGCACCCATTTGAGGGACTCAACCTGATCCCACAGACCAAAGTTACCCGGGCACACCTGATAATATTTAATTTCGAAAATGCACAAACAATTGTTTATTCAGATCGAACTTCTTTATCACGCCAAAAAAAATGGAAACTGTTGAGTTTCTCACAATTTCAATTATTTTAAGAATTGTTCAAATACCTCATCTCCAGTGGAGAAAAAGCCAAGAATGCCGACCCTGTACTGCACGGTGACCACAACTATTCCATGACGGACCTGGGAAAGCCGGCACTTACTAATATTATCTATTCAGAGAAGTTGTTTCAGCATTTTGAGATCGAAACGATAGATGTATTAGTGTTTATACTGTATACGAGTTACGCACCGACGTGGAACTTTTCATCCATCATATGAGACGAATCGCGAGAGAATCGACCACAAGAGCCCCCTTGGAGGAAATAGAAATTCATGGTCTTCAAAATGGACGGAAAAATTAATTTAGGTATTAAAAAGCAAGGCGGTTCGAACTACGTTTACCGTTTTTCGATTAAAAAATTTGTTCACGAGCTGCAAACATGACGAAATAGAGAAAACACCGAAAACCACACCTCACGAAATTGATCATATCTCGCTTCAAAATTGAGATAGAAACATTTTCAAAAAAAGGAATTGAAGAGGAATAGATTCTCTGAAAATTTTTCCATTACGTCATAACTCTAAGTGTGAAACCCGAATCAGCCTGGTCGGTCATCGGCAAAATGGCCATAACTCGAACAAAACGAAAAACTATTTTTTTGGTTATGTGCAAGTTGTAGGTCATATATGATCTTTGGTCTGTGGGATCAGGTTGAGTCCCTCAAATGGGTGCGTGATAACATCGAAAACTTCGGCGGAGACAAGGTGGGCTATGTCATATGAGTGAATATCTGAGTCGATTGAGATTCTCACTGTAGAAGCCGCACAAGGAAAAGCTAACCTATGCTGAAAACATGCTCCTAGGGTAAACTTTGTGTGTAGAGACCGAAAATGGACATGAGAAGTTTCGTAGATCAAACCCGGCTGAGTTATGTTTCACTGCATGCCCAAAAGTTAAATTTTCAACTTTTGTTAAACGAGTCCAAATGCCTTACATAGCTATATTTTCTGAAAGCTCTCGTAATAAGGATCATTTCTTGTGTTATGACTTAGTTTCTATCTCTCTTGAGAAAAAAGTTATGACGGTTTGAAATGTCAAATTTAAAAGTTCGTCATTTGAACTTTATCGACCGCACTAGCAAATATGTTTATTCGATTTTACGTCCAAAAATACCCCTAGGCGCGTGAAATCAGCAAAATTCGTTTTCTGGGCCGGGGTCGTAGCCTCTCCTGAAAAACACGCCTTGCACCGTTACCAGGCACATCCCAACGTAGCGCGTCCTATTAGCCCCATCCACCCCCTAGAATTCAACGAATTATGACAACACGCCTAGAATGAACAACATTTAAAGAACAATTCCATTTTTTTAAAAAGTTTTTGGATGTTTTCATTAACTTTAATTTCATTTTCACCTATAATGTATTATGCTCGTTTTTTTGTTTTCACTCTCGTTGCTTACATGTCAGGCAATATTATTGGTGTCAGCTGGCCACACTCTTACTCTCGTCGGTTGTTTACCATGCATGGATGGTAATAGAGCAGTAAAGTAAAAGGATTTTGCACTACGTTTAAATTAGATATATATTCTATTCAAATTTAAAATGAAACTACGAGAAATTAAATTAGAACAATTTATCGCAAGGAAATTTAAACAGTTGTATGCAGTAATTCTAAATTATTTTTGGAAAAATTGATCACGATTCTTTAATATGAAACGGCGATAGACATCAGCATCATCCTCTGGCTCCCATGAAAATTCGACATCCTCCTTCCCATCCAATCCACACTGAGTTTCCTCTTCCCATTCTCCATCCTCGAGTTCCTCCACTTTCCAATCTACAGTTAGATCTTCCATTTCCACATCAGATCTGCGCCCTCTAACCACCACTGCTTTCTTCACGGGGATCACGACCAGTTTCCGAATGTATCTTCGTATCTGCTCTTTCGTCATCTTCTCCTCGATGGATATACTCTTATCTGCCTTCATCCTCTTGAAAGCCTCCTCTGGGCTTGCTCTTCTATCCAGTTTTTTTCTTCTCGAGCACAAAAGATTGAATCATTTGTTTGGCCTTCTCGGGATAATGGACATATTTCTTGGCTCCTCTTAATGCCCACCCCATTAAAGGTTGCACAATGGAACGGTCGTAGATTTTCTCGACTGCGTCTTGAAGTGGAGCAAGGGACTTGAGCTGCACTTGGTCCACTAGAATCCTTCTATAATAATGTAGTGATACGTCAGTGGACGTAGATTTCCACGGGTGGCTCTGGTGTATCCCGTAGGTGAGATGATTGATATAATCATCTCACCTACGGCCGTGCCGAAGAAATTCCGCTCCACAACAGCATGCAAATAGATGACCCTTATTTCCATGAGATGAATGTTCATTTGAGTGGTCTCCGTTATAATCATCACGATGCATGGTCTTTTCTGACTCTTGATCAGATGGATTATAGTGCCAGAACATAGCATGGTGATTGTGCTTGATGCTCAAGTGGTCCATTCTGGAACTGTCATCAGTTGGGAATCTTCCTGCATGCATTGCCTGCTCGAAGACTCCTTCAATCGAATGGAGATTCTTAAAGACCTCCCCCTCGCCGATGTCTCTATACTTCCATACTCTCAGACCGCCAAACAATACTTCAAAATAGGAGTAGTCCTTTACACGAGTTATTACCGAAGGTTTCGGGTAAATCTCGGGATCCGTGATGTTCCCCAGATAATAGGAAATTCCTGGCAGTTGTGGTGCCATGTCGAGTGCATTGATCATGTCCTCCTGGCTCTCAACTGTTCATCCACTGTCGATGAATCGTCGGAGTTTCGACTTGACGAGAGCGGCAATGCGGTCAGCTGATCCTTTCCCGTTCTGAGCCTCGGAAAAGGACCAGCTGAGCACACTCATTCCTTGATAGGAGAGGAAGGGGAGGGATCCGAGGGTGCCGGCGCTATGGTAACATCCTGGAAAGTTTTATTTAGTTGGTTTATACTATTTAAAAATCATGTAGATTAATACTATAGCTAATAAATTATTTTAACGAAGATGAAACGGAGGCTTAATTATTGACAAGCGACTTACCGGCGTTATCCGATCGGATGTGGACGCCAGTAATTCCCGTGAAGTTCAGTTTCTTCACAATATCTCCTATGATCGTCACTACAGCTTGGGAGTCCTGAGAACATATTCGAGATTTATATTGAATCACAAAACTCACTTGCTTATCTCCGTCGCACAACGTTTCACGCACGGACATTAGCGGGCAAGAGAGCGGAGAGCGGCAGAGAAACTAGTAAACACGAGAGAGCGTGTGAAAGTGAGAGAGCGCTAGACACCAGTCTCCGCCCCTTTGTTATTGTTTACTGTTCGGCCGCCCAGGATTTTAAAATTCTGCACATCAACCGTTCAAACGCAGGAGTCCCTATTTAGGGGGCGATGAAACGTTGTGCGTCGATCATGTGTATGAATGAGTGCTCCACAAATCGATCGCTCACATTGGCCAGAGCGTGGCAGATGTGCCACGAAAACCCGGCCTTCCCATAATATTCACTCTGCTCCTCGATGTGCTTCGTCGGCTCGTATTTCTGCGCATAATCGAAGGTCATGAACACATAATTAAGAGGGAGATGCTTGATGGTCTTCTCACGATCCAATTGTGTATAGATCGAATGCAGCTGAAAAATAAAAAAAATTTCATTCGATAAAGGTGAAATACCTCATGTGCTTTCAGCTCAGCAATGGACTCTTGGTGATTAGAAATGTGGAATGTCATCTCTTTCAATTCGATCTCGACGGCCGGTGAAGATGGCGATATACTCGATACGAGCTCAGACAATTCAATAAATTTATTTTAACGCTTATTTATTTTTAAAATAATGTTCGTGACTTATCGGAATGTCTTCGTGATATGATTGCAGCGGGGGCACTGATAGTTGTGCTTGTGACTCGGGACGACAGCGAACTTGATGTTATTGGGATCGGAAAGAGCGAACAGCATAGCATGGTCAGCCACTCTTCCGTCCGGTGTTACGTGCAGAGGATAATCAGTTTGCAAGTAAAGTCGGATCTCCAGGAACTTGAACCACAGTTCAGTCGCCTCTTCCTTCGTCAAATATCCGAGCACCTGTAGTCTATCGAGTAGCTGCTTGATATATTCGAATGCCTGAAAATATGACCGTTAAATGCTAGCTAGTAACTGCATATACTTACCTCATAGCCCGCAGCTTTGAACGAATCTACGCATGTGAGGCTGTGCCTCCTCGTGGCAGGTAAGGCGTTGAGAATTCGAATCATTGTAGAGTCGCTCATGACGAGCTTCGATTTTCCCTGGTCGGCCATGTACGACTTGAATTGACGAATAATTTCGGCATTTCTGTGATTAATGTGTGATTTGCAAATCCCTGATCGTGTCATCTCAAATCGATGCACAGGTAAAAAATCTGTATGCATAGAAGTATTCTAACTTTATATATTTACCTACCTGTGGTTACGGATGACATTCGGTATATCGATGAATTCTCCAGTCGAAGTCTGGGCCCAGTGCATGCCGTACGGTAGACCAATGATCAAGTGAGGACTTCAAAAGAAAGGTTCAAACCCATACAAATGAAGTTAGAAACCTGCTGATAAAGGCGACGAACTCCTCGATCATCTCCACATCATATCTCTCCAGCACTCTCTTCTTTTCCACGGGAATCTCCTGACTCATCGTGATCCGACGAGCCTTCGTGTACTTGTAGGGGCTCAGTGCAGGGAAGAAGGGGAGAAGGTCGGGAAGAGAGAATGGACCAGCAGCAATTGAGAGTAGAATATCACGAGTGTGCATATCATTGGCCAACATGAACAGGCGACTCAACTCAGTGAGGAATCCGGCGATCTTCGCATCAGCGAACTGATCCCATTCTCGCTGGCTCTTCCATCCTGTCTGTCTTAGGAATTCCTTGGATGCTTTGGGAACGAGAACCTCGGCAAAAGTTTCGCAAGCCTTTTCCCACGAACGATACTTCTTGTCCTGCGTTTCCTTCGCGAGATCCATGAAATTTTTCTTCGGGCACACACGCGTGATTCCAGCTTCTTTGCAGAATGCGAAGAAGGAAGATTCAAGAGCGGTCTCCGCTTCGCACATCTCCTCATCTTCTGCTTGAACAGTTGTGAGAGTGAAAGTCCTGTCACGCTCCTCTTCCTTTAGTTGCTCGATTGCACTCAGAATAGCCGTATAGTGATCTTTGCATACAGCTGCAATTCTTTGTATTAGTACATTCACAGTATTAATTCTGAACTTACGCAGTCCGACGTGCAGATGAATTCCCGATTGCATGAGGTATTGCTTGGTTTCTTCCCTGGTCTGAAATGCTCCATGTCTTTCATCAAGTCGCACGTTATGCGGAGGGTCGCTTGGCCAGCTACACGATTTGACGCTTGTTCCTACCAAACAGAGAGTTGTTGCTGATAATACTTAGATCTTCACCTCCGACTTTGATGTATCGAATGTGATGATGCTTCTTGATCCACTGTTTTCCCAATTCATCTGTGTTTCTCACAAAAATAGAGGTTAGGAGGAAGATACTCTATATTCTCCGGTCTGTTTCTGTAGAATACAGCTCCTCTCGCCATGATCATATCAAGGAGATCGAAGCACCCGTAATTTTGTCTGGCTGGGCTCTGAACCATGAGCTCCTCCATACTGAAAAAAATGTTTTCTAAATTAGGCGGCACTCAATACATACCGGGTTAAGTCTCCGGAACATCCCTCCGATACTTTCATTGCTCCTTGTCGTTTTGTTCTTTCAAATGATGTCGTTTGTTCCGTTGCGAAGAAGCAAGTCCTCTTAAAAAAACATTTAAATATTTATTTGAATTATGTATGCACCTCAGTCGCTGGTTGCGAAGACGACGGTGTAAGTACACATAGGACAATCGCTGCCGCACGTAGCAGATGTAAAGGCATCTGAAAACATTGAAGAACAAAAAAAGGGCAGGACATAAAAACAAAAATGAATTATGGCGAGAAAGGTGTCAAAGACTAAACGTGCATTGAAGAAGAAATATATCGTTTTTCATGATATAGCTATTTTAGTCCAGAATTGGGGGAGTGACAATTCATTCAAGAATAAATGGTCTTTCGCTCACTCACGATAAGACCGGCCCTCATAGATCTGGATCTAGTTATCCAGCAAAACACGTTTAATAGTCGACACTGTTTGCACCATTACTATTGCTGAACAAATCCAGTTTCCAGTCAATCCTTTCACTTTACTGCTCTATTACCATCCATGCATGGTAAACAACCGACGAGAGTAAGAGTGTGGCCAGCTGACACCAATAATATTGCCTGACATGTAAGCAACGAGAGTGAAAACAAAAAACGAGCATAATACATTATAGGTGAAAATGAAATTAAAGTTAATGAAAACATCCAAAAACTTTTAAAAAAAATGGAATTGTTCTTTAAATGTTGTTCATTCTAGGCGTGTTGTCATAATTCGTTGAATTCTAGGGGGTGGATGGGGCTAATAGGACGCGCTACGTTGGGATGTGCCTGGTAACGGTGCAAGGCGTGTTTTTCAGGAGAGGCTACGACCCCGGCCCAGAAAACGAATTTTGCTGATTTCACGCGCCTAGGGGTATTTTTGGAGGTGGAATCGAATAAACATATTTGTTAGTGCGGTCGATAAAGTTCAAATGACGAACTTTTAAATTTGACATTTCAAACCGTCATAACTTTTTTCTCAAGAGAGATAGAAACTAAGTCATAACACAAGAAATGATCCTTATTACGAGAGCTTTCAGAAAATATAGCTATGTAAGGCATTTGGACTCGTTTAACAAAAGTTGAAAATTTAACTTTTGGGCATGCAGTGAAACATAACTCAGCCGGGTTTGATCTACGAAACTTCTCATGTCCATTTTCGGTCTCTACACACAAAGTTTACCCTAGGAGCATGTTTTCAGCATAGGTTAGCTTTTCCTTGTGCGGCTTCTACAGTGAGAATCTCAATCGACTCAGATATTCACTCATATGACATAGCCCACCTTGTCTCCGCCGAAGTTTTCGATGTTATCACGCACCCATTTGAGGGACTCAACCTGATCCCACAGACCAAAGTTACCCGGGCACACCTGATAATATTTAATTTCGAAAATGCACAAACAATTGTTTATTCAGATCGAACTTCTTTATCACGCCAAAATGAATGGAAACTGTTGAGTTTCTCACAATTTCAATTATTTTAAGAATTGTTCAAATACCTCATCTCCAGTGGAGAAAAAGCCAAGAATGCCGACCCTGTACTGCACGGTGACCACAACTATTCCATGACGGACCTGGGAAAGAAAAAAAAATAACACAAGAAATGATCCTTATTACGAGAGCTTTCAGAAAATATAGCTATGTAAGGCATTTGGACTCGTTTAACAAAAGTTGAAAATTTCACTTTTGGGCATGCAGTGAAACATAACTCAGCCGGGTTTGATCTACGAAACTTCTCATGTCCATTTTCGGTCTCTACACACAAAGTTTACCCTAGGAGCATGTTTTCAGCATAGGTTAGCTTTTCCTTGTACGGCCATATCTCGATCCACTCAGATAGTCTCTCATATTGCTACTCTTGCGACAAACAATCACGAATTAATGAATAGTAGGTTGTTGCAAGTCTTCTTACGAGAAAGAATATTGTGTGAAGCATTTATTGATTGTAATAAAAAAGCAATTAAAACTTCCATTGAGGGACAACGTCACCATCTTCGGTCAAAGTGCTGGAGGCGCCAGTGTCGATCTCCTTTCACTATCGCCGAAGACCAAAGGTATGCATAAGCTTAGCCAAAAAGAAGAGATAAAATTCACATAATTATGTTTCTCGCACATTATTCTTACATTGTCCTCTGTGTATGTCACATAGGTATCTAGATGAATATTTATACATGTTAGACATGTGATGTGGACAAAAAAAAGGTTTTAGGATTGAAGAATAAGATTCGTTTAGGTCTCATTCACAAGGTTATTCCAATGGCGGGGAACGCGTGCGCGCCCTGGTCGCACCAGCAGTCGAGTGCTCAATTCAGCAGAGATTACTATATATTAGAAAATGCTAACGTCTGTCTGTCTGTCTGTCTGTCTGTCTGTTTTTTTATTTTTTATTCCTTCCTTTGCAATTTTTTTCATTTATTCGCTATAAATCGCTTCAAAATTGCGCAATCTTCTCAGAACCTTTTGCATATGATAACTGATCAGAATTGCTTTAAAATTTTACAAAATTTAAATCACCGAATCCATGGCCAAGTGGGTTATGCGCTTGACTAGCAATCCGAGCGACGCAGGTTCGACCCCCGCCGCGGGCAAACCTTTTGCCGCATTTTTCGCGAGTGTCAGAAACCGTTCTAACACGTTTTTGAGTACCGTGAAACACGTTTTCACCTGTTTTGCAGAATTTTGACGTGAGAAATCGAAAATTTCGAAAACTTCCAAAATGATTCAGAGAGCGTAGGGGATCACAGGAAAAGTGTTTTGCGATGTCAGAAACGTGTCTGAACGTGTGCTAACACATTTTAACCTAAAAAATCGAAAATTTCGAAAAAGTCCCAGAATCATTCAGAGAGCGTAGGGTATTACAGGAAAAGTGTTTTACGATGTCGGAAACGTGCCTGAACGTGTTCTAACACGTTTTAACTTGGAAAATCGAAAATTTCAAAAAGTTCCCAAATGAACCGGCGATCGTGGGGAATCGTGGGAAAAGTGTTCTGCGATGTCACAAACGTGTACAAACACGCACGACGAGTACATACGAACTGAATACACGGTATCCTGCGGTTCCGTTGAGAACGCGATTTAACGTGAAAATCGAAAATTTCGAAAAGTTCCCAATTGGTTCGCAGAGCGTGAGGGATCACAAGAAAAGGGTTTTGCGATGTCAGAAACGTGTCTGAACGTGTTCCAACTTGTTTTAACTTGAAATATCGAACTTTTCGAATGTTTGCCAAACAAATCGGGGAGTCTCGGGGGTCACAGGAAAAAAAAGTTTTGCAATAAAATAAGAAGGTTCCAGGTTCGGTCCCCTGGACCGAACACGGAACCGGCTACCAAGCTCCCTCTGGAGCGAACCTGGAGCCGGCTACCAAGCTCCCCCTGGACCCAACCTGGAGCCGGCTACCAAGCTCCCCCTGGACCCAACCTGGAGCCGGCCACCGAGTCCCCCTGAACCGAAACTGGAGCCACCTACCGAGCTCCCCCTGGACCGAACCCGCACCCAGAACTATGCATAGAGCGTAGTGTGCGCATAGAGCGTAGTGCATTTAACCTCAATACAACCCTGCTAGTTATGCGGAAAAGTAACTAGGAGCGAAGGCAGGAAAGAGTGAGGAGGTCAGATTTACTTCATTTGCTCTGTCATGTAAGTTTCTCTAAAATAACCGACGGCGGCCACTAGCCGGCCACCAAATGTTACTAGTACGGCAACCGGCGATTCTCTAGAGCTGTCCCACATCCGCTTTTCACATAGCTAAACTTGTTCTAGCTCATGGACAATATTCGTCGTCTTCCTGCGCATCTTCTTGTGCCTGAGCTCGAAACGATGGAAGTTGGAAGAAAAACTTTTGGTAATCACAAATCCTAACTTTGCAATGAATTCAATCTGCGTCTTTTTTGGCAAAGGGATGAAACGATAACGTTCAGCATATGTAATCGATTTATCGTATTTAGCAATAAAACTATTTCTATAATTATGTGGTTAAAATTAATTGTAAATTGAGGATTCACCCCCGTAATTGACGGTGATTTCCTTCCTCTTCCTGTGGATGAACTGAGAAAGTTTTCTCCCGTCTTTCCAGTCGTGGCTGGAGTGACGTCACTGGAATGCGCTCTCTTCAGTAAGTTTCCAATTTACATTTGTCGTTTTTCTATAATTATAATTTTTCAATTATACGTAATTTTCCTTCACGTTTGCCATAATGGCATTTCCGATGGAGAAACAACTGATTTCTTTTTTTTCTAGTTCCCAACATTCCGCATTTTATCAACGAAGACTGGCTAAGACTCACCGTGGAGTCTTTGCTGCCGGAGGTATTCACATACTTTATCCTTTTGACGCATATTGAACGCGTATTATGAATTACATAATGGCTGCGAAAATGGTGTTTACATATTTCATAAAAACAACACTGCGGTCATATCACATCCGCATATTAATATTATGAATTACATAATGGCTGTGAAAATGGTGTCTACATATTTCATTAAAACAACACTGTGGTCATATCACATCCGCATATTAATATTATGAATTACATAATGGATGCGAAAATGGTGTTTACATATTTTATTAAAACAACACTGTGGTCATATCACATCCGCATATTAATATCTTTGCAGAATGCCATTCAAGAGAGCCAGGAGCTCATAAAACTGTACAAGGAAATTGGAGTGAGGAAGCAACCGCAACACGATATGTGGAGAGCAATAATCGAAGTGTGTACACGTGCATTCAGAAGTCGAACAAAGAAACAATGCATATAATCATTTTGAAGTACTTCACACATCATTTTTCCTAATTTATTCTCATGTATTTTGAGTCGTATATTGAAGGTTGTGAGTGATAACATGTTCCACACTCCGACGGTCGCATTCGTCAAGCAATCTGCTCAGAAGGGCGGCCGCTCGTACATGTACTCATTCGAATACTACAATCCCCAGTGTTTCGGAACGCTCGCAGAAGCCTCACCAGTCGAAGGTGATCTTCAATTATTTATCTACTATGGTGCTCATAGCATTGGTTTTCATCAAAGTAGGAAAAATATATAAATATTTACAAAATTCCATTATTGTCCTCGTGATAACTGTTGACCGACCTAAAAACAAACAATGTGATTCAGATGTCTCTCATTGTGGCGAACTCGCGTATCTCTTCAATGCCAGCGTTTCTAACGCTTTTTCATTCAACGAGAACGATAAGAAAATCGCCGGATACTTCATGAATGCTTTCGCTAACTTTGCCAAGCGCGGGTGAGACTCATTTCACAGAGTACGATCGAGTTATCAAAGAAGGAACAACCAACGTGAACGAGTCATTCGTAGTATAACATATAAATATATGCTATTGAAATGACCATACTTACAATTAGAGGGTAGTGCGCATAAAAAATAAATTTTACAAGGGCGTACATTGAATATAAGTGATTCAACAGAAGACATGTCTTATTTAGTGTGTGAATGCAACGTCGGTCGGTATATCAGTGCGTTCGCGTAAGAACCGCAAAAAACGTTCACAAATCCGTACACCAAAAAGTGACAACTTGAGTTTTTCACAGATTCTGATAGCCCTTGGTGTGCTCTATCGATTTCTGTTTTATTCATGCCTTTGATTTTCGAATTTGCATAATTATGAGTGTTCAAAGTTCGAATAGATTCAAGGTATTTCAAGTATATCTCTTCAGGGAGAAGAGCTAGAAGTTTTGTCTAAAGAACACAAATGACCGCCATGATGAGCTGCATCTACCTATGTCATTCGTTTATTCAAATTTTATATTTTGAAAAAAAACTAAAAAAATTAATGACGATTTTCTCGAAAACCAAGCCGAGTCCAGTCACAAATTTTCGATATGTTGTTGCCCTGGGTATAACCTATCGAATCCACACAATTACATGATGTATCGAGGGCGGGATAAGGTTGATATTTTCAATACAAAATTATATAAAACGCAAGAAAGCCCCTCATTTCACCCTTATTTCACATGTTAGACACGAAGTGAGCGGTCTAAAATTCACGTAATTCTCATTTCACACCGCGCAGCTCGCGTCAAATGAGGAGAATGATGGTGAAATAAGGGTGAAATGAGGGCTTTCGTGCGTTTTATATAATTTTGTATTGAAAATATCAACCTTATCCCGCCCTCGATACATCATGTAATTGTGTGGATTCGATAGAATATACCCAGGGCAACAACATATCGAAAATTGGTGACTGGACTCGGCCTGGTTTTCGAGAAAATCGTCATCAAATTTTTAGGTATTTTTCAAAATATAAAATTTGAATAAATAAATTACACAGGTAGATGCAGCTCATCATGGCGGTCATTTTTGATCTCTAGACAAAACTTCTAGCTCTTCTCCCTGAAGAGATATACTTGAAATACCTTGAATCTATTCGAACTTTGAATACTCATAATTATGCAAATTCAAAACTTGAAGTCATGAATAAAATAGAAATCGATAGAGCACACCAAGGGCTATCAGAATCTGTGAAAAACAAAAGTTGTCACTTTTTGCTGTACGACCATGGTTGTGATTCTTACGCGAACGCACTGATATCTCCGGTTCTCCGCTCCTTTTGAATGTCTCATAAATCTCTTTTACAGTGATCCGAATCACGAGGGAGAGAAGAAATGGCTTCCGTGTGACGCAGAGAATCCCGAGAGACACATGGTCATCGACCTCAATCCGAAACTAGAGAATCAATACAGAGAAGGAAGGTGTTCCCGTTGGATCGATCTGCAGAATCACATCTAATTATGTTCTCATAGTAGCATCTGTTTGTATCGTTAATATGCGAAACATTTACAAATTTGGAGCAACATGAGAATGAATTTTCTGTAGAGCAGTCAGTTATGAAAAATCTATGCTGAAGAAATCCTACATTCAACAATATCGCGTAGTGCAGGTTGTTGTTTGATTTCAGAAGAAGAAAAACTATTGTTTGTGATGCAGCGTCGAATGGCAAGGTGCAAGTGAGACGCAAATTCCATCGTAAATACAATTGACACAATTAGACAGAGGGAGTTTGTGATCTTCTCTGGAGATGTGTTCCTGCCTCACAAATTCGAGTGCGCGGGCGAAGAATGGGAGAATACGTGCAACAAGAGACAGTAAACAATACATGTTGAGTAAATCATGATAAAGCGGCTACAATGTCCAATCGGAATCGACACTTCGCACTTTAATTACCATGTGCCAACCAGAAAAAAAGGTGAAGTAGAAAAAGCAATTAGAACCGCTGATTTCAACGACATCATTTGGATCGGAAAAGATATGAAAAATCAAATTCTGAAATTCTTTTAAATTTTAATAACATCTAAATGCTACTTGGTATGTTGTGCTTTCGACAGACACCACAAACTAGAAGGGAAGTAGACTAAATACAATGGAAGGAGACGTGTCAACAACGAAATAAAGCAGGAATTCTGGAGTAAATAGTGACAAAGCGACCACGATGTCCACTCAGAATCGACACACAAACCTTATATAAAAAGAGATAATAAATAAACAATAACCATTCTCCATCAGAATGAGTTTCTTCAAGGGAAAGGTTGTCCTCATCACAGGTACGTTATCTTTATTATATTTTTAAATATCAAAATTCAAGTTAATTTATAAACAAATGATAGACAAAACTATATTTAGGATCGTCGAATGGCATCGGTCGTGGCACCGCAATTCTTTTCGCCAAAAATGGGGCGAAAGTGACCATCACTGGCAGGAATTCGGCGGCGCTTGAGGTTTTAATTGACGTCTAGATATGTTTGGCCTAAATTGTCGTTATACATTTATCGAGAGTAGGCTATGAAGAGGCTTAGCATAAACCAAGACATACTAATTTGCAGGAAACGAAACATCTCTGTCTACGAGCGGGAGCTAAGAGAGAAGAAGTGCTACATGTAAGTGGTCGTAGTCCGTAATTGCACTCTAAATTTGAAATTTGAATATGCTCGGAGATATCACCGATGAGACGTTCGTCAAGAATTTGATTTGCGCTACAATGGAAAAGTTCGGAAGACTCGATGTTCTGGTAACTCTGATTTCAATCTTTGCTTAACCCCTCTCAAGCGAGAATGTTCGTAAACAGTACTGCGGTGCGCGATTACGGTTGGGTTTTTTTTGCAGGTGAACAACGCAGGTGGATCAACATTCGATATTCTAGCCAAAACGGTTCTCGATACTCCGATCGCTGAATTCGACGCCATGATGAACGTCAACGTCAAGTCGTAAGCGATTTTTATTGAAATTTTAATTTAACCCGCTCTATACTTTCACAGAATCTGGGAAAACTAAACAACAAAAATTTCCTAATTGACAGCGTTCTTCGCATTTCCCAAATTGCGGTTCCTCATCTCGAAAAGACAAAAGGAGCAATAGTAAATGTGTCTTCCATTGGTTCACAGCATCTCCTGAGCCCGGTTTGTTAATTATAATAATAGTAAAAAATAACACAAAAATTGTAGAAAATTTTTTTCAATTAGACGAATGATTTTCGTACATCTGCGAATCAGTTCAATAGAAAAATATCCGGTTTGATGAATAAGAGATAGAGGAGTACAATGTCAGAATTGCGAAGTCTTCCCTGCGGGACTGAAATGATGTCAATTCCTTTCAGATGCCATTCTATGCAACTGCTAAATCCGCTCTGGATCAGATCACGGTTCAGATGGCAGGAAGTCTCGCGAAGAAGGGAATTAGAGTAAATTCTGTCAAGTAAGGGAAATTTTCCGCTTTTCTGGTAGTAAATGGGCTCAGAGGACGCAGATTATTATAAATTGTCATTGTTAATATGAGAGGAATCGCGAGAGAGTCGACCACCCCAGGACGTAGAAATTTATGATTTTTAATTTGGCTGAAAAGTATATCTAAGGTACTTGAGCACCTCCTCTATCGATTGGCGTTGACAGAATTTTGATGAAAAATTTCGCAATCGCGTGAAACATATCCAAACCTGGAGTCTCCGCAGTTTTCCACCGAAAGGACAAAGTTTGATAAATTATAACTCGCTTCAAAATAAAGATAGGGATTTGCGATTTTGTTTGTTAGATAGACAAAAGACTCGGCTACAGTTACAACTGTCCCAACTCATTCCTGGCTGATGCAGTGGAGAGAAGAGGTCGGTTTCACAAAATATGTTATAAATCGCTGTAAAGTTAAATGGGGTCTTAGGTTCTTTGTGCGCCTGGACATGCGGCCGGAGTACTCACTATGTACCAGAAATAGGCAAAATCGGCCCATGCGTAGGTCTCGCGCTAGGGAATCTGTAATTTTTGAAAATAAATATATTAATTTCGAAATTACAAATTGTGTTATTTTCGGTGGAAATATTCGCAAAGTGTCTGAAAACACCACGAAAGTTGTTTAAAGGGACTTTTAAAGCGAACTTTTTGAGAGAAAAAATTCGAAAAATTTCAGGGCTGAATTTCACTTTTGACGAAACTCCACTTTTGAAACGTTCTATTTTGTGCTACCGCTTTCACAATGATTAGAAATGATGCTCGGATGAAGATTGGCACATATTCCATTTGACAATGAAAAATTATTTGCAGTAAAGTAATCCAAACTTTGAAATTTAAAAAAAATATTTTCTAGAGGCCCTATTACCTTCTCATATCGACTAGGAGTCTCATCTGGGTGCGTAGAACATTTCATAAATTGAAAGTTAGTGGCTATCTCTTCGTTGAAAAGAGTTACAAAGCTTAGAACATTGGGTATCTGCATTGGGACGCACGCTCTGCCTTCTCTAGCACTCTCTCATTTTCACGCACTCTCTCGCTGGTTCGGACCCCATTACTCTATTTCAGTACATTGATAGGCAAATCTACTACGCCCTATGTCACATTTACATCACTTCGTGCAAAGCCTGGCAGGGACCGAAAATTTACATTGAGGGTAACCGCGTACGGTCAAAATCTCGATTCCAGATGTTACTCAGGGCTTCGAAAATGAAATGAGCTGGTATTATGTTCAAATATAGTGCACGTACACTACTTTCAATTGATATTAAAAGCAACTTCATTGCATCCTTCGAAGCAGAAAAATATTGCTATAAACTATACCACCCCTTTTTTTTGTTATCGAAATTGACATGTTGGCGAATATTTCTACGTTCTTTCACGATGAAATTCAAATATCTCTTGATTATTCTGGAGAGTAACCATAGTCAAAAAGTTTCTACTAGAAACATGTCTCGAACTCTCCTTGTTCCGATGCCAGAGAATTCCTACGAAACCACCATAAGACCGATTTTTTCGAAAAATTTCGAGATTTTGGTGATTTTGCCCATTTTCAATTCTCTTGGAACAGGAGGTTCAATATGCTAATCCATTGTGATGAATACTTGTATCACTAGTATTACACGAATACAGCGCCCCTGATTAGACAATATCTGTGAGCTCGTCTACTGAGTTGTGTGATCCCAATCTGGGCACGTGGTTTATGAGATTACTATACTCGACTAATCATATCTGTTAATTCTGGAAGCTGACCACCGAATGAAGTATAGTGGTTGAGAGGTGTGTTATGGGGCTACTCATTTTTGATTAGGCCCAATGATAGATAAATTTCCGTTCTCAAATCCAACCTCTGTGAATATTATCGCGGGTTTACAATAAATTGGTCTTTTCTTCTTTAACATTTTTCCCGGAGCTAGAAATTGCGAATGGTTCAGCCAATGTACGACTATAGACAACAACTATTGCCCCATAACATACCTAGAACAGGGGCTGTTTGCAATGACACACGCTGAGATACATTGACTCCAATGTCACACCCAAAATCGAGCGAAACTTTCTTAACAGCCTTATACAATATTCCAGCCCGGGTCCCGTTTCCACAAATTTCTTCGCAAACGCAGGCAGTTCTAAGGAAGAGCAAAAGAAGGTGGAAACGAATTCTCCATATATTATACTTTGTTATGCCGATTAGGAATGACGTATTGTATTTTTTTGTTGTTATAATCGCCAATTGTATTTCAGGTGTTCAGCAGCATGGCTTCTAATCCCGTTATTCCACTGGGCAGAATTGGTATTCCCGACGACATCGCCAAGGTATGAAAAAACTTGTTCTATCGAGCAGCCCACCCTACCGGCGCGCATCACATGTTTTAGCCGGATACAAATGCTGTGTTTGTAAAGTCGTTTTCCAGATAATTCTCTTCCTCGCCGATCGTTCTCAATCAGAGATTCTCGTTGGTCACATTGTCACTGCTGACGGCGGTCTGACACTCAAAGGAGTGCTCTTCACAGACACTTAACTGGGCCGATAATTAATCAATTAACCCTAATTCAACTCCTTGATCTCATCCACCTTAATTATTTTGATAAAATGTGCATTCAGCCGAATCAATGAATCAACTCGGTATTGAAATTTCACACCAGAAATGTCGATGGGCATGCCCAAGGATAGAGGGAACACTCAAATCTCCCTCACACACACACGAATTATCACCCTCTCTCTCCTCTCGTTCATCGATAGCAACAAAAGAGGCACGAATGACGCTGAAGAGACGCCACGGATTCTTCAAATGGCCCTTTATTTTGTCTGCGCTTGCATCCCCATCATTTGATGTCTGGCACATCACTTAATTTCGTTATGAGTACCCTAGTATTATATTTTCCTTGGTATTTTATACTTTTTGTCATTGGAAAAGGATTTGGATTACCATCCACACTGTGATTGCACATTTGATTCCACAGATTGCAAATTTGCTAGGAGAACCGGTTAGGAAACGAGCGGGCGGGTGGAAAGAGGAGCGTGGAAAACCGTTTTCCAAGAAACGAAGCCTCTTCGTTCTGCGTACTTCGGCGCAACATTGTCAGAAGATGAGGATGGCATGCTACGGAAAATAATGTTTGTCGTATTGATGCTAAATTTGCTCCATTTTCGAACAACACATCATTGCTTGCTCGTTGGATATTTCGTTTGTCATCAATGACAAATAGGATTCTTTACCCAACACTCTCCTTCAGATAGCCTCTGATTACTGGGTCAATGCAGCTGTCCTTGAAATGTGTAGAAAGACTATCAAACTACTAGTTTAAATTTTTAGCATCTTTGCAATTTAACTAATATTCCATCATTTTTTCTACTACCTTTTCGATCACTTCAATCCCACCGTTCTGGGATTTCTGGGAAAGCATCTACCCATTCAGGGTGAGCTTGACTCGTTATTCTGCAAATTCCAGATAAGAATTAAAATTCTCAATGTAGTTTAAATGCGTATATCAGACACGACACACGGCTCGGATAACTTCTACCTGTTCGACAAAGCAATGTTCTCCTATAATGAAGACGATAAACGCGTTATGAACCTCTTCACTAAGGCGTTCACGAATTTCGCAAAGTTTGGATACGTTCTTGTCCTTTTTTCTGTCAGATATCTCGAGCACAAGTCACACTTTCCATGAAAGTGTTCCACAGTGGATCACAGTGGAACAAATTTTTACACGATTTTCCACCTCCTCCAATTCATGGTGAATGTAGCAATAATCACAGCTGTTTTCGTGCTTATGGATTCTTTGTGGGCTGTTCTATCGATTTTAGAAAAATAAATATCAAAATTAAACCATTTTAAAGAATATTGGTCAGCTGCAATTAGCTTCAACTTCCCACTTTCGAAGCGTGGTCTTCCACGCTTATTCACTGTGAGAAATGTTAAAGTGTCAGCGCGCACCATGTGTATACGAAAAACAGCTGTGCTTGAATATAAAAAACAGCTCTGATTATAACTATTTTCACCATAAAATGGAGGAAGTAGAAAATAGTGGAAAAATGTGTTCCTCTGTGGAACACATTAATACCACTTTGTACACGATATTTCATATATTGCCGTCGTCCAAAATACCTGAAAATCAAACCCTGTTCAATCCTCAAATGAACGAGCAATTCTTCGAAGTGCGTTTTACTCGACGAAAAAGCGTTCGTGGAGATAATCAAGAAACATCGGTCATGAACTTTTTTTTTATTGTGGCAATACTAAAGTTCAGAAATCGAAATGCAAGTGAAATAAAGTTATTGAAGCAACAAAACATATACTTTGTCCTCCTCGTATTTACGTGTTTCCCCATCACCGAAAGATTGCTAAAAAATAAGATTGGCAGACGGCACTACATTAACGGTAGACTGCGTCTGTTTACGCGCGCATTTGTGGCGCGTTCTTGTTATCTCACACAACCGCATTTATGATACTTTAACTCATGTTTGAGGTAAATCCCTGCCCATTCCACTATTTCAACTCATACATCATCTACAATTTCTACCAATACACTTCCTCTTATTTATAAAAAAATCTCATTCGTTATTCGAGCTTTCTTCTTTATACTTTCGTACCCGAATAAGGACCGGTCCCGAGATCCCCTATTAGGCGGATCGCCGGTAATTCCCAATCCAGTGTAACATGACCTGAGCCCTTTTATCAGCAGTACATAACTCGGAGGATAACTAGACTAAGTGAGATGGGATCGACTAGATTTCGACTTGTCAGAGAACGGTCGGGCTCGGGGGCGGAACCCGAGCTGGGGAATGAGAGTGATAAGTCTGCTTGACGAGAGTCCAAGGGAGTGGGGTGTGACAATACAATTAATATTTAATTCGTATTTCTCCTTCCATAGCGCGTCGACTCGATCTTGTGTGTGTTTTCCCCTCTTTCCCTTTTTGATAAGAAGAACGAACGAGCCACATTCCATATCGAGAGCACTTTCGGGATGGGTAACCTCTTCTGCTACCCTTTATCGCGAATCATCCAAACAGTACAAGGACAAATACAAGGACGTCGGCTCATCTACAAGGGAGAGAAGCAAGTCGATGCTTTTCAGGTAGTTATGCTAGTTAGGTATTCGTATTGCGGCCTTTTGGGCGAGAGATATTTGTTACTGCTGATAAAGCAAAGATAGTCAGAGAAAAAAGACTGCCAGAGTCGGCATCCTGAGTTCCAGGAATGTATTCACTGTTATTGCTGCTGACAATCGAAACACCATTTTGTCGCCGAACTTTTCCATATTCTAGGGAATTCCATTCGCCGCACCTCCAATCGGCGAACTTCGTTTCAAGGTACGTCGTATTTTTTTAAAAATTAAAATCATATTTTTTCTGAATCTAAGATCTCCTTATCATCCGCCTTCTGTTCTTTCGCTTATGGCTCAGATAAGAAGAGAGATCGAGTTGAATAACAGCGACTCTTCGGCCTGTACAAACAGTGTTATCATTGTGCCCTGTCTCACTCGCTCACTGATCGTTAGGAAGTATGCAACGTGAAGAGACAACTGTCTGAATGATGCACTCTGCTCCCATGATGTTACGTGCCCAATCGAACCCTCATAAGGTGTGAACGTAAACTTGTTAACCGCAACACACATCTCAACCACATGAGACCATCGAAACAACCGGTTACTAAATTACAGGACAACAATAATACAAGAATTACAATTACAAAAGGACTATAATTACAGGAAGGTTGCATGACTGAATGTTCCCTTGAATGAGCCGTCCTCATAGTAATAATTGTATTCAGAAGCCAGCGCCACACGAGAAATGGGAGGGAGTGAGAGCCACCAACAAATTCGGACCGCGATCTATCGCTGCGCCCTTCCTCAATCGAATAATCGATTGCATTTTGGTATTTCATTTTTAATACAAACACCTGTGTTTACTGGTAGTGGAGTAAAAGCTTGTTACTTGTTAGCACGTGAGCCTGGACGCTAGTTGTGGGGCCAAGATCTCCCTTTATAGTTCATGCGCGGGATTCCATCGGAAGACTGTCTGACGCTGAACGTGTTCACTCCCTGCTGGAAAGCACCAAAGGACGGTTAGATACTAATTTATTCATTTATCGCAGACCACAATGGTGCTGCAACAGGTGTACAAGAAATGTTATTAAAAACATGTGGAATTGGAGCGGGAAGGGGGTAATCAGGTAAAGCACGTACTGTGCTATAATACTATTATACAAATTCGTGATGGTCTTATTGCCAGGATTCCCGGTTATGGTTTTTGTCCATGGAGGAGCTTTCGAATTGGGAGACGCAAAGACACATGGAGATGTGAATATCTGTGAGAACATTGTTAGTTTCACACTTTTATCTGAAGAGATTTAATGAAAATGCTTACGAAGAAACAGGTCCACGACTCGATAAGTCAAAGTCTAATTGGCACAGGGGAGCGATGCGTTTAGACTTTGAAAATCGTCGCTCTCCAGATTAGACTTTTGCAGGATAATTTCCCTGTGAGTGGTGGGAAAGTTTGTGAATAATCGTCTTCAGGTCACACATGGAGTCATATTTGTCACTATTCAGTATCGTGTTGGTTATCTCGGGTTCATGACAACAGGTAGCTGATATGATTTGTTCACAATTTGGGGAGATATACTTCCAGGAGACTCAGCATGCCCGGGAAATCTGGGATTGTGGGACCAAATAGCAGCCCTCCAATGGGTTAATGACAATATCGCGGCGTTCGGAGGCAATAGGGTATGGTGAATTGACCGTACCTAATGACACAATCATTACTTTCAGGGTAATATCACTTTAATCGGTCAAAGTGCGGGCGCTGCCAGTGTGGACATGCTGCATCTCAGTCCTCATTCAACAAGTGAGAGAGTTGCTTTTCAAATTAGCCTTACCAACTTACCGCAACGTATCATCAGAGGGGGTCACCGACACAACCGGTTGGCGATTAGGACTGATAGTGAGTGTTCGCAGTGTGCGTTTTCATAACGTTAGTTAAACGTCAACTAATCAAACCTGAATTTATCATCGTTTCAGACCTCTTTCACAAAATCATCCCGATGTCGGGCAGTGCAGAGTGCAGATGGGCCACAAACCAGTGAGTGACTTTCCGTTATTACCTTCGATGAGGTCATGATCGACAAATGAACAGTTCATAACATGCTTTCTTGCTCAGATACATGCCTGAACAATGCATAGACAAGGCGAGACGACTGGGGATAAATGAATGGAAGAGCAGCGAGGAGGTTAATCAGTGCATCGTAGAATCACAAATTAATAATATTATTCGATTACAGTTTCTCGAAAAGCTGCGATCAGTTCCTGCTCGAAAGTTCGGTGTCGATTTTATCAAACAAATAAAGCAACCCGAGGCCGACCTTGGTCAGTATTGAATAATTTTGAGTACGCGGTTTCGTTCAGTCAATCAATCAAATACTCATTCTTTCGGAATTTATCGTGCTAAAAGTTGCTGAATGAAAAAAAGAGAAAAAGTTACTGCAGAAACGGTTCCTTTCATTGACGGAAACTTCTTCCCTGCATCGTTGGATGAATTGAGAAAGAGGGCGACGCCTAAGCCGATGTTGACTGGAGTCGTCAAAGAGGAAGGACTCTTGTTCAGTCAGTGAACATTATTTTGTTTTATT
The DNA here is from genome assembly GCA_036245785.1 of Pristionchus fissidentatus. Taxonomy (NCBI): domain Eukaryota; kingdom Metazoa; phylum Nematoda; class Chromadorea; order Rhabditida; family Neodiplogasteridae; genus Pristionchus; species Pristionchus fissidentatus. Next base: position 15,898,292 of record BTSY01000004.1, read on the forward strand.
ATTTTATTTCACAATCTCAATTTTCATGCCGAATTATCCTCCCATCTCGTGTAAAATGACAAAAAAGTGACCTGCCTAGTTCTTTTTAGGTCAAACAAAGTTGTAGAAATTAAATAGAACGGCGTGCCATGATAACGCTTCGAAACTTCGAGCAATTGTTTTTTACAGTTGCGGGTAAAAGAGAAACGGAAAAAGATCTCAATGAAGTTATCAGAGAAGTATCTCAAGGAACGAGGGATAAAGATGAAATTGCAGTATGTTTCGCATGAAGAAAACGATATCTTGATAATATTTAGTTTATTTTTTCAGGCAGATCTCCGTGCGCTCTACATCGATAAGGACGATCTATTAAATAAGCGCAGGATGCTCCGAAAGATTGCGAATGTGAGTGTTGCAGAACAATAAATTTGTCTAGAACCACACTTTCACACAATAGTGTAGAAGGTTCTCAGGTATAGGGGTGATCAAGATTGCCTTTCGTATAGCCCCTTTAACCTAGCTTATTTAATTTCTAAAAGGTAAAAATAGATTTAATTTAGATGGCCTCTGACTGTGGAATCAACGCAGCGGTGCTAGAAATGTGCAGAAAGACTGTACAAGTGCAAGGTGAGGCATGTATTATTTATTTTATCATTTCGATTTTCAGAAGAACCTGTATTCCTGTATCTCTTCGAGCAGTTCAACCCAACAGCGTTGGGTCTTCTTGGCAGGTTCCTGCCCTTAAAAGGTGAGCTTCAAGTCTCGAAGGTATTGCGTAGTTTTCTGTTCAAATATCGCGTACAATTATACGGAATTGCAGATACGACACATGGCGGCGAGACGTACTACCTCTTCGGAAAGGGAATCTTTTCCAATGTGAATGCGACAGAGGACGATAAGCTTGTCAGAAACCAATTCACCACGGCGTTTACTAATTTTGCCAAGTTCGGGTTAGTTGTGGTCATTTACTTTAGTGGAGCAGAATATTCGATTTGATGAACATTTATGTAATATCTGCATAGGAACCCTAACGGTGCCGACGAAGGACGAAGTGATTTGCCCGTCTATTGGAGGCCACTGGACAAGCTGAATCACAGTCGAAACTTTGTCTTTGTTGCACACAACAATCAAATGAACGAGGAATTCTTCGGGGTAAGTGAAAACATTCTGGCAAACAACAAACAACTTGAAAATATTGCATTACAGGGACGCCCGGCAAAGTTCGTGGAGATCATCAATAAGCATCGTACCTGAGTGGCTCACCCTTTTGTTGTTGCAATCAGATCAGTCTTTCATTGTTTTTTTGTTAAACGTGCGACTCCTAATAATGGTACCTCTTGGACTACGATTTCGCAGTGAAGTATTGATTCCAAATGGCTTCATTCGATCACATTTGTAATTATGCGATCGTCAAATTTTTTTTGGACGAATGTTTGTGGCTAAATATTGACACGAGTAGTCTTAACACTCGTTATGCATCACACCTCTCAGTCATATTAAGAGACCCTCCACGAGAAAACGGGAAGGTGTCTCGGATGGGCGAAAATGCAACCTACCCTCAAACTTTTTTCTTGTAATGAGGATCACGAGTGCTGATCGCCGCCACATATCTTTGAGCGCCAAAAATTTTTTTGACCGAAAAAATATTTTTCAAAATTTTGACCGTTTTTAGACCCTAAAATAAAGTTTCCTTTTTGATATTCGAAAGTATTTAGTTATGCGTATTTTTACGCGTAGATTCTAAATTTACTAGCTAGAACTGCTGAAATTTCAATAGAAAAAAGTTACTCTCGAAAAATCACTTTTTTGGATTAAAAGTTAAATATATCGTGATTTTATAAAATTCTATTCGCGCTCTCACTATGATTTTTTGAATCTACATGAAAAAATAGTACTATACTGAATATTTCAAATTTTTATGAGAGGTATCACGAGAGATTGCAGGAAAAATCCACATTTCGGAACAATTTTCGAAAAAGTATTTTTGATTTCGATCAAACTTTTATGCGAGAGTACACAGGAGACAAAAATTCGAAATATCCTGATCCCAGGTCTCAGAGTCGGCTTTTAGGAATTTGCCGGTTCTGTCGCCGGAATCGTCATAACTCTCTTCAGAATTGTACTATAACGCCCAAATAGGACTCAAAATGTGCGGAAGAACTAGGTAAACAATTTTTATGTTGGTTATTAGTGAGCATCTGTCTGACCTAGAAAGTTACTAGAGAAATTTCGATTTTGAAACGTTTCCAAAAATTATTGCATAGTTTAGATGGGCGAACCCAAGAAGGTTTTGTTCAGAATATGAAAGAGCACGTTGACTATAGTCAGGTAAAAAATTAAAATCGAGCAAAAGTGGGGGTCTTCTAGGTGAAAAATCGCTCTGAATGTCAAAAATCGTAATTTTTTGAAATTTTGGAAAAAATGATACTTCTAAAATCACTTCTAATATATTTTTTGTAACTCCGGAGCGAAATTGAGTTCGTTAAAAAATGTTTGAGATCATAAGGTCACTGTAGTTCCTCACAATGTCAAATTACGTCAAAAATGATTCAATTTATTCTTAAGTTTTCGATTTTATTGTGAAGTAGTACGCATATATTATGTGTTGATATCATTTTTACCATTCATAAAGTGACTCAGTAGTTACGAAAAAATATATTAGAGGTGATTTTAGAAAAAATGATTTTTTCCAAAATTTCAAAAAATTACGATTTTTGACATTCAGAGCGATTTTTCACCTAGAAGACCCCCCACTTTTGCTCGATTTTAATTTTTTACCTGACTATAGTCAACGTGCTCTTTCATATTCTGAACAAAAACTTCTTGGGTTCGCCCATCTAAACTATGCAATAATTTTTGGAAACGTTTCAAAATCGAAATTTCTCTAGTATCTTTCTAGGTCAGACAGATGCTCACTAATAACCAACGTAAAAATTGTTTGCCTAGTTCATCCGCACATTTTGAGCAATATTTGGGCGTTATAGTGCAATTCTGAAGAGAGTTATGACGATTCCGGCGACAGAACCGGCAAATTCCTAAAAGCCAGCTCTGAGACCTGGGGCCAGGATATTTCGAATTCTTGTCTCCTGTGTACTCTCACATAAAAGTTTGATCGAAATCAAAAATACTTTTTAGAAAATTGTTCCGACCTTCCTGCATTCTCTCGTGATACCTCTCTTATCAACACAGATCTTTTAGATATGTGTTGCCAAAGTTGGGCACACAAGGATTTTGCAGATATATCACTGCCTAATATCTACAAAAATAAGTCCCACTCATACGAACTATCATTCTAAAACTTCATTGTATGTCAAAACTGATATATTGGAAACAAATATACTGAATTATAGGATTTCTGTCATACAGTTATTGCACAAAATTCGCTTTTTCCTTCTTAAAATGCCATCCCAGAAAAAAATTCTACATAAAACTTGTTTAAACACCTTAATTTAGCTCTAATATTTTTAAAACCATACTAGAACATCATTAATACACATAAAAAGTAATTACAGATCGATATGCCGAAGTTGAAAATTTTTCGAAAATTTCCAATTTTATTTTTTTGCCGATTTTTAAAATTTCATCTACAAATGAAGTGGACATTGAACAACTTTCATATTTAGTGATGATTAGTCAAATTTTAAAAGATAAATATCAATGCGACCATCATTCACATCGCCCTCTTGATTTTTAAAGTCCAATTTTTTGAACAGTTTTCTAAATTTGGTCAATCATTACAGAGTTTTTTTGGATTGGTTTGTGAATTATGAACAAGCATTTTTTTATGACTTTCCGATTCAGGATTCTAGGAGTCAATAATTATCATTATAGTATACTTTCATTAAAAAAATATTAATTTTCTAACCCACAGTTTATTAGAAATTTTCACCAAATTTTCGATTTCTGCCTAGCCTAGCACATAAGAGAGAATATCTGAGTCGATTGAGTTTCTCTCAACAGTGACCGTACAAGCAAAAGCTAACCTATGCTGAAAAGGTGCTCCAAGGGTAAACATTGGCCGTAGAGACCGAAAATGACCATAAAAAGTTTCATAGATCAAACCCGGCTGAGATATGTTTCATCGCATGTCCAAAAGTGAAATTTTCAATTTTGGCGGAACGCATCCAAACCCCATACATATCTATATTTTCTGAATGCTCGTGCAATAAGGAACATTTTTAATGTTACAACTATGTTTATAACTCGTACTTCAAAAAAGTTATAATTTTTTGAATACTCAAAATTGAAATTTCGATATTTCATCATTGCCCAGAGCACTTCTAAGTATGTTCATTCGATTGCGCGTGCGAATTTACCCCCGTACGCACGGAATAAGCAAAATCGAGGTGATGGGTCGAGTCGAATTTCTTTCCTGAACATGCGCCGCCGCGCCAACACACGACGCAGCACGCAACGCGTGCCTCAATGAGGTAAACAACTATAATGTTGTCGGCGTTAAAATTATAACTTCGATGTGGAAACACTATTGCCTATGCAAATTCACTCGGAATCGGCAAGAAAATAAATCTTTCGACAATTTCCGAAAATCGGGAACTTTTTTTTTTTTACATTTTGATGTTTACGGAAAAGATAAGGGCAAAATAAGAAATATACCGAGAAGTCTACCCTATTTTTTCAATTCCAAATATCGCCTCTGAAAATGTGAAGAACCATTGTTGAAATTTATTTCTATGAATATAAGCGGCTTTTTTTCGTACAACCAAGCTTAATTTCAAGAAATAATAATTTGCTAATGCTGAAAAAACGTGTCGAAGCGGTTTGGCCTCGTTTCTGACAAATGAAGTCATACCCATGTTAGATGAGTGAAATTCTGAAGCTGAACCGATATAGTAGGCATAACATTAGATGTGCTTTCAGAGAAAAACCCGTCTTAATTGAAACTAGCCCTTGTAAGACGAAAAAAACTCCGCTTATGTTCATAGAAATAAATTGGAACAATGGTTCTTCATATTTTCAGAGACTATATTTGGAATTGAAAAAATATTGTAGACTTTTCGGTGTATTTCTTATCTTGCCCTAATCTTTTCCGAAAACATCAAAATTTAACTTGCCTCGTTTACTAATGTTCACTAAACACGAATAATCATGAATTTTTAGAATTAATTTGATCGTATTTATATTGCTACGATTGAAAAATGCAGGAGCAATAGTTTCCACCACATGGTTCCTACGAACATTTCTCATAATATAAATTTGGTTGGAATGTGTTTCCTGCACATTTCACATCGACACCACATCTACAAATTACATAAAACACACAAAATCCCAATTTTCGGAAATTGTCGAAAGATTTATTTTCTTGCCGATTCCGAGTGAATTTGCATAGGCAATAGTGTTTCCACATCGAAGTTATAATTTTAACGCCGACAACATTATAGTTGTTTACCTCATTGAGGCACGCGTCGCGTGCTGCGTCGCGTGTTGGCGCGGCGGCGCATTTTCAGGAAAGAAATTCGACTCGACCCATCACCTCGATTTTGCTTATTCCGTGCGTTCGGGGGTAAATTTGCACGCGCAATCGAATGAACATACTTAGAAGTGCTCTGGGCAATGATGAAATATCGAAATTTCAATTTTGAGTATTCAAAAAATTATAACTTTTTTGAAGTGCGAGTTATAAACATAGATGTAACATGAAAAATGTTCCTTATTGCACGAGCATTCAGAAAATATAGATATGTATGGGGTTTGGATGCGTTCCGCCAAAATTGAAAATTTCACTTTTGGACATGCGATGAAACATATCTCAGCCGGGTTTGATCTATGAAACTTTTTATGGTCATTTTGGGTCTCTACGGCCAATGTTTACCCTTGGAGCACCTTTTCAGCACATGTTAACTTGCCTGTACGGCCGTATCTCGATCGACTCAGATAGTCTCTCATAAAGTCAGTCCTTGTATTTCGGCTCAAATCTGTGGAAATAGTGTAAAAAATGATTTTAAAACATGACTGCGGTCGGATTGTTTGCATAAAATATAACATCATGACGAGAAGTTCATAGCAATGTTGGATTATTCTCATTTTCTCGAAGAGAAGACAAAATCTGCTTACTGAAAAGTTCATGGATGCTATGAACCTTTGGGAGAATTAATTTTCAGACCATCTGCATGTCTCATTATCAAAGATATGAAACATTATTATGAATCAAACTGTTTTTGTATTCTCTTCGAGAAAATAAGAATAATCCAAAATTGCTATGAACTTCTCGTCATGATATGTTATATTTCATGCAAACAATCCGACCGCAGTCATGTTTTAAAATCATTCTTTACACTATTTCCATAGATTTGAGCCGAAATACAAGGACTGACTTTATGTGCTAGGCTAGGCAGAAATCGAAAATCTCTCGACCCATCACCTCGATTTTGCTTATTCCGTGCGTACGGGGGTAAATTCGCACGCGCAATCGAATGAACATACTTAGAAGTGCTCTGGGCAATGATGAAATATCGAAATTTCAATTTTGAGTATTCAAAAAATTATAACTTTTTTGAAGTACGAGTTATAAACATAGTTGTAACATTAAAAATGTTCCTTATTGCACGAGCATTCAGAAAATATAGCTATGTATGGGGTTTGGATGCGTTCCGCCAAAATTGAAAATTTCACGTTTGGACATGCGATGAAACATATCTCAGCCGGGTTTGATCTATGAAACTTTTTATGGTCATTTTCGGTCTCTACGGCCAATGTTTACCCTTGGAGCACCTTTTCAGCATAGGTTAGCTTTTGCTTGTACGGTCACTGTTGAGAGAAACTCAATCGACTCAGATATTCTCTCTTATGTGCTAGGCTAGGCAGAAATCGAAAATTTGGTGAAAATTTCTAATAAACTGTGTGTTAGAAAATTAATATTTTTTTAATGAAAGTATACTATAATGATAATTATTGACTCCTAGAATCCTGAATCGGAAAGTCATAAAAAAATGCTTGTTCATAATTCACAAACCAATCCAAAAAAACTCTGTAATGATTGACCAAATTTAGAAAACTGTTCAAAAAATTGGACTTTAAAAATCAAGAGGGCGATGTGAATGATGGTCGCATTGATATTTATCTTTTAAAATTTGACTAATCATCACTAAATATGAAAGTTGTTCAATGTCCACTTCATTTGTAGATGAAATTTTAAAAATCGGCAAAAAAATAAAATTGGAAATTTTCGAAAAATTTTCAACTTCGGCATATCGATCTGTAATTACTTTTTATGTGTATTAATGATGTTCTAGTATGGTTTTAAAAATATTAGAGCTAAATTAAGGTGTTTAAACAAGTTTTATGTAGAATTTTTTTCTGGGATGGCATTTTAAGAAGGAAAAAGCGAATTTTGTGCAATAACTGTATGACAGAAATCCTATAATTCAGTATATTTGTTTCCAATATATCAGTTTTGACATACAATGAAGTTTTAGAATGATAGTTCGTATGAGTGGGACTTATTTTTGTAGATATTAGGCAGTGATATATCTGCAAAATCCTTGTGTGCCCAACTTTGGCAACACATATCTAAAAGATCTGTGTTGATAAAAATTTGAAATATTCAGTATAGTACTATTTGTTCATGTAGATTCAAAAAATCATAGTGAGAGGGCGAACAGAATTTTATAAAATCACGATATATTTGATTTTTAATCCAAAAAAGTGATTTTTCGAGAGTAACTTTTTTCTATTGAAATTTCAGCAGTTCTAGCTAGTAAATTTAGAATCTACGCGTAAAAATACGCATAACTAAATGCTTTCGAATATCAAAAAGGAAACTTTATTTTAGGGTCTAAAAAACGGTCAAAATTTTGAAAAATATTTTTTCGGTCAAAAAAATTTTTGGCGCTCAAAGAGATGTGGCGGCGATCAGCACTCGTGATCCTCATTACAAGAAAAAAGTTTGAGGGTAGGTTGCATTTTCGCCCATCCGATACTCATTTCTCCCGTTCTCTCGTGGAGGGTCTCTTAATTGATGACGCTTCAAAGTCCATCACATTGTAGTGCTAGACGGCAGCGCCTCCACGGTATACTCGCGCACACTTTTGTTGTGCGACCTTGCGATCGCGCAAAACAGCACAATATTCAAGACAATTGGAACTCTAGGGTGATATCAATGTTTTAACCCTTTCGTTTTCCACTGTTTCTTTCCTGGAATCCCCATATTTCTACGACATCCATTATTGTTAGTTATTCGGCGTTCCTTGTTTCTACAATTAACATTGACATGTCTTTTCATTCTCGATTAGTCATACAAATGCGTGTCCTGCTTGATGCAATGTGTGTTTTACAACCCTAATCTTCGTTGATACGAAAAGCGATCGAGCCATATTCCCTATCGAGAGTACTTTCGGGATGGGTAACCTGTTCGGCTACCCCGAATCGCGAATCGTCCAAACGAATCAAGGAAAAGTACAAGGTCGACGAGTGGTCTATGAAGGAGAGAAGCAAGTCGATGCATTCCAGGTATATTTTCAGTACCGATATTTTTCTTTCCGGCGATTTCAACACGTCTTCCCTTTTATACAACTTCTCTAAGGGTATTCCATTTGCCGCACCTCCAATCGGCGTTTTACGATTCAAGGTTGGTGCACTTTTGTGAAACCGCTATTGGTTTACTTTATCCTCTTATCATGTTCTTTCCGCATATCAGCGAATTGTTCTTTACCATGTGTGGATTGTACTTAGCGCGCACTCTCATCCGCCGAACGTGGAGAAAGTGTGTGAAGTTAAGTGCGTTCCCATGCTCAGTTGGTCCTTCGTAAAGTGTGAATTCTTCTGACAGCAACCGATCGGCCAATTAATCTAGTACCCATTTATTGCCGAGGATCAGAGCTTACCTGGCATGGGTTATCTAGTGGACAATATGCAGTTCAATTCAGAAACCAGTTCCACATGATACATGGGAGGGAGTGAGAGCAACGAAGAAATTCGGCCCGCGATCCATCTCTGCGCCCTTCATAAATCGAATAGTCGACTGCATATTGGTAAAAAAATTTAAAAGTTATCATTTAATTATTACAGGGATGTTTTACATTACGTCTGTTCGTTTGTGCTAGAATGAAAGCAACGCAAATCAGTGAAAAAAGAGGCAATAAAAGCAAAATGCCTATTTTAAGTTCAAGCGCGGTGCACCATCGGAAGATTGCCTGACGCTGAACGTGTTCACTCCTTGCTGGAAAGCACCAAAAGGTGGTTAGTATTGATTAAAGGGACAGTAAACACACACATCTTGTTCATTTGATCCATTTTCCACGAGCGACGTAGGGATAGAGATAGTGTGCGCCCTTTCGGATATCAGCCCAAGTGGAGCAGCGGTAAAACGTTAGCCTAGCAATCGTGAGGTCGCGGGTTCGATACCCACCCTATGCTTTTGTTTCTTCCCACGGGCCGAAAGTCGTGGCGAGACCTTGTAATTTGCGGGAATTCAACGGTGCCTTTACTGTCCCTTTAGTCTATAAAATAATGCGAAGATTACGAGAAAGTTATAGCTAAAATTAGAGGTATGTATTTTTTGAGAATGTGGGATGAAAGTTCAAATTCGTTTTTAATTTCATGAAAACTGCACTATTTCGACTTCTCGATAATCTTTCAGGATTCCCGGTCATGGTCTTCATACATGGAAGCGGCTTTGAATGGGGAGACGCTCAAACTCTTGGTGATGTCAACATCTGCAAGAATATTGTTCGTTTCACACTTCTTCATCGCTCAGATGTAAAGATGCTAAAATTCTTGAAGAAAAATGTGTTCAGGTGGCTCACGGCGTAATCTTCATAACGATCCAGTATCGGCTCGGCTACCTGGGATTCATGACAACAGGTAATTTATTTTTCCACAAACACAGTTTCCAAGTCTTCAGGAGACTCATCATGCCCGGGCAATCTGGGATTGTGGGACCAAGTGGCAGCCCTCCAATGGGTCAATGACAATATCGCGGCGTTCGGAGGCAATGCGGTATCGTAAACCTATTGTCTAATGATGATGCAATCTCTGCTTTAAGAGTAACATCACTTTGGTCGGTCAGAGCGCGGGTGCTGCCAGTGTGGACTTGCTGCATCTCAGTCCTCATTCCACCAGTCAGTTATTGTTAGGGTTGGTATTACCGTTTTGGTAGAGATCAGGAACGTGATTATTGTCCATAACGGGGTGGTCCTTTTCCCATAATCTTTTTTTTCAAACCACAAGGCTATACAATGTTTGTTGCTTGTTTGTTGCTTGACCTGAAATGACACTAAACACAGGTGAATTTGTCATTGCTTCAGATCTCTTTCACAAGATTATCCCAATGTCCGGAAGTGCTGAGTGCAGATGGGCCTCCAACCAGTGAGTGATTTTCAAATCAACGAACAAAGAGGAGAGCAGTAACAATTACGTTTTTGTGGAATGAAAACTTCTCAAATACATTTATGTGCAGACGAATGCCTGAACAGTGTATCGACAAGGCGAGACGACTGGGAATAAATGAATGGAAGAGCAGTGAAGAGGTTGATCACAGCTTCCTAATTTCAAAATTTATTAATCGATTGCAGCTTATTGAAAAATTGCGGCGAGTTTCCGCCCGAAAGTTCGGTGTCGACTTTCTAAATCGTGTTAAGCAACCTGACGCCGACCTTGGTGAGTGTCGAACACTGGAAACTAACGGTCTTTCTTGTCGATGCAAATTCAGATGACGCCATTGAGATTCTCAGGAGTCTCAAATAAATTGTTATTCCGTCTGTTTAAATATTAACTTCAGAGACAGTTCCTCTCATCGAAGGTGACTTCTTCCCTGCACCGTTCGATGAATTGAGAAAACAAGCGACTCCCAAGCCAATGTTGACTGGGGTGGTGAAGGAGGAAGGACTCACGTTCCGTCAGTAACTATAATCACAAGAGAAACTGGGTCAATATAGGACTTTTTCAAACTCGGAGAAAGTTGTTACAAGTAAATGGGACTATTCGTTGATTGTTTGCTAGAAATAGTGTTTGGGTAATCATTCCCGGAATTTCCTACTTCGCTTCACAATAGATCAAACGATATGAAATTTCGTTTTTAGGGTTCAGAACGCACAACAGCATTAAAAAATCGAGCCATAGCTCTTCTGGGATTCAAATCTGCCCATTTTTTTTCAAATTTTCCTCCGGGAAAATCAGGAGATATGAGTGCTCTGCTATAAACGTCCAGAAAGAAGTTTCTTCAGTTTCTGGTAAAAAAGGAACGGAAGAGGATCTCATCGAAGTAATCAAAGAAGCTTCTCAAGGAATAAAGGATACAGATGAAGTTGAAGTACGTTTCAGTGGAAGGCATCGAATGCTTTGATACTTTCGACAATATTCAATGAATTCACACGAAACCCCTATCCTAGCTGAATAAATAATTGTCATTGTCAAATTAACATTTTGCTCGTTTCAGTCCGATCTTCGTACTCTATACATCGATAAGGACGATCTTTTAGACGAGCAGAGAATGATCCGAAAGATGGCGAATGTAATGCACAAATATTTGCAAAATATATTTTTAAGCATATTTTGAGCGTTGAAAACCTTGAACTAATTTAGATGATATCTGACTTTGGAATAAACGCAGCGGTGCTCGAAATGTGCAGAAAGACTGTTCAAGTTCAAGGTGCGGATTAAGGTATTATATATTGTATCACTGCGATTTTCAGAAGAAGCAGTATACTTGTATCTGTTCGAACAATTCAACCCCACATCATTGGGACTTCTGGGCTGGGTACTGCCCTTTAAAGGCAAGCTTGCACTCTTATACAATTGCATCCCGTATTCATATTATGTTATATTACATCCTACTTTTTTGAATATTCAATCGCTTGGAATGAATCGTCATTACAGACACGACGCACGGCTGCGAGATGTACTTTCTCTTAGGAAAGGGAATCTTTTCCAATATGTTTTCCAATGTGAAAGCGACAGAGGACGATAAGCTCGTCAGGAGCCAATTCACCACGGCGTTCACTAATTTCGCGAAATTCGGGGGAGCTTTGGCTATTTATTTTAGTGGAATAACAAATTCGATTTTGTGAGATGAAATGTCTGTTCAGGAACCCTAACGGTGCCGACGAAGGACGAAGTGATTTGCCCGTTTATTGGAAGCCAGTGGACAAGCTGAATCACATTAGAAATTTTGTATTCGCTGCACACAACAATCAAATGAACGAGCAATTATTCGAGGTAAAAATAGTGAATAAAACACAATAAACGAGGGAAATACAATACAGGGACGCACCGCGAAGTTCGTGGAAATCATCAATAAACATCGTGCTTGATTAGTATATATTTTAGTTCATATATAGCAGTAATATATATTTTTCACCCTACATGGTGCACACCGCAATGTAATATCTTGGAATACGATAAAGCGTTGATTCCAAATGACTTCTTTCTCATACGAGTAGTTCGACTTTATTAACTCCTGTAAATTGGTGCAGAGACGAAGTTATTTCCTCGTGATTGTGTACCACGTGCACGCGATAAAATGGAACTCACGTTGTGCGACGTGAAGTTAGGCAATCTCTAGATGTGGTTGCCTGGGAATTTCAGTCTGTCGACATATACTTGAGACACAGATCCTCTCTTTCTCTATGCTGGAAAGAGATTATAGTAGCGCAAAAGGTGTGTCTCGTATGGCGAGATGTGTGCACTATGTGCACAAGCACACCACAAACACAGTCTGCTCGCATCTCGCCATATGGAGCGTGGTCTTTTGATGCTGTTGCCTAGCAAACGAGCTCCCGCTTTCGTAACTCCTCTCTCGCCTCCTGCTATATAAACCCCATCCATGGTCCATTCACCACCAAGCGTCAGTCTTTCTTCTTTTCCGTCTTTCCTTCTCGGACTACTACTCTACTATGCCCTCCTACAAGCTCACCTACTACGACGCCCGCGGTCGCGCTGAGGTACTGCATTACATTTATCAAATGATACGACAAAATAAAATATCAATACGCTACTCCTGTTTACCAGAGACGAGAGCACACACGTGAACGAGGCGACAACATACCTGTTTAGTAAAAAACGTGTTTTGACTTTTTTTGGTATGATCGTATTATTTTATCATGTTCCATTTGGAAAACGGCGGAAAAACATTATGGATTGGCTTTATGAGGATCATAATGACAATGGAGACTTTGCAGATCGCTCGTCAACTGTTCCATCTGGGCGGCGTCGCCTTCGAGGACAAGCGCATCTCTCAGGAGGACTGGCCCGCCATAAAGAAGTGTCAGTGAGACAAGCTTCTTTCATCGCAATAAATGGCATTTATTGTACAAAAACCCTTGAGGATGCGCCCAGAACCATACCAACCTCGCCACGTAACACACTCCGTTAACAACGTTATTCGTATTGCAGCCATGCCGTTCGCGCAGATTCCGGTGCTCGAAGTGGACGGCAAACCTCTTCCTCAATCTTACGCCATCTATCGCTACCTCGCCAAGGAGTTCGGTTAGTACTTCAACAGACCAACACAATGAAAACCACTTAAATTTTACTTTAATATAGTTCTGAAAGGCATAATAGAAACAAAGCAATTCAGGATTCGCGGGCAAGACTTCCTTCGAGGCAGCTTGGGTGGACGCGATCGCTGATCAGTTCAAGGACTACAACAACGAGATTCAGCCTGCGGCCCTCGTCTTCATGGGATTCGTCAAGGTAATGTCGCATTATCCTCTTTCTTCGCAACTTTAAAGAAAAATATGAACAATATTTATGGAATCAAATTACAGGGCGACAAGGCGAAGCTTCTGAAGGAAGTGAGCGAGCCGGCGAGAGACAAGTTCTTTGGAGCAATCGAGAAGATCGCCAAGGTACGAACTTTGATACAGCGATCTATCTAGTTGTGATGCATTCTTGACATTTTGACGATACGTGGAATGCGCAAATCCATCAGCGCTTTTCAGAAGAACGGCTCGAATGGGTTCCTTGTCGGTTCGTCTCTCACTTGGATCGATCTTCTCATCGCCGACCACGTCTCTTCGCTTCTCCAACAATTCCCTGATTTCCTCAAGGAATTCCCCACCATCTTCGCCAATGCGAAGAAGGTGGAAGACTCGCCCAAACTGAAGAAGTGGATCGAGAAGAGACCCAAATCCGCTTTCTGAAGCCTGATCTCACTCACCTAACCACTAAATTATTTATGCTAAAGCCACACACAATTACACAGAGTATTTTTCCAGATAATAAGTAACGTGATAAATAATTTATACCATTGGCCGCTTCCCTTTGCGCTATAACCCCAACGGAAATAATTAATGCTGGAGTTTTCCCTACTGAATCAACCGATCATATATTTACAGTTCTTTGATTTAAAAGCTTACGAAATCGTCATGTGTTTCTCGGCATCTCGCTCCATCTTGACACTTTGTTTGCGTAGTGTTTTGCGGTCGAGTGCACCGAAAGAGAAAGAGAGAGCGAAAACATACCGTTAAAATGTGGAGACGAGAGAGCAAAAGATCACTGTACACTGCGAAATACTACAAAACCCTCACGCGATTGTGCTTGCGAAAGAGTAGAAAAAGAAGAGGCGAGACGAATTGACACACACAAACATCTTCGCTCTACCGCGCAATGAGTTTCTTCGCTGGAAAAGTCGTTCTTATTACAGGTATTTTTTCATTAGTTTCTTAAGATACCGAGTTTGTGTAGTGCACCCTCGGTAACACTGCCTTTCCCTTAATCACATTCAGCCGTGTTAAAGGTATATAACTTATACTATGAGAGCAAAATGTTCTTACAAATATATCTTTTGCTGAACAAATGTACTTCAGGCTCCTCTAATGGAATCGGTCGAGCCACATCAGTTCTTTTCGCCGCGAAGGGGGCGAAATTGACGATCACTGGAAGAAGCGCCGCGTCGTTGGATGTTCGAAGTACTGATATAATACAAGTCTGAATTTATATCTTTCAGGAAACGAAACAGTTGTGCTTGAAAGCGGGAGCTAAAGAAGAAGACATTCTAGAGGTAAATGAGTTATCAAATATTCTGTGGAGATATTGAGTGATTGCAGTTGCTTGGAGATGTCACCGATGAGAACTTCAGCGTCAAACTCGTATCAGCGACGGTCGAGAAATTCGGCGCTCTAGATGTTCTGGTACGATTTTTTCTGATCTTTTTTAGAACCACTATATTTATAAATGCATATTAAGCTATTTTATGAAATTGTTTTTCTTCAAATTTTTGTACGGACAGGTGAATAACGCTGGATGCTCGACGTTCGAGACGATGGGAAAGTCGATTCTCGACATTTCCATAATTGAACTTGAGAAGATGATGGATGTCAATGTCAAACCGTGCGTTTCCGCGTTGATCGCAGAATTTTAATTATTTGCATGGAACTGTCTTTTCGCACGGGTTATAAACCAGGAAAAAGCGATTAGCCAATACGAAAATAACAGCTTCTATGCCACAGATTATGTCCTTGAATATTTAGGGAGAACAATAATTATTATTTTAACAGTGTTCTTCGTATTTCTCAAGCAGCAGTGCCCCATCTCGAGAAGACAAAAGGAGCAATTGTCAATGTGTCCTCAATCGCAGCTCAGCTCAGATTGTTCTCGGTCAGAATATTTATCTTCCATTTGTTTTTAGTCTAGATGGTTATCGAGGCTCTGAAATTATATTATAGTATTTTTGGCTATTCGTCGATCTCCGTACCCGAAATAATACGAATAAAGTGTATTTTACTTCAGATGCCGTACTACGGAGTTGCCAAAAGTGCACTTGACCAGATTACTGTTCAAATGGCGGGAAGTCTGGCGAAGAGAGGAATCCGAGTGAATTCAGTCAAGTGAGAAGAGTTCAGCGTACACGGGCCCCATACAAATAGAGAAAAGAGTAAATAGAGAATGTTCAAGGTTTCAAGAAAGAATAACAAAGGAACAAACATCGCAGAGTATGTTTGCAATGTTGGCGATTAAAACTTCCTTCTCATCCACTTTTCACTCAACATTCTCCTGCGAATAAAAGAAAAAATCTTTAAAGCAGAAGTGAAACAAAATTAATGTCGAAATCTCTGCAGTCCTGGCCCCGTACGCACCAACATTGCGGTAGCAGCCGGAGCCACCAAAGAGATGGCTGATAAGGTGGGAATTATAAATATACTGGATGATAATGAAATGATTTCTTAAAGACCACCACGTATTCATAACTGAGTGTGTTTTGAACACAAATTTCAGATCTTCGATGAAATGGACTCCAGTTCGATGGCTCCTCTTGGCAGAATCGGAGTTCCTGACGATATTGGAAAGGTTCGAAATCGGAATTATTGTTGTGTTTGAGCGCTTCCACCGATTAACTCATTGTAGATAATTCTCTTCCTCGCCGATCGTTCTCAATCGGAAATTCTAATTGGCCACATTGTCACTGCCGATGGAGGAATCATGCTGAAGAGTGCAATGTTCCCTGATGCTTAAACTGTACTTATTCAATGTGAGAAACTTTCCGAATAAAGATAATCTAAGTAATGGATGCTGAGGCAAGAAATGTTTTGTACGCAATGTTCATTGGTAAATGAGAAGAACGACAAATCTTGACACATCATTCCACAGGCCGATCAACCTTACAGAAAGGCCTTTGGAGTGAGAGAGTGTGTGAAATCGGGAGGGACTCTCTCACGTTTGCACACTCTCTCGCTCTAACCCTGGTCTGTAGGTTTGGAATCATGTGTTGAGTATGTGTTTTAATATTGATTTAGAAAATAAATTTTGTTCCGATTGTGAACCCAATGTTCATGGCAATGTTCCTACTAGCGGGACCATGATCAGGTACGTAATTTTTTGAAGTCACTTGTTTCTATTTTGAATACATTTTATTAGATTGCCAAAGAAGCCAAATTTTATCGTGCTCCTCTTGACAATACAATTGGCCAAAGACCCCAAGCATCATCCATCCTCTTGTTTCAGGTTTTTGGTCCAGAAAACGAAAATGATCAGCCCTCTATGGTAACTGTCTCCCGAACGATCTAAGTAGTATCCATAATAAGATCACCAATTGTTTTAGCTTTGTTGGGCACTCTCTCTGCTGTTCAGCAATATTATTGTTCTGACAGGTGCGAAATAACAAGGTATAATGTTCAGGCGTGTTCGTAAATTATCCATTCCTCTCGCTGCTCTTGGAATCGATGGTTAATAAAACGAGCTACAATTATGATTCCGTTTCGCTTTCTCGCTGCCTATAATTCAGTGCGTAGATTCCGTTAGTATTACTCAACTTGCCACCCTCAGCAATACAGAATAGAACAATGTTTCTGATTAACTTCCTGAATCGGAACGTCACCGATCCTCACTTTCCTATGTTTGAAATTTTCTATGCGACCGAGGTGAGCATTTAATTTCCATAGTGTCCATATATTACCATCATTTTTGGATTGTATCTTCTAGTTGCAATTAATTATACAAAATCACATCATTTGAATGTAATTTCTTCATCAAACGCAAAGTCCATGGCATGTTTTTTTCTAGATTCGGTTACGGATTATGTGTTGTATTATCCACGATTTGGCGTCTGCCTTTTCTCAAATGTACATCATTTTCCACGAATACTTTGGACCTTCTGAAAGGGGTGAACTGCGGAGTTCAAAGATTTTCTCAACAATTATTGCTAATTTCAGTGGAGAATGTGTATTTGATCATCTGCAGTCAAGTCAAGGAGCAATTTCTCAGCTACAGTGCATTACTGTGAGTCATTTATGTAATAATTCCACCTTTAAAATTTGTTTTTAGGTTTTCGGTAATTGCCATCGATCGATTGGTGGCTACGAAGGAATGGTCGTGGTGAGGCTTTTCGATTACAACTCAACTGTGGATTTGTGACTTAACTTTTCATAACAGGCATTTTCTGTAATGGTGCTTACACTGTTGCGAGATTCCCCCCTACCTTGGTGGCCGAATGTAAATTGATAATGATAGGTAAAAATACGTCTGTGACGCCTCAGAACGCCCATAATGATCATTCTGATTTCTTAGAATCGGTGTTCCGCACCCCGTCCAATCTAGAATGTTTAGGCAACAGTGACTCACCTTTCATCAAACATTGTTGGTATAATTTCCAGGTACGAGCAATCCAGTTTCGGCACCCTCGTTTTCTTTGTCATTCAAGAGGCCATCCTCATTTTGACGGCAAATTGCATTGCCGCACTGCTCATTTGGGGTGATTATTTTGCTGATTATTCATTTTTTTTACAAATTCATTTTAGAGTTCATCACGGACACTCATATTGTTATCATCTTTGGTGTTCTCGTTTCCGTCGGTGCAGCTGTTCGCTTTTTCATTATTTTTTTATAATAATGAATATATTTTTTTTAAAAATACAACCATTTGAGGTTCAATTTAGTTATATTTTGAATATTTATTGATAGTGATGAGTTGGTGCATCTCCTTCTTGAATCCTTTCGCAGAACAAAAAAAAATTCAAAAAAGAGGACAAAATGTTCAGCTGTTCTTCACCGTCTATCGCTACAATGCACTAGAAATGAGAGAATGAAGAAAGGCGCCGAAATCAATCGATATTCCGTCGCCCGCACCTATCAGACCAAGGAGAATTTAGTGGTTATGACGGTAAGAATAGTTGTCCGTGTCAAATATTCAACGCATAAATTCCTTCAGTTCTTCATAAAACTGGGTCGATTACTGGCTCTTCTGACGCTTCCTGCCTTTGTTTTCTATTCCGTCTATGTTCTCGTCCCACCAAACACCGGCTACGACATCCTACGATACTTCTCAGTAGCAAGGTACGATATGTGGCTGACGATGTGCGTTTCTTATTTAAGAATTATACAATTGGAAAATAGGATAAAGAGAGGCATTACTTTTCATTCGCAACTTGGATATTGTCGTGTTTCCTTACAGTACAGCTAATATGGTTTAGAGCGTCCGTTTCTGTGATCAGCGCGATGCCGATCTTCGATCCTTTTCTCATTCGCAACTTGCCATTCTTCGCACGCAGCGCGCGGACGGTCGTTAACGTGCAAGCAACGTACGTATGTTTGCTGTTTTGACATTTCGAAGTGTTTTAATTGCAGGAGCCTCCTTAAAGAGGGCGACGCTTATTTCACAATGCTGTCGAGAGATTTGCAAGGTGCGAGCTTGAATAGACAGGTTATTGTGAATAACAAACGCCCGCACTCATTTCCATCTTGAGCTGGGACAAAAAAAGATGCATCCATTCAAATTCTGTTATTTGTCTTGTCTTTCAGTTATGTTATTTTGCACTGCATTTCCCAGTAATCCGCATAATAAATCATACGACCCTATTTGTGTTACTGCTTTAGCAATTTCCGAATACCGCATAAATAAATCTTACAATTCAACTTTGCACATCCGCACTAATATCATATTTTATCCCGTTTTTTTTCGCGTTTAGTCTTGTGAAGGATAAATTAGAACAAGCGGTTGTCTTATTTCGGGGGCATGACAGAAGCGCAACGACAAAAGCGCAACAAAGAAAATCGCAACCGACAAAAGCGCAACGAGCCATAACTCGGTTTAGAATGATCGGAGAACAATCTGGTTGGGTGCATTCGATTCCTCTCGATGTCCACTACCAGATTATCGATTAATTTCTGACCCCTCAATCTGAAACGACAAAAGCGCAACGAGCCATAACTAGGTTTAGAATTATCGGAGAACACTCTGGTTGGGTGCATTCGATTCCTCTCGATCTCCACTATCAGATTATCGATTAATTTCTGACCCCCCAATCTGAAACGACAAAAGCGCAACGAGCCATAACTCGGTTTAGAATTATCGGAGAACACTCTTGTTGGGTGCATTCGATTCCTCTCGATCTCCACTATCAGATTATCGATTAATTTCTGACCCCCCAATCTGAAACGACAAAAGCGCAACGAGCCATAACTAGGTTTAGAATTATCGGAGAACACTCTGGTTGGGTGCATTCGATTCCTCTCGATCTCCACTATCAGATTATCGATTAATTTCTGACCCCCCAATCTGAAACGACAAAAGCGCAACGAGCCATAACTAGGTTTAGAATTATCGGAGAACACTCTGGTTGGGTGCATTCGATTCCTCTCGATCTCCACTATCAGATTATCGATTAATTTCTGACCCCCCAATCTGAAACGACAAAAGCGCAACGAGCCATAACTCGGTTTAGAATGATCGGAGAACACTCTGGTTGGGTGCATTCGATTCCTCTCGATCTCCACTACCAGATTATCGATTAATTTCTGACCCCTCAATCTGAAACGACAAAAGCGCAACGAGCCATAACTAGTTTTAGAATTATCGGAGAACACTCTGGTTGGGTGCATTCGATTCCTCTCGATCTCCACTATCAGATTATCGATTAATTTCTGACCCCTCAATCTGAAACGACAAAAGCGCAACGAGCCATAACTAGGTTTAGAATTATCGGAGAACACTCTGGTTGGGTGCATTCGATTCCTCTCGATCTCCACTATCAGATTATCGATTAATTTCTGACCCCCCAATCTGAAACGACAAAAGCGCAACGAGCCATAACTCGGTTTAGAATTATCGGAGAACACTCTGGTTGGGTGCATTCGATTCCTCTCGATCTCCACTATCAGATTATCGATTAATTTCTGACCCCCCAATCTGAAACGACAAAAGCGCAACGAGCCATAACTCGGTTTAGAATGATCGGAGAACACTCTGGTTGGGTGCATTCGATTCCTCTCGATCTCCACTACCAGATTATCGATTAATTTCTGACCCCCCAATCTGAAACGACAAAAGCGCAACGAGCCATAACTCGGTTTAGAATGATCGGAGAACAATCTGGTTGGGTGCATTCGATTCCTCTCGATCTCCACTACCAGATTATCGATTAATTTCTGACCCCTCAATCTGAAACGACAAAAGCGCAACGAGCCATAACTAGGTTTAGAATTATCGGAGAACACTCTGGTTGGGTGCATTCGATTCCTCTCGATCTCCACTATCAGATTATCGATTAATTTCTGACCCCCCAATCTGAAACGACAAAAGCGCAACGAGCCATAACTCGGTTTAGAATTATCGGAGAACACTCTGGTTGGGTGCATTCGATTCCTCTCGATCTCCACTATCAGATTATCGATTATTTTCTGACCCCCCAATCTGAAACGACAAAAGCGCAACGAGCCATAACTAGGTTTAGAATTATCGGAGAACACTATGGTTGGGTGCATTCGATTCCTCTCGATCTCCACTATCAGATTATCGATTAATTTCTGACCCCCAATCTGAAACGACAAAAGCGCAACGAGCCATAACTCGGTTTAGAATTATCGGAGAACACTCTTGTTGGGTGCATTCGATTCCTCTCGATCTCCACTATCAGATTATCGATTAATTTCTGACCCCTCAATCTGAAACGACAAAAGCGCAACGAGCCATAACTAGGTTTAGAATTATCGGAGAACACTCTGGTTGGGTGCATTCGATTCCTCTCGATCTCCACTATCAGATTATCGATTAATTTCTGACCCCCCAATCTGAAACGACAAAAGCGCTACGAGCCATAACTCGGTTTAGAATTATCGGAGAACACTCTGGTTGGGTGCATTCGATTCCTCTCGATCTCCACTATCAGATTATCGATTAATTTCTGACCCCCCAATCTGAAACGACAAAAGCGCAACGAGCCATAACTCGGTTTAGAATGATCGGAGAACACTCTGGTTGGGTGCATTCGATTCCTCTCGATCTCCACTACCAGATTATCGATTAATTTCTGACCCCTCAATCTGAAACGACAAAAGCGCAACGAGCCATAACTAGTTTTAGAATTATCGGAGAACACTCTGGTTGGGTGCATTCGATTCCTCTCGATCTCCACTATCAGATTATCGATTAATTTCTGACCCCTCAATCTGAAACGACAAAAGCGCAACGAGCCATAACTAGGTTTAGAATTATCGGAGAACACTCTGGTTGGGTGCATTCGATTCCTCTCGATCTCCACTATCAGATTATCGATTAATTTCTGACCCCCCAATCTGAAACGACAAAAGCGCAACGAGCCATAACTCGGTTTAGAATGATCGGAGAACACTCTGGTTGGGTGCATTCGATTCCTCTCGATCTCCACTACCAGATTATCGATTAATTTCTGACCCCCCAATCTGAAACGACAAAAGCGCAACGAGCCATAACTCGGTTTAGAATGATCGGAGAACACTCTGGTTGGGTGCATTCGATTCCTCTCGATCTCCACTATCAGATTATCGATTAA
This sequence comes from Pristionchus fissidentatus, assembly GCA_036245785.1. NCBI lineage: Eukaryota > Metazoa > Nematoda > Chromadorea > Rhabditida > Neodiplogasteridae > Pristionchus > Pristionchus fissidentatus. Next base: position 15,920,467 of record BTSY01000004.1, read on the forward strand.
TTTCTGACCCCCAATCTGAAACGACAAAAGCGCAACGAGCCATAACTCGGTTTAGAATTATCGGAGAACACTATGGTTGGGTGCATTCGATTCCTCTCGATCTCCACTATCAGATTATCGATTAATTTCTGACCCCCAATCTGAAACGACAAAAGCGCAACGAGCCATAACTCGGTTTAGAATGATCGGAGAACACTCTGGTTGGGTGCATTCGATTCCTCTCGATCTCCACTACCAGATTATCGATTAATTTCTGACCCCTCAATCTGAAACGACAAAAGCGCAACGAGCCATAACTCGGTTTAGAATGATCGGAGAACACTCTGGTTGGGTGCATTCGATTCCTCTCGATCTCCACTACCAGATTATCGATTAATTTCTGACCCCTCAATCTGAAACGACAAAAGCGCAACGAGCCATAACTAGGTTTAGAATTATCGGAGAACACTCTGGTTGGGTGCATTCGATTCCTCTCGATCTCCACTACCAGATTATCGATTAATTTCTGAGGCCCCAATCTGAAACGACAAAAGCGCAACGAGCCATAACTCGGTTTAGAATTATCGGAGAACACTCTGGTTGGGTGCATTCGATTCCTCTCGATCTCCACTATCAGATTATCGATTAATTTCTGACCCCCCAATCTGAAACGACAAAAGCGCAACGAGCCATAACTCGGTTTAGAATTATCGGAGAACACTCTGGTTGGGTGCATTCGATTCCTCTCGATCTCCACTACCAGATTATCGATTAATTTCTGACCCCCAATCTGAAACGACAAAAGCGCAACGAGCCATAACTCGGTTTAGAATTATCGGAGAACACTCTGGTTGGGTGCATTCGATTCCTCTCGATCTCCACTACCAGATTATCGATTAATTTCTGATCCCTCAATATGAAACGGCAAAAGCGCAACGAGCCATAACTCGGTTTAGAATGATCGGAGAACACTCTGGTTGGGTGCATTCGATTCCTCTCGATCTCCACTACCAGATTATCGATTAATTTCTGACCCCTCAATCTGAAACGACAAAAGCGCAACGAGCCATAACTAGGTTTAGAATTATCGGAGAACACTCTGGTTGGGTGCATTCGATTCCTCTCGATCTCCACTACCAGATTATCGATTAATTTCTGAGGCCCCAATCTGAAACGACAAAAGCGCAACGAGCCATAACTCGGTTTAGAATTATCGGAGAACACTCTGGTTGGGTGCATTCGATTCCTCTCGATCTCCACTATCAGATTATCGATTAATTTCTGACCCCCCAATCTGAAACGACAAAAGCGCAACGAGCCATAACTCGGTTTAGAATTATCGGAGAACACTCTGGTTGGGTGCATTCGATTCCTCTCGATCTCCACTACCAGATTATCGATTAATTTCTGACCCCCAATCTGAAACGACAAAAGCGCAACGAGCCATAACTCGGTTTAGAATTATCGGAGAACACTCTGGTTGGGTGCATTCGATTCCTCTCGATCTCCACTACCAGATTATCGATTAATTTCTGAGGCCCCAATCTGAAACGACAAAAGCGCAATGAGCCATAACTCGGTTTAGAATTATCGGAGAACACTCTGGTTGGGTGCATTCGATTCCTCTCGATCTCCACTACCAGATTATCGATTAATTAATGAGGCCCCAATCTGAAACGACAAAAGCGCAACGAGCCATAACTCGGTTTAGAATTATCGGAGAACACTCTGGTTGGGTGCATTCGATTCCTCTCGATCTCCACTACCAGATTATCGATTAATTTCTGAGGCCCCAATCTGAAACGACAAAAGCGCAACGAGCCATAACTCGGTTTAGAATTATCGGAGAACACTCTGGTTGGGTGCATTCGATTCCTCTCGATCTCCACTATCAGATTATCGATTAATTTCTGACCCCCCAATCTGAAACGACAAAAGCGCAACGAGCCATAACTCGGTTTAGAATTATCGGAGAACACTCTGGTTGGGTGCATTCGATTCCTCTCGATCTCCACTACCAGATTATCGATTAATTTCTGAGGCCCCAATCTGAAACGACAAAAGCGCAACGAGCCATAACTCGGTTTAGAATTATCGGAGAACACTCTGGTTGGGTGCATTCGATTCCTCTCGATCTCCACTACCAGATTATCGATTAATTTCTGAGGCCCCAATCTGAAACGACAAAAGCGCAACGAGCCATAACTCGGTTTAGAATTATCGTAGAACACTCTGGTTGGGTGCATTCGATTCCTCTCGATCTCCACTATCAGATTATCGATTAATTTCTGACCCCTCAATCTGAAACGACAAAAGCGCAACGAGCCATAACTAGGTTTAGAATTATCGGAGAACACTCTGGTTGGGTGCATTCGATTCCTCTCGATCTCCACTACCAGATTATCGATTAATTTCTGACCTCTCAAAATGAAATTTGATTCCTCTGACTGAGTTACTTGTGGCATGCGTCGCGCGCTCTATCGCGCGCTCCTCCTTTTTTTTCATCTCATAATTTAAATTTCTTTCAAATTTTCTTATTGTAATTTTAAAAATATATTACAAGTAATCAAAATAATTTAATTAAAAATACTAAGAATGTATATATTCATGATCCGATTGTTATAGTATTACGGTAATCGTTTGAGTTCCCGCGTACCCGTGCGCCCGTGCGCGTTGCGGTCACGCGTCGCGTACCTGGTTACATTACACATTTTTTCGCATTTCATGTCTACCTAGTCTCGATCCATTTTCTCTCTAGTTTTCCTAGTGTCTTCTGTGGAAATATAAGTTGTATCTCAATTCCTTGTCTTCAGTCAAATTTACGGGAACCGCATTTATAGCTATTTCATAATTTGTTCATTCTGTTAATTCCAGTCTCGAATTTGCTTATACTTTCAGGTAATTTTTTTACTTCTGTCTGGACTGCTACAATGATACCAGCCGTGAACAGGTACTTTTTATTTTGCTTTTTCGGATGCTGTAAAATATTTCATTTTTTTCAGATACCCGTCGGATACGGTTCGCTCGAACAAGGGAAAAGAACTCGTGCACGATTGCGACGGATTTGAATACAGAGAATATAATATCACTAAGGCAGGAGAGAAGCTCTACAGGTTCGTATATTTATTTTATTATTTGTATTTTGTCTTTCTGTCAATTTCTTTTAATCTGATTTTGCATATAGATCTGAATTTTAGTGTTTTTTTTTTCGAAAAAAAACTCGAAATCAAAATAAAAATAATGCAAAAAATTTCGTAAAAAAAGCATGCGTTCTTACATGGTTTTGCGCTTTTCGACATATTTTTTGCAGAACTCTCCCGTTTCACATCTAGAGAAGAGGCAAAAATATTCGGAATATGTATAGAGCATAGGACGCAGAGCATTGAACCTCAATAAATTGCTAGTCTTCACATATTTTGGATGATTTTTATCGAATTATGAAAACTAAATTCGTAATTTTGTTATCATCTGAACGAAAAATCTAGGAAATACACCAATTAGATTTATATTCATTTCTATATTTTTTTTGTTTATTTGTTAAATCAATCACAGGTACGTCTCGCCAGGAAACGCGCCCGCTTCGACAGAAAATCGGGAATGACGACAGAGGCTGTGATCGACAAACACATACTCGGTGCATCACCTCATCTCCTTCCTATTATCTCTGATTCCGCAATGAGGAGGGAGGTCCAGAGAGTTATGCAAGTCAGCGGAGAGCGTGATTGGCCGTGTCTTATCGACACTACCATATTCAGTCAGTTTTCTTCGATAAACTAAAATGGGCTGTGGGGGTAAATATTTTGAAATTTTTACTTGTCAGGTGAATCGTTTCTGCGTGAAGATACCTGTAACTCATATCCTGAGGGTGACATGAACGCTTACAAGCTTTTCGCGACCAACGACCCGCTTCAGCAACTCTCATCTGGACTCGATTGGGCTTCCGATGGGACATTCTACTCGTGCCCCAACCACTTCAAGCAGCTCTTCGTTGTCGGACTCATGGTAATATTACGCGCCATTTGATTTCCGTATTCATATTATATTTGAAAAATATCTTTTTTTTCTTTACAGGAGGGCCATTTGTTTACTCCGTTGATCTATGCTTTCCTCTCGACAAAGACCACTCGATCATACGAATTGGAGTACGAATGGCTCGCACAGAACGGAGTGGCTGCGCCACTCACTATGACATGTGGTATGAGATGTTTTACGTTAGACTACACGAGCAAAAATAAGGTTAATATATATTGAAAAATATTTTTCATATTTGCAGACTTCGAGCGAGGTATTTTTTCTGCATTCTCAAGCGTCTATCCCACCACTACTGTGACGAGATGCTGGTTTCACTGGTTGAAGAACATCTACTGCAAAATTCAGGTTAGTGATTTTGAATTCGGCAATTCTCATTGGAAAATGAACCATGTAAATAAACAAATAATGTGAGTTTTTGTTAGCTCCATTGAATCTTGCAGGAGCTGAAAATGAGTAAGCTGTATGCTAATCCGGCCACAAAGAAGTTCTTCAAGGCGTTTATGGCTCTTTCCCTGATTCCTCTGCCCGATCTGATCGATTACTACGACGAATGGAAAGATGAATTCACTAATTCTCTCCCATACATTCACACCGCTAATATTGACAGTAAGTATTCTTCCATTTCCATTTATCTTTGCTATTAATCTGTGTATTTCTTTCAGAATTCGTTGACTACGTCGAAGATACGTATGTCGACCGTATTCTTCCCGGAGGAAACAGACGACAGCTGATGTACCCTGCTGCCGTTTGGAGTGTACACGACAGAATCATCGCGGGCATGCAACTGGGAAACTCCACTGTGGAATCTTACAACTCAAAAATGAAGGTAGCTGATGACGACTTTTTAAAAATATTTCTTCGTCAGTCCACTTTCAACTGGAACATAATTTTCTATTTTTTTCTTTTATCGTTTTTCCCCAATAATGAACATTCAGGAAATCACTCCGAAGAGCACCTCATCTAAGGTCGCTGTCGACCTTCTCAAGCACCAGATGAAATACCGTGCAAGGCGGAGAAAGCGCGCGGAAATCAGTTGACCCTCGAACAGCAATTCAAGCAGAGTACGGCAACAAAGGAGAGCCAGGCCCGCCGCCTTCTCGCAGTTAATAACGGTCGAATCGCCCCACAGACACAGTTTGACCATCTATGCTCGCTTGCCAATCACATTTCTTTCTAAATCGTTTGTGAAATACCGTTTTTAAAAATTATCTGATTCGTCTCTTAAAATAAATTGTTCGCTCGCGATAAATGAAATATCAGTATCAAAGACAATTCATTTCAATTCATCTCATTAACATCCGAGAGGAATCGAATGCACCCAACCAGAGTGTTCTCCGATAATTCTAAACCGAGTTATGGCTCGTTGCGCTTTTGTCGTTTGAGATTGGGGGGTCAGAAATTAATCGATAATCTGGTAGTGGAGATCGAGAGGAATCGAATGCACCCAACCAGAGTGTTCTCCGATAATTCTAAACCGAGTTATGGCTCGTTGCGCTTTTGTCGTTTCAGATTGAGGGGTCAGAAATTAATCGATAATCTGGTAGTGGAGATCGAGAGGAATCGAATGCACCCAACCAGAGTGTTCTCCGATAATTCTAAACCGAGTTATGGCTCGTTGCGCTTTTGTCGTTTCAGATTGGGGGGTCAGAAATTAATCGATAATCTGGTAGTGGAGATCGAGAGGAATCGAATGCACCCAACCAGAGTGTTCTCCGATAATTCTAAACCGAGTTACGGCTCGTTGCGCTTTTGTCGTTTCAGATTGGGGGGTCAGAAATTAATCGATAATCTGGTAGTGGAGATCGAGAGGAATCGAATGCACCCAACCAGAGTGTTCTCCGATAATTCTAAACCGAGTTATGGCTCGTTGCGCTTTTGTCGTTTCAGATTGAGGTGTCAGAAATTAATCGATAATCTGATAGCGGAGATCGAGAGGAATCGAATGCACCCAACCAGAGTGTTCTCCGATCATTCTAAACCGAGTTATGGCTCGTTGCGCTTTTATCGTTTGCGCTTCTGTCATGCCCCACTTATTTCATGTCGAATATAAATCATCATGAGCGTATATTGTATCACATTCTCCGGCTTTTTAAAGGGACCAGGCAGTGAAAAATAAGAAATTTTTAAATAAAAGAAAATCCTATTCCCGGAAGAATGCTAAAAACCGCATATGATTTTTTTGAAATTATTTATGAATTTTCAACACATCGGGTTAAGATAGCGAATACACCAAAAATCAATATTTTGAAAATCAGCCATTTTAAGGAACTGTGGATGTGTTCAAGGGAGCATCACATTATATGTATATGTGTGTACACTTCCTTGTTTTCTATATAAATATTGAACACAAGGAAATGACTATCAGTTGGCAAAAATGGTTCTACAAGTTCAATAACAAGGGCAATTAGTGGGGGTGTTTTCTTTACGACATTTTTGATTTGCACCTTTGTTGTCCGTGTACACTCTGAGAGTGTACAAATATAATTCAGGCACAACTTTCAAGAAAATCTGGAGAATGAATAAATCACGAGGAAAAAAAATCAATTAATTCCACCAAGGGTTGCTTTCTTACCCCCTCCCCCCGAGTACAACAAATAGGCGAAAGTCGCTAGCTGTTTTCAGTTAAAATTGCATCCCTAATTCTTCGCACCCTAATAGGGGAATCTTTGCGCTTGTTGTTGTTGTACTACCTACAGGAGCCATTACTTGTAGTTATATTATTGCACAAAAAAAACCCTGAACCGAATTCTCAGGGTCATCAAATGGAATCGGCCGAGGAACTGCTGTTCTTTTTGCAAAGAACGGGGCAAAATTGACCATCACTTGCCGGAACGCAGAGACTCTTGAGGTGTGAAGCACACATTCCATAATTCGCGCATTAACGCCGAGCATACATTATTCGATAGACATTAATACTTATTGAGTAATCAATAAACTAGTCATATTTCACAGTAAACTGGCCAGAGCTACATATTGCAAAAGTCCCATAAAACACATTTGTTCAAGGGCATTGTCCAAAATAAATCACACCGAAGTCAACTATCGAGTAATGACATATATTTAGGAAACACGAAAACTATGTGTGCAATCGGGAGCAAAGGAGGGAGATATTCTGCAGGTATTCCTATTTACAGTTTTTCGGTAACAAGGGAAAGATCACGTAAAGGTCATCACTCAATGTTTATTAGGGTTGACCACTCGAAACGTCGAAACGAAAAAGAACAAAGCGTTTCGACTTCGTTTCGGAACAATTCTTTATTTCGTCGTTAATCTTCCTTTGTTCTCGAGCAAAGGCTATTTCAAGTGGTCAACACTAATGTTTATATTGAGTGCAACAATGGATTCATCGCTACCTTATCTAACTTTGAGCAACAACTCAGTTTCAGTTGCTCGGCGACATTACGGGACTACAGCGTATAATAACCGAAAAGAACTAACCTACCGGATAATAACCGGATGCGAGCGAATAGTAACGTTATGGATGAGAACCAACTGTATAATAACTACGTTTAAGATATCTTGGTACATGATAACTATTTGAATAATAACCAAGTAATTGAGAACTTCGCTAATGATAACTTACTGACTTATAACTCATCACGAATGAGAACAAGTTCGATAATAACCAATTGAATAATCACTTTCGAATTATCGCGTCGAGTGATCTCTCAATCCCATCCACATTTGAATGATGCATTGATGTCTGATCCACCTTTTCAATTCCGAGGTCTGGTTTCCCGTGATATTTGCAAGGATTTGAGGGATCCTGTGCTTGCATGGCGCATAATTAATATAATAAACTGATTTTTATTTGAACCTTTTCCGAAATTAGAAAAAATGGATTCTCTGAGATGTCTCTTAGATCTAGAGACATCCACTGACCTATATTCAAGATACTCTATTCTCTCTACCTCGACAAGAGAATGGTTCTCAAGAGAGAGATATCGCTTTGTGAACGAGAATGTTTAGAACTAGGGCTTCTATTTTTGTTATCTTATTCTTTCATATCAGTTACCTCATCTTTTTGTGATGGGCGAGTAAGATCCCTAGAAATGAATTGGACATCACCCAAATCATAAAACGAAACACCATCACAAAATATAGAATGAGAGAAAAAATATTAATACAAAAATCCAATAACGCTAAATTTGTTTCCCCGAGACGATTACCAATGACTCCTCAAGTATCGTCAGTGTAGTTCTAAATAACATTGTTCTTATTCATGGGGTTATCATCCGTACTAAGTTATCATGAGTGGGGTTCTCATAACGAAGGTTATTAATAAAAAGGTTATCATAAGCAGAGTTATCATTTACTTGGTTATTATAAAATCCGTTCTAATATGGAATGTTATTATCCAGAACGTTACTATTCGCTCGCATCCGGTTATTATCCGGTAGGTTAGTTCTTTTCGGTTATTAAACGCTGTAGTCCCGACATTACAGACGAGACGTTCATTACGAAACTCGTCTCAGCAACTATCGACAAATTCGGCCTACTCGATGTTTTGGTAAATTATTCAATACGTTTTGGAAAAATAAGATCAAACATGCTAAGAAGTTGTGGTTATTCTCAGAAATAACTAACGTTATTGTATACTCTACACGTTCACTAATGGACATTCCTCTTTAGGTGAACAATGCAGGCGGCGGATCAATCGAGAGCATGGGCAAAGCCATTTTCGACTGTTCCGTCATCGAGTTTGACAAAATGATTGATCTCAACGTGAAGCCGTGAGTTATTACCGAAGCACAAAAGAATGTCGTGTGCCTGATGTACCTCTCGTACTCGTGTAATAGGCAAATGAAGCAGATCATAACGAAAAGGGGCTAAATTGCAGTGTTCTACGCCTCTCACAACTGTCTCTTCCCTATCTCGAAAAGACGAAGGGGGCAATTGTAAATGTATCCTCAATTGCATCCTTTCATCAACTCGGCCCGGTACGTTCAGACGATTTGTATCCTAGAAAACTTTAATATGCATTCTGAGTGTGAGTAGTGACAACGGTGAATTTGAGAGTGCGTATTATGCGGCGTCGAAATCGGCACTCGACCAGATCACGATTCAAATGGCTGGAAGTTTGGCAAAGAAGGGAATCAGAGTTAACTCGGTGAAGTGAGTTTGTTTCTAACTTTCGCTTCCTATGTTAGATGTGAGTTGCAAAAAAACGAACAAAAATTGAGAAGTAGCGTGGAAAATTGAGAAGTAGAGTGGATAAACACAGTAAGAAAATTTCGAATTTCAGCCCCGGTCCAGTTATGACAAACATAATTGTTACGGCGGGAGGTTCGAAGGAAGTACAAGATCAGGTTAGTAATTCCATTGTCTGAATTATTCACCTTCGTTTTTTTTCCAGACGTTCGAATCAATGAAAGAGAGTCCGTTGATTCCACTTGGTAGAATCGGTGTTCCTGAAGATATTGCAAAGGTTAACTTATTTTTAATAACTTTTAACACATTTTCGGTGCCTATTAGACGATGAAAAATTGTTCTAGATAATTCTCTTCCTCGCCGATCGTTCACAATCGGAAATTCTAGTTGGCCATATTGTCACTGCGGATGGGAGAGTAATGCTCAAGAGTGCAATGTTCCCTGATGCATAAAGACTACACTGTGCACCGAACTCGCAAACGCGATAAATAGATACGCACTAACAATAATCATCGTCATCTTGATATATTTACGTCAGCTTTTGCTGTGAGAATGAAGCACTTACAAGACAATTTTCATTCGAATTATTGTGATTCGTCAGACGTTCATAAATTAGATGTTTTCCATTTTCCTTGCCTGCATTGGGATTGTAGTAAGAACAGTTATTATTATGGTTCTCGCTCCTTTGTGTATGTCTACAATTCTTCGTGTACACACGTTTTTTCCACCTTGCTTGTCGTTTACTCAGACTGATTGCTCCCACGTCTCTATCACATAATTGAATCATGTTTCTCGTCGACTTTCTCAATCGGAACATCACCGATCCGTACTATCCTATTTTCGAAATCTTCTATGCTACTGAGGTAAGATGCATCAACTTTAAAGGACCCTTGAATAATTATTTTAAAGCTAGTCATTCGTTTTGCTACACTGCCAATGGGCCTGACCATTCTACTCGCAGTCTATAAATGCAATGGAGTTCATCTAAATGTGCGAAAATTGCTCTTAGAGTATAATAATAATAAATATTAGCAGATTCGGCTAAGAGTTATATTCAGTGTGGTACATAACCTACTAGGCGTCGAATCGCGAATTGTTGTTATATTCCATCAGTATTTTGGATCGTTAGATGGAGGTACGTTTCCAGTCAAACGCGTTATATCGTCAAAGATTTTGGCTTTTCAGCCGATTCTTTCTATTTGATCATCTGCAGTCAATTAAAGGAACAATTTCTGTGTTATAGTGCAGTGTTGTGAGTGACAAAAGTGTTCAATACGTTTTTAAAAGCGTTTGCAGGTTTACAGTAATCGCCATCGATAGATGGGCAGCCACAAAATTTTGGTCTTGGTGAGTTCTCAGCATATTTGAAAAATGTGACTGAGTAATACAAATTTAATGGCGATTCTCTACACACAAAAAAAGATGTTTTTAGGTATGAGATGGCCAACCGTGGTACCCTTGCGTTTTTCATTGCACAAGAGGTAGCACTACTTCTAACGGCCAATTTTATAAGCGCTCTGCTCATTTTCGGTATTCATTTTGTCGATTTCATTTATAATTCATCGCTTTCAAGAATTCATCACTGATTTTCAAATCATGATTATCTTAGCTGTGTTCGTTCCGGCTGGCTCGGTTGTATGTTTATTTCGATTATTTTTTTTAAAAATTAAATGAAAACAATTTACAGCTGTTTCTTACCGTCTATCGCCATAACACACAAGAAAATTATATAATGAGGAGAGGCGCAGTGATCCATAGCTATTCGGTCGCTCGCACCTACCAAATAAGAGAGAATCTGGTGCTGATGACGGTATTATCTAGAATTCACCCGTAAGTAGAAAAAATCGATTCAGTTGTTCATGAAAGTTGCCCTTCTGCTCGCTACACTCGCTATTCCTGCCTTTGTTTCCTATTCCATCTACTGTCTCATACGACCAAACACCGGCTACGACACCCTACGATATTTCTCAGTAGCCATGTACGATCTGTGGCTCGCTATGTACGTAATAGACCAATTGTTATCCGAAGAAACACGAATACATACTTAAAAATTGTATCTATATTTTCAAGAGAAAAAACACAACAGAATCCATAAAATTCAGTTTCTGATAAATGGTGGGGGGAGTCAAGGCAAACACCCACATTATGTAGAAATATTGCGCAAATACCTTATCGTTCAGAGCGTCGTTTTCAATTATTGGAGCCATACCGATATTCGCGCCTCATCTGATTCAAAACATGCCATTCTTTTCGAATCGTGTGCAAGAAATCTCCAAAGCACACGCAACGTACGTTCAATTTTTAAAAAAACAAATTACGAATTTTGCAGAAATCTCGAACAAGGCGACGCGTATTTCACAATGCTCTCCAGGGATTGGAAGTGATGAACAATATTGACTAATAAATTGTGTAACGTACACTTGTATAATAGAAATTTCGCGAGCAACAGAGGCAAAAAATTCAAAAAAAATCAAAATTGTTTTCTTACAGCCTGTCCAATGCGTTCTTAAATAAAATTGTTTCCATATCAATTGCATAGATATGGCTAATGTTCAAAACGCGAGAAACGCCATTTTGCTCTTCCTTCCCCATCCCTAGTCATGAGGAAAACGGGGTTTGGTTGACCACACCAATGGATACCAGAGTCTGTGAAATTCTCATCTTTTTTTGCTGTACGGATTTGAAGACAATTTATGCGGCTCTTAAGAGAGGTATCACGAGAGATCGTATGTAAAATGGACCTTTGCGGAACAATTTTCAAAAAAATAATTTTGATTTCGACCAAACTTTTATATAAGAGTACCCAGCAGACGAGAATTCGATTTATCCTGGTCCCAGGCCCAGAGCCGGCTTTTAGGAAATTTCCGGCTCCAATACCGGAATCGTCATAACTCAGCTCAAAAGTGAGCTACAATGCTGTGGTTGGGCTCAAAAAGTTGATAAAAATCTGATAAACAAATTTACTGTTGGAAACGAGTTTCGAAATCGCGAACTGAAAAAGTTCTGACCGAAAGAGTAAACTTCAAGGTTTTCAAAGAAAATTAAGATATCGAAAGCGCGAGATGTCGCGCTTTTTTATTGCAGAATATGAAAGAGCTCTACACGTACTGGTAGGAAAAAATTTAAAACCGGACAAAAAGGGGGGGGACCTAAACTCGAAAAATGCTTTTGAATGTGAAAAATCGTCAAAAGTCGAAAAATCAACTTTTCCAAAACCAATCAAAAAACACTTTTACATGCACCTTGCAGCACTGTAAGCACAATGAAAATTAAATTCGAGTCTGCCAAGCTCCAAACTGGTTGATTTTTTTTATTTCTAAAATTGGTGTTTTTCGTTTTTAGAAGTATTTCTATTTTTCAAATTTTGTTGGCCTAAATGGCTTTCACAGACTGAAATATCATTTTCCTTGTGCTTACAGTGCTGCAAGGTGCATGTAAAAGTGTTATTTGATTGGTTTTGGAAAAGTTGATTTTTCGACTTTTGACGATTTTTCACATTCAAAAGCATTTTTCGAGTTTAGGTCCCCCCCTTTTTGTCCGGTTTTTTTTCCTAGCTGTACTTGTAGAGCTCTTTCATATTCTGCAATAAAAAAGCGCGACATCTCGCGTTTTCGATATCTTAATTTTCTTTGAAAACCTTGAAGTTTACTCTTTCGGTCAGAACTTTTTCAGTTCGCGATTTCGAAACTCGTTTCCAACAGTAAATTTGTTTATCAGATTTTTGTTCTGAGCCACCTGCAATCTCTGGTGAGACCTCTTTTAAAGGGACCAGGCAGACTCCAAATATAGATTTTTCATTTTCATAATTTTTTATACAGCTTTTCTCACTATAATCTAATGGAGAATGAAGAAAAAATTACATTTTTAGCATTTTTTTACAATTAGTTATTTTAATTTGAAATTCGACTCTGGAACGGTGCGTCGCCTATTTCCGAAAAGACAGAAAGCTGTTTAATTTGCTCTGATGATTAGATATTATTGGAAAAACAGGATTGTCGAGGGTTTGACCACTCCCGGACTGAATGAACACAATCGCATTCCATCAAAGTTGCTGCTTTTGGAGATACTAATTGTGGTGTAGTCGCAACCGTAACCCGCTGTGGTGAAAAAGCGAAACTTTGAAAATTCATAACTAATTTCAAAAAAATCGCAAAAATATGCGGTTTTTAGCATTCTTCCGTGAACAGGATTTTCTTTTATTTAAAAATAACTTATTTTTTGACTGCCTGGTCCCTTTAAGTGAACGTACTGATATCCAAGCGTACTAAAAAAATAACTATAATTTGTCGTGCTGATACGATCTCCCCTTTCATTGAAAGCAGTTCGAAAAAACAAGTATATATATTATTAAGGGCAAAACAAACGTGGTTTGTAGATCCCATAGGTTCGATTCGTATTCGGTATTCCTTTTCCTCACCGTCACTTGAGCTACGCTATCCCAAAAGTCTCCCTTGTGCTCACTCAATACTCGTAATTAGAATTTCTGGCTCCAATCATTTGTTATTCTTGTTTTATATATTCCAAGTACTATTTGTCATGATAACAATAAACTATCTCAATCGGAATAAAACCGATCCTCGAGCTCCCATGTTTTAAATATTCTACATTACTGAGGTAAGTCCATTCCCTCGATTTTGACCTCACAACACATTTTGTTCGGCTTCTACACCTCTTAATCGCAATTATATCCGGGCTTGTTCTTATAAATTCCGTATATCGTACAGCGGCGTATCATCTAAATGTACTGCTTCTCGAAGACAACCATTAACTTTCTCAACCGTCACACCCTTCGCGGGCGTATCAAATAAATAAATAAGATCCCTAGCTAAACAGTGTCATTTTCAGATGCGGCTACGCACAATCTTCACTATAATGCATGCATTGATGGGCGCTATCGCGCGAATTTTCATCATAGTCCATCAGTATCTCGGACCATCGGAACATGGCAAGCCATCAGTCAGACTGCTCTCAAAATACAATTTATTCATATTTTCAGTGAAATGGACGCACCTGATAATTTGTAGCCAGATTAGAGAACAATTCATCAGTTATTATACCTTACTGTAAGTGCTATACAAATTTAATGTTGTTCATAACCTTTTGTTCAGCTTTTAAATATTCGCCTTGGATCGATCGGTAGCGACGCGGGCGTGGCTATGATGTAGGGTTGGCTTATCAAGGAAAATGACCGATATTTTTCTCGGATAAAGTGAAATGATCTCGGTGAGAAATGTGAAGAATCGATTCCTTGTTTAGATCTCGGTTAGATCGAGAAATTATCGAGAATTCGAGATCTCGATAAGCGATTGATTTTGTCTTCAATAAAAAAGCTTTCTAAAGTACTTTTACTTGACCTGGTAAACAGTAGAGTCATTGTATTAGAAGTGAAAACTTGGGGAAGTGATATTTGATACTGAAAAAAGCGCAGCCAACCGACCCTTACTATAAAAAAAAGGGTGAAAATAGATGGCTAATCACGTTTCGAAATGGTAATCACTGAAATCATCATGCAAATACGGTTGATCGATCTGATCTTTTGAAACACTTCAGACATCCCATTCCTTGCCAAGGAACAAGGCCTTGAAATGATTTTCACTATTCTCACAAGGAGTGAGATAATTGAATTATCTCATTTCGAGATCTCGAGACCTTACTTACCGGCCCAACCCTACTATGTTGAGTACTTATATTTCTTCTCAACTCATTGATCTACACCTCGATAGATTCACAGCCTCCGAAAGAGTAACGGCGAGAGGTAGAGAAAGAGAGAATCATTGAGAGAGAGTGCGCGAAACGGGAGAGTCAGATAACGAAAGACGTTCTGGGCATGGTGCCAACTCGAAGGAATTGTTGGACGACACAGAAGTTGCATTGCAGGTATGAACGTGCTGGAATTCCCACTCGTTTATTCTTCCTCGCTCAAGAAATAGTACTAACTATGGCAGCAAACTGTATCGCCACTCTCCACATTAACGGTAATTTCTGTTTATTCAACAAAAAAACTTTTCATCATTCCTGGAGAGGAACACGAAAACGAAGCCGGATATTGAATAGTTGATTAAATTTGCCTCCATTAAAGAATATGTCAGTAACATTCAAGTCCTGCTTGCCTTCGCTGCATTTATCTCTGCTGGTTCTGTGGTTCGTTAACTCATCGAGTAAACCTGCAATGTAAAATGTATCTCCAGCTATTGTTCGCCATCTTTCGCTACAACGCTTTGGAGATTGCGCGTATGAAGAAAGGAGCAGTTGTTCATCAGTATTCTCTCGCCAAAACATATCAAATCAAAGAAAATGTCACCCTTATTACGGTTTGTTTGTCGTCCTCAAAGAATTCAGTAAAGTTTCTAGTGCAGCTGGTTGCAAAAGTATTAACTGTTTGAATTGCTGCAGTTCGAATCAACAAGCAGATGCATATTTCACTATGTTGTCGAGGGATCTACAGCGAGAGAATTAAAGAGTTCGGTTAAAGAGTTGCACAATTCGGCTCTGTTAAGCGGTTCCATTTTTTTAAATATTTCTTCGACATCAATAATACATCAGTTATGCATTTTGGCGTAGAAATATTACGTTTTCATGATGTGTTTGTGATTATCTCATAATTTCTGCAATTATATTGTTTTCTTATTACGTATTTTACATCAACTAGCAATAAGACAAAATACAATGTAGTATCGGGGAATATCGCAAAATAAATTACGATTGTTTTAACATTTTTGATTGGTGAAAAAACCTCGCGCTACCGCATAAGCATTCCAGAATCGTTAAAGGGACAGTTAATACACAATTAATGGATCATGTGGTATACTTTGCGCGAGCCACTTGTTGTTGTTGTTTTATCTACGTTACATCAGCTCAGATGGTGTAGAGTTAGTGCTTTTACCTCACTCTCGTGCGCATGTGGGATTAATGCCTACCTGTCTTTTGTATGCATGCCTTTTGCTATATTGCTTCCCACAGAGCACAGATCGTGGTGAGACCTTTGAAATTTGAATTCTAGGGTGCCTTTACTACCCCTTTACAAATGGCAGAGCAACTGCGAGTACAGTAGTTAACAATTGGTGGTGAAGGAGGGAACGCGAAAATATTTATCCTTTAGATACTTCGTGATTTAACTATCAGGCTGGCAAGAAAGTAATGTCCGATTTGAGATGTGAACTTTAAGCTTTCGCTTTTCGGCCAGTTCAAATTAATAACCCTTGTATGCATGGTATGTAGTAGGGGCACTAGTGAATAACAACTTTCTACTTTGGAGTTATTTGACTCTCCCTCGAATCCCTGGATATCGCGAATTGCTGTGTATCTGATGTAGAGGCGAAAGTGTAACAAATAAGAAAATAGTTTTCTTTTCGTCGAGAATTTTTCGAAGAAGCTATGCATAGAGTCATTTAGAGTATCATCACTCCTCTTTCGAATTTTGATGAGAACAAGCCGCTGCTGTAATTACTTTAGAAGTTATGGTCCTCCAAGTTTCCGGCGCTCAGAAAAAGTAGTGTGAGGATGATTTCAAATCACGGTCTCCAATGAGCAGCTTTCGAGGTGTAATGGAGCGCGATTTACTCACTGACAATATGACTTACTACCACCGTGAACCTGTTTAAACAATTAATTCCCAACCTTTTGTAACAAGAAAAACACAAAAAAGTTGAAGTTCGCTTAATTTCGGAAAAAAATCCAATTTAAGGTGTCTTATTCGATTATGTGCTCTGTCGAAGTAGGCAGAAATCAACGAACGCCCTACTAAACAATAAAACTAGTGGACTTTTAATGCGCAATGAGCAGCCAAGCGGCTTCATCTGATCATTCCTAAAATTGTGGCACTTTGTGAATCCCCATTTTCGATCTCGAATTTCCGTCATCATATAAATGTTTTGCCAGATCAAAAATTAGGCCATCTTTCTCAAAGTGAATAATACCATTCTAAACGTCGTAGGTGCCCTTCTAAACCAGAGGTGAATCGTAATTCCATTAGTTCGGAGACCGCTGAAAATTGCAAAAAAGGTTTTTATCGCGATCTTTTGCTCGCAACATACAATTTTGAGACATCGCTTCTGACTCGCCCGATGAGGGATCTCGGTCCTATTGCCCTTCCTGAATTCAGTGAAGGTCATTCTTCTAGTAGATATGTTACATGGTACCCTGCCTCTGTGCACTATAGAACGGCACGGCATATAAAGTGTAGAGTCGAAACCGATCCGGCGACATTTCTCAATTCCCATTTCTCGAAAGAATGAACAGCCATGAGGTAGTGAGCGACGAAAAGAGGAAGACTTACTACATATACTGTAACTAAAGAGAGCTAGCTAAAGGACCTGGAAAGGAAGTGCGGAAGAGTTTTCTGAAATTTCAAAATCGGACAAGACTTTCTTGCCAACCCTATATTTACTTATTAGAATTTCCCCGATTCGAAACATCGTCAGTTGCCGAAACGACCGTGACTTTCAATGTATTGCAATTAGAAAGTCGCGTGGTGAAAGGCCCGAGAACGAATCTAAATTGAATGGATATAGGTGCTCTCTTCTCATCTACTCACGATCTGTATTGCGGAATGCACAAAATATTGACGACAGGAGACAAAAAGGAGAGAAGATTGCCAATCTGAATTGTGAACCCATAAGAAACTCAGTATGGACAAGGAGCTTGCCGCTTTAGGCATATCTTGCATCAAGGGATGTGTTATCCATCCAAACAAATTGAAAATGTAAAGAACACAACCGACACCGAGAACATTCGTGATTGCCAGTTGTATGTTGAGAGTCTTCAAAATTGATTGACTCGAATATTAAAGGGAGTGACTTACTCGAACTAACATTCTATGCATATTTTGTGTAGATACGCTCATTGATTCCTGAGTTTTATTAAAAATGCTTAATCAGGATTTCAGAAGTGTATTTTAGACATATTTTCCAATTTGAAGCCATTCCTACATCAAAAATTTTTTTCTGACAACATTATTGCATACATGGCCGACAGTTTATCTTTCAATAAATAGTCTTTAATAATAGTGCGCGTGCTGTCGCTGAGGGGTCAGAAGTGGTCTCGTCATTCCGTACACTCTCTCACCTACCGACCGGTCGAGAGAGTGTGGAGAATGACGAGACCATTTCTTACCCCTCAGCGACAATAAACGCACCATAAGGACCATTATCCAACAACGCTTTCAACCGTTTATTTCATCTCTCATTCTCGAGATTCATTTATGCTGCATTCATGGTTGATGCCCTATCATTTTTAGGGGTCAGAATTCTCATTAATTAATTCAATCGCCCCCATCAAAAGGATAGGACGTCGACAATTAATGCAATATGACAGATCTTCTGAGAGATTGCAGGAATCCGACCCCTCTCGGGAACAGCTGCCAAAAGTTTGCCCGATATCGATGAAATAATTATGGTAGAGGTTGTTGAGGACGCTGATTATTATGGTATGGTTCATTTGGCCCAGAACCTGCTTTAAGGGAAAAGCCGGCTCTTGATGCGGCTCTGACGTATCTCGGCTCAAAATGTAGCTACAGTGTTGCGGTTGGCTTTAAAAAATATAAAATAATATTCTAAACAACTTTCCTGTTGAACACAACGTTAACGGGCAAGTTGTTCAAGTCGAAAAAAATCGCCGACTACATCAAAAATGCATTTTTTTCGAAAGAAAAATCGGAATGAAAAAATTTCCCATAATTTTGCAGAAATAAACGACGGATAATGAATCTACGGGTCCAGTAATACTTAGAAAAAATTAGAGTACCAACAAAGGGTACCCTTTGAAAAAAGTTATAAGCCAAAATGTGACATGTTATATGGAAAATCCAAAAATCGAACTTTTGAAAACTTTATTTTTTTGCATCTATATTTTTTCTATACCAAAATAAAAGTCCTATCACTTCGAATTTGATGTTTTCTTTCTCTTAACACAAAAGAAACGTGTGAAAACAACGTTTTTGTACCCCCTGACCGATTTTGACAGAAAATTACATCTATTCGAGATATTTCACGGCTATTTGCGTTAGTATCAAGCTAGAACAGGTCAAAAATAGAAATTGCTCAAAAATTCGATCTAGAAATAACTTTTTAACAGGCTGGTGCCATCGGTTTCGTAATCGGATCCCTCTGGGCTCCATGATGGCGCCGTGCCACTTTGGCGGGAAACGAGATGTTCGAATAATTTTTTTTATTATTTTCTTAGCCGAATAAAACTTGTGCTCGCCATGAAATCTCGCGTTGTCAAACCGAATTTGATGCTCAACCTAGTGTACACAAACAGGTCATCGATCGTCGAAGATATATTGGCCCAGAAAATCAATCCGAAAGCCCTTATTTCTATGCCTATTGTTTTCTGTCGAATTTCTTTTCTTTATTTCTTCGTAAAATTCATTTTTTCATGATTTTTGAAAAGTTATGGAAGAGGGTGAATTTTCGACAGAAAAATTTGCGCCAAAAAATTGTTGCATCGAATAATTGCTTTTGGAGTGAAATCCTGGACCGTCACAGCTTCGATAATACAGATACTGCGTTTTTATACGCCTTTCGCTCACATGTTAAACGCCTTCCGCGCACAAAACATTTAAAAGAGTGTAAAAATGTTTGCGCATTTTATTATATATCGAAACGATCATCAGGAGTTGCTCTTCTAGATCAAATAAAAAAATTCACTTCTTACTCCCTGTACCAACAAATCACATTTCCTCAAACACTAAAAATATGATTTCCAAATAACTGACATCATCAGAAAGAACATAAAAAAATTATAATGCAAGATTTCGTGCCTCTACGGGCACTTGGAAACGAGTTTATCTCGAAATCTCGTTTCCCGCTAAAGTGGCACGGCGCCATCTTGGAGCCCAGAGGGATCCGATTACGAAACCGATGGCACCAGCCTGTTAAAAAGTTATCTCTAGATCGAAGTTTTGAGCAATTTCTATTTTTGACCTGTTCTAGCTTGATACTAACGCAAATAGCCATGAAATATCTCGAATAGATGTAATTTTCTGTCAAAATCGGTCAGAGGGTACAAAAACGTTGTTTTCACATGTTTCTTTTGTGTTAAGAGAAAGAAAACATTAAATTCGAAGTGATAGGACTTTTATTTAGGTATATAAAAAATGTAGATGCAAAAAAATAAAGTTTTCAAATTTCGATTTTTGGATTTTCCATATAACATGTCACATTTTGGCTTATAACTTTTTCCAAAGGGTACCCTTTGTTGGTACTCTAATTTTTTCTAAGTATTACTGGACCCGTAGATTCATTATCCGTCGTTTATTTCTGCAAAATTATAGGAAAATTTTTCAGTCCGATTTTTCTTTCGAAAAAAATGCATTTTTGATGTAGTCGGCGATTTTTTTCGACTTGAACAAGTTGCCCGTTAACGTTGTGTTCAACAGGAAAGTTGTTTAGAATATTATTTTACAGTTTTTAAAGTCAACCGCAACACTGCAGCTACATTTTGAGCCGAGATACGTCAGAGCCGTCTCAAGAGCCGGCTTTTCCCTAAAAGCCGGTTCTGGGCCAAATGAACCGTACCATAATAATCAGCGTCCTCAACAACCTCTACCATAATTATTTCATCGATATCGGGCAAATTTTTGGCAGCTGTTCCTGGGCACCTGCAATCTCTCAGAAGACCTGTCATATGCGCCCCCGTCTTAGTGACTTGCCATGTTTTTACGGAGAGATGTGAGAATGACATATCGTAAAATGAACATAATTACGAAGACGAGAGGAGATGAGATGGACAACATCATAATTGCCACTTTAGACTCCACATGAAGAAAGTCAAAAGCGCCTGAGTGATTCGATAGATTTTTAAAAATTAATAATACGTTCAACTAACCAAATACGTATTTTTCGTGCTGCATAAAGGCGTACTGCGGATGGGTGCCAACTAATCTACGCAGTGGATTCGAAGCATAATAAATTTGAGAAGAAATGGCATATCCAACTAATGAGTTAAAAGTGAAGATGAGACTGGAGACCCACAAAACGACCTTAAACGAAAAAAAGCAAATTTGCAGTGGGAAGGGGGGATTCGTAATCTCAACCGTTAGTCGAAAGTTCATAAAACCCCACCATGCGCGACATTTTTCTGTCGTACAGAGCAAATAAGC
Organism: Pristionchus fissidentatus; assembly: GCA_036245785.1. Taxonomy (NCBI): domain Eukaryota; kingdom Metazoa; phylum Nematoda; class Chromadorea; order Rhabditida; family Neodiplogasteridae; genus Pristionchus; species Pristionchus fissidentatus. The sequence goes on from BTSY01000004.1 coordinate 15,941,729, forward strand.
GATAGACGAATGCGAAACAGAGAAAATAGTTGGACGTCGCAAACATTTGGTCCTGTAAGCCTGCAAGGAACTCATTATTGTTATTGTTTTATTTATTTGATACACCCGCGAAGGGTGTGATAGCAATTAGATAAACGGTGAAGAAAGGAAAATATCTAAATATGGATGAGGAAGGTGAGCGAGGGGAGATTCAGGCTAGACAGGGAAACACGATTGGCCACTTATTGGAATGAGGTGGATTATGTGCTTTATCAAACCCAGGCATAGGCAGCAAGCGAGCCTTCCGGAATATGTGCAGGCTCCAGTAAAGACAACGTAGTTCATTAAAATCGATGGATCAAAGATCAGTCTGAAAATGAAATTATCAAATTCACGCGTCATTCGAAATTGCACCGGTCAAGTGATAGTAACGACGCGACGGCAGCAATGAAATCGACTAGAGCCGAGTTGAGAAGAATTATCGAGTACACTTTGAGAGAACTTCCGCTTCTGTGCGCGGTTTTTGACTTCGATTATTGATTGCGGCCTTCCCACCTCTTTAGAATTGCTAGAAGCAGAATAGCATTGAAGAGAATGGCCAGAGCATTGATCGATACTCTGTAGTACCGTATCAAGTACTCGATTATGAGATTCAACAGCATCCTTTGCCGGAAGAAGACTACGATAATGAAAGTGAACTTTGCATTTAGAATAGCCGACTGAATACTAGTGAAGCAAATAAATATACAGGTTACTTCGACATTATAGCGTCAGATTAACACTTGCATTTGCCCTTTCTCTTAGTCGTATATAATGCGAACTTGTTTGATCTTTTCCTAGTCCTAAATAGACAGTCCCATTGTTCAAGTTAATAAAATGAACGCATCACGAAAAATCAGTGATAACTGGTTTGCAGCTGTTCCGTTCTACACTGAATTTCTTCTTGATTATCACTAAAATTGGATGATCTGAGGGATTTACTACTGTAGAAATAGAGCTTTTCTGTGTGATAATTTTTTTCAATTGATGACTATTGCATAAATAATAATTAAAAGAACACAAAAAGAAAGACTCTCTCCACAATTTGGCCTCCTTCCACGAAGCAAATCTCGTCTTAAAAGCGAATTATCATTATATTATAAATGTAAAACTGTACCTTCACGACAAGATAATAAGAGAAACAGATTCCTCCATTTATAGGAAATCATTGCATCTGTCTGTTTGTCTGTCTGTCTATCTGTATATTTTTTTTGTTGCAGCGTGACGGACATTTCCCCTTTTCCCCCCATAAATCGCTTCCAAATCGCGCAATCTTCTCATAACCTTTTGCATATGATAACTGCTCAGAAAACGTTTCGAAATTTTAATACAAAAATCCGCTGATTTCACGGCCATGTGGATAACGCGCCGGACTACAAATGTGGCACCCCCCAGGTTCGACCCCCGCCGCGGGAAAACCTTTTGCCGCATTTTTCGCAAGTGCCAGAAAGCGCCCGGACACGTCTTTGAGTAACGTAAAACACGTTTTCACCTGTTTTATTGACGTGAAAAATCGAAAATTTCGAAAAGTTCCCCATTGATACGCAGAGCGTGGGGGGATCAGACTACGTCGATATATGGCAAATTAACTTCCTCAATTATTGAGAGAAACGAAAGTGGTGAAAGTACTCGAATGATCGAATTTGGTTCTATTTTGAGATGCACTTGTCTTATATCTTTCATTTAATTTCCTATTCTAATTAATGTCTCGTCCCATCTACCACGCACTACGCTATTTGTCGGTATCCAATGGCTACTAGCCATGGACGATCTTTGGCAAGCAATGTGCGTAATAGATGTATGACGCCGTTTGCGTTAGTATCAACAAGGGTCGGGAACAGGTCAAAAATCGAATTCGCTGAAAACATGGTCATAGGGGTAACTTTCGATGCTGAACACGCTGGCGTCATTGATTTCGCAATAAGACGCCGTTGGCGCCGGTATGGCGCCGCGCACTTTGGGCGGAAAACGCGTTTTTCGATAACGGGAAAACTAAATATTACAATCAGAATTTCGCGCTCTATCAAATGGCGCTAATGCCACACCATGAATATTTTTCGTTACGGAGAAAAAGTCGATTTTTGACTCACGCCCTATCGCGGCCGATACGGGTGCGTGTTTATCACGCCTATCACGAGAGGCTCGGCTCAGAATGGCATTATTCCGGCACAGAGCCCATTTTTCGGTAGTTGTTTTTTCACGTTTTTGGGTGCCACTAGGTCCAGCTAAGATCCTCCTGAGTTATTATGGCACAGAAATCATTTCCCGCTTAGCTACAGCTACTGTAAGCTGGCACTCTTGAACTTTGGAGCAGTTTTTCGATGTTTAAATGAAGTTTCTGAGAAAACTTGTCTCTTAGAGCTAGGGCTTCTTTTCCATGCTCTTTCGATCTGTCTCGTTCGTTTTTCGATAGGTCTGTGAATTTGCATAATAATTAACTTTTGTAAATTTACATAAATCTGTTCGAAAAACCCGCATTATTATTTCACTATCGTCTCGGGAATGTCGCAAGGATTCGAATGATATGTCTGAGCTCCTCCAACTCGGGAGATGATGTCATATTTCATCTGAAAATAGGTCATTTATGGAGTTTTCGCTCATTAGTTGCCACTCGCACCGCTTCATTCGCGCGAAATGAGTGTTCAGAGTTTGTGAGAACAATGGAAGGACGGGTCATTCTTCACTTGAAAGTTGAACTACTCGGTGTGAAACGTCGAGAATCAACGAGATTTACACCTTTTCAGATGAAATATGGCATCATCTCCCGAGTTGGGGGAGCTCAGACATATCATTCGAATCCTTGCGACATTCCCAAGGATTCGAATGATATGTCTGAGCTCCCCCAACTCGGGAGATGATGCCATATTTCATCTGAAAAGGTGTAAATCTCGTTGATTCTCGACGTTTCACACCGAGTAGTTCAACTTTCAAGTGAAGAATGACCCGTCCTTCCATTGTTCTCACAAACTCTGAACACTCATTTCGCGCGAATGAAGCGGTGCGAGTGGCAACTAATGAGCGAAAACTCCATAAATGACCTATTTTCAGATGAAATATGACATCATCTCCCGAGTTGGAGGAGCTCAGACATATCATTCGAATCCTTGCGACATTCCCGAGACGATAGTGAAATAATAATGCGGGTTTTTCGAACAGATTTATGTAAATTTACAAAAGTTAATTATTATGCAAATTCACAGACCTATCGAAAAACGAACGAGACAGATCGAAAGAGCATGGAAAAGAAGCCCTAGCTCTAAGAGACAAGTTTTCTCAGAAAGTTCATTTAAACATCGAAAAACTGCTCCAAAGTTCAAGAGTGCCAGCTTACAGTAGCTGTAGCTAAGCGGGAAATGATTTCTGTGCCATAATAACTCAGGAGGATCTTAGTTGGACCTAGTGGCACCCAAAAAGTGAAAAAAAACAACTACCGAAAAATGGGCTCTGTGCCAAGCCCAGTCAGAGCCTCTCGTGAGAGGCGTGTTATAGAGCACATTTTTCTGATCATTTTGTGTATAGCATGAGGTAGTTGACTCCGTGGAAAGTTGTTTTATAAGCATTAAAAAGAATTTCACGCGCGCGGAACGCGTGTACACACGCGGCATCCGCATGGTTGATGTGGTAGTGGTCTAGAACTTCAATCCGAAGGTCACTGGTTAAACCCATTGCTTTTTTAGTTTTAAGAAAATTAATCAATTTTTTACAAAAGTGACAGCTCCGCACCGGTGCATCAGCCAGGAATGAGTTCAATAGTTGTAGTTTGTAGTCGGGGTGATTCCCTACTACCTAAAAAAAGAACGAGTCGCTATCATCATTTTGAAGTATGTTATGATTTTTCAAACATGCCACTCTCTAATTTTTTTGCTGAGTCACTAGGTTTGTTTGTGTTTCACGCGATTGCGAAAATTCTGAGTCACTAGGTTTGTTTGTGTTTCACGCGATTGCGAAAATTTTCTTCTGAAAACACCATTCGATAGAGGAAGGTTTGAAATACCTTAGGCCATATTTCCGGCCAAATTAAAAATCATAAAATTTCTACGTCCCCGCTATCCCGGATATGCTCGATTTTCTCGCGATTCCTCTCATAAGGTTTTGGCCGTTCACTTCTCTCTAGTTTTAGAGAAAATACATGTTGAAATTTCATTCAATATTTAAAATTGAAAATTTGAATAAATAAATGACAAAAGACGATGCGTGTAGTCGAGACCGTCAATATTGATCTTTGTACTAACACTCCATCTCCACTCCCTGAAGAGCTACAAGTGGAAAACTTCAATAATAGTCTTACTTTGATTAATGTAATTATGCAAATTAGAGATTTCAGGTCATGAGCGAAACGGATATCGATTAAGCTCACCAAGGGCTATAGGAATATGAACAATATTCATCAAGTCACTTTTTGCTGTACGGCAGGGTGGCGGTTCTTACACGAACGCACTGATATTGATAAGTAAAGACATACAAAGTCAACCGTTGTAATGATAATTTTGAGGAAATCCCAACATACGTTGATTTAGGTTACGAAAAATTGTGGGAAAATATATCGTAATGGGCAAATGCCTTCATTATCTTGTGTTATCATTCAGAGCGTCTGCAGCCATTATCGGCGCAATTCCGTTATTCTAACCTGATTCAGAACATGGCATTCTTTTTTAATCGACCACAATACATCACCAAAGTACAAACAACGTGCGCTCAATTTAGTAAGCAACCTGACAACTGATTATGTGAATGCAGATATCTCGACGAAGGAAGTACTTCAATATGCTGATTTGAGATGACGAATTTCACATACTATTAAATTGTGTAATTCAAACTTTATTATCATATATCTGTCTGTAATGCCATAAAAAAGTTTCAAAAATAAATTCAAAATTGCTTTATTAGCGCATATCCAAAGCGTTCGCTAGACAATAATTATATCATGTCTCATGAATTGATTCTACTTCCTCTCCGTAATAAGCAGTTCGAAAAAGCACGTATGTAAATTGAGTTAAGCGCGAGACAATAGTAGATCCCATAGGTTCTAGACGTATACAGAATTACATATCCTCATAGTTTCAGAAAAAAGCTATTCAATCCCGAAAGTATCCCGATGGTGCTCATTCAATCCGTGTAATTATAATGTCCGACTCTAATCAGTTGTCATTATTATTTTATCTATTTCTAGTATACTTGGCTATGTTGACAATCAATTTCCTCAACCGTAATATAACCGATCCTCGAGCTCCCATGTTTGAGATATTCTACGTTACAGAGGTATGTCCATTCCCTCTTTTCCACAGAATTCATTTCTCATAATCAGGTTCTCATTCTCTTAATCGGAATCAGTTCCGGGCTTGTTACAATAAATGCCGTATATCGTACAGCCGCGTACCATCTCAATGTACTATTTCACAAAATTCTTTCCAAACAAATAGTTTTTTAGATGAGGTTGCGCATAATATTCACTATAATACAAGCAATGATGGGTGCTGTCGCTCGAGTTATCATCATATTCCATCAGTATTTTGGACCATCGGAAAATGGTATATCATCAATCGCAAAGTCGCAATAACACATTTTATTACTATTTTCAGTGAATTCGATTTATCTTATAATGTGTAGCCACACTAAAGCAGAATCCCTCTGTTATAATACCCTAATGTAAGTATGGAAAAAAATTAGGTGTTATTCATAAACTTTTTAGGTTTTCGATAATCGCCATGGATCGATGGGTAGCAACGCAGGCTTTGTTGTGGTGAATATGTCTACTTCAACGATTTTAAGAATCTTGCAATTCAAATATTTTGGATTTTTTTTCTCGTTAAAAATACGACGCAAAAATATCATATTCAAGACTTTGTAGATTAACTTTACGTGTAATAATAAATAGAAAAAAGTTTTCAAGATTTTACGATTTTTACGGAAAAAAATACGTAAAATTTGCGATTTTCGAAAATTTCACGAAAAGTATTTTACGCACAGCCCTGGTACGCATAGAAGAATGATCGGTCGACACACTATTGCAGTTACATTGCAGGTATGAGCGTGCGAGTATTGCCACCCTTGCATTCTTTATCGCTCAAGAAATAATACTCACTATGGCAGCAAACGTTATTGCCGCTCTCGTGATTTTTGGTATGAGTTGTCTCAAACGATTTCCATTATTCCTGCGAAAAAAAGCAGCCGGAAAAACAATTAAAAATGAAAGGAAAAAAGATTTGATTAAATTTGCCCTCTTTTCAGAATATATCAGATCCATTCAAATTGCACACATCTTCGCTGTGTTCATCTCTGTTAGTTCTGTGGTTCGTTCCCATAATTGCGTCGTGCTAACATACTATATTTAATTAATTGCCAGTTATTTGTATCTGTTTATCGCAACAACGTATTGGAGATGGCTCGCATGAAGAAAGGAGCAGTTATTCACCAATATTCGGTCGCGAGAACTTATCAAATCAAAGAGAATTTTACTGTTTGTTTTCGCCCTCAAGCATGCACTTCAAGTACCCATTCAGTTTGTTGCCAAACTCTCGTTGGCAATGTTGGTCGTCTCAGTTCCTTCATTCATTTTCTACCTAATTTACTCTCTCGTACCTACAAACATCGGATACGAAACACTTCGTTATTTCTCCATCGCTATGTACGATTTGTGGTTGACAGTGTGGGTTATTTTAATTTATATTTTTAATATTACAAATAAATTTCGCATTTGCGGTTTCGGAAACAACGAACATCAAATTTTACTACGATTTGTTAAAGAATGTTAAAATTTTACCATTCAATTTTTTTTCAATTTCACCATTCCCGTTCAAGTTACATATATAAAAAAACACTTGAATCGTGCAGGTCGGTGGCTCTTATGAATGGATCACTTCTAATATTAGAGCCAAAGTTCATCGATAATATTCCATTCCATGTGAAACGGGTAAGAATAATCAAGGTCCAAACAAAGTATGTTCACTGTTCTATCTTCGATTATTTTCTTTAATTGTTGTAGAGCGAATCATGAAACAGACGCATATTTCAATATGTTGTCGAGGGACTTACAGCGAATGAATTGAAGAGGAATGTAAAGAAGTGCACTAAACCTGTAGAAGATTTGTTAGATATTTTTCTTCGACATCAGTAATATGCCTTTTGGCACTATGGACAAATTACGTTTTAATTGAAAATTATGATATTTTTTTCGTTATATCAGCGATTCAATTTTAATCATATTTTGCATAAACTAACAAGAAGACAACATACAACTTAATACAGGCGAATATCGTAACTGTTTTAGCATCTTTGATAGGAGCGAAAACAAAGCAACAGACGCTGCCACAAAGGCATTTGAAAAATGGACTAAATAAAAGAGTCAATGTGACATTGAAGAATACATATATGCACTAGAAAGGAGGGAAAGCCATAATATCTATTCTTTAGATATTTCGCGATTTACAGCTAAGCATTTACTTATTTCACATTCCTTTTGTAGCAATATTATTAGTAGACAAGACGACCGTGACTTTCAATATATTGACATTTCAAGTTCTAGTAGTGAAAGGCCCGAGAACGAATCTAAATTGCATTGTTAAATTGTTAGTGCTCTCTTCTCATCTCCTCACGATTGCGGAATGCACAAAATATTGACGACCGGAGAAAAAAGGAGAGAAGATTGCCAATCTGAGTTATGAACCCATAAGAAACGCAATAAACAAAACCCGGAACTTGCCGCTTCCGGTATATCTTGAATCGAAGGATGTGTGATCGTGACGAGAAAATTGAATTTGTGAAAAACACAACCGATTCCGAGAACGTTCGTAATGGCCAGTTGAATGTTGAGAGTCTTCGAAAATGTTTGAAACGGATATTGAAGGGATCGACTTACTCGTACTAAAATTCGATGCAGATTTTGTGTGAACGCACTCATAGATTCCTGAATATCGTATTCGCGTGATAAGTGCACGGAATGAGGATAAATCCGTATATCAAATTTGTATGATAAAAAATGTTAAAATTAGTGTGATAAATGTGATAAAACAAATGTGTGATAAAATTTATCAATCGATGACTATTGCATAATTAATAATTAAAAGAACACACAAAGAAAGACAATAATTGTAGAGATTCTTCGCATAAAAACAACAATGAGAACTTTTTATGATCACAAATTTGTCGAGATATTATTGCATCGTATCATAGATATAGCATCGTACCAGTATTGGAAGAAATCTAATACTGACTATACTCCGCTCTTTTCTCAATGCAATCGTTGTTGTTCTACCATCGCTGCGTACTTTCCTCGTCTCGACATCAATTCCTCGTGAGTCCCTCTCTCCACAATTCGACCTCCTTCCACGAAGCAAATCTCGTCTAAAAAGCGAATTACCATTATATTATAAATGTAAAACTGTACCATCTCGGCAAGATAATAAGAGAATAAGAGTATATATGTCGTTGAATGTGCTCGGTAAATTTCTATTGCACAAAAAAACCACCTACCGCAGTGCTTAATGGTGTCTAGCCGATGTGCGATCGAAATGGCAGTGCGTCCTTTAGCAGAAGTCAGGAGAGCTTCTCGGACAATCTTAAATATTGTCATCAATTACGGTAGAAGCATTAATTAATTGTGAAACGTATCATTCACTATTCGATACTTTGCACATCTTTGAAATCCATACCTTTTCACTCTGAGTGTCCAATGCACTCGTTGCTTCGTCGAGGATGATCACTTGCGGGTTTCTAACGAGAGCTCTCGCCATGGCAATTCGCTGTTTCTGTCCACCAGAAAGCGATCGACCCTTTTCTCCCACGGGAGTAGAATAACCCTAAATTAAGCAATTTCAAAACGAGTACTTACTGTTATTAAGCGAGAAAGAATGGAATGAACTGACATTAGTTGTTGTTTCTATTTCAGCTTATCTCTATAGCGCGAAAAATGAGACTAAAATCTCTTTATATCGCGAACGTGTGAAATGAGGGCCGTGATCGGACATTTCGCACTCTACTCACCTCTGGGAATGCCTCAACGAAATCGGCCGCATTTGCAAGCTTGCAAGCCCTTCTCACTTCTTCATCAGTCACATTCTCCAATCCCAATCGAACGTTGTCGGCGATACCTGAATTTGAATGCATTTTCTCACAATCCGATGAATAACTTAGAGGTTTAGCTTGTGTATTAGGAATTCGCAAGAAATGCCTCGTCATTCTGCGAACTATATCATCGCTCAAACCGGTGTGAGAATGTGCGAATTGAAGAGAATCATTTCTTGCGAAGCCATCACTAGTGTGTATGTATCTTGATAATGTGTTCGTAAGAATGTGCGGCGCATCTCACTTCCTCTGAACAGCACGGGTTCCTGGCTGACGAGCGCGACAGTCGATCGAAGAGTTGACGAGGGAATAGAAGAGAGATGATGGTTGTCCAGATACTAAGCAATCTTTCATTGAACAAGCGTATACAATATTAAACCGACGTACTCAAAATTGCTATTGTTTTTTTTAAATTGTAAAAAATTCTGAGTATTTGACTAGTAATTAACTGTACCAATTGTCCCTCGGTGGGATTGTAGAATCTCTCGAGAAGATTTATAATTGTACTCTTTCCACCTCCAGAGGGTCCAACGAAAGCTAAAGAGTTGCCTGAAAAGGGAAATAATATTATCAGTTTTGAAGATAAAATAATGATGGTTGGATATTTATAATTGAATATCATACCTTCTGAGACAGCAAATGATACTCCACTGAGCACTCTTTTCTCGGGCCTCGATGGATAAGCAAAGGAAACAGACTCCGCTCGAACGGAACCACCCAAACTCTGCAATTGATTTAGTTTTCCAGTGTCTATTGCGGTTTGTATGAGTATTATATCTAATAGTGATGGAAACTAATATAGGTGACTGTTTCGCTCCGTTAGCGCCACTTTTTACCCCATTATCATTTTTTATGCAAAAGTATGAGCGCCTGTTGATATGCGAGTGTAGCATTGAGAAAGCTCTTTCGTTTAAATTTCCGCACTGACCAGTTGGTCCTTCTTCTCTTTGTTCTCGTCCTCTTTAGTGGGATCAATCAATCCGAAGAGAAGACGAGTCGCGGCAGAGGCAGAAACGATTTCCTGAAGGTCGTAAAATTAAGCCAGAATTATTGCAGTTCGAAGGAGATAATGATCAACTGTTATTGGATTTCAACAGCAGCTTGCATTATTACTCTTGTAAATGTTGATAAAATTTGAAACCTTGAATGATTCGCTCAGGCAGAGTGCGGTATAGCCAATGAAGGAAATGCAGCACTGAAATTATCATTATTTCACCGAAAAAAAAATGAAAATAGTAAGTCTCTCATTCGCCCTTTGTAGTTATTTATTATAAAATTTCAAGCCTTCCAGCGCTTCATCCGTAATTGCTAATTAATTATATGGCGTTTGAGCAGTTAAATTGAAAGTGTCTTGATTAAACCTGAGTAGTGTACAACTCCTTGATATCAATGATTCCGTCGTAAACAAAGTAGATTCCGATAGCTGCAAAGACTAAGTTTGTATGCTTATGTTGGTTATACATATGTTATTAACATGTTATTAAGTTTTCACTAATAATATTCCGTAATTATATCATAATTTGATCTAAAATACTATTTTGACTAATCGAGGAAAAAACTCACAAGTAGCAATAAAATCAAGTAGCATCACTTCCGAAACGTTGACGGCATGTACCAATGAGAGACAGCGGATCTTCTATAATTATTCGAACCTCGTTTTGCACACTTGTCCATTATGAACGGACTTATGAGCGATACAAGACACTAGTTTCCGAAAATACCTCGCTTAGAACGATTTTCTGCATGATTTTCAATGCTTATTGTATCGTGCACTTCTTTGGTCTACACGAAGGAAGACTGGTATCTTACCAGTGCGAGGGGCTTCCTCCTCTTCATTTGGAAGTCGTCAAATCTGTCTTGGAAGTAAGATTCCACTGCGAGTTGTTGAATGGTCGAAATGTTGTCGAAGATCTCCATTCCCAGCTGAAAATCAGCGCTATTTAGCATAAATGTACCATATTGTGCTTTTTTCTTTCCGACTTTTCGACTACTTTTCACGAATTCAAGCAACTTACTTCTCCAGATTTATCAATTTCGACTACTTGATTGTAGGCTTTGGTGCTGTAGTGTTCGAGCACACTGTACGTAGTCATAAAAATAGCGACGTAGCCGAGACCGACCTGAACGAGATGATGAGAATTCTATGGTTTCAAAACAAATTGAATTTGAAACTGTTGATAACTCTACTTGAAGGCGCATAGGGGCTGCATACTCTAGCCTACATTTGATGAGCATATAATGCAGAACCGTTTTTATCTTTTTATCGCTTTATCTCTTTAATAATTTTAAAAATTTACTCACGAGGCCATTAGGAATGCAGAGGAAGAAAGTGAACGAAGCGATGAGAGTGCCAGCCACGAGATTCTCCATTAGATTAGCCATCTTACCATCGACCACCTGATAGCAATAATATGTACATCTTGTCATGTACTGATCATTTAGAAATTAAAAAAAGTGTCAAACGATGTCGTAAATGTATGCTTGTTAATCAATCAAAGTTACCGGAACGGGATGATTCAGTGGATTTTACATAGTTAATAAAAATCTACTTTACACAATTGCTATTGAGTGCTATTTTTGTTATTTCCGGATCATGCAGTATGGGAACAGGGAAAGCACAAAAAGTACTCCAGTTTCAAAAACGTTCACAAGCCATTTTTAGGTAATATATTCTCATGAAAAGTGTCTATCTTACCGCAATGGCGATAGGCGGCTGTTGAGCGAGAAGAACGGAACAAGCGGCTGGAGAAGTCTCCTGTCGGTCGAAGTACCTAAATATCCGCTTTTTTTAAAGCTGCGCCTAATAAAACAGTATAACAATTGTGCTGAATTTCTAATGTCCATCCCCGCTGATCGCCTGAGGACAGGCTATCGTTGCTACTCAGGCATAGGGGTGATCGAGACCGCCTTGCGTGTAGAAGACCTAGCACCGTTACCTTTTTTACCTTTACATCTCATGATAATACACTACATTGCACTATGATAGGGTATTTGTTATGAAGAAGTGAGGTAAGCTAGAAACTAACGCCATTGGCCTCTTCAACAGCGATGAGAAGATCGACATTTTAAAGTCTCGCATGGTCGATTCTCCAATGTATGCGTGTATCGTTTCCTGGAAAGGGGAGTATGTTATTTGTTAATTTACTTTTTTGTATTACCGATATCAACATGATGAACGACGAGAAAACAGCTAGGATGATAGTTCCCATCATGGTCCAGAACAGTTCCGTCTCGTATTCCGTGTCTTTAATTGCGCCGAACACAAAGAAAAATGAGATCTGTAATTGGAGTTTCAACCTTTCTCAATGTCCACTCCATTTCACAGATTTGTTAACCCTACATAAAGGGATTGAGCGAGCGTGGAAAATAGAGAGAGAAACTCCTATTTTTCACACTTTTCCCTGACCACAGTCTGTAGGTTTGGAATCATGTGGGGTCGTATTGTATTAAAAAAAAGTATAATGAGAATAAATTCCCCATGAATGTCTTCTCTAAATAGCTTACCGAGTACAGTGGCATCTCCAATCCACTCAAGAATGCCAAAATACATGAAACAAGAGCTCGTTTCTTGTTCCAGAAGAAGAGAGTGAACACGCCGGCTTTCGACGTGGGAAAGTGCTGCTCTTCAATCTAAAAAAAAAGTTTACTGCCAGTAAATTTATTTTCACTTTAATTACTTTCTCTGCGTCTAGTACATCGAACACGACTCGAAACACAGGTGAAATAATGAAGCCAGTGCGTCCAGATATAATATTGTCCCACCTGTGTAACATATGAAGCTGTCGTCTCATCGATGTCATCGATACACTGAATTTCCTCTTCTTTTTCTCCATCGATCATCTCAATCTTTTCTGTTTTCTGCTCGATTGCTTGTGTTTCGACCATACGAGCGAATATTCCGTCGGGTCGAGTACGCAGCTCTTCGTAGCCTCAACACAATAATATAATAATAAGTCATAATATTTTAATCATGTAATCACAAATTCGAGGAAATTTGAAGCCAGGCAACGGCAATTATCAAAGCATACACTATTTGTAATGCTAGATTTAAAAAAATAGTATTTTATTCGAAACATTTAATATTTATTATACACCTGGGTAGTATCAACCAAAGTATATTACCTCCACTCTCCACAATCTTCCCCTCGTCCATAACGATAACCCTGTCCACATTCTTGATCGTACTCAGTCGATGAGCGACCACAATTGTCGTTCGTCCTTCGGAAGCCGCGTCAAGGGCCCCCTATAATGAAAGCTACTCAATACAATTTCCAATTCAAATCTCGATGCGTATCGGGCGTAGATAAATTGTAGCAACTATTAATGAAAATTTCTGAGTGGTTTATCTACAGACGTTTGCTGCCTTCTGCAATTCATTGCTGTCACGAACCTGTACGATTCTCTCCGATTTGGTGTCCAATGCACTCGTTGCCTCGTCGAGCAAAAGAAGTCGAGGATTGGAAACGATCGCTCGTGCAATGGCGATTCGCTGTTTCTGTCCTCCAGACAGGGAAATTCCCGACGAACCGAGGAAGGTGTCATAGCCCTGTAAAACTTTTATGCAAAATCAAAGTGGGGGAGGACGCCATCGCACAGTGATAGGAAAATCATTTAAGAGAGCATCCACGAGAGGGCGGGGGTACCTCACGGATGGCTTTTTTGCAACCTATCCCAATAACTTGGGGGTGAAGTCAGTATTACGAGTGCTGATATTTAGCCAAGTAACTAAGGTTCTGGGTCCCGCACCGAAAAGTTACAGTAACAATTTTAAAAAGTAGGTTTTTATAGGTTTTCTAGGTGTATTTTGCGAAAAAAATAACAATGAAAATATTTTTAAAGCGATCTCATAACGAGAAAGGCTCGAAAATCAGAAATTTCTCACTTTTTTTACTTTCCCGAAAAATAATTCTACACGTTTTAAAAAGTCACTTATATTTTTGGATTCTACATCAAAAACTACGTATAGTACTATATTTCATATGAGGGTTAGTGCGCATTCCCGACTGTAGCAAAGTGAAGAAGATCTCGTCTTCAGAACTATTCAGATGCAGGGATGATGAAATCGAAACGATTGTAATTTCCTTTGCACTGATTTCGCATAGTATTTCATTCTAACCATAATTACTATAATATGGAAAGTGATGAACGTCGATCTGAGCAATTTCGAAATTTAAAAAAAATATTTTTAAAATTTTTATATCGTTTTTTTCTAAAACATTTGTCTTACCCTCTTATGTGTACATAAATGTGACCTATATATTTTATTCATGTTTTATAATTAGTTCTAAGTGATATCAACTCTAAAAGAACAGTAATTTATCGGATATTACATCTGGCGAATTTTTAGAACTTGATGCCAAATGTTGATAAAATTGAATTTTAGTAGACTTTTATTTCGTTCGTGTTTTATAATTAGTTCTAAGTGATATCAACTCTAAAAGAACAGTAATTTATCGGATATTACATCTGGCGAATTTTTAGAACTTGATGCCAAATGTTGATAAAATTGAATTTTAGTAGACTTTTATTTCGTTCGCTCAATTGGTGTTATATGCGCTGGGGATATGTTTGTTTTTGTTTATTTGGCATGCTAAAGGTTTGCTGGTTTGCGTTTTTGCTACCTGAGATCGTAGAATTGAAGTCCCGTTCTCGAAGACTCTCAATAAGGGTGGACTAAATCTACTCCGATTTAGAGTTGATCTCGTGAAAAAAATGTCCGATTTTTTCACTGAAAATGGGAGAAATGATCTCCTATGAGATATTCCTCCACTTATAGGAAATGATTGTGTCTGTCTGTCTGTCTGTATGTTTTGTTTTTTTTTGTTGCATCGTGACAGACATTTTTTTTCATTTTCGCCATAAATCGCTTCAAATTCGCTCTATCTTCTCAGAACCTTTTGCATATGATAACTGACCAGAAAACCTTTCAAAATTTAAAAAGAAAAATGCGCTAATTTCATGGCCAAGTCGGTAGCGCGCCAGACTTTGAATCCGAGACCCCCAGGTTCGACCCCCGCCGCGGGCAAATCTTTTGCCGCATTTTTCGCAAGTGCCAGAAACTGTTCTAAAACGTTTTTGAACAACGTGAAACACGTTTCCACCTGTTTTGCCGAGTTTTAAAGTGAAAAATCGAAAATTTCGAAAAGTGTCCAATTGATGCGCAGAGCGTAGGGGATCACAGGAAAAGTGTTTTGCGATGTCAGAAACGTGTCTGAACGTGTTCTAACACGTTTTAACGTGAAAAACCGAAAATTTCGAAAAGTGTCCAATTGATGCGCAGAGCGTAGGGGATCACAGGAAAAGTGTTTTGCGATGTCAGAAACGTGTCTGAACGTGTTCTAACACGTTTTAACGTGAAAAACCGAAAATTTCGAAAAGTGTCCAATTGATGCGCAGAGCGTAGGGGATCACAGGAAAAGTGTTTTGCTATGTCAGAAACGTGTCTGGACTTGTTCTAACATGTTTTAACGTGGAAAATTGAAAATCTCAAAAAGTTCCCAAATGAACCGGGGAGCGTGGAGAACCGCGGGAAAAGTGTTTTGCGATGTCAGAAACGTGTTCGAACACGCCAAGGAAATCAACATACGGTATCCTGCGTTTCCGTTGCAAAAGGCTCGTCAGGCTGATCGAAAAAAGTTGCCACGGAGCCACGAAGTGGCGTAGTGGCAACTTTTTTCGATCGCTCTCAGCCTGACGAGCCTTTTGCAACGGAATAAGCCAATACTCTTTCTAGCGATTAAGATTCCCCAACATCCTAAGCTCTCCCTGGACCGTACTTGGAGCCGGCTACCGAGGGCCCCCTGGACCGTACCTGAAGCAAGCTACCGAGGTCCCCCTGGACCGTACCTGAAGCAAGCTACCGAGGTCCCCCTGGACCGTACCTGAAGCAAGCTACCGAGGTCCCCCTGGACCGAACCTGCAGAACTATGCATAGAGCGTAGTGTACGCATAGAGCGTAGTGTATTTAACCTCAACACATCCCTGCTAGTTTTCGGAGATTAATTGATTTCGAGATCTCGAAATTCGTGTGATATCTCGAAATTCTTTAGAGAACTCGAATCATTTTTGATGAAAATTGATAGATTTGGTTTTTTTTGTAGATTTGTTAGTAAAGTGCATTTTCACCATTACAATAATTTCTAATAATACGCGGAAAACTCTATAGCTCGATATTCGACCCCTTTGTTCACTCTTTCTCGAGAATATGAGATAATTGAATTAGTTAATTTAGAGATTTTCATTTTATCTCTCACGAAGGTAATCACAATTTTGGTCACAATTTTGAAGTACTCGAATGCTGATAGTTCCCGGAACAGCTTAAATTTTACTCGCATGTTCCTGGTTTCTGCGAGAGCGATTTTTTTTCTAGAGTTTACTGTTTGAATTTGTTACGGCGAAACGGAATCTCGCTTACCCCTGGCATTTCTCTTCGTTTCTCGGAAAATTTCTCATTACCGAATACAATTTGCACCTCGCAGGAACCAGGAACATGCGAGTAAAGTTCTTCGAATTTAAGCTGTTCCGGCAACTATCAGCATTCGAGTACTTCAAAATTGTGATTACCTTCGTGAGAGATAAAATGAAAATCTCTAAATTCACTAATTCAATTATTTCATATTCTCGAGAAAAAGTGAACAAAGGCGTCGAATATCGACCTATAGAGTCTTCCGCGTAATATTAGAAATTATTGTAATGGTGAAAGTGCACTTTACTAACAAATCTTACAAAAAAAGCCCAATCCAAAGCCAAAGACACTTTCATCGAAAATGATTCGAGTTCTCTAAAGAATTTCGAGATATCACACGAATTTCGAGATCTCGAAATCAATTAATCTCCGATAATATCTCATAGGAGATCATTTCTCCCATTTACAGTGAAAAAAAATCGGCAATTTTTCTCAAGAGGTCAACTCTAAATCGGAGTAGATTTAGTCCACCCTTATTGAGAGTCTTCGAGAACGGGACTTCAATTCTACGATCTCAGGTAGCAAAAACGCAAACCAGCAAACCTTTAGCATGCCAAATAAACAAAAACAAACATATCCCCAGCGTATATAACACCAATTGAGTGAACGAAATAAAAGTCTACTAAAATTCAATTTTATCAACATTTGGCATCAAGTTCTAAAAATTCGCCAGATGTAATATCCGATAAATTACTGTTCTTTTAGAGTTGATATCACTTAGAACTAATTATAAAACATGAATAAAATATATAGGTCACATTTATGTACACATAAGAGGGTAAGACAAATGTTTTAGAAAAAAACGATATAAAAATTTTAAAAATATTTTTTTTAAATTTCGAAATTGCTCAGATCGACGTTCATCACTTTCCATATTATAGTAATTATGGTTAGAATGAAATACTATGCGAAATCAGTGCAAAGGAAATTACAATCGTTTCGATTTCATCATCCCTGCATCTGAATAGTTCTGAAGACGAGATCTTCTTCACTTTGCTACAGTCGGGAATGCGCACTAAACCTCATATGAAATATAGTACTATACGTAGTTTTTGATGTAGAATCCAAAAATATAAGTGACTTTTTAAAACGTGTAGAATTATTTTTCGGCAAAGTAAAAAAAGTGAGAAATTTCTGATTTTCGAGCCTTTCTCGTTATGAGATCGCTTTAAAAATATTTTCATTGTTATTTTTTTCGCAAAATACACCTAGAAAACCTATAAAAACCTACTTTTTAAAATTGTAAAAAAATCGATGTCGGAAGTTGGGGTTACTGTAACTTTTCGGTGCGGGACCCAGAACCTTAGTTACTTGGCTAAATATCAGCACTCGTGATACTGACTTCACCCCCAAGTTATTGGGATAGGTTGCAAAAAAGCCATCCGTGGACCTTCCTCCTGAGCCCCGGCCTCTCCTGGATGCTCTCTTAACTATTTGGTTATTATTTCAGATAAATATGTGAAACCCACTTTGTCCATTGCGACGATGAAGTCGTGAGCGTAGGCAACTTTGCAGGCTTCCTCTACTTCCTTCTGAAATTGTATTTCGATTCCATATTTTCCCTGCACTTGTTTCCAAACCACAGAAAGGGTTCAGGGTAAGAAAGTGAGGGACTGTGCAAAGTTGAGAGAGTCCAAATCGATTTTACACGCTTTCTCACTTCAGACCCGTTGACTCGCCTGTGTGTCTACAGACCTGACTGAACGGTCGTCCGAGACAGATGTTTTCCATAATCGTTCCATTGAACAACGATGGCTCTTGCGAAACAACTCCGATCATCTAAAATGCAAAATCAATATTTTATATGGAATCTCCAATTTGGGTTCGCTCGGAACATCACGAACCTTTCTCCACTTTTTCGTGTCGTAACTCTCCAATGGCATTCTGTCAAGGAGAACTCGACCCGAATCAGCGGAGAGGAAACGGGTAAGCAGTTTGAGCTGAAAGTATTTTGTCATTAAAAAAATAATTTCGTCATTAAAAAATAAACAATATCCATAAACAATATTAATTTAATGGCACTTAAAAAGGACTAAATTGCGAGAAAAATACTAAGACCCAATGCTCTTGATTACCGTAGTGCTCTTTCCACAGCCACTCTTTCCCACGAGAGCAAGAGATTTTCCCGGAGCGAGATCGAATGAGAGATTCTGCAGCACGGAGTGAGTGCTGAAATAGGAATTATTTAGTGAGAAGACTGTGCCCATTTTTAGTTGAAATTCGCTATTACGTTACTATGTTTTGAGGGATAAATTACCGTGAGGGGAACTGGAAGGAAACGTTGTCGAAGCTAAGACTCAATTCAACATTGTTCGGATCAAGTTTCTCGATGAGATCCTTATCGTCCTTTGTGTACTGAAACATACATAATTTATCTTTTGGTTATTCACTTATTGTGTGATTTTTGTGAAGGATAATTAATTAAACGACATGCATTTTTTGAATCGACGAGTCGGTTTATTGATAATTACACATTATTCTACGGCAAACCAATTAGGATTCAAAATAGATCTCGAAATCTCGCGTCGGAAAATTGCTATTTTTAAATGAAGAACCAAAACACTTACAAACGAAGCGTTCTTGATCATTCGAAAAATTCATTGTCCATTAATTGTATGAATGGAACTAACCGAGTCGATAGTCTGATACACTTTGGCAGCTGCCGCGCGAGCCTTGACAACTGCCATCAAATGAGGACCGAGATGGGCTAAATTATATAATTATTTTTAACTAAAGAAAAACAATAAAATTCGCTATTTATAAAACAATTGAAGCCTGGCTTTCATCCAGTTTTGATGGCCTTGTCATGTTCGGCAATGCAAGCAGATGCAGGGAAATCAGAAAATGTAAGGTAAAATAGATTACTGAAAGAGCTCGCGCATTCCATGGCGATATTGACAACGGCGAATACACTTCCTGCACCCTCGATGCGGCCTTCGTGATAGCTGATTGTACCGTACCTCCAATGGTTCAGTATCAGCACTGCCTCTCCATCATTTCTCGCTTTTGTTCATAATGTAATTTTTAGTGTTGCTACGGCTCAGGCATAGGTATTAGTTATGACCACTGGATACTCGAGAGTTTCATTTATTCATACGACTTTTTCACATTTTATCAATGAAAATGAAACAACGATGATTATTTCGGATGAATAAATTTGTAGTAATTGTGCTCACTCACCACAATCCAATGATGTGGAAGACCCAATGAAGGGCGGTCGCAGTTCCATCACAGAGGCCAGATACGAATCCACAACGAGTTGCTGGAGAAATACCAGAGAGAAGAGAAGAGGAATAACGCTGCAAGGAAATTTTAATTTTATTTTTATTACATTTAAAATATGAAGAGACCTTTAGCATAGCTTTCTCTCCATTGTTGGAAACAACAGTCTTGATATTGAGTATCGACTCTTCACTGACTCCATTGGCCTCCTCTGAATATTGCACGGCTTCGTTGTTCGCTTTGGAAGAGAGCTGCAAAGTCATCTTTCATATTCACGTTGATGTGATAAATTAATTGATTACCAGTGGGATCAAAGACGAGTTGAGTAGACATAACGGCCCACTCCAAATGAGAATAAGGGTAATCCTCCAGTCCAGATAAAAACTGATCATTGCACCGAAGACGAATTTAGATGCGGAACTGAAATTACCAAATTATCAAAGCAATTTAATCTGTATTGTAATCGCAAAATAGATTATATTCGCAATGATTTAGAGCTATCTCCATGCTGTCTAGCACTTACCGCGCAAAAGTTCCGATGTTGTCGCCGATTCCGTCTTTGATGCGATCGATATTGCTGAAATTCATAATTTGCTTAGATCCAATTTAACTGTGACATGTGAGTGAGCTAAAAGAAAGATAAATTCACCTGCTCAATCGATTGCTCAATTCTCCAGTGCTCGCTTTGTCTTCATTCAGCGATTCTCGCGCGAGCACAGAAGCGATGAATGTGCTGCAGAATTGTGGATAAAAAATAACAATAAAACGTATAAGATTGAAGATAATTGCCTATTGCTGAAGCGTGGCCTATCTTCGAAGATAAATTGCACAATTACATCAAAAATATAATCTAACCTTCGAATTCTCTGGGCGATTCGCTCACTTGCCCACACATGCAGCCAATTCTGCAAGGAAGTAATACAATTGATTAGTTTGTCAATATTTACAGCTATTTCTAGGTGTAGTACAAGTAATAGTGTTCGAAATTGCAATAAGAATGGCTGATTCGCTACCTTAGCGCTAAAATATAATGTATTCTCTCTTTTGAAAGGCAGAGAAGTTGAAGAGTGGCGACTGACCTCGATGAATCCTACTGCAAAAGTGAAGACGAAGAATGCTGCGTAGAGCGATGCCAATCGCCAGATTTTATGAAGGAATTCCACATTTCCTTTCGGCTGCAATGGAAACAATCATGTTTCTTCGTAAAATGTTAAGCATGCTGTACTTATACATGCTCAATCTTTAGCATGGATCACTTTTCGAGATCAACAAACCTTCGAGCAACAAGACAACAGCTATTTACCCGATTTGTATGCGCCTATTGCGAAATGTGTGCAGCACAAAAAGATTGCACAATATTGTGTGAATGGAAGAGTCATGCCAGAACTACTGATAATGTCTTACCTCGTCCACTTTTACATAGAGTGATGTGATAATTGAGACCAGATACATGTGCGCTGGACCGGCGAATCCGATAACAATTGAGAGGAAAATAGCTACTGCGATGCCCAATTTCTCTAGGGCTGAAGCGAATCGAAACTGCAATAAATAGCTTTGCATGGATATAATAAATGAACACCATAGAAATACAAAAATTAAAAATTTCAATTAGATTTCATCTTACTCTTGTTGCTTCCTTTTTTTGCAAACATACTAACCAATTCCAGGAACGAAACTGGTTTGACCGAAGAGAAATCCTCATCATCATCGCCTTCGGACCTACAAATTCATTGTTGTATTTTTTTGTTATTTAGATCTCCCTAATTTAGTGAGATTTAGTGAGAGGTATATCGTTGGACAGTAACTTATGGTAAATTGAAGTACCCGTCTCACTTTGCTTATGTACGATATTGTTGAAATTGCATAGTAATACTAATCGAGTGAAAAATTCGTAGAGTTTCACGACAAATATCTGCTCCATTGTTGTCCTACGTTTAGAGGGCCAATTCGACTGAGTCATTCTGTTTGTTTCAATGCTTTCTCGTGGATCAGAGAAACACGAAGTTGCAGGCGAGGGAGAGAGGGGAAATGGCTTCGCTCACTTGTAAATAGCGTTGAGAAATCGCTGGAAGCAGCCTTGTTCCACCTCCTCGACCTCCTCTTCCTCTATTTCAGGAATAAGTGACGTTGAAGCAGCGAGATCCATAACTAAAAATGGGAAAATAGGATAATTGGTGATGGGTCATGAATATGACCCAGCAATACTTTCCCTACTGTAAGGCGCAAATTCAAGCGCCTATTTCATGTGCCTGCCCGAATAGTAATAGTGATAATAAAAATAGTAAGCACAAAAAAATTTGCAAGGGGTTGCGCAAACAAGATAAAAATGGATGGAGTAAAGCTGGCCGAAGTGTATGAGAGAGTAAGCAAAGCAACAGGAGGGGAAGCGAGAGAGAGGGAAAGAGAGAGAAAATAGCGCGCGAGTGCACACTACTAACGAGAGAAGATCGCGAGAGTTTTGGTCGGTTCTACCTGTGTGATTTAACTTCCACGGTTATCAAGAATAGTCAATGAAACATGGAAGGAATGTTGGAGTAAGCAATCACTTGCTATCTTAGGCAATAGTCCAATAAAGGCACAGGCGTTCGGGGGGGGGGGCTTTGATTTGCAGTAAACAGGAAGAACGGATTGTAGAAAAAAAGAAAGAGGAAATACTCCGTATAGCCTGTGTCTCTTGGTAGGCACGGATAGTGCGAACGCTCTCTCTTCGATACACTATTTGAAAGCTTTCGGGAATTGCTCGAGGCTTAAATGCGTGAAAAAAGAAAATAAATGAAAGCGAGAAGAAATATGCACCACAATCTACAGAATCAATCCGAGTCGCTTGCGCTCTCAGTTATATATTTGACGCCGTTGGAGGGGCGGATCGACCGTCCTTTGATAAGTGCGTCCAGACGGGATTGTGCGCTTTTACGCGCAAAAGTGTGCTGGGGATGGTCGTTGCACAACCGAGCGAGGGAGAGAGGAGAGAGTTAGACGACGAGAGGACGAGAGAGGGCAAGTGAGAGATAAGAGGGAAAGAAGAGGGAGAGAGAGAAGACAGAGAATGAGTAAGATATCAGCGATGATCTATTAGACCCACGCAAACATCAAAAGTACCTGTGAGCAAGGAAACAGTTCACAATGTTGCAGAATATCGAAAAGAAAGTCTCCCTAGGGGAGAATTTCGGGCAAATGGTCTTCTTGAGTTTACGTGTACTTTCTCTCGCCATTGCACTCAACTCGGGGACACTTTGCCGAGTGCAAAGCCCATTTTACTACCCTTCTGTCTGTTCTCTGTTTAGAAAAGCGTAAACTGTAAATGGCCAGAAATCTCGGGATGAATTTAATTAATTTTTTAGGTTGTATTATTAGCGATACCTATTTTGACGAGTATCCGATATGTAGTAAGTTATGGCCAAAACCGCTCTAGGTATGACTACTTTGCATTGAGTCCACACAATGACTCACCATTTCCTCTAGGTTCTCTTTCTTTCGCAGTTTGTTTTGCTTCATCTGCTTCTCTCTCGCTCTCTCTCTCTCTCTCTCTCTCTCTCTCTCTCTTTCTCCCCCTTTCCTTCTTCTCTAGTCTAGTGTGCAGGAATACGCGCCCATGCTATCCAGTGTTGGTATCCGAGTAATATATTTGATTTACCGCTAGGATTCGATTCGTATTAGCTGCCATATCCATGCACTTTGCGGACTGCTACTCGCTCAGAGCGCCATACTAAATTGAATATGACACTCAATAAAACGCCGTCGTGAAGAGATGGGAGAGAAAATGAGAAAGACGATAAACCAATTCTATAGAAGGAATCCTTGCCGTAGTATTCTGAATCGATGTCGGCATTCGCAAAAGTCATTAATCTCTTACAATTAGACTCTTCTTTGTATTCCTACTCCATATTGTATTTCTTAGAAGAAGACCAATCGTCTCGGAATTATCATTTCCGATCAAAAGCCTGTTTTTTGTTGCATTTCTGCTACACTTCAAAGGCTTTTACTATAATGTATACTGTATAGCTTTAGAAATTTCACAGGAATAATTTATCAAACATTTCAAATTCCTGTGGATTCGACGATGCTCACTTTAGGTATCACCTTTCGTCTTTGCAATCTGCAAGATTGTACTCATTTGAGATCACCTTTCATTTCTTGTCATTTGAGAATTGGGATTTAAGACCAACTAGGAGTTCGAACCTGATCAAACTGAGAAAGTCCTTGCGAACTGATCTTGAAAAGATAATGAGCAGATAGGCCGGTAGGCCTCCATACAAATCGTTTATGATGAAGTAGCAAATGTAGAATATACGGAGATCAACCTATAAATTATAAATTCGCTTTTTCGATCATTGCAAGTCTGTTCTGCATTATTTTGTATTAGCACCACTTGCACACCTCAAAATTGGATTCTGTGATGAACCCATATGCGTATGTCGCGTAGTATATTATCTGTAATGTACTCGGCATTAGAGATCTTACAAGAATGAAAAGAGAAACAAGCACAATTTTAATTCAACTCTCACGAATTATGATTACTAGAATCAGTTTGTTGTGAGGTTTTTTTTCTTCAGTACAATATACCCTAGATGGATACTTACTTCCTGAGTGCAAACGAAAACAGCAATGTAGAGTAGTGAGAGTTCTTGCTTCGCTCCCACACTATGTTTGCGACTTGCCTCAATTCAATGCATAAACTCCAAGAGAAGCTTACGAAAACGAAAGCGATATAATATATTAACTTTTTTTCTTGGAAGGCTCACGTTCTAAATTGAAATTTTTCTTACCGTCATCAGTCGTAGATTATACGCAAGAAATGCGTAGAGGAAGATTATACACAGAAGAGCGGCACTCATGAGAGAAAAGCAACCAACGAAGAACAGTCGAGTAGAATGATTTCGAACGAACTCACAAAATCGAAGAAATTATCATTTCAAATTTAATTTAATTCGCACCTGAATGTACCATCCTCCACTGCCGGCTTTCACCCAATAAACATCTTGGGTGCACGCAAAACCTCCAACCACAACTCCAATTGAGATCTGGACTGCTATGGTGAGAAAGCGGATTCCACGATTCGACCAGATCTTAATGAATCTTGATCAGATTTAAATTATCTCGAAAATAATTTCTCGCAATTTCTATAATAAGACTGATGTGGTAAATTTATTTGACTGCTTCGTTCCCCAATACAGGCATGTCCCTCGTGAGGGGCAAAACATGGATCGCATTGTAACATGTTTAGTAAACATTGTTTACCTCCTTGTGTCTCAATGGAAGCAGTACTGCCGTCGCTCGATTTTGTGCTATTAGTAGCACTGTCGTCCCTTGGCACGCACGACAGCCCCAACAGCAGAATAGGAAAACCTGTTATTCAAAACTTGGTTTGGCCCAATAAATGTCCTTACTCGACCAGGAAAAGTAGAGAAGAGGTACATGCTGAGAAACCAGCTACGAGATGGGAAAAGACTGCCCACGTGATTTCCTAGCATTGCAACAATGTCGATAGCAAATCCGACCTGTTATGTGAGAGACATTGGACCATGCAAGGAAATGTAATCTATCTAGGGAAAAATGTAAGAAATGACTCTAGAATAATATTTGTGCAGAGTCCGAAAAGCAAAAAAAAACACTAATAAGGTTGTATGCTCAAACCCATTGCCACCCGTAAAAAGAACTCACCATGTAGATTACGTAGAAGAAGTTTCTCGTGTATTGCATGCTCCTTCCCAGGTAAATAACGATTAGAAGCAGGAAATTAACTACGACTGTCACAGAGGCGAAGACGAGGCAGGAGTGAGTAACTATCGCATGGATAAGATCGATTTCAGAGTCAACATTGACCATAACGGAAAGTGATGAAATTGGAAGAAGGAATCCGAAAAAGTAAGAATGTCGAATCGTGTGAACATTTTCAGAAATGAGCGAAACTCAAACACTAGAAGTTCGGTAGGATTCAACATGCAAACGAAACTACAAATTGAAAGAAAGGTACGAAAAAAGACACCAAAATAATTAAGCCCACTAAGGGAAACCTCTCAATTTTCCGATTTGAGAATTGCCTTGCCACTCTGGGATAGCAACTCTCACGAGGGTAGGGTCTGAAGCAGCACTTGCGAAATTAATACCGTTTCTAGTGAGGAAATGGTGAATCTTTTTATTATGTTTTCTATTTTCCTCTCAGAAGATTCCTGGCTGAATTTTGCGCTTCTTCAATAAGAAAAAACCGAAGTTCACAGTGCCAGTGGTAGTACATAGTCTGCCAGCTTGAAATATAGTGTCGTGCGAACAGTGTTTATGTGAAACAGGATTAACACTTTCACGAACTTCCTTGTCGCGTATTCCAGCACAACTGCGAAGAAGGGATTTTGTTTAATTTATTGCACATTTGTCTTACTGTTTTTTGGCAATGAAAATATTTAAATCATATTTGTGTGGTGAACAACATGGATGATGCAAAGGACCAGGAATTAATGCATATCTTTTTCTTCATCTCCCAGTCCTTCAGTTCTTCTCTATCGTTTCCGTCACCATGCTCGGTTTCGGCGTTACGATGATAGTCATCTTCCGAGTTTGTACCCTGAGCATTCATTGTTTTGCACTGAGATCTTTTCGGAGTACTTACCCTATCAACCCGAGCAAGTCCCTGCGTATTGATTTAGAAAAGATAATGAGGAGATACGTGGGCAGACCTCCATAAACATCGTTTATAATGAAGAAAGCCATATAGAATATGCGCATGTCCATCTGCACAATTTTCATTTTAACTCATTTTATTCGTGTGTTTTATGATTCTCTCCAAATCATTAATTGCAACAAACATCCCTATCTTTTACATGTTCTTTTTGCTTTATAGATTTTCGTGCAATGTGCCCTCTTTTTCCTGCAAACAAGAGATATTTCACACACCTTGGAATTCGATTGCATAACGAAAGCGTAGGCGTAAGCTGCGCAGTAGAGTATCTATAAACATGGCGTCTATTTTGTGCCGCATAAGGATACCACGAGGGTCGTGAGAAGTATCGCAAGATTGGAGGTACATTTTCCCACTCGATAATCACGCGCTACATTTTAAATGCCACATGTTTTCCTTCCGATCAATAAATCAGTTCTCACCTCTTGAGTGCAAACGAAGACTGCAATGTACAGGAGTGAGAGTTCTTGCTTAGCCTCCACGCTGTGCTTCCTACTGATCTGAATTCATGCCAAGTTTAAATAAGGTAACAACGCAATAATTTTGTCCAATGATGATTTCTGACGTATGCGCAATAAAGAAACCTCAAACATTGCTTACCTTCATCCTCCGCAGATTGTAAATCAGCAAGGTATATAGGAAAAGTATGCACAGCAACGACGCCGCCATTGCAGAAAAGCAGCAAAAGTAAAACACTCGAGTTGCAGCGTTTTGCACGAACTGAGAGTGTCCAACATATGGTAAACTAATCAATATTTGGTCAATACCAGAATGTACCATCCGCCGCCCTTTTCTTGCCTCCAGTACACGTCTCCCGCGCCCGCGAATCCTCCAAGCACAATGCCAACTCCAAGCTGGAATGCAATCGCCAGAGTGCGCACTGCTCCACTGGACCAGATCTGATGAACAATTGTATTAGACATGCGATCACAAAGAGAACTGTGTATTTACTACCTTATCCAGCATATCAAATGTGACAGAAAACAGTTCTAATCAATAAACGGTCAATTTACATCTTTGTGTCTTAAGGGAAATACGACGGCTGTTGCCCGATTGAGTGCAATCAGGACAACTGTGGCGCCTTGACACGCACGGCAGCCCCACGAGCAGAAGAGGAACGCCTGATAGTTACGATTTTTGAAAGTATGAGATAAATCTTGAATGAAATAAGCTCAAACCAACATTCTCTAGCGAAAGGTAAAAGGAATAGTAAAAGGAGTGTAGGCAACTGCCTGGCAGACGAAGGCTATCAAAATTTGCCTAGACTTATCCCCTTGTTGGAGGTAACAAATTGTTAATATTATTTAGCTAAAGTGGACGTATGCTTACTCTGCCAGGAAATGTAGACGAGAGGTAGAAGTTGAGGAACCAGCCACGGGATGGAAAAAGACTTCCCAAGTTGCTGCCCATCATTGCGACTATGTCGATGCCAAACCCGACCTGAGAATGGTAGTTTCGTATTTTGGTCTCGGAAAACAAGTAGTGATTCGTAGTGTTTAACATTCGGGTGAATCATTGGATTGTAGATCTCATCACTTTCCACACTTTCTCACCAGTCGACCGGTGTAGCGTGTATACGAAATAAAGAGCGGTGATGAAATGATTTACAATAGTTTTAGACTCTTCAAAACGACTCGCCATGTAGATGGTGTAAAAAAAGTTCCTCGTGTAGTTCATCGTCTTTCCGCGATAAATAATGACGATCAATAAAACGTTGACTAATACAGTAATCGTTGCGAAGACCAGAATACAATATGTGACTATCGCATAGATCAGATCGATATCGAGGTCGCCATTCGACATGACGGCGAAAAAGAAAATGACGGAAAGAAACGAATTGGCACAAATCCCCGTCTCGGATCGTGTGAAAATCACCACGCGTTACACGGACAAGTTCATTAGTTCAACGAATACTGATGATTGAGAATGTTCAGTATCTTTTGGAGAAATTACTGATCACTCTCATTCCCAGCAAGTGCACAATGTCTGGAGATCCTGAATTACGAGAAAAAATCGATTGTAGCACTCTTTGGCAGTAACTGTTTTGACAAGAATTGAGATTAAAATGTAGTGCTTTAATGATGCGTGTTTAGAAATATTTTTCGTTCTGTACGTAAAAATATCGGGGCTCGTTTATAGTTAGATATATCCTGATTCTGGTGTATTGCGCGTAGTGTGAGTAGAATCGCTTTGATGGAGAGAACAAAGGCCAGTTCGATTGAGTGCGACTGAAGAAACTTGAACGTTTTCAATACATCTAATAGCCATTACTTTTTCCTCGCAACTATAATTACTGGTCGCGTTTCGTTGGTGGATTTTTTTGTGGATTTGCATCTCCTGACAATGTTGCCGATGTTTCAAATGTACGGGAAGAATAAAAACAGTAATACTCGGGCCGCTAATCATTTTTTTTTGGCTCAGCAAGCACGCTTCGCGATTTCAGTACTTAAATGTGGTGTATTGCGTGTAGTGTGAGTCAGCCACGTGCAATGCACAGAGAGAGCAGAGATGGCATTAGACAAGAGAGCGAAGTAAACAACTGAGAGAACACTGGGGGAGAAGAGGGTGGATAGACGACTAGAGGGAACGCGCGACAAGAGAGACACTCGCATTCTCTTTCTTCGCTCGCTCTCTCTCACTCTCTCTCTTATTATTGCGCTTCCATCTTCCGATGCGGCTTGCTGCTGCATTTTTCGTCTTTCTGTATATTCAAGTAGGAAACAGCTACAAGTTTCTCGCATACTCTCCGCAATTCGCCGTTTCTCATGTCAACTTTATCGCCAAGATATCGGACGCGCTCGTGGATGCGGGGCATGAAGTGGTGAGTGGAACTTGACGTCGAATACTTGTTTTACAGAACTGTTTCTTATCACTGCCTGTGAATATTACACGCAACACATCGCTTGTATGCCGATCAACAACAAGTTCATTCTGAACATGGCAGGTAATCGTCGCCCCTCGCGTGAATCCAGCCATTCGCGGAGCTGGCACGAAGAAAGCGAGAGTAATCGAGGTACGACTCCTCTATTTTCCTCCTATACTGGGGGGTTGGGTTACATGAGACGAGAATAACAATCGTTACACCAACTATCATAATCTGCTGAGATGGAATGGCGTTTCGAAATGAGAGTGTGGATAAATAAAGTGGAGAAAGACTTCATGAGCGCCAAGCTAGGGCATTTTCAATTTGCACACCGACTGTAAACTGAAACTCAAGTAGTCTGCTGAGATTTATGCATCTTTATAATAGGCACATGCTAAATCATGAAGAAATTCATGTCTTGTAGCTTCCTGAAAATGAGTTCTCTCAACGATGGCAAGCTGGTCAGGAGCGGGTGATGGATCTCTACTGGAATTCGAGTTGGTGGGATCTAGCGATGGTGAGTGATAATAAGTCATGAAGTGATCATTACAATTTACATCACTGTACTTTTCATGCAAAACTGGCGTAAGAATAACGAATGGAGGACCTGAGAACAGTCAATAATTGCAGGAGATGAGAGGAGCCTTCGATTCCATCTACAAGACAGTGAACGGTGAGCGAATATCCTGCGGCTGGATTTAAATTATTTCAAATGCAGCCACAATGACTTATCCTGGACTCGTGGAGCAACTGAGGCAAGAGAAGTTTGACGCAGCATTCTCAGAATTACAGGATCCTGCAGGCTTCGGTAAGATATTCAAGATTTTTTTAAAAATTTGTTCCCATTGTTGTTCCTATTGTTCCAAGGACCTCTCGACGAATCGTTCCTTAGAACATGAGGAAGATTTTTAGAAATCAATTTTATTTTATTCTTGTGATTCCCGAATTTTTTTCTGCAGGTCTCTTTCACCTCGCTGGCATCGACAAATTGGCAATCACAGTGTCATTTACGTCACTGGAATTCCGTTACGAGTGCACACACATGCCCACCAATCCTTCCTATGTTCCAGGTTTGATATCGGCCATTATAGAAGTATCAGTAAACGATGATTTGTGCTTGCGAAATAGGAAAATATTTTTCCAATGTTCCTTGGATTTTTTTCCTGCTCTATCGCAATTATCGAAACACTCAAAATTATCAAGCATTCAGCTATTGCTTCTCCGTACGGCGATTCGATGTCATTCCTGCAGCGAATTCCAAACTTCTTAATGTCCGCCGCTTTCGGGAGTGCAGGGTCGATACTGGTCAGCGGCTTGCAACCAATCTTCGAAGCCATCCAACCCGGTTTCCCCAGTCTCCATGTGAGTGGGGGAACTACTGATCTACATCTTTCGTTACATCAATGATGCAGTATTTTTTGTTGTTAAAAATGACATTGCTTTGGTATGTATAATTGCAAAATTCATGAAATAGAATATAATAAAATCAGGACGTCATCGGCAACAACTCGCTAGTGTTCATTAACTCGGAACCTCTTCTCGACTATCCCCGTCCTACGGTTCATCGGGTAATTGAGATCGGTGGAATCGTAACGGCGACAAAGGCGCTGCCACTAAATGACGTGAGTTTCGAAACACATAAAAATAGTTTTAGTCATTAGGAGAACAAATTAATTTTCAGCACGTTAGCACAGATTTTTTTAAAATTAAAATTCCTTAAAAGAATGACACTCCAAAAACTTCCAGTACTGGTCCGACGTGCTAAATCGCCGTAATAACACCGTGATTCTCTCCTTCGGAACCTACATTAAAGCCAGCACAATGCCCGGAGAGTACAAGTCAACAATTCGACATACCCTAGCAAAATTTCCTGATGTAACTTTCATCTGGAAGTATGAGGTATGTATACATATCAGAGACTATCTGAGAGGATCGAGTTTCTGTCAACAGTGGCCGTACAAGGACACCTAACCTATGCTGAAAATATCACCATATAGTAAACTTGTGGCGTAGAAACCGAAAATCGACCTTAGAAGTGCTGATTCTCAAACCCGGCTGAGATATGCCACTGGGTATGAAAAAACGGCAAAAAAATATTTCGAGAACGAAGCGTCAGAACCCCTTACATAGCTATATATTATGAAAGCTCATCGGAAAAGAAGCATTTTAGCTGTTGAACATTTCTTTCTAACTATCATTTGAAAAAAGTTAGAATTTTTTTAAAGTTTGAAAAAAATATAAAATATTTTTAATGTATTCCAGTGCATTTCTCTTGTTGCTCATTCGATTCTACGCGAAAAGTTATCTTAGCGCAAATTTTTGAGCCCGATTTCACTTACAGGTACTATTTTTAAAAATTCGTCGAAAGAGCCCCAATAGCGTACTTATACGAAAAGTGAATATCCAAACCACACCATTTTTCACCGTATCTTTGTCATTCGTGCTCAAAATTTGTTATTTATTAATATAAATATTTCCCCTTAGATAATTGGTGTTTGCAACGTTTTACAGGCATCTGAAAAAATAAAATGCAATATATAACCCGAAAATGAATATTTTGTATATATGAAATTCGATTGACGGTCTATACTGTCAGATTGGTCCCTAATATTGCATCAATCGTTCAAAAGATTTTTTTTTTAAATTTGTAGCTTCTTTATTGACCAAAATTCGGTCAGGCAGGATTACTATAAAAATGATCGAAATCCCAAAAAAAATATTTTTTTTGACATTTTCAAAAATTTGCAATGTATGGTATTTTTTGCCTCTAAAACTGCGAAATGAACAAAAATTCAAATGAAGAACAAGTAACTTATGCTATAATAGATTCAAGATCGGGGCAGATTTAGTTAAAGAACCAGGAGTGAAGAAAACTTTGCAGATAAACAATTACTAGAACATGAGGGAGATTGCTTCTTACGAGGGGTTCCGGTCTTGAATATTTAATTAAAGATTTTTTCTATTTGTTTTTTTCCTATGAAGTGAAAAATTTGATATGTTTAAATAAAAGAAAATTTCAGTCCATCAAGAATGCTAAAAACCGCTTTTTGCGATTTTTTAGAAATTAGTTATGAATTTTCAAAGTTTCGCCTTTTCTCCACAGCGGGTTGCGGTAGGGAATACACCACAATTCGAATCTCAAAAACTAGGCATTATCACGAAATGTGGTTGTGCGCATTGAGTCCGGGAGTGGTCACAACCCCCAAATTCCTCTTTTTGTAGCAAAATCGGATCATCTGACCAAAATAAATAACTTTCTGTCTTTTCGGAAATAGGCGACGGTTTTTAGCATAGCGGTTTTAGCATTCTTGATGGACTGAAATTTCCTTTTATTTAAAAATATCGAATTTTTCACTTCATAGTAGGGTTGTCTAAACGGATTTCAAACCGGTTTGCCGTTTTGATTTCCCCTCTCATTCTATGTTTAGCGCTATTCCGGAATGCGGTCGTCTCGGCCTTTTGTCATTCGGCTCGCCGTATCATTACGGAATGCCGTAATGAAAATCGTATTTTCTGGACCAACGATTGATTTCTAACTATTGGAACAAATGATTAAAGACTAATACAAAATTACTGAATTTATTAAATATATTAGAAATAGAATTTTTAACATATATATTTTATTCCCAAAAAGCTTTAATTCTTTCAATTTTATGGCCATGTTAAGGCAAGAATATCCCATTTCGGTGACTGCTAATATTGTTTTCTCATGGCGGATTAGTTTCCTCATAAATACGGTACTTTATAGACTGTTTTCGAGAAATTGACAAAAATAGTTCACGGGCATTGAACCCGGGACATAGCGACCACGAGGCAAACTCACAACCACTATACTAAGTGGACAGTTAACAGGATCCACTTCGTGCGCAAGATAATCAGAGATATAGGGTGCGGAATCAAATAACTGACCGCTCAGTGGAGAGCGAAACCGGTGGAATGGGGATAACGGCGTTCCGTAATACTCACTCACCCGCATACATAATGAGGCCGAGCAGCCGCTAAACGGATTGAAGGAGTGGGGGGAAATGAAAAAACCGGAACCCCTCGTAAGAAGCAATCTCCCTCATGTTCTAGTAATTGTTTATCTGCAAAGTTTTCTTCACTCCTGGTTCTTTATCTAAATCTGCCCCAATCTTGAATCTGTTACAGGATAAGTTACTTGTTCTTCATTTGAATTTTTGTTCATTTCGCAGTTTTAGGGGCAAAAAATACCATACCATTGCAAATTTATAAAAATTTCAAAAAAATATTTTTTTGGGATTTCGATCATTTTTATAGTAATCCTGCCTGACCGAATTTTGGTCAATAAAGAAGCTACAAATTAAAAAAAATATCATTTAAACGATTGATGCAATATTAGGGACCAATCTGACAGTATAGACCGTCAATCGAATTTCATCTATACAAAATATTCATTTTCGGGTTATATATTGCATTTTATTTTTTCAGATGCCTGTAGAACGTTGCAAACACCAACTATCTAAGGGGAAATATTTATATTAATAAATAACAAAATTTGAGCACGAATGACAAAGATACGGTGAAAAATGGTGTGGTTTGGATATTCACTTTTCGTATAAATACGCTACTGGGGCTCTTTCGACGAATTTTTAAAAATAGTACCTGTAGGTGAAATCGGGCTCAAAAATTTGCGCTAAGATAACTTTTCGCGTAGAATCGAATGAGCAACAAGAGAAATGCACTGGCATACATTAAAAATATTTTATTTTTTTTTCAAACTTAAAAAAAATTCTAACTTTTTTCAAATGATAGTTAGAAAGAAATGTTCAACAGCTAAAATGCTTCTTTTCCGATGAGCTTTCATAATATATAGCTATGTAGGGGGTTCTGACACTTCGTTCTCGAAATTTTTTTTGCCGTTTTTTCATACCCAGTGGCATATCTCAGCCGGGTTTGAGAATCAACACTTCTAAGGTCGATTTTCGGTTTCTACGCCACAAGTTTACTATATGGAGATATTTTCAGCATAGGTTAGGTGTCCTTGTGCGGCCGAATCTCGAGCTTCTCAGATAGTGTCTGATATATATATACGCTATAGCGCTATGCAATTCAATTCCCACAATTTGACCATTGACAATGAATATCTTTCAGAGCCCCGAACACAATATCTCTGCTGGAATTGATAACATCGTCGAATCAACGTGGCTACCTCAAGTTGACCTGCTTAGTGAGCCGTCCTGCTTTTTCAATTTCAATTACTCTTTTGACGAAGTTCAACGTGAAGCCGAGATTTGGGGGAGTTGTAGCGCATACAAAAGGAAATAATCACCTATATATACTATACCAAGAGATGGCGCAAAGGGAGCGAAACAGTCATTCATTTTCTGACACATAAATCACTGTAGGACAACAAAAAAATCATTTATTCGTAAAAATAATTTAATGATCAAGATGACTCGCGTCTCAGTGGCTTCATTACCCACGGCGGACAAGGAAGCACTCTGGAAGCTGCTTTCTTTGGTAATTTACTTCCCTATTCATCCAATGTTTAGGCTACATTTCAGGAACGCCAATGTTGATGGTGCCCACGCAGGGAGATCAATTCCGTAACGCGGCCATGATCAAGCGTGCTGGTCTCGGTGAGAATTATGTTCGAGAATGCTATTCCCATTGAAACTCCGCTTATTATTTTTAGAGTTATCTTGTTGTTTTTTTTATTATTTTATTCAGGAGGGATCGTAAATCTCGATGATCTCAGCAACGGCAATAATTTCGAAAAGGCCATACGAGATTTGCTCGAGAATGAAAGGTGAGAGATATTTTCATATCAATACAACGCGTTGATTTCAGTCGCATCGTAAAGGCTAAACAAGTTTCTAAAATGCTGAAAGATCGACCTTTTTCTGCAAAAGAGGTCTGTTAAACTATGTCGGCCATCAGTTAATTTGTTCATTCAGAAACTCGTTCGCAATATGGAATTTCTGGCTGAATACGGACCACTTCGAATGCTTGATCATGAAGGAAGAAATTTGAACATCGTGCAATACTATCTAATCGACGTTTTCTTGTTTGTCACAACTATATTAATTGTTCTTGTCGGCCTTCTTACGTGGTGTTGCATTACGTGCTGTAGAAGATGCAATCGGGCACGGAAAGAGTATTTAGCCATCAAGAAAGATAATTTTCTCATGTTCTTCTTCTTTTAGTGTATTTTGATCAGATATGTACTGAGCGTTTTGTGTCGTTAATTTTGAAAACGTGAGAGGGTAAAATGCACCTGTCTACCCTGAAGTTGTATATTTCTCTTTCCGAACATTCTTCCAGTCACGGGTTATGTCCATTGCTGATTTCCCCATTTATATAAGCCCACGGTTTGAATTCATGTTCACCATAGCTCACTTCGTTCTTGGTAATTCTTTTTACACAAATTGTGTTCACTAGTGAGTTATATTTATAGGCGTTTTTGCCATCTCTCTTCTTTTACTGACAATTATTGCCACACGTATGAAAAGCGCCTCTGTCTCAACTCACTACGCGCGATGTCTTATCGCTTTGGAGGTTTTCCACTTCAATTTCCTGTTAATGAAGTAATTTGTTTGGCACAGTCAATACTGGTTCTATATACGGCAAACTGCACCATACTCTGTATTCCTTTCGTTCTTTTCCGTGTAAGGGACTCTACATCCGAGGTGTCGGAGTGTATCTCGGTTTCTGGTAAGTATGACTGGTAAGTATACAAGCATCTCTTTTTTACATAGTAGTGCAGACGATCTACATGACTTTATTGTCGGGTGCGAGTACTTGGTTCAACTGTTGCATGTTCTATCGTCATCAAGTAATTCTTCCGGGAGAACACAAATTGAAGGCAATTAAAGAGTCACAC
Organism: Pristionchus fissidentatus; assembly: GCA_036245785.1. Taxonomy (NCBI): domain Eukaryota; kingdom Metazoa; phylum Nematoda; class Chromadorea; order Rhabditida; family Neodiplogasteridae; genus Pristionchus; species Pristionchus fissidentatus. The sequence goes on from BTSY01000004.1 coordinate 15,977,874, forward strand.
AAGTACAATTTAACTTCAGTTTTCAGCTAGGAACTCGCGGAATCATAGCCGGTTATGTATTCATGAATTTCATCATGTTCGTCAATCCATTATCATTAATCTTCACTACTATTGACGATAGTGAAAAGCAACGAAAAGAAGTTGCAAATGTATTTTCCAATATTTTCAACAACACAAATAATTATTCATTTGCTTAGTCTTCAATGGCATGGTTGCTCAACGTTCCATCCTACAAAATCTACACCTTCGAAAACAACCCGTTTATGATGACCTATCATCTACCTTATGCTTGTGTAAGGCATCGATCGATCGATAGAGCCAAAATACAGTAATCAGGTCCAAATGTTACTGTGCACTGCCGCCACATCATTCCTCACCCACTCTCTGCATATAATGAAGCAAAGGTTACATGCAATTAATTTAATTATTGTAAAACAATTTATTTCGGCAGAAATGATCGGGCTAGTCATGCCACCATAGCAGCACAGAAGACATTAGTTAGAAATCTGCAATTCCAGGTTGAACATTCTGTTATTTCTTTATAATCCAGCAAGAACGTTTCCTATCAGCAGGGTTTTGCACAGAAAATACTGACAACATGTCTATTAAATTACAACATGTATCAATTTGTTTCTGCAGATGAACATCACAACGTTCGGCACTCTTTTTCCCTCCTGCTACTGGTTTTTCGCTCTCTTCTTTGGTGTCATTCTACCAGGTACAAACGGGCTACTTACCAAGCACAATGTCTGCAATCTGTCTCGATTGATACGAACGCTTAAAAACATCTGCTATACTAATGAGATAATCAAAGAGCACATCAGAGGAAACTTGCAGAAGTTACTGTGGGCATGCACATTTTCATTCCGCTCGCAATTATGGGCAATTCTTTGTATGCCGTCTTAAGTACGAAAGTAAGAGAATGTAAAAAATATAGTAAATCATATTCATGTGCTGCAGGCATTCTCGTGTAAGCGAATCCTCGGAGGAAATGTCACCTACACTTATATCAGAACTCGAATTGAAAACTCTACTTTAATTCGATTTTGATAACAACTATTTTAATAAATATGCGTGTGCTCTAATTGTTGTTTTAAAAAAATCTTTTTATTCTGCGAAACTGCTGCTATGCAGCTGTTACTGGGCAGATGTGTTGCCCAGATACAACATAAACAATAGTAATAAATTCTCTAAATCGTTGACTTCTAGAATACAATCAGAACTCTCAGTCTTAACAACATGATCCCCTCTCACAACGTTGTTAATTCAATCGTCAATTATACATGCTTCACAATTGGAGTGTTCTCGATACCTTTTTACATATTAGTTATTGCTGCTATGGGGAAAACCATGAAAAGAACCAGTGAGGTTCTTTACACAATTTATTTGGTGAGTTGGAAAGTTGAATAAGATAGTAGACATGTGATAGTTTGCAATTTTTTTGTTTCAGATTGACGGAATAATTAACATAGTTGCAATCTCAAATATGATCATCTTGTTTCTACATCAGCGCGGGTTCGTAATGGATGACGCACATTTCATGGCACTAGTTAGTTATTTTTGCATTGCATTCATTTTGGGTGAAAAAAAAATTGTTGTATGCCACTTTTTCATGTATTTTTTTTCATTAAACCGTGTACAACAAATCTGATATGTAAACAACCACTAAACTTTAGAGTTGAAACAATTTGGACTGACTAATGACTGCGAAATTTGAGCTACTCTCACAAGCATTACCACAAATATCATCATGATTTGATCATCAAACCTAGTTATACATCTCAGATTATCATATCGGTCACTTTGGGAACAAGAATGGGTCAACTGAGCTCCGTATTTCTAATCTCCATAAATAGAGCTATCGCAGTCGCCCTACCGTTACGATATTCTCGAGTAATTCAATTTATGATAATTAACATTCTTCGTGCCTACCTTATTTCACCCATCGCTCTCAAAATGAGGTTTATTAACAAACTTTACATAACTGTGTGTGTTACAGATTTTTAGCGGCTATTCGAGAAAGTTCTTGGCCTCCTTTCAAATAGGATGTGCAGTCTCTGTTTTTCTATATACATCCGTGGCCATGGAAGTAAAATGGACAAATATCCCAACTGGAAGGACAATTCACGTTCGTGTTTGCTTTTATCAGAACTTTTTTTCATCCAAAAAAGGGAAATATGTGAATATGAAAAGCGATTACAACTCGCAGAAAAATAACTTTTGCCTTTCAGTTCAATTGGCTTCCGGGAAATCCATCTTCATGGATTTACTTCTCACAGCAGCCAATACAGCATGTTACACAACTATATTTGCTATTTTGAAAAAAAGAATAAAAACTGTGAGTTTTGTTTCGCTTATTGATGTTCGGAAAAAAATAGTACGATCAAAACCACTATTTCTATTAAAAACTGGGGGCTGTATAATCTGTTAAAAAGTTGGCCATCTTTTGGTTTTTCTTTTTCGTCAGTATTTGACTTAATCTTGATTTCCTTGCATTAATTCGTTAAAGCACGATGAAAAAGTAAGAATGCCGAAGAAATCAACTTAAAATATAATGTTAGCGACTAGCAAATCCGTGTTAAAGATAGCCTTAAATTAGAAGTTGGCATCTTCTGTTTGCGCGGGCTAGACAGTGACGAGAGAGCACGGAGATCGAGGAGAGGGAAAAGTATGCATGTGTTGTTTACTTTTATTGCGAAACTCTGCGCTCTCACTTTTTTACGTGTTCTCTCGTCACTGTCTAGCCCGCGCAAACAGAAGATGGCCAACTAATTAAAAGATGGACAACTTCTAGTTTAAGGTAATCTTCAACACGGATTTGCTAGTCGCTAACATTATATTTTAAGTTGATTTCTTTGACATTCTTGCTTTTTCATCGTGCTTTATCGAACTAATGCGAAGAAATTAAAATTAAGTCAAAAACTGACGAAAAAGAAAAAAAAGAAAAGATGGCCCACTTCTAACAGATTATACAACCCCCTGATTAACGCAATGGTCAGGAAATCAGCAACAATCGACTATCGTTGAATAGCGACCAGAACAGGCAAATAACTGATTCGCTTTTCAACAAAATAGCTGCAATAATCTGCAGTTTGGAGGTATCTTAGCTGCAATCTTCGATGGGAATATATTGTATTTTGCAGTATTTATCATTTGTTTATGTGGCAACTTGCGCGGTCATCGAAGTCCCGGTGAGTAGTTATCTAGCAAATGTTAAAATTGTCAAAAAGCTGTCATGTAGTGTGTTTTCGCAATTGGACAAAGGCGCCTAACAGAGCATTTTCCCAATTGGGAAAAGACACTACGAGATCGTGCTCTCCTTCAGACACCGAAACATTGTGCTAGGGGCCAACAATCAGCATCTCACTCAGATTCAAACTCGAGTTACTCTCCGAAACGTAATGACAATCGTGATGTCATCTACTCCTGCGTTTTTGCTGGTTTTCTTCTCTTCGATTGTTCGTCGAGATTTACTGTTGCTACTGTGGAGGTATCATATTGTATTGGGCGTGGAAAGGAATACAATATTTGTTTAGACCATGCAGCAACATTGAAGCGACCACAGTTCAACACATCGGCACCAACTCTTCGACTACAAATAAGTCAATAGATTGACAGTCATTACTCATTTGAGCGGTGTGAATGATAAATTATGTATATTGTACAATTTTGTGGATTACCACGGGTATTTGCATAAATACGATATTTGAATCAATGACTGCGATAATTTGATGATGCGGAAAAGTGTAAAATAAGGCCCAACAGGTTGCACGTATCTCCAATTAATCTAAACTCTTTTTCGATTAGCGATTTATAACATTTTTGTTGCCCTTTACATAGCATTAAGAGACAGGATCGGTAAGACTCGACCATATCCGACCCTTCCCGGACGTGGCCCCCCAAATTGAGAGCTGGGGGCCCATACTTGGTTGGGTGGAAGGTGTCCACACCGGATTGCACAAAACACCACTTATTTCTATTTGCCGGCTCTGGACTTGGAGAAATATGGATTTGAGTGAAAAATGGTCGAAAAATCAAAATTTCTCAAATTGAAAAAATAAACATTATTTATTATTTGCGTTGTGTTTGGGGTACCCAAACACTGTAAAACTGATGTTCAGATCGAATTTCGATTGATTCCGATACCACTTTTTGGACTCAAAAATTTGCATTTTCGAGATAAGTTGGCCATTTTTCGATCCGCTGCCAAGATTTTCTGTGCACATCTTGTAGTCTAGCACCATTTGCAACTATATTGTCTATAGCCAGGTCCCCCCTGATTGACTAAAGTTCCGAAATTTTCACTCGAATATCAGTTATCGACGAAGTCGTACCGACCTTTCTTATTTCCCTCCAATAAAACTGTTGGTATATACAATATTTAGATGTAATATTATTACAATATCATCAACATGATTGAATGACCATTTCAAAGAGCCAATATCGCATTTGGCGACCGTGTTTTTGAAATATTTTCATGCAACGTTGTTTTCGAAAATACTTCCAATTTTCTCCCACATATCTCAGAAATCTGGTACTCTACCGAATGTTGGCGCAGGTCAAATTGTTTGGAGAGTTTTACTGACTAATTTTGTTGTTGATAGTATTCAAATCTATGAGTGATTTGACCTTCGAAAAAATCGAAGAATCAAAAGGGCTCAAATTTCTCAACAAAAAAATTAATTCTGAGGATATTTGAAATGGTTCCTGTGAAATATTGTCCACATTCATTTTCATATACCTAAAGAAGAACTATGAACCTAATAACTTAAACTTTTGAAAAAAAAATTTTTTGAAAAATACCATGAACCCGGGTTCACCCCCGAGTCATGGTCTTTTTCAAAAAAAATTTTTTTTCAAAAGTTTAAGTTATTAGTTTCAAAGTTCTTCTTTAGGTATATGAAAATGAATGTGGACAATATTTCACAGGAACCGTTTCAAATATCCTCAGAATTAATTTTTGTTGTTGAGAAATTTGAGCCCTTTTGATTCTTCGACTTTTTCGAAGGTCAAATCACTCATAGATTTGAATACTATCAACAACAAAATTAGTCAGTAAAACTCTCCAAACAATTTGACCTGCGCAAGCATTCGGTAGAGTACCAGATTTCCGAGATATGTGGGAGAAAATTGGTATTTTCGAAATCAATGTTTTATGAAAATATTTCAAAAACACGGTCGCCAATTGCGATATTGGCTCTTTGAAATGGTCATTTAATCATGTTGATGATAGTGTAATAATATTACATCTAAATATTGTATATACCAAAAGTTTTATTGGAGGGAAATAAGAAAGGTCGGTACCGACTTCGTCGATAACTGACATTCGAGTGAAAATTTCGGAACTTTAGTCAATCAGGGGGGACCTGGCTATAGACAATATAGTTGCAAATGGTGCTAGACTACAAGATGTGCACAGAAAATCTTGGCAGCGGCTCGAAAAATGGCCAACTTATCTCGAAAATGCACAATTTTGAGTCCAAAAAGTGATATCGGAATCAATCGAAATTCGATCTGAACATCAGTTTTACAGTGTTTGGGTACCCCAAACACAACGCAAATAATAAATAATGTTTATTTTTTCAATTTGAGAAATTTAAATTTTTCGACCATTTTTCACTCAAATCCATATTTCTCCAAGTCCAGAGCCGGTAAATAGAAATAAGTGGTGTTTTGTGCAATCCGGTGTGGACACCTTCCACCCAACCGAGTACGGGCCCCCAGCTCTCAATTTGGGGGGCCACGTCCGGGGGGTGGTCGAATTTTACCGATCCCGTCTCTTAAGTATCGCGGATTTCCAAAGTACAGGGGTAATAGAAGCGACGTACACGGGTCAATTCATTTCGCGCAAAATGAGGAATGGCCCGGTCTATTACCCGATTACCCGACCCGAATAACGCACTCTAAACAACAGCCAAGATTAGCCAATATCATTTTTACCGACAAAAAATATATATACAGTAGCGGACAAAAGTCTTCGGGCACTTTTTATATCTGATACAACTTTTTAACCCAAAGGGGCTTTGATATGATATGGTAAGACCATATACCAAATCTATTGGAGATTACGATGCAACTATTGGGGGATTGCGAAATCGTTCAGTAATTGCGTCGTGATGACGCAATCGATGCACACTTTTTTGAAGTGCCATTATTCTTACATGGATTTTTTCCCGCTCGTCTAACTTTCAGGATGTTGAGACATGGCCACGTCCTACCTAAAAACTTTTTTTCAAGTTGCTGCGGTGCCGCTACTTGGCTGCAGCCAAGCTGCAAAATGGAGACCTGAAAATCATATCTCGCCGTTTAGACATCGACCCGATCAATGCACCAAAATGATCACCATCATGACTACCGATGATCCTGAGAATATGGTCGCGGTAGGTCACCAATTGCCCTCAGGGCACGAAAAAATCACCTTTTCACATTATTGTGGTCTGACGAAGGGGAAGTCTATAGGACGTGCTCGAGAGATCTGGTTTGGGCGTGGATTCGGTTGAGAATCTATGAGAGAACCGATTCCTAGCTGCAATAAGCGTTTCGATTGGACTCCTGCCCGCGACGATCGATTTCCGGAAGGACACTGGTTTTGCCTCGCCCATTTTCTGCCCGTTGACAAGGTTCTGACTTTTGAGTGTATCTCGATACTGAGTAAACGGAGAAGGCTGGCAGACCCATCAATGGAATCAGCGTGGCTGGCTCTATAATCTCATTCACAAAATTTCATCATCACTATGCAATATTGCATCATCCTTAGGCAATACTCCTCAGAATTATAAAATATTGCATATAAATGACGTAATTTGTGCTCTAGAGTGGCGAAAAGATCAAATTTATTTGATTGGCATTTATTCCACCATTATTCCTTGACTAACCGCTAAGAAAACGCAAAAAATAGGAATATTGTATAATGAGGATGCAATATTGCATAGTGATGATGAAATTTTGTGAGTGAGATTATAGAGCCAGCCACGCTGATTCCATTGATGGGTCTGCCAGCCTTCTCCGTTAACTCAGTATCGAGATACACTCAAAAGTCAGAACCTTGTCAACGGCAGAAAATGGGCGTGGCCAAACCAGTGTCCTTCCGGAAATCGATCGTAGCGAGCAGGACTCCAATCGAAACGCTTATAGCAGCTAGGAATCGGTTCTCTCATAGATTCTCAACCGAATCCACGCCCAAACCAGATCTCTCGAGCACGTCCTATAGACTTCCCCTTCGTCAGACCACAATAATGTGAAAAGGTGATTTTTTCGTGCCCTGAGGGCAATTGGTGACCTACCGCGACCATATTCTCAGGATCATCGGTAGTCATGATGCTGATCATTTTGGTGCATTGATCGGGTCTGGGCGATGTCTAAACGGCGAGATATGATTTTCAGGTCTCCATTTTGCAGCTTGGCTGCAGCCAAGTAGCGGCACCGCAGCTACTTGAAAAAAAGTTTTTAGGTAGGACGTGGCCATGTCTCAACATCCTGAAAGTTAGACGAGCGGGAAAAAATCCATGTAAGAATAATGGCACTTCAAAAAAGTGTGCATCGATTGCGTCATCACGACGCAATTACTGAACGATTTCGCAATCCCCCAATAGTTGCATCGTAATCTCCAATAGATTTGGTATATGGTCTTACCATATCATATCAAAGCCCCTTTGGGTTAAAAAGTTGTATCAGATATAAAAAGTGCCCGAAGACTTTTGTCCGCTACTGTATCAAATACAAACTTTCATCGATTCCTTCGGTTTGTTTTCTTATTGTGAAAGTGAAGTGTCGTTCAAGAGGAAAAGCGAAAGTCAATTGCCCTGGCCAAGGGTCACTCACTTTCTCTCATTACATGTCCCTCTGGTAATGAGAACAAAGCGAATCTTCATCGCCTCTCGAAAAGAGAGCTCTGGAGTGGTTACACTTGATTGGACCATTGTGACCTTATCGAATTGTTCCTTCACTCATCATCGTATAAAAGGTGTCCGAATGCTCGTGGTTGTTAGGAGCTATTCGAGGTTTGTGTAACTTTTTTAATGAATAAAACATTTATGCGCCCTCTCAATAGAGAATTGTACAAAGTTCTTATCTTTTGTGCATTTCAGTGATCATTAGTGTATAGGTAATAATGACAATCACATCGTCGGCGCATCAATACTTGCTGACCACATCGTCTGCAGGAATCAGTAAGGCCTCATTGTTATTCGGAATTTTTTTTAATGCGGATGACAGCTACTTAAAAAAATCTGTATCCATTATTCTTCTAAATTCTTGGGTTCCTAATTAGTACCATGGTCTCTATTCTCCAGCCGTCTCTCTTTTCGTCTCCCTCCTCTCGCTTCTCTCAGTAATCGACGACATCAACGACATGCATATCGAGACAACAGGAGAGATCACTGATTTCAAGGTGAACTTTCCGAAGTATAATCATTCCCATGAACACTTGATGTCAGAGCCCACTAAAGCGTGACCGTTCAAGGGTGCAAGTAGTGCAAAGGCGAGAATGATTCTGTCTCTTCATCTCGCTCCAAACCCATTTTAGTTGGAATCAAGTGCCCAGAATGTAGCCAAATGTTGTTATCAGTGCGATCGCTTGCAGCACATGGCCGATGCAACGTGGAAATCGCTCGCCGCCGACCCCACATTTATCTTTGGCATTCGAGTGACACGAGGAACCAGCGGATACTCAACGGGAGTAAGTCTCCTAACCTCAGTTCAGCATCTCACCCTCTCGAGCACATCATTCCTGTTCACATTAGTAAATCAATTCTCTGTCATAGAACTCAAATATTTTCCGATACAAAACATGGCAGGCAAGCACAATGAGTGATAACCTCTTACGACTCATGAACCTGTCTTTCAACTTGCATCCGACGTGTGATATTATTACTGTTGAAGGGAGGATATGCTTCGGGCGGTGGATGTCAGTGTGCTGCCAAGACAGCTGGATGTGCCGCCGGACCACAAGGGCAACCTGGAGTGCCCGGAGATGCAGGCAGTTAGTAAACTAAATCTTGAAGGCATAATAATAAAGTTTATCAAGGGTGTAAAGGTATGACACCGAAGATGCCGACATATTTCAATTCCATTGCATTTCCATTCTGAGCACAATTGAATATCGACAAGTTGCCTCGAGAAAAACTATAGCAGAAATTATTATTGCAGCGCCCGGTTCGCCCGGAGCCCCTGGACCACCTGGCATGTCTTTCATGGAAGCTGTTTATCGTACCTCGATGGAATGTGTAATGTGTCCGCCCGGTCCACCCGGTGATGCTGGACCCGATGGAGCGCCCGGACCTCCCGGACGAGCAGGAAGAGACGGGCAGCCCGGCTCTGGTGGCGGATACTCCTTGCCCGGCCCACCTGGTCCGGCTGGAGAATTCGGAAACGACGGAATCCCTGGAATGCCCGGACCTCCAGGCAATCCAGGTGCTGACGGAACCATGACGACGGCTAGTCCCGGGCCCACCGGTCCTCCGGGCCCTAGTGGACCAGCCGGTCCTGACGGTGAACCGGCGTATGGCAGTAGTCCCGGTCCCGCCGGGGCTCCTGGTCCTCCGGGTCCTTCGGGAGGTCCCGGACAGGATGGGGAGCCTGGGCCTGAGGGAACTCCTGGTGCACCCGGATCGCCAGGTGCAGATGGAGGCTACTGTCCGTGTCCACCGAGAACAGGAGGTCCAGAAGGTAATTCAAGTATTTTTAAATCAATAATATCTCACCCTTTTGGACACGAAATCAATGTATACTCTCGCCGGTTATGTGGATATACTACTACTACTACTACTACTACTACTCTCTCTCTCGGCTATATGCGGCCAATCCCATCAGATGCAGCAAAGTCTCTTCTTTGCAGCCTATTCTAGCGTCGGTTCAGCCACTGTTTACTCTGCTCCCCCACCTCCAGCTCCTTCAACACGTACGTTGGTTTTGAGTGCGCTATTCGAGGATATTTCTGGGGTCACACTGCATTATCCCAGCTCTCTTTATTATGTCTGTGTGAGATATAGCTGCCCACTGTTTGCATTCTGGAATAGCGCACTACCTCATCGCAGTTCTGTAACATATCCATTTTCTAAAGTACTAACAATTTCTTTACTTGAGCGTACAAATCGAGACGAGCGTCGGCAGTCACTGGAGGACTCAAGAAGAGAAACAGCAAGAAACGCGGAGTTAAGAAGGCGAAACGTACCATCGGATAGGATTCTGTAGTTTCCACCGAGGATGTAAACATATTTATTTAATGTATTCGGGTCTTTTAGATGTATCCGTCATGGCGTTCTAGTATGAATGTGCCTTTCAGGCGACACTGAATAAATTAGCGACTGCGAAACAAGATGATTGAAAAGGGTCAATTGATCTGGTTTATTCCTATAATATTTAGCTAGTATTATTTAATGCTATCGTCTCGTTTCATTTTCGCCCCCACCAATGTCTTCTCTTTTTGTGATCAATGGTCGACCAGAATTTCGCGATTTGTCACTCCGAAGTTTTAGCCGATTCTCGTGACTGAATGGTGAGAAATCCACACTTGTCACTGTAATAATCCGTACTGTTTGCATACGCATACGAAGTGATGTGAGATGCAACCACTCTACACCAGGATGATAACTAGGGTTTTCTATCAAGTCCAAGGTTCAAGCACCTGATTTGACTCGTCTGAGAGAGAGAAAGAGAGAGTTCGACCTCAAATTTGACCCCGATGCTCAAGAGGGCACAGAAAAGAGATGCAAAATTTAGAATAGCAAAAATGCATTGATTTTTGGAAACATGGAACGGGGAAGATTTCCTTCCACATAGTTTACAAATTATGTATGGTGTTGTTTTTTATTCCACTGACAATGAGTAAGACACAGACAAACAATTTTCAAATTGTTAATTGTTAGGTTCCTACACTATAATATTAACCGATGCACAATCCGTTTAAACTTATTTATCAAACATACCAAAGAAATGCAACTACGCGCCAAGAATCGTAACAATTAATACATTGTACGATGATCCTTGCTTGGAAAAAGTCACGTATCTCCAGACAACATCATAATCGGTGATTCAACTGATAACAATGGCTGGAATCCATATAAAACTCTAATCATGATTGATAAGCATTCTCTCCTGTCTCCCACCTCGTGAAGATGGGTAAAATCATCGGGATTGCGTTCAAGGTGAGGATTTTATTGTTATGATTTATTCTAAATTTCCGAACAGTGCTTTGCCACGAAAGAGTATGTAGACTTAAAACAATCCTTCACAGAGCGCAAATTTGCTAGGAGAATAGTTCGCCAAGGGATCCTTACTTCGAGAGCCTTTATCTATCCTTCTACGTCCATGCGCTCTCACGTTTGCTGAAAAAAATAATAGATCCTGTAGACGACCCGTTCTCTGAAAATGGAAACCTTGGAGAACGTTCTCATGGCAAATGTAACGTCAGTGATCTTTCTTTCACGCACCCTTCTCTACTTAACCAAGGTGGCATCAATTGATAGTGGTTAGTAGGGTGCGAAATGTGAGACCACGGCCTCTTCATTTCGCACACTCTCTCGCATATCGACCGGTCGAGAGAGCGCGTGAAATGAGGAGAGCGTGGTCTCACATTTCGCATTCTAGTGGTTAGCATATGATGCTGCAATTCACAGACAATCTAAATGATATTACGAAATCGCCGTCAGATACTCGTAACCGCGGTTCTCTTCGCAATTCTCGGAGTTTCCATTGGAATTCTCATCGTCACTCTCAACATCCAAAATGATATCGAGGCTACACCAGGTTTGATTTTACCTGATTGACAATCCATTTCTTGAACTACATGTTTTTGTAGCACAAAATAATATAAATCTGACATTTTGAATGTCATTATTACTTTTTTGTCAATAAATAAGAGAAGACAACTAGTGATCACAACGAAATCTCCTTAAAATATTTTCAACTGCAATGTATTGGAATGTGTCGTAATACTCCGCACAAAATCTGTTTCAGCGCGCTTATCTTCTGCTAATCGCGCCTCTGTAGATTTCTTATCATCTTATCAACGATTGTCGAAGACACTCGTCATGATAATGGCGCTTGCACTTAATCCGCAGCGGATTCCGGAAGATTATCAGGGAAAGAAAGAGTCGCTAGGAGATTAAAAGATCAAAATGCAATATCGAAGACAATGCTTATTAATTTTGCAAATGTGCAGATATAATATGTCTTTGTTCAGTGACAACTCTTCCACCAGCGACAACTCAACTGCCGGCTTCCACTACACTGAAATTGGACCCTGTCGACCCAGAACAACGTCGAACGACCGCTCCACCTCCTCCTCCTCCTCCATGCACCACAGCGGCGACTGTTGGTCCCGAGAAACCAGTCGATCCGGTTGAACCGAATCCTGATGCCCCAACAACCACAACCAAGAAACCGGACGACCCCGTTGAACCGGTCGACCCCAACGCCCCACTAACCACCACCACTGAGAAACCAGACGAGCCTGATGAACCCGACCTCCCACTAACCACTACCGAGGAACCCAGTCCCGCTGATCCCGATTTCAAAAACATCCCTGACAGCAAGATCATCCCTGAGGGCAACAAGAGGTTCCCCAAGTTCAACGAGATCTCCGGTCTGTTCGAGTGAGTATTGTCCATACCTCCAATAGTCGACTATGCAGTTTAAGATTATTTGTTAGTAGGAGTAAGTTTTAAAAAAAAATTATCAGGAAATGGATGGATACGAGTGTTCAACCGTGCGATGACTTCTACCACTACGTGTGTGGAAAGGGACAGAAGACTGGGCAGCGATCGCCTTTTGATATCTCGCAGACGCAGGACAACAAAATAGCTTCCGCCATGTGGAAAGTCCCCGAAGAGTACTGGACTACCGCCGTATGTTTTTGTTTTATTCTGACATGAAATTATTTTGGAAATTTCGTGATGAATTCTTATCATTTTACATTGTGCAGCCTCTGCCGGTGAAGCAGGTGAAGTGGATCTACGACAAGTGCCAGCAGGACAGCAGCTTCACTGTCGTGAGTGCTGCCAACAATTATGGGGCATTACTAATTTGCGAACACTCGTCCGAAAAAAAATAAAACTTTTATCCAATAAAAAATTGATATGCGAGAGTGCACTTGAATGCGAGAGATGCAGACAGACCACACACACGCGCCGTTTGTTGTGTGCGTATCATTTCAATATTGTAATAACACCGGTGTGCAACCACAAGTTGATATCAAGTCCGAGAGCGAATTACAAGTTGATATCAAGCTTGAAGGCAACTTGTGAAACTGGAAAAGAAATTGCGCGCCCAGGAGAGAGAGGCAGACGACGAGGCAGAGACACAAATGATCACACAGACACCATCAACTTGTGAAACTGCGAGCTTGATATCAACTTGTGAAATCTCTACCTCGTTGCCTGACTTTCTCGTTTCGCACGGTGTATCGTAAAAAACTGTTGATATCAAGCTTGAAGGCAAGTTGGGGTTCGCTTGATATGTGGTTGCACACCGGTGAATGGAGCACATCTACGGTGCATAATTCTTTGCAGAGAGATCAGCGTGCCCAAATCAAATCGATGATGCAAGATCTGATTGACTACGCGGGTGTGGACGTCCCATTCTTCGTTCCGGAAACGACGAACACACTGGACAAGAGCTCCCTCTCCAAATTGATCGGTCAGCATTACAACATCAGTCTAGTCTAATTAACTATCAAGCATTTAGGTTACTCGAAGGGAAAATACGGCTCATTCGCACTTCTCACTTCGTTCGTCACAGTAGATTTCAAGGTTACCAATTTCTTTAAAACCATACCCCGAAATTAAATTACATGTCTCAACTGATTTCCCGTACAGAAGATAGTCTAATTGCCTACTCAATTAAGGATCCGGACAATGCACCGTACCTCACCTACATCGACCAGCCTCTTCCCATTTTCATCCCCGATGTTTACACGGATGAGAATTACGGTGACTACAGACCCCAGTGAGTTGGCGAGATTATGGTTTGGGTGCTCTGAGAAAAAAGTCACTAGGATCAGGACACAAAGTGAAAATTTTCACTTACCTGTAAGTGAAAGTCACTAGAAATAAGAGACATTTCACTTACCGGTAAGTGAACATTTTCACTTTGTGTCCTGATCCTAGTGACTCTTTTCTGAGTGTGTTGTATGCACTCACTGGTCGAATTCTTTTCTGTCTCTGCTATATCAGCCATAATCTTGCTCATCGATCATATTAGCAATATCGAACGCCTTTTTATTATAGATATAACTTTTACAATATTTTATGAAACCTTGTTCGAAATAACATCGATATAATGTGTTCAGACTGGCCTCTACCATCGAACAGACAGTTTCCCAGTTCGCCTCTATCATGGGAGTCAAAATCACCAAGGAGACTACTCTGGTAATCGGAACTTCCAATATACTACTTTTTTTCCAAAAATAATCTTTAAAAATGGGACGTTTAAGTTTAAATATCTTTACAAGCGCCATTTTTAGGAAATGGCAGGCGACGTCGTCGATTTCGATCGTCACATCAGCAACATGCAGCAGGACCCAATTGTTCGAAGACAGGTGATTAAATATTTATACATAAAATAATATATGCGCATAATAATTTCAGGTCGAGCGTAACTACAACAAGTACACCCTTGGTAATTTGACGACGCAAGCTGACCAGTTCGATTGGGTAGAATATGTCCAATCGGTTAGTATTTCAGTTGTATAAATTTATAAAAATATTTTTAAAAGTAAATTTAGCAACGTATGTAACAGCAGGATATTGATTTTTTTCGGCTTTTGAAGGTTCGATCTCTAAGTAATTATTGTTTGAGACCCTGACTCTTCTCGGAAACAACGATGCCGCGAAAGTTGACGAAGACTGGACAGTAATCATCATGGAGGAAGACATCACTCTCAATCAACTCAATTCGCTCATCAACGAAGTGAGAAATATCTCTTCTCAAAATGCAATAATTAAGGGAAAAAAATATATTAATAATGCTTGAATATTCTGCAGACGGATCCGATCACTCTCGCCAACTACATCTACTACCGCGGCCTCTCACAAATCCAGCAATCGGTTCCCGCTCCTTTCCGAGTGAGCTCACTCAGTATAAGTCTCCTGCTGTTGATCCCTTCAGCGCCCACAAAATGCCTCAAGGATCAATGCAATAAGTGAAATTCGAATACTTGTCGTTTACTGGCATGTGCTCGTTTTGCGTTTCGCTCTTAGCAACTTTGTTCACAGACCAGTAAATACGTTCAGTGAAGGAACAAACAGTAGCGTCGATTTTTCAGAGGCCCAGAGCTGCGGATCCTATGGAAAAGTATTTCGCGGAGTTCAGTCGTGACAAGAGAACACTGACGGGAATGCTGAGAAAACCAGCGCTGCCAAAGCCGGAAATTAAAAGCGCGATTTGTGCACAGGTGAGTTATCGGGAATTCATTGATAGTTCACCGGACCGTATACCAGACGCTTTTTACCATTTATCAATATCAACATCAACATCAAAATTCAGCTCCTAGAAGCTGTTCTCCCCTGGGCGGCCACTAGAATGTACGTCGATTCTGATATCCCTGACAAGCCTGCTCGTCAGACCCTCAAGGCAAACGTAAGTTTTTTTTTTTTGAAATAGCATATAATATATTATTGTTATTGTTATTGTTTTTCACCTTATTGTTGTTATTGTTGTTAATAATATATTGTTTTTGATCACAATTTTAAAATTTTAATAGTAATTTTGTAGGTGGCCGAAATTGCAAACTGGATTTTCTTCGGTTTCCGTTCTCAATTGGATGGACGACAAGAGCAAGCAGGTAATTCAAGAAAGAAAAGATATTTTATTTTTTACAAAACAATTAAGGCTGCCTTCGACAAGTTGAACAACATCCAGCTCAACGTGGCATTCCCCGACTGGGTTGAAGATGATGCGCAGCTCACTGCTTTCTACGATGTGAGTATTACAATCAGTAAAAGTCGCCAGGACCAGGGCACAAAATGAACATGTTCGCTTCCCTGCAAGTGAAATGTCTCTTAATGCTATAGTGTTTTTTCTTACAGGTAAGTGATTTTTTTCAGATGGTGTCCTGATCCTAGTGAATTTTGTTTATTAGTGAATGTGTACGTGGCGACTACACGCGACTCAGCACAAATTACAATTGATCAGGGCCTTGACATCACCAACGACGATAACTACATGATCCAACGTCAGAAGATCAGCAACTACTTCCACTTGCAGGAGGTTTGGCATATTAGTTGCGGCGTCTTTTTTGCCTGTATGAAATGATAGATAGAAGGGTA
Source organism: Pristionchus fissidentatus (assembly GCA_036245785.1). NCBI lineage: Eukaryota > Metazoa > Nematoda > Chromadorea > Rhabditida > Neodiplogasteridae > Pristionchus > Pristionchus fissidentatus. The sequence goes on from BTSY01000004.1 coordinate 15,994,139, forward strand.
ACTAACGGCGGTACGCGTCGGACTGTCTCAAAAGCGTGAATGGTCAAACGAAATTCACCATATTCCGTGGCTCACGGCTTCTCGGCGGTACGACGCATTCGTTTTTTTTGCGTTTACCTCAGCATCTTTTACCGTTAGATACGAATGCCGAGTATGTGCCGCGTTTCCATTCTGATAGAAACTGGGTGCTACAGTATATTGCTTTCGAAACGTTCACAACTATTTGATCTTAGGTTTTGCCCCTTGTAAACGACAAGAAACGCGACCGTGGAGATTTCTCTTCCTTCGTGGGAATTACAAACGCATGGTAAGAATTGGACATCAGCGCCACCTAATGAGAATATAAATCAAGGCAAAATCGATTTGCTCAGGTACCAGCCGCAGGAGAATTCCATTACTTTCCCCGAAGGAATTCTACAAGAACCTTTCTATTCTCCCGATTACCCTCTGGCTACTATCTTCGGAGGTATTACTATACCGCCGCATTTGATTGACAGCCTACCACGGAAATTCAATGGAACATAAATAATATTCCATCTTGAACATTTTTAAAGACATGCTAGAACCCCTAAATCAAATGAAGAAACAGGTGCAATAAAATCAAGATAAAGAAAATATATGGTTAACAAGGTCTCGGAGCAATCTCTGGGCACGAATTGACTCACGGATTTGATGATCAGGGAGTGCAATGGGATGGAATCGGAGCACTTAATCCGTTTGTTTTATTTTTAGAATATGTATATGTGTGCAATTCACACGGTGACGATCTATCGGTGCACAATATGGTGCACACCATACAGCATTTCGATTTATTCAAAAGAGAGGATAAACTAACTCTTGCTTTATTACAATTGAACATTGCCATTTTGCAGGTGGATGACCCCCAACTCGCAAACGTCCTTCAATGCGATGGCTCAATGTGTGATTGACGAGTATTCAAGCTTCTGTCCATTCCCGGGAGTTTGCGTCAACGGAGCCAACACTCAGGGAGAGAATATCGCTGATAACGGAGGTACGAAAATGTTTGATTTTATTTTACCCTAAAATTAAATTACAGGAATTCAAGCCGCATACAAGGCCCTCAAAGCCTACGAGTCGCTGAATGGAGCTGATCCTCGACTGCCCGGATTCGGATCAACATTCACTTCTGATCAGCTATTCTTCCTTACGTTTGCCCAGGTTTGATCCGCATGAAAGAACATTTCCAACAACCCTCGGCTTTAGACGTGGTGCGATCAGGATCAGGATGAGACCAGTTTCAAGAACCAAATAGCAAAGGACGTCCATTCGCCCGCACTCTACAGAGTGCTCGGAACGATTCAGAATTTTCCCGCTTTCAAGGTAACGCATACAAAATCTTTGACCTTTGATCTCCTGTTTGAGGAACTTGACATTCGCTGTGCGCATTGAAAAACATAGCACATAGACTCCTACGTCGATTTCGTGTTTCACTTTGTTGATGAAAATCAAACGACCGACATCACTTTTTATGAAAAATAAGAATGTTTCTGCACAAAACACGTAAACATGATTTTTCGTTCAAATGAATTATATTTCAGAACGCTTTCAATTGTGACGCCAATACTCCCTACACGCCCGATAAGCACTGCGATGTGTGGACCTCAAAACCTTTCTGAAGATACACCAGCGCTTGATCTTTTGTTGATTTTCGTTTGCCCTTTGATAATAAATGAAATTATATGAAAAGATGATTTATCGATCGTGTATGCTCATAATGAGCATTGAAAAGGGAAGTGTTGCGGGCGACGCGTTTATGCGCGCTTGGCGGCTCTTCTGTATCCCTGAGTCTGCTCGGCAGCAGGGGACTCAACAGCCTCGGAGATCTCCGAAGTGCGGGCGGGGCAGGGGCAGTAGGCGGCATCAGAGCCGGGAAGTCCATCGGATCCAGCCTCTCCGGGCTGTCCATCTCCTCCCTGTCTACCGGGCTGGCCGGGCTGTCCGTTGGCTCCGGGTCTTCCGTCGTTTCCGGGGGCTCCGTCCTGTCCGGGCTTTCCGGCGGGTCCCTTGGGTCCGGGTCTTCCGGCGGATCCGGGTCTTCCAGCGGGTCCGGGAGTGTACTGAACTCCGGGCTGTCCGGCGGCTCCAGGGGCTCCGTTCTTTCCATCGTGTCCGCGGGGTCCGTTGTTACCGGGCTGTCCATCGGATCCGGGTCTTCCGGGGTTTCCGGCGGGTCCAGCAGATCCGGGGGCTCCGGGCTGTCCGGCGGGTCCCTGGTGTCCGGGCTCTCCATCGGGTCCGGGGGGTCCGGGAGGGCACTTGACACATCCTCCGGGGGTATCGAAAGTGACGGCAAGGGCGATTCCGTTGGCTCCCTGTCTTCCGGGCTCTCCGTTCTTTCCGTCCTGTCCTCTCTCTCCGGGGGCTCCGGGAGGTCCGGGAGGTCCAGCGGGGCATCCACGAGACGAGGGTCCGCAGTTGCACTGAGAGTTGGCCTGACGCTTGTTGCGGCCGAGAAGAGTGGCAAATGTGGGAGCAGCATCGGAAGATCCAGTGGGGTTGATGTGCATCTTGACGAGACGGGACCAGGTGTCCTCAGCCATGACCTGAGATGGGACACCGATTAGGAACCATGAATCAAGACGTGGGCACCGTGTATGGATTCAAACAGAACCATTAACCCACCTTGAACTCGTCCATGTTCTCAGCAACCTCCGACTGGAGGCTCTGGAGCTCGGAAACGAGCGATCCCATGTAGAGAACGGAGATGGCAACGAAGACGAGAGAACCAGAAGAGGCGACTCCTACCAACCACGACATTCTGAAAATGAAAGAGATTAATATGAGATGAAATATTGTTCACAAGATTCAAGGAACTAAGAAATATTTGTCAAGTAATGTAAGGACCACTAAGTAGAACCATGGAATCTTCAAAACAGCGGTATCTGAGCTAAAATATCTATCTAGACTAAGATATTTGAAAGAGTAGATCAAGCTGCTTACTTTGGCTGGACGAACGGTGAAACCGGCGTGCTCTAACCTCGACCGTGCGCTCTTTTATACTGCAGCGCCGTTAGGCAGTACACTATCCCGTTACAGTTTTACCCCTCCCCCTCCCTCTTTTTCCACCTTACCTTAGCTTTGGCGGGGGAGAGAACGAACTCAGTTTCCGTCTTTTTCTCTGCAGTCTCATCACATTAGTACGTGAATGTGCCCATTCTAATGGCACTGAGGAGTAATCGAACTGCTCAAATGTGCGCTCGGACGGACTCCTGAGTATGAGATTCGCAAGCACCAAATAAAGTTCAAGGTTTCCCAAGTGGCAAACACGTTGTATACTGCAACATTTGAGGATTAGCATCGGTATGAAATCATGTGCAAGGAAGGCGTGCCACCCATTCCACCCCCCCCCCCTATTTGATATCTAGCTTCTGGGTGCGAGCAAAGATGGAATGGAGAAGCATTCCCTCGAGACTACTTTTGGATAGCAGAATGGCAGATTGAACATGCAGGATGATGGTCAAGAACGATATCAAGGAGCATCGCGCCCTAGTCATTCTACGAGCTGATGAAGAAAGGAAGTCGCTGAAGAAGGCTGGACAGTCACTGAGCATGAATCGTGCTCCGATGAATGCAGTACTCGACCGACCTGTAGTCTCCGTTACGAGCAGACGAAGGATCGAAGATAGCGTGAGGGAGTTCTATACAGATCTTCTCCAATTCGAAATCTCAGCCAGCCGATGCCCCTCTCTAACAACAAGCGGCTCCCTCTCGTTCCTCACTTCGGAGGTCCGCCATGCTATCAAGAAAACAAACAAGGGAGGCGTCGATCCCAGGCCAGCAGCTCCGGCTCGGCTCACCAGCCATTCATTCACAACTTCTGCTCGATTCAGCCGATATCTCGCCGACTATGGGCACCCTAACCAGTGGAGAGCCTCTTCGTCGTCTATCGAGCAAGAGAAGGGGTACAGATCAGATCTCAACTATTACCGTCCCAGCGCTCTGCTCTGAATCCCATACAAGACGTTCACGGATGTCCTTGTGAATAGGATGGAGAGACGACTGGATTATTCACAACCCGTAGAACTAGCCGGATTCCGCCGCCATTCTAAATTTTTCGACGCAATGCACGTTGTGCACACTCAATGAGCAGCTGAGAGCGAATTCCATCTTCTTCTCGGTCTTGTTTTCGTCGACTAGAACAAGGCATTTGCCTCAGTAGAAATTCCTTTTGTCCTCAACGAGCTTCACGCCATGTAGATTGCCTGAAGAAGCTTGTAACAGGCTGATACAAGTAGAGAGAAACCAGCCTGCCCATAGGCGCGTCCTCAATGTTGATCTCTTTTATGTTGTTAACTTCACTGCTACACTCAAAGACTGCGTGCATGAATTTGACTGAGAAGGGAGAGGAGTAAATGTGAAACACATCTCCACCTTCGGTTCACCTAATATATCGTTGTCATTTGCACCAGCATTACATCTCTGTAGACGATGCCCACTAAGCTAACTGATATTGGAGATCGAGTCGGGATGAGTGTAAAAAATGAAGACGACTGATGACGAACACCCCCCTGTCTAGTATCAGAAATAATTCCATGAACCCGACCCCTGGCTGCCAATTTTGATTCTTTGCAACGCATGTACTTATGAAAAGATGATTTATCGATCGATCATGCCCATAAGGGGCATCGAAAAGGGAGATGTTGAAGGCGACGCGTTTATGCGCGCTTGGCGGCTCTTCTGTATCCCTGAGTCTGCTCGGCAGCAGGGGACTCAACAGCCTCGGAGATCTCCGAAGTGCGGGCGGGGCAGGGGCAGTAGGCGGCATCAGAGCCGGGAAGTCCATCGGATCCAGCCTCTCCGGGCTGCCCATCTCCTCCCTGTCTACCGGGCTGGCCGGGCTGTCCGTCGGCTCCGGGTCTTCCGTCGTTTCCGGGGGCTCCGTCCTGTCCGGGCTTTCCGGCGGGTCCCTTGGGTCCGGGTCTTCCGGCGGATCCGGGTCTTCCAGCGGGTCCGGGAGTGTACTGAACTCCGGGCTGTCCGGCGGCTCCAGTGGCTCCGTTCTTTCCATCGTGTCCGCGGGGTCCGTTGTTACCGGGCTGTCCATCGGATCCGGGTCTTCCGGGGTTTCCGGCGGGTCCAGCAGATCCGGGGGCTCCGGGCTGTCCGGCGGGTCCCTGGTGTCCGGGCTCTCCATCGGGTCCGGGGGGTCCGGGAGGGCACTTGACACATCCTCCGGGGGTATCGAAAGTGACGGCAAGGGCGATTCCGTTGGCTCCCTGTCTTCCGGGCTCTCCGTTCTTTCCGTCCTGTCCTCTCTCTCCGGGGGCTCCGGGAGGTCCGGGAGGTCCAGCGGGGCATCCACGAGACGAGGGTCCGCAGTTGCACTGAGAGTTGGCCTGACGCTTGTTGCGGCCGAGAAGAGTGGCGAAAGTGGGAGCAGCAGATCCAGTCGGAAGATCCAGTGGGGTTGATGTGCATCTTGACGAGACGGGACCAGGTGTCCTCAGCCATGACCTGCGATGGGACACCGATTAGGAACCATGAATCAAAACGTGGGCACCGTGTATGGAACCAAACGGAACCAATAACCCACCTTGAACTCGTCCATGTTCTCAGCAACCTCCGACTGGAGGCTCTGGAGCTCGGAAACGAGCGATCCCATATAGAGAACGGAGATAGCAACGAAGACGAGAGAACCAAAAGAGGCGACTCCTACCAACCACGACATTCTGAAAATGAAAGAGATAAATATGAGATAAAATATTTTTCACAAGATTCAAGGAACTAAGAAATATTTGTCAAGTGATGTAAGGACCACTAAGTAGAACCATAGAATCTTCAAAACAGCGGTATCTGGGCTAAAGTATCTATCAAGACTAAGAAATTTGAAAGAGTAGATCAAGCTGCTTACTTTGGCTGGACGAACGGTGAAACCGGCGTGCTCTAACATCGACCGTGCGCTCTTTTATACTGGTGCAGCGTTAGGCAGTACACTATCCCGTTACAGTTTTACCCGTCTCCTCCCTCTTTTCCCTTCTTAGCTTTGGAGATGAGAAGAAAAACTCATTCGGTTTCTCAATTATATCATCACATTAGCATTCAAATCGGATGTTGCACTGACTCAGAGAAGAAATCGTACGACAGGCCAAGTCCACGACTCGACACTCCAGAAACAGCCTTCTATGGATAAATTACCCACATTTAAAGAGCAAATAGTGGAAGCCTCAACAGTCTGTAAGTAAACATACCAGAAATGGTTTCGATAACCTCATGTTCGTCCACTTATTTACGTCCAACACTGCTGTAGCCCCACATCGAACGCGTCAAGTTGCACATATATGCCCAATTCGTCTCGTGTTGTACCTTAACAACGGAATAATCGATGTGCTCTTTTCTTTCCCACATATGAGGGCATCACCGCACTCTGGAGAGGAAACCTTGCAAATATTCTTTCGGAACTTCCCATTGGAAGCCCTAAACCTCGTTTTCAAGGACACATCTCAAGAAGCTGTAAGCCATCGACAAGGTCGGCATTTGGTATGTGTTTTAAATAGCCTAGCCTTTTATCCCTCTTCTGGAGGAGTTGTCGGAGCCAACTTTCTTTCTATTTCGTCTATCCCTCGACTTCGCCATACCGCCTTCTAATGGAAAAGTGGATTCCTGAAAATTCAAGGGATTGGACGAATGACTAGTCAACATCGCCAAGGCAGACGGGCCCATCGATAATTCTTCCGTTAGAGATTGGCATACCATCGTGGTCATGCGATTAAAGACATTGGTCTGAGCCTGTCACTTGATACGGGATGGCCGACTCACAATCCAATCACTGTTAGACACTTGATCTGGCCGATATTTCGCAAAGCATCCGACAAACGGATGGTGTCTTCTGCGGACACTTCTCACAAATCATACGAGAAGCTAATCGCATTTTATTTGCCTTGCACGAGTTAGTCACCCTCTGCTGCGCACCTAAGACGTGGGTTCTCAAGAAAATATGATATATGAGAGGTATCACGAGAGATTGCAGGAATAAATCACCATTTCGGAACAATTTTCAAAAAAATATTTTGATTTCGATCAAACTTTTATGTGAGAGTACCCAGGAGGCAAGAATTCGATTAATCCTGGTTCCAGGTCTCGGAGCCGGCTTTTAGGAATTCGCCGGTTCTGTCGCCGGAATCGTCATAACTCAGCTTAAAGTTGAGTAGGAAAGCTCTCATGGAGCTCAAAATGTGCGGAAAAGAATGCCGAATAATTTTTATGAAGTTACCGAGTAAGTATCTCATCATCACAAAAAGTTATATGCCAAAAACTAAATTTCAGATTTTTAAAATAATTTTCTCCTAAATTAGATGAACGATGTTTAGTATTTTTATTTCAAATTATGAAAGAGTACATCATGCTGTATTACAATAAAAATATAAAATGGGTGATTAGGGTATCACCCGTGGAGTAAAAACTGCGTTGAATCCATTTTTCACAGTATTTTCGAGAAATAAGCTTACCATAAGTTTGCTCAAACCGTTCAGAAACATCGGAGTACGCATTAATAATTTATATTTGGACATATTGATTTCTTATTAGTCGCTCCTTGGTAATTAAATTCATTTTCTGCCTAGTGCATTTTTCGATGATATCTAGAAAATACACGAAAAAAAAATTTTAATAAAATTATTTTTTTATGTTGTATTAGATAGTTTAATATTGATATTTAGTATTTTTAATTATGTATGACATCGACAAAAATTAAATCAAACTATATTTCGTGAGAAAAATTGTTTTCAGAAAAATTTTTTTGTTGCAAAAATTCCCAACATATCGCCAAATGGAATAGTATGAAAATGAGTTTAATTACCAAGGAGCGACTAATTACAAATCACTATGCCCAAATATAAAATATTAATGCGTACTCCGATGTTTCTGAACGGTTTGAGCAAACTTATAGTAAGCTTATTTCTCGAAAATACTGTGAAAAATAGATTCAACGCAGTTTTTACCCCACGGGTGATACCCTTATCACCCATTTTATATTTTTATTTTAATACAGCATGATGTGCTCTTTCATAATTTGAAATAAAAATACTAAACATCGTTCATCTAATTTAGGAGAAAATTATTTTAAAAATCTGAAATTTAGTTTTTGGCATATAACTTTTTGTGATGATGAGATACGTACTCGGTAACTTCATAAAAATTATTCGGCATTCTTTTCCGCACATTTTGAGCTCCATGAGAGCTTTCCTACTCAACTTTAAGCTGAGTTATGACGATTCCGGCGACAGAAACGGTGAATTCCTAAAAGCCGGCTCCGAGACCTGGGACCAGGATTAATCGAATTCTTGCCTCCTAGGTACTCTCACATAAAAGTTTGATCGAAATCAAAATATTTTTTTGAAAATTGTTCCGAGCAACCTGCAATCTCTGGTGAGACCTCTCATATGAGGGCGTTCGCGTAAGAATCGAGCAAATCCGGCTAGGTCTGGCACAGTAAAAAAGGTCAATTTTCTGAAACCCTGTGATGTGAGGTTGTCGAGGGTGCAGATGACGATAGGTAAACTCATTTTGCTCCTTGTGTACCCGTTGGTGCCAGACGGCGTCGCGTCGAAATCACATTTTGGTGAATTTCTCGGGTCAAAATAACTCTGATTTTTTGCCCTTCTGATGTCTAGGGTAGAATTCGATGGCGATCACGCCTGTATAGTTCATTTTGTTTCATTATTAAAAATAAATTTTCAAAATAAAACTTTTCGTAGAGGAAAAAAGGACGCTTGTTCTTGTACACCAATCGTACCGGCGTCGTTACCATACATCTTACCATGTTACCATACAATGTGAATTTGAAACATGTTAACAATGAGAAAATATGTATTGATCTTGTTCTATATCTTGAATTCTCGGGCCATAAATAACATCATAACCTTGAAAGCGCTTCAAAACGAAATATTTCAAACACACGACAAATTCAAATTGAACATAACTCAAAATAGTTCATTGAACCCTCTCCCTGGTTGTGCATTTTTTGTTCATGTGTGCTCGTTCAAACAAAAAAACGAATTTTGAAAAGTTGATTTATCTATCGTGTATGCTCATAAGGAGCATTTGAAAGGGAAGTGTTGCGGGTGACGCGTTTATGCGCGCTTGGCGGCTCTTCTGTATCCCTGAGTCTGCTCGGCAGCAGGGGACTCAACAGCCTCGGAGATCTCCGAAGTGCGGGCGGGGCAGGGGCAGTAGGCGGCATCAGAGCCGGGAAGTCCATCGGATCCAGCCTCTCCGGGCTGTCCATCTCCTCCCTGTCTACCGGGCTGGCCGGGCTGTCCGTCGGCTCCGGGTCTTCCGTCGTTTCCGGGGGCTCCGTCCTGTCCGGGCTTTCCGGCGGGTCCCTTGGGTCCGGGTCTTCCGGCGGATCCGGGTCTTCCAGCGGGTCCGGGAGTGTACTGAACTCCGGGCTGTCCGGCGGCTCCAGGGGCTCCGTTCTTTCCATCGTGTCCGCGGGGTCCGTTGTTACCGGGCTGTCCATCGGATCCGGGTCTTCCGGGGTTTCCGGCGGGTCCAGCAGATCCGGGGGCTCCGGGCTGTCCGGCGGGTCCCTGGTGTCCGGGCTCTCCATCGGGTCCGGGGGGTCCGGGAGGGCACTTGACACATCCTCCGGGGGTATCGAAAGTGACGGCAAGGGCGATTCCGTTGGCTCCCTGTCTTCCGGGCTCTCCGTTCTTTCCGTCCTGTCCTCTCTCTCCGGGGGCTCCAGGAGGTCCGGGAGGTCCAGCGGGGCATCCACGAGACGAGGGTCCGCAGTTGCACTGAGAGTTGGCCTGACGCTTGTTGCGGCCGAGAAGGGTGGCGAAAGTGGGAGCAGCATCGGAAGATCCAGTGGGGTTGATGTGCATCTTGACGAGACGGGACCAGGTGTCCTCAGCCATGACCTGAACGATGAACCAGTTAGGAACCAAGAACCAGGAGCTGAGTATCAAGTCTGGAACCAAACTGAACCAATTACCCACCTTGAACTCGTCCATGTTCTCAGCAACCTCCGACTGGAGGCTCTGGAGCTCGGAAACGAGCGATCCCATGTAGAGAACGGAGATGGCAACGAAAACGAGAGAACCAGAAGAGGCGACTCCTACCAACCACGACATTCTGAAATGGAAAGAGAATAAAATGAGGTGAAAGGAAGGCCATTTATAGTATAATCTAGTGATAACCGATTAAAGTTCTGGATGCAAAGAACTATTGATTGTAATAACGAAGAAGATGAGCGGCAATATCAAATTTGGTACGGTTTTCCGACTAAGGATTCTGGACTTAGGTATCTGGACTATCCCGCCAACGGTATATTCGAGAGTAGATCAAGCTGCTTACTTTGGCTGGACGAACGGTGAAACCGGCGTGCTCTAACCTTGAACGGGCGCACTTTTATACTGCTGCGCCGTTAGGCAGTACACTATCCCGTTACAGTTTTACCCGTCTCCTCCCTCTTTTCCCTTCTTAGCTTTGGAGATGAGAAGAAAAACTCATTCGGTTTCTCAATTATATCATCACATTAGCATTCAAATCGGATGTTGCACTGACTCAGAGAAGAAATCGTACGACAGGCCAAGTCCACGACTCGACACTCCAGAAACAGCCTTCTATGGATAAATTACCCACATTTAAAGAGCAAATAGTGGAAGCCTCAACAGTCTGTAAGTAAACATACCAGAAATGGTTTCGATAACCTCATGTTCGTCCACTTATTTACGTCCAACACTGCTGTAGCCCCACATCGAACGCGTCAAGTTGCACATATATGCCCAATTCGTCTCGTGTTGTACCTTAACAACGGAATAATCGATGTGCTCTTTTCTTTCCCACATATGAGGGCATCACCGCACTCTGGAGAGGAAACCTTGCAAATATTCTTTCGGAACTTCCCATTGGAAGCCCTAAACCTCGTTTTCAAGGACACATCTCAAGAAGCTGTAAGCCATCGACAAGGTCGGCATTTGGTATGTGTTTTAAATAGCCTAGCCTTTTATCCCTCTTCTGGAGGAGTTGTCGGAGCCAACTTTCTTTCTATTTCGTCTATCCCTCGACTTCGCCATACCGCCTTCTAATGGAAAAGTGGATTCCTGAAAATTCAAGGGATTGGACGAATGACTAGTCAACATCGCCAAGGCAGACGGGCCCATCGATAATTCTTCCGTTAGAGATTGGCATGCCATCGTGGTCATGCGATTAAAGACATTGGTCTGAGCCTGTCACTTGATACGGGATGGCCGACTCACAATCCAATCACTGTTAGACACTTGATCTGGCCGATATTTCGCAAAGCATCCGACAAACGGATGGTGTCTTCTGCGGACACTTCTCACAAATCATACGAGAAGCTAATCGCATTTTATTTGCCTTGCACGAGTTAGTCACCCTCTGCTGCGCACCTAAGACGTGGGTTCTCAAGAAAATATGATATATGAGAGGTATCACGAGAGATTGCAGGAATAAATCACCATTTCGGAACAATTTTCAAAAAAATATTTTGATTTCGATCAAACTTTTATGTGAGAGTACCCAGGAGGCAAGAATTCGATTAATCCTGGTTCCAGGTCTCGGAGCCGGCTTTAAGGAATTCGCCGGTTCTGTCGCCGGAATCGTCATAACTCAGCTTAAAGTTGAGTAGGAAAGCTCTCATGGAGCTCAAAATGTGCGGAAAAGAATGCCGAATAATTTTTATGAAGTTACCGAGTAAGTATCTCATCATCACAAAAAGTTATATGCCAAAAACTAAATTTCAGATTTTTAAAATAATTTTCTCCTAAATTAGATGAACGATGTTTAGTATTTTTATTTCAAATTATGAAAGAGTACATCATGCTGTATTACAATAAAAATATAAAATGGGTGATTAGGGTATCACCCGTGGAGTAAAAACTGCGTTGAATCCATTTTTCACAGTATTTTCGAGAAATAAGCTTACCATAAGTTTGCTCAAACCGTTCAGAAACATCGGAGTACGCATTAATAATTTATATTTGGACATATTGATTTCTTATTAGTCGCTCCTTGGTAATTAAATTCATTTTCTGCCTAGTGCATTTTTCGATGATATCTAGAAAATAAACGAAAAAAAAATTTTAATAAAATTATTTTTTTATGTTGTATTAGATAGTTTAATATTGATATTTAGTATTTTTAATTATGTATGACATCGACAAAAATTAAATCAAACTATATTTCGTGAGAAAAATTGTTTTCAGAAAAATTTTTTTGTTGCAAAAATTCCCAACATATCGCCAAATGGAATAGTATGAAAATGAATTTAATTACCAAGGAGCGACTAATTACAAATCACTATGCCCAAATATAAAATATTAATGCGTACTCCGATGTTTCTGAACGGTTTGAGCAAACTTATAGTAAGCTTATTTCTCGAAAATACTGTGAAAAATAGATTCAACGCAGTTTTTACCCCACGGGTGATACCCTTATCACCCATTTTATATTTTTATTTTAATACAGCATGATGTGCTCTTTCATAATTTGAAATAAAAATACTAAACATCGTTCATCTAATTTAGGAGAAAATTATTTTAAAAATCTGAAATTTAGTTTTTGGCATATAACTTTTTGTGATGATGAGATACGTACTCGGTAACTTCATAAAAATTATTCGGCATTCTTTTCCGCACATTTTGAGCTCCATGAGAGCTTTCCTACTCAACTTTAAGCTGAGTTATGACGATTCCGGCGACAGAAACGGTGAATTCCTAAAAGCCGGCTCCGAGACCTGGGACCAGGATTAATCGAATTCTTGCCTCCTAGGTACTCTCACATAAAAGTTTGATCGAAATCAAAATATTTTTTTGAAAATTGTTCCGAGCAACCTGCAATCTCTGGTGAGACCTCTCATATGAGGGCGTTCGCGTAAGAATCGAGCAAATCCGGCTAGGTCTGGCACAGTAAAAAAGGTCAATTTTCTGAAACCCTGTGATGTGAGGTTGTCGAGGGTGCAGATGACGATAGGTAAACTCATTTTGCTCCTTGTGTACCCGTTGGTGCCAGACGGCGTCGCGTCGAAATCACATTTTGGTGAATTTCTCGGGTCAAAATAACTCTAATTTTTTGCCCTTCTGATGTCTAGGGTAGAATTCGATGGCGATCACGCCTGTATAGTTCATTTTGTTTCATTATTAAAAATAAATTTTCAAAATAAAACTTTTCGTAGAGGAAAAAAGGACGCTTGTTCTTGTACACCAATCGTACCGGCGTCGTTACCATACATCTTACCATGTTACCATACAATGTGAATTTGAAACATGTTAACAATGAGAAAATATGTATTGATCTTGTTCTATATCTTGAATTCTCGGGCCATAAATAACATCATAACCTTGAAAGCGCTTCAAAACGAAATATTTCAAACACACGACAAATTCAAATTGAACATAACTCAAAATAGTTCATTGAACCCTCTCCCTGGTTGTGCATTTTTTGTTCATGTGTGCTCGTTCAAACAAAAAAACGAATTTTGAAAAGTTGATTTATCTATCGTGTATGCTCATAAGGAGCATTTGAAAGGGAAGTGTTGCGGGTGACGCGTTTATGCGCGCTTGGCGGCTCTTCTGTATCCCTGAGTCTGCTCGGCAGCAGGGGACTCAACAGCCTCGGAGATCTCCGAAGTGCGGGCGGGGCAGGGGCAGTAGGCGGCATCAGAGCCGGGAAGTCCATCGGATCCAGCCTCTCCGGGCTGTCCATCTCCTCCCTGTCTACCGGGCTGGCCGGGCTGTCCGTCGGCTCCGGGTCTTCCGTCGTTTCCGGGGGCTCCGTCCTGTCCGGGCTTTCCGGCGGGTCCCTTGGGTCCGGGTCTTCCGGCGGATCCGGGTCTTCCAGCGGGTCCGGGAGTGTACTGAACTCCGGGCTGTCCGGCGGCTCCAGGGGCTCCGTTCTTTCCATCGTGTCCGCGGGGTCCGTTGTTACCGGGCTGTCCATCGGATCCGGGTCTTCCGGGGTTTCCGGCGGGTCCAGCAGATCCGGGGGCTCCGGGCTGTCCGGCGGGTCCCTGGTGTCCGGGCTCTCCATCGGGTCCGGGGGGTCCGGGAGGGCACTTGACACATCCTCCGGGGGTATCGAAAGTGACGGCAAGGGCGATTCCGTTGGCTCCCTGTCTTCCGGGCTCTCCGTTCTTTCCGTCCTGTCCTCTCTCTCCGGGGGCTCCAGGAGGTCCGGGAGGTCCAGCGGGGCATCCACGAGACGAGGGTCCGCAGTTGCACTGAGAGTTGGCCTGACGCTTGTTGCGGCCGAGAAGGGTGGCGAAAGTGGGAGCAGCATCGGAAGATCCAGTGGGGTTGATGTGCATCTTGACGAGACGGGACCAGGTGTCCTCAGCCATGACCTGAACGATGAACCAGTTAGGAACCAAGAACCAGGAGCTGAGTATCAAGTCTGGAACCAAACTGAACCAATTACCCACCTTGAACTCGTCCATGTTCTCAGCAACCTCCGACTGGAGGCTCTGGAGCTCGGAAACGAGCGATCCCATGTAGAGAACGGAGATGGCAACGAAAACGAGAGAACCAGAAGAGGCGACTCCTACCAACCACGACATTCTGAAATGGAAAGAGAATAAAATGAGGTGAAAGGAAGGCCATTTATAGTATAATCTAGTGATAACCGATTAAAGTTCTGGATGCAAAGAACTATTGATTGTAATAACGAAGAAGATGAGCGGCAATATCAAATTTGGTACGGTTTTCCGACTAAGGATTCTGGACTTAGGTATCTGGACTATCCCGCCAACGGTATATTCGAGAGTAGATCAAGCTGCTTACTTTGGCTGGACGAACGGTGAAACCGGCGTGCTCTAACCTTGAACGGGCGCACTTTTATACTGCTGCGCCGTTAGGCAGTACACTATCTCGTTACAGTTTTACCCCTCCCCCTCCCTCTTTTTCCACCTTAGCTTTGGCGGGGGAGAGAACGAACTCAGTTTCCGTCTGTTTCTCTGCAATCTCATCACATTAGCATTCGAAAGGGCCCTTTCTAGTGACCCTGAGAAGCCGCGGTCGGAATGATCGAGTAAGGTAGTATACTGTCTGGTTGTATGACAATCTCTTTCACCCGCCCGCTCTCTAGTACTTGTGGACACAGCTAAAAACTGCGTAACCCCAAATTCCGACAATTTGAAATGGCACGGGATAAAACTGAAATTGCACAATTGAGATGAAGCTGGACAGAGCGCATAACGATGGGTGTAAATTTCCCAAACGAAGTAAACAAGTGGAATTTTGCGTGCAATATAATGGACGTACGCGTCCTGTGCACGATCAGTTTAAAGATTATGTTTTTTTAGATTGTGTTTTAAATTTTTGGCAAAGACTAAAAGTACTTTGTCGAGTTCTCAAGGCACCAGCTCTTGCTGATAAGGTGTCCGCAGAATACACCAATTCAATCAAGGCCTAATTTGCTCTTCGCACCTAATTGTGTTCATGATAACACCACTGCCAATCTTAGCAGCCACCTTGAAGAGAAACAGAATGTCATGTAAATTTGAGATTCTCTGTTATCTTGATTTTGATGGTTGCTATAATTATACCGTATCCACTATGAATTCGGTAGTGGATTTAATGGAAGTTGTCGTGTTTCGAGTGCAAGTATACCTTTCGAGGGCGAAACTTTGTTTATCGTTCTATGATGAACTGAGCACGGTGTAATACCTTCTTTTGGCAACGCTCCGAACAGGGGCAGCGTACTCACCAATCGTCCATTCCTCTCTCGTCATCTCTCTCCTCTCTTCCCTCTCGTATCTCTTCTCTTCCCTTGGCGGAAGGTCACTCTACTCTTCTTTTCAACCGATCTCTATCAAACTGCATACCGGACTTTCCGCGCGAAGTAGCTAACTTGTCGGAGATTGTAGCTTTGTTATTGGAATGAATAGAAATATTCAAAATTTGGCCGGGGTCAGAGAACTAAAGGCACTACAGCGGAACTACTCGACAGTGAAAACATCGGGTCTGAGGTCGGTAGTCCATTCACGTGTACTATGTTGGAGTAACATGCCTGAAGGAAACTGTATGTCTCATTTTCAAGTCTCTAACTTGTTTAGCCGATATGTGCAGAGGGGCGGTAACTACGCTAAAGCATAATTTTCCAGTGAAATGCCGCTAAACTGTAACGTAATTGCCTGTAAATCTAATAAATGCTAATGTGTTGTATTTAAATATTCTATGTTGAATATCACTGTAACAGCAATCATGATTGGGCATTCACACATGAAATTGAGGCATTGATTGTGAAATTATCTATTTATGCACAAATAACAGGGTAAGTCATGCGATAATTTCAACAACACAAATCGAATGAAGAAAAAACGAATTGCGTTTCACGAAATCCCATATCATAGATCAGCTATATATAGCAAGACAAAATTAATTCAGATACACACTCCAGATGTGTTAATTGTATTCATTTTTTTATTGAATAAGATAAAATCCTACAACTCTACCAAAACAGATTCACGAAACACTGTAACGATTGTGAATGTTTGTCGTAAGCATAATAAATAAAGTCGAACAATCTTCAAGATAGTTGCGACAGTTTCCAAGATATCAGTCTCGATTATTTTTTAATCGAAGTCTTTATTAAAATGTATCCATTGCCTGCAGAACTACTGATGATTTTCATCTTATTCTTTGCAAATCCAATTTTCGACATTGTTTCGTTTGCAAGAAGAGAATCCAATTGGTTGTTGACCACACGAAATCTCAAACCTTCTTCAGAACACGCAAGGATAATTAGGCGCGGTTCATCACATGCATTATCTCCACGCAACATAATACACATAATCAGGACTGGAAACATGCGATTGCTACAATTAGTCATCATTTCTTATCCTAATCTAGTCTAATTTCTCTCGAAGATTAATTGAGATCGAGAATCAATATCTAAATAAATGTAGAGATTCCTATGAGAGGTTCATTCCTCTTTGTCGTTCTAAAGGCCACTTCCAGGATTCCACAAGCTTGTCGAAATAGAGATCTCCGTCTCTGCCGGTGTCCACGAAGCTCACAGAGGCCGCGGTTCTCCGACTGAAACGCTCCCTGCAAGTTATGGAATAGATTTATGGATTTATCGTCAACTCACATTAACTTCTTTCGGAATCGCGGGTGTTTGAACATCAACCAAGCTATTAGAAAAGACGAGCAGATGGAAGTGCTCTGCAAACTCACAACTTCCTCTTTTCAGCTCACAAATTAGATTTAAAATGCATGAAAAAAACACAAGAAACTGTTTTGGGGTGCAGCAGAAACAACGTTAGCTTACATTTACAGCATGGTCGCATTGCCATTTAAAATGGATATAATTGTTATTAGTTAGCTGGATTACCGTGAAATATAATGCTTCGATGTTCGCAAAACTCGTAGTAGTGAATTTTCCGATACATTCATGTTTGTCGTTTGTGTCTTGACAGAAGAAAACAACGAATGTTGCGAGCATTACCTGATTAACAGTTTTGAATTCGGGTAAACAATTGGATAAGATCTCTTCATTTTCACTCAAGGAGAACGCGGAATGAAGAGACAGAATCCAATTATTTTCCAAAATTTCAAACTCTTCTGGTCAGTAAAATTTTAAAAAAAACAGCAAAAAGGAAAAAAGATTACAACCGAACCTTCAAAGCGAAAACAATCATATATCCCGGTTTCATAGCGGATTCAACTTCGTATGCCTCTTTGACCTGACCAATAGAGTAAGCGTAAGATTCCTGAAGCATTTCGTCCATACCTGATATCGCCCGTTCAGGTTTTCTCGACCGTAGATGGACTTATAACGATGCTTACTGTAGCTCTTGGAGCAAAAGTTGCCCTGGGTTGAAGATGAATGCTTGAAATTGTATCGAAACCCACTGTGAGAGTTGCAAGATCCAGAGCGAAGATTATGCACAAATATAGAAGATGATTATCTCAAATTTTGATATTATTTGAAAGCATGTATTGATCACTAACTGCTCCCAATATCGCCCACGTATACGGCCCAGACGAGAATGAACGTTGACATGGGGAGCAGCAAAAGTGCTGCGAATCCCCTCTGGTAGTACGCGTCTGGTCGAATCGAAGAAATGGCACGTTCAGTAGCGATGAATATCTCGTGAGTAGTGCAGAACAATTGTGCGGCATTGTTGACTGTGTAGAGCAGCAATCGATACTCTGAGAAATAGAGGAAACTCGGGGTGCCATAGCTCCCATTACAATTGTAAAAAAATATTGTTTGCGAAGAGGACTAAATGGACTAAAAAATCGCCATATTCACTATTGAGAACTAGAGGGTGGCGTCATACACCAGGTGTATGACGCCACCCTCTAGTTTTCACACTAATATTTAGTGTAGTATCATGCCCGGGACATCAGATACAAGTGTATTCATACTCGACGTACCTGCTCCAATCTTTGATGTCGGAGGGCCAAACAGAAGCCAGCCGACAAAAGCGTAAATGTGTGTGGAAAATTGAACGAGAAACCCCAGCGACCAGACAGTGAGAAGATACCTGGATTTGAGGAGATATGAAGGCACCACATGCAAAATAAATATTCTAATTTATTTTAATGCTTTTTTTTATAATTTATCATTTACCCTAAGAATCCTTCTTTTTAAATTGAAAGCAACATACTGGCAGTTTCGGTGCAGTTGCGTTGTGCAAATGAGTCGAAGCAGCATTACAGTGAAAAGTGACGATATCAGGTTAAAGATAATAATGAGGACGGGAAAAATAAGGGCGATGAAGACTCTTTGCATTGCTGTGCATGTGAGAAGATATCCCTCTAATCGAAAAGGGATGAATTATCATCCTCCATCTCTATTCGCGAGTGATATTTCATAAGATCAAAATTAAGAACCGAATAACACGCTTGACGTGAGCACAGAAAAAAAGCTCTTTCAAAGTTGAAAATCTTACAGAGTTCAAACAATCATCATCGACATTTCACATTGTATTTCGTATTGAAATATATATCTTTTAAGCCGCCGCTCAAAAATTGAAATGTTAGCCATCATTTCTAATTGTCATCACAATGGACTCGCAGAAGTTTTCAGTCCTCTTTCGAAGTCTTTGTTCCAAGAATCTTGTGAAGAATTTACACAGGGTACAATGGAGTCTTCATCTCGAAATAAGTCTACGGACGTCCTGCTTAATATCAGATGAGAGGAAGATTAAAAGATATGGAGATGCGCCGGAATAAACATCATTGATGAGATAGTACGAGAAATAAGCAGTCTCGAGGTCCAGCTGAATCAATCGATTTCATTTTTTTAATTTGCATATATTTTCAACTTGTGTTGTATCCCTTGTATTGTTGTTCTCCTGCAAATGTACCATTATGTTCTCAGTTGTTTTGTGCTCATTTTGTTGTCAACAACATTCTCCATACAATAACTTTCTTCACCCAATCTCACCGTGAAATTAGCGTTCATCATAAACCCGTAGCAGTACATGGCGTAATAGACAATCTGGAGAAAAAAAATGGTATTTGCATCAAAGTATAATTATCACCTCTATCGTACAGACAAGAATTGCCAGGTACAACAAGGACAGCTCGTTTTTCGAATCCGAATCTTGACAGTTGACCATAGTCCTGCTTTTCTGCGAATTGTCGAGAATTAAATTGCATAGATTTCTCATGCGAAAAAATCCGTTGCGTAGACTTACTACGCACAGTTTCTGCACTTCAATTCAGTGCGCACTTCCACGCAATACAGTTTCTCTCATTCATTCAACATCGCCACAAGATTCAACTAACCAGGACGTGCGATCGAAAATTGTACAGCAATGCAATGTAGAGAACAACGATGATGAGAGAGAAAAAGGAGATGAGAATGAAAGCAAAGAGGAAGAAGAAGTGAACAGCTGCTGTTTCATAGAACTGAACAAATTTATAAAAATACGAATTTTTTTTGAGAAACACGATCGAGAAAACCATCGAAGACAAATTTCACCTTGCCCTAACCACAACCGAATCGTCCCAAGACTGCGGACATCTAACTCACACGAAACCCCTCTGCCTGGTGGAATAAATAAATGTAAACATGCGGGCCTGAATATACCAGCGACCCGATTTGGACTGCGCCCAATATACATCACTCGAGCATGCCAATCCACCAACGATTGCTCCCAATCCAAATTGAAGGGCCAAACAGAACATTCGAACCCACTTACGAGACCAAATCTGATATAGAAAGTTTGAATCTTTTCTGAAATTAGGGATTTTCTTGCCCTCCGATGTCTGACTGGTAGAAGAACTGCGGTTGAGCGATTGGCAGCCATTAGAAAATTGGTGATTCCTTGGCAAGCGCGTAAACCCCAAGCGACGAAGAGAAATACCTGCAACGAATTTTATTATGGGCTCTTTTGTTCTTTGTTGCCGGTGTTCTGGTTATTCATTGTCACGTTTTCCCAGTAACACACAGCAGAGAGATCTGGGAACAATCGGCACATTACCAGGAACAAAAACGGTTTGAGTTGAAAAAGAAACTCACCCTTCCGGGGGTTGTTGATGGGAGAAAGAAATCGAGGAAATATCCTTTGGATGGCAAAGTGCTGAGGAGGTGACTGTTGAGTAGCGAGACGATGTCAATGCATCCTCCGACCTGGAGATATTCATTAGAAATTCAAATATGATACCCGAAGATACGGTGACGTAGAGTTTGAAATTCGGGTGAATAATTGGATTTCTCTTTCATTTCGCACACTCTATCACTAATCGACATAGATAAAGCACCAAATGAAGAGAGCTAATCCAATTATTTACCCGAATTTCAAACTCTACCGTAAATATTTTGTAGAAAAAGTTGGAGCGATACGACTTGCGACTTCCGTGCAGAATGACGACGAAGATGAGACAGTAGAGAATACTTGTCAATAGAGCGAAAACACATGAAGCAATAGCGAGACTCGCTATGAATGCCTGTTTTCTGATCCAGTAAAAAAGGAGTGAGGGATACAAGACAACTCGGGAGCGCTAATGGAGTAGAGCCTATTGACAGAGTACGAGTCCCTTTTGTCAGGTTCGCTCGAGTCTGTAGGGAATTCTCGGTAAAGCAATGTTGATCCACCCAAGATCATTAACTCCTCATTACTCTAGCATATTAGTCATTGTATACGTAAGAATTTACTTTTCGCTTCTGTAGCTCTTGTTGTTAATGTGTGAATCATGTGCAGTTGATATCCATAGCATGGTAAGATTAGAGAACATAGTCGCTGACCTCTGCTGACCTAGCGGTATCGTTTTCTTATCACTTGATAATGCATGGGAACGAGGAACGTGCATGTTTGTTCCACTCTATCACCTCTTCTTCTCCATCTCTTCATCATATCGTCATCATCTCACTTCTGACCAATGAACTAACACGGGTTGATAGTGAGAAACGGCGCGGATCAACGACCTTTGTATCCTCTCTGCACCAATGAGACCACTCCCACTGCAAATTGGAGAGTTTCGAGACGAGTAGACATCTCCTTCTCTCGCTGACTCATTGTGACCTTGCACATACGTCAACTCCCAGTAGCTTTCGGCTTACTCCAATTAACAGCCCGCGTCCCCGTCGCTTCTTTTAACTCATTGTGAAGATAAGCTCACAGTTTACGCGTTAATTGTGTTGCAGCCATCAACTGGTAAAGTACTGGCAGGATGACCATCTGGTCGTTGCTCTTCCTTGCACTGCTGCTTGCTGCTGTCTCTGCTTGTCCAGACCACTGCAGATGCCAGACGGAGGGCATCGTCAGGTATGCCACAATACTTCCGGTTTCCATCAGTCAGTGTTGCATGATTAAAATCCTACAACAAAGCGGTCGGGCGATAAAGTCTGCAAAACAAAATTGAGAGAGTTCCTTTCGAGTTCACACGTACTCTCACTCTAGACGCATTTATGTGGGGATAACCCTGTAAAATATCTGTAAAATAATGTGAACTGTATCGCAGATGTGAGGCGTCATTGTGGTCGCCCGACGTTCATCTTCGCCTGTCCGACATCCCATTCAACACGAAAGTGCTTCATCTGAGAGTGAGTGCGAAGTTGGCGGTAGATCTGTCGTCACCATTGTGATACCCTGCTTTCAGAACCACCACGTTCGTCTCTTTGAGCTAAGGAATCTTCGCGACCTTGTGTCGCTGCACATCTCCCATGCGAATATCGAGTCCATTTCCGAGGTATCGAATTATCTGCTAATTACGAAATACCTTTTTTCAAATTTATAATCAAGAGTGATCAAGTCACTAGCCAAATAGTACAGAAGTAAGAGGGATTCTGGTCCACCTTTTTGAATTCAAGGACTTCCTCGATTTCTTCCCCGCTCTTCGCCATCTCTCCCTCACTTCCAACTCGATCCTTCAACTGGGTTCTATCGCCAGCCGTCCATCGAAACTTCAAATTCTCGAGCTGCAAAGGAACGGGTAGGAAATCCTCGATTTGTAATTAGACTAATTGATTTGGCTGCTACTCTGATTAGTCTTCAACTGCTACGAGGCCAAATTGGAATTGCAGAATCGTCCGAGTCTCTCCATCCGCTCTCTCCCATCTGAATCGTTTACACACACTCGACCTCTCTGGCAATGAGATTGTATCGCTTCCGACGACTCTTCGAGACTCTGTCCCATCACTCGAGCATCTTAGATTGCACGGCAATCCCCTTCATTGCGACTGCAGGTTAGACATCAGAAAGGTCTACTGACCGGGGCACGTTACTCCTCGTGCAGTTACCACAAGTGATTTCAATATCGAATATCCACGAAGAACGACTCGAAAATATTGAGAATTGCGCTCGTAATATTTTATTTGAGGCTGAAGAAGTTCATTAGCATAATTGGCGGTCGACAATCGTCGTTGACGATTTGTGAAACTCCGGAGAATCTGGCGAACAGAGATGTGGCAGGACTGATGGTCAGCTCCATGCAACAGCCTTCGTCGCATAAGATACCTTTTTGAAAACAAAGGAAATACTTTTTTCTCATTCTAGCCGGATGAGCTATTGTGCCCCAGTGGAGAAGTGGTCTACCACGAGTACAGCGAAGGCAAGCGCCTCGAATGCATCTACGGCGACCTCGCAATCTGGCTTTACAAGTAATTATTTTAGCAATTTTAGATTCCACTTATCAAGCGATATTTAAGGGAGAGTGAGCTGGACGACTCGTTCACTGTAAGCGACAGCGGCGAGCTGGAAATCCCAAGTGATGCTAACGAGAAAGAATTTACGTGCACCGTCGATACGCTTCAGCGCCGCAGGTACTCACACTCGTTCTACTATATGACGCTGTTTGCGTTAGGATCAACAAGTCGCTGGAACAGGTCAAAAATCGAATTCGCTCAAAAGTTGCTCCTAGGGGTAACTTTCGACGTTGAACACGCTGGTGCCATCGATTTCGCAATAGGGCGCCTCTGGGCGCCGGTATAGCGCCGCGCACTTTCGGCGGAAAACGTGTTTTTCGATTATAACTTCGCTAAAACTCATCAAAATGGCGGGAAATCTCGCGTAATAAATCAGAATTTGAAGCTCTATCAAATGGCGGTAATAACAGATCTTGCTAATTTCTCGTTTTCGAGAAAAAGCCATTTTTTGATCTAGCCAGCATCGCACGAGATCTCATCTGAGAATGAAAGTGCATTTTCTCCTGATCATTTTGGTATATTTATTGTCGTGTTATCCGCGGTGGAACATTGTTTTATATCGAATCTAAGATTTTTCACGCGCGCGGAAAGCGTGTATACGCGCGGCATCCGTGTGGTCGAAGTGGTAGTGCCCTAGAACTTCAATCAGAAGGTCAATGGTTCGATTCCCATCGGTTACCAAAGTTTTTTGCCGAATTTTTTTCTTCTAAAAAAATCACTTTTTTGAGAATTCTGAAAATTTGTTAATATTATGAGGGGTGAAATTTCGATGAAAAAAAAATTCGGCAAAAAAACTTTGGGAACCGATGGGAATCGAACCAATGACCTTCGGATTGAAGTTCTAGGCCACTACCACTTCGACCACGCGGATGCCGCGCGTATACACGCGTTCCGCGCGCGTGAAAAATCTTAGATTCGATATAAAACAATGTTCCACCGCGGATAACACGACAATAAATATAAAAAAATGATCAGGAGAAAATGCTCTTTCATTCTCAGATGAGATCTCGTGCATTGCTGGCTAGATCAAAAAATGGCATTTTCTCGAAAACGAGAAATTAGCAAGATCTGTTATTACCGCCATTTGATAGAGCTTCAAATTCTGATCTACATCGCGAGATTTCCCGCCATTTTGATGAGTTTTAGCGAAGTTATAATCGAAAAACAGGTTTTCCGCCGAAAGTGCGCGGCGCCATACCGGCGCCCAGAGGCGCCCTATTGCGAAATCGATGGTACCAGCGTGTTCAGCGTCGAAAGTTACCCCTAGGAGCAACTTTTGAGCGAATTTGATTTTTGACCTGTTCCAGACCTCTGTTGAGACCTTGTTGATCCTAACACAAACAACGTCATATAATAACAAACATTACTCCTCGTCACGCGCTATCACACAGAAAGCAGCTGCTTAACAAAATTATATCAGGAAGCCCCGTCACCTTGCCGACTCCTCCTCCTCCCAATCTGGTTTCGCACCCTCATTCACCTACAAATCCAATGACAACACCTACCGGGAGGGCACACCTGTGAAGCTGCACTGTGAGGTGAGTGCCAAACCACATAAAAAACCTATCGTTGATGATCATCATAGTATTATCCATATTATAAAAATAATATACTACGAATGAATACTGCATATATTTTGCAAGAAAATTGCATTTCAGGTGACCGGTAAACCCAAACCAACCATCGAGTGGTACTTCCGCAATGATCGATTTGTCAATTCTCGCAAACACGAACTATCTAATGGTGATCAGATCCTGAAGATCTTCCCTTTCCTCGAAACAGATGTAGGCAGGTCAGTTCAGGGTTTTTTTTCCTTTCAGTGGGAACTTTTGGTGAATGGGACTTAAAATAACACGAGGAAAGACCTGTAATGAGCGTTTATCGTATTGCAGTTACGTATGTCGTGCAGCCAATATCTATGGACACATTGAGAGTACGGCACGAGTCGATCTTGTTAGCAGGTATGCACATACGTCATACTAGGAAATCATCGGCTTATCTTTAGTTCTGGGGTCGAAACAGAATGAGGAAGCTAGCAACAAATCAAACCCGATTAAACAACGTCGAAAGACACCCGTTCCTTACACAGATACTTTTGGTTCACAATTCCACTTAAGGAAGAAACAAATGATGAGTGAACGAAGCACACGTTTCAGTGTGCCTCCGACCATCGTCGACGCTCCTCATTCCTCTTCTGTCAATCCGGGCGAGCAACTCACTCTTCGGTGCAAGTCGAATGGCGTCCCTCGCCCCTCCACCACTTGGTTCTTCGATGGAACGGAAATACCGAGAACAAGTGGACGATTCGTGGTGAGTGAACTTAAAATATCCAAATTGAACTTTCGAAAAGTGTGACTGTTAATGAACATAAACTAAATCCGGGTCAATTTGTTAAAAATAGTCACTGCGAATTATTATTCGGACACGATAAGGTGCTTTAGATTTCTTCCGATGGAAGTGAGCTGACAATTTCGCACGTCTCGCGACCGGACGACGGAGTCTTCGCTTGTATGGCTGGTAAGCGAGATGGCGAACGACAAAATATCGTTCGATAATCTTCAGGAAACACTGTTGGCTCTATGATGGCGGAGGCGCGAGTTACTGTACGCGGAGTACAGGCAATCGATGCTTCTTTTGATGAAGCAACGCTGAGAACGCTGGTAGACAAGGCACGAATGAACGTGAACAAGTGAGTTGAGTGATGGAAATCGGTGAAATATTTCTGAACAAGAAAGTACGCCACTCCCTGCGCTAACATGTGTTCCCACATGAAGTACAGGTTCGATGAAATTTTCCTATAGAATCGGGCCTGAAATACAGTGAGCTCATGAGAAATACGTTTGCAATTTTATCAGAGCAATCAACACGACGAAGGCCGATCTCACTCAAACATCGGGCGTTCGATCGGTTGGCGATCTGAGGAAGTTATTCCGATTCGCCATTCCATCACAAGCGGCAGAACTGACAAAGGCACGAGAGATCTACGAAGAGTCGATCAGACTTGTCAATGCACACGTTGATAAGGGTAGGCAATTATAGGAAGAGCATAGGACGCACAGAAATCATGTTATGTGTCGATAAAGAAATTGCTTGAATGAATATACTGAATCAGGCCTCAACCTCGCTGGCATCGACATCTCGGGAAAGAACGTTTCGTTCGAATCGATTCTCTCTCCAACACACGTAACGATCATTATGGAGCTGTCAGGATGTCAGGTATCTAATGAAATCAACAAACAGAAGCATAAATACACATTTTCAGAACGGCCTCTTCAAGAGCGCCAACCCTTGCGCCAATATGTGCTTCCACATGAAGTACAGGTTCGATGAGGCTTTTCATTTTCCCATGAGATCGTAAAGAGAACTCATGAAAGTTTAAATGCCTTCTACGAATCTCTCAGATCATACGATGGCCAGTGTAACAACATCGACCATCCTCAATGGGGAGTGGCTCAATGGCCGCTTCGTCGACTTCTCCCTGCGCAATACGAAAATGGATTCAACACTCCCATCGGATGGAACCAGGGCAGATTATACAACGGGTTCGCCAAGCCAAATCCACGTTTGGTACGTATCCTTCTTAGCTAGATTGGAAGAATAGTTGGAGAGCGACGTTTATTCAGGTTTCTCGTCAACTTGTGGCCACTCGTGAGATCACTCCTCACACAACTCTGTCGTCCTTCGTCATGCAATGGGGACAGATTGTCGGTTCGTAGCATGTCCAACTCATCCATCTGTTCAGAAAAGTAATGCATTGAGTCCAAAGCGTATGGCGTAGAATTCGCATGTGGATTCAATGGAGAATGGTTCGATATAATCGAATGTCTCATCAGACCACGACATGACGCATACTCCCTTCGCCCTCTCTCGTACTTCCTACACGAGTGGCGCCGTGTGCAATCAAACGTGCGACAACGTCGATCCGTGTTTCAACATCCAATTGCTTCCCGACGACCCCAAGATTAACAGCGCCAAGTTTGTTCTTACCCGTTGTTCTTTGTTCACTCCTATTTACGAAGGTTTCCGTTCGTTCACTTTTCTTAAGAATCACGCCGCAAAATTAGTGCAAATAATTATGTGTTTCACCGCGCATTCCTCTTCATGCATTGAATGGCACATGCAATTTGAGGTCAAACATGGAAATAAATTTCTAGCGCCGCCTTCTACAAGAAGTTTCCGTGCATGGAATTCGAGCGGTCGGGAGCAATCTGCGGCAGTGGAGAGACTTCGCTTCTCTTCCAACGAGTGACACAAAGGGAGCAGATGAACATTGTCAGTGACAATCTTCATTTTCTATACATCTTGACGTATTTCTTGTACCAATCGATATTTCTGCAAATCCACTTTAAGTAAACTATGCAGATGGTAGGCTCGAAATTAAGAGTTGTATTGAAGCTGACATCCTACCTCGACGCTTCGTTCCTCTACGGCAGCACAGAGGTACAGGCACTCGAGTTGCGGGATCTCTTCGGAGACCACGGACTCATGAGGTAAGCGGCAACGTTGTTCATAAACCAGCTTGCTTTGACATCAAATGTACTCTGTTTTGCAAGGCTCTTTAAAAATAGATCTGTTGTTCGGGTTTCATCAGCTGTAAATCTTGCAGATTCGATATAGTATCTGCTGCGCAGAAGCCGTACCTTCCCTTCGAGAAAGACACGGGCATGGACTGCAGACGGAACGTCTCCGACGACAATCCCATTAGATGTTTCCTAGCGGGCGACGTGCGGGCAAACGAGCAGGTATGCTGTAGTCAAATTGACAGATTCGGTATTACCATTTTAAAATGATACTTTCATAAAATGGAATAGTGTTGTTTGAATTTTCTTTTGATACCTCAATGCGTCTCTTGCTTTACCATGCTCTCTCGCCGGAGAACGGTTTGTTTACCAGTGGACCGTTTTTTTTATCATTTTGGACGAGTGTTTGTTTTTTTTTGCAAAAGGCGTACATGGTTGTCTTGCGAGTATGCTAAAGAAGAACATAATTTATGTAGATCGGTGTAATCTATCCAATCGATCAGGTCGGTCTCACTGCCATGCACACACTCTTTCTCCGCGAGCACAACCGAATGGCTGCTAAACTGCTCACTCTCAATCCTCTGTGGGACGGAGAGAGAATCTACCAGGAGGTGAGGCAATTTACATTTGAAATGGAAAAGGTGAAAAGTCAATGAAGAATTTAATGTTTGGACAGTCAGAAATGAATAGAATCGTGTAATTTGTAGACGCGCAAGATCATAGGCGCAGTGGTGCAGCACATCACTTACTCCACTTGGTTGCCCATCGTCCTCGGGAAGGTAATACAATAACATTTTTACAAAGTGATATCACGTAATATTCCAGACCGCGTACTCGGAGCTGCTTGGTGACTACACGGGATACAATCCAGAGGTATTCGTTGTCCACATGTGGATTACAAAAATAAATCGTTGCCATGATTTTTTAAAAAAAACATGCGTTATTTTGTATTTTTAAAAAAATGGTTAAGACTGACGCGTCTATCGCCAACGTCTTCGCTACGGCTGCATTCCGATTCGCCCACACTCTCATCAACCCCAAACTGAGAAGACTCGACAAGAACTTCAGCACAATTCCACAGGGAGATCTGCCACTGCACAAGGTTTTCCGCCTGTAATTGCACTCGTCTCCAACTTTTGTGATGCTGCGAACTGTCTGTCACCCCTGATGAACTTTGTGCCAAAATTACACGCTAATTCTCTATTCTTCTCTAGTGCACAGTTTGTTAACAAAACAACGTTTTAAAAAAGTTCATTTTAATGTTGTAATTATCATCATCAGGCTCTCTTCGCCCCCGAGATCATGCTGTCCGAGGGAGGCATCGATCCTCTCCTTCGCGGTCTCTTCGCTTCTCCACTCAAATTGCCTAAACCAAGCCAGCTGCTGAACACCGAACTCACGGAGAAATTGTTCAATCGCAACGTCGATGTGTGTTCATTTTGTTTTTCTTCAAATTTCTACCTCTTAAAGCAGAACAGACATCAACAAAGTACCACTACTACTTATTGATTTGCCAATAATACTTT
This sequence comes from Pristionchus fissidentatus, assembly GCA_036245785.1. Lineage (NCBI taxonomy): Eukaryota > Metazoa > Nematoda > Chromadorea > Rhabditida > Neodiplogasteridae > Pristionchus > Pristionchus fissidentatus. The sequence goes on from BTSY01000004.1 coordinate 16,023,270, forward strand.
GGAGATTGCTCTTGACCTGGCCAGTTTGAACATCCAGCGAGGCAGAGACCACGGACTTCCCGGGTAAGTCGCAGTGTTCTCAGAAAACGACCATCGTTTTGTTCCAATCGTCCCTGAAATATCTTTTGTAACAATAACACGAGTTTTTAGCTATGCCGAATACCGTCGCTTCTGTAATCTTTCCGTTCCTGTTAATTGGGTCGACATGGAACCGATCGTAAAAGACGCAGACGTCGTCAGCAAACTGCGAACTCTCTACGGCCATCCAGGTTCGCATTTGGAGCTTGAAATGAAGACTGGTAATCCAATTATTCACACAAATTTAAAACTCTTTACGGCATGTTCCCTCTATGGAGAATAAGTACGTTTCACGCGTTCTACGTGTTCAAGCATTTATCTGTGCAAATGTTTCTGGAATAATACTGAAAATATCATTCATCCTACCGTAGTAGTTCCTTTTTATTGACGGTTGGATATTGGGCTTTGAGTGCACATTTCAATGCTTCACAGTTGATAAATCATAATGTAGTTTTAGTACTCTAAAGAAATAAACACTCTAAAGAAAAAAACTACAGCCAATATCGACGTGTGGGTTGGTGGAATCACGGAACGTCGTCACTCCGAGGGACTCGTCGGACCACTCTTCGCATGCATCATTGCTGAGCAGTTCAAGCGAGCGAGGGAAGGCGATCGATTCTGGTAGGTCAAGGGGGTGACGATTTCACAATATTGTAATGATGTGCAGGTACGAGAACCCGGGTGTGTTCACGCCCCTCCAACTACAGCAGATCAAGAAGAGTACACTGTCGAGATTGCTGTGTGACAATGGAGATGAAATCGATAAAGTGCAGGTAGTTATCTCATTTAGTGGAATTGGGAAAGTCTCTTTTGCAACAAACAGTCAATTCAATTCAAACATTGGGCAAATCATGCATTATTTTATTGCTCATTATTTCAGCGCAACGCCTTCATGTTCCCTGGTAATTCGACGCAGCTCTACGAGAAGTGAGATTCGTAATTAGATTTTAAATTTTATACTAATTTTGAGATGTGAAAATCTCCCCGAGGTGAACTTGGCCGTCTTCTCTTCGTGTTGCGACTCTGCCTGTGAAGGATCAACCGGAGCAGAGGAACTGCCCGTCAGGTAAAAGGAATAGAACAGGATTTACAAGAAAATTTAAACAAAGTGCTAAAATTTAAACAAAGTGAACAAAAGCGAAAAATCTTTCCTTTCTGTTGTTCATGTTATCGAATTGTGATAGTCCTCATCTGCCTTTGAAAAGATTGGGCCACGAAATAATGTGAAAAAGTGACTAATACAATTCTAATCGTATTTGAGACGTCGTCGTACTCTCAAAGGTTGCGAGAAAGACGGCGAAAGACATAACGATAGAGAGGAATGGAGAAAAGACGAGTGTACAAAGTGCAGATGCGAAGTGAGTAATACATTTTACGATATTTTATCTCGATGATCCATAAAAGCTCCTATGTTTAATCTTCTTCTTGGCGAATTGTGTGTACACATTCTTCTTTCTGGAAATGTGAAACGGTTTTTTCTGTTATTTTCAAAAGTATATTTCAGGGCGGAACGATCTGGTGTGCTGCTACGTGCAAATAAACGAAGAATTCACAATGATTTTACTTCATGAGATGATACTCAAAATATGCTTGCATTATACTCCACTGACCACTGCATTACAACATAATTAATACATTTGTAAACTAAAATTTCATAAAAAAAATTGTTGCGACGAATCCATAAAATTTGATCCGCAGGGATAAATGCACAATCGATTAAATAATTAGGGAAAGTAATACGTACTTGATCCATTATCTATCGACAGATCACGCAGAATTGAGAGCAAGGAATTGGGAGAGAGAGGGAGAGAGAGAGAGAGAGAGAGAGAGAGAGAATCGAGGTTGCACGCATCTCGCACAAAACAGTTTGTCCAAAATCGCTCTTTTCCAGTACGATGTTTTTGCTGACGAGGTTGATTTATACGAAGCAAAGGTAAGGGAGGTCGATATAAAGGAAGCCCAGGTTGACGAGGTTGATTCAAACCAAACGGATGTAGAGGGGATTGTATAAAACCAAACCAAGGATGCCCCCTTCTTTGTTCTTCCTGTCATTTCGAATTTCGAGTTTATCGATCGTTGGAAGGCCGCCTCGATTATTAACACGCTCCAGAACGAGAGCATTCCATTGTCGCGAAATCTGCGAGAAAAAATCGAAAGTTATCTTACACATTTCTTTAAATTTATTTTTAAGATGTTTTCAAATGTTTTCAACATCGTGCAAATTCATACCGATGCATAATGTTGAGAGAAAAATATTAATAGTACTGATTTTTCGGTTGATTTTCATCTGAAGAGCGAGTCATCTTGAATGGTTTTCGAAGTGAGGATCGGTCTCTTGTCGGTGAATGAGTGGAAATGAGAGACGATCTCGATAGTCGAATAGGCAATGGCGAAGGGTCCATCCGTTAGAATCTCGTGCGAAACAGGGATCTTGGATTGTACTGATATATGAATATACTGAGCCTTTTCAACGTCGTCAGAGCTCCCATTCGATTCCCCGTGAACCCGAATAGCCTCTTGATAAACGACTCATAAACTAAACTAAAAGTACTGACCAGCCTCATGTTCTCGATGGACAATTCTTCGAATCCAATTAACATTCGTATGACATCAGATGGTAGATCAGAGTAGGGTTGGCTAAACGATTGCGGCTTTGCGAGGTTGCAATAAGCTCCGCCCACAATTGCGAGGGCGTAATTCTGAGGTGAGGCTATGCGAGGGCGCAATTCATTGCGACCTCGCAATTTTTCCTGATGGCCGATTTGCACCCAAATGCGAATTCTTCGTTTATATTTATATTTTAGTGAAAATAGGTAGTAAAACATGAGGTGGTTTCATCATCACAATTCAACAATAGTGATGGACAATAGTGGAAAAAAACATTTCTTACTATCTATTATCCACTTCTGTGAATTGGGAATGTTAATTCTAAAAATTAAATACACGAAAAAATCGACTTTTAGAGCCATTCGGCGATCAGGAAAAATTGCGAGGTCGTAATTAATTGCGCCCTCGCATAGCCTCACCTCAGAATTACGCCCTCGCAATTGTGGGCGGAGCTTATTACAACCTCGCAAAGCCGCGCGCGGGGGAGGGAAGGAATTGCGAGGGCGCTAAGGCCGAATGGCCAACCCTAGATCAGAGAATGCAAAATAGCCCATTACTATGGTAGCTGGCGGAGAACGGAGAAGAAAATCTAATATATCAGAAGAAACGAGGAAGACGCTATTGTTAGGGGCCACAACGTGGTCAGCAGAATTCACTTAGAGGGGTGAAATTTAGTGTTACCATGTTGCTAGATGTCTGAATAAGAACATTTTTTTGGATTTGGTTCGATATCTCTTCTTTGAGTCGAGTTACAGCTCCAAAACCACGCGCGCTTCGACTGTTGTGAGAGGGGGGAAAGACGAGAGGGGAAGTGGGCGGAGCCTAATCGTCCATCTTTCTAGGGCCATAACTCAGGTGATAGGAGACATTTCGAAGGTATACCAGAACAAAAGTAGGTTATGAAGATGTGGAGAGTGCAACGGCATCTGAATTGCGACGATTGCGATAGTCGACACGCGGTGAGAGGGCAAGAGCTTAGTGCGTGGGAGAGTGGATGGAGTGATCAGGTCCATGGCGCAGTGGTTAAGCGTGCGCCTCAGGCGCAGCACATTGCAAGTTAAATTCCTCTTTTGCCAAAACCATTGCTATTTACAGTAAAGCGGAATTTTGATACTCTCGTACTCTTAAAACCCTCGTTTTCACTACTTATTTTTGCAAACGAAAGCACAATTCGAAACCGAAAATATTGATTCCGTTTTTGTTTCTAAAAATCGTTTAAAAATTTAAAGAATATAATGCTTGAAGGCCGAGAAATGTGGAATCACTCCTAACCCTATTTCTGACGTTTTCGAGTTTGTTTTCGCGGTATTTCAACGTCACAAACTTGTCGTAGCATCATGGGCCTGGGCGCGATCGATAGAGCTTCTCAAGAGCTACAAAACAAGCCCGAGCACGTCTCATAGCGTTTAGAATTCAGCTTGTGCTTCACCCCGCTCGACTATTCGCGATTGAGGGCCCGGTGGATTTGGGCGGAGACTGCGGGGGCTAGCTATTGTATATATATGAGACGAATCGCGAGAAAATCGACTAGAGCGCGGAACTAGAAAATTTTTCTCTTCGATTTCCCTGTAAACATAATTCAAGGTACTTTCAATCGTGCTCTATTTGATAGCGTTTTCCGTTTTTCGAGATAGGCCTTATTTTTCGAGTACGCGAGTATCAAAGTGACGGTCCTTCGGATTTTGCACCCGAGCGTGCTTCCGTAGAAATTTCATAACTCGCTTTAAAATTGAGATATGGAGTTCTAATTTTTTTCATTAAATAGAGAAATGGATTCTCCACAATTCCTATATTTTCACGTGACATTTTAATATTTTTCGATTTTGCAGTATTTTATAGGGTGAAAAGTGGCGTAAAAAGTGCAATCGGAAAAACTTCAATTTCCCTCTATGCACATTTTGTAGAGACCAATTTTATGTATTTAAAAAACCAACTTTCAGCCAAAGTGGTAGGTGCAAACAAAATCGGCCTCAGGTGAAGATTTTTCCAAAAAAATCGATTTTTTGAATTTTTGTTTGTGATACTTTAAAATGGCACTTTTGCGGTCGAAACTGACTAATACCATCGGAAAACATTTTAGAAACTCTAAGTTAGAGAATACTAATTGATTTGACTCGAGGAAATCGATTTTCCGGATTATGGAGCGACAATATTTCGATCGATAAAACTAACGTTCCGGAAGTGTGGCATGTGCCATATCGACTTGAATCATGAACTTATGTCGGTAGGAGACAGCTCATGTAGTTATACAAAAACGGCGCCAGCAGAAATTGAGTTATTAATTTTTAAGGTTTTTGAAAATTTTACAGAATATCACATGTCCGTTCGTTTGGTGGACACGATCTGACGTGCCAGGAGTACTGTGCTAACTATGCTGAACAACTTTGCTTTTTAGAGCTAGTTGACATCTTTTCATAGAAAGACGCTAAAGCCTCTTGAAAAGTGGCTCTAGCGCCTTTCTGACTGACGAGACTGACGGGAGCGCGTGCTCTAACACCCCTCGCACCCTCTCATTTCCACGCGCTCTCTCGTCTTGTTCAACACCATTATTGTTTAAAATGGCGTAATATCTGTAAACTCTACTTCTCCAGTCGTATGTAAGCTAAATTCTCTAAGAAATATCATGGCGAAAGAAAATTCGATCAAAATGAGTCGAACAAAGCGAGAGAGTGTGTGAAAATGAGAGGGTGCGAGGGGTGTTAGAGCACGCGCTCCCGTCAGTCTCGTCCGTCAGGAAGACGCGAGAGCCACTTTTCCTGAGGCTCTAGCGTCTTTCTATGAAAAGATATCAACTAGCTATAAAGAGCAAAGTTGTTCAGCATAGTTAGCACAGTACTCCTGGCACGTCATATCGTGTCCACCAAACGAACGGACATGTGATATTCTGTAAAATTTTCAAAAACCTTAAAAATTAAATAACTCAATTTCTGCTGGCGCCGTTTTTGTATAACTACATGAGCTGTCTCCTACCGACATAAGTTCATGATTCAAGTCGATATGGCACATGTCACACTTCCGGAACGTAAGTTGTATCGATCGAAATATTGTCGCTCCATAATCCGGAAAATCGATTTCCTCGAGTCAAATCAATTAGTATTCTCTAACTTAGAGTTTCTAAAATGTTTTCCGATGGTATTAGTCAGTTTCGACCGCAAAAGTGCCATTTTAAAGTATCACAAACAAATGTTTCAAAAATCGATTTTATTGGAAAAATCTTCACCTGAGGCCGATTTTGTTTGCACCTACCGATTTGGCAGAAAGTTGGTTTTTTTTAAATACATAAAATTGGTCTCTACAAAATGTGCATAGAGGGAAATTGAAGTTTTTCCGATTGCACTTTTTACGCCACTTTTCACCCTATAAAATACTGCAAAATCGAAAAATATTAAAATGTCACGTGAAAATATAGGAATTGTGGAGAATCCATTTCTCTATTTAATGAAAAAAATTAGAACTCCATATCTCAATTTTAAAGCGAGTTATGAAATTTCTACGGAAGCACGCTCGGGTGCAAAATCCGAAGGACCGTCACTTTGATACTCGCGTACTCGAAAAATAAGGCCTATCTCGAAAAACAGAAAACGCTATCAAATAGAGCACGATTGAAAGTACCTTGAATTATGTTTACAGGGAAATCGAAGAGAAAAATTTTCTAGTTCCGCATACCCCCCTCAAATGGTCGATTTTCTCGCGATTCCTCTCATATAAGAAAGCGCAACTTTTGTGAGGTGAAAGGGACGCTACGCGCAGCAACACGCGTTTGATGAGAGGACAGACTAAAAATACGCCAGGACTTACACTTTCTGCACAATCTTTTTAAAAAAAACATTATACAATGAGTGCTGTTTACGAAGCCGTCCGTGTGTGTGAGGAAAAAAAATGGAAAACATTTATTTGGTATTTCAATAATCTCTCATTTTCTTTAGCTCTTCGAGATTCTTTAGGAAATCCAGCTCTTGCCGCCACAACGGTTAGGGAATTGGACTGAGTACAAATGTGGTGATGAAAGAATGAGAATCTAAATTTCTTATTTCTTTTCACCCATTTTCGGGAATCTCAAAATAAATTAAGGCCAAATCATTCATCGTTTGAAATAATTTTTTTTTCATTTTGAGAAAAAATATGGTAATTTTTATGACGAATCCAATCCTACTTTCGAGCGGATACCACAGCGAATGGACGTCACATTCGTTCATTTGGCAAGAAAATAAAGAAACGTTTATTAAATGAACGAGTAAGGTAGAAAATAATTAATAAATAGTTGTAACAATGGAATTTCAGGAAAACTTCTGCAATCAATTTATTATCTAAACAGAAGTTGTCAATATGGTCTTGTATCTTGGTAAAGATTCAGTACGCGCAGCATTTCAAGATCCTCGGCTACATGCCCGGAGACTCTCTGAAAAATAATTCTCAAAAAAATTAATTTTTAATATAAGAAGATTGCACTCAAACTAACACATTTGGTGGCCCAATCTCATTTCGTCATAGTATTTCGTCATTCACAGGGATTGTGTTGAACGAATAAGCCCGTTCAGCTGCCGCGGGTACCGGATCAGACGGGTACTTTTTTTGTTTTTCTACCTGTTCGCGTGAACAGACTGTACCCAGGTACTTCAACATCCGCCACAGTTTAGGCCACCCTACTTTCGATCTACACTAAACCCATTGGCGAATAATTTGAAATGTTTTAATCTATTGATTAATTAATGAACTGGCGGTGCTGACCTCACTGGATACGAGTAGACAGAACAATTCCCCCAAACGATTCGCGTAATCGTTGAGTCCGTTGGAAGCGTAGAAAGCTTGCAAATCTCTCATTATTGCAGCTCGGTTGGCAGTTGCCATTCGATTGATTGATTCTGGAGCAGTGATCGTGTCTGAAATAAGACTACATTTGCATAATAAACTATGAGAATAGTACGTATCACACTTCATCTATTGCGATCCTTTCTGTCATGCATATCTCTTCATTAACTAGTATTGTACTTATTTGAAATAGAAAAAAAAATATGTAAATACCATTATTCCAGAATGCGAGGGCAATTAACACAAGGAATTCCTCCTCCGATAAATTCGCTCTTCTCATTGCTCCTCTCGTCCTTTCTGCATTACATTCAATCGTTTGTCGAAGCGTCCTAAACATAATAAATATTGATGCTTCTAAAACGAGTTTCACACGAAATGCATGGGAAAGCGTCTGTGCAAACAACTTTCTTAAAGAAGGAGCAACCTCAAAAATAGAATCTCAAACTGATGGTATTACTCGATTTCTCCTGTGAACGATAACAGAAATCCAAAATTTGAGACCTCTATCTTTTCTCCGAACCGAGATATCGGCGCGCAAAGAAACTACCGTCGCTAAGGGACAATCAGGGTCAAATGCCGAATACGGTAAAGGGGGCGTTCTCACACGTGCGCGAGTAACCAAATCTCTTCTCTCTCCTGTCGAATTTGCGTGCACTCTCTTCCCTTCCTTCCCTTGTCCCCCACAGGAAAGAGGGAGGGGGAGGGAAGAGTGTACATGCAAACGAGGGATTAGGGAAGGGGAGGGACAGATGGAATCACCAAAAGTGTTACTGCGTTTAGCGGCGAACTCAGTTTGCGATGATTATCTTCAACCTTTAGAGACCCCCCCCCCCGATAGAGATTAAGTACGGGCTATCAAACTCCGAAATTTGTCTTCGATTGCTGAGATTCCATTCATAATTCATAATTACCATGGTCTTTGACCTTTGGTAATCGATACCACTGCTGATTGAAAGGTTCAACTAGGGCACATATCGATCGAGCAAACTAGACACTCACTCTCCTCTCCACACTCACTGATCTACTCTATTGACCTCCCCGTCCCTCTTCCCTCTCTTCCTCTCCCCCTCCCTTCCTATCACTCTCTCACCTCCTGAGAGGACGCTCTGGCTGGCTCTCTTCTGGCTCTCTTGCGCACACTTTCTATCGCTCCTTTTTATTATCGATCGCGCATAGAAATTAATGATTAGAATTCGGATACTTTTATATCTTAGTTTCGTTATTCGTTTAATAGTTCGAGGATTAGGCTAGTTTAGGATCATTTTGTACTCCTTTAGCAATATTCTTGTTCACATAAACGTGTCCCTGGGGCTTGTCTACTGACGAGGCCCACCCCCAGGGAGGTGGTCAGTGTCTAGACCAAGGGCCGAAACACTGATCACCATTTCCTTAGGCTTTTCTTTGATCTTTTCTTAATTGTTGACTAGTAATTGTAGTCTGTCAAACATTTACGCTTAATATTTGCTTACAGTACCCGCTTGTTCGCTAAGAAAATTTCCAGTCGGGAGTCGGGAACATTCGTCCTTCTTTAACAGCCAACTATAATGAACAAGACATTGGTCTAACTTCTAACGAGGAATTTACAACAAAAAAAAATAATATATAACTTTTCGTATTACAATTTCATAGTGATACGTTAGTGAAATGGACTACTGGTGCGTGTACTCTCTTGCTATACCTCGACCTGTCGTCTCTCGCTTCGTCATGCTCTCTCGCCAGCGGTACTCTTGTTTAGAAGCGGAATTTTTTTATTTGTTTGGACGAGTCTTTGTCAATGTCTAAAACCACTCACGTTATTCCCTCTTCGATGTTTATATTCGGCTCACAATCACTGAAAAAGTGTTCGATGGTCGACGTTGAGAGTGTCATGGTGTAGCTGATGAAACTGCAATACGTCGAATTCAATTAAAATAAAATGTGCTCACGTTGTAGCAAATAAAGGACAATTATAAACGGCCAACAATTTTTTCTCGGAATATGATCAACAGCACCAATATTTTGGAGCTGTTGGTAATTTTTCCGAGAAAGATTGGTAGGTCAAATTGTTTCACTCACATTATCGAGTCATGTGGGAACACTTTGACTGCTCGATAGGACGATTCAATTATGTGAATTCGTTCATAGCATCCTCGTACGAGATGCCACTGCAACTCAATTTATGTTTAAAAATATGAAATATTTATTTTGTATATCTATCTATTTTACTTTTAAGGATAATAACAATACTTCTAAATAATACCATTTATTATTTCATAAAAACGCATTTGAGGGGTATTCAACGAATTTCTGTAGAGCCAACCTTTTCGTTTTTTGGTAATTCTACGAATTCTGGGAATGCAATAGAAGCGAAATCGAATATTGATGACTGCAGAATTTGCGTCGCTCGTGCAAAAAGACTTTGAGTGCCGATGATTATGGGCTGTAATTAAATTACATTTTTAAAAGTTAGTTCTACTCTTATCCATCCCCATTGCGCTATTTCAACGCTCCGGAAAGGGGTTAGGAAGAGACTCTCTCGCTCATACAGTCGAAGATACCACTATTCAGTAATGATTTACTCACAAACGATTCATCGTCAATTTCCTGTGGGTGCACGAATTTGTCCACTGGTCGCATGCAAAGTTCGGCGCATTTCCGAATTCGCGCCATCACGCTGAAATTGACTGTTATTTGTAAATGCAGTTGTATTCCCCTACCAAATAATCTATTTGTTTACCCGTATATTACTCTATCATTTATAGCAGTTCTTAGTTCTCATAAGTATAAGGAACTACTATTCTCGATGTACCGAAGGCGTAAACAAGTTTACTGTAATCACTTTGAGAGCACAAAATAGAAACGCACTTGTATCCACAGCGAATGCGATCGAGAACTGGCGTAAAACTGCTCGTAGGGGGGAAATTGGGGCAACTGCAAAATAGAATTGATACATTTCTTCCAAAAAGTCATCAGAGAAGGTTTTTGAAATACAATTGCTGAATTTAGTTTGAGAAGAACATTCACGATTAGTTGCATTTTAGTGATAAGAAAGAAAATTACGTTTTTGTTGCATATTCCAGAGCCGCGAATGAGTCTGGCACAAGTGCTCTTTCCGATTCAATCGTATCTTCAGTCTTTATTGGTTCCGTTTTGACTACGATATCCAACTGTGCTCGTTCGAAGATTTCCCTCATTAGGTCGAATCGACAACTACGGCAATCGAGAATTCGACCTGTAATTTATACAGTCCGGTCAGATCCCCATGTGAAAACGGGGCGCCCGGGGGCGCCCGGGGCGACCCGAAACGACCCATTGACTTTCACAGCAAGGAGAATGAGAAATTCACGTTTAATTAAAGTGCGCTGTGTTCTAGAGGTCATTACCGAACTTTTCATGTATTTCACATAAATGTTAAAAATTACATTAATTATAAATAAATTATTTAAAATGGTTCAATTTACGAATCATAAGTGCGTCCGAGCCGGACTACCGTAGTTAAGAGCACCAAACCAAATAAAGCAACACACGCAAGACCGGATCTGTATAAAAGAAAGCTTTCAACTACGGTAGTCCGGCTCGGGCGCACTTATGATTCGTAAATTGAATCATTTTAAATAATTTATTTATAATTAATATAATTTTTTAAATTTATGTGAAATATATGAAAAGTTCGGTAATGACCTCTAGAACACAGCGCACTTTAATTAAACGTGAATTTCTCATTCTCCTTGCTGTGAAAGTCAATGGGTCGCTTCGGGTCGCCCCGGGCGCCCCCGGGCGCCCCGTTTTCACATGGGGATCTGACCGGACTGTATTTACTTATATTACCGATAATTAATAATTGGAAATAAATAAGAACTTATTGTGATTATTTACTGCTCTTTTCAAAGGTCTTGTATCAAAATATGTGCTGTTTTTATTATTATACAAATTTCATATTTATTTCAATTTCGTACTAGAACGTAAGCTTTCCAATAAAATAAATAAATAAATAGGTAGTAATTGTGGAACTAGGACAAAGATGTGTCAGAGCTCTCTTCCCGTGAGTATTTCAAGTACGTGTCCGTTCAGCGCCGAAAACCGGCGTTGCTAAGAGCGCATTTTGTGCATAGATTGTTGTAAAAATTAGACGTTGTTCACAATTGATGTGCAGACATTCTCTCATTTCAGCGTTTTTTACTCGAACGCACTGAAACGTGGCGGTACTTGAGAACCAAACGTAAGGCGCTATGTTTTGCCCTTTTCCACTGGTGAGAAGAATAACTCGTGTGAAAAACAATTACTAATTCTCGCTCTCAACCCATCTCATTTTTCCCTGAATCCATTATTAAAAATTGGCTCTGATCCCCCCCTCTCCAATGCCCTTGCTGCCAAAGCAAAACCACCGATTCGACAACGTCGACGGACATCCGTGTCTTGCCCCCCATTCGCAGTTATAATTCTTAGTAATTTTCTAGTAGTATTTCAAGTACGTGTCCGTTCAGCGCCGAAAACCGGCGTTGCTAAGAGCGCATTTTGTGCATAGATTGTTGTAAAAATTAGACGTTGTTCACAATTGATGTGCAGACATTCTCTCATTTCAGCGTTTTTTACTCGAACGCACTGAAACGTGGCGGTACTTGAGAACCAAACGTAAGGCGCTATGTTTTGCCCTTTTCCACTGGTGAGAAGAATAACTCGTGTGAAAAACAATTACTAATTCTCGCTCTCAACCCATCTCATTTTTCCCTGAATCCATTATTAAAAATTGGCTCTGATCCCCCCCCCTCTCCAATGCCCTTGCTGCCAAAGCAAAACCACCGATTCGACAACGTCGACGGACATCCGTGTCTTGCCCCCCATTCGCAGTTATAATTCTTGTACATGATTCTGACGGAATAAACAATGAATGAATGAATGAATGAATAATTCTCACCCACTTCCTTGTTATATTTTGTCATGAACAAGCAAAGATCAGAAAAAAAGTAATTATGTAACCCAATAATTTATTTCATCTGGTTCTATGCCGTTTCCGTTAATCGTTCTCTTTTCTCGGTATACTGAATGGTTATGGCACAGGAGGAAATTTCCACCAGTCTATTACTCTAGAAAATATCATCTCACATAAGAAATATAATATATTCATTAAGTAGTGAGAACAGGATAACGTAAAGAATCACTCAAAGGTGAAGTAAAGGGGGGAAACGTTTCAATAGAACAGCTTAAAATTTGAAAATTATTTATTACAAAGATGTACTAACCCTCCTTGGCGCAGTTTCCGGAGCTTCGTTTGCATTGAATTTTAGACTTTGAACGTCGAGCGCGTCTGTAATGAAAGATTGCGATACTCAACCATATTTATTCAGATTTGAACATGGGGACATCATGAATAATCAACATTTTAGATCTTACCGATAGAAGACAGCGCATGCTCGGCAAGCGCCTATTCCCATATGAATTTGTGTGATTTCAGCGTCGCAAATAAGGCAATTTCGCATCTAAAAACGAGTGAAATATTAGGAAACTATACAATGCGCATGTTATCCTCAAATTCTCTACATGTTAACGTTAGCAAATCGATCGGGCTAATCAAAACAAGCAAAACTAATTTCAAAAAAGCATCCTTCAAATGGTCCTGCGAACGAGTGTAATGGTAAACTCGCCATTTCGTTGGTTGGAGATAAAGTTATTAAAACCACGGCCGGTTGCGAAAATGGAAAAAATGGACGAATGGAAGAGGGAGGCAGAATGAGAATGAGCACACGCTGTTGTGTCACTCTACTTCCAATCTCTCTCTACCTCTCTCTCTCTTTCTCTCTCTCTTTTTCTTGTTCTCTGTTCTCGTTCTCTCCTTGTGACTCTGGCAGTTCGAACCTTTCTGCGTTGTGTGTTCTATCTAACCTAGGCACAGAGTTGACACTTTGACGACGCGATGAGAAAAAATATAAGAAAATAACAAATGTGGATGAACGGAAAGAACTGCTTCTATAATGCAACAAAAATAAAATATGTAAGGAAAGACGGACTCTGCTGCGAATGAAGTCATGTGTGCCAAAATAACACATTTTTTATTCTCTGAAAAGTAATACCGTTTTATTTTATTTATTTATCGTACACCACAAGGGTGCGACAACATGTACAAAAATGAACGAGTTAAAAATGATATTTAATAATGGGTCATTCGCAGGAGTGGGGAGCGGGAAGGGAGTGATCGGGGCCACCGCACGGGAATTTGGAGTGAGGGGAGGAGCCTCAAAAGTGGTGGAGGAGCCGCTTATCCAATGTGTGTCTTATTGGATCTCCGTGTGGTGCCCAAATCGGGGAAGTGTTCGGAGTTGGGGAGGGGATCTATAGATTGGGAACAGGAATACCCAGTGATGATGGGAGGTCAGCAAGTAGCAATAAATGATTTTTGATAGTGGGGATGGAAAGTTTAGGGTCACAAATTAAGTGTAATTTATTCAAAAAAACGGGCAGTTCTATGAGCGAAAGATGCTTTGAGATTTTCGCGGGAGGCTTTCGGGATATGCAAAATAAATGCATTATGACGCCTACTTATGGAACGAAAAGTGTAGAAACGATTGACCGGTAGATCAACAGAACAAGCAAAGATTTTCAATGCAAATACAAAATCATTGAAAATCTTTATTTGTATTTGCGTTTGATGAACTAGAATGATCTACGAAAACGTCAAGAATTTGTTTTTAATTTCCAGCTTTAAAAATTGATTAGTGAAATATAAAATAACATACTTCTTCCCCCTGGATTTTCCGGGATATCAATAGCCTACTGTGATTTATTTAAAGCTTTTCACTATTTATTGCAAAAATAAAAGAACAATCGGATAGTACTTCACTGAGAATATACTCAAAACTAGGGGTTAAATACACTACGCTCTATGCGTACACTACGCTCTACCATAGTTCTGGGTGCAGGGTTGGTCCAGGGGGATTTCGGTAGCTTACTTCAGGTTTGGTCCAGGGGGATATCGGTAGCTTACTTCAGGTTCGGTCCAGGGGGAGCTCGGTAGCCTGATCCAGGTTCGGTTCAGGGGGGAACTCGGTAGCCTACTTAAGGTTCGGTCCGAGGGGAGCTCGGAAGGTTACTCCAGGTTCGATCCAGCGACGAGGTCTCGGTGTGGTAGTAGCCAAACCCCTTCCTGTAGAGTCTGCCGGCCAGTGAATGATTTGCAACAAAATGTGCGAAAATTTCACGAAATCGAGTTAAATCAATCGATAATTCACTTTGAAACTCGGCAAAAGATGTTCAAGCACTTTCCTTGATACTCGAAAATGGGTGTGACACTTGCAAAAAAATGCGGCTGTGCACTAGACTATGCACCGGCGGGGATCCAACCTGCGACCTTCGGATTTGAATTCTAGCTCGTTACCGACATGGCCATGAAATTATCGATTTTTCAAATATAAATTTCAATGTGTTTCGTGATGGGCTATCATATGCAAAAGGATCTGAGAAGATTGCTCGAGTTTGAAGCGATTTATAACGGAAAATGTGAAAGAAAAAATTTCCGTCACACACAGACAAACAGACTGACATTTCAATTTCCTATAAGTGGAGGAACTGTTATTGCATTATTGTACTACCCGTGCCAATATTGTTGTTATTTTTGCATAAATTCGTTTCTGCAGATAAACACTAAATTTTACAAAACATCTACAAAAAACATTGTATCGAGATGTTCGATATAAAAAAGTGCCAGTTGTGATGTCCAAAATTCACAGATGTTAAAGTATGAGGGGACAGTATGATGTTAAAGTTCCTTGCCATCTGATGATACCTCAAGTAAGGTTCCTCATGAAGTGCTACCCAGCGTCTACTCGCTTTGCGAATTTCAAAATTATCTGATTTTTATAATTTATTTGTGATATCCTGTTACTTGCGTGTCTCCCCCATTTTCTTCTTGGAATCAATCTCGTAAATAGTTCAAGAAACTCTTTGGCTTTCGACCATTTGACAATCTTGTCGAGACTTCTGGTGCCTGAATATCACAGTCTGCGACTTCTAAATGTCTGCTGACCGTCCCATTACTGATCATGTCATCATCATAATTTGTTCAACACTTGGAATCTTATCGCTGCCCCTCAATCTCTTCTGCTTCTTTCTATTGATTAAGATGCGCCGAATTTACGCATGCCGAATTTTCATAGTTCTACTGACTCTACAGGCGAGCAAATTTTGCATAACATAGTTATTTAGACTGTGTTTGAAGGTTCTTTTCACAATATACAACTTTCACTTCACCATCCTCTATATTCCGTTCATGTATATTACACTCGGCGGAGGATACTGCATTGGCTTGCTGTGCGAACTTCATTTTCTACCTTTTTCATTCCACCAAGTAAGCAAAGAGAGATAGAAAAAAAACATCGCGTATCACATGCAAAAGTGTGTGTTAGCAATAAACACAGATAATATTCTGTACTTCTCATTATGTCAAAAAATTAAAAGTTTTTTTTCTGCGTGGACTGAAATTATCATCCAAAAAAACAGCGATATTTGCAGGCATCATCTTCATAGTCCTTTTCTATCGCCATCAAAGCTTTTTGTGCTTCAAATCGATTTTCAAGTTGAAAGATGTTGCTTGCCATGGTAGATAATCATTTTTATATAGATTTAAGATTGGAGATATCTTTCAAAGCCTCTAATTCAAAAACTTCTTCATGAAAAGTAAAATTAGTTTTCCATGTTGAATATGTATTTCAAATTCAACACGTTCATTACTGATTTTTTTTCGTTTACAGCAACAGCGACTGTATTAATGCTTGGAATTAACGTTCTGCCCTTGTTTTACTCAATCAAAAATTGTATTCACAATTATGAATATTCGGAGCATTTGCTCAGAGAGGTTATTTCTAATGATGAGAGACCTACTATTTCAAGAAACTTTCAGCAATGTCCAAAATGCGACTGGATCGAAATGGAACGCAATTTTGGGGTATTGAGCGCGTCAGATGGAGAGGTTTGTATTCTCAACTATTTCATTAAAGCTATCTTGTTATTCAACTAATAAATACTGTTCATGGACCTGCTTCACAGATGTTGTCCTTCATTGTTGTCTCCACATCCATTGTGTACCTTGCATTCGGTATCTCCTGTGCCACTGATATACGACGAATCATACGAGCGCACCGGTTTGATTTTTTGATGTAATAACAATAAACGAAGAATTTAGCGCAATCGTCGGCGCTAAGATCACCGTGACTCTCAGGCAGGCACGCCAGTCTCTAATTCAGGTGAGCAATGCGCATCTGTGCGTTTTTTTCTTTCCTCCCAGTCGTTGTGGGTTGAGGGGGAACATCCCTTTTGGGAGTCTGAAGTGTCGCAAGATTAGCTCGCAGTTCTGGACCGTAACCTCGTTCACACACTCCCATTACCAGACAAACCGTCAGACAGCATTCCGCGAAAACGAGAATTCCCCCCCCCGCCTGATTCGATGTGGACTTTGATCATTCTAGGGTAGTGTACAAGGCCGTATTAGTGAGTGTCAATACTATTACACCCTTAAAATGGTACGATGAAGCAAACTGTCAAAATGATACTTCCTGTGTTTATCGAGGAGAGACAGCACACAACAGTGAGAGGGTGCCAACGTTCCTGTTTGGCAAGCATCAGAACTTCGCGTTTTGGCTTTTTGGAATCGTATCATTTTTTTTTAATGTAACAGTGATGTCATTCTCAGATCGCCATCTTCAGTGGCTTCTCAGCTGTTCCAATCTCCCTCTTCATGACGCTCGCTTTTGTAGAACTCGAAGACGGTACCTCACACAATTATTTTTCCGATATCAGTACGTTGGCGTAAAAATAGCATCACCTATCGTTCAACAAGTATAAGAGAGGAATCGCGATAGACTCGAGCATTTCACGGGCTGCAGGGACGTAGAAATTTATGATTTTTGATCTGGCTGAAAGTTTATCACAAGGTATAACAAACATTCCTCTATCGAATGGCGTTGGCAGAATTTCGATAAAAAATTTCGCAACAAAAAAACAACCTGGCTACTTCGGATTTTTTTCTTAAAAAGACAAAGTTTGAAAATTCATAACTCTCTTCAAAATGATGATAGAGATTTCTGGTTTGGATATTTGGATAGAGAAACTCCTCGACTACAAGGTGAAAATTCAAAATTCATTCTTGGCTCTTGTGCTGATGAGGGGCAGTAGCTTTTGCAAAATATATTATTACTTCCATAAAAGTAAAAAAGGCTGGCTCCCACCGCGTGCGTTCTGGTGATGGTTGTAGGCACTAATTGTAACCAAAATGTGAGCCAAAAAGGGCCATGCTTTTTAAAGTGGGCGCAGGTGACGTAAAATTTTTCGAAATCCGTCAAGTAAAAATGCAACGGAACCATTGTCAATTTTGCTGAAACAGCATTAAAACTATTTAAAACGAGAAAATACTTGGCTGTGACGAGTTTTAACTTATATTTTTGCTTATAAAATTTTTGAAAAATTTAAAAATATTTTAAATTTTAAAATTGTTTTTCGTATTTTCGATGTTAAATTTTTATATATTTTCATAGTTTCGTCTTCTCATTGTTAAAGATACTGCATAGATGAAGTTTGACTGGTTCAAGTTGTTTCACTCCGAAATTTTACAATGTTTACACATCAATTGTGTAATTATTATTTTTGCGTATTCAATCTCATCAGTGATATCCTGTTCTCATTGTATGTATTCCTGATCATGTATAGAACATTTCCTTTTTTGAAAGTGAGTTGATATCTATTCGAAGAAACGAGCTACAAAGTCAAGAAAACTGAGAGTCTGACGAACGACGCACGCTCTGCCTTCTCTAGCACTCTCTCATTTCCCCACTGGTCGCGATCTCGTTGGATTCTCCTCGGCGTCGTTGTTTATTTTCTTTATATCTCCACATTCGTCGGTGTGAGTGCGTGCACTTTCTTGCCGACTGATCGAGCACGGTGAGCTAATAGAAATAAATAGTAATCTAGAATCGTCGGTGGTCGTACTTGCTACTCATACGACCAGCTTTGGCTGCTAATCCAACCAACCGATACACAAGTCCGACCACTAGTGAATTTTTGTGGAGTGGCTATCCGTCCGAACACCAAATGCTAATAGTCTGGCAGCCGGCTGCTCTAGGTGCGAATTGCCCGACATGTTGGCCCACTTTTGTATAATCTTGTGGAAGTAAAAGTACAACCTGATCGTGCAATAACCACGGTCGTCATCGCAGGACGCACGCACCTCCCGAGATCTTCGACCTCTACAGAGTTGATCTGATGGACCCTCTAGTTGGATTCACCTATTTGGCCGTGAAGGTGAGCTCACGGCAAGTTTTCTTTGCATTTCGAGAATGTAAATAAATGAATTAACAAATGGTCCGACAAATGAGATTTATTCCAGCAACACGACACAGTTTCGGGTGAGCTTCGATGGCATCTTCCATCACTCCTCTCAATGAGTCTCTTCTCTTGCATGTTCGCGGGCACTGCGGGTGTCATTATTTTCTGCATAGTAGAGTTTGAAAAGTGACGCTACCCGACACTTCGAGTACCCGAGTGTGCAAAATGAGAGGGCGAAATGTGTCGGGTAATAAATGATTTCACTCCATTACCCGACACCCATATCGACCAATTTCAATGTTCATGTGAGTTTCTCGCTTCATTTTCACCGGATTCTCACGGGACGAACGGTCGATCGACAAATTCTCACATAGGAATTCATCTTCCTCAAAGATAAGCATGTTTATTTGCTATATTTATTGTGATTTATTACTAGACCAAAAGTTGTTTCTCCCTACTATTCTTTCAAAATGATTTGGACTGTTTTCCTCTCGTCTCGCCAATACATTCCCAGTTTTGAACATATTGTTAGAGTCCAAATCATAAAGTAATGTCATAAATATATTAGGTATCCCCATATGAAGCTGGCATGCAATGTCCTGTCGATTTGTGGCTTTCTCACGCAATTGGATCAGTACTGGTGGACCACTTTTTTTAAAAAATATTAGATTTGTCATCAGCCAGCCTTATTACAATAATTCTGGCTTTTATTCAAGTTTTATTCAATGAAAGTATCCCTGTAGTTATTCTATTTCGAATACTACTTTATGTTTACCTCCTATTTCAGCGTTCAAGTCTAACACACACGTATTAATCCTTCAGACAGCCGGCGTCTTGACGAGGTGTGCTTTGTTGATTTACCATTACTAAATTATGCATCAGGATTGCGAGAAAGTTTTGAGCGATTTCTGTGTGAAATTCGTATAGTGATGTTCACAAACTGAACATCACTATACGAATTGCACCATGGGCGAGTGATAGGAGATAGGGGCGAGAGAACAGTACTATCAATAACGAACGAGTAACCCTAGTTCCTATGAATACATTCAGTCGAGGCACACTTGAGGAAAATGTCAGTCGATATAAAGAGTACTGGCGATTTCCGCTGCAAAAGACTTGTAACGTTGTACTAATACAAATTAGATTTAAAGTATAGTTTATTATCTATTAATGGTTTATTACCTCTTAAAATAATGCGGAGGATTTTATAGGAAACTCAAAATCGCTCATATCTTTCTTGTCAACCCTATAGATCAGTATGATTACATTCATACCTATTCAAAATCTACTATTTCAGGTGACGTGCAACGGGACGATGGGAGGCATCATTCGTTAAACTGAAACACATTTCTAATGTAAACTTAAGACTGACAGACTATTTCAACACTTTTCAGACTTAAAAGATCAATATTTGTCATTTTGGGTGTCGGGTAATTGTTCATTTATGGATCCGAGTGTCGGGTAATTGTCCATTTCGAGAGCGAGTGTCGGGTCCATTTATTTTACGAATTTTAGAGGAAAGAACCGGTCGGGTCCGAATTACCCGACCCGAATTTCAAACTCTACTGCATAGTACGCACGAAAAGTGCAATACGGTGAGACGCTTTTGCGCTTTTGCGCTTTTGCACGCATTTTATCCAATGCAAAATTGTCGTGGAATTGGAGTTAAACGGATTTAGATGACTTCGGGATGTGTTCATTAAAGTAATCAACTCAATACAGCGCAATGGGCTCAGCTCTATCTTCGAAAACGAAAAGAGTGCAACAGAATCTTTTCAACTCATTACTCATTCAGGTATTTCCAAAATCCATTTTCTTTAAAGCTCCCTGTAAAATAGATATTCCCAGTCGGCAATTCCGATGGTATCTTCGTATGTCCCACTGGCCATTATGCTGTCCTTCCCTGCAATCTCCGGTAAGATCCTTTTAGTTTCTCTCCATTTTTGACCACAAAGCCATCAACACTTTTGTTTCACTCACATCTGCATAAATAAGTGGCACTTTGCAATTCAGGAATCTCACTCGGTTCATTTGGGAACTTTCTCATGCAAATAACGTCGATCTTTCCTGCCATCGATCCCTTCTTCGTCCTTTATTCCATCATTCCCTATAGAAGTGCCGTCATTGATCTCTTCAATATTCCGTGTGGTCGTTCTCATGGAATCGCTGATGCTACGAGTTCGAACATGAGATGACAACAACGTCCAGGCGAGGTCGACTTCAAACCGTGCAGACTGCTCTCATTGGAAATGCGTGTGTCTGGCAAATTTGAAGCATACTGAGAGCGGCTAGTGATCGAACGACAAAAATTTCATGTGTTAAAGATATTCGCGGGATAATTGACGATTATGATAACTGACAATTGCATGTTAAGGTTGGCAATTGATCAGAACTCTACATGCATAACAGATTTAAATGAATGAGATATCAGTTCATTACCACATATTTATCATTGAAAATTCGATTCACATCACGCTCACGTCGTGAGAAAACTCTTGGACTGTTTGGACATGACACCATGAAGCACTAATATAGGAATATGTGAAGCGTAAATTATAAATTAGGTTACATATCAGTGGACGAAGTGGATTATAAATGGAAACTATCACAATCAGGGCAAATAATAAATAAACAGACAGCGATTTGTCAGTAGGGTCTTGTACCTTGGTTAAGATCCATAACACGCAGCATCTCGAGGTCCTCTACGACATGAGCAGCCACTCTCTGCAAGAAGATTAGTCATTTAAAAGATTTTTTTCTTCATTTTATTGCATTATAAATTGGTCGTCCTAATTCACTGCACTTTCAATCTACAAATTTGATCGCAATTTTTTTTAATTATTCAACTCAAGATTGTTCAATTCCTGGTAAGGTTCCTTAAAGGGGCCTGGCACTGAAAAATAAGTTATTTTTATTTTAAAGAAAATTCTTTTCTGATTAGAATGCAAAAAATCGCATATTTTTACGATTTTTTTGAAAGGAGTTATGATTTTTTAAAGGTGCTCGCGTACCGGGCATTACTGTGTTTAGCGCGCTAAACACCGTAGCGCCCGGTACAGCAACTCAAATTCCGAACTTTGAAAAATCATAACTCCTTTCAAAAAAATCGTAAAAATATGCGATTTTTTGCGTTCTAATCAGAAAAGTATTTTCTTTAAAATAAAAATAACTTATTTTGGAGTGCCAGGTCCCTTTAATGGTATTGTTCCTTGTAGTGTCCCTATTGCCCACGGGAGCAAATCGGACATTGCAAGGAACAACGAAATCTTGAGTTTGAACTGATGTAAACTATCTGACCTCAGTGGATACGAGTAGACAGTACAACTCTCCAATGCGACTTGCATAGTCTGTAAGACCGACTGACTTGTAGAGAGCTTGAAGATCCCTCATTATGGCTGCTCGATTTGCCGTTGACAATCGATTTATTGATTCAGGAGCAGAGAGAGTATCTGCATTGGAGTAGAATTTCATTTTGAAAACCAGATAGATTAGGGGTTCAGAATTAGGGATGCCAAATGAAGAGCATTTTGAAAGTAATAATTGTTAATATAACCAAGGAATGTGAACCAATTGCTGTACCAAGTGTTTTAGTTTGTTCTAGTCATGTAATTGGATGATTTCTAAGTGAATTTCACAATGCTTTCATCCTCATTCACAAATAAGAGCTCAAAAACTATAAAAACTAGAAAAATCGCAGACTCTTCATGAAGAGTCGTTCACAGAAATGAAGAATGTAAATATTGGGTGATGAAATGTGCTCAGAGGTCTTGTGGATAAGATTGTCTACAGATGGGATCAAACTCTTCATATGGTTTGCTATCTCATTAGCATAATAAAGCCGTTTTTCTAAACCTCAAAATCGCGAAATTGCTCTTCATTTGGCATCCCTATTCAGAATCAATCCACCACGTCTGATCACTCTTTTTTTCAGAATTATCATTCTGCACCCCCCCCCTCCCCTCCGAAGACGCCGCTCTGACTTGACTGTCATATGTATCAACAAATAACCGAACCATTGACTAGATAAAACCGACTAGCGAATATAGACTACTGATCGATTATGTATATTCAATCCATTTTGCATTTAGAGTAATTTATTACATGATTTGAAGTTTTACTTTCCTCTAATTGAAAATTAATATTTCCCACCATTATTCCAGAATGCGAGAGCAAGCATCACTAGGAATTCTTCATCAGACAAATTCGCCCGTTTCATTGCTCCTCTCGTCTTTTCTACATTGCTCTCCAACATCTTACGAAGCGTGCTGAAATTAAAATATAACAATAATGCTAACTACCCGAGCTACATTAGACCAATGCTTACGTGTTTTCTCTACGATAATCAAAAAATCGCAAAAGGAGCCATTTGTCCCAAGATGAATTCCAAGATGTATACGTCAATAACTGCTTCTACCACCAACATTATGCCTTCCTCGATGTTTATATTCGACTCGCAATCTCTGAAAAAGTGTTCGGTGGTCGATATCGACAATGTCATTGTGTAGCTGATGAAACTGCAATACGTTATTCCCGATGTTGTGCTATGAAATTCACGCAAACATTTAGAAATCTTAACCAAGCATTGAAACTGAGAACCTCTCACGAATTCCGTTCCCCTTGTCGTGCACCTCCAACATCCGAGTACACTCCGCAGAGTGCACCCGGTCACTAGAGGAACGTTATTGGGTGCAAGGGGTACATCAGGTAAGTGGCCAAATACACGACACTATTATTATCAATTGGACTTAATGTTCATCATTGTCAATTTCTCTCTTTATATTAACATTTGTACAATATATTTAGTATAGTATACTCCATATAAAAGTAGTTCTCACATTGTCAGCTCATTTGGGAAAGCTTTGACTGCTCGGAAGGCAGATTCGATGATGTGAATTCGCTCAAAACACCCTCTTACTAGATGCCACTGTAATCACACATCATTGATAAAGAAGAACGAACTTTCGTTTTTCCTAGTGGTAATTTTGTGATGCAGAACAACGCGGTACACTTGTTTTTACGCTATTTGAATATATTTGTGCGTCGGAGTGCAATGTTATTTTGGCGGAATACTCCCATATTTATTCGAGACAGCTCACTTTTTCATGCTTTTGCAAATCCGCGAATTCTGGGAACGCGATTGAGGCGAAATCGTATATCGCCGACTGCATAATCTGCGTAGTTCGGCCCACGAGACCTTGGGTGCCAATTATCAGGGGCTGGAAAAAAAGGAATTACATTTACACTATGTACATAGATACAATTAATTTATGTAGTTGAATTTCAGCAAATAATTGAGCGCAATTCGCGCCTTTCACATTTTCTCTGATCGACGCACATGAACGAAATTAAATTTTACTATCGTTTACTATTTTTTTATATTTGACATTGAGTATGCAAACAGTGTGATATGGACATTCAACCGCGAAAACGGAACAAATAAAATGAAAATCGGAGAAACTCACATAAGATCCATCATCGATGTCCTGTGGATGCACCAATTGATCCACTGGTCTCAGGCACAATTCTGCGCATTTTCGAATTCGCGTCATCACACTGAAATTAATGAGTTCATAAATGCACTTGCATTTCTATCCTAATCCATTCATCTATGTATTATGCTATCCACCTTGTTATTAACACATTCATAGCAGTTTGTAGTTCTGAGCACGCGGAACTACTATTCTAGACGAAGAGAAGGCGAAAACAAAAAGTACGATAATGCAGATCAATGGGACGAATACCGTACTCACTTGTAAGCACACCGAATTCTATCGATAACTGGTGTTTCACTGCTTGTCGAGGGCAGATTGGGAAAACTGGAAAAGTATTCAATCATTAATCAATTTTTATTTCCTCCTTTATTTGTTTATTTTGCAAAACCCCTGGGTTATTCATTACAAGCTGGGTTTCTCAACGGTAATTAGGCACAAGTCAAAAACACTCGTAGTCCATTTCCCCCTACGGCCGCTCCACTCTCAACGCCCAAACACCCGCAAATATCCCAAATAAAAAGTTGGAGTGAGAGAGGGACAAAAATCAGGTACGTATCAGAAAGTTGGAACTAGACGTGCTTTATACTCCCCGCAGTCGTTGGATGCTGTGGGGCAGTGCTTGAATCCGCTTGAATGGGCGTTTCCAAGTCGATTTCAGTCTTGATTTCTTCCGTCTTTACTATAATATCCAATTGAGCTCGAGCGAAGATTTCCTTCATTAGATCGAATCGACAACGGCGACAATCGAGAATACGACCTGGAATTATTTTTTATTAATTCCTAAATCCACACATAAAGACCTGAAACTGTGAAAATGTGTTAATGGTATGCCGATGAGCATTACGTTATTCCACAGACCGGTCAACCCTACAGAAAAGGCTTCGGAGTGAAGTCACGCTGTCTCGCCCTAGTCTGTTGGTTTGTAATATCATGGCCTGTCGACCTAATGGTGTAATTTAAGACAGGCTGTTAGAAAGTGTGATCATAGCGTGAAGTTCCTCCACCCAACACATGCTTCGATCACACAGTGAAAACAGTACATGGAATTCCCAAAACAAAAAAAAACTTGAAAAGAACATTTAGCGCTGCTCAAAATCTTCTCGTTAGAGCGTCCATTTATCAAGATTCAAAATACACTCGCTAAGCGAAGTAGGTGCGATATTGTTTTGCCCTTTGACTGTGTACGGTGCGTAGTGAGTGGGTGGTAGAATCATGAGAAAAATATTTGCCAATTTACGCATTTCCACAACTTCCTCTTTCTGATGGTAATATTAGCAAACATCTTACGTTTTATAAGGGTGAACGAAGTAATCATACGCACAGCAATAACACAATTAAACAGACAAGGAAGCGTACAGGCAAATAGACAGAAAAAAGTTCTCACTAGAGTTGACCACTCGAAATAACCTTTGTTCAAGAACAAAGGAAGATTAACAACGAAACAAAGAACTGTTCCGGAACGGAGTCGAAACGCTTTGTTCTTTTTCGTTTCGCCTTTTCGAGTGGTCATCTCTAGCTCTCACCCTCTTTGGCGCAGTTTCCCGAGCTACGCTTGCACTGAATCTTGCACTTTGATCGTTTGGCGCGCCTGTAATTGAAGATTTCGAAAGATTGACTCACTCTTTCTTCAGTTTCTCCCGATTTTCCAAAGGGAAAAGAACAATTATGAGCGGAAAATTCTACTCTTACCGATAGAAAACAGCGCAGGCTCGGCAAGCGTCGATTCCCATGTGAATTTGCGAGATTACCGCACCACAAATCAGGCAGTTACGCACCTGCAAATGAATAATAGAAGGGAAAAAGTCGGGGATACGAGAGCAAAGATCTCTGTCTCTCTAACGACATACACAATTTCAGGAGTGGTATCGAACACCCGACGGAAAAGTGAGAAAAAAAATTTTACCTACAAATAGAAAATATGTATTTAAAGTATTTTTAGAAAATATGGGCATTATAGATTTAGAGTGGTTAAACACAGAGCGCAAATTTGGTAAGAAAAGTTTCTTAGAGAATGCTTTGCCAACCTCCCCATTAGAAACATTCTCTCGTTTCGGTGAACATATGATAAACTGTGTGGAATGAGGGTTGGTAAACGGGTGGTAAAAAAAGTTATTTGCGAAGGCTCAAAATATAATTTCCAATTATGAATACATCTTAAATTGCACTGTGAATAAGTAAAGCATAACATTTACCATTGCTTCGATACGTGGGGACGTCGTTTGAATGAAAAATGAAAATGAATTGAGTGTCAATTGAGATCACGGAACGATTGTGTGGAAGTGGCGACAACCTCCGGAAGGGAGGGGGAGGGAGAATGAGCACGCGCTGTTGTGCGACACTACACTTTCCCCCGTCTCTCTCTCTCTCTCTCTCTCTCTCTCTTCTCTTCTCTTTACCTCCTCGTCACTATGGCAGATTGGCCGTCTCTTCGTTGTGCGTACTATTTTTTTACTACGTACTATTATATACTACGTACTATTTATATTGCCTCACTATTTTTCGTTCTAAGTATTTCTAACCGTTATTCTTTTTATAATAGTTCTGTATTTTGCAATTCCAAATATTGTACTTACGCATTCCACGCATATGAATTATTATATTTTATTAAACTTGTACATTAATTATTTTGATTATTATCGGAGGGATCTTTGCAAAAGAAAAAAAAGAGTTGTGCCGCAGACGAAAGCCTCGACTGCGCTCTTTCATGGAATGCGTTTTAATTGGACAGTGTTGACAAAGAATTGAAGCAAAAAAGGAAGAGAGTGGAGAGAAAATAGAAGTAGGAAAAAAGAAAAGTTGGACTCTCTTTATCGATGGTGAACGAGGCAAATTCAAGTTATCGGATTGAAAGGGGAAAAGTTACACCTAAATCAATTATCCTGACAAAATTTTCGAAAATTTTGATTCGTGCATAGGACATTATCCATTCTGGAATACAATAGTAAATGTTTCAATGTTTTTTCTTGCTCAATACCATACGTCAAGAGATAGAAAATCTACCGGCTTCTAAGAGGACTTTTTCAAAATCGGGGAAATGAAGTAATTTCTACTCTAACAATAATCAATAAATGTGCTACGAAACTGCAATCTTTTTTATCTTGAAAAACGTGCTTCAGACGACGCATTTTATAATCTTCTACGAATTGATAAACGACAATCTGCAATGAAAAAATATTTTTAAAACTTTAATTTGTTTTTTACTTTGATTTTTTTTAATCGCTTATCAGGTCTATCGCAATATTGTTCATTTTACGCCGAGTTTGCACATCTTTATGTGCCCAATCGATGTCTCACCTCATTGGTGACGAGTAGACAGAACAATTCGCCAATTCTCATCACATATTCATTCACGCCTTTCGAAACGTAGTGAGTGTGCAAATCAGACATTATCGCTTTCCGATTCGCAGTCGCCAATCGATTTCGATTCAACCCAATCAACCATGGTTTGTCAATAAGGTCTAGTGTCACGATATACATCCAACAAACGCAGCATCTCCAAGTCCTCGATTACGTGGCCCGATACTCTCTGTATATTAATTATATAAGAAGATTAAAAATAAACCTTATAATTTTTATCGTTCTGCCGTTGAATGTCTTTTTTTGTGCTACCATCCGTCATGATTTTGCGATGAATATTGCCAATTGTACTATAATTCGATCGGACCTCAGTAGACACGAGTAGGCAGTACAACTCTCCGATGCGACTGGCATAGTCCGTCAGACCATTTGACTTGTAGAATGCTTGTATATCTTTCATTATTGCAGTTCGATTTCCTGTTGCCATTCTATTTATTGATTCAGGCGAATTGAGCGTATCTGCAATACGAATAACATTTTACCTATAACACTTGAACCATTCACTCATTGTCAGGTGGCCTCAGTAGTGACTGTGAGCCTAGATAAGGTCATTTACGTTTTTAGTTTATCATTTATTCTCTCAAGTCTCTATATATGACGCTGTCCGTGATAGATTCAACAATTCTCCAACAGAGCTCAGCACAGCTCAAAATTATCTCTCTGTTTCTCTCCATAAGTTGCCCCCCTGGGGTAGTTTTCGATGCTCTACAAGGTGGCGTCTTTCGTTTTTCAAGAATTTCACTATTGGCGCCAAAACGGCGCCGCGCCAGAATACGGAGAAATCGAATTTTGGAAATTATCTCTTTCAAAATTGCAGATAGAGCGTCACAATCTCACGTACTCTAACAGAATTTGATGGCGAATCTCGCTGACTAATTTATTTGTCGCTAATTAACCTAATTAGCCGGCAATTAAGAGTTTTTGACTCTTTATAGTGTGAAGGTCGTGTCATACCTCATTCGAACCGCCGTGCGATTCTGATCCTACCGTTATAATTTTGTGTGAAAGCTAGGGGTGGAAAGCACTTTCTCATTAGATTTAGACTTTAAAATCGATAAAAAGCAAGTTCACACTTGATTTTAAAGAGCAAAATTTGTCACAATGTGCATATAAAACAAATATTTTGTCTACATAAAACTTTCGCGAGATAAATTTGAACATGAAATATTTTTGCAAAATGAGCCGTCGCGGAGGGGAGTCGAACCCACGTGAGTCGGGTGGAACAAAAAGTGAGATTTTGGTACTATACGTAATGAAACGTAGTAAACTATTAATCATAATGCACTGTTGAAGGTAGATTTTATTTTTGCACTCAGAGGAGCTGTTTTGAGCGTTTTTAGCATCTAAATCTAATAAATCTAATGAGAAAGTACTTTCCACCCCTACTTTTCACACAAAATTATAACCGTAGGATCAGAATCGCAAGGCGGTTCGAATGAGGTATGACACGACCTTCACACTATAAAGAGTCAAAAACTCTTAATTTTCGTCTAATTAGGTTAATTAGCGACAAATAAATTAGTCAGCGAGATTCGCCATCAAATTCTGTTAGAGTACGTGAGATTGTGACGCTCTATCTGCAATTTTGAAAGAGATAATTTCCAAAATTCGATTTCTCCGTATTCTGGCGCGGCGCCGTTTTGGCGCCAATAGTGAAATTCTTGAAAAACGAAAGACGCCACCTTGTAGAGCATCGAAAACTACCCCTAAGCGCAAGTTATGGGGAGATTTCTTTTTTTGCTGTGCGGACCATTTGTTGAACCTATCGCAGACAGCCTCATATATACGAAGAGGCAGAAGCAAAAACATTTTTTTTAGTTTTTTGCACAATTTTTATTAATCTTTCTTCAACATTCTCTGATGAAAAATACAGGAATTTTTTTGTGTTAAGAATTTTTTGCAATCTGCTAGTTTTAATATGGAATTTCTTTCAAGAAGGGTGCGTCGACTATTTCATGAAAGACAGAAAAAAAATTAATGCTAAAATGCATAAGTAATTTATTTTCAACGCAAAAAATATGCTGTTTGAGCATTCTTCAGAGAACATAACCCTTTTCTTTGCCTCTGGTACTACTTGAACATTAATATTTTTACCATTATTCCAGAATGCGAGAGCAAGCATCACTAGGAATTCCTCATCAGACAAATTCGCTCTTTTCATCGCATCTCTCGTCCTTTCTGCATTATTCTCCAACGTCTTACGAAGTGTGCTTAAAAAATTTATTATTAACATGCTAATTAAAGCTAGTCATCATAATTTAGTAATAAATTACGAGAATATTTCCCTTGTCATCGGTATCAATACGAATTGACATTTTGAAAGCAAATTACTAAAATTCAAATTTAAAGTTTTAGATCACTTTTTTCCCGCCTCGACGTTATCGCTTGGTTCGCAATCGCTGAAAAAATGATCGAGAGTCGAGACTGAGAGAATCATTGTGTAGCTGAGGAAACTGTAATATATCTTTATAGTATTGTGCTAGGAAATTCCCGTAAATTTGCCAGATGTTACCGTCATAATGAAACGGAGTATTGTATCGCCTTTCAAGAATTCCATGTACCTTTCCTCGCACTTCTTGTATCGGGGTACACTCTGCAGAATATACCTGGGTACCACAGGAACATGACTGGGCACAAGAGGTACATTAACTAAATGTCAAGGTACACGAAATTCTTGAGCAGGAATTAGAGGTTGTACCTCGATTTCTCACCATTTATTCCCATTCGCACAAGATGTTTCCTAGTTCACACTCAAATTGTCTAAAAGTAGTTCTCACATTGTCGGCTCATTTGGAAAAACCTTGACTGCTCGGAAGGCAGATTCGATTATGTGAATTCGCTCAAAACACCCTCGTACTAGATGCCACTGTAATCACACATCATTGATAAAAAGGACAGAACTCTTGTTTTTCCTTGTGGTAATTTTTTGATGCTGAACAACGCGGTACACTTGTTTTTATGGGATTTGATTTTGTACGTCGGAGTGCAACGTTAATTTGACGGAATAATATATTTTTTCTCATTTTTTTATTCGAGACAGCTTACTTTTTCGTGCTTTTGCAGTTCTGCAAATTCTGGGAATGCAACTGAAGCGAAATCGAATATAGAAGATTGCAGAATTTGCGTCGTTTTCGCCGCGAGACCTTGAGTGGGGGTTATGAACGGCTGCAATTTATTACAATATTATAAATTTTTGTTAAATGGTGGTGAATAGTTTTGGAAGAGTATTACTTATCATGGAAGAGTATTACTTATCAAAGAAAATTATAGATTCAGTGACCTACTGAAACCAAAAGGCAACCAATACTCAAATTGTTACATGTTTACGTCGATATCCCAAACGATGGATTGAAGTATAAAATAACTTACAAATGAGCCATCGTCAATTTCTTGTGGATGAACGAATTGATCCACTGGTCTCATGCAAAGTTCGGCACATTTCCGAATTCGCGTCATTACACTGTAATAATATTTGCAAATACCCTAGTATTCATAACGGTGTTGTCCGAGTTTGAAGACCTCCGACCACAAAGATATCTTCCCGCATGCCCATTTACCTTCATGACAAGTTAAATCCGTTTCTGTGTCTGTACTCTATCCTAGTCCATACATCTCTGTATTATACTGTCCATCTTGTTATTAGCACATTTTTAGTAGTTTGTAGTTCTCCTATAGCACGAGGAACTACTATTCTAGACGCACAGAAGGCGAAAACAAAAGTACGGTAGCGGGGACAATGGGACAAATACCGTACTCACTTGTATCCACATCTAATTCTATCGATAACTGGCGTTTCACTGCTTGTAGAGGGAAGATTGGGACAACTGCAAAGTAATAAATCAATTTTCGATTACTCTTTGATAAATTATCTTAGAAAAAAAAAAAAAAAAAAAAAAAAGGGGGGTTTATTCATTTGCTTACGTTATATTGCCCGCAGAAGAAGTCGTTGGTTGCTGTGGGGCAGTGATCGAATCGTGTTGAATTGGCGCTTTCGAGTCGATTTCACAATCCGTCTTGATATCTTCCGTTTTTATCATGATATCCAATTGAGCTCGTGCGAAGATTTCCTTCATTAGATCGAATCGACAACGACGACAATCGAGAATTCGACCTGCATTTAAAATATCTTTTTATTCATGTCGGACAGAAAAAAAACGTAAATTATACATGAGCCATTTCTTTGATCTTAGGACTTTCGCTATGATTGGGCAGTTGCCAAAAAAACACATGATAAACGAAGTAAGTGCGGTATTGTTTTGACCTTTTCCTGTGCGCGGTATGTTGTGTGGGAGAGGAAGAAAACGTTAGAACAACATCTGTCAATTTGCGCATTTCCACATCTTGCTGGCATGTTATGATCAAATAGCGTACGTAATAGGTAAGAAAACTAAGTAATCAAACTAAAAGTACAGGAGTAAAGATCTGAGAAGAACATGTTAGAAAACAGATATGAGAATGCGTATGCAAATAGGAAATGATAGACAGAAAATGACGCGTTCTCACCCTCCTTTGCGCAGTTTCCAGAGCTACGCTTGCACTGAATCTTGCACTTTGATCGCTTGGCACGTCTACAATTGACGATTTCGAAATTTGTTTCTCTTTTTAACGAGTAAGGCGCGAAAAATCCTAACCATACCGATAGAAAACAGCGCAGGCTCGGCAAGCATCGATTCCCATGTGAATTTGCGAGATTTCTGCATCACAAATCAGGCAGTTACGCACCTGCAAATGAGTTAGAGAGGGGAGAAAAGGATGATTCGAGAACAAACGCCGTTCTTATCTCTCTAATTACCTTCACACTGGTAGGAATGATATCGATCGCTCGACGGAAAAGCGACAATACTACTGATCACCCTGCATGCTTATTGCAAAATGCAATGATACATTTGTCATTATGAACATTCAAAGAAAAGTGGTAAAGGGTGAAGATGCTAGGTCTGCACGGCGGTCTCAACAACCCCTGACAATAAGTAGCAAACGGGGGGAATACTGCTCTGAACAGCGAATGTCGCTGTGCACGAGTACTACATACTTACCATTACTTCGATTCCAGAGAAAGGAGTTTGAATGAATTGAGTGTGAATTGAGACCACGGATCGATTGTGGAAGTGGCAACAACCACTGGAAGAGAGAGGAGGGAGAATGAGCTGTTGTGAGCCACTACACTTCGTCTCTCTCTCTCTCTCTTTCTCTCTCTCTCTCTCTCTCTCTCTCTCCCTCTCTTTCGCCACCTCGTCGACACTCTGGCCGATTGGACGTCTCTGCGTTGTGTGCACTATCTAATCGGAGATCGGACACAGTATTGACACAAAGAGAATGGAGTGAAGAGACAATGAGATAATGGAGAGATTAGATAAGATCGAATATTTTGCTTCTAAGAAAAGAGGTGTACGATGTGATGTAACTCCTAAATCAGTCTCATGACACATTCCGACAAACATTTCAAAAATTTCATTTGCATGGGGCAAACAGTATCCACTTACTACTGTTTAAAAAAAGAAACTTATTTCCTTTGAATTCAAGGATTTGGTAAATCGCCAGGTGCAGGTCATGCATCTTATTATTGTTTTCTAAATTTGACTAGGAGCCCCTCTTTCTAATACTGGTTCAACAGCTGTCGCCCTATCACCAAAATTATTCCTATTTATGCGCTTCCTACTGGTATTTTTTTTTGCTTTTTAACTACCATACGCACTACTTTTCTTGCTTTTCTAATTAAGACGTCTAGTACGATTTTAGAATGTATCCTGGCACAAAATATACGACATGCGATGTCTCCGAGGAATGATTGCAAGTGCCATCTTTCTTCTTTTTGGCACCTCGAATATTGCGCAATCTTTTTCAATTTTAAGCGAAGAATACGCTTTTTCTGTGTTCGATGTCTCACCTCATTGATGATTTGCAGATTTGCCAATTCGCCGATTTTCATCGCTTTTTCTTATAAAAACTAGCAGGGTGTGTTGAGGTTAAACTACGTTATGGTAGGGTGCGCACTACGTTTTCAAAGTATGGTTCAGGGGGACGTTCAGTTGCAGGGCACAGTTCGGTCCAGGGGGAGCTTTGCAGCCGACTCCAGGCTCGGTCCAGGGGGGAGCTCTGTAGCCGGCTCCAAATTCGGTCCAGGGGGAGCTCGATAGCCGGCTCCAAGTTCGGTCCAGCGGGAGCTCGATAGCCGGCCCCAGTTGACATTGAAGCTCGACTTATGTTGGGGAGTGTTAATCGCTACAAAGAGTACTGGCTTATTCCGTTGCAAAAGGCTCGTGAGGCTGAGAGCGATCGAAAAAAGTTGCCACTACGCCACTTCGTGGCTCCGTGGCAACTTTTTTCGATCGCTCTCAGCCTCACGAGCCTTTCACAACGGAAACGCAGGATACAGTGCGTTCAGAACTTTTAGAGCAATTTCGGAAACGTTTTCTATGATCCCCTACGCTCTCTGAATCATTTTGGAACTTTTTGAAATTTTCGATTTTTCACGTTAGAACGTGTTAGAACACGTTCAGACACGTGTTCGACATCGCAGAACACTTTTCCTGTGATCCCCTACGCTCTCTGAATCATTTTTGAACATTTTGAAAATTTCGATTTTTCACGTTAGAACGTGTTAGAACACGTTCAGACACGTTTCTGACATCGCAAAACACTTTTCCTGTGATCCCCTACGCTCTCTGAATCATTTTGGAACTTTTCGAAAAGTTCGATATTTCAAGTTAAAACAAGTTGGAACACGTTCAGACACGTTTCTGACATCGCAAAACCCTTTTCTTGTGATCCCTCACGCTCTGCGAACCAATTGGGAACTTTTCGAAATTTTCGATTTTCACGTTAAATCGCGTTCTCAACGGAACCGCAGGATACCGTGTATTCAGTTCGTATGTACTCGTCGTGCGTGTTTGTACACGTTTGTGACATCGCAGAACACTTTTCCCACGATTCCCCACGATCGCCGGTTCATTTGGGAACTTTTTGAAATTTTCGATTTTCCAAGTTAAAACGTGTTAGAACACGTTCAGACACGTTTCTGACATCGCAAAACACTTTTCCTGTGATCCCCTACGCTCTCTGAATCATTTTGGAACTTTTCGAAATTTTCGATTTTTCACGTTAGAACGTGTTAGAACACGTTCAAACACGTTTCTGACATCGCAAAATACTTTTCCTATGATCCGCGACACTCCCTTCATCATTTGGGAAAATATCGAAAATTTAGATTTTTCACTTTAAAACTCGGCAAAACAGGTGAAAACGTGTTTCACGTTACTCAAAAAAGTGTTAGAACGGTTTCTGGCACTTGCGAAAAATGCGGCAAAAGGTTTGCCCGCGGCGGGGGTCGAACCTGGGGGTCTCGGATTCAAAGTTTGGCTCGTAACCCACTTGGCTATGGATTTCGTTAATTAAATTTTGTAAAATTTGAAAGGTATTCTGGTCGGGAATCATATGCAAAAGGATTTGGGAAGATTTGAAGCGAATTATAAGGAAAATGTGAAAAACGTGACCGCCGGACACACAGACAGACACACACACACACACACAGACAGACAGACAGACAGACGTTCTGAAATAATAGTCTTTAGTAATTCGGTATCGCCTTATTTATCGTTTCAAACTCGAACCGGATCGCATTCACATCGTGATATCTTGTGCTGTTGAGACAAAACAAATGAGAATCAATTAAAGGAATAGGCGAAGCGAGCAGTATAAATTATGCCACAGATCGTTACAAGAGGTGGATTATTAGTGGAATCGAACACAATCTGGACAAGTAAAGTAAAAGTTGTCAATAAGGTCGCATATCACGGAAGACATCCATTACACGCAACACTTCCAAATCCTCCACGACACCTGAGGCCACTCTCTGCAAATATATTTATATATTATAGATAAAAAAATTATTTAAAATATTTTTATTAATAATATTAATCATTTCGAACAGAAACGGTTGCAACCAAATTCGTAGACTGAGTTCACTTCACCTTTCTGTCTACGAAATTACTCCTGATTCGGAACCCTCTTTTTTATCTTCTCGATTATTTATTACTAAAGACTATTATTTCAGAACGTCTGTCTGTCTGTCTGTCTGTGTGTCTGTCTGTGTGTCTGTCTGTGTGTCCGGCGGTCACGTTTTTCGCATTTTCCTTATATTTCGCTTCAAAATCTTCCCAATTCCTTTTGCATATGATTCCCGACCAGAATACCTTTCAAATTTTACAAAATTTAATTAACGAAATCCATAGCCAAGTGGGTTACGAGCCAAACTTTGAATCCGAGACCCCCAGGTTCGATCCCCGCCGCGGGCAAACCTTTTGCCGCATTTTTCGCAAGTGCCAGAAACTGCTCTAACACGGTTTTGAGTACCGTGAAACACGTTTTCACCTGTTTTGCCGAGTTTTAACGTGAAAAATCGAAATTTTCGAAATTTACCCAAATGATGAAGGGAGTGTCGGGGATCATAGGAAAAGTATTTTGCTATGTCAGAAACGTGTTTGAACGTGTTCTAACACGTTCTAACGTGAAAAATCGAAAATTTCAAAAAGTTCCAAAATGATTCAGAGAGCGTAGGGGATCACAGGAAAAGTGTTTTGCGATGTCAGAAACGTGTCTGAACGTGTTCTAACACGTTCTAACGTGAAAAATCGAAATTTTCAAAATGTTCAAAAATGATTCAGAGAGCGTAGGGGATCACAGGAAAAGTGTTCTGCGATGTCGAACACGTGTCTGAACGTGTTCTAACACGTTCTAACGTGAAAAATCGAAAATTTCAAAAAGTTCCAAAATGATTCAGAGAGCGTAGGGGATCATAGAAAACGTTTCCGAAATTGCTCTAAAAGTTCTGAACGCACTGTATCCTGCGTTTCCGTTGTGCGCCACTTCGTGGCTCCGTGACAACTTTTTTCGATCGCTCTCAGCCTCACGAGCCTTTTGCAACGGAATAAGCCAGTACTCTTTGTAGCGATTAACACTCCCCAACAAGTCGAGCTTCAATGTCACCTGGGGCCGGCTATCGAGCTCCCGCTGGACCGAACTTGGAGCCGGCTATCGAGCTTCCCCTGGACTGAACTTGGAGCCTGCTAAAAACCCCTGGACCGAACTTGGAGCCTGCTACCGAGCTTCCCCTGGACCGAACCTTCGGCCGGCTGCAAAGCTCCCCCTGGACCGATCTTGGAGCCGGCTACCGAGCTCCCCCTGGACCGAATTTGGAGCCGGCTACAGAGCTCCCCCCTGGACCGAGCCTGGAGTCGGCTGCAAAGCTCCCCCTGGACCGAAATGTGCCCTGCAACTGAACGCCCCCCTGAACCATACTTTGAAAACGTAGTGCGCACCTACCATAACGTAGTTTAACCTCAACACACCCTGCTAGTTTATTTATTTGATACATCCGCGAGGGTGTGACGGCAATTGAGTCGTTTTTTGTAAGTGTTGTTCTAATGTTATTTGACTTCGGATGTTTTCTACAAACAAAAATGCGAATGAACTGATCTTAAAAATCGAATGAACCG
Source organism: Pristionchus fissidentatus (assembly GCA_036245785.1). Taxonomy (NCBI): domain Eukaryota; kingdom Metazoa; phylum Nematoda; class Chromadorea; order Rhabditida; family Neodiplogasteridae; genus Pristionchus; species Pristionchus fissidentatus. The sequence continues at coordinate 16,060,393 of BTSY01000004.1, forward strand.
AATGAACTAACACAGCGTTTTGGCGTGAAATTTTATTAGAACATTTGGGATAATTGATTGGCACAGGCTGATTTCCAATGAACAGTCTCTCTGACTTTCTCTCCTCTCTCGTTGACCCCTTCCCATAGAGAGACAAGCTCCCTCTTGATCTACCTTTCTCCCACACCCCCTGTAAATTGACGTGTAGAAATCGTACCTCACATGATACGAGAAGACAGAACAACTCTCCGATGCGGCTTGCATAGTCAATGAGACCGATTGACTTGTAGTAAGCCTGAAGATCTCTCATTAGTGCAGCTCGATTTGCTATTGCTATTCGATTGATTGATTCTGGCGCCGAGAGCGTATCTGCAATGCGATTAGCTTGTCACTTATGGTAAGTGTGTTGCCACTGATCCTTAAAGAACCTTGCAAAGATACCGACATTATAGTCCATTGATCACGGGGAAAAAATTGAAAATATTCAGACTCTACGTTTTATTTAAAAGAACGAAAGTTCACTATTATAATTTAGCGCGATTAGTGTGAATAAAGGCTCGATTCAGGATTATATGCGAATAAGGCGCTATTTTGCTTGTTTTGCGACTCTTCAAAATAATGTTCCCCTACTATTATTCCAGAAAGCGAGAGCGAATATCACAAGAAATTCCTCCTCAGACAAATTCGCCCTTTTCATTCCATCTCTCATCTTGTCAACATGACCTTCCATCATCTCACGAAGCGCGCTGAAATATTGTATATAATATTTTAATAATACAAAAAATATATTTAAAATAAAATAATTTAATTTATAATAATGATTTTAGTAATGGTGTAAATTAAGATAGGTGCTGCACTAAAAACCTTGTAAAAATACGAGGTGTTCTACGGTAATCAATAAAACCTGCGCAAAACGAATCATTTGTCTCTAAATGAATTGGAGTTTTGATATCTAGATAGCTACTTCCACCACTCACATTTTCCCAATTTCGGTGTTTATATTCGGCGCTCAATCACTGAAAAAGTGTTCACTGGTTGCAGCTGACAGTGTCATTGTGTAGCTGATGAAACTGTAATGTTTAATTTTAAAAATGTATTAAAGGGAGAGTTACCCCATGTTTGAATTCGCGCGAATTTCGATGGTCTCACCACGAAACAACAAACTTTCCTTCCCTTTTCCGGACTAGTGTGATTCCCTGGATGCGAGGTCACCTCTCCTCTCTCGCACTCTCTTTGATCTACTCAGTCTCTCTTCTCCTCTCGTATCTCTGGCCCCTCCTCTATTCCCCAATCTCTCGTTTCCCCGATTCCCCAATGTCTGTTCTCTCTCCAAGACAGACAGAGGAGGAGAGGTCAATCTCTAGTTTTTTTCTAAGGGTATTTCTCCCTTTAATGCGTATTGAAAATGTCGTTTAATTTGCATGTTTTTATTTTAAAAAATAAAATTATTTAGCAAATTCATCATAACTTTTGGAAAAAAATAGTTTTAGCCGTCTTATATTTAGGTTCGAGTAAGTGCTTACATTATTGGGTCATTCGGAAAAACTTTGTTTGATCGGAAGGAGGATTCTATATTGTGAAGTCGTTCAAAACAACCTCGTACTAGATGCCACTGCAAAAACACATCATTGATAAAAAGGACGGAACTTCTGTTTTCTCCTGGTGGTAATTTTTTGATGCTGAAAAATGCACTACACCTGTTTTGACGCGATTTGAAGATCTCTGTACGTCGGAATGCAGCGTAAATAGTACCTTATTTGTCCAAGAGCGCTCACTTTTTCATGTTTTTGCAAATCCGAGAATTCTGGGAATGCAATTGATGCGAAATCGTATATCGCCGACTGCATAATTTGCGTAGTTCGACTCGTAAGGCCTTGGGTGCCAATGATCGTGGGCTGAAATGAAAAACTACAATTAATTACATTGAATTTTACGAAAAATACACGTAGTCCTTTAAAATATTAATGAAATGAGACTCACATAAGATCCATCATCGGTGTCCTGTGGATGCACGTATTTGTCCACTGGTCGTATGCACAATTCGGCGCATTTCCGAGTTCTCGTCATCACACTGTAACTGTCCACGGTCATCCTTATTTATATATTTATAAATGCATTTGTGCTAAAATTTCCATCCACAGATCTATGTTTTATGCTCTCACCTTGTTATTAACGCTTTTATAGCAGTTTGTACTCCGACAGCACGAGGAACTACTATTCTCGGCGTAAGGAAGCATAAACAATCGCATATGTAACAAATACCGTACTCACTTGTATCCACACCGAATTCTATCGATAACTGGCGTTTCACTGCTTGATTGGGCAACTGCAAAACAATATTTTTTCGAAAATGTCATATTTTTTTGGAAACATGTATCCATTACATTCTAAGCTGTTGAAAGAAAATATAAGACAAATAGGTACTTTATATTCGTAGACGTTGTTGGAATCGTTCTCGAGTAAGGTTGAATGGTCGGTTCCGAGTCGAATTCAGTATCTTCCGTTTTCACTATTATGTCCAATTGAGCCCGCGCGAAGATTTCCCTCATTAGGTCGAATCGACAACGACGACAATCGAGAATTCGACCTGTAATAAAAATATAGTTTTATTGTCATAATTAAATTTATTTAATTATTCACTCCTCGACCGTAGTACAGTGAAAATATCCAAAGAAAACGTAAACCATCTAGAAGTTTTCTTTAGGCCAAGAGTCGCGGCTTGCCCTGTATCAAAATACACTCGATAAGCGAAGTCATGGCAGTATAGTTTTGCCCTTTGACCGTGTACAGTGTATAGTGTGGGGAGACAGGAGACGCGAGAGAAAAACATCTGTCAATTTACGCATTTCGACAACTTCCACTTTCTGAAACTGTTATAACACAGGAATTCTGAGAGATGGCAGTTGGCGTTTGACAAAATATTCAAAATGGTCCTATTCTTTCACTACTATGTGCGTATAATAGCACCAGGGTATGAACTTTTTTGAAACATGCTTCAGAGCCGTAAGGTGTCGCATACCTAAAAGCCGGTTCTATGTAATTTTAAAATTCAAAACTTCGTAACTTTTTTTAAAGTCATCCAAAACATTCGTTCAAAAAAGCGATCGAATTGTACTTTCATTTTAAACACATCTTCTGTTCAGCTGAAAATGTAATATTGATTTAATGACCTCAAAAAGTTGAAAATTTGTTTTTCCGACCAAAAAAACTGCTCTCCTGAAAAATTTTCTCGAACGTATAAAGAAATTGACGACGGAATCTGATTCTACATCGAAAGTTACCTCAAAGATCAATTTTGTAGCCAATTCGGAAATGGGCGTTTTTCAGGAAACTCATTTGAAGGCAAAAAAGCCCTATGAAAGTGCCTCAGATCGAAAAATCCGAAATTTCACATTTTGTCAAATCCGCTTCTAATCGTTCGGAAACATTGTTAGGCACTTTAGGGTTGCATTTTGAGCAGTTGTATACCCGTACCACATTGTGTAAAGCAACAAACAGACACCGTATTCTGAGTGAAAAATTGATTTAATATATTGCCGATTAGGAATGGTTTATGTGCCATATTAAGCCTCTTCACTACTTTAAACGATTTAATACATTCGGAAATGTTGATATAAAGCCATTAGAGACGTTTCTGGAACAAAGTGATATTTCGAATTTTTCGATCTGAGGCACTTTCATAGGGCTTTTTTGCCTTCAAATGAGTTTCCTGAAAAACGCCCATTTCCGAATTGGCTACAAAATTGATCTTTGAGGTAACTTTCGATGTAGAATCAGATTCCGTCGTCAATTTCTTTATACGTTCGAGAAAATTTTTCAGGAGAGCAGTTTTTTTGGTCGGAAAAACAAATTTTCAACTTTTTGAGGTCATTAAATCAATATTACATTTTCAGCTGAACAGAAGATGTGTTTAAAATGAAAGTACAATTCGATCGCTTTTTTGAACGAATGTTTTGGATGACTTTAAAAAAAGTTACGAAGTTTTGAATTTTAAAATTACATAGAACCGGCTTTTAGGTATGCGACACCTTACGGCTCTGAAGCATGTTTCAAAAAAGTTCATACCCTGGTGCTATTATACGCACATGGTAGTGAAGGAATAGGACCATTTTGAATATTTTGTCAAATGAACATGTCTCAGATTCATGCAATCTCTCAGAATTCGTCTCATAAGAGAGGAATCGGGAGAGAATCGAGCATTTTTGGGATTCCAGGTCACTTGGAAATATCATGATTTTTAAATTTCCCGAAAATTTTAGGCAAAGTACTACAAAGTCTCCTCTATCGAATAGCGTTGCCAGAATTTTTTAAAAACATTTAGTATTGGAGTGAAACACAAACAAACCTGGTATGTTTGGCATTTTTTTCCAAACTTGCAAAGTTTGAAAAATCATAACTTCCTTCAAAATAAAGGTACAGATTATCGGTTTGGTTTTGAAGATAGAGACAACAGTTGGCTACAAACTACAACCAACCTTTTCAGCCCGCTTCATGCCGCGATGCGGGGTGGTCGCTTTTGTAAATAATGTTATTATTTTCTCAAAAGTTAAAAAGAAGAACCCCCTCCTAGTACGTTATTGTGGTATTCCAGCCAGAATATGAAATGCCGGAGAGGACGTATTGTAAAGAAGCGCACAAAAAAGTGAAATCTGGTTAAAATTTTTCATCGTAAAGTGGGGTCGATAAGTCTCATTTGGGGTTTAATCCAATGAAAACGAACTAAAAATAATATTTAAGTTATTTAAAATACATTTTATCAGGTTGTTTTTCGATTAAAAATTTTTGAAAAATATAAAATCTGAATTTTGATTATATTTATTTTTCTCTGGTTCGAAGTTCTAGTTTCCTGCAAGTATCATAGTATTGTCGAATATAAATTTTAAAATGCGTATTTCTCCATATTATACTCTGTAATCATTTTTACCTAATTTTTCATTTGCAATAATTAACAATATTATTCATAAATTCAAATGCTACATTATGCCTCGACACTTCATCAACGGTATCTTCAGGAGATATTCAACATTCGTCCTTTTGAAAGTGAGTTGCTATCTATTCGTAGAAAGAAGCTATACCGTCTAGAAAACCGTGCGTTTGACGAACGACGCGCGATCTGCCTTCTCTAGCACCCTCTCACTTCAGCACGCTCTCTCGCCCAGGTTCGGGCCCCGAGCTGGGCGTGAGTCTTTTGCCAGAGCCTCGCCTCAAAGGAATCAAGCAAATTCTATCTGAAACACTTCTTATGAAGTTAATGTAACTATGGCAAAAGATTGGTTCTATGGCCGGGGTCCGAACCTGGGCGAGAGAGCGTGCTGAAGAGAGAGAGTGCTAGAGAAGGCAGATCGCGCGTCGTTCGTCAAACGCACGGTTTTCTAGACGGTATAACTTCTTTCTACGAATAGATAGCAACTCACTTTCAAAAGGACGAATGTTGCATATCTCCTGAAGAAACCGTTGTGACGAGGCATATTGTGGCGTTTGAATTTATGAATAACATTTTTAATTTATTTCGAATGAAAAATTCGGTAAAAATGATCACAGAGTATAATATGGACAAATACGCATTTTAAAATTTATATTCGACAAGACTAAGATACTTGCAGGTAACTAGAACTTCGATCCAGAGAAAAATAAATATAATCAAAATTCAGATTTTAAATTTTTCAAAAATTTTTATTCGAAAAAGGACCTAAGAAAATGTATTTTAATCAACTTAAATATTATTTTTAGTTCGTTTTCATTGGATTAAACCCCAAATGAGACTTATCCACCCGACTTTACGATGAAAAATTTTAACCAGATTTCACATTTTTGTGCGCTTCTTTACAATACATCCTCTCAGGCATTTCATATTCTGGCTAGAATAAGTGCCCACACATACCACAATAACGTACCAAGAGGGGGTTCTTCTTTTTAACTTTTGAGAAAATAATATCATTATTTACAAAAGCGACAACCCCGCATCGCGGCATAAAGCGGGAATGAAACAGTTGGTTGTAGTTTGTAGCCAACTGTTGTCTCTATCTTCAAAACCAAACCGCTAATCTGTATCTTTATTTTGAAGGAAGTTATGATTTTTCAAACTTTGCAAGTTTGGAAAAAAATGCCAAACATACCAGGTTTGTTTGTGTTTCACTCCAATACTAAATTTTATAAAAAAAATCTGGCAACGCTATTCGATAGAGGAGACTTTGTAGTACTTTGCCTAAAATTTTGAGGAAATTTAATAATCATGATTTTTCCAAGTGACACTCCATCCTCGAGTTTCCCCCGATTCCTCTCATAAGTAAATGGGTAAGGAAAAGGAAGTACATATTAACGGAAGTAGGAAAAGAAAGTAATCGAGCTGGAGGTTCCTAATTAACGCGATTTCAAAACATGACAATAAACTGTTATGAGAGGAGAGGCATAGTATATGTCTACAACTTAAGGCTTCTGGGCTGGCGAGCGACGAAAAGATTTAAAGTGCCCTTTAAGACTTTTATTAAATTTTCACTCTCTAGCCAAGAAGTCTAGAGTCGGATTTCCTTCCGAGAAATTTTCGAAATTCGTCTAACTCTTGCACAGAGTTTTTCGGAGATTTCCGCGAGCAATCAGAAATTATGCGGGGAGAAATTTGAAGCTTACCGATAGAAAACAGCGCATGCTCGGCAAGCATCGATTCCCATATGCATTTGCGAGATTTCTGCATTACAAATCAAGCAGTTACTCTCCTGCGAATGAATAATAAATGAAAGAACGGTGTGGATACGCGAAAATAATTTTTTTTCTCTTTCTAATTACCTACACAAAGTAGGAGAGGTATCGATCGCTCGACGGAGATATGGATATACGAATAACTGTATTTTCATGGCAAATATGATGATGCAGCCGCTCTTATTGAAGGGTAAAACAGGATAAATTGGGTAGGAGAAGGATTCTCCAAGTTTTCTTTTTTTAAGAAAACGATTCTCCCGGCTCCTCATCCCTTTCACTCTCTGGTTTCGGAGAGAGCGGTGCTTTGGTGTGAGACAGCGCATCGAATGAGCGCATCGAACTAAGAAGAGAAATCGTGGAAAACCGTTCTCCTAGAAAACTTTCGCTCATTGGTAGTGAAGGGGTCAAAAGTCAAACTTTCACTTACCATTTTTTCGAAACGCGTGAACGGAGTCTGTTAGAATTGAGCGTGAATTGTGATCACGGATCGGGGGAAAGTGGCGACAACGTCAGGAAGGGAGGGGAGGGAGAACGAGCACGCGCTGTTGTGCGACACTACACTTTCCCCGTCTCTCTCTCTCTCTTTCTATCTTTCTCTCTCCCTCCCTCTTTCTTTACCTCTCTCTCTTTCCTATCTCTCTTTCCCTTTTCTCTCACTCTAAGAAAAACATTATTTAAATTTTGCTCGTATGGGGCAATCAGAATTCATTTAATATTGAAAAGAAAGTGCTCGTAAACAGGCGTGAATTCCATAAACTCTCATAAGATGAATTGAAATGGTAAGACCAACGGAAGGAGATGGGAAATGTACCGGCTTTTATGACGAGTGATAAGTGACGAAGAAAATCACATTTTGAAGAGAAAACAACGTAATTTCTACTCTAACAATAATCAGTAAATGTGCTAAAATTATAAATTTCTATCTTGAAAAACGTCCATGAGGCGAATCAGTTTATTGTCTTCGATGATTTGAGAAGCGAGGTTCTGCAAAAAGAAAATAGTTTTTTAAACTTTCCTTTACTTTCACTTCTCTTGTTATTAAGAACCCATTTCTCGTATTATTTTGTTTTCTTTCAAAATACGCCCGTTTCATGGCACAACAATCGAGTTATTATTTGTATCGGGTTGTGCACTTTTGAATCCGGTTATGCTCGAAGGACGTATCGCGGCATAATTTTTACAATGCGATTTTTTCTAGCACATCTTATCGCAATCTTGTTCATTTCTACTCGATGATTACGCGTTTTTCTGTGTCCTGTCGATTTCTCACCTCATTCGTGACGAGAAGACAAAATAATTCGCCGATTCTCATCGCGTATTCACTCACGCCTCTCGAAGCGTAATGCGCGTGCAAATCGGCCATTATCGATTGTCGATACGCAGTCGCCAATCGATGTATCGATTCCACTCCAGCGATCTCATCTGAATATTCATTTTTTAACCTTTGCATTGCACTCTCATTTCTTAGAATATTCCTACATAATTACCAACTTTCTCCACACGTCCATATTACCACTTGCTCAAAATATGAAAGCCGTTCGCAATACCCTTCTCTAGAATTTCTTACCTCCTGTACCCGGGTACACTCCTAGGAGTGTACCCGGGTACAACAGGTACACGACCATGTACAAAACACAAACAGCACACAGTAAGATCCCCTTGTGTATCAAATGAGTGCTCATAACACGCGATGTCGCATGCCTTGAGTAATATTGAAATTAGGGATGCCAAATGAAGAGCAATTTTGCTAATTTTGTCTCGCGTAAAATCGCTGTAGTATGCAAATGAGGTATGAAAACATGTGAAGAGTTGATTCCAATCATTCTAGAATCTTATTAGGAATATTTATCACTGTTGATCTTGGGAGATGAGCTACGTTCTTCAGGTTTATAATGAAGAGCCTGCGATTTTTCGTGGTTTTCGTGTTTACCAGTTCCCTAAAACTATCCATATGTACAATCATCCCATACTTAGTTTCAAAAGTTTCGTATTGATGCCCAGAACGGATTAAAACATTAAGTTGGAGAATTGGTCGGAGTATAAAAGTTTTATGGGTGATAAACCAATTCCCAGAGCTTTTCATTTGGCATCCCTAATTGAAATCCTTTTGTTACCGCTCCATTTATTGAAAAAAATTCAAACTAGATCTAGGGAGAGAAAAAAATGTACATACCAGGTACATGAGGTACACGACCAGGTACACGAAATTCTTGAGTTCGTATTTATCGTTAAAGTACCTTGCACTCATTTTACAGGGAAATCGAAGACAGTCCGCAAGTCATTCTAAGTCATTACGGAGTCGCACTCTCACTGATTGTCATTCCGTTACTTCAAAATATTACACTTTGCTCTTTTTCTGTCGCAAATCTTTGTTTTGCACCAAATCCCCCCCCTCATTGCATGAATACTTCTTTGTTTTGTGCAAATACTAGTGTGAACATTGCAAATTTATAATACTACGTTGCACTTCAAGATTACCCGCGGTGTGTTTACTTAATCATTCTCTCGCTTTCCTGTGCTTTCTCGCCCTCATTCCTACCGTTTATCAGCGGAGAGTTTTAATGTTTGTGAATTTGTCATACCATTTGTCCAGAATGAAAGTGCGAGCATCGCTAGAAATTCCTCATCACTCGGATTCGCTCTTTTCATCGCGGCTTTGATTGGATCCGAATTGACTTCGAGGTTTCGACGAAGTGCACTGCAAATGTTGGTGGAATTCAGTCTTCTTTTTTAAACGTTCGGGTAGTTTGATTAGATTTCCCGCAACCTTGTATCTCGCTTTTTAAGATATTTTCCGTAAAAATAGCCAAAAAAAATAAATCGAAAATATTGTGCGTAAATTTTCCGTTCCGTCAATAGCAAAACTACTGTGCAAAAAGTCGGCGAAATGCTAACACGCCATATCAATATTTCCGTGATTTTATTATGTGCTTTCAATAGCAGTGGAATGCACGTTTTATGAAATAGGAATGAAATAATTTTAGAGAAGATGTCTGCCTTAGTAGGGAATATAATGTTCCAAAAGATGGACTAATTCGCACTAACGACCGTATCGCCAAAGTGGGCGGAGACTGCTAAGTTTTTGAACCGCACAATAAATAAATTAAAATTGAGTGATTTTTTATTTAAATTAATGAAAACTCACGCAGTCGCTGATTCGATGTTCACATTTTGCTCGCAATCACTGAGGAAATAATCGACGGTGTCCAAATTGAGTGTCATCGTGTAGCAGACGAAACTGAAAACATCTTAAATTGGTGTTTCTAAAAAAGTTGATAAATTCTGTTATTTTGAAACGCTCGGTGCGCGCACGAACAATGCCTCTCTTGTTTTCAATTTGTAGCGCGCCGTGCTTCGAATGTTTGTGGTTTGTATTGGGTATGAATAATTGTCGCACAAGAGGATGCACTACAAGCTTCGCAAATAACGAGATTCCTTGCAGAATTGAGGGAACACAAACCGCGTCCGGAAAAAAAGCTTGTTCTATGCTCGCTTATAGTGCACGCACAATGCACCCGCACGAACAGAGAAAAATGTATAAACCCAGCCTCATCATACATGAAAATGTACAAAAAATGTATTATGTTATGCATTCATTATACATTTTCATCTATGATGGGGCTGGATTTTTACATTTTTCTCTTTGTCCAGTATCCGCATTATGTGAGTGTAGCGGGGAGAACACAATGTATTTAAATAATAGTTGCAACCGATAAGTGGGGAAAGGCTAATTTATGGAAAGGTACTCACATCGTTGGATCATTGGGGAAGATTTTGACGGATCGAAACGTCGATTCGATCACGTGCATTCGTTCAAAGCAGCCTCGTACTAGCAGCCACTGCAAAATATTCTCATTCACAATCAGACCGATATATTGTGCAGATAATTTTCTTTTTTTGGAAATTCTAGTATGATTCCACTGTAGAGTCCAAGGAGGAAAATTAATTGGGAACAACTATGTTCAATTTCAATTCAATTAAATTTATTTTTTTCCTTATTGATAAACATAGTTTTTTTTGCGATTTCATAGTGGTTTCTTAGTAAGATCCACATTGAATTCAAGTGGTTTCCTACTGCTTTCCATCGTACAATTCCAAAATTCTACAGTTCAATCACACTATCAAAAACGAGTCTATTTATTTCGCTATCTCATCAACAGACCGGTTAAGAGAGTGTGTGTGAAATTAGATCCGAATTTTGTTAACTCTAATAGTAATAATTTCGCATCCTGCGACTTACCTTTTCACTTGGAATCAACTCGGCGAATTCAGGGAATGCAATGGATGCGAAATCGTAGAGTGCCGATAGCATCACAGGCGTTAATTTACTCGCTTGACCGTGAGTGGCGGGGATGATGGGCTGCAATTGAATAATTTATTCACTAAAACCTATTTAGAATTAAGTAAATCTTCACTAGGATTCCCTCATTGGAAGCTATCGGAAATGGGAAAGGTGGAAAACTAAGGTACGCAGGCCACACTCTGTGCGAGAGAGTTGGTGAAATGGAGAGAGACGATGGTGAGTTCTTTTGCGATTGATCGAAATTCAAATCATTACACAGATAAGGAAACATTTTAATTTGGTTTCTAGAGCTTTTTAGAAGAATCAATTGAATTCTATTACGTTCGTTGAATTTATTGAACAAAGGTAGAATAATACGGTTTCTAGAAGTTTCTGGGAGTAGATTTATATTTTTGTGATAAAATTAAGTCCAGATAAATATTAATCAACTCACGAAGGTATTGTCATCAATCTCATGAGGGTGCACGAATTGGTGCACTGGTCGCATGTTCAGCTCGGCACACTTTCGAATTCGCGTCATCACACTGAAATAAGTATTCTCCATGAAAAAAGTCACCAGGATCAGTCCGCAAACAGTTACCTTTCACAAAGTTAACCTTTAATTGTTAGTGAAAATCGTCGTATAAATTTGTAATGAGTTTCTAACACAGTGTGTAAATGAACATGTTAACTTTGCGTCCTGATCCTAAAGTTTTTTTTCTGAGTGTGTGCAATAAAAAAACAAGACACATGTTGAGCATTTCTGGCGAAAACAGACCAATTTTCACTCCGAGAATAGATTCAAGGTGATATTCGAAGATACAAAAGTACAACGATGCGCTATGTTTAAGACTAGAGATGAAATATTTTGAGAGTAATGATAGCAAATACAGAACACTGGCACGATTCTGGGTGATACTCGAGAGAGATTACGGTCAATTGATCTCAAGGCTACAAAAGTGACACTCACTTGTATCCACAGCGAACTCGATCGAGAACTGGAGTTCCACTGCTGGTGGAGGGAAGATTCGGACACCTACAATTTAATATATTTGTTCATTTCAATTTCTTAAATTCATCAGTTCTCATTTACTAATTGTTTTCGAATGGATATACAACATGTATTGCAACTGAATCATGAATATATCTGATTGTGTCTGTTAATAATAAAAATACTTTTTTTTCATTTTTTTTTAAAAATCAAAACAGTCATACATGTGAACAGCTTACCGGAAAGCGGTGACATTTGAACGGAAAAATAGTGGATTGCTCACCTGATATTTGCCTCCAATGACGTCATTGGTTGTGTCGAGGTAGTGCTAGAATCCGGCTGTGTGCGCGGCTCTTCTGGTGGATCTTCCGATCGTTCTCTATCTACCGTAATCTCCAGATTTGCACTCTCGAAGATTCGTCTCATCACGTCGAATCGACAACTGCGGCATTCCAGCACGCGACCTGCAGGGAAATATTTACATTTACGAAGCAAAGGGTTGAGTATGAAGCTAACCATTCCTCGCCAACTCTCCTGGAGCATTCCGTTTCCTCTTACGCAAATCTTTGCATGATATCTCTCGAAGACTACACTGTAGTCTCTACGCACTACACTCGACAAAGCAATGAATCTGGTTCTACCGCAGTGCAAGCAAACTTTGACTCATCTCCCTAAAATTTTCCCTTCTTCCCTATTTTATAAACGCAGACGAACGTTATTTCAGATCTAATCAATTTACTCTACGTGCAAACCAAAAGATGGAAGAGAAAAAGATAAACGGACCTTCTTTGGCGCAATTTTGCGTCTTCTTGCATCGAATCTTGCACTTTGATCGCTTCGCTCTTCTGTAATGAATTGTTTGCTTTTCAATTAATCTACGATTCACTACCAATGTTGTTTCGTTTATGGTCACTGATTGTGAGGCAACAGAAATGGTCTCGTAATTCTTCCCACGCTCTCTAACCTGCTCACCGACTAAAAGAGAAATAACGAGACCACTTCTCGGTGACAATAAACGCACACCATGAATTGAATTACAATTAGCGTACGAATTGAGAGACGACGTCTCTTCATTTCGCAAACTTTCTCCTCCGATCAGTGGATGAAAGAGTGTGTGAAATGGAGAGATCATTTTCGTATTTCGCAGTCTAGTCACAATGAAAGTCGTACCTGTAGAAAACGGCGCACGCTCGACACGCGTCGATTCCCATATGGATTTGGGAAATTTGCGCCTCGCAAATCAAACAATTTCGAACCTGAAATCGATTGATCGATTGATTTGTAAGTAAAGAAAATTTAAAGTTTCTCACCATTACGTGGCTAGAGTGGAGAGCGGAGTTGGTGGGGCGAAGGTAGCACTGGCAACTATGCGCGGTGAAAGAGAGAGAGAGAGAGAGACGGCCTACGCACGCGCGCGTCGTTATTTCCTCACTCCTCTCATCTGCTCTCGACTCCCTCGCTTTCTCTCGCTCTCTCATGATCTTTCACCCCTTCTCTCTCTCTCTCTCTCTCTCTCTATCTCTCTCTCTTCTTCTTCTTCATTTCTCTAGCCACAGAGCAGATGTGCGTCTTTTCTAATCGGCACAATTTGGGCACAAGGAGTGAACAGAGACTAGAGCGGCGAAATGTGCAATAGTCGTTGCGAGGAGAACACCGTTAATGGATATGCTAATGAGGGAGAGGAGGAAGTTCGCCATTCCTCTTTATGACGGATTATAATAACATTAAATATGGGAATATAGACCTCAATAAACAGCTCGACTAAATTATCTCATAAAATATTCAGTTCCCACTGGGACGAACAAGGGAATTCGATCGTTCTCAGTCGCAAAGAAGATCGATATCACTTTTTGTTTCGTATTCTTTTAGAGGGGAAATAAATCTACGACTCCTGAGTCTTGAAGTCTAATGCTGAGTTTAAAAAAACGCTAGGAAAAGAAAAGAACAATTCGTGCTAAATTATCTCCACCGGAAGAGAAAAGAAAAGAAAAAAAACTATTTGAATTCCCGCCAATATCGTGATCATATCTTGATCATAACTCGCCTCCTGGAAACGTCCTCAAGGCCACCCCAATACCCGTTGGAGAGACTACCTGAAACGAGCAATCGGGCTCCAATGGTGGAATGCAACTAACGAAGAATTCCGGCCCATCCTCATCTGATTACTATTTTTTGGCGTGATAAATAATTGAATTGAATTGAATTGTTGCATCCCAGTCGACAGCAATTTGATGGGGAAAACTAGCCGGGATGTGTTGAGGTTAAATACACTACGCTCTATGCGTACACTACGCTCTATGCGTACACTACGCTCTATGCACAGTTCTGGGTGCAGGTTCCGTCCAGGGGGAGATCGGTAGCTGGCTCCAGGTTCGGTCCAGGGGGAGCTCGGTATCCTGCTCCAGGTACGGTTCAGGGGACCTCGGTAGCCTTCTTCAGGAACGGTTCAGGGGGACCTCGGTAGCCTTTTTCAGGAACGGTTCAGGGGGACCTCGGTAGCCTTCTTCAGGAACCGTCCAGGGGGAACTCGGTAGCTTGCTTGACGTTCGGTCCAGGGAGGAGGACTCGGTAGCCGGCTCCAAGTACGGTCCAGGGGGCGTTTAGTATGTTGGGAAATGTTAATCTCTAGAAAGAGTACTGGCTTATTCCGTTGCAAAAAGGCTCGTGAGGCTGAGAGCGATCGAAAAAAAAAGTTGCCACTACGCCACTTCGTGGCTCCGTGGCAATTTTTTTTCGATCGCTCTCAGCGTCACGAGCCTTTCTCAACGGAAACGCAGGATACCGAGTGTTGGATTCCCGGGCGTTTTCGAACACGTTTCCAACATCGCAAAACACTTTTCCTATGGTTCCCCACGCTCTGCGAACCAATTGGTGACTTTTTGAAATTTTCGATTTTTCATGTTGAAACGTGTTAGAAAACGTTCAGACACGTTTCCGACATCGCAAAACACTTTTCCTATGGTCCCCCACGCTCTGCGAATCATGTAGAAACTTTTCGAAATTTTCGATTTTTCACGTTAAAACGCGTTAGAACACGTTCCGACACGTTTCCGGCATCGCAAAATACTTTTCCTGTGATCCCCCACGCTCTGCGAACCAATTGGGAACTTTTCGAAATTTTGGATTTTTTATGTTAAAACTCGGCAAAACAGGTGAAAACGTGTTTCATGTTACTCAAGAACGTGCTAGAAGGGCATCTGACACTTGCGAATAATGCGGCAAACGTTTTGCCCGCGGCGGGATTCGAACCTGGGGGTCTCGGATTGTAAGTCAAGCGCGTAACCCACTTGGCTATGAATTTGGTCAATTAAATTTTGTAAAATTTGAAGGGGATTTTGGTCTGTTGTCGTTTGCAAAAGGATCCGAGGAGATCGAGCGATTTTAAAGCAATTTATAAAGCTTCCCCATACGCGATTCCGAGCCTCCAGAAAGGGGTCAGGGGCGAGAGAGTGTGCCAAAGTGAGAGAGTACCTCTCGATTCCCCTTGCTCTCTCGTTTCAAACCCCTTCCTGCTAGGTTTGCCGGCATGTTGAATGATTTCCAGCGAAATGTACGAAAATTTCGTGAAATCGTGTGAAATCAAGTGAAATCAATCGATATTTCACTTCGAAAAACGGCAAAAGATGCTCAAATGTGAATCTCGTTACTTAAAAACGTGTTTGGACCACTTTTCACGCTTGCAAAAAATGCGGCAAAAGACTATGCACCGGCGGGGATCGAACCTGAGAGCATCGGATTTGAATTCGAGCTCGCTACCGACTTGGCCATGAAATTATCGATTTTTTGTAAATTAATTTTGAAATGTTTTCTGATGGGTTATCGTATGCAAAAGGATCTGAGAAGATTGCTTGAGTTTGAAGCGATTTATAGCGAAAAAAACGAAAAAATTTGTCCGTCACGCGGAAGGAAAAAACACACCAACAGACAGACATTTCAATTTCCTAGTAGTGGAGGAACTTTGCTCGTTCGAATTTTCCCGGAATGTGAAATTTTCGCAGATTTAATCGTATTTGCCTTGAAAGACGTGCGAGAGCCGTTCAATTGAATTGAATTCATCATTCGCCGTAGAGTTGAGTTGTCTATGAACTCTGATATCATGTCATTGCTGAAGTGGCCTGAATAGTGTCCACATTGTGCAGTCGTCAGAGAGCGCTCTTTGGTCAATAACCTATTCAATCCTCGCAATGCTACGTGATCCGCTTACAACAGTGTGCGAGATAAAAGTGCATTAACCAAATCGAACGTGAACTACACTCTATCGGGAGATTGGATTCCTTCCGAATGTTCACTTACACAATTCCATTCCCGGATCACAATGAAACAATTGTTATAACAACAATGTGCACATACATCATTGCATGGATTGATTAAGAAATTCGTACAATCTATTTAAATTTTTCAATGGAGATTTAGAATTGAGAAAATCCTCCCGCTATCTTCATATATTTGCTCAAAATATGTGAGCTTATAATTGTATTTTTAGGGGTTTGAAAACAAACGACCGTGTTGTGTTTTGCATGCAATGTGAGTTGTGTAGGGAGAAAGATAGATAGAGAAAGATAGAGCACACGTGTCATCAAGAAAAGAGCGCCCAGTTTAGAGGAGAAGAAACTCTAGCAATACGTTGGTCTGTCACTCTACTTTAGATTGCATACTGAATATTTTTCCTTTCTTTCAGGTGGTCCATAAGTTGATCGATCTCAATCTATTTCTCGCACAGATTGTGCTTTGTTGATTTTTTCCGGCATGCTTAGTGTTCCTTCGTGTGGTTAAAATCGGATTTCCAGGGAATGCCCCTCTACAAGTTGACCTACTTCGACCTCCGTGCACGGTGAGTTATCGATTGACCTTCTTTCCGTCTCTGCTCAGTATTTGTTTACGCTTTCACAATAACGAATAAAAAATAAATTTAAGCGGTGAGCCAATTCGGATGATGTTCGCTATTGGCGGCATCGATTTCGAAGACAATCGAGTGGATTGGGAAGAGTGGGAGAAGCTAGCGAAGAGTACGGTATTGCTTCCCCTTCACAATCCATTCAAGAATCTCAGTAAAAAAAACCTAGAAGCAATATCAAAAAAGGAGCGTGAGAAACAAAAACTAGTTCACGATTTGTCTTTTCTAGTGCTTGATTATTTCTGCGGGTGTCGCTTAGATTATAGATTACGTTAGAAGATTGCTCATTGTTATCTTATAACTTAGATCAATTACAGCGACTCCCTTCTCCGCTCTTCCAATGATCGAAGTGGACGGGGTCAAAATCGCTCAGACCCTTGCCATCCTTCGATATGTCGCCAGAGAAACCGGTTACCACTCTTTCGCTTTACTTGAGTTACTTGAAATTTACTTAGTAATGCACTCGACAATAGTCGAGATCTTGTAGAGCAGTTTGTCGATCTGAAGAACGCATAACTGATTGTATTGAGTTTTTTCCAGTGATTGATATTTAATCTCTCTGTGCAGGTTACGCTGGTCCCGATAATCTCACATCTGCCTTGGCCGATTCACTGGCGGACCAATGTGCAAACTTCGTGATGGCATTCATGGACTGGCATATGGTCAATGCTGGATATGCGGAGGGCGATAAGGTTGGAATCGCAGAGTTAAAGAGAAACTGAGAGAGTTCCTCACCAGTCGTTCTACTCCAAACCCATTTTGAATGTTCACTGTGTAATGATGTGGAATGGCAACTAAACAGTACATATTTCGTGCCATTGGTTTTTAAACATCAATAAACACATTCAGGATGCGTTGTACACCTCATGCTATCTCCCTGCCCGCGCCAAGCATCTGCCGTTCTTCGAGCAGGCACTTTCAAAGGTTCCATCTTTTTTTTCCTTCTAGACTAGCATCTGAAATAACGGCAACACAGGTCATCTTTTGAAAGAATTCATTCCGTTCAGTCCTCCACCGGTTGGTTCGCCAACACTCCCGATCTCACCCATGCAGATGTCTTCATCGCAGGCAGTTTGGAGTGGCTGCTGAGGTGAGATCCGATCGACAACTGAACGCTACCGTAATTGATTCGCCCAAAATTAATCGATAAGACCCGAAATGGAATTTACAGAATGGACCCCAATGCGAAGGAGTTCTACGACGGATTCCCTCTACTTGAGGCCCATGCGATGAAGGTACGGTAGGGTTACAGTAGTTCTTGGTCTCTTAAAAATCAATATTCAGAGTTTGAAATGTCATTCCATTTTTTAAATGTTTTTAAAATAAATAAAAAAAATCAGTTCTTCGCTCATCCCAAGCTGCAGAAGCACCTTGAAGAACGTCCGGAAACTAGATATTAGGAGAATAACGAAATATGAGAAATGATTTGAATATTATGAATGAAGATTATTCACGTAAACCAGAAAGAATCCGAAAGTGAATTTACCTAAAGAGCTGGAAAGTAGTATACTCTTCATCGAGCAGAGCGGATGCCGAAAAATCACCAGGGCAAAGCCGAGATAATCGCCAGTCAACAACACATTTTCTCTTTCTCTCTCTCTCTGCTAGCACACCATACACTAGTCGATAGAAATACACCCTCGTGTTTTCTCCCTCTTTCTTTCTCTTCTCCTCTCTCTTCCCCCTCGCGATCAAACTGTGATCACTTGATTATTTGTTGACTACGCGAATGTTTCTCTACTTTCTACTTGGATTCCTCACTTTACTCGTTTACGGTCTCATCAAATATTATCGATTCGTCGCAAGATACCCGAAAGGACCGTTCCCACTGCCCTTCATAGGAAATATCCATCAGGTGAGCTCGCAAGTTTCAAATCTAAATCAAATATATTTGCTCTTTCAGTTTGACATCAAATCGCAATACAAATCCTTCGATCGAGTGGGCAAAACGCAACCTGGCATTTACACATTTTTCATTCCCCTACCTTTCGTCCAACTGACAGACTATGAAGCCATCAAGGAAGCGTTTATCGATAAAGGTGTGCATTTTCTAATTAATAACAAGCTTATCATGTGACAAATGTAATTTATAAACTATAGGTAGACAAAATAAGCAAACGGAAAACATGAAGTATGATTTCACGTAGTGTGACAAAGACTTAATTTGAGACATACCGTAACTCACATTATTTAAATAATTTTAAAATAAAATAATCAGGAGAGGACTTTGTCGGCCGAGGGACGATCCAATTGATTGAAGAGGCGTTTGCCTTCGCTCCCAATTCAGGTGATTTCGTCGGTTTTCATTTGCACCAACGAGATTCACTCATTAAGGAGTCGTTAATTCCGTCGGTGATAATTGGCGTGAACAACGGCGAACCGCGATTTCAATAATGCGCGACTTTGGAATGGGAAAGAATTTGATGGAGGAACAGGTCTGCATTTTTTTAAATTTTGATTTCTATATTTGATCTCGTTGTTCTTCTTCGCCAGCGAGCACTCACATGCAAAATTAGAAATGTGTCTTCTCTACTCCTTTTTTCGCTTATCAATTCTTATCTCATTGTGATCGTGCTTATGCGTAAGTTGAGCCTGCCAGAGAATGCTGACTACACCCAGAACGAATACACTCACTGCTGAATGTATTCGAGATACGACACCAACCGCATGATACACTTACAAATCTTTGTGTATTCATAGTGTAGAACATCTTACAGAACCTTATAGAACAGTTGAACGTCTCACCTTTTCCAGGTTCGATCTTCGGTAGCTGATTACATCGAGCATCTGGACGGTATTGAGGACAAAGAAAATGTAGATCTGCGATGGCCAATTCAGGTGAGACAGTTTGGAATAGTGTGGGAAGAGAATCAAGTTCGGATGAGAACTGACTGCATGAGATGATTTCAGGTAAACACACAACTTTCCGAGATCGTCGTCTACGTTAGAACTATTGGTCCAAAAATAATGGACTTGAGACGTCCTAGAATACCCCAATAGACTTAAGCCTCACAATCGGCATGTTTTTTGTGTATTGTGGATAACTCAACTGCATATTCCCGCATTTCATTCCGCACAAACTCATTAACAATTAGGTATCAAATGATCTCCATCGATCTCATCAATATATTCTTATTGAGGTAATGGTATCGAATGTCATCAACGAAGTTCTTTTCGGATTCCGATATAAACACGACGACTGCCAACCTCTGATGGACTACGTCAACGGATTTAACGAGGTCACAGCAATCCTTTTCGGGGGGAAAGTGGGGAGAGAAAAGTACTTCTAACGTTCTTCTGTAATTTTTGGCCAAAACTCTTGTAATTTACAACTTCTTTCCCCAAACAAACTTAAATCAAGCTCTAAATAGTATTTGTTTGTTCCATCCTAACTCTTTCAGATGCTGGAAAAATTTACGGGAAACAAATTGCTCATTCTCGCTTTCATAATTCCGAGTATTCGTCATTGGCCATGGATTGGATGGCATGCAGTGGGCAAAATGCAATTGATCTCTCAAAAGGTAGAGCTTTCCATTCGCTTGCTTAAATTACCACAATATCCTTTAAAATATATTGCTTGGAATATCAGAAACTTTTCTGATCTAAGAAAAAGTTCATAAAATAGGACAAATTTTGACGCTAAACTCAAAGCTTCAGCTCAATCAATACATAGTACGCAACGTGGATCGCTGTCTGGAGGGATTCAATATCGATGACGAACCGACTTGTTTCGTGCACGGATACAAGCAGAGAATGGGACAGCACGAGTACCTCGAGTAAGAGTTTGTAGTCTTTACAACATCTCTGGATTTCCTACACTGCACATGATTTCAATCATATTGAATGGGGTCAGGCATTGCACGCTAACTCGCTCTGAACAGCATAATGCAGGGTTGTCCGGCTCGTGGAACAATGTTTCTCATCGCCGCGGTGGTATGCGGAAAAGAGTGATATATTTCAGTCATGTGAATCTTCTCGCGACGTGCTCCGATTTCTTCATCGCCGGTCAGGAAACGACAACGACGACGTTGAGATGGGCCTTTCTCTTCCTTGCGAACAACCAGAATGCTCAGGTTATTCACACTGGCGTTTCTAAATCTGCAAATGCAACCACGCTCCATCTGTTCTCGCTCTACATCTGACACTGCATTTCACTCAATTAAACGAGAGAAAAAAAGTAGATCGCCACAATTGTGTAATATCATGAAATTCAGACGAAACTGCGTGAGGAGATCCTTGCTGTTATCGGCACCGATCGTCTTCCCACTATGGCCGATCAAGTAAAGGTTCGCACTTACCGTACATTCCGGGTTAGATAGTCAGTCCTCGGTAGACGTCAGACAGAATTGCAACACTCTCTAGCGGCTTGCTTGCTGACTCTCGGCTATGGCAACTGAGTCTAAGAGAGCCTCTCTCTTCTTCAGGGCATCCCTTGGGACAATATCAACTGGTTAGAAAAGTTGGAGCGGCCATGTACTTTCTCGTCCATTCCTGACACTCGGAACTAAGCGTCGTAGGAAATGTCGTCTCTTCGTCAGATGCCGTACACTCGTGCTTGCGTTCTCGAAGTGCAGCGACGGGCGAATATTCTGCAGACGAATGTCGTACGAGTGACCACCAAAGACGTCGAGATAAAGGTAAGTGATGTATCTCCCATTTCCCGTTGAAGTGTCACAATTCTCAGGGTCAAATGATACCGAAGGACACGTGGGTCAACGGCGATATTCACTTTCTCATGGCAAATGACCCGCTTTTCGAGAATCCCGAGGAATTTCGTCCCGAGAGATATCTAAATGAGGATGGAAAGACACTCAAGAAAGTAAGTCAAGTCGCCAGCTCCGTCACATGCGCGAACAAACGAGAGAGCGGTTGGAATGATTAGGTTGGGAACCGTTCTCCTAGCAGATTTGCACGCACTCTACTAATTAAAACTACAATCGAGTTAGTTCCCAAAATGCTGTGGTCGACCACAAACGGATTAATCAGTTTTTCACAGTAATATTCACTTTTACAGGATCTCGTCGAGCGCACTATTCCCTTCTCAATTGGAAAACGTGCTTGTGCAGGAGAGGCCGTCGCTCGAGTCGAACTCTTCCTCGGTCTCACCGCGACTTTCCAACACTACCGTATCCTCCCTCGAGAAGGCGAGGAGATCGATCTCGTTCCTCCTCCCAACTCGATTCTTGTGCCCAAAGACCAGACATTGCGCATCCAGAAGGTTCAGAAAACGTAGATATCGGTCCCGTCCATTGCTTGTAAATACTAAACTTAATTAGTTTTGTGTGCTAACAGGGTTAATAAAGAGTACTCATTTCCTGATATTGCGAGGTGTTATTTGTAATTTCAATGCGTATTTTTTCTCAATTTATTTCAACTACAAAATTAAATTTGTTGAAGTAGTTACCAAGCGTAAAAATTATGAAATGTGTTTATCATAGCGTCTTCATATATTTCTTCGACGAATATCGATTATTTATAACAACAAAAACTTGCGCCGAGCAGTTCACACTTTCTCCATACGTAGCTTCTGTGGTTTGGGTAGAATGAGCGTTCCTGCGGGAGGTTCGAGATCGATTGGATGACCCGGGCGAGGAAGGATACGGTAGTGTTGGAAAGTCGCGGTGAGACCGAGGAAGAGTTCGACTCGAGCGACGGCCTCTCCGGCACAAGCACGTTTTCCAATTGAGAAGGGAAGAGTGTGCTCGACCAGATCCTCAAACCGATATTGATGAATATTGAAAATAATATTTTTAAAATAAGACAACATTTCACACTTTCTAATATACGTTTCTACGAAAAACCACAACATCGAATGGTTTGATTTCCTAGTTTTAGTAGCTCACTCACTTTCTTCAATGTCCTTCCATCCTCATTGAGATATCTCTCGGGACGAAATTCCTCGGGATTCTCGAAAAGCGGGTCATTTGCCATGAGAAAGTGAATATCGCCGTTGACCCAAGTGTCCTTCGGGATCTTCTGACCCTGAAAACACTGGTTTAAAATTATTTTTGGTGTTCGATTTCTCACTCGTATTTCGACGTCTCTCACGGTCGTTCGAAGGACGTTCGTTTGAAGAATGTTAGCACGTCTTTGAACTTCCAACACGCAAGCACGCGCGTACGGCATCTGAATGAAAGACTACCACGGTCTGATTCTATTCCGCCACCTCATTTATTGTTCCCGGCATTTAAATCATTTAACTTCCGCTTCTCATTGGGGCACATAATTCCAGATGGGGCCCAAGTGCGAAGGAGCGTTGGGACTAACTTTCACCTACTCTCTCTCTCTCTCACCTGAGCCTGTTCTAGAAGTTAAAAACGGAAAAATGGAACGATGACTTGAACAAAATTGGAACAAATTAGAAGGATGGGAGAGGCTGAAAATGGCTGACCTTCACTTGATCTGCCATTGACGGAAGTCGATCGTTCCCGATGACGTCGATTATTTCGTCACGTAGTTTTTCCTTATAATAAGTGCAATAGTTATATTTTATTTAAGACTACAGCTCTTGCTTTTTGCTCCCCCACTTGTTGTGCGGTGTTTAAAAAAACCATTTCCCCACTAGTGAATCAACTGAATTCGTTGGGAGACCAGTGGGGGAAAGCCTCTATTATTCTCTATTCGGTCTCTATTCGATGTTTCTCTTATTGTCAGTGGGAGGAGAATTGTAATTGTTTCTGTATCTTTAGCAGAAGAGCATTCTCGCAAGACTCTTCCATTTGCCTTGATGTCAGGATAAATCTGTAATCTACCTGTGCTTGCTGGTTGAGTGCGAATAGCAGCATCGCCCATCTCAACGTCGTCGTCGTCGTTTCTTGACCAGCAACGAAGAAATCGTTGCAGCACGCAATCAGATTCACGTGGCTACAAACCACTTTTTTTCCTCCTACAGCATTCAAAAGAAACATAAACTGCATCAAAACACTGAGTCCTTGCAATTTTTGGGTTTGCGCACACTGGGTTGCCAGTTCGGTTTTCGTAAAACGGCGATCTCTCTCGCTCTCTTGACCACTCTCGATGGTATTAACTATTAAGGGAGAAGCGGGGTCAGCTCTCGCAAAATATGAATCATTAATGAAGCTATGAACTATGAATAGGGACCAGCACACTATGAGCTATCGCCCCTTTGTTCCTCGTAAGTTTCGATCTCACTCGAGAAACTCGTTCTGTCCAATCCTTTGCTTGTATGCCTGCACGAAACAAGTCGGATCGTCTTCGATATTGTATCCCTCCAAACTTCGCTCCGCATTTTTAACAATGAATTGGTTGAGCTGAAATTAGTTCCTATTTCTCCTCTGTCGTCTTTAATTTCAGTCTCGACTCTGTTTTATGCCGTGTTCCCAGTTCAGTCTAGATTCGGCAGTATTATTTTTGTAAGAATGTGTGTGCAAAGCAAAATAAGACCTTGTCATTCTTCTCCTTTGTTCTTCCCACAGCTTGCCAGCCAATCCACGGAATCTTTCTAATGCTGGGGAAGACAAGAGCAAGAAGGAGAAGCTTCGATTCGGTGATACTCTCCATCAGCTGAAGAAGAAGCAAGTTCAATTATGCACTCAAGAATGTTGTGTGTCTGGTGATTTGTCTGTTGTCTCTGGTATTGTGTTTGTTTTATCTGGTCCTGTGTCTGGTCCATACACATAACCAGAAGAAACAGACACCCAACAAATGCACAAACACTTCAAAATACACACACTACGAAAAGCCGTTATGCATCAATTGGTTGAACATGTGAACAAGTCAGTGAAGAGATTGCACTCTGACCTCATTGAATCCATCAACATATTCCATCAGTGGCTGGCAATCGTCGTATTTGTACAAAAATCCAAAGAGAACTTCGTTGATCACGTTTGCTACCATGACCTCAATTGACAAATAGTTACACTGATTTATAAATCATGATCGTGATTCTCAAACAGATTCCAGATCTATGTGTACACAATAGAAGGATAGCCTCTCAACAGACAACTCATCATCTCACAATACTCTGTCACTACTCTCCGTTCTCGTTGCTACTCGGTGGGCGAGATCACTTTGTGCGAACATCTAGCACTTGTTTCCTTACTTTGCATTACTACCATCTCGTTCGTATTATGCATGGCTACAGTCTTACTTGAATAGGCCATCTCAGGTCCGCGTTATCCTTGTCCTCGATGCTGTTCAGGTTTTGGATGTAATCAGCAACCGACGATCGAACCTCAACATACGCGGATAAGAAAGATCGGTGTCATAGAGTTGTAAGTCGTCGGAATGAGTTCAAGTTGTGCATGCGATTGATAAGGAAGGAGATGACAAATGAGAAGAGAAGAAGTGCGTCTAATCTGTGCTCCGACTTGCATACGATATGCAGGATTAATATCGAAATAAGCCGTGCATTCTAGCCGCATCACAAATTCGAGTTGAATGTCGAATGAGCTGATATTATTTACACTCATTCCTGTGAAATATCAGCACGCTCCGCTGTTAAGCATCAGTCATTACGGCTAGAGCGGATTCGAAAATGAGAGAATCAGACAGTAAGCACATCATTGAAGTGGAATAGTATCTCAAATGTGTTACACCTGCTCCTCCATGACGCCCTTTCCCATTCCAAAATCCCGCATGATCGAGATCGCAGCACGTCGTTGCTCACGCCAATTGTCACCGATTGAATTGATCACACCTGAGTGGGAACCGCCTTTTAGTCCGTAATAACGAGTACGCAGGGTAGGAAGACGGTAAAGAACAGATAAATAGTGGTAATTGGTGAAAATGTGTCTAGGACGTGGTCAGAAAATAGAACCCTCCCAGAAAAAAAACCAAACCTGCATTGGGGGCGAAAGCAAAAATGTCTTGCAGCACTTCGTTGGTCGGACGACCAATGAAATCGTCACCTGTAAGTTCGCAGTACTCTTTGAAAGGAATTCCCGATTTCATCTGCATACGCATTAAAGCACTAAACAATGTGAAGAGAACAATTCGAGATACTATAGCCATATTTGATATTTTCTCGATACAAATTTACCATGATCGACGAAAGCCTCCTTGATTATTTCATAATCTGTTAGTTGAACGAATGGAAGTGGAGAGAAAAGAGTGTACATCTCATGTTGCGTCTTCCCGATTTTATCGAATGTCTTGTGCTGCGCTTTGAAGTCGAACTTAAATATTTATAATTTTTTTGTAAAATTAAAATGTACTTTTGTGAACTCACTTGGAATGTGTTGCCTATGAACGGCCACGGGAACGGTCCTTTCGGGTATCTTGCGACGAATCGATAATATTTTATCAACGCATAGACGAGTAAAGTAAGGAACCCGAGTAGAAAGTAGAGCAACATTGACGTGCAATGAAAGAAGCAAACAAAGAGCCGAGTGAGTAATCGAAAAGTGTTATCGAGAGGGGAGGGAAAACTAGAGAGAAGCGAAGGGAAAGAGAAAAGAGGGAAGGGGAGCAGAGAACACGAGATGGAGAGCTCATGTGGAAATAGAGTGAATTGTGAAAGGAGATTGAGGCAAACAGGTGTGATGTCGAAATTGCACCCAAACTTACCGCTGGAGTGCGAAATGTCGGACCACGCTCTCCTCATTTCTCACATTCTATAAACTGGTCGGTGGGAAGAGAACATGCGAAATGAAGAGATCATGGTCTCACATTTCGCTCTCTACTTACCACTGGATATGAAGGCTAGTGATTAGCTAATTGCTTATATTATAATTTATGTCTTGATCAACCAAACTCAGACAAATTAATATCTAAAGCTTTATTGGACAGTTTTTTTGCAAAGTTATCGAATTAGTAGACATAATTTCCGACAAAATTACACAACAACGTCTATCAAGATGATACAGTTATGTTTTAAATGAGTGCAGTTATCCAAAAGATAATAACAGAGATCTCCTGTAACGGCGTAGGAAAACGAGCTCACCTGGCGACAAGAAAAAAGTTTGCATCTCCGATTCGGATGAAAGTTGGATGGTGCATACCAATGGGTGTTAGAAAATTTTTCATGGAGTTGATTTTTTTCAAATTTCACAATTATCGATTTTTCTCATCCAAAATTTCAAATTTACACAACTCAGTCAATTGTTATCGCACAGCGAACAAATTTTTTTCCATTCTGTTCGTCGTGACCATTCCTACAAAATACTTGTTGGGTTTAATCGTGTAGAATCCCGTCTTTATTGTGTTTCAGGGCAAAAACCTGTTTTTCAAGTATAAAATCGATAATTGCTCAAAATTTTTCTCTTGAACCGCAAAATTTTATGGCAAAAATGGAGTTAGCCCATGGTGGTTGTGGTTACCTTGTTTATCATCTCGAATATGAGGACGACCTAAGCATCGATCACTTGCATACTAATGGTCCAATCGTCTATTTAAAAAATGGAATCGACAGCATTTTTCGAGACGAATAATATATTTTTGGTCGACCTAATCAATTGGATGAAGCATAGCCGAGTTATTTTAAAGAATTTACAGTAAACGTTGAGTAATCGCCTATTTATTTGCGAAAGAAGTGAAAGTTGAAGTGTAGTGAAAGAAATACGCATATTCCATGGCACATATGAAATAGAAAATGTCAACAATGGATTTCTAAATTCGCGTATGTACCGCGGATAAATTATTGGAAAGTATTGAAAGTCATAATGACATAAATAGGCGATTCCTCAACGTTTACTGTAAATTCTTTAAAATAACTCGGCTATGCTTCATCCAATCGATTAGGTCGACCAAAATATATTATTCGTCTCGAAAAATGCTGTCGATTCCATTTTTTAAATAGACGATTGGACCATTTTGAAGCGAGATACGATCATATAACTAAAATTTTAATGAAAAAACGACAATGTCCATAGTATGCAAGTGATCGATGCTTAGGTCGTCCTCATATTCCACATGATAAACAAGGTAACCACAACCACCTTGGGCTAACTCCATTTTTGCAATAAAATGTTGTGGTTCAAGAGAAAAATTTCGAGCAATTATCGATTTTATACTTGAAAAACAGGTTTTTGCCCTGAAACACAATAAAGACGGGATTCTACACGATTAAACCCAACAAGTATTTTGTAGGAATGGTCACGACGAACAGAATGGAAAAAAAATTGTTCGCTGTGCGATAAAAATTGACTGAGTTGTGTAAATTTGAAATTTTGGATGAGAAAAATCGATAATTGTGAAATTTGAAAAAATCAACTCCATGAAAAATTTTCTAACACCCAAATTTTCTAACATTGGTATGCACCATCCAACTTTCATCCGAATCGGAGATGCAAACTTTTTTCTTGCAGCTGGCATTCCTACACCGTTACAGGAGATCTGTGATAAAGGAAGAATGAGATGGATTCAATACAACAAGGCGGCAAGCTACAGTACCCGCAGTGAAGACTGGCGAGAGAGCGAAGGTAGCTACAGTGCCCGTCTAGCTACAGTACCCGTCTAGCTACAGTACCCGTCTAGCTACAGTACCCGTCTAGCTACAGTACCCGTCGAGGTGGAAACGATGATCCCCCGAGCGTGGCAATCGACAAGTACCGCATGGGTTCCATTTCTGATTTGAGAGTGCCTCCAATGCACTGTGGGGTCACCCTTACCGCAGAGGCCAAGAATCAGCAGAGATTGAACCCATATGATCTACCGGTACAACCGAAGAGTGAGACCGCGACTACACTATCCCATTATGGATCGATGTATGGCTGTTACGTGTCGGATCCACGCGTATACTATGATTACCATACAGTCGAACGATCAGATACATGATTATCTCAAATTAATCGATGCGGAGCAAGCAAATGGTATTGAGAATACGGTGACTAGAGAGATTATCGCAAATCACAGATCAAATGAGTCGAAGACTGGGAGAGATCAAAGATCAAAATACAGTGACACGATCAGAGACGAAAGAGAAAAGATAATTTGTGGATAAAAGCAGCGCAGATCAAAGATCAATTGATTGCAAGACTGAAAGAGATAAAAAAACCAATGAACTTCAAAGACCAATGAATTTCTTCAAAGACCAAAGACCAATGGAATTTGAGAATAACGAACATCAAAGACTAACGAAGGAGGTGATCAGTGATGATCAGAGACCATTTCGTTATGAGACCAAAGATCACTCGATAATAGTGACCTTCCGATATGATCTAGAAGTTTTTTATCTGGATAATGGATTGAGTGATTTCGAGATTTCGATTACGATCCTAATGCATACGAGGTTGTCTGGGTGAATCGAAATATAGTTGGCACTGGGCTAAATTTCAGATGAGATGCTAACAATGCTACAAATTAGTGCATCATGTGAGCAATACGAAAACACTTAACGCGAAGTTCCAAAACGCGTTTACGAAAACGCCTCAGGACATGAGAACGAGCGATAATGACGTCATCAACAAGTTTCGCCATTTTGAATCGAATCACTTCGTTCCATACCTTTTTGGATTCCTTATCGAAATACAAGTATTTCTTGGTTTCGGAACTTTTTTTTATTGGAGGCGATGTTAGCGAGTTATTCAGAGAAATGTGCTTCATTCAACTTTCATAAAGAAGTTTCTCGAATACTAACTAGGATTTCCTAGATAGTAGAGGAGTCGACCAAATATTATTAGCGATGAACACATTGTTCAATTCTTTGTTTACGCTTTGCATCTCTAAGAAAAGAGTATCCCATTCCGTTAGTTTCAGTCCAAGGTATACAGTATTTGACGATTGCCGATCGATGAAAAATATAATTGGAGCAGCATTTGCGATGTTCAGAACCGCTTCACCTGCATACATGCATTATTATTTCAGACGTTAGGACAATTATTTATATTTTCTGACATTTATGATTAAGTTTTTTAAAGTAATTGTGCTGAACACTGTCGACGAACGCATTTCAGTCGGAGCGAAAGTATTCAGGAACAGCCTCAGTGTTTGCACGTGATTTATTCATTGGGAGGAGAATCTTTCTGCAACTTTTTGTTATTTAATTATGTGGATGAGTACTAATCTGATGTATGCAAGCGAGACAAAATTCAGTAGTTGCAAATAAAAACACACGTTCACTAATGAACCATTTCTGGAGGTTTAATTTTTGTGTATAACGATTAAAAAAATGCGTAATCCCTAAAACTATCGACATTTGGGCTACGGAGATTAACGTACACAGTATCGGCGTTTATTGTGTCCTGAGTGAAATTCAGCCAGTCAATGGATATATTGCGTAGTGACTTACGAAGATGAGTTAGCATTGCATTATCGATCGAGATCAATTGAGCCAACCTAATGTCGAACACTTTTGAAGAATTATACCAAGCACCGGAAATTGTGCGCCACAGTTGTTAACTGGGACAGATTGGGATAGTGTCACATGCGTCGCCTGCAAAATACATGAATGCATTTCAATGGCCGTGAACAGTCTGAAATGTTTTAAAGGAAATAAAGCAGATATTTCTGCCCCAGATTGTGAACTTACACTCTTCTCTTCAGTAGTTGACCAGTGTCCTATGTCATTGCAAAGGAAGGGTAGAATATGTCGCTCGATATATATTATCGTTGCAAGCGAGTTTCGTACTTTGTCTAATTTAAGAGTAATTGTATGAATCCCGGGACGTCCAATTCGTCTGTCAAGACAACGAGACTGTTCCAATTTCGCGAAATCTGAACTATTCCTGTTTTTCTAACTCATCTCAATTCAACATGTAGCTCTGTGTTTTATCAAATAATGAAATATATAAGACGCCGTTTGCGTTTGGATCAACAAGGGTCAGGAATAGGACAAAAATCGAATTCGCTGAAAACATGCTCCTAGGGGTAACTTTCGATGCTGAACACGCTGGCGTCATCGATTTCGCTATAGGACGCAGTTGGACGCCGGTATGGCGCCGCGCCCTTTGGGCGGAAAACGCGTT
The DNA here is from genome assembly GCA_036245785.1 of Pristionchus fissidentatus. Classification (NCBI taxonomy): domain Eukaryota; kingdom Metazoa; phylum Nematoda; class Chromadorea; order Rhabditida; family Neodiplogasteridae; genus Pristionchus; species Pristionchus fissidentatus. The sequence goes on from BTSY01000004.1 coordinate 16,091,100, forward strand.
TTTCGATAATAACTTCTCAGAAACTCGTCAGAATGGCGGGAAAACTAAATGTTTAGATAAGAATTTCGCGCTCTATCAAATGGCGCTAATGCCACATCATGAAGATTTTTCGTTACGGAGAAAAAGTCGATTTTTGACTCAACCCCTATCGCGGCCGATCCGGGTACGAGTTTATAGAGCACAATTTTCTGATCATTTTGGTATATAGCATGAGGTAGTTGACCCCGTGAAAAGTTGTTTTATAAGCATTAACAAGATTTTCACGCGCGCGGAACGCGTGTACACACGCGGCACCCGCATGGTCGATGCGGTAGTGGTCTAGAACTTCAATCCGAAGGTCCCTGGTTCGATTCCCATCGGTTGCCAAAGTTTTTTGTCGAATTTTTTTTCATTGAAAAAAATCACTTTTTGAGATTTCTGAAAATGCGCCAATATTGGCAGGGGGTGAAAATTCGAGCGCGAAAAGAGCGCGAAATGCTGATTTAAACATTTAGTTTTCCCGCCATTCTGACGAGTTTCTGAGAAGTTATTATCGAAAAACGCGTTTTCCGCCCAAAGGGCGCGGCGCCATACCGGCGTCCAACGGCGTCCTATTGCGAAATCGATGACGCCAGCGTGTTCAGCATCGAAAGTTACCCCTAGGAGCATGTTTTCAGCGAATTCGAGTTTTGACCTGTTCCAGACCTCTGTTGAGCCCTTGTTGATCCTAACGCAAACAGCGTCATAATAGCACACACTAATATACTATCCAACGGGAAATTCTGAAGAAAACAATTACCAGTCTCATGCTCTCCAGAGATTCTCCCTCAAGTTCGATAATCCTTCGGATGATATCGACTGGAAGATCGGCAAGTCCCATGATTCATTTAATACGAGTCCCCTAGTTGTCCGATAGAGTCAGCTATTTGCTCACGTTAGAGCTTGCGAAGACGCGGCGCGCACATTACGCGTTGGCTCATATTCCAAAATTACTGTAGCGTTCATTAGTTACGCATTGGCAAGAGTGCACCTCTCAGACAAGATGAACGCTCTAACAATTAAAAATACGCCGGAAAGGAATCATTGGGAAATTTTCATAAAATGCAAAATGAGAGCGAATTGTAAATGAAATAGGAGATGCGGCAAAAATGGCATTGAGGACATTGGAATTCTCGCATTTATAACGAATTCTCTACTGTGAATCATTCACAAATTCCATTTTTCAGAAAGCCTATCATTGTATTCATGTCCCAAAATGTGCACCTCATGGAGAAAAGAAATACATTCGATTGGCGGCTCCTCCAACTCTTCCGAGGTTTTATTCCATCCCCGTGTTGTTGCCCTGATCACTCCCTTCCCGCTAATAATGGAGGCTTGGAATGCATTTAGAACCAACAGATGAATGAGCATGCGTACGGCTTTATTTGACAGTTTCATAGTTATCGAATTAGTAAACATAAGTTCAGACAAAATGCGAGTGATACGAGTAGGGGCTAGAGATCAATTGAATACTACTCGTAATAGTTATATTTTCAGCCAATAAAACATTAATTGAGTTATGAGAGTGTAACTATTTCCCATGTGGTATCTTCGAACAACTCAATACTCAATACACATGTGTAATTGATATATCAAAGAGGTCATAGTCGGGGAGGGGCGGACACCAATTAGGGGCGAGATTAAACTTTCGATTTGTGGAATCGGAACTATTGCTGAATTCGTCTCTGACTCGGATCCGATGGTATCTCATCTCCACGTCTTTTCAAGATGCAGCACACAGAAATGAAGCGTTTCTTATTCAATTTCTCTATAGTGTAGTCGAAGTTCTCATCGACATGGAAATTCTTGCACTCGGCACACTCATTCAAAAAAAACTATCCATTGTGAGATCAACAATAGCTGCAATGTCACAGTATTTGTACACCGTTTCGAATCTCCAGATAGGGGTCAAAGGCTAGAGAGTGTGTGGAAAAGAGAGACACTCTATATCTCTTTTAACCAAAGTCACTTCCTGGAGCTTTAATTCAACCATGTGTCCATTCCTAAATACCACAGAGTACGATTGTCTCAAATTCGTTCGTTTCCTGTATTCTACGATGTGTAATCATCACAGCCTAACACAAATTGTCTAAAGCTTTATCGGACAGTTTTTTGCAAAGTCATCGAATTAGTAGACATAATTTCCGACAAAATTACACAATAACGTCTATCAAGAAGATTCAGTTATGTTCGAAATGAGTGCAGTTATCCAAAAGATAATAAAGGAAGAATGTGATGCAATACAACAAGAGTGCAAGTGTTATCAAATGCTATACTTGACCAGAAAATACTCATAATATCTGTGATGTGAACTAATTAGTGCGAGTAAGTAATTGGGCAAAAAGAGTGTGTATTCACTGCTAACTACTCCATATTCGGGTGCAATACATCAAAGAGGGCCAATCAGGGAGGAAATTAAAGTTGTTTCCTTTGTGGAATCCTTAATTATTGTCCGATGAGTCGTGTCCGCTTCGATATCGGATCTCCATGTTTTCTCACGATGCAGTACACACATTTTGTCTCGTTCGAGTCATTGCGGACGACGTTGTTCTTGTGATGGAAATTATGGCACTTGTGACACTCACGCATCTTATCCACAGCGAGATCACCAACTACGACTGAAAAGAGGTCAGTATTTCTATGTCTTATAATTAACAGGTAATTGTTTAACGTAATTAAAGGGTAATTGATAGTTTAATAGTTAAATAGTAAAGGTCAGTAATTTAAAAATTTGCAAAAAGAGGTTGGGGCAGAAAGAGTGAGAGTTTGAGAGTGTGAGACACACTTTTTTCACCTTTCCTGGAGTACCTACTTGACTGTTGGAAGCCGTTTTCAGTGAGTAAAATATATAAATAATACAATATTATTCGATTAGTCCTCTCCTCTACTCACATCTCAAGTCAGTCTTCGCTTCATCATTCATCTTCTGCTCCAACAATTCACACTCTGTTTCGCACTGTCCACATCCGATTTTTCTGCAATGAATTTAGCGAATGAGCAGAACCTCCTTTCACTGGTGGCGTGTTGCTGCATACAGTACGTTTACCGCGTGAGAGAAATTAAGCGCAGAAACCACGTTTGGCTCCTGCGCTTTCTTGGTTATGAAAAGGTGAAGATTTTACTTGCCTATCATTCATCAAGCATTTTCTGCAGCTCAAGCGTCCATTCGTGCAAAACTTCGGCGGATTGCCCTTTGGTGCTGTAAACAAGATGATCATCATTTACAATGTTGTAAATGGTAATATGAAATTCGAGTATATAATTCGGGTAAATAATAGGCTCAGACATCTTCATTTCTCACCAGCCAACGAACGTGGACAGTGTCCACGTCCACTGGACACTAGGGATGGCGAGTCAAGCAAGATAGCAAGATCTTCTTGGGAATCTTGCTGTTGCAAGATTCTCATTTCTAGCAAGAATCTTGCTTCCCTGTCATTTTCACAGATTTTGCGGTGTTTTTCCAAGCAAGAATCTTGCTCGCTTCAAGAATCTTGCTTCCCACAAGATTCCCACGTTCATTTCCCTCTCATTCTCCTCGCAAGAAATGAATCGGTCATTTTTCTTGCGAAGCCATCCCTAGTGGACACTGTGTGCTGAGATCTTATGCTTTTTCTTGTCCCCCAATGTTTTACTCCACGATAGGAAGTTCTATAATTTCTTACACCTATCTATGCACCCCCTTCTTTTTTGTTAATATCAAATCCGAAAGCTTCATTTAATCTAGCAATACTCACTGTAGGGATGTTTGCGTGGACACATGAGAAGTTCGTCGATAAGAATCATCATTTGAAACTCATTTATCGCGAAGAGATACCATGGAAATCGAGCATTGAACTCCTTAGCATAGACTTCTCTCTGAAAACACTAAGGTTTAATTCATGCATCTTTTATTTGATTGCTATTATTGTATTTAAACGCGCATTTTTTCATGAAGGAGAATTTCATTGAGGAAAATCAATATTGATTGGTGAAATTACGATTTTTCTCATGATGGCTACACATCGATTGAATCTTACTCACATTTGCTTCGTTCCTTAGCGCATTTGCTTCCCCAATTAATTGTATCGGAAAATGTGCGAAACTGTAGAGGAACTTCTGTTCGGGGACGTTGAGAGAACACCAGACACACATTATCGGCTGAAATTGATTATAAAACAATCGAAAGTCCTCTTTGTTTAAAACGCGTTCTCTGTAAGAGCGTCGGATCGGGTGGCACAACTCATTCAAAGTGGTCGCCCCGGACTCAAACTTTTTTCACAGAAAGTCTTGGGTACACAGTAAATTTTATACGTGAGAAATAGACAAAATTTCGATTTTTGAAAAATCGATTTTACACGCATTCTCACCATGGCTGGGATTTTTTATTTTGTCCAATTCGAAAAATTAAAAATCAGAATAATTTTTAAAAAATAAAATAATGGTGTATATTTTGACGAAATTGTTTAAAAGGGATTTTTTTTGAATTTTTCGATCAAACTACATATTTTTGAATTTTCCCCCCAAAATTCCCAGCTCAGATTTTCAACACTGACCCCGTTGGAGTCCTGTGAAACGATGTGCGTTCTATTAATTGTCGCTGCAGGAAATCCGATATCCAACCGAAATGATGCGAGGATTTTGCGGAAAGAAGGGAGATAAAGATCATTATGATATGGGATGTGAAACTATCAATAAAGTGTCTGTCGCCAAAATCAAAGAGAAGAAGGAGAAAGAAAATAAGAAAGAGAAGAGAGAGGATACAGTGTATAAAGTAAGTATTAGTTATTTCCAGCTAAACACTTAAAACGCGTTCTCTGTAAGAGCGCAGTGAAAGCTGGGGTAAGCGGCACAACTAATTCAAAGTGGTCGCCCCGAACTCAAACTTTTTTCATAAACAGTCTTGGGTACAAAGTAAATTTTAAACCTGAGAAATAGACAAAATTTCGATTTTTTAAAAATCGATAATTTTTTTACGAAAAAGAAATTTTTTTCTCAATTTTTTTATTTTGCTATCGTGTTATATATCATTCGAAAGAGCATCAAAAGTTATGTATAAATCCATAATTTCATGATAATTGAACCAGTTGGAGCGAAAATCTGTCATCGCATTCAAAGAAATTTGACGTTTCTGTGAAACTTAATTTTGAATAAAATAGTTCCCATGATTTGCACCCCGTGGATCCGCCATATATTATGTATTTTCTATCATAGAATCAATTGAAATTAACAAAGGTCAATATTTCGATTATGAAAGTACTTCCATATTCACTAGACTGTGACCACTCGGAGAAAAGACTCAATCACAAAGAGTGTGGAAAAATTTTTTTTCCATTCATTTATACTGAACCGCATGTATTCCATTTGAAAGAGCATTAAAAGTTACACATAATGTTTAGTTTTTAGGAAGATTGATCTTCGAGGAACGGAAATAGATAATCAAATCTGAAAAAGTTGATATTTTTGGTGAAAATTAGTATTCGGCTATATTTTCATTCAAAGTGATCGGAAAGGGGTAAAAACTGTTTTCACAGACATTATTAGGTGTGAAGTAAATTTTGAAAGTGAAAAAGTCATAAAAGTTAATTTTTGAAAATCGATAAAAAAATATTTTCGAAAAAAATAATTTTTAAATTTTTGAAAATTTTCGTGTTGTGTTATATCTCATTCGAAAGAGCATCAAAAGTTACTATTAAATCGACATTTTCATGAAGATTTGTTTACTAGGAGCGAAAATATTTGACTGTGAGAGATCATTAATTTGTTAATGTAAATTCAATATTTCTCTAATGGTAATGGCACAATCTTCATGAAAATGTGCATGCAGGCATAACTTTTGATGCTCTTTCGAATGAGATATAGCACAACACGAAAATGTTCAAAAATTTAAAAATTATTTTTTTCGAAAATATTTTTTTTATCGATTTTCAAAAAATAACTTTTTACGACTTTTTCACTTTCAAAATTTACTTCACACCTAATAATGTCTGTGAAAAGTTTTTACCCCTTTCCGATCACTTTGAATGAAAATATTGCCGAATACTAATTTTCACCAAAAAATATCAACTTTTTCAAATTTGATTATCTATTTCCGTTCCTCGAAGATCAATCTTCCTAAAAACTAACCATTATGTGTAACTTTTAATGCTCTTTCAAATGGAATACATGCGGTTCAGTATAAATGTCTGGAAAAAAGTTTTCCACACACTTTGTGATTGAGTCTTTTCTCCGAGTGGTCACAGTCTAGTGAATATGGAAGTACTTTCACACTCGAAATATTGACTTTTGTTAATTTCAATTGATTCTACGATAGAAAATACATAATATATGGCGGATCCACGGGGTGCAAATCATGGGAACCATTTTATTCAAAATTAAGTTTCACAGAAACGTCAAATTTCTTTGAATGCGATGATAGATTTTCGCTCCAACTGGTTCAATTCTCATGAAATTATGGATTTATACATAACTTTTGATGCTCTTTCGAATGATATATAACACGATAGCAAAATAAAAAAATTGAGAAAAAAATTTCTTTTTCGTAAAAAAATTATCGATTTTTAAAAAATCGAAATTTTGTCTATTTCTCAGGTTTAAAATTTACTTTGTACCCAAGACTGTTTATGAAAAAAGTTTGAGTTCGGGGCGACCACTTTGAATTAGTTGTGCCGCTTACCCCAGCTTTCACTGCGCTCTTACAGAGAACGCGTTTTAAGTGTTTAGCTGGAAATAACTAATACTTACTTTATACACTGTATCCTCTCTCTTCTCTTTCTTATTTTCTTTCTCCTTCTTCTCTTTGATTTTGGCGACAGACACTTTATTGATAGTTTCACATCCCATATCATAATGATCTTTAACTCCCTTCTTTCCGCAAAATCCTCGCATCATTTCGGTTGGATATCGGATTTCCTGCAGCGACAATTAATAGAACGCACATCGTTTCACAGGACTCCAACGGGGTCAGTGTTGAAAATCTGAGCTGGGAATTTTGGGGGGAAAATTCAAAAATATGTAGTTTGATCGAAAAATTCAAAAAAAATCCCTTTTAAACAATTTCGTCAAAATATACACCATTATTTTATTTTTTAAAAATTATTCTGATTTTTAATTTTTCGAATTGGACAAACTAAAAAATCCCAGCCATGGTGAGAATGCGTGTAAAATCAAGAGGGCCTTCCTCTCACTCTCACACACTCTTTCGTCTCTCGCAATTTCATGGGGGATTTAAACCACGTAAACGAAATTGAGGTGGGTGATCGGTGACATGGAAGCATAGCAGTAACTGTCTAATTTCCAGACTACAGGTAACTGCCGATGACGATGGATCTTCATAGTATCTAAGTAATGCCGCGCTAATTTCATGGGGTGCAAGGTGCACATCAGTTTTATGCACCCTTTCATAACTTTTTTCCTAGTGAAGCTACAACTTCCAAACTTGATACAGGGCCCAATTAAAAGGAAAATGTTCCAAACGTGGCTTGCAATCCCTGTATCAAGTTTGGAAATCGTAGCTTCACTAGGAAAAATGTTATGAAAGGATGCATAAAACTGATGTGCACCCCATGAAATTAGCGCGGCATTAGCATCTCCAATTCGTACCGTCTTCCGATCAGAATATCTGATTGAACAGTACTCGCATTTGTTTCCATTGACACGGAAGTAAGGCACCAAATCTGAATATTTACATTTACCATTTATACTTGAAAATTTCTTCAACCGTGCACTAATTCGTACTGAAAACCATCGCTTTGTTTGACTCACGCGTAATGTGTTTAGCCAGTGGCGCTTTGTGCAATTCCTCAAGTGACATTGGCAGAAAGCAGTCCTCCTTCTCCTCGTAATCGTGATTGCAGACGAAAGACTTCTCTCTGAAATAATTTGTACTGCATCGAAATAAGTCCATGAAGTGCCCGTGAAATACGACCGTTAGCACATTCATGGAGCTGCAGAAAACGTTACCTTTGCATTAACACCCTTACAGAGCCTCCGCTTTGCGCCAAAATACGTTGGGTTCGCTGCCAATTTTCTACTGTTCGAGGGCACGAATAAACAGCATCATGCCAACGGCAGAACCAAATGAGAAATCCCGTACTGTAGTGTACGCGCGCATTGCTGACGAGGTGAAAATTTTGTGAAATTCAAAACATTTTAACGCATTTTAATGCTCCTCTGAGAACCGATTTACCGAAATCTCAGGGGGTTTTTTATTTCGCTTTCAGAAAACGAGGGTAACATCATCAGTACCTGTCAATCAGATCATCTTTGCATCTTCCGCAGATATAGTGACCACAGTTGAGAACGTAGGGATACGTGGCTGAAATCTATATTTGGAAAAGTTCTTCTCCCAATACCGGTATGCAATCGCAATTTGATAATAGGTGCGAGAGCGAATTAAAACGCGTTCTCTGTAAGAACGTCGGACGGGGCCGCACAACTCATTCAAAGTTGTCGTCCCGGACTTAAACTTTTTTCACAGACAGTCTTGGTTACTAAGTAAATTTTAAACGTGAGAAATTCGGAAAATCTCAACTTTTGAAAAATCGATAATTTTTTTACGAAAAAAAATTTTTTTTCTCAATTATTTTATTTTGCTATCGTGTTATATATCATTCACAAGAGCTTCAAAAGTTATGCGTAAATCCCAAATTTGATGAGAATTGGACCACTGGGAGCGAAAATCGGAGATCGCATACACAGAATTTTGAAGTTTCTGTGAAATTTTAGTTTGGATGAAATTGTTCCTATGATTTCCCCATCATGAATCCGACATATATTATGTATTATGAATCTGAGAATACAATGGTCACTATTTGGTTAAAAATTTCCTATGTAAAAGTACATCTACATTGAATAGACCATGACCACTCTAAGATCAGGGTCAATCTAGAAGTGTGCAGAAATCTTTTTCCAGGCCTTCTGACTAAATCGCATGTATGCCATTTGGAAGAGCATCAAAAGTTATGTCTAAAACCAAGATTTCAGGACGATTTAACCACTAGGAACGAAAATCGATAATCGCAGCCCCAGAAGTTGATAATTTTTGTGGAGCTCCAAATTCGCATATATTTTCATTCAAAGTGATCGGACAGTGCTTAAACTTTTTTTACCAGTGTCCTTATGTGTAAAGTTAATTTTAAAATCAAGAAAGTCATAAAAAGTTGAATTTCGAAAAAAATCGATAAATTTTTTTTTCAAAAAAAAATATTTTTAATTTTTTTTATTTTCTTATCGTGTTATATCTCATTCGAAAGAGCATCAAAAGTTATGTATAAACCAATATTTTCAGGACGATTGAACAGCTAGGAACGAAAATCGATAATCGCAGCCCCAGATATTGATAATTTTAGTGAAGCTCCATATTCGCATATATTTTCATTCAAAGTGATCGGACAGTGCTTAAACTTTTTATACCAGTGTCCTGATGTGTAAAGTAAATTTTAAAATCAAGAAAGTCCTGAAAAGTTGAATTTCGAAAAAATCGATAAAAAATTATTTTCAAAAAAAATATTTTTAAATTTTTTTATTTTCTTATCGTGTTATATCTCATTCGAATGGGCATCAAAAGTTATGCATAAATCGACACTTTCATGAAGAATAAGTCATTGTGAGCGAAAATATGAGATTGCGAACATCGATCAATGTGAGAAGATGCAGTCATCATTTCTGTACTGCAAGCATCACAATGTTCAAATGTGGATTTATAAGTAACTTTTGATGCTCTTTCGAATGAGATATAACACGATAAGAAAATAAAAAAAAATTTAAAAATATTTTTTTGAAAAAAAAAATTTATCGATTTTTTCGAAATTCAACTTTTCTTGACTTTCTTGATTTTAAAATTTACTTTACACATAAGGACACTGGAATAAAAAGTTTAAGCACTGTCCGATCACTTTGAATGAAAATATATGCGAATTTGGAGCTCCACAAAAATTATCAACTTCTGGGGCTGCGATTATCGATTTTCGTTCCTAGCTGTTCAATCGTCCTGAAAATATTGGTTTATACATAACTTTTGATGCTCTTTCGAATGAGATATAACACGATAAGAAAATAAAAAAAATTAAAAATATTTTTTTTTGAAAAAAAAATTTATCGATTTTTTTCGAAATTCAACTTTTTATGACTTTCTTGATTTTAAAATTAACTTTACACATAAGGACACTGGTAAAAAAAGTTTAAGCACTGTCCGATCACTTTGAATGAAAATATATGCGAATTTGGAGCTCCACAAAAATTATCAACTTCTGGGGCTGCGATTATCGATTTTCGTTCCTAGTGGTTAAATCGTCCTGAAATCTTGGTTTTAGACATAACTTTTGATGCTCTTCCAAATGGCATACATGCGATTTAGTCAGAAGGCCTGGAAAAAGATTTCTGCACACTTCTAGATTGACCCTGATCTTAGAGTGGTCATGGTCTATTCAATGTAGATGTACTTTTACATAGGAAATTTTTAACCAAATAGTGACCATTGTATTCTCAGATTCATAATACATAATATATGTCGGATTCATGATGGGGAAATCATAGGAACAATTTCATCCAAACTAAAATTTCACAGAAACTTCAAAATTCTGTGTATGCGATCTCCGATTTTCGCTCCCAGTGGTCCAATTCTCATCAAATTTGGGATTTACGCATAACTTTTGAAGCTCTTGTGAATGATATATAACACGATAGCAAAATAAAAAAATTGAGAAAAAAAAATTTTTTTCGTAAAAAAATTATCGATTTTTCAAAAGTTGAGATTTTCCGAATTTCTCACGTTTAAAATTTACTTAGTAACCAAGACTGTCTGTGAAAAAAGTTTGAGTCAGGGACGACAACTTTGAATGAGTTGTGCGGCCTACCCGGGCCTCGCACTGCGTTCTTACAGAGAACGCGTTTTAAAAGTTTATATCAAGCTTAAAGGCAACTTATGGAACTGTCAAAGAAACAGCGCGCCCAGGAGAGAGAGGGGCAGACGACGAAGTAGAGATTGATACCAACTTGTGAAATCTTAACCTCGTTTTCTAACTCTCTCTCTTCGCAGACTCTATCGTAAAAACCACAAAACCTTGACATCAAGCTTGAAGGCAAGTTGGGGTTCGCTTGATAATATATTATCAAGTTGAGGTTCTACGAGAGTGAGCTAACATGGTAATAATTCTTTTGCAAACTATCTCGCTCCAACTTTCTTTTGTTCTGGAGGTTTGAGGAGCGTGGGACAGTTTAGAAATGCATCAAAAGTGGGTGAATGTCGATAACTGTAAAATATAGATGAAAAGGGTCAAATTGCTCACATCTGCTCTCCGTTCCAAAGTAGCAACTGAAGAAATTTGAATCATAGCATCCCTCATTGGAGCACCGCCACTCAGCCACAATTTTCGCCCGTTGAGAGGACGGTAGAGAGTACACACGAGACACTCTGAATACTAGTGTTATTCAATCGGATAATCCTATTCGCGAATAACCTTTGTTGATCTCAATGGGAAGGTGCCGACGGCCTCCTAGTGGGGAAATGGTTTCTCCCGTTGGGAACCTACTGCTACGCGCCTCCCATTGGTAAACTGTTGGCACCTTCGATGTTTCCACCATTGGGAAGTCAGGCAGGTGGCCACTGGGACGAAAAAAGAGAGTAAGATCGGGGTTCAAAAAGGAAAAATTGGTTTGAACGAGATCCCAGTGAAATGAAGGAGTGAACGAGTGACAGATTAAGAAAATAAACTGACTTTATTGCTAATTCCTCGTCTGCCATAGTGAAGAGATAGGGAAGAATCGAGGATAAATGAGGGGAAGAATGAGATGAGAATGAACAAGGGAAGGGAGAGATAGGGAATGGAGAGGAGAGAGGGAAGAGGAGGGAGAGAGGTAGATCAAGAGACCAAGAGATCAAGGGGTACGAGGGAATGATCTACCGCCCATCTCTCTGTTTTACACGTCACAACAAGGGAGTGCAGAGGGTAGATCAAATCCTGGACAGGTCAGATTACAATCAACCATCTGTGACAAAATAATCAATGAATTTCATCAGTCCTGTATGATAATTTGATGTAACATCTTTCATGATGTAAATATCATTTACTAATTTATCAGTGACGTTGTGCGGAACACGTATCGACAATTCTGATTCCGAATCTACATAAAACAACCATGCGAGAGGGGCAGAAAAATTCTCAATATTATCTCGAGCCTTTTCTAGAGGCTGAGTTGTATGCAACCTTTTCAATCTGCTCAAATTTAGTCCGTGCGACACAAAAAAACAAGACTACAATAAATCGATATTTGAACTGTGTCGCTCCCTTGTTTTACAGCGATATCATATTACTTTGTAAACTTAAATAAAAATGCAAGCAATGGCGCAAGCTCAGCTTCCACTTCTCAGCGATACTCATACATTTCGACACTCTAAAAACGCTGTAAATAGGAACTGATGACAAAAATAAGCTCTACATAACTGTAGTGTAATCTCTCCCGGTTTTTGATCATCCTTCACCAGATTTCACGGTTATCACTATCACAGTGCTGATAAGCAACCGATCGCTCAATTCTTACCATTTCTTCCGCGATGAATTTCCACACTCCGGTGAGTAATGCTAGAAAAGGTTTTGAAATAAATTAACCCATTTTTTTCAAACAGCCTTTTCTTGGGCACTTTTTTCATTTCCAATTCCATCTAATTTCAGTCCTCGATGGGCCTCGAGACTCTCCCGAGGGAGAATATCTACCGTATCCTCTCTCATCTCTCTCTACACGATCGACAAATCGTCCGTCGATGCAGTAGTCAATTGAAAGAAGCCGTCGCTCAGACAGATTACTTCACTCCTCACATCAGCATGTGGTTCGGAAGAGTGAGTCTCCTCGTTCCAAGGCAGTCCTCCAGAAAGGGGTCGCTAGTCTCTCTCACTTTTGCACACTCTCTCGCCCCTGGCGGAACATTCCAAATTTATTGCTGCATCATTTCTCCAGCCGGTCAACCTTACAAAATGGTGTGTAGAGTGGCTGAGCGTTCAAAATCGAGAGGAACTCTCTCAATTTCGCGCACTCTCTCTTACCCTGACCTCTTTTTGTCGGTTTGGAATCGTGTACTATCACTGATATCAATCTCAGGATGGCTGCGATAGTCTTCAATTACGAGGTCCCATCCATCGTCATTCGTACGTTGATTGTTTCGATGATGATGACGTCACTTCATTTATCGATTGGCAACACGCAAATTGGCGGCGGCTGCACACGAATTCACTCGTAATAAGTACTGTGAGTGAGGGAGAGTAATCCAGAAAGGGGTCAGGGGCGAGATAGTGTGCGAAAGTAGGAGAGTCGTTGCACACTATTTCACTCTTGATCCTTTTCTGGAGCTTTGGAAGACTCGAGTTGTGAATCAGGAGGAATGTCAGGGTGAGCTTTTTAAATCGAATTTTACTAATAGTTTTTTTTTAAGTGAAGCAGATCTGATTTTTAAGCAAATTGTTCATTCAGATTCATGAATGTCTGATTCAGGATGAATTCACTGTGGAGGAAGAGCTTCTCGAGCGAGTCACAGACCGATTTCACTTTCGATCTCTCACAATTATGATGCATCACGCAGTCCACGAAAGGTCCGACCGATTCAATTTCTCAATTGCTTGTTCCCACATTCAACTCCCCGGTTATAGCATTGCAATGACGAGTACTTATTTTCAAATATTAAATGCGAGTATAATTTGTATCGTCTTTTTTACGGAGGAGAATGGGCGAAATGAGTGAACATCGGCGCATTTCACATTCATTTTTCTTCAAATTTGTGAAAATCCTGTACATTTTCAGTGTCCTCTCTTTTGCTCGTCGCTTTTCCTCCAAATTGCATCTTCTCAATGTAATCAATTCCTCTCCCATTCCAATCTCATCTACAATTCTCGAACTTCCCTCAACCGTTGCTGAAGTCAACATAAGACAGGTATTATCCAAACTTAATATTAGACAAAGGGGTCTGGATGAGACAGTGTGCAAAAGAGAGAGGGTCCCTCTCGATTTTACGCAGTCTCTCACTGAAACACCCTTTCTGGAGGGTCGACTGGCCTGTGGAATAAAGACGTTTTCCCGATCCAGGCTTCTTTAGGTATCGCCGAAACTCGGTTTCGATGACTCGCAGATCCTACAAATCGTTCGAAAATAGCACGCGAGTATGGAATTGCCCGCAAATTTGAGCACGCCGACTACGTTTATGACAGTAATAAAAGTAAGCAAGACTAATTCATATTTCTGGTTGAGAAACGGGAGAGCAAGTCGCTAGACTTTGAGCCAGTTAGAACATCCCGAATTCGCAGAAACTTGAGTTGAGATCATCCTGTCTTCGAAAGGTTTCCCATTCTTGTTTTCCTCAAACTCACTTTTTAAAATCTATAAAAAAAATTCCCCCTTCAGATAGTTCGTGCAAGTTCTCTCATCAAGCGATTACAACTTTGTCTTTCTCCACAATATTTCCATCGATTCCTTGAATCCATAGGAATTCGTCAGACAATGGAACAGTTGCTCGACATTTCCAACCCCGATTCGACCGTAATCTGGGGTCAAATCGATATTCGAGATCCAGTGGTCAGCTACTATCTCGACTGTGGCAGTTGCTATCTCCATGTGACATCGGCCGATGCTTACAGTAGCCACTCGGTTACTGTAGTGAACAAGCCTATGGTAGACAGAAGTAGCCAGCATCCCTATCGTACATTGAATCTAGATTGAACTCTATCAATAAACATGATAATTTGACCATTTATTCGCAGGAAAAGGAGAGGGGCAGAAACATCTGCGGAATAAATGTGCACTCTGCAAATTGGAAAACATTTGCAGGAGAGTCAAATCGCTAATTCCATTTTGAGAGTATGCTCAGCTTTAGCATACAATTCCAATCGATAATCTTTCTCCATTCTCTCCTCCCCTCACTCTTTCCTATTGCACTCATTGTGATTGGTTGGCCACTCTCCATGGCGGCTACTCTACTTCATTTATCGATTTCCGTTCTCATTCAATTCCTTCTATCGATCGTGTTCCTTGTGTTCGCATGCGGAGGCAAGAAGAAGGTATTATTTCGACATCGCTAGTCTATCCACTTCCATCCTTTCTACTGAAACCAGCCATGTCGTCATCACTATGCAATCATTCAGGCCCCGCCCGCTACTTCTGCTACACCTGCTGCAGCAGCTGCAGGTGCTGCAGCTGCCGTAGTGCCCGTCGACAAGTCATGCAAGACCGCCGTCCTCGCTCCCGACTCGAAAGTGAGTACGGTAGAGACAGCGGATTACGGTTTCTAATACTAATCGATCAGCAGTACTTTGCTCTCATCTTGAGTACGGTAGAGATAGCAGGTTATGGTATCTAATCCTAATCGATCTACAGTAATCTTCTTTCGCTGCAGGAAGCGACTCCGCCTGAGAAGCCGGCAGCTGCGAAGCCAGAGGAGAAGAAAGAAGAGAAAAAGGAGGAGAAGAAAGAGGAGGGAGGAGCAACTCCCACTGGAAAGTCTGATGATAAGAAGGTGGAACAGAAGAACACTCCTCCCGTTAAGGTATACGGTAGGGAAGAACTACTGTAGGAAGTAGTCATTCAATCGATATTTCAAGAAGTATACGGTAGACTGAGTATACTGTGGATATCGATCGATATTTCAGGACGAGAAGAAGGTAGAGGAGAAAAAGGAAGAGACGCCTAAACCCGACGACCCATCCAACAAGAACAAACCATACCCTGAGGTATACGGTGTATCTGGGCGTGAGCTGACTATCGATTGAATTTGGGTTGCACAGTATCGATCGGCTTTTCCGTTTGCAGGTGAAGGGACCGACCAAGTCTGAAGCGCAAAGAAAGAAGGAAAAGATGGATAAAGACAAGCAAGACAAGATCAATAAGGGAGTGTACCAGGTGCGCGCTACCGTAATCTCACTTGCTCGACTACCTAATCTACCGTAACTTCATTGATTCAGTCCAAATCTGACGAGGACGATACTCTGGAGAAGGTGAAATCTCTCAACGAGGACCAGACTGAGAAGAGCATGAAAAAGAAGAAACCGTAGACAGTCCCAAAAAACGATAAACAACTAGCTCCATATCAGTGTATTGTCCAAACACAGAAGCGTCTTGGGATTTTCTAGTCAACATGTTTATCAAATTCAATGTACTAGTGCTTACATGGTAAACACAAGTCATGAATAGTGCATAGTAAAGCTGGTCATGTAATTTAGAAAATAGTAAGCAGGATGAATAACTTAGTCAAGTTAGAGCAATCATACAAACGTCAACGGAGATCATAAGTTCGTGATATGAGAAGATGAGTAAACAAGTATTATAAAACCGAATGTTTGAAGATGGGGTCGAAAGTAAAGTGAATGATACAAAGGTAACGAGTCAATGATACGGTAGGGTTACTGTAGTGTCGAGGGGAGGCGGTGATTACGGTACTCACTGAGCCGCAGCCACTCCAGTCGATCCGAAGCCGCCATCGCCACGCTGAGTGTCCTCCAGCGACTCCACCTCGACGTAGTTCACCTGCAAATGCAAGAAGCATAGTAACAATAACTAGAAAGATTACAGTACCCACTACCACATGAATGAGTACCGTACCTGACTGATCTTCTCACAGATGAGCTGAGCGATGCGATCGCCCTCCTTCACCTCGAAGTCCACGTCAGAGAAGTTGAAGAGGAGCACCTGCAGCACATTACCCTTCGTATTTACGCTCACTACAACATACTGCAATCGACCATACTGCTGAAGCTCGGAATCATCCGACAGGAATCACAGAACAATATCAACCAGTTCCTATTGTCGACCATTTCTTTTGACCTGATCTGGGCTTCCTCAGTAATGCCCTGTAATCGCGTTCGTGCTCCGCCGTACTCCCTTACCCTGAGCTCTCCACGGTAGTCCGAGTCGATGACGCCGGCGCCGACATCGATAAAGTGCTTGGCGGCAAGTCCGGAGCGGGGAGCGACACGTCCATAGTGACCGGCCGGCAGCTCCATCGTCAGACCAGTCGTGATCAGAGCCTGAAAGAGGAGAGATCACTAGATAGTGACAAACAAGGTTCAATACCTGATTAATAAACAATTAAGCCCAGTTAACATTTTTTGATCTATTTAAGCCTTACAAGAGCGATGTGCAGGAGCATTTATCAAGGACTGAAAGAGCAATTGTAGTCAAATTATTGAGAAACTGTGCGGTTCCGCTCCATCCTATCCTGATCAACAGCTACATGTTCGCGTACCTTGCCCTTGGCGGGAACAACGCTCGCCTCGGCCGCGTGCAAATCTGCGCCGGCCGCGTGAATAGAGCCGTACGCGGGCATTCGAGCCTTCTCGTGAACGCGGATGAAGCGGACGGCCATCTGTAATGAATTCCACGTTGAAGGCGGTTCGGAAAAGAAAGATAGAAATGGAAGCGACGGCAACATCACATTGGAAATAAACTAGTTTTGAGTGACTCGCCTTTGCCTCAGCGGGCTCGATGCGTGCCTTCTTGATTTCGAGCTGCTCTGCGTTCACGATGTTCTCCTTCTCGACGAGGGCAGACATGACTGTAACTGTGAGAAGAAATATAACATGACTAAGGCGAAAAATAAGAAAGGAGTAAGCGCCACACAACCATCCACCTCTTTGTAAACGAGCCGACTGCTCAAATGAGAATGAAGAGAGAAGGGATAGTGTTCGCGCCCAAAACATCGAAGAGCGCGCGCGAGTTTCGCGCCAGGTTTCGATTTGAAATGCACCCACTTGTTTCGTCACTCTCTAGTCTCATCTACGTGCGTTTCAAACAAACGATACTCAGTGGACTCCCATTCGCGTATTTAACCCAACAATATAGAGCTTAAAAGTTCTGAATGTTAAACCACTCTTAACCAGCTAAGTATTCTAGAGAAGCCACATAGACTCTGGTATTCGGATGCGAGGCAACAAGACATTAAACAAAAAAAATCGTTCATTTACTTCTCCTTTCAAAACACATGAAAGTGAATTGAGATCTTGCTCCGGACCTTAACAACAACAATGATGTAACAAATCTTAGTAAGGGGAGAATGCAAATGTTCGAATGTTTCAGAAGTGTGAATGTGGATGGATAAAGATGCGTACGAACGCTTTGATGACGTAAAGTATATGGGAAGGTCGATTATTAGATGATCATGTGGATCCGCTGTTTAAGCAGCGGTGCAGTCACGAGAGATGTGGCCGGTTCCCTGGCAGTTGTAGCATCTCTTCTGGTTCTGGTCGGAAGAGGCCTCAGTGCACTCGCGGGAGATGTGTCCAGACTGAAATTTTTTTAATGGATAAGCAAGACGTCATCAAAAAAATTCTTTTCATAATGGGCATAAACAATGAATATAACTTACTCTGCCGCAGTTGTAGCACTTCTGTCCACCGTATCCTCCGCCATATCCGCCTCCACGTCCACCTCCGTATCCACCGCGAGAGTCGTTTCCACCCTCAGAGGACGGGCACTCGCGGGCGAAGTGTCCGACTCCGTGGCACTTGAAGCACTCGGACTGGGATCCCCCGGTTCTTCTTCCTCCTCCGTATCCACCCTCGCGCTCCTGACGCTGTTCCTGGCACTCACGGGCGAAGTGACCAGTGTTGCCGCAGTTGTAGCAAGTGGAAGAGGATCCTGCAATTATTAGTGTTGTGCCAAGAATATTTCATTTTGAACCACGGAACATTTTACGCTGACCAATTCACAATCCAAAAATCTCATACTGTTCCTTCACCGAGCCGCCACTCGGTCACTTCTCCGCCACCACTTCTCCTTCCTTCTTCTCCACGCCTGAACACCAACACCTCACGCGCCACCGTTACCGATTCCAACGTTGAAAAGAAGTTTCCGGTCGGTAACAGTGCGCCCACCCTCCGTCATCGCTCAACGCAACTCCAGCAGTGGTATTACCTCTTGGTGTGAAGCGGGAGCAGCCGGGTGGGCGTGCGGTGAGACGGATTATCACTCTTTTAACTGCAATTCAACACGCTTCAATATCCACCTCCTCCGCCGCCACGGCGTCCCTCGTCCTCCCCAACGTTGGGGCAGTTACGGGCGAAGTGGCCAGACTCCTGGCACTTGAAGCACTCGTCTCCGGGCATTGTGGTTACCTGAACAGATTTCTTTATTAAAGTAGGCAGGTAAGCAAGCAGCACAACACAGAATGGAAAAAAAGAAAAGGTAGAAAGTATCATCAAGAAGGCGAAAATAGCAAATGCCGCGTGATAGAAGTGAGGGAAGTTGACTACAATGAAGTCCGGAATGGATTGCGCGCCGCCGTGATGTGCACGGGTATACTGTAAGAATTTTAATTTCGCGCTCTTTTAAACTCAAACGTCGTTTTGTCAGCGTTTTCGCTTTCTCATTTTGCATGTTGAATTTTCTCCGTTATTTGTGTATTAATTTAATATTTTTTCGGTCGTAATAGTGAAATATTGAATGGCGGATTGCATTTTCTTGATTTCGTTCGGATTTGACGTCGTTATTACATGTTAACAGCGTTTTCCTGCTCGATCCAACTCTTCTCTTTACATTTACCTCTAAACTGTTTTGCAGAAGCCATGGACATGATGGGAGATGATCTCCGTAAGGCCATTCCGGCCCTCGGATTCTACCCTCAGGTGGAAATCAGTACTGGAGTGAGTTTCGTTTCACTTTGGCGAGGAATTGCCTTGTTTTTTTTGGTTATTTGATTGAATGGACATGAATACTGGCATACTAATTTCTCTTCAGACTACCCTCATCGCTATGGAGTACGATGGCGGTGTCGTCATCGGCACCGACTCGCGAACTTCCGCTGGGTTTGTGTTTTTCTTCGTCGCTTTCTATACTTGTCTATGAAATTTCATAATTATAGTTTTCAGCTCGTTCATCTCGTCGCGTACGACGAACAAGATCACGCCCATCACCGATCATCTCTCAGTCTGCAGATCGGGATCTGCCGCCGATACTCAGGCTATCGCCGATATCACAAAGTACTACATCGAGACACACAGGTCAGTACTCATGTTTCTTTAGAGGTATACTAGATTACTATACTAGAATACTACAATGGTAACATATGGGAGCATTGATTTGCCAGATTAATAATTAAGCAATCAGTGAAAACAAATTTAGCTATGTAACACGTCATTTTTTCTATTCAGCTTGCAAAATCTACGTCATGACGGGTTTCTTATCTTCTTTAGATACAAACGTTGTTTTCAGCCTACTCGAGAACGAGCCGGTGACGATCTACCGATCATCTCAGATCTTCCGTCAGTTCCTCTACCAGTACAGAGACTCGCTTTCGGCCTCCGTCATTATTGCTGGCTGGGATGCCAAGCTCGGAGGACAGGTGAGGAGGATATTAATGTAACCAATAAACTCACGAATTTGTAGTACAGGTGAATTTATTGTATAAGTACCATACATTTTTCGCCGGCCAGATCTGACCAGTTTTGTTGATTTTTCTGACATGTTCGAAGGAATAACGTTATTTCTGGTTTGACGAAAAATGTATGGTACACATTTCACATCATTCTTCAGTTGATGGCCAACATTTCATTTATTGATGCCGATCAACGATATCATTACAGCTGTATGCCATCCCCATCGGTGGATTCACGACGAGACAGCGATCGACTGCTTCTGGATCCGGTTCGACTTATGTTCTGGTGAGCAATGCAGATTGCACAGGGTTGTGCGGAAAAAATTTCCCATCGGAAAATATTCCCTGAAAACCCGGAAAAGTATTTGGTCAAGTTTCGGGGGTATCAGATAAATATTCATGAAATATATATTATTTTCGATAAAATAATACAACTGTTGTCCATGAAAGCATTTTATTCTCGAAAGTAATGATCAGTTTTCAAAGTTACATAATATATCACCCAGCACTTTTTATGACGGTTTGTTAAACTTTTTAGAAAATATTAAGTTCGTTAGTATTTCAGTATACCATACGTGCTTGTATATTTCCTTCATTGGTTTGGTCAAAACCGTTTGGGGCTGAAACAATGTTTATACATATAATTATTGTATTTACATGCTGCACAGTTTCTATAGTTGCTCTGATTAAAATATACTCCGGCCGATTAGATGGACTTTCATTCTTAATAGAATGGAAAATACAGCGTAAAGTATTTGGTTGCAGGGATATCTCGACAAGGCGTGGAAGCCGAATCTGACTAAGGAGGAGTGCATTGAGATTGTCAAGACTGCCGTCGGTCTGGCCGTCTTCCGTGACGGGTTCGTGTTTAATGATGTGATATTCTAAAATTGAATAGGTTCTTGATTATGATGATGATACTATGCAGACAATTTATTTGTTACAAGAAGTGAAATAGTACAGGACAGACAGAAACGAGCCGATGTTGGGATGATTTTGATTTTTTTTTCTTGACCAGATTATACCGAAAATAGGATGCGACTGCTTCTACCAATCATAGGTCGAAAGGTGCGTTAAAAACGACGAAGCCAACCCGCATTTTCTCATTTTTCGGTGAAAAAAAAGAAAACCCAACTCACATTTTCGGGTTTTCATGCCCATTTTTCAAAAACTCAACCGCATTTTCTTTTTTTTCCATTCCCATTTTTGAAAAGCCCAACCCGCATTTTCGACTTGCCGCAACACACCCTTTCGACCTATGCTACCAATTTACATTCTTCAACGACTAAGCTCCGGTTTTCGAAAGTGTTGCTTTAATCTGATTTACCGAGTTTAGATCATCGGGAGGAGTGGTTCGCATCGGAGTTATCAACGAGAATGGCACCGACATCACCCTCTACCGTCCCGACAAGCCCGGATTCCCCACTGTCACCCTCCCCACTGCACATCTCACCTACGCCCCGCACGTCAAGAATCAGTAAAAGGGTACACCGTTCCACTCGCACCCGCTGAGTACGGTATCTATTTATTGATTGATCTTACTGTATACATTCGGTGTGTAGTCGATTGCTCGGGGCACACTCTCTTTCGTACTATTCTATTTTCTCTCGCGATATCTGGTGTATTCCATGTGGTCCATATAAAGGAGGTCGAATGTCAGTACACATTTGTTTTCGCATTAAAAATATTTTAAATAAATATAATGTGCCGGCTAAAATGGGACTATTAGAGATCCCTGTACACTCGCAATCAGCGGGAAGTGGTGAAATGTGACAGGGAGTCAGTGAAAGCGCGTCCCCTACGGCTCATGGACCATGTGAGGAGTGAGAGCAGAGGGGGGATGGGTAATTATGATGCTCCGCTTGGCTGCATGCATAGAGGTAGAATGATGACCAGTCGATTGATTTAACCGGTCGAAGGGCTTACTGCACTGGTCCTTAGGAAGTCCCTGCCATATGACTGTGAAGGGCAATGCAAAATTTATTCCGGTTACAGTAGGCAGAGTATACAATCGGAACAACATTAGTTATTAGTATACGACAGTTTTATTATCGATTGTGGTATGTTAGTTAGATCAGAGAAAGACCTAGTTGTAGTTACTGTCAAAATGAGGAGAAAAAAAGGGACGACACGTTTCGAACTTGCGAGTTGGTTGGGTATAATATGGAAAGGCACTTTGGATGCCTTCTATGAATGAGTAAAGCTGTGTACCAAGCTATGAAAAGAGATCTACAAATTGTGTAATTCTAGGGATGGAAATAAATGAACGAGGGGTCGCTTTGGCAGTGATATAACATGGCTCAGTAGGGAGTATAGTCTGCTTAGAAACGGCAATCAACAAACTGGAGTATTCTGCCCAGAATGGTCCACGTGTACTGCGAACCGCCCACATTAGTGCATGTAGCGAGCAGTGAGGGGGAGGTAGTGATGGATGCGCGTTGCTGTAATTACTGATTGTGTTGTATTAATTTTTGGGTCTGGTCCCCAAAGAAGCCCACCACGATACTTTTGCTCATAAAACGACGTTGCGGTGTGGTCCTCCTCTTTTTCTCCGGTCACCATAGCTGCACTATGTACGAAAAGCGAGAGGGTGGCTAGCTACTTTTCCGGCTCATTCTCGTTAGTCGTTTCGTTATGAGGCTCTCTTGCTATACGGATCGTCTTGGCAACTTGGGGGGGACGAGTCAGTGGTGGCCATTTTTGTTGATGGCTAAGATGGATCTCTCCCGAATTTGAGGTGGAGATGTGCTTACCTGATCGTAACCCTCTACACTAGCCGGTTGACCTCCGGTAGTGCAGGTGATGGCTACGGTAGCTCCCTGCGAGTGAGTGTTGCCGAAACTCACGTCGGAGTAATCAAATCTGAGAGTACGGTAGTTTGACAACATGTTTACAGTGACCCCTTCTCGCCCAGCCATCGAGTTACTGAGACTTTCATGAGGGGAGGAAGATGATGGTCTGTGTGGCGAGTCATACAAGGGGGCAATTATTCCCCTCCTTTCGAGAGTCTCTGGCTATTGTGTATTATGGTTGGTGTGTATGGTGGCATGGTTGTGAATACGACAAGTCAAGGCTAAAGTGAGTTCGAAATGCGACAAAGCTTCGTAATTTGCTACTACAGCATCATTTTCATGATAGTGAGAACTGAAACAGCCACTAAATGGAGACTGTTGAGGGCTGGAACCGGACAATTATGGTTGTCCCACCATACAATTCTCCTCCCGGTAAACGAGAGGGATGCTTCTTTCTCCTCTTTTGGACCGAGTAATATCCCCCTCCCCATATGGGTAAATCTAAGCCTGTTCACTTGAAAACGTTCCCAGAACGAAGACGAAGGGGAACACTATCTGTTGATCTACCGGGTTCAGAATAGCAAACATGTACAGCATCCGGGAGGCGCAGGAGGGGTTACGGTACCTGTACTGATCCGATTGATCGACGGCCGCCACTGGATAGAGGATGAGGTCGGAGCAACGGGCATTGACGAATGCTGGAAAGTGGGTGCATTTACGGAAGTGAATTCGCATAAAAAATGAATTAGATTCGTTTTCATTCGAGGGGGTGTCAAATGCGCACGAGAAATCTCCTTCCCATTGGAGTACTGAGTGTTCATTCAACCATTACTCAATCTGTGCTCACCTCCCGTCACGCGTCCCTGTTTTTTTTGTGTGCCATCATCGACATGTGTCATCATCCCATATTTTCTATCCACTATTGCCATAATACGCGAACCTAGCGCAGAAATGACCTCTAAAACTAGCCAATAGGTCATGCTGCCTCCCTCCCCCCCGAGAGTGAGAGTGAAACCTACCAGTGAGCCTACCGGATACAAGAGGCTAGAAAGCGCGTGTGGAATATTAATAGGGGGAGGAGAGACGAGAGACAGTCACTCATTCACACGATGAGAGGGAATTGCATTTCGATTAGGTGAATGAATCGTTAGCGCCAATACTCGAACAGGGGGTACTTGCACTAAGGAGACTGTAGGTGTGGTAACACTGGAGTTGGAAATCGGTATACAACGGACTTAATATTATAAGTGGACATAGAGCGAATAAGGTATGGGACTAAATCCGGAATACGGTAGGAATGCATACGGGATACGGTAGGCACAAGTACGAGGATACGGTAGGAATACGTACCGGGATCGGAGCTTTGGACGAAGCCCGGAGGCGCACAAGTGTCAGTGAGAGGCATGAGTAGAAGACCCATGGCGAGAATGGGCGCCACAACCCAAACAGAAGGAAGCATCGTAGAGTGAACGAGAGATGATATCTGGAGGATTACGGTAGTAAAATGGGAATTGAGAACTGAAGCAGGAATAAAACTATGGTATCGAAAATGTACGACAATGAATGGGAGTGATTCGGAAAGAGCATTGTAGTAACAGGAAGGGGAGTTAACGGATAGAAAAAAAGAAAAATGAGGGATACGGTAAACGATAAACTAGTGAGGGGTACGGTAGAAAGAAGGCGTGGCAGTTCGATCAATCGATAGAGGAGCTTGATGAAATTCATGTGGACTGGCTATCAATATTCAATCAAAATTGCAAGTGAGAAAGGCATGAAAAGTGGAGAGAAGAGTGAATTGGGAGAGGGAGGGAGACGGGGCCGGGACTGGTATTGTGTCTTCTCTCTGCTCAATTCGAGGTAGAGTGAGTGGAAGAGAAGACTCGAGACCCCGCCCCCTTTGAGGAAGAATCTTGACGTGGATCCACATAGTAGTTTCACCCCCCAACCCTTTCAACTCCAGTTGCCCCTCGCACTGTATCGTTTTGATCCTAAACCTCGGCTCGTATTGTATCACTTGAGCGATAATCCGTTCCCATCGCAGTTTGCCACTATTGCAGATAGAGCGGAGGGATCGAACTCGCGGTATAAATCCCCGACCCCCGAGACCCCAAAGGGCTAATCCATGCTGAAAGTAGATACAACAACATGAAAAGTACGAAAATGTCGTACTGTGGGTATAAAAAATATTGTTAAAAGCGGTATTCTGGGCAAATTACGGTATCCGATGATACATGCTAATGCATAAGTACAGAACTTCGTTCGGGACAATTGAACGATTTGAACTACAAGAATTTACTGTAAGATTACGGTATTCAACTTCACATCACTATTTTGGACCCTACAATTTGGAGTCAGGTAGTCTCGTCAATTTTCGGATGGCAGGAACAAACAGGATTGAGTGCAGAGGGCAGAGACCTCATCATAACTAGATTGAATCTCCTCCGGTACCTCCTATCTCCGCCTCTCACAATGTTCCATTTGCCTATGGGCATGGATAGGGCAGGCGAGCCGTGACTGGATAATAGGGGGATAGTGCATTTACCCCCACTCACAAGGGCATTCTGCCTACCAGTCAGTCGGACACACTAGGGCATGTCATAATTGAGTGCATCGACGTTGATCAAGTAAACATACTACTTTTATTTCGTTACATTATTATCGCTAACTGTGGAAAGTGTATCTCAAAGTGATATAGGATAGTCTAGATAAAACTCTACTATTAACAGGGGCAAGTTGGCATGGGTCGGTTACGACGTCACCGGAGGTGCGTCAGCAGATTAATAGGCGGGCGTGATCTTGGTGTGATCTCTGACGTACTTGTCGTACTTGGGCACGAAGCCAGTCTTGGAGAACCACGAGACTCCGAGGGCGAAGCGTTGGTACGATGACGTCACGTACGGTTCCATCCAGTGCAGAAGAGATCTGCAGAATACGGTAATTGTGGTAATGACGACGACTACGATATCAAGGAACTGCTTTTTCATTGATCTGACAACACGTGGACAGCAAATTATATGCTCTTTCCAGAGTGTTCCCATCCCGATTTCACTCTCTCCGCCTTGAGCATTCACATCTGCTTTTTATTGATCTAGTCCCTTGTGAGAAACAAATCAAAAACCTTTTTTTTGTCTAGAATATTCCCATCCTTATTTCACTCGACCCTAGAGTGCCGCCAAATTATATATTGTTGCAAAATTCTATGCCCGATTCCAGATTCCAGATTCCGATTCCAGAGGCGCGCTCTCTCAAGATGCAACCAAGCTTGCCGTCAAACGTTTCTACGAGACTCTCTACACCCCTGCAGTGGCGCTCCCTCTCGCTGCCGCCCCACCCTCTGAGCCCTTTCCACCGTTCCTGGCTGATGAAACCCGACATGCTCTATCCCTCCTCAAGTGTGGTCATTCCCCCGGCTCCGATGGTGTCCTCCCTGATATGCTCCATCTATCAAGGGAGTACCTCGCTCAACCGCTAGCCGATCTACTGAACCACCTTGTTGCCGGTGAAACCGTCCCTGGAGCTCTGGTCGAAGCTGTCGTCTCCCTTCTTCACAAGAAGGGCGATCCCTCCAACATTGGCAACTTCCGCCCCATCTCACTACTGACAGTCACCCTGAAGAGCATTACCCGTGTCATCCTAAAGCGAGTCGAGACGTCTCTCGATGAGTCGGAGTCACTCACCCAGACCGGTTTCAGGAAAGGGTTCAGTACTCTCGACAATCTGCACGCCATTAAGCAGCTCGCTGAAAGGACTCACGAATATGGTATGCCTCTCTACCTCGGATGCGTCGACTTCAAGAAGGCCTTCGACTGCGTGGAATGGAATGCAGTGTGGCAAGCACTCTGCACGTTTGGAGTCCATCCCACCCTCGTCGATCTCTTACGTCGCCTCTACGAGTCCTCTTCCACCCTAATCCGAGTGAACGAGGACCTGGTCCCAGTGTGCGTGAAGAGAGGAGTCCGCCAGGCAGACACACTTTCTCCCCGTCTCTTCAACGCGGTACTGAGAAGCGCGATGGACGACATCGATTGGGAGACCTGCGGAATCCGGATCGACGGACGCCATCTTAGTCATCTGGAGTACGCGGACGACGTCGCCCTTGTCGCCAAGTCTCGACCGGAACTGGAGAAGATGCTGCGAAAGCTCATGGAAGCGTGTGCACGAGTCGGTCTCGAAGTCAATGCCTCCAAAACGGTTCTCCTTACATCCTGTAGCACGACTCGCGCACCCATTACCATCGACGGTCAAGTATTCAAGTTCGTTGAGTTTACCACATATCTTGGCGGGAGAATTTCCCTTCCCCTGGACTCCTCCGAAGAAGTGGAATACAGGATTCGTCTGGGTTGGGCTGCCTGGAGCAAACTCCACCACCTGCTGGCGTCACGCATTCTTCCCATGAAGACTAAGAGGAGGCTCTTCGACAGCTGCATCTTGCCTACCGTACTCTATGGTAGCGAGGTGTGGGCTTTGAGATCGAGTGACAAAGAGCGCCTCGATGTCACCCTGAGGAAGATGGAACGTCGGATGATTGGAGTCACCCTTCTGGATCGAATGAGGAATGAACGATTACGAGAAATCACCCAAATTCGAGACTGGAATAAGGAGGCACTTAAACGGAAAGCGAAATGGGCCTTGAAGATAAGGCGAATGGAAATCAACCATTGGACGCGGGCAACTACGATGTGGACCCCCTACAACTGGAAACGCCCCCAAGGCCACCCCAATACCCGATGGAGAGATGACCTGAAACGAGCAATCGGGCCCCAATGGTGGAATGCAACTAACGAAGAATTCCGGCCCATCCTCATCTGAGCACTATTGCCTGACATGATAAATAATTGAATTGAATTGAATTAATTGAATGCCCGATTCCCGAAAATTTCAATTTTTACGCCGTGAGCATGTGCATTGCCCTGTGTATGTCGTTTGTGTCTTCTACCGTACCTGTAGATGAAGAGGTACTGGGTGGTGGTCATGATGGCGTGCTTTCTCTGCAGTCGCGTGAACAACGACGACACGAACACCACTTCTTGCGGCTGCGGGGATCCTGAACGAAGGAATACCGTAATCAATCAATAAATGTTGCAATTACGGAGAACTGTAATCAAGAAAATATATTTCATTTTTCATTTTTTTTTTTTTTTTAAATTGTATTTTTCCATGAACGATTAGGTGATAAAAGGCCCTCCCATTACTTCATAAGGGAACTGCAAAACTATACGGAGCGGAAACCGAAATCTGCCAACGCTAGTCGATGGGGACCCCCAAGAGGTACCCTAATCAGTTGTAAAATGTCGAACCTTTTAACTGCTAAGGACTGAAAATGCGGCAGAAGGTTTTCCACTCGAATACTGGTCAGTTGAGTGTATTCGCTCTCTACTCATCCTGTCCAGTATTCGAGTGGAAAACCTTCTGCCGCATTTTCAGTCCTTAGCAGTTACAAGGTTCGACATTTTACAACTGATTAGAGTATCTCTTGGGAGTCCCCATCGACTAGCGTTGGCAGAGTTCGGTTTCCGCTCCGTATAGTTTTGCAGTTCCCTTATCAGTCAGATTACAGTATAAAATGATACGAGCAATCCAAAAAAAGGTCAAAAAGCGTACTTCCGTTGTGTACCAAACAGGCACGTTGTCGACCCTCTCACTTGTGTGTGCCTTGGTAAACAAATGAAGTAACATTTTGACATTTTGTTTGAGCGTATCATTTTAAAATGTACTACCTCTGATGAACTGCATGAGGGCGACTTCGATGGTCACCAGTGCACCCGATCGGCCGCATCCGTCCATGCAGTGGACTACGGTAGACGAGTTGGACAGACGCGCTCTGCAGTGACCGATATTGGAAATTGTACAGTACTCATCGGCTTGTGATTACGGTAGTGCTCGGAATTACGGTACCTCCTGAGTATTCTGAATGGCCAATGGAGGTCGGCGTACGATCGCCAATCCCACTGCCAGTGCTGCAGAAGCAGCGGCTGTAAGTATCATATTGATTACTTATGTAAACCTTCCCTCTAACTAAAAAATCATCTGCAAGCCAAAACTGTGAGTAGGAACATCACCAGAAATCACATTCCCACCAGGGGTAAACTGCATGATACGAGAAATATATTATTTGTATTACTTTCAAACAACCGTAATTGTGTTCATTGATAATTACAAAAACGTAGGTCATGTGATGTTCCAACATTCCTTCCATCTTTTACTCGATTGATACCGTATCCTTTCCACTCCCTCACCTCACTCCTCGGATCGTCGCTCCTTCTCACTTCCAAATGCGTCACATTGAAGAGCGGATCGGCAGTGCCATCCACCTGCAATCAATCGATATTTTGCGTGTTTAGAGAATCATCTACCGTACCCTCAGATTCTTGACGGAAATGTTGCCGAAGCGGAGCGTCTGTCCTTCGACTCTGCGAAAATCAACTGTTTTGACTCACTTAAATTTAGAAGGCGCAATTGCCGATCGTAACTTGTACCAGTAGCGTTGAGTCACAGATAAACACTCAGGATTGTAGAAAACATAGTGAATTACAAAAAAGAGATCGTAAACTAGTTACTCATCAAAATTTTTTTCGCCTCCATAGTCCGTCTGAGTCAATGAATCGTGTGAATCAACCACACTAGAACTCCTATTGTATAGTAAGTGTAGATGAGAAGTAGGGATGCCGGTTCGATGTTGTGCGTACACTCTCTTTTTCCATGACTCTGCTTCTTATCAGCGGCACTACCGATCTCTCGATCAACATTTCGGAAAACGAACACCGAACAGGTGTCCCAATTGAGTACTCTGTGTATTGTGCAATAATAGAATTTCCCCACTTCGGCCAATAGTAGGGACAGTAGTTGAGTGGTCGTCTATCGAGTGCACCGAGGGTAGCCGTCTCCACTGCCGCACACAACATCACAATCATTCCCGTCCGCTCCTGCCAGATCATCCGCCAGAAATCCGTCTGAAAGAAGATACCGTACTCCATAGACAAATAGCTCAGTTATCGATTGAACTCTGGGTGCTCCTCGGAAAAAATATAAAAATATTCAGCATTATCCAGACTAAAGCAATCCGAAAATGATTTAACCCATTCCAATCGATATTACCCTATTATCGTATGTTCCTGCACGACTGATAACCATCACTAGCACACCCCCAAGGTCACCTAAATACACGACGGAGAGATGGCCTCACACTTGGGCTAGGGCGAAGCTAGCAACAGAACCCTCCCGCTTTTAGCCGAAACCCCACCCGGTTCAAGCGGTTACGAGAGACTATCTGAGTGATTCTGGAGAGGCTTGGCACAGGTCGAAAAGTGAGAAGATGAGATAAACATGCCACATTGTACTATGACCGAGGCGGAGTTGATTCATGATATTGAGGAAGTGCAAAAACATTTCTACGCCTCAGGGCATGACGTCATCGAAATTTCCGGTTTTAGAAAATGTCATCAAATGGCCTAATGAGTGGTACCAATCGATTCCTCATAAAATTCTAAGACTTTTGTGACTCCATGAGTTTTTCTCTAATCTTTGATCTAAGCCTGAAAAATTGAAAAATTGGTTTAAAAATAATTGATTTAAAAAACTAAAATATTTTCTGTAGATGGCAAAATTGTATTCGTGCAATACAATGCTATAATAATGATAGTTCAATCCTCCCGCTTTTGACCTACCAGCAACAACCCTTGCCCATCTATGGATAGCCTGAAACGAGCAATCGGGTGGAATGCAACTAACGAAGAATACCATCCCATCCTCATGTGAGCACAATTACCTGACATAATAAATAATTGAACTACCGTATACCTGGGTGCTCTCGATGGGAGCTTGCGTGCAGATGAACGTATTCATCAGCGGCCCGCCTCGCACGTACGACGCGTGGATGAAGTCGGAAGTGCCACTGAGATAGGTTACGGTAATTGTCGTGAATAGATCGATACGCCTCATAAATCAGGGAATATGCGGCAATCCAGGAACAGTAACTCACTAGACTGCCGTGCCATCGCTCACTTCCGGCACTTGACCGTCGCTCTCGAAGATCTCCTCTGCAATTAAAAAAGTTTTGAGATCTCTGTAACCTGCCATGAGTAAATCGATACTACCGTACCTATAAGTCTGCTTCTTCTAAACTGCTCGTCCTCCACCGACACCTTGCCATCCGCGTCCCTCATTGGTCTCAGCACGACTCTCGTCGAGTCGGCGCACGCGAGTACTGTAATCGGGTACTGTAGGCGGACACTATCGATTTGGAAAGTAACAATAGGATACAATACTGTTAATAGATAGGTCGTTGTACTGAACCAAAGAACAACACGGGTGCTCAAAGGCGGATAAAAGGTTGTCCGAGAATCAGCTGCTCTTACTACGGTATAATGCCTGATGCAGTCCACTAGTTGCATTATAATACCGTAGTAAGCAATGTAAATTTCACGCATTGCGATCGTGACCATCCTCTGCTCATTTCTCTTGTAGAGGATCTGGATTTTTGAGCCCCCGTGAACAACAAAACTTCGAACTAGCTATAGTTCTCCAAACTATTGAAAAACAATCCCATTGAAGAGGAAGAGAAATATAGAGCAGACGACTAACACTTTGAGCGGGCCTTGGTGAGATAGTTCTTGTTGAATGCCGACTGCGCCGCCTCTACGGGCGTCAATGGATTGTGAGAAAAGAACGCCTCGAGACGAGCAAACTCCCCGATGAATTCCTGAAATTGTTAAAATCAATAAACGAGGTACGGTGTGCTACAGTAATCCATCCAAAGTCGTACCGAGAGATGGCAGCTGAGTGTGCCCGGCTCCCTTAGCAGACTCCAGCCAACCTGAATGTAGTCCAGTTGATAAATGCCGACAGTACATACGTACACGGTTGGATAAAAAAAAGTCACATGAATCAACTGCACTTACTACGGTATAATGTCCTATTCAGTCCGAAAATTTTCTAGCAATACAGTAGTCGGTAAGGGGAGTTCACACGTTGCAGTCGCTACCATTCTCTGTTCATTTCTCTAGCAGTATATCGGTATTTCTGAGCCCCGGACAGTACGCATTCGCTCTGGTAATTAAACTGCCACAGCTTTCTCTTCTCTGTTTTATCAGCCGTATTACCAATATCCCATTCAAGATGCGGTAAAACTATTACCGAACCTGCACCCCTAGGTCATAGTAGTCACTGTTTCCGGTACTCAAATTCCGCGTCATACAAACAGACATTTAACGACGCTGGTCAGTCTAGTCTCTTTTCCAAATAGTACTGTTTTCTCAAAAGTGCTAGACTGAGCCCCCAGAGCACCGAAGAGTGCGAAAACAAGGCACACAACATGAACAAAACATAGCATTACTACAAAGAGGCGTGGAAGTACATTCTCGTCGCCAAACAGAACCAGAAAGTTGTCGTAATTGGGAATCGATATGCAAAACATTAAAGACATTTTATTCCTTGCATTTACACATCGCATTGGTTGATTGGTTCCTGGTTCTTAATCGCAATGCATTTGTGTGATCCTGATCTATCGAATGCCAAAACATATGAAATTCTTTAATGAAAGGATCAATCGTAACTTTGTTATCATCGGAATAACGCCAGTATATTTAAAATCAGCGAAGTGGGACCGCCTGTGCGGTCCTAATGTGATTTCCGAAAAGGTATTATGGTGTGCCACAAAATGCACTTACAGTAACCCGCCTCTTTCATATATCACTTTTGTTTTTTACTTTTTTCGCTAGTAAAGTTAATTTTTTGTTGTGTTTCTCGTATGAGCACATGACCAACAACATAAGCAACCATTCT
This sequence comes from Pristionchus fissidentatus, assembly GCA_036245785.1. NCBI lineage: Eukaryota > Metazoa > Nematoda > Chromadorea > Rhabditida > Neodiplogasteridae > Pristionchus > Pristionchus fissidentatus. Next base: position 16,124,013 of record BTSY01000004.1, read on the forward strand.
GAGTGTTTGTTCGCCTACCGCCGCCCTTGCTCGCTTGATACTTTGATGTTTTATTTCCACTCCTTTTTTCTTTACATAAAAAAGCTTGCCAGACCACTTTAACGTCGTGTCCCCAACATTTTTTCTTCTCCTTATCAATGTTTCGACTATTGCGCTTCTTTCTAATCTAATGCCGTTCAATTCCAATGGGTCGTTTGTCCGCAGCGACCTGTGAAAGATAGTTTTGTTGCGAATCACTCCCCATGTTCCGCGCGTTGACCTACCAGACCACTTTAACGTCGTGTCCCCAACATTTTTTCTTCTCCTTATCAATGTTTCGACTATTGCGCTTCTTTCTAATCTAATGCCGTTCAATTCCAATGGGTCGTTTGTCCGCAGCGACCTGTGAATGATAGTTTTGTTTCGAATCATCCCATATTCCGCGCGTTGACCTACCAGACCACTTTAATGCCGTGTCCCCAATATTTCTTTTTGTCCGTATTAATACTTCGACTATTGCGCTTCTTTCTGCCTAAGGCTGTTCATTTCCGATGGGTCGTTTGTCTGCAGCGGCCTCTGGAAGATCGCTCTCTTTCGAATCACACCACATGTTCGGCGCTTTGACCTACCAGACCACTTTAATGCCGTGTCCCCAACATTTCTTCTTTTCCTTTTTAATATTTCGACTTTTGCGCTTCTTTCTAACCTAACGCCGTTCAATTCCAATGGGTCGTTTGTCCGTAACACGCGCTTCACTTTTGTGTTTTCGCAGACGCTCACTGAGATGTTTTATGAATATATTTTGGCCAGAAACGTCGAGGGGAGAGGGACAAATGGAGGGGCGAGGGTGATTATAACTTTAATTACAGGAAATACCAAGAATCGGGCGTATAAAACTGCAAAATGAGAAGAAAAAATATTTTTAATATAAAGTCTGACCCAGTCGAACAACCCATTGAACAGTCCATTGATGGGAAATACGGTAGGATCAGTGAAACTTCGTTCAATTTTGAAAACGCCTTAATGTTATTTTCTTTCGTGATTTTTAATTTCTTTGTGCTCTCATTGGATTCAGCACTCGAATTATGAGGGGATAGGCTTAATATTACAATTTTAGGAAGTACCTTGAATTTTGCCCCTGCGGTCGCTAAGTATATTTATAATTTGTGCCCGTCTCACCTTGTTCGCCATGGAGGCTGCCGTCTGCTGTACGCATCGAATGACTCTCGAGACGACATCGGGCGAGTCGTTCACCCAGTCACACAACGGATCCATCTGGAGAAGACATATAATCGATAATTGAGACCACACTTCACACGATAAGCCATTTGAAACGGATCGCGCACTAAAGACCAAAATCGAGATGTGCAAAGCAGATTAATTGGCACTACATTACTTTACCGGACCACGAGAAGTGACAGCTCGATTCACACAGTGGGATATTCGCTAGGTCCGGTAAAGTAAAATAGTGCCGGTTCATTGACACAATCCTTTAAGATATGGATAGGCTCGTTAAGTTTGTCAAGTATCGCCTACTTCCTTCTACTAAACATTCCAAAACTCAATCACTCACCGTTCTGAGTCTGTTGTATTCATGCGTCGCTCTGTCGATCAACTGTCCACAGTCGGACACCGAAGGAAGCAGTCGATCGAGCAGCCATGTCGACATATCCCTACTGAAAGGATCCGGGTCACGTACGGATATCTAATCGATATACCGTACCCATACTTCCTCCTCAATTCGGCTTCTTGTTCGTCCGTTGTCTGTCCTCGTCCTTCCACGAGCATCTTCTCAATGAGAACGAGACGTGTCTGCTCGTCGCAAACGATGCTATCGATCTGAAAATTAGGCAATCGATAATGCTGTTTGGACCTCATATTGAATATATTGGACGATAATAAATAAATACAATTTGTAATGCCCCAGAGGGCGTCTATAAACTTTAAACTAGTGTCAACGATGTGAAATACACATATGAGTAGCGCTCGACTACACCAGAAGGACCAACCTTGAAGAGCTTCTGCGCGATGAACATCTTGAGCTCTGTGTGCTCGAACTTTGCCTGAAGAAGGATGATTTGAATGGAGGAGGGGAGAATGGACTGACGATTCTTGCGAGTAGAGCTCGATCGTGGGCAGAGGAGATCCATCGCTCGTAGAAGGGAGGCTCATCCACGTTCTCCGGTGATTGAGAGGCGATCAGAGGCTTGAGACCCGTTGGAACCTCAAATAGACCATTACCACTACTCAGTGCCCGTGCGGTACAGTTACAGCAGCTAGAAAGCAGCGGTGCTTCAGCTGGAAAGATCTGAAGTAACTCAGTTTTCTAGCCACTTCAAAGCTGATTTCAGTCTTCTCGCTGAAGTATCTATGCCTCCCGCCAGAAGTAGATATAACCAACGAGCACGGAATATCGGTCGTTCAGTTATCACAACGCCAATTTCAGAATGAAACGTGACATTCATCGACAATCGTTATTTCGTGACAAATTCAAAGAACATGACTAACGATCGGTCAAAGAGTGTAAATAAGGCGTAATCCCACCTGTGAGTAGGGCTCGCCCGGACTGAACCACGTCGCATCGACGAGCGCGTCCTGAAAACAAGCGATTAACGTCGGAATTCAAAGAGAAAACAGGAAGTGAGGTGTGAAAACTGACCTTGATTTCGATGCTATCCGTGTCAGAACCCGCCATTATCGAGGAACTCGGCCGATGAGTCAACGCGGAACGTGAGAAGAAGCACGAAAGGAAGAGGGGAGCGCGGGAAACGCGGTAGATCAAGAGACTTCGAGTCTCATTAGGAGATCGATCGATCGCAGGGAGCAGGTTGAGAAAACGGCTTACCGTATGTTCAAGTTCTCAATATTTTCTAGACTAATTGTGAACTGAATATTTTGTTTTTCAGTTTCATTTGCTTGTATTTAATAATACGAAAATTTTACAATATATATTTATTCACTGTTTTTTACAACAAAAAAACTGGCAAGATGTTATTCATGAAGTTGCCTATTACAGCTCAACGGGGCACTCGAGGCAGCTCCTCATTGGTCCGCACGCTCCAACCCAGTAGTGCTCGTTAGCGTATGCCCTCTGGAATGTGAATAATTTTTTTTAAATATTAGAAAAACATCACTATTTGCATCTAGAACAAATCGTACCTGATCGTCCTTGAGATTGTTGATGATCTCTTGCGACGCCTTCAGTTCTCCTTTCTACAACATAATTACGGTAGAGGTTGCTGTTGTTACGGTATCAGGGTACCTGGACATTTTTGATGAGCTTGTTCATGGTCGCCTTCATTTCTTTGTTTGACTCCTTTGATAGAACCGTCAGGAGTTGCTCTCCGCATTTCTCTGAAACGTTCGATCGATAATCCTCATTATAATCGATAGGCTACCGTACCCATCTGCGGACTGAGTTTGATGGCGTCAGCGACGAGAATGGCAGCAATGAGGCAAACGGCAGCGAGACTCACACCGGACATACTGTAAATGGTGTACTGTAGCTAACGAGAAATCGATTGAACAACGAGCTCTAGCACAAAAATGCTATGGACGAATGGAGATGGGCCACAAAATTCCGGAATTTCGGCCATTTTATATGCCGGAGAGATGCCGATGACTGGAATATCAACGGAATAAACAAGCCAGACTATTCACCTCGACTCTCCCCCATTTGTTGCACTCTCTCGACGCGATCTTGATGAGAGATCAGGGGAAAGTGAGAGAGTGCAGACAACATCCGAGAACGACAACTAAGCCCCTGTTATGATCCCACCCCGATATCTAGTCGATCGTTTTCTCTCCCTCGTTCAAATGGGCTCCGTCTCTTCGATTGCTGTACTCTCTAGCGTGTATCCAAAGAATACGTGTGATCGCTGGATGTAACAATACGGGAGAGAGATCATTTCGTATAGTTGACAGTTCCTCAAAGCATCGTCTTTGGCGGTCGATGATTAATTGCCTTCAAAATTGTGATAAACGCCATGATACATTTCTTATTCGTAGAAAAAATGACCGTGGTTGGTCTTTTCTATAGATCTGGCATTCTTCTGGAGGTATTTTCTTTCAATTTTTTACAGTAATTATGTAATAATAAGGGATGTGAGATAGGGATGCTGATTCGGTGTTGTGCGTACCCTCTAGCTTTCACCTCTTTTCTGTCTCTCTTCACCTTATTACACTTATTACCGATCTCTTACTATTAATGAAAATGCTGTAAAACGATTTCCGAACCTGAATCTCGAATGGGTGAAATCTCTGATATTTTCTTCCCACCATTGAACGCGCCCGATTGATCTCCCATGGGTCAATTCTCTATTGAGGATGGGGATGTTCTTTAAGGGCGGGTGCCAATTGTGTGGCGTCCATACGGTAGTCGGTATAAGTACGGTAATGCCACCACTCTGGGGTTGATTTAAAATTTGTCGTGGGATCATCGCTTACTTATTTAATATTTTCGAAATATCTAACAGTCTTCGTCAGTTTGCATAGACGACCAGAAAGCTGTCAAACTAGATGCACGGAATACGCAATATGAACTGCAGTAACTGCAACTTTCCTGTTTATTGCCGTCCGTTGTGTTCTAGCCTTTGCATATTGTTTGTGACTTTCCACATTATTTCATATCCATAGTTTATGACAGCCAATCTGCCACCATTTTTTGCAATAACACAACACATGAAATGAGGGCGAAAAAATGATCCGAATAATGTTGCCCTCGGAAAAATGCAAAAACAGTATAATGCACGAAAGGAGAGGTCGGAGGAAAGTGAAATGTCGAAATGCGCTGGCTGATCACTCCATATTGACGGGACAGATCACACAGCTTCTAAGTCCACTACATGCGTCCACCATGTATCTGCAATGAGAAGAAATAACCAGACTTGTCGATGTATTCCACCAATCGATATCATTCTAACATGATCTGAAAAAGTCTCTAGAATCAGGAAAAGAAGAGAATGTGAACTTATCTTGAAGTGAAAGTCACTAGAGAGACTTTCGGACACGTTAACTTGGCGCACTAATCATAGTAACCGTTGTCTTACTTTAGTTAACTCACTTATCAATAGCCGCATTCTTCATTTCATCCGTTCCCTCTTTCATCACCCTTTGGGCTCCGACAAAATCGCCCACCTGAACGACGATATTTCACCAGATTTTTTGTATGGTGAGATAGTTCCATATCATTATTTCCAAATCTAAAGATGGACAGCGTTTTGAACATCGTAAAAATTGCGTTTTTTAAAAAGTTTTTTCAAGTTAAAAAAGTTGAAGACTAACTTTGACTCTGTCGGTGAGTCTCTCAATGGCCGATTTGATTACGGGATCTGATTCCGTCGGAAGACGCGCTGTCGTTTGGTCAGTGCAAGCAACTAAAAATAGACTTTAAAAATTTCGATTGAAAACCTAGAATAGTCGGAGCAAAACGGGATTATCTCGGAGAAACTTACGCATCTCCGGGGATACTTTCACAGAGCCAACTGTGAGGGAGAGAGCGACGACTAGGAAAAGAGGAAGAATCATCGCCAATCGTCACATGTCTACCACCTCTCCACTTTTATACCCTGACACAAAGTTCGGAAGAGCGGTGATATTGTACTGCGCAAGGGGCGATGACGGTGGAATGGCTTATTCAGTGAAAAGTGTGTACTTGACCCTCGTGTTTCAGTGCCTATCAATTATTACATTGAAGAAAGAGCGAGGCGCTAATATAGTTTAATGGTCGATATGTGTGAAGTGCGATGTTTGAAACATTGGAATTTCGAATCTCGGAGATCACTCTAATCCGCCGATGTTTCTGTTTATCGCCGTGGTTCGGCATAAGAGAGGACTGTAATCGATATAGAAAATATTCAACTCGAAAAATCTCGGAGTGAGTGCTATGTTGCAATTTGTTATAAGTTTGCAGCTCTACTTATCCCTCACTCATTACTAAATATAGAGCTATTTTTGACATCGAATCCGAAAAAGAAAAAAAAGAATGGAACAAAACTATAGCATTTGTCTGATTGCGAGCAAGGCCATGCGAAAGAACAACATCACAATCAAGTCCTTTATTTCCATAGCAAGTTCATGACTTTATCCACCATCTCTACTCCGTTTTTTTGTGTTTTTTTCCTATCTAACTTTTTACGCCTGTGTCTGCCTCACTTGTAAAGAATTAACACAACAAGGAAAAAATATGTACATTGAGTCATAATGTCCTCGGAAAAAATATAAATACATTAACGAGCACGGAAGTTCAGTCGGATTTGTAAGGACGACGGAAGTGTGAAAATCATGACGATTCCTTCATTCGAGATTGATCGGACAGAGCAGGCAGCTCTTGAGGACACTACACTTGTTCACCATGTATCTGAAATCACAATTCCATTTTCATATCACCTCAACATTGTCGCTGCGCTTTTCCCTATTTCGAAGGAGTAAAAAGGAGTTGCTCAGGAATGCAGATAAATGTCGGAATTTGGGAAAAATAAACGAAGAAATTATCACTGGAGAACTTTTCCCTGGAAAATTCTGAGTTGCTCAGTTGCTTACTCAGTTGCTCAGGACTGCAGATAAATGTCGGAATTTGGGAAAAATAAACGAAGAAATTATCACTGGAGAACTTTTCCCTGGAAAATTCTGAATAATTCGATATTGAAATCTACAGTTTTGAGTTGTAATCTTAAGTGTATTCCATATCCACCCACTTGTCCATAGCTGCATTCTTTACCGATTCCGTCCCTTCTTTCATGACTCGTAAGGCACCAGCAAAGTCACCGACCTGGTCGACGACTTTAACAAAACTAAGCACGACAGATGCGAAAGATACTCCTAATAAACAAACTAATTCTTGTAAAAAATATCGATTTCTCTTTTTCGAAAGTCATATTTTATAAGTTGAACTGCACCTACTTTGAAACTTGAAGTGAGTCTTTCAATAGCCGATTTGAGCACCGTATCAGACTCACTCGAAAGAAGTGATTCCACTTGATCAGTGCAATCGACTGCAATAGAATATTTAAATTCAAATGATGAATTATAAATGTATAAAAATTGGCATTGTACTACAGCTTGTCTAATGGTGAAAAAGGGGCGAAACTCACGCATCTGCTGGGTGACTTTGCCGGATTGAACACAATCAAATAGAACAGCGAGTAGAAATAGTTGAAGATGCATGGTCAAAGGCAGTCCATCTACTCCCCCCTGGCGCTTTTATACCCCACGAATACATGCAGATAAGGCAAAATATTGTGTTCTGGATCACGGGGGAAATGTATCTACTATGAAAAAAAACACTAATATTGGGATAATATATATGGACTCGACGGTTATACGTGCTGAAACGAGAAAAAAGTGATTGTTATTCGATTTTCGGTTGCGGCGATGGTGTGTAGAGCAATAAAACAACCCAAAGGATGAATACTCTTTGCCCCTTTTATGAGATTCAGATATTATGGATTCATTCGTTTCGTTAAACATAAAATGTTAATTATACATCAAGAATGTAACGAAGAGAAGTATAAACAAATGAATTAATGAGCTTGAATTAATCGAAGTTGATAAGACAGAGAAGACACTGTTTCAATTGTTTGTGAGTCACACTGTGCTTGGATAAAATGGGGATACAAAGGTACAAGATTTGAGTCAAGTGGATTTGGGTGGCCGATCAATTTCATTCGAGATTGATCGGGCAGATCATGCAGCTCTTGAGGACACTGCATTTATCCACCATGTATCTGCAATGACAATTACAAAACACTCCGACGGTATTCGGATATACTTTCTCGTCTAGGTAGTACTCTTTGAAGGCGGAAACAATTAGAACGGGGTTTCTGAAGAACACGAATTTTGATTGAGCAACTTTAAAAATTATACGATCATCATTCTACAGGGGGGTGAAGAAAAGAAGTAGATCAGCGAGATTTAGTCTGATCTGAACGATAGAACGAAGGACGAGAGGGAATGAGAGTTCGCGCGTTGGCATTCTGCCACACGTAGCATCCAAACGCAGTGACTCATGGGCCCCACACGAAAATATTCAGAATTATTGAAGCCAAAACGCCGTGTTCTAAACTTCGACAGTTTTGATTGTCCACTCACTTGTCCATGGCCGCATTCCTCACAGATTCCGTTCCTTCCCTCACTACTCGCAGTGCACCAGCAAAGTCACCCACCTGATCCATTATATTTTATAAATATGACAAATGAAATGTGAAAGAAGAGGCATACCGAACAGAAAACTGTGAGGTTAATCGTTCAATTTAAAAATCAACCACAATTAGTTCCAAGAAATAACAGGGCAAGACCAGTGCGAAATAAAACAGCAACGTAAAACGATAACTATGAGGTTATGCAACCTTTCATGCCAAAAATTAAAAGAAAGACAAAATTTCTATTCTGCTCTTACTTTGAATCTTGCAGCGAGCCTTTCGACGGCTGATTTGAGTAGAGGATCAGATTCACTCGAAACTTGAGATTCCGCTTGATCAGTGCAATCAACTGCATTGAAATCCAAGAATCATATAAATCCGTCCCTTTCAAAAATCTTTCTATCACTTTCAAAAAAATTCCTCTAAAGATTCTCAAATATATCGCTATTTGTAGAGCTTTCTATAATTACGTATCTATTATGCAGCACTTTGGAACTCACGCATCTGCTGGTTGACTTTGCCGGATTGAGTAGAACCAAAAAGAAGAGTGAGCAGAATGAGTGGGAGATTCATGGTCATTGACAGTCTATTTCACTCCTGGTTTTTATACCCCGTACCGATTCAGAGAAAGAGTACTGTACTGTAGTGTTCTCTAGGCAACGGAAGAAATGTGTCTTTTACGAAACAAACACAAATATTGGGATAACGATTTCGAATGGTCAGTGAAAGGAAAATTGAAAAGAACAAATATGCATTACGTACACATTTTCGGCGGTAGTAGTGTGACGAAGCATACCAATTTATTGAATACTCTTTATCGCTTTAGAGTAAGAGTAGCGAAGAGAAGAACGAAGAGAAGGACGAATGTGCTAGAGTGAGGCGAGGTCAACAGGACATAGAAGACACGACTTGAGATCTCCGCACGCATCGACCATGTATCTGCAACATGAATACAATGGGCTTATTCGTTATACACACTCTTTTCATCGGATGCTATGCGAAAGGCTAACAAATCATGCAGTCCCTCGTTCATTTAGAACATCCCCACTGGTGATTTATTTTTAAATTTAAAACAATAAAACTCACTTGTCAATGGCTGCATTCCTCACGTCTTCCGGGAATTCCTTCATCACTTTCTGCGCGCCAACAAAGTCGCCCACCTGAATGATAAATTGAAAGTGGACAGATTATCCGCGATTACAATACCAGGAGATAGAAAGCATGAGTTATTGGCAATCTGCATATCTACCTCGACACCAGCAGTGATTTTCCCGATGGCCGATTTCACTTGTTGATCTGATTCGGTTTCAACTCGTTCATTCGCCTGTTTTGTGCATGCAACTGAACGGAAAAGTAAATAAACATGTGGGCACGATCATCGCTGAAATTGACCAAGACTCCCATCTCCCTATGGAGCGGTGAAATTAGTAGGAACCTAGATTGGTATCGTGCCCCAGAAGCCTGGACAGGACGGGGCGCGTAAATATTCTTCGGCCACAGCCTAGCTTACTTGAGGGGAATTGAATATTGAGCAAACTGACGCATTTGGGGGGACACAGGAACTGGAGCGGCGGCGTCGAGGACAGAGGAAATAGCGATAAGAATGATTAGAGGAATACGAAAAGCTGTCATTTCATTCACTCCTCGTATCACTTTCCCCCCTGTGTTAATCCGCCCTATTTGTATAGCAGTTGTAATTCTCAAATGAGTGGGCACAATGTCCACTGATTCATTCCAAAACAAGAAGAATCTGGTAAAACTACGAAACTGGCCCAATGATTGTGGTCCTTGCGTCAGTTTTGATTTGGCACAGTCATGATTTTCACTCCAACGAATTTGGAACTAAATCTGTACTAAATCGAAATATTGAATTCGTTGTGGGATCGCCAATTTACATGCTATTTTCTCACTCTCTAACTGTTCGTCTCAATTTACGCTGACTCGTCAGGACTCCCTGGTTGAAATTTTGAGGAATGTATCGGAATGCAAGATAAAAAAGGAATTCTTATTAGATACCCTCGGATTACTTACTGCATCATATCCATCACTTTGACACGAAGTGCACGTATGCAGACAGGACAATGTACACTCACAAGGTCAAAATAACGTAGTCTGTGGATGTGCGGTAATCTTTGTATCCGGATCTGACAAACAAGGACATGAACACCAAACATAGTGCAGGATGAGCTCACAATTGACGGTTCGAAATGTTTTTTGTGAAGAAATATACGTAATGCTCTTCACACAATTTGATTTTCACCATGTTTCCATGGATACATATGCCGAGACAACACAATAGCTACTGCAGTAAATTATGGATTATAGAATAAGGCAGATCACGCCAGTTCTAGTGGACACACCATGCACGTCTTGAGCGAATCACATTTGTCCACCATGTATCTGAAATTAGTCATGTCAGATGTTGCATAAAATCGGGTTTGCAGATGAAAAGAAGCAGCAAACCCACTAAAAGCACGGGAATGATTGGCACTGACTTGTTGATTGCACTCTTTCTTGTTGATTCCGACGTTTCTCTCAGAACTTTTTGGGCAGCTGCGAAGTCTCCCGTCTGCAATTTGTCGAGTTCACTTTGTAATCATTCACCGGATCTGTTAGATTTTCCTTACCTACTCTTCTTATCGGTCGTTGTAGATGGGGGAGTGTGTCCAAAAATGCAAAAAAAAACGAGATAGTGTTTTACATTTTTCGCCTACATATTAATTTTTGAATGATTCTGTCAATGCCGTTCAAAGCCCTCACATAGGCCCTAACATAATGCTAACCTTCACATTGGCGATGACACTTTCTATTGCCGACTTGACAGTTCCATCCGATTCTCCTTCCACACTGCTCCCCGCTTGGTCCGTGCAGCTAACTACATTTTGAATTATGCAGAAAATATTATTTAAGCCAGTTGAATTCAATTTTCATTATTCAGCATTATTCAGAACTTCCAGAACATCAATGATCAGGCGAACTCACGAATTTCCGGCGTGACTTTTGCTGCACGTGCTGCACAGACGAGAAAAGATACGACAAGAAGCAGTCGGATGGGTCGGAGCCGCTGCATTGTTAACAGATTCCATCCCCTCCGATGAAACGGCCGCTTTTATACGCGGTCCATCAATCATCACATGCCCACCACAACTCATAAAACCTTACTGGCATCGAGTCTTTTTTGACTTTGTTTTGACTGTCAGAATAAATGTTTTGCACGGATTTCGTCCGCACATGGAGTCAATAGGTTCATTGTTCTCTGGAATTCAGTGTTAATGGAGTCTGTCACATGGCCATGGATACTGTATCATCTAGATCATCCCGTTGATGTCTACTGCCAAATCTCCTTTTATACCCTCATTTACATTCTTATATTTTGCACGTACACAACGGTGCATGGTCAGCGGGAGCAGTTGCATGGGCGTATAAAATAAGTGTCCATGACAAGGAGGAAGTTGTGACGATCGAAGGACTTGTAACATGGTTCTCTCATTTCTGCACGCGGCCCTTCTATCTCATGTTTGTTTACATAGTTGCTATTCAGACTCTTTTAGATGATTCACTCTCGGCTGCTTCTCGTCTTCTTTGCTGCAATGGTCACATGCAGCGATGCAGTGAAACTGCCCCCAGAAATGGGTGAGACTGCAATTCATTCATTATTATTTTCATTTGAAAATATCCGAATTATTTCGAGTTCTGTCTTCGTAATGTTATAGATTGGCTATGAGGGTAGTACATTAGTGACAAAACAATTTACACTAATAATTATAAGGCCGTTTTCTGAATTCAAATAGGCAATATAGGAAGAAGCTATACATTGACAGAAAGATGCGCTGAACAATTGATGCGAGCACTACCGAATGAGCCAAACGCCGTAATCAAAGATGCCATCATGAAGATAATGAAGTACATCCAGGTTAGCGATCAATACGGGCATTGGAGTGAGAGAGCGTGTAAAATGGAGTGTTTCTCTCGCTCTCACCCTGACCGTGTTCTTCGGGGTTGTAATCATGCGTTGCATAAGGATTGCGCAATCGTGGGATATTCAGCACGGCGCTCTGGCAGATGCTCAAGTCGTCGTTAGAGGATTTTCGCTAGCGGAGAGAGACGGAATAATCGCTAAGGTGAGAGTTCAGATATATGAAAACGGCTCATTATCAATAATCATTGCGTTTTCAAGCTATGCATGAGTTCTGTTTATGAAGCTAGTCTTCATGACTTTTTTTCTGTTATTTACTCCCTACGTACCCGAGTACAATACGCTGACAAAGTAGAATTTTCGGAAAAAATAAGAATAGGAACTCGGAATTCTTGATTTTTTTTGTTTAAATATAATGCTGCGCAAATTTCATGGGTGGAATTCAACCCTCCGAGGGTGGAAAACTCGTGTAACTCAGCTCAAACTGAACGAAATCTCTCCAATAAAAAAGGAAAATGTTCCAAACGTGGCTTGCAATATCTGTATCAAGTTTGGAAGTTGTAGCTTGACTAGGAAAAAAGTTACTAAAGGGTGCATAAAACAGTTTTGCACCTTGCACCCCATGAAATTTGCGCAGCAACTATTTTTGGAAATTTCAGTACATGATTGACGAATGTACACCGATGAAGAGCTGTCTCCTGTGCCCTGTCGAATTGTGATTCCCTCTGTGCTACACAACCTCCATCGTTATTGGTTTTCTCATATTCGATTTCAGAAACATTTACAAGTGTGCAATTCAACTATTAGAGCTGTATATTCTTGACTACCGAACAAAAAGATATGCATCCAAATCAGTTATTTAAAGTACGACAAATTAATAAATTGCGTCATTTTTTCGACCATTCACGTGGAGAGAACATCGAGAACACCATATCTTATTATTTTTATTTGATTATTTGACTTTTCAATACATCGCGGTGTATCTGTCGTCTTGTAGTACGGCGGTACACAAATTGGAGGATATAGTATCTCCTTGGCGAACTGCTTTAACAGGAATGCAAACTGGTTTGCAGAATGGTTTCATCTCCGTGAATCAGTCTTTGTTGAGCTTATCGAGGGCTTCGACGTAGACGGAATCGACGCCCGACCGAGTGAGGGCGTTGAAGACTGCGGGTACCTCCACCGAGTCGAAGGCCATTCAATCACGACGAAAGATGTGGACGATGCTCCCGAATTTCGACGGAATATGGCTTCGAAGCACTGGTCGTCTTTATAGATAGCAGCTGAATATTTCTCGAGTAAGGAGTGAAGAAATTAACCGCCGTATGTTAACATCTCCCAGCCGACGTTGTCAGGTCCCATAGCTCCGTCTTTTATTGCCTTTTGTAGCCATGCAAAATGCGATGGAAGAATGGATGTGTCACTATTTTTGAAGAAGAATGGATGTATCACTTGTCTATTTTTGGACAATCCGCGTTGTATTCCCGTATTTGCGCGTGGTATCATGCAGCCACATTTTCCTATAAATAGAGGGTCGATGAAAGAGAGAGAGAGAAAATAAGCGATGACCAATGGAATCCCGATAATTCTCGTCTTTGTTGCTGTGATTATCGCATGTTGCAATGCTCGAAAACCGCAGCATAAATTGGGTAAGGAAAAACCTTTTTTTTATCGTTTTGCCAAATATGAATGCTTTCGCACTAATCTCATTCAAACTTAGATCCCATTTAACCGTTCCGTTGAATTCGTATGTGCGTTTGCAGACAAATGCGCATATCAAGTAATGCGACTTCTTGACAGCGAGTCAAACGTCGTGGTCAAGGAGGCCGTCTCGAAGACAATGCAATTTATCAATGTGAGTAATTGCATGCTCAAAGCGGGAAGTATCCAACATTCCTTACTCTGGAGATGCTCTCATCGAGTGATCTCGCAGAAAGAGCGTTGGACATCTACAGAATAATTAAAGTTAGTGGCTTCCCGCGATGTGTTTTGATGATGCAATGTAAACACGAAAGTTTAGGAGGGCGCAACGGCCGATGCTCAAGCAGTCGGAAAAGGAATGGGATCGGAAGAGAAGAAGATAATCATGGACAAGGTACGTTAGAGATACCAATTCGGTGTTGCGCGTACCTATTGGCTCTCTTTTTCTCTGACTCTATGAGCCTCATCAGTCAAAACAAAATACGAATAGCGGACTGTCACCCAATAGGGTGAGGTGAAAATATAGAACAATTATTTTAAAATGAAGCAGTTTCAGTACTTGGTGGACGACTGTCGTCGATTGAAGAGTTGCCTTGAATGTCTCGTCGAATTGTGATTCCATCGATTATTGCTCTTTGTTTTTTTTTTCGTTTGTCGACGCTCGATTGTAGACATATTTCGAATGAAACGTTTGTGGACGTAGTGCGATTGTTGCATACAGAGACATCTTCAATTATGGTTCGTTTGTTGTCGATGAGTGGTCAGAAATGGTCTCGTTATTCTAAACACTCTCTCGACCAGTCGAGAGTGAGAAAGTGTATGGAATAACGAAGTCATTTCTGACTAAGCGACCACCTTTCAAGAGGCCATACATCAAAAATCAACCAGATGAAATCTATGTCAAATTCGAATTGTATTTTGTCGTTCATCACGTGTCACGATGTTTGTTGTCTTTTCTCTCGTCCATATTTTTTTGTCTTCGGATCAAGGATAATCATTATTTTGTTGTGTTTGGTGGTAGATGCGACCAAACCTGCAATCAATCGATTTTGGCAGAGATCGTCGACCTGGCGCGATTATTGATTCGCACCGATCATGGTTCGCACCGAAAACAACGAAAACTTCTGCCCAGTAACGATTGGCTAGGATTTCATCAACACGTGGTGGGGCCGATCTCTGACGCATCATTGGACCACTCGCTCAAACCTCCAGAAAGGGGTCGGTACGACGACCATATGAGAGGGGCTCTATCACTATTTCATTATCGCTTACCAGTGAAAGTTTTCTGACTTTTAAAGTCATGTTTTAGGCCAAAAGGCGAAATAAATTCGAATGATGAATAGATGATGTCGCTGGTCTATTTCGAACAATCCGCCTTTAATCCCCGTATTTTGCGCATGTGACCATGTGCGTCGTATAAATAGAGGATCGATGAATGAATGAGAGACGACGATTGTGATGATCTATGGATTCCCAATTGATTCTCGTCGTTTTTGGCTTAATTATCGTAAGCTGCAGTGCACGAAAACTGCAACCTAAATTGGGTGAGTAAACATTTTCCTAATTGTCTATCCTTTTCACTAAATATAGATGCGTCCACATCACATTAGAGCCCATTTCGTCGTTAAAAGTGTGCGTTTCCAGACAAATGCGCGGATCAAGTGATGCGACTACTGGCCAGTGAGTCGAACACAGCAGTCAAGGAGGCTCTATCGAAGACGATGCAGTTCATTCATGTGAGTAATTGCATAGTGATGATGCACTATCGAATTCAGGATGGGGAAACGGCCAACGCGCAAGCAGTTGGAAAAGGAATGGGACCGGAAGAGAAGAAGATAATCATGGACAGGGTACGGTACAATTGTTGAAATATTATTTTTTTGTGAAAACGGTTACTATGGCGAAGAAAGCAAGGCCAGCTTGGTTCGTTTTCAAGATCTTCGGTAGTGGCGCACGCACGGAGGTAGACGGATAGCGCATACACACATATATACGAATAGAGCGTTTAAAATAATAAGATGTAGTAATATCATAATTACATTAAAAATACAATTTCAGTATATGGTGGACGAATGCGTTCCGATGAAGAGCTGCCTCGAATGTCCCGTCGAATTGTAATTGAATTGCATTTTGATTGCAAGAGATTCACAGTTGTCATTGTTCTGCACGAAATTATTCTTGATCGTATCTCCGATTATGTCGTAGAATGGGTCCTAGCAGTCACTATCGTGAAAAATTGCACTAATGACTGTTTATGGGGCTACATCACAGATAAATTCTCGGCAAAATAGTGTAGCCCCTAAATAAGAATACATAAATCAGAAATTTGCCATAAAAAACTTTTCCATTGTTTCATTCCTCATTTTGAAAACAGATTTTCATCCTCATTTTGATGATAGTAGTAACGCAGGTTATAGTAATTAATTGAGCCCTCGCATAGCCTCACCTCAGAATTGCGGATCCGGCATTGCGGGCGGAGTTTATTACAACCTCGAATAGCCATGCGCGAGGGAGGAGAGGAATTGCGAGGGCGCAAAGTTGCTACCAGTTGGATGAAAAGCTTAGTTGGCTTCGGCGGGGATCTCAATGTGGTGTGACGATGATGACGATGAGTAAAGGACGAACGTGCACTGTGTTGTGAGAAACGACTAGAGATTCAGACGATTGAGAACATACTGAATTCCAATGAAATATATATTATATATTTTATCGACGCCCGAAGGCGCAACGGAATAATGTGTGATTACACGAACGATGTACAGTGAATAAAGACTCTCTATGGGAAGTATCGTTTGGGAAGGGGGGGGGAGGTTGCAATAGGGGCAAATCAGTGTGTAGATCAATCGTCGTGAAAAAAAAATGAAAAAAATCACAAGCACCTATAGTTCCTCATCCGTGTCAACGATTACCTGGACCCAGTAAGCGTGAAGAGAAGAGTCGGTGAGGGAGACACATTTCCTCTCTTCAACTCGGTGCTGAGAAGCGCGATGGACGACATCGAGTGGGAGCTGGAGCAGTAATACGAAAACTCATGGAAGCGTGCGAAAAGCCTGCATTGAAATCATCGTCTCTAAGGCGATACTCCTCACCTCCTGCAGCACGACTCCCCATCCCATCGACAACCAAGCGGTCATATTCGTCGAGTTAACTTGGCGGAAGAATTTTCCTTGCCCGACGCCTCCTCCGAAGTGGAATACCGGACTAGATGTGGGCTTTGACATCAGGTGACAAAGAGCATTTAGATATCACCCTTATTGTTAGGAAGATGGATAGGCGGATGATTAGAGTCACCCTTTTGGACCGAATAAAGAACGAGCTATTACGAGAAATCGCCCAAATGAGCAATCCCCCCTCCCAACGTGCCAGGATGGGAGGGGAAATGCTGACATTGGTAGATCTCCTGTCGTCTTCTCATCGTAGCACGTGAAATGCTCATCGGTGCTTCTTTCTTGTGATGTGGTTGATTGGGTCCGATGGGAGAGAGATGCGGCGGATGTTGACACATGGCGGAACATACATAGACGTAGCTTCGCATCTTGCAGCTGGGATGTGACATCACGGATGTTGGTGAAGGCGCCTTATCGACAGATCGGCTTAATCTAAACTCGCGGCCGAGATGGACGTAAGCATCTCTCTCGACTAGGTTGTCACCGTGAAGTGTAAAGTTTTCACCAATATCGTCGATGAAGCAAAAATGGGAAGGTCGCATCCCATCGATGATTCCTAGGTAGTCCCAGTTGAGTTCACTCACGCAGTCTTCCAGTGCAGTAGTTAACAGCATTGGAGATAGAGAGTATCCTTGTCGGACTCCTTTTCCGATGGGATGAGCCTCTCGAAGGGTTTGATCTCCATGTAGCAGTCGTTGTAGAGCTTCTCCAGGCAGTCCCATATCTTTTGAGCGCGTTGAAACAGCGGGAATTTCGACGGGGTAGATGGCGTTGTTGTAGTCGACGAAGACTATGCCGAGAAAGAAGTAAGAATCTCGATGGCGATCGATCAGAGCGGATAGCGTCGACGCATCACAAAAGAAAATATCAAATGTGAGATAAACATCATTTTCGGCACTTTCAATGGTGCTGATCGCGATCCAGAATGTGTCATTGCTCACTAATTATTCTCCGACAAGATATGCTAATTCAAACATTTAGCTAAGTTCACGATTATTAGCAATTTCTCTCAACTATCTCTCACCAATCTTACTCGGAGAATAAGAAATATCTTATTGATGTGTTGCTATTTACACTAGTAACAATTTGACGTCTTCAGAAATATAAATTTGCATATTTCTGGGCGGAAGTAAATTATTATCTCAAGTAGTTCTGAATAGAGAGGCATGACATTCACATGGGATGTGGAACACGCTTCGAGCGATCTATCGTTTAAATTTGGGCACTCAAATCCGGCGGCAAGTCGAGTTATGAATTTATGAGGGAGAAGAATTTGAACAAAATTCCGTATTTCGACCGACCGCTCTCGCGAATTGGAGTGTGTAGAGGATTAAATAATGCGTATGATAATGCCGCATTCTTGGACGAGAGGATCTCATTTTCAACAAGTTCATCTCACTCATAAATCGATAACTCAACTTGCCGACGGATTTGAGCGCCCAAATTTAAAAGATATATCAATGGAAGCGTCTTCCACATATCCTGTGAATTTTATGCCTTTCTAATCAGAACTACTTGAGATAGTAATTCACTTCCGCCGAGAAATATGCAAATTTATGTTTATGAAGACGTGTTGCTAGTGTAAATAGCAACACATCAATATCTTATTCTCCGAGTTATGAAAAGATTGGTGAGAGATAGTTGAGAGAAAATGCTAATAATCGTGAACTTAGCTAAATGTTTGAATTAGCTTATCTTGTCGGAGAATAATTAGTGAGCAATGACACATACTGGATCGTGATCAGTACCATTGAAAGTGCCGAAAATAATGTTTATCTTACATTTCATATTTTTTGCTGTCCGAACATTGTTCGATTCTATCGCAAGCGGCTTCATATACAACAGCACTGTGGAACACTTTTCTGCAAACGCGGGATCGGTGCACGATATTTTTTCTTTTTCTCACGTATACATAATGATTTTTGTCCGTGGATTACGGATTTTCGAGCGGATTCATCTGCGATGAATTTCCTGGTTCATTTTTTTTGGAACGGACTCGTGTTCCACGTGTTGTTGGGGCAATCCTCCCTCGATCTTTGTCACGAAGACACACAACGTCAGTTAAATTTCCAGAAAGGGGCCAGGGCAAAGATAAAGCAATATAGATTCTCTCACTACTTCACAATCTCTTGCTTTTGGCTGCGTTTTGAAGTTACGAATGATGTTCCGCGTTGCAATGCGCCGCAAATCCGCTGGATGGATTATCTCACCTGCAAAATCCTTCGTTTTTTGCCATATTTGTCACGTACGCCAATGTGCACCGTGAGATATAAAAAGGAGTGATGCGGCTGGACATAGAGAAGGTATCTATGGACTCGCGATTCATTATTGTCTTGCTTGCTGCAGTTGCTGCCTGCTGCAATGCTGCTAAGCCGCAGCCTGTTTTAGGTGAGTGCATTATTCTGTTTAACTCATATCTTCACTGAGTGTTTCCTGTACGATCTATCCATGACTTAACATCGATACATGATTAATTGAAATATATAATTAGTTTTCCTTTGCAGATAAATGCGTGGAGCAAGTAATGCGTGTGATTCCGGACGAGCCAAACATAGTGTTTAAGGAGTCCATATTGAAGACGATGAAACTCATGAAAGTGAGTGATGATGAAATGTCGTTGATGTAGCTGCAACGCAATTGGTGCCAATTCAGGAAGGCGCGTATGCAGATGCACAGGCTGTCGGAAAATCAGTCGCGCAAGCAGATAAAATGGCAATGTTGGAGAAGGTACGAAATGGGAAAAGAGAAAACATTAAAAAGTACATATTTGAGTACATGGTGGACGACTGCTCGCGTTTGAGGAACTGCCTTCTGTGTCCGGTCGAACTCTGATTTGTTTAATTCCATCACTGATCTATGAAATGTGGATAGAACGCATTAATATTTCGTAGGGAAGTTAACATGTCCATAGTTAACTTGAACAAATTGAACTTCGACTATACCAAATTCTAATCTGACCTGAGGAAAGTTGAGTATCCTTTTCAGACGTTACCCATAGAGCGACATTTTATATTTAGTCTCGGAAAAAAATAAATGTGCCTCTGCAGCAGCACTCCACTATCCGTAACAATAGGTCGAAAAAATTAAATTGCCATTGTTCTTCATATTTGCGGTATAAATAATTTATTGCAAACACGACCATGACCACATCTAATCGATAATTGGGGAGGAAGAAGGTTCTGCGGGTAGATCAAGCCAATTCGAGAGGACATACGAGACAAGTCTTGAGTGAAGAACACTTGTCCACCATGTACCTCAATAGATATTAGTGGTAGATTTTCCCCCCAACATACAAAATTAAAAAAAATACAACAACATACACAATTTAACTAAAATTCAAGCAACTTTCTGCTTAGTTAAATGTGAGTGCTCAAAACTTAGCAGGAAGCTCCAACAGCCATGAAAAAAACAACATTATTGATGAAGCATTCTTCGATTTTTTTTTACACAGCAATACCGAGGGGGACCTCGGTATTGCTGTGTAAAACTATCAGTGCTACATATGATTACGACATCAACTCGCGTCTGCAGATTGCTCCTATACTAATCGCCGCATTCGAGCTAATGAGTTTCCGCGTCGAGGAATGAGCACAGGAAACAGAATGGGCGTGCTCGTAGCCGGCTCGATTCTGTGCGGAGGTACAGGTCTAATCATCTCGTGGAGCTCAATCCTTTGTTTTCGACACTCGATGAATTCACGTCGGTTCACGGGCTACATTAGAGAGGTCTGAGCGATTGAAAAATCGGCAATAGATAAACAGAGGAGGGGATTCGAACTCCCAACCTCAAGATCTGTAGCCTACGGCTTTATCCACTTTACTACTTGAGCTCATTGGCGTTCACAGGTGTAGGCGCTCCATAGAGATTAGGAATCTCATTTATGATGGAAACTCGGTGAGATATCGTACCATTCTTTCAAGTTTGGGACTATATTTTCCAATTTACAAAACAGTATTCAATGATTGCGTGCTAGACGTTCCACAATTGTGTGTGCTTGTATTATAAAGAAGTGTACTATAGATTTTTTAAAAATATTTATTTCCTAACAAGGAATAAAAAACACAACAAAACGAGATAAATTAAATTCAACACAAATCGATCACACAAGGAAAATAGACAAGAAACCATATTGGACAACAATCGCGCTTATAAACCCGATGTACTCTATTCCTTAAATACTTTGTAAAGCTTCTGTAGGGATACGGTATCTATCTATCTGTGATCTATCAATTTCAATTACTTGGAGGATTTAGGAACTGTAGTCACACTTCTGTTGCCCTCATTTCTATTCACCTTCTCATTCTTCTTCTGATTCATTCGCTTCCTCTTGTAGAATTCGTTCTTTTGCTCTCTATTGTGGAAGTTATTAGAGGATCCTCCGAGATTCTGAAAATAGATCAAATCACTTACGAAATTTGTCTACAAACGTCTCAGTTAAAAAAGTTGAACTAATAATCAATTTTTTTTGTAATGTACAAACTGACAAACTGCGATAAACAGAGGTGTTGTCTCTCAGCAGGGCTAGGCAAGCACTTGAAACGCTTATTCTGAGCGTTCCAGTAAGCATGGAGGCTTTCAATAGCCTGCTCCGAGGTAAGACCAAGGGTTCGATTTTCGCGAACAAAAGGAAGGAAATGATCAAACAACCAATGTAGTTTTGGCTGAAGGAGAGAGTCCCCGAATGCGGTCGAATAGATGGTTTTTAATTCATCAATATTCTCCCCGATCTCCTCAATTTCCGCATCTGTCAAAATGGCAGATTTATTCAGCTCTTGAAGGGACCCGAGTGCATATAACGCTTCTGTATGGTAGAACGCCTCCCTAGTGAGCGGAAATGGGAATACTTTGCGAATCCGATGCATATTCTCTTCTAGACAAAGCAAACGGACATGATTTCCACAAAAATCGTTCTTGCCATAGGCCGACTTACTGGCACCACAATTCCTATAGGTAGCTTCCAATTGGGAACGGATTGGTCCATGACCCTTGCTCTCGAGAGCCCTCACGTGTTCAAGTTTCTCGGAAGCATCGAGGATGCACTTGTCCACCTCAATTCGCAATTTTGCGAGAAACTGTTTGTAGTCAAAAGATCCAGATGAGGAGCAAGACTGACACATATATGAATCTGTCTTCTTTTCTTGCGCTTCAGATAACAGGAGTTCACATCGATCATGAAAAGATGAAGGATGAGTGCAGAAAGCGCAAGCACGCAGAGTCAGCTCGATACTACTCGCCCTTCCGTCTCTAAGAAGACAAAGAGGCGAGGAACAAATGGTAACATTGTTCTTGGGAGGGATAATAGATCCAGCAGTGAAAGATGCATGAATTGACTCTATAACCTTAGCACTCTATCCTCCTCCACCATTGCAGAGAAGTCGTTTTCTGCCTTGGTAACAATGTTAATCAAGGCTGAATTTGACTTCCGCTTCCCACTAGCTGTGAGTGCGACAAAGCCATCTGGGTCAATGAGGTCGGCAAGGAGCTCCAATCCGTCAATGTGGGATTGAAAAATCCCCATTATAACATGCATGGAAGATGGAGCAACCGAAGTCATAGGAAATAGACTAAGTGGTCTCCTCTTGATTGAGAAAGGAGGCTTAACCTTTTTGGGATTTTTCTCAGCCTCAATACCCAGTTTAATCATATCTTCGAGGGTTCGCAATTGATAAGATTCATTGCGATGCAATACATCCCTTATCAATTGTTTGCCCGGAATGTCGCAAAACAGACACGGGTAGGTGGAAGCTGCACCCTGGTGCCCATGAATCTCGCATAGGTATTTCATGTCCCCAGTATCTTTCCATTGAACAGTGTGTTCTTCCCCTGTAATGGAAAGTTTGCTGAGCGCTGCGCATTCGGCAAGTACATGACCATATGCATCTCTCATATTGTCATACGACTCGGATGCGTGGAACACAAAAAAACAAAACACAACGGAATGAGAGAATGCACGCTGTTTGGGTTCAGAGAGTTTCCGACTAGCAACGCAAGTTTGCTAGTCTTTCCCCCCTCATCACCAACCAGAGTGAGGACTATCTTTCCCCTCAGTGCCGGGTCAGTACGAAACTGGCCCTTCTCTTTCATGAGAGAGAGACGAGACTCAATCAAAGGGACCACCTTGCCAGTTTTAATGCGAGTTACCAGTCTCCCTTCCTGGACATGTTTGCCATCTTTATTTTTAACAGTCATCGGGAGAGTTAGAGTCTCTACAAAAGGCTCGTACAATGCCTTGATACTCTTCTCAAAAGTGACCACCTTATTGGTAGGACACAGTGGATCTTGCACACCGAATTTCCCTAAGGAAGATTTTAGCTTTTGCCAACATCCACTGGACAATCGGGAATCAGCTTTCAGGAATGCACACTGAATAGGAGTGAGAGTGAGTTTGTCCATTCCAACACATTCATTCATCACTTTAGTGATTACAGTTTTTGCTGTTTCGCGGGAATTTGGACCAATTTCAATTAGGCGAGAGACAAATCGAGTTAGAGAAACTGAATACTTTTTGAGTTCTCGGATCTCTCGACTTCCCCACACGCCCAGCCCGAACAGACCTGCATATGCAATCACGTGCTTTGCTCTTTCTTTTTCCTCTGTCACTGGTGACACGAGGATTCGGAATTTGCAAATCCGATGAATTCTCAGTCACATTCGGCTTATTGGATATTGAATACAACCTCGCAATTTCCAATTCCGATTGCAAACTGCTGACCGATTTGGACAGATCGTTTGACTTCATAGACTCATGCAACAATTTATCCCGAAGGATACTCAACTGCTCATTTTTCTGAGTTAATAGATCATTGTGTTGCGATCTAAGCGTGCGAACGATATGGAGGTGTTCTTCCATTGTGATGGTCGAACCGAGTAAATTCGCAGCATCATGAACAGTGCGACCTGTCAGCGCACCAGGTCCGTTACGACCACGTGCGAGCGCACTACGCGCGAGAGCCGGGGCTCCGCGTTGCTGATATCCACCATTAAAGGGGACGCTCACCGAAGTGCGCGCATCAGCACCCAATCGCTGTCGAGCAGCAGGCGCGGCCAAAGGCCGGGAGGGAATGGAAAAATGAAAGAGGTGTTACCACCTCTAGCTGCGCCTCGCATCGCCCTAAGAAAAGAAAACTATGCAAGGATTAAAACAAAGTTGATAGCAGACTCAATTAATTAATTAATGAATAAATAGATACTCACTTCTCGCGATCAATTGGTTGATTATGAAGAGTCGGGGGACGAGAGTGGGAAGAATCGTAGCCCTCAAAGTGGTGCCTGAACCTGAAGTTAATAGAATTATAAAAAAAATTAAGCACCCCCACTTCTAAAATATATCTGGTAATTACAATAAATTGGCACTACTGCTACTTTGTGGACGAGCCACACTGGAATAAGTGAATAGACCAGAAAATAGAAGGGTGGAAATGGGAAATGGGTGGCTCGACCGGTATAATGAGTGCCCAAACACAGCAGTAGCGCCAATTTATTGTACTTTGCGTACTCAGTGCTTGCAGTTTATACCTAATTCTGGCTCAACGTCTAGCAACTTCTGCTAAAATACAAAAAATCAGCTTTAAAAAGTGGCAAAAAAGAGCTGAAGTGCGCTGCAATCTAGCTTATTTCTAGCTTTACGCTGAAGTAACAACATCATTGAAGCACTGAGTCGGCGCGGTATTATGTTTAACAGCATTTAAAACATAATTTAAAAATATAAAATTTAAAAAAAATAATAATTTCATAATCAGTAGGAAAACTTACTTCACTTCCCGTTGGTGAGCTCGAATGAACGATCGAAGAGACGATCGATGACAAGTTGTGAGTTGCGATGAAACGGCTCCTGAGTAGTAGTTACTAACATCGTTGTAAACACGAATCGCAAGTGGTAAAATACATTTGAACGAGTTATGAGGATGTTCTCAGAAAACAAAACTGTACTACGTTTACGGAACGTTTTCGAAACAAAAAACTAACTAACTTCACTAAAACATTTCATCTTGATTTAAAGAAGATGGCGCCAACTAAGAACGCCTTGAGCACATAGATTTCGCGTAATCAACGTAACAATGAGCAATAGCCAACAACTACTAAATTATTTAAAACAAGCGATAATTTTGAGCATCTATGCTTGATGTTACGTACAAAGGCACTCATAAGGCTACAGAGCACCAGTGGGATCACATATACAAGTGAAAATGTAAAAATAACATCGCAATAAATCGATAAACTCAGAGAAACTGAGAAAATTTGAAAATTCCCTCAGGGATGATATAGCTCAGTTCGCGATCCGTAGTGTCACACTGTAAGGACATGTTCAAACTTTTTTCTGTTCTTCTTGAATCCTCGGATTGTGTATCCAGGTATTAGCAACGGCTCTGTTCTCCCCTCTATTGCTAGTTTTGAACTGGCCTGAACCGACGTGAATTGCAATAGCCGCCTTCCACATGGCAACATCGAGGACATCACCTGGATTATCACGTTGTTCCACGCTCTCAAATCCTCTCTTATTCCTATATTTTGCACATTTCTCGCAAATGCAACCGAAGGGCATCGTTGAGCAACAAGAAAGGTGCGTATAAAAAGCAGCGGTGAAGAGAGATGTCCATCTTCGACGTAACGATGAACTCCCGACTGCTTTTCTTTCTGCTAGTCGTCTTGGTTGCATGCAGCAGCGCCTTTAAATTGTCGCCGGTGATGGGTAAGATAGTGAATTCCATTTATCCGGGGATTAGGTCGAGAGTTTAAGATACAGAAACCACGTTGGAATAAGGTTCAAATTTCATTTCAGCGCCATTGATAGAGAGAACTTTTGGGTTGCAATCAACGGCTTTTCTTACAGAAAAATGCGCCGAGCAACTCTTCAAAGTACTGCCGAAAGAGTCGAATGCAGTGGTCAAGGACGCCATCCTCAAAATCGTGAAGCACGTCCAGGTAATAGATTGCGTATGGATGACGCAATATCGCCACCTCTTCAGAATGGATCCCTGGCTGAGGCATAGAAGATTGTACGAGGATTTGAAGAGACGGAGAGAAACGACTTAATCAAAAAGGTATTTCAATTGCTAATGCTGTTTTCGTCTTATCTTAGTGTTGAGAAAGAGGTTATAGAATGGTCAGAGAGCTTACCTATGTCAGATTCTGTAAGAAATGTCTTTGTAAATTAATGTAATTATTTTACAAAATAAGAAATAATATTGCAGTACATGGTAGACGACTGTCTTCCAATGCAGAGCTGCCTTGAATGCCCCATCGAACTGTGATCTACCAACAGTTCAAGAATTTCAATCGATTATCATGACGACCATGACCACGTAGAAAGAGAAATCAATAAACTATTTTCTTATATCCATGCAGTTGGAGCTTATCAATTCCTCCTTCAAGAAACAATTAGTTTTAAAAAAAGGTTTCAAAATCGTGCGTAGTAAAAGAAAAAAATGAGTTCATGAGATATGGCGACAATTACAATATTTATCACGTCAGACGATAACGTCAGGTGAGGATGTGGTTTCAGGGGTCAGGCTCATTCTTCTCAGAATAGACGGGTCATTTCGGCTGGGGTCGGGGTAGAGGATCGGTCTCTTTGAAGTTGCTGGAGGAATAGACGAGATCTCTCTTAGGACCGTGGACGTAGGAAGAAAGGGGAGGTTACGTGAGGCTGAAGGCAGTGCTGGCGAACTGGTGACGCATCTTTCTTCCACGTGATTCCACCAAGCTCGAAACATCAATCAAATTGAGAATTAGCGAATCTGAGTAGCCAACATCAAACGGTCATACCCATCCCCGGTGACCAGGCCGGCTAGGACGGGGATTCCGATCTTTTCGAGTCGTTGGTAGATAGACGAGGGGTCCGGAGGGAACTAGGGAAGTCCCCTCTCCATCAGAGCAAAATGGAGAGGGACCGCTCACGACGACTGACAGAAACGACAATGTCATATGGCGACGTAACCTCAAAAATTGTACTTAAAGTTCGCTTCAGCCGATGAGTTAAATGAAAAATGATTGTCACCATGATGATCAGCACCCTCGAAAACGTAAGTGACCAAATTTTGAACAAACATTTCATTTTCAGTGTACATTGTTTTATTGATTCTTACGCGAACATCCTCATTTAACGGACTCACTATAGAGGCACAAGTTATAGAGTCTCCCCATCGAATACTCTGGAGAGTCATAAGTTCCTTTTCTTACAACATGATACACACATTATCTCATTGCGCCCTCGGATACCGATAATATAAATAAGCTTTCAAGAATGTGCAAAATATTTGCGGTATAAATATTTTATATGACGACCATGACCACATCTAATCGATAATTGGGGAAAGGAAATGTTTGTAGATCAAGCCAATTCGAGAGGACACACGAGACACGTCTTGAGTGAAGAACACTTGTCCACCATGTACCTCAAAGAAGGAGATTAGGGGTGTAAAATTCAAATATATTTTGCATTAATGAGAATGCGAAGTCTTCGACCACCAGTAATGTTCATTTATCATGTTATGGTTTTTTCACATTATTTCTTCCAAACAATAAAAAAAATTAAAGAGGGAGAGTTAAACTGACTTCTCAATTGCATTCTTCCTCGCTGCTTCGGGCGCTTCTCTAAGCACTTTTTGAGCTGCTGAAAAGTCTTCTGCCTGGAAATCGTGTGGTGAGAAAGTGATTAACTTAGAGGACATTTCCACTGATTGCCATCTCTTACCTTCACACTGGTGACGATTCCATCGATTGCTTTCTTCACAACTGCATCCGATTCGCTAGCAACACTACCAGTTGCTTGGTCGATGCATGTTACTGAAGAAGTACTCATTATACGATATATTATCTAGGGAGGTGTCGAGGAATGTGAACCAATTTAGCTTTTGAAAATTAGTGTTTCATTTTTTTTAATCTTGAAGGAAGTCGTCTTTCTCTGCCTTGCTTCTGTTTTGGGGGCACCTTTGTTTTCGCGTAATTTGATTTCAAGCTTACGAATGTCAGGAGTGACTTTGGCTGCAGTTGCTGCACAGATGAGAAAGGTTATGACAAGGAGGAGTTGGATGGGTCGGAGCTGCTGCATGGTTGGATGGTTGACTTGTCCATGCTGCGCTTTATATAGAGCATTCGGAAGATCAACGAGACATGGGAAGATGTTCCCTGGCGTCATTTCAAGAGGATTGGAATAGTGCGGCGTTGTTGTGGCAGGAACTGGATACGGGAGGATCATTGACCATTCTGAACTCGCCGGAGAAATAATAACACAACTCACCCTTTTCTGGATGTGAAGTGAGACAAAACAAAACAGTATTGAAGATTGCATATTGCTTCACGAAAGTCGAACTTTGAAATAATTAATTTTTGATTTTTTGTTTGACGAAAGATCCTATGTCGGTGTTCGCTACGTTGTACTTGCAATATCTTTCTCGTCCGCAGAATATTCCTACAGGAAGGGGTCATCGCAGTTGATACTAATCGTTTCGAGGAAAGCGTATGATGACGTGTTTTCTCAGAACAGATTTGCCTGGTCCATTGTGTGCTGCTCAGATCACGTCATCTCGTGGGGCTCAATCCTTTTGTTATCGACTCTGGATGACCATCGATAGACGGCAATAGCCACCTTTCACATGGCAACATCGAGGACATCACCTGGATTATCACGTTGTTCCACGCTCTCAAATCCTCTCTTATTCCTCTATTTTGCACATTTCTCGCAAATGCCACCGAAGGACATCATTGCGCAAACAAGAAACGGGCGTATAAAAAGCAGCGGACGAGTGGAATTATTATAATCTACGTAACGATGGATTCCAGACTGCTTCTCGTTTTGCTGGTCGTTTTGGTCGTGTCCAGCAGTGCCGTTAAACTGTTGCCGGTTATGGGTGAGACATCCAGTCGAATTCTCCAGTTAGAAACGAGAGTTTGAGATGCTGTGAGGGCTATTGCCGCCGTCTACTACTAGGTAAACAGGGATTTGGGTATGTAATTTATTGAGATTAAATTGACTTGAATTGCAGAGAGATGCGCTGAGCAGATCTTCAAAGTGCTGCCGAAAGAGACGAATGCAGTGGTCAAGGACGCCATTCACAAGATCATGAAGCACGTACAGGTAATAGATTGCGTATGGATGACGCAATATTACCACCTCTTCAGAACGGATCGTTGGCTGAGGCACAGAAGATTGTACGAGGATTTGAAGAGACAGAGAGAAACGCCTTAATCAAAAAGGTATTTTCCTTGCTACTGCTTTTGTTTTTTTCTATTTCTACTGTTTGTATTGGAAAATGGATATTGGGCGCTAAGAGAGCGAAACTTTTGTATCTACTGCTGGTACCTACGTCACATTCAATACTGCTAGATACATTTTTTTGTTGTAAACTAATTCAAGCATATTTTAACATAAAGAATACCTTTGCAGTACATGGTGGACGAATGTCTCCCGATGCAGAGTTGCCTTGAATGCCCTGTCGAACTGTGATCTACCCACAGTTCCAGATTTTCAATCGACAATTATGACGACCATGACGACGTATAGAAAAAATCGATAAAGCTTACATTCACGGAGTTGCAACTATGCACAAAAAGGAATGAACTCATTGTTATGCACAATTGCGGTATAGATAATTTATTTGAGACCACGACCATGACCACATCTAATCGATAGTTGGGAAGAAAGGAGTAGAGTAGATCAAGCGAAATCGATAGGACAGACGAGACAAGTCTTGAGGTATGAACACTTGTCCACCATATACCTTAAAGAAGGAGATGAGAGAGAGATACACTTATCGCCCGCAGTAATGCGAATGCGAATGCCCTATCTTTCCGAGTCAGCGCTGCATTTATACTAGTTGGCTATAAAGTGCGGGCCCGATATCGGAATTTGAAAAACAAACTATCAGTCAAAATATGTTCTGACAAAAAAAGGTTATGACATGTTTTAGGACGTCCATTGCTATCAGTAATTTATGACCACACCATGTTCCTCGTTTCCCCTGCACTGTGTCTCACTGTTTGTGCCGATTCCGGTAACCACCAATACCCTTCACTTTTACAAAGCCTGTAGTGAGAAACAATAAGGAGTACTAAATCAAGGTGATTGTAGAGAACCACCTTTTGTCTCATCCTATTTTAATCTCAAAGGTCAAATATGGACGCTCCTGCAAGAAAAGTCATCCAAAATCAGGTTTCAACCCAGCTTTAGGATTTCCCACAATTTCCACGTTTGTACGGACTGTCCGTGTGGTCAGTATTGTAAACGGAGGGCTACTCTACTCCCCCTCCAAATGAGGAATCGCTCAAGATCGCCCTCGTATTAGCATAAGCACAAAACAGAAGATGCACCACTCACTTCTCAATTACATTCTTCCTCGATGGTTCGGGCGCTTCTTTCAGCGCTTTTTGCGCGCCCGCGAAGTCTCCTCCCTGAATATTGTCGTGTGATGAGGTTATCAGTGCGTTAGCGCAAGAACCGCATAAATTGCCCGCAATTCCGTGCAGCAAAAAGTGACTTGTCATGTATTCTGGTACGTATTAGTACACTTGACCATTTTCCGTTTCACTCTTGTCTGGAAATGTCAAATGTGCACAATCAAAGTATATCGACGGCTGTTTACGCTTACGCGAAGGCACTGTTCATTAAACGCTCAAAAAGTTCGTTGAATGGGCTCTTGAAAATAAATGTTTCTCCCCGGAATATTCCATGAAGAAGTTGGTCTTTCCTTTCCTGCTCTACAGCCAATTTACGAGATACTAAGTAAACCTTTCACTAAATAACGATTACCTGGTAAAAATTTCTTAAATTTAAACAAATGAGTTAACAAACACTCTTAGCGAATTCGCGGTGAGAGTGCTTTGGTGGTTTCTATCGCGTACTTCACATTGTTGTTCACTAATTGCCATCTCTTACCTTCACATTGGTAAGGACTCCATCGATCGCTTTCTTGAAAATGGGATCCGATTCACTGACAGCATTACCAGTCGCTTGATCCACGCATGTTACTCAACAAGTATTCATTTAGTACTACCGTACAAATATAGAGTTTCAGACACTATGTTCTCTTGCTCTATCTCCATTCTAGGGTTGGCCTCGTGAGAAAAACGCGACATGGCTGGAATACCTATCATGAAGGAGAGTTTCGAGGCACATTTGCATTCCGAGATCTCGAAAATCACCCATTGTTCTCGAAACCAGCGAGATAATTGAATTAAACAGTTTCGATATCTCATTTTCTTTCTCACGAGGCCAACCCTACTCCCTGCTAGGCTACGCTAATGAAACGTGTTTGATCCATACGCGATTGTCGATGGCACAGGTACATCTATACTGAAACACGAAATGATATATCAGTGCGTTCGCGTAAGAATCGCACCCCTCTCGGTACAGCAAAATTGCACCCCCGTTTTTTCACAGTTTCCGTTAGCCCTATGGCTGGTCTATCGATTTCTGATAGTATCATGTTCTGATTGAACTCATTTGCATAATTACAGCCTGTCAAAGTTGAGCTGTTTTTCAGTATTTCGAATGCAATTTAGGTCAAAATATAGATAATCATTCACATAGATAATGAAAAAGGATCACCAAGATGAGACTGACAACTTGGTGTCGTTCAATTTTACGTTTTCCGAAATTTGCATATTTCATGAAATTTTGATCTCATGTTTCTCGAAAATGAAGCAAAAAACATAGCTGGATTTTTGATATGTTATGGATACAGTTGATATCTATCAGATTCGCCCATATTTGATAAATTTCCAGGGGATCCTGATAGTTAAATTCATGAAAAACCGTTGAGTTCTAATAGAGGGAAACCCCTCATTTCGTCTCATTCCACCCATTCAACCCCGCCCGCGCGGTCTGAAATGAATGGACAGAACGGCTAGTGACGTCATCTCATCTCTCTATCTCATTTCGCACCGTACGGGTGGGGTTGAATGGGCGGAATGAGACGAAATGAGGGCTTTCCCTTTATTAGAACTCAACGGTTTTTCATGAATTAAACTACAAGGATCCCCTGAAAATTTACCAAATATGGGCGCATCTGATAGATATCAACTGTATCCATAACATATCAAAAATCCAGCTATGTTTTTTGCTTCGTTTTCGAGAAACATGAGATCAAAATTTCATGAAATATGTAAATTTCGGAAAACGTAAAATTGAACGACACCAAGTTGTCAGTCTCATCTTGGTGATCCTTTTTCATTATCTATGTGAATGATTATCTACATTTTGACCTAAATTGCATTCGAAATACTGAAAAAACAGCTCAACTTTGACAGGCTGTAATTATGCAAATGAGTTCAATCAGAACATGATACTATCAGAAATCGATAGACCAGCCATAGGGTAATCTGAAACTGTGAAAAACCCCAAATGCATTTTTACCCTGTACCGAAAAATCTGAGAATTGTGCGATCCATACGCGAACGCACTGATATGGTTTTGAGCAATTATAGATGAAGAAATTGTGGAATTGTAGAGAGGTTGATCTGATCTCCATTTCATTTCATCATTTTTACCTCAATTGGTCGTAGTAAACGGCTCAGAATAATGAAGAAGGAAAATTATCATTTTAGTGATACTGTTACATTAGTGGACATAATTGGTTTTTCGTGTATCGAAAACATTTCGTTGGCGAACCTTTCTCCCTACCAATCAGTGTTCGAGGCACCTTGTTTTTCTTGAAAAATGAACAAATTTAAAGATCCGAACTTTTTAAAAGTATAACGTTCAGACTAATCACCGGTTATTTTCAAATTTTCAAAATTGCAATCATAGCTCACCACGGCTCCACCCATGTATCGTGGAAGCCCCGAGCCCCAAAGGATTTATTTGGGGCTCGGGGCTGTCACGTATAGGGTGTCATGGTCCAAAATGGGTTTTGGGTTGGTCCCACCAAAGTCAAAGTGGTATACTGTAACTTCACCGCGGGGGTCCCGCAGCGCAAACAGACTACCGTAACCCATGCTACCGTAACCCGGAAATACGAAATTGACAATACAGACCCCTGGCATCATGCATGAGGTAGACCTCGAGTTGACATTGCCTGAGGGGGATACCGTAATCATCCTACCGTACTCTCGGCTACAGTAACCCTACCGTAAGACGGATTTGCAAAAGTGTCCCAATCGGCTCGGGATTTTTATAGAAGATAACCCTCGAGTAGGCAAAGTGTGTGGGGCATACCGTACCTCATCTACCGTACTCCCGGCTACAGTAACCTACCGTAACACGAAAATACGAAGATGATCAAATCGACTCGGAATTTTTGTAGGAGGTAGACCTCTAGTGGGCAAATTATTTCCGGCATGCCATTATGTTCCTACAGTATCCACGGCTACAGTAACCATACAGAGTCGAATTTTTCATTTTCGTATTTTCGTTGTACGGTATTGTACTGTAGCCGTGAATACTGTAGGAGCATAGTGGTATGCCGGAAATAATTTGCACACTCGAGATCTACCTCCTACAAAAATTCCGAGCCGATTTGATCATTTTCGTATTTTCGTGTTATGGTAGGTTACTGTAGCCGGGAGTACGGTAGATGAGGTACGGTATGACCCACACACTTTGCCTATCCGTCTTACGTTAGGGTTACTGTAGCCGAGAGTACGGTAGGATGATTACGGTATCCCCCTCAGGCAATGTCAACTCGAGGTCTACCTCATGCAACATACCAGGGGTCTGTATTGTCAATTTCGTATTTCCGCGTTACGGTAGCATGGGTTACGGTAGTCTGTTTTCGTTGCGGGACCCCCACGGTGAAGTTACAGTATACCACTTTGACTTTGGTGGGACCAACCCAAAACCCATTTTGGACCATGACCAAGAGATACGCCATGACCAAGAGACCAAGAGATACGTGACAGCCCCGAGCCCCAAAGACTGCCTCCACGTCTGGTGAGGTATGATTGCAATTCATCTTCTATATACTAAAAGAGGCACGCCGTTTATTTTTCGCACAATTCGAATTCATTCTTACGAATCTCTGGAGTGACTGTGGATGCTGTTGCTGCACAGATGAGAAGAGCTGCGACAAGGAAGAGTGGGATGGGTCGGAGCTGCTGCATGGTTGGATGGTTGATCCATCGTCCGTGCTGCTCCTTATATAGATGGGCGTATTTGTCCTGTCGTCATCTCAAGAGGATCAGAAGAGTGCAGAGAGTTAGTGGACGATGTGAGTCCATCACAACTCAAGGCGGGAGAACAAACTTGCACAATATATTTCGTTCCTGTTAATGTTCCGAGTGTTCCCGGCAACAACTGAATCATTATCAGGAACAACTGTGGGAAGACCGCAAGGAATAATCGGAGCATTTTGTATTTTACATAGTATTCTAAATCATCTCACAGTCTTCTGGAGATGAGAGTATGGGGAACAACAAAATTCCGAAGCCTAAGAAGTTCTAGATGACGTCTGGAGTTATAATTGCTTACCATACATACATGTATCCTGCATAATATTATTAATGATTTTAATACAATTTTGAAATAAACTTTCATTAACTATGATTTTGGACGGGAATTTGTAGTATCGAGTGTCGTTGAATGAGCAAGAGAAATATGGCGTACGTGCACAGGACAACGTCGCCTGATCAATTCTGTGTGCGGCAAAGGTCACGTCACATCGTGGGGCTTGATCCTTTATCCTTTTGTTATCGCCCCTCGATCATCCTCGATTGCCGATAATAGCCACCTTTCACGTTGCCACAGCAACGAAATCGTCCTGAAAATCACGTTCGCAAATCCTCAGTTATTCCTTTATTTTGCACGTTTCAGTAAAGTGCATCAGATGGGCATCATCAGGCAACAAGATAGGGGCGTATAAAAGCAGCGGAGAAGCGGAATGTACAGACACGACGCAACGATGAACTCCCGACTGCTTCTCGTTGTGATTGCTGCACTTGTCGCCTGCAGCGACGCCTTTAAACTGACACCAGCGTTGGGTGAGTTTGCCACTTCTCCAGGAAGGGGATAGGAAACTTGAGATACGGATACCATCATCTAAAATACAAAGTCGCTAGGTAAATGAATGTTCTAGAGACATTTTCGCTCCCTTACTCAGATCACGAAGTCTCCAGCTTTCTTGTGTCAGGTGTGTGCACATAATTAAATGCTGGGAAACTTGATGTCTCCATTTGACAGGCTCTCTCAGCAGGAGACAACATGTCCTGAGCAAGGAAAGTTGGAGAATTTGCGCTCTGTGTAGTAGCAGGTTTTAATGAATGACTTGTCTTGCAGAAAAATGTGCCGAGCAAGTCTTCAAAGAACTTACAAAGGAAACGAATGCTGCTGTCAAGGATGCCATCCACAAGGCTATGAAGCTCGTGAAGGTTTGTGATTGCATAGGGATGATGCAACATGACTACCTGATCAGAACGGATCTCTGGCTGAGGCACAGAGGATCGTGCGTGCATTCGGAGAGACCGAGAGAGACGCTATCATCAAAAAGGTATTTGTACTATATGCTTTTGATTACTTTAGTTTTGAAAACGAAAATTAATTTTAAAAATAAGTAATACCATTGCAGTACATGGTAGACGACTGTCTTCCACTGCAGAGCTGCTTTGAATGTCCCGTCGAACTCTAACTCTATCTACCCTCCCCTTCGAAAAATTTCGACCAATTATTATGACGACCATGACCACATATAGAAAAAATCGATAAAGTACATTCATGCAGTTTGAGATTACAAAATTTATTCTGGTTTTAATGATCGGAAAGTTTTTATTATTCTTTAAATGATCATAAATAATCAATAATTTACAGAGAAATAGGTACTTCAAGTGTTATGTAGATAGTGGCAGTTCAAGAAAATAGTGATAGATACATCACGGAAGAGAAATTCGTCTGTTTTTCTAATAAAAGCTACGAGTAAGAGGGAGGCCCACGTGGCTCTCACTCAA
This sequence comes from Pristionchus fissidentatus, assembly GCA_036245785.1. Classification (NCBI taxonomy): domain Eukaryota; kingdom Metazoa; phylum Nematoda; class Chromadorea; order Rhabditida; family Neodiplogasteridae; genus Pristionchus; species Pristionchus fissidentatus. The sequence continues at coordinate 16,159,787 of BTSY01000004.1, forward strand.
CCGTTACCATACCTTCTCCAACCCATATTACAATGATCGTGGTGCGCATTTAGTAGATATTGACGATGCACATCTTTAAAAGATATCAGAGATTTGTTCAATGTTTACGGAATGCCTTTACGTGATACAAAATTTGTTCAATGTTGTTTACTCAGGGGATTTGTTTTCATGCGCCATCCAATTATATCCAATATCAAACCACCATTGCAACTACAAGCAGAGAGAATTGTATTCCCCATACCCAGCATATTACAAAACACACTACATGCTGCACATTGCACATTTGCGTATTTGTTTTGTTGTTTGAATTATTTGGCTCATTATCATGCCGTTCAATTACGATTCATTTACTCCAAAGCGGCAAGACGTTTCTCAGAATATGGAACATTGAGCAGTTTCCCTGAGTGACCTCAGTATTATTATTATCCATTGATCTTTTGCGCCTTTCTTTAAATGCTTGTTATGTATATATTCAGCAGAGCTTTGGCACGCGCGAGTATAACAGATAGGAGTACAATTGAGAAAGTGAACGCGATTAGGTATCAGCTTTCTGAGTTCACGAGTTCGATCCTCGCCCAGGTTCACAAAGCTTCCCATCCCCCTCGGCGGCAGTAAAATTGGTAGCAACATTGATTGCGAAAGGTAACGTGCACCAGAAACCTGGTCAGCAGGGGATACGTAGACCTGTGCAGCAACAGGCCTTACCGGTAGACCTCGGCAGAGTAGTCGCTTGCCGACCTAAAGTCCTCTTGATTCCGGTAGCAAATTTACCTTTACCTTTTCGGCTGCGAGAGATATTTTTCTAAGGCGGAGATAATGAAAACAGATAATAATGTGTTGGAGGAATAGAAGGGGAGAAATGGTCATCAATTGATGCAGAAAAGATCACGGTGGTACTACTGAGAGAAGAAAATAGAAAGCGGAAGGTGATGAAGGGTAATGGGGGGGGGGTTGTTCGTGCTAAAGGAACAAAGATTGGGAAGGTAAAAATAGGTGTAATGCCGAGGGGTACAATGTGAAAAGTGGAAAAGATGAATATCAGTGAGCCATGTAAAAACAATGTGTAGAATCAGAACTAGAAGGATGAAGGGAGAGCGATGTTTTTTTTAAAAAAATTATAGGCGACACAGAAATTCAGCGTCATTCTCTGTTCGATACAGAGCAGAGTGAGAAATGAGAGATCACCGTCTCTTCATTTCGTGCCCTCTCTGATCCATCGACCCGTGAAAAGTACCGTGGTCTCACATTTCGCACTTTAGTTTCGGCATGAATCGCCCTTTCTTCATTGCATTGTCTTATGCATCATTCAAATCTTATCAGGTACTTCCAATTCACCACTAATGAAGATCTTCCTGCCATTGGACATCCAAGAATCCATCATATTCTTCGAATATATTCTGTTTGGGTCCTCGTCGGTGCTCAACTTGGCTGCACTTGTTTGTCTTGTGAAGCAGACGCCGCCCAATCAGAAAGCGATCCGCAACTATCTCGTATACATTCAGGTTGGATACACACATAATAACGGTCACGCCCTAACATGCATTAATTATACCAAATTATGATTCCTAAAATACGTTTAAAATGATCAGTTAATTCGAGTGACATTAAGATTTGATATTACTCAATAATACTAATACTCAATAAAACAAATAAAAAATATCAATAAATAACAAATCAAAAATACTCAATAAAAAGGTCTCTACTCCAAAACGGCAAATTTTGCATTTTATTTTTCGCTCTGAATACCGGATGACACACTCAGCTCTCTCTAATCTCATTGGATGTCACAATTGACGTCCTCACCAATCCAATCTTCCTCCCTCCCGCTATGGCTATTTATTGTGTGGGACCGCTTTGCAGTACGGGACAGCTGTCCGCCAGAGATGTGTTGGTAAGGAAAGCATCTATGCCGATTTTCTTCTCTTGATCCCTGCCTGATTCCAGGCTGGAATCTACCCATTGCTTACTGGGTACCAGGATAGAAATCGTGCTATTCAGCCTGGAAGCACACAGAGCGGGAAGTCTCCAACTTTCCTTACTCTGGAGATGTTGTCTCCAGGTGAGAGAGCACGAGAAATCGAGAGGTGGAGACATCACTTCTCCTAATAATTGGAGATGTGAACACTCCAGAGTAAGGAAAGCTGGAGACTTCGCTCTCTGAGCACATGTCAGATATGTATTTGTCGTTATCAACAATCTCAGAGTCTGTTCGCAATGCTGTTCGGTAACATGGGAATCTCCGTCTGTCTCTGCGTCGTTTACAAGCATCAGACGCTTGTCGAAAGCTCCAGCACGTTCAAATTGAGCGACGTAAGCAGCAATGAACCGTACTGCTTTCATTTCTTTCTCTCAGAGCTGCCTTCTAATCACACGGATCGTCCTCTTCTCAGTAATCGCTTGTGTACCAATTCTCCATTGGGCGATGCCGTACAAAGAAGAAGACGAGCTCGACTTGGTATGGTAATACAGGTTGAATATCTTCGAAAAACCTTTTTGAGAAAAAAAAACAAATCGTCAGAGAGCAGACAAATCATTGATGAGTTGCAGTTTCCGTATGGTCTGTCGTGGGTTCGTCAACGTGGTCCATACTACGTGAGAAAGCGAGACACAATAACAGTGTTGTTGGTCTGGGCATCGGTCGTTGTGAGTTGTAATGACCACGAACTCATCATCAGTGCCGTGTAGGCAGTGCTGTCTTCCCTCGCCACCCTTCTCCTCCTATTTCTTCACATGTTCTACATGATCCACGCACAAGTCGGTGCTTACTTTTTAATGTTCCTTTTTCGGTTCATAGGCAATTATCGGAACGTTGCGAAATGGTTGGAAGATCCTCTGAGGGGTTCACAAAATATGCTTTGTAACTTGCACATTTATCCTCACGGCCCGTCGCAAGCAGAGACTATGGACCCCGGAGGCCACGCGACGCGCGTGATTTTTCCCACCTTCTGTTAATTCAAACAGGCCTGACGTGATTCCTTAACGGGAACTCTTGGTGACGAAAACGCGCCGGGACTTATATCATCCCACCCGAGACCGCGCTTTACGCGAGCCGGGTATGAGAAATAGCACGCGAAAGTGAGAGAGTATTGCGTAATCGCGACTGTTTTCTTTCAAACGATGATAACTTTTCTTAAACTCGACAGATCTTCAATTTGTTAGTATTTTTCGGTGCGCAGAAGTCGTGTTCACAAAACTTACTGGATAGAATTTCCTGTATGAGCCGAATACGAACGATAATATCCTTTTAGTAGTGCAATTGATAGCAGTGTAAAGTACAAATGCACTTAATACTTGTTAAACTCGAAAAATCGAAATTTTATCCAGTAACTTCTATGCTCCGTATTGTTCTTCTATTTCATTAAAAATAAGTAAGGAAATTGACGGAAAACAAAAGTTATCATCCTTTTACAAGTGTTGGGCACTATTTCGCAAAGTGGGCGTGGCCAAGAGCGGGCGACGCGTGCTTTCTAGGAGTGCTGACAACGAGCCGTGTCCTGGCATAAAGGCAAACGTAACCAAATTCAATTAAGGTGCCAGAGTCAAGGGAAGGGAATGGATCATGGTTCAAACATTCTCCTATTTTTTGGCGATACCTTATCAATTTGATTCTGAAATGTTTTTAAATTGTGGATTGCATGATGCAGGCAGTTGGGTCAAATCATCCAAAATTCGACGGTCACTCAAAGTTCTCTTCGCCCAGGTTTGAATGATTCAAAGTGTTCAGTAGACACCACGATACAAATTACAGCTTATTATTCCACTTACAATTGTGATTCTTCCCGGTCTCGTAGTATTCACAGGAGTGGCTACGGAGACATGGTTCAGTTTTGGTGAGGACATCGCTAAAAAAGAATCTGAATTTCTCGCTGGTCATTCTCCTTTACCTGTGTGATCCAATGCTAACTACCGGCCTTACTGGATGACACTGAATAACTTCAATTCGAAAGCAACAAAGTTGCCCTACCTTTCTACCTTTTACCTACCTTTCTACCTTTTACCTACCTTTCTACTATAGAGCACAACTTTGCAAGGATAACGGTTCTTCAAGGGTTCCATTCTTACAATGAGAGTATGGTCGCCTCATTTGACACGCGCTCGTTTCAGTGAACAAACGAGATAGCGCATTGAAAGGGGAAGGTTGGAGAACTGTTCTCCTGCAAATTTGATTTGAGTGTAGTCAAAAAGCGTTGCAGAGACCTGCCTGTCAATGTGCTATCTCATGCGACTCCCTTCTGTTGTGCACAACATTCTTCTACTCTCGGTAACTCCGTCGTATCGACGTTTCATCGTCACTTCATCACTCGCTTTGATCTGCTTGCTGAAGAAGCATCACAGCGTTGAGGATTCCTCCAAGATGCAGAAGCAACCGAATCAAAATTGAAAGAAGGGAATGGAAGTAATGATAAATAGACTATCAAAGTATTGAATAAATATTGTATTTGACTGGATCGTGGATCTGGATCACGAGATACGGCAATCATATATCTGCGACTCCCTGTCTCTCCCAGATCAAATACTAGATGTCTTTCTCAAGTACTTGCATTTCTCTTCCCGGAGGCATTTAGCTGACCTACTGTGGGAAGAGAGCTCGGAATTGAAATAGAGGGGTCAATCAGAGGTGACAGAGAACATTACTTGATACTTGAGTTTACATTGATACAGTTTAGGACATCCGACTATTTCGTCAAATAAAAAATCGTGTTTGTTCTCTGGAGTCCGCTGATCTCTCAAGTCCGGCCAGAGGGTACGCCAGGTGGTAGATCACTCCCTCTCTCTCCCTTCCTTCCTATCATTCCCATCAATTCTTCTCTCATCCCATTCCCATCTCTTCATTCTTCTTCCCCTATTCCCACGGATGGCTGCTGATCCCTCATTGTGAGTGATTTCTTGTTTGCTTTTACTTTGTCCACTCATTCTCTAAGCTTATATCCCATTCACTGTTCTTCGATGCTCTCTTCATTCACACACTCTCTCTCGTCCACCGACCGGCCGAGAGAGTGTGAAATGAAGAGAGCATCGTTGTACATTGGATGAACACTGAAGGCGGAATTATTGAGATTGATATGATCACAGTTAGTAATAGTGGCTCGATGTCAATTCTTTCGTTCTTCCAGGCCTTTCTTCTCTCCCATGGATCTCCAATTGGTGTGCAAGGAGTGGTACTGCTCGTACGGGAAGTGTAAGGGACCCTGCAAGAAGAATGGAGGATTCGGAGTCTACGATGAACGTGAGTTATGTGCACTAGGGATGCCGGTTCAGTGTTGGGTGTTCTCTCCGGCAGTCTCTTTTCTGGGTCTCTCTGCTTTTTATCAGCCGTATTACTCATCTAGGTATCGAGTGTCCATAATGAGAAAAGTAGCGAGGGAGCTTGAGAGGATTTTTCGACCTCCTGTCGATCTTCGTCGAATATAATAATGCTGTGAACAGTGCTTCTGCTTATTTTTCAATCCTAGTAAAACATGGGCGGATCGATCTAGTCGAGAATGAGTGGAGACGAGAACTTCTCTCAGAATGGTCTGTGGAAGCGCGAGACAATTGTATTCTGAGAGAGCTTTGTCAACTCCCTCATTCTCTACTAGACCGACCCATCTTGCCGCTTTTTTGACTGGAAATAAAAACTAGGCAGGGAGCCTGTTCACAGCATAAGGGTATAGCAAGAATCAATATGATTGAGCACGGACGAGACATATCAACAAATTTCGATTCTCTGTAAATGTGCAGTTTGTGGTTATCGAGGGTTACGATCGATAAATTCAATTTTGAAGTTGGGCGCACGATGGCGCAAGATGACTTCGCGCCGAATTCGATTTTTCTATGTTCCGTGGCAGTACCTCATGGCGATCATATCTTTCATGTTGCATGAGCATTACTGATTTATTTTTGTAGAAAAAATAACTTTCTAGAACGATTTGCGACCTTGTATTTTAGACAACTCGGACCGGGGTAGTGTGACCTCACAGAAAAATTTTTTTTCTGCGATTTAGAGGGGGAATGAAAAATGAGCTACCTTAGCTTATCTAAGAGCGAATCTTGATGGTAGGTGAAAGAGTCAAGTCTCCCCTCTTTGTATCTACTTTGCTCTATCTTTAAAAATACCCTGTCTTTTCAAATCCCTCTCAATTTAGCAGGTAATTGAAATAATATTACTATTTTGAGGTGTGCCCTATTTCCTCAATTGTGGTCACTACGTGTGTGGAGATTGCATACAAATCATCGACGCCGGGCTCAATGTCCAGAAGTAATTTGAATTAATTCCTTAATTATTATATTATTCATACGCAATATTTTTCTGTTCCTGTTGGGATTTTTAAATTGTTCCTGGAACTACTGGGAATTACACCGCAGAATTGGAATAATAGGAACTCATAACCAGGAACTAAAAATCTTGAGTACTACCCTATTGCAATTTGAAGTATGAATTTTAACTTTGCAGCGGGTATATATATACATGTTCACTGAGGCATACGAAACGTTCCGATGCTCCCTGTGAAGGTGCAGCCTACGTTAAAGGCGCGATTGGAGAGATTGGTGTTGCCCTGCACATCAAGGGTGAGCTAGAAGAATGTTAATGCGAATTAAGATATATTAGACCGAATATTTTTTTTTCGAAAATTTTCGAACGTCCATACACTATAAAAAATAATTCGATGAATGCCAAACCAACTGTTCTAACAGTTTCTTGAACAACATTTAAAATTTCAAAGCTCGAAAATAACACTCACATTGATGTTTAGAATGGGCTCCGATCCTTCGTCGAAAGGGGCTCGCCTGCTGGAAGTGTCCCAAGAGAAACAACACGGTAAGCACTAGTGCTGACCACTCGAAAAATCGAAACAAAAAGGAACAAAGCATTAAACTCCGTTTCTTAACAGTTCTCTGTTACGTTTTTAATTTTCCTTTTGTTCTCAGACAAAGGTTATTTCGAGCGGTCAACACTAGTAAACTGTATGCGAATTTGCCGTTTCTTTTGCAGAAACACGAATACTATCACGACCGAAAGGTAATGGTAGTCAATGATGACGTTTCCAAAGTGTTGATGGATAAGGACACTCCGAAGACTGTCGCATATCTCACACGCGCACTCGAGAAATCTTGCGGTTCCGAACCCGACAAGGTAGGAAATTATTCCTAAAGACTATTATTTCAGAACGTCTGTCTGTCTGCCTGTCTGTCTGTGTGTCTGTCTGTCTGTGTGTCCGGCGGTCACGTTTGTCGCATTTTCCTTATATTTATACGTCTGTCTGTCTGTCTGTCTGTCTGTGTGTCTGTCTGTGTGTGTCCGGCGGTCACGTTTTTCGCATTTTCCTTTTACCTTATATCTTCCCAAATCCTTTTGCATATGATTCCCGACCAGAATACCTTTCAAATTTTACAAAATTTAATTAACGAAATCCATAGCCAAGTGGGTTACGAGCCAAACTTTGAATCCGAGACCCCCAGGTTCGACCCCCGCCGCGGGCAAACCTTTTGCCGCATTTTTCGCAAGTGCAAGAAACTGTTCTAACACGGTTTTGAGTACCGTGAAACACGTTTTCACCTGTTTTGCCGAGTTTTAACATGAAAAATCGAAATTTTCGAACTTTCTCCAAACGCACCGGTAAGTGTCGGGGATCACAGGAAATGTGTTTTGCGATGTCAGAAACGTGTCAGAACGTGTTCTAACACGTTTTAACGTGAAAAATCGAAAATTTCGAAAAGTTCCAAAATGATTCAGAGAGCGTAGGGGATTACAGGAAAAGCGTTTTGCGATGTCAGAAACGTGTCAGAACGTGTTCTAACACGTTTTAACGTGGAAATTCGAAATTTTGGAAAAGTTCCAAAATTATTCACAGAGCGTAGGGGATCACAGGAAAAGTGTTTTGTGATGTCAGAAACGTGTCAGAACGTGTTCTAACACGTTTTAACGTGGAAATTCGAAATTTTCGAGGAAAAGCGTTCTGTGATGTCGAGAAAGTGTTCGAAAACGTTCTGAACGCACTGTATCTTGCGTTTCCGTTGTGAAAGGCTGAGAGCGATCGAAAAAAGTTGCCACGGAGCCACGAAGTGGCGTAGTGGCTCGTGAGGCTGAGAGCGATCGAAAAAAGTTGCCACGGAGCCATGAAGTGGCGTAGTGCAACGGAATAAGCCAGTGCTCTTTGTAGCGATTAACACTCCCCAACATAAGTCGAGCTTCAATGTAACCTGGAGTCGGCTATCGAGCTCCCCCTGTACCAAACTTGGAGCCGGCTGTAAAGCTTCCCCTGAACCGAATTTGGAGCCGGCTTCAGAGCTCCCTCTGGACCGAACTTGGAGCCTGCTACCGAGCTTCCCCTGGACCGAGCCTGGAGTCGGCTGCTCCCCCTGGACCGAACTGTGCCCTGCAACTGAACGCCCCCCCCCCCCCTGAACCATACTTTGAAAACGTAGTGCGCACCCTACCATAACGTAGTTTAACCTCAACACACCCTGCTAGTTTATATCTATAATATTGAGTTGTTTGGGAAAGGTGAAACAATCGAAAGACAATGGTTTCTTCTTTGCCAGGTGACGATGTGCGAGGAATGCGCACGAGTACATGGCGGCACCTTCAAACGGGTGATAGACATACAACACTATGTGGAAATACTGCAGTCATATCCACTGCTTGACACGGTGAGTGAATTATCTATCCCGGCAATATATATATATACATATATATATATATATATATATTAATGGCAGAATCATCTCACTCATCTCTCACTCAAGAAACGGACTCCGTGGCATCTTGTGTCGCTCTCGAAAAATGAGATTAATAAATTGGCCTCTGTTCTCATGAGATGTGGGAAGTGCGAGCAAAACTACAACTCGAGTGAGCCGAATTGTACATTACCCTTACATTTCCAGAACTTGTCTAGCTCTAGCGCGACTCAGTGACAATATATCAACAAACGGGGCAAAAATTGGTGTTCTTCGGACATTTTGAACACACTTTCGACCCTATAGGGAAAATCTTCGACTCGTTGCTTACTACTACTAAATCAGTCCCCGTTCTCATGAGACTAATAAATACTACTGGGTATACTAATGCCTAACTACTACTGGGTAATTGTCCATGTTGAGACCCCGATCATGACAAAGCCCCTCGTGCTCTCCCATGTGGTCATCTCTACTGCAAGCAGTGTAGTGAGGACGCGAAACTCGGGTGAGTGAATATGTAAATAATTTTGTTCTTAATTTTGCAAAACAATACTTTTGAATGCCTCACACTTGCACGAAATGAATTTTTGTCTTGTTCAGAAAATGCCCTCACCTTCACTGCCAAAGAGCTACCTACAAAGGAACGAAACTTCAAGCTATTCCGCGTGATGAGGAAGGCAAGTCGTTAATAGGAAATTTCTGATTTTCCGAATCTGTAGTGAATGTACGGAATACTTGCATGTCGATGCAAATTGAGTCAGACATCTTATGTGTGCGAAAATAGCATGAAACTCGGCAAAGATCTTGCCTGGAATTCGATTATGGCATTGTTCCAAGAATTCCCTAGAATAATAGAGGCTATCAACATCTATCGTTGTCGTTATGCTTCCGAATAAAGTGTACTTTGCAGTGTTGCTGCTGGCTCACGACAAGGCACAGACAAGGATGTGCAGTGTATGTGGACGACAGGTGCCTGAAAACTACACTTATAAGGTGAGTATACACAGAGAATACATTTAGTAGGAGAACGCTTTTCCAAGGGTTCATTTCTTATAAAACTGTTCTCCAGCCTTCGCTTTCCACTCACTCTCTAGAAGTGATGTGCATCGGTGAGAGAGCTCGCGTGGAATGAGGAGGGTGGAGAACCGTTCTCCCAGCAAATTTTCGATCAGTGCATTTTCAAAAAAAAAATCGATAAAATGCCTTCATAAATGCAAACTCCTTCCATGAAAATCAATTGAGATAAGCAACGACATGGGAATTGATGCCTGGTATTGCCTCCACTGCTGCATCGAAATGGATACGAATTAGAAGAAGCACAAGAGAGGAGAAATGTCATTTTCAAAACGGAATAGTTGTTCTGACACCTATCTAGCAATGTTTTATCGGCTATCGATTGCATTACTTATAATTCATTATAATTTGTTATTCATTAAATTATGCTCCAAACTATTGTTGCATGTCTTCGTTGTTCTAACTTGCACATTTGTTCTGGTAACATAACTCATTTTGATAAATGCTTCCCGAAAAGTTGAGTCATTCTCCCTATTGTAGATATGTGCAGCCTTTCACACTGATGGAAAGAATCACTTCATCCACAGATCGGTCAGCCCTGGAGACAGGGGTTTGGAGTGAGGAAGCGCGTAAAATCGACTCTTTCACTTTTACAAGCACTTTCGCGTTGACTCATTTGCGTGTCTATGTTTGCAATTATGCGGAAATAACACAGGAGACAAACCATCTTGTTTCAACCATCAATTACATGCGATTCGGGTTGCTTTTCACAGTCTGACTGGATTTGCTCTGCTCAATTCTGGAAGTCTTGTGCTGCAGCCGCAGCTGCAGCCGGATCGCCCGTCGGTAGTCTGTGCTGCAAAATTCGAAAGACATTCAAACATGTAATGCTCGTACCGATTCGGCCGAAATTAATCGTTTTTCTCAAATATATTTTGCTCCTCGTTTCTCCCATTTCGATATTGCACCATTCCAACTTTCATGCCGCCACTGATCACTCTTTGTTCAGTCACCTGGTTGTGTAATATGCTGGCAGTTTCATAGCGATTCCGATATTCACAAAGATTCCTGAGAAACAGTGGGCCGCGCACAGTTTATGTTCTAAAAGAACTATTGATATAGATATTTCTTATCAATAATACTGACGAGTGCACGTTTGATCGTGAATAGATTATTTATCGAAACTTTTCCGAAATGGGCTTTTTTCTAATTACCTGGTAGATTTAGTGCGGGGATTATAGCAGCAGCTGACTGTGTAAGTGTCCATCCACCCAAGTCGAATACCGTTACAAGAAGAATCGAGCGGAACAATTTATTGAGATCCGATTTCATGACTACAACATCTTCGATTCGATTCGGTAAGGACATTTCAAAGCAGTAAACGAAAAATTTCTATAGTTCAAATAAAAAAAATATAGAAAATGATCGACTTTATAGTACTGCTGATCTATTATAATATAAATATATTTGTACCGAGCATTCTACTAATTGTCTTTAAGATTTTGCTGGACATTCTGATTGAATTCTGATAGACATTCAAACCTTCTTCTCTTTTCAGGCGTTTCCAAGTCTCTACGTAAAAACCAACAGCGACGAGATGAATTATTACTGTGGAAAGAGCCCAGATAGGAATTCCTTCTGCGTGGTAGGGAGAAGAAATATCGCAAACAACCAATCTGCGAGAGTAATTTCAAACTATCCTTACCCGGGACAAATAAATTAATGAATTAATGAGCAGTTAACATTAATGAGCAGAAAAGCAAAGGCTAATTTAAAATGAATAATTGACTTTATGCAATTGTTAAACTCTTTTTTTGCGTTCTCATGCGGCATCGCCCACTCAAAAATTAGACGATCGCTCACTCATTTTTAATGAAGATAAATTGCAGAGATAGATGGAAACTAGAAGCATACCGAGAAATTGCATCTAAAATCGAATAAGATCTTTCCTATTATATTCGGAAATATGGCACTCACTGAGAAGTATTTCATTTTATTGAGCATTCGATAGTAATTTGGAGTCGATACGGAAATAAATCGGTCGACGGCAATTAAAAGAACGCAAAATGATCCCGCAGAGTTTCCCAATCCCGGAACGAGCTGTACAAAAACTGATTGGGTATGTGAATGTGATTTGTCCCACCATGAATTTGTTGCATGTTGAAGCTTCAATCATCGATTCTCCGTAGAGAACGAAACCGTGAGGTAATATTCCAACCTAGAATATTGGTCGAGTATAGCATAGATCGTTTAGTTAGAGAAAATTATGAAACTTTTGATTATGAAAATGAACTCAAACCTGCTGCATGATATCGAAAAATGCACAAGCGGTAATGAGAAAGTTGCACGGAGTTCGCAGGATCCTTGAAGAGAAATATGTACGCGGCTCATTAAAACTTGGATTTGAGAAAGCAATACACCTTCACTAGATAAAATGTGTTATTTTCCGAAAAGTATGATGAACTTACTTGGATCGAATGGATGTTATAAACAGAAGTGAATTTAAAATGATTCCGATGAGAGATATTAGTGCCATAATCGTATACAGGAGATGAGCAATGAGAACAAAATTGTATTCCTCTGCCATTTAAAGAAAGAAATCTATAAAATAATAGGTACACACAATGTACATACTTTTATGAAAGGAATCACGAATTATTCACGAATAATTCTATGGAATACAATTTTCGCAAAATTCAGCTGAAAACATGCATTAATTATAAGATATTTCCTGCCTCGCTATTTTGAATGCACAGAGCGCGAACTCTCTTACATCTGCCTGTCTAGTGAACTCAACTCTCTTACACTTACAATTAGATAGTTGGCGAGATAGTGCGCGTAATGAGGCGAGTTGAGAGCGGATTCTCTTGAATATAAGAGAGTCCAATTTACTAGAGAGGCACATGTTGAGAGTTCGCGCTCAGAGTGCAGTGGACAGAATTTCCATAAAAAATATAACAAAACAACCAAAAAAGAGATATTAAGATCACCCTCGAAAAATTACTATTTTCACAACTTGATATTTTGAAAGACATATCCTATTTTTGCTCTTAGTCGTCGGGTTTATGTGACCACTCTAGCACAACGAATGTCACAAGTAGATCGAAATAATGGAATAACTGTCCAATATTGTAGATCGTGGTTCGCTCCGCATGTACAATTGATCGTACTTTCTCTTCCTACAAAAATCAAACGCAAGAAATACAATACGCTCATTTATGCGTGGCAAATATCTGTATTGGAATAAGCGATTTTTGTGCGATTTTTGTATCGAGTCGGTATTACAATTTTAAAATGATACGTTCATAAAATGTACCACTGGTGGTGTACTCTTATTCTATACCTCGGCATTTCTCTTGCGTTGTCATGCTCACTATCTGCTTTTTGAGTGGAACGATTTATATTTTTGGACGTGTGCTTGTGAATTTATAATACCGAGTCGGCATTACTGATGTTGAAAACTGTTACGAGAAAATTTTATCGGGAGGGATTGTTCTAACACAAGAGAGAGAGAGAGAGAGAGAGAGAGAGAGAGAGAGAGAGAGAGAGACCAAGGTATGGAATATCAGAGACTTTCTGAGAGGATCGAGTTTCCGGCAACAGTGGCCGTACAAGGAAACCTAACCTATGCTGAAAAAATTACCCTAGGGTCAACTTTTTGTGTTGAAACCGAAAATCGACCTTAGAAGTGCTGATGCTCAAACCCGGCTGAGATATGTTTCAGACTATGTACCAAAGTCGAAAAATGAAATTTTTTTCTTCGAAAAGGAAACTTCTCCGTACTTCATAAATATAAATGCTCGCCCAGAATACATCATTTTCATTGTTGAAAGTGAGAAAATAGCTGTTATTTGAAAAAAGTTATGATTTTTTGAATGTTTAAAAATTCTTCAGAAATAAAAGTTTTATAGCTGGGGGATTTTTGATAAGCTTATTGAATTCCTCGTAAAAAGATACTCCAGAAGAATTTTTTTGAGCCGTTTTCAAGCCTAGGTACGATTTTTAAAATAATTTTTAAAATCGCATGTATCATGTTTTAAAGATTTTTCGGTTTGAAAATTTTTCGATTTCGTTCTATATCGAGTCCATTTCGCTCCCAAACGTTCCCAGAGTACTCGAAATGTAATGTGCAATTAACTCAAGCATAAATATCAGCCATCTTGGTACTTATTTTCCCATTACCGTATCATAAGCGGCCAAAATGTGTTTTTCTCAGATATTTCGATAGAACTTTTCTTCACCGTCCTAGTATGGGCGGAAAATTATCCGACAACTTTCTATTCACTATATTTCGCGGTTATTGTAATTAAGAAATAGAATATATCATAGCCAAGTGGATAACGCTATTGAATTTGAATCCGAAATACGATGGTTCAATGCCGCATGATCACATAGGCGTGAAATGCGTCTTCCAAGTATGAAAATAATATTTCATTTGCAATATAACTTAATCTAAGTATGTTTGAATGATTTTTGCTATTTTTTTTCTCATGTAATGTATGCATTCGGATCAACAAGTGGTTGAGACATGTCAAAAATCGAAATCCATCAAAAATTTCCCCATGGGGTTACTTTTGATGTAGAAATCAATGACATTTAAAATTTCGCAAAAAAAAACTTCTGGGCGATATGGCGTCGTGCAAGTTTAGCGGAAATCGCATTTTTTTCAAATAATGAAAAATATCGATGTTAACCTGATTATTTCCTACGTTTAGCAGGTTCTCAGCTAAACTTGCACGACGCCATATCGCCCAGAAGTTTTTTTTTGCGAAATTTTAAATGCCATTGATTTCTACATCAAAAGTAACCCCATGGGGAAACTTTTGATGGATTTCGATTTTTGACATGTCTCAACCACTTGTTGATCCGAATGCATACATTACATGAGAAAAAAATAGCAAAAATCAATCAAACAGACTTAGATTAAGTTGTATTGCAAATGAAATATTATTTTCATACTTGGAAGACCCATTTCACGCCTCCGTGATCTTGCGGCATTGAACCATCGTATTTCGGATTCAAATTCAATAGCGTTATCCACTTGGCTATGATGTATTCTCTTTCTTAATTACAATAACCGCGAATAGAACGTAATATAGCGAATAGAAAGTTGTCGGATAATTTTCCGCCCTTACAAGGACGGTGAAGAAAAGTTCTATCGAAATATCTGAGAAAAAACACATTATGGCCGCTTATGATACGGTAATGGGAAAATAAGTACCAAGATGGCTGATATCTATGCATAAGTTAATTGCACATTACATTTCGAGTACTCTGGGAACGTTTGGGAGCGAAATGGACTCGATATAGAACGAAACCGAAAAAATTTCTAACCGAAAAATCTTTAAAACATGATACATGCGATTTTCAAAATTATTTTTAAAATCGTACCTAGGCTTGAAAACGGCTCAAAAAAATTCTTCTGGAGTAACTTTTTACGAAGAATTAAATAAGCTTATCAAAAATCCCCCAGCTATAAAACTTTTTTTTCTGAAGAATTTTTAAACATTCAAAAAATCATAACTTTTTTCAAAGAACAGCTATTTTCTCACTTTCAACAAAGAAAATGATGTATTCTGGGCGAGCATTAATATTTATGAAGTACGGAGAAGTTTCCTTTTCGAAGAAAAAAATTTCATTTTTCGACTTTAGTACATGGTCTGAAACATATCTCAGCCGGGTTTGAGAATCAGCACTTCTAAGGTCGATTTTCGGTTTCTACACAAAAAGTTGACCCTAGGGTAATTTTTTCAGCATAGGTTAGGTTTCCTTGTACGGCCACAACTCGAGCCTATCAGATAGTCTCTGATATACCCAACGCAACGTCCCTTTCGTACACGGACTATTTTGAGGTTCTTATCTTGAATTTAGGAATCCCATGGTTTCGATACTCGTGAATTCATTCCATAATACTGTTGTGTGAGTGCAGAAAGCCTCGTTCCAATAATGCAGAGCACTTTATTTTGATCAAAGATCGGGAAAAGTGAGCAACGACAATAAAGCAAACGACAATAAAGGGGGGGGGGGTCGTACTAAAATGATACACACAATCTGTGGGTGAGGGGGAAGACAGTGGTGCGAGTTTGTATTTTTAGTCCTCGCACCATGCATTCTCCTTTCTGATTTGTTCCTCTTCCTCTGGAGTAAAATCGTTCTTGATGTTGAAGTGCTTGCGAATTTCATCGGGGGTCTTGCCCTGGAAAATTAGACAAGGTTTAGATGAAGTTTAAATTTTTTGCTTTATATATTTGAGTTTTACTTTTGATTAAAATTGAGGGAATGGAAATTCATCAATGCGTAGAATGAACTTCTTTGCTCTATTTCTTAGAACACTTTATCAATTTGTCAAGATAGATGCTATCGTCATTTGTCTATTAAGTAAAATATAATAAAAGATACATACCTTGATCATATTGGCGACAGTCTTGCAGCAATTGTCCATGAGACCCTTGATATCCATGTAGTTTGCAGCCAAGAGAATGGCGAAAAGCATAGACTGTTCCACCTGAAACGAGATTACTGATTTTCACCCATTAACTACGCTTTCAACCGATTCTTTATTATCGATTGGCGTCATTTCCTGACTACAGTACCCTTCACTTACGTCGAGAAAAATCTGATCCCACTGAGGAATATCATCCGTTCGCTTCTCCTTCTTCTCTTCCTCTTCAGCATTACGAGGAGGATCTTCTCTGTGATGTTCACACCACTCAATAACCTTCTCCAGAGTAGCAGCATCGACATTGGGAAGAGGAATGGCCATTTGATTCTCCGCACTCACGTCCTCGTCGTCCATATTGAGGTCCTACAAGGAAAACGGGATTAGAGAGGTACCTTAAACACAATTGATTTTATATTACTTCCTAGCGCATAGTCGATATGAGTGGCAACGAAATAGTACTCTTGAACCCAGACTAAGGTCGAGGCTCGGTACTTACCGTAATGAGAGTGTTGACGGTGACGGACTGCTTCATAACGTCACGCTCCACTTCGAAGGTTTTGTCGTCGTTGGAAGTCAGTTTGATCTTACGAGGAGCGGCCATCTTGAACGGGAAGAGAGGAGAAGAGATGAGAAAAGATGAGAAGGTGAGTGTTTCTGAGGGGACCAGAGCGGATTTTATACGGCAATGATGGAAGTTTGAGACTCCGCCCCACGCCCAGTTTGTGGTGAAACTCATCCATTGGGCATTGTAGAGAGTGGGTGCTGTCAGCGTACAACGCTGTTTCGGTAGAATCGATCATTCGGTTCACCGCCAGAAATGTCTCTGACTGTCTAACTCTCTCGTTCCGCACACTCTCTTGCAGCTATCGCCTAGATTTCGCGTCGTTATTGGGAGAATCAAATAGACGCTAAAACTGTACCGTATGCGTGGGAGAGATACTGCCAGAGGCAAAAATCACTGCGATTATCCAAATTGAATTCCAAAATGTCCCAATTCCTTTTTTGATTTACGAAAATTATTAATAGTGATTGCTTCACACAAAACTAAAGACCGATTGTGAATGTTGAATAACATCTCCATGTTCATGAAGAGATATGTGTGTTGTAATAATTGTTGTGAATCGATAATCTCGATCCTGGCAAGGATTTCTCTTCGCAAAACACCCTCAGAATACTCTTTGGGGAGAAAAGTTTTTAGAGTTGGGTTTGCTGTTTCATATTATCTTTGATGATTTGACCGTCTGGCTGGATTTACCATTGTCGACAGTGATACCATTGTCGATAGTGTCGACATTGTCGGCAGTGACAGCGACACTGTTGGTCGTGTGCTGCAGATGCAGTTGTAGACGGATCGCTCGTCGGTAGTCTGAGCTGCAAGCAAAGAAGGAATCCTTTCAAATGATTTACGAACCTGATGTCTCGGTGCTCATAGATGCACTGACAGCCTAGTTCTTTACTATCGGTTTCGTTCTCTGATCAAGTGTTATACAACGTTTCCGCACCATCTCAGACCGCTATCTAACAACTGGCATGCCGTTGTTGCTGCATTATAACTTTTATTACACTCCGCTACTTTCAGAAGATAAATTCGTATATCGTTTATATAATAGTGGGTAATGCCGAATGACCTCGTTGTGTAATAAACGTTCATCTTTACAGCGATTCCGATATTAACAAAGATTCCGGAGAAACAGTGGGCCGCGCAGAGTTTGTGAACTACAAGAATGATTCGACTGCATGTTTTGATGATTAACACTTGTGGCCTGGCCGTGTCGCACCCATTCCCAGCCCACCGCTCCACCTCTCCGCAATACAAATACGATATATTAATCGCCTTTTTATTTAAAAAAAATACCTTGAAGATTTAGCGCGGGGATTATAGCCGCAGTTGATTGTGCAAGTGTCCATCCACCTAAGTCGAACACTGTTACAAGAAGAATAGAGCGGAACAATTTATTGAGATCCGATTTCAACGCTGAAAAATCTCCAAATGACCAGAAAGATTCAACATTTGAGTATGAATCGGTCGCTCAGGTTGATTATCTTTCCTGACGTCTGTACTGAACGTTCTACCAGACATCGTACTACAGGTCTTTCCAACCTTGTTCACTTTTGAGGCGTTTCCAAGTCGCTACGTAGAAACCAACTGCGGTAAGATGAACGATTACTGTGGATAGAGCCCAGACAGGAATTCCTTCTTCATGATAGGGAGAGGAAATATCACAGACGACCAATCTGAATGTGTGATTTAACATTTACGGGCGGAAATAAACGAGTAAAATGAATAGATGATATAATCTTTCCCAAAATATTGAATTATTACTTACTCATTCTTGTAGAAAACATACAGCAAAGAAATATGAAAACTACAAAATAGAAGAATGCAGAATGGATCAAAAACACATATTTTGTTTATTCGAAAATCGTATTTCTCACCGAGAAGTAGCGGACTTTATTTATTGTTCGGTAATAATTGGGTGCCGAAACGGAAATATATCGATCGATTCCAATTGAAAGAACGCAAAAGGAACCAGCAGAGTATCACATTTCCGGGATGATCTATTGTCAAATTCAAAGAATTTGGAAAGTAAATTGAGGTAACTTGGAGCATGCTGCAGGTTTTGGCGTCTAGAAGCGACCCTCCGTAGACCACATAACCATGCGGTAACAATTCAACCTTGAATTGGGTTTCTCTACATAAAGTCGAGGCATGAACGGATGGCACAAATTGTGTGGGAATGGCGTAAAACCTGCTGAATAACATCGAAAAATGCGCAAGTTGCGATGAGAATATTACATGGTGTACGGAGATTCCTAGAAAACTGATAGTAGTACGTCGATAATTTATGGGGTGAGAAAAAAAGACTGAGAGATAAGCGCAAGTGAGGTCAATTTTTACGCACGTTTCTTCCCTGTCTATAATATATTTTGAGGAGTATTTACTTGGATCTGATTGAAGTAATGAACACAAGAGAGTTGCAGATGATTCCAATTATAGAGATGGTTGCCAATGTTGAGTATACGAGACGACCAATTATAACAAAATCGAGTTCTTCTGACATTGCGAGAAAGTGTCCTACAGTATTTAAAATATTCCGAAACTTATTGCAACGGGTTGTAAAGTGGTAAGGAATTGAAACCACTCAATGAAACAGAATAAATAAGAATATAATTGTGTTTGGATGATACAGGATTATCACTAGAGATCGATGGAGGGCAGTGCTAAATGAAGGCAAATATTATGAAGGAAACTATATTTATGTCGTTTTGTTTCCTT
Organism: Pristionchus fissidentatus; assembly: GCA_036245785.1. NCBI lineage: Eukaryota > Metazoa > Nematoda > Chromadorea > Rhabditida > Neodiplogasteridae > Pristionchus > Pristionchus fissidentatus. The sequence goes on from BTSY01000004.1 coordinate 16,179,178, forward strand.
TTGTTCCTGGCCATCGTTTTGTTCTTTCCCATTTACACTAGGCCGAGAGTGATCGGGAACACCAGAAACAATCAAAAGTGAACCAGACGGTTTAAAACTACGTAAATAAAAGAGAATATAACTAATCATTAAAGACTTGTCTCAATTTATAACTGTAACGTGACTACCGTAACCCTACGCATGTCAAATCGTATAGGCGATTATGGAAGTCACATGGAAACTCGGGTACAAATAACATAGTTAGTATCCTGTATTGTAGATTGTGGTATCTCAACATTATGATCTTTTCTCTCACAACTAGCAGGGATGTGTTGAGGTTAAATACACTACGCTCTATGCGTACACTACGCTCTATGCATAGTTCTGCAGGTTCGGTCCAGGGGGACCTCGGTAGCTTGCTTCAGGTACGGTCCAGGGGATCTCGGTAGCTTGCTTCAGGTACGGTCCAGGGGGACCTCGGTAGCTTGCTTCAGGTACGGTCCAGGGGGAGCTCGGTTGCCGGTTCTAAGTACGGTCCAGGGAGAGCTTAGGATGTTGGGGACTGTAAATCGCTACAAAGAGTGCTGGCTATTTCCGTTGCAAAAGGCTCGTGAGGCTGAGAGCGATCGAAAAAAGTTGCCACTACGCCACTTCGTGGCTCCGTGGCAACTTTTTTCGATCGCTCTCAGCCTTACGAGCCTTTCACAACGGAAACGCAGGATACAGTGCGTTCAGAACTTTTAGAACAATTTCAGAGACGTTTCCTGTGATCCCCTACGCTCTCTGAATAATCTCTCTGAAAAAGTTTTCGAAATTTTCGATTTTTCACGTTAAAACGTGTTAGAACATGTTCAGACACGTTTGTGACATCGCAAAACACTTTTCGTCTGATCCCCTATGCTCTACGAATCATTTGGAAAGTTTTCGACATTTTCCATTTTTGACGTTAAAACGTGTCAGAACACGTTCAAACACGTTTCTGACATCGCAAAACACTTTTCCCGCGATTCTCCACGCTCCCCGGTTCATTTGGGAACTTTTTTTTTTTTTTTTGAAATTTTCGATTTTTCACGTTAAAACTCGGCAAAACAGGTGAAAACGTGTTTCACGATACTCAAAAACGTGTCAGGGCGCATTCTGGCACTTGCGAAAAATGCAGCAAAAGGTTTGCCCGCGGCGGGGGTCGAACCTGGGGGTCTCGGATTCAAAGTCTGACGCTTTATCCACTTGGCTATGAAATTAGCGGATTTTTATATTAAAATTTTGAAAGGTTTTCTGAGCAGTTATCATATGCAAAAGGTTCTGAGAAGATTGCGCAAATTTGAAGCGATTTATGGCGAAAATGAAAAAATGTCCGTCACGCTGCAACAAAAAAACATTCAGACAGACAGACAGACAGACAGACAGACAGACAGACAGACAGACAGACAGACAGACAGACAGACAGACAGACAGACAGACAGACAGACAGACAGACAGACACAATCATTTCCTATAAGTGGAGGAATATTAAAATGCTATTAATATAAAGATGCAAGCAACTAATGGATCCCGTACACCAAGAATCTTGGTGCCGGGAGATATGACGATGAGATGCTTAACTACTCTCACCTCAGTGACTAAATGCATTTTATGAATTTAACAGAAACAGATTTATGTCGACAATAATGAAACAAATTTGATGCACATAAATATTCGTGACACAATCTTTTAGTGAATAATGAATTATAAGTGATTCACGTGGTTCACTCAAGCGTCTACCTGTTCGAAATAACGACTATTATATTTTTAGCACAAATCGTTTCGCAGTCGGAGAAATTGTTGTGTCGCTCGTCGATATTCACTGCTGTAAATATTAGCCTTTCCAAAAAATCCAAAGAACCATAAACGTGAAAGCAATCCACCTTGTTTTGTAATGGCAATTTAATGGCGATTCCGAAATTCATAAATATCCCAGCAAAGCAGTGGGCGGCGCACATTTTGTGGTCTGCGTTATTTATTTGAGATGAAGGAGTGAATCAAAGGGTTAATATATTAAGAATTTGCATTTTGTGTTGAGGTGTTTTCAAACTATAAAATAAGATACTTGGCAAATTCAGTCCAGTTATGGCTGCAGCCAATGATTGTGTCCATCCACCAAGATCGAACACAGTTACAAGAAGAATCGAACGAAAGATCTTGTGCAGATCGGATTTCATCGCTGATAGTAGTACGTATTTTCAGGATTTTTTATATTTTTATAAAAGATATGCATGTTTGCTATTTCATTAAATATACGAACCTCCTTCTTTCTTTATCACAGGTATTCTGAGAGATTGCATGAAAACTGGCTTCATCTTCACAAAAAAATAAAAACGGTCCAATTCCTCCGTAACTATGGTAGTATGATCATCTCACAACAACGACTATTTCGCAATATTTGTTGGAGCCGTAAACTCGACGATGCCTAAAAGCCGGCTCCCCGAAAATGGAAAATTCAAAAAATTGTATCTTTTTTCAAAGTTAACGAAAACGCTCGTTCAAAAAACGAAAAGAACCGTACAGAGATGTAGAATAAATTATCTGTTGGGACTATATGCTCTAAGGCAGCGCAACTTTATGAAAATCTCAAACAATCGATTTTTCGGCTCAAAAACGAAGAATTCTGAGAAAACTTTCTATACGTTCAAGTTATTTTACAACGGAATCTGATTCTACATCGAATTTTACCCCTGGAGACTTAAAATTGGGCAAGAAGAAGAGGGCTAATTTTCAGGAGGCCCGATCAAAGTTGATTATCCCTTATGAAAAGGTCACAAGTCGAAAAAATCGAGAAATTTTTTTTCTTCCAGAAAGCCACAAAAGACAGGGTATTATCATTTTTGATCCTTAAGTTTAATTTGGAGTGGTTTTCAAATGATCTTAACACCCTGAATGTCCATTACTGAACAATCATTTTAGCCGTAGCAACGGCTAAAATGAGTGAGCCATATTCAGCTCCAAACGACGTGTACTCCACATATGACCTATGATTTCATAACCAATGTACATCTAGAGATATTTACAACTTGTTTAAATCGTTTTGGAAGAAAATTTTTTTCTCGATTTTTTCGACTTGTGACCATTTCATAAGGGATTTTCGACTTTGATCGGGCCTCCTGAAAATTAGCCCTCTTATATTTGCCAAATTTTAAGGCTCTAGGGGTAAAATTCGATTTCGAATCAGATTCCGTTGTAAAATAACTTGAACGTATAGAAAGTTTTCTCAGAATTCTTCGTTTTTGAGCCGAAAAATCGAACTTTTGACATTTTCATAAAGTTGCGCTGGCTTAGAGCATATAGTCCCAACAGGTAATTTATTCTACATCTCCTTACGGTTCTTTTCTTTTTTTGAACGATTTTTTTCGTTAACGTTGAAAAAAGATACAATTTTTTGAAATTTCCATCTTCGGAGAGCCGGCTTTTAGGCATCGTCGAGTTTACGGCTCCAACAGATATTGCGAAATAGTTTTTGTCGTGAGTTCATCATATTACCATAGCTACGGAGGAATTGGACCATTTTGAATTTTTTGTAAAGCAGCAGGTGCCATCTCTAAGAATACCTGTGTTATTCGCCTCCAAGTGGCTACGTAGAATCCAATAGCGATGATATGGACAATAACTGTGGAAAGCGCCCATATAGGAAGACCCTCCGAGTGATACGGACTTGAGATGTCACATACAACCATTCTGCAATTCATCATTTTACGGACTTGAGATGTCACATACAACCATTCTGCAATTCATCATTTTGTGCAATTCATCGTTATTATACATCAAATCTGTAAACTGAATGAGGTATCTCCATAACTGACTCATTCTTATAGAAAATGAACATCAGCGAGACGTGAAAACCACAAAATAGAAGAATAACGATCATGTGAATCTGAAGTCAAATCACATTGATGGATCATTTTTATCGCAAAAAAACTCACCGATAAATATTGGAAGGTGTTTAACTTCCTGTAGTTGCCCGATGCAGATATAGAAATAAATCGATCAATTCCAATGGAAAGCACGGCAAACGAGCCAGCAGAGCAGCCCAACTCGGGGATGAACTAATAAAAAGTTACAGTGTGTTAGTGCAGCGGGCGCTCTTACCATGAGTCTGTTGCAAAATGAGCTTTCAAAAAGATGCTCTCCAAAGACAACGAAAGCGTGTGGCATCAAGGCAATCTGAGCACAATTGGGTAATACATTTTGAAATGTTTGCTTCTCATTTGAAACCTGATGAAAGACATCGAAGATTGCACAGAATGCGATGAGAATATTGCAAGGTGTGCGGAGTGTCCTACAAACAAACATAACTCTTGAAAATTAGTTTAAAACATAGTTTACGTGGCTTAAAATAGAAATCAGGAGTTCCATCTGCGTCGAATAAAAATGCAATTAGACTTTTTTTTCGTGTGTAGCTAGAGAACTTTACTTGGTGCAAAGAGAAGTGATGAAAAGCAGAGAGTTGCTGATGATTCCAGCTATTGAAATCGATGCCATCGTGGAAAAAGAGATACGGGCGAGTATATCGAATATGAAGTCTTCCGATTTCATCACTAAATAAAATTGTATTGTCGCGCGGTTCCGAACCTCCAGAAAGGGGTCCTATTGCGCAAATTCGAAGTTCCTGCGCAATTTAAAACCCATTCAGGAAATTCTATAAGGCTTTAAAATAACACGCATAAAATTGAAATGTCAGTTCACAATACCACATCGCGAAAATAAATAAATGCATTTCCTAAAGTACTCGCGCTACTTCAATTACACTTTTGCCTCGTAACTCATTTTCCTGATCGGGTAGCGCGTGAAGAAAGGGAATATTACAGGTGAATGATATTTTTTTTACTGTATCATTCGATCAAAAACTTATGTTTGAAATCAATCGAAGAGTCGGAAGCGCTTGGAGAGCATTTAACAGATTCTACCATTTTCTTACTAATAGAACAGTTGAGATGTCACTCAAGTCAAGAGTATACCGAAAGTGTGTTGAACCCTGCCTGCTCTATGGATGTGAATTATCGAATACCACGAAGAAAATACGAAAAAGGCTAGTTGTTGCACAGAGGAGTATGATGAGAAAAATGGCAGGAGTAACTCGATTTGATAGAAGAACAAATGAATGGCTTGAAACCAAAGTACCGCTGCCAGACGTTCGTGTAAGAGCAATGCATAAGAAGTGGAGTTGGGCTAGAAGACTTGCTGTACTTAATGATGATAGATGGGCGGTGAGAACTGTTAATTGGACACCAATCGACCGAGAGCGGCTTGTCGGAAGGCCGAAGATGAGATGGCGAGATGAAATAGTAAACCGAATGGGATCCAGATGGGCTAATACGTGCAGAAGATACCCCGATTTGTGGAACAGAAGCATCATTCAACAGGCTCACGACCTGAGGCTTGAATAAATGATTTGATTTGATTTGATTTGATATTTACTGAGCTGATTCAAGAATATATTTAGGGGCCACAACGTGGTCAGCGGAATTGACTGACTGGGGTTGAATGTAGTGTTACAATGTGCCTACACGTCTCATTAAGACAATTCTTTTGGATTTAGGTCGAAATCTTATCTTTGAACCGAGCTACACCTCCAAAACCACGCGCGGTTCGACTGTTGTGAAAGGGAGAGAAGACGCGACGAGAGGGGGGAGGGGCGGAGCCTATTCCCACATCTTTATACGGGCATAACGCGCTTAATTGGAGATATTTTGATGGTATGCCAGAAGATAAGTAGTTAATGAGGGTATGAAGAGTACAATAGCGTCTCAAATTGGAGGATTGCACGTGCCAAAGCGCGGAGGGAGTGCAGGAGCATAGCGCGCAATTGCTGAGAGCAAGTATCTGCTCGCATAGCGCAGTGGGTTGAGCGTTTGCCTTGTAAACGGGATGTCGCAGGTTCAATTCCCCTTTTGTGAAAACTAGTGCTATTTGCAGTAAAACGTAATGTTGATACTCTCGTACTCTTAAAATCCCCATTTTCACGCACTATTTTTGCAAACGAATGCACAATTCGGAGTCGCCGATTTTTATTTCTTTTTCTCTTGTACCCTCAAAACGGAAGAAAATGCACCGTGTTCGGGATTTTCCGGGATTTTCCGGGAAAACTCCGGAAAGTCTGGCAAATCGTTGTTTCTCAATGAAATCGTCCAAATTTTGGAGAACGAAGGTTTTTCCGAAATTCAAGAAATCCGTTTGAAGAACTAAGAAATTTATTGATTGGAAGGTACTGTACCAGAAGTTGCGATTTTCGTAGTGTGTCGTGTACCACATGCGATGCGGTAGTGTATTGGTGTATATTCTTTTTTCTTTCAAAATGTTTCCTTTGTTTTCTTCTGTTTTGATAATATTCTTCATTATTTTGCTTTCTTCTCCTAATGAGAGTGTTCATGAAACGAAATAACGAGAAAATTGCATCAAAATAGAAGAGTACAACGACAACGCTTTGGAAGAAAGAGGAATGTACACCAATACACTACCGTATCGCATGTGGTACACGACACACTACGAAAATCGCAACTTCTGGTACAGTACCTTCCTATCAATAAATTTCTTAGTTCTTCAAACGGATTTCTTGAATTTCGGAGAAAACTTCGTTCTCCAAAATTTTGACGATTTCATTGAGAAACAACGATTTGCCAGACTTTCCGGAGTTTTCCCGGAAAATCCCTGAAAATCCCGGACACGGTGCATTTTCTTCCGTTTTGAGGGTAATATTCACAGAAAAATCAAGAGAATAGAATGCGGGTCTATCAAAAGTTGAGATATGATTGTTAAGCCATATTTCGACGATTTCTAAATTAATTTTTACTTTTTCGATACCTCAACGTCCTCTGTTCAACTCTGATATAGGCGCAATCGATTGCGCTCTCAAAGAGCTCCAAAACAAGCCATAATATGGCTCATAACGTTTCGAATTACGCTTGTGCACTCCAATTCTCATTTTTTGTCAAATCCGGGTGCCCGATAAGTGGGTGGACGTTGTGGACCCTAAATATATTCTAATTGGATTGCATATTTAACCAGTTCTTGGGATATGGTCAGGCATTAGTTCAAAGACAAATGACTAGACAGGTGTTGAGCGAAAGATAGTTAAGAAATAGAATAAGAAATCTTGTTGATTGAACTTTGAGTAGTGAGCCAATTCGTCCACATTCACTTATGAATACTAAAAGGTTATCGGAAAATCTATATACATTTTCTGACTATATTATGTAGTAATATGTTCCTCATGTGATATTATCAAATTTGATCTTTCACAAACGTCTTTCAAGAAGATTCGATAAGGCATAGTCTAGAGTGGGATAATGTATTGGCATGTGCTACCGAAACACAACGAAAAATAAGTTTATGCGTTCATTGTGTCGTCTATTTCGAATATTTCGTTAATTATGGGTTTGGTAATTATCAATGAAGAACAGACTTTCCTAGTCTATCCTCTTCTGCTTCCCATCGCCAGAGATTGAGATCGTTTTTCAGCATTCATCGACGTCGAGTTTTTCACTGTCTGACTCGATTTGCTCTGTTCGACACTGCTCGTTTTGTTCTGCAGTCGCAATTGAAACCGAATCGCCTGTCGGTACTCTGTGCTGCAAAATAAGTCATGTGTGCTGCAAAATCCCGCTTCCGAGGTTCCTACCGCTTCCGAGGTTCCTCCCCTCACTTATCATTCCCGTGTGGTTGACAATATCACTCACTTCCCGCCCCCTTGAACCCCGTTTCTTATTAATTATTATTTTTCTCTTTTACTCGCACATTTATGTACATGTTGTCGCACCCTTGTGGTGTACGATAAATAAATAAATAATTAAATAAAATCGGTAATCGGTCTTGTTCTTTGCCAACACCGTCTTTTTGTGGTATTGCAAATAGCCATTTTCATCTGCAAACTAACTACCTCGTTGTGTAATACACAGGGAGCTTTACGGCTATTCCAATGTTCACAAATATGCCGGCGAAACAATGAGCTGCGCAGAGTTGATGCTCTGTATGAATTATGATAGTTCTAGAAATAGAAAGAAAGAAACAGAAACTCTCCAAAGTAACCACATGAGTACTACACTAGTAACTACCACACAAACAGCTGCCGATATCAAATGTGATTTACTTTTTGCTTTGTGCATGTAACACTCTCCGGAAAATAGTTACTGTATTTTTTTTTCCTTTTGAAAAAAAATGTGCACGACCTGGAAGTTGCATTCCGGGTAAGAGCGCTGCCAGTGTTTGGGTGATTGTCCATCCGCCGACGTCAAACACTGTTACGAGAAGAATGGAACGGAACAACTTGTTGAGTTGATCCGAATTCATGGCTAAAAATGGAGGAGAGTAGTTTAATTGGACGAAAATTTGATAGGAGAATGGACATGGTGTCTTTCTCCACAGTTTTTCGTTTTTAAAAGAAGGTGGAAACCCGTTCGCAAATATCAAATTTTTCCTATGCGACTCGTTTTCATTGTAAATTTGCGCTCTGTGAGGCGAAATGAAGGCTTTGGCGTTTGATTCTGCCAGAATTCTCGTAACAACATCAGTCATACGTACTCTACGCGTTTGGGTATGAAATGTGCCAACCTCCTGCTCTTTTGATCCGTCTCCATGTGGCGAAATAGAATGAAACCGCGATGAGATGAATAATTACACTTGAAAGCGCCCAGAAAGGAATTCCCTCTTCATGGTAAGGACTCGACACGTCGCAGACTACTAATCTGCAAAAAGTGTAGCATACGTATTCAACATTAAAACTCTTTATCGAAAACTCACTCATTTTTGTAGAAAATGTACATCAAAGAGGCATGGAACCCGTAAAATAGAAAAATAAAAATGAAGTTTATCTATAAGCAACTATAATCAATGAGAAGTTCTATTTGCATACCGCTATATAATAGAAAATGTTGAGTGTTCGGTAAAAACTCGGTGCCGAAACGGAGATGAATCTATCGATTCCAATGGAAAGAACGCATACAGAACCCGCAGTGTAGCCCAATTCAGGGATGAACTATAAATATTTTTTTCAGTTGATTGTAGTAAATTTTCTTATCATAATTACCATTATCATGTTGCATGTTGATGACTTTATCATTTGCCCACCGTATACTACGAAACCGTGCGGAGTCAACCCGATCTGGAAGAGAAATTGTCCGACCAGAGGAGATGAAATCAAAACCTGATGGAGAACGTCAAAAAAGGCGCAGAGAGCAATGAGAATATTGCGTGGCGCTCGGAGTGTTCTAAATTAAGAATTAATCAATATCTAATATGGACAATTGAATTAGAATGCTAATGTGCTATTGTACCACAAGTAATCTAAAATGCTATCAGTATCACTGTTTCGTCCCCTTTGCGTTATTCATTCGTTCCCATTTATATAGTAGTAAACGGACAAAAAAATCATGGAACAATATACAATAACTGTTCACTTTGTACGGACGGAAGTTACAAAGAGAAGTGAGTTGCAGATTACTCCGAAAACAGAAATGACTGCAATGGAAGAGAAAACAAGACGGGTTAGGAAAACGAAGGAAGATACTTCGGACATCATGATGAAATGGAGATTCCTGATGGATGTATCATCTATCGTTTATTCTATAAATTTTCGATTGTACGTGGAACGAAAAGTGTAAATTAATTTTAATCGGTACACGTGCTAAATAAGCAGGTGAATTGCGAGTAATCGAGAACAACATGAATGATTGAGATTCGCACTGGCTGATTCATAAAATGGTTATTGAGCATTATTTTGTATTATCGGGAAACTGCCAATCGGGAAATGCAGTTGCTCACTCAGTAGATGAATGACAGGTGCTAGTAGAGAGTAATAGCCAATTGAGAGAAAAAAATATCTACCTAGTAGAGAATGGTAAGGCCATCAGAACGGAGTTTGTCAATTCCCCGAACACACCACGCGAACACCCAATGGTGCTGATTTTATTCGATGCTCTCTCATTAAAGCACTAAAATCGTGTGTCGCTTAGCGCCTTCTTTTGAAATGCTGGTTTTACGGAAGTAGTTAGCTTGATTGGCAGACTTGCTCTGTGCTGATCGTCATTGCTTGATTTGTGATGCAATTGAAATTGACGTCGAATTGCACGTCGGTAATCAGAGCTGAAGAAGAAAATTACACTGTACGGAGGAGAGTTTGTGGGCAGTGCAAGACAAGATATTATTATTGAAAAGTAGACAAAAATAGTTCGGGAAAAATAGAAAAGCGTAGTACTTTTTTTTGTTTTAGCTTGCATGGCCTCATTGAGAATATTGTTTGTTTGTAAAACTGACAAGCAGTTAGAAAAACGCAGCTATTTTTGTCCCTATGGAAATACTGGCGCAAAGAAAATCATAGATTGTCGTAAGTTGATAAATGTGATAGATAAATGCACACTTATCTTACCTGGTAGTGTAGTACACGGGTACTTTCACGGAGATTCCAATGTTGACAAAGATGCCAGCAAGACAATGAGCTACGCACAATTCGGGCACTGCAATTTATTATTGACATAGATTCTTACCTTAGGACACGGTAGATTCTACAATTTTCACTAAAAAAACTCATAAGGTAGAGGGACGGTAAGGTTTTGGTTGAGACGTAAGGAGCAGTTTGTGTTTACTTTGTATTTTCATCACTGCTGTTGTAGCCGCGATGACTTGTGTGATAGCCCATCCTCCGAGATCGAACACTGTCACGAGAAGAATAGAACGGAAGATTTTGTGGAGTTGTATCGAATTTGTTGCTGAAAGATCATTTCAAGTGCCTGTTTATATGAAAAGTTCTCTGGTTTGTTTTCATTTGTCATACATTACACCTAGAGACCAAAGTCGTCTTCAAACCTCCGCTTTTTATTCGTCTCCACGTGACAATGTAGACTGTAACGGCAAGAAAGTGGACGATAGCGGTAGAACACGCCCACGAGGGAATTCCCTCCGCATGATATGGACTTATGAGATCACACGTCACCATTCTGTAGAGCGCATTTCCTTTCAAAGATGATGGTTGTCAACTCACTCGTTCTTATGGTAACGTATCATCAAAAATACATGGAAAGCGCAATATGAGAACACAGAGAACGCATGCATCTGAAATGGCTGCAAATTACAAATAGTTATTTTACGATCACCCACCATGAAGTAACGAGGCGTGTTCAACGTTCGGTAAAAATTGGGGTCCCACACGGATATGAGTCGATCGATTCCAATAGTCAAAACAGAAAATGAACCGGCGGAGAAGCCAATTTCGGGCAAGATCTGAAACATTATGATTTTTAATATGTTTTTTTTATTCCATCTTACCAAAATGGCGTTACAAGTACTGGATTGCATCATTTTCCCGCTGTACACAATGTAACCGTGGGGAATTAAGCCAAACTGGAAAAAAATCCTGATGTATTAAGTTGCCTACCAAGTTATGCAAATTTCATGGAATAACAAATTCTTGTGAAAAAAAATGCTTCAAGATATTTTTATGGAAAAAATAATGTCAACTCAAACCTGATGTAATATATCAAAGACGGCTCCGATAGCAATGAGTTTATTGCACGGAGCGCGAAGGAATCTGCAAATAGGGAAAATTGCCTCTGAGGGAGCGAAAAAATACTTTTCCTTAAAAAAAGGTTTTTGTTAAATATAAGGATCGCCGTAGAGTCTCGAGAACTAACAATAAAGATGGTCTTGTGAAGAGAGCATGTCAATATGCGCAGTTAACTCACTTTGATCGAAGTGTAGTGAGAAGTAGTAAAGAGTTGTTGATGATTCCGATTGCAGATATTATTGCTAGCAAGGTAAATACAAATTGGGGACTTAAAATAATATGAGAGAGCATATGAGGCTGCTATTGACTAATTTACCCCAAGCGCGTCGAGAATTGAGTTTTAGATAACGAGAAATCCCTGAATGACTAAGACGAACCTATGATGACAGAGATCGAAAAGACACGACACCTACGATTATGCAAAACGATATAGTGAACGATAAGTTCGAAAGGACTCTTGGACTACTTATTGCAGAAAAATTCAATCTCTCTATTTATATAGAATTATGTTCTCATATATAGATTATTTATGATAACTAATCGACAATTCGAATACAAATAATTAGAGTGCGAAATGTGAGACGACGATCTCATTTCGCAGACTCTCTTCACTCGGTGGATGAGAGAGTGTCCACTGTCGTCTCACGTTTTGCACTCTACAAATAATGATCTACTTATGAATCAGCATCAGAAAGTGCTCCTCTCTATGGAAGTTACGAGATCGGAAGTGTCAAATGGCAGGCGAAACAGTCGAATTACGGCGACACGAAAGGGAACAATGAAGAAAAGGACGAAAAAGGCATCGATCGACGGGAAAATGATAGTTATGAGGTAAAGAATATTGCCAAAGGCGCCAAGGGAAACTCCTGAATGTATTATGAGTTGCACTACCGTTGATGAGGTAACAATTTACCCGAAAAAGGCAGGAGGAAAATGATCGCGAGTGGGAGATATGAGAAAAGGCACGGAATCGATGTCTGAAAGTCATTTTTTTATCAAAACCTTTGATTATTTGCAAAAGTCGACATTGTGTTTGTTCCACGTCTTAATCTTTAATTACTTGTATGAGAAGCGCTCGAAACAAATTTCGCTGCATTCGCTTCGCTTTCGGAGAGAGGAGAAGGTTTCCATGCCTGAATCCCCATTCATTTCGATATTATCGTTCTGCGCTCACTTCATTGCCGCGACGGTGCGATAAATGCAGTAGACAATGACTATTGCGGTTGCAGCGATGAGCGAAAGGCATACGATAATAGAGAAGATCGCATCGATTCTCCACGCCAAATCACCCGAATTTGACTCTTTTCTCTAAAAGAACATCATTTTCATAAGCGGGGAAGTATCATAATACCCACCCGCAGTATCAGATTAGTGTAGCCAATTCGTGCATCCGCCAGATTGATTCCGTAGATGGCAAATATCTCCGACGGCACGTTGCGTCTACAAATGATGTAAATCGAAAAACTCTTTATTGCACACAAAACTATCTAAAATGGAAAAGTGTGGTAGAACTTGCCTCGAATTCTCAGTGGGAATCATTCCGAATAGAACTGCCCCGAAGAATCCCCCGATGTAGAGAATGTACACGATTATTCCTGTGCGAATCCACTCGCGGCTCGACCAGTAATTGGTGAAAGAAATTTGAAGACCACTGAAAATATGTTTGCCACCATCAGTAATGAATCAATTACATGTATGGCTATATCATTTATATCTACGTACCTCGTAGCGACTTTGAATCGATAGATGAAATGATAGGCGAGAACGAGAAATGTTTGGTAGTACGTGGCCATGAAGATGAAACAGAATACGGTGTCGAACGTTTCTAAAGAAATTTTTCTGGTTTTAATAGTTCTGGTTTTAAATTCGTCACTGACGTCCAAACATCCCTGCCCTTCTCGGAAAGAAGTAGAAGCCAGTTGATGTCATGTGCACATACTGTAATTATAGTTTTAAATTAACAATTTAAAAAATAGGAAAATTACCGGTTGCACCCAAGCATGTCCAATGGAAGTCATGACGTCACTGATAGCGAAGATTGCCAGTAAGTATTGATATCCGCCGATATTCAATGAGGGGCAAGCGGTGTAGATTACGTAGAGAAGAAGAGTATTGGATGTGAGTGAGAGAGTTGTTGTTACTGTGAGAAAAACGAAATGGAAGGGATCGGTGAACGACCAGGAGAAGAGAGAAGAGTCCATTCCAGAAGATTCCGAGTGCGAACTGGATCGGTCTCAACCAAGATGAGCACGAAACGTTGCAGATAATGATTAGGAAAGACACTCAAGGGACGAAGAGTCAAGATGAGGGATTGAAGTGGATACTGGGAAGTATCGCATCTAATCAGTGATGCAGCTAGACATATGTCAGCAGTAGAAATAACAAGAAATTAAAACATCAGTTTTCTTCTCTCAAATATATCTTCATTCTGATGTGCAAGCCATGAAAGAAATTGATAAATGAGCGATCTACGAATATGTGGAAGTCTGTGGAAAATGTGTGCAAAAGAAAATGTATTCAATTCTACAAATTAGTTTGGCTCGTTGAAGTGAACACTCCACTGGAAACTCCTTTCGAATTTTTCGAGGTTATTCCAATAGAAGCATCGGAAGTGGAGCCGATTGATATCCGGAAAAGTCTAATAACGGCAATTCGGTATCGAGTGATGAAAAACAATACAAAGAATGGATCGACACATGGAAAAATGGCGGTGATTGAGAATAGAAGATTGCCGAAAGCACCTAGATTTATTCCTGCAAGAGCATCTAATGATGAAGCTCATCAATGTTCAATTACCAGTAACGGCGGGAAATATTAAGACCATCGACAGGGGAATGTATGAGAAAAACCAGGGGACCGCCGTCTGTAAGTGTATCTATAGATTGTTGGAAACAAATAGAGAGATGGAAAAACCTGAATGAGCAACGAATTGAAAAGAGCTCTCTGCAATCTCCTTGTTTTCTCTGTCAAATTGAAGTTTCTCGAGCTGTTTGAAATAATCTATTAATTATTTGTCTAATTGGCAAAAAAAACCTGATGGCGCTATTTGTCCGAACAATGCAATACAAAATGACGACTGCAGTAGCGACAAATAGAGATAATGACGTTGTCATCGACATCAAAGTAGGTAAATGATACCGCAATTCACCCGATTCAAGGACGTATTGCTGCAATTATTTTATCTTTTGAATTTCCCCCCGAAATAATCACTAACTTTCACTGCAACGACGCAAAATCCCGTGTTGGGTTCCCTCAAATCCACTCCGTAAATATCGATGATTTCAGGTGGAACATGGGCACTGCAGTCCAACTATTTAGTTGAGAAAAATATAAATGTCAATGTACTTTTAAAAGCAATGCTCTGTTTATTAGAATTCAATGAGACATTGTCACTATTAGTTACGTACCGTGTACTTTCATTAGGCAGAAAGGAAAGTGCGCTATTTCCAACGAAAACGCCAATGTAGAAAACGTAGAAGAGAACAGCGACAATCGCCCATTGGGAAGTTGACCACGAAGATACATAAGATTTATTTGCTCTAAAATTTGATTTAAAAGTATTAATTTTTAAAAGTATATTTAAAAGTATTAATGAAAACAAGGTATTAATGTATTTCCAGAATGGCCAAATCGAGTCCAATTTTATCGATGAATTAGGTAACGCTTGGCTTTGATATACCAACTGTGTACAAACGCATTTTCCCCTATTATACTATATAAAACTCTCACCTTGTTACTATCTTGTATCGATAGAGGAAGTGGTAGGCGATAACTAAGAATGTCTGGTAGTAAGTGGCGATAAAAAGCAAGCAGAGAGGAGTATCCATCGGTCCTTTATATTTTTATGGCACATAAATCAGCAGAATAAACTATCACTTTGAATACCCACTTCCGAAGTAGACCATATTTCCTGTAGCTCTTGGAAATCCATAGAAACCGGTCGACGTCATGTGCATCACCTACAATTCGTGTTATCGTATACTAATTTTGTAAATATACCGGCTGGAGTCCCGCGTGTCCAAGAGAAGTTGTGATGTCGCAAACTGCGAAAACCACTAGAAGATATCGATATGCGCCAAGATTTGCGGAAGGAGTGGAGTAAATTATGAAGAGAAGTAATCCATTTGAAAATAGCGATAATGTTGTAATGATCCATACGAAATATGAGTGAAAAGGATCGGTGAAAATGAAGAAGTACCAAGAGGGGCTCATCTGAAAGAGTTGTGAACTATTATACAACGTTAGAATTGCACCAAACTTTTCCTGCACTTTTCTATGTTTAAAAGAGTTTTATATGAAGAAGTAGAAGTGATATATTCAAACACGAAAACAATTGATGCGGAAAATTCATATACTAGACACCGACAAGACATATTTATTGTGGCAAAAGTTCTCATGAATAAAAAAATGTAGCGAGAATCAATGAATAACAAACCAAATTCTCACAGTATTCATTCGGTGTTTGTTTTCCATAATGAAGATTGGGAAGTAGTGGAAAGCTAGTAAATTTGCTACTCTAGGATATGTCACGATGCAGTTATACACTTAAATTTATAACTATAAATGTTATGTTAAATCCAGTTATTAATGACTGCCTCACTACGATCCTATGAACTTACAATTAACATTGGCAAATCATATCGAATATTTTTTTTTATAAATTCCACATGAACGAAAAACTACACCGGCAGGGAATACACACACTATTAAGTACTTTCTACTCTTAGCAATGACATCAAGTACACGAAACATTCAAAAGCTTCAACAATGTATTAGACACGGGATTTCGCATTTCAGCGTATCCGTTATCTGTGTAACTCTGTTCTCTTGCTTGTGCTAATTATTTATCGAAAATGGCATATAAGGGGAAAATGCAAACGAGAAACACGTCTAATATTCAATATATCTTTGTGATTATGTCAATTATGGAGCAAGTGGAAACAAAAAGACATTCACGTAAACATTTTTTTTCTCTTTTAATCTCTAATATTATGTAAATGTGATATGAATTTGTGATAATCATCTGAAGATTATTTTGGTGAAACATCATACTCAAATCATGCTATAGCGATAATAAAGCTCGCGTCTTGGCTTGCCTGATTGAGAGTAATAAAGAGATCTAAAACGAGTCCCCTTCTTTTCACTATCACAAGTCACAGCATCCAGTTGGCACCATGCCAAGAACGTCTTTCGTTGTCTGACACTCTCGTTTGGCGCGCTCTCTCGCCATCTCTCTCTTTCTCTAACTCGTTCTCGCCGACTCTGTTTCGAATGCTGTGCAAGTCGTGCACTGTGGCAATAACTGTCGCAGGACAGCAAATAATTCCCCTTAATTTGGACCTGCTGTAGGTTCAAATTAGTGGTGAAAGCGTCAACAACCCTTTGATAGGCTATAAATTCAATCCCGGCCAAGTCCAACCAAGCTTCAAATCCAAGCCGGATCTCAAATTGGTAGTAAATATGATAACACACGATAAAAATGCTGGACGAACGTGAAACTGCAGGGATACGTCGTTCAAAACTAGGAATCCGTCTTGAATAGAATTCCACTGTATTGGTATTGCTTGTGGATAGTAGCATCGCATGGTAGAATGCTTAGGTTAAAGGGACAGTGCAGGCACCGTTAAATTCCCGCAAATTTCCAAGGTCTCGCCTGGATTACCGTCCTGTGGGACGAAACAAAGAAAAAGACATGCATACTGTCGACGTCGAACCCACGATATCATGTTGATGAAGTAAGCGTTTTATCTCTGCTACACATGGGCTGATATCTTATAGATCCCAAGCTATATCTAACCCTACATCGCGCGGAGATAGTGGATCAATGTGACGTTTTTGTGTGTTTACTGTCCCTTTAATTATGAAGAAAGATTTTCTACGAGAAAGAACAAGTTTATCCACATTGAGCAAGTATTATTATCAAATCGTAACATTCTGTGAACGAATCTACAGATTAGTCTTCATACGAAAAGTAAGCATGATCATAATTACCGTGCTGATTCTTACTCTGTTTCTGTGACCATTTTGGAGGTGCTGAATGTGAGATGTGAAACGATGAACTGTATGCTGAGTTAGCTGATAACAGAAACAAAAACAAGAGGGTAAGGACGAAAGTGTAAAACCGGCAAGGAAAGGTTTAAAGCTTCCGCATATTCACTCCACAACTTTAGTATTCGATGCAAAACAATACCTCGAAATTAATAATTCCCAATCACTTGATTCTAGCGAATGACAGCTTTTTTCTGTATGCCTATTTAGGTCGCCAAACTTATGACCGCGGTAAAAATAACATTCGAGTTATTTGCAATTTGAATTTGGATTTGGATTTGGAGCTGGATTTGGAGCTGATTTGGATTTGGAGGAGAGGATTTGGAGGATTTGGAGCCAAATTTGGAGCTGCAACAGCGGAAGAATCGGAGCTAGAAGTGATTGGAATGCGGAATAATTTGCATACGGCTATCCTAAAACGAATGATGAAAAACAATACAAAGAAGGGGTCGATGCAGGGGAAAATTGTGGTTATAGAGAAGAGAACATTGCCAAATGCGCCAAGTTCAATTCCTGGAAAAGGAATGAATATTTTCAATCGCTAAAGATAATAAATAACCTGTAATAGGAGGAAATATCAAGATCATAGAGAGGGGAATGTATGAGAAAAACCAGGGAACCGCGGTCTGCAAACAACTATTGTTTACAGTAAAGTAAAATAAGGAAACCTGAATAAGCAGCGCTTTAAACAAAATTCTCTGCATTCTTCTCGTTGTTGCTGTGACGTTGAAGTTCACCGAACTAAAAAATAAAGTGTACAATAATCAATCGATCGTGAACAAACTTGATCGCTGTGTTTGTTCGAGCTATGCAATACAAAATGACGATTGCTGTAGCTATAAATAGAGACAACGAAGAAATCATTGACACCAATGTGGGCAGGTGATACCGTAATTCGCCCGATTCGTTGTCATATTGCTGCAACAGTGATGAATACTACGATTCTCAATATTGCTGGCTCACTCGAATAGCGACCACACAGAATCCAGTGTTTGGATCTCTCAAATCAACGCCGTAGATCTCAATTATCTCCTTTGGAACGTGGCTGCTGCAGCAGAATGTTTACCCAAATTCATTTCTCTCAAACTCGGAGCTTTTCTCACTGTTGTAAAACTTTGAATGGACACACCGCGTGCTCTCATTGGGCAAAAATGAAAGCGCGCAATTTCCGACGAAAATTCCAATGAAGAAAAAGTAGAATAAAACGGAGAAAGTTGCCCATTGTTGAGTGGACCAGGTAAAGATGCGAACGGTGCTTCCCCTAAAATTTGAACGTAGAAATAGTGTATTCAGTTGTTTGAAATGTATGTATGATTTTTTGGTTGTGAGGATACTATTTTTTCTTATTTACTTGGTTAAAAAACACTTAGCCATCTCTCAAATTGTTTTGAATTCATTATGACCGCACCTTGTGACTGTCCTGTATCTATAGATGAAGTGATAGGCAAGCACAAGGAACGTCTGATAGTAAGTGGCAATGAAAAGCAAGCATAGTGGAGTGTCCAGCGCTCCTTCAACAAAATTACTCTATCGGAGCAAAGAGGCCCTTGAATTTAGAAAAAAGTTGACCACAGTAACGTCGTATTGACAAAATATATTTCAGGGAAAATATAGGTCCTTCTTTTACTTTCTTCCTTTCTTGCTCACGTACTTCCAAAGTAGACCATATTTCCTGCAGCCCTCGGAAAACCATAGAAACCGGTTGACGTCATATGCATAACCTGCATTTCGTTTTTATCGTATATTACAATTTTAAAATGATACGTTCATGAAATGGACTACTGGTGGTGTACTCTCATTCTATACCTCGGCGCGTCTCTCGCAGCCGTATCTGTTGTTCAGCACGGATTATCAACGGAACGTTTTATTATTTTGGATGAGTGTCTGTGAATTTGTAATACCAATTTTGTAAATATACCGGTTGGAGTCCCGCGTGTCCAAGAGAAGTTGTGATGTCGCAAACCGCGAAAACCGACAGTAAATATCGATATGCGCCAAGATTTGCGGAAGGAGTGGAGTAAATTATGAAGAGAAGTAATCCATTTGAGAATAGCGATAATTTTGTAATGATCCATACGAAATAAGAGTGGAAAGGATCCATGAAAATGAAGAAGTACCAAGAGGGGTTCATATGAAATGACAGAGATTGCAGTATTGACATGCAATGCAAAACCAAAAAAAAGCATAAGATACATGAATATTTATCGTCCCATCTTACAAAATATCACAAGAAAGCAAATTCTCTTATTATTCTTGGGAAAGGAAGTCAGATAATAGGTGAAAGAGCCTTAATTATCGTTCCTTCAATGACGACGTTATTGAAAATACGAGAAGTGAGAGGAGTAGAACACACCGAGGAATGAGGAGAACATTAGGTTCGATGGTCCATGACAAGAAAAAGAACAATCAAATTTGTTGATCTTTCCCCTCTCATGATAAAGATACATTACAACTTTCGTGCTGAACATTCAAGGTATTTATGATGTCATTAGCTTTTGATCCACCAACGCACAGTTATGAAGTGAGAATGGAAATCATCAAACTCTATATTCTCTTGTTATCCTCATTCCCAAGTGGGAATTAAAAGAGGTCTGGCGCCGCAGTAAATGCCGGTTGTTCAAACCACGGTACAATTATCACACAATGCCGTCGTTCGCTTTAGAATAAAATAACAATCGGATATGCTTATTTTCACGAACACTTTAGTGGAGTTACAGAGGGAAAATTTGTTTGTTCTAAATTTTGTTCCTTGTTTCTGGGAACTTCCTGCGCAACAAGGAACATTAGAGAACACGAAAGCGAGCGATGCATACAGAGCATAAATGCACAAGCAGTGCCTTTTGCAATTTTAACCATTAAATTCATTTTTGGCTCGAGATTAATGTCTGCAGTAGCGCTGGAAAGTATTAGCGAGTTTAATTTTTTTTTGGTGTCACTTTTGAACCATGCGCGCAGATGAACTGACATTTTCCGTTATTTCATCAGGGAATACGGGTCTTGTACAACTCTAAAATATTGTCCAGTTGCGCCCCCCTTTCAATTTCCTTGAGAAGTGACAGTACATAATTAAAATTAAAATGGATTTTCACAAATGTCAACCCGATTGCGCGCATAGTTCAAAAGCGACACTAAAATATAAAGCACCTCATTATTCTCCAGCGCCACTAAATAAAAAAAACACAGCAAAGATTTTTTTTATTTTATGTTGAAAGTTGTTTGTGGAATCGAAGAAGAGAAAAAAGATGAATGAAATTACAACATTGATGGTCCACAATGTTCCACATCAATCATAAATAAATAATTTTCATGATTTCTTCTTTCGATAAAACATGCCTGTCCAGTGTTTTCTTCACATTTAAATGTGCATAAACGCGTGTATATTAATAGCCACAGTCATTGGAAAAATAATAAACTTATTGCTACGTCACCCGCAATTCAATTAATTTCAAGATAGAGGAACGATTCTTTTCCCTGCATCTTCAACCACAGAATTGAACACGATTCCTATTCTGACATTTGTAATACCAATCATACCACGTTTCTTCATCCGGAAAATTTGTCCCTTTCGATACATTATCATGAGTGGTGTAGTGGTCCAAAGCGCCTTCGCAGTTTCATTCTATTCCACACCGGGTTCTTTTCCCATCTCTGCGTACGCCTCCTCATCTTGCAAATGAAAAAGTAAAGATTGTTAGTGGTGTAAGTAGACCCGAAAAAGAGATTGGTCCTCCGGAATGACTGGCCTATTTTTGCGCTGGTCTTAAGAGACCATCCACGAGAGAACGTAACAAGGGGGTAGGGGTCCCGGATGAGAATTCGACAACCTACCCTCAAACTTTTTTCATGGAATGAACATCACGAATGCTGATCGCGACCGTATATATTTAAGCTTGAAAAAAATTTTCAAGGTCAAAATTTTTTTTCAAAATTTTCAGACATTTTTTCGTCGAAAAATAAAGTTTCGAAATACTTTGTGAGAAATATTCTATTATACGTATTTTTATGCGCTGGTTCCGAATTTGGTAGTTAGAACTGTTGAAACTCACTTTAAAAAAAGTTATAATCGAAAAATCAGATTTTTTTGTGAAAAATCGAAAATATCTTTTTTCCCACCCCCCTTTCAGGTAAAGCCACCTATATTTTCGGAATCTACATCAAAAGTTACGCTATATGCCTTTTTATCGTAATTTTAAAAATAAGGATATTGATCGATTTTTTATCTCAAACTTGGATAATTTCCCTTTATCGGTCGGCCAGTTTCTTACAAGTTTCTTACAGGTTCGTGTGTGTACCAAATTCCGATGTCAAATAGACAAACATGTTCAGAAAGTATGAAAACATGGTCTATTTAGATTATCGAGAGTAAATACAAGACGTTTCAAAATTTTCCAAAATTCATACAATCATCATAATAAACTATCAAAGATCAGGGTTCTATGACGAAATATAGTTTCGACTTTGGGCTCAAAATGTTTGAATTGCAATATTAAATAAATGATATGTTGGTACTCTTCGATTTCATGCATTGGTTCATATCGGAAAAAAATTAAGACTCGGAAATGGCCAAAAAATGATATTCATAAAATATTTCTGAAAGTACCAGTGGCGTGAATGATGAAATATCTTAGCTGTGTAGTACACTCATAGAGTTGCATCAACTGACGAAAGGACAAGTTAATCCAACTTCTTCGAGAAAAAAAATTTTCTCGAAAATCACCATGAACCCGGGGTCATGGTCCAAAATCCCAAAATATTTTTTCTAATTTTATGGAGAACTAACTGTTACTAAAGCTTCTTTATACTCAATAAAGTAACATAGGGCGCTATACGTAACTTTTGGATGAATTGGAGAGAAATTTCAGGAAAAAATATTTTGGGATTTTGGACCATGACCCCGGGTTCATGGTGATTTTCGAGAAAATTTTTTTTCTCGAAGAAGTTGGATCAATTTGTCCTTTCGTCAGTTGATGCAACTCTATGAGTGTACTACACAGCTAAGATATTTCATCATGCACGCTACTGGTACTTTCAGAAACATTTTATGAATGATATTTTTTGGCCATTTCCGACTCTTTATTTTTTTCCGACATGAACCGATGGATGGAATCGAAGAGTACCAACAGAACATTTATTTATTATTGCTATTCAAACATTTTGAGCCCAAAGTTGAAACGATATTTCGTCATAGAACTCTGATCTTTGATAGTTTATTATGATTGATAGAATATTGGAAAATTTGATAGAATATTGGAAAATTTTGAAACGTCTTGTATTTTCTCTCGATATTCTAAATAGACCATGTTTTCATACTTTCTGAATACGTTTGTCTATTTGACCTCGGAATTTGGTACACACACGAACCTGTAAGAAACTTGTAAGAAACTGGCCGACCGGAAAAAGGAAATTATCCAAGTTTGAGATAAAAAATCGATCAATATCCTTATTTTTAAAATTACGATAAAAAGACATATAACGTAACTTTTGATGTAG
Source organism: Pristionchus fissidentatus (assembly GCA_036245785.1). Taxonomy (NCBI): domain Eukaryota; kingdom Metazoa; phylum Nematoda; class Chromadorea; order Rhabditida; family Neodiplogasteridae; genus Pristionchus; species Pristionchus fissidentatus. The sequence continues at coordinate 16,202,219 of BTSY01000004.1, forward strand.
ATTCCGAAAATATAGGTGGCTTTACCTGAAAGGGGGTGGGAAAAAAGATATTTTCGATTTTTCACAAAAAAATCTGATTTTTCGATTATAACTTTTTTAAAAGTGAGTTTCAACAGTTCTAACTACCAAATTCGGAACCAGCGCATAAAAATACGTATAATAGAATATTTCTCACAAAGTATTTCGAAACTTTATTTTTCGACGAAAAAATGTCTGAAAATTTTGAAAAAAAATTTTGACCTTGAAAATTTTTTTCAAGCTTAAATATATACGGTCGCGATCAGCATTCGTGATGTTCATTCCATGAAAAAAGTTTGAGGGTAGGTTGTCGAATTCTCATCCGGGACCCCTTTCCACTCTCTCGTGGACGGTCTCTTAATCGCTAGTTCAGGTCATGGATAGGGATGAGAAAGGAAGAGTGAGAGGAAGGCCTTCCTCTCTCTCGCCTTTGTGATTATGATAATGCAGGATTGAAAGGAAGAGTAGGGTAAACGGGGCGTACTCTTCCGGAAGAGTTGAAGGTCTTCCGGAAGAGTAGACGTTTCTAAAGACTGTTTTTAGCCGTAAAGGTCTCATTTTACGGTGCAATTTGCATGAGCACTTCATGATCACTCATTGAGCAGTCTGGACCGTTGGAAGCGCTATTTTTGCATGCCATACACCTCCTTTCTCCTCTCCCTCCTGGCGTATTGGCATGATCAGACTGAGACTAACTATTCCTATAATTCTCAAGCATTCAATTCAAAATTCTCATTCAAAAGTCATGAACGGGGACATTTGTTCCCGCGCCGCCGGCGAGCTTGGTAGGCAGGCACATGAAGGTCCATGGTTCCAAATGGGATCGCGATCGGCTCCACATAAACCATGGTGCCACAAGGGTCCAGAAACGAAAAACAACAACCTTAATCAATCCTACCAGCATCATGCCACAGGCCGGTCAACCATCGAAGTAACTTTGGAGCGAGAGAGCGTTGATAATTGAAAAAAAAGACTCACTCACTTTTGCAAACTCTTTCACACTGGTCCCTCTGTAGATATGGAATCACTACTACCGTAAAATGAAATTTAGCAAATTGGCTCGACCTAAACATATTTCAAAAAGGGCAATGCCGTCTACGACATATCAAAAATCCAGCGTTCAACGCTCTTGAAATACCTGAGGTGGACTGTAGCACAGCTCCATGATATTTTCAGGATAAGGGAATAGCACGGAGCGATAGATCTAAAAAATAGGGTGACACATACAGGGTAACTCATACATGATTTTTCACACAAATCGCAAAGAACCGATAAAACGGGGTCAAAGTTGGGTACCAGCAGAATGGACCAGGTGCCGCGGCCCGCAAAATGAAAAGTGGGTTCCAATACCTCGAAAAATTAACAGACAGTCCTGCGAGGGCCCAAATCTACGAAAATCTCGATTACACATTTTGGCATTATTCCAATTTGCTAGCTCGATCGTCTCGAGATAAGCGTGATATTAGTTTTATGCGTTATTTTAATGTGAATATATGTAAAATGCTTTTGAAAAAAATTGTGAAAAAAGATTAACTTTAGGAGTTTTTAAAGCCTTACTCTTCCGGAAGAGTCGTGACTCTTCCGGAAGAGTAGGCACTCTTGAGGAAGAGTGAATGTCAATTAGCATACACCTCTCTCACTCTTATTCCTTTCTCATCCTTCATGAAGCTCATCGTTTATTTTAGTTACGTCGTTGCCTCGTTTCGTTCAACATCACGAGACAAAATGAATGTGATTTCTTAAATTGCCGCTGCATACTTGATTGAGATCATGACCGACAAATAAATTAACTTGCGGAAATAAGTCGCGACTGTTTGTCTTTTGCATGAGGAATTTAGTATAATCAACAGAACACATCGTGCAAGAATGGTCTCCACGTTGTTGGAAATATTAGTTCCTTCTGTAGAAGGACTATTGATTATGAACAATGCGCGCTAGAGAAGAAAAATATAGATGATTCTTTAAAGGGACCAGGCAGCCTCCAAAAACAGATTTTTCATTTTCATAATTTTTTATTCAACTTTTCTCACTATCATCTAATGGAGAATGAAGAAAAAATTAAATTTTTAGCATTTTTTTACAATTAGTTATTTTAATTTGAAATTAGACTCTGGAACGGTGCGTCGCCTATTTCCGAAAAGACAGAAAGCTGCTTAATTTGCTCTGATGACTTCATATTTTTGCAAAAACAGGATTGAAGAGATTTTGACCAATCCCGGACTGAATGAACACAATCACATTCCATTAAAATAGCTGGTTTTGGAGATATTAATTGTGGTGTAGTCGCTACCGTAACCCGCTGTACTGAAAAAGCGAAACTTTGAAAAATCATAACTAATTTCAAAAAAATCGCAAAAATATGCGATTTTTAGCATTCTTCCGGGAACAGGATTTTCTTTCATTTAAAAATAACTTATTTTTTGACTGCCTGGTCCCTTTAAAATATTAAAAGTCAAATGCAAGGTAAGTTGAGTCTGCCGCATCTCCCTCATTTCCTCTCCTCCCCCTGCCTTCTCTCTTTTCTCTCTCTCTCTCGACCTTCAAACCGGTCTCCCTAGACACAGTGCTCACTCACATCAACGCTGTGAAGAAACTGAACGTATGAAGCAACGTTAATATGAGGGATGAACAGATTGCTGAACTATCATAATTCACTTGAAAATGGCTCTTTCGCTTGCGAAAAATACTTTCATGTTTTTCCCCTTCCCTGTGACCTCTCGTGGCGAGAGAGACTCTTTCGAAGTGCTGGGTAGGTCAAGATCTCGCTAGAGCTCCCAGCCATGTCTCTAGCATAGCTCAGTCGGTAACGCGTCAAATTTTTTAGTTAGTTTTTGAATGTCGTGGGTTAGATTCCCTATTTCTTTTGCTGATTTTTCGCAATATAATTACCGGTCGATCTATCATAAATCCAATTGGATATTTTGTAATGGATAGAAGGAAAGTGATAACACAACGATATATACCGCAAATTTCTTTAATTCTTCAAGCATTGTTTTCTTCAGGATATCTAATGATTAAATATAGTTGGATCTAGAGGTGGTCAGTCGAAAAGCCGGAATGAGAGGAAGAACAAAGGAGAACAAACGATTGAACCGGAACGAACCGGAACGGAACCTTTGTTCGACATTATTTTAGACAAAGACATTTTTCGACTGATCATCTCTAGTTGGATCCACTGAATGTAAAGCAATTCCGGATCGAATTGCCGATATAGGTTGCAGAAGTGGCCAATGAGTAAGCCAACGAGATCGTGACATCAATAATAGCGCGTGCATCTCTCTCCCTCTCTCACCTAGAGTTCATGCGGGAGAGACGGCGTTCAAAAGTGTTTTTCGCAAGCGAAAGAGCCATTTTCAAGTGAAATATGATAGTTCAGCATATCAATCGATTCGTCTCGGTGAGCTGCATCGAATGGCGTCGAGATTATCCTGGGCCCGAAACCCTGTTGCAAATGAGAAGTTTTAATTAGCCTGACTAATTAGTTCTCATTATAAGTTGGGCCCAATCGGTCAAGGCTATTATCGAGATGATTCCTCACCGAAGTTCTGTTGGCGAGTTTTCTCTATTGTTGCTGTGGGCGGAGCTACAGAGCTCCAAAGAGGCCCTACTTTTGTCTCCTTCAAACTTCGACGTCGTCTATAGTCGAGGAAATCGATATGTGGGACAAAAGCTCGCGGAGCCTTCCATGATACCCCAATGGCTATCCAAAAATGTATGTTACTCATGTTCGACCTTTTCGATGTTCCACCATTTATCCGATCCGTACGTGACAGGCGTGATAAGCCACTCGTAGCATTACTTTTACGCGTACTAAAAGACTTTTCACCTGATGCATCACGTCACACAATGCACACGCACCAATAAGAATGTTGCAAGGCGCTCGCAGAGTTCTTAAAATTAAAACATAAATATAATTTAATTCTTGAAACAAAAAAGCAGTGAAAAGTTTCGGAACATTAAAAAATCATTTTTGGTAATCACAACGTTTATGTAGGAGACGTATGTGATCATGTGATCATAACAATGATTTACTATTCTTTGTATGTGATCATAACAATGATTTACTATTCTCTTGAGCACATTGATATCAATGTGAAATAGTCGGAACATGCAAAGGAGTTATCACATGATCACAGAAATTGCTATTGGCAAGTACATTTGTGCTTAAGTGTGCTAAAGTTAAGGTATTTCATATAGACGTACTTTGTTCTAATCGTGGTGTATAGTAGGCACGAATTTCCGAGGACTCCAAAGACAGTGACAATTGTCACAAGAGCACAGAATATTCTGGCCAGGAGGATGTAAATGTCCTGGATTGTTTCCATCTCGTTGTCTGACATTCTGGAAGTAATCCTTATCATCCTTCCACTGGGACAGTGGCAAAAATTGAGCCCCTGAATATCAATGCGGGCGGTAACGAATCGAGTGGTCGAGTCTTACCGATACCGTATCTGAATTCAAAGATCACGGAATATGGAGAATTCAATAAATGAAAACGGTTAATGAGAAAGGTGGAAGACAACAAATCTATAATTCTATTAACATTATTGAATCTGCATAAAGAATCAGACGGAGGAAGCGATGTTACCAGTATTCAGTATCTGATTGTGAAGTAAAACACAATGATCAATCGAAGGAATATATGTATAACAATACCAATAACTACGGAGATACATAAAACTGATTGTATACAATATATTTGTGCATTGGTAAACATTATTTGTAGTCATCGTGATTCTGCGAACATGATCAAACGCTACACAGATTTAAGTAGATGCATGACTCCAAATCCATAGGAAAACTAGGAAAACTCTTCACAAAAGACACGGCAAAGGAATTAAAATTGTAGTGGAATTCAGAATTTAAAAAAAAAATGTTTTATTCACGTAGTATTCTTACGGTTTTGTATAAAATCAGAAGATCATGTGCTATGCGGAACGTTCTAGGGGAATGCGAAAAATAAGAACAAAAGGAGGAACACACAAATCTTGAGTTTTATACTTCATGTCTGTGATATTGCTACATCGTCAGTTCGAAACCTTGAAATTAATATAGTCAATTTAAAATGCATGGTTCACGCAGCGTATATTTGTGAATATTTGAATGCGTCCCAAAAGAATGCGTGACCGAAAATAAAAATAGAGTATTAGTGTATATTTATCGGATTTTTTGTCAGCTTCAGAAGTGTGTTTGGTTTCGTACTTCTTTAAATCCCTGAACTCAGTTGTAACTTTATTTACACATGTTTTAACAAATGCTTCTTTTGATGGACCTCTACAATATTCACACGAAAACAATGCCGTCGGGGCTCTTGACCATATTGTAGATGTTAATTCTCTTTTCTTTCTCTCTCAGTTCTTCTATGTATTTATCCGTCGTCTCATTTGCATGGGCGAAGAGCTTCACAACGATCACAGTGAAGAGGAACACTCTTAGCAGAGAATTCTGAATAAAAGTGAGAATTAATGATTTCTTGCAATACAATACAAATTACAAATACAAATTTATCAGTGTCGCTTTATGGGCGCTGATCAAGATTTCATATAGGTTTCAGACGTGGTCGATGGTCTTCTTTAGAATGATTCATTTTGTCCAGTATTGAGCGTCGGGATCGGTCTTCTTTCCATATCACAGACCCAGAATTATTGGCTGGAGAAAGAATAGTGATCTCGCGAGCTTGACGTTGAAGATTTTGCGTTCGAAGAAAGAAAGAAGGAGCCTTCTTTCTTGGATCTGCGTCAACCAAACTCAAATCATCAATCTCAGAAGGAGAGTCATCGAGTCTAGAAACTGAGGGATCAACCATCTTATGTAGTCATACCCATCACACGGTGACCAGTCCGGCTTGGATGGGGATTCCGATCTTGTTGCGTAGTCGATGGCATAGGCGAGGGAAATTGAGGGAAACTCCCCTCTCCATCAGAGAGAAATGGAGAGGGACCGCTCGCGACGACTGACAGATGCGGGAATGTATTAGATAATATATAATTAATTACATATTTAAAATCACAGATACCGGCAGCTTTTACATCAATGCACCCTGCGACTTCAACCGTGATGACTCTCTATTAAAGGAATTCTTTTGATATACTTTTTTTCAAAAATCTTAACATTTCGTATAAATATTTACAATTATCCCGATGCATTACAGTTTACTTTGTTGTTTCTGTCTTCTATTTGTCTCCACCAAACACAGGGTTGAAACAACAAGTCCAGACTTTTTTTTAAATTTTTCCTTGGTAGGAGATGAGCAAAGTTTTGTGACCTTCGAATGATATTTTAATTTGATAGGATAACTGTCAGCTCGTAAAGGTAAATGTAATCTTTTCGCCGATGTACTTGAGATAAGTTTGTTTTCTCCTTAGCCGTCGTCTATGTGTGTTGTGATACGTCTCGTACTGACAAGAGAAGCTTCTCAAGATTCTCTCGTTTACCGCTCTACGATACAGCTACGATGGGGGTTCGGTGGCGATTTATCCTCGAGACGCTCGCCTCAAAGGAATATGATTGCAGGTGACAAACTAGTGGTGACCACTCGAAATAACCTTCGAACAAACGATTTCTTCTTTTTAGTTCCGTCTTTTCGAGCGGTAATCACTGATAGAAGTAGTCATTAAGTTGAACATTAAATAGATATGCAAATTAAAGGTAGGAAAAAAATAATAATTACAGTGTGCATTCACCATCAGAATGGGCGATTCTCTACGGAACTCAACAGATTGCATTAGGCATCTGGTCCATTTCACTTGGAACTGTTTCGATGGTAAGAAACTTAATCAGATAACGAGACAAAAAGTATTCGAAAAGGTCACGAAAACAAAACAAAATGAAATATTTAAACCTAAATTTTTTATTCAGATTCTTTATGTGCCAACGCTTCGTTTCTTTGGCCGAGAACGACGCTCCAATTCTTGCAAGGTAATTTTATTACGGTTCATTAATACTCTTGGGACTTGAAATCATATGTCAGTGTGGCATCTATATTTGTTTTGAATTACATTATTTTTCAGATAATGCATTTCCTCGCCCTCATAGACACTCTGGGCGTCTTCTCTTCGGTTTTCTCATGCTAATCGGCGCTCATTTCTGCTCCAACCCCACACTCTCAACCATCTCGGGCACAGTTTCAGCATGTGAGCTAATTAATGAAATTGCATTATTTCGATTAAAAAGTTAGGGGAAAACTGGAAATAAAATCGTAACAATTTGAGATTCAGGCAATTCAATTGAACATTTTTTTTACAGTTTGCTGGGATGTTTCATCTCTGAACTGCGTATTTTTGGTTGTGAATCGAATCATGGAACTACTCGAAAAGGACAAATACGTGCATGTAATACTAACATTACGATATCTAGATATATCTTCAGATATCAATATCTTCAGGGAAATCATTGATAGTTCAGTGTTCTCTGTTCAGGGCTGGAGAAGTTCGGTACTGATGTCCTTCACTACACTCTATGCTTTATTCATAGTTCTCTTTTCTCCTCCTTGTATGGTCAATTCCACGCTTCAAACGATGATGTACAATCCACTCATTCCCGGATTCGATCCTAGTCTGGTATGCTCCGTTGTAATAAAAAAACTATTCGTTTCTCAAGTAAAGTAGTAAGCAATAGGTGGCTAACGGCGGTACGCGCATCGGTACCGCGGTACACGGGAAGAGAAAATCCGTTCTCCAATAAAACGCACACGACGAATTTTTCAAAAATTGAATAATTGTAGCTTAGATGGTGTTTTCTGTCGTTTTCGATAAAACATCTCACTCTCCACTACTAATAAAGGGTCGATGTACCGACGGTACATTCGTGCCTTTTACGTCACCCTAGTACACGCACAAACTATAATCCTTTATATTTTACCTTTACCTTTTATTATTTAATACGGTATAGGAGATGATATTCAGTATGTCAACTACCCAGTATACCTTCACAACACGACCATCGCCATTTCTATTCCTTCTCTGTACTTTCTGCTTTGCTGTTTGGTCAACACTAATTCAGCTAGTTTTTTTTCTATTTATACAATATATTATCTTTTTTTTCAGAATCGTTTCCAGAGTACAACAAATACGAAGAAACTGCAGGCTCAGGTACGAATGCACCTCTCTCACGTATTCCCTTCACCGTTTCTTGATGTTTTTTTTCGGGGGGGGGGTGACATTTCCGCAACGGCTGATAACTTTGCTGAAACTCGAGAAATCGGTGTTACATTTTTTCCCTGTTGGTTATTTGCTAACCTCCATTGATTCGGCTTGTTGCTGTATTTTATATAACCATTTTGAATTTTCGGCGAATTAACGAAATTTCAATTAGCTAAGTAGTTAATTTGTGGGTTTGAAAGCCCTCGCGGTTCTGATCATGATAAGACTTTTGGTGGAGTTATGCAGATATGTTTAGAGCAGTTAAAAACCTCGTTGCGGAAATGTCGGGTTACGGAATTCTCAACCCCCTATATTTTCGATAGAACAACTAGAAATGGATTTTAATCATTGTTTGTTTCAAACACAAAATGCCCAATTTGCACAGATATTCTCGCAAGCCTCGATAGTTTGCTTCGTGAACGTTGGAGCTGCGACAATGTAATAGTATCCATCAAAGTCTCCTCATATGCGCCTCCTTTTTTTCAGCTGGGACGTCATGAACTTCATTTTGCCTCCGCCGATTGTAATTCTCATTGGGATGATTGTCTACCAGTTTGTGCACGGTAAGATATCATGCTAGAAACATGTCTGGGAGATAGCAATTGTTAACAGTGAGTCCTTGCCTCATCTACCTCGCACTCAATCGATCGGTGCAAAATGAGCTCAAACGAATGATGAGAATGAAGGCGCTCGTCAAGAAGGTGCGTAAATATTCTTACGAAGGAATAAATATCTGATAAAATTAAAAACTGAACAAAAAAGTTTTAAATGTTTTACCTTCCAATTCATTCAGTTTTGTGTTGTAATAATAATGTTTATCATGCAATTTACAAAGCAAATTGTAATATAAATTTGAGACGAAGTGAAAGTAACGGCATACATGAGATACGATGTCACATATAGTGACAAAGAAGGTGTTCTCAAAAAAGCTGAGAAAAAGAGATAACATTTGATGAGGTAGATATGTATCTACAAGGTAGATATGTATCTAAGAGGTTGTATTTGAACAGTTTTTTTTTAAATCGTCGAGTGTTAATGACAGTTTCTTTGTTTCAGATTCCTGCAGCGTTCACGTCGATGCACGGCGAAACTGTAACAATCGTCGCCCCAATCGAAGCATGTCCTAATTGTGCGACATATTAATAAATGAAGAAGCTAATGTTTGGATATATAGTCGTGTAGCACAATTTGAATGAAGGCGCTCGTCAAGAAGGCGATGATAAGAACAAATATTTCTATCCCACGAATTATTCTGGAGCTTAAAAGACCATGTGCCACAAAACTTTTCACTGCACAGAACGTCTTAATTGATTTTAGAGCGAATTCGAAGTAGGGTGAAGAATTATGGGCATAGAGCAAATGTTTATTGCCTCATTGCCAGTTGGGCTTCTTGCAATTTTACTGGCATGACAACCGAAGTGGTGTGTTGTGTAGAGATGGGCACTAGATTATGCATACTATACTATCGTGATTTTAAATTTAAACTAAGGAATATTTATCAGACTTCGACTGGGAGAGGGAAGGCATCTGCGCCAATGGAAAGCGCCTCTCGCATCTCAGATTTGCAGACGACATCGTCCTGCTCGGTTCCGGTACATCATCGTAGGAATAACAGAACCTTTCGGAAGCAGGAGATTCGATAGGATTGACGATCAACAGGAAGAAGACACAGCGTATGAGGAACGCATGCTGCCCAGGTTCAGGTATCACTCGTCACAGGTATACCCTCGTGGACAATGGTGCTTTCATTTATTTTGGAAGAAACCTACGAGGCGACGGCTCCATCGAAAAAAAACTGAGAAGGAGGAAGAGAGGGCTGCCTACGGAAGTGTCAGAGAAGTCACATCCATGTTGAAGTACGCCAAGCTCCGCTCATCGCCTTTCGACTCGCACGTCCTTCCAGCTCTGTGCTACTGCCGTGTTATAGACTCTTTAGAATTTAGTACTCTCCTACATACAGACCATAGATATTCGACTGGACGACGGTCGATGGCCAACAAAAATGGTAGAACCATTTCACCCTCACGATATCCGCAGACCACCAGAAAAGCCGCCAGCTATTCGATCCGAACAGCCTCGAAGCGGAAGAATGCTTTTGTGCTGCATATATTTGGCATTGCTATGATTTCGTTGCCATTAGTTCTTTTACACAAGCCTCCATTGAAGCAAATATCAGTTTTGTATCACAAAATGGTAAATACGACAAATCCGACAATGTTAAAATTGTAGGTGTGCCAGGAATGCAGTCGCTATTTCAGTTATGTTCCACACTTGGTCCTCGATACAATCCAAATTTGATCTATTTGAAGCAGAATCAAAAATTTCATTCTCGTTGATACTTGATAAACTATGGCTATTTAATTTTAATGCGAAATTAATGCTCAAATAAATTCGGCTTGTTCAGCTACGCATGCAAAAATGAATAAATTTCAAATCGTCCAATTTTTTTGAAACTCAAATGTTGTCCATCCATTTCTCTTTCCCATTAAAGTTGAATCACACTGCTGATAACTCTTACTATTTCTTTACTGATTGGCCACCTTTCCACCGCATGGCCGATATAATTACTGTCCACGCCGGTGATGTTGATATACTGTAATCACTTCCGCGTCCATTGAAATAATTCAAAGATCTCAAACAGACGAGACGACAAACCAGATTCACAGCTTCTTCATGGAGTAAACATACACTTCATCAATGGGCATTCGTTTCCGTTTCATCCTAAACGCACTTTCATCGCCAGAATACAATTGCAGGTTGAACATTTCTTCTTTGCGCTAAGTCAATACTTTATTTTAAAACACGACGGTTATAATGGTTATAGCTATTAGATGTTATCCAAAAAAAACCATCATTAAAATAAAAAAAAGTTGGGTTGCAGTGGTCGTTCGCCCTCGGAATGGGCGATTCTCTATGGAACTCCGCAATTGCAACTCGGAATTTGGTCGATTGCTGTCGGAACAGTAGCGATGGTTAGACAGATATTATGTGCGCATGCAAATCTCTAGATTCTTAATACTTTATTCCTCAAAGTTGTATTTTTTTGCATTTTTGGCACAAATTGACATTGAACAACCCTATGTTCCAGTATTTCGTTCAGATTCTATACGTGCCTACTATTCGTGTATTTGCTAAAGAGCGATGCTGCAATTCAATAAAGGCATGATTTCATATACAGTCCGGTCAGATCCCCATGTGAAAACGGGGCGCCCGGGGGCGCCCGGGGCGACCCGAAGCGACCCATTGACTTTCACAGCAAGGAGAATGAGAAATTCACGTTTAATTAAAGTGCGCTGTGTTCTAGAGGTCATTACCGAACTTTTCATATATTTCACATAAATTTAAAAAAATTATATTAATTATAAATAAATTATTTAAAATGATTCAATTTACGAATCATAAGTGCGCCCGAGCCGGACTACCGTAGTTGAAAGCTTTCTTTTATACAGATCCGGTCTTGCGTGTGTTGCTTTATTTGGTTTGGTGCTCTTAACTACGGTAGTCCGGCTCGGACGCACTTATGATTCGTAAATTGAACCATTTTAAATAATTTATTTATAATTAATGTAATTTTTAACATTTATGTGAAATACATGAAAAGTTCGGTAATGACCTCTAGAACACAGCGCACTTTAATTAAACGTGAATTTCTCATTCTCCTTGCTGTGAAAGTCAATGGGTCGCTTCGGGTCGCCCCGGGCGCCCCCGGGCGCCCCGTTTTCACATGGGGATCTGACCGGACTGTATTTACATTTTAAAAATTAAAAAATTATTTTTTGTAATCAAATTTTAGATTATGTACTTCCTCGCCCTCGTCGATTCTTTGGGAGTATTCTGTTCCTCAATTCTCTTCGGTGTTCTTATGCTCCTCGGGTCCCACTTCTGCTCCCATCGCACACTTTCGACTCTATCGGCCACAACATCAGGGTGTAAGTCGCATGTCGGCGATTTCACCTTCACGACCGTCAGGTCGGATAAAAAGCGTTACTTTCATATTTAAAAAAAAATTTATTAAACTGATTTTTTTTTGTTTCGTGGGACTCCTTCTTTAATTCTCCCGTTGAGTTTGCTGGGATGTTTCGTCTCTCAACTGCTTGTTTCTTGTTATCAATCGAATTATTGAGCTGCTCGAGAGAGAAAACTACTTCCGTGTAACGATTTGTTATTCAATTTTTGCAATATTTGTTGAATTTCTATCATTTTTGGATAAATCATTTTTGGAATGTTCAAAATTTCAGGGTTGGCGGAGTACCTCTGTAATGGCCGCGACTGCATTCTATGCACTATTTAAAGCTGTTTTCACTCCTCCTTGCATGGTTAGCTCGAAATATCGGACGATGATGTACAATCCAGTCATTCCGGGATTCGACCCTGATCTGGTAAGTTGATAAGTTAAACGTTACTTCTTTTAGCACTTAGTTAGCAATCTGTTTCGCCTGCTTTCCAAATTGCGCCAAAAAATCATTTAGTATATGAATTATCAAGTGTACCTTCACAACGCAACTATCGCAGTTTCAATTCCATTTTTCTACATTATTTTCTGCTTTTTGGTAAACGCAGAATATTCTTTTTAAATAACGTTAGTACTTCAGACAAAATCGTTCTTTTTCAAGCATCGCTTTCAAAGTACAACAACAGCGAAAAAGCTGCAAGCTCAGGTAGGTATGAAATAAAGACTGTTTTAATTTCGTCATACTGGAATATTATTGAATACTATTTTCACCTATTCTACGCATTTAGCTGTAGAAGTACTACGAGGTGTAAACTATACGTAAACTGGGAATAAAAAAATGTATATATCCTCATCTTCAATAGAAATGCTCATTTGCACGAACTAAATACATAACGGCATTGCCGTTAAAAAAAGAATTATGCAGGTCTTCACTCAAGCTTCGATCGTGTGCTTTGTGAATGTTGGAGCGGCTACAATGTAAGCAACATGTATAATCCAAATCAGTTGAGTCTATGAGACTTAGTTTTTTTTCAGTTGGGGCGTGATGATATTTATTATGCTTCCTCCAATTGTTGTTCTCATTGGAATGATCGTCTACCAGTTCGTACATGGTAAATATAATCAACTTTGAATGTCTGATTACTTTTATTACAGCAAGTCCATGCATGATCTACCTGGCGCTCAATAGATCTGTTCGAGAAGAATTCAAACGAATGATTGGATTGACTACAACAATCAATTTGGTGTGTTGACATGATTTGAGTCATAATTTAGAAGTGCAATTTGCGCTTAAAACTGTGATTAATTAAGCAAATCTTTGTTATTTCGAGATGCTATATGCATATAGAGAAGCTTTGTGAATATTGTATATATAAATATTATTGCTTTCGGACTCCCAGTATAGCCAAAATTTGTAGCTGCCAACTGCGGCTTTCACAACATCGTATCCAGCAGTGCCTACAACGGTGCCGAGATTAGATTGAGTCGTCGCTCAAAATACTTTTGAAAAATGATGTTCCCAATAATAAGTATTTTTCGGTGTACTCTAAAATGTGTAATACATTGGAATAAAATATCCTGCTGTTCGAGTAATTTGTGTTTAATAAGTCAATCAACATGTTCAAAAGCGTTTTGCGGCTCACGCTTATTCAGTTTAATCACATTTATCTTCCTAGAATCTCTTAGTAACTATCAAAATTTTAGTTTACACTGTATCTTTATTCATAATTGAACATACTCTTCTACTTCACTTCCATATCTTTACGTGTTTTGTGCGTCACTACTTTTATCCTCCAAATCGAGCACATTTCATTCACATTTCTATGCTCTCTTACGCACTAACCGTCCTTATTTGTAGTTCGCTGATGTTTCGTCTCCTATCTCCCACTCAATTGTCTTCCCTCGTTCACTATAAATACAACCACTTCGTGGCCAGTTTATCGTGTCCCCATCATGCTCTCTCTTCTTCTAATAGCCGGCCTATCTCTCCTCGTCTATTCAATCATTCGCTACTATCAATACACGTCTCGCTACCCCAAGGGTCCCTTTCCTCTACCGTTTATCGGAAACTTCCTACAGGTTACTTAAAATAATTTGAGCAGTGAAAATATGTTTGTTCAGTTCGACTTCAAAGCACAGCACAAGACCTTCCAAAAGTTTGGGCAGCAACAAAAAGGGATCTACACGATGTTCACTCCCATTCCCTTCGTGCAAATAAACGATTTTGCGACGATGAAAGAGGCGTTTGTTGACAAGGGTGAGTGATCTTTGATCCCATCTTTTTCAAAACTGAGAATATAACCGCGATTGGGAGGTGAACGTGCGTTTGCGTAGATAAAAATACCCGCGACAGAGAGATATACAATTCGTTGTACTAGTAGAGTTCGGACAGTCGCAATGCATGACTCGGTGCGGGTTTTTGTTTGTATTAATACAATGATGAATGATGCAGGGGAAGATTTCACCGGCCGGCCAATGAACAAGCTCTTCCAGGAGGCGATCTCATTCGCTCCCAATGCAGGTAGGAAATATTTGAAAAATACAATCAATGGAATAGTGTTAATTTGACACATTTATTGTTAAGAAGCGACGCAGTACCTTTCTAGAATTGTATACGTGTAAGGAGAGTTTTGCCGCTTTGTTAAAAGGTTTGGTTGCTACCGTTTTCTTTTTTCAGGTGTAATCAATTCCAACGGTGAAAATTGGCGAGAGCAGCGGCGTATTGCAATTACGATTCTTCGCGACTTCGGAATGGGAAGAAATCTTATGGAGGAACAGGTAATTTCACAGCATGATTATTTTTTTCGCGAATACTTGTCACAATTATTTCATGAAGTTTTTGGATGAAAACAGAAATGGAAAGCAGAGTTTATTTAAAAGTTCAAATGGCTAGTAATTATGATTAAATTTTCCACAGATGTTATGGAACAATAATACTTTAAAATATTTGTAGGTTCGATCGTCTGCCGCAGCCTATATTGAACATCTCGAGCAGATCGACGACAAAGAGAATGTCGATATGAGATGGCCAATTCAGGTGAGGATTATTAAACTTCGGTTATTTGCTATATACTCAATATGATGCTATTCAATAGGTCATGGTCGCCAATATAATCAACGAGGCTCTCTTCGGATATCGGTATACATACGAAGATTGCAAGCCGCTAGTGGACTATGTTGACGACTTCCAGAAGGTTCGCAGTCGAATCTCCACTTCACTAATGTTACAGGACTTGAAAATTATCAATTTTTCTTCATTCTTGATCAGGCTAAATTTCAGTTGCTCGATCAATTGGCAGACTCGAAGGGATTCCTCATTGGCCTCGGGTTTCCCGCCCTGGCCAGTTTGCCGGTGATTGGATGGCATGTGTTCGGAAAGTTCAAGTTCGGAATGGAGCAGGTAAAGCGCTTTCATTCGTCTAAACCACGACGGAAAAACGAGTTTATAGTTTTTAAGAGTAGAATACAACAATGCCTTCAAAAGGGAGTATATTTCAAATTCTCTCCAGGTCAACCGATACATTGTGGAGAACGTCGAACGCTCACTCAAATTGTACAAACCCGAGGATGATCCGACGTGTTTCGTGCACGCATACAAACAGAGAATGGACCAGAACGAACACCTAGAGTGAGCGATATGACTTAAACACAGAAAAGAAAGTCACTAAGACACAAACTGAAAATCATGCTTACTTGTACCCGTAATGTCTAGTATTTCTAGTGGCGGCCACTTACAGGTGTTCACTTGGTGTGCTGATTCTAGTCTTTTTTTCTCAGAGTACAGATAACACTCACTTCCCGATCTCCTATCATAAGCACATGATTGCAAAACCTACAGAAAGGGATCTAGGTAATAGAATGTGCAAAAGTGAGTGTGTGCCTCTCTCGATTGCACACGCTCTCCCACTAGGTGCTGACACTGGCCTGTCTAATGATGTGTATTGAGAACAATTTGAGTGAGACAAATCTGCTCGCGACGTGCTCCGATTTCTTCATGGCAGGACAGGAAACGACGACGACGACTTTGAGATGGGCAATGCTTCTTTTCGCTGGCGATCATGAGCGACAGGTTGGGCAGTCAAGAGATGATTTCCAGCTAGACTTAATAATACGCAGAGAGAAAATGCAAAGAAAGAAAGAAACGGATTAATTTCGTATTTGTAGGAGAAGCTTCGGCGCGAAGTACACGATGTGGTTGGCAGAGATCGAATTCCGACTATGGCAGACCAAGTGAAAGTGAGGAATATGAAAGCATAGAAATCGATAGATCATTGATTACTGAGAAGAAAATAACGTATAATGAGCTATTTCATCTACAATATACATACTTTTCCAAGCTCCTTATGAAAGCGAGAGATAAGAGAACTCTACAATTACTTTAGATGCCGTACTCACGAGCGTGCGTTCTCGAACTCCAGCGTTTCGCAAACATTCTCAACAACAACGTGCGAGTGACAACCAGAGACGTGGAGATCAGAGTAAGCTACACTCAATCGAACCATTGGAAAATTGCAAATACAATGTGAACGACACTTAACCGATTCATACCACAAAATCCATATTGATGAAGGGTTCGAGGATCCCCGAGGGAACGTGGGTCCACGGCGACATTCACTATGTACTGGCGAATGATCCCAACTTCGAGAACCCAACCGAGTTCCGACCAGAAAGATATCTCAGTGAGGATGGAAAGACGCTTAGAAAGGTACGGATATTTTAAAAATGATATTTTCTTATTTTTTTGTAAACGTAGATACTGTGCACCACGCAGATTAGCTAAAAGTAGCAATTTGTAGGAACTCGTGGAACGAACAATTCCTTTCTCGATCGGCAAGAGAGTATGCGCTGGAGAGGGTAAGTTTTTTTTTTAATATTATTAAAGTTATCATAATAAAACTGTTTTTTTTAAATTTATTTTTTTGCATTGTCTCAAAATAAAGCTGTGGATTAAACCATTGTCAGGAATTGCTCGCGTCGAATTATTCCTCGGTCTCACTTCGACGTTCTCTCACTTCCGAATTTCTCCTCGGCCCGGTCATCCTATTGATCTCGAGCCACCAGGGGCAATCATCGTACCTAAACCACAGAAATTGCGTATCGAGCGGGTTTGAATTCGCATTCACTACTGTATTGTTGTATATGAACAAAACTATGTTTACGTTCCCTTTTCTGACCTTCTCGGATATTCTCACATGTAGTTGACGTCGTTTTCTCACAGTCAATTATCTTTTCGAAATTAATTCACGTTTTTTTTCTGATTTCGTACCTATTTCGTGCCGATTATAAATTTTCAGAAGAATGCGTTGAGATTCACGCACCACTTTCGAATAATTTCAGTCGAATCAAACTGTTTCTTGTTTATCAAAACAACGATCGCTTCCATTTTTTTGTTCATTTTTTTGTTTTTTTAATGACTTACAAATAGCTAGGCCACACATTTTCCCAAAGCAAAAATACATGCACAGTCCTTCATCATTGATATTTGGCCTGATTTCCCCTTTACAAAAATGATTATGATTATCAAGGTATTGAACTTTGCGCAATTATACTCACTACCTGTTATAGCCACAAATATTTGCTAAAAACATAAATGACAAAGCTATATTTTCTATTCACACACTGACTAACAGAATCGTACCCAATTTATCTTTGTAAGGTATTTGTAGATTTTGTAGTATCAACCACCGACTACAATGACATTCAATTTCTTTTTAAGTCCTGTTCAATCTAACAAAATAAAAGCATCGACTGTCCCAGTATCGTTGATTCCTTTTGCTGTACAATCGGCTAAAACTACGATTAGCTATTACTATCAGGATGGTTTTTAAATTCCGTTTTATCGCAGAAAGGCTCGCTTCGCCAGAATACAACTGCAGGTGAAGAAGTGTTTTAATTTTTTTTTAGTTATTTAGTTTATTTATTTATTTTTTTCCGTGAACTGTTCTCTACATTGGCTCCTTGTGTGATCCTTTAGGCTAATCATGGATCTATTCTCAATTACTTACTAGTAATTGTAGTCCTTCTATAAGTTTTACTGCAGTGCCCATACCCCGTCGGAATGGGCTCAACTCCACGGAACTCCTCAGTTGGAATTCGGTTGCTGGTCCTTCTCACTGGCCTCAATCACGTTGGTAAAAGCAGTCAAATTGCCCGGGCGATCAATTTTTATCTGTTTCAGTTTCTTTATGTCCCAACTATTCGCGTTCTTGGCCGAGAACAACACTCGAATTCACTCAAGGTTGAATTTTCTGAAACAAAACACCCAATGGCTGACTCAAGAACTTTTCATTCCCAATTTTTTTTCTCTTTTGCATGTTGTTCCCGTAATGTTCCTGTTGTCCCCATTGTTGCTCCTTTTGTTGTGGGAATTCTGGGTGGATCGTTTCCACAAGCAATAGGATCATTTTTAGGAACAAAAAGTTCTTGAGGAGCTACTGCATCCACTCACACCTATCGCAGATCATGCATTTCCTTGCTCTCACCGATACTCTGGGAGTCGTCACTTCCACCCTTTTGTTCGGGTTTCTAATGTACAACGGAGCTCATTTCTGCTCACATCGACTACTATGCACTCTCTCAGGAACAATATCGAATTGTGAGTTAAGCCACTGCTAATACCGAGACAAGCATTCTGACGATATTATGCTAATTAAGACAAACAGTAAGTGAGTTCGAGAATAGCAGCTAAATATGCGATTGTCTAACCACGAAATCACTTTTGGCATTTTGCACAGAACAGAAACAGATACAGATTTATCCTGTCATCAAGGCAAATGAGCCTGCAGGAAGGAAGCTTCGTGGGCAGAGGGGGGGGTGCACAGAACACCGTGCGAGAATAGAAATTTCACGACTGTCACGTAAAGACAGGGAGGCGCATCGAAAAGTAGAGCTTGGTACAATTTTAGATAGCTAGGAACATTGGGATGTCTAGGAACATTGCGAGAGCATTTTTGGCTCTGTTCCAATAAAAAGGTCCTTTGGTGACAAAAAGGTCCTTTGAAGATTACAAGGTCCCAAAAAAATTGAGAGGTCCTTTGGATTTTATTTCAATTGAAGGGTCCCAAAAAAATTGAGAGGTCCCACGTCAATTGAGAGGTCCTGAAGGATGTTGAAATAATTAAGAGGTCCTAATGTTATCTTCAATTAAATGATAATAATTGAGAGGTCCTCTGGTAATTAAGAGGTCCAGACTGTCTATGAAAAGTATGCATCCTAATAGAAGGTTTGAAGAGAACTGATAACACACTTTAACAAAAAATGATTATATTAGATAAATATGATGTCTTGTAAAGTTTATTGAATTGTTCTTGTGTTTATCGATTAAGGATTTATGATGTATACAGTTTGGTAAAATGACACATGAATATTAAGTACATTCGAACAATTGAATATCAACCAGTGCGGGTTTTCTTCGCAGTGGTCGAAGCACTACCGGATGGTCTCTTGCGATTAAGAGATGGGGGTAATGAAGTAGATGAAACTGGTCTACGGAAGAAAAAAAAACTGGTCTTTCTAAATTGTATAAATGATTTTTCAAAAAGAAATATTCAAAACTGACTCCAACTACGACGGCGATCAATGCAATTGGAACACCCATTGAAGTGTAGACTCGATGTCCAGAGAGAGGATAGATCTGCGATTGTGAGGGGAGGTACCAATGGAGAGTAGCGCAATCACAGAGGGCCATAGTCTTACGCAACCGTGGGAAGGGGGCGTTGCTTCGTCACTTTTAATGCAAGGCACTATTGTTACTGGCCATCCCGCGAAATGTATCTCGCCGTTCTGGCGTAGTTCTTTTTTTAATTTTTCCATTCCATTTGATAATTTCACTTTCTACTTAAAACTGTTTACAGTTCATTCATGAAGCTAGCTTGTCTCATTCTACTTCTCTCCATGGTAAAGCGCCAGTCAGCTGCTAAATTGGGAAAGGCTGTCAATAGTTTGGGTGACATGGTGAGACTCTTTTTATAAAGCCGATATTTTGGTTTAAAGTCATGCCTTAAGTTTCTAAGTAACTTTGCAAAATTATCAAGCAGACGATTATATACAAGAAGACCAATATGTCGATGGTGTAGAATATCAGAACGGTGGAGAATATTCTGACGTATGAACAAGGTGTCCCACGGATATTTTCTGAGTTCTTACTATGGTCACATGCATTCATTTACGAAAATCTCATAACTCTACAATGCATTTGTGTTTCATCAAGTCCTGATGACAGATATCGAGGACAATTTATAGTTTGACTCATTCGTGTTACACCTTCTTTAATTAATCTTCGGTTATTATAATTGATTATCCCATAAATGCTAGCACTCGTCTACTTAAGTTGTATACAACACAGCACAATGCAAATTAAAATAAACAATACAAAATATATTTTACAAAATAGTGGAAATGAATTACAATTTCTTTTCGATTTTTTCGCATAGAACACAAATTTTCACGATGGGACCTCTCAATTTGCTAAGCCTACTTCATTTCACAGTTGGACCTCTTAATTGTCTTCAAAACCATTCAAACTCTCAATTTAGACTTCGGACCTCTCAATCACCACGGGACCTCTTAATCTTTTTCGGACCCATCATTCAAAATGGGACCTCTTAATTAAATTGGTACCTCTGAATCATACCCGGACCTCTCAATTTTTTTAGGACCTTGTAATCTTCAAAGGACCTTTTTGTCACCAAAGGACCTTTTTATTGGAACAGAGCCGCATTTTTTTCCTGTTATCAATTTTTTCCTGTTATAATTTTTTTATGGTTTTATCAGATCATTACAGGCTAATAGGTGATAGGCGTAATCTTTGCATAATTGTATTCATGCTATAAACATAAAATTTAAATTTAAATTACGATTCAGTTTGCTGGGACGTTTCTTCACTCTATTGCGTTTTCCTCGTGCTCAATCGAATCTTTGAACTTCTCGAGAAGGAACACTACTTCCATGTATCCACAACAATACTATTTTTTCATTCCTTTAAAACCACAAAATCCAATCAGGGCTGGAAGAGTTCTCTTGTCATGGCTTCTTCTGTTGTGTATGGCCTTCTCAAACTTCTCTTCTCTCCTCCAGGCATTGTCAATTCCACCCTTCGAACCATGATCTACAATCCAATGATTCCCGGATTCGACCCAGCTCTGGTATTATGCCTGATTTCAGTAGCCTCACATCGATGAGCATCACGTTACTAAAGAGATAAGATATTCAGTATGTCAACTACCCAGTATTTATTCACAATACAATCATCGCCTTCTCTATTCCATTTCTGTACTTTTTATTATGTTGTTTGGTCAACTCCAATTCGGTGGGTCTCTACGTCTCTTCTAATTCAGTCCCACCCTTTTCAGCACCGTTACCAGAGCACAACAATCGCGAAGAAGCTGAAGGCACAGGTAAATGTTTTATCAGATGTCATGTCATATGACTGTGCATAAATGCCATGGCATGTGGTCACATATTATTTTCGAATAATATCCTTTTCTTGTACACGTAATGACTAAAAATCGCTGGTTATGATTTTGTGGTCTAAGTAAAAACAAAATCACTACCCAGATCTTTATGCAAGCTTCGATTGTGTGCTTCGTGAATGTTGGAGCTGCGATAATGTAAGATGAGAAACATGACGGGAGTCAATGCTATCCATTCCATTTCCAGCTGGGACGTCATTATGCCATTTCCAGCTGGGACGTTCATTATGCCTCCGCCGTCTGTAACTCTGTTCGGAATGGTAGTCTATCAATTCGTTCATGGTAATTCATTATTTGATTTTTTTCGTGGAACGAAAAGGTGCTCGCAGCAAGTCCTTGCTTCATATATCTCGCACTCAACCGATCGATTCAACATGAGTTCAAGCAAATGATTGGAGTGAATTCAGCAGTTGGTTTGGTAATGCAAATGCCGATTTCAAAGTAAAATTAAGATGATTAGTATTTGATCGACAAAACCACCTATGTATATTTAAGCAAACGATGAGATAGCTTATTGATAATCCAGTGTCAAGAAAGATGTTTTCCGTACAATCAAAGTAATTATAATTTAGCCGTTGCTATTACCGGCGATGTTCACATCGATGCGTGGCTCAACTCGAGTTGCGACAATTTTCGCGAAAATTAATTGAGAATACTAAATTACCATAAAGCCGTATTTCTCAACGTTAAAATGTGAAGTGAGTTACCCTTTCTCGCCGTCAGAGAATGGTCTTGAGATAGATGAGGCATAAGACGATCTTTGCTTTCTTTTTATTCTTGGTAATAAATAATACAACGAGAAAACCAACAAAGAGACGCGCAGAAGAAAGTCTCTCTAATTTCATATTCATTGTCAGTAAAAGTCGAAATTTTTTTTGCGCATTTTTATCGGCGTGAGACTGGAAACGTTATAAATTTTTGCTCTGGGGTAGGGTGACAATTGTACCAAACTAGAACAATAATAATACAGAAACCAATGAGATTTTTTTTTTCAGTATTTGTGATATCACATATGACTAGGATACTCCATTCATTTTCAAGCAACGCCTTTATATATTCTACATACATATGTGAGATAAATATTACTATTATATTCTCGTTTAAATAGCTATGTGTATGATGTGCTGGCACGGTCGGTTGTCGGCTTGACAGTGACGGTGACTGTTTTGGAATCTTTGGCTCTCGTTTCAATCGACGATCCGCCACCGTCGGCGTTGAAAGGAAGATGGAAGAGACGAATTACAGCGATCCGGAATCGCGCGATGAAGAAAAGAACGAAAAACGCGTCGATTGAGGGGAAAATTGCGGTTGTAGAGAAGAGAACGTTACCGAAGGCACCGAGCGAGATACCTGACAGATTTATTGGTTTTATAGACTCTAAAAAGAATTGTTTTTGTAAAATGAATTATCTCATCGTGCAAACTCACCACTGATGGCGGGAAATACGAGAATTGTCGCTAGTGGAAGGTAGGAGAAAAGACAGGGAATGGCGGTCTAGAATAGAAATTGAGCGAGTGGTCTAAGTACATTTTTCAACGGATACTGTAATACTTATTTCTATTGAGTTTACGAAATCGATAATACCCCTCTCACATACCAATGCCATCTCGCTTCTTAACCCTTCTGGAGATTGGCAATCATTTGTTTATTACCTGAATGAGGAGTGCGAAGAAGAGATCCATTTGCATCTTTCTCGTTTTTGCTGTCAATTTGTTGTCGGTCGATCTTCAAAAATATTTATAAGAAATTACTCTTTGTCACATAATGTGACTCTTTGTCACATAATGTGACTCTTTGTCACATAATGTGACTCTTTGTCACATAATGTGACATCGTATTTCATGTTTGCCGTTTGTTTATTAGACTAACTTAGACTAATTTCTCCCCATATTTAGCGTCAGTAAATTGCATGATAAACACATTATTAAATGGCAAAAGCAAGTGCAATTATCGTTTGGTCACTGCGGTGGAAAAAGTGTGGTATTTCTCTCAACTCCCTTGGGAGGGACTTTTTGAAGTTGTCTAGATGGTTTAATGCTGAAAATAGAGTGCAATGTTTTGTTAGACTGCAATGTTGACTGTATTATTCGTCAGTGCACTTCTCATTAGAAAGAATCGTGTACAGCGGAAGATGTCGAAACCGGACTAATGAGTGCCGGTAGTGTACTCTTACTATTATTTGCTACCGTTTCCATTCTACTGATTTACGACATACCGTATCGCCGAGAAAGTCTTGTAGATGCAGAATAAAATCGCACTGGCAGTTCCACCGAATAGACCGAGAAGACCGAAAAGACCAATGACGGAACCCGCGTGCCACTCCCATTCTCCTGTTTGTTCTGAGCGTTGCTGCAATATGAAAAATGTTCACGAAATACGATAAATACAGTAATTTTCAGTTATTTCTAAAAATACACAGTCGAATGAGTCTGAATGGGAAGGTTTAGTGAACCTTGACTGAGATGACCGTAAAACCGTTCCTCAAATCGGCTAGATTCACATTGTAGATCTCCATTATCTCCGCAGGAACATTCGCTCTGAAAACAACGGAAATTAATATTTTAAATATCACAATGAAAGAGAAGCAACTGATGGACGAGGAAAAGCGTCAATCATGCCAGCGAATTTCCATGACCAGATTTCCATATTTTGTTGTTTTTTTCGAGAATCTAGATAAATCTTATCTGTACCGAGTGGAGTTTGATATTCGGGTAAATAATTGAATTAGACCTCTTCATTTCACACACTCTCTCACAATCGACCGGTGAGAGAGTATGTTAAATGAAGAGAGCTAATCCAATTATTTACCCGAATTTCAAACTCTAGTACCGAGTGTTTGGTGTGGGAGTGAAGGCAATGGCGCAGATTCCGACGAATCCCGTGATATACAAAATGTAGATTACGATTCCGGCATAGATCCAATCCCTCTTCTTCCATCCGTCAGTGAAAGAACTAGTAAAGCCGCTGAAATGTGCAGCTGCAGCTACGAAAGATGAGAAGGATCGATAATAATGGCGTAAGGGTCTTCTTTCTCGAATAACCGACCGCTCTAGACGACAAAAATCGTTTATTTCTACCCTCAAACAGTTTTCTAGTCTTCGACACTGTTTTCACCATAATTAGTGAAACGTTCCTCGAACTCACTGTGTCACTGTCTTGTACCGATAGTAGAAATGGTAAGCGAGCACGAGAAATGTTTGGTAGTAAGTCGCGATGAAAACGAGGGCGAAAATCGTATCGAAGGAGTCTGCAAATTATACGTGCATAATTATAATGCAACTGTAAATTCGTAAAGTGTACCTTTTGAAAGAACCAGATGTACTAACGATTTCGGGCTAACGGATACTCATTAAGAATCTTTCGTATCGAGTGTGATTTGGAAAAGAAGGGCGAATAAATAGACTAACGTCCGAATATGATCATTTGTCCGTGTCTTGGAAAGAAGTAGAAGCCGGTCTTCGTCATGTGCATGTACTGTAATTATGATCGATTGATTGGTGGAATCAATTTGATAATTCTCACCGGCTGGAAAGCTGCGTGGCCACAAGATGTGATGATGTCACAAGCAGCGAAAACCGCGAGCAAGTATCGATAAGGGCCGATGTGGGAGGCATTTGTGGTTGCGATGATGTAGAGAAGGAGACCATTTGAGAGAAGAGACATTCCAGTGGTAGTGCATAGAAAGATGGTATGGAAGGTCTCGTGGAAGAACCAGTCGTAGAGAGAAGAAGACATTTCTGAATGATTTTATTTATTTATTACCCGCGAAGGGTGCGACAGCAAAAACGATAATGAATATTAAAATAGAGCTTATCTATATATGGGATAATCTGAATTGGGTGGGGAAGGTGGGGAGTCATCGGGGAAAGAATGAGAGGAGCTCAATAAGTTGAAATAGTGTAGGCGAATATACGTGAGAAGTGCGACGTGCTTCAGTTTCACCCAAACATATTGACAAAGAGCGCCATCTAGACAATGTGTCAGAAACAGGAAGGGTGGTTAGTGAGACACTAGTGAGCCAGACGTCTAAACACGAGCAGTTTGTGTCTTCTTTGATGCATGTACCTTATAATCCGTGATTATGTTTCCGGGATTTCACGCTTGTTTTGGCGTCGTGGATAGATGATGCGAAACGGACTAGAAGCGTCATGTTTTCCGCTTGCGCGAGCGCATTGTATTATACACTATAGTGGATGATTATAATGAATAAGCAGTGGCTTGCTTCGCGTAAGAAGAATATTTCATCATCACGAGATTTACAATAGCAATTCAAGAGATAAAAGAGCTCCGAGTGCTTGTATTTTCTGATTTGATACAACGAATATTTCATTGTTCAGTGTTACCTTTATTAATATACTAAGTAATGGGGGGAAGTGTTAGCTTCCAACTAATAGATTGTGGCTACATCAACTGCTTGCGTCTCAATGATAATACAAAAAGAAAAAAATACGACTGGATCGTTACTATTTTAAATGCTGAAGCATGAAAATAGTAACGATCCAGCTAGTACTGAGAGTGAGCATCCCGTAACAGGTAATATTGGTGATTGCACCAATTGTTTAAAATGGGATGCTACGCGAAATAGCAAATAATGAGACACGTAAAGAAGGAATACTGTAAAGATTAGAAAGCAAGATGATTAATAAAATGCTGCATAGGTATATCTGGTCATTGAAAACGTGTTATATCCCGAGAGATACAATCAACAGTAATGGAGAATTTTCATGGCAACCCAGCTGTCCTCCCGTAACCAGCTGATAAAGTGTTTTTATATGTAAATGTAAAAGAGGAAAACAATTCGGAAAATACACATTTAATATAAGTTGGGCTATATTCATTCGAAAATGTCGGCACCGTAACCACGTTTCCTCCGCATGATTCCAAACCAACAGACAAGGGTCAGAGTGAGAGAGTGTGTAATCGTTTGAGAGTCCCTCTCAATTTCACACGCACTCTCACTCCAAGGCTCTTCCTGTAAGATTTACCGGCCTATGAAATTATGTGCTCTATACACGCCTGGAGAACTTTGAAATCGGCATGTAGGAAGGCGCACTTTAACCGTATCGTGCAATGTAACGGGAGCGAACAGCTCAACCGTGTGCTCACAATTAGTATTACACTATCAAGTTCGGTGCATATCAAGCTTTATACGCGTATATCCTAATGAGGATCGTAAAATGAGTGAGACTCTTCCTGAGAAATCGTCTCGTATCCGGAAATACGGCCTCCCTAGAACTGCGCATTGTCAATGCAATGGATTAGTGCGTAGTTGGAACAGATCATCACAATTGCTGATTAGTCAGAAGAGTCATTAGTGTGAACTTTCTCGAGTTGATTTCGCACGTAGATGTGATGCGGTTAATCTTTCTAGAAGAAGCTTTTGGAAAAGAGAAGAATCTGTTATATTTTCTTCGCAATTATGGCTTGATGCGCTGAAAGAAATTAGATTTAAATTTCCGCATGTCGTCACCTTGAGAAGCTAGCAATTCGAAATGTTTCTTTTTAAAGTTAAAATACTATCTAAAGTTAAAATAGTTAAAATACGTTTAGACAAAGTTAGGTATGCATGGATGACCTTATACTCGCGAATTCAAGTGTTTTTGCTTATACGTTATTTGCCCTCATTGGGGGCAACCTAATACAACTTTTTGCTAGTATCGACATTACAACATTACGATTCGGAAAAAATAAAATAAAAAAAAGGAAAAAATGCAAAAATTTAAATGTCTGTGCGAAGTGATTATAATATTTTAATACGAGGTGTTGTAACAATAAGGTCATCTTTACTACGGAGGCAAAGGGAATTGGCAGAGTGTCGAGTACTAATTGACCCTTACGCCTCTTCTTACGGAAGTGTGAGACGGCGAAGCAATTTATAAGGCTTCCAATTCAAATATATTTGTATATACAGACGGATTCGTAATAAAAATAAACTCTTCCGAAAAATAAAACCTTTTTGCTTTTTTGCTAATGCATATTGTAAAACCCTCTTGTCATGGAAGTTTTAATGCCAGATGAATTCAAATCTACTGCTATCCGGGTTACTCCGATGAGGCGCATCATCTTTCTGCAATAGTATAACTTCTGAAGTAGTTTTAAAACCGTAGCGTGATCATGGCGATGTTGATTATCGGAGAAATGCAGTGAAAGAAGCCACCGGACTGTAAATATTTCTATTATAGAAATATTAAATTTTTTAAACTTACTATGAGGACGATACGATCTTTTATCGTGACGGTGATACTTCCTGCTTGATCGAGAAAATAAGCAATTGAAGTCGGCTGAATGGGAATAGGAACGAATAGCTGGATCGTACTGCCTGAAATTGACAACTGTCTTTAGAATTTGATGATCTTTCTTCGTACAGCCAGTACAACAATGAACGTAATAGGCACATTTAATTGAATTACAGCAGTTGGTATCAGTGCGAGAGGATTGGTTACATCTGTCACTCCTAAATCAGTGTATATAAGATCTTGAAAAAAACGCGTGATTAAAACCTGAGAATGTTGAATTACGCAAAGAACGGGATATTTCATAATCTTCAATGTCGAATTTCGCAAATATTTTGTCTTCAGAAGGCATAGCAAAGCAGAAAACAATCTTAAATGTGGGACTGGATCAGAAGAAATAATAAAATCGTACATTCACGTGCACACAACACGAGGATAGCCTCGCAACAGACCGCTGATCACCTCAGGTCAGGCTCTCGTTGCTACTCAGGCATAGGAGTGGTCGAGACCGCCTTGCGTGTAGAAGACCTAGCACCTTTACCTTTAATTAGACAGATCATTAAAACTTGCAAGATCGCCAAAACTTTGAATAGAAATTATCTGCTCGCCTTTGCACGAATGAGCACCCAATATCGAAAGATCTACAGTAGCGCCGGAAAGTATTGGCGCGTTTTTTCGTCTTGGTGTAACTTTTGAAGCATAAGAGGAATCAAGCTGATTTTTTTTTTACTATGAGTAAGGAATCTATCAGGGAACAGGTTGCTGATACTGGCATTACATAATGATACCGCAAAATTACGTAGTGATGACGCAACCGAACAACACTTGCTTGAAAAATTATTATTCCTTGGATAAAAATGTTAAGGTTACTAACTTTTCGGAGGATGGAGACATTGCAGTAGGCTACACAGAAAAAAAGTTTCAATTTGCTGCTTTTTTCAATTTGCTTTCTCCTTTGCATCAGCCTTGCTGCAATATCAAGGCTGTAAACTCATAACTCGGCTCCCAGAGGGAGTTAGCGTTTGCGTGGTTCGTAATCAAACAAGAGGAATCATGTAATACTTGGAACATGTTCTATTATTCGTAAAACAGGAAACGGCTATTCTTCGGTTTCCGCAAATGTTATCGTCTGATGGTATTAGAGGATGTGTGAATTACTACATTGATGGCAGCTATTTTATTTCCAAATTATCGTGTAAACATGCTAACAATAAATGGCGTAATTATAGCATTTAAAGGTGGTGTCCCACGAACTTTTGGTCAACTGAGTTCTCACTGTCGGGTTATGGTAATCGGTTTCCAGATATGAGCCCCGCAAACCGCATGTTCAGCCGATAAGTTTGAACAAAGTTATTCGCGTTTGGCTCTGTGCCAAACTGACCCTGAATGCAGGAATTCAAAAATGATACGGAGGGATAAGGGTGGACGAGGAGAAAGCGACCGCGTCATTGAAACATATGAGATGAGGAATGATGGAGCAGGAGATTCGTGAAACTCCTTCTTCAACGGCAGGTCCCGTCTTGGTTTTGATATGTCTCTAATGGAGTAGGATTATAGGTTCAGTGAACGTTAATGGCATATCCGGAAGACGCCGACTATTTTTTTAAATTCAAAATAATCGAAAACAATTGCCTGCACCCGTCCTTCTATCTCTTCATTCTCTTGACAGCTTCGAACTCACAAGACAAACAATTTGGGTGTAACACGAGTCGACGAAATGATGACTTGTGAGACACTAGTCAAGTTAATTCTCCCTCGGGGCATACGGGCAAATGCCGTATTCGCTGTGTCCCAACGGGACTCTCACACTCGGGTTCGCATCGGAGTTCTTTCCCTATTTCTACCAGCAGAATGGCGGTGAATTCAATGGAATTGTCGCCGCACTTTTCCAAACAATTGGACGGCGATTCCACTGTGGTAGAGGAGTCGAGTACCGCAAGTTTCCCAAACTACGTGAGTTGCTCTACTTGATATGCTAACCGTTCTTCATACAATTGTTTTTTTCATGTTTACAAATTGTTTTAAGGATTTTTTTTGTTTTTACACCCATTATACTCTTCATACTGTTTTAAAATGCGATATGAAATAGGTTTGTTGAGGTTCCTTCGACTATTCGTCCATTTTCGACGATGCTGTCGATCGAGGAGAAGTGTTTACTGCAGCTGACATGTCGTCCATTACTGTTAATGATGCCACTAATTACCGATACACGGCCACGGCCCTCTGGGCGAAGTTAAGTTGTTTTACTAGTCCATTCCAATTGCGCTTTAAAACTTATAAATTCAAAATTTCTAAAGATAAATTGATTTCAGATGATGTTCATGGAGGTTCGAAAAGCGGACTTCCTTTCTTCCGATCTCTCTTTATACGTTGTATTTCATGGAGATTTCATCGTGATCTTTCTCGTTATGATTGCAATTTATTCAATTCTCGATTGGCTCATCGATCGATATCAAGAACGAGATTCTGAAACGGAGAGTAGGATCAAAGTGAGTTCGCCTATAGTCACATTTGTTATCCAATTTGCGGTACTACTAATATCGTATTTTCTGAAACTGTGAAGATTTTAATGAAGATCGAAAGCCACTGATTAGGTTTGCAATTCGATCGATTCATAGGTCCATGTGGATCTCTATTTGTCCTTAAATATACAATTTTAATATGAACAATCTCTCCTCTAGAACCCAATCTAGCTAATCTCTTGTTTGCAGCTCCCAATAGCTTTGTTCGATCTCCTTCGTCGGCTATCTTACCAGTTCGGCCTCCTCTTCGTCTTCCTAATCTATCAGGGTTCTTCAACGGCAACAATCTCGTGCCGACAACGACCTCAACCACGTAATCTGATAAAAACAATGTCACTTGGTTTATGACAAAAAATAAAGATGTTCACTTACCTGTGAGAGAAAGTCACTAAAAATACGATACATTTCACTTGCAGGCAGGTGAACATGTTCACTTTGTGTCCTGATCCTAGTGACTTTCTTCTTAGTGCAATCAATCGATCTGCTAAAACAATAGCTCGATTGAGATCATTCGCTTCTATGATTGATCAGATGAAGAGTGGTGCGAGGAAAATCGTTCTGAACAAAGGAGATTCGTACTTTACCGATGAAGAGGTATCGTTTTCTCATCATTTCGCAAACGCAGGAAACGTAGAGTAGAAGGTTGGCTTTTAGGAATTACTTTCCTCATCTTTCGCTACTGAAATTTGGGGTGGGGAAATCTCAGATATTAATGAACACCCGCCTACTGAACGCCTACTCCCAGACATAGTTCTTGTACATGCTTTTGACGGAATAAACATTGAATGAATAAAATATTATAAATAAATATCAGGTGCCTGCCTTCCTCGGTTCTCGATCTTCCGAATTGTTGGGAGACACAGTGGACGATTGCTTCGATCTCGTATGTGACGACTCCTCTCGAGTTGGTCTCTTCTACCAAACCGACATCGTCTCTTACTACACTGACAAGAAGATGACCGACCGGTGCAGACTCAGCGAGTCAGTCATTTTCTCTCTCAAAGAAATGAATATTTTTCTGCGCAAAAAATCTTGCCGAAATGGGAACTATTATCTAAAATTCGTGACCACATTATTCGCATTGTTAGCTCCTGTATTGCTTATACGAGAGAGAGAGGAAGTGAGAGTGTGTACAAAGTAAATATCCGTGAATACTCTCAGAATCGTTCTTCCCCGTGGTCAATCAACAGGAGTTTCGTGGTTGACTCATTCCATCAATGAGGGAGACTCCTACAGTTTCCTTCTCAGTCGAAATCACAGCAGGAAAGTGCTGGAGACACTCAACTTCGCACTGCTTACGGTGTTCAAGGCGAGTATCGATTGACTTATAGCATTAGTAATCGTTAAAAATGAATTAATAACTGCGAGGCGCAAGTAACATTGAGTTTTTAGTACGAAACCAAATATAATTTTGCCTGCGTCTCACGACGCCAAATAGCTTTTCCACACATTTCTCGTGTGTTTTGCCTCTCCCTCAACTTAATGAAAATAAGTATCCTTTTTTAGCGAATAAATTACTATTCAGGTCGATGCGTTCAAACTGGATCGCTACGTCGAGTGGGAATACCAACTTGCTGCAGCTCGATTCCTGCAGCAACTGCAGCTGCAGCAGTTGCAACCCGCCAGTGCCCTCTCATTTGTCCAACTCGCCATTCCTCTACAGTGGTTGGGAGGAGGACTTGCAGTTGCAACTTTGTGTTTCATTCTCGAGCACCTTGTAAGTAGCATCGGCTCAAAAATTATTACGCTAATTTCGATGCGCCTGCATTTCCCATGGGCGAAATAAAATTATTATGGTTTTACCTATTTGACCTTTTTGAACATACTTCTCGTTCGGTACTTCTCGTGGCTCATTCAAGACATGTTCGATACTTTTATGAGAAATGAAAAAAAATATATTAAGAAATGCAAATTTTGTTCGTTTTCAGATGCGATCACGACTAATATAGACCATGTCTCCGAAATGAAAATAGTACACAATTTCACTGAATCGTTTTGCCGATCTTTGTGGTTTTGTGTTGACTGTCACTTCATTCTCTGCCTTTTTTTCTTCATTCTGTGCCTCGTGACGGGCGGTCGACAGTCTCCCCGCTCCTCTCCCACCTCCGTTTGGAGAATCCTTGCCAGTCAGCTTGGGCAACCCGGCAAGTATTTCGCCCACCCGGTACCACTTCGAGCAGAGAATTCGGATCGACTACATATAATTCAAGTCGTCAACTTTCAAGAAAGGCCCCAGTCGACAAGACTACGACGTGAGTTCCCACTTTGGTTGATACACGCTAGTCAGGACGTCACTGGAAGCTGGAAGATCTACTTCTACGCTCAATGTCTATCGTCCAAGATCGGCACTACAATTGACCAAGGAAGCCAAGCATGATCCATTCCCTTGACCCAGTTGCCTCGAATTCGAAGATCCCGACCACCTCTGTCCCCGAATGATACCTCCTGCAGGCCCTTGCCTTGATGTCAGGATAAATATGTATGTATGTAAATATGTATGTATGTCACGAAGAGAAGGCCAGTTAATACTTCCTTTGAAAAAAACTATAATGGGAATCTTTTGGTATTAATCCGCCCTTCAACTTCATATTTGAACACCAAATTTTCACCATAATTTTATCGTATGAATTTCTTGTCACCGTCATTGAGGGGAGTACGGTAGGTACACTACGGTGGTGCAGCTCTAGATGACCGCCCTTTCTCATTTTGCGGCGATCTCCTTTGCAGACAGTGTCTTCTGTGTCATTTCTACTCTCTTCTGTTCACTTTTAGTCTTGTCCACTTGTGTTGAGTCAATCTTCGTTTTCTCCACGTTCGGTTTGGGGACCGCAATTCCCTGATAATGCATTATTCAATTTGTGAAAACTATAACGGTAGATCCGACTGTTATCTTTCCACATGCATGTAATGCAATATGTTATACTAAAAACGGAAAAATTGTCGACGGCAAAAACGTCA
The DNA here is from genome assembly GCA_036245785.1 of Pristionchus fissidentatus. NCBI lineage: Eukaryota > Metazoa > Nematoda > Chromadorea > Rhabditida > Neodiplogasteridae > Pristionchus > Pristionchus fissidentatus. The sequence continues at coordinate 16,235,513 of BTSY01000004.1, forward strand.
CATGCGACTCTCACATTTGAAACGATCTACACCTTGTCTTAAGAAAGGCCCATCAAATTAGAAATTATATAATAATATTTTCTGAGCGTTCAAGTGGATGGCGGAACCCACATTCGACTTGTCTCCTTGGGTCTTTTCCACCTTCTCGACCGTCTTCTCAACCTTATCAATCGAAGCGTCGATTACGACCTTACCTAAGATGATATTGTATTAGTGTGTGCTCATTGCAAAGTTTGGGCACTACTGCACTACGGCGGCCGAGTCAACAGCCATTGACGGCAAAGGATCACTGAGGAGAACAGAAATGAGAAGCAGTTCTGATCTACTCACTCCTTCCAAACACTGCAGTAGCGACAAAATTTGTAAGAGACAACTATTGCGTAGTCATGACGTAATTGTCTCACCGGGAGCGGCCTTGTCCATGTTGATGTGATCAGCAGCCTCGATACTAGGCGCCCTGCCATCACCGTCGACTGTAATCGATCGTAGACTGATGGCAATAAATGATAACTGTATCTGGACTACAGTATGTTTAGCTGCAACCTACCGTAATTGAATCAGAAATGGAATTACGGTATCAAGATACAGTATCCGACCTTGCTCCGCCGACGCGTAGGTGTCCGTGTTGTGCACCGTGCCGTGGATCGAAATTCTGCACGACTTATTGAGCTGCAAAATTGAAATGATTTTGCAGCGCAGACTCTGTAACCACAGAATGCGCTCACCCCCGCGTTGTTGGGATCGTTGGCCGCCTCACCCGTCTCCCTTCCCGTGTGGTCCAAAGCCATCCCTGTGAATTATTGCGTCATCACTAGGTAACATTACGGAAGAAGACTGGAAATGACAATCAATTAAAAGGAAGAGCAATGCATCTACGGCTCAAAAGACGGTAAAAGAATGCCGTAATCACTAGATAGTAATATTAGTCTCTTGAACTCACTCGCTCCATCGCTGAGTGGTTGTTTTTGTGTACCGAGCTGCGACGCCACCGATCGTCCAGTTTCCTCTTTCTGCTGAAATAAAGCGAAATGAATAATAAAGAACGCCAGTTCGCGATAGCTCACCGCATTTTTCTTCTTGCCGCTACATTGAACGAGTAGAAGAATGGAGGGCACGAAAACGACGAGTACTGAAAGAGGAGGGTATGCTGTAACTACTGTAGGAGTACGGTATGAATGAATAAGCGAAATTGATTACTGTATTAGTAAGACGGTAAATAAGGCAACTCACAATGATATAGAAGGAGTAATGCCATGCGGTCGACCGCCCGCGAGGGAGAAATGTGATGAGAATGAAGAGAAATTGAAGATTGGAGAACAGACATCAGGCTAATTTAATCGATTCTGCATATTTACGCTAATGGAGATACGACTGAGAGGCAGACTAATAGTACTGTAGACAGTGTAGATGGTCATTTAATTTCTCTCTCTCTCTCTTGAATACAAAACGAATCTATGAGAGAGAATCACGTACATGAATTCACATCAGCCATACTTGTTCCAATAGGCGCATCGCTGTTACTTACTTTGTGAGTAGGGATGGCAAAGGAAGAGTGAAATGGGGTGCTCAGTGTTTCACACATCCCCTAAATTCGGTGAGGAAATTCGGTTATCTCTAATGCTATGCAAATGAGAAAAGCGAGCAATTCATAATTGAGCTAGATCGATCGCAAATCTATCAGGGAACATTTTCTGGTATACCATACTCCGGCATTTTCACAAACCACCGAATTATTCCAAAACTCTTCCGGAAGAGTGAGCGTTTTTTTGCAAAATCGCCGGATTTTCGTCAATATTTCAATAATAAACTTCAAGACATTTTATTCTTGAACTCAAAATCATCGATTTTTAGCCCTTTTTGAACAAGAAACAGAAAATAATTGTGATATCCAATTGCCAACTAATGTATTCGTGGCCACGGTAATGTTGACGTGTACTTCAAGAATAAAATGTCTTGAAGTGTATTATTGAAATATTGACGAAAATCCGGCGATTTAGCAAAAAAATACGCTCACTCTTTCGGAAGAGTTTTGGAAAAATTCGGTGGTTTTTGAAAATGCCGGAGTATGGTATACCAGAAAGTATACCCTGATAGATTTGCGATCAATCTAGCTCAATTATGAATTGCTCGCTCTTCTCATTTGCATAGGATTAGCGATAATGCGCGAGTCAAAACACCCCATTTTACTCGTCCTTTGCCATCCCTCTTTGTGAGTATGCAGTGCACTATGCACGAAGACGAAGTTGAATCGCATCAAAGCTATTTCGAATGATGCTATGCCCTATTGTTGCTGGCGTACCTCGTTTTAGTGTAGGAGTCGAACAGAAACTTCGGAATGCAAGTAAAAATAACAATCGACATTTGCGGTCGGATGAGTTCTCTCGTTTTCCTCTGTTCTCAACAACTCACTTTTGCACAACGATAAATAGTATTGGCATCTGTGAAAATAAATTCTAGGTATACTTGTGAAAGAAAATAATAAAACATATATTTTTCCCACTGACAATTCTCATAATTCAATCTCCTGTTCACTTGTTTTTTTTAAAATTAGCACGGTAGAGGCAATAAACTTTAGATATTCAACAATTTTTTTAGATGTTTTTCGTCGTAACTTCATCGATAGTTCTGCTGATCTGCTGTGTAGGATTAACTGGTAATTTGAACATTTTTTTAAAGACCGTATTGATTGCATATTCAGGAAACATTCTCTTTTGCAAGCAGTACTCCAAAGAGATCAGTTTGCACAGTGAATTGGCTTCCGCTGGAAACGTTTTCGCATTGAATTTTTTTCCAGAGAAATTGTTGATGACTCTTGCCGCAATACATTCGATATGTTGCATGTGCTTCGTCGTCGATATCATTCGGTGAGGAATTTGTGATCAATAGCAGAGGCGATTAATCGTGAAAATATTTACACGAGGAGCATGCAAAATTGTTCGGATCGACTTTTCGACGGTCTCATTCTAATCGTTGTCTAGTATATCTCTCTAATAGCTATATCTGATATATATATTTGTAACGAGAACTTAATCCATATAAAGGCAAAGGCATCCCCTTATCTAGGCTCCAAGTCCTGACGGAGTCACTGCTAAGGCCAGAGCAGAATAGGCCAGTTCAATCCGGAGGGCCCAATCTCTTCTTCGGCTATAATTACTTCCGTTGTTATACCACTGCCTGATCTTAACCCATATATGTAGAACATTAAATTTGAATAATTGTCGCGATCTTCGTCTAGGATACTAATGGGAGTTGGGATGACTCGTCGTCTGTGTATGTTCTCTATTGGCACTCCACTCACTCTCGCCGCCACTGCTCAATCTTTTCTTCATCTGCTTATCGGTTTCGTAATTTTCTAAATTAATCAAAATCTTTAGCTATTCGATCAGCGAATTTCTCCTGTAGCTATCTTTTGAATATACAAATAAATAGCTACTTAATGGACAGCCAAAAAATTCAGGACTCGACGTCGTATTTATGATCTTCTCCCCTGCTTTGTGAGTTCAAAAAGAATTTTCCTGTCATTTCAGCCCCCTCACTAATCAAAACACAAATAACCTAAGTTTGATTTTTGAAAAAAAAACCTGAATTTGAAACGCCGTGAGAAATTGCTTGATTTTTCGTTCTCAATCGATGCAAAGCCACCCATCTTAATCTTTTTCGTCAACTTGGTTTGCAGCACACCTAAACATTTTCCAACATCAGCTATCGCCGTCTCAGCTTGTGGATGTTCCAATTGCTGCTGGCTGTGCTCATTGTACCAGCAACTTTGATAGGAATCGGCATTTCGGCTCAAGATCCGAGGTAGATCCATTATTGCTCCGTTCGGACTCCTACTGTACCCCCCTTCTCAATTATCCAGAGCACTCTCTCTTACAGTGACAACCCGATAGTGCAGTGCGTACCGCAGTTTTTTGTCGTTCCTACCGTAGCGAAGATACGTTATCAGGTAACGTAATATTTCCTGACAGTGAGGGAAGAACTTTAAATGCTTTTGGTAAATGGCGTGATACTTGTTGATAATTTAAACGCCAATAAGGAACGTTCTTGTGTACATTTGCTTGAGAATGTACACAGAACGCGAGATAGTGCATGAATTGAAGAGAGCGGAGAGCGGACTTTCTTGAATATATGATAATCGAATTCTATAGAGAGACACATGTTAGAAAGTTCGCGCTCTGTGTACGTTCAATTTCAGGTACTGATGGCCAATTCTTACGCGCTTTACGTCGTCTACGCCATCGTAATAGTTCTCATGTTCAAATCGAGTGAGTGCCCATTGCGTCATCATTAGAAAATCGCTTGAACATTACTCAGAAACAAGTTACTCGAAAACGATCGTGCGCGCCTCAATCATCATCGTCACTATCTTCTCGTTCTCATGGTAAAACTTCTTGACAAGTCCACCATCCTCAGAACTATTAAAGGGATAGTGAAGGCACCGTTGAATTCCCGCAAATTTCAAGGTCTCGCCACGACTTTCGTCCCGTTGGAAGAAACAAAAGCATAGGGTGGGTATCGAACCTGCAACCTCACGATTGCTAGGCAAGCGTTTTACCGCTGCTTCACTTGGCCTAATATCAGATAGGTCGCTCGTGGAAATTGGATCAACTGAACAAGAATTTGTGTTTACTGTCCCTTTAAATATTACACAATTTCCCTCTTTTAACCTTTATGCACGACAACAGGACGATCAACAGGGAAAAACTGGAAAAAGGGAAAAAATTGGAGTAGGAAAAAAAGAGGAGCAAAAAGAGGAACACACAATGTTGAGCAAATGAAAAAATATTTCAAATTAGTAAGGTAAATTATGAAATATCGAATTTGGTGACATTCTTTAGCTAATTTGTAAATAATGCGAATGAGAAGACGAATGCCGATTGCAGGTTCGTCACTCTTCTTATTGTGACACGACTCGCTGACATTGCAGCTAGACTCGATGTTACTGTTTATGACGTCATAGTGATTGCGGTAGGTTTGAAAGGTTTGTGAGAGATGAGAGATAGACTAGGCAAGGTAAGTTTGGGATAACGCAGTCAGTGTTTCACACATCCCCTAAATTCGGTGAGGAGGTCGCTTAGGTGATGAAGGTAAGAAAGGTGGATATGGTCGGTAAAATAGCTGAGAGATTGAAATTACATAGGTATGAAAGTGAGGAAGGTAAGAGGTTTACTATGAGGCAGGCTGGATAGGTGTGCAAAGCTTAAGTTAGGAAAGATCTGAACAAGCGAGAGAGCGCACGACTAAAGAGAGTCAGACAGAGAGAAAGTTCCACTTTAGAGTATTCCGGCATGCGTATCCTATTCGGCAACTTACTATGTTTACGCCTTTCTCGACTATGGAAACAAGAAAAGAGGCAATTTACAATTGACAAGAGGTAAGAAAAGAATATAAAGCATGGTAAAATATCAAAAATAATGATAGTCGAGCAAGGCAGAAATATTGGTTTGACGTAGATGATCACTAGATAGGACATGATTTAAAGCTTGACACATGACAACGACTGGCCTCATTTCCGTAGTATAAATCGTTTCCCCGCATTGCAGTCGGATCAAAAGTCGTTCCTACCATCTCCGCTGTCCATTAATCTGAAGGGAAACGTCAAACATTGATCGCCGAATTGTTTTCCCTGGATCTTTAGATTACTGTAGCAAATTACAAATAATAAAACAGAAGGTCATGAAAGAGAAATTCATGAACATATGATATTTTAAATCACAAAAACCGAAACCCACAGTGGATCAGCCAGATATTGGAAGTCATCATCTAGTCGTTCATCTCCTCATTTCACCTATCGTATTTTCTTCTACTCTACAAAAAAAATCAAACGTGTGTTCACTCAATGGCGAACTACTCCCTTTGTCAAAATGAGATCTCCTATTCGCTTTCGGCTGTTCCGACTTCATTTTCATCGTATTTCATGTATGCCGACACTCTAACCTAGCCTCAAATTTCTATTATAATTATACCTGTAAATTGCGTGATATACATAATTATTAATATTACCAATTTATTGTACGATAAATCGTTCGGCGATTTCACGGATTGACTATGGAGTTATGGGAGAGTATTGCAATGTTTGAGAGAGTTATAATCAGCATGGTTTTCTCCTTTTCCTCCGTTCCCTCAACTCATTTGTTTCCCTTGCACATCGATAACCACTTTTCCACCTGTTAATTCAATTACTACGATAGGTATAAGTGTGTGAGAGGAAATAAAATACGTGTATTATTCACAACATCACTTGCAATAATACTACTTCTTGTAACGTTAGTCTCTAAAATCTAGTGAAACAAAAGTCTGTTGACTTGATTTTTTTGGAAGGTAGGAACACTATTTTTCTCTAGATGTTCTTCGTCGTCGCTGCATCGTTGGTTCTTCTCATCTGCTGTGTTGGTTTGGCAGGTACAATAAGTATGAAAGACCATTACATTTTCCTTTTTTATATACATTTTTTATTTTTTTTATTTTTAAGGAAACATTTGCTTCTGCATGCAGTACTCCAAAGAGATCAGTTTGCATAGTGAATTTTCTCTCGATGTCATTTTGGCAGTGTTTTTCTCTCAGAGAAATTGCTGATTACCCTTTCCGCACTAGATTCTATCGGCTGCATGTGCTTCGGATTCGATATCTCACGGTCAGAAATTTTTCATATTCTCTAGTCGATCTAATTTTGTCCTGCAACTACAATTATGAGCTTGGATTGAACATGTCTCTTGTTTCTTTGCGACAAACTGTTAAATAAGTTGTAATTCGTAACCTTATTCTATCCAGGATAATGGTGGGAGTTGGAATGACTCGTCGTCTATGCATTTTCTCCACTGGTTCTCCACTCATACTCGTTTTCACTGCTCAGTCTTTTCTCCAGCTTCTTATCGGTTTCACATTTCACACGTTGTTTATCGAACTTTAATGTTTGCAATCTCACAAGTTTACTAATCTTTCCTTGAAAAACACGCGAAATATTCAGGACTCGACCTCTTCTTCATGATCTTCTCCACGACCTTGTGAGTTTCCTACATGCAAATGAAGACCACACAACTACAAACATTTTTGAACATTTGCTATGAAACTTGCAAACTGTTATAGTACTGGGAAACTCTTTAAATGTCAGCTATTGCCGTCTCGAATTGTGGATGTTCCAAGTACTTCTAGCGGTGCTAACTATACCTGCAATTTTGATAGGCATCTGCATATCGGCTCTTGATCCGAGGTATTTCAAATACGATCATAATTGATATGATTAGTCTCCTACGTCTTCAGTATCTTCACTTACAGGGACAACTCAATAGTTCAGTGCGTGCCGCCGACTTTCCTCGTTCCTTCAGTGGCGAAGATTCGATATCAGGTACTCAAACGTTTCTTTTAATTATAAAGTAGCATGATTAAGAAATTGTTGATCATTTGTGAGCAACATTTGATGATATTTTAATTACCAATGCAGCAACGGAAATAGTAAATCAATTTGCAAATTTTGAGCGAGAATATAAACTAAACATCAGGTAATGTTGGCCAATTCTTACGCAATTTACCTCGTCTACTCCATCGTTATTGTTCTAATGTTCAAATCGAGTCAGTTTTGATTTCATCATCACTAGGCAATTGTTAGAATTCGCTCAGAAACCATCTACTCAAAAACGATCGCACGAACTTCGATCATTATAGTCTCCATCTTCTCGCTTTCGTGGTAACAATTATCTTGACAGCGCTGCTTTATTTAGAACCAGTTATTATTATTATTATTTCTCACCTGAAGTCTGACGTGATAAATATTATGTAGGCAGAAATTATTAGCAACTGAGAATGTTTGATTTCAAAAAAGTAATACAAATTGTGATTTTCCTTTACACTAATGAGTCAGGATTGTAATATTTCAAATTTGATTCCAATCAATCAATCAATCATGTGCAGCAAATTAGAATTATTGTACAATGTGATATGATATTAAATCCGTCCAGGTTTGCCACTCTTTTTATGGCCACACGACTGGAAGAGATCGCCATTGCATTCGATGCCACTCTGAATGAAGCCATTTTGTCTACGGTAAGTGCATAATGCACTGTAATGCGATGTGTTATACTATATTACTGCAATGTGATGTAACAATTTACTACTATGATATACTGGTAATGTGTAAGTGGTAAGTGTATACGGTCGGTGATTACGGTACGATAACGATTACATTCGCTACTGAAAATGTGCATTCACAAGATAAGGAGTTGAATGAGAGATGAGAGAACGGTAAAATAATTAGTGATTAGAAAAGATAAACCAAAGAGAATAAGTGAATAGAGAGAGAGTTAGAAATATATAGACTTCTTGGCTTTGTGCCAATAACTTTCCACTTCAGAGTATCCCTGCATGTGTTACATTATCTTCAACTTACTACGTCTACGCTTTTCTCGAATATGGAAGAAAGAAAAGGCGCAAGGCTCAACCAATAAGAGGTGGGATGAGGATATGAAGTATGGAGGAAATATGAGAATGGTAGTCGAGGAAGAAGACAATTTTGTCTTGATACAATCTTTTGAATTGACTTGGTCATAATTTCGACACAGGTCGAGTAATATTATACTACCGTAGTAATATTGTAATATTTTCCCCATTTCAGTCAAAGCTAAAAACATGACTACGAACTGTGATATCCATTGATCGGAAGCAGAAGATCGAATTGTGGGTTTCCTCCAAGGCAAATTACGAATAATAAAACAACTGCTACTTTTCCACGGTACTCACAAGCATCAGAATTATGAGGATTTCAATATTTTCAGAAATATTTCTGTCTAATTCAGTTTATACATTTCAGAGTGCTTAAATTCAATACTGAATGCGAGACGGACATATTGCCCTCCACCAGAATCCAAAATGTTAGCATTGTCTAAACACCATATCTACATATCGACTTTGGCACTGGTTTTCTTTACCGGACCAGGCTTTCCATTCTAATAGAGCGAGTCTCTCATTCATCATCTCACTGTGAGAATCTTGCGGTCACTCTATTAGAACGTGGTGCCTGGTCCGGTAAAGTAAACCAGTGCCTGGACTTTTGCTGTACATCTCATCAGCCTACGTATTCTTGTTTTCATCAGTTTCCTTCACTCCCATGTCCATAGATAAACAATTTTTCAATGCCTGAAAAATTAAATTAATTTCTAGGTATACGTGTGAGAGAAAATAATAATACGTACAATAATATTGTCGACATTTGTAATAATCCATTTTCATGTTCCCCTCGACTCTAAAATTTAGCGTGACAGAGGATATTCTTTTTTTTGTTTTCAACAAAAAAAAACAAAAAAAACATTTTCGCCGGATGTTCTTCGTAGCAGCTGCATCTGCGGTTCTGCTGATCTGCGGCGTTGGATTGACTGGTAAATGGAACAAATTTCTAACAAAAGAAAATTATTTCTTTCATATACAGGAAACATTCTCTTCTGCGTGCAATACTCCAAGGCGATCAGTTTGCACAGTGAATTTAATGCAGCTGGATTTTTTCCCAATAAAAGATTTCAGAGAAATTGCTGATCACTCTCGCCGCATTACACTCCATCTGTTCCGTGTGCTTCATTGTAGATTTCGTTCGGTCAGCAATGGTTGATTATCATATTATTAGAGACGTCGAAAGCGGGATATTTTGAAAGAGCCGGAAAACTTTTTTCTTCGGATTCATTTCTAGCAAATGAGCTTTACGGCTGCTCAATTCTGATAATTTTCTCTAAATCTATAGTCTGTATTATGATGAATGTGAAATGTTCACCGTACTCCATCCAGGATAATGGTGGGAGTTGGAATGACTCGTCGTCTGTGTATGTTCTCTATTGGTCCTCCACTCACTCTCGCCCTCACTGCTCAATCGTTTCTTCAGCTACTCATCGGTATCATAAATTCAATTCCGCTCTGTAATTCGTTTCAAACAAATTCTCCTTTAGATTATGTCTGTCTCACTCTCCCCCATGGGTTGATTTTTTAAACGTTTTTTGTTAGTTTTATGTTTCCTGTTTTAGATCGAAACAAATGAAATATACAGGTCTCGACGTCGTCTTCATGATTTTCTCCCCTGCGTTGTGAGTTGACTACGAATATGCAGATTACGCATTTTCTCTGTCGAAGAATACACTAAAAAAGTGGCGAAGTCCCCAGAACTTGACAATAAGTCATTTGCGAAAATGTTTACTGTAGAATAATCCATTCCAACATCAGCTATCGCCGTCTCAAATTGTGGATGTTTAAAGTACTTCTAGCGGTGCTCACTCTACCAGCAACTCTCGCAGGAATTGGAATATCGGCGCTAGATCCGAGGTCTTTCGAATACAACTAATCCGATTGGTCTCCTACCGTATTCCCTTTGTCCGTCATCTACAGTAACCTCACTTGCAGTGATAATCCAATAGTGCAGTGTGTGCCGCCGACGATCATTGTTCCTTCAGTGGCGAAGATACGATATCAGGTACCGTTCTCTTTCATGGAAATATAATGTTTCGTCTTTCTGGTGCATAACTTTCGAAAATATTGTAAATGTCAATGTGGATATCATTAGCATAAGAAAAAGAACACGCGCTTAATTTCAGGTAATGATGGCTAATTCATATGCTATCTACGTCGTCTACTCCATCGTAATCGTTCTCATGTTCAAATCGAGTGAGTGTCAATTGCGTAATCACTAGGCAATCAATTAAATTCGTTTACAAACGGCTAGAATTGATTTGCTCAGAAACGAGCTACTCGAAAACGATCGTTCGCGCCTCACTCATCATAGTCACCATCTTCTCGTTGTCATGGTAAGAACTGACGTTCTTGAGATTATCAGTATTCAATCGAAACTGATTTGAAACTTATAATGCAAACAAAGACATTTTACAATAGAATAAGATTGGAATTGCAATCTGCAATCAAGGATTAGATTCAAATACTACAGTGCTAAGCGAAAATTCGTGAATGACATGAGAGGATGCCAGGTTCGTCACTCTCCATATGGTCACGAGGATGGCAGCGATAGCTGCTGCACTCGATATTACTATGAAGGACGTCATGGTGACTACGGTAAGTGAGAAGAACGATTACGGTAAGGCGCATTCTCCATCGACTACTGAATTTCAAAATAAGAATTGGCACAGCATGAGACGGCACCCAAAGAGAAAATGCGTGAATCGAGGCAGAGTCAGAGAGCGATAGCCATGCTGTCTATGTGTCTATAACTTTCCTCTCTCCAGAGCATTCCCGCATGCGTCTCAATCTCTGTCACTTACTACGTCTACGCGTTTCTCGATTATGGAAACAAGAAAAGGAGCAAACTGCAATTGATGACTGGTAAAATGAATTAACAACGAAGCACGGTAAGAAAAGAAAGCATTATTAGAAACAAAAATTTATTGCAAAAACATATGCATTCTTTTCTGAGTAGCGTAATGAACAGTGAACACGCATCAAGGCCGAAACAGGGTAGCGACAGCATTTTCGTAATGATAATCACTCACCTCTTGCAGTCACATCGACAATCGCGCCAACTACCTCTGTCGTTCATTGATTCATTTAACCTTTTCCACACTGCCTCGATCTATCCCGGTCGAACAACCAGCATAAAAACCGTTTAATCGCATAATAAACACTACTCCTAGCGACATGGGATGAAATAAACTAGCAAAGAATGTTTTTCACGGTTCCTTAATCATTTGCTGATCAATCTATCGTGTATTCACGTCATATTTTCGTTAAGCCGTGTACCTCTTTAGCACCGGGGATCTGCTCAATGTTAGCTTGTGAGTTTCACTCGGATACAATTTCCATAGTTCAAACATGAGAAGGCCGGCGGAAATCTTCTTTCTCTACCCCTCAATTGTCATCGCCCATTTGCCAAGCTCTCAAACTTCAAGAATAAATTGATCAGCTCTCCTTCTCTCGCGGTCTGCTTTGACTTCTTCAGGAGAATCAGTACGAGTCTTCGTAAATGAACTCATCCTCCGTCTGCCCCGATGGTAAACTGTCCCTCGGCTACAGTTTCGATTTCTTCCCATATTTCTACCAGGAGAAATCTACTGGAAACTTCCGCGGAATTACAATTGAGCCATGGATTGACATCGCAAAGTACCTGGGATGTCCCAGGGGACTCTCATTACGAAAGTACCTCCAGCAGCGTGAGTCCATTTCGAGTTCTCGAAGTTCATAAAATCGAGTTCTCGAAGTTCATAAAATCTTCTTCTTTAGGATGTTTATATGTCAGAAACAAGTTATTTTGTTTTAAAATGTATATTTGCAGGAGACGATCAACCGGGAAGTGAGGTGTACAATGGGGCACTCGATCGGGGAGAAGTATTAACGGCAATTGAAAGTTCGTGGTTGAGAGATCAAGATCCAAAGAGATATCGTCTATCTGCTGTCGTGGCAAAAACTACGGTAATCAAATACCAATGTGCAATTATAATATTGCCGATGGATTTATCACGGCGTTCTGGATAGTTTATGCACATTTTAGGCAGACATTCAGGGAGTGCGAACATAGTGTGTCTCACCACGAATTCATTTTTGGCATTTTGTCCAAAACGCCGTGTTTGTGACCACTTCATTTAAAATATTTGTCAGATGTCATTCGTGGAGGCCCGTGAAGCCTCCCATGAAGAGAGCACTTCTCTCTCATTCTACATCGTCTACCCACTTAACGTTCTTGTAATTCTCATCACCGTCTCTCTCATCATTTCAGCACTGAACCTTCTACATGCAAGATTCACGTGCGGCCTCAGTAGAAATCGGGTTGGTTAACTCACAGAAAAAAAGCAAATAGCTGATTTCCAGGTTCACATATCAACTATCAACCTTTTACGTGATCTTCTTTTCCAATTCGCACTTCTCTTTGTCTATCTTATTTACACGGGCTATTTTAGTGGCAATACACTCAAGTCATTGACTACCACGACGTGAGTCCAATAACTTTAATATATAGCTTTAATTCTTTTTTTTTAAGTTCTCTGACTGTTTCTTTTCAGAACATTTTCCTCGATGGTGAATGCATTCAAAGCAGGAAGAAGAAAGCTTGTTCTGAATGAGAGAAAGTATTATTTCTGGCCCGAAGAGGTAAATAGTCTAGAGGGATGCATGTCAGCAAAATTCGTATTCGGTTTTGGCAATTTGAAAATATTCGCTTGAGCATCCATTTGCTCCTCCTACGATCCGAGAAAAGTGTTTACCATTTCATGAAACTTACACTTTCTTTTATAGATACCAATCATCATGGGTTCCAATTCGTCGATTGTCTTTGGTCAATCGACCAAGGAATGTCTCGAAATGGTTTGTGGCGACTCCTCTCGAGTCGGACTCTTCTATCAACCCGACATCTACGCATTCTACACATCAACACTGTCCACAACATGCACACTCACTGAGTTAGTTCACTTTCCTCCACAACATAGATAGTGACATTGAATTCTGATAACTGTCAAAGCTTTGGCTAAAAGACTTATCTACGTCACTCTAGCAACACCACATCAATTATTTATAGCATTTGATAGAAACAATAGATTCAACAAATATCTTCTCAGAATTGTTCTTCCGGAGGGTCAATCTACGGGTGTCGACTGGCTCACTCAAAGTATTCAATCGGGAGATCCCTACCACTATTTACTCAGTCGATCTCAGTCAAGAAGAACGATTGAGAAAATCAATTTCGTATTGCTTTCGGTCTTCACTCAAGATAACGTGAGAATTTTGTTGTTAACATTGTTTATCACATCCCCTGAATATGTGAATCCAAAAGTCGGGCCTCTCTTGGTTGCGATGGGGGAAATGATTGCGAAATCACAAAGGAACTCTTGCGAAATCGAGAAATTTAGGGAAAAATTCACATGTTGTGATATTTGCACCATTATGTATTATGAATCGAAATGTGAGGATTCTTGCCATTTTTCAATGTTTTTAATCATTTCAGTTGAACAATCTAATCTTGCGCCGAAGTTTGGATGCGAAGGATGTGATTTCGGCTGCTCGCCAACAGCAATACTTGCTCGACTCGACTCAACTTCCCCCTTTCACTTCCATTTCATTCACCCAGATCGAGATTCCCCTAATTCTCCTCGGTGTCGGCTTGATTATATCTGTATTTGGTTTCGTTGTTGAATTGTTATGGGCACGTTGCAGACAAGCGCCATCACAAGTGTGATCATTTTTCTCCGTAAATTTGCAACCAAGAACAGTCTCAGCCCACTTTTTGCTCTTCGAGAAATAATGCAATCGAATATTGTGAGGAATCAAGCAAGTATTTAACTATATTTCCAAATTTTCGATAGGAAGTACAGACATTTTCTCGCATATGTTCATAGTAAATGTAGGTAAATAAAATTCATCCGTATTCGAATGTTTTGTTTCTCTAAAACACGTCACTCCAAAATGCAGGTCTATATCGAGATATGTACAAACATCGCCCACCTAGGCCACCTACCCACCTATTGAATGTTTTCCTCTGAAAGTCATCATCTGCTCCCTCAATTTCTCCTTTTCCCTCTTGTCTTTCCTTTCTTTCTATTTCCTCTCAAATGTGAACTATTCAAGAATTTCTTGCCCCGATTCTGTTCTGATTGTTCCCGGTAATGTTCCTCCTAGCAGGAAACAACCAGGAACAATCGGAACATGACAAGGAACATAAAATTTACAAGTTGTTGCGATTGCTCACATTTTGAATATATTTTATTCGTACTACCATTTTTAGGCTTTTTACACTGCTAAATGTTCGCAAAATTGTGAGAGAACCTAAATTTCTGCATGTTCCCTTGTGGCTGGTGATGTTCCGATTGTTTCCGCCGATTGCGAGCAGGAACTTCGAGAATAATCAGAGCAAAAAAATTGTAGAGTAACTTTATGGCAAACTACTCCCTCTGTCAAAATGGGAGACTCCCTCTCGGATACAGTTCCGACTTCTTTCCCTACTTCTACTACGACAAATCATCTCTTCGATTTCGCGGGGTTGCCATTGAATTGTGGGAGAGTCTTTCCAAGTCACTCGGATGTCACAGTGGAATCGACCTGCAAATGTTCGACAAGCAGAGTCAGTTATTTTTTGGGCAAAACTTGCAAAATATGCATTATTTCAATCAATTCTCGGATTTTCGGGCGATTGTTTAGCAGATTCTACGGAATATTTTGCAAATTCACAAATGTAATTGAGGGGAAGACGCAATCGGAAGTCCTTTCTTCGACGGAGCTCTCGATCGGGGCGAAGTCATCACTGCTATTGAGACTTCGTGGCTCAGGAAGGGCGACGTCAACAGTTTTCGATACTCGACTACCGTAGCGAGAACAACGGTATTCGTCGATTGACCAATTGATATTTGCGCACCAAGAAATTCAAAAATTTCCCTCAAATAGTATCAATAAATTGTTGACATTTTCATAATCTGTAAAGATGGTTTATTCATAATTCTCTCGGCAAGCAACAATCTCGTTTTCAGATGGTATTTGTGGAGGCTCGCGACATTAGAGTGGACAAAATCACTTCTCTCTCCTTCTACGTCGTCTTTCCCATTGATTTCATCGCAATTCTCTTTGTTCTCACTGCAATTATCTTCATTATTAATCATTTCCAATCGAGATTCCGTAAAGGCGCCGAGTATTTGAATAGAACGCATCAAGTTTGTGAACAGTAGAGGGCGAAATATGCGACCACGAACTCTTCAATTCACCGTGTGAACGGCACACACTCTCTTCACCGTTTGGTGGATGAGAGAACGTGAGAAATGAAGAGACCGTGGCCTAACATTTCGCGCTCTAATGAACAGGGGTAAAAGATTTTTAATAAAAAGAAAAGTAGCCCATTCAGGTACCGTATGCTATGATCGATCTGCTTCGAGGACTCCTCTTCCAGTTCGCGATAGTCACGATCTATCTCACATACCAGGGCTACTTCAATGGCAATAATCTCACAGCATCGATTGACTCCCCCACGTATGTTTTTATTTTCCTTCTAATACCGCACAAATTTCAGAGGTGAAAGTTCAATTTTAAATTCCCGCACTCGGGAATCACGGCAAGGCACGGCAAGTTTGCGCCGCGTAATTCAATGGATATGAAGCCGTTCGCCTAAGAATCGAGTGGATCCGGGAGGGTCTGGTACAGTGAAAAAATGTCGATTCTCTGAAACTTTGTGGTTTGAGGTTTTCGAGGGTGCTGATGACGATGCACTTACTCATTTTGTGTGTAGGGCGCCCGTTGGCGCCAGATGGCGCTGCGCCTAAGTCACATTTTCTTTTTTTTCTCCTCACCCAATGTTGCTAATTTGTTGTCCTTGTGGTCCAAAGGTCAGAATTCGATGGGGATCACGATGCTATAGTTCATTTTATGTGAATATTATTCATAACCGCCAAATTATCAACTCTTCGTAGAGACAATTGCAAGCTTGTTAATGTATACAGATCGGACCGGCGTGTCGAGAGGATTCCAAATATATTATTTCAGCCAATTTCATCATCAAATCTCGCTATGAGCTAACATAAAGTGTAATGAGATTGGGTGAGAATTGGCCTTGTTCTCTCCCCTATTTGTTTCGGACTGTCTATACCCTCTCGAATTCAAACGCTCTCTCGCCTGAAAGATATGAAGCCGCGAGAGAGAGGCGATAGAGCGTGGGGATGCGAGAGAGCGTAGAGAGGTCGGAGGAAAGAGGAAAGAAAATTTTCTCGTTTACTTGCAATCTCATTACACTTTATGTTAGCTCATAGCGAGATTTGATGATGAAATTGGCTGAAATTATATATTTGGAATCCTCTCGACACGCCGGTCCGATCTGTATACATTAACAAGCTTGCAATTATCTCTATGAAGAGTTGATAATTTGGCGGTTATGAATAATATTCACATAAAATGAACTATAGCATCGTGATCCCCATCGAATTCTGACCTTTGGACCACAAGGACAACAAATTAGCGTCATTGGGTGAGGAGAAAAAGAAGAAAATGTGATTTAGGCGCAGCGCCATTTGGCGCCAACGGGCGCCCTACATACAAAATGAGTATGCGCATCGTCATCAGCAACCTCGAAAACCTCAAATCACAGAGTTTCAGAGAATCGACCCTTTTTCACTGTGCCGGCCCTTACTCGACTCTTCGGCAAACGGCTTCATATTTGTAGATACTGACCTTCTCAGATCTTTCAACTCGATGGTCGCGGACTTCCATGCGGGGAAACGAAAACTCGTGATCAAGGAGAATGAGAATTATTTCGATCCCGATCAGGTCACTCAAGCGAGAATCAATTTAAAAAAAAGTATTTACTAATATCGATATAAGCATTTTTCATTGGAAAATTGCCTATGTACATACGCTGTTGTACATCAATTTCACAATCACTAATTTTAACACGGTTTTCAAAATAACGCTCTAATATCATTGTGAATTGGTAGGAATGGAACTGAATCAGTTGAAGATTCCAATCTTCGTTGGTTCCTCCTCTTCGATTATCGAGGGAGAAACAGTGGAGAAATGTCTCGAGTTAGTTTGCTCCGACTCCTCTCGAGTCGGCCTCTTCTACAAACCAGACATCGACTCATTCTATGCATCTTCACTGGCGGACAATTGCACGTTGACTGAGTGAGTTCTCTTTATTTTACTGTTAGAGGGCGGGAAAAAGAAGCTCGAGGCAGAAGGATTCGAACCAACGTTCTTCCGCTAGCTAGATGAATGCTCAACCACTGAGCGACACGCTTGACGATGCTCGTTCCTCTATTTCGTTGCGCACCGGCCGTGTCTTTCCTTACAAATTGATTCATGAACAATTCTAATTCTTGCTCAGAGTCGTCCTTCCAATGGGTCAATCAGCCGGTCTAACTTGGATTACTCAAAGTCTTCATTCGGGAGATCCCTACAACTTCATCCTCAGTCGATCCAAACATCGATCTGTTATTGAGAAGATCAATTTCGCACTGCACACTGTGTTCACGCAAGATAACGTGAGTATATCTGATAAATTAATGTGAAACATATTCAAGGAATCATATTCAATAGAGTGCGAAATGTGTAACCACGATCGTACACGCTCTCTCTCCCTCTTCACCGGTCGGTAGACAAGAGAGTGTGTGAAAATGATGAGACCGTCTCACATTTCGCACTCAACTACGCAAATCTACTAAGTGTTTTTGAAAAAAAAACTAATTATATTGTAACTTTAGCTGAACAGTTTTCTATTGCGACGGAACTTAATCGAGAAGGATCAAATTCGAGTTGCGAGAGGGACGAAGAGTGTAGTCGAATCCATTGAACTCCCTCCCTACAATTCCATCTCATTTACTCAAGTAGAAATACCTATCAAGATTCTGGGAGGAGGTCTTCTAATGTCTGTCTTTATGGAGATCATCATTACAAAGATGCAGGCTTACAAATTGAAAATAACCAAGCACAGATCAGAGCCAATCAGTTAACTCTTGGTGTATCTGAGAATACATTGACTTTTCGAACAGTCCGGAACATTGCCTCACAAATCCCTGATAAATTATACGTTGTTTTTTCCGAGAAAAAAAGCCGTTTGTTATCTCGTATGCGCAAACAAAGGAATCTTTGCGATCATTGGTTCATCCACGATTTATGTGTGCTATTCTCGAATTTGGGTTATGTCTGATATTCTCACATCATCTTTTGCAATGCAGAAAACAAAATCCTTCTTTTCTCTATTCCTCTTCATATTTGCTTCATTGGTGAGCGGTTTCCTTCATTGGTGAGCGGCTTCATTAAATCTCTTCATTAAATGATTTCGACATTTTCCAATAGTTCACTTTCCCTTGGATATGAGGCCAACGTCTGCCCATATTTCTACATTGAAGTGGTTAAGTCAGAAATATAATGTCACCAACAGTGAGTTAAAGGCGCCTCTCTCGTTCTTCTCCTACCCGAGTTCATACAGAGCTTGTAATATTCCCAACGAAAATGAGCCTAAACTTTTGAGTACCAACGCAATTTTCTTTTCTTTTTTTAAATGCGAAGCCGGAGACTGGACTCTTCCTGAAACTTTATTAGAAAATTAGGCTTGGTCGGATAAACAAACAGCAACTAGTTAATTCCACTTTATGATTAGTTCGAATAAATTACAAGATAAACAAATCGTTAGATACAATCTATATGCGAAAACGGAAATTGATAAACAATTTGTTGTTACGATTCGCAAGTGTAAGCTATTGATCACTGAGAGAATGCATCAGTGTTTCTACTACAATACATAATCCTTTGGGTTGTATTTCGCCATTTTGTCCTTGAAAACGACCCAAATGAGAGCAGCGTAGATACCAGCGTCAGAAGGGCGTTTCTGCAATTACAAATCTCACAATTACTAAAAAATACACTTGTAAAAATTAAGACATTGATAGCACTAGATTGAAATGTAGGCGAGAATTAAAATATTTTAAATAATATGTATATTGGTTGATTCTCACCTCCAACTTGTGCATATCGGTCCCAAAGTGAGCACAGTAGTCGAATTCCGTTGCAAATGCATTTTTGCACAAATGACAATAGGGAATCTGAAATGAGAAATTGAGAATCGCAGACATTGCATCATTAGTTGTCGAATCATGTAGCACGTTGTACTGGCGAGCTTTTCCAAATTGAGACAGATACTGAACGAATTGAATCTTTGAATGAGAACGCCGTATGTTATGGGAAGACTTCCATCATGTAACAAGGTGTGGCTTGCACTACCAATCACGTATTTTGAAAAGCAGTTTTAACAAATGGAAAAATGTTTTGTTTTAATTTGAAATACGAGCTAATTAGATATGTACATGACACATTTTTTGTTATACAATAAAAATTTGTGCTCACTCCTCTCCTCTGTTGAATATGAGCACGAATTTGATTGACGAGAACTGCGGGTGGATTTGCTGTGTAATATCGAACGAATTGAGCCGATTTCGGTCCGAAGAAAGGATAATCTAAAGAAAAATATTAATTCCCATTCAACATTTTTCTTGCTCACTTCGTGTTATAAATCGAACAACCCAATTTGCGAATAACAACGCATTATTTGCGAATGATCTTCGCTATTCGCGAATAGGATTATTCGATCTAGCAACACTAATGTTGCGCAAATTTGAGGGATGCAGAGTACAATTCTAAGGCTGGAAACCCTGAGTAACTCAGCTATAACTGAACGAGATCTCTACATTCAAAAAAAAGAAGAAAATGTTCAAATGTGGTTTACCATCCATGTATCAAGTTTGGTAGTTCTGGATTCGCTCGAAAAAAATCATGAAAAGGTGCATAAAACTGTTTTGCACCTTGCACCCTCTGAAATTAGCGCAGCATAATTGTGACTAACTTGCTCGATCGTATAATTTCTTCATTTTCGCCTCCATTTCTACTCTAAAGTCTTCCGTGGGAACGAAGCGACTTGCATCTTTTTCTCCCGTGTAAAACCGGATTTCCTTCTGAAATATGCATTCATTAGAGACACCAACAAATAATTTTAATAGCCTTTTAAAACAAAACGCAGAGGGAAATCGCTCATTATTCTATCGTTTGAAATCAACTTATCAATGAGGAGAACACGGTGTACGGTAGTTAAGCTTTATTATAAGCATAATTTATCCCACCTTTTCCTCCCTCCAAGCCCTGTACGCTTCGTGGAAAAAGGTCCGAGCATAGATCGTGACATAGAATTCGATCTTTGGATTCTGAAATGGAACTCTTAATAAATCACCCAAAAAAACCCACTCTTACCGCTAGCTTATCCTTGTACTCCTCGAATGTTTTTTCGAGTTTGAAATGGTCATTGAGTACTAAAACGTTCCAATTTTCCTGAAACAAACAAATATATTTCAGTAAGTATCCACTCCTCAGTACTTCATTAGTAGATTGTACGTCACATATGCTATGCCGGGGAGAGCTCCCCCCGCCTCCGCCCCCCCCCCCCGCCAATTGATAATCGATAGGCTCCGCCCCCTTGATCTACCAATCAATATTATCGATTGGTAGGTCAAGGGGGCGGAGCCTATCGAGTACCGATTGGCAGAGTGGGCGGAGGCGGGAGGAGCTCTCCCCTGCATAGCATATGTGACGTACAATCTACTTTCATTTAAAAAATTCAATTGCTAGCTGTGTTCAATCAAATTTGCAAAGAGCACCTATCGATTTACATTCAGTAACGAGCTCACATTCGTAATTGAGCGCATAACTCTTTTCATGTCATCATTGATGAGCGGAATTTTATCGGAGTGCTCCTTTGACCTGCAATACCACGCGTTCCACTGATATTGAGCTATTTTTGGGTGGAATTCTACCTTCAAAGGGTCGAAAACTCGCGAATCTCATCTCTCAAACTGAAGAAAACCTCTCCAATCAACAAGGAAAGTATTCCAGAAGTCTTTCAACTTCCGCATGTCAAGTTTGGAAAATATTCCTTCACTATGAAACAAATCTATGAAAAGGTGGGAATGTTTTTCTCATGTCTCCATAATATTAAATCAGACTCTGGGCGAAGAACTCAGAGAGAAAAATAGATAAAAATTGTAAAATGTATTTCCCACTTACCAGAAATGAGCGATGAACAAGACATATTCGGAGAAAAATTGATTGCATGTAGTGCAGTAGCAAGACTGCAAAAAGTGATGTTTTTCGGATTTCAAATCAGCTACATGAGAAATGAGTACACTGAACGCAAATTTGCTTGGAAATCGGTTCTCCAAGGTTTTATTTGGTAGAGAATGGTTCTCCGCCCTTCTTGTTCCGCAAATTTTTTCGTTTGGTTGCCGAGACGAAAGAGTTTGGGAACCAGGAGATTGGAGCACTGTATTCTAACAAATTAAACAACGGTGAATCGTTTTCCTAGTAATTTTGCGTTCTGTGTTCTAACTAACCAAGTTTTGCTTGTTGTCCAGAAGTTCGAAATATTCTCTCCAATCTTCGAGTTCACTGAATTCCATCGGTTCGTGGCTGCAATGAATAAATATTTCCTACGAATTACTCTGAGTTTGCAACAATGATCGATGACGAAACTTATTGGGAAGAGAGTAATCACTCCAATCTCAACCAACCTCACTTCCCTTTCTTTCTATACAATTCAACATGTCCCAAACATACATGTCTACCTATATATTTCGAATGTTTTTGATACTCCCGCGAACGGCGTAGCGGTATGCAAAGAAACGATGAAAATACACGATAAGCTGCGGAAGCAAGCGATCGACGTGCAGGCTAGAAAAACAAAGCACTGCAACTATTTAGAGGACGGTATGCAAAGAAACGATGAAAATACACGATAAGCTGCGGAAGCAAGCGATCGACGTGCAGGCTAGAAAAACAAAGCACTGCAACTATTTAGAGTAATTTTTTTTCTGTGGGGTAAAACTGTTTATACTCAATTGTGGGAATTAACATTGCAACCTTCAGCTTTAAAATTTGCGCAGCATAACTTACTTTGAAGTTGGGATCAATAAGTGGATTAGATCTCATAATTTAGTGCACTCTCTCACCATTGGACCGGGCGAAGAGAGAGAGAGAGTGTGAGATGAACAGTGCAAATCCCATGATTTACCTAAATTTTAGACTCTATTCTCACCGATGATACGCCAAGAGGACGTCTTGTACAGCCTCGTGCAATCTCTCCTTTTCCAATTGCAACACTTCGTCTTCTTCTGTCCATGCCTCAGGTCTCGTGAAGTAATAGCTGTGCTTCTGAAATTTTATTTTATTTATAAAAATTTTTTTTTACATTTTTATATTATCCTATATTTTATTTTATCAGCATACACGATAATATTAAATAACGGGAAAACAGCTGGATCGGAAAAAAGATACAGAAAAAAGCTGAAATATTGACCGCGAGACAATGCGACGGAGCGGTAAAGTGATCGAAGTACTCCATATCATTCAATACTTTCTGCCATTGCCAACAGTAGAAACACGGCTTCACTAGCTGAAAAATGAAATTATTTGCGATGTTTCTTCGCCTCGCAACTCAGTGCTCGTGGGGTATGGCTACTTCAGATCTACGACAGTAATCAGCTAGGAAATGCTTAGCTAGTAAGCAGCGCTACTGCAGCCGGAGTATCTCTGCTTTGAAGCTGATTACTGTCTTCTAGCTCAAGTTGCTATACCCACGGGCACTGAAAAAAATGCAAAAACCTACGTGGTTCGTTAGGGAAGAGTATATCATTTCGTAGATTTGAAAGATAACTTCCTTCCCCAAGTTGTTCACAGGCAGGAATGATGCTGCAATACACTTTCTTCATTACATCGACGGAAAATTAAGGTTTTAAATGTTCAATTTAAAAAATTCGAGACTTGTAGGAGAAATATTGATTAAAACACTCACATTTGTCTAATGGGAATCGGGCTTGGAGCTGCTTGAGTAACGGAGCACACGACGGGATGTCTGTCTGCTAAGTATCTATCAATTTTGTTTATTTTAAATATCTATGTTGTAAACTGTACGAAGCTGGACGTCCCGAAACAAGAGTGATAAGATCAAAGGCTTGCCTGGTAGAAGAAGAGTAGACTAAAATCCAATCCCTCCGGAGTCATCGCCTTTCGTATGCAATCGTGGCTAAATATGACAATTTGTTTGATAGAAACATTCAATTTCTATTCATGTTCAATACAGAAAAAAACTCACAATTTTTCCTTGACAGGGGCAATTTGGGGAGGAATCGACGATTGCATGTCTTCCACTTTCTGCAATTGTGTCTCTTTTTCAGCATCGACGGAGCTTCTATCCTACACCGAACTTTCATAGGGCCATGATTTAGTTGATTGAATCGGATTAAATCAATTCAATCAAGAGCCGTTTGTCTATGGAGAGTTTGGGTATACAACTTTGGCGAAAACTAGCCGGGATGTGTTGAGGTTAAATACACTACGCTCTATGCGTACACTACGCTCTATGCGTACACTACGCTCTATGCACAGTTCTGGGTGCAGGTTCGGTCCAGGGGGAGATCGGTAGCTGGCTCCGGGTTCGGTCCAGGGGGAGCTCGGTAGCCTGCTCCAGGTACGGTCCAGGGGGAGCTAAGTAACCTACATAAGATTTGGTCCACGGGACCTCGGTAATGTTCTTCAGGAACGGTTGAGGGAGTACTCGGTACCTTGCTTTACGTTCGGCCCAGGGAGGAGGTCTTGGTAGCCGGCTCCAAGTACGGTCCAGGGGGAGTTTAGTATGCTGGGGAATGTTAATCTCTAGAAAGAGTACTGGCTTATTCCGTTGAAAAAAGGCTCGTGAGGCTGAGAGCGATCGAAAAAAAGTTGAAAAAAAAAAAAAAAAATGCGGCAAACGTTTTGCCCGCGGCGGGATTCGAACCTGGGGGTCTCGGATTGTAAGTCTGGCGCATAACCCACTTGGCTATGGATTTGATTAATTAAATTTTGTAAAATTCAAAATGTTTTCTGATGGGTTATCATATGCAAAAGGATCCGAGGAGATAGAGCGATTATGAAGCGACTTATAACGCTTCCCGATACACGATTCCGAGCCTCCAGAAAGGGGTCAGGGGCGAGAGAGTGTGCCAAAGTGAGAGAGTACCTCTCGATTTCCCTTGCTCTCTCGTTTCAAACCCCTTCCTGCGAGGTTTGCCGGCATGAGGAATGATTTGGAACGAAATGTGTGAAAATTTCATGAAATCGCGTGAAATCAAGTGAAATCAATCGATATTTCACTTCAAAAATCGGCAAAAGATGCTCAAATGTGAATCTCGTTACTCAAAAATGGGTTTGGGCCACATTTGACACTTGCAAAAAATGCGGCAAAAGACTATGCACCGGCGGGGATCGAACCTGCGACCGTCGGATTTGAATTCGAGCTCGCTACCGACTTGGCCATGGAATTATCGATTTTTTGTAAATAAATTTTGAAATGTTTTCTGATGGGTTATCATATGCAAAAGAATCTGAGAAGATTGCTTGAGTTTAAAGCGATTTATAGCTAAAAAACGAAAAAAATGTCCGTCACGCGGAAGGAAAAAAAAAACATACCAACAGACAGACATTTCGATTCCCTAGTAGTGGAGGAATCACTCTTTATACGGCGCTTGATTGAGTTGATTTAATCCGATTCAATAAATTCAATCATGGCCCTATGATAGTTCGGTGTATGATAAACGAAAGCCTGACTAGGATCAGGACACGCAGGTCTCATTTCGGCCGCCGTTCAAAATTTTTTTAAAAAGTTGTAGAAAAGCAACTTTCCCACTGCGTTCTGGCCTTTCTCATCTTTTCACCTGAGCTTTCAGAATGAAAATTCTAAGTGGTCCGACTGGTCATTTTAGGGGGTCAGCGCGGTCATTCTGGTGGGAGACCAAACGCGATGGCCCCCCTTAACCAGCAGTCTGACCTTGACGGATCAGGCAACAATAAATGCGTGATAAGCCTCACCTGATAGCACGACTCTGCAGACTTCAAATTAGATGCGAGCTCACCGGGACTCGAACTCTCAACACTGAAATGAACACAATCAACGAACCAGTAGCAAGAGGGAGGCTCACTGTTTAATGTATTCATCTCCCATATGCATATTCAGTATCATGGTAAGTGCGTGTAGGTCGGACAGCCATGGTCCATCAAACTCCGGCGTGACTCCTCTCATAATCACCTCAAGTTCACCAATTCTGCGTGGTAAAATCAGAGCGCAAAGATGATAGAGAAAGAGAGAACAGAACTAGCCGAATACATTCCCCGCTGGCAAATCCATTTTCGCCACTGCTGGGAAGAAAAAATCAGATACGTTTCAGAAAGTTGTGGTATGAACGAGGCATGAAAGTACCTTTCTGTAGTGCTCGAATGAGAGGCAGTGATGCACGAATCCCATTCCTTCAGTGAAGAATATCCCACATGGTCGGCAGAATATCACCAACAAAATTGAACACATTTTTTATATTCATTATCACCTGCTAATTCGAAATAATAAAAAAAGAATTCAATTGAAATTCGTGAATTAGTTTCTGCGAACATTCTCTACACTAGCGCGAGTGTGAAATGGGAGACATCTTCATTTCGCACACTCTCACATCCACCGACCTCACACAACGAATTACTTTACGAGTGTGAAACTCCACATGCTCGGAGCGAGGGTTTGAAACTCTAATTTAGAGAGAAACCACGAGACTGAAACAGATAAAAAGAGAAAATCTTGATGCTCCCTGGTCACATCACGATTAGAGTTATTTTCTTTGTGAGCTGTCGAGTATGCGACATGAACTGCCCCTCCTTCACATTTCGCATTTTACCCACTCCACGACGAGTGATGAGTGAAACTTGCAATAGATATCAACACAGCCGATTCAAGGATGTTCACTCCTCACGACTCACTTCATTGGAGAGATGCTCCAGCAGATCTTTCACAATCAAATCTCCTCGTTCTTTCGTCAATTCCTCCTTACGAATCCACACTGAAATAGAAAAGTTAGATTATTGATACTTGTTGTAAACTAGCCGGGATGTGTTGAGGTTAAATACACTACGCTCTATGCGTACACTACGCTCTATGCGTACACTACGCTCTATGCACAGTTCTGGGTGCAGGTTCGGTCCAGGGGGAGATCGGTAGCTGGCTCCGGGTTCGGTCCAGGGGGAGCTCGGTAGCCTGCTCCAGGTACGGTCCAGGGGGAGCTAAGTAACCTACTTAAGATTCGGTCCACGGGACCTCGGTAATGTTCTTCAGGAACGGTTGAGGGAGTACTCGGTAGCTTGCTTTACGTTCGGCCCAGGGAGGAGGTCTTGGTAGCCGGCTCCAAGTACGGTCCAGGGGGAGTTTAGTATGCTGGGGAATGTTAATCTCTAGAAAGAGTACTGGCTTATTCCGTTGAAAAAAGGCTCGTGAGGCTGAGAGCGATCGAAAAAAAGTTGCCACTACGCCACTTCGTGGCTCCGTGGCAACTTTTTTCGATCGCTCTCAGCCTCACGACCCTTTCTCAACGGAAACGCAGGATACCGTGTGTTGATTTCCCGGGCGTGTTCGAACACGTTTCCGACATCGGATAACACTTTTCCTGTGATCCCCGACGCTCTGCGAATCAATTGGAAACTTTTCAAGATTTTCGATTGTTCATTTAAAACGTGTTAGAACACGTTCAGACACGTTTCCGACATCGCAAAACGCTTTTCCTATGGTCCCCCACGCTTTGCGAATCAATTGGAAAGTTTTCGAAATTTTCGATTTTTCATGTTAAAACGTGTTAGAACACGTTCAGACACGTTTCCGACATCGCAAAACACTTTTCCTATGACCCCCCACGTTCTGCGAATCAAACGGCAACTTTTCGAAATTTTCGATTTTTCATGTTAAAACGTGTTAGAACACGTTCAGACACGTTTCCGACATCGCAAAACACTTTTCCTATGATCCCCCACGTTCTGCGAATCAAATGGCAACTTTTCGAAATTTTCGATTTTTCATGTTAAAACTCGGCAAAACAGGTGAAAACGTGTTTCACGGAACTCAAAAACGTGTTAGAACGGTTTCTGGCACTTGCGAGAAATGCGGCAAACGTTTTGCCCGCGGCGGGATTCGAACCTGGGGGTCTCGGATTGTAAGTCTGGCGCATAACCCACTTGGCTATGGATTTGATTAATTAAATTTTGTAAAATTCAAAATGTTTTCTGATGGGTTATCATATGCAAAAGGATCCGAGGAGATAGAGCGATTATGAAGCGACTTATAACGCTTCCCGATACACGATTCCGAGCCTCCAGAAAGGGGTCAGGGGCGAGAGAGTGTGCCAAAGTGAGAGAGTACCTCTCGATTTCCCTTGCTCTCTCGTTTCAAACCCCTTCCTGCGAGGTTTGCCGGCATGAGGAATGATTTGGAACGAAATGTGTGAAAATTTCATGAAATCGCGTGAAATCAAGTGAAATCAATCGATATTTCACTTCAAAAATCGGCAAAAGATGCTCAAATGTGAATCTCGTTACTCAAAAATGGGTTTGGGCCACATTTGACACTTGCAAAAAATGCGGCAAAAGACTATGCACCGGCGGGGATCGAACCTGCGACCGTCGGATTTGAATTCGAGCTCGCTACCGACTTGGCCATGGAATTATCGATTTTTTGTAAATAAATTTTGAAATGTTTTCTGATGGGTTATCATATGCAAAAGAATCTGAGAAGATTGCTTGAGTTTAAAGCGATTTATAGCTAAAAAACGAAAAAAATTTCCGTCACGCGGAAGGAAAAAAAAAAACCAACAGACAGACATTTCGATTCCCTAGTAGTGGAGGAACGGAAATTGTCAACCGAGGCACACAAAAAAGCATCAGGCAAAGAAAAGGCAGAAATGAAGTGACCTTCTCCTTCAACTTGATGGTCGAATAGAACGAAGAGAGGCCGCATCGACTCCATCCATTTATTCGTCGGACGGTACAAATCTTTTGGACACTGTAATGTAGTGTTGATAGGTCGAATATTCGCAAATACCAAAGGTTATTCCCGAATATTATCATCCGCATCTCCGAACCAACCTCTTTCTCTCGCTCAGAATAAACTTCGAGTGCACATTTCTTCAGCCATGTGTCCTCATTCTTTGTCCATCTATAATAGCATTATTTGGTGAATAGACTTTGAAAGGGGAAACTATGCAACTACCCGCATAAGAGGGAAATGGACCGCTTTTCTGAAGAGAGAGCGCGGAGAATGATCAGTATGGGGGTGTCTCTTGTGCGGGTAGTTGTATGTTACCTTTTACAAAGTCTCTTGGTGAGACCGAAAGCGACTGATAGTGAGTAATTAGAACAAATTACAAACCTCTTCACATCTTCATTGAAATTTGTCACAATCGTTCCACTCTCAAAGTACGCATCGAAATCACAGGATTTCAACACCTGAAAAATATTTTTTAAAGTATCCCATAAACATTTCGCACCTTATCAATGTGGTTGTTGAAATCATCTTTTTCTATGACTTGATGCATAATGTAGTGAATGTAATTGTAGAACATCGATCTGCAGGAATTGCAGGGGAAAACCTGAAAAAATACGCATTGCCATCGATAATGAGAAGGGATTTCACACCTTCATTCTCTTGAGGGCGAGCATTTTGAGTGCTTTCTGAAGTTTGAACGGCCATCCTCCAATATACGACTGGGTCAGAACATCTTCTGAAAAACACGCTTAAAATATTAATTAAAATTGATTATGTGATTTTTTCGGCATGTTTTGCAATGACGTTAGTCAGTCAGTCTTCTCTGTTTTCAAGGCAATCTAAATGTCCGAGAGGACCAAGGAAATTGTAATAATCAATTACGAAAATGCTAACCAATTCCATTCGGTGGTTGAATTATCTTCTCCTTCCACTCATTGGGGACAACATTCCATCCGAGACGTTCCTGTAATCAACAAATGCATTTTTAAAAGATTTTAAAAATTAATTCGGTGAAATAATTTCTCATACCTTGTCCGAATTGAACGCGATCGGCTTGGATTTGGAATTTGAATCGAGGCTCGGGGCCAAACCGTTCGTGAAGAGTTTGGGGACGTTGAGAGTCATCTGAAACATCGGTAGAGTGCGAAATATGATACCACGATCTCTTCGTTTCGTACACTCTCTCATCCATCGATCGGAGTATATTGTGAGAAAAGAAGAGATCGTGGGGTCACATTTCGCACTGATATCTATAATGTGTTGTGTATCACAAATACAATTTTGGCATTTTGCAAAGGACGCCATCAAAAAATTTAATTAGGGCGAACTATCAACTGTTATTCTCAAGAGCAGATCAATTCCTGAACGATTTTCAAACAAATAATGATCCGTAAATTATTTTTATTTATTTCGGAGCTCCTGGAGCCTCATGCCCTAACACGACCGCCTTCGTAATCATACTGAAAAATAAGGGGAAAGAACTACCCACCGTTTCTCTCGATCCTTTTCTCTCGAGTGTTCGTTGACTAGGATGCTTCTTTTCCTTGTTCTCTCCCTCCACTTCAATGACGTTCGTGACCTTTCTTTCCTCTGGCGGCATCGGCGCAGCCGACGGTTCTCTCTACAAAACAATAATCATTTCCCTTTATCTACTCCAGAAAGGGGTCAAGCAATCCCCGCTCCTTTGATCGTTTCACCATTCAATATCGCCCCTCTCTTGCCTATTGACATCGAGTGAAGGAAGAGGGCGGAAAATAACAGTGAACAAGTTCCAGAAACCGGAAGAGATCCAAGAAGTAATCCATTTGAATGTTGGACTCACCGATTGGCTCTCAATTTCCCTCTGTTGATCATTCGTGCTCATGTCACTGGTCCTTCGTCCCTCGGTACCGTATCCACTCGATTCCGAGTTTTTCCGACGAGCGGGCTTTTTCATGCTGAAAAATTCAACTGGCGATTATAGACTCACACGATTCCAAACCATTGGAAAGAGATCAGAGCGGGAGAGTGCGCAAAAGATAGAGAGCTCCTATCGATTCTACACGCACGGGGGATGGAGGAGAGAACAAATGTGAGGTTTTTTTCTGATTGGCCAACAAGCTTGCAAGCAAATGAGGGGAATGATTGGTTGTTTGAATGCCACCCCTTTGAATCCGTTGACAGTCAAGGTATTGGGAAGCGACGTCCAAACAATTTCCCGCCAAACATCAATCGATAGGGACGTGAAATACTGAGGATTTGGTAGTTCGGCTCTTCTTAGAGATCAACGAAACATGATCCATAGGAATCACATCTTTCGAATACTCCAGAAAAGCGCTAGGGACGAGAAAGGTGTGAAAGTGAGAGCGACTCTCTCACATTCACACGCTCTCTCGTCCCTGATTCCCTTCTTGGAGTTTTACTGGCGAGCGAAACAGTATTCAATGAATGAGATGCGCAAAAGAGAGAACAGGCGATATTAGGGGAAGTGAGGAATGAGAGAGTGAGGGGAGAAGGGAATCGACCTCTCCCCTCTCTTCTCTCTATTGATCTACTCGATTTGTCTGACCTGAGAGAGATAAACAACAACACGGACGAGAGGTAGATCAAGAGAGAGAAAGTCGAGAGCCAACCTATTTTTTTTAGAGTTTGAAGTCTATTCCTTTCTTCCTGCCTGCCGACCCCTTTCTGGAGGTTCCGTTGTTTCGGCTCTTCTAACGAATTGATTCGGCGCGAAAGTTTTGAAAATTGTGGACAAGGAAGATTAATTTTGATCATATGGGTATAAAACCTTTTTTTTCTATTTTTTTTACTCAACGCACAAAAGTGGAAAATATGTATCTTCATCTAGCTCGCTCTCTTCACCGGTCGGTGGATAAGCGAGTGTGCGAAATGAAGAGATTTACGACTTATATTTCGCACTCTACTTAATATTCTGATGAATGTAATTGTGCGAACTCGAAGGCAAAATGCATCACTAATCATAGCATTAGTGATGATCATCCGGAAAAAGCATAGTAACTGACCGAGACAAGGCACATGCCTTCTCGCTGTACTTTGCTTCCGTTTCTACCCCACCCCTACATGCACCTCTCCTCCCTCCTACACCTTCTCCCCACCAAACATCACTTTTTGATCTCCCTTGTGTCAACCCTGCCCAGATTTTTCTCTCAATCCAATCACTTGCACCTAAAACCAATTTCTCGCCTGATGGTTTGCCTAACATTTTCTACAAAAAATGTAAATACTCATTAGTTACCCCATTAATGATTCTATTCAATAAAACTCTTTGTACAAATTCAGTTCCAGATTTATGGAAAAAGGCAATAGTGAAACCTATTCCAAAAGCATCCTCCAATTCTATTAGCATGTTCCGCCCCATTAGTCTCACATGCTCAGTTACCAAAGTTTTTGAGAAAATTCTCATTAAAGAAATTACTGAATATCTAGATCAGCATCAATTATTTGATACTAGACAGGCCGGTTTCCGTCTAAAACGCTCTATTTGTACCCAACTTGTCGAGACTCACTCGGAATATCTAAAACTAAAATCACAGAAAGCATCATTTGATACAGTATATTTCGATTTTCGGAAAGCGTTTGACAGTATAGATCATCGCCTTCTCCTCCATAAACTTTCCAAATTAGGCCTCTCGAATCACATTGTTTCATGGATTGGGAATTATCTATCTAACAGATCTCAATCTGTACTTATTGGTGATACAATCTCAGTACCAACAACAGTCTCCTCCGGGGTCCCTCAAGGATCATGTATTGGCCCTCTCCTCTTTATATTATTCGTAAACGACATTTCAAAGGACTTTCCTCCAGAAGTCAAATATGGCATTTATGCAGACGATTTAAAAATATACGCAAGTGTCCCTCTTCATTCCCACGAACTCCAGCTAGCAATTGACTCTGTCTTTTCATGGTCGCGCGAATGGAATCTCTCCCTCAACGAATCCAAATGCACAGTGGTAAATTATGGGTCTTTAAAGCCTAGAACACAGTACACCATTAATGGCAATGACCTAATACCGTCTCCCTCAATGAAAGATCTCGGTGTCATTATGCAGCCTTCTCTTAAATTTAGTGACCATGTATCCAAACTTACATCGAAAGCTAGATCCAAAGTAAACATTATGTTTAAATGCTTCTACTCTAACGATCCACTTCTTTATTTGCAATCGTTCAACGCCTTCATTAGACCGCTACTTGAATATTGCACTGTTGTTTGGTCCCCGCGTACTGTAAAACTTGCCAATTTCGTTGAGAACGTTCAACGGAACTTCACCCGTAGAGTCTTCTTCCGTTGCGCCATACCATACTCCCCCTACCCGGATAGGCTAAACTTCCTCTCTATGTCAACACTAGAGCAACGGCGCCTCATTTTTGACCTCCTTTTCCTTCATAAGACGATACATAATTTCTATTCCCTCAATTCCAACCTTCTTTTCAAAATATCCCCTCTAACACGTAATCTGCGGAATACCCATAAGTTGCGCATCGCTCTTCCCTTCGCTGTGCCTAAGTCTCATTCTACGTTTGCCACTAGAACCGTACAACGATGGAACGCACTTCCGGGAGAAATTGTGAATAGTTCGCCAAATGTCTTCCGATCTCATATCTTGAACTTGCCGTCTATCTCTTTCACGTCAGAGTCTCTCTTACGACTCTGATTTGCCCTGCCCCGCTGCACCCCCTAAATCCTGCCCCCCTCTCCCACAACAACCGAATCGTCTGGAGACGACGGACCTCTGCCAACTACTATAACGACGATCAACGACACATAAACGAAGCTAATAGCCCTCTGGCGGAATAAATAATTGTAATTGTAATTGTAATCGTAATAGAATGCATCACTAAATAAATTGTAATCACTAGAGTGCGAAATGCGAGAACACGTCCTCTTCATTTCACACACTCTCTAGACCGGTCGATAGACGAGAGAGTGTGTGAAATGAAGAGACCGTGGTCTCACATTTCGCACTCTACTAATCACAGCGTCGAGTGACCTCTCACTCACAGCTACGAAGGTACATTTCATAAATTTTGTTTGGTTGAAAGATTACAAGGTTTGATACAATTCTTTATAAAAAAATCATAAATAGTTATATGTAATAAAAATATAATCGTTCTCGATATCAATTCTTCTGTTATGCTCTATCGAGAGTTTCCGTTTGCAGGGGAAGTATGCAGTATCCTCAACGAATTTATTCAAAATTAGGATAAACAAACTTTGAATAAATAAATTATAAAATTGTCGAGAGAAAATAGCGAACCTGCACCAGTCTTTGGAATGACCTTGTTAGTTCTTCCCTGCCATTTAGTCCCCATGCAGTTCAACACCACCACGTCCTCAAAGATTACTGTGTATATCTATTTTGAATATATTTTTTTTAAATTGGAGTTATTCGGTAATGATTTGATTTTAAAAATAAAACTATTCTCAATTAATCTGATGAATAGATAGCATATTTTTGGTGCACTCCTCCCTAGGGGGCGTGTAGAGTCCTTTAGTGGCGTTCAAATTAACCTTCCCAGGCAGTTTGGTAAATGATACCGACCTGTCCATTCACATAGAGTTTGTATCCTGAGGGACACGAGACTTGCTTCGGTGTTATCTCCATATCCGCACACGTGTCACAACCAGACGGCCTTTCATCGTCGATCTTCCCGCATGCTGGCGATGGGGCCGATGGAGTAGCAGCTGTTTGTAACTCATATTTTTAGTTGCATTTTAAAAGTAATACAGAGGGAGATCGAATAAGTGCAATTGGAAGCCCATTCCGTGGCCTATTGCAAATATCTACTTGCTCGCGTTCCTTCCAGTTTTCGTGCTCCCTCGCCTTCGGCAAACACATGACACCAAAATGACATTTTGCATGATAGTATCATTTTATAAAGAGTACCAGGAGGAGCACAGTCGGCATTGCGTATCATCAGATTCGAATCGGCAACTTTCGCTCCGAGAAGTGCACAACGCGTGTCGCTGTACGCGTAAGCATCGCACTGCAAGGTTGCTTATGTTCTAAATAAATCGTTTCATTGGATTTAGATACACTATCTCTATCAAAGATCGGTCCATAGCTTTCTAATATGCAAATTATCTCGAAATGTTTTCTACAATAAATATGTGATGACAAGTGGGAAGCGGCAATGGTCATCCTCGTCTTCTACAGTATCTTTTGAAACACTTTTGATATTTCGAATCACGTATCTACTTATTTGTTCAACCACGATGTGATTTCGTTCATGCATATCATATCTCTCACCTTCGGATCCGTATTACACTCGGCCTTGCATTCTGCTGCCGCGCACGGATCGACAACCTTCCGCACCGGACGCGCCGTCGACAGCGACGCGGAAGGCGTGAAGCACGCGGATCCGAGGACGCGGACGAATTGCATTGCGCCAAGGATAAGAAGAAACCTCATCACGCTCCAGACTTGTTTACTATACAGAAAGAAAGGGAAGAGGAACTGAAGACGGAAGCTAGCAAGGAAACAGATGGACAAGACAAATGAATTGATGGGGATTATCACGCCTCTCACGAGAGGATCGAGCTGGGGATGGGAATGAGGCCAAATTATGACATCGAGGTTTTCGTAGATTTGGGCCCTCCCAAGCCTGTCTGATAGCCCTCCGAGGTATTGGAACCCACTTTTCATTTTGTGGGTCGTGGCACCGGGTCGGTCCTCCTGGTACCCAACTTTGACCCCGATTATCTCGGTTGTGGGCCATTTGTGTGAAAAATCATGCCTGAACTACCCCGGCTCATTTTTTGAGCTCTATCGATCCATGTTATTCAATTTTCATGAAAGTGACACTAAACCGTGCTACACTCCGGCTCATGTATTTCAAAAGTGTAGGAAAAAAAGCAGCTGGATTTTTGATATGTTGTAGTCATAATGGCGTTGTTCTCTTTCAAATAAGTGGTTTATGCTGAAAATAGCAGAGGATTGGTGTGTGCTGTGCCGTTTTTCAATTTCGAGATGATTTGAAGTCATAATCATTCAGCTCAGACCGCTGTTATTGAACGAAACATAGACAAAATGATGCATCATTTCATTCATTTCATTCACCGCGCTCGAAAGTGAGCGGTTTGAACTGTGTGAAATTGACTTCAAATCATCTCGAAATTGAAAAACGGCACAGCGCACACCAATCCTCTGCTATTTTCAGCATAAACCACTTATTTGAAAGAAGGCAACGCCATCTACAACATATCAAAAATCCAGCTGCTTTTTTTCCTACACTTTTGAAATACATGAGCCGGAGTGTAGCACTGTTCAGTGTCACTTTCATGAAAATTGAATAACATGATCGATAGAGCTCAAAAAATGAGCCGGGGTAGTTCAGGCATGATTTTTCACACAAATGGCCCACAACCGAGATAATCGGGGTCAAAGTTAATCGGGGTCAACCAGGAGGACCGACCCGGCGCCACGACCCACAAAATGAAAAGTGGGTTCCAATACCTCGGAGGGTTATCAGACCGGCTTGGGAGGGCCCAAATCCACGAAAACCTCAATTTCACATTTTGGCCCCATTCCCAAAACACATCGATTTAGCTCGATCCTCTCGTGAGAGGCGTGTTATAAGAGAGGTGCGTTGCTCAGCAACAAGCAAGAAAACAAAATTTGCATAACTAATGGGATCTGAAAATCAGAGCCCAACAACCGAGAGGAATTCGCAAGATTCTTGTACAAAATCTCTGCAGAAATGAGCAACAAGACGTACTTCAGCACAGTTGCAACAATTGCGAAGCACCTTTACCACGACCCCTTTGTTCAGTTTTCGTCTGTTTTTGTTCTAGGCTACAGTTTCGCCTGATTTCTTGAGAAAACATCATACATGAACAACTATGAGTAACTAGACGGAGATTATGAGACAATGATCATAAGGTAGGTCAGTATTCATTAATCTATCGTTTGTCGGAATTACTGGATTATTGAGTGTGAAAATAGCGTGTCAAAGTGAGAGACAGTGACAGACAACGAGGTACAAATTGATACCAACTTGGGGAACGTCAACTTGAGGCCAGGTTGGGGAATATCTGTCTCGTTGTGTGATTCTCTCGTTTGGCACACTCTCTCATTCCCCTCCCCCTTGATAACAACTTTTGATTAACTTTATGCTAACTTGGGGATGCACACTCGTGCCTGGCTCGGCATGAATTGACTCGAAATTTTGTAGCACAGACCAAACCAATTTTTTTCTCGGTTTCGGATGAGTTTTTAACCTACTTTTGGACTTTCGCGTCCACAACCACTTTCCCCGACTTGATGTTATTATTACGTGGCAGGTGTTTTATTCTTCTTTCCACATGTGCACTTGATATATCACGGATACGTGGGTCATGACGAGTTTATGCAAAAATTGATGACAAACAATTATTTTGCAATCGAGAGATCTTTCACTTTTCGCTACTGATCTACTATCACAACTTGTACTCCATTGTCGATTGCACCAGATTGGAACACTTTATTCAAATAACATACTGGCTAATTGAATTCCTACAAATATCAAGAAAAATCGGCCGTGTGGAGTCGTGTTCTCATATTTTCTTGCAGTATGCTGCAAATATAAAATCATTTCTAATCCTTGAGAATGTATCATACCAGATCCGGTGCAAGGCACGGGTTTACCGTTATCCGCCTTCCATTCACTCCACACGCAATTCAACTCAATCACATCCTGAAAGACATTATGTCTTGGAAATATCGTCCATTCTCTCGTTTCACTGTTGATTGACAATCTTCTCACAATTAGCCCTCTTTTTTTCTTTCCCGGCCAAGCATCGTGCAAAGGAAAGGTTACGGTATTGGTTCTCCGTGTAGGTCTCATTTACTCTTGGCGCACCTGTTCATCGTAATATAGTGCGTATCCGGTAGGGCAGTACACTTTTTTCGGTGAGAAAATGGGCGTGGCGTCGCATGTCGTGCAGCCGGCCGGTTTTTTCTCGATGATGTTGCCGCATCCACCAGTACAAGCTGTTTGCAAAGAATATTATTAACTAATTTATGACTATGCAATATAAATGGGGAAACCTTTGGATCCCCGGGGCTCTGAGCTTTCTAAGAATGCTATTTTTACTGGAAAATACTAGGGAGATGCGTTTTTAGTTGTTTCAAATCGCTCTCTGACATTCAAGATATTGTTGTTGCATACCAGTTGTAGTCGTGCTGATAGTTGTTGTAGTGGTGGGAGTCGTCGCTGAAATACTCTTTTTAGTCCACCAACCAGTTATTTTTTTTGATTCCGAATAAATAAAATGTACCGGGAGGGACACAGCCTGTGATTCTTATCATCAGATCCGAATCGCCCACTTTCGCTCCGAGTAGCGAACATCGAGTGCCGATGTAAGAGAACGCATCACACTGCAATCAGTTTTATTTTCCCCTAATCCCAGTTTATTTCAAAATTGGTTTGAACCCATATTTAATAGCCATTTTCCCATGATCTACATTATAATTTTGAGCGTTCACTTGATATGAAAAGTTACAACTCCACTTCATCGTATGACACTTTATAAATATTTTTTTCGAAAAATACTCTACACCGGGTACCTTTGCATCCGCAGCGCAGGCGTTCTCGCATTCAGTAGAGGAAGCGGACGGATCGATTAGCTTCCGCATCGGTCGCGCCGTCGACAGCGACGCGGAAGGCGTGAAGCTCGCGGATCCGAGGACGCGGACGGATTGAATGGCACCCAGGATTAGAAGAAACTTCGTCATCCTCCGATCGGTTTTCTTTTAAGAGAAAGATGGGGATTTTAAGAAAGGAGTTTTTAGAGACGCACCGGGAGACAAAAGAATTGAAGGAGGGGGAAACTAAGGGTGTTGCTCATTTGAAATTAGCGTCGAGAAAGTGAGGAGGACTTTGAATGGGCTCAACATTTCAATGGCCGACAAGCGGGGGAGTTTCGCGAGATTCAAAGAACTGCACACCTCTGGTTTCTCTCCACCAGTAGTACCACTAGTATCTCCACCAGTTGCTCACATATAGGGTAGACTACTAGTGCGCGCACTGGTGGTACTACTAGTGGCCCCGTCGTACAGGTGGTACTAGTAGTGGAATCGAGCAATACGAATGTGCTTTATCAACCGAATCTCTCAATTATACGATACAATAGTGATGGTACGATGGCTAGTAGAGCTTCTATATGAGGTCAATATCCTTCTTCAGGCGAATAGATAGCTCTTCTTCAATAGCAGCGAAAATAATCAGCCATATCATCGATATTCTCCTCTATGTCTCCAGAAACATTAGAGTAGCCTCTGAAAGGCACATTTTGAAACAAAAAGGTCTAACCTGCATTATGTAGACATAGTACCAACATGGCAATGTAGAAAACCTCCGTATTTCAAGTGAAAAAGAGCGGTAGATCAATCTGAAGACATACTTTTTAATCATGGCAGTAGTAGAACCAACTCACATTCTTATCGAAGACACTCTTGATCAAATGGAGTATCCCAATATTAGGCAGCGATACAGCAAGAAATAGACGTGACAATCGATAAACCAGCCAAACAATTGAAGAAAACGTTGAAATGTGCAATTCCGCACTAGCGCATTTCTTGAGCGCGCCAATTCACCTAGAGCGCGCCAGCTGAACTGATGGTACTACTAGTGGATGCAACTGGTGGTACCACTGGTGAGATGAGACTACGAAATGCCCGCCTCAGCAACTGGTGGTACTACTCGTAGAAGCCGCTGCACTAGTGGTACTACTGGTGGAGAGAAACCAGAGACTGTGCAGGGGTTCACAGCATTCGAAACAGAGTCGGTGAGAACAAGTTAGAGAAAGAGAGAGATAGCGAGAGAGCACGCCAAATTAGAGGGCCCTCTGGTTTTCGCCCACCAGTAGTAGTACCAGTGGCTCTCTCACATTCCCATACTCTCTCGTTTTCCACTAGTTGCTCACCTATAGGGTAGACTACTAGTGGAAAGTGAGAGAGCGTGGGAAATTGAGAGGGCTACTGGTACTACTACTGGTGGACGAAAATCAGAGCCAGACAGCGAGAGATGTTCTTGGCATGGTGCCAACTGGATGCTATGGGGCGTGCGGCAACACTCTTTTCGGTTGCCGGAATTCCTCCACTTATAGGAAATCAAAATGTCTGTCTGTTTGTCTGTGTGTTGGATTTTTTTTCCGTGCGCGTGACATTTTTTTCTCGCATTTTCCGCTATAAATCGCTTCAAACTCAAGCAATCTTCTCAGATCCTTTTGCATACGATAACCCATCAGAAAAAATTTCAAAATTTATTTACAAAAAATCGATAATTTCATGGCCAAGTCGGTAGCGAGCTCGAATTCAAATCCGAGGGTCTCAGGTTCGATCCCCGCCGGTGCATAGTCTTTTGCCGCATTTTTTGCAAGTGTAACAAGTGGCCTAAACCCATTTTTGAGTAACAAGAAGCATATTTGAGCATCTTTTGCCGAGTTTAAAAGTGAATTATCGATTGATTTCACTTGATTTCACTCGACTTGAAAAAATATTCGCACATTTCTTTGCAAATCATTCCACATGCCGGCGAACCTCATAGGAAGGAGTGTGGAATGAGAGGACAAGTGAAATCAAGAGGGACTCTCTCACTTTGGCACACTCTCTCGCCCCTGACCCCTTTCTGGAGGCTCGGAATCGTGTATCGGGAAGCTTTATAAATCGCTTGAAAATCACTCTTCTCGGATCCTTTTGCAACAGACCAAAATCCCTTGCAAATTTTACAAAATTTAATTGACCAAATCCATAGCCAAGTGGGTTACGCGCTTGACTTTCAATCCGAGCCCCAGGTTCGAGCCCCGCGGCGGGCAAAACTTTTGCCACATTATTCGCAAGTGTCAGATGCCCTTCTAGCACATTCTTGAGCAGTGTGAAACACGTTTTCACCTGTTTTGCCGAGTTTTAACATGAAAAATCGAAAATTTCGAAAAGTTCCCAATTGATTCGCAGAGCGTGGAGGACCATAGGAAAAGTGTTTTGCGATGTTGGAAAAGTCTCTGAACGTGAAAAATAGAAAAATTCGAAAAGTTGCCAATTGATTCTCAGAGTTTTGGGGACCATAGGAAAAGTGTTTTGCGATGTAGGAAACATGTCAGAACGTTTTCTATTTAAATGCACTGCATCTTGCGTTTCCGTTGAGAAAGGCTCGTGAAGTTGAGAGCGAAGCCAGTACTCTTTCTTAAGATTAACATTCCCCAACATACTAAATTCCCCCTGGACCGTATTTGGAGCCGGCTACCGAGTCCTCCTCCCTGGACCGAACGTCAAGCAAGCTACCGAGTTCCCCCTGAACCGTTCCTGAAGAAGGTTACCGAGACCCCCTGGACCGAATCTTAAGTAGGTTACTTAGCTCCCCCTGGACCGTACCTGGAGCAGGCTACCGAGCTCCTCCCGGACCGAACCTGGAGCCAGTGAACGACCTCCCCCTGGACCAAACCTGGACCCAGAACTATGCATAGAGCGTAGTGTATTTAACCTCAACACATCCCGGCTAGTTAGTTGTAAGCAACAGCAACGAATTTTTTATTACGAGGCAATCTAATTTATGAAAAATAATTGTATCAATATTTAAAAAAAAAAAAAAAAAAAGATAAATATATCCCTTTTGAGAATTAATTGATTCGAATGCTAAAT
Source organism: Pristionchus fissidentatus (assembly GCA_036245785.1). NCBI lineage: Eukaryota > Metazoa > Nematoda > Chromadorea > Rhabditida > Neodiplogasteridae > Pristionchus > Pristionchus fissidentatus. The sequence continues at coordinate 16,276,439 of BTSY01000004.1, forward strand.
AAAAAATATGTCACCGATGCATATTTTTTGATAAAATCATAGTTTGAAGCAAAATAATAGGAAAAGTCTCCGTTGAACTACCGTTTTTGGTGTTCCATGTCAAGAGATGTTTGAGCAGCAATCTGCCTCGCTAGATGCTAATGAGCTGCAACGTGGGATTGCATAACCCTTCCCCAAGCCATCTAGTTACCTTTTGCAAATATTTTTTTGCTGCCAGTTAATCGCCCCTGAGTGTATGGAAGGTTTCGCACTTATGGGATGAGGGTCCCCATTTTGTAATTCATCGCTGTCTTTTCCCCCTTCTACTGTGAAACTACCTTTTGCAGCCGAATAGCTGCGATTATTACGTGGCAGGCGTTGCAGTCTTTTCTCCACTGGAACGAGCTCATGATGAAGGATCAAGCGTTTTATCACTTTTCGCTACTTAGGTATGTGCCTCATTACATTCCATGATCGATTGCAACGGGTATGTTAGAACTCTTTATTCGTCAAACATTATGTTCTTTCTACAAATTTCAAACCCAAAATTTTTCGTGTGAAGTCATCATGCTCCAACTTTAATGCAGTATGCTGCAAATATATTTTTCAGGGAAAAATATAAGGGAAAATTAGCATACCAGTTCCAGTACTTGTCACGGGTTTAGCATTAGCCGCCTGCCACGCATTTCCACCCTCCCGCTCTACGCAGCTCAGCCCCACCGCATTCTGAAACACGACTGTGAATATTAGTTCTTTGAAATATTTTCTCGATTCATTTAAATTATTCTGTTGAAAGAAATGTCTGGGAAAACTTATTAAAATTAAGCCATTTACACCTAGTGAGAACACACTTACTGAATATATTCTATAGGACGATCGTTTTTCTATTTATAGCACACTCCTTGAATACAGAAAAAAATGGAGCATTATGCACTCAGTGTCACATTCATTATTTTTAGGGAAAGCGAAGGAAGAGTGAGAGGAAGACCATCCCAATGTGATTCTGGGAATGGCAATTTAGACAAGAAAGAGTGGGCGAAATCGAGTATCTCGTGCGGAAGAGCTATTCACCATTATCATGGTCACGCCCCCCGTCTTCTCTTCCTTCGTAATTACTATTCTATTCATTCATTGCTGTGTGAATTTTCCTTTTTTTCGCACCACTTCGTTGTAATAGAGAGTGTAGGTGGTGGGACAGGAAACTGCGCTTGAGGAGAAAGAAGGAGTGGCGCAAGTCGTGCAGCCGTCCGGCTTTTCCTCGCTGATGCTACCGCAGGAAGCTGCATACGAAGATTATTCATAATTATATTTAGCTTTTTTATGCCATTTAATATATTTTTATTTTATTTAGCCATTTTCCATCATTGCGACAATTTGGTTCAAAAAAAGGTGTTCTCTAAATCGATAGGAGATCGAGTAATTATCCTTGCAACTCCCAAAAAACGGCTCTTAAAAGTTTTCATAGATCGAAAAATACAAGGGAGGTTCGCTTTTAGTTACCTCAAGTCCCTGTACGGCAAGAAAGATATTTAAGGTGCCTACTACTTGTGCCCAATTATAAAAAAAATTACACTCCAGTGCCCAATTATTTCATAGCTTCTGGTTCCCGATTTCGGTGGTACCCAATAATTAAATGGTACCGGGAGGGACACAGTCGGCATTTCGCATCATCAAATTCGAATCACTCATTTTCGCTCCGAGAAGTGCACAGCGAGTGCCGGTGTAAGAGAAAGCATCGCACTGCAATCAATTTTAACTTTTTGCTTGTGCCATTTTGGTTAAGCTTCGGCAAATAATTTGCCTTCAATTGTTCGACATGTTGTCAACCGAAAAGTTACAACTCATTTTTTTCATTTACCTCATCAAGTATGGCATTTTTTAAAATATATTTTTCGACAATTTGAATAAATAATGATGTGGCATTGCTTTCGGAAAAATAACTTTTTCAGATCTCGTACCTTCGCATCCGCAGCGCATGTGCTCTCGCATTCAATAGAGGAAGCGGACGGATCGATTAGCTTACGCATCGGTCGCGCTGTTGAAAGCGACGCGGAAGGCGTGAAACACGCGGATCCGAGGACGCGGACGGATTGAATGGCGCCCAGGATTAGAAGAAACTTCGTCATCCGCCCGATTGGTTCTCGTTTGAGAGAAATATGAGGATTTTAGGAAAGATGTTTGAGTAAAGGGAGGAGGAAACTAGGGACGATGCTCATTTGTAACTAGTGTCGACCAAGCAAGAAGGACTTTGAATCGGTTCAACAGTTCAATGCCCAACAACCGAGGAGATTTTCGTGTCTGCACACAAACATCAGGGCTCTGCGTTAAAGGTGGTGTCCCACGAACTTTTGGTCAACTGAGTTCTCACTGTCGGGTTATGGTAATCGGTTTCCAGATAAGAGCCCCGCAAACCGCAAGTTCAGCCGATACGTTTGAACAAAGTTATTCGCGTTTGGCTCTGTGCCAAACTGACCCTGAATGCAGGAATTCAAAAATGATAGGGAGGGATAAGGGTGGACGAGGAGAAAGCGACAGCGCCATTGAAACATGTGAGATGAGGAATGATGGAGCAGGAGATTCGTGATACTCCTTCTTTAAGGCACTTGACGAAATTGCCGAAATTAGTTCCCAGCAACGACGACACATTTTCTACCGCTATGGAAATCTAATTAATGTGAATTAGATATAAACAATGTTTTTAAAATCGAAAAGATTGAAAAAATATGAATAACGATATCAGAATTTATCGATTCAAGGTTTTCGAAGAAAACAAATATACGTCTGTCACCATTGTTCATTTCATCAGAATTTGCTGTTGAAATTCGCAACGAAATTTGTTAAGACAACTTCAAATAGTCTAAGATTTTGAGCGTTGCCGAAACTTTCCGAAATAGACATCAATTGCCGATTTTTTTATTTCGGCGCAATTGCCGATTGCGGAAAAAGTCCTTGCCACACACCCCTCCTGAAATGATTCGAATCAAAAGCTAGTTCTTCACACAGAGATTTCACGATTCCAAAAATAGTTATCCTCTTTTTCGACGACCCTTTCATGAAGCATGTTCTTGTGAGAGAAAGATGTGAATTTTCAGAAAGGAATTTGCAGGGGGCAAAGAGTTAGGGGGGAAACTAAGGGCGTTGCTCATTAGAAATTAGTGTCAAGCAAGCAAGGAAGACTTTGAATGGGCTCAACAGTTCAATCCCCCGACTTTGAATGGGCTCAACAGTTCAATCCCCATTTTCAGTATTCTGAACAATTGTCCATGTCTATGATGCAGTTACTGAAGACTGAAAACAATTATCTTGCATCGCTTTATTGCAGACAGGACAATTTAGTTTTACTACAATATATGCAAAATAAATGTAAGAAATGAAGGTTAGTGGTCGTACTTAGGACAGCTGTTGGCTAGTAATGATTTTAAAATTGCGACGAGATATTTTATCACTGCCTACGGCAATTCGTAATCCTTTCTGTTAAATTTCTCCAGTTTATCCTGATAAAACACATAGATGAGAGCAGAATAAACGCCAGAGGGAGTGACCGAGTCCTGAATATATATTTTTTAATAAAAAAATAATTTAAAACTCAAAATTAGACAATTCGACGAGGAAATAGTAATGGATTGCAAATTGAGGAAAGTAATGAAGATGAATGTTTAAATCTACCTCCAATGGATGATTATCGTATCCAAAGTGAGCGAAATAATCAAATATCTCATTGAATCTGAGATCGCACTTACGACAATATGGAATCTGCAATTCGTTATTTTTTCTAAACACTTTTTCGTAGAAATTGACCAGTAATTAAATTATACGTGCTCGAAAAAAAGCATTTTAGCTCACGGCGTTGTCCTTTTTCATGTGCTCCCATATTTCAAGAAAGAGTAATGTTGGAGGATTGGCTTTGTAGTACAGAATAAATTCCTCCTCCTCCGCTCCAACAAAATCATAACCTGCAAACTCCATCTCGATAAGTAAATATTTCGATTCAAAATTATATTTAATGCAGCAGACAATCAATATGAACTTTCGCAGATTTTGTTGCAGTTTTTAACAACACTCTGCACAAATTATAATATAATATTTTATAGCTACATACCACTTCGCTTGACCAAATTCCGGAATTTAGTTTCCATCTCTTCAACAAATGGTTGATCAGGAACGAGTTTCTCCTTAACAATTCATCTTTTATTTATCAATTTCACACGCTTCTGCAACAACTAATTAATTACTCAGGCCTCATTAGTTTGTTACCTTAGGTTTCATCCAAGTCTTATACGTTTCCACGTGAAACAATCGAACGTAGATCGTAAGATTGAATTCGAAAGTGACATCCTTGAAATATCAATTGGAAAATGATGGACAGTATGAATCTCACCGTTACGATTTCCGTTCCATTCTGAGTCTTAAAACGGTGAAATTGCTTAACGCACTGTCCAAGATCTGGATGCCACTCTTTTCCCTGATCATTTATATTATTATCATTTTCCGACCACTCGTTTAAACCGGAAAAAGCAGAGTGATATCATTGCAAAACAAAACAACCTTTTGTATGGCGCTTTTCAACTCTGCATCGATGGGAGGAAGATGTGAGATGTGTATTTTAGACCTCAATTCATTCAAATCAATAAAGAGCTCCAACTCTCCGTCTGTACAGTATCTATATGCTCAATACTCACCAGAAATGAGAAATGAAAAACTTGTGATAGGTGAAAAATTCATCGCAGACAAAGCAGAAATAAGACTGCAATTAGTAGAGGAATATTTTTTTAAAATTTTGTTATTAAATAATTAATTAAAATTTTAAATTAATTAAAATTAAAATATAAATAATTAAAATTAATCTCCTAGTCGTTCTCCTATTTTCCGTTTCCTATTTTTCTTCGCTAATTTGTCGATAAATACGATGATTACAATACTTGTCCGTGAAATTCCTCGATGCATTTCACGGGCCAAATAAAACAAGATGATTCGCTAATTGGCCCCCAGAGCCAAGGGAAAAAAAATTTTGCGACGCATTATTTCTCTGTGTCATCTTTTTTTTAACAGAAAACAAAATTAAATTGGAATTGTCGATTTTTAGACGAAACGTAATAATTTACCGCATGATTCTCATCGAGTATTTCATCGTATTCTACAGCACTCAAGACACGACCGCCCTTCTTCTCGTGAATTGCACGACTGAAGTAGTCACTTTTTTTTAAATTGGGAAATCACATGCAGTCATCAACCTATCACTTTTCATTGGGCGAGGAGAGAAATAGGAGCACTTGATCATTTTTATTTTTCTATGGAAACAAATTAGTTCGATAGTTTGATGGGAAAAATTGAGGAGTCTCCTATGTCATCTCCCATATTCTCAAGTCATTTCTACCTTTTTCTCACTTTGAACAATCCACAGTACAAACTCACTATTTATGTACACGAATGATTGACTGTATGAAATCATGCAACCTTTCCCTCTCCAATTGCATTTTTTCCACTTTTGGATCCGACGATATGAGATGGTAGCTATTCTTCTGTAAAAATTAGCCTTTTTATTGATTTTCCCTTAGTATTTTTATATATTAAATCATCGAAGACAATGTATTCACGCTACTGAATTCGGTGTGATATTTGTATTGCTTATCTATGACAAGATGCTGGGCAATAAACGAATAAAACAATGATAAATCCAACAAAAAAATTTAAAAAATAACCCTCTCAATATGGTGATGAGTGAGATCAACGACGTGATTGAAGTAATCATCAACAATTGTTAGCTCGACGTTGTCATAACAGTACACACAGCTTCTTTTGCTGCAATGCAATTTACAATTAGCACTTTCGTTTTAGGTTTCTAAAAGGTCTTATCTCGTTTCGGACACTTTTCTGTGGACGAGAGAATATTTTCCCCTGACTTTACCTCTCTTATGTTGCACGTCAACAAAACACTTTGTGGAAAATTAGACGCTCGATAACGATTTCATTTTATATTTTTCTTGCCAATAAAACACACACACCTTATTGTGAAGTTTCCTTAATATCATCTCGTAGATGTGGTTGATTTGGTGGCTCTGTTCCGGAATAGAGGTTCTTAGGAAATAGAAAGGTCCCAAAAAAATAGAAAGGTCCCATGGAAATAGAAAGGTCCCTATAAAATAGAAAGGTCCCATGGAAATAGAAAGGTCCCTAAAAAATAGAAAGGTCCCTTAGAAATAGAAAGGTCCCTATAAAATAGAAAGGTCCCTTGAAAATAGAAAGGTCCCAAGTTCGGGAAAGTGATCTCTCAAAAAATAGACAGGTCCCATAAAATAGAAAGGTCCCAAGAAAGTCTAAAAGTTGTGCTGCAAAATAGAAAGGTCCCAAGATTGCTCAAAAATGATCCGAAAAAAATAGAAAGGTCCCAAGAAAAACCAGACTTAAAAAATAGAAAGGTCCCATCAAATAGAAAGGTCCCAAGAAATAGAAAGGTCCCAAGAAATACATGGTGAAATGGATTTCGAAAAATAGAAATGTCCCAAGAAAGTTTTTAAAAATAATATAAATAAAGATCCCAATACCGTTTAAAAATGTTCGCCAAAAGTAGAAAGGTCTCAATGAAAACCGAATGGCCACATAAATTTGAAAAGGTTCAAAATATATTTTTTTACCAATAATAAATAATTATTTAGCACGGAGGAGCGATTGCGGGCAGTACTGTTCTGAAAAAAAAATATTGACAAAAATAGCAAATGATTCCGATTTATTCTGAAGTAACCTGAAAACAACACGGAAGTTTGAAAAGGTCTCAAGAAACTTTATCTCTAATACATCCCGAATATAAGCGATTTGGTCGCGTAATCTATTGAGGTGCACTGTGTTGTTAGACATCTATGGCAAACATTACAAAAGGATGTATTTTCATCGAAATATGCATAAAAATTTACTAAAAAAACAGCTAAAAATGTGATCTTACTAGTCCTTTGACAAAGTCTCAGATAACGCCAATGATGGATAGCGTCAATTTCCCCAGGTTAAGACAATTTTTTCGATGTTTTTTGACCAAAACCAATGCAGTCACCCCTTTCACAATATTCATGGGTATCTGTTTCATTGGAGAATTGATCCGAAAAAGTCTGAATCATCTTATCTATGACAATATTTATCTCCGAGACTCACAATCAGTTACTCGTGAATCGATCATTTCAGTGGCACCAGCTCAATCTATTATCCCCGTTCCTCCTGGTGTGCCCGTTCAACCGATTGCTCGTTCTTCAGTTGACCCCGACAAAACAGTAGTGCCCGCAATCCCTCCTCCCTCAGTCACCGTGCCAAATTATTATTTATTATTATTTAAAAATATTTAAGTATATTTTGAACCTTTTCAAATGTATGTGACCATTCGGTTTTCATTGAGACCTTTCTACTTTTGGCGAACATTTTTAAACGGAATTGTGATCTTTATTTATATTATTTTTGAAAATTTTCTTGGGACATTTCTATTTTTTGAAATCCATTTCACCATGTATTTCTTGGGACCTTTCTATTTCTTTGGACCTTTCTATTTGATGGGACCTTTCTATTTTTTAAGTCTGGTTTTTCTTGGGACCTTTCTATTTTTTCGGATCATTTTTGAGCAATCTTGGGACCTTTCTATTTTGCAGCACAACTTTTAGACTTTCTTGGGACCTTTCTATTTTGCAGCACAACTTTTAGACTTTCTTGGGACCTTTCTATTTTATGGGACCTGTCTATTTTTTGAGAGATCACTTTCCCGAACTTGGGACCTTTCTATTTTCAAGGGACCTTTCTATTTTATAGGGACCTTTCTATTTCTAAGGGACCTTTCTATTTTTTAGGGACCTTTCTATTTCCATGGGACCTTTCTATTTTATAGGGACCTTTCTATTTCCATGGGACCTTTCTATTTTTTTGGGACCTTTCTATTTCCTAAGAACCTCTATTCCGGAACAGAGCCGATTTGGTTATCATCAAGATCATGAATTTGCAAAAATGCAGCTGCAATTAATTGTTAAATTAAAGGGATATCTGCGATTATTGATTACTGATGAATTCTGCATTTCCTACGAGCTTCATTCGTTATATTTTTCGACCGTCTTTTCGTGTATAGTGTAGTGTCCAACGAGAAAAGGAATTGCGGGACCGCGAAATTTTCAATTTGGCCAAATTTGAGCAGCTACGGGCACTTGATTTTTCTGGAATCGGGGTACCCCCTCGGATCCGAAGGGGTCGCTCACCACTGGAACCATTGTTCAAAAATATAAAGAATCGCCTTTCCCCAATGAAATCGTACACCTACGGGGCAGTTCACTCTTTTTCTGATGAAAATCCTGAATACGAAAATCTCAAAACTGACCGATTCCTTGAAGTTCAATTCATTGAAATTCTCGGTGACCTCTCGCATCCACGTGTATCTAAATTGAACGGTAGATGAACCACACAGAGGTTTGATTTGTTGATAGTTATTTGTAATCAAAACAATCTAGTCATGATTATCTCACTGATCGGGTGTTTCGAGGGCCAATTTGCGAGGAATCCAATACAGCAAGGGCGCCACTCTCTGTAAAGTTCATCATCGTCGCCCATTTGGTTGTTCTTTCACCTGGTAACATGACTCCGCCCATCCAAAATTCGATTTTAGCTCTATTGGATTTGAGGATTCGATACTAAATAAACCAATTTGTATACGCAGGGAAATGAGTTAGATACTCACCTTTTCACATAAGCTTCAGAAAACATTCGATTCACGAAAATTGTGAGTGCGTAGAGATCAGAATTGTAAGAACCGTCCAATGGGGTTTGGAGAATCTGAGGAAAATACTAATTAGAAATATAAGCCTAATTGTATCCCCTTCGGCTATTACCTTTTGGGGACTCTTTACTTTAGGGGGCAAGCCCCGCCTCCTTCCCATATCACCCCTATCCCTCCACTATCACTCCTCCTTTCCCCTCTTGATCTCTTGACCTACCCCTCGAGATGGGAAAGGGGCGGGGCTTACCCCCTAAAGTAAAGAAGTGCCACCTTTTGCACGCCAATGATTAATTCAACAATGACTAGAAATGGAAAACAAAACTGTTGAACGTCTTTAGATCAGTTTGACTTTTTATATTTTTTTAAACAACAGTAGGCGCTGGTACCTTTCTGTAGTGTGTGTAGGAGTTACAATGATATATAAATCCACGTCCATTAGGGTAAAAAATGTTGCACATTCTGCATGCTATCGGATGCTGCAACAACAGATAGTAAATAAATTAAAATACAAATATAAGTGGGAAAATTTGAATGCACAACTCACTCCTTCCGAAAGATGATCTTCTAAATCCTTTAAGATATCGGCACCTCGCTCAAATAAGAATGTCTCCTCTCGAGCCCAGACTGAAATTACATAATTTAATTACAGCTTACACAGTTAAAAATGCAAAGTTCATTTTTTATTAAGCCATAACGTTGGAATGTTCGCTTATTTTTATTTGCTGCGTTTGACGGCAAGTCATTTCGACTTTTAACCGGCAATTTTAAACAAAAGTGAAAGTTTTGTTTTTAAATGTTGTATTGCAGTACTATTTTTCGTTAAAAAAAATATTAGGTGTGAATTCTCACTTCCACCGTCATATCGATCATCTAATTGATAAAATAGAAATTGGCGTGACTTCAGCCACTCTTTAGTCGGGTGAATAAGGGACGAATTAATCTGCAGAGAGAGATCATTATTCCTTATTGACATTTTTTTCCATAAGAGGCTATTTTGTACCTTTGAAGGCACAATTGAAACATATAGTTAGTTGTAAATCATTTCACTGGCAATCAACAGAACAGAAAATATATCTGCGGAAATTGATACCGTTATCGGTATATACCTGCATACAGTATTCAATGTCCATATTTGAGCATCTATTATTTCAATTTTCCAATGATTTGCGATAATTATCCCTTGAAAGGTAGTACCTTTTTGGAAGGTAGTTTAATCTCCTCACAGTACTTAAGGCAAATACTCTCGTTGAGTGCCCATCTACAATGTTAATATTGATACAGCGTTGATAAAGGTATACAAACCTATCGACATCTTTTTCGAATTTGCTCACAATATTTTGAGAATCAAAGTAAGCATCGAAATCGCAGCTCGAAATCAACTAAATTGCAACGATTGAATTATTTTTTTAATAATAATTTATATTCCCTTAATTCTAGTCTTACTTTCAAATGATTCTCGTTAACCATTTTCAGGTTTCACCTGTTTCATGTGATAATCAGAGTCCTTCTTCTCGTGTACATGATGCATTAGAAAGTGGATGTAATTGTGGAAAGAAAATCCGCAAGTATGACATGAAAACACCTGAAAAAATGTGACAACTCGGAATTAGAGAGAATCGATCACCTTTAATCTCTTGAGAGCGATAAGTTTGAGTTCTTTTTGCAAGGATGACGGCCATTGGCGAATATTTGCATGCTTGACTACCTCATCTATAACAGTAATAAGGGATTTTAAACACTATAGACAGCTGGCAAGTGAATTTACAATATTTATGTATTATTGTCTGACTATTTTGTTGTAGCGAACACCCTGAACTTTTTTCTCTCAAAAATCGCAAAATGTGACTTTTTTACAAAATGTGACTTTTTTTTAGTAAAAAAATGATGAAATAGCGCTGAAGCCGCTGCTCTTTAAAAAGAGCCTCGAGAGAGGAAAAAAAATCGGAATTTCTCACCAATTCCATAGGGTTCTTTAATTTTCTCCTTCCATTTATCAGCGACAAACAGTTCATCCTTAAATTGATCATTACATACAAAATCAAAACGTTCACCTTCATTTCCTTTCAATTTTCTAAAATATAATGGACTTACCACGATAAAATTCGGTACGGTGTCGTCATCATCAGATAATTCAGATTGAGGTGGAAAATGGGCGGATGTAGAAATATTGTTTGTGGAGAGAACAGGAACATCCGGAGACTTCTGAAAAAGAAACAAGATAATTGCAATGAAAAATTGAGGCGCCTCTTTAGAAACTGTTTGGGAACCCTTGGTATTAGTTTGATCTCTTTCTCTAACAATAAACAGTTTTGTATTGCCGATTAGCTTTGACATGTGACTATTCAACTACTCGCATAAGAGGGAAATTGTCCGTTTTTCTGAAGAGAGAGAGAGAGAGTGCGTAGAATAATGTTTGTGAATGGTATAGTTTCCCTCTAATGCGGGTATTTGTATAGTTACCACACAAAGTCTATTGCCGATACATCGCGCAAAAGCACAGTTATTTTTATTTCGAGGAATACACGATAAATCGACAAACTACTGTTGCTGCTGATAATAGTTGCTGATAATAAGTGGCAAAGCTGGACAGAATGGCTCACCTTTCTTCTTCTTGCGACCTTTTGAGGTCTGTGAGTAATCTTCTGCACTTTATCTTCATTCATCACTGCATTGTTAGTAATCGCCTCTTCATATTTAGAAGTCGAAGCAATCGATTGTTCTCGCTGCAGTTTGATTTTTTAAAAGATATTGTATGGACATCAGAGAGTTAATAGATACCTACGAACTCTCTCACATTTTTACCCACCTCTAGAATCACCGGTCAAGTAGCTTGAGTCACCGACTAGTGGCCGCCCACTAGGCGGAAGGCATAATCTGCTCGACCACAATTGACTTCTAGCTCATCCCCATTTTGGATACTAGTCCATCCAACCAACCACTAATCCAACGACCAATAAATAAATTTTTGATCGGCTACAATTCTGGCCACCAAATGTTAGTAGTCCCATCAAACGATCACTAGTCCGGCAACCGGTGACTCGAGATACTCTCTAGCACTCTGTCACCCTCAGTAGAGTGAAAGAGGCAATTACATGAGCATGAATGATGAAAATACATTTCACACTGACCGGTCGACTTCCAATGTCCTTATGTTGCTTCCTTACAATCGGGTCGGCCCGTCGTACGATTCCACTTGATTTCGAGTTTTTCCGACGAACTGATTTGGTCATACTGAAAGGCGTACGAATGTGAATAGGAGTGTAGAATATCCGAATGAGCAAACCAAATTAACGGATACAACAAACACGCTCGAATGTAACATAAAAAGCGGAAAGTTATCTATAATTCTCCGTTATCAGGTCACGGTTCGAACGAAAAAGGCGCGGAATGGGGAAGGGGCGAAAAGAGGGAGTTGAAGGGGAGGGAGAGTGAGGGAAGAAGGGAATCGACCTCTCCCCTCTCTTCCCTCGATTGATCTACTCGATTTGTCTGACCTGTCTGAGATAAACAACAACACTATGGAGAGGTAGATCAAGTGAGAGACATTTCACAATTACGATCCCTTTCCGAATGACTCTAATTGCTTGCAAATATTGCTTTCTTTTTTTCGGCTGGGGAATTGTTTACATTTAGTTAGCAACACTATCTTCTGGTGGGGCACAATTGACATAATACTTCTGCTAGTTAGAATGCTGAATCATAGCCATACGAGTACATGAAGGGTTGGATAATCCTTCCACAGTAGGGACCGAGGCACACCATCCAGTTGGCACCATGCCAAGAACGTCTCTCGTTGTCTGAGAATCTCGTTTGGTGCGCTCTCTCGTCATCTCTCTCTTTCTCTAACTCGTTCTCGCCGACACTGTTTCGACTGTCGTGCGAGGAGGGACAAGAGGACACTCGATAGTTTCTTCTTTTCATGTGCTGTATAGAATTTTGTCAGTCTCTCTGACAGTTATTCAAATCTTCTCCTGAGGTACTCATTGAGGCAGTATTTACATTGCATCTTTGAGAAAATTGGGATGAAAGAGAATAACGACGTGATGAGCAAAATACTGGAGGAAGTAGATGAATTTAAAGTAAGTTCTTCTGATTTTTCTTCGTCTCGTTTTGTCTCTTTTCTTCTGCCTTTTCTTGATTCTTTCGAAGAGAGGAGTTTTCCCTCTGCCGTTGCCAATGACTACTTGCCGCCCCCATTCTTGACGAACTATGATACACGGATCATGCCGAATTTGTGCGAAAATCGAAAGAAAGGCAGTTCCTTAAAATTCGAGTCATCTTTCAATTTTTCTCTTCTTACAATTAGAGGCTTATCACCATTTCTCTCTTGGTTTAATTCACCGGGTCCATTAAAACACTTTATTCAAATAATCACAAGTTTAATCGCCAATGATCCAATCACAATGTGATTTCGTCGTTGTCTTCATTAGTCTACAACACGGCAGTGCACTGAAAAAAATATAGCAACGGTTAATCTAAAATTTGAAAAAGCTAAGAAGACAAAAAAATTGTACCTTTTCCGGTGTTCGCAACGGCTTTGCCTCCGTCCCCCTGCCACTTTCCCCAGACACACTTCAACTCCAGAAGTTGCTCAAAGATTACTGTATTTAAAAAAATATTTTACACAACTATACAGTGGTATTCCACTTTCATCGAAACGATGAAATAGATTTTCTTTATATTTCTACACTTGCCGTCGCACTTTTCGCAGGTGTATCAAATACATAGATTAATTTTTTCTTCAAACAAGTTATCGGTAAAGGAGGCGTCTAGGTAAAGTCCTTTTGTGCAGAAAAATTCGTCGTAGTTTTATTGTATAAGAATTTACAGACCTCATCGTTGTAGAAGAATGTGTATCCTCCGGGCGGGCAGTTGACTTTTGTCGCGGAAATCTCTGGGACCGCACATGTAGGGCATGGACGAGGTCTTTCGTCTATGATCTTGCCGCATCCTGTCCCCGTTGCCGCAACTATTAACAAAAAAACATTAAAATATATATGAAAATAAGTTAAAATACATTGGGAGATCGAATTTTTGTTATTGCATAGCGACAGCGCACATTTGCCACAAGAATGGTTATCCAAGGCTTCATTTCTTCGAAAACGGTTCTCCCACTCCATTAATTCCCACGTACGCTTGTTAGCGTACCGTAACGCGAGAGTGCGTGGAATAAGGAGAGTAGGTAGCCGCTTCCGAAAAAAACCATGGAGAACCGTGTTCCTTATAAAATCTGTGCGGCACACTAGAGGGTGGGGGTACCACATCATTGAACAGGCCGGTCAAACATAAAGAAAGGGCTTTGGAATGAGAGATTATGTGAAATCGAGAGGCACTCTGTCACTTCCGCACACTCTCTCGCCATGACCCCTTTCTGTAGGTTTGGAAACGTGTGATACTTGCCGGTTGTCGTCGGACTGATAGTGGTTGTTGTTCTCGTGCTAGTGGTAGTAGTTGTGGCTGCAATACTCTTTAGACTGAGCGCAAATTTTTAGAGAACGCTTTTCCAACCTCCTCCATCCTCTCGCTCTCTCGTTTCGGCGATCAAACGAGAGAGGAGGTGGATGAGGAGGATGGAGAACCATTCTCATGGAAACCGAATGAGAACTATTCTCTTAGCAAAATTGCGCTCTGTGTGATACTCCAGAGATTACCCACCAGTTGTCGTCGGACTGACAGTAGTTGTCGGGGTAGTAGTTGTGGCTGCAAAACACTTTAGAGTACATAAAAAAGTGCCCAACGATTTCCTAACTATCGGGTTCCGGATTCATCCGCATCGGAGAAAGAATAATCAATGGTACCGGGAGGGGCACATCCGGAATCTCGTATCATCAAATTCGACTCCGCAACTTTCGCTCCGAGTAGTGCACATCGAGTGCCGACGTACGAGAATGCATCGCACTGCAATCAATTTTTTTGATCTATCAAAATCGATATGCAAATTTTTCAGGATGTATTCTACATGCATTTGTTGTGCGTGCCGACTACGAAGCGGCGTTGGTTGAGCTTCGCTTCTTCTTCTCTGCTGATCATGATCATTCTCTGCTTTATATAAAAAACCCCTTGAAGCATGAGTTGTTTCAGTTTTGATAAAACATCCACGAACGATCTCTCACTTTCGTGTCCGCAGTGCAGGCGTTCTCACATTCAGTTACGGAAGCGGACGGATCGATTAGTTTCCGCATCGGTCGCGCCGTCGACAGCGACGCGGAAGGCGTGAAGCACGCGGATCCGAGGACGCTGAGGAATGGGACGGCGCCAAGGAGTAGAAGAAGCTTTGCCATCAGAACTGTTTGTTTACTTTCGAAATAAAAATAAAAGAGAAGGAATGGAAGGCGGAGCTTGCAAGGGATATAGTGGAGCTGAAACAAAGGGTTTGGATGCTCTGGGCGTTGCTCATTTCTAATTAGCCTCGAGCAAGCAAACAGGGCTTCGAATAGCTAATGAGTGCAACATATCAATGCACAACATCTGAGAGGGAAGAGAGAATGGCACGTGCACTGCACGTGTTGAACGCAAAACAAACGCAAGTTTGAACGCTTCCGAAGACGATTCCATTATTTGTGAACCTGCAAAATTTTTTCTAGTATATTAACCTCCCCTTGGCCTCCCAATGGGAAAAATGATAGGTGCCTGCGTATTTCCAATTCAGGAAGCTGTGTGATAATTATAAGAAACAACTACTGTTGCAACAATTTTTATCACTGATTCTTTATCTTTGTAATAACTAATAGGGAAAACGCGAAAACAACGTGAGAAAGTGAGTGAAATACTGACGAAAACAAACGAAAACTATTCAAAGCTCTTCTGATTTCTTTGTCTCCCTCGATTCTTCTTTCTTCTTCTCGTTTTGTCTCTTTTCTTCTACTTTCCTTTCGTCGCTCGCCACTTTTCTTGCCAATTCGAAGATTGCTTCGACCGCCAATCGAGTGGCTGAAAACATATTGAATAACAATAAATGAATGAGGAAAATTATGGGCTAACGGTGTCAAAAAATTGTAAATTCCACATAATTTTACTACACATACGCAAGAAAATCGCTGTAAACATTAGTCAACTACTTCATTTACCTTCATCCTTCTCCTCTTCCAACATTGTGTCGTACTTCCTACTGTTGACTGAGATGGTCCCATTCTCATCTCTAATCGATGCGCTGATCTTCCCAATGAGTTCCGGAAGCTTAAAAAATTGCATCTTACATAATACTTCAAATGCGACCAAAAGAACCTTTTGAATGGATCTTTTGGTTCTCTTCAAAACAACGTCCAGAAAAGCCGCAGAAAACGAGGCAAAATGCGTTACGTGCTTCTGAAAGAGATTTTATCTTCGCCATAAAAACCAGCCATGCCTATTATAGTTTTTACCATAATTCACCAATAATACACTTGTAGTATAGCTATAGATACTGTAAGGTGATTCCAATGTCTAATTATATATTTTCTGACCTGCATGTCTGCTTTAGAGCTAGGTTGCTTGTCAAAGTCGAAGGATGATCGATGTTCGTCCGTTACTTTCCGGATTATAACCGCGGGACCAGTGTATTCCTAAAGTGTAAATTACTAATGGAATAATAATATTCACTTCACTTCGAATGTCCACTTTCATCTCAATTTGTTGTCTCGACAGGGAGAAATTTCTCATTGCAATCTCGATTTCATCAAAGGCCCGCGTCATTCCAAATTGGAAGTTGTCGAGATGTCTGGAATTTTTCTCCGTAAACTAGTTTTGCGAAACATGACTAACCGCAGTAAAGTGCTCCTTTCCCGTGCCTTCCAACGTTGTTCAATAGCCCATTCTTTCTGGAAATTTTCGAAAACGTTTCGTTTTTAAAAGAACAACTCGTCAATAAAACTAGAAAATACAAATCACCTCCAATCCTTTGTCTTTGGCCCATTTGCCAATTTTGCCAAGTTGTTTCTCGGTCAAATCTTGTCCGTCTTTGTTCAATTTGATGAATGCTTTTCTGTCTTCCGCAGATAGATCGTGGAAAAATTCTGCCTGAGATTTTGAGCATTAATTATTGAAACAATGTAATTGGTGACACTCACTTGCACAGCGAGAAAACTCGTGAAGAAGAGACAAATCGTGTGGAACATCATGATCGGAAGAAAGGTAGAATGTGCATCGCATAGTGCGATCGGATTTATACAATGAAAACGTGGGAAAGCTGACGTGTTATTGTATCGCACGCGTAAAGGCGAAAATATTTGAATATCTGTTTTGCTCAACAACAAGCAATTTAAAATTGCATCTCTACAATATTGCACCCCGGTCATTAATTTGTCTGTCGTGGGCCCGTAGTAGAATTGGTTACGGTATTCACGGAACGAAGATTTTAGTTCCTCAGACCGAAGATACTTCTGGAAAACACGTCTCCACGGAAATTTCATCACGGAATTTCACGGAACGGAAGAAATTTCACGGAAGCCCGAATATTTCATCAAAACACGTTAAAACTTGTGTAAGGATGCTATAAAACATTTCTGAATCGTCGTTTTTCGCTGCATATTTGTTGAGTTCAATAAATCTGCTAATACACTTTATTCAAATAACATAATGTCGAAATCGTGTCGAACAAAACATTGGGAATGCGACTTTGTCGTTGGCTTCATTACAGTCGAAGAACGCAATATGCTGAACGAAGTTATTCATTCTCAATATTAAAAAAAACTTCTAACAAGTAGAAATTGTGTACCTGTTCCAGTGTTAAGAACGGTCTTGCCTCCGTCCCCCTGCCACTTTCCCCAGACACAGTTCAACTCTACCAATTCCTCAAAGATTACTTTTGAAATTAAAAAATATATATATATATATATTTCAAACCATTAAGTGATTCTGCAGCGAAAACGCTAGATTTCTTTCATCTACTTAGATATTAATCTATCATTAAAGGGACCAGGCAGTGAAATAAATAAGTTATTTTTATATAAAAGAAAATTCTATTCCCGGATGAATGCTAAAAACCGCATATTTTTGGGATTTTTTGAAATTAGTTATGTATTTTCAATGTTTCGCCCTTTCACAAAGACAGGTTACGGTAGCGACTACACCACAATTCATTTCTCTAAAACCAGATATTTTCATGAACCTTCGTTGTGCGCAACGATTCCGGGAGTGTCCAAAACCAATGCGTTCCTCTTTTTATTGCATTATCTAATCATCCGACCAATTTAAATTGCTTTCTGTCTTTTCGGAAATTGGCGACGCACCGTTCCTGAGGATAATTTCAAATTAAAATAACTAATTGTAAAAAAATGCTAAAAATTTAGTTTTTTCTTAATTTTTCATTAGATCATAGTGAGTATAGTAAATTTAAAATCTGTTTTTGCACGCAGCCTGGTCCGTTTAATAATCTTTCCATGCTTGCCGGCGCACGTTTGGAAGTGTAACAAATATATATTTTTTCTCTCGAACGAGTTGTCAATTTCAGCAAAGGGAGTGTCAGGAGAAAGTCCTCTAGTACCGAAGAAATGCAGTCGCTCAGAGAGTGACAACGCTACTATTTATTTACATGAGAACCGACCTCATCGTTGTAAATGAATGTGTATCCGGGTGGGCAGTTGACCTTTTTAGCGGAAATCTCTGGATCGTCACAAGTACCACAGCCACGCGGTATTTCCGCCGTGATCTTGCCGCATCCTGCAGCTGCTAACAGAAAATATTTTAAATCTTTTCCAAAAATTTCAAAAGATGCTACGAGATGAAATAGCTTTCCTTGCAAACAGTGATTGATGATTTCGGGCTCATTTTAAAATTAAAATTGTTTTAACTCGAAAATACTAGAGAGATTTACTTTTACTTTATATCAAGTTCTTATCAAAGACATCAGAGAGTGACCCAGCAGCGTTAACCATTGGAAAATTTCTTTGTTCGAAATCCAATTAAAACGAATAACGAAAACGAGAACTATTCCGAACCTGAGGCGGCACGCTTTGCTATTTGAATATTTTTCTTTTCGAGTGGTCATTTCTAGTACTTACGAGTTGTAGTCTGAGTGGTAGTTGTCACCGTTGAGGGAGTAGTCGTTGGCCTGGCAAATATCGTCTGCGGACCTTTAAATGAGAACTTAATTATCTCATTCCTTGCAAGAACAGTGATAACAATTTCAAAGATTTTACTCCATGGAAAGTAACTGGAATTAAAAATGGAATATGAAGCTGTTTGCGAAAGAATCGAGCAAGGGCCGGCACAGTAAAAAAAATGCCGATTCTCTGTAAATCTGTCATTTGAGGTTATCGAGGGTGCTGATCAAGATAGGCATAATCATTTTGCATAAAAGGCGCCCGTTGGCGCCAGATGGCGCCACGTCAAAATCACATTTTCACGAATATTCCTGTCGCTGATAATGCTAATTTTTTGTTCTTGTTACCTCTTGTGCAGAATTTCACGGCGGTCACGCCTATGTACTTCATTTTGCATGATTATTATTAATAATTTTTAAAAATGCAACTTTTCGCTGAGTCATTTCTGACCTTGTTAATGTACACAGATCGGACCGGCGTAATGAGACGATTTCAAATCTGTATTTTGAGCCAATTTCGTCATAGGAATTTTAATTGAGCTAACATAAACTGTATCGTGAATGTAAGTAAAAGAAGCGATTCTCCCCTCTTACCCTCGACTCCCTTCTCAGCGCCCTCTCACATCCCCACACTCTCTTGCCTTCCCCGCGAATCTCGTCCTCTCGGAAAGGCGAAAGAGCGTGGAGATTTGAGAGAGCACAGGACGTAGAGGTCATTGGAGGGGAGGGGAGGAAGGGAAAACCAACTGTTTTACTTACATTCACGATCCACTTTATGTTAGCTCAATTAAAATTCCTATGACGAAATTGGCTCAAAATACAGATTTGAAATCGTCTCATTACGCCGGTCCGATCTGTGTACATTAACAAGGTCAGAAATGACTCAGCGAAAAGTTGCATTTTTAAAAATTATTAATAATAATCATGCAAAATGAAGTACATAGGCGTGACCGCCGTGAAATTCTGCACAAGAGGTAACAAGAACAAAAAATTAGCTTTATCAGCGACTGAAATATTCGAGAAAATGTGATTTTGACGTGGCGCCGTTTGGCGCCAACGGGCGCCTTTTGTGCAAAATGATTATGCCTATCTTGATCAGCACCCTCGATAACCTCAAATGACAGATTTACAGAGAATCGACATTTTTTTACTGTGCCGGCCCTTGCCGGATCTGCTCGGTTCTTACGCGAACAGCGTCATATTCAAACGATAAAACTTTTTTCAATAATATTTAACTAGTGAGTGAACAAGTTGATATTTTTGTTATGAGGCTCTAATTTTTGCTTTTATCTATTCTTCGAAGTTGTTTAGCACACTCTTATTACAACATTTGAAAAGTTTCCCCTGATCCTCGGTTACGTTTTTATTCCTCGTCATTTCCAAGGATTCAACAAGGTTTGGCGCAGATTGATTATTTGCCAAGATCATATATCATTTCAAAGTACAAAAAGCGGAAAATTTCCTTGCTAGTTAACTTAAAAGTGGCCGCAATACTCTTTACACTCTATCAAAAAGCACCCGATTTCCTTTTCCTGATTTCCTATCCATCTGGTGCCGAATTGGCAAGCACCCCAAAATTAAATGGTACCCGGAGGAGCACAGCCTGTATTTCTTATCATCAGATTCGAATCAGCCACTCTTGCTCCGAGTAGTGAACATCGAGTGCCGATGTAAGAGAACGCATCGCACTGCAATCACCACGATCTGCCAATTTTGCACACTCCATTGGTAGATAAGAGAGTGTGAAATGAGGAGAGCGAGTAGTGAAAGAGAGCGAGTCGGGACTCGCAGTTCGCACTCCAGTATTTCCTTTTTTTTGAGCGTGAACTGAGGGATCAACAAGCGCTCCTCTTTTTTTGCCTGTTCAAGCACCTTTCAATGATTTAATCTTTCATACTCTTACCTTTGAATCCGCAGAACACGTCTTGTCGCATTCTGCTTCAGTCACGCACGGATCGATAACCTTCCGCACCGGACGCGCACTCGACAGCGACGCGGAAGGCGTGAAGCACGCGGATCCGAGGACGCGGACGGATTGAATGGCGCCCAGGAGTAGAAGAAGCTTCGTCATCAGCAGTGCTGGTTTACTTCCGAAATAAAGATGAAAGAGGCGGGAGCTAGAGTGGAGTGAGACAAAGGATTTGACTGATGACGATGCTCATTTGTATTTATCCTCGAGAGCAAGAAAACAGATTTTCGAATAACTAATGAGCGAAAAAGATCAATGCCCAACAATTCAGAGGGCGAGAGACTTGCTTACGTGCACTAGGCACATTTTAGACGCAAAGTGCGGTTATTCAAATGTAGTTTTCAAAGGTTTTGAAGAGGATTCCATATTTTGTAAAGCTCTTTTCATACGATCACGGACAATGATGTGCTTCTGTTTCCGATGATTGGAATCATAATTGGTTCGCTCAGCAACGAATAATCTATAATTGCTCATTGGTTTGTCTGTCGTGTGCCTGTGGTAGAATTGGTGACGGTGTTCACGGAGCGAAGATACGAGTTTCTCAAACCGAATAGGCTCCTGAAAATCACATTTTCATATTCTTCCATCAGAGGAAGTTAAAGTAGGCTGAAAATTCTCACTTCAGAACATTTCTAATCGTGACGTTAGTAATCATCATTAGTAGCGGGGGACTGAGAGCTTTGACCAAAATTATGAAAGACAGTATTTGAAACAGCCGCCAACTTTCTGTTCCATAGGAAAAGAAGAAAGTGGTCTGCAATGTACACAATACACAATACAATTATACACAATACTAAATTCAAAATTCGGATAAAAGGAAATACGAAACTGCGAATAGCATATGCTGAATTTATCTTCCATCACTAACCTGATATGCAATTGCAGGAATGTTGCATAGAAGAATAGCGAATCCCAAAATTAAAAGCCGCGCTTCACTAGCGTTTCGAATCTAGAAAAATGTAAGTTTTTACATTCATTTTTGTTAATAATCACTTTCAATAGCGGGTAGCGCAGTGGTTGTGTGCTAGAATGCGAATCGAATGGTCACAAGTTCGACCCCCCGTGCCTGCAGATCCACTCAACCAAGGGGGTTAAGAAATGTTGGTAGTGATTGGTAAATCACGATCCAAACATGCCTCGAAAGGGGTCCCCGATTCACGTGCACACAATACGAGAATAGCCTCGCAACAGGCCGCTGATCATCTCAGGACAGGCTCTCGTTGCCCCTCAGGCATAGGGGTGGTCGAGACCGCCTTGCGTGTAGAAGACCTAGCACCTTTACCTTTAATCTTCGCAATTGTATTGTCGTTATGCAATATAGAATGAATGAAATTGAATTTGCGATGAAAACATGAAGAGAAACCACAAGCAGTTGATTTATCTCAACACATTCCAGGAATATTAATTAAGTGATTTTTATGAATCAACTAACATTTGGGAAGTTCAGTTCCGGGTACGAATCTACCAAATACACCTGCAAATAATTTTCTAATCTTACGGCCTCATTTCATATGCATGAAACAATATTTCCTTTGCAATGCGTGTACTTTTGTGTGTGTAAATCGACAACTTTCCCTTATTCGATATTAGTGCTTTCCAAGAATCGTAAAAGGAAGCAAATCTTACTTCTGGTACTTCAGGAGGAGTCATGATGAAAACCGCTCCAGCCGCTCCAATTGTGGTAAAGGAAGGAATAAAACCAGATAATACCGCCACAAGTAATAATATATTCGTAATTAGGGGAGTAAATAGCTGACATTGTATTTTTTTTCTGAGAGCTCAAAATGCTCACCTTTTTGTATGTAACAGGCATCACAATAGCGCAAAATCGATTGAATGCTATGAGAACATTGAGACCATCTTGAATTGCAGGAAGGAAGTACATAGATCTGGGATAGAAAATCCAGAACTCGGGGTTGGTTTCGCATCTTCACTCTCCATATTTCGTTTCCTCTACAAAAGTGATGAACTCACGTTGTGAGCACCGACAAAATGGCTGAAAACTCGGGTCGCCATCTTGAATTAACGGGCAAATCGACAAATTGAGACGTCCAATTGGATATACCGGGCAAATTGGCAACTACGTAAATCAAGAAAGAAATCCAGTAGAAAGAGAGGTCCTACATAAGGGCAAAAATCAGCGTTTTGTTAGGAATGGACTTAAATCAAACTTACTACTAAGCCTCCGACGAAGAATATGCGATAGAAGGATGAGTTCAATACAGCGCGTTTCGAGACAATCACAATCATTTGTAGAAGATATAGAGTGGACAGGGGTAAACCAAGTAGAAGATTCAGCAGAAATACGATCGTTTTCGTGTCCATCAAGTAAGTTCTAAGTGTTCGCACGGAGAAGGCAGATGTAGGCTAAAGCTAATTTCTCGATTTAGTCTCTCGGAGAGAAACGCCTCCGATAAATGGGTTCTCTAGTACGGCAAGGTAGACCGAATTGGAGCAGTAATAGCCACCTTCGTCTCGCGGGTGTAAATACCCTATGCTTTTCATCACACATGTATAGGGAGGAAGTAGAAATCGGGAAAGCAGAGATCAAAATGTGATGCTATTGGGGTATGTGTCTTGAACTGTCGACATTATTGGAAGAAGAAAAAAGTAATATGCAATATTTAGACTGATAATAATGCGATCTATATTCAATATCCAGTTGGGAAAGGTTTTTAAAAAAATATTTATTACACTTTTTATTATCATTCCGGACATTCAAAATTATCGTAGGCGAGAGCGTCCGTTTTCATAGCTTTCTTGAGCCGCACCTGTAACATTGTAAATTTTCAGGAGCAATTGAATTTTGTTACAATACCGATTTCAAATTGTGTGTACTACAAGGTTAATAAGTTAAAAACTATAGTAGGTGTGATTGTTTCTACGTTTGAAATTTATATCCACAAAGCGGGAAGTACATCTCTTTTTTGCTGTACCATTCTGATAGTAAGAGGAGGAACCAAGAGAGAAATCGATCGGGTCTCCTCTCACTATCTCCATTTTGCGGGCTTTCTCAGCAGGAAACACCCGTATGGAAAGTAGGCGAATTCCCACTCGGTCTACCTTACCATGGGTAAATTATCGTAGAAGGACAAGTCGAGTTGTTGGGTGTCATTGAGTACCAGATGAGTGCGGTTGAATAGAATCTCGCCCATACATGAGATGGCACCGTAATCAACCGAGGGCAGCAACTAAAGAAAAACAAATTTTGAGAAATACCTTGTATTCAAAATGTTTGAAATACTTCAATTCTATAGAAAAGTGTAAGAGTCCCTCTCAATTTCCATGGTTCTCACTCCACTCCGGCCTGTGAAATTATAAGTGCGTTCGCGTAAGACTCGCACCCCCCCCACGGTACAGCAAAATTGCACCCCAATTTTTTCACAGTTTCTGATAGCCTTATGGATGGTCTTTCGAATTCTGGTAGTCTCATGTTCTGATTATACTCATTTGCATAATTACAGCCTCTCAAAGTGTAACTGTTTTTCAGTATTCTTAACGTCATTTATGTCAAACGAAAGATAATCACTCAAGTAGATACAGAAAAATGATCACCAAGATATGACCGGCAACGTGGTGTCGTTCAATTTTACGTTTTCCAAAATTTGCATGTTTCATGAAATGTTGATCTCATTTTTCTCGAAAACTAAGCAAAAAACATAGCTGGATTTTTGATATGTGATAGATACTTGTGACATCTATCCGATGCATACATTATTTGGTCATGTTTCGGGGTCACCGGTAGGTTTATTCATGAAAAACTGAAAATTTCTAATAGAGAGGAATCCCTCATTTCGTCTTATTCCACCCATGCAACCCCGCCCGTGCGTTCTGAAATGAGAGAATAACAATGGCTTATTACATCACATCAATTTCTAGGAGTATCGGTAAATTGTTCACTCCCTCTCAATATGATTACGGTATTCCATGTTTTGTCATAAAGACGCAAATTAGATAATCAAATTAGATAAATCATCCTGTAGTTACTGTAGCTTCTTTTTCGCCTGTTTATGGCATCAATAGAGGGAGTGAACAATTTACCGATACCCCTAGAAATTGATGTGATGTAATAAGCCATTGTTATTCTCTCATTTCAGAACGCACGGGCGGGGTTGCATTGGTGGAATGAGACGAAATGAGGGATTCCTCTCTATTAGAAATTTTCAGTTTTTCATGAATAAACCTACCGGTGACCCCGAAACATGACCAAATAATGTATGCATCGGATAGATGTCACAAGTATCTATCACATATCAAAAATCCAGCTATTTTTTTGCTTAGTTTTCAAGAAAAATGAGATCAAAATTTCATGAAATATGCAAATTTTGAAAAACGTAACATTGAACGACACCATGTTGTCGGTCATATCTTGGTGATCATTTTTCAGTATCTACTTGAGTGATTATCTTTCGTTTGACATAAATGACGTTAAGAATACTGAAAAACAGTTACACTTTGAGATACTACCAGAATTCGATAGACCATCTATAAGGCTATCAGATACTGTGAAAACCCCAAAGTCTATTTTTACCCTGTACCGAAAAATCTGGTAATCGTGCGATCCTTACGCGAACGCACTGTTATGTGGTCCTGCACATCTCGGGACTTGTTAAAAACTTGTTTTAACGAAAAAAATACATGATTGGAATCCGAGAAATGAAAAACATATTATACCTTGTTTGCCATAATATAATTGGAATTCGCCAGGTATGGTAGGTCTCTCATTCCGAACAAGCAGAGATTGTGGCGCCACACGCCACTCTTGCAGTTGTCCGCAGTCCTCTCCCAATACCACGTTGATAACCTACGAAAATGGAAAATTATAAAGCATTTAAATATTTTCCCATATGATAATATTCAGTCTCCGATATCGAATAGGCAATGGCGAAGGGTCCATCCGTTAGAATCTCGTGCGAAACAGGGATCTTGGATTGGAGCTTGAGTCAGAGTCCTCCAAACTCGAGTCATCGATCTTAGAGAGAATCAACGAGTATACTGAGGATCAATTCAACAAGTAGGTCATACCCATTACACAGCGACCACTCCGGCTTGTATGTGGATTCAAGTCTTCTGTAGTCGATAGTAAAGACGAGGGGTACTAGGGAGCCTGGAGCAGAACTAGGGGAAAGTCCACCTCTCCATCGGACGAAATGGAGAGGCGACCGCTCGTGACGACTGACAAAATCGAGTTTGGAGGACTCTGACTCAAGCTCCAATCCAAGATCCCTGTTTCGCACGAGATTCTAACGGATGGACCCTTCGCCATTGCCTATTCGATATCGGGATCATCTCTGATTTCCACTCATTCACCGACGAGATACCGATCCTCACTCCGAAGACCATTCAAGATCACTCGTTCTTCAGACGAAAATCAACCGAAGATACTGAGCCTTTTCAACATCGTCAGAGCTCCCATTCGATTCCCCGTGAACCCGAATAGCCTCTTGATAAATGACACATAAACTAAAACTAAACTAAAAAACTAATAATATCCTACTGTTCATTGAGCCCATCTAATTTGCTTTTGTAACAAGGCTGATGAAATATTCTTGTGCATTTCCTTTTTTTCAAATTGCTATTCCGACTGGGTTATTTAGTTGTGGCGTTATAGGGATCCTTCAGCTCTGTATCGCGATTGTTGGGAGATTGGTTCATGCCAGAAGCTGCCCGACAGTCCGATGCATTTCATCTGCCTACCTGGTGAAGTAAGTCTGTTCGAATGTCGGCTGCGAACTCAAACATCGTTCTGGATAGACTCCGGGCACTCGAAGTTTCTCAGTGGACAGCAAAGATGAGAGGAGCAACTCGTCCACTCCGTAGTCCTGCAATTTTAAAATTTAAAAAAAAACAAATTT
Source organism: Pristionchus fissidentatus (assembly GCA_036245785.1). Classification (NCBI taxonomy): domain Eukaryota; kingdom Metazoa; phylum Nematoda; class Chromadorea; order Rhabditida; family Neodiplogasteridae; genus Pristionchus; species Pristionchus fissidentatus. The sequence continues at coordinate 16,302,994 of BTSY01000004.1, forward strand.
AGATTTAAATGGAGAAAGTCAGAATGAAGTGACAATTGTCAGTTTCCTCTGTGCTTTTCTTGCGGAATGTTAGCGCATTCAAATATTAATAACCACTTCGTCATTATTTTATGTGCTCCATTTTAGACAACCTTTTCATTGAGGACATTCATGAAGGGCTGGATGTTGATCTCGTTCAATAGATAGTTTGCCGTCTCTCGAGACAGCGTTGCTTGGATCAAACCCTTGGCCAGGTTAATGCCCGTCTGTCGACACCCTTCGAACTCGGCTGAAATAGAGGGCGGTATTCAGGATATTTCCTTGCCATTTCGCACTCACAATCAGTCACGCGAAAATGATTCAACTATTTGACTCTCAGTCACACAGTCACTGTTGCCATTGCATTCATCCATTGTTGCACTGTTGAAGTGCAACTTTTTGACGTGCAGCTAATACAGATTCTAACAATAGCGACACTGGACTCACTTCGGTTCAAACTTCTCGGACACAAGCGGAGTCTGCCGAGGTTTCTTTCTCGGACTTTACAGCGATCATCCCACATGCTATTGGGGCATCTGCAACACTATCAGATTGTTCATCATGCAGGAAAGTTAATATTTTGCGTTAAACAAAATCTGTATCGCCCCCCTAATCATAAGTGCGAAACGCGTTGACTTGTTTCTCACCGTTTCATTGTCACATCATTAGCGCCATTCAACCTCTTCAAAATTCCGGCCAGCTCACCGTTAGTTCGTAGCATGACGTCATAATTCTGAGTTTGTTATTGATGAAATAGATTTTTTTTTAATTTTAAATTTTGAAAAAAATGTAAACACACCTGCATGTATATAATATATTTCCACTTCCTTCCACTCGCAAGACTCAAACAATCAAAATGTGCGTGGTTGTGGAAATGACCTGGCAAAAAATAGTCATGTTTCTTAAAGTTAAGATGTGAGATACCGGCCGAATCGGTTTTTCGCCTATTCCGGGCCACCAGAACATTGGGTAGGCATTTTGAAAGTATAAGAATTCGTTTGGAGAAACTGTCATCAGCCTGAAAAGTTGTTGCTATTTGTCGTATTCAGTCAGTAAGCTTTCGAAGTGGCAATAAAGGATCCAGGACATGCAAACGAGGTGATTTTTTAGATAATAATTTCACAATTTAATCTTAAACAGCCGCATTTTTTTATGATTTTTTAGAATAGTTATGAAATACTAAAAGATGCTATTTTTGGCTTGGATGATCCGACGCTGCTGTGTTTAGCCGCTACACACATACATTTCGATCTACCGCGAAGCAGAAAGTGTGCTCGGCAGAGTAGATCACGGCCAGTTGCTCCTCGAGAAATTCGTAATCCTGTAAAAAAATAATTAATTTATACTTAAAAATAATACGGAGAAGAGCATGATGATAATGCGAATTTGAAGAAAATTTTAAAAAAATATCCTCGCCTGGTAGACAATTTTGGCAAAGGCGATCGGGAAACCGTGTAGAGGATTCGACCGAGAGCGAATCCTGCGAAACAGAAGCGAATGACGTTTCTGTTCAATGCTCTTCACTTTTCTTGCAAAAAAAAGCGTGTAAAAAGAGATGAGCTCACCAGAGATCACAGAAATACAAATTATATCGGGGGAAACGCCAAAAATATTGTCGACTAAACTGATGTGTGAAAGCTCCGTGCGATGTCATCAACCCCAATTCCAGGATTCAGAACCGGATTTTTTTTTAAATAACCCCAGAAAAGGGTGGTCTTCGTAAGTTACCTCTCGCGTATGGCAGTGCAGTTCATGTCCAGATTGTCGTTTGGTATGAGTGGTCGCTTGTGCAAACGCCGTACGTACCTTCAAATGTACGAACATCACCATGTAGTTATTAATAGCAGGGTTTTGTCTGGAAATCACCTCATAGGGCATGTACTTAAACATGCTCGATCCGCCTAGTGACATCACGATAAGCACGAAAATGCTAACGAAAAAAACGCCCGAAAGGAATAGAGAAAAAAACGAAAACCCAATTATGAGAAACAATAAGTGTACCCCAGTAAGTAGTTGACAATCGGAAAATGGCGAGAATTCCAGGTATTTTACAGGGGGTGTAGGAGAGGGAGATAAAAAAGGGAGCATGTCTCTCTCTATGGGAAGGGTCAGCGAGAGAGGAGAGAATGTGAGAGCGACGGTGTACTGGTATTTTTCCAATCACCTGATTCTCAATTCGATCTCGAAGGGAATTTACGAGAGCCGTTCAAAATCGTTCCCACCAAAACGCCGTGGAATCGTATGTACCTGTGATCGCCGCTTAGCAGCCGGGCGCAATCAATGTGCGCCACTTCCGCACGCTTTCGGAATCCAACTCGCGCTTTGTGGAACTTCATGAAATCGGCCCTCACTTCGATTGAACCCTTTGATGATTGAAGAAAATCGAGAGATCATTATGCAGTATCTAGCACCGAACTGTGAACACACCGTCCTCGTATTGTTAGAAGTCGACGTACAGCGAAATGTTTTATGAAATTTGAGCAAGGGCTCAATTGTGTTATTTATCAAAAAAAAGCAATATCGGACTATAATTTGTAATGTTGCTCACGATTTACAAATAACGTTTGGTTCTGTACGGCGTACCTCATAGGGCATGTACTTGAACATGCTCGATCCTCCTAGTGACATCACGATAAGCACTAAAGCCGTCCCAATCAGCAATGTCGCAGTGGGCCTCGACGATCTTTTGGAAAGACTTTCCGATGATCTGTATTTTAAAAAAAATCAGAATGAAATCATTGCGTAGGGCCCAGAATCTCTCCGAAAAAAAACTTTTTCGATGCTTTTTAGTGGAATGAGGGTCACGAATAATGATAGAGCGCGCGTCTCTTTGATGACTTTTTCAAACTTTCGGCCATTTTTTCGGTTCGAATATTATTTCTCTATTTTTATTGTTTTTTTTAGTTTTATGAAGGTTGTACGCGTCGCACTGAAGGATCGGTAAGGCCAATTGATGAATGTTTTCTTATAATTTTAAAAATATACGAATAATTTTCAAATAATTTTAAAAATAAAATTATGAAAAAAATTACTTGGTGTCCTCTTGAGCGTTCCTCAATCCCATTCCTTGTAGTAGTTCAGATGGGAAACTCCGTATTCTCACTGAGACTTTCGCTTAGCGCGGGGGGTTCAAGGTGCACACAAAAAAGAGAGGAAGGAAGTGGATGTTTTATCGCGCGAGCGATCAATGCGACTACAAATCGCGCCCCACGCAAATTATTGCCTCCCCCTCCTTGAAACGGAGTGGGCAGGTTGGGGACTGGAAATTGGGAACTAAAAAACTGCCATACTAATACAGAACAATGTATACCGCTGGTCCATGCGTACAGTAAAATGGATGGCATCTAATACATCGGACATGGCATTTGGTTTTATATACTGAATATTGAATTTGAGCGGGAGTGAAGAAATGTGGGCATACAAATTTCAAGATTTCACTTGACAAAAAAGAAATAAAAACGTATTGTATTCATATTTACTTTTGTAAAAATATATTTTTCAACAAAAAAATTTTCGTTTAAAAATATTTCGCCAATTATTTGAAGAGATATTACAAGATATTTAGATCAATTAAATAATCGTACGAAATAGGCCTATTTGCTTCTTTTGAAAGTAAATACGAAGCATGCACATAGTTATGAAGGACGATCTTAATCCATTTAATAATGGAGTGCGTATATGCCGACCAAGACTACTTCATATCTAATGTGCGATCGGATGTGCGCGGTGCACAATTCGTGTAAAGATGTGGGTAGCAAGTTCGATGGAGAACATAATCCTTTACATATGGAAATGCTCACTATTAGAGCTCGCCTACTCGATAGAGAGATTGCATGAATGGGGGGGGGGGCAAACTTCTATTGCCTGACATGATACTCAAGATTTCCTCCCTTTGTTCCTTGTTTTTTGCACTTGGCTGGAGCCCTCTGCGTATTAATTACACTCAATGATGATCGATTATTGCGGTGCGACCACAGTGGTGTTGTGTGTTGTCCCAATAGAACATGATTTGGCTTTCCAGGCGAAAATATTCCTGTAAACTACGGTGAAACCAAAATATCGATCGAGAAAAGTAAAAATATGCGCCCACTTGACTTCATTTCTCATCGGTATGTTAGTGATTATCATTAGAAGAGGTGGACTGAGCGCTTTGATCAAAATGAAGAAAGGAAGAAATAAAAAAAGTCGCCAACTATCGTCTCCTACGTAAACATAGAGGGCGAACTTCAATATATTTTAATCAGTTTATTCGAAATTTTATAAATATATTTGTTTAGATGTTTACCTGATATGCGAGTACAGGAATGTTGCATATCAAAATCGAAAATCCGAGAATTAGTAAGCGTGCTTCGCTGTTGTTTTGAATCTGGAAGGCATTTTTTGCTTTATTTTGTAATTTTTGCTTTATTTTGTAATTTCACCTGCAACCTTCGCAATCGGTCTGCCGTAATACAATAAAGAACAAATGAGATGGTGTTTTCGATAATATTATCCATTGAGACAAGAAGTCGTTGGCTAATCTAGAATCAATTGACGCGTAGTTATGGCTTGGAAAAGGGTGCACTCAGAGAAAAACTACTTCGTCATGCAAGCGAGTTAATGATCAATTTTTTTAGTTTCTGCAGAGAGAGCGTGAAAAGTGTGGAGAGTTTAAGTAATTTAATCATTTACTTGCATGGCGAAGTAATTTTTCTCTGTGTGTGGCCTATTTCGATGTACACCGGTACTAGGTGTGAAATCGGTGTCATCACCGGCCAGAGCTATCTGGTGGAACAGCTAAAAACGAGAGTGAGCTCCCGTTCAGAACCCTAGCACCGCCGGTGTTACTGGGAACACCGGCCGTGCCCGAAATACAGCTGGAGCAAATGTGTTATTTGAGCACGTAAAATTGTCAAGAGTTGTCAGGCTATTTTCATTAGATCGAGCTCACTCTTTGATCATACCACGTTAGCACCGGCGGTGCTCTCAACATAGCCGGTGCAGAGGACACCGGTGTTGCTCGGTACTGTACGAGATCTCACTCTCGCTTTTCGATCTGTTCCCGAGAACAGAGCACCGAATATGCATAGTTCTCTGTTCCCGCGCCGAAGTAGGCCACCCAAGTTTGGAAGGTCCTTTTCAATAGGCAATTACTAACATTAGGGAAGTTAGATCTTGAATGAGCATCTAGTAAGTACACCTGAAAATATGCTATTGAAGAAACTCATTTGGACTCTTATAAAGAACACTATATTCTGCGAAAATAATCCGTTTCAAACGTTTACTTTCCCTATCTATATTACCTGCGCTTCTTAGAGGTGCGCATGTTAAGACGGAATATTATATTTATTTTTAAACTCATAAAAACAGTAATGCTTTCTCTCACTTTTTCAACTCCTGGTGGGGTAATTACTTGTACGAGTCCCTCCGCTCCAATTGTGACAAAGGATGGAATGAAACCGGAAATAATTGCCACAAGTAAAAATATGTTAGCATTGAACGACGTGAAAATCTGAAATTTCAGAATATATTATTTATTTATCTTTACACATCGAATTTAAGTTGGGAATTCGCCGACTAATTCAAAAAAAATTTCGATCATAAACCTTATTATATAAAACCGGCAACACAACAGCGCAGAATCGATTGAAGGCTATTATTAAATTGAGAGTGTCTTCAATACCGGGGAGAAAGAAAATTAAGCTGAAAGATAATCTTTTTATAACTTTAAGAGAGCATCCACGAGAGGTCGGGGGTTCCTCACGGATGGCTTTTTTGCAACCTATCCCAATAACTTGAGGGTGAAGTCAGTATCACGAGTGCTGATATTTAGCCAAGTAACTAAAGTTCTGGGCCCCGCACCGAAAAGTTACAGTAACCCCACCTTCCGACATCGATATTTTTACCATTTTAAAAAGTAGGATTTTATAGGTTTTCTAGGTGTATTTTGCGAAAAAAATAACAATGAAAACATTTTTAAAGTGATCTGATAACGAGAAAGGCTCGAAAATCAGAAATTTCTCATTTTTTTACTTTCCTGAAAAATAAGTCCACACGTTTTAAAAAGAAACGTATATTTTCGGATTCTACATCAAAAACTACGTATAGTACTGTATTTCTTATGAGGTTTAGTGCGCATTCCCGACTGTAGCAAAGTGAAGAAGATCGCGTCTTCAGAACTATTCAGATGCAGGAATGATGAAATCCTTTCATTCATTCTTTATTCCGTCAGAGTAATGTACAAGAGTTATAACTGTGAATAGGGGGCAAGAGACGGATGTCCGTCGACGTAGTCGAATCGGTGTTTTTGCTTTGGCAGCAAGGGTATGGGGAGGGGGAGGGGGATCAGAGCCAATTTTTAATTATGGATTCAGGGAAGAATGAGATGGGTTGAGAGCGAATTAATTTACGGAAAGTATCATGAGAGGTGGAAACTAATTTATAAGGGAGGGAGTTCCAGATTGTGATAGTTCTAGATGCAAATGTGGAATGGGAATTGTGAGGGAGGAAGGGAAGTGCAAAGCGGAAAGGATGGGAATTACGTATAAAACGAGTGAGAGGAGAGAGGGTAAGAAGAGAGGAATAATCAAGTTCATATTTCCTATGGAGGGTTGAATGCAGGAATACGATATCTGTCGTAAATCTACGCCTTTCTAATGTTACTAGATTCAGTGCACGCAGACGATTACGGTAGTTGGTGTGGGGAAGGGAACATCGATAATACTACTTTCTAGTGAAATCGCGCTGGACTTTTTCTATTTCCATAGTTATTTCAACGGCATGCACTGGATTCCAAATGACAGAGCAGGTCTCGAGACCAGGAAGGATATAAGTAGTAAATGACTTTAAATAAACATCAGTGGTATTACTACGGAATGAATTGAACAGAAGATACAGTTTGGAACGAGCTTTAGAAATAATCGTCTCTATGTGCTTAGAGAAAGAGAGCGAAGGGGTGAAAATTACTCCTAGATCTTTTACAGTCAGGGCAGGTTTAAGGGCAACACTATTTATGTAAAAAGTCCTAAGTGGGTTGTGGAGGCCGTAATGCATGATGGAGCATTTGGTCTCAGATAATCCGAGATTCAATTGGGTAGACCAGTTGGCAATGATATCGAGGGCACATTGTAAATCATCAGAAAAGAGAGGGGCTTCGGAATAAAGTTTAAGGTCGTCGGCATAAACGGAGTATCTAATAGATTTTGGGAATTGGGATGAAATATCAGTGATGAAAAAGATAAATAGGAGGGGGCCTAGGCAAGAACCTTGCGGCACTCCGGATCTGACTACAGTGAAGGGGGAAAAGGAATTATCGATAAACACAGATTGCGTACGATTAGATAGATAAGATTCAAACCAAGATACTAAATGCGAGGAAATACCTAATTGCGATAATTTATGAAGCAAAAGACGGTGGTCGATGCTATCGAAGGCTTTTCTAAAATCAATATAGACGGTGTCAAAAGGGGACTTTTTATGCAAGATTCGTAAGTAGTTGGCATGGGTTTCAGCGAGATTGGTAGAAGTGGATCTAGATGACCTAAACCCTGTTTGATGAGGGTCGAAGAGGTTATTTTGGTCAAGGAAGCTGGTAATTTCACTAATAAGAATTTTCTCGAATACTTTGCAAACGGAAGAGGTCAAAGAAATGGGACGGAAATCGGAGATAGAATTACTGGTCTTCTTAGGAATTGGTTTTACAAGCGCTTGCTTCCACAATTCAGGAACTTTACAAGTGAGCAGAGACTTATTCAAAATAATAATTAAAGAAGTGATAATCGAGAATTTACAATTGGTGAGCACTATACTTGGGATATTGTCAGGGGTGACATTAATCTTAGGTGAGAGACTACTGATGGCATTCATGATATGTAAATGGGAGATCGATGGGAGATCAAAGATCATTGAAGGGGAAGGGGAAGGGAGCGGGGAATGCATGGGATCAGTGAAAACAGATGAAAAGAAATCAGAGAAGGCTACACACTTATCATTATTAGACAATAGGATAGCACCATTAGGATCAATTATTCCAGAAGGAGTGGACTTGGATACGTTTAGCCTACTGCTACATAAGAGAGGTATCACGAGAGATCGTATGTAAAAAGGGCTATGGCGGAACAATTTTCAAAAAAATAATTTTGATTTCGACCAAACTTTTATATTAGAGTACCCGGCAGACGAGAATTCGATTTATCGCCGGCTTTTAGGAATTTCCCGGCTCCAAAACCGGAATCATCATAACTCAGCTCAAAAGCGAGCTACAATGCTGCGGTTGGGCTCAAAATGTTCATAAAAATAAGTTACACAAAATTACTGTTGGATAGAAGTTTCGTACTCGTTAACCTCAAAAGTTGTGACCGATAACGTGAATTCAATGGGTTTCAAAAAAATCTCAGATATCGAAAATGCGAGATGCCAAGCTTTTTTATTGCGGAATATGAAAGAGCTCTTGAAGTACTACTAGGAAAAAAATTAAAACCAGACAAAAAGGGGGGGACTTAAACTCGAAAAATATTGTTGAAGGTGAAAAACCGTAAAAAGTGCAAAAATAAATTTTTCGAAAACCAAGCAAGTACTACTTTTTCATGAACCTTGCAACACTGTAAGATCGGCAAAAAATATATCCGTGCTTATCATGCTCATTAAGGTTACTTTTCGGATCATCCATTCAGCAAACTGGTAAAAATGTCTAAAAAACTGAAAATTATGTAAAAATTCGAGACTATGCGTGGTTAGCGATTGTCAAAAATGGTGTATTAATGTTTATATGTAATTAAAATTCATATTTATATCTTAGTCAAGAACCGAGCTTGTCGATATTTTATTTCTGAAACAGGTTTTCGTCATTTTTAAGCAATTTTTGTAAATTTTTCGATTTTTATTGGTCCGAATAGTCTTTACATACACGGAAATGGTTTTTCCTGAGCTTACAGTGTTGCAAGGTCTATGAAAAACTACTATTTTTTGGTTTGCGAAAAAAATATTTTTCAACTTTTTACGATTTTTCACCTTCAACAATATTTTTCGAGTTTAAGTCCCCCCCTTTTTGTCTGCCGTGGGATTAATTGGGGTCGCTGTACACCTCGCTGTTCTAGCGAGAGAGCGCGGGGAAGCGAGAGAGCGCAGACAGTAGATCGAACAGGGAGCTCCCTCGAGTGAGGGAAGGGAGCTCGCTAGAGACGAGAGACAACCGTTAGGTCAGAGAGGTTAGAGAAGCAGAGACATATGCTATGGATGTCGCTGTTCTAGATAGAACCTCGCTGTACAGAGGATATTTTATGGAATTTCGACTCCGTTCTTTCTAAAAAAAATGTTGTGGGTTACTGTAACTCTTCCGGAACCGTCCAATACCGAATTGGGCCATTTTCAAGCAATTTGGTGGCATCATCAAATTTTGGAAATTGAGATAGAAAGGGTTGGTTGCATACTCTGCGTAATTTTGATACAACCCAAGCGTTTTGGAATGAGTATTTGGAGGGATATACAAGTATTTCAATTATGGATGGTTGAATGACTGTGAAAATGATTACCGAGTTTAAATATGTTCATTACTTGAGCTTGGCAGATGTATAAGGATTTTTTTTTAATTTAAAAATTAGGAGAAATTAAATTATTAAAATAAATCATTATAAAAGTTCAGTTCATGATTCGAGTTCAGCAAAATACGGTAAGAAAAAGTTTGACGTTTCAAAGCGCGGTAAATAATCGCCGCGCATTAAATTTTTGTTTTTACATTAATTTACATTAATTGATTTTCTATTTGTCACTAATTATAGTACCTAATGTTACCACTGGATCGCGTTGTTGTATTGGCACTAACATATTGTTCCTACTCGTTAGGGCTGTGTAGTTATACAAGCCTTATTTCATTTGTCATCATGATATTTGCTCGTTACTTTCAGTTGGGTCGACCACCCGTTGGTTTTTTTCTTCTACATAGTATTTCTTCTACACTATATAGAAGATGTTAAGTGAAGCTTAATTCATGAGGTGAGTCATTCCCTTCACACTCTTTCATACTTTTTTTTAAATATAACTACTTTTCCAGTTGATGTTTCATTGTTAATATTATCTCATGTTCATCGGATTTAATATAATCGTCTATTTCAATTGGAATTAAAGCAATGGATGTATGTGTTTGACACTACTTTTGTGTGGATGATTGAGATGTCAATGAGCTAAAATTAGTAGAGCTTTAAAATTATAGCTCTTTTAATTTCGCTCATTATTCTAACTCTCGAGTGATGATGCTAGTTTGTAATAATTAATGTTCAGAAGATTTATCCTGACGCATCGGATTATCTAGTTGATCTTGTTTCTAAACGAAAAGATGCAATAGTTGAGTTGAATGCTTCTCGGAAGGGTCACGGTTTGCACAGCAAAAGTTCTGCATGGTTGGAGATTCAGGAGATGTTTAATGAGTGCGAAAGGTTGTATTAAAAAGGTTAAAATAATTATCGTTTGAGGAAATATTGAATGAAGAAGACAATAGAAAGTCTAAAAAATCACTTTCAAACTCGGAAATCAAAGCTAAAGAAAAACATTGCCCTTCAAAATAAGTTAGTTAGGGTATTACTACTTTGCTTCAAAGAGTTCTCACTCAGATATATAAGTGCAACGGGAGGAGGAACGGATAAGGAGCTAGAAGCCGCAAAAGACAAACTTGATCGAGAATTTAGTAAGATATAGTGGAGGAGAAGATATAAGCTTAACTGTCGATTAAGGCCGTGGCGACGCGATTATGCTATCGATGTTCGCGAGAACTCCCGCTTTTCTCGGGCACACTGATGAATCGGAGGAGACGGGATTCGAGGTGAGATTGATTTATTAGTTTCATTGATTAGCCAATTATACGCAGGAGGCTCAAGCGATTCGTTCTGGTGATCTCGACTGGGATCCGTTCGAGGATACGGATGATATCAAGAGGTACAAGAACGGAAAGAAAAGCAGTGCTTCAAAGGTACTGGAGGATTTTTTTCTTTAATTTCGGTATGCTCCATTCGCAGAGAACTCGTGACGAGTCGCTTCTCACTCACTCATCTGAGACCACGCGTATTAGAGTAAGGGAATATTGAGATAAAATATCTAATCTAGATAGCGTTACCTTGGTGATATGTTAAAATATTTTACTTTTTTCCATTTGATTAAATCTAAAAATAAAGATACAAATATGTTTAAATAGTTTGTTAATGTTGGTTATCGGTAATAATAACTAAAATAATTAATCACTGTATTTATAGTTATTGATTGAATGATGATAACGTGCGCACCTTAAGATGGAAAATGCAAGAGCATTCGCTGAGTCGCACCGTGCGGTTATGAACGCGCGCTCAAGTGCCCATGGATTCAAGGCGAGGAGAGAGGATGATGAGGTACGTTTCATTTCAGACAACAATAATGAACATATTGGCAGATATCCGGTATGGACTACTCTGCTCCAGCTCCTGCGAAGCGGATCAAAAAGGAACTAATCGATTCGAATTCAAATAAGGTGATATTTTGGCTCCGGATATCGTACAAATGCCTCAGGTCGCTATGGATGATTCGATGGGTAGTTCTTCCTCGTCAAGAGCATATCGTCCTCAAGTGAACACGATGATAAGCATTTCGCCACAACAACTTAATGCAATCATAAGTAGCTCGGTAGCTAGCTCCATTGAAAAGGTTAGTTTTGTTGTAGCACTAAACGCAATAGTGGTATCCATGTTATGTTCGCAGGTTATTGTGGTTAAGTGTATAGATTTCAGATTTTTAAAGATCGTGTGGGGAATTAGAAGATTCACATTGATGTGTAATCGATTTATTAAAATCATAAAGTTCATATCCATATCATCATCATTCATTGAAAGGTATGACCGGTTAATTTTGTTTATTGGTATGCAGATGTGTATCCAAGTTTGAATCACTTTACAATGAAATGTCTAAATGAGTTGTGCCAACACAATAATTGATAGTGAGAGTGATTAAATGGTTCTTGAGAAAGAACAATTTAAAGTGTTCAAACGTGGAACTCTCGTATTCCTCTTATCAATGGATTGACTCGTGGAGTCGTGAGTATTTGATTGAAATGGGCCGATTCCGTTGTTAGATTGAAAAGATATTTAGGAAATATGTTAGTTATTGCATAATGCATTACTTTCAGTCAATCAATAATTCAATGTGGATTTTGTTCTGTGATCTACAAAAATAGGACGACGATTATTTCTCCCACTAATCTATGAAAGGTGTGCCTCATCCTATTATTCTCTGTCGGTCAGTTCCAATGTTCTCCATCTCACCTAAATGGAGTTAACGGCACAGTCGTTAAAATAATTTACTATTGGTGAAGTTTTCCTGTTTCTTCTTACGGGTTAACAAATTAAAGTAGTCAATCTTTGAATTTTAAGATGGATACTAGAAAGGCGGTGCTCCTTTTCCTCTTCTCATTGGACTCTCTCGTGAAAACGTGAGAATTGTATTCGAATGGATCGATTCAGTTTGTTAGATGGTTGAATAATCGTTGAATAGGTCTACGAATAATATCGAAGAAACATAGTAAGGAAATAGTAATTGTAACATGACGATATAACTTATGAGCACAATACAATTATTGCATAGTTAGTGATACAAATATAGTTGTAAAGATGATAAACAGTACAATTGCGTTGATTGTGTTAGAAAAAAATTCGTTGTAATACATTGTTGATGAATAGGTAAAATCATTTTTTGGTTGTACATGACGCTTAGGTCGTTGTACGAATAATATAAAATACTATTTTTGTCAAATTGTTTGCTTATTTGTGAATGTGTTGTTTCATGCCATTCGGCTACCTACTGCGGTAGAATGAAGTACAGTTTTCCAGGTGGAATGAGTTTATAAATAGTAGTTGCTTTCATTCAAGTAATAATCGGACATGGAACGATCGAATAGCCAAGGTGAGCGATTTGACGACCAGGATCACAATTTCACGTATTGCATTGTATTTGTGTTTTTTTTTGGTCTTGTATTAGGAAATGTTCTCCAAAAATTACGAGATCTCGTGCGAGAAGAACACCTAAATCCATGGCTAAAGCCGGCATAAAGTGTTGTGTGGTTCTGTGTTTTGTGGTGTGTACTGTCTCTTCAGGCGGTCTTGTTCAAAAATTCGTCGATGAACTCTTCAACATGCTCGTCGTCTCAAGTTTCACGGGAAAACGCTGCTAGCCTCCCGCCATCATTCCTCTTCGCTAATGAAACTAAGCGGCGTTCTATCGCTCTCTCCAACGCTATTCCCTGTGAGTCCGTCCTAATTAAACGTTGGAAAATCTGTTGATCTATTATGTTGCAGACCTTAACTCTCCTCTCAGCTATTCTGGAGGCTCGCCTACCGATATTTTCGCATCCCCCATTCCGACACATGTCAAAGGTAATTTATAATAAGTTAACGGACAATTTGTGAGTAGTTAACTGTTATCATAGTGAACCAAGTATTTGAAGAGAGGGGAGGATCAACTTGTTCTGGAAAATCTGTCGATTGGTCTCCGAACATGGTAGACGAATCAACTCATACTTCTATAATATATCCTAACGTGACCATATTCTCCTCTTCCAGGTCACTGTCTTTGGATTTCCGCCTAACTTCACTGATAACATCTTTAACCGAATGAGCAGACAGGGTGAAATACTCTCCCAACAAGTGAGTGTGAATATAATTTTCCATTTCGGAGTTAAGGAAAAGGAACACGTGAAGTTCAAATGTTGATATTCATTGTGAATTGATCATTGAGGTTCCTTCTCGCGGTAACTGGATCAACATCCGATATTCGTGCAATGTGCATGCTGAACAGGCATTGGGTTGAAATGCTTAACTCATCGATGGAGTAGTTCGAATTGAACTCTTCCCATGCAATAATATGGTATTATTTTCGGGTCAGAATTCGAGTCGAGCATACATTATTATGGATTACATTGTAATATGTGTCTAGAAATAAGTAGACTTTATTCCACACTAGAGGTATGCCCGACTTAGTTGTTCTGTTCCGGTGTCGATCGTTCTTTGTGTTCATAATTTCCTTGCTAAATATAGTTCATTTCAGGCTCCATCAGTCTAATTGGAAATGAACTATGTTAATCATATCGAGGACAATGGACGGAGTCATCGAACATATGAAAATATGTACTGTAATAATAGTTGTAAATGCAGATAGATTTCACATAATTAAGGATATTAAAAATAATGTAACGTTTTTATCAGTGTAACTAGGGGTAACAGTTTTAACAAATGAACGATTCTAGGGGTTCAAATTTGCCGGAATTGCTCTAGTGACAGCTGCACGAGGGTCTCTAGTAACAGGGATAAGGGGGACACCGAGTCTTCTGGGTCCTCTCATTCTCTGCACTCCATGTCCATGCTCCAAACCGAAATTCCAGAGGCAGCAACAGGCAATGACTACCTTTGCTGCCTTCTGTGGAGTGAGACGAATAGTTGAATGTAGAATTGACCATCTCTTCTTCATGTACCCATATAGTTGCTCAATGATGACTCGAGTCTTTCAATGAGCCTTATTAAAGGCCTTCTTGTGGGCATCTCCTCCAGTGGTTCGGTACGGTGTCATGAGTCGACCCCAGTTAGCATAGCCACTATCTCCAACTAGTGCGTAGCCATGGGGAGAGTGCATAGCATTGAGAAGAGTTTTGAGTGTACTTCGTTCGAATACAAAACTATCGTGACAACTACCGGGATACCTAGGACTACACCACAATATCCGTCCCCACGAGTCGCAAGCCATGCCCACGTTTATCGATGGAAAGCCCTTGCGGCATCGATATTGATTTCTAGAGTGGGCGGGAGTGAGAATGGGAACTAGAGTACCGTCGATAGCTCCGATGACGTTGGTCAGGCCACCTCCCCTCGAAAAATCAGCAGCAGTTATCCTTAACAGATGTTGTCTTTGTAAGAATCTAAGTAGCTATAAACCTCAGCCAAGAAGCATCTCGGTAGGGGAAGAAGATGAAATATCGAACGATATGAGGATCAGTCATTCCGATGAGTAATCGTTTGATTATGTTACTGACGGTAGCCTGCGAAACACCGAACGCTCGTGCGATTACTCGTTGAAATGCGTTCGTCCCCATGTACGTCAAGAAAATCTCCACCTAAGATGAATTTGTTTCTGTTATGTATTAGGGTGTAATCGTTAATTGTTCAATCTTTCCAACCGTCCAATTACGTCCATCCGGGGGAAGAAGGTATGCATCCAAGAGGATGACCAACTCTTGGATGGCATCCTTGTGAAATCTCATGTGCTCTCGATAGATTCTAGAGTTGCTGAGTTGACGAAATGGTCTTAGCTTATTGTAGACAATATTTGGAACTCTAGCCATTACCTGTAATAAACCTTCCATTTAAATAAGAGAACTAAATTAATATAATAATTGAATAAATGTAAACAAGTTGAATTGGCGGAAATATTTGAATTTGCAGAAAACAGATTGTGTGGTGTGTGCTAAGACCGTATTTCAGAGCTTCTACTCTGTCAACAGATGGTATTTGTGAATTGAAGTGATGCAGCCAATGTCTCTTTGTAGAAGTCGGAGGATATTAATACTCGTAATCATTGGTTAGTGGAACTAATCTTAATTTAATAATAGTCTTATTTATTAGACTTACTATGTGCAATTTTATAGAAGGTAAGATTTATTTTCACATTACGTATTGAATTACAATTCACTTAGTTGTAGAGATTGTAATATATGTTATTGTGAGTTCTTAAAGATATTTAATGTGGTTGTTATTAAAAAATATTTTGGAATAAAGATACAAACTCGTTTGAATTCCATATTAAAGTTATGTTTGAATAAAGAAAAAATGTGCACGCATTTATTGTGCTCTATCCCTGGCCCTTTCCCTACCCCGCACGCTAGCTTCTGCAGCCTCACCCCACCCTTCCTCATGATCATCAGCCAAGGAGTACATCATTCTACACGATGGGCTCCTAGATCTACTTATTTTCTCACTCAAATGCACTCTTGCTGGTCAGTTCAAACTTACTGCATAGTCTGTAGATATGTATATTCGATTTATCAACATACCGTTCAGGTATGTAAATATCTAAATGTGTGTGGTCATCCCAGTATTCCTCTACTTTAACAGATCTTCCCATTGTGTCCAGTTCGTCGTCCCTCTGATGCTCCCTCTACTGTATTCGAGATGTATGAGAAGGAAGAGAAGGCTACTGATGCACCCCCTACACCGATTGATAAGGTGAGAATAGGAAGGAGTGGGACACATTGGTTGTTATGACGATGTACTGAGTTTGTCGTTGTCTCAGAACTGAAAACTGCACTGGAACTGATAGACGGACCGTCGGCAAATGCAGCAGTGGATTTGTGCAGTGCATCGGAGGAAAACGGATCGCAAGAAGGTACTGTAACATGGACGGAAGTGATGTAGATTACGGTAGAATGAATTAGGCTTGGAATAGAAAGCGAATACTTCTATTGACAGATGTCCCGGCCAGTCTCTTTTCGTCGAGAAAATCGGACTTTGTGTATACGATCTCTAAGGGTGTGAGATGGATGTGAACGTTATCGATTAAGAGAAGGTTAGAGTGACGTATGATTGAATCCTTGGAATATCGATTGGATTGAGGTGTCTACCTAATTGCCTGTGGACAGACTCATCGATTCGACTCTTCCACCAACAAATGCAGAACAATCGTCGAAGTGAGTGACAGATACTGTAAATGGTGGATACGGTAGTTGAGTAGAGTATGGTATCTCATGTGTTTTAGGTGCGAGAGTGTGACGAACCTCTCTCCTCATACATCCCCCTGCTCAATCTCCTCCCCTCTCTGTGTATTCAAATCCGACTACTTCATTCGATGGAATTGCACACTCTGGCAATTAATACCACCAAGTGAGTCTCAACCCCCACTATTGATTACTCCCCATTATTGATTGAGTCTTCTCGATTTCTCTTTTATTTAAGCACGATGTGGTGGATTCTTTCTCGGGCGGTTACCAATCTGGTAGAATGGGATCCAATCCATTCATTGCCGTTGGAAACACGGGAACTTTCTATGCAGAAGATGCATTCAGATGGATTGGATCGACTTGGAATTAAGGAGGCAATGGAAGAAGAGAACACAGGTATGTGATGGGAATAGGATACGGTAGTCGAACTATCGAGGAATGAATGCACGAGAGTACGGTAGAGTTATGGAGTGATTGCAGGCACCACAATGATGGAGGTTATGTGATTGTATCGGGAAATCCATTCGGAGCTGGTCGTCGTAATACGGTATTGGATGATGAATGGAATGGAAGAAAGGAAAGAAGAGGAAGTGGAAAATGGTAGAGTTTGAGAGAAATGAGAGGAAAGAGAGTGAAGAATGTCGTCGATGAATTCAAGGTGAGAGAGGAGAAGAAGATGGAGGGGGGGGCAGAAGACGGGGAGGAGGACGAAGGGAATGATGGTGGACTGCAGGGTCACGTGTCTCACTTTGATGCTCCACTCGAAGTTGTGAATCCATTTGCTGTGAAGAGAGCAGATGGACATAGAAGAAGAGGAAGAGGAAGAAAGAAGTAAGTGAAAGGATGAGATGAGAGGAGAGGAGAGGAGATTGATTGGAGATCCCTCTAATAAATTGATTGATAGTTGCCATGGAGAGAGGAAACACACAAGAAGAGAAGAGAGACAGGAAGATGAAGAGGAATGTGAAGAGAGAGAAGAGAAAGAACCAAAGGTGAACAATGGGAAACAAAGTTGTATATTCATTAAGTGAGGTTTGAATAATGATTTGAATCGACCGACGTTGAATGGAGAAGAGTGAATGGATTACAGAATACGGAGGTCGATGAAACGAATGTGGAGAATTATGAGAAGGCATTGGGAGAAAGTGGAGAGGAGAAGGAAAATGAGAAAGAGGTGAGGAGAGATTACGGTAGGAGAGTGTGGGTAATTGATTGAATGAGCGATTGGATTATTGATTATTGATCCATTGCAGATTGACATCGAAATACTTCCGGATTTCGTGAATGAAGATACGGAGAAGAATGAGATTGAAGAGAATAAGGAAGAATCTGCTCCCTCTTCTGATCAATCTGGACAATTTGAAGAAATTGATAAGAAGATTGAAGAAATAAGAAATGATGAAGATGAAGTAGGAGATGAGGAATCGATGAATGGAGGAGAAGAAGAAGTTGAAGGAAATGATGAGACTGTTGAGAAGATTACTGAGGAGAATGCAGAGAAAGAAGTGAGTGGAATGAGTGAAAGAACATTGTTGATGAAGGAGAGGGGTACGGTATTGAATATAGAAAGAGTACGGTTGTATTGCAGACATCGATTGATGATAGTGAAGAGAAAGTGAAGGATGGACTGAATGAAGATGAAGTCCATAAGTAATTTGATGAAGATGTAGGTTGAGATTGAATCATTATTAGTAAGAGAGAAGGAAAATGGAATGGATTGTTCAGGGAGAATCGGAGGGTTAATAGGACATGCAATCACCTGAATCTATCGAAAATGAGGAGAAGATTGAGAAAATTGAGGAGGAAGAAGAAGAGACTGGAGATGAATTGAGAGGAGAAGAGGAAAGAGACGAGAAGAAAGAAGAGACGGAAGAGAAAGAAGAAGGAGAAGGAGAAGGAGAGGTAAGTGGAAGGAGATGATTGATAAGATAAGAGATGATGGAGTGATTGAGATAATTGATTGCAGCAGTCGAAGAATTTAGAAGAAGATGTAGAAGATGAAGAAGGAGATGAATTGAGAGGAGAAGAAGAAAGAAAGAATGGAGACGAAATGAATGAGACGGTGAGGGACGAGTATTACTATGGTTGATAGGTGAACTATTATATAATCTATTAATTATTCGTTTACAGGATGATGTGGAGGAATCAAATGATGAAGAAGCGAAGGAGGAAATTAAGACTGTCGAAAAGACTGAGAATAATGAGAAACAATCGGAAGAAAGTGGAAATGTACTGGAGAATGTGAGAGAAGTGAGGAGGGATTACGGTTTAGTATTGGATCATAGAAGAAGATGAAGAGAGAATAAGAAAGAAGATTATTGATTTTGATCAATTACAGATTGACCCCGAGGTTATGCCGGATTGGGATGCAGAGAATGAGAATAATGAGATTGAAGAGAATAAGGAAGAACCTGCTGCCCCTTCTACCCAATCTACCCAATCATGGGATCTATTCGTCGCCGTTGGAAACACGGCAACTTTCTATGCAGAAGATGGATTGGATCGACTTGTAATGAGGAGAAGAGAACACGGTAAGAGAGGGGAAGAGAATACGGTAGTCGGATTATCGAGGAATGAATGGAGGAGAGTACGGTGGAATACGATATTGAAATGGAATGATCGCAGGCACCACAATGATGGAGATTACGTGATTTTATAAGGAAATCATTTCTGAGATGTTCGTTTATGGTATTGGATGATGAATGGAATGGAAGAAAATAAAGAAGAGGAATTCAAGGTAAGAGAGAGAGAGATATGAGGAGGGGGGGAGGGGCACAGGAGATGGAGTGGCACATATCACATATTTTAAAGACTCTTGTCATATTATCATGCTTTCCAGAACGTCCGACGCCACTTTTAAGGAGATGGTTCGATAAGAAGACCGAGTTATTCGCATGGATGGAAGATATTCGCCAACATTCAACAAATTCATCCAAGATTATCCCATCCCTCTTATTACTCTTGTAACCACCCTAACGCTACTATTATTGATATTTAGATAGATTAGACCGTTTATTTGTCATCCTCTCTTTCATATTTCTCTCCTCATGTCTCCTACACACAGTACAGACACTAACATTCTCAGGTAATCTCCGCATCCATCACAGATTCGCTACTCTCAAGAGGTCAACTTCATTGTCATTTTGTCCGTCCCTTTGACTAATACCACAGGCAACCTTCTTTTCGGACGGATGTCTTCACGCTTCCCAACTTCATACAACTCATTCACACAAAAGACACATCTCTCTTATCTTTTGTATCTCTCTTCTTTGCCCCTTTCTCCGATGGTCGACGACTTTTCATCATTTCCTATCCTTATTTTAACTTATATTTAATGACTTAACTTCGATATTATCGTCGCGACGAGTCACCCCGGTGTCAAATTGCTCCCCCTCCCCTCCCCCTTCCTCTTTGCGTCTCTTCCTCCTCTCGCTTCCCTTCTCGTCTCTCTCTCCACCCTCTCGCTTCCCTTCTCGTCTCTCTCTCCACCCTCTCGTTTCCGCGTACTCTCTCGCTTTCCATGTGCTCTCTCGTTTTCGTGTACTCTCTCTGAGAGCGCGAGTGATAAACAATCTCCCCCGAATATCGATTACACTAAATGTCGCTGGTCTGAGAACAGCGACCCCAATTAATCCCACGGCAGGTTTTAATTTTTTTCCTAGTAGTACTTCAAGAGCTCTTTCATATTCCGCAATAAAAAAGCGTGGCATCTCGCATTTTCGATATCTGAGATTTTTTTGAAACCCATGGAATTGACGTTATCGGTCACAACTTTTGAGGTTAACGAGTACCAAACTTCTATCCAACAGTAATTTTGTGTAGCTTATTTTTATGAACATTTTGAGCCCAACCGCAGCATTGTAGCTCGCTTTTGAGCTGAGTTATGATGATTCCGGTTTTGGAGCCGGGAAATTCCTAAAAGCCGGCTCTGGACCTGGGACCAGGATAAATCGAATTCTCGTCTGCCGGGTACTCTAATATAAAAGTTTGGTCGAAATCAAAATTATTTTTTTGAAAATTGTTCCGAGCCACCTGCAATCTCTGGTGAAACCTCTCATAATTTGTAAAAAGCCTTGGAATCGGCAGAAGCGACAACTCTATACTCTACACGACAATGAAAATTGTTGAGGGCACGATTGAATCTCTTTGTCATAACAATAAATCGAAACGATTGTAATTTCGTTTGCACTGATTTCGCATAGTATTTCATTCTAATCATAATTACTATAATATGGAAAGTGATGAACGTCGATCTGAGCAATTTCGAAATTTTAAAAATATTTTTTCGATTTTTATATCGTTTTTTTCTAAAATATTTGTCTTACCCTCTTATGTGTACATAAATGTGACCTATCTATTTTATTCATGTTTTATAATTAGTTCTGAGTGATATCTACTCTAAAAGAACATACATGTATCGGATATTACATCTGGCGAATTTTTAGAACTTGATGCCAGGAATCGCCAAATGTTGATAAAATTGAATTTTAGTAGACTTTTATTTCGTTCGCTCAATTGATATTATATGCGCTGGGGATATTATATGCGCTGGGGAGGACTAAACTTACTCCAATTTAGAGTTGACCTCGTGAGAAAAATGGCCGATTTTTCACTGAAAATGGGAGAAATGATCTCCTATGAGATTTTATCGGAGATTAATTGATTTCGAGATCTCAAAATTCGTGTGATATCTCAAAATTCTTTAGAGAACTCGACTCATATTCGATGAAAAATGTAAAATTTGGCATATTTTGTAGATTTGTTAGTAAAGCGTTTCACAATTACAATAATTTCCAATGATACAAGGAAGACTCTATAGCTCGATATTCGACCCCTTTGTTCACTCTTTCTCGAGAATATGAGATAATGGAATTATTGAATTTCGAGATTCTCATTTTCTCTCTCACGAGGGTAAACCTAGTTTAATTTTGAAGTACCCGAATGCTGATATTTCCCGGAGCAGCTTAAAATCGAAGAACTCTACTCGCATGTGCCTGGTTTCCGCGAGGAGCGAAATGTATTCTCTGGTACTGAATTTTCCGAGAAACGGGGGGTAAGCAAGAGTCCGTTTCGCCGTAACAAATTCAAACAGTAAATTCTAGTTCTTACTGAACAAATTATGTTTAGCAGCAGTGAATACATTTCGCTCCTCGCGGGAACCAGGAACATGCGAGTAGAGTTCTTCGATTTTATGCTGCTCCGGGAAATATCAGCATTCGGGTACTTCAAAATTGGACTAGGGTTACTCTCGTGAGAGAGAAAATGAGAATCTCGAAATTCACTAATTCCATTATCTCATATTCTCGAGAAAGAGTGAACAAAGGTGTCGAATATAGGGATGCCAAATGAAGAGCTTTCTGGAATGGATAATTGCTAATATAGATGAGGAACGTCAATCAAATGCTGAATAATATAATTTAACATATTCTAGGAATGGTATCGGTTGATTTAAAATTGAATACCACAGTACTTTCATTGCCATTAGTGATCAAGAGTCCGAAAACGCCGAAAACTCGAAAAATCGCAGACTCTTCATGAAGAGTTGCTCATAGAAATGAAGAATGCAAATATTTAGACATGAAAATTGCACAGAAGTGTTTCGGATAACATTTTCGAATGATAGAATCAAAGTCTTCATATGGTTTGCTACCTCGTTCGCATACTACAGTCTATTTTGAAAAGTGCAAATTCGCAAAATTGCTCTTCATTTGGCATCCCTAGTCGAATATCGAGCTATAGAGCCTTCCGTGTATCATTGGAAATTATTGTAATTGTGAAAATGCACTTTACTAACAAATCTACAAAATATGCCAAATTTATCATTTTTCATCGAAAATGAGTCGAGTTCTCTAAAGAATTTCGAGATATCACACGAATTTTGAGATCTCGAAATCAATTAATCTCCGATAAAATCTCATAGGAAATCATTTCTCCCATTTTCAGTGAAAAATCGGCCATTTTTCTCACGAGGTCAACTCTAAATTGGAGTAAGTTTAGTCCACCCTTATTGAGAGTCTTCGAGAACGGGACTTCAATTCTAGGATCTCAGGTAGCAAAAACGCAAACCAGCAAACCTTTAGCATGCTAAATAAACAATAACAAACATATCCCCAGCGCATATAATACCAATTGAGCGAACGAAATAAAAGTCTACTAAAATTCAATTTTATCAACATTTGGCGATTCCTGGCATCAAGTTCTAAAAATTCGCCAGATGTAATATCCAATACATGTATGTTCTTTTAGAGTAGATATCACTCAGAACTAATTATAAAACATGAATAAAATAGATAGGTCACATTTATGTACACATAAGAGGGTAAGACAAATATTTTAGAAAAAAACGATATAAAAATCGAAAAAATATTTTTAAAATTTCGAAATTGCTCAGATCGACGTTCATCACTTTCCATATTATAGTAATTATGATTAGAATGAAATACTATGCGAAATCAGTGCAAACGAAATTACAATCGTTTCGACTTCATCATCCCTGCATCTGAATAGTTCTGAAGACGCGATCTTCTTCACTTTGCTACAGTCGGGAATGCGCACTAAACCTCATAAGAAATACGGTACTATACGTAGTTTTTGATGAAATTTCACTTTTAAAATGTTTTCATTGTTATTTTTTTCGCAAAATACACCTAGAAAACCTTCTTTTTAAAATGGTAAAAAAATCGATGTCGGAAGGTGGGGTTACTGTAACTTTTCGGTGCGGGACCCAGAACCTTAGTTCCTTGGCTAAATATCAGCACTCGTGATACTGACTTCTCCCCCAAGTTATTGGGATAGGTTGCAAAAAAAGCCATCCGTGGACCTTCCTCCTGAGCCCCGGCCTCTCATGGATGCTCTCTTAAACATTAATTTTATATACTCACGAATTGAGTGCCGAACAAATGGCTGAATACTCATCTTTCCATCTAGTATTGCCTGGTTCGTTGACGAATTGAGACGTCCAGTTGCCAAGAGAAGGCAAATTTGGAACCACGAAGATGCAGACGCTGAGCCAGTAGAAAAATATGTTCTGTATGAACAGAATATGTTTTCTAATTTTTTTTGTAACAATCGTAAAATGCTAATTGTACAGAAACTCACAATAATTCCTCCAAAGAAGAAGAATCGGTAGAAGGAGGAATTGAATATTGAGTTCTTTGAAACGATCACGATCATTTGTAATATGTACAGAGTTGACAGAGGTAAGCTAATGAAGAGACTCAGGAAAAAGACGAAAGTTTTAGAATCCATCGAGAATAAAATGAACTCGCCGTGACGGCCAAATTGTGCGCCAACACAAATGTTCACATTTGTGAAATTGCGTAGACTACGTGATTTCGCCAAAGGTAATAAGTGTTTTGAACAAAGTAATAGGGTTAAAAACAGGAAGTAACACTTCAGCATAATGGTACCTATTGTGCCCAACAATTTGTTCCGATACATTTTTATTTAACAATGCAAGGAGAATCGACCTTTCCATTCTGATTGAAAGCATTATTCCTGTGCATAATTATTCCAGTTTACAAGTCGGGTCTGATATCGAGAGCAGCAATTCGATTCACACTGCTCATTATTCGACTATTGTTGTCCGACTTTGTTGTCTGGCTTGCTTGATTTTCCCGCTGGGCGACGTTTCGCTTTAATCCCGAAAAGAGTCCTGAAAGCAACAGTATGCTTGATTACCCCGTGATCAACTGAACATACTTTAACTCATTTCGCATCGTGATGTTAGTGATGATCATTAGTAGAGGCGGACTAAGAGCCTTGATCATAATGAAGAAAGGAAGAAAAAGAAAGAGTTTCCAGCTTTCCTCTCCTTCGTAAGATAAGAAGGCAAACTGTTTGAGCATTTCGTTCATTTATTAATATTTCCCAGTGTTTCGTTCATACCTGATATGCAATTACTGGAATATTACAAATCAAAATTGAAACCCCCAGAATTAGCAAGCGTGCTTCGCTTTTATTAGGAATCTGTAGAGTTCTTTTTAATTTCGTGATTTCTTGTGTTCTTTTTATGCATTTCACCTTTAATGATCGCAGTTTAATTGTCGTAATGCAGTAAAGCACGAACGAGATACCATTTGTGGTGATAATATTGAGTGAAACAAGGAGCGTATGATTGATCTGAGTTCGGTAAAATGCATTAAATATTTGTGTTTATACTAACACTGGGAAAGTTGTACTCTGCGTAGGAATTTAGCGCGTACACCTGAAGAACACACTTCATTGTCAATCCGATGGTTTCTTTTAGTAAAAAATGTATGGATTAGTAATAAAAATATTTAACATAAACGCACTCTTTCAAGATCGGGGGGAGTCATGATGAAAACGGCTCCTATAGCTCCTATAGTGATAAACGATGGAATAAAAGCAGAAATAACTGCCACGATCAATAAGATATTGGTATTGAACGGAGTAAAGATCTGGAATGCAAATATTATGCTCTTTTTCGCAAAAAAAAGAATATATCGCGGCCGTGCCAATTCGATTTCGTCTGCTATATTGTGAGTTTAAATCCAACCTTATTATACCAAACAGGCAACACAATTGCGCACAATCGATTAAATGCTATGACAACATTGAGAACATCTTGAACAGCGGGAAGAAAATAAGTGATTCTGAAACGAAAAATGACATTTACATTAGCGGGGGA
The DNA here is from genome assembly GCA_036245785.1 of Pristionchus fissidentatus. Lineage (NCBI taxonomy): Eukaryota > Metazoa > Nematoda > Chromadorea > Rhabditida > Neodiplogasteridae > Pristionchus > Pristionchus fissidentatus. The sequence continues at coordinate 16,328,355 of BTSY01000004.1, forward strand.
AAATTGTAAATTCACGTATTTAGCGCTGACAGAGGGGCCGAATATTCCTCCTTCCATCTTAAATTCTCCGGTTCTCTTACGAATTGAGCTGTCCAATTTCCAAGAACAGGCAAATTTGGTAACACGTAGACGCTGACATTGAGCCAGTAGAAGCATAGGTCCTGGAATGTTACTTTTACTTCTGAAAAAAATGGCGCATCAAACTCACAACAACCCCTCCGAAGAAGAAAATATGATAGAACGAAGAGCAGAAAACTGACTTCTTTGAAACTACTACAATCATTTGTAGTATATACAGAGTGGAAAGGGGTATGCTAATAAGAAGACTCAATAGGAAAACGATTGATTTCGAGTCCATCAAGAATCTACTAAATTTGTTCGCTGCGATGACGATATTCCACAGCACGAAATTTCACTCTCTCAACCAAGTGTAATTTCCACATTCACGCATTTTCGCCGTCTAATTGCCTAGACCAATTTCCTTCGTGCTTTCGACTGATAAAAATCAGTAGTATTTTGTTGTCTCGCTAGTCACGTTGATAATAATTGGCACATGCACAGCGTAATCTTGTACGTCCATGGTAACACGACGAGCGAAGGTATTTAGTTCATCAAGCAAGAAATACAACCGATAAAAATGCACATTTGCTCAGATGCATTTTAAAATAATAGATGATATACTTTTACTTTATCTGTATTACTACTTTATAAATGAAACTGGTAATGTATCAATGGACAGATAACTCGACATTGGAGATAGTTCTCGTTGTGGTCATACTTGTACTCGGTACTATGCTGTGTCTCTGAGTAGGATGATGATGGGATGAATCCCATGCTTGAGGGGGACGGCGCCATCCAAGTACCGCATCCCTCAACAAATAATCATACGAAACGAGCTTTAATAGGGCGGAAAAGGAGTAATCTTACACAGAACGCCAATTTGCTACGAGAATGGTTCTTCTGAATTTCCTTTCTTAAAGAACGGTTCTTCAACCTCCTCATTCCACACGCTCTCTCGTTTGATCACCGAAACGAGAGAGAGAGTAGTGTGTGAAAGGAATGGACTGCTCTCTAAGAAAAGGAACCTTTGAGAACGTTTTCTTTGCAAACTTGATCTCAGTTTATTCTTACCGATAGCTCTTGACACCGAAAATGACGATGAACGCATCGAGAAGAGGAAAAATTGTGAGAGAGCAAGAGACGAGATTGGGAAAGACGTTGAGACCTGCAACGAAATTAACCCTTTCTCTCTATCCATAACTTAGCACTAATACACGACAAATATTATCGATTCTCCTGTTGTGCCGTGCTCAATCCACAAAACATCCCAAAGGAGATATCATTTACTCATTTTCTTCGAGGTTTCTTTCTTGGGAATGAGGCAGGACTCGCCTGTGCGCAGCATGGGCAGAGATATAATTCCCGCACAAGGAGTGTACACGAAGAGCATTGGAACGAGCATCTGAACACGACTAGACATTAATCAAAAATGAACGAAATGACATTGGAACTCGCATTTCCTAGAATGTGTGAATGTAATAAACTAGACATGATATAGAAGATCAAGAAGTCAAAGAGTCAAGAGATGAAGGGACAAACACGTCATTCCGCTGGCCAGTCAATCCAAGAAAAAGGGGCTTGGAATGAGAAAGCGTGTGAAATGAAGAGAGCCTTGTTCACCTTTACCTACTCTCTCTTGTGCCCCTTCCGATGAGTTGGAATTACAGACCTGGACAATGAGGGTGTGGAATAGTTGCTTTTGCAGAAGTTGAGTACGTTTGCTCGCAGGATTATGTGCTATTCTGTAAAAGTTAGGATTTTGAAGAAGCAATGATTAACAAATTTATCAGACAAAAACAAGCATTATACTACAGCCAGCTCATTCACAGATGCATTTTTGCATTGTGTCATCCATCACCCTCACAGGGAAATACGAATCCGCCTAGGCTACAGAGCGGCGTCATTAAAGACCATTAAAGATCATTAAAGATCATTAAAGATCATTAAAGATCATTAAAGACCGTCAGTGTGCTCCCATGGTTCTGACTGAAGCGACTAGATTGTAATCTCGTCACTCGGTAGCTTTGACTTGTGGATTCGTAGAAGTATTTCCCTGTGAATCCCTTTTGTCGCTCACTTGTTCTTTAACGTTTTGAAAATAGCGATTGAACAGTAGACGATCACTGCCAGGAAAATGCCCAGAAACGCGTCAAACGACAGGGTTATGGCGAATTTGTGCACCCGAAATGTGTCGTTCTCCTGAAAACGTCGTTTAATTACGAACTTAAACTATAATAGACTGGAACTTCTCAAGATCTGTCATTCTAAACAACTCTAAAAAATAATAGAAAGTTTTTTATAGTGGCAATTTCATTTTTTCCCTTAAATTATTATCCCTCCATATCGAAATGGTCTCACAAACTCTCTCAACTCACCCAATAGAGAGAGACAAGATACTCGACATCTCCGAATCCTTTATCGAAGAAAGGTTTCATATACTTGATCCCTTCTTGATCCGGAGCATAGAGAAAATAGGATCCCCAGTGCCTGAATTCCCTCTTGAGAGTAGGTACCCTCTAACGGTACTGTTTCTTTGGCTCTCATCACATTATCGGCCGAAATACCGATCTCGATCTCTCAATACGTGATACTAAAACGGAACTTGCACCACCAGTAATTGGTAGAATGCACTTGTGACTTCGAAACTTACCAAATATTGCTTTCAACGAGAAGCGTAAGTAGAACAACCATTGCAGAGTTCCAACGAGTGTAGAACTCAGTTTTCTGCGGCCTGTAACAACATCTTTTTAACGCTCCTAGAATCAATTTGATACATTAAAAATTAAGGGTAAAAACCAATTTTCTTTTTCACAATCCTTGCCTAGATTGGAGTGTCAATTTGGATGTGCTCGATGACGTTGATTTCAGATATTTCTTATTTTCTGAGAAAGTTCTCATAAATTCTCAATCCCCCGTGGAAACGTCCTTCTTATTCCTAATTAAGCTGAAATTGACTACCAAGGTTCGCTGACATTTTTACAGCTATAAATCGATAAATGAATAGGTGCATCAACAGTGGCATCGTTTGGGAGAACGTAGCTGCGTAGTAGGCGATCGAGATCTATAAAATTACATTATTTTAATAAATTATGCCCTCTTTATATTTTCGCTTGCACGAAAAACAGTTATAGTTGATCGCCAAACCTGCGAGCTCCAAATTCCTGTGGCGAAAATGACAAAGGCATCGCCGAAAGTGCAAGCGATCTGCATGAAATGTTAGTGTTTTAGAAATTATTGGTTCACAGAGTTATAAAAACAAATAAGATTCTCTTCACCTCGCTTAGGAATAATTTTTGTATTAAAATAACAATTTCGTCCACTCACGGGCGAAGTGAGAAGATGAATGATGGTGAAATAGATGTCGTTCAGCACAAAAGCGACCATTAAATTCTGATAATTGCCGATTCCTTTGGATGATCAGCGGACAATTAGAAAGAGAAGAAGAAGATTGATAAGGAGTGAAAGACCTGAGCGGAGATTTAATTTTGTAAGTAAAGCTGGAATCTGACCGGACTGGAAAAAATTTTCCCCGGGTTTTATGATCTTCTTAATTACGAAATAAATTTTGCTCACCAAGATTGACGTGTTCAACAATGAAGAGAAAGCGATGGAGAAGTGGATTGTCGTCCATTGGAAAGGACGAAGAAGAAAATCACTCCAAATATCGAAAATAGAGCCGAATACGATAACAAAAAGACGAACTGAGCCAAAATGATCTGGTTATTAATGCTAATTAAATGTCGACACCACTCAATGAAAATGCCGAATCGGCGGGTAGAGATAAATGAGCTTTTTCTAGAGTTAGAACGGAATTTGACATATGCAAAACTACGAGCCAGCAGAGACGTGCAGAGACTATTACAATGTTGAAAAGCGAAATTCAAAGTTCATTAAAATCATTTCGCACGGTCTACATACATTTTCGAGGACAATAGAGTGTATGTGCAATGGAGAGATAGGGAAGTGTATTTCAAACTATAATGAGACGCATACGTGTCAAGAAATTAACAAATGAATATAACAAAGTAGTTGACAAAGGGATATCCAAAAATACGTTTGATGTATTCAAAAAGTACGAAATCAGCGAACTTTTGACTTTACAGACTATGATTTCGTCCCGCAAATTTTCCTCGAATGAAGGATAATTTCAGCACTGAATCTCAGCAATTTCTATTCCATGCCAAAATAGAATATCAACCATATCTGCGAGATAATAAAACACACCTTGATACTGATATTACTCAACAGATTGAAAGTTATATCATATCTAATCGTTCAATCATTCACTATTCTATTAAAATTGCACATGCTCTGTAATATCTACCAGACTGGTGAAAATAGTAGACTTTATATACATTATAATCAGAATCTACGCTATTTCCGGATATTTGGATGGTCGGCTATGTGAAAATTACGTCGAGTCTGGGAAAGACGCCTGTCGTACTTGGAAAGATGTGACATGAGACAAACTAGAAGTGCGCAGATTGTGAAAATGACGAGATTGGGAAATATCGAGACAAAATGCATTGTTACAAATTCAAAACGAGCACTTTTCTCAAGTTGTAGTAGATAGTGTCTTTCTTCATCACCAATTCCATTACTAAGCACGAAAGAGCATTTTAGCGAATCAATATGCGCATATTTATCAATTCAAAGATGCAGTTGTATTTATTGGAATGCACCGTGATGTCTTCCAAGAATCGTCGGATTGGGTCCTCCCTGTTCAATTCCCTGCAAAAACACAGAGATTATGACAAGAATCCTAATAATTTGTCCACATCTGATCTCTGATTTGATGAAAAATTTCCGCTTTAAATACACAGCTCGCGTGGTTTGGCCAAGTGATAAAAGTGGAAAAGGGGAATTTATCTTTTGTTGGAAATTTTCGAAAAAAATACCTTAACTTTTAGCGAATACTACCGTAATTTCCGTTGGTTATTGTAGGGTAGACCGTTCTGTTTCCGTTTCGGTGAAACCGACTCATGCTTACCACCTAGTACTTCTCTCCGTTTCACGGAAAACATCGGTTTTGAAGAGAAGACCACAGGGGGAGGGGGCGCTTCACGATAACCGAACAGGCAACCCTACTATTGTACGGTACTTACTTGCATCGTGCCTGGTCCTTCGATCACAAGAACTCCGTGTTGACCAGGAATGATGACTCTTTGCTGCTCCATTCCACCGTGTTGATGTCCTCCCTCAATACAAAAAGATATCTTCCATTGGTGATTCCCCGATCCGAAAAAATTACAACACTCTGTCTACGGTGTGTACGGAGATCTCTCAGATCGTAATAATGCCGGTCTGACTCTATCTTTACATTTGATTAACAGCAGATGCAGTCGCATCATGTATAACAAATGCCGCCAATAAGGAACTTCCGTGAAAGAATCCAAAGATAGCTATTTGAAATTGCTCTGAAAACTATACCAAACAAATTGCGAAAGTTTGTTGGCTGGTTCCTAGATAATATATTCCAACACAATGATAAAACAAACCAACTCTAATTTAAAAAAAAATGTAGTCTTAAAAATAGCATCATCACCCTACCTGCTACAGACAGATAGTTAATGCGAAAAGAGGTTTTAACGGGCGAGGACTTGCCTAATATTCTTGCCCAGAATACAGTAGTATTGCACTCAGGCCAATCTATAACTGACCGGACACTGTCCTCCTCCCATCATGTGCTGACCTCCCTGATGTTGTTGATGATAGTTTAGCTGTCCTCCCATTGGTCCCCCGAATCCAATTGGCATCTGAATTCAATCACTAATAATAGCATTAATAGGTAATCTTTTTTTACATATAAAATTAGCTTAGAGCCAGATGGAAAGAGCCCTGGAAACAATACGAAAGCAGTGAAAATATTTCAGCGAAAAAAACTCGCCCCTGTACACCGTTGAAGCCGTGCGGCTGCATCATCACTCCTCCTTGCACGTCCATTGGCATCGGAGGTGTCATTCCCATCTGCTGCATCTGCGGGACTCCGCCCATTCCCTGCTGCAGTCCACTAGGGAAGCCGCCTTGGAACTGCTGCTGTTGGAACTGTAATCGACGACCTTTCGTAACTCGAGTGGGAAAATGCTCGAACTATTTGTAAGATTTGTAGAAACGAAAATCAAAGGATGCAGATGATGAAGATTGTATCACCAAATTCTACTTATTGGGCCACATTTCGGTAACGGTCCTCACCATTTCCCAGCTAATCAGATTTCACCCTAACCTACATACCTGTTGATTTCCCTGGAAGCCGCCGTATTGGTACTGAGGTTGCTGCTGAAATCGATATTTCATAGTATTTTTTTCCAGAAATATACTGACTTATTTACAACTAACCCATTGATTCGTGCCGTTGTAGTCAATGGGCATCTGATACGCTTCCTGGAAAAATCAAAATTCATTCCAAGGATCCAATGGTGAAAAAGTAGATCGCTCTTCGCAAAGTTATTTCCTAGCGTGAGGGACAACAAAAAACAGTAGATCTCATACAACCGGTAAACAAAGATCTATCTGTATTCTTATTACTCTTCCTATGTGTGGTCATGTTTTAATTGCACCTTACTCGAGCACACCTTACGTACTCGTTCAAGAAAAAAAAATTGAGGTAATTATCGATCGACTCACTCTTGCAGGGTAGATCATGTGAACTGGCGGTGTTTGCTCGTAGTTCGCATTGTGGTGGAAAATGTTCTTCAGGAACGACATCACTCCCACAAAGTGACAATTTGTTTTTTTTAAATGACAAATAATTGAAAAAATGGCGCTTCTTCAAAACTACAACAGAACAATGGAACCGGAAGTAGTGCTAATCAATCGAATGAACGTGTCGAGGATTTTTCGAAATGCAAACTGTCTCTTCTTCTCCTTCACCTTCTGATCATCGTTCGCTCATTGTTTACTCCTCTGATTCACTTTTCCCACTGATTTCTCTACTCAATCTTTACCCCTCCCCAACTTCAGCATCGAGTTCGGTAGCTGATCAAACAATCAAAGAGAGACGCGTCATCAAAATTCTCAATCAGATGAGTTTCACTCAGTCAACCTTCATTAAAATGAAAGCGGCGATATTAGCTAATAAAATGGAGAGAATCAGATTTCCTCCACTACTAGGAAATTGAAATGTCTGTCTGTTGGTATGTTTTTTTTCCTTCCGCGTGACGGACCTTTTTCCTGAATAACTTTCTTCAAACTTGAGCAATCTTCTCAGATCCTTTTACATATGATAGCCCATCACGAAACACATCGATTTTTATATTTGAAAAATCGATAATTTCATGGCCAAGTCGGTAGCGAGCTCGAATTCAAATCTGAGGGTCGCAGGTTCGATCCCCGCCGGTGCATAGTCTTTTGCCGCATTTTTTCCAAGTGTCAAATGTGGCCCAAACCCATTTTTGAGTAACGAGATTCACATTTGAGCATCTTTTGCCGATTTTTGAAGTGAAATATCGATTGATTTTCATGAAATTTTCGCACATTTCGTTCCAAATCATTCCTCATGCCGGCAATCTCGCAGGAATGGAGTTAGAACGAGAGTGTAAGGAAAATTGAGAGTGACTCTCTCATTTTGGCACACTCTCTCGCCCCTGACCCCTTTCTGGAGACCGGAATCATGCATCCGGAAGCTTCCTAATAAATCGCTTCAAAATCGCTCTATCTTCTCGGATCCTTTTGCATACGACAACAGACCAAAATCACTTTAAAATTTTGCAATATTTAATTGACCAAATCCATAGCCAAGTGGGTTACGCGCTTGACTTACAATCCGAGACCCCCAGGTTCGAACCCCGCCGCGGGCAAAACGTTTGCCGCATTTTTCGCAAGTGTCAAATGCCCTTCTAGCACGTTCTTCAGTAAGGTGAAACACGTTTTCACCTGTTTTTCCGAGTTTTAACATGGAAAATCGAAAATTTCGAAAAGTTCCCAATTGGATCACAGAGCGTGGGGGATCACAGGAAAAGTGTTTTGCGATGTCGGAATCGTGTCTAACACGTTTTAACGTGAAAAATTGAAAAATTCATAAAGTTTCCAAATGATCCGGCGAGCGTAGGGAATCATTGGAAAAGTGTTTTGCGATGCCACAAACGTGTTCGAAGACGCCACGTATCTGAACGTTTTCTAACACGTTTTAAAATATAAAATCGAAAATTTTGAAAAGTTGCCAATTGATTCGCAGAGCGTGGGGGATCACAGGAAAAACGTTTTGCGATTTCGGAAACGTGTCTGAACACGCCAGGGAAATCAACACACGGTATCCTGCGTTTCCGTTGAGAAAGGCTCGTGAGGCTGAGAGCGATCGAAAAAAGTTGCCACGGAGCCACGAAGTGGCGTAGTGGCAACTTTTTTCGATCGCACTCAGCCTCACGAGCCTTTTGCAACGGAATAAGCCAGTACCTCTTTCTAGAGATTAACATTCCCCAACATACTAAGCTCCCCCTGGACCGATCTTGGAGCCGGCTACTGAGTTCTCCTCCCTGGACCGAGCCTACAGCAAGCTTCCAAACTCCCCCTGGACCGAACCTGAAGAATGCTACCAAGGTTCCCCTGAACCGTACCTGAAGAAGGCTACCGAGGTCCCCCTGGACCGTACCTGAAGAAGGCTACCGAGGCCCCCCTGGACCGAATCTTAAGTATGTTACTTGGCTCCCCCTGGACCGTACCTGCACCCGGAACTAGGCATAGAGCGTAGTGTACGCATAGAGCGTAGTGTATTTAACCTCAATACATCCCGGCTAGTTACTGATCGATCTACGCACTCTTGCTAATTCTTTTGCTAATCCTTCCAAATCGTCCGCTGTAGTGTCGAATGCTTCCATTGCCAATAACAACTTGTACTTTTTGAACAATCAATTATATTTGCACCGACTTTATCACAAGCAATTAGAAATGTCACAAAGAAGTCACAACGGGGATCGATAAATTTCTGTACTATGACAAATCTTGTATGAAAACATGCACGATTTACTGCATTTAAAGACGACCAATGAATTCACCGAGTAAATCACTAATCTATCTGGGGTGATAAGATATTGTATTTGTAGCTAAAACACGATGATTCGCCGTACATCTTACTATATGATGGGATGGGATACTGTATTTACATGAATTCAGACCGTGAGTGCCTTGAGTGCAGTCTCAATTTCTCTAGCCAGATCGTCCGCCTCAGTTTGCGATTCGCACTCAGCGTACACACGCACAATGTTCTCCGTGCCAGAGGGTCTGCAAGAAAAGATGTTACGTTATCACTAGCCAAACTTCACCATCATCCCCAATCCTGTTTTCGAATATTGAATTTGAAAAATAAACACAACTACGACTATACCGCCTGACCAATGTCTTTCATCGATAACTACCGTATCCCGTCTCCTCATTCTCCATTACCGTATCCCCTCCCTCACCTCACAAATGCTCTCGCTTTGTTTCTCTTTCCGACGACGTCATCAATGGTCTTCTGCAGATTCGATGGCTCCACTAGTCGAGTCTCGTCACGAGTAGTCTTGAACAGAGAACGATCGTCCACCTGAAAAATTAGAAACTATGGATTGATAGCTTTTCGTTTTCAATTTGTCAAATTACTGAACGTTTAAATAACAATAAAATAAATCAATTACTGAACACTTCCTTAGCTATCTTCATATTCAACTATCAAAGTGTAAGCGATCTACAGCACCCTGAGGGGGTGCCACCCTCTCACATCCACCAACCACCGTACTCCAACCAAGGATTAATAAATCAATAAACCAACGGGAATCTTGAGCTGCTTGCTGGGCGCGTCCTCGTACATCGCTGCCCACTCGCGCACCGACCAATTGTAGTGTCTGAGAAAGAGCGGGGTCGGTAATAGAGATGGTCATTTATTGATTGATAGGACTTATTTTACCAACATGCATTTTCGTTAGCCCAAGAACAAACCCTCATTTACACCTATTCCACTATCATCGATACCTAAACTTCCTCCGCACGATGGATCAACGACTAGTACAACAGAGACAAAGAAACCAGGCAGAAAGCAGTTTCAACTTCTCCATAATATCTACTCTCACTGATTATTGTTTGTCCACCGTCGTCCTCTCATAATACCTGAGAATGAGTTCGACAGCGAGTAGATCAGCCATGGCATCTCCGACAATCTCATTGATCACTCTCGACATCAACCACAGGCGACGAGCAGTGTCGGAGTTCGAACTACAAAGTCCAAACTACAAACAGGACAAAATGATTAATGGATACCACTTATTTACTAGTATTACGTTTATAAAATGATACAACCATCCCAAAAAAATCAAAAACCGCCTCCGTTGTTTACCACACGTTGGCGACCCTCTAATTTTTTATGCGTAACACCGTAAGTACGACTTTTAAATTAGGTTTGATCGTATCAATTTCTAACTGTCTCACTTCTCGAGTTCCTTGTATAGCTTGGGAGAGAAAGTGACGGTGCCGTGTCCGTTGGCCTCAAAGTAGACGCCGACGTCGTATTTGAGTGCCTCGTGATGCAGATGCTTGACGCCCGTGGGCACAAACACAGGAGTGATGCCCTGCAATCAAATGTCGGTGGGTAGGAAAAAGGCGAATCCGTAGGTAGGGTTTTTTTCCAAAATTGGCCATGAAAATGGCAACTGTGGGTAGGCTTCGTCGTTTTTCACGTGCCATTTAGCCTATGCGTGTAAGCAGACTATGGTAGATGCTACGCTACCGTACACTCTACTAGATCAATCAATACTGAGCTAGCACGTAGTGGCAATCGATATGAACAGTAGGGATTGATCGCTTATCGATCGATTATTAATCTACCGTATCAAACTTGCCATTCTACCGTAATTTCTCACCAGTTGCTCCGTCATGTATCTGCTCGAGTTGCCGTTGGCGTATGCAGTCTGCACGATGGCAAACGTCAGATTGTCAAGTCCCAACTCGGAGAGATGCTGAATTTAAATGAATACAGTAATCAAAATACGGTAAGGATAAGCAAGTATCGATTGAAATTATCTCGAGGCCTGAGGTTAAAGTATCTCACATCCTTGTAGTACTTGGCGATTAGCAGTGCGATCTTGTCGCCGTCCAGCAGTTCGATCTATCAACGAATTATTGATTTTTGATTGATTGGAAATAATCGTCGACTTACCTCTCCGCCGTCCTTCTTGTAGAAATAGACAAGACGATCGGCGTCCCCGTCGAAAACGGCACATCTAAATGAACGACATTCGTTTGCATCATCGTTAGACAAAGATACCGTACCTCTCATAGGCCGGGACACTTTCAAAGTTGGCCGGCGCCTTGCGGGCGATCTTGACGTAATCAGCTCCGCACTGAAATCGATCGATAAATGATAAAACAAAATAAATACAGCTACCGTATACCTCGTGGTTCAGTCGTCCGTTCTCATTGAGGAACTCGATAGCCAGCGCGTTCTTGGGAAGGCGGCTGTGAAAATTCATCAATAGCCACCACAAAAGCGTTAACACTCACTCGTAGAGCAGGCGCATCTTCTTCGCGCCGATTCCATTGGCGCAGTCGAGGTGCAGCTTGTTATCGTAGCCCGCGCGCATCGGCATCATCTGGTAACCGCAAATTAATTACACTCGATCTTTTACGACACTATTTCTTACAAAAATAAAACTGAAAAAGAAAAAAAATATTAAATATATTTTCACCTAACTTCATAATGTTTTATTGCTACATAAATCCATTTTAAAATGTTGCATTTTCGATCTCGACCCGTTGCTCACCTCCAACAGCCAATCGAAGTAGTTGGAGAAGTTCTCGTAGTATCCTGTCTCGCCCTCCGCTCCCCACTCCGGTTCATTAGTCACTCGCACCACGTAGTGAAGCTGCGGCGTCGTCAGCTCGCCTGAGATAATCGATCAACCTACCGTAATTTTTAGATCCCTCCGTAAGCGTTAGACGCTCATCCTACGCATGATGGAGAACGCACAATTCGATTATGTTACCGCGCAAAAAAAATGCATTCTTCAAAGATCCGTACGAGCACGGTAGTGCGAGATCTGCGGGAGTACGGTAGTCCTACGGTCTCACCTTTGTCCATAAACGGGACTTTGAATAGTGCAGCACCGCTCTCCACAGCCTTCGTCAGCCATTTGCCCGATGCTCGAGTGTCTCTTCCACACACTACAGCCACGCCATGCGGGCACTTCGAAGAGGCGTTCAGCTGCAATCGATGCATCAATGTTTGTCACAGTATTCACGACAAGAACAGTTATCGATCGCGCCTACTACCGTATACCTGCACTTCGAGGGCGCGAATGGCCGTGGGCAGCTCGTCGTCCGTCGCATTCACCAGCTCCGTCGCGTACTTCTGTGATACGGTAGGCATTAGTTACAATAATCGTCAGTTATCGAATCGATTTAAGCTTCGTCATATCTCCAGATAAAGGAGTAATATCGTCCAACCCAAAAGTAATGAATCTACAGCTTCCGTGACCCAGTATTAAGTTTCTTTCAAATATAGACAACGCGACATACTGTAACCCATTGTACCGTACCTCCCATTCTCCAGCCAGCATTTCTCCCTTGGGATCGACAATCTTGACTCCATTGTCTTCCTCAGGATTGTGAGAGGCGGTGATCATCACTCCGATCGCCTTGCCGACCGTACTGAAATTATGCATAACAACAAGGTCAAGGCGTCTGGGAACAGTCGTATCGCTCCTCGTTAAAAGCACTGTTTTTTTTACTGGTGAAGCTTTTAGCTATGGGATCTTCACTCATAGTATTGCGTCCAAATGCACCTATGCCATTCATGGACAATGGTGTGGCCAGCAACAGAACCCTCCCGCTTTTATCAGAACACCCATCCGATTTGGGTTGAAGCCGTCACGACTTGGGATCAAAGTTTTTGCTCAAATTCACCAGATTTTGTCACTGACTCTCCCACTTTTGATCTACCTGCAACAACGCTCGCCTATCTATTGCCTGTGCGTAAAAAGGTAGTCTTACAATCGTACTCGCATTTCCACTCAAGTTATAGCGTTCAGGAAGTTTGCCGAAATATCTTCTAACCCCATAGCTAGCATTGTACACGTCAAGTATCAATCATGAGTAAGGGTAGATTCTGTTCACGCACCGTGCACGGAGAGCCGCGAGGTATCCCATGCGGAAGACGATGAAGGGCAAGCGATCCGCGTGGTCGCGGAAGCCAGCAGTGCCATACGAGAAGCGAACGTCGTCCCCGATCGGCCTGAAGGAGGGGAGAGTTCCAAAGGGATAAGGAACTCGGGATATAAAAATAGGGTTTCATGAACAATTATAAAGGCAAGCGGGCTTCGGCGAAGCTATTCGTTTTGTTTATAATTTGTAGGCTTTTATACAAAAAAAAGATCCAAAGAACAGTCACTCACTTGTGATCGCCTTGGTGGTTCCGATTTCCGGCGCGAGAGAACTCCTCCGGAACGACGATGGGCATCAGATCGGCCATTCCTGACGATGAAAGTGATTCAGAAAGGAAACAATCGGACAAAGACACGCCCTTTTAGTGTTTACACGTGGACTATCGACTGATAAGGCGAGAGCTGATTAGCCAGAAGGCATGTGGTCATCGAGAAAGCAAGAAATGGGCGCAAAGAATACATATTACTCTTCGTTGGGCAGGTCTATGAGAGATTATAAAACAAAACTATGAAAAACATGGCAAATACTCGACGATTATTCCTAGACAACCTTCACGGGCGAGCTACAACTGATTGAAATGAGTTGCACGTTGCCATGGCTAATAGATCAAGGTGAAAATCCCGCAGAAAAATCGATAAAAAAGCGGGATAAACGTGCAAAACCGAAATTTCCCACAAATTTGAAGTTCACTTGGCAAAGTGCCAGCGTGGTGTGCCTGGTAGTGCGAAGCGCACGCGTCTCAGCCGATTATGCGCGAGATCACCACACCACGATTTTTGCCTACCGTAGTAGTCGAATGATTCCGATCGGAATAGCTCCGGAAGTGATAATCGTTTATCCGATGAGTGGGAGAAAGTAGCAGCTCGTCGTCTATTCGCCATCTTATAATTGTTTTTATTTATTTATTTAATGAACCCGCTAAAGGTGCGACAGCAATTAAATAAACGACAAAGTATAGTCTATATTTGGGATAATCTGAATTGGGTAGAGGAGGTGGGCAGTAGGCGAGAATGAATCCTCTCTTTCACACAAATGAATTGACATTTTGTTCACACGGAAAGGCGAAATTGGCGTGGGAAACCCACACAGTAAAGTGACTGCATTGTCCCACAAGACAATAATATTGACGATGATTCTGCAGGAATTCCGCAAATGGCTGGGAAATAAATACTAAAGGAATCAATGGATGCGAGTTGAGACCGTAGAACACGAAATTCTGCCTGCAAATTGAGAAATATAGGTCGAAAATAGTTTGTAAATGGTCGATGGAACCACGAATTCCATTATAGCATTCTACAAAGAATTCCGTGCGTGACCAGGGAAAAAGGAAACAATCATTTATCTTCAACGTAAAAAGAGTCGAAGAATTGCACTCTCGATTGTGTCTTGGGATGAAAATATAGCAAAACAGCGAACAATTAGCTCATAAAAAGTATGGCACTAGCGAGGTATTCGAAGGGGAGAGAAGCGGAAATAATATAGCACTTGGAAAATGAGTCTGACACGGGAGCAATGCTAATACGACATTCTGGGTTACGGTATGATACAGTAATCCGAGGTTACGATAACTTAAAAAGTGGTAAGCTCCTTGGGAGCGACCAGGTCGAAGACGGACTTAAACAGCTCGAGTCCGAGAGGAGTGTCCACCTGCAATGGGATACGATATTTGGAGGATACGGTAGCCCTGAATCAAGGATGATCAATACTTACAAAAGTGTCGTCGGACTCTCCGAAAATGGAGGTCCAGGCGGCGCGAAGTCTGTGCATGGCCTGAAAATGTGGTCTTTGATCTCTAATTGAACGTGGATCGAAATTCCCAGACAATTGTGAGCGGCGATAAAGTATGTTAAACTGAGAGGAGCCCGAGCTCTCTCACTCCCTAACCCCTTTCTTGAGGAGTGGATAGACAGTGGAATTTTGCTGTTGTCTAATATAAGGTCGTGTTGAATTTTACGCTAGAGTGGATTAGCACGGTGCCCCTACAGTAAGCCATCAGCAGATTACTGTAATGAACTTACTCCGAAGTAGGTCTTCTGGATTCCATGTGACTGGACGGAGGTGTGACACGATGCGTGCACGCCATTCACAATTATGCGTCCCGTCGACGTCATCGGAGCGAAGATTCCAGTGTCAACTACCGTATCCACCTTGACGACACGAACCTAAACGACGGACACGGTCCTTCCCGGCTCCCTCAATTCCCGGTTCCCACCTCTGTCATCTCCTTTTCTCCATCGAACGTGTAGAGACAGTCTCCCTCAGCAACCTCCTCGGCGTAGACGGCAGTTCTGATAAGAGCCTCGACCGGAAGAGCGCCCTTTCCGACGTTGGAGCAGTCGCCCTAAAAGCCGGCTGTGAATGTAATTCCCGGCTCCGGTTCTCCCACCTTGTAGATGTAGTGCTGAGCGGTCAGCTTGATCACCTTGCCGTCCTCGGTCTCCAAGCGTTGGAATTCGGCGACCTAAAATGAGAGCCGGCGTTTATGGAGTTTTAACAAAGCCGGAAATTATCTTACGGTTTCGGGATTGCGATGGAGCCAGAAGTGGACGGGGACGGGCTGAATACCGGACGTTGTCACGGCCATGACGAAGTCCTGACAAAGATTAGGAAATTACAATTTAGTTTGAAATTTTTTTTTAAAAAAGTTTAGGAGAAAAGTACAATGTACAAGAGACTAGCACTCCTGCCTCCAGAAAGGGGTCAAGAGTGAATGAACGTGTGAAAGTAAGAGAGCCCCGCTCCAATTTGCACACATCTCTCGATCTGACCCCTTTCTGGAGACTAAACAGTTGCATTTTCCATCTTCAAACTTGGGTAATTAAACCATCCGCTCCCATCACTCACATTCTTCTCCAATGCGTCCATTCTCTTCTCACTTCCATCAGCCATCTGCACTGTCATGTCAGCTGAGAAGCAGAGGAATCCTCCGCCACCTTGGTACGAGACCGGGAACTGCAAATTTGGGCGTAGAAATTAGGTCAACACAAATGTTTTGCTTGCTCATAGCAAAAATAGCGAAAGTGCTCATTTTGATTCATTTTGATTTTGATTCCTGCATTTTAAATTCCTTTTTTTCTATTTCTCCCAAATCATCTTTGTTTCGGACCCCAAATTGTTTTCCTTCACAACTTGATTCAGGTAGCGATCGCGTTAGTCTACAGCTTCTGTGACCCAGTATTCAGTTTCATTGCGAAATGAAGGCCCTCGACAGAGGTTACCGTTGACTACAGTAAGCTCAAAGTAGTACGGTAGGTCACACTCACATAATATCCTCCTGCCTGGGCGGCGACGGGAGCTGCGGCGGCGAAGCCAGTCTGAGGTGGAGGAGCGAAGAACTGAGGGGGAGCGGGCTGAGGGGGAGGAGGAGGAGCTTGAGGAAGGGGCTGCTGTAGAGGGTTACGGTAGATTATGGTAGGTTACGGTAGGTTACAGTAGACTACGGTATGTTGCAGTAGGTTACGATGGGTTATGGTACCGAGGACTTCGGTAGTTGACAATACGGTAAGTAAAGGAATGCGATACTACAGTATAAGAAAATTGGGTGGATTACGGTAGTTGACAAAGTACAGTACCTGCTGGAACTGGGTTCCGGGCGGGAGCTGAATTCCCTCCTCTCTAACGATCTCCTCGATAACGCCGTTCTCCTCGAAGCTGTTGTGTTGGTGCTGCAATTTTTTTTTCTCAAATATCTTTACTCATACTCTGACAATACAAAGTGAAAGAAAGTATTTTACAGAGAATTGATGTAAAATGAAATGGTCAAATTCGGAAAAGGAAGAGATTAGTATTCCTTGGTCAGTTCTAAAGCATGTGGTAAAAGGGGAATATCGATTAGGTATGAGTGGGAAGAATAGAGGCGGGACCGGGGGCAAGTGCTCCGATGGTAGGTCATCTCGTGCGAACAATAGGTTAGCTTGCTAAATTATTGATTGACTTTTTTTTCAAAACAAGAGATCATTAAAACGATTCAAAGTATGAAAGATGCTTAGTATGGGTATTATGGAGTAAATACTCAACATGTGGTGGTAATATCACAAATATATGAGTGATTTTGGGCGCAAGAGGTATGAGTAAATCAATCTAATTGCAAATGGGGAAATCAATACTCTTTCAATTATTGATTGGCACACGACAATATGGGGCAGGGAGGTAGAGTATACATGTGACAAATTGAAGGATAGTATACAATCATATAAAAATATGAAGAGTGCACTCGGTATATCTCAAGATGAAGTGTGAAGTGGGCAGATCACAGTGTGAAAATGAAGATAAATTGCGTGATTTCTATGTGCATGAAAGAATCGCATGGTTCAATGGTACAAGTCATACATTGTGAAAGAATATGAGTACAAAACGGAAAACATCGATATTCACAATTTAGAGTTGATCAAATTGGGATAAGTACAGTATGTAAAATTAGCTCTCATTAGTATACAGTTGACTGAAAAGTCAGTCGATAATTATCAATGCATAATATTAGCGGACGATCTTTCGGAAACGGCAGAACGGGACTGTACCACCACCTCACCTCGTTGCTGTGGCTGTGGCTATGGCTGTGGCTGCCACCCTGACGGGGAGGCGCGAGCGGCTCCTGCACTCCTTGGATGGGGTCCTGCAAGGAACGGGGGATTACGGTAGGTCGACAGTATCGATTACTGTACCTGGTAGGCTCTGGGTGCGAATCGAACATCAGCAAGCTGAGATTTAATTTCCTTCTCGGCGAAATCTGCGAAATTGATGGTCAATGTGTGAACTGTGCGTCCAATTTGGGCTGCGAATCAAGCGCAGCTTCTTTTTTATCTCACAGAACGGGTTTGGTGTCTTTGCACTTATATCTCCGGTGATAAATCTTCGGCCAATATAGGGGCAATTAGGAGGGGAAATGTGGGGGCGGGGGTGTCTCTTCCCTGCCAGTGCTTATAAGTGAAAGTTATTCATTGTTCCGGGGCAGAGCGTGGGATTGATTGATGATTAAGAGAAATAGTGAGAAAGAGAGTGAGAGAGAAAACGAATGAGTGGGAATCAAAGGGTTGGCTGTTGCAAATACTCGTTAGCAGTGATCCCATGTGATCGATGTCCCAAAAGATCAGAGAAAACTAGCGGGGTTGATAGGTACCTCCAGAAAGGATTCGGGAGAGAGATAACACGTAAAAAAGAGAGGCACTCTTTCACTTTCACGCGCTCTGTCGCTCACAACCTCTTTTTGGAGGTTTTGTTAAATAATAGAGCGATGAACAACTCACGAGTAGGTCCGGGAAGAGGAGCGCAAGCGAATCGACGAATGGCAATATCGTACTTCACCCTGCGAATACGGTAATAGTAGAAACGATAAATAAATTACGGTATCGATAATCGATTGGGCGAACTCACGATTGGTCGTAGTTCACGTTCTTGGTCACGTCGGAAATGTAGTCGAAAGCGTACTGAACGCCGTCTGAGAGTACCTGCAAATTAGTGGTGAGTGTCGTGAGAAAGGATTATTTACCATACAATGCGTCTTTCGTTCACCCCTGTTTTCTAAAAATCTATCTTAAATATTCCCTGATTCCATTCCAAACAAAGCTCTTTTCGTGAGATACAACCCAGTTCGCGTGGAATGAGGAGATTGGAGAACTTTTCTCTAAGAAAGAAGAGCCGTTCTCCTTGCAAAGTTGCGCACTATTAAGAAGTAAAAAAGTGGCTGTTCGCACCTCTCCTCCCACTACAATTTGCCCTCCTCCCACAGTCGCGACTCCTCTATCCTCTGATTGTCTCAACGGCTCGTAGACACAGCAACGGAGAGTCGTACTGCAAATTCACTTCAATAAGTTCCTTGACCCCTTTCTGTAGATTCCACGGGAATGTGAAATAACAGTTTAAGACACAACCCTTCCCTGAGCGAAGAATTTACAGCAAAAGATTGCTCGAAAGAGATAGATAGCTTTTCAAAATCAAGTTAAGATTGCGGAGGGGAGAGAGAGCGAAATTCTAATGTTGGAGTCTCTACATCCAGATCACTCTGGGAATTGCAAACTCGTTCGATCACCCCAAAAGTGTGACCGATAACGCGGATAAAATAGCAGAGTGTGTCCATTTTTTGCAACGGAACTGTCGGAATGTCGTAAGGATTGAGAATTTGATAATGAAATGGGTTCGTGAGATGTTGTATGCTCAAATGCTCCGTATATATCGATTTGGTGTTCGTATTTCGGCATTTTGAGATCAGTAATACGGCTGATAAGAGACAGACACTCAGAGAAAATGAGACTGTCAAATGATGTACACAACACCGAATCGGCATCCTTCCTGCTATGAAACAAGAAGAACTAACGGGTAAGAGGTGATGTTGAGAAGGGGCGCTATCCCTCCGACCCACGAATGAGATGCGGCACACGACGTCGACCCGAATCCAGGCTCGCATCTCTTAAATATTTAGCTTAATAACAATTTAAAAAATCGTATTATAAAATTCAATAAATGTTTCATAATATAGGGTTGATGCATAAGTTTCTTTCTTTTTTGGTCGTTTTAAATTTCATGCGTGTCTTTCGAACGGGGATTCCAATCGAATACAGTATAGGTATATTTTTGTCTACCAGGTGTCCTCTATTTCTTACATACTAAGTGGGAGGCATTCATTCACATAGTAGAAACCTATGGAATCTAAGTTTGGTATTGTCGAGAATTGCAATGGGTCAGATTTCAAAACATTTTCCAATGGAGACACAAGAGAGGTCTACGATCAAAGTAGTATTATCGGGGGCAGTATTAGGCCGATCCATCCTGGGGAACACCACACTTATACTTCTTCGGAGAAAGGCAGGATGAGCTCTTAAAGTGAGGTGGTGGTTTACGGAAAGTTTTGTTTATGGTAATTTTAAATTATTATCGCTTCTGCGTATGATCCAGGAAAATATATACAAGTGATGCTTAACATACTCATGTGGGTTTCTACTAAATATGGTAACTACCGGACTGTATCATTCGAAGGGGAACAAAATAGCTACGAAAACGGGGTCCATTTTTTGATGTCGAAAATGATATTTTGCTTGATGCGCTACCTTTCTTTCGCGATGGATTATATCGAATAAGGTGGTTTTTCATAGAGTATGCATAGTAGAACCATGTATAAGAAAAGGACGCTTCGAACTGCGCTCGACGTTCTATGACGGATATTCTATTGATGCACTATAATACCGATTTTTACGATTTTTTGCTGATATTAAATATTTTAGAATTTTTCGATTTTCAGGAATTCTAAATGCAACTCAGCTTACAAGTTATGGTAAATGGTTAACTAGGTGAGGGATGAATAAAACCCTCCTAGTTGTACCTAGTCCGCGTGATTGCCTGGAACGCAGTTTTACTTCATATCAATCATATTTTTCAATAACGATTCTCATTTGACGAGACAGATATCTTGACGACGAAAATGTAGCACCATGATCAGTATAGTTTTGGAAAGAGGGCTTATGTGGCTGTTCGATCTACTGTATGATAAATCCCAGGAACGATTCTTAGACAAATCCAAGCTTGTGTAAAATTTTCTAAATTTTTGCTTCATGACTGTACATGCTTTGACTGTACATTTTTGCTTCTCACAAACGGGGGCAGCGTTGGCTATGATTACTCTATGCTCTTGGAGTACAATAGCTGCCCAACATAATCCTTTAAACATGGGGTGATTGAATTTTAAGAGCCGAGATAGAGTGCCCTGAATTATGTACTCCAAAAAGAAAGAAACTTATGCATCAACCTGATATGTTCGAGAAACAGTATGACTCACAGCAGCCTGCGGGATACGGTATCTCACGTCTCCCTGGACGAAAGCAGGAATCGATTGGGGATCTTGCTGGCGAGCGAAGCCGTCGGCCGATCCACGAACACGGTAGAAAGAGGCCTGAAAGAGGAGATTTGTTTGATACAGTCAAATATGTTCGTCTAAGGGCGAAGATAGAGGCGATGAAAGCAGAAAAGTAAAAGAATCCTTCTATAAAAAACACTCTAGCACATTTTCTCGCCGCGTGATCTCTTTACGTGTGAAAACGTATTTCCTATTTGCGCACAGATTCGTGTGTACTCGAATGTATCTTTTGACCTACTTGGTGACTGTGGGGTTTTCCCGAGGGAGCCCATCCGAAGCAGGTGGGTCGGGCGCATCCAAGAACCGGCTGTCCGCCGGGAAGAACCTGAATTATCGATTTAACAAATGATTATCGATTTCTTCGACCTCAATATAAACAACTTTGACTCACCTCGAACGAGTAGGGAACCATGGACTCGCCACAGTACGAGGCGTGAACTGCAGCAGCAGCGAGTAGCGAACTCGCTACCAGAATTCGAAGCATCGTCGTGGTGTGGTGCGTGGTGCAACGAGTGCGCCTGGACCAAACGACGTTTACGAATTGACAGAAATTGCAAAGGCGAACAATGGCACGAATGAGGGGGATATTAGAAATGAGTGGGCGGGGCTGAGAATTGATGAGGTTCCGTGGCACAAAGTGTGCGAATCGTGAGCACTTTTGCGGTGGTGAGGGGGATGAAGCTCGGGGATTAGGATTGAGATAGAGAGAGATAGAGAGATAGAGATAGAACAAAGATGAAAAAGGGCTAACCTAGTTCGAGAAGGAGAGGGAATGATGAGAGATAATTAGAGAAGGAGAGGACGAAATAGGAGATTAGCGAAAGTTTGAACTTCTATTCAACATTTCCAACTTGAGTATTTCAATATTTTGCCATAACTACTTGAGAAATGCAATTTGGAACTGTATTATGAGAGTAGTTCAGAAAATAAAATAAAATAAGGAGGGCTGTGAAAGGATTAAGAATACGTTGCGGATTTGAACAATCGGAGCGAATGTCAAAGATACCATTCTTCTCGAGCGGTAGATCACTCAAGGAACTATCTTCCACTGGGAGGAGAATGACAATTTGCAATGGCCCTCGCATCACGCGATATGTGGTACCCGGTGCCACTTTCACCTTTTTATAGGTGGACTTCAAATGTGGGAGGGGGAGGTTCAGTTCCTCTTTTTTCGTCACCACTTCCCCTTATTTCCATTGTCCGCAGCCGCAACCTTCCAACATCTTTCATTGTTTGCGCCGCCGCAAAATTTGGACGAGAGAGAAAGTTGATATCCCAAGTTGCAAAAGAGCTAATTGAAGACAATAAGGCAATAAATAATTATGGTCTGTGTTTGGGGAAAAAATGAATGCAGATAGTGACGGATTTGAGATGTCTGTGAATCGAAGTGCTCACTACGCGATCTGCACGTTACCACCGCAAACAATATTTAAAATGCTTGAAACTTTATTCGTTCCAAACCAAAAGAAACGCCAAGGATGCCATGAAACAGCTGTTCACGATATCCCAGAATGTGTGCACTGAAGCACACAGAATGCGAACTTGCTTGAAGAACGATTCTCCAACCTTCTCATTTCGCGAACGCTTTCTTTTGCTCACCGAAACGAGCGAAACGTGAGAAACGTCCGTTTTCTAGGAAAGGAAACTTTGGGGGTGGTTCTGGCATAAATGATCTCAGTACAGTCTGTTAAATAGAGATTGTGAGAATGAAAATGGGCGATGGTGACACCAAGATCCCCCTTGTTATCTTTACCAGAACGCTGTAGTTGTTTCCTTCAGATATCATCTTCACTTTTATAAACGGCCAAATGCCGAATATTCCTGTATGTTGAGGAAGTGAAATATTGAGAAATAGAAGCCATTCGAATAAACTTTCTCTTTCTCCCCCCTTTTCCATTTCATTCTCGAGCGCGATCAGGAACAAAAACCTGTTCTTTTCCCTTTTTTCCACAGATAACTGAGCTTGGCTTTGTGATTGCAAGATCAAGTGAAATAGTGTGAAAGAGTGAAAGGAGTGACAAGGGCGAGTTATCCTTTATCCGCGTCATTATCGTTGTTTTATCAAGGCAAATTTAGTAGAGCCGCGATTCGTCCTCGATCTGCAAATGTTGAATAGTTTTTTTGGTGTAATTATTTTTTATAAGTTGATAGATCTCACGGCACATGACTCCCGTGTCATCGGATACAGCAAGTCCATTCGACGCTTGAATAGTATGAGAATCGGGAGATACCTTGAATGCCCACGGCTTGATGAGTCGGTAGAAAGTGAACGAATCAATTAGCGGTAGCAGGGAAAATATTGTGACGCGCTTGCCATCTTTCAACTTTCGACGCATCTTTTTTTCAGAACGACCTTTGTTTAAAATGTTCCATATTCCTCGATTTTCTCAAAAAAAGACAAGGCAAAATGTTCACAAGATAATAAGCAACCTCCGAATGTTGATTCGCCTCGCGATTTCTTTCTTCTTGAAGCACTCCGAACCGAATCGAACGATGCCTGAGAGGTTTTTAAAAAAAGTTCCTATTTCGAAAGAAAATATCTCGAAACCTCGATGATACACGAAGAGATCTTCTACCAGGGAGAATTCGTAGCCGGCCCGACAGAGCTCCCAACGCTGCAAATCAACAAAATCATGACTCCACGCCGTCAAAAAAGATCGAACCGAGAGAATGTGCAAAAGTGAAAGAGTTCACACTCGTTCTCACCCGAAACGTAGATCAGTGATCTAATATCACTCATAACTTTCACGAAAGCTGAATACTAACGTTCTCCCCAGAACAGCTTTACAAATTCGTTCAACTTTTCAACAAAAGTTGAAATCACCATCTCTAGATTGTTCCTGATCCGATAGGGGAAAGTTTCGTCGTGAAATGGCGCGTCTCGTGTGAATACAATCTGCGGCTCCCACTCGCGGCGATCGTATCTGCAAATCGATATAATTATCGATTGATTGACCACTCGATCAAACTTGAGATGCCCCTCGGAGATGCCGGGTCTCTCCTTTTCTTCTGTCACCAACCACTCCTCGAGCCGTGGAATGTCGTGACCATTCTGTGCAAAGTTCAGGTTCATTATCGGGGATTTGGAAAGGCCGTAAGGGTTTTGGGTGCCCCCATTAATTATGTACGCTAGAGACGCCGGCTGTGTACTTGCCATACCCTCTGAAAGACTCTTTTTCTCTGATACTCTTTGTCTTTGCAGCCATATTGATGATATCTCTTCCAAAAGGGGAATACCGAAGGTGCATCCCTAATGCCCGTTCATTTCTATTTGCCCAATCCGTTTCCCTCTCACCGTCATGTTAATCTTGGAGTGGAAAACGACCGCTTTCTCCTTTTCAATCAACGTCCGCAGATCGGCTTTCGTTATTTTGTGGTGTCTAAATTAGTTACTTCCCTTCCTCTTTCTCAAACGCGCCCCGTGCGGCTGGACCTGCTCGCGCTCGAAAGTTCTGTATTATCCCGGCAGCTTTTGTCTAGAGTATGATCTCATTTGCATGGCTAATAAACTTCAATCAAGCTAGTTTGGTGCCGCAATCAGAGTTGGAAATTGACTTTCGGCACTTTGCGATGTCTAAAATTGATCCTCTCTTATCCCCAGCTCACTTTCACTCAGCAATGCTGGACAAGCTAGTTTAAATGCAATGCTAGTCTATGAAAATTGAGGCAGAGAGTAAGAGAGTGCGAGTGTGTAAATAGGCGAGGGTCTCATCACGAATTCTTTTTGGGCAATTTGCCCAGAAGGCCGTGTGAGTGTCCAAATGCACTTCTATTGCGATAAACTCGAAATCTGGAAAAGTGTGACAATTGTCTCATTGTCCGCACCTCTTTGCACTTTCCTCCTCTTCAATCTCAAAGAAGCGATAAACGAGCACGCGCTTTTTGCCCATCTCGAGCGTTCTCCGCGCTAAATCTCTCATTTTTTGTTCAAATCCGTGGGAGAAGAGATGGTCCATATCTCCAATCAGAAGAAATCGACTTGTCGTGTGCTGCAATTGAAAATAAAGTGGTGGAGCCCAGGAAAAAGAATTGGGGGGGGGAAATTGGAATGAGCAAAATGGTTTTTAAATTCGGGTAAATAATTGGATACCACACACTCTTTCTCTGCTGAGGAAAGACGAAGGGCCTTAGGGCATAATTGATCGCTAAATTGAGATGACGAACCAATCGGGCGACATTGCGCACTACATTGATTGGATATGCGGCTGCACGCTCGTCTGCATCAGAAGGAGTCTGAATTGAGAGAGTTGATGGCTCCTGGTTCCAGACATCTGGTACCATGGTTCAATGACGTCGTCAAACTACTTTACTAAAACAGTCACTCACTCTTATCGAATCGCACAGTAAATGCACTGCAACCATCGATTGGAGATCGTTGTCCGATAGTAGCCGAAACGCCTCCGCCAGCTAAAACGCTATTCCATAGGGGCCCTCACAATTTCAGACCCCCAGAAAGGGATTTGGAGCGATTGATGGTATGAAAGTGAAAGTGTTCGTCTTAATTTTGCGTCTCAAGACCCCTTTCTGGAAGTTCGGTCGGTGTTCGGGACGGTATGAACCCACTTTCTCCCGTATATCAACCACCGTATCCCTCTCGTTATCGAAGAAAATGCCAATGGACATGGGCCCGTTCCAGTTTGCGATTTGCGCCGAGAGATCATCAGGTTTTAGTGCGTTTGCACTCGTGTGAAGAACCAGGGTTATTCTGGGACAAAAACATTTCGT
This sequence comes from Pristionchus fissidentatus, assembly GCA_036245785.1. Classification (NCBI taxonomy): domain Eukaryota; kingdom Metazoa; phylum Nematoda; class Chromadorea; order Rhabditida; family Neodiplogasteridae; genus Pristionchus; species Pristionchus fissidentatus. The sequence continues at coordinate 16,354,108 of BTSY01000004.1, forward strand.
TTTATCTCAATTTTAATATATTTTACCGGTCTTCATCCACTTCGCGAGATCGAATGAAGTAAGGGAAAACGCGGAAATTTTCGTGGTAATAATAGAGAGGCTTTTGAGAGTTGTGGATCACTGGAATCACGAAGAAACTGCAATAGAGCAATCTGCAATCTTTTTTCTCATTAATTGACATTTAATTAGTAAAACTTACAATAATACAGCGGTGAGAAAACAAACGGGAAGAATCAATCGCTGGACCGCTCGAAACATCTCTCAATGACCGAGTTCGACCATGCCAGAACACAAGGTCAATCGCAGTTCGGCCTTGTGAGATAATTTCCCGGGATTAATGGAAACTGGAGAAACTATACGCAAAAACCGTTCGTGACAGAATGCGTTTGGAAGGGAAAATTCCAGCGAAATGAACAAGATTTGTTCAACTGTCGCGAATAGATGCAAAACATGCTAGGATCAAACGTTCATAGAATCATCTAGAAGCAATGTTTCTGGAATATTTTTTTGTACTTGATATGCATTTTATTTTTGCCGGATAGTGTACAATTAGTCACTACGGAACTGCAGTGGTATGTAAATGTAAGTAGAACAAGAAAGAGAGTTTTAGCACGGACCTTTACAGCGATATTTATACAATTGAAAATTGAACCGAGTTCGCATGATGCTACTTTATTTGGGGGAGAAGCATATAAACGAAGTGCATAGATCAAACATATAGTGTTGGTTTACAATGCTATCTTCATTGTAAATTACTATATCGCGGTACATTCAATCCATTTTTGAGTCCTTCAAAGTAAACATCTGAGACCGTAACTGGATCACGCACAATTGCAGGCGAAATTTCTCGTATGTCCATTCCTGTAAATCGGGTAAAAATATTTTGATTGATCGAACTAAATTAGAATATGGTTCTCTTAAATTATTAATACATAATCTCTCACTGAAAAGAACTCGAACTCGTCTTTCCAGTAATCGATGACGTGAAAGGAGAAGAATTGGATCGATGAAAGCCGTTGCCGTGCAGCACTTAAATACTTTTGTAAACCGTTTTTATCAAAATATTTTTTAACTTGTAGACACATTAACATTAACGAGAAGTACCCTCCCACAGTAAAAAATTTGGTATATTCTTCATGGTTACAGTTGCGCCCTTCGCGAATGTATCAAATACACAAATAAATAGAGTTTACTTACAAATCTGATAGCAATGCAGAGTCTATCAGTGAGTGACTCGTCAGTGAATGCAAAATAAGCAAAAATGAGAACTGCGAATTTGAAGATGAGAGAAAAACAGCAGATTGGGATTAGAACGCGAGTGAGAGAAATCACTTCCTGGATCTGGAAAGAATTTTATTTTGTTTTTTTATAACACCCACGCTCTTTTTTACATTGGGAGTATTATCTCCTATTCAATATAACGTGTTTATTTTTACGCGAGAGTGCATGTGAATGAGAAAAGAGAAAATACATGATATCATAATAATTACTGACCTGATATTGCGTGCTCAACGCCGACTTCAAATACACTTTATTGTAGCGATGCGAAGATTGAATGAAACAAGTAATCGATATCTGAAGGTTGAGCGATAGCGTTTACAAATAATTCGCATAATTGTATTGATCGGTCACAAAGGGCTTTGGATTGAGAGTGCGAGCAAACTAGAGAGGAAGTCTCTCATTTCTGCACACTCTCTCATTCTGAGCCGTTTTGTCGGATTGGCATCATGTGCATTTGAATAGAATACCATGAGGGCGATCGCATCGAGCATAGCAACCAATCCTATAGCAAACTTCTGTGACGTTTCGGAAGTCCGATAAAGTTTGTCGGACCCGATTGTGGGACCTGAATTGGCTAATTGACTGGGGGTTTAAAGTGTTTGAGCTTTCCATCCTGAAGCAGAAGAGCAATTGGAAGGGCGACTACAACCTGCAATGCGAACGAGGAAATATTAAAAGTTCGCAGTCCTCCCTAGGGATAATAGCTTTCTCGCTACTTGATCCCTCCCGAAATAGAGGTGCCTTATTGTTAAGACTAAATACGAACCTCAAAAAGGACACAAACTCCTACCATGCTACTGAGGGACACATGTTTATCAAGATAAAAACCTGAAATAATGTCTTATTTCTGGAATTTGACTTTAGAACGAACCCGGCCTGAGTCCGATGACCATTCGTTCTATGGTTATCAATAAGAGAGAAACAGTGCTGCTCATGTATGCCAACTGATGTGTGAGGAGTGGGATGTTAGATGATACTGACGGGATTACATTATATCCATACAGTAGACAGTAACGGATTGTCTACTCAATAAAGATGCTGGTTTGGCATTGGAAATACCCTCTGACAGTTTATTTTTCTTTGACTTTCTTAGCCTTTTCAGCACCTTTTCCCTTCTCTCTTCAATACGAATACCAAACTTGCATCCCAACTACTCACAATCTCGAGAAGTCCACTTTTCAGGGAAGATTAGCCTCGAAACGGCAACAGAAATGTGAGAAGTGGCGAGAGATAACAAACTGAGACAGTTCATCACCAGGAAAACTCTGGAAATGGAAGAAATCTGAGCGATTTTTACATGAAAAAAATACTTGCAGAATCTGTGGAGAGAGGAGGAAAGGAGAGTGTAGAGTAAGACGAGAACGAGAGGAACTGCGAATATGGCGACTATCATTTCCAACCATGTCTCACGACGAGAAATCGGAGAAAAATCCATCTAAAAGTTTCATTACACATTTATGCATACTGCATCAAGACAAGTCTGAAGGAAAGTGACTTCGGTAGAACTCATTTCATCGGTGTAGCAACACAAACGTGCGGAAACGAGTGCAGAACGGTCGAGCATGAAATTCAATTTACGAATATTACTCGGTTTCAATAGTAAAGTGACTTGAGTTCAGGGAAATGTTATTCACAGGGATTTTCAATTGAGCCATTACAACGATATTTCGACCACGCGTTCGGGAAATCATTTAAAGGCCGCCACCAAGTGAGATTTGACCACGTTGACTACTAAAAAGGGAGAACAAACAGCATAGATCTTCGTTCCTCGGGTCTGTTGTAGCATGACTGTATTATCCAAACATTATATCATTAACCCATGAGTAGACGGTAAAAATACCATGTTCTATAATGTAGATAGAAGAAAGGTTTTATCTCGCAATATAATTAATTGCAATTACATGATCGTTATTTACATTGAGGCCCGAACACGTTTCAATTATTAAATCCCGTAAAAAAGTGAAACGCAGTGAAATTCATGATTCGCAATAATTTGTCAAATTATAAATAAGGAAAGTTATGATACACTGTTTCAAGGAACACTCTTAGATCGCCCCTTATTGATCCCCTGGTTAAAAACTTCAAAGTAAACGTCAGCCACGGCCACTGGATCTCTCTCGATTTTAGGAGAAACTTCCTTGATTTCGAAACCTGAAAAGCGTCGAATAAGACCAAATTGGCAATTGCGCGTTATGCGGAACAAAAAAAAATGAACTGACCGAATAGTATTCGTACTCGTTTCTGCAGCAATCGATGACGACAGAGAAGGAGAATTGGTTCGACAATCGCTGTTGTAGTGCAGCACTGTAATCATTTCATCGAGGACACCATCGAAACATAATAAATTGTTTACCTTTCTCACAATAATAAAAAAAATTATATACGCCTGTGGCGCAGCACATTTTAAACTCGACAATAAACTACAGACTCGACCGAACCCCCTTGAGGAAATAGGAAGAGCTAATCGACGTATATTTCAAATACCTCGAAAGAACATTTCCCTAGTTTCTCGTAAATTGACGCATCATTCCAAAGGCCGGTCAGCCTCATTGTTACAGAAAGGGTTTTAATGTTAGAGAAAGAGGGCATGTGCAATCGAGAAACGCTTCTTTTTCACTTTTACACACTTTCTCGCTCTAACTGTGGTTTGTTGGTTTGGAAAGATGAGTTGACTCACAAATCGAATGATGGTAAATAGTCGATCGATGAGTAATTCGTGTGTGAATGCGAGATAAGCGAGAATGAGAACAGCGAATTTGAGAACGAGCGAAGAACAACAAATTGGAATGAGAACTCGAGTGAGAGCGATTACTTCCTTGATCTGAAAAGTATCTCATTGTAAATCCTTTATATTAGTTAACTAGCAAAACTTTTATCAGATAAACGGATAAACGCTAACAGTGAGACATTTTTGCTCATCTAGCGCCTGTGCAGCTCTCATGAACATGCCGTATCATTGCAATGAAATAAAAATGCCGCTACAGATCTGTTCAAAATCGAACGAAAGATTCCTACCTGATATCTCGTGGAGAGACTGGACTTGGAGAAGATTCCATTGTATCGATGTGAGGATCGAACAAAGCAGATTATTACCATCTGAAGGGGGTTTCATATTTGCCTCCAACGGCTAAATTCCTACCAGCAATGCAATTACGTCAAAGATCGCAGCCAATCCTAATGAGAGCTTCTGTACTAACTCAGATGTGAAATAGAGCTGATTCGAACCGATTGGCGGTCCTGAAATTGAGATTGTATATTTATATTTATTTAATTTTTTGATTTATATTTTAATGCCGCTTATGAATTTTCTCACCATGCTGCAGCATAAGTGCACATGGAAGGGCGACGGTCACCTGAAATTGGAGAATCACATAGAGTATACTAAAAAATAATAAACGATATTTCGAACGCTGTACTATACACGACTACACGTACACCATTAAAGTTCATAGGGTTCGATTGATATGAATAACTACTTCTCCTACGCTATTGATATTTGATTACCTCGAAAATGACGCAAATGCCAACCATCGCACATGGAGCCACTCGCTTTTTTACATATAGGCCTTAAAAGCTTTCCTTTTTTATTGAATTATATAAAATTGTTTTGAATCATACCCGGTTTAAGTCCAATGACCATACGTTCAATCGTAATCAACAGAAGCGAAACAGTGCAGCTCATGTACGCGAATTGATGTGTAAAGAGTGGCACATTTGTGACTACTGAAAATAATTGAAGACCTCATTCCCCCCACCACACACTTTTTATCCATTCGAAAATGTATCCTTTTTTCAAAAAAAAAGATGAAGAAAAAATATGAACAGAATTCATAAATTAAGATTGGATACGATTCATAAATTAAGATTGGATACTATTCCGCAGTTAAGATTGGGACAAACTTTCTCCAAACTATCTACGAACGATACAGAAAACTTTGCACATAATACTGTACAAAAATAACAATGACGTACTATCTCGTGCTTTCCATTCGCCCGATGTAATCAGTCTATAAACAGCAACGGAACAGTGCGAAGTCGCTAGAAATAGTAGCCCGAGACCATTCATGACAAGAACAACTCTGGAAATAAATATATATTATTGGAGTAACTTTAGTAGAAACCCACTTGCATACTCGATTCAGCGACGAAGTTAGCAGAGCGTAGAGAAGAAGGAGAACTAGTGGAATGGCGAGAACTGAGACTGCCAGTTCACACCATGTTGCCAGCCTAGCCAATTCCATCTGAACAAGGGGATTAAACGAATGAGAGGCGCAGAAAACATTGGTCCAAATACAGGAATTTATAAATTAATCAAGCGAAAAATTGGAGGAAAACATATGGAATAAAGTCAGACAATGGGTTGTTTTCGTCTCTCGACTCCTCAGAAGAAGAATATGCGATGGGGAGGGTGTGAAAATGTCTCGACGAATGAGGCTAGATATTTTTACTGAGAAGAAAATGTCGAATGCAGAAATCTGAAAGCTAATACCTTACAAATAGCTAGATGCGCAATAATTGTGCCCAGCAACAATACCACGCTGACGAAGGAAATAACATAAATTTATAGCTAAAATTGTTCTGCGGCCTGGGAGAATTATAGTCATCTTCCATTGTGCCTGTTTGATGACATCTCGTATCGCATCAGAAGGTTCATCGAATTTGTGTGCTTTTCATATAAGTGGGGAATGAATTATGCGATGTACTCGAAGACTGATTATACTGCTTGATAGGCACGTTGGGGGTGCGTGCGATTGACGAGTATCGTCATACGGAAGTGTACGCTAAGGTTCGTGAGAGAGAGAGTGGGCGGAGCTGCGAATGACAATGAGGAAAGAGTTCATAGGAAATTATAATGAGAGCGCGTGCGAAAGAGAGGCTTCTTTCAATGTGCCCTGGGAGACCATGAGTAATCCCAAAATCACTGGGGATGCACGTTCGTTTTTCATTTTATGCCACTGTGAAAACGATGTCGCCTTCTGACTAGTTACAGAATGTGAGAAAGAATACTTAATTGGGTACGGACAGCACCGAACCAACACCATAGTACCCATTCCGTGTTTTCTTTTTTCTTCTCAACTGTAATTACTGGATTGACGAGAGAATTTGCAAGAGTGGAGGAATGAAACACGTAATTATCTTGAGGATGTGATAAACTAGACATAAGAGGCTTGTTTATTCTCGTTACAGAAACTGAAGTGCAGAAACTCCTGACACTTGAATTCTTACAAATTATGGACAAAACAGATTGAAGACCGTTGAACCGTCGTCGTTTTTACACTCATATTGCTGAAAATCTATCCGTTTTCGTTTGTTGAACTAAATTTGGAATTTCAAGGGCTGTTCTACATGGGACAAATAGATTTCGTGTCTGGGTAGAGTCTATCCATCCGCTCTTTCATTTGCTTCTTTGCCTGAGCAAACCTGAACAAACATCGGATATATTTGAACCAAAAACGATAGATCATTCATCGAAAATGTGTCTGACTTCTTCATGTTTTTCCTCTTTATCGCGTGTTTTCTGGCGGCGTCGTCCTTGTTTCCGACTCCTTCAGACAGAGTGTGATACACAAAGAGGTCGGAGACCGAATCGAGATGGAAACCCGCCCGACAAACCTCCCATCGCTGCAAATTTGTTTTTTTTTGTTAAATCAAGAAAAATGCTTGAGAGTCTACGTGTGGAAGGGACATCAACAAAAAACTTCGAAAGCACTATGAGCTTTCTGTATTTTCCCTTCTAACTGGGCCGTGTAATTATGCGCATTATTTAGTCAGTAAATTATCGCATCATTTCGTCAAATTGAAAAAAGCAATACAGAAATAAAATAATATCTAACTCAAGATCTTTTTTTGGCTCAAAACGCAGCAACCATTCCTTACCAATTCCAGATTATTATCTGTGCGATACGGGAAATTCTCGTCGAATAGAGGAACATCACGCAATCCGACAAACTGAAACTCCCAGACGGAACGGCGCTTCAACCTGAAAAATAAAATGGTTACAGTATCACAACAAGGAGGATATACGATATGGTTAGATCGAAAAGGCCGGGCTCGGAAGATTCATCGACAGCCAACCATTGCGGTAGTTTAGGCATCGAATGACCTGCCGCCTGCAGATCTTCATTTTTGATATTTAAAAATAAAACAAAGAGTATCGATGCTGCACTATTGCGTAATAACTAACAAAGGAATTCCATAATGAAGAAAGAGGATGAAAAGTACGTACCCATCCTTTCACATGGAACACCCTCGCTTTATCAGCAGATATCAATAAACGAAGATCGTATTTTGAGAGATCGTAGCCTCTGGAGAGAGAGAAAAGCCGTTTGGTACGTTAAGGCAACGATTTTTTTAAATAAATATTAAATATTTTACTTCATTCTGGCTTCTTCGCCATCAATCTCAAATATTCTGTACAGCAACGCGTTTCGCGAGCCGACCGGCACCGATTCGCGCAAGATTCGCAGCATTTTCTCATAGAAGCCAGCAGAAAAGAGATAATCGGCGTCGGCAAAGGCGATGTATCGAGTGGACGAAAACTGTAAAGTATTGGTTTTCTACTGCGCTAGAAATCGATTTCGCACCAGTCTCGCGACGTTTCGCACAGTGTTGATGGGATAGGAGGCTACGAAGACACTTTCTTCTCTTGTTTCGATGCTATTTGAAGAAGACGAATCACAGAATGCGTTCTTTAAGGGAGGGAAAGTAAATTTCAAAACTCAAATACGCAGAAAATCACCTCTGTTCGATCGTATAGAACGTGCACGGAGAACCGAGAAGCAGCCTTGGGATCTCGCAAAGAACCGAGGGCTTTCTCGATCTGCAAAATAAGATTGAATAGTTGGTGAGTGGATGGACGAAACCTTGTCTCTGACAAAGTCCTCGTTGAAGTTGCATTGCAGGGAGACGGCGAGAGAGATCGGGCCGCGCCAGTTCGCTATCTGACAGAAAGAACAGCTTGAAATCTTATTTTTATAAAGGTTGTCACGAGCATCGTGTGAGAGGACACTTTTTTATCGTTTGATGATAGCATGTTCATTATTGATGCAAACGGTAGTATGCCTATCGCCAACTGACCAAGCTGCTCAGATAGTCCTCATCCAGTGCAGACGCGCTGCTATGCGTCAGCAGAGTCAAATCGTCTTCGAACAACTACAAAAGAATAAATCACAAAAACAGAAAAAAAAGAAATATGAGAGCCGACCTCCGGATTGTCCCTTGGAATCTCCGAAAGTGCAATTTCCGAAGACGTTTTCACGTCGTTTTGCAGTAATCTAACGGTGGCATTGCTACCTGCATAGAAATATGGACGAACGCAGTAGCCATTGTAGATTATCCACGTGCCGTCCTGGAATCAAAATATTACAATAATGCTATTATTATCATTTTTTTCATTTAATGGTAATTACGGTATTACCGTCAGCTCTCCAACTTAAAAGAACGCCTACCTGAGAATTGGATACACATGGAAATTGGGGCCTTTCTATTTTCAAAGAATCTCTATTCCAGAACAGAGCCGAAGACTACCCACCGACGAGCAAATTCGAGAATCCTGACGAAGCAGCGAGGCGAGCAACGAAATTGATGCGTAGATAACGAATACAAAGAGCAAACAATTAACGAGCGAGCAGCATCGGGGTCTGAATAATTGACTAATTTATTGGTGAAAGTTGAGCGATTGGTTTTCTCAATATCCGGATTTTCACTGTCTGAGAGAACTTTCATTTTTCAACCAACGGCGATTTCGCAATGTTTACGTTTGTAGTACCCTATGAGTTCACCTCATCGCGTTTGCAGTAGAAACTAGAGTGAATATGAGCAATCCTGAAAGCAAGCATGATCATAGTCACCACTAGGGAAGGCAAAGGAAGAGTGAGAGGAAGACCTTCCCTTTGTGATTATGGAAATGGAAATTTGCAAGGAAGAGGGGGCGAAATCGGCCAACTCTTCCGGAAGAGTAGAGGTCTTCCGGAAGAGTTAGGGATGATAAAACAGTTCTAGAGAGAGATATCGATGCGATTCTTTTTGTAACGTGTTGCCTACTTTGCATATCTTGTTACTGACAATGTTTTGACAACTGTCGCATGCAAATCCCGTCCACTTTTCGACTTCTAAAGAATATTGGCTAGAAGACTATTTTTGCGATAAAAATATGTCTTGTGTGCTCAAAATATTTTAAATAGCTATGAAATCTCCAAAGGAGTGATTAAAGCTGTGAATACGTCCTGTTTCGCCCATCCGCAAAGAGGGAATCAAGCACTAGTGATCTTTGATCTACCGTTATATTGTGTTATCTGGTCCAAATACTGAGAGATGACAGAAATATGGATCTCGTTGAGTCTACCATCTTTCTAAACCTCGAATATCGTAACATACACGTGCTACGCTATTGAAAACGGTGGCTATGCCAGCGACTTGTTTCAGATAAAGTATACCGTCATTATCGATTAGTTCAAGGCTGGGTACAACATAGACTCGTATATTCTTCATTTCAACACTTTTACATTGTTTTGGAATTAGTCTGCGTACGTTAATCACCGGCCAAAGCTGTAATATCAATAAAAGCGAATGTATGCAAATTGTACTAATTACATATTTCACAGGTGAAAGTAAAAAGTCAATTTGGGCTCGAAAATCATAGTTTTGCAGCTTCTTTTCAAGGTTTTCACAGCCAACTCTTCCGGAAGAGTTGAGCTCTTGCGGAAGAGTTGACCGCATTAGCATAGACACGCCCCCTCTTATTCTCTTCCTTTGCCATCCCTAGTCACCACTCTTTCAAGATTGTCTTTCAACAAAACTCAGAGCTATAAAACGTGGCGGTAAGTTTGCAGATGATAAGGCGTAGAAGGAAGATCAACACACAATCAACCAAGATTAACACAAAGTCCAACATCAACAAATGTTGAAAACGTTGGAATTGTCAAAAAGAGAAAGTCAGTTTGGAACGGTATCACGATGTGAGAATTGAGTACCCTTCAAAAGTTATGATCATCACTCGTTGTTCCAATGACGAACAATGATTGGTTACAAGCAGAGAGCGAAGGGAAGAATGAAGAGACGACGAGAGAAAAAGACAAACGGAACTATGATAATGTGACGTGAGAATGGGGGGGGGAGTTGGTTAACACAGCTCCCATCCGCTCTTCTGATATTCGTTTCAATATTTGCGAAATGAATGAGGGGAAATACAAAGCAGCTAAACCAACGGAAATTCTAAAAAATTTTGAAAATTTCAAGAAGATGACACAAAACACATACATAAATTCATTGGAATTCAAATTCGCAAAATTATTATTAATTTCAAAATAATTTTTAAAATACATCAAAATTCGAGTAAATACTCTCTCCATTTCACTACTGACTCGCCCACTGAATATAATAAGGAGAAAATTAAAAGCCAAATTATATTTGAAGGGGCCTATGATGGGTGTCGTAAGGGCAGGGAATAATCCCTCTCTTATCTCGAACTCGCGTCAGACGACTGTAACAATTTGCCGATATGACAGGAGTGGAAAGTGACCTAACAAGAGAAGAAATTGTGAGAAGCAACGTACAGGAAATGCCTAGTACAATTCACAACAAGAGATGCGCGTTGTCTCATGTTTCATTAGCAATAGGTATGATGAAAATCCTTTGTTCTCACTGCGAGAATTAGTCAGATCCTCCAAAGCAACAATTTCGCGCAATTCGATTGTACGATGGATGATATTAGATTCACGGTCGAAATGTTAGAAAAAAGCAGAATTTTCCTGCTGCGAACGAATGGAGATTTGACCTGTGAAAAGAGCTATTTCAAAACAATCTACCGTTGGTTTAATAATATTAAAGAGGTGTTATTCAATAAACGCTTCGAGTCAGATCGACTTTCACATTGGTGAATTGCGTGCAACTCAAACGCACAGACCTTAATCTGTGCATGTACGATGCGCTCAGATGAGTAGAAAAGGGGAGTGAGGTTGGTGTCAACTTCGACGCATCACACTCTGCTTCTCTTCGCCTTTCCCTTCTTTTTAGTCATTTAATCGCGCCACAGTCACAACACAAATCGTCATTGTCGAGCTTCTTTTTAATGAAGAAGAAGCGTCGACTCACATCACTTTTACCATGCAAGGTTAGACCGATAGTTTGATTAGGCGCAAAAAAGAACGTGTCAAGGTGTAACACTCGCATTTATACTCGTAGAACTGTTAATCGCCCTATCGTTTCAGATTCCAATTTTGAGAATACCTACCGATCATTGGAAACAAAGTGATATGAAAGTACATAGAAAATAAGTAAAGCAACTTTTCCCCGGTCTCCTCATCGCTGATATCGCATTGTGACCGTTTGTCACCTATCAGTGAGCATGCAAAGCCGTGAATTATCTTCTATTCTGTTGCTGCTTAGCGCTGCACTGAAGAAACAAACTGTGGTTGCACAGTCGGATGAAAAGGATAAAGAGCTACAGTATGCCCCTAATTCGTTTACTTCGTTATAAAAAAAATGACGACAAATCTATATAACCTAAAAACAGGGAGTAATGACGAGCTGAAGAAAAATAATGCCCAAGGTTAGGTCGTTTGGAAGATGAACGACGGATTGATGTACGATACCGTTCCAGCTTTTTGCACATAATCAAAGTAAGAACAATTATGCTTGCCTACACAAAATGACAACCCTCGCTAAAAATAAACCCACTCTAATATTTTTTTTCAGATTAGCAAACGGAAGAAAACTGCATATAAATAATGGCATTAGGTCGATTAATGTAGTAAAAAATCTGATAGAACCAATGCACAAAGTCCCTCTTTTATTTATCTCAATTCTCTAGATTTTGACAGAATTCGCTTTTTTCTCTGGAGTAGAGGTAAATTTTCGCTTAAAATATTAAAAAGGTGAGCCAAAGCATTTCCAGATAATGTGATTTGCATTTTTTTTTAAAATACTTGTACTTCAATGGTAAAAAGAAAGAAGGAAGAGCTAAAGAAATAACAGTTTTTTTTCGATAGATGAAGAAAAATGTTATGGCACAAACTGATTATGCCGTGCTAGTATACCTAAATATCCACGAAAATATTCTAGATACACATATTTTTTAAAATTAATATTTGGGAAGAATATTTGAAATGTACCTTGTACTGCAAATGAAAAGATATGTCATTGAAAGATCTTGTTTAAAGATGAATGATAACGCTTGATATTTTAACGATTAAAAAGTTATTCATTTTCACAAATTTCGGGTGACCATAAACCGCTAAAAACAGTCGCGCCAAATCCAAGGCTATTTTCTAAAAAAATCATTTAAAAAGTTTTCAACAAAAAAGACTATTTTTCCCTTTTAAATTTTATAAAAAATTTCCGAATAAGTAAGAGAACAGCAATGTTTGAACTGGTTCTTTGCTCTATCCTTCGTTCTTTAAAGAGCCGAACAGTTTGCCCACCATGCAGTTGTCAAAACAAATACGGCTCAACGAGATTGATTGATGGAAAGTTAAATTCTTCATTTCAATTCTGTTAAGTATGTTCATAAAGATGATTATTTCTATTTATTCGCCAGATTCCTCAAAGCATAAATTTGTTCGACGAATTTCAATTTTTATATCCACTACAATGGTGAGAGGGTGCAGTTTTCTGAGAAAAAAATATGATTGCAGGGGACGAAGTTCGAATGAATTTCGCTAAAAGGGATAGTCATCTTCTACAACTTCATTATCCAAGAATCGGTATCGATGTGAGCGATGTTACTAAGCACAAATAGTTGCTTATTTTCATCGGAAATTAAACACGATGTACGATACGATATATCGAACGAAATCACTTTTAGTAGGTACAATGAAACCTATTTTGTGTACAAAATATTTTGTGTTTCTATCACGATGTCATTAAATGTGTTCAGTTTCCTCCATTTCATTTCGTCTCATACCAGTTTCGATTCCCAGCTCTGAGTACCGCCACTGCCTCACCATGGCGTCCGAATGGGCATTGAGTTGTGCTGGTGTAACTAAGAAGGCAACTAGATCGACTAAGACATTGGGCACTCGGGATTGATTTGGCCTATTCTGCATTGGCCTTATAGATAGCAGTGACTCCCTCAGTACTTGGATCTAAGAAAAAGGGGATGTCTTTTCCTTTTTTGCCTTAATATATTTTTTCCGGGAGTCTTGACTTGATTTAGCAAATATGGATTTTCTGCGATGAAGTATGGTTCGCGATAGTTTTGGCCTGCATTTTGAAAATGCGGGATTTCTGTGATGTAGTACGGAAGTGAAACAATTTTGGCAATAATACTAAATATACGGGATTTCTGTGATGAAATATGGGGATCGATTGTTTTGCCCTTGAATTTTTTTGAAATGTGCGGGGTTTCTGTGATGTGATATGATTCTTTTGAGCGGGGAAGGGGAAAGATCCTGAACAAATTTTCAAAATTAGTTGCGACCCAGCTGTGATAATATCGATGATTTTCGATCAAAGGGCAAAAAAACACCTACGGATTGATCCCAATGATTTGGCCATCGCGTCGACGAATAGTTTAGTTTAATAGTCGTTTATCAAGAGGGGGTTCTGGTTCACAGGGGAATCGAATGGGACCTCTGACGACGTTGAAATGGCTCCTTATCTTCGGTTGAATTTCGTCTGAAGAGCGAGTCATCTCGAATGGTTTTCGGGTTGAGGATCGGTCTCTTGTTGGAGAGTGAGTGGAAATGAGAGACGATCCCGATAGTCGAATAGGAAATGGCAAGGAGTCCATCCGTGAGAATCTCGTGCGAAACAGGGATCTTGGATTAGAGCTTGAACCAGAGTCCTCCAAACTCAAGTCATCGATCTTAGAGAGAATCAACGAGAGTACTGATACTGAGGATCAAATCAACTTGTAGGTCATACCCATCACACGGCGACCACTCCGGCTTGTATGGGGATTCCAGTTCTCTGGTTCAAGCTCTAATCCAAAATCCCTGTTTCACACGAGATTCTCACGGATGGACCCCTTGCCATTTCCTATTCGACCGAATAATTGATCCACAGAGAACGCACAAATATTGGAATTTTTAAAGGAAAAGCCACTTCTCCTATTCCATCAATGCAAAAACCGCCCGTCGTCATTACCATTATATGTGATATCTAACGTATTACAGGGTAGTCGCAACAATTTAGTAAGATTTATTGGATAAAACTAAGGAAAACATGAATGAAGTGCCTAACTTCGCTTCTTCTTCGTGTCGATCGGTGAAGATCGACGGAATATTCGAAGAATACATAGAGAAATGAGGATAACGAGAGAACTCAGAATGCATACAGCTATCAAGACTATGTCGAGATTCCAATAGATGTAGAGGGGGTAGTCGTTGCCCTGAGAAAGAAGTTGTGTATTTGCTAACATATAATATAATACCTGTAAATAATATTCAAACAATCGATATTGCTCACGAACCTCTTGGTCGAGTGCTTTCACATTGCCAAACTTGGCTGCAAATGTGACGTGCTTCACTAGCATTTCCTGAGGAGAGAAGGGCCGATCACGCATCGTCGCAGCGACCCGCGCAGCTGCAGCAGCATATCTGATAGGGCCCGTAGATATCCAACATAGCATTCGGAGAGTACTAGGTAAACAACAAAATGAGAAAAAAAACACGTGTAAAATGGACGTTAAATTCCGGGAAGCTCACTTTTCGTTGTACAGAACCTCCCGAATTGCGGATTCAATTACATCGGGTTGAGAGAGCTCAACCTTGTTGAAGAACACACCTGAAAAAAACTCGAAGTTCAGAGACAGAGAAGATTTCAACGCACCAAATCCAAGATTGACTGCGATCGCGGCGTTTCTTGTCTGGTCGCCGTAGATGGGAATGAAGACGGCAGGAAGGCCCTGTAAATTACACATTTAGTTGTCGCTAATCGATCTTTTTTTTTAATTTCCAGGAAATTGAACAAACTTTACAGATATTTCTAAGAAGCTTTATCTAAGTCACTTATGTGGAAATGTCTTACCTTCGCTCCCACTTCATTCAACGACGTCTTTCCACCGTGAGTGATAAGTGCCGCCACTCGCTTGTCTCCTGCAAAAAATCGTGTCAAAAAGATTCTTTGAATTACTGTTCATTGAAAGTCGCAATTTTGTACTAGCCATAATATATGTCCTTTTCGATTCAAAAAAATGTGGCTGATCTACTCCAGCTCTCACCGAGCAAATCGTTCTGCGGCATCCACTTTCTCAGTACGATATTGTCGATTCCCTCAAGGTGCGCCGCGGCTTCCGGTTTCTCGTACTTCCAGATGAAAGTAACCTGAATTCAGCATTTCCTGTTTGAATAAGAGAGGTATCACGAGAGATCGTATGTAAAATAGGCCTTTGCGGAACAATTATCAAAAAAATATTTTTGATTTCGACCAAACTTTTAAATTAGACTACCCAGCTGACGAGAATTCGATTTATCTTGGTCCCAGGTCCAGAGCCGGCTTTTAGGAAATCTCCGGCTCCAGTTCCGGAATCATTATAACTCATCTCAAAAGTGAGCTAGAATGCTGTGGTTGGGCTCAAAATGTTCATAAAAATCGGGCAAACAAATTTTGTGTTGAAAACGAGTTTGGTAATCGCTAACTGAAAAAGTTCTGACCGAAAAAGTAAATTTCGAGCTTTTCAAAAAAAATTAAGATATCGAAAACGCGAGAAGTCGCACTTTTTTATTGCAGAATATAAAAGAGCTCTAGGAATATGTCTCGGAAAAAAATTAAAAGAGAACAAAAAGGGAGGACCTAAACTCGAAAAATACCTTTGAATGTGAAAAATCGAAAAATATCAAAAAATCAACTTTTCCAAAACCAAACAAATAATACTTTTTCATGCACCTTGCAACACTGTAAGCACAATAAAAATAATATTCAAGTCTGCGAAACCCATTTAGACCAAAACAAATCGAAAAATATAAAAAGTTTTACAAACGAAGAAATCGAATTTTATAAATAAATAAATCAACCAGCTTAGAGTTTCACAGATTCTAATATCATTTTTATTGTGCTTGCAGTGTTGCAAGGTGCATGAAAAAGTATTATTTGTTTGGTTTTGGAAAAGTTGATTTTTCGATTTTTCACATTCAAAGGTATTTTTCGAGTTTAGGTCCCCCACTTTTTGTTCTCTTTTAATTTTTTCCCGAGACATATTTCAAGAGCTCTTTTATATTCTGCAATAAAAAAGTGCGACTTCTCGCGTTTTCGATATCTTAATTTTTTTTGAAAAGCTCGAAATTTACTTTTTCGGTCAGAACTTTTTCAGTTAGCGATTACCAAACTCGTTTTCAACACAAAATTTGTTTGCCCGATTTTTATGAACATTTTGAGCCCAACCACAGCTTTCTAGCTCACTTTTGAGATGAGTTATAATGATTCCGGAATTGGAGCCGGAGATTTCCTAAAAGCCGGCTCTGGACCTGGGACCAGGATAAATCGAATTCTCGTCAGCTGGGTAGTCTAATATAAAAGTTTGGTCGAAATCAAAAATATTTTTTTGAAAATTGTTCCGAACCACCTGCAATCTCTGGTGAGACCTCTCATAAAAGGTGAATGCTCACTTCCGGAAAGCGGGCAAACGCTTGTGCGATGGCTTTCTTGTATTCGTCCGGCAGATCGGACGATTGGACATTTGAACCGAGTGAGAACAGAACGGTCTTCGATCGAAGGTTGAGAAGAGAATCGTATTCCTGTGCATGGAAATTTGAACAAAATCAACTAGTGGCGAGGGGGAATACTTTGTACGAAGAGCGCCGTTAGAAGTGTCGAAATGTGTCCATCGATCGTATTGCTGGCCCACTCAGAGACTGACAAGGAGGAAGTAGAAAATGGATACCTTATCAAGTGGCTTTGTTTCCCTTATTCCGATAGCACCGATATCTACAATCTTTCGCTGTGTGGGACGAGGCAAATCGAGCAGAGGATCGCCAGCTGTTATGATTAGAGAGGAATTGGCGATGATTTCCTGAATGTCACCATTAATTCTAAATCAAATTCGCTTATTTGCCACGAAAAGTCAAATAAATTCTCTACAATAGCAGGACACTCTCATTTTCTCTCTCTCCATATTTCGTTCTCGGTCCATTTCTGTATTTTTTTTTAAATTTTTGGGGAAGATGACATCAAAAGAAGTACTGACCTCTACTGAGGGAAAGTCCGGTCCATATTTCTCTCTGAATGCGTCATTCGATGCAGCAGCCCATTGCTGATTGACATAGAAATCGATGGCTACACAAAGAAGATTCCAGAGACGAGAGGAGAGAGAACGATCGAGAACGCCGGAGTAGGAAGCTTAAAAGACGAAATGTTTGCATTTATCCTTCTTCACTGTGGCAAACAAATAATTGAAGATGTAATGAGTAATAAGTGAATAATAATTGTTTACCCTGCGTGACAGAATAAGGTGATGGAGTGCCAGTGATCCATGCCGTGTAATCATTCAACGACGATGAGAAAGACGTGATCACCGTTTTCGCTCCGATTGCTTTAGCCAAGCCTACATGTAATCGTAAAATTGTAAACAATGTAGAACAGATATCTAGTGAAAATTAAACGTAGTAGATGTGTTTGTAGAGATTGCAAAATGCTGACCAAACCCGCAGTAGTCGAAGGTCTCTGCTAGGACGGCGTCGTATTTCTCACTCGTCAACTGCTCGATCAACTCGTCCTTCGTAAGCAGATGAGCACATTGCAGATTGAAAACGTGACGAAGGAAGGGAACGAACTGCAAAATTCACCAAACTTTTAAAAAGAGTAATTGAAACTAGGCGAGGCTAATGTCATACTGAACGCTTGTAATACGAAATATCGGTACTGATTTCTCAACAAAAAAAATTCTCAAAACTCACAAGTAGAATGCTCCTAAGGTCGTGACTGGAACCTTCGAAGATGAGTGGCTTCTTTCCACTGTTCCACAATCTGAAATCCGAATGTTTTGAAATGTGTTCATAGCCAATCGGATAATTGTCTCTTCATTTCGTACGCAAGTTGGTAAGTAAGAGAGTAGGTAGAGCGAATTGACCATTGCCTTATTGTCGCACTCTACGCTGTGCCATTCGGCATTTGCAGCAAGTGCTCGAAGCCGATGTGAAGAAAAATGAGAGCATCCAAAATCGACAACATTCTTCCAATAAAACTCACTTGGATGCCTCTTCTTGCCCTTCGACCCTCACAATTCTCGACTTGGTCGTTCCATCGCCGATTGTTGGACGAAGCTCGGATATAAGAGTGGTCTACAAATATAAATTTACTTACAAAACTGCATTAGCGGGGAGACCCTAACATTGTTATAAACGATAGATAAAGCACCGTGGCATATTCAAATGCACTCACCACTTCTAATCCCGAGTCGGACAGAATGTCCGCCAGTCTGCCGACGAAATTTGCGTGTGAGTAGCTGTTCTTCATTGAATAGACGAGAATCTTGAGGGGCTTTTCTTGGCCTTCGGAAGAAATTAGGGAAAGGAAAGGAAGGAGGAGTAGATGAGACAGCATAGCTGACGATGCGAACGAATCGGAGAATGAGCGAGGCTACTCCTTCCCTTTTGAGGGGAGGGAGAGGGGGAGAGGGTCAACCTGTCCCTCCTCTCCTGTACTACAAGATACTACAAGAGTGACACGACTACCGACTGTTCTCTGCTCACCGTCGAGAGAGAGAGACAGAGATCGCAGAGAGAAATTGCACAAGATCTATGTTGTGGAAATAGATTATATATATACTTATTGTAGCTTCCCGGCTAACATATTCAGAAATTATTCCGCTCTGAATATTACAACTTGCGAGATACAAGAATAGAATCAATTTGAAAAGGTTATTGAACGATTGTACACTCCAAACGCAGTGTGCCAATTGTGCCTCGCGTGTTCTGCTCTTTTAGAGCAAGTGGAAAAATTTACTTCGATCATGCTCAACTGCGGGGTATTCACTGCATTGTTTCAATCTTTCATGTGACACTATATGATCATTTCTATGAAGTGAAAAGGAAGCATCAGAGAACATGTTCTTTTCTAGTAGACCAAAGAACAAGATTATTTGTTCTCTAACTTTCACTTCGGTCATCTAAATCGCCAAAGATCACAGTCTATCCAAGCTATGGGGGTGCAAGTGAGCGCCACGCCGTAATACACTTAAGCGCAAATGAGCCCCATTCCGCCATGACTTATCCGTGAGAAAACAAGCGCCAAATTGGTCGAAATAGTAATGCTATCGGACGTTTTTGTGGCGACTTTGTCTGTCAATCACACACTTTCTTCTCACTTCATCTCATGTCGATGCACGAATGTCCTTCGTTATTTTTCGATTTCGTCGACTATCAAGGACCATTTGTCGAGATTTTACTGTGAGTTTCAACATTTAGTGTTAAAAATGGCGATGAATTTCAGCAAAATTACAAATCTCATCGACAACAGTTATTTCTACTTGTTTCTGATCTTCGCCCCGATTAGCATAGTCACGAATGCATTCAGCATTCTCGTTCTTACTCGGTACGGTCACCTTGCCATCGGTTGGATAACATTAAGAATCAATCAGAAAGGAACTCTGGTCACCATACAACGCAATAATGGCGATAATGTGTGCCGATCAAATGTTCAGTTTTATTAACAAAGCAATTCTGAATGTTCGCGTGATGCTCATCTCTGACTGCGTGTAAGTGAAGAAATGCACTGAGGAAGCCTCGTTGGGAGTTTGACAAATCGATTCTAAGATCGGCTATCGTTTTACCGAGAACTGTAATTCAATATAATTGTGCTATTAGTCCTGCATCGATTCCACCATCGTTCTCCTATCACTACATTTTCGACCACCACTCATCTCCCATTCTGCGAGCTCACATCACTTGGTTGGCAGGTATCCTTTACTATTCAGTAAATAGACTCAACGAGAACATTCAGTTGTCCTGTCGTTACTGCGACTGCTTTCGTTACGAAAGAAAGTGGAGGTTCGTGTGTCTAGAAAAATGAGAGATCAAAAAGCCTTGATGATCAGATATCAATGAGATTCGCCCTCGTCAGCGCTTTCGTCGCATTCATCATCGCTGTCTCAGCCAATGTTCCCAGATTTCTTGCAGTTGCTCTTGTCGAATTTCCACTGAATCAATTGTGCGAAACGAAGTTAGTTTCACAAGGACAACACCATTAGAAATTATAAAAGAACTGGCCTAGTGATTGCCCTTTTCCCCGTCTCCCTTTAGTGCAAGCGAGTTCTCTGCAGTTCGACTGAAACGGTGCTCTTCCAGTACTACTCCAAGATGGCCTTTGCAAATGACTGTTTGGCAAGTACCCATTCAGTTTTCGTAGTGATGATGCAATCAATACAGGTGTACCGTCTACTCTCGTGGGTGACGGGAATATTCCACAACAATGTTCCGTCGCTTTTGCTCTTCATTCTGACTTTCCTACTGGCGCGATTTCTGAGAACGGTTAGGAATCGTTCGATTGTATATGAATGAAGAATGAATTGAACAGGCACAACAAGAACACGCCAAGATTGCAGGAGCATCTGCCAAGAAGTGGGTGAAATTCCATGACATTGTTCAAATACACTCCAAACCTCCTTAAAAGGGGGAGAGAACCCCTCAGTTATACACCGGGCCCCTTTCTGGGGGAGGGGTCCACTGGGATATGAAATAACGCAGAGAAAATGCTCATCAGAACTGACGAATCACGACGGACGACGAAATTGATGATGGCTGTGGCAATAATCACAATCATTTCGGATATACCGCAAGGCGAGATTACCATTTTCGAAATAGAAAATCAATAAATTACAATATACCTTCCATGTTTAGTTATTTATATGAGAAAGCTGAGGTCAACGATAAAAAAATGGTAACGACGTTAATTATGCAATCCTGTACAGTGTCGTAATTGCACATTTAAATGCAGGAATTCTCAACATCTTCACCAGCCTCCTGACTACAACTTTTCGACAATACATCGCAGACAAATTGCGTGAGTTTCGGGATAAGGGTACTTAATTTCATACCCGATCAACAAATGTTGTGAATCTTGACATTGCAGAATCAAATTTGAATTTTCACACATCCAACTCAAATTGATTCATCGTCCGTCATTATGGCAATATTGCAGTATCTCTCATTTACGTCATTCAAATTCTCGCCACAACGTGCAATATTCTCATTTACCTTACGATTCCGAAAAAGTTCCGACAAGTGAGTACTCAAATATTTTCCACATCCAGACATGGAGCTTGTTTCGCCGCAAATTGAATTACCCCGTAGAATTTGGATAATTATCTCCCCATTTCGCATACTCTCTACACAGATCGGTGGGCGAGAGAGTGCGTAGAGAGTAGAGAACAACGCCCGAATTCCAAGTAACGTTAAATGAGTATGTCCGCGGATAGATCAATCAATCAATCGTTTATCATGCCAAGACAGTTGAGATACGAATGTAAAAGAGTTATTCGAAAGGAGAAATTTCAGGTTGCGATTGGAATTCTGTGTTTCTGCAAGAAGCCGAACAGAACAACTCACGTCGTCAAAAAAATTTAAGAATCAACATTGTCAAATTCTTCGAAATTCTAGTTTTCGCGCCTTAGTGTTGTGTTTTGTATCTCCAAGAGAGAAAAAGCATACATATTCAAAGAGGGAGTACCACGAAACCAACGTTACCTGAATTTAAATAAGCCAATACAGTGAGATTAGTTCAATTCTCGAATACAAAAATAATATGTCCAACTATCAAAAGGATAAAAAACTAAAAATCGAGTCAATCTTGGATTGTTTGTCAAACTCCGAACCAGTCTCGTTTTTTTTTTCCTGGAAGCAATCGACTAATACCCTCGAGATGTTGTCAAAAGGGAGTATTGATCGTACAGCGAGCAGATGCCCATACTGTAACACTGATTACGGTAGATCTTATGAAGAGAAATTGAACTCGGAGGAAGAACAAGCGGATGCATTGGTTCTACCCATCTTCTAGATACCAATCCGATCACCAATAAGTTTCCCATAAAATGCACGTAAATTAAAAAGTGTAAATGAAAGAGTAAGTAAAGGAAAAAAATGAGACCTTCCACTCACAGTCACATCTGCCGCTTTCAGGACATTTGGTTTTGAACTCATTTCTTTGATGTGCATGTCAGCGGGAAGTCGAAATTGAGAGCGAAGCAACTAGATACATGGATTTTCCCATTTGAAGAAGTCATTGAACACGATTGTATGCTCCAAAAGCAGTGTTCCAATTGTACCTCGCGCGTTCTGCTCTTTAGCGCAAGTGGGAAAATCTATTTCGATTATGCTCAACAGCGGGGTATTTGCATTGTTTTATCATGCACATAAATCTTCCATATCACACTCTGAGAAGTGGCATTCTGAGAAATGTGTGAAAAAAGAAAGAAAGGACACATCAGATATCACGTTCTTTTATGGAAATCGGAAGGACGAGAAGATTTGTTCTCGAACTTTCACATCGGTCATCTACATCATCAAAGATCGCATGATATCCGAGTTTTGGGTTAATAAATCAACGCTCCGTAGTAATACACTCAAGCACTGGAGAGCGCCATTCCGTCATGATTTATCCGCGTGAAAACAAAATCCAAATTGGCCGACATAGTAATGCTATCGGGCGTTTTTGTGGCGACGCTATCGTCAAGCGGACACGTTCTTCTCATTTCCTCTCAATCCGATGAACGCCTGTCCTTCCTTGTTCGATTTCTTCGATTATCAAGGACCAATTGCCGAGATTTTAATGTACATTTCAACATTTTTACCATAGTGTTTTAATGAAGATCAATTTCAGAAAAATCGCGAATTTCATCAACAACACTTATCTCTACTGGTTTTTGATCTTCGGCCCGATAAGCATAGTCACGAATGCATTCAGTATTTTCGTTCTTACTCGGTACGGTCACCTTCCCATCGGTTGGATAACATTGAGAATCAATCAGAAAAGAACTCTGGTCACCATACAACGCAATAATGGCGATAATGTGTGCCGATCAACTTCTTAGTTTCATCATCAAAGCAATTCTGAATGTTCGCGTGATGCTCATCTCTGACTGTGTGTGAGTGAGATGATACAAAAAGCTTGGAAGTTTGCCAAATCCTTTCTAAAGTGTTTATCAATCTCTGATAACAAATTTCCCCTGGACCGAGACTTACTTTTGTGCTTACCTTAAAAATGTCGTCAAAGAACAATATGCTACCAGTCCTTCGTCGATTCCACCATCGTTCGCCTATCACTACATCATCGACCACCACTCATCTCCCTTTCTACGAGCCCATATCACTTGGTTGGCAGGTATTCAGTTGTCCTGTCGTTACTAAGATTGCTTTCATTGAGCAAGAAAGTGGAGGTTCGTGTGTCAAAATGGCATGTCCAAGTGCTCATTTGATCATCAGATATCAATGAGATTCGCCCTCATCAGCGCTGTCCTCTCTTTCCTAATCGCCGTCTCAGCCAATGTTCCCAGATTTTTGGCAGTCGCCATCGACGAATATCCGCTGAAGAAATTGTGCACAACGAAGTTAGTTTCACCGGGACCATGTGAAGTGTGGAAAAAAGTGACCCATAGAGATTGCTCTTGCCCCTTAAGTAAGAACGACTTCTTGTTATCGTCAACATTCTTTTCAGTTCCACTGAAACAGTGCTGTTCCAGCAGTACTCCAAGATGGCCTTTGCTAATGACTGTTTGGCAAGTACCCATTCAATTTTCATAGTGATGATGCAATCAATACAGGTTTACCGTCTACTCTCGTGGGTGACGGGGATATTACACAACAATGTTCCGTCGCTTTTGCTCTTCATTCTGACTTGTTTACTGACACGATATCTCAGAACTGTTAGATTCTTTGCTCATTTCGTAATGAAGAATGAGTTTCTCAGGCACACCAAGGACACGCGAAGATTGCAGGAGCAACCGCCAAGAAGTGGGTGACATTGCATGTGCCTACAGCATGGTGCACATATTATAAATTCACAAACACTCATCCAAAATAATAAAACGTTCCGCCCCTAAACAACAGATACGGTTGCGAGAGAGCACGACAAAGCGAGAGACGCGCCGAGGTATAGAAAGAGAGTACACCACCAGTATGAACTATCATTATAAAGTTGTAATACAAACCTCCTGAAATAGGCGAGAGAGTGTGGAGAGACCATCTCAGTTATGCACTCATTCCCGCTTCGATCCCCTTTCTGAGGGGTTGAGTAGGATGGGACAATGAAAATACAATTTTAAAAAAAGTGAATAACTTGCAAATCAGAGCTGACGAAGCACGACGGACGACGAAAATGATGATGACTGTGGCGATAATCACACTTATTTCGGAAATTCCGCAAGGCGAGATTATTATATTCGAAATAGAGAACAACAAATCACAATAATCCTCCCATGAACAGAAATTTATTTGGGAAATATGAGGAAATAGTGAAAATGATAACGTAAATAATGAAATTCTGTAAGTGTCGCAAAATGCACACAATTCAGGAATTCTCAACATCTTCAACAGCCTGCTCACTACGAGCTTCCGACTCTACATCGCAGACAATTTGCGTGAGTTGTTGTACTGACTTCCACAATTCGGATAGGGTTCTTAACTTCATACACACACCACCGGGGCACCCATCCCGAGCGCCGACCGCTCCACCCCCAACCGCATACAGAGGGGGGAAGAAGAGTGAGAGAGGCACACACTGAGATACAGAGATACGCGATACATAGACGTCGTGAACGGACAGTGGAGAAACAAATATCTCAATTTTTCAGCTATTTAACTCAAATTGATTCATCGTTCGTTATTACAGTCCCTCTCATTTACGTCATTCAAATTGTCGCCACAACATCCAATATCCTCATCTACCTTACGATGTCGAAAAAGTTCCGGCAAGTGAGAGCACCTACTTCTATTTCACATTAAAACGTGGTGCTCGTTTCCCGATAATCTAATTGCCCGTAGAATTCTGGTAATGATCTAATCCTTCCGCACACTCTCTACGCCGATTTGTGGGCGAGAGAGTGTGTAGAGTGAAGATATCGGCACCCGAATGTCACAATCGAATGACGTTGACCACGGGCGGAGCAATGATGATAGTTGAGATAATAAAGTAAATGGCGAATTTTACATGATAAATTTCAGGTATCGATTGGCATTTTATTCTGCCGCAAGAATCCCGACAGAACTACTTCCGACATCAAAACAATTACAGGATTCGCATCCTCAAAATCTTCGAAATTATAGTTATGTGTTCTGCATCTCCAAGAGAAAAACGCATGCAAATTTATGGCAAACTACACAAACAACTTTTAAGAGACGTGATCGGTAAGACTGGACCATATTCGACCCTGCCCGGACACGTTGAGCTAGCAATGAGAGCCAGAGGCCCATACTTGAGTATATAGAGTACCTTCAGCCCACATTACACAAAACACCACTTATTTCTAATTACCGGCTCCGGCCTTGAGTGAAAAATGGTCGAAAAATCAAAATTTCTTAACTTGTAAAGATAGACTCAAATATTGATTGGCGTTATGTTAGAGGTGCCCAGGCATTGTAAAAATGCTGTTCAGACAAAATACCGGTCGTTTCTGAAATCACTTTTTCAACACTCACTTTCCATTTTTCGAAGAAAATCGGCACTTTTTGGAATTTTTGCCAAGAATGTATATGCACACAGTGCACTTCAACACATTATACATCTAAATTAATTATAGTCTGGATGATCCTGAGATGAACTTTTCGAAGAAATTTTTTCAAACATCTGTACCCTAACGGTAAAAAACTAGTTTTAAAATGTCTTTTGGAAAATCGACCTCCTTTGGAGTTTTTGCCAAAGACCTCTAACAACATAATACAGAACAATACGTTATGTGTCCAAATCACGAATGATTGGGATCTTCATGAGATGAACTTTTCGGAGAAAATTTATAAAAATTGTGTACTAATTTGTCCAAAATTGAGTTTTCTATTTTTTATTTGTAAATTTATCGTTGCTTACTGATGTGCAATACAGCCAAGGAATTGTACAAATAGTGTAATACTCCATTATGAAGAACTTCATTATTGATTGCTTTGAATTTGGAGTGACTTTTGAACTCGAAAACATTGAATGCAATCTGCGCTACGAAATTTGCATTGATTACAATTTATGCTGAAAGAATGGAACAAGTTTCATGGTCAAATACTGCGTAACCTTGTTTTACCACACCCACTGAACATATCTCAAAAGGTCCCTTTCACTTTTGAAACAATTTGTTTTTCCTCAAAAATCATGAACCCCGGGTCGTGAAAATAATTGTTTCGTCTATTGTTGAATTAGTCGTGTTCTACATGTGTCTCGGGTGAATGTGTAAATAATATTTCACTACAGAATGCCAGAACCCAAAGGGGAGCAAAACAGACGAAAAAAATGTTTTCACTGTTTCGACCATGACCCCGGGTTCATGGATTTTTGAGGAAAAACAATTGTTTTAAAAGTGAAAGGGCCCGTTTAAAATTTGTTCAGTGGTTGTGGTAAAACAAGGTTACGCAGTATTTGACCATGAAACTTGTTCCATTCTTTCAGCATAAATTGTGATCAATGCAAATTTCGTAGCGCAGACTGCATTCAATGTTTTCGAGTTCAAAAATCACTCCAATTTCAAAGCAATCAATAGTGAAGTTCTTCATAATAGAGTATTACACTATGTGTACAATTTCTTGGCTGTATTGCACATCAGTAAGCAACGATAAATTTACAAATAAAAAATAGAAAACTCAATTTTGGACAAATTAGTACAACATTTTTATAAATTTTCTCCGAAAAGTTCATCTCAGGAAGATCCCGATCATTCGTGATTTGGACACATAACGTATTGTTCTGCATTATGTTGTTAGAGGTCTTTGGCAAAAACTCCAAAGGAGGCCGATTTTCCAAAAGACATTTGAAAACTAGCTTTTTACCGTTAGGGTACAGATGTTTGAAAAATCTTCTTCAAAAAGTTCATCTCAGGATCATCCCGACTATAATTAATTTAGATGTATAATGTGTTGAAGTGCACTGTATGCATATACATTCTTGGCAAAAATTCCAAAAAGTGCCGATTTTCTTCGAAAAATGGAAAGTGAGTGTCGAAAAAGTGATTTCAGAAACGACCGGTATTTTGTCTGAACAGCATTTTTACACTGTCTGGGCACCTCTAACATAACGCAAATAAATATTTGAGTCTATCTTTACAAGTTAAGAAATTTTGATTTTTCGACCATTTTTCACTCAAATCCAAATTTCTCCTAGGCCGGAGCCGGTAATTAGAAATAAGTGGTATTTTGTGTAATGTGGGCTGAAGGTACTCTATATACTCAAGTATGGGCCTCTGGTTCTCATTGCTAGCTCAACGTGTCCGGGGGGTGGTCGACTCTTACCGATCCCGTCTCTTAATTATATACTCGCAAGAATATATAACACAAATCAATAGAATTTGCCCTGCTCCTCAGGTACCAGCCCGGCTACGGTAATAGTAGCGGCGTTGGCTACGATATCGATTGATTCGGCCCAGAACCTGGCTCGGTCTCTCTGTCCATGGTGTCCATCGGGCATGAATTCTACCGAGATCGACTTGAAGTTGTCTGCCACCGCCGGAAATATAGAAATTAGAGTAGAGCAGAAGAACAAATATCAGTGCGTTAGCATAAAAAGCGCCCCTTCGCCGAAAATCAAATTTTGACAATCTCTGATTTTGACATTGATCGACAGCCCCTGTTCTCCTCTTCCAATTCCGTTTTTCAAAATAAATTTCCGTATAAAATTTGCATTGATAATAAGAGCAGTTCCATCTACGCATTTGTCAAAAGCCAAGAAATTTTAGCTTTGTCTTACCTCCCCTTCCAATCTATTTACTGTACAGTGAAAATAATCATAAGTTTCGCTCACCTTCTTCATTTTATTGATGAGTTGTTCCTCTTCCTCCGGTTCCTTCGATTCACACATCTGAAATGCGATAGACGATTTATCGGAGACATTATAGTTAGATAGAGTAGTGCGATTACTGTACCCACATAAATGTCACTATCAGCAGGACACCAAGTGATGTTCACTTACCTGTAAGAAAATAGTTTCTTATTTCTAGTGTCTTTCACAACTAACCAAGCAAAATATGTTGGCCGGAATGCATCATCGTTACGGCACATGAATCAGAAAAAAGCAATTGGAAATGCAACTAGCACTGTATACTTCTTTAAATATTCCTTCCTTTCATATCAAACCCATACCAGTCTCGTCTAAACTTTTTTTCTTACAGGTAAGTGAACATCTTCACTTAGTGTCCTGATGATAGTGACATTTGGGTACAGTAATCACATTACTCTATCTAACTATAATGGAGAAGCAACAATAGCCCCGATCAAATAGCTAACCGCAAAAATGCAAGAAAAGCACATTTCGACTGAATACTGGAAATCAGGAATGTGACACACAGAACTCACTCGTTTACCGTGTCCATAGACGTCTTCTTTTCATCGAATCTGATCGTCTTAACCGATTTCATCGCATTAATGACTTCTCGACCCGATTTCGACTTGATTCCAATCCAATTGCAAACTGCAGAATAAGCGGTCTACGATATAAGCAGCACCATTTCCAGAAAAAAAAGAGAGAGAAAGATTTGTTGAAAGCGTGAGAGGATGTCTTTAAAATATTATTCTGCGCAATCTCACCGTCGTTTCCTTCTCTTTCCAGGAGATTTGAATAGGATATGAAATTACGCAAGGCGGAATCACGGTAGTGTACATACAAGTGTGGGCACTGTGATATGGTAAAGCGAAGTAGCATACATGATTACGGTAGCTTCACGCTATTACTAGACGACGGAATCGATAAATGAGAATACAGTACCTTTGAGCGCGATCCACTCGAGAGGCGCGCGCAGCCACGAGTATTGATCGTACATCGAACAGATGCCCTCGTATACTGTAACATTTGCTGATTACGGTAGGTATATTGAAATGTAGTTCAATTGAATACACTGTCAATCATTCGATCGGGAATATAATGGCTACCAGTAAATCTCCGCGGTATGATCATGATAATGTCATGCTATTAGTAGAACGCTATCGAGATATTCCTATACCGTCTTCCACTATTCCCTTTCATTCAATAACATGATACCGTACTCCACATTCGTCGAATACTCCGATGTCTTCTCACGCCGGGACTGTTGGCCAGTGCAAGGGCTACAGTACGATCCTGAAACCTTGAAGCTAGTTAAATTTTTTTGTAATCTCTCATAGAATCGGTAAGCTTCATACGTTTTAATTGTTTTCAATGTTAAAAATATTTCATTGTACTTCAATCCTCACACCGCCGTTCTTTGTATATCGTCATTATTCATATAATATAGACATTAGCTATTTTTTACAGCAGAATAGCGATCGCTTCCACACAACCTGTAGTCAGATAAAAAAAGGCTAGATGAATGGAAGAATCTGACCTCTTGGCAGCCATCATGAGTGCATTCTCAGCTCCTCTCGAGTGACCAAAGAAAATGAGACCATCGACGACATTCAATTGCTCGAGTAGAGCCTGCAACGAATCAATCGATAATTTTATTCATTGTTTATTTCGTCAGGGGGGCTGTGATCATGAGGTCGGTAGTTAAATGACATACTTGAAATAAGGTAATACTTAGTTATCTTCATTTTTTAGATAAGGCTAGTGTGAGTGCTGAATCAGAGCCATGGTAATGAAGGTGTTAGATACATTTATTTGGATAATAGAGACAATACAGTAAAGTAGCTCCGAGACAAAAGATACAATCTTGCTTGCATGAATCCGCAGCGCTCCTCGTTAGAATGTGTCAGCGTGTCTCTGTCTGAAAATCGTAGTTTTAAATTTGAGAAAAATGGACTATTCAATTTCGTGCGCAACGCTAATAGCACTAAAGATTGTGAACAGAGATAACCACCCCATTTTAAAAATAGGCAATTGACAATATAATTTTTTTTAATGAAATAGAAATTGATCTTTATTTTCAATTCAAAACCTTTCCTTACCTTCAGAGTGTCCGAATCCGGGAAAATTGATTCCAATCACTCTAATTCCCTTCTCTCTCAGATGTGGAATGACATATTTGAAGTCGTTGTGAGAACCGGGCGAACCATGGATCGATACTATCGGATCGGATGAGAAGAGCCGGACGGATCCGTGTCCTGAACTGACGATTACATTATGAGAGGAATCGCGAGAAAGTCGAGCATGGCTGGGACGTAGAAATTTATGATTTTTAATTTGGCTGAAAACATGGCATAAGGTATTTCAAACATCTCTCTATCGAATGGCGTTGACAGAATTTCGTTAAAAAAATTTCGTAATCGCGTGAAACACAAATGAACCTGGTGACTCAGCGAAAACATTTGGAGAGAGGAATGTTCGAAAAATCATAACAGGCTTTAAAATGAAGTTAGCGACTCGTTCTTTTTTTAGTTAGGTAGGAAATCACCCCGACTACAAACTACAATTATTGAACTCATTCCTGGCTCGTGCGCCGGTGCAGGGCTGACACTTTTGTAAAAATATAATTATTTTCCTTAAAACTAAAAACGCAATGGGTTTTGTTGCTTTTAATTATAGTCACTGTGTGTACTATTTAAAACCATAAAAAGGGCCAAATCGGTTAAGAACTTTTAAAGATGCACGCGATTATGTACGACCGGTCAATGACATCTCATGGTCAAATTCGTGCAGCCATCCAAATTTGTAATGAAAATAATCGTAAATATGCCAAAAACAATATTCCAGTTGATTTTGAGACGATTCTTTTTCGAGATTTTTTAAGAAAAAAATTTCAAAAAATATCGACTGAAATTTTTTTTTCATCAAAAATGCGGTTCAATTAAGTGATAATGTGATAAATCTACGTCCACACATTAAGTGTTGATAGTACGAATAACATTTGCTCATATTTCGTCCTTGGTTGAACTTTAAATGTGATATTTACGTCTGCATATTCAGTAATCAAGTTCGACATTTTATATTGCTCCTATTCTCATGCTACTTGGTGAGGAGTTTCCTCATTATACCACAAACATTTTCTTTTTTGAAAGTGAATTGCTATCTGGTTGCACAAAGGAGCTACTGCGCTTAAAAAATCGTGTATGCGCAAAATGCCGCACGCTCTGTTTCTCTAGCACTCTCTCACTTCAGCACACTCTCTCGCCTAGCTCGGCGCCCGAGCCTGGCATAATTCTTTTGCCAGTACTTCCCAAAGTCCGAATGGCATTTTTTCTGAACAATTTCCTTTGTTACAATTGCACAGAGCTCTGGCAAGAGATTCATACCCGGTTCGGGCGTCAAACTAGGCGAGAGAGTGGGCTGAAGTGAGAGAGTGCTAGAGAAGCAGAGCGCGCGGCATTTTGCGCATACACAATTTTCTAAGCGCCGTAGCTCCTTTGTACAACCAGATAGCCATTCACTTTCAAAAAAAAAAGTTGTGGTATAATGAGGAAACTCCTCACCAAGTAGCATGAGAATAGGAGCAATTTAAAATATCGAACTTGATTACTGAATATGCAGAAGTAAATATCACATTTAAAGTTCAACCAAGGACGAAATATGAGCAAATGTTATTCGTACTATCAACACTTAATGTGTGGACGTAGATTTATCACATTATCACGTAATTGAACCGCATTTTTGATGAAAAAAAATTTCAGCCGAAATTTTTTGAAATTTTTTTCGCAAAAAATCTCGAAAAAGAATCGTCTTAAAATCAACTGGAATATTGTTTTTGGCATATTTACGATTATTTTCATTACAAATTTGGATGGTTGCACGAATTTGACCATGAGATGTCATTGGCCGGTCGCACATAATCGCGTGCATCTTTAAAAGTTCTTAACCGATTTGGCCCATTTTATGGTTTTAAATAGTACACACAGTGACTATAATTAAAAGCAACAAAACCCATTGATTTTTTAGTTTTAAGGAAAATAATTATATTTTTACAAAAGTGACCGCCCTGCACCGGCGCACGGACCAGGAATGAGTTCAATAATTGTAGTTTGTTGTCGGGGTGATTTCCTACCTAACTAAAAAAAGAACGAGTCGCTAACTTCATTTTAAAGCCTGTTATGATTTTTCGAACATTCCTCTCTCCAATTATTTTCGCTGAGTCACCAGGTTCATTTGTGTTTCACGCGATTGCGAAATTTTTTAACGAAATTCTGTCAACGCCATTCGATAGAGGGATGTTTGAAATACCTTATGCCATGTTTTCAACCAAATTAAAAATCATAAAATTTCTACGTCCCAGCAATCCCGGATATGCTCGATTTTCTCGCGATTCCTCTCTTATGACCCAACGATCAAAAAGTACAACAATCAGCAACAAGGAACTCCCATTCGATCAGAAAACAGCCCAAATAGTGTACCTGGTAGACGGCTTGGAGGGTTACGGTAGTATTCGGATCTCCCTTCCAAGTGGGGTCGAAAGAGAGTTGTGTAGTGTAGATGCCGTTGACTTTATCGATACATTCTGACATCCTGAACGGGGACTGGAAAAGCGAGCAATTTCTGGAGTTTAGAATTTACGATTCTAAAAAGCTCCAGAAAAAAATGTTTTAGAAAGTTAAGAAGGTTTGAGCATCAGAATGACCGTGAGAAATGATATCACTGACGAAACAGCAAAATGACAGCGCATAAAACTCAGATATGAGTGATAACAATAATAGTGACGTAGAGGAGAATAGTATCAGAATCGTAGTCACTTCTAGCCGAGTTGTAACTCAAAACCTATACGTGCATATACAAGACGCTCCTTGAATCAAAGAAGAGATCACTCGCATGAGGTACACCAGGAGACCGTGGATCTCTGATTATCTGTCGAGCAAGAATTGAATTACCACAAATATTTATCGGAAGTCAATCAAAGCAACAACAAAACTGATTTCATCGGGTATTGCCATATTGTTGTGCATCGTCTCTTTCATGGAATACAACTTCTCCATGCAGTGAAACCACGAATAATTCATTATTAAGATTGTGCTTCAACAACGATTTTTGCATCTCCAAAGTACACATTTTTCTCTTCTTATTTTCTAGATTACTCCTTCAACTCCTCCGAATAATAAAATTTAGCTGTATTTCATTAATCATCTCCAGTAGAAGAAAAATAACGTTTATGACAACCACCAAACACTAACAATCGGGTATTATGAAGAATTGTAAAGCCATCGGAAAATGTTTTAAAACTAGCTCATTTCACAAATAAAGCTTTGTTAGGATTATTACTACGCATGAAATTGTAAAAGAACGACTACTATGTAAATAATTATGGATTGTGGATCATGGAAAAATCAATAAAACTTTCCCTGTTCTTCGGGGACCAGCCCGGGTACGGTAATGGGGGCCGCGTTGCCAATGATATCGATTGATTCGGCCCAGAATTTGGCTCGGTCTCTCTGTCCATGGTGACCATCAGGCAGGAATTCTACCGTAATCGACTTGTAGTTGTCTCCCACTGCCTCAAATTCGAAAGTTCGTTTGGATTGGTAACAACATTATCTTTCCATACTACGAAGATCACTCAGAGTATATGACGCTGTTTACGTTAGGATCAACAAGGTCTCAACAGAGGTCAGGAACAGGCCAAAAATCGAAATCGCTCAAAACTTGGTCCTAGGGATAACTTTCGACGCTGAACACGCTGGTGCCATCGATTTCGCAATCTGACCCCTCTGGGCGCCGGTATGGCGCCGCGCCTCTTTGGCGCCAAACTTGTTTTTCGAATAAAACTCGCTTCGGAGTGCCCGTAGAGGCACGAAATCTCGCGTAGACTGGCAGAATTTGATGCTTTATCTCATGGACTAGGTGGCTGGTAGAAGCGATTTCTCGTTTTTGAGAAAAAGCGATTTTTTGATCCAGAGAGTAGAAAGTGAATTTACGCACATATATGAAAGAGCTCGTCATACTGATCAATTTGATATACAACACTAATAGGTTTAAGCCCTGCATCGAAAACTATTCAAGTTTTGCTGATTTTCGCGCGCGCGGAACGCGTGTGCAGACGCGGCATCCGCATGGCCGATGCGGTAGTGGTCTAGAACTGCAATCCGAAGGTCACTGGTTCGATTCCAATTGGTTGCAAAAGTTTTTGCCGAATTTTTTTTTTCATCGAATTTTCACCTCCTGACAATATTGGCACTTTTTCTGAAATTTTGAAGAAGTGATTTTTTCGATGAAAAAAAAATTAGACCACTACCGCATCGGCCATGCGGATGCCGCGTCTGCACACGCGTTCCGCGCGCGCGAAAATCAGCAAAACTTGAATAATTTTCGATGCAGGGCTTAAACCTATTAGTGTTATATATCAAATTGATCAGTATGACGAGCTCTTTCATATATGTGCGTAAATACACTTTCTACTCTCTGGATGAAAAAATCGCTTTTTCTCAAAAACGAGAAATCGCTTCTACCAGCCACCTACTCCATGAGATAGAGCATCAAATTCTGCTAGTACACGCGAGATTTCGTGCCTCTACGGGCACTCCGAAGCGAGTTTTATTCGAAAAACTAGTTTGGCGCCAAAGAGGCGCGGCGCCATACTGGCGCCCAGAGGGGTCAGATTGCGAAATCGATGGCACCAGCGTGTTCAGCGTCGAAAGTTACCCCTAGGACCAAGTTTTGAGCGATTTCGATTTTTGGCCTGTTCCAGCCACTTGTCATATAAGTATAATAGAAGATTGGCATTGTTCCATTATTGATTCCTTGCGTGTTTCCAAGAAGAGTAATCATATTATTATAAGTAAACAATAACTTACCTTCTTCATGTCATTAATCAGCACTTCTTCTTCCTCCGCGTCTTTAGATGCGCATACCTGTAAAGTACAGGTTGAAGCATATCACCGTGATATTAAGAGAATATAAAACAGACAAAATAGTGTTCTTCAACGCCAAACTCTCACCTGCTGACATACAGGAATTACTCATTCTTTGCCTAGATATTAATCCATTCAGTTCGTTTTTTTCGTAGAGCATGATAAATTCATTATTATTAAAAGAGAAATGACAATAAATACGAAAGCGATCAACGGGGAATTGCATCCTTCCTAACAGGTGATCACAAATATATAATGGTGCGGACTGTGTCGACATCTAGACCATTTTTGTGGTAGAGAAATCGTCTAGACGGGTCGCTATAGTCCAAAATGAGGGGAGTCTCCCCCGCGGCGTCCGTCTCAGTCTCTCCCGCAGTCCCGCCCATTGTCTCGCCCCATTTCGAGGTAGAGTAGTCAAATCGACACGAAATTATTCTCATTTCACTCTGTGAGTTCATTGAAATCACGATCTCTTTGTTACAGTTACCAATTGTAGCTACTTGTTTAGCTCTCTCAGCACATAACATAATCAACACCCGTTGTCTATTTACTAATGTGTTCTCCCGATCATAATTGAAAACTTTAAATGTAAAAACATTGAGTGGAATTGAAAATTGAGTACCAGTCTGGTCTGTTCCTGGAAGCAATCAGCGAATTCTCTCGATATGCTCGTCTCTATCAGATGATCTCTTCCTCCGTAACAGTAGATCACACGGATATTGGGAGTGCTGGAATGAAAAAGAAGCTATTTATACTAGTAGAGTAATGACAAATAAAGTGTACGTATTATAGTATATAATATAGTATGATGCTAGAGTAATCTCTGAGCATGGAAGTGCAGCGCACAATGTTTGTAGATCTGGTACGCTTTCCCGGATCAGCCCTTCTACAGAGAATTTTTTCAAACTTATCCCCCTCCAATATCCCACATCATGAAATATCGCTATTCTATAATAATCAATTAACGGAAATGACTGCAACCCGTAAAATCTTGTTCCATAAACCAAAGCACATTGATAAGTGTGAGGAATCGAAGCAAGATCGTGTGAACGGACGGGGCAATATGAGAAGTTCACTATTCCTGAGTGTTCACTAAGTTCACTCAGTTCACCACTACCGTAACCCGGTTCACTATGTTCGCTACGTTCACTTACAGTTGTTGATCCTACTTTATTTACTGTTTTCGTTAAATATTGTCTCACTGAATTCAAACCATTCCCAAAACCGCGTCAACAATAACCGTCTTTATATCAGATCATTCGACTTACAAACTTCAGAAATGAAGTAGAAGTTCCGAGTTAGAATCACGAATCTAACCGGAGAGAGAGAGATTTCACATTGAATCACAATGAACAGAGTCATGATCCAAATATGAGCCCGTTTGTGATAGTCTGGGAACACACTACGGGGCCGCACTGTAGAAAATATAAAATGTGAGATAAACATCATTTTCAATTTGGTTCTTGCGGATTCATTTTCGACAAGATTCTCTGACCCACAAATTCATAACTCGAATGGCCGAAGGATTTGAGTGACCAAATTTAAGTGGTAGATCACTCGAAGTGTCTTCCATGTTCCATTTGAATTTAATGCCTCACTAATCAGAAAAAAAGATAATAATTCCCATCCGCCCAAAAATATATTTATATTTATGAAGACTTAATGTCGTCATCAGTGTGAGTAGCAACACAACGAGTTCTAATTCTCCGAAGTTTGACAAGTTGGTTGAGAGAAATCGCTAAAAATCTTGAAATTAGCTAAATTTTTGAATTTGGATATCAGGTCGGAGAGTATTTAGTGAGAAATGACACATACTTAATCGGGATCATTGCCATCGAAAGTGCCGAAAATTTATCCCAAATTTTATATTTTCTACAGTGCGTTCCCCGTAGTGTGATCCCAGAGTATCACAAACGGGCTCATATTTGGATCATGACTCTGTTCATTGTGAGTGATATCTCTCTCCGGTTGGACTCTCCTCCCTGCAATATCATTTTGCTGTATTATCGCTGTTTCTAACTTGGTATGTCTACTTCCTTTAAGAAGTTTGTAAATCGTATGATCCGATATAAAGACGGTTATTGTTAACGCGGTTTTGCGAATGGTTTGAATTTTGTGAGACAATATTTAACGAAAACAGTAAATAAAGTAGGATCAACAACTGAAAATACTATAAGTGAACGTAGCGAACATAGTGAACCGGGTTACGGTAGTGGTGAACTGAGTGAACTTAGTGAACCCTCAGGAATAGTGAACTTCTCATATTGCCAACGGACGGTACTCGGAATCAGAAATGTGACACAATGAACTCACTCGTTTACCGTATCCAGGAAGGTCTTCTTGTCCTCGAATGCAATCGATCTCATCGACTTCATTGAATTCATGACGACTCGACCGGATCTCGTCTTGATTCCCATCCAGTTGTAGACTGTAGACGAGAGGAGGAAGAAATGGACACGGTAAGGGGAAGCGACACTCGGGATTACGGTAGCTCTCTCTCACTATCACACGACAACGGACAGGTGGGGAATCAATAAAGGGGGGCTACAGTATACCTTTGAGCATGCCCAGCTCCAGCGTAGTGCGCATCCACGGGAAGTGCGCGTAGAATGAGCAGATGGTTTCGACTACTGCAACGATTGTTTGGATTACTGTAATCGAAAGCATCATAATCATCAATACTATCAAGCCATTGAGACAAAAGATATCTAGGTATACCGTAATCCCAAACTCATTCGTCGATTAATCGGATACCGTACTCCATGGATATCGAATGCTCTGGTGTCTCCTCATTCCGGGCGCATTCGCCAGTGCGACTGCCACAGTACGATCCTGAAGTGCACAGTCTTCACGGTGTTTTGGCGTGCACAATTTCGAAAGGGTCTCGTAAAATTCATTCGTCATCCAATGGATTGGCAGAACGCCAGTCTCTCGCACAATCTCTCTATTTTTTTCTCCTCCGTCGCTGACATCTTCCATAGCGAGATAGTTTTTCATTGGTACAACACCTCTTGTAAAACGTCGTTGTACTGACATCAGCATGTATTGCAAAAAAAAAATTAAAATGTAAGCTACTTTTTTCAGAACTGGTACTTGCCGGGGCAGACTCATTTTTCTTACCTTCAACCTAGCAGCCAGCATGAGTGCATTCTCTGCTCCTCTCGAATGGCCAAAGAAAATGAGACCATCGACGATATTCAACTGCTCTAGCAGTGCCTGAACAATTCATTCATTCATTATTTATTTATTCCGACAGACAGAGTATTGCATTCAAGAACTGTGAACGGAGCCAGAAATGGATGTTTGTCGACGGGGTCAAATAGGTTTTATGAATGGCAGCAAAACAGAAATTCAGCTTTCAAATAATCGATATAGAATAAGCTACTGTCGTGTCGGTCTAATAGAAACTTTCTCCTAATCAACAGAATTTTTTTCGTATTGGCACAGTACCGCTGGAAAATATTGGCACATTTGTTGTTGTTGTTTTCAATCAAGATATCAAAACCAACGGCGAATAAGATACGTTTGCTACCGTATCCATGAAATTGAAATAT
Source organism: Pristionchus fissidentatus (assembly GCA_036245785.1). Classification (NCBI taxonomy): domain Eukaryota; kingdom Metazoa; phylum Nematoda; class Chromadorea; order Rhabditida; family Neodiplogasteridae; genus Pristionchus; species Pristionchus fissidentatus. The sequence continues at coordinate 16,392,740 of BTSY01000004.1, forward strand.
GTTGCGTAATTATGACATAAGAGGGCGTGACGTATCAAAAACCTGACCTGCACAAAGGCGCATCTCTCCTCGTTAGTGTGGCTCAACGAGTCTCTGTCTGCAATTATGATTATTTGCTTTTTTTTAAAATACACACAACATGTTTCTCTATTTCTAAATAACTCAAGAAAATTCCAGAAAACTAACTTAACAGTACCGAACAGTCGGATTATTGTGCTCATGAGAAAAATTATTTACGTACCTTCAGAGTGTCCGAATCCTGGGAAATTGATTCCAATTACTCTGATTCCCTTTTCTTTGAGATGCGGCACGAGGTACTTGAAGTCGTTGTGGGAACCGGGTGAACCATGCATCGATACTACCGTAATCGGACGAGAAGAACCGGACGGAGCCGTGTCCTGAATGGATCGTTACAGTATGATGATCGATTAATCGATATATGCATCACTATACCGTACCTGGTAGACGGCTTGGAGGGTTACGGTAGTATTCGGGTCGCCCTTCCAAGTGGGATCGAATGTGAGTTGTGTAGTGTAGATGCCGTTGGCATCATCGATGCACTCTGGCATCCTGGAAGGAGACTTGAAAAGGGGTAAATCCACAGCCTAGCCATACCTCCAGATAGGGGTCAGGAGCAAAAGAATATGTAAACGCGAAAGAACTCTTTCATTTTCACACACTCAGAAGCGCCTGACCCCATTCTGGGCATTTGAAATCATGTGGAAAGTAATTTGTTTTCTGGAGAACAACTAAGAAACAGGATGAATCATCAAGCTGAGAAACATTAGACATCAGATATTTGAAGAGACCACAAATCTCTCATTATAAATCGGTTACTCCTGAATACTGTACAAATTATTTATCGGGAGCAGAAGAAATCGATAGAGGAAATGTCGTTTCTGGCGAAACAAAATAAATAATATAGAGCTGACTACAATGACGAGTTAATTCCCTTTTCACAGCCCGCAATCGCCAGGATTCCTCGCGCAATCAATTTCGCCCTCTTCGCCTGAGTGAAATGGTGGTCGTCCGGGAATTCTACCGTAATCCGACGTGATGAATCGAAGAGGAACGCCTGTAAAGAAAGCGAGAATCGTTGAGATATGAGGGATATTATTCATACGTCAAACCCTGGTTTATGTGAAAACTAGGAAGATGACTTAGGAGTTGCCGATGTGTTCAATAAACGAAAAAATGATCGATGTCAGCGGTAATATTTCACATCGAGAGCGAAAAATATACGTGTTTTAAAAAATGCGATCATGAGCTACCGACCTGCTCAATTTCCGTAGTTACCGTATCCTCGTTGTCCGACTTAGCACAGACCTGAAAAGTGAACTAACGTAGATATTATCCCAAATTCAGAGTATCTCTTTTTTATTATTCTTTATCGTTTCTTTCATTGCTGTCGCATCCTTCGCGGGTGTATCAAATAAATATGTAAATTCCAGTAATTTGATAGGGATGGAAGAGCGAAATGCTGACCATTCGTGTACTTCTTTCTAATAGATCAGCAAATTCTTGTGATATCTCTGTCTCAATTAGATGATCCTTTCCAGAGTAGCAAAGAAGAACGCCCATGTCGACATTCCTGCATGAAACATCTACAAAATAATGAAAAGCATCTAGAAGCATACTTGACTTGGTCATCCGACAAAAAGCTTGCTTCAAATATACGCACTCAATTTTAGCGAATCTTTCTACGCCCCACCCCCCTCCCCCGCGAATTATGAGTTGTTCAAGGAACAATTCAAGGTAGAAAAGAACGGATTCTCGTTATTCTCGATACACCTTTTTTTTATTTTGCTCTCACATTTCGCGTTAATCCCAATCAATAAACTAACTGGTTGATCTTCTCCACTTTCTCCTTATTCTTGTCGAATCCGGTCGTTGTAAGTGTCTTCACTGCAGTCACTGCGTGTCGACCCTCCCGCACTCGCAGTCCCACCACGCGATTGTATACTGTAATGAGGGAAGGATACGGTAAACGGGTATACGGTATGATATTCACCAAAGGATAAGATCGCACAAGCTTAACTGTTATTACACCATCGCTATCACCAATTTCCGTGGAAAGAAGTGAGAAAGTGATAATAGTAGCACGGGATATATAAATAGTATGCACGCAAATTGTATCGTTCAACACGTCCCCCCTCCAATAACACCCAATTATGGCGCTATTGCACGAGGGGTCGATTGGTAACTGTGCGTACCACAAACAAGCCCAATCTTTTAGATCCATCTACCATTCTGCACATCATAGTTGTTATTTGAATTGGCTCTAATTCTGAATGAATACATCAAATCGCACGGAAATGTTTGGGATACGGAGCGAAACAATGCAAGAATCCAAGTTCAGCGAAAATATTGCCACTTTTCTTCATTCTTTCTTCTTCCCTGGGTATTTATCAATGTTTGAAATTAGGAATAACGTACAATGATAGAGTAGCCACTCCATGGTAGAACGTAGAAATGGGTACGTCTCGTGGTAGTAGCGGATATTGTCGACTACTGCAACAAAATTGTGTGAAAGAGGGAACATTTTGGGGAATTTTTTTCTACTCGTTCATAGTGTACATTCATGCAACTTCTCACATTGCTGTTTGTTAATTTAACGAGCATCGGTCAAGGACTGTCGCCCATGGTAATTTTAAATTCAAGCGCAATTCGTTAGAACTCGAGTGTGAGTATGCCTCGAGGTGAGTCATTCCCTTCTTACATAGTCTCGGTCGAACAACACGACAAACTCGCCCAACTGGGCTCCCGACGGCATAGTTAGAATAAAACCACGATGCGGGTATTCGTATCGATTGGTTAAAGTGAGGAAATGCGCCTTGACAACGCACTCTTGAGACGAAAAGAAAAAAAGAAAAAAACGAACCGAATCGTGGACGCATTCCCTTGTTGATTCGCAATCCGAAAGGATTGAGAAGCACTACGCCGATGCATTTGTCCTGCCAAGGAAATATTCAAAGAAAAGCCAAAGGGCAAGGGAAAAGCAGTGGAAAAACGCGCACTGCGGACGAAAACCGAACGAGCCTCAGAACTTCTCTCTCCTCTCCTCCCCCCCCCCCACCCCGCCTCTCTCTCGTTTGCCCTCGTTTCCACACACGCAAAGTAGTAAACAAAAAGTGCGAATGCTCTATATTCTCTCTCCCTATCGCGATTAAAACAGCGAAACTATATCCAGGGTTTGTCGAGAACTAGGAAAATCAATAAATCCCCCAACATACCATGTTCCTGACCGCCAGTTGGAGTGCATTCTCGCCTCCTCGACTGTGGCCGAGGAAGATGAGACGATCCGTGAGAGACAATCGATCGATAAGCGCCTGGGAATACTGTAGTCTCGACAAATTAAATTTAAACTGAACAGTACTCAGTGCCCGTGGCACATCATTCCACAAACAGGGGGTTTGTTAGCCAAACGGGAAAGTGGGTTTCAACGTCCTACCGAACTCTCGACATGAATCCCCTTAAGAATGGGCTTGGGGTACGGTAAGTTTCAGCCATGATGACTTTTCTAATTTTTACTTCTTTTTTTTTTACCTTTCTACGTTTTCTATGTTACTTATGTCGTGTTTTTCTTGCTAAACTGGTCTATAATATATCGAAACTAGAACGCGAATAGCATAGATCCATAATCGACTTTTGAAATTATTATTTCGCTCGTGAACCATGTATTTTTGTTCTAAAGCATCTTATTTTCTTCTTTCGCTAAACAATTGTGCCCTCTTCAGTTCCATTGATTGTACCAGGCCGTAATCGACCGGTCGGGACCCTCGCACTCCGAATATGGATGTGACGTTGGAGGACGTAATCAAGAGTGACCGGCGGGACTTGTGAGTTTACTAATTGCATCGGTATCGATTGATTTATTGGTTTATTTAGGAAGGCTGCGCGTGCTCGGTGATTAGAGCACAACCCGAATTGATGTGGCGCGAGGGTGCACTTCGACTTTACGTGGCAAATCGAGACGAAAAGAAGTCAAGAAGGAGATATTCAATTGTCCGCAAAAGTAAGTTAAAAATTTGATTTTATTATGTGTTATGGTTGCAAAACATACTAATTATCGTTACAATAGCGTGGAAATGTATAGTAAATTGATGACTGCGGTATTTAACCTCAGTTGCACTTGGCATAGTGATACCTATAAATACGGGGGAACCTATGCCCATTTTTTTCAATGACAAACATGCTATTGGTAATTCCAGGTCTCGGCAGTCTTCAACTAAGGAGACACTTATCATCTGCGTCGCCACCAACCCGAAGAAGATGCCGTACTGCTCATGGAGCGACTATCAATTCCTAACTAGGGTTCCGCAAGTGAGACAATTGGGGAGACACAGAACAACGGAATTAATAATGTCTCCTTTTTAATCCGGAGACGGAGACGTCTCCCTTGATTTTGCATACAAAAATTGGTGTCTCCTTTGATTGAAAGGCGAATAATAGGAGACGTATCTTTCCACTTTTCCCTTCTTCCCCAGAGAAGAGCGGTGGAAAGGCGCTCAAAATCACTAGAGTTCAACCGCTATTCTCTTCAATTTCACTAGAAAGTTATTGTTCTTCAATGGATCGTGAGAACAATGGGAAAGGAGACGTCTCCCCAAATGTCTCCCTCGAAATTACCATCGAGAGACGTCTCCCTGGGAGACACCAATTATAGGAGACACTAATCCAATCAGTGTCTCTTTTTTGAAACGTCTCTGTTGCGGAACCCTATTCCTAACCCCCCCCCCCCCTGTGATCACGATAAAGCATAATTTGACTATAGCAGTAGAGTATTTGGGATTGAAATAGCATCCTGAAAGTCTCTAGCATGCTTTTCCTTTAATGTTGCATAATTTATTACCGATATTGTTGATAATGCATAAATGATTGACCATACATCTCTTGTTTCGTAATGGCAGATGGAGGATTGTGCATTATTTGCGAAGCTCCGATACTCCCAGTATGCGAGCTACTATATTTTATCGCTGAATGCTTCAAACTATAGACACCCCCAACGGCTCTAAAAACAGAGTGACGGACGGGGCGGAAAGAAGTTACGGAAACTCTGGGCGATTTGGGGGTCTGGCTCGTTTTTCGAACTTTTGGAATCCTGTGGTGGGGTAAAGCTACACCGGTGTGCATCCCCAACTTGGTATCGAGCCTAATGTTGAATCCAAAGTTGGTATCAAGCTTGGGGGGAACTTGGGGAATTTCACAAGAAATAGTGTGTCAGGGTGAGAGAGCGCAGACAACGAGAGCTTGATACCAACTTGGGGAACGAGCTTGATACCAACTTGGGGAACGTCAACTTGATACCAACTTGGGGAATTTCTGTCTCGTTGTCTGATTCTCTCATTTAGCATATTCTCTCATTTGACGAGCTCGTTCCCCAAGTTGGTATCAAGCCTGGGGGCAACTTGATTTTTACTTGATACCAAGTTGGGTATGCACACCGGTGTATTCCAGCGAGACACTATAAAGGAGCGCTACATTCTAGCTACTTCCCACCTGATGTGTTACAGCTGAAGTAGCTATGCATTCCGCCAGAAGTGGAAATACTCCACGATAACTGTTACTAAATAGATCAATAACTACCTCAACGAACGCAGTCCTTTCTTCATTTGTGTAAAGGAGATCGTCCGAGTCTGCAGGGTGACAAAATGAGAGTGAAATTAAGATCCGTGACACGATACAAACAAGTTTGGCTGCGCAACAATGACCAATTCCTCGGCTTTTCCCTATCCATTACCAGCGTTGTTTCCATCGGCTGAGTGGTCTAGTGGTATGATTCTCGCTTAGGGTGCGAGAGGTCCCGGGTTCAATCCCCGGCTCAGCCCAACGTTTTGCCGATTTTTGCGTACCTTCAGTCAATCCAAATCCGGGGTAGTTGACTCCGATTACTCGCAAGCCGCCCTCCTCCAGTAGGGGAGTGACGAACTTGAAGTCCCTGTGGGAGCCGGGAGAACCGTGAACCGCTACTACTGTAGCCAGGTTGGAGCCTGACGGAGACGTGTCCTGCAGAGACAATATCGATTAGCGTGATCTTACAGTATTTTACACCGTACCTGGTAGACTGTATCGAGTGCTAGTTTGCGATCGCCGGACGTGAACTCGAGGCGCGTACGGTAAGTGCGCTGATCGAAATCGTGAATGTCGATGGACATTCTGGAAGCAAATTGGAATTAGAGCCAGCAGTGAATCGGGCGATTTCACTATCAGTAGGTAATTTGGTCACGCGTATCAAAACAGCAAGTACCATAGTGCTCGAGAGAAAGAGAGAGGGGGAGTCAGTAGACTAGCATAGTAGAATAGAGTCTGCAAATGTTCAGTGGACATAAACAAGCTCTCGTGCAGTGCGAAATTGTGATGTATGGGTGAGACACCAATCTCCCACCAGTGTCTACATTGTACCTTTTTGTGCTTGTTGATCAGATATCGACAAGAATTCTGGAATCTTTGTGGTCATCAATATTACAACTGGCGTAGAAAAACAAAACGCTTTTATCGTCATGATGATACTGCTCTAGCAAGATATGGCCTGTAGTACGACGTTACCATTAGCGAGTGAGTGAGAATACAATTTGAGACCGAGTCAAGTGAATGGCCGAAAGCGAGCAAAACTACCGTAATCTCATAACAAACAGTAGGCTACAACATTCAACTGGAGCTACCGTAACCTAACGTTACCGTATCCCGTTTACACTTTCTTGTTATGGGTTTCTCTGCTTGCTGCCTGAAGGATGGTCACAATTCCGTCCGCGATGAATCCCGCACGGAATTTCTGGAGGAAGTGACCATCAGGGACGAATTCACACGTTACAGTACGCCGTCCTTCCTCCAGATACGCCTACAAGCACACATAATAGTTATATAGTAGTTATATATTTTACAATCGAAGGCACACATAATAGTTATATAGTAGTTATATATTTAACAATCGAAGTCTAATAGTGTAACTATCAACATCTGCAATTAGACAAAATTATTTTAGCGATGAATTTACAGCCGCTTTTGCTCGGGATTTCATGATATTTTCATGTTCAAGAATATCGTACCATACTTTGGAAGAAGGAACTCACTTTTCTCATTTGCGCACTCGCTTCTTCCTCCTCTTTCGCATCTGACGTCTTGCAGATCTGGAATAAAACGAGTTTTATGTCAGCTTGATAATTATCGTAGCACGTTATCAAGTGTCGATATCCTTCATCAGAATCATCGTTAGAATGTCAAAAGCAGAGATAAAATAGGTACCGTTCGCTCAATGTCCACAGCCGTTGGGAAACTTTTTAAAGCTGTTTTAACCAAATGTTCATATATTGTTATATAGAGCACATTTCACTGAAAATTGAAAATATCCTGACCCTCTAAGGCTTCAAACACATGATGCGTTTTTTTGCGGGAAAATCAGGGATTTCAGATACATGGTACATTTCGATTTGTAAAAATTAGTTCTGACTAAATATTAATGTCTTTTTTTTCTTTTTTTTTTACCCTTATTAATGTCTAATATAACAAATTCGCGTGGTTTCCATTAACAGGCTGATCAAAATTTGTAGCGAGTAATATCGTCCTCCTTTGCGTACGCATGGTGCACTGTGTAATATTAGACAACGGAACCATTTTATCTATGGTCAAAAGATAATGTCGGACTGTGTATCCTCCTCACCAAATACGTTCTCTCCTTGAACTCTCCACTGAACTCCCTCGAGATCTCTTCCTCAATCAGGAAATCGTTGCCAGCAAACACGTGGAGCACGTGAATGTGCGGATTCCTGCAACAACAATCGGATTACGGTATTATGTTATCGATTAATTTCATAGATGGGCAGCATGCAACCAAGCGTTATTGCAGGGTGCCCCTTGGAACATGATAATTGATTTCAGGGTGGTAACTTTCTAACAACAAACTAACAACAAACTAACAAACAAAGTAACAACAAACTAATTTCCGAAAACATCCCAATTATCATAGGCCAAATGGGTTCTCGCTAGCGAGGATAGGCACATGGCGTCCAGACCAAATCGGCAAATGAAAATTTTGAATTTTTCATGCTCTTCTCATCTGTTTTTTGTCAAATTTACCGAAAATTGAACAATATGCACTTCAGCACAGGATGTTAGGCATTTCTGCACGAAATACATGCTATAACCCCATTTGACCCATGCGAATTCTACATACGCCGGTTTTCTCAGGATGCCCCGCAAAATGACCTCCCAAAAGCAGGATTCTCTCATTCCTATCGATGTTCGATTTAGGGACCACCGCGTAGTCACCGAATTAGTATACAATATGGACAAGATCAATCGATAACTGGCTACCGTACTCGTTGATTATCTGCTGGAATGGACCCTGGCCGTGGAGGGAGATGTTGGCCATCGTCTTGATTGAGTTCATCGCTACGCGGCCAGAAGCAGTGCGAAGACCGATCTTGTTGTAGTCTACAATTTTAAAATTTATATTTTGAAGTGTATTACAATGGTAGATTTAAATCAAGGATACAAATTTTCCTTCCCAACTATACCCGGGCCTCGAATCAATTTATTGGCATAATTGGCGAGGGAGCACGAAGAATTGTCGTTTCACAGGAAAATGCGGTTACCCGTTTACTTTGAATTTTACCTCGAACCCTTCCAAAGTTGAGGAATACCGTAGAAGTATTTGCAAAAATTAAAGCGGAGAATCGTAGACTTTAAAGTAGAATTTTGTCAATTGATAATCTCTCACCGGTATGCCCCCAAACAAATCTCACAAGCAATCTACAACTTCTAAAGGGACAGTAAACACACAATTTCTGGCTCATGTGGTCCACTTACCGCGAGCCTAACTGGTATAGCAAGTATGCGATCTATCAACGATCAGCCCAGATGGTGTAGGGTTAGAGCGCCTGCTTCACTGAGCTGCCCACATGGGTTCAATGCCCACCCTATGCATGTCTTTTGCTTTATTTCTTCCAACGGGCCAGAAATCCAGGCGAGACCTTTGAAATTTGCGGGAATTCAACGGTGTCTTTACTGTCCCTTTAAATATTGATTTCAACTCACATTTGTGCATGATGTAGTGCAGAGCTCCTCGCATTGAAGGATATCGCTCGTAAGTGTTGTTGAGGAACTCGATTACTGAAAGGACAAAAATCTTTCAAAAATAACTAAATGAGCCGTGAAAAATATTATCCAGTTTAGTGAGAAGTAGTGATCGACATACATTGGAACACTTATTTCTGCACGCATAATACTAAGTTATACTGATACTGCTCAATCAATCGCAATTTCTATGATTCACCACGAAACTCTTTTTTAGAGTTTTTGGTGAGCGGCGAAGCATGACAATTGCGATTGATCTCACAGCAAAGCATTACAAATATTATACGAAAACAAACTGTGCTTGTCTAGCATATTATAAAAAAATGAAAGCGAAACAAACTCGAGAATGGCCTGATTCCTCGATGTATTCTCAATCCGGGAGAGTTCATGAGAACTGTGCCAACTGTCTTGTCCTGAAAATGTTGCATAAAAAATTATACAGCAAATACATCAATAAGTTGTTCTTGGTAAATTAAATATGATAACTATCTAATTTTAAGAAGTAATTATCTAGTTACCAAGCAAAAACAGTCTAAACAACAACAAAAAAACTCAGACCTCTGAGATCCAAGAATTAAGAATTAAAACAGAATGAGAGATCACTCAGTAGAAATCGCGCAATTGTCAATTCGAAAAAAGTATATAATAAATAGAAGAATAAATACCGGATTTCGTGCGCTCAGTTTGAGGGCGTTCTCGGATCCTCGCGAGTGTCCCATGAAAACGAGCTTCTCATTGAGATCAAGCTTCCTCATTAGCGCCTAAACCCGTATTCATTGAAGAACAAGCTCGTGCGATCGGAATCAGCAGCAGATTCAATACTTGATTATTTATTACGCAAAAAAGCGATGTACTGTGCTAGAAATGAAATAAAATCAACAAACCTCTACGAACGCGTTCCTTTCAACATTTTCATGCGTGAGCTCGGGGAGATCTAAAATTGGCAAATTGTTTACGGTGATGAGCGCAGATTTAAAGATATTCATAGTATGAATCAAATCTGATGCACTCTGACTCATAAGTGAAGAACAATGAGTACCTTGACTGATGCCGAATCCGGGATAGTTGATTCCGATTAATCGAACTCCCGCTTTCTGCAGCCTCGGCACAATGTACTTCCAATCCTGATGGAATGATCAAGATATCGTCTTTATATCAAACATATTTACGAACTTATTAGTTAGACATGAGGCAGTGCAAACTTGTGCTTTTTCTTCACTTGGATAAATTCAATTTAACACCATATTATCACAACTCACATCCAGTTGTTCTTAATCTATAGCACTAAAACACTAGTGGGCATGGTGAGAGAGTACGTTCAGATCAATACCTTGTGCGATCCAGGAGAGCCGTGAGTAGCAATTACAGTTCCGAGTGCAGAACCCGACGGCATCGTGTCCCGAAAAAAGAAGTATCAAGAACAGCACTGAGGTTATTCACCGACAGAGCAACTCAAAAAACGTCAAAGGGAATATTTACCTGATACACAGCCTCGAGCATCACACGTTTGCCGCGCTTCTCGTCTCCGGAAGGGTCGAATTCGATGTGAGATGAATACAACATCTGCTCCGGATCCTTGCATGTTGAGAAAGATCTTAAATGAGCCGAGCATATTCAAATATCCAAAAAAGCAATGAAATAGAAACACGCAAAGGGCAAGAAAAGGCGAAAATATTTATACCAAATCCCACCTCGCCAAGAATTGAATGGGATATCTTGTAGATGCTATATCCGAGAGCCTCCGCAAACACACAATACCATTCCGGACCATCGGGCGCACGTTTCTAGAATGGGAATAATGAGAAATTAAGTATGAAAACCCGGGTAAAAACAAGAGAAATCAATTCAAAAGAGTAGGGCCCACCAAACCGCAAATTTCAAAATTAGAGCCGGGAAAAAGTATGAAAAGACAGAAATACAAATCTGCACCGAATAACAGTTTTTGAAGGATATTTCGAGTAAAAGAGGATGCGCCAATAAGTTTTTTCGCTCACTATGAAGTTCAGAAGACAGACAATTAATCAAATTAAAATTAGAAAAAAATGACAGAAGCAAACATGTTTAAAAACGTGTGCGAACTTTAGTGATATTCAACATCTATTGTTTTAGGAGCTGCGCCAACGAAATTTTTTATCGTGTTCATTTTATGAAGTCACCTGCACATTTGTGTGAAAATTCAGAAAAATTCACAGAAGCAAACCTTATCTATTTTGGCTTCAAAGTTCAATGGTCGAATACGGTAGCAGTCGATCATAAACTTGTTGTAATTGGTGAAACAGATAATATATTGACTTTTTATTCATAAATGACTCCCAAGGAGCCGCCAGAGCGGTATCCTTACTGTAAATGTGAGAATAAGTCTAGGAAAACTCAAAAAGCTGTCAAAACAAACATGTCTGACCCAACTGACCCGTAGTCGCCCCACCGGACTCATGTCGCAACGATGCGGCACGATTTCGGTGGGACGACTACACTACGGTGGACAGGGCTTAGAAACTTGTCTGATACTCGTAGAACTGACAATATTTGGAAAATGTGGAAACACTATCGTGATTCTACACTCCTCATTGCCTCAAAGGCACAAAAATTTTAATTTTAGGAGTTCTTTTCAATTTTACGTGGTGGCCCCTATCAAAAGAGGCTCACACTGTTCAGTTCGTGATTCGAAACACTACAAACTACAAAGTACGGTAATGATCCGCGCTTGGAAACCGCTTAGTAAGATCTGTGACACAACTGACAGACCCAACTCATACATTACGGTAGGTTAGATTTTTCGCGAATTTTTGAAATCAGCTTTTTCGTTGTTATCTCGCCTTATTTGCATTTGTTTTTTATTCAGTCGATACAATAGTATCAGATGAGTTAGCTAAAAGTCACAGCTTTGTGAATTACTTTGAAGTTTTCCTTCGCTGCTTCATTCTTTGATTTTCCCGTAATTTCGGTGTTTCACGGGAAGCCGTTTTAACATTTCTTACATGACAATGGAGAGTTTGAGTCCTGTGGCGGTGGGGATCCTCCCGGGTTGTCATATGTTGTTCGTTTTGTGCCATGTCAATGCTGGGCGAGAAAGTTCATGCTTGCTTAGCTGCTGGCGCCCTCGGGTTACTGCGCAATGCTAAAATTAGAATACTGCTGAATATATCATGATTCATCAGAGTTAGGGAGTTTGCTTGAGTTTAATTCTCAATTGAATCGATTGTTTACTGGGTGGTGTTAATTTTAGTGACGCATGTTCTCCATTTTCGCCGGCCTATTTCGAAATACATCACGTATTGGGGGGCGGGGTGAGTCATTGCGTGCGCCTCGCGATTGATAAAGGAACGTCTTCTCGTTCCCTCCTTTCCACCTTCTTATCATATTTCTGTCAGAAACCTACGATGCGTCCGATGCAGCCCGATCTGATGGCGATTTTCCGTGGCGTCGACCGCGATGGTTCAGGAACTATCTCGACGAATGAACTGCAGGTATTTATCGCCCCTTTTTTGCTCTTGTTTTATCTCAATGTTTAAAAAATGGTTAGAAATGCTTGAAACATTCAAATTTACCATTTTTCCGGCATGGTCAGACCGCCGTGCAGAAGTGCTTTTCTTCGCTATTTTTCCTCCTTATTCACTTTCTCGTTTGTTTCAGGCTGCGCTCTCCAACGGAACCCACAACGCCTTCAACCCCGAGACGTGCAGACTCATGATAGGTGTGATTCTACTTCCGAATCGTAGTTAAATCCCCTCTTCACAGGGATGTTCGACGCTAATGGAGACGGCGCAATCGAATTTCGCGAGTTCCAGGTATCGTAAGTGTTATGCCTTCCCTCCACAGCATTCCAAATGTGCAGAAATGGGTAGCGAGAGTGATAGTCCCTTTCACTTTTACGCGCTCTATCACTCCTAATCCCTTCCTTATCAGGCCCTGTGGAACTATGTGAATGACTGGACTGTGTGCTTCCGCAGTTTCGATACCGACGGATCGGGTAACATTGACAGAGGAGAATTGACCAACGCGCTTACTCGATTCGGTTAGTAGTCCTTGGTTATCATTTGGGTTAATAATAATATTTATCTTACTTCAAAATAAGGGCGTTATAACTGCCAATGAAGTGAGGTAAGGAGCTGAACGAGCAGCTCAATTATATTGTTTATTGACCGATCGTGAGGGCGGGAAAGGGGGACGAATGAATGGCTGATTCTTAACATCGCAGGTTATCGTCTCTCCCCTCAGTTCTACACTATTCTGATGAACAAGTTCGATCGCTCTCACCGTGGCCACATCAACTTCGATGACTTCATCCAGTTGTGTGTTGTCCTGCAGACACTCACTGCCGCATTCAGGTACCCCTTTTCATAAGAGATTTCACTCTGCTAGATAATTCAGCCAAGATAAATATACTTGATTTTGTTCAGGTTAAATCACTCTTCCATTTATCCCTTGGCATTCCAAAAATAATTTCTTTGGTTGATAGATCTAGATCTCGCGAATACATTGCTCATAGATGGGCAAGGGTTGTTGCTGGATCATACGTGGGTACAGTCACCCGGGGGCACTCTGCATTCACGGAAAACATGATGGTGGGGCACTCTGCAAAATTTCAAGATGTGGAAATCGGAAGGTTTTGGGTGTTGGTAAATCCTGGGGGCACTATGTGGCCGAGTGAAACCGGGGTGGGAGTACTATGCAAAAGCCATCTATAATTTGCTGCCCACGTGTGTGCTGGATGGTAAAAGCCGGGAGAGTCGGTTGCAAAAAGGTGGCTATTGATTCATTAATTGCAGAGACAAGGACCTCGATCGTGACGGAGTTATCACAGTCAACTACGAGGACTTTTTGACCATGGTATTTGCACTTAAAATGTGATTGCACTTACGGCTTCCTCTTGAGTGCACCCGCATATTGCTACGACGATAGTAGAAGATCGAGTCACTTAACATCATCACTTCCGTTTTACTGCTTCATTCCACATGCCTATACATATGTTCACATGCGCATTTCATGGCTATCTTTACTTTTAATTGTGCCTTACATACTTAGATTGTGCTGCCGTACTTAGATTTATTGTACAAATATGAATAAATGTGTTTTGTTCGGCCAGTTTCGCATCTTTTCATGATTGCGAATGAGACGGAATGACCCGAAAACGAATGAGATGTAGAACAGCCAGACGATCAGGGGATGGTCGAGAAACCTCGCGTGGGGTAGAGAATTAACTGGAACTTATCTATACTCGTTCTAGAGTCTGTTTCATTACATTCAGCTCTTTCAGAAGGGGAAACGCACCAGTTATCGATATAATTGATTTTCGGGGAGAGAATCACCGTGCTTTGGTGCTTGGGGTGTCGTAAATCACGATTGTGCACGAATTGAAATGTGCGAGCTTCTCATTTTACTTTGGATTTTCGTTTTGTTTTTCTTTGGTTTTACATTTTCTTCTTCAAATTTGACATCCTAGAAAAAAGCTCGTGATCGTTCGGAGTGATTTTGAGTGTTTGCGGATGGTCGTCGATATGATGGGATATTTATTTTCCAAACACATCTTACCGTAATTTTAAACATTTTGTCAAATAGTGATTTCACTCCTGCACAGAAAGTTTCAGGCCTTGGGAACAGAGCCTCTCAAATTATAAAGAATAATGTCTCACTTCCTCTGAAAAAAATCAGGGTTTTGCTTTGAACGTCAACCTGAGGCTACGGTATGATCATTTAAAAGCTTCGTAGGTCCTGTCGCGAAGTCCCTCAGATCATGCTCAGTTTGCGATTCATTTAACTGATTTGCACTTTTTGAAGGCTATCCGTTTCCTGATCGTCACTACCACACCCTGATTAGCAATAATTTTGAATATACAGTATATTTTTCTGTTGTTTAGCGCGAGAAATAGAACCAATGTTTTTACTGTTCCGTTTTAAGTGACAGATGTTTTAAAATTGCTTAAGTCCTCTCATAATTGCAATTTCTATATGTAAAAAAAATATTTTCACGTTACCACTGTTGTTTATTGATTCTAGTTGAGCTGAGGCGTTTGATATTCCTCATTTTATCCTCAACGCAACGGTGAAAGATGTGTATGCCTTCATCCTCTCACTAAGCTCAGAGAATATCATATCGCAGCTGATCACACTTGCGGATAATGTTTCGCTCCTTGTTTGTTTCCTCCCCTCCTCTCCTTTGCCCAATGTTCGTAAACAGTTGAAGGGGCAGGGCTTACGGCCACTTATGGATCATCCCCTCCGTTCTCAAGTGCTAGATTACTCTCTCCAGTTCCAATTCCATTCGATACCGCTATTTCTCCTCTATTCCGCAGTTTGTACCCTCTACTTTCTGATGCAACCATTGCGTCATTCTCACTAAGCTCCTCTGAATTGATCTAGAGATAGTGTTGGACGTGGGGGAGAGTGACAGACGACACGAGAGGAGTAGGGATAAAGAGAGAGTGAGAGAGTGCGGACGTCTGGCAGCAAGAGGAAAAGCGAGAGAAGAGAAAGAATCTTTCCCCTCCCTCTCTCCACTTTCATTTCTTCTCCCTTGCGACTCGCTCGTTCACTTACGCTATAGTTCATCCGTCATTATTGCCCCGATCGATCCCCTCTTGTAGGATAATCAGATAAGAGATAGAATGGGGCGGAGAACTGCCCCCTCTCGTCTCTCTCACTCCGTTTCTTATCGTTACGTGCTCGTTTGCCGTCTCTTTCCATTTTTTTCCGTACTATTTTTATTATTTGTTCCAGGAGCCATGGTACTTGCCGACGAGGCAATGCCGCTTGCGGACGACACCAAGATCAACATTGAGATCGCCAAGTTCGACAAGGTAAGCTCAATTTCGTTTGAGGACTCAGGCAATTATCGATTTTCTCGCAGAACAAGGACGAGGTGCGCGTGGATGTCGGCCAGAAGCTGATCGGTCTCACGAAGGAGGAGCTCGAGCACTTCAAGAACGACCCCTTCTGGAGGAACCTCCGGTAAGGGCGCGTTTGTGATTCATATGCTTGAGGTCGTGAAGGGAAAGTGGACAACCTTCAAGGAGGACGACAATGTTATTTATATTTAAAATATATCGTTTGAGAAGCAACAATTAAGCGAAAATCAATAATCAATCGCTTTTCCCCTTCAGTGTGATTCTCTTCGCGCTCTTCTGGTTGCTGTGGGCTGCGATGTTCGTGGGCGCGATTCTCATCGTCGTTCTCTCTCCCAAATGTGCAGAGAAGCAGCAGCCAAAGTGGTGGCAGACCAAGGTCTCCTACCAGGTATGATGATCACGTCATTTATTGATACACGGGTACTCGTTAGCGCTGTAGAGGTGCATGGTAATGCCCCGGAATTTAAGAAACATTTTATAAATATACTATAAATGTTCTTTGGGAATGAGCATCGGAGAAGTGAATCTAACAAGTTTCATGTTTAGAAGAAAATATCATTTTTGGAATTGTATGGGTAACGAGGACGGAGTATTCTATGGTATCTTCGATAGTAGAGCCGTGGTATGTATCAAAAGTGCCCATTCCTTCCCACTTGTCACTCCCAGTTGCACATTCGTCATGAATCATTCATGAGCACCCCACTAATGAGGTTGTTTATCCCCGATCTGCCCTATATGAGTCTGGTCTGTTTGCGTGCATAGTCGGCCTATCGAAAGATTCGATCGCGCTGATTACGATGGTTCGAGAATGACGAGACGAATGTCTTACCAAGAAGGACACTTTTGACATTTTGAAATGCGAATGCTCTAGATTTTAGAATAATTTATTATGGGGCATTCGTTGGTATGATCCATAGGTGGGCAGCACTTATCCGAGCCTTTTGCGCAGTGTTCCCGAACCAGTTTTGTCCACTGCGGGGTGCCCCCGATAATTCTATTTATTTTTTTCTCCTCAATTTTTTTTAACGTTTTTCTGAGTTTTACACAGTGCTCCCGAAATCTCCGACCCCCATTTGCACAGTGCCCCTGCCCCCTCGCGCCCACGTATGATGATCGATCATCTAATCGAGTTCTCTATGGTTTGGATTAAACCTTCTCTAATCCCAATCTCTTCGTGGATAGAGTTAGTGCAGTTGAGAATGGGCAGAGCTGAGCGGGAGAGCAAATGTTGATACAGACGAGGCGGCTCGCTCGAACTCAATCTCTCTCCCGCTTTATTATGGCTGTAGTGGAGGGATTACGAGGAGATGAGCCGAGATGAGCAGATTAGAGTGGGTAGAAAGTGCATTCATTCATCAATCCAGCGTTGTTGAGGGGACCAGTGGAAACCAAAGTAGGGATATATATTCGAAATCGAGCTGGGGTCCGCAATGTCACCAAATATTACACGGCGGCGGTCCGAAATTCTCGTTAAAACTTGGGAATTCTTTATAGAATTGGAGATCCGCGTTTTGAAAACCGCCGAAATTCCTAGCCCATCAATGTTCATCTATCAATAGTTTTTGAACGGACGTGTTGAAACTCATGAGAGAGGAGAGGAGGGATTGAGTCGGGTAGGAATCAAATTTCTGAACAAACACACTAGCAAACATGCGATTGTGGGCAATTCCGTTCCCCTCTCCCCATCCGCTTTTTAAAATCGATGCGGAGTCTCTCGGTTCCATCACAGTCTCTCACTGTCTCTGCCTGTCTAACTTCTCCTCATAACGATTGATCTATCGAATGATTGAGGAAGAGATTGCGAGACGGCTTATCGGTGTTCAAAGTCCGCTAGCAACTGCGAGTTTTATAAGAGAAAAAAGACGTGCACAAGAGTGCGGTAACGTGATAAGCAATCATATTCGAGCAATAAATCATACAATAATGTCTTACAGGTTCTCGTGCCTACCTTCTTCGACTCTGAAGGCACCAACGGTGTCGGATCCATCGACGGACTTACCCAGAAGATTGACCTACTCAGAAAGGTGCGAGAACATGAACACACGGAATCCGTGTCACGGATAGTTTTGGTACCTGACCCGGTACCACGTTACTTGGTGCCCCACATATCCGGTAGCGCCATCTACCGTACCTTTAATTTGTTCAAGTCGATGGCATCTAAATGATCGATCGATAATTGCAGATTGGAGTGACTACCGTCTATCCCTCGCCCGTGCTCACTATCGCAAAGGACGAGTACTTTGACACGCAGGCAGTCGTCGATCATCTCAACGTGAGTAACCCCGTCTTACTGTAGTTATTATCGATTACTGTAGTCATCGACTATTGTAGTTATAATGTTATAATAGTAGTAATTATCGATTTGATGTGCAGGTTGACCCCAAGATTGGCACCAATGAGGATCTCAAGAAGCTCATCGATGCTGCTCACGACCGTGGTAAGTGTGGACATAAATAATTTAAACATTTGCTGATTTTTAAAGCATCTACACAATATCCTGCCATTTTTTATCGCTCCCTGGAGGTGTAACTAAATATGCAAAATTCATAAATGTATCGATTAATCGAAACCATTGCAGACATGTACGTCGTTCTCGACCTTCCCCTCTCCTCCGTCTCCATTCAACACCCGTGGATGCAGAATCAGTCGACCAAGGCCGATGACGTCTTCGTCTGGAAGGTACGGTAGCCGCGATCAATCGACTACTGACTGGTTACGGCATCTCACGTCTCCAATTTCAGAATATCGCCGCCGGTCAGCCCAGCCCCCCTGGATTCCACCCCGCCCCCGCTCGTGGAGGAAAGCAGTGAGTTCAAATTTTATTTATGTTGCAGCTGGCTTATGTTTCTAATTATTTTTATTTTCTTAAACATTACAGTCCGTCACATTTCTTCCTACGGCAGGACGGCTCCTGCCTGTCTATTATAAATAAAATACGTGGTGGGTCATTAGTATATGCTCCTATCTGCAGGTACCTCGGCTACCCCGATGCGCAGCATCCCGTGCTCAACTGGAAATCGGACAGGGTCAAGAACACGATCATGGTTAGTGACGTCACTTCTTCATTACAGTTCCTCATACAAATATCGATTTGTTTTTTCGTCACCATTTTGATGTTCAGGGTGCCATCCACACGCTTATCGATCTCGGCGTGGACGGATTCAATCTGGATCACGTGAGCAGACTGGCCGTCGACGATAATGGACAGCCCATGGTACGGTATCCCTGCTCGTTATCGATTATTACTTTTCGTTTACGGTGTCGGTAATGCATAATTATCGACCGATTGTAGATATGATTTCCGTTTACGGTATCTAATGCATGATTATCGATTGATTGCAGCACGACGAGGCGATCAAGAGACTGGCCGAGCTCTCCGCCGACATCCGCGCCTACCAGAAGACCAAGCCCGAACTGGCCGAGAAGGAAATGTACGACTTTTTTGTATACCATCAGTTGTCGATCGGTTTACCGTACCTTCAACCGTTTACAGTATTCCCTTTGCAGTGTTCTCTTCTCCTCTCTGCACGACATGGAGAGCATGCACGCGAAGGTGACGGAGACTAACGACCTGCAGTACACGATCGATAATTCGTTCACGAAGCTGTCCGCCGAGACCTGCGGAGCATCCACTGCCAAGTGAGTGGAGAACGGTAGAGCATCGTGAACTGGCTGAACTGGTGATGTTACGTTTTGGAACTGCGGTTTGGAACTCGAAAATATAAAAAAAATTCTGAACCGTATCCCGATCAAAATTCTGGAAAAAAATCTTCCAAAAACTTTCCCAAAACGAGGGTTCCAAAACGTCCTATTACCGGCAGAACTAAGCACAGATTATTAAAGCTACACAAAATATTCGAATCCTGTTCAACGATGTTGCATTAAAAAAATAAAATATATAAACAAATGTGGATTATCTATGATTGGAGATGTGTGCACGAGGCTCTCTCTGCTGCCTTTGCTCGTGAGAAGTCTGGCTCCGGATTCCATCCCTACTGGCAATTCTCGAATGCTCAATCGAAGAGACTCGCGTCCCGATTCGACTCTGACACAGCCAATCTCCTCACTTTCACTCAGCTCACTCTCCCCGGAGCCATGTCTCTCTACTATGGACAGGTACGATACAAACTCTCTTGCCTTCCACATGCAGTCTACCCTATTGGTGAGAAATGAACGAGTGTAATTTTGAGAGAGCGACATGTTCCCCAAAAACCAGATTATCCAAAAAGGAATAGGGTACGGTAACATACCCGGTCAATCGATAATGATGGTATGATACCATTGGTATCGTTGCAGGAGCTCGGTCTGAAGGACGGCGAGGGTGCGGGCAACGCTCACCAGGGCATCATGCAGTGGGAGCCGAAGGGAGATAATCACCACGGTTTCTCCAAGGCTGGCAAACTCTTTTTCGCAGAGACTGCAGGAGGAGATGCAGCTACGGATAACTTCGAGGTACAATAGGTAGAAATCAGTCGACATCGAAGGGGGGTACGGTAGCTGTTAATATGGAGTACTGTAGCCATTAAAATTCTCGTAGTACAATAATGATGTATTCTCGGTTGCAGACTCAGTACGCGATGGAGAGCTCACCGCTCAAGGTGTACCAGAAGCTGGCCAAGCTGAGACAGCGTGACGAGGTACGGTAGAGTGGATATCGATTGATCGATAGTCGATGATCACCAACTGAATACCGTAATCCGCTCGTGTCGCCTGCAGGTGATGATCATTGGTGAGACAAATCGTGACGAGGTGAAGGGCGAAGTCATCGTCTTCTCTCGCTTCGTTCGTGCTTCACCCGAATCTAACGACGCCGCCGGAGCCGTATGTTTATTGATTTATTATGTTTTTTTCGAAATGACTATCGTCCGAATTGCAGGCCTACGTTGTCGTGCTCAACTTTGGCGCCTCCGAAGCGCCGGTCGACCTCAACTCGCTCAAGGAGGGCGTCCTCCCGACTGGAAAGACGCTGGCCAACGCCGAGGTACGGTGTTAGCCCGGTATCGATTGAGAAAACAACTATGTGAAGGCCGGAAGCTTCATGGGCCTATTATGTTCGTGAAGTGTGGCTCCTTAGCTGTCTGGGAGATGATTCGGGGTGGAGTTATCAGTGGGAGTGGACAAATAGAAGGAGAGAGTGAGCGAACAGGAGCATCGCCTCAAGGGCAAGTGAGAGAGTGGAGAGATGGCGGCATATTTGGAATGTGCGTCATCTTGGAGAGTGTGAGAGCGATATGGGATAGAAGATGGAGATACGGGTTGTCCCGATGGAGTGTCTAGACCCGCAGCGTCACAAGGTGTACGTCGACCAAAAGGACACCACTCTGAACAATTTATAAACTAAGGGTGAAATGTCATGAACAACTAATTGCGATTCAGGTTGTGGCCGTCACTCCGGGTGTGACTGATCTGCGTGCTCGCGACAAGACTGACCTCTCCGCCACCGAACTCAAGGTTAGTTTGCGATGATGCACTATGCAAATATTAAATACAGTATCGCTCAAAACTCGTTAGGGATATTTTGAATTAAATTTCGTGAACAAACGTGGTAATAGATAGTGGTAATCAGTCTCTGATTGTATCGTGTTGTAGGTGCCCGGCAAGCAGGGAGTTCTCCTTCGTATCTAAGGAGAGATCAAAGATCATTGTGATCTACCCCCCCCCCCCTATTCCTCAATCCCATTTTTTCTTTCAGTAATTCAGTTATTTGTCAATGAGTTTTATCGTAGCTTTCAAAGTTTTCCCGAGGAGTTCAATAAAAAAACAAACACACTTTTCTCCCCTAGAAGTCCCATTTTGTCCTGTCCTAATCTGTTCCCGTTGATGCATTGATCGGTGAGAAGTGTCCCATCCAGAGTTGTGCTGTTGAAAGAGTATGAGAGATGTGAGCAGAATAAAGTCAGTTGTTGATTAGAATGGTGTGTCACAGTAGCAAGAAAATGAGAGAGTGTGGTTTGGTCTAGAACTCCGGTTTTCGTTTGCACGTTGTGCGCACGCCTCTCTTACAGTCCTTCGCTCTCTCGCCGCGCTGATACTCAGCCGAGAGAGGGAAGAAATGAAGAGAGTCAGTACACGTAACGTGCGATGGACGTGCAACGCACAGCCGTGGTGCATGCGCACACCGTGCGTTTCAAAACCGGAGAAGGGATCGGATTTCGGTGTTCTTCTAGTGTAAATCTTGAGAAGAGTTGGTTGACTACCCTAGAGGATCAAGGTTCTTGAAGAACCTGTCACTCGTTAGAATGAAATGGACTAATTTGATGCATTCTGTTCACCAGTTCAGAATTTTGGACTGGAAAAAAATCGACTGGATAAAAACGGTAGAACCAGATGTATTCCTCTTCTCACACCTTTCTTCAATTTGCTACTGGCGACGTTTCCGAATCTCTCTCGAAATCTCCCATGTAAGGAGATACTACACAGCGTTCGAGGGAGGGTGGAAGGAAAAAGATGAGGGGGGGGGAGAGAAAATGAATCTCTCTGGAGATGGTCAAAAAGATGCGCGCTATCGATTAGTTGTACATAGGGTTCTCATATTGGAAGTATTGGAAATGGACTTGCCATTATCATTCAATGCAGTCTTCGTTCTTTTTCCTCCACATTTTTCATTTCCAATTGCTTTCAATAACGGAACCCTAGGTCTACCTGTTCAGAATACGCTAATTATTCAATACCCTACTGTAATTCCTGTTCTGTGGTCTCAAAATCAAAGATCAGGAAGGTTTCTGATTATAGCCGAGTGTTTATTTGCGAATTGGAAGGGTGCTCCAAGTGCCTTCCATTCTCTCTCTCCCTCTCTATCACCGCCTTTTGTCTATCCCGATTTTGCACATGGTTAGAGACGAGAAAGATCTTGAGAAGTGGCTTGGTTCGTGATAAGTTCGATCTAGTTTCCATATTAATTTCCTTGTCAAATAAGCGTTCTTCGCCCATATATGGCATTTTCATGCACTTTCCGCGTCCATGTCACTAAAAAATCACTAAAAATGATGTTCCACTTAGTGCTGCAAATCAGTTCATATTGTTTAAAACATAATTAAAGTATGTTTCTCTATTCGTTCATCCAGGATATTCTCGGACACTTCTGAGAACCTTTTTTCTTGAATCAATCGCATTTCACACAACGCCAATGTGCCTACTGTACCCTCTCCTGTCGTATTGTGGACTACATGTCTCTTCGTATTTGATGTTAATCGTTTTCCGAGTTGAACACGGCGCGTCAAACACCCCCCTCCGGTTCGGTTGGTGTAAAGCGAGAGTGTGCCTTATCCTGTCTGCCGTTTGTGAGGGACTCGAATTAGAAAATCTGTATGTTAATTGTCCAATGATTGTATGTCAACCTGTATGGAATTCTTCAGTGAACACGATCACAATAGTCACAAGTCGATTGATAGTCAATTAGAAGAGTAGATACACGTGGGACTTTTACTACAAGTAGACTACAAACTACATCGCCGATTCACCGAACCTCTAACCCGCCGTGTTGAAATGAAATGAAAATGTCCGAATCATTGTCATGCGCTCTACCCTCTCTTCCTGTGTTATCCATCTAGTCTTCCGTTCACTGTTCCCTTCTTGGTCTCTGTCTGTTTTCATTGTCTCTTTCTTCTTCCTCATTTCACCCCTGATCCCTCTCCACTCCCTCCAATCTCATATTCAGGAACCAACCACACACAGATCGCCATCTTCGGCACGCTCTACTCTCTTCCCACACTCTTTCGCCCACCCTCTCACCGCCTCCCACCCTCTCATCCTCGCACACTCTCTCACCGGACCGGTCCGTCGCCGCAGGGCATTCAGACACCCCCCCCCCCCTCCTCCCAGCCTTCCTTCGCCCGAGGGCAGATCGAGTCGATAGCAGGGACGATGATTACCGTACTCCTACTGCTGTCGACCGGGGCTACAGTATCCGCCCTTCCGTACGACTCTCCCCCACTCGTGCCATCCTCAGACGACGTCCTTCTCAAGCGACAGTTTGACCGTGAGTGGTGTATTTTGCAAATTAGGAGGATACTTATTTCCCACCGTTTGGGTACACTCTTCCATACGCATTATCTTTCTCGAAGCGATTCAAATGTGTTCCAGTTTAAAAAAAAACCAATGCGATCGACGTTATCCAGTCGTGTATTGACACTTATTTTCCATTATTCGCTGTCTTTTGATCTCTTTTGTGTGCTTACTGCCCTTCTTACATTGCATTCTCAATTCCCACGATTCGCTTGTTCTGTTTCTCCCCGTCTCAAATCTCCGAGTGACCAATGAAAATGGTGAGAGTCCGAAATCTGAGAGATTTTGTCGCGCGCCGTTCGTCGTTTTTGTTCCAGAGAACAAATAGACGGAGGGGCTAATTGGATGGAAGGAGGAGTGCCGATCGAGGAGAAAATTAGATAGAGAGATGATGATGATGGTGTGAAACCGGGTTTGAGAAGAGATGAGGGAGGTCAATTGAGAAAATGGACTCTAAGTGATCACTTTGGGCATATATCTTTTGCCATATTGTTTCGCGGCCATGCAAAATCTCAGGAAAGGGACAAGGGCCGAGGAGTATGCAAACACGAGAGGTACCTTTCCGTTAGATACCCGCTGATACATGAATCCATTAAGTTTTGGCATCACTGCGTGCTGAGAAAAAGAACGTTGGAAAAGCACAAATTGTGAACAATTAACAGCAATTTTGATCAAACAGTTCATCATAGCAAGAATCTAGGAAATATGATTATAAAACCTCTTGAATCTGGATGATTCATGTACGGACGGGAACGCTTCGTTCGGATCCAAACAGGAAACGGAGTGGCGTGTTCTGTCCAAGTGCCTTCTTGTAGTCTCTCTCTCTCCCTCTCTCTCTCTCTCTCTCTCTCTCTCTCTCTCTCTCTCTAACATCATCATGCTCCACTGAAGGCGCACTCCCGTGTTTGACCATCAGATTTCTCTTTCTTTCTCTCATTTCCCCAATGGCGGAAAACACACCGGAACCGAAGGATGAAAGAGGGGCAAATTCATCTAAAAAACCGGTGCCATACGTTTTCCGGTTTCCGTGGGAGAAACTCAAACAAATCAATTGATAATTGGAAGTAAATTTATCGTTTTCAGAGTTTTCGGAGCGTTTTCTACAGCCGGACGACTTCGACTTGGCAGAGAAAACACCCGGTGAGTGTTGCGATTTCGATAGCGATACGAATCACATCATTCCACAGGCCGGTCAACCATCCAGAAAGGCCTTTTTGAGAGAGAGAGCGTGTGAAATCGAGAGGGACTCTCTCACTTTTGTACACTCTCTCGCTCCAACCCTGATCTGTATGTTTGGAATCATGTGGAATGTGTCACTGCCATTTGAGGGGAATTGATGAGGGTTGTGTTCAGTCTTCATAATTAAATTTCAATCGACGACTATGACACCACGCATATAATGGTTGTTTTTAGTTTCATTAGAAAACGCGTCGGTAGATGGCGTGCGACTGATAACTTTTAAAAGCGATACCGAGGAATGACTCATTTTCTTGGCTGTCTCCCTTATCCGTTGCATGTCAAACCCGTCTCGCGTGCACTCCGACTTATCTTCCTCATATATAACCCCTCAGTAACATCGATAGAATCGAGTTGGTCCGGACCTCCCCGTCGAGACCGACACTACCGCTCAGTTTTGCCCTCTTTTCGGCGTTAAGAGCGAAAAAATTTCATTGATTCTAAGCAAGTATAGAACAGTTCGTTTTCGGATTTTATGATGTATGTTTCCAATACGAATTTATGAATCTCGGATAATGATCTTGGCAAAGCTTGGGTGTTTTAAATTATATACACGGATAATAAACGAAGCTAATAGCCCTCTGGCGGAATAAAAAATTGTAAATTGTAATATTGTTACTGTCGAATGTATATTTCGCAGTTTTATGACGGCTAAATAAAGCGTTAAAATTACGCGAAAGGTTAGTTTTGATCTCCCCACAAATAAATAAAGGTCGCAAAGCCAAAAGGAAGGCAAAATTGAGCGGTCGTGTCGGTCTCGACGGGGAGGGAAGTGTGCAGAAAGATAACCGTACGAGGTCCGGACCAACTCGATTCTATCGATGTTACTAAGGAGTTATATAAGGGAAAGATATGATGGAGTGTACGCGAGACAGGGTTGAAGCGAAATAAGAGAGACAGTGGGGTAGAGATAAGATTCATTCCTTTCGGCACGGCTTTCCCGAAAAAGCTATAAGTGATTCATTCTTCTCGTTATCTCGTTTCCTCTCTAATCTTTCGAATCAAACCCGTCTCGCGTACACTCCACCGTATCTTTCTCTTATATAACTCCTTAGTAACATCGATAGAATCGAGTTGGTCCGGACCTCGAACGGTTATCTTTCTGCACACTTCCCTCCGTCGAGACCGACACGACCGCTCAATTTTGCATTTTATTGTCTACGATATCTCTAATAATATACATAATTGCCCATAAAGCTTTTGTGCCATTATCTATTTACTGTTTGTGGCATTATCGATTTACGGCTAGGTTACCAACTTTATTGATTGATTTTATTGTCAGTTGATCGTCCGACCTCCGCTCAATTGGATGCCGTACAGAATTCACTGCTATTCGAGGGAGATATCGTCGGAATGCCAACTGGTAATCGAGATATCGAGACATTTTCACTTCGACCTCACAAAGATTAGTGTTTTGCATGAGATAATTAACAAATGAAGGGGGACACAAACGTTTAAAGCAATCCGGTGCATTGAAAAGAGAAGCAATGAGCAAATCAATCGATATTCAATAAATCGATAGTTGCAGACATTGCTCATCTCCGTCGTCTTCGCGATGATCCAATGATCGACGAGGACGTCATCTTCGGACGACCTGTCCGTTATTTTCTTTGCAAAATTCTTTCCAAATTACTTCAGAGAACTAGATAACAACAGTGAAATATTTGACTTATTGCAAGAAACGAAAAATATGATTTCGCACCATTTTCCGGCGCAACCGTGATTTTTTTTTATAGAAGATGTTTTTTTATAGAAGATGTTCTTCCACCTTCCAATCTTTTCCGTTTGCAGTACCACTCTTCTCTCAATCTCGTGACCTACCCTGACAAATTGTGGTCGGACGGACGAGTGCCTTACGTTCTCGAGGACGGAATGACAAAGGAGTGAGTGATACTAATCGATAATACTTCCTGATATATGAGGAGACTTACTGTGTTTAGTGATCTCTCTTACCGTATCTTATTTCAGCGTTACATATATGCAAACTGATTACACTTACTGTGTTTAGCGAGCTCCTTTACCGTACCTATTTGTCCTTTCGTGATCTATCAGCAGACTATACTTACTGTGTTTAGCGCCGATGCTCTTGCAGGCAGCGCGCTGCAATTGCGCAGGCATTTGACGAATACAAGACGAAAACTTGTGTGAGATTCGTGCCGAAAGAAGATGAAGATGAGGATTTCATCTTCCTCAAGAGAAACGTCGCTTTCGGGTATGGAACACTTCGTTTCTTTATCTTTCATTATGGAATCATTATCGAAAACTTTGTCGAGAGAGTCTGCGAAATGGAGATAGTTTTGTCCCCTCAATATAATAGGACACCGGCACAGAATTCACATTTTTTTATTTTTCCGCTCGTAGTCAATCTCTAAGTATCAATCTATTTCAATTTGAATGATTCTTTCGACCAGTGATTTTTAATCATTCTTCTTTTATTGATCTCTTTCATTCCAGTTGCTCTTCCTACGTCGGTCGTGCGGGTGGCAACCAGACGGTTTCTCTCGAGATCGATAAGTGCTTCTCTAAGGTAGGTCATGGATGGGAAATCAATCGATATTCTTTTCCTCGTCAGGGAATCATCGCTCACGAGTTGATGCACTCTCTTGGATTCTTCCACGAGCATTCGAGGACTGACAGAGATCAATTCGTGCACATTGCAGATGATAATATCAGACAGGGTTAGAATTAATTTTATTTTTTTTTTTAAATTTTTCATTTTTAATGATTCAACCAACATTCTTGTGTACAATTTCTTTCTGGCATTGAGTCATTCTTACGCACGACCGATTGGTTTGATTTACAAAATAAAACATAATCCCTTTATAATTTGTCGGGGTAAAAAAGGGATAATGTTTTATTTTGTGTCCTGCCTACAAAATATATTCAGGAATGATGCGTAACTTCGAGAAATACCCTCGCAAGATTATCGATCCACTCGGAATGCCCTACGATTACGAATCGGTTATGCACTATCACAAACTGGCCTTTTCGAAGAACGGAAAGGCAACCATTGTACCCAAAGTGAGTGACGTTGGTATTTATCCTGGTTTTTACAAGGAATGAAGCTTAAACGACGTTGAAAATGATCTGCCATTTATATAGTCTTCATAGCATTTTCCAGGTGGGGACTTGTGGGGGAAAGGTATTGAAGAAATAGACCTGATCTAAAGTGTTCCTTTTTAGGATGCGAACGCGGAAATCGGCCAGCGCTATCGTCTGTCGGAAATGGATGCGGCCAAGGTGCGTAGCTTTTCACGAATTTATGAAAAATAGTGACGACTTTGGATTCGGCAGAATTATTTTTTTAGTGAATTACACGATGCCTAAAATGGTACAACTTCCTAAGGGAATAGAGATCTTTTTTTCTCAGAAAATCTTGTTCCATTTTGTAGATCAACAAGCTCTACCAGTGCTCCGATTCCGAGATTGAAGAAAACTCTGTTACGACTGAACAACCTACGACGAGAAAACCGAAGGCTACCACTAAGGCGTAAGCCCTTTCCCTTACTTTAATTGAGGCATCAATTGTGCGTTTTTTTGAGTAAAATTATGTAGTATTTCGATATTGGTAGAAAATAAGCACAATCTGAATTCTTCAGTAAGTCTCGAGTGACGTCATCAACTCGTTGGCCAGCCAGAAAGACGTCGACGACTACTGAAGAATCGACGACGACGGAGACGGAGGAAGAAATTGAAGAGGAGGATAAAACAACGACGATGAAGATGAAGAAAACGACGGAACGGTGAGAGAGAGAGAGGGGGGGGGAGAGAGAGAGACAGGGTGATTTCCGAGTGAACCATACCGGTGTGATTGGAAGCCTTCATTAGATGGGCGCAGGCAAACTAATTACAAGTGAGCTATCAAAATGAATTTGTAAAGTTGTATCTCAGTCCGTCAACATCTGTTCGCACTCGGACGACGTCCAATCGATGGAATGGAAAGAAGACAACGACGACGTCGGCGCCTGAAGAGACGATTGAGAAGAAGGAGAAGAAGATGAAGAGTGAGACAAAATTAGAGAATACATACAAAAATAAAGCAGAGGGATAGATTTCACTCGGGACAGATTGGTTCTCAATAAGGATGTCAATTTAAATGAGATTGTAGTTGATTAGAGCAAGCAATATTTTACCAACTCATATTATTTACTATTTCCCTTCAGAATGCGTTGATCTCAATGCTCACTGTGAGATGTGGGAGTCGCTCGGGCACTGTCAGCACTCGACCAAATACATGGCACACTACTGCAGGAAGAGCTGTTCCATGTGCGACAAGGGTACGGTAGTTTATCCCATTGACAACTGACTTTATTTTATCTACAGTAGACTATGAAAAGTAGCGATACAATGAGTTGCTTTTCTCCGCACACTCTTCGTTTCCCGCACTTCTCTTGAAAAACCAGTCGATTTCCCTATTATGCAATTAGTTGAACTGTTACTTTTCTAATCTGCAGACACGGATTTGGTGGAGAAACCGGAGGAATCGACGATGACAGAGAAAAGCACGACAACGACCACGACAACTGAGCCAACGACGACTGTGAAAACGACGAAGAGAACGAGAAGGTTAGTGAAAAGTCATTTCACGATTTACTGTTTCGAATTACCATATTGTTTTTTCCCGTGCGAGAAGATTATATTAATGAACTGAGTCTACAAGATGGCCCGATAATCTTGCGGCGGAATTTCTTCGATCCATTTTCTGACACATTGCGAATCCTTCACAATTCCATTTTTTTTCTCGAATAGTGCAATTCCCGTTCAAATGATATTTCCAGGCCGTTCCCTTACATTTTTGGAGGCTCTTCGACCACCGAAAAACCGACAACAACTACTGCGAAAACGACAACAACGACTGAGGAAACGACGACGACAAAGAAGAGAGGTGAGCAACTATTAGTTAACTGATCTAAGTATTCAAAAACATAAAACGAAATCGATGGGCACTACACCGTGTGAGAACTTTATAAGGCGGGATTTCAGAGGCAGTATTTCGAAATAATTCTCATTCGACTTAGCATCCAATTGGAGCTCTAACGCATTTCTCCACGATTTGTACCATTTCGAACATTTAAGAGCAATCAAAGCGATCCGGATATTTGTTTTAAAAATCGTTGCTCTATTACAGCCTCGACGACCGTTTCCACTCGAAACTCCGGCAGTTCTGGCACTTGTCGTGACAAGAATCTCTTCTGTTCCTATTGGGCGAAGATCGGAGAGTGCGCGTCGGAGAGCAAGTTCATGCGCATCTTCTGCAAGCGATCGTGCGGCAGATGCGAGGAGTGATCCAAGCTCCGCCCACTTGTCATCCCCATTTATTTCAGTCTTTCTCCCACCCGCCGCATCTTTGCCACAGCCTCCTCTCCCTATCCCGTGTGAACGATAATTTATTGAAAATTCAGTAATAATAGACGACCTCCCGTGACGGGTTCACATCAAGATCAATGAATATCGAGCGTAGTGTTATTTGCAATCAATAAAGAGTAATTCTTCAAGTACTTGGGTATATTGCAATGAGCCGAAGAACGATTGCAGGAGAGCAAATAATGAAATGAAGGAAAAAAAGAGAAATTTCAAATTGAAAAATAGCAAATTGAGCGGTCGTGTCGGTCTCGTGGGGGAAGTGTGCGGAAAGAGATAACCCATCGAGGTCCGGACCAACTCGATTCTATCAATGACACTGAGGGGTTACACAAGGGGAAGAGGTGGTGGTGTTTACGCTAGACGGGTTTGAAGCGAAATAACGGGGTAGAGAGAAACGAATGTGTCATCGCTATCGCTTTTGAGAGGTTTCTTCCGAAAGAGCTAATAATGACTCATTCTTCTCCCTACCCCGTTTTCTCTCTTATCTCGCTTCAAACCCGTCTAGCGTAAACACCACCACCTCTTCCCCTTATGTAACCCCTCAGTGTCATCGATAGAATCGAGTTGGTCCGGACCTCGATGGGTTATCTCTTTCCGCACACTTCCCCCACGAGACCGACACGACCGCTCCATTTTGCTTTTTTTGTCTCCAGTACGAAAGTGCCTTATTGATAGTCGTTGAAAGGTTCAACGAGTCGTTCTTTTCCATGGTTATAATAATGATTTATAATGACAGTAATTTATTTGGCATTTGAATTAGACGAGTTGACAGTAATCTCTGTTTTCCACACTGATACCAAAGTTTGTGTTTTGGTCTTGTGAACGAATAGACTCGTTAATCCATCCCGATAGTCCCGGATAATGAATAAAATAATAAGAGCGTCCAAGGGGGGAAGAAAGAGAGGGAGAGAGAAGTGTGTTCTGCCATCCAACGACCGGGCAGACGAAAGAGAGGAGCATTGAGAACGTATGCATATGGAATGTAGAGGAAAACGACGGGAACGATCGTCTAGAAAGTTTAGTAATAGTTCTAATAATTGGGGGCAAACGAGATTGTAGGAAGCGTATCTAGATATGTTAGCACGTGTAGAGCGCGCTTTCTCAATACTTAGTCATAGTCCATTTTGAAGTATCTTCGGTCCTACATTGTTTCTGCAGTTCCAATAGAATACCTGTGCACACACCGCCTGGAATAGCTTGAACTGTGTAGTGCGGAATGCTAGAGACTGATTGGACGCTTTTTGATGAAAAAGAATGTTGCGAGACAGAGATACGTAGTGAGAATAAAGAGGAAGGAGAAGGGAAGCATCATTAGGAGTACAACAATGAATGTTGAGGACTTGAAGCTACCATCGAGATACTTTAATGGGTTTTATAAGAGACTGAATTACTCTCGGGCACACACTTCATAATCCATAATCAGCCAACTTTTCTCGATAAAAATTCCATGATTTTCGAAATAAAATTTTCTGACGACACTGAGTATCTCCCCTTCTCCCGTCGTATTCAAACAAAGCGCAACCCTAAACGTCACAAGTTTAGATTATGTTGTTATGATCCCCATCCGATTACGGGTTTGATGCCTACCAGTAACTGAAAATTGCAGCTCCTCCAAAAATGAGCAAGAAGATAAATTGAATGTTTGAGAAGAGATCAAGAAGGTGGGGGCTAAAACTCATTAAATGCACGAGAGCAAATACTGTATTGGCAGTGCCAATTTGGCACTATACGATCCGCCCGCTCTTGAGCGTAATCTTCACCATTCTCTGCATTTCTTAAAATTCATAAATCACCTTTTTATACTCAAGTAACGATAGAGAAAATGGATCGCATTGATGTAGAAAGGCATGGCGAACGAAGAACCGAAGAAACTAATTGCAAACTGAGAATGGAATCTTGGAAAATATAATAATACACATTTATAATTTTACTCGATTCGAAGTGAAAGTCTGCGAAGCTATTGCATACGTTGAGTCGAACATTGTTTGTTGCTGAAGAAATCAGGGCTTTTGTCGTTGGATTGTCGGGGTATTGCAATGTATGCTAGGATGTCAACTCTTTGTGGTTAAGATTGCAAACTCTGAGGTTAAAGGGACCAGGCAGCTTCCAAAAATAGATTTTTCATTCTCATAATTTTTTATTCAGTTTTTCTCACTAACATCTAATGGAGAATGAAGAAAAAATTAAATTTTTAGCATTTTTTTACAATTAGTTATTTTAGTAGAAGGATTCGACTATCCCTCCGACCATAGACTTCTTCGATCACGCATCCGCATCGACACGAAGATCGAGAAGAGCTGGAGATACACCAGACGGCAGAAGCCTCGACCGGTACTTGATCCTCTCCTCTACCAAGCAGCCATCGAGAGATACCCTTGGAGATCTGACCCCGACCCATCGCGAGACTTCGACTTCATCTGCGTCGGTCTCAAGGACTGCGCGAGATCAGCTGAGATTCCTCCCCCACCACCCCCTCCTCGTCTATCTGATGCATCCAAGTTCTGGATAAGAAAAAGAGGCGTACTTTCCCGTGACCCCGATTGTTCCATCCTCGAGAAAACTATGGCGAACTGGACGTGCAGGAGTTTCGTGGCGAGGGACATCAAGGAACACAGAAGTACAGTACTGCTGAGGGCTGCAGAAGCCCGGCGCTCCCTCAAGAAGGCCAAGCAGGAGCTATCGAAGGGTCGATCCCCGATGGAAGCTGTTCTCGATTCAGCTGGAACCGCCATTACCAGCAGAGCCGGGATCGAGGAGAGAGTGAAGGAGTTCTACACCGACCTCTTCCGATCTGAGACACCAGTCCCTCGCTGCCCGTCGCCTCCATGTGCTGATCCCCTTCCCATTCTCCCCTCGGAGATACGCACGGCCATAGCGAGAACGAAGAAGGACGGAGCTGCCGGACCAGACAAGATCGCAGGCCAAATGCTACGACTCGGAGGGCCTCCACTGCACTCGCTCCTTGCCGCGCACTTCAGTCGATACCTTGCATCTCTGCGCTTTCCCTCTCAGTGGAAGGCCTCCAACTCCATCCTCATCCACAAGAAGGGAGATAGATCCAGCCTCGACAACTACCGTCCTATTGCTCTACTCTCAATCCCCTACAAGATCTTCACTAAGATACTGGTGACGAGAATGGAGCGGATACTGGACGAGGCTCAACCCGTGGAACAAGCTGGATTCAGGAGAAGATTTGGCTGTCTCGATCACATCCACACGCTCTCGACCGTAATCGAATTCCATCGCGAGTACCACCAGCCCCTCGGTCTCGTCTTCGTCGATTACTGTAAGGCATTCGACTCCGTGGAAGTGCCAGCAGTCCTCAACGCCCTCTCTCGCTCTGGAGTGGACTCTTCATACGTTCACTGTCTGGGAGCACTCAACACCGGCTGCTACACCGAGATGAAGCCGTTTGACCGACCCGTACGAATTCCAATCGGCAAAGGAGTCCGCCAAAGAGACACAATGTCACCCAAGCTGTTCACCGCGGCACTGGAGGATTGTATGAGAGACCTCGACTGGGAGACGGAAGGAATCAGCATCAATGGGAAGCGCCTCTCGCATCTCCGATTTGCGGACGACATAGTTCTGCTCGGCTCTAGAGAAGATGCTGACAGAACTTGCGGAAGCAGGAGAATCGATCGGGTTGACGATCAACAGGAAGAAGACGCAGCTGATGAGGAACGCACGGTGCCCTGGTCCAGATATCGCTCTGCACGGAGAGACCCTCGTGGAAACTGATGCATACGTATATCTTGGAAGAGAGCTGCGAGGCGACGGCTCAATCGATAGGAAGAGAGCAGCCTGGGCGGCCTACGGAAGCATCACGGAAGTCACGTCCATGCTGAAGGACGCCAAGCTCCGCTCTTCGCTCTTCGACTCTCACGTTCTTCCCGCTCTGTGCTATGCAGCCGAGTCATGGCCTCTCTCGAACTCAGTCATCTCCTACATGCAGACCACACACAGAGCGCTCGAGAGATCGTTGATCGGCACGAATCTGTACACGATGCACCAGAAGAAGCGCCGCAGCTCGGACGTCCGACTGCAGTCACTCCTCACCGACCCGATACGCTACATCAAACGGGCGAAGCATCGATGGGCCGGACACGTGCTTCGACGGGACGACGGCAGATGGTCAACAACAGCCACGGAATGGTTCCCCCTCCCGATCTCCGCAGACCTCCAGGAAAGCCTCCAGTGAGATGGAGGGACTCGATCGTGGAATATGCGAAGATGCCCTACAGTGTTCAAGGACGTATTACCCGATCGTCCTCGCAGCGTCAGCCCTACCGACATTGGACTACGCGCGCTCGCGATAGAGAAGAATGGAGGAATTGTGATCCACACGGCAACGGCCGATGAAGATGGATCTTCTAAGTATCTAAGTAAGTAAGTTATTTTAATTTGAAATTAGATTCTGGAACGGTGCGTCGCCTATTTCCGAAGAGACAGAAGGCTGTTTAATTTGCTCTGATGATTTGATATTATTGCAAAAACAAGATTGTCGAGGGTTTGACCACTCCCGGACTGACTGAACACAATCACATTCCGTCGAAATAGCTGGTTTTGGAGATACTAATTGGGGTGTATTTGCGATTTTTAGCATTCTTCCGGGAACAGAATTTTCTTTTATATAAAAAAATAACTTATTTTTTGACTGCCTGGTCCTTTTAAGCAAATTTTGAGGCAAAATACGCACGGCATGGATGATCAAATGTAGAATGCAGAGAATGACGTCACTTCCTGCGAAAGTTCGCAGCAAATTCTTGTATCGCCCCATGTCTTTGCGAGAGAAACGAGCGATTATGTAGAGAAGGAAGAGGTTTGTGACAATACCGACAACTGATAATCCAATTTTCAATCGAATTAATGTGCACATTGAAAGGTCACTCACCAGCATTTAGCCGCTCCATTAACTCCTTCATTTCTCCAATATCAATCAATACAATGCCCAAACGCTGGTCCGAAATAATAAAGATTTTCGCTGATAAACACACTTTTCACCGGCGGGAGAGCTCGACAAAGCAAGGGACGAGGAATAGAGAGTACACACAAATTGTCCATATTATGAACGTACAATTTTTTAATTGTAATAATATATTATGCTCGGCGATAGAAATGTAGAGCAAAGAATGATTAGAATGGTATCGACACCAATTGTATTCCTTGGCACGCAATAAATAAACCCTGGCTGTACTCTACGCATTTATCCTCAAGCTTATCGAGGGATTTCACATTCCCTAGGGAATACCGTTTTATGGTGTTGGTATGTGATTACAACAACTGTTATTCTTCGTATAGACAAACGAGTTTCGGATTTATCTATACGGTTGCATTTCTGCACACTTCCCCCTCGAAAAAGACCGCTCAGTTGTCCCAATTTGTTGCCGTCCGAACGAAGTTCCTCAGCAGCAGAGAGACTTTATGATATTTTTCCAAGATGATATTAATAAGGACAATTCTTCTTATTCTTTCTTGAAAATGTAAATGAAATTGAAGAAAAAATACTAAAATTCTACGTCGGTCTTGAAAGATGAACTTTCGCAGTGAAGAGGAAAAGAACAAAATTGAGCGGTCGTGTCGGTCTCGTGGGGGAAGTGTGCGGAAAGAGATAACCCATCGAGGTCCGGACCAACTCGATTCTATCAATGTTACGAAGGGATTATATAAGGGAAAGAAATGGAGAAGTGTACGCGAGACGGGTTTAGTGCGAAAGATAAGAGAGACAACGAGAAAGAAAATGAGCCATTTTTAGCTCTCTCAGAAAAGTCGTCACGAAAGCGATAGTGATGAATCATTCTTCTCTCTATCTCAATAATTTAATAAATTGTATTATGAAAACTTTTGTTAGTTTTGTTGATTGTTTCTATGACACTTTATTTTTTCTGCTTATAATATTTTTCAAGAAGGAATGCTTTCTTCTTTTCGAGTTCCTTTTTTGATCTTGTAAAACATTTCGATAGTTTTATCCGTGATAGTATTTTACAAAAAGGCTGTCAAACATCTGTTAGTGTGTGTCTAGACAAAATATTTTCGATTTGGCCTAGATGGATCATTTTTCAGCATATTCTTCCCTTCAAGGCCGATAAGACCACTCAATTTTGCTTGTTTGTCGATTTCCGAAAGAAGGTTTCTCACAATCAGTCGTTAAAACAATCCACGGCTTTTTTCTTGATGAATTTCATGAAACACCTGTTTTCTTATTTTCAAATATCCTTCCTGAAATTGTAAACATCCATAGATTTATCACCTTATTTATTACTTTAGTATGTTTTTTTTACAAAGACACCAAAAAAAAATCAAAATTGAGCGGTCGTGTCGGTCTCGACGGGGAGGGAAGTGTGCAGAAAGATAACCGTTCGAGGTCCGGACCAACTCGATTCTATCAATGTTTTTAGTGTTTATATAAGGCTAAGATATGCTGGACTGTACGCGAGACGGGTTTGATGCGAAAGATAAGAGAGACAACGAGAGAAAAATGAGTCATGTTTAGCTCTCTCGGAAAAGTCGTCACGAAAGCGATAGCGATGAATCATTCTTCTCTCTACCGCGTTGTCTCATTTATCTTTCGTATCAAACCCGTCTCGCGTTCAGTCCAGCATATCTTAGCCTTATATAAACACTAGAAACATTGATAGAATCGAGTTGGTCCGGACCTCGAACGGTTATCTTTCTGCACACTTCCGTCCCCGTCGAGACCGACACGACCGCTCAATTTTGAAACTTTTGTCTTTACTTTGACACTGCTCTAGTCTTTTTCGAATTCGTGAAAAATCCCCAAGAGGAGGAATTCGACTCAAAAACAAAAATACGTTCGTTAGCAAATATTATCGATGCTTTTGGAGTACATGATGCTTGAACAAAGTAAAAGCACGGCAAATGAGATTTGTGTAGAACGCCAATGTGTTCCGAATAAATCGAGACATGTCCAAATTTTTCACTTTTTCTCCTCTCACTTTTTTCAGATGCTATGCCAGATAAAGATAGAATTTATTACAATTGTCTTATATATATATATGCTCCGAGCAATATATTGAAATGCTTTTGAAAAAAAGTGAAATTTATTTGTCGATCAGATCATCGAGTGATTCAAATGACTGTAGTTGGTCGATGGGATAAAGTGACTGGACTGTCAACTTCTTCTCGAGAGGAAGACTGTAAGCACTGGCTGAGGGAGCGATGAATGCAGGAATTTCTACAAGAATTTCATCATCACTAGGCAATAGTTCAATCCCATCCCTACCATTAAGGACCGACCGATGAGCGCTCGTTGCTGATTGATTTGTCTCCGATTGACATTTATTGATTGATTGATTGGTCAATCGTATTTGTCCCCATTGATAGAGGGAAGTGAAGAAAAGCATGGCGTTCAAAGCAATTGAAATTCCGAGAAAAACGAGACTTCCAATGTGGACCTAATAAAAATTAGATTAAAAAGAAAAATAGAATAAAAGCACCCACGTCAGAGCAATAACCGCCCTCGTTAGTGCTCACCAGCTCCATGAGCACAATTGTTACGCAAGCAAGAATTGCTGACGCGCCGGAGGTGCTGCAATTATCGTAAAATTGCAATGATTTAACTGAAAATGACTGACGCAAGAATGGTGATTGACAGCGATTGTTGGCTCCTTTGCTGAAAGAAGAAATGGGCAAGTGCTGTCGAAAATTGAACTATGGAGATAATGGTGTAGGCACAGGCTAGCACTCCTAAAATTTGAATATAACTCCATTTTTTGGAAATTAAAAAAAACTGGGAATAGAGACACCCACCGAATACGATCGAAATGTCGGACGAACATGACTGTCTCCTGCAACGACAGAGATGAGCTTATCAAGATCTTCTGATCAATATTTTACATGCGAAAATTCGAACTTGATGAATTTAATAACCAAATGAAATGAAGGTAACATACCAGTAGAAAGTGAGAATAAGGGAAGCGATTATGTGAAGATTTGATGATATTAAATCAACGATCAGATGACGATGAGAATCTACAAATAAGTAATAAATTCACGAAAAAATTACGATAAAAAAGCTTTGCACTCACTGGCTCCATTCGCATTCTCTGCGGGTTGCATCGTGGTGTTTGAAGTAGAGAAGTGGTTAATTGTGAGGGATAATTGACAGACTGATTGGGTAGCTAATTAGCGGCTTTTATAGCGGATACGGCGTAAATTATGATAATGCGCGTACCAGCTTGTTTTTGTCGTGTGACCCACTTCAAGGCTCGGACAATCAGAAAACCAAGGGGTAGTCGCTGTCTGATAAGAGTGATAAAACAGGTGAACACTCATGAATTGATGAAGTGAAGCTGAACAACATCCTGCTGCGACGGGTACCACATGAGATGGATATATAAATGATGCACTTTCGTTGTTTTTGTTTTGAAATGCTCCACAAGTGGTCGGCAAAATGGCATTCCCTAAGATGAGAAATGTGGTAGATAATTTCAAATATTGTTTATTATTGCAGATTGAATATGAATAATATCAGCGAATATATATATATATTACAGAAGTGTTCATTCATTTTCTATTTCGATATTTTCGAAGGATTGAAGTTGATCGTTTGGGTAGAGTTGGGGCACTTGCTTTGTATCAACTGGAAGTTTGGGAGACGTTGCAGACGGAGAGAAAACTGACTGAGCTTCTGTAAGAATTACATCATCACTAGGCAATTTCCTTCTGTTCTTACGATTGATAATAATCTGCTTAGTCTCCTTCTTCTGTTGTCGATTCCACTGATAGAGAGCGGTGAAGAAAAGGGGGGCATTTAGAAATATCGAAACTCCGAGACCAACCAGTGAAATAACATGTATCTGGATGGTTCATAATTGCACTATTCTTACAATTATTTTTAAAATTTTTTATAATAATTCCTCACATCGTCGTGATACACACCAAATGTCATTAGTTCTAATGCCGCAGCTGCAAAGAGAGCAAGAATAGCCGACGTTCCGGAAGTGCTATAATATAATTATACATGTGACTGATTCGACCGAGAATGACCGACGCAAGAATTGTGATTGAAAGAGCCCTTTGTGTTAGTGGTGTGAAGCAGAAATGAGCGATGGCCATAGAAAACAGAATGATGGAGATGGCGGTATAAGCACAGGCGAGAAGTCCTGAAAATTCGAATGAGCACAATCACATCGAATTACTGCGAAAAACACACAATATCAATTATGTTTACACGTATGAAAAGTACCTAGCAACGCGATCGCTCTTGCTGTATTCCGTTATCTGTATAGGCCAGCCCTGAACAATTATCGTTAGCGGAAATTGTGCATGCATTGTTTAACTACCAGAAGAACAGAAGGAGGAGTGCACAGATTATATGAATTATCGAAGATATTAGGTGCACAATCAAATGGCGATGGGAATCTGACATTTTTGGCAGATTCGTAAAGGGAAAAAGAGTTATTAAATACTCACTCGCTCTCAGGACCGACTTGAATTGATGCGTCTTTCCATTATCAGAGACGAAGATCAACTTCATACTCGAAAGAGAATAGGGCGATTGTTCGATTCTCTTACGCGGTTTTTATAGTTCTTCTGTTTTCCCGATATGATATTGGTCCTTGTTTGATTTCTAGTACGATTTCACATTCCGATGATGGGAAAAGGGAGAAGGAACGTAAATTGTTGGCACTCATAATTAGTCATTGTTTAATCAGAATCAGCCAATAGACACGAACTGGATTCATGTGTGTAACCGACACTGATAACGGCCTCGTCACCTGGGTAGTTTTTATGCGGGCTCTTATTCCATTCGCTCTACTTCTACATGAGGCAAACATAAAAAAGGAATAGGTATGCGCGAAATCGCGTAGTTACTTTTTTCTTTTCTCGCTCAATCCCATACTCATTGTCAGTTCAGCTATGAATATTTATTAATATAAATTAACTTAAATATTTATTAGCATCTTTATTTGCTGGATAAATTAATATGTGTATGTTGTGATTATACTGAAGCAGTGATCGAACGGGGTATTTACGCCTAGAGTAAATGAATTTTCACGGTGCACACGCTGCTTCTGTAACCATAGCATAATTCCCAACTTGAGCTTGTCCAAGCATCCACTGACCGCCCTGTAGACATTGTTTGCACCGGAGGATAATGAGGCTAGACTAACCAGGCAGATAAGTCGAGCGGTGGCCCCACTTACAACATTATCTTCAGCGCTCCCGTCAATGTGGTATCGAGTATAGCTGAAGACACATGAAGACGCATATTACGGAAATTAGAA
This sequence comes from Pristionchus fissidentatus, assembly GCA_036245785.1. Lineage (NCBI taxonomy): Eukaryota > Metazoa > Nematoda > Chromadorea > Rhabditida > Neodiplogasteridae > Pristionchus > Pristionchus fissidentatus. Next base: position 16,433,511 of record BTSY01000004.1, read on the forward strand.
CCTATTAGGGTTGACCGATCGACTTCCGTTTCGGTGAAACGGACTTACCCCCCCCCCCCCCTGACATTTCTCACCGTTTCCAGGGAAAACGGCCGTTTGGTGATAGCTTTATCTTGAAGAAATTGTAAAACGGTGATCATAGACAAATCAAAAACGGATGCATGATGCGTACCCAATTTATCTCATTTCATTTTGACAGAGCTGGCTGAGTTGAAACCGACCGGACGTTCTGGGTGGGGCACGGACCGGTGACATCCGGAGTGACGGGAGTCGCACCGATAGTGTCGCGATGAGGAAGTGTGATGCAGGGACAGATTTCGCTACCTGGAATCGTCTTAAAGAACATAATTCAATCGATTGCATACCTGAAAAAAATCGTTCGCCCACTAATTCAATTACTATTGTTAGCCTAGATACCACAAATTCCGTCATTCAAGTAGGTGGTTGGGTACCGTTGTAAATACCTTGTTCGGCGCAAGTGATATAGAGAGCCTCTATTGTCCAACCTCTACGGCCGTTCTTGTAGAACCACTGCGAAAAGTGATTTTAATGGTTCACAATATTAAAACTAATTTACAGCATTGTAGGTGGCATTAAAGTATGCGCTGCTGGCCCAATCATTACCGGCCACTGTGAAACGGATTCCTTGATCGTTCATGCCACTGAAAAAAAGAATAAAAAATATAAATAAAATAAAAAGTAATAAATATTTTTTTCTTCTTCCTAACGGTCTTGAGAGTGGCGTCATGGCGTCATATCAATAGATTATGCCAGCTTTTACTCTCGTAATAAGTCTCCCCCCAACTCTCTCTCAAGTTGATAAACAACTGACCGCACGAACAGGACCGGCCCATTACTACCGTCGAGTTTTCGTAATGGACAGATATCGGCGGTGCCCGCCAAGTTGGTCAGATCGGGTCGGAGAAGTGAAGCATCAGAGAAACAATAGTCCTTTCCGATTTCGGCCAGAGGATCCACGCGAACTGCGAGAGATTCTCATTAATATATATATATATATAATTTTAATATTAATATTAATATTGCTCATTAATATTCATTAATGTAAAACAGTTGATTTTATATTTAGTATGGAAGCATCAATATTTTCCTAGAAACAGTCTGTAGTTATACCGTAATTCTCGATAATATATATACCGTAATTGGCGGTATTTACACATCCTTTGTCCGTTTTCACATATCTCGTGTATTCCTTCTTTCCACAGAATGGGGCGAGAAGAGGGTCGGAGGATTGGAAGACGCAAAGTTTTGAATCCTCACTGTAGGCCACAGAGATACACTCAAATCAATTGAGATTTTTAACTCTTTTCTTGAAAGTCTAAGAAATGGTATGATATTTAAGAAAAGCGTTCTACACAGAGAGAAAACCTACTAGGATTACGACATCAAGTTGGCACGCCTACTAATATATAAGTAGGGCCTACTAATCGCCTACTTATATATTAGTAGGCCCTACTTATATATTAGTAGGCGTGCCAACTTGATGTCGTATTCCTAGTATGTTTTCTCTCTGTGTATTGAATGCAACAGCGTCACGATGGTTAAATATTATATTTATATGATTTCTAAGACCTTAGCATCCTGCTCACAGAACCAGGTGCATCGACGGAGAGATTCGAGGAGAGCCGTTTTGTATGCACTGAGGATCGTGGTTGATCGTTCCGAATAGAAACAAACTGAGTGGCAGCACTGAAAAGGTGTTATTTTAAAAAGTAATAGACTCGAAGATAACGTTAAAATTCAAAGAATAGTATAAATGAGAAAATACCAATGAAAACGAATTCAGATGGAATAGAAAGAAAATAGTTTATTTGTCATACCACTATGGACGTTGTGAGAATTACTGCGATTCTTGAAAAACTGGCCGGCATCTAGTCGACCTTTCCTTCAACTGAACAAAATAAGCGATCATTAGGCGTCGGTGCTTAGTTGCCATACCCAACTGGCCAACAAAAGAATGCGCATCCAGCATGATCGAGAGACGCTTGAGGTTGACAATAGCTTGGAGAAGTGTTGCTAAGAGAGAGCACGCAACTAGAGAGAAATATTCATCTTACACGAGATCTTCACTCTCATCTTTTCTTCTTCCACACACTTATTTATTTATTTTTTAATAAAAATCAATTAAATTCTGCTGTGAAATTTGCCAATGAAAGAGATTTTTCGTAGATATTTAGTTCATATTCCCAGAATCATCAATAGGATGTGATTCCCATCTTACCTTGAACATGAGAAATATCGCATTCAAAATAAAACAAATAATAAATTTGAAAAGAACAACTCCGCGTTGTTACAGAAGGCCTCCCACGAATATATGGTCAGACTGCCAACGCAGTGTTGTGGGGGACGCTCACGCGATCACATTGCAACGCATCCGAAAATATACCGCAATCTATAAATCGATATATGAGGCTGTTCGCGTAAGGATCAATAACTTGTCTGAAGGACCTCGTACATCGACTTTCTGGAAAGCAAAGAAACTAGCGTTTTCGAGGGTGCTGACCATCATGGTGATAATCATTTTTCATTTTACTCATCGGCTGAAGCGTACTGTAACTACCGTTTTTGAGGCCACATCGCCATATCTCACGAACCTGTAAGCGGTTTTGTATGAAAAATTTTTTCTAGGGGTGATTTCACTCACTGATAAGGATGTGATATTCAAATTAAATAAATATTATTAGCGCCGAATTTCGAAAATGTCTTTTTGAATACCTTCAGTTAGTATCGTGATTAACATGAATAGAAAGATGCATCATGTTCTCAGCTTTCAGAATCGTATGCTACATGCATAGTTCAGAGGTACCGTTTTACCACTTCATGACCATTTTAGTCGCCCATTTCTCCATTAATTGACCGCAATTATTGGCTCTTGACTAGAAATAACAGGGCAAAATGACATTTTCTATTGTCAGTCTGGCATATCTCACTCTCATTCTCATTGTGCGCCCAACGGTGCGGTCAATTAATGGAGAAATGGGCGACTAAAATTGTCATGAAGTGGTAAAACGGCACCTCTGAACCATGCATGTAGCATACGATTCTGAAAGCTGAGAACATGGTGCATCTTTCTATTAATGTTAATCACGATACTAACTGAAGGTATTCCAAAAGACTTTTTCGAAATTCGGCGCTAATAATATTTATTTAAATTGAATATCACATCGTTATCAGCGAGCGAAAACACCCCTAGAAAAATTTTTTCGCGCAAAACCGCTTACAGGTTCGTCAGATATGGCGATGTAGCTTCAAAAACAGTAGTTACAGTACACTTTAGCCGATGAGTAAAATCAAAAATGATTGGCACTATGATGATCAGCACCCTCGAAAACATAAGTTCCCTAATTTTGAGTTTGCATTTCATTTTCAGTGTACATCGTTTTTATTGATTCTTACGCGAACAGCCTCATATTGTCGCTCAAATGGCTACAAAAGAGCCAATAATCGACAGGCAACGCGAAAAACACGTGAAATACATAAAATCGTCGTAAAATGAAGTTGCCAACAATATAATAATGCCCCCCATGGATAATATAGGTTTTCATCAAAAATATTTATAGTTTTCGTAACGGAACGATTAGAAATTGCAAATATTCCGAGTTTGCGCGCTCCATCATTTTCTTGTTCCGTTATATCTATTGTATTGGCATATTTAAAACCGGGCAACTTTGGTTTCGTAGTACTCCTTCTTTGAAGATACAAACCAGGGCGCCGCGCCATTTTGGAGGAAAACTTGTTTTTCGAACAAAACTCATTTCTGAGTGCTCGCAGAGGCACGAACTCTCGCGTTAACCTTCAGAATTTGAAGCTCTCTCTAATGAACTCATGTAGAATCGATTTCTTGTTTTGAGAAAATGCGATTTTTTGATCCAGATAGTAGAAAATGAATTGACGCTCATATGACGCTGTTTGCGTTAGGATCAACAAGTCGCTGGAACAGGTCAAAAATCGAATTCGCTGAAAAGTTGCTCCTAGGGGTAACTTTCGACGCTGAACACGCTGGTGCCATCGATTTCGCAATAGGGCGCCTATGGGCGCCGGTATGGCGCCGCGCACTTTCGGCGGAAAACGTGTTTTTCGATTATAACTTTGCTAAAACTCATAAAAAAGGCGGGAAATCTCGTGACCTAAATCAGAATTTGAAGCTCTATCAAATGGCGGTAATAACAGATCTTGCTAATTTCTCGTTTTCGAGAAAAAGGCATTTTTTGATCTAGCCAGCATCGCACTAGATCTCTTCTGAAGTTGAAAGAGCATTTTCTCCTGATCATTTTGGTATATCAGTGCGTTCGCGTAAGAATCGCACAATTCCCAGATTTTTCGGTACAGTGTAAAAATGCAATTTGAGTTTTTCACAGTTTCAGATAGCCTTATGGATGGTCTATCGATTTCTGATAGTCTCATGTGTTGATTCATCTCATTTGCATAATTACAGCCTGTCAAAGTTGAGCTGTTTCTCAGTATTTTGAACGCCAGTTGGTTAAATTTAACGATAATCACTCTTATAGATAGCGAAAAATGATCGCCAAAGTTTGCTTGACAACATGATGTCAACGGAATTCACAATTTCTGAAATTTGCATATTTCCCAAAATTTAGACCTCGATTATCTCGAAAACCAAGAAAAAAACCCCGCTGCATTTTTGATATGTTGTGGATACAGTCGATATCTATCGAATTCTGTAACATTTGTTCGATTTCGAGGGGATCCACATAGTTAAATGCATGGAAAACCGTTGAGTTCTAATAGAGGGAAACCCCTGATTTCGTCTCATTCCACCCATTCTACCCCACCCGTGCGGTGCGAAATGTGAAAAATGACAGAGAGAGAGTTGACGTGACGTCACAAGCCATTGTTCTTCTCTCATTTCGCACCGCACTGGTGTGGTAGAATGGGTGGAATGAGACGAAATGAGGGGTTTCCCTCTATTAGAACTCAACGGGTTTCCTTGCATTTAACTATGTGGATCCCCTCGAAATCGAACAAATGTTACAAAATTCGATAGATATCGACTGTATCCACAACATATCAAAAATGCAGCGGGGTTTTTTTCTTGGTTTTCGAGATAATCGAGGTCGAAATTTTGGAAAATATGCAAATGTCAGAAATTGTGAATTCCGTTGACATCATGTTGTCAAGCAAACTTTGGCGATCATTTTTCGCTATCTATAAGAGTGATTATCGTTAAATTTAACCAACTGGCGTTCAAAATACTGAGAAACAGCTCAACTTGCGACAGTCATGGCTGCGTGAGAGCATGTCAAAGCTCGCCGAGATATAGAAAAAGAGTTCGCATCTATTTTTTTGAATATAGAATAAAAGATAATAGTGCAGAGAAGTTCAAATTGAATGCCAGTGGATAAGAGACTCTTCGATCTCTCTTCTGATGAGAGAACAGCAGGACTCGAAAAGATTATGAAAGAGGAAGAAATGAAAAGAGTAACAACGAGACTTTCACTTATATCAACAGGAGGGAGAAATTAGAGTTGAATTGCCAAAAGAGAAGAGTTAAGCGGTAACTGACGAAGAGTTCTCGGAGAAACTCGTTTGAGATAAGAAAAAAGAATGAATTGACGATGCTTCATTCAACCATAGTCATTCTCCCCATACATTCAATAATGTCGACTTAATAATACTTAGACTTAATATAGAATAATACTTAATAATACTTAGACGACTTAAGACAGAATAATCAAGATTCTCGAGTCTTTTCTGACCATTTTTACCTGTGATTTTCCACCCATGGCCACTCATCTCTCTCTCTCTCTCTCTCTCTCTCTCCTTTTCTCTCTCGATAGACGATGAGGAAACGGCATCGGGTTCTGTATACCTCGTTGTGTCTATTGCACAAGAATTCGTCTCAAAGCGCGCAAGAAGATAATTATAAGTAGATAATTTCGGATATAGTTTATCATGATTACACCATTGAAATGAGAAATGCACATGCAATTCCAGTGCATGTAAATGTTATAATTTTTAAAGAAACGAATAGAATTTTCTCTGATTTTCAATTTCGATATTTTCGAAGGATTGGAGTTGATCATTAGGGTAAATTGGGTCACTTGCTTTGCATAAACTTGATTGGGCGCCTTTGCAGACGGAGAGAAAACTGACGGGGCTTCTGTAAGAATTGCGTCATTATTAAGCAACTTCCTTCTGTTCTTACGGTTGATAACGATATAATTATTCGACTTCGTCTGCTGTCGATTCCATTGGTAGAGAGCGGAGAGGAAAATAATGATATTTAGAATCGCCGAAAGTCCGAGAGCAACGAGTGAAATAACATGAATCTGAATTGTTAATTTCGTCAATATTAAAACATTAAGATATATTTTTAAACAATCACCACATTGTAGCGATAGGAACCAAGTGTCATCAGTAGCAGATTACGAAAAGAGCGAGCATAGTCGATGATCCCGAAGTGATGAAATATAATTGTAAACGTGATTGATTGGAGATAGAATGACTGACGAAAAAAGAGAGAAAATAGGGAAATTCTTGGCACTCATAATTAGTCATTGTTTGATCAGAATCAGCGAATACACACGAACTTCATTAGGGCATTCCACTGATAACCACATGATTCCAAACCAGCGAGAGTGACCAAAAGTGAGAGAGTGCCTCTCGATTTCACACTCTTTCTCACTCTAAACCTCTTTCTGCAAAGTTGGGCAGCCTGTGTAATGATGCGTAACGGAAGAATCGCTTGGGTGGTTGAAATCGGAGCTATTCAATGCAAAGCAACACGGTGAATAACTAAACGTGTTTATGCTGTGAATGTGCCCTCGCACGTACAATAAATAGATAAAGCTGAGTGGCGCCTTTCAAAGGCAGATTTAATGTGTGCTGTCAAGGCCCGCATGCCGCTGCTGAAACCATGAAATATTCTCCTCCGCTGGCCCGTCCAAGCATCCATTCTCCGCCCTGTAAATGATTACATTCGATATCGACTTATGGCTAGTCTGCACTCACGAGACAGATGAGTACTGCTGTGTTCCCATCTAGTGAATCCGTCAAATTACGTATGGAGTGGTGTCTTCTCCCACTGACGACAAAAATATAGTTCAAGAATTTTGTGCACCTGTTGTGCCCGGGTACATATCGAAGAGAATTCCCAGGTACAACTGGCACACGAAATTCAAGAGAGATAATACCGATATGACAGGTCTCACCAGATTATTGAAAAAGAATTTCAATAGAACTTTTACTTGCGAGTTCCAGAAGATAAGGATTAAGCTTACGAAAAAAAATTAGGATTTTTTGCTCATTAAAAAAAGCTACTTTGCTTTGCTTGAACTAGGCAACAAAACTTAAAGAAGGCCTCCCACGAGTCCAACGTTGCCTGATTTTCAATAAGAGAATACAGTATACCGGAACACGAAAATGGAGCGCGCACGCTCGGAAGAGGAGCAATTTCTAATCGTTCCTTTACGAAAACTATTATATTTTTGATGAAAGCCGATATTATCAATCGAATACTTTTGTGAACAGGGTCCCGAGACATTTCCATGGTATGAGTATGGTGGGCCAAATCGAAAGTCCTCGCGCGGATGTCCGGCAGTGCTCAATTCTTACCGAGTCGCTCTCTTAATATCGAAAATCCTTCTACAAAACGTGGTACCGGTTATTTTGTTGTTGTAGGACGACAATTCTAAAACACTCCGAGATCACCACGGGGCAGTCCTAATGCAAACAATTCTTTGGAGATTGCATAGATACAACATTTTAAATCGTTTCAAATTTGTTTATTCCTATTTTTTCCTGATTGGGAGGAATGTACTCAAGAACAACAGGAACAAAAAGAGGAATAACAGAAACTCCGAAATATTGTCTATACGCAATACTCAAATATCCGGAAATTTGTTATGCTTCGGACCGATGAATGGCGTACTTTCTCGGTGAGTTTTCGAAATAACGACATTTTCATTGGATAAGATACTATTAAAACGGACTAGACTTGCTGGCCGGGACATGGACCGATGACATTTGAAGTGACTGGAGTCCGATTAGTCCCGTTTATGAGAGGAACTGGCTGGCACTTGCAGATTTCAGTACCTGAAATAATATAAATTAAGAAACATAATGTGCCCGATTTCATGCCAAGTTCTAGAAAGTAAAGTGGTCTTGTTCGGTGCGGGAACGAAAAACTACAATCGGTGCTCTTGCCTAGGGAACAGGTCAAAAAGCGAGTGAATTCCCGCTTACAATCAATGTCGATCACCACTTCATGCAACCACTTTTCGTATGGCAAGAGATAGGTCAAAATGAGAAACACAGTGTGGTGAGATATCTTGCATATCATGCATGAAACGATTGCGTACTTTAAAAAAGTTCACATTATAAATCATTTCAATAAGTGATAGTCAATTAAGTTTATCCCGTGAAAAACCATTTTAATCGTGATAGTGACGTTGTTGGCACCTTGTTCAGCGCATGTGATGTAGAGAGCCTCAGTTGTATATCCATCTAAGAGACTTGTGTAAGACCACTGTAACAAATGGGCTTTAATGGATGAACAATATTTCGCTTCATATGGCATCGGCAAGACTCGGTTACATTCAACCTGATCCGGTCACGTGAGGAACCGAAAATTAGGAAACTTGCCGCGGATTCACAATTCGGCGCATCCACGGCACTTTTTATAGCTTTGAACAGGAAATATGGTCCAAATGTTGAGAAAAAAATGTTTTTTTTGTGTGTGTTTGGTTGCAATGCGGGCCCATGCCATTCACCAATTCGAGAATAAACTAGCCGGGATGTGTTTAGGTTAAATACACTACGCTCTATGCGTACACTACTCTCTATGAATATTTCTGGGTGCAGGTTCGGTCCAGGGGGAGCTCGGTAGCCTGCTCCAGGTTCGGTCCAGGGGAAGCTCAGTAGCCTGCTTCATGTTCGGTCCAGGGGCAGCTCGGTAGCCTGCTCCAGGTTCAGTCCAGGGGGAGCTCGGCAGCCTGCTTCATGTTCGGTTCAGGGGGACCTTGGCAGCCTACTTCAGGCTCGGTTCAGGGGGAGCTCGGTAGCCGGCTTTAGGTTCGGATCAGGGAGGTGGACTCGGTAGCCGGCTCCAAGTACAGTCCAGGGGAGAGGTTAGTATGCTGGGGAACGTTAATCTCTAGAAAGAGTACTGGCTTATTCCGTTGCAAAATGCTCGTGAGGCTGAGAGCGATCGAAAAAAAGTTGCAACGGAGCCACGAAGTGGCGTAGTGGCGTTTTTCTCAACGGAAACGCAGGATACCATATGCAAAAGGATCTGAGAAGATAGCGCGATTTTGAAGCGAAATATAAGGAAAATGCGAAAAAAGGCTGTCACGCGAACGAAAAAAACAGACAGACAGACAGACAGACAGACACAATGATTTCCTATAAGTGGAGGAACACCCAGTTTTCATTGCTAACTCATGTGACCGGGGTAGGATCGAATGTGTTTGAGTCTTACCGACCCCGTCTCTTAAAAGTTACCGCGTTGTTGGTAGCATTGAAGCCCGCGTTGCAGCCAAAGCAATTGCTGGACAATGCGATGCGCTCGCCCTGATCGTTCATGGCACTTAAAAATATAGTGATGTAAAAAGATTATGTTTTGAGCCCTCCCCCGCACTAAGAACGAGTTAGAGAAAGAGAGTGATGACGAAGAACGCGCCAAACGAGAGGGTCAGACAACGAGAGACGCTCTTGGCATTGTGCCAATTGGATGCAGTGTTACAAAATGTGAACTAACCGAAGGAACATGACCGGTCCATCTTTGCCGTTAAGTCTTCGTACTGGGCATATATTGGGTGTGCCCGCCAAGTTAAGGAGATCTGGACGGAGAACGGAATTGTCAGAGAAGCAATGATCCTTTCCGATCTCGGCCAGTGGATCCACACGAACTGAGAAGACCACAGATAATTTTATATCTATTATGTAATAAAATGGTGGAATTCAATTAATGGTAAATTTCAGTGGTTTTTATGCATTTGGACCATGTCATTTTCGTTTCCAATAACACGAAATATTCGGTAGCATACCGTAATTGGCTGTATTGATACATCCTTTGTCCGTTTTCACATATCTCGTGTATTCCTTCACTCCACATAATGGAGCGAGTAGAGGGTCGGAAGATTGGAAGACACACAATTTCGAGTCCTCACTGTAGGCCACCGAGATGCACTTAATTGAATCTTTATCGATTCTTTTCGACACTTTGCGAACGTAAAAAAATGGTAAAAAAAGAAGTTTCGTTTTTAAGAGAAGTAAAATGGTAGTAGTTTCGTTTTTATTGTAACACCACTGCACCGTCATCGTTAAAAGGGCATACATATCTACATATTTGTCGTATGGCACGAAGTAATTGAACCTTTGTGTCTTGTTCGCAAGACCAGGTGCATCGACGGAGAGATTCGAGGTAACTCGTGTTATGTGCAGTGAAGATTGAGGTTGATCGTTCCGAATAGAAACAAGTTGAATGGCAATACTAAAAACGCAATTGATATTTCATCAAAAATTGTAGTGACGAAGATTTGCAGACGATTCGATATTTCCAAAGAATAAAAAAACAAAGCGCAGATGACATTGACAGGAGCAGTTCCAGTTCATTTTCCATACCGCTACGATTGTGGTCAGAATTAATCCGGCTCTTGAACAACGAGAAAGCATCTTGACAAGTTGTCTTTCCACTGAGAGGGCGAGTTTTCCAGTGATGAAGCTTGCAAAAGGACTCGGTACTTAGTTGCCTTGACGAAGTGGGAAACAAAAGAAGGCCCGACTAAAAAATGCTGCTTGATGTTGAGAAAAGTGTTTTTTCTTCTTTGAAGAGAGGGTCTTGTGTTGTCACGATGACAAACGCGGAACTCGAAAAGTCCTTTTCTCAAAACCTTCCCCTGTACCCAAAAAGCACTCGAAATAAGTGGTATAGAACTTCAATTGGAAGGCCCAAGTTTAGATTCCGACTTTAACATCGACATTTCACCTCTCCCAATAATATTGAAAGATATTGAAATATAGGACCTTCGGGCTGAAGTTCTAGACCGCGGAACCTTTCCTCTATATATTATTCAGTTCCCGCTTGTTCTTATCCATACATTAAAATAAAAAAAATACACCTGGGCTCGAAGCGAGTCCATTCGTACCTTTGCGATCGTTGATATCGCATCGCATTGGAACTAGAGTGCGAAATGTGAGACCACGACCTCTTCGTTTCACACAGTCTCTAGACCGGTCGATAGGCAAGAGAGTTTGCGAAATGAAGAGAGCGTGGTCTCACATTTAATTTTTTTTTAAAATTTCGCTTTCTAATTGGAACAATTATCTTAGTTTGTTCACATCATCAATGATAGATGCATTCCATATATCCCCTTGTTCAATGTAATGTTACGTATCTTACTCAATTGTTCTGTTTTATCTTGAGCCTTCTTAATTATTGATTAAACAATTAGCATTAGCAGAAGAAGGTCTGCACGCCATATTGGGCTTTCTCATGGGAGCCCTCTGGTACGACTCGTCTCGAAAACAATTAAAGAGCGTTAAAAGAGCGAGAGAATACGGGAAGCTGAGGGATGACAACGCCGTCTCTTCATTTTGCACTTTCTCTCTCTCTCATTCGTCGTTAGGTGAGAGAGCGTGCAAAATGAGGAGAGTGGAGACTAGAGAAAGACGCTGGAGGAAGAAAAAACTGAAGTTTGATGACAAGGCGAAATATTGGGAAAATCTAAAATATCAGTGCGTTCGCGTAAGAACCGCAAAAAACGTTGACAAATCCGTACAGCAAAAAGTGACAACTTGAGTTTTTCACAGATTCTGATAGCCCTTGGTGTACTCTGTCGATTTCTGTTTTATTCATGACTTCAAGTTTCGAATTTGCATAATTATGAGTGTTCAAAGTTCGAATAGATTCAAGATATTTCAAGTATATCTCTTCAGGGAGAAGAGCTAGAAGTTTTGTCGAATGAACACAAATGACCGCCATGATAAGCTGCATCTACATATGTCATTTGTTTATTCAAATTTTATATTTTGAAAACACCTAAAAATTTGACGACGATTTTCTCGAAAACCAGGCCGAGTCCAGTCACCAGTTTTCGATATGTTGTTGACCTGGGTATAATCTATCGAAACCACACAATTACATTATGTATCGAAGGCGGGATAAGGTTGATATTTTCAATACAAAATTATATAAAATGCACGAAAGCCCCTCATTTCACCCTTATTTCACATGTTAGACACGAAGTGAGCGGTCTAAAATTCGCGTAATTCTCATTTCACCCCGCGCAGTTCGCGTCAAATGATGGGAATAATGGTGAAATACGGGTGAAATGAGGGGCTTTCGTGCGTTTTATATAATTTTGTATTGAAAATATCAACCTTATCCCGCCCTCGATACACCATGTAATTGTGTTGTTTCGATAGATTATACCCAGGGCAACAACATATCGAAAACTGGTGACTGGACTCGCCTGGTTTTCGAGAAAATCGTCGTAAAATTTTTATGTGTTTTTAAAAAATAAAATTTGAATAAACAAATGACATACGCAAATGCAGCTTATCATGGCGGTCATTTTTGTTCTTTCGACAAAACTTCTCCCTGAAGAGATATACTTGAAATACCTTAAATCTATTCGAACTTTGAACACTCATAATTATGCAAATTCGAAACTTGAAGTCATGAATAAAACAGAAATCGATAGAGCACACCAAGGGCTATCAGAATCTGTGAAAAAATCAAGTTGTCACTTTTTGCTGTACGACCATGGTTGCGATTCTTACGCGAACGCACTGATATACTGAAAAGCAAGGGAATGCAAGTCAATTGTTACGTTCTTGTAGCAACCAACGGCAGATATCAAAGGAAACAAAAAAATCTCATCAAAGTTTGAAATGCAATTACAGATTCAACATTCCTTCTCTTCACGCCTTTTTTTCAATTACACATTTTTCAAATCTCCAAGAAGAAGGGAGAAATTGGGATAAAATGAGCAGAGATTATCTGCATTTTATATAAATTATAGTATCTCCCTCTTCCGATTTGGTCATCTGTCGGGGGGCAACAATCTATGAATTAGTGACACTGTTCATGAGACTGAAGTCAATTTTTAATGTTATTGCATTACACTTGCGAAATTATTGGACTTCGAAAAAAGAATACTATAAAGAATGGCAGAAGAGAGATGGGCACAGAACAATTATTAGTATTTAGCAAAGAAGTAAATAAATTTCTAAGTCGACTATTGAGCCAATTTTCGAATGCTAGATTCTCCTTTCTTCAATTTTTCACTTGCATGTGATTACATCGAACTTTCTAGTGTTTTCTCTGTGCCGGTCGGTCACGCTTTTTATCGCTTGGTAGGTCAGCTCAGAAACTATTTTGCTCCTCCTATTTAATTGCTATATCTATTCCTCATTTTCGTTCTCTTTTGACAGTTTTTTAGTGAGCGCAGCATAAATACACTCCTGCGCACATGTTTTACATTTACACCATTACAGTACATCGCTGCTGTAGATCGTACAGTTGTCGCGTCACACTTTATCACAAACTGGGCCCGCATTCCTCTCCCATCATCCTATCAGTATACTATAGCAAGGTACACGGCAATTTCCGGGCGCCTCTCTCTCTCTGCCTGGCGCCTTCTCGCTTATCAACCTGCTGTTATCAGCTAGCGATCACACACTTTGATGCTATTTCTCTCTCTGCACTCTCTCCTTTTCACCCACTCTCTCACCGCTTCGCGATTCTCACTCTCGCCCCCTTTGCTATCACATGATGTCAACACTCGCAGAATTAGTATCAATCTCACTCGTCTATGGCACGCTTCCCTCCCAATCTCGAGTCGAAGTCCAGATGATCTGCTCTAAAGGATAGTCAGCCCTACGGAAAGGGGGTTTGGAGTGAGAGAGCATGTGAGATAGAGAGGGCTCTCTTACTTTTACTCACTCGCTCACCCTGATCCCTTTGACGAGGTTTGGATTCGTGCACCCTACCCTGCCTTCACAGATGATCTACCTCATAGAAATGAACCAAGTTCTCATTGACTTTGCCTAGGAGAATAGTCCAGTGATCTACCCCTTCTCTTCCCCTCCGACAGCCAGTGATCTACCCAATCGAGGTCAGTTATCGATCGTCTATTGATCGTCTGTCACGCTTTGCACGCTTCCTCCTCCATTCATCCTCTTCCTCTCTTCCTCCCTCAATAGTTCGCCTCCCCTATCAGTCACCCTATCTCTCTTCCTCCCTATTCATCGATCAACTTTCTCCCTCACCCTCATTGATAATCAGCTGTTAGCCTCTCTCTCTATCTCTCTACATCACTCTATCGCACTTTCACTCGTTTTCCCCCCAACCCAGTGAAACCTCCCAAATAAGGGTAGGGAATGAGAGAAAGTGTGAACTCTCTCACTGTCACACGCTTTCTCGGTCCTGACCCCTTAACGGAGGTTTGCAGGTTCACAGGTTCTCCTCCTTTTCGCATTACGATTTCTGATCTAGCCGATCGATATTCTATCTTCCCCTCAATATTTATCGCCTTTTCCCTCCGGCACCCCCTTTTCACCCTCGACTCAGTTCCCCACGCCGCCTTAGAGTGCCCTATTCAAGCTGAAGCGGGTCCGCCAAAGGGCACGCTCGGCCCGGAACCGAACCCGAGCGTGCCCGGCGGCTCTGCCGCACCCCGACTCCGCCCCTTCGCGCTACCAGTCCTGGCCTTTATATACCCACCAAAACGGGGTCCTAGGCATCAGTCTCGGCAGTAGAGTCTACTAGTTCGACCTTCTCTATTGAGTCTACAGTCCACAGAGTCTTCATGCAATTTTGTCCTTCTTCCCATCCCGCCTCTTCCCTCCTCTTTCCCCATCATTCTGGATAGTCTTCTCCTGATCCCGCACCTCCTTTCCTCATTTCCCTTCCCTTCCCAATCCCTTACCGCCCATACCTTGCTGCACTCGTTCACACGCACCGTCCTGTGCCAATACTAACCCACTGCGTGTTTATTGCACATTGCGGTACGTGCCAACGGGCCGCTCGGTTCCTGGTACCAGTGCCCCGCTACCACAACCGCCCCCTCCTCGACACCGGCAACCCGATTTTCCATCGATCGTTTGAGTTCGAGTGTTCGAACGATCTTTGCTCAATCGGGTCCCCGGTCGGAGGGGGTTGGTGCCCGTTCCTTCACCGACCCAAGCCAGTGTCTATGCCCATCAACCCGATAGTATCGTAATCTTTTCGTGTTGCTCCGCTGCAAAGGATTCGATATGATCAGGTCGCTGGCTCGTCGCTGCTTCCCCTCCCAATTCCCTGCCTAAATAAATACCAGGCCAATGCCCGTAACCCGATCCTTTTCCGCATCTTCCTCCCCTCCACAGAGAGGCTCGAAGATCCGGAAGGATCCGGTCCCGGGCTGCGGTCCTCCCCCCTCTCTTATTCCCTCCCGTGCACGACGTCTACCCCGATCCCAACCCCGAGCCCAGTGCCGACAACCCGATCATATCGAAGGCGGTTCCGGTCTTACAACGACCACAACCCCTCGGTACGATTGGGTCCCCGGCTACGGCTGGGTTCCAGCTCCTTCCCTCCCCTCTCAATAAGTCCTCGGCCCAGTAACCAGAGCATGGTTTCCTCTCAATTCGCCTTCCCACTTGACACTCGGAACCCGATTTTATCTGATGTTTCTTGATTTGAGAACGAACATTAGATATTGTCGGGTCCCGAGCCGTGGAAGTCGCTTCCTTTTCCATTTCCTTCCCTTGGTGGAGAGCTCTCATCCGTCTCCATCCCAGTTGTTCAATCTATTGCCAGCTACACGTGTGAGTCGGGAAGCTCGGAATCCGAAGCGACCTTCCCGTACCATTTGTGTTCCTGGCTTGGATCCAAATGTCGGGATTTCCGAACCGAACCCGAGTTTGCCCCTATTGACAGTTTGGAATCTGCCTGTGATATTTCTCTATTTCTAGTCTCTATCGTGCACAACTGCAACATCACTGCAACAAATTGGGATGATACTGAATGAACATAATCACAGGTTTATTTACCGTTATGAGGCCGATTGCGTAATTATCGAACAAAAGTCAACACAGCTCGGTACAGCCGAAAAGTCAATGTCTGAGGAAAAAATGGTTTTCGGTACTATATGATATGCTGAACAAAGTGGTGAAGTTTCATGATATGCAAATTCATCTGGAGCTCGATCTTAAGCTCCTAAGATCCGGCCATTTCACTGTTTTTAGGCTATATCTGGATACCCGATCGAGCAGTCGAAAAAGTTTGAGCAGATACTATAGCTGAATTTGCACAAAGAATCCAATCGGTAACTTTTCAATGCGCTGTCGTTGTTGGCACGTCAAATCTGGAAAATTGCCAGCATCTATGGAAAAAGTGCGAGCGCATACCTTTACAGGAGATGTGCCAAACCCATACCGGCTAGTATTTTAAATGAGGGGAAACATCGATGTCTGCGAATGGAGTTATGATTTTTCTACCGAGGCAATTTGAGGCAAAAACAGCCTTCAGAGAGGAGAATTGCGCTATTTGCATATGATTCCCCTCTCATTCTCGACCGCCCGGATCGGCTCGGCGTCTGGAAGTGCGAAATGAGAGGGGAATCATATGCAAATAGCGCAATTCTCCTCTCTGAAGGCTGTTTTTGCCTCAAATTGCCTCGGTAGAAAAATCATAACTCCGTTCGCAGACATCGGAGTTTCCCCTAATTTAAAACACAAGCCAGCACAGGGTTGGCACACCTCCTGTAAATGTATGCGCTCGCACTTTTTCCTTAGACACTGGCAATTTTATAAATTTGACGAACCAAGAGAAATTGCGCATTTCCAACTTATCCACAAGATTCCTTATACAAATTGAGCTAGAGGTTCTGTTGAAACTTTTTCGACTGCTCGATCGGGTATCCAGATATAGCCTAAAAACTGAGATTTGGCAGTATCTTCGGAGCTTAAAATCGAGCTCCAGTTCAATTTGCATATCATGAGACTACACCACTTTGATCAGCATATCAAACTGTACCGGGAACCATTGTTTCTTCAGACATTGACTTTTTGGCTGTACCGAAGTTTGTCCGACTTTTAGGCAATCGGCCTCTTATATTAATAAGGCCTAATTTAGGGGAAAAACCGAAGTTTTCGATAAAACTGCTTGAGGAGAGTTTATGAAAACTCAGTTGGTCGTACTTATTTGGCAACAGGATGGCTAATATTTTCATTTTGCATTCCTTTTGCTTGAGGGACGACCACTTGAAGATGATTGGAGTCTGATTTGATCGTTGTACCGACAGTGAACTGCAACATATACAGTTGGATTTCTGTTCCCCCAAGCGAAACATTAAACGCATTTGTTCGTGTATTCTTGGTCTGGGCGTATACTTTCTCTCCAAACTTTTGAATTGAATACTCACAAAGAATTTACGTATACTTAAAAGTCTAATCACTTCAATCATAGGCAGAGGAGCGGCACACCTAGGATTTCAAAGGCGTCGCTTTGTATCCTAGACTTTTGGATTCGTAGACGTATTTCCCTGTTAGATGTATTTGATGCATCGAACCTTGCCAATTATCGCGCTCCGATATGACTTCGAGTTCAGAATAAGCGTCAATGAGTGGGCGATAGAGTGCAAACCAGCGATCTTGAACAAAATCGAGAGGAAAACTGGAAAATCGCTTATTCATTGAATTATTACATAAATTATTCGTAGACTAACACATTGTGTAAAAATATATGAAGCCGTTTGTGTAAGAATCAAGCAAGGCTTAGTACAGTCAAAAAAGGTAAATTCTTTGAAACTTAGTGATTTGGGGTTATCGAGGGTGCTGATTACGATGGCCATATTCATTTTGCACGATAAGCCTCCGTTGGCTCCAGACGACGTTACGTCGAAATCAGATTTTCTCTATTTATTCAGCCTCAGATAAAGCTAATTTTTTCCCCTTGTTGTTTCTGGGGCAGAATTTGATGAGGATCACGCCTGTCTGGTTTATTTCTCATAATTATTAATTATAATTTTTAAAAATGCAACTTTCTTCAGAGTAATTTCTGACCTTGTTCTTGAACACAGATCGGACCGGCGTGACGAGAGGAATCCAAATATATATTTTGAGCGAAATCTGTCACGGGATCTCCAAATGAGCAGCAATAAAGTGTAAAGAAAATAAGGAATTTCTCTTCCCTTTTCCACCCGGCATCTCTGCACTCTCTCATTTCCCCATGCTCCCTCGCTTCCCCGCTAGAGAGGAGAGCAAAACAGCCATGGGGAAGATGGGATTGCTGATGAGAGAGTGTGGGGAAATGAGAGAGTGCAGAGTGCCGGGTGGAAAAGAAAGGAGAAATTCCTCATTTTTGTTGCACTTTATTGCTGCTCATTTGGAGATCCCATGACAGATTTCGCTCAAATTATATATTTGGATTCCTCTCGTCACGCCGGTCCGATCTGTGTTCAAGAACAAGGTCAGAAATTACTCTGAAGAAAGTTGCATTTTAAAAAATTATAATTAATAATTATAAGAAATAAACCAGACAGGCGTGATCGCCATCAAATTCTGCCCCAGAAACAACAAGGACAAAAAAATAGCTTTATCTGAGGCCGAATAAATAGAGAAAATCTGATTTCGACGCAACGTCGTCTGGAGCCAACGGAGGCTTATCGTGCAAAATGAATATGGCCAGCGTAATCAGCACCCTCGAAAACCCCAAATCACGAAGTTTCAAAGAATTGACTTTTTTTGACTGTACCAAAACCTGTCGCATCTGCCCGACTCTTACACAAACGGCTTCATATATTTATGGAAAAATATATACATATTCAGGAAAAGACATCTCTCACCGTTACTCTCAGAGTGGATAATGTATAGGAAAAGATTGACAGTCATTGGAAGAAGCAAAAATGCTGCAGGGATTACCGCCTGTTTCAATTGACATGATTAGTTTGGAAAGCTCATGCCATCTTTTTTGTTCACACTACATTCAGTTTACTCCGGTAAAGAAACTCATTTCGGCTGGTCAATACTACAGTAATGAAATTTAAATGAGAGAGTGCGTAAATTAAGTTTCTCTCTTTTACGCATTCTTTCGCCCTGATTATGAACTCTTTTTGCATCTTATTTGAATGACTGTCTCACTTGTAAAATGAGCGACTTTATCATTTCCCGATGGTAATATTTCGTTTTCACACTTAAATTCTTCATTTGTGCGAGCGTGTGAAAAGTGTGGGAGATAACCTGCGCATCTTCATTATTCATCTTCACTTTTTTTGGTAAGTTGAATAGACCCCAACTATCATTCTACTATATTTGACTGCTCACGTATTATATTAAAAAAAATGATACGGTCATATCAAAATGCCAAAACACTCACTTATGTTGTTTACAGATGCAAAAAATCTCACTTTTGACCGTTCTCTAGAATATTTTGACATTTTGATGGATAGTATTATTTCAGAAATTTAATCTGCGCAATGCCAGAAAACACAACTCACACCAACAAGAAACGTAATGGAGACAACTATAGTAACAGCAAAACTGGCTGTGACGAAATGATATTTGGTCGCATCGACGCAGTTGAAACGAGCAGGAATGTATTCAGGAAATCCATCAGGCAAATCCTGAACGGTACATAATCATCAACCAAGGTGTCCTATTTTTTTATTATAGTTCGATATTGTTTTTTAAAAATGCTATCTATCCCTTTCGTAGAGAGTAAAGAAAAAGTTTACAATTTTATCAAAATAATACCTTTAGGTAGGATTCCAGTAGTCGTTCGTCGTATATTTTTGCGGTCTGAGCTCATGTTATATATTTTCCAAAGTTGAATTATCATAATTCACCATCATGATCGGTCCTTGGGCGCCGAACCATGCGACGAGACAAACACACAACGAGACTATTGAAGGAGTCGAGAATTTGCACCTACTCATGGGCGGCTGAATGACCTGAGAAGCGGAAATGATTATTGTCGTTTTCTACTTTGTTTGATGCATGTAGTGTGCGCTAAGACCGCAATACAAATTGACGTGGTTAAATTACCAATGAAGGAAAGATTTCGTACAATTTCTTGTTATGAATGTCACGTACGAGTGAGTGAGAATTGTCACTTTGAGCCCTGATTTATGGTGAATCCGTCTTTTGAAGGAATACCTGATGGCGGTAGATAACACACAGTGCATACGGCAGAGCATTCAAAGCGAGGCACGATACCCACAGAGACTGAAGGATATTCTCGTTGCATTAGTTTTCCGCTTAACTAACTATCTATAAGAGAAAAAAGAAATTTAACATTTTTCTGAGCGATGTTGACTTACCATAGTAATAAATACAGGTAGGCGAAATAGATGGAACATTGCTCCATCAGTGTAAATACATTGAAGAGGCATGAGAAAGACAGGATCGAGGAGGACTTGCAACACAAAATCGTGCATTTCTGCGACGATCTACAAATAACCTCCAATCACTTTACCTAATTGCCCACAAAACGGTTTATTCTTTCCGAGAAGTTACTGTGCCATTTTGTCGGTTGTGAGTGTATTTTATGACAG
This sequence comes from Pristionchus fissidentatus, assembly GCA_036245785.1. NCBI lineage: Eukaryota > Metazoa > Nematoda > Chromadorea > Rhabditida > Neodiplogasteridae > Pristionchus > Pristionchus fissidentatus. The sequence continues at coordinate 16,454,030 of BTSY01000004.1, forward strand.
CACCTAGATATATCTTATATACATAACATCATTTTCAATTTTCACTCCGTTCCAAAGAAAAGACAAACTAGCTCTTTCTTCTCGTAAGAGGCTTGATATATACTGGACAATATGCACGCGATTCTGGAACATAGATTATGGGAAATTATGGATGAAACTGTACCACAATGCCGATAAGAAATGTCTTGTAGGTTCGTGACATTCGTCCGGAATGAAATATGATTAAGTAGCTTGATAGACAGCTCAGTGCGATCGATACAATTGTAGTCGCGTGCTTGAAAACACCAAAAGCCATTCAGAGAGAGGATGGGACCGGATGCATGTCTAAATATTATAAAACTAAAATGAATAATCGTGTCGAAGTCTAACAATAAGTTAGGGAGTGGGCGACTTCGTAGAAATCCAATGAATCTTCAAAAACTCAAAGGCGGACAAAAAGAGGTCACGATAATCAAATGTCCCGACCAGCCCCTGCTCATTCCTCTTGTAAGGAATCGGGATTTTAAGCCACCGTGAGAAAGAAGGTTCTTTGCGAGAGAGGTAGTACGGGAAATCGGCGAAGAGAGTCAGAGAGAGAGAAATACCAGAAGTGAGTACACCAATGAGTCTAGAGAAAAACATCAATTAGAGTAAAATAATAACAACAATCACGTTCTTCTTACATTAATAAGTGGAATTATTATACCAACGATAGGCGGATTCTGGAATCTGACATAAGATATATCATAAGAAAATTGTGCGACAATTTCCAGAACACAATATTTCTACAAACACTTGTGGAAGCGCCGCTACAGTATACAAGGCGCCCACTTTCGAATTCTATCGCGAACTGAGTCAAGTACTCATTTTCAAAATATATATATTTTTTACTTCCTGCAATTTATTTTTTATTTCTCTTTCGTTACGCGATTGTCTGCTAGCATTCCACTATATCGTCATTATAGGTTCCCGTTGGAGGGCTGGAATATCTTTTTTTGCGAGCGATCCAAACACGAACCTTTCAAACACTGTTCTCTCTAGATGCCGCATGATGCCGTTCTCTAATTTGAATACTATAATAATGTGTCGATTTTGGTACTTGAAACAGAACAGGAGCTAGGGGTGCGCAATGACGCGCAAAGCCTCAGCGTCGAAAATCATGAATTTCAAGTATCGCATTACCACCCATTTTCTTCTATTATATTTATTTTTGTCTTGCTATAGTTGAGGTCTAGGGTTCTTATCACGCCTCTCACGAAAGGTTCGGACCAGCATTGGCACAGGTCCGAATTTCGATGTTGACTTTTTCACACCTTTGGAAGCCATTAGGTCCAACTAAGATCCCTGAGAGTTATTACGGCACCAAAATCATTCCCCGCTTTGAAACTGCTACTGTTAGTTGCCGCCTGCGAACTTTGAGGCCGTTTTTCAATGTTTCAACGCAATTTCTGAAAGAACTTTCTTCTTGGAGCTAGGGCTACTTTCGTATGATCTTTCGACTCACGTTGATTGTTTTGACAAATATTTCTTACTTTGCATAATAATACACTTTTTTGATTCTGCCAAAATCTGTTCGAAAGTCCTTATTTTTTATTCTTTAGAAGTATGTACAAGGTCATAAGGATTCGAATGATATGTCTATGCTCCCCCAACTCGAGAGTTGGCACTGTATTTCATAGCAAAAACCGTTATATTTTACCGTGTTCATCATTATAAGCATCGGACACCGCTTCATTAGAAGGAAATGAGAGCTTTGAATGTGCGAGAACAGTAGAATGCCCGGTCATTCTTCACATCAAGTTCCGGCGACTCGGTGCGAAATGCCTAAAGTTTCAATAAATTTCACTATTTCTAATGAAATACAGTGCCAACTCCCGAGTTGGGCGAGCATAGACATATCATTCGAATCCTCATGACGTTGTACATACTTCTAAAGAATAAAAAATAAGGACTTTCGAACGGATTTTTGTAAAATCAAAAAAGTTTATTATTATGCAAATTAAGAGATATTTGTCAAAACAATCAACGTGAGTCGAAAGATCATACGAAAGTAGCCCTAGCTCCAAGAAGAAAGTTCTTTCAGAAATTGCGTTGAAACATTGAAAAACGGCCTCAAAGTTCGCAGGCTGCAACTAACAGTAGCAGTTTCAAAGCGGGGAATGATTTTGGTGCCGTAATAACTCTCAGGGATCTTAGTTGGACCTAATGGCTTCCAAAAGTGTGAAAAAGTCAACATCGAAATTCGGACCTGTGCCAGAATTATGTCATTCTGTGTCGAGCCTCTCGTGAGAGGCGTGTTATATTTTTTATATAATGGGTAGTGTCGACATCACACTTTACCTCGATATTGTTCATGCTCATTCGCGTTCAACCGCCAACGAGAATTTTGTAAAGAGATGTGTTTTCAAAAAAATTATAAATTTTCATACCATTTTCATTGTTTCTCAAGGGTTTGTGGAGCTGTTAAGGAGCACGAGTATATTGATTTGTGGATACATAAAGTGAGAAGCTGCTCCGAATTGAAAAGATATTAACGAAAACCGCGCTTTTTCATTGTTAGAAAATATTTATCAGCTTCAGCGCTGCATGTTCTTCCAAGATCTACTAGCACAGGACTCTTAGGAAGGCTTCCTAAGTTAGTCGGGAAACGTAGTTGAACAAAATGTACATAAACTGACAAAATATCACACGTATTCGAAAATGTATTCCTGTAATGTTGTATGAATATTATTTCAAGTACCATTGCTTGCACATACTGCATTAGTATTGGGTACTCGATTTATACATAAAACATATGGAAAGAAAAATTAATTTCATGAAGAATTCTCGAAATTTCATTTCGAGTTATGAATTTGACACAGATCTGACACATGGAACTCGCCAAACCCCGCCCACTTTCATGTGTTTTTGCAACTCATTTTCGAAGACGTTTTGCCACTTTGGTTTATTTTATTGACTATTTTAATTTTAATTAGTCGAATCAGCACAATTAAAAGTATCATTCACGAGAAAGCTAGACTTTTACGTTCGATTTCGTTGTATGCGCTGCGGTCCCTACATGTGTCCATGCTGAATAATCGGAACGTTTTATTCAAATTTTGTTTTTTTTCTTTTTTTTCAATTTTGAGTTATTTATTTACATTTTTCGCCTATATTTGTTCGCCACACAGTATCATGAATCTTAAGAAAATAGTGAAGAAACAAAATGTGGTGTAGAACCTGCCCGGGAAGTTTGAAAATGGTTATTTGAGGTATGATTTTCTCTTACCACGAATGTTAGCGTACTGTATCTAGTGTTCCCCCAGTATCTAGAGGAATCCACTGAAGCGATTCCGCAAGAATGGGGCGAGCTAAGTTGGCCATCGGCCCACTTGGCTCAGAGGTAAGTTTCTACAGTGTTAATCTAGGGGACGGGGGTTCGACCCCCACCCCGTGGAACTTCTCTTGCTCATTTTTGGGGAGACTGTCTTTGTTTCACTAGTCAACCACACTCTTTCGCGGCGTACGGTAGAAAGGCACACCACGCGTGCATGGAGTGCATTTTCTTCAATGCATTGGCCATGATACTGTGGCCATGTTGTATCCGTTATGTCCAACTTGGTCCCCAGTCCCGGTGTGTCCAATGTTGCCTCTCAGGCCATGTCTCCTCGTCGTTCAAGTCCAAATGAATCCGCAGCCGATGACGTCCATCCATCCCGATGCGGGCGTTCCCTTCGAGTGATGAAGTAGTACGGTAGTCGAAGAGATGGATACGGTAGGCAATAGTGTTTACGGTATATCGAGTATCGTCTTTGATAATGTTTTTTCGCAACGTATTGCCGAAAGTATACGCCCCTTTTTTGTTACTCTTCACAGTTGTTTCCCTGTTGTCCGTTGATGCATGTTGAGTAACCCACCGATGAATAGAAGCTCCACGGTATCCATCGTGTTTACCTTATCCCTCAACGAATCCCCCTCTCCGCCCCCACACCCCCACACTTTTCCCTCTCCGCAATTTGCGTGTTCTCTCGCCACTGTCTAACCTCATTCAGAAATCGTTCATGTGTCCATGCTGAATAATCGGAACGTTTTATTCAAATTTTGTTTTTTTTCTTTTTTTTCAACACTAGTCATCACGTTGTGTCAAGAATTGACTTTATTATTGACTGATGTGGGTTACTGTAGATTAAACGCTGCCGATTAGCTAGGTCACCATCATTCGTCCCATGACTACCATTATTATTTTTATTGCATTGTAAAGCCTGTGTTCGTATTCAATACTGCATAATAATGTCGATTCCCACGAATTTCATTGTTGTTTCTTGTAAATATTTCGGTATTATTATTTACGCGAAAGAATAAATGAAATTAAATCATCTCGTCAATTAATAAATTGTAAAACAAATAGCAAAAATTGAAAATATACGAGTATAAGTAACAGAAACAAAAATGTAAACAAGCTCATGACGTAGATGGACGATTTCTGAAGAGAACTTGGCCAAGTAATTGGCCAAGTTCTGAACGATGTGAGTGAAAACTTGGCCAAGTATTTGGCCAAGTTTTGACAGATTATACAGCCCCCAGCGTAGGATGTATTTCTATGATAAGCATGTCTAGGATAGTAGTATCAATGTTTTCTCGGACTACATCAAACACATCAACTTGCAATCTCTACGATAGATACATATCTATCCCATTAAATGTTATCAACTCATTTTGCAACTTCTCTCAGCTAATCTGATTGTGAGAACATCTTCTTTGACTATCCATGTGACATCGTACTTCATGTATGCCGTTATTTTCACTTAGCCTCAAATTTCTATTACTATCTTCTCTGTAAATTACACGATAAACATTATTATTATTAAGCCGGTTTTGAACGGCCGCGTGTGCTGAATCAGAGGCTTTGAAATAACATCCTATCGTTCCTGTGAAGAGGATTGTCGTCCTTTGCGAATCGAAATATCTATTCCATTGAAGAGTTCTTCTTCTTACGACGACTGGAACAAGATCTTCATTGACTCAGATGTGATTATACTTCTATTGGAGCCGGCTTGCACGCCATTTCCATGCAGGGTCTTGAGCGAGAGGAGGAGAGTGGAGAGACCTCGGAGAAAGTACCGGAAGAGTCACCACCCCGTGAGCTCTAAAAGAAGCGACTGACGAATCCAGGGAATGACCCCTACAAAGACAAGCGCGTATCTCTGATCTACACACTTCGATCGTTGATCTACACTACCAGCTATCGCGTCTGTCCAAATTCGACTACGTGACAAATGGAATTTGATCTCTCCATCGAGACTAGTCATTTTTCCCTTTCTGTTCGTCGTTGTTGAAAAATAGATTTATATGAGCTCTGGCAAAGCATAGCAATTGTGATTGATTGAGCAGTAAAGCATAATAAATACTAAACGTCAACAAACTTTGTTTGTCTAGCATAATATAACATTATGGAAGAGGTCGTTTCCCGTTTCCCTTTCCTAACATCACCGTCTTGCCATTTCAATTAGGAACCTATTTCTATTTAGCTACACGCGTGGATCGGGAAGTTCGGAATCAGGACCGACCTTCCCGAACCATTTCTCTTCCTGGCTCGGTTCCAACTCTTGGTTTCACAAAGCAAATGGTACCCATTTGGGTGTCTCTTCTTACGACGACTGGAACAAGATCTGTATTGACTCAGTTGATTATGGAAGACGTCTATTCCTTTCACGAACCATTTGTGCTACAAGAATCGGATTCAACTATCGGCTTTGCGAGCCCAATGGTCTCCAGTGTTTGAAACAGTTGGGGCTCCTCGTGATATTTCTCTATCCCTCATCTCTCTCGTGTACAACTTCCAGTCAAACATGTTAGGCCGAAACTAAATGACCATAAGCACATTTAAAAAATGACCATAAGCACATTTTTCGAAACTGAATGACCATAAGCACATTTTACAACATAATTTAGGAAAAAAAATGGTCAGAAAAGCTCGAGCAGATATTTATAAAATCTTAAGTCGTCGTAATTATTTGGCAACATGATGGATGACTTCATGCACTCCTTTTTCTTGAGAGGCCACCGCGTGAAGATGAAATGATCCCGAACTGATCGGCGTCCTAATTGTTAACTGAAACATACGAACAGTTTTTTTCCTGTAAATAAGTAAATTACTCCCAAGTTCGAAACATTAAACAAAAAAAAATTGTTCGTGCATGCCAGGTCAAGGGGTACACTTATTGTAAGTGTACATTGGATTAGGAGTACCATAGCCTATGCTACTCCTAACAGTGTACCTATGCAAGTGTACCTGTGCTGCATAGGCGTTCAAAATCGTCGCTCGGTAGCCTTGATTTTTTGGATTCGTAGACTTCTTTCTTTCCCTGTGAGATGAATTGAAGGCTGTCATACCTTGTCAATTATCGCTCTTCGATATGGCTTCGTGCTCAAAATAAGCGTCAATGAGTGTGTTATCGAGTGCAATCCAACTATCTTGTAAAATATCGACACGAGAACTGCAATTTTTAAATATTAAATATAAATATATTATTAAATATAAATATATTATGGTTCTAATATCTTCATTAGCATATCATGTTAAATTTATAAATTTGTGAAATATGAATGCGATTATAATGATAGAATTACACTTGCCGTTACTGTCAGAGAGAATAGCGTATATGTAGAGCAGTGCTGCATTCGGTAGGAGTAAAGTTGCTGAGGGGATAGACGCCTATTTCAATTGACGAGATTAGACAAATTGGGAACGACCCATTGGAGACATAATTTTATTCACACAATATGATGATTATTCCGGCGAAGAAATTAGTTCGACGTCTGCATAATTCTACCGAGTTTTGAGTGAGAGAGTGTGTAAAATGGGGAGAAACTTTCTCACTGTGACGCACTCTTTCGCCTTGAAATCTTATAAAATCTGCTTGGAAAGGCTGACTCACTTGCAATATAAGCGATTTTATCATTTGCCGATGGTAATATTTCATTTTCGCACTAAGATTCTTCATTTGAGCGAGCGTGTGAAGAGTGTGAGCAACAACCTGCGCGACTTCACTATTCATTTACAATTTCAAAATTATATTGTGCTCTAAAACAGAGACTCACGCCGAAAAGGAAGGTAAAGGAGAGAACGATAATGAAACCATAACTGCACATAACCAACGCAAATTTCTTCGCATCAACGCAGTTGAAACGATCAGGAATGTATTCAGGAAATCCATTTGGCAAATCCTTAACAGCTCTTGATCAAATCACGCGAATACAATTCGATAGTGCTGTTAAAAAGCTTTTGCTCGCTGCTAAACCCTTCCGTATATGCTAAACCCTAAACAAATGTATAGGCTACCGTCAAAGTACCTTCAGATAGGATTCCAGTAGTCTCTCATCGTACACTTTAGCGAGCTGAACTCATTTGATTTTTCAAAGTTGAACTAGCAAAATTGACCCTCATGAGTGGTCCTTGGGCTCCGAACCAAGTGACCAGAGCCACACACAAGGAGATTATTGAAGGAATTGAGAATTTGTACTTACTCGTGGGTGGCAAAATCACCTGAGGAGCAAAATGATTACTATTGTTTCGAAATTTTGTTTGATTTATTTTATTTTATTTGATACATCCACGAAGGGTGTGAAAGGAAAAAAAACGATATAGTGTGCACCAAGACCATGCAAATTGACGTGGTTAAACTACATGTCAGTTAAAGATTTCTTAGAAATATCGTACGCCAAGAACACTTTGTACAAAGGTGCGACACGGTGTCGCACAGTGCGACACTTTTTCGCACCTTTTTCGCACTTTTCAGTTTCCGTTGAAATTCACCTCGAAATAACATAATTTTATGGTGTCGCTTGTTTGCGATCGATTCATATCTAAATTTGCTACTTCTCTGGTAAAATAAAATTTCAAAATAATATTAAATAAACTTTTAAATGCTATTAAAAGAAAAATTTAAAAATTCAATCAGTTTTCAATCGCGAGCAAGGATACGGTAGGTGCAATGGTGCGATGTGTACTCTCCACTTTGATGTTCCGCCCGTCTATCACTCTCTTCTGAGCTACCTGTAATAATTTTCCTGTGATTATTGATCTATTTTCGGCATTCTCACTGTCCATTGCATCGATCACAGCTTCGTTTTCGACTATGACAGCCAACTAGCCATGATAGCACAAGTTTCTCGGTGTTTGAATCAAAATGTCATGCTTAGCATCCAATTTTCGCAAACTTAGAAATATTACAGTTTGAATAATGGTTCACAAGGCACAAATTTGGCTTTCTCCGAAAATCGATGTAAGAAAACAATTATTTTGTAAAACATGTGTATTAACATATCACCTTGTTTATTGTGAAGGTAAAAATTAACAAGTGTGAAAATTGGTGCAATTTTTAGATTGAAACCTCTTATATGATAATTCTTCTATCCAATGCAGATCACTATTTAAAAAAAATATCTTGGTAAGGATTATATGCTATATATTGCAACAGTCGCGGCTTTTCGGTATGTGTCATACGGTATCATGTGTTTGTGTTGAGATTACGGTAGTTTGTCTTCGTCTTGATTTCAACTGATTTGCTTTATTATGGATATTTTCTATTCTAATTTTATTATGTCGTCAGTCCTACCGAATGTCAATATCTATATTTTTAAATAGACACGGTATACATGCTAAGCATGATATTTTGATTCAAACACCGAGAAACTTGTGCTATCATGGCTAGTTGGCTGTCATAGTCGAAAACGAAGCTGTGATCGATGCAATGGACAGTGAGAATGCCGAAAATAGATCAATAATCACAGGAAAATTATTACAGGTAGCTCAGAAGAGAGTGATAGACGGGCGGAACATCAAAGTGGAGAGTACACATCGCACCATTGCACCTACCGTATCCTTGCTCGCTATTGAAAACTGATTGAATTTTTAAATTTTTCTTTTAATAGCATTTAAAAGTTTATTTAATATTATTTTGAAATTTTATTTTACCAGAGAAGTAGCAAATTTAGATATGAATCGATCGCAAACAAGCGACACCATAAAATTATGTTATTTCGAGGTGAATTTCAACGGAAACTGAAAAGTGCGAAAAAGGTGCGAAAAAGTGTCGCACTGTGCGACACCGTGTCGCACCTTTGTACAAAGTGTTCTTGGCGTACGATACTTGTTATGAATGTCACGTACAAGTTTGTGAGCATTGTCACTATGGGCATTGATTGTAGTGATTTTTCTCAGAATGGAAATACCTGATAACGGTAGATAACACACAGTGCATACGGTAGAGCATTCAAAGCGAGGCACGATATCCACAGAGACTGAAACAAAAGAATACGCCCGAAGAGTTTTTGTCTCTAATTTTGTTCCCGTTGTTCCCATTTTTGTTCCTGTTGTTCGTAGGAACCCTCGGCGCATAGTTCCCAGGAACAACGGGAACATTTTTAGGAACAAAAATTTTTTTTGAGCGAATCATAATAATTATCAATTTAGCAACGAATTACAACAAAAAAAATGAACTGACCATTGAGTTGATTGCAGATACGCGGAAGAGATGGAACAATGCCCCATCGGTGTAAATACATTGAAGAGGCATGAGAAAAGCGGGATCGACAAGGACTTGCAACACAAAATCGTGCATTTCTGCGACAATCTGCAATCACTTTACCTACCCACAATCACTGCTCGTGCGGTATAACTATTTCAGCGAGAAGACATAAAATAAGCTAACGCGGTGCATAACCTCGCGGAACCTCTCTGTTTTTGTGATTGATTTTCATTTCTGCTAATGCAATAAAAGCAAAATTAGTGTTTACAAATGTTTTTAGAATGTGCAAATAAGGGTGGGAGTCGAACTCGCGCCCTATGAGTGGCAACCTTGGGCGGTTACCCACCACCAGGACAGTTGAAAGTTTAACTTGAAACTTTAACTTGAAACTTGAAACTTGAAACTTGAAGTTTAAAAAGTTCAACTTGAAACTGTTGCTGAAAGTTCTCCTTGCATCTCGCGTGAAAATCTAGCTCGCTTCAGAGGAGGACGTAGCAGATTTTGAAAGCATATTTGAAATCAGCGCAGTCGGTTTGGTAAAACCTCAAATTTTGGTGGGAATCGGCATATGTGTCTTCAGACACTTCCCATGTATCTTCTTCTAGTGTTTTGGTGAACATTTACATGCGTTTATAAACACACGTTCTCTTTGCGTGTCCTCCATTTTGGTTATATTCTTCTCTATTTTGTCTTGTTTGCCTGGCAAGAGTGCACAAACGCCAAAATAACAAAGAACAGTGTCTAAATAAAAGAAATACAAAAAGTGTTGAAACACACATCATTGTTCACTAAACACTACTGTACTACTGGCGGCACACTACGCACTACGAAATTCACACTTCCTGATATATATTTTTCTTAGTTATAAAACTAATCTTCTCAAATTTTCACAAATACTTAGTATTCCAGGTTTTGGACGATTTCGTTGAGAACCAGCAATTAGACAGCCTGCCCGCATTTTTTCGGGAAAGCCCCGGAAAATCACGGAACTGGTGCAGTTTCTTTAGTTTTGATTCGTACGCAAAACGGTTTACTCCCCCCCGAAATGTTATCTAGCCTCTATAGAATATTACGACTCTCACGACAGGAGCTGGCAATGTGAACTGAGCCTGAAAATGAGGTCTTGTGGGTACTTTCTGCGCCCGCAGCCTCCCGGAGTCTCAGAGGCCGAATATTATTTTGAGGCTGGGTGAACCGGATCCGATCGATCCTAGGGTGTCTAACTTTGATTTTATCGGTTGTGAGTGGATTTTTACGATATCATAAAACCCTAGATAAACTCATTTTCAAGTTTTCTAGGAAATTGTGGACGAAAGTATACCACAATGCCGATGAGAAATGTCTTGTAAGTTCGTGACATTCGTCCGGAATGAAATATGATTAAGTAGATTGATAGACAGCTCAGCGCGATCGATACAAGAGCAGTCGTATGCTTGAAAACATGAAAAGCCGTTTGGAGCGAGGATGGAATTGGATGCATGCCTGAATATAAGAAAAATATTATTTAAAAAATTACACGCTCGATGTCACAGTCTGAGTTGGGGAGTGTACGACTTCGTAGTAATTCGTAGTGGGCGTGAGGGACGCCCGTTCGGTTTTGGTATTCCGGAATTTAGAGCGAAAGATATGAAAGTAAGAGCGGTTGATAAGAAGAAGAGAATCAGAAAAAAGAGGCTACCAGTGGGTACGGAAAACACCGAACCAGCATCTGTAGTGGGCGTAAAAATGAATCAGTATGACAATCAGTAGTACTCTTTGTGAGATTATAGAATGGAAAATTGATGGAAATGTCAGACTACCGGAAAGTGAATGCAATGTGTTTCTAGCAATACCGCAATTACTGTCGTATAATGATAAAATAAGAGGTCACAATCATTCCATTATCGTATTATTAAACGAATGCTATGTGGATTCTAGTAACTGATATAAAATATACCGTAACATGCAAGAAAGTCGTACATCTATATTCAGACTACAATAATTTTATTTACACTACAATAATTACTGCGGTCTTTAATCTGCAATCATGTCTCTTTCTCGTGGCAGTTAAGCGATTCTACACGGCATTCTACATGGGGTGAGGAAGAGAGGTAGATCAGTGAGAGAGTGCCTCTCGTCAGGTCTAATCGATAGAGCGATAGACGGGAGGGAATGAGAGGGTTTGCATGCTGGCAGTTTGCCACACGTAACAGGGCGAACCCGGATTTCCACACGGAAATATTCCAAATAAATGGCGCCAAAACGCCGTGATTCTGCACACGAAGCACGAGAAGAAGCGCGGCATTTCGGACGTCCGTTGGCAGTCGCTCCTCACCGATACGCTACATCAAACGGGCGAAGAATCTGGACACGTTGGACGACAGATTGTCAACCACAATCATTGATACGTTCCCCCTCCCGATCTGCGCATACCACCAGGAATGCCGCCAGTGAGGCGGAAGGAGTCGATCGTGGAATATGAGGAGATACCCTACAGTATTCAAGGATGTATTACCCAAGGGTCTTCGAAGCGACAGTCCTATCCACATTGAACTACGTACGCTCGTGATAGAGATGAATGAAGGAATTGTGATCCACACGGCAACGGCCGATGAATATGCATCTTCCAAATACCTAAGTAAGTTTAATTAGTTTACATAACCAAATCATACGACAATACCATTTTGGATCTTGATTAGAGATGCCAGAGGAAGAGTGAGAGGAAGGCCTTCCTTTCTCTCGCCCTTGTGATTATGATAATGCGTTTTTGGAAAGGAAGAGTAGGGAAAAGGGATTAACTCTTCCGGAAGAGTAGAGGTCTTCCGGAAGAGTTGTCAATTGTAAATGAAATATATAACTTCTCTGAGACGTAATTTTCAACAAATAGGCATGTAATTAGCATATAAGCCCATTATGCAATGTTTCTGCGTGGAGACTGTACATGTTTCGTCTCATTCTAAATGATTTTATTCCTATTGTCATGACAGAGAAAGCGTGATTGAGAAGATGAAGATGTCCTGCCTACTCGATAGAATCTTCCATGAGTCAACTGGACACTTTCCCAGTGTTTTTCCCTCTTTTCAAGCCCTTCTACATTAGTAGTGAGAGTCTGACAATGACTTTATATCGCGACATCCAAAGAATCAGCTCAAATCAAATAGGAACACCTCGCTGTGGGCTTCTATTTTATTTAACAGCGTGAAAAATATTTCTGAGTTTGATTTTACTGGTTTCAATAACCAACTCTTCCGGAAGAGCTCTACTCTTCCGGAAGAGTAGAGGTCTTCCGGAAGAGTTAATCCCAATTTACATCTTGGCGAGGTCTGCCTTTGTCCAAAAACTCTTCCTCTGGCATCTCTAATCTTGATTGACTCTGACAAGTGTGGAAGACTTGTATCATAGATGAATATGATCAACGAGTGTTGTACGGGATGCGGAAGTCCTGAGAGCTTGTTACACAACGCTCTATTCCACGCAGTCCAACGCTTTCTTTTGATCGACGAATCGGAGGTAGCGATGATCTTTGATGAAAAGTGAGGATTTGAAAGAAGAAGCAAAGAGTGCGGATTTTTACAATGCTCTTTCACTGAAAAGTTATAATTAATCTGTTCCCCTTTCGACTCTGTCTCGAACGCATTGCACATCTTGAGGAGAGAGGAAGAAATGAATGGTTCATTGTTGTCCCTCTTCGTCTCGCAATGAAGCTAAAAGGGAGCATTACACCCTGTTCGGTACAACTGAGAACGATGAACAAAGTTTCGCCGGCTCGAACAATAACTGGATAGACAATAGCTGAGTAATAAACAGAATGCAATAACACTTTTATAAATATTAAGACTTATTCGGCTAAACGACAAATCAACATGTTGTTTCGTGCCAAGGCGAATATTCAGATTTGTTTTGCAGAACATATTGCTTTCATAAAGACCGCTTTCGTAAGGTCGCAGTATTTCTTGCATTACTTTTTTGCCTTCCCCTTCAACGAATTTAGTAGCCTCTGACTTTCGCTCTGTTCTGCTTTGCTTCGAAAGGACAATTTCGGTTTTGCCAATTCCGTGGCGCGGATCGTCGAAATTTGGCACTACCCAGTTTTGGCTGCGTCTATCACCGAGAGAGACAAGGCGAAGGCGAGAGATCGCCAGACGATCAGAGTGAAGCTGCTTTTTCTACTCGATCATTCGGAGCTTCTCTCCTTCTTACTCATTAGAACAGCGCCATTCGCACGCTAATGTGATGAGATTGCAGAGAAAGAAACAGAAACTCTCTTTTTCTCCCTTGCCAAAGTAAGAAAAAGAGGGGGAGAGGAGTAAAACTGTAATGGGATAGTGTGCACTGCCCAGTGTTCCGTACTATAAAAGACCGTCCGGCCAAGGTTAGAGCACGCCGGTTTCACCGTTCGCCAACCAAAGTAAGCAACTTGATCTACTATTGTAGATACCGTAGGCTGATAGTCCAGATACCCTAGTCTTGATACCTCCGTATACTAGCTGTTGTAGCTTTTTCACAATCAATAGTTCCTTACATCTTTCTGAAATCGTGCGTTGATTCTCTTCTAGGTTGTCCTAACTGTCTCTCATCTTTTTTTCTAATCTATTTCCATTTCAGAATGTCGTGGTTGGTAGGAGTCGCCTCTTCTGGTTCTCTCGTCTTCGTTGCCATCTCCGTTCTCTACATGGGATCGCTCGTTTCCGAGCTCCAGAGCCTCCAGTCGGAGGTCTCCGAGAACATGGACGAGTTCAAGGTGGGTTCTTGGTTCCCTTTGGTTCCAGACTTGATACTCAGCTCCTGGTTCTTGGTTCCTAACTGGTTCATCGTTCAGGTCATGGCTGAGGACACCTGGTCCCGTCTCGTCAAGATGCACATCAACCCCACTGGATCTTCCGATGCTGCTCCCACTTTCGCCACCCTTCTCGGCCGCAACAAGCGTCAGGCCAACTCTCAGTGCAACTGCGGACCCTCGTCTCGTGGATGCCCCGCTGGACCTCCCGGACCTCCTGGAGCCCCCGGAGAGAGAGGACAGGACGGAAAGAACGGAGAGCCCGGAAGACAGGGAGCCAACGGAATCGCCCTTGCCGTCACTTTCGATACCCCCGGAGGATGTGTCAAGTGCCCTCCCGGACCCCCCGGACCCGATGGAGAGCCCGGACACCAGGGACCCGCCGGACAGCCCGGAGCCCCCGGATCTGCTGGACCCGCCGGAAACCCCGGAAGACCCGGATCCGATGGACAGCCCGGTAACAACGGACCCCGCGGACACGATGGAAAGAACGGAGCCCCCGGAGCCGCTGGACAGCCCGGAGTCGAGTACACTCCTGGACCCGCAGGAAGACCCGGAGCCGCCGGAAGACCCGGACCCAAGGGACCCGCTGGACAGCCCGGACAGGACGGAGCCCCCGGAAACGACGGAAGACCCGGAGCCGACGGACAGCCCGGCCAGCCCGGTAGACAGGGAGGAGACGGACAGCCTGGAGAGGCTGGATCCGATGGACTTCCCGGCTCAGATGCCGCCTACTGCCCCTGCCCCGCCCGCACTTCGGAGATCTCCGAGGCTGTCGAGTCGCCCACTCTTCAGCAGCACTACGAGCAACCCGCTGCACCCAACACTTACACCAAGAACTACCAGGGATACAGAAGAGCCGCCAAGCGCGCATAAGCGTATTTTCCTATTCTCATACAAAAGTAATGTCTCTCAGAGACAATTTCGCACGATAAACACATTTCACCTATCCCCATTTGCTGTTGAGAACATGCATAACAGATAAAGATAAAAAGATAAAGTCGCTATCAAGCGATTAGCCGCCAGCGACAAGGTTTGTTGCTGACGAGGACTATATCTCCCCGCTATCGGAGATAAGATATCTGGACAATCCCGCAGACAGATATCACGTAGGGCTTTTTTCTCCTATGCGAAAACTTATTCGAGACCAGTAGCTGGTACATGAGCATTCTGATTTGCATGTAGGAACTCCCCCTGAAGCGGGTAATAGATTAGGCACACTCACTTATCACTCTAACCGCTGTCAGCATCTCGCGCCACTTGTCTCATACCGTATTCTACTAGGCCCATTTGGTCTGCCTCTCTCACTTTTGCGTGTTCTCTCGTCGCTCTCCTCTCTCTGGTCTCTCTCCACTTTCCCCAGTCTCTCGGCCATCTGCCATTGTAGGGGGGTCTCGCGTGTAGGATAGTGACACCATCCATCAGAATGGGAGAGGCACTGGGAAGGTGATGGAGACAGAATGAGAGATGAACTACAATCTGCTGCTTTTCACAACCCATGAAAACACTATCTTGAACGAATTCCATTTTCGGTCCAATGCCCCAGGAAAAAGGTTCACATTCAGTGTCAAGAAAAGTGTCAACGAGAGATGGGAAAGAGACGACCATATCGCTTTTGTACTCGCCCCTGACTATTTTACCATTTATTTGCATACCTGCAGGTTTGAAGAGGCGGTGAAACGAAGTGGTTTTCCTCCTTCTGGTTTATACCGTACTTTTTAATGCCATCACTTTGTTGAGAGAGGATTCAACTAGGAGAAAAACTTGTCGAAATTTACAATCAGAATCCAAAAAAAGCGAGGAGAATATAGCGCAAAAGCTGTAGCAATCGACTATCAACCCATATGATTGTCATATGACTGCTTTTTCCCCTGCAAAGCTCGTTTTCTGCACATTCAAGTAAATCGTGACCGTTCTCCGAACAGTAACTACGTGTGTTTTTGTCCACGGATCGTCTCTCAAACTCGCTTCTGATCGTCACTCCGAAATGCATGGCTCCTCTTACTATCTCTCCCTCTCGACTACCAGGTCGACACCTTCAGAAGCCCCTCTCCCCCCCCTTCCCGCACTCTCTCTCCTCTCCCCACCTCGTTTCGCATGCATGGGATATGCTGACAGATGCTTAGATGCGGGAGAAACCAGACTCCGCCCCCTTCCTTCCTACCGTACTTCACTGGTTGCGGATTCAGTTCGTGTTCCAGTCAGCTGTTGAGATGGTGGCTCCATTGAGTGCCATTGGGCAAGTGATCGAATCGATTGGAATGGATGACCATGACTTCGATCGGGTGAGTTTCACACACTTTATTATTTCTTTTTCATTCATTGGAGATCAGTAATCCTTTGAGTCCGGTCATTACAAATATTAGATCATTACAAACATCGGTCATTACAAATATTTGATCATTACAAACATCAAGGGAATGTTTGCAATGAAATTTTGATGCCAGCTAAAAGAAGTTCATGAATCATGATTAAAAAATTTAAATATTATTTGCACCCATAGTCTTGTGAATTCAGAAGCCCTTCTGCTGCCGTCGATGTTCACTTTCAATAAGAGATCGATACGTACTCAAGGTATACAAATTAGCAAATCGTTCTAGCAATAGAAAACTACGTTCTGATACCGAGAATATTATTCGTAAGGAACACATAAATCGGCAACATGCATGATTCCAGGCCTATAGAGAGTGTACGAAAACAAAAAAATCTCAATTGTATATTATCGCGCCCCTGGCATTGACATGAGGCCGACGAGCAGTGTTTTAAAAATTGAATCTTTTACAATAACTCTAGCTAGTTCGAATATTGTAGAATATTCCCAGTGAAATATCTTCTGCTTTTCCCCCTAGCTAGTTCACAAATGAATCATGTTCTTTAGATCGGGAAGTCTTCCTATCACGAGTCGTGTGTCCGCTGTGCAAGTTGTGACCTTCCACTGGAGGAGAAATGCTTCGAGAAGAATGGACTGCTTTTCTGTGAAGAACACTACTACAAGTACCTTTCACTCTTCGCTTATCGTGTGTCACGATAATTCTTCATATATTTATTTGATACTCCCGCAAAGAGCGTGACGGAAATTAATGAAACGAGGAAGGATAAACGAATATCTAAATGTAGGGTAGGGAAAGTGGGGGGAATAGAGAAGCAGGGGCCAGGTTGGTGAATGAACTGCTGGCATAAAGTTTCCGTTGTATTTAATAATCACAAAAAACGAGGGTAAAACAATGCATATTTTAGGGAGTGCGGTGCGTTTCGTTGTGGGGGCTGCAACGAGGGAGTGTCGCCGCGAGAGCTCGTCTATCGACTATCTGTGAGTGTCATACTTATCGTCGTGTTCTATAGAAGCGTTGCACTTTATTGCTTTTTTATTCATTTATTTTATGGAATAAATTTCAAAAAAATGGTGTTTTTTCAGAATGGTCTGGTCTTCCACGTCGCTTGCCATCGCTGCACATTCTGTGCACTTCAACTCACTCCCGGTAAGGCGCAATTATCGATTGGTTGTCTGATCATTGATTATCGACTGATTACCGTATTTTCAGGCGAGCGAATCTGCGTCGACCCAATCACGGGCACAATTTCCTGCTCATGTCACTATCCCGACCCGTCAACCATGGAAATGAGCGATCCCGGTATGTCCCAGTGTAAAAGTAAAAAGGTAAAGTAAAAGGTAAAGTTGTTCCATGTAAAGCGATTTTACAGTAGCAAGCTACCACGCTAGATGGGGCAAGCCGGTAAGACAGCTGCAACGTGGGATTACGTAGCGTGTGTGTTCTCTAAAAAAGTCACTAGGATCAGGACACCAAGTGAACATGTTGACTTACCGTAAGTGAAATGCCACTAAAAATAAGATACTTTTTTCGTACAGGTAAGTGAACATGCTCACATAGTATCCTAATCCTAGTGTTTTTTCTTAGTTTGCTGCAAAATGCACAAGTCGAACGACGCTCAGATATTGAACAATTGATACAATCCACTAAACTGCGTTTTGTGATGGTTAAAATTTTGCTAATAAAACTGGCTAAATGCATGACAATTGCAGGTGTTCTCCTTCCTCCTCCTGATGATTTCCTCTCTCCGTGTTCTTCCTCGATGCCTCCTCCCTCTCTTCCCTCCATCCCCGATTGTCTGCCGGGCCCGTCCACCGATGACAACCAGCAGTACATGCCCATCGACTACTGTGAGATCACTTCCTCAAGTTCAGACACAAATGCGGAGATAGAACTGGATATTTGCAATGAAAGTAGTGAAAAAAAATTCTAACGTCCCTTCTTTTGCCAATGTGAAAAAGCAGATTGAATTAATAACTAAAAAATTGAATGGTCTCATTTTGCAGCAGCGATCAAGCAGGAATTTCCCTCTTTCTTCTCTTCATTCGAGGCATTTTCTGAGTACGACGATGATAATAAAATGTTGAAGAGAAGAGGACCGAGAACGACGATTAAGCAGAATCAAGTGAGACTGCGTGGGATATAATCTATTGAAAGGGGCTTGGAATGACAGAGCGTGTAAAATCGAGAACGACTTTTTCTCACTTAGGCCCTTTCTGTAGGTTTGGAATCATGATTGACACACGAGATAGAAGAACGGATTCAATTTCGCACTGTGATGCAATGTTTCAGAAATTGCAAATACATAATGTATGGACTAACAGTCTTTTGTGTTCAGTAGCATCTAATTGTTTCTCAGTGTGTGCATCAAGCCCGTTTGAGCATAAAATCGAGAGAAAAATTGATAACGTGCAGAAAGGTGAAGAAAGAGCCCGCTCATCATCGAACCGAAATCTATTGTGCCAACTGAAACACCTCTCATTCCATAGTGCATCTCCTATTCAATCACTTGATTATTTGTTCAACATTCAACGCAAAAATTTCAGTTGGACGTGCTAAATCGAATCTTCTCGACGACTCCAAAACCATCGAAACACGCGAGAGCAAAACTCGCGTTGGAGACGGGATTGAGCATGAGAGTCATACAGGTTAAAGTGATCTACTGATCCATTGATTTATTAAAATTTTGAATTAACTGAATAATTCAATAAATTCAATCGATTATGAAACGTTTAGTATTTTTGCAATTCTCGAGCAACTTTTTTTGCATCTCCTCTTAGCGAGGTGATTGGGCTGGGCATGGACAGGGAGAATAAATAACTGATGAATTCATTGCAGGTTTGGTTCCAAAATCGGCGGTCGAAGGAGCGACGTCTCAAGCATTTGTGCAACTATCTCAGACACTACGAACAACGAGGAATGATGCCCGGCATGCCCGCAGGCATTCCTGGATTCCCTGCAGGAGAAGGAGCGGTTGTCGATCCGAATTGTGAGTTTTGAAGTTTATAACAAAGAAGAATCAATAACCGTGGGAACATAAATGACTTAGATTTATGTAATTCACAAATCGCGAAATCGCTATTTTGCGAAACATCTGAGCTACTTCTGTTCAGCAGTTCTCTCGATGGAAGGTGTGGACAAAATACGGGAGAACGCGAGTTTCTACGCGGATCTCGACATGTTTGACGAGGAGGATGAGGATTCAAATTGAAAGAAACCGAATTTTGTGATAAATCTGTTTCTTGAATTGCAGTTGTAAAGTGTAATAATGGGGTCCAACTGTTTCTACAAAAAAAATCCAGCAGTTCGCGATAAAAATGGTGCGTCGTCTTCTTTCTTTCGTATTATCACACCTGTCGAGTGAGTGTAACGGAATGCAATGGCGAGAAAATTGGCGATTTCTTTCAGCGACTCTCTTCCATCTGATCAATCAAATGGACTCACTGAATACGAGTCAAATTGAGAAAGTTTATTGAGATTATCAGTGCAATCTTAGCTGGAAGTTGAGTTGTTATTTGAGCGAGTCTGATTACTATGGTCAGTATTTATCGAAAGCATTTATATAAAATTAAACTACGATATTATAAAAATATATTTATGTATTTATTGTTTTATCTATTTTCTTCCGGGTGCTGGAGGAGCGACTGTAGTAGTTGTAGTGGTGGTCCCATCACAGAGCCCGCAGTCATTTCCACAGTAGCTCTGCTTCTGCAGAGTACTGTAGAAAGTGGACCCACAGAATCCTCCCTTCACCCAGACTTTGCATCTGAAAAGGAGAGGAGAGTTTACAAGGGATCAAACGAAGAGGGATATCTTTTTGTCTACTTGTATTGTCCCTGTCGGTTAAGAGCTAGGAACCAAATGTGTATTCGCAAATTTAATGTCGCGATAAAGTTTAGAGGGAATGGTGGAACTCAGCACAGTTCACTAATGGAACGGTACAAGTCTTTTTGGGAGTGCTACTTCTTGCCAGAAAGAAGAGAATTTGTGGATTGGTTTACCTGGGATTGCTGACTGGTGGATTACCACACTGGGCGGAGATCAGAGGAGCGAAATACGCAATCAAGCAGAGAAAGACGAGAGTGCACTTCAAATGTACGGGTAAATGGACGATGTAGTAACGAAATAATTGAATTTGTTGAGCGAACCTTGAAAGTAGACATGGTGGCTTGAGATGAGAAGGGACTGAAAGAACTGGTGTTTCTCTCACAAAATTGCGCCGGTTTTATACCCCAAACAATTCTTGATTCAGCGCTTTGTTCTGTGTATTTTCACAGCCGTTTTGTTGTTTGTGGGAAGAAACAAAGAATGCTGATGTGAAGAGGAGCAGTGCAGAGAATGCGTTTTTTTTGCATTTTTGATTTTTGTTTGTTTATTTTGCCGTTTGCCCCTAGCAATCTTCGTGTTCGCGTGTTCACTTTCGATGGTGTTTCTGGAGATATTCCTAAGCTCATACACAAATTATTTTTCGTGCGCAGGAAGTATTTTTCCAACGAAAATGGAGTGTTTGAATTTTTTCAAGCGATTTTTTTCAAGAAAAACATGATTGTAAACGAATTTAACTCGTCTGAGATAAATAGAATCTGCTCGCGGAACCAACAAAATGAATATATATTTGTTGGAATTTATTTTTTGGGTCTCAATGGGAGATTATTTATTTGTTCTTTGCGAGTTTTTCATCTTTAGAAATTATAAATATCCGCGAATGTGTGTGTGTTCCCGCAAATGCAATGAATGTATGTACATACTTGATTTCTTTCTTTTAGACTACACTCACCACAAGTCAAATTCACTCGCTCGTTTCTTGGCTCAGCGACCCGTCATTGTCCCCTCCTTTTCATTCGCCTTTGCTGTATAGTCAATCTGTGTAATTTTTATCGCATTTCTGCCGTTGTGGTTTCCTCTTTGCAATTAATTAATTAACAATGCTACTTCCGTTTTGAGTGTGTGGAATCAAGATGGAATCCCAGAGAATCCGAGGAGCAAAGATCATTTCATCGATCGATCGACAATTTTTGCACGAACAATTCACTTCCGACAAATCCCATTGTTGAAATTATAGAATAAACATTGCCGATGACAATGCATTGTTCATGAGAATGGTGAATGTGATGATGAATGTTTGAGCTATCCCTCATTGACGTGAGAGTTTGCGAAGCGAACGATCACGGTCGAGGGAGGAGGGGAGAAGGAAATCCAATATGCTCTCGTGGTAGGGAAGCAAGATTCTTGCTAGAAATGAGAATCTTGCAACAGCTAATTTACCCAACAAGATCTTGCTATCTTGCTTGACTAGCCATCCCTATTTTAAACCCTCGCAGCAACCGAAACAGGCAAAGTTCGTTAGGAAAAGTAGTTTAACTTAATAACATCGTGCTAGTTTCAACCCCGATAAAGAATAAATCAAATTCACGCCCTAACCTTTCGATTCAAAATACTGGCTATTCGTTCTATCCGTTTTCCACGCCTCATTCGTCCTTACTGCCGAAGTCTATCTGTATCTTCATTTCTATAGGATTCGTTCCAATAGTGGCGCCCATTTCTCTCTTCCCTGGTTACTCAACAATTAATAACTGGGATTTGAGGAAAATATAGGTGAACGTGCGATAAAAGTGTCATTATTATATTATTTTCTTTTTTTTTATATTTTATATAGCTTTATTTTTCTTTTTTTACATATTTTTATAGGGGCAAAATGACAGATCTACGACAATACAAAATTGGATAGTTAACATGAGATGGTACAAATTTGAATTTTAGATAAGATATATTTGAAACACCCCCTTCAAGGAGCAAAAATTGGAACAAAAAATAAAGCAATCCAATATTTATCAATTATCTGAAAGTGTCCAAATTCAATTTTAGATAGTAGGTGTGGCTCCATCGCACATTCCACATTCATTTCCACACGTCGCCTGTTTATACAGTGTAGTGTAGAAAGTCGAACCACAGAATCCTCCCTTCACCCAGACGGAGCATCTGAATGAATTCGATAATATAAGTATTTATATTGCTCGACAAATTTCACGTGAAATATTGTATGAGACCCCGTACAAGAACTATTAAAAGGTTTCTCGTTGTTGAAAAGCATAGTATTCTTTATAAATATTTAATTTTTTTTAAAAAGTGGAGTAAAGTAAAAAAGAGAAGAGAGGGTAATGAAGGTGAACTGGTTTACCTGGCGTTGTTGGCAGAGGGACACTGAGCAGCGATCATTGGGGTCATGTAGGCAATGAGACAAAGGAGAAGGACGAGAGTGCACTGCAAATTCAGATTTTCTTCTTCTAAATTGAAAAAAATGCAAAAAGAGAAGGTAAAAGGACGTACCTTGAATGTCGACATTGTGGCAGAAGTGGAGAGTCGTTTGAGAGTTGATGAGGCTCCCACGAAATCTTCCCTATTTTATACTAGAATCGAGGCTAGAATCTTCTCTTTTGTGCGCCTATTTTAACAGCCGTATGTGGATGCCAAAGGAAGTTGTGCGGATCCGGCAGATTTGTGTGATTAATCGATCGACTGACGTTCTCCGCCCACTTCCGGCACATTGAAAGGTAGTGAGTTGAATCCCCTTTTTAAAAATTTCCTTGAGTTTTGCTTCAACAAATTAATGCATCTATGAACCTACTATCTTCAACAATACCACTAATGCTGAACTCTGCAGATTCATCGCTTGTGTTCTCTGTGTCGAATCTTTGCATGCAACAAATAATCCAGCACATTGAAGTTTGTGAAAGGTAAAGGTTACAGTTGTTGAGCTGGGCTCGCAGGAGAACACTGCCTGGCCAGTGTTACAATGGGCAGATTCAGTTCGGAACAATAGTGCACACAAATATTTATCAGTGTCATGCAATGAACTGGGGTGTAACAGTCGACACTTTTGTGGTTGAGTAGCCAAAACTGTACCAAAGAACGGCATCAACAGGATTATGAAACGGGGTCACTGAACAAATATGAGCAAAAATTGCGGGAAAATTCAAACACCAAATTATGGTGCTTGTACAAATGACGTATGATCCATACTGTCAAAATAATTATTCGCAACAAAGATTACGGCTAATTTCCTCATTAAATTCTAGTGGGGCTGACAATGAATTGTTCACGTTCTTTCAATCAACTCCCCTTTAAAGAACATTTGGTAATGAGGTAGCAGAATGGACCTAATTTGCCCCTTCCTTCCTCGCTCCTTCTTTTCCGATGCAGTGTGGCTACATCAAAAACTTGTCTTGACCTCCGCTATTCCTAATTTTACGGTATGTCAGGCTACCTCTGCCAATGCCTCGTATATCGGAAGCATAATTCGGAAGAAGACATAATCAATGTTCTCGAATCTGTATTCAACTACAACTGCGCGTTAGAAACGAACCCATCCTTCAAAAGTTTGCGTTTCAAAACATATTTCGCATTCTTACAAACTAGTACAATATGAGAGGAATCGCGAGAAAATCGACCATTTGAGGGGTGTATGCGGACTTACAAAATTTTTGCCTTCGATTTCGCTGTAAAAAGAGTGCAAGGTACTTTCAACCCTGCTCTATTTGATAGCGTTTCCCGTTTTTCGAGATAGACCTTATTTTTCGAGTACGCGAGTAACAAAGTGACGGTCTTTTGGATTTTGCACCCGAGTGTGCTTCAGTAGAAATTTTATAACTCGCTTTAAAATTGAGATATGAAGTTCTAATTTTTTTCATTAAATAGAGAAATGGATTCTCCACAATTCCTATATTTTCACGTGACATTTTAACATTTTTCGTTTTTTCAGTATTTTATAGCGAGAAAACGTCTGTGAAAAGTGCAATCGGAAAAACCGTATTTTTTCTCATGGCGCATTTAGTAGAGCCTATTTTTATGTATTTAAAAACAATTTTTAGCAAAATCGGTAGATGCGAACAAAATCGGCCTCAGGTGAAGATTTTTTCAAAAAAATCGATTTTTTGAAACATTTGTTTATGATACTTTATAATGTCTCTTTTGCGGTCGAAACTGACTAAGACCATCGAAATACATTTTAGAAACTCAAAGTAAGAGAATACTAACCGATTTGACTCTAGGAAATCGATTTTTCGGATACTGGGACGGAAATATTTCGATCGATAAAACTAGCGTTCCGGAAGTTGGAGGTGTCCCATATCGACTTTAATCATGAACATATGTCGGTAGGCGACAGCTCATGTAGTTATACAAAAACGGCGCCAGCAGAAATTGAGTTATTTAATTTTCAAGGTTTTTGAAAATTTTACAGAATATCACATGTCCGTTCGTTTGGTGGACACGATCTGACGTGCCAGGAGTACTGTGCTAACTATGCTGAACAATTTTCCTTTTTAGAGCTGGTTGATATCTCTTCATAGAAAGACGCTAGAGCCTCTTGAAAAGTGGCTCTAGCGTCGTTCTGACGGACGAGACTGAAAGGAGCGCGCGCTCTAACATCCCTCGCACCCTCTCATTTCCACGCACTCTCTCGCTTTGAACATATATTGGTGGGACATCACTCAACTCGTTTTACAAAAGCTGCTCTCGTCAAACATGAGTTATTTCATTTTTCAGAATTTTTAAAAGAGTGAAAATTATCACATGTCCGCTCACGAGGTGGACACAGTCTGACGTGTCAGGAGTATTGCGCCAACTGTGCTGAACAACTTTGATTTTTAGAGCTAGTTGATATCTTTTCATAGAAATACACTAGAGCCTCTGGAAAAGTGGATGTAGCGTCTTTCTGACGGACGAGACTGACCGGAGCGCGCGCTCTAACACCCCTCGCACCCTCTCATCCCCGCGCACTCTCTCGCTTTGTTCGACTCCTATTGAGCGAAATATCTTTCGTCATGATATTTCTTAGAGAATTAAGCTTGCATACGACTGGAAACGTTTTTTTTTCCGGATATAATTCCATTTTCAATAAGAATGGTGTTGAACAAAGCGAGAGAGTGCGTGGAAATGAGAGGGTGCGAGGGATGTTAGAGCGCGCGCTCCTTTCAGTCTCGTCCGTCAGAACGACGCTAGAGCCACTTTTCAAGAGGCTCTAGCGTCTTTCTATGAAGAGATATAAACCAGCTCTAAAAAGGAAAATTGTTCAGCATAGTTAGCACAGTACTCCTGGCACGTCAGATCGTGTCCACCAAACGAACGGACATGTGATATTCTGTAAAATTTTCAAAAACCTTGAAAATTAAATAACTCAATTTCTGCTGGCGCCGTTTTTGTATAACTACATGAGCTGTCGCCTACCGACATATGTTCATGATTCAAGTCGATATGGCACATGCCACACTTCCGGAACGCTAGTTTTATCGATCGAAATATTTCCGTCAAAGTATCCGAAAAATCGATTTCCTAGAGTCAAATCGGTTAGTATTCTCTTACTTTGAGTTTCTAAAATGTTTTTCGATGGTCTTAGTCAGTTTCGACCGCAAAAGAGACATTATAAAGTATCATAAACAAATGTTTCAAAAAATCGATTTTTTTGAAAAAATCTTCACCTGAGGCCGATTTTGTTCGCATCTACCGATTTTGCTAAAAATTGTTTTTTTTTAAATACATAAAAATAGGCTCTACAAGATGCGCCATGAGAAAAAATACGGTTTTTCCGATTGCACTTTTCACCGTGCAAAATCCAAAAGACCGTCACTTTGTTACTCGCGTACTCGAAAAATAAGGTCTATCTCGAAAAACGGGAAACGCTATCAAATAGAGCAGGGTTGAAAGTACCTTGCACTCTTTTTTACAGCGAAATCGAAGGCAGAAATTTTGGAAGTCCGCGCTCTGGTCGATTTTCTCGCGATTCCTCTCATATGCGCTACTCAAACAAGGGGAGACTGCATAGTCGATATGGAGTTTCCGAATGAGACCTAGTGGGATCGATTACTCTCATAAAAGTAAGAAATAGTCGGTGGTTTAAAACTGCTAAATAAGCCCCACATTTTCTCCACCCTTAGTGAGATTGGCTAATTTTCCGGACATAGCCGCAATTTTAGCCACTTCCCCACAGAGAGTGCAGATATCACCAGATCTCTTTAGCAGCTTTAAACTACCGATTATTTCTTACTTTTATGAGAGTAATCGATCCCACTAGGTCTCATTCGGAAACTCCATATCGACTATGCGGTCTCCCCTTGTAAGGGGGTATTGTCGTTGTATTGTTGGTGTAAGCAGTAATAAATGTGAAATGAGAGTGGATTGTATATCTTTATGTTTATTGGAAAAGTAAAACATTTTAATTAATTAATAATTTATTGATTTTCCGGTATTCTGTGTTCGAGTTTTTCCATAGTCAGTTTTAGACAAGAGCTGTGTCTCCATCACACATTCCACATTCTTGTCCACACGTCTTCTTCTTGAAGTCTGTAGTGTAGAAAGTGGTACCACAGAATCCTCCCTTCACCCAGACCGAGCATCTAAAAGAAGAGGAGAATGTGTAAGGGACCCAATGGAGACAGATTACAAACTTCCAAGACTCGACTTTTTGGGAGTGTTAGCAGGGTGGATGCGGACTGGTTTACCTGGCATTGTTGATCGATGGACACTGAGCGGCGATCATAGGAGTCATGTAGGCAATGAGACAGAGGAGAAGGACGAGAGTGCACTGGGAAACATAACATAGTACTAATTCATCCATTTATTTGCTATTTTGTAGAGAATCAAAGTAGATAAAAAAGGAGGAGCGAACCTTGAATGACTGCATGATGGCCGAATAGAAGAGGAGACTGTTGCTTCTCTCTCGAAATCGACGGCGTTTTATAGCGGCCATCCATGTTTCAGCACAATATTCATTTATTATCACAGCCGTTTTGAGTGTGTGGGATTGAGAGAAATTTAAGCGATTCGGACGGCGAAGATTGATTCAATGATTGATTGGCAATATTTGCAGAAATAATTCACTTCCGGCAAATTTCATTCTTTTACGATTGAAGGGCGGAAAACGGAAGAATAAACATCGCAGATAACAGTGAATGGCCGCAGTGAATGTGACGGTATGTGAATGTGAGCTTAATGTTGTAAAAATTTCCTGAAGAGTACGGCTGCTTGTGTTTCAGTGGTGTTAGGCACTCAGAGCTGAAGGGTCTTTAGTTCGCGCCCCGCTGGATGCGAAAAGTATGCAGGGTAGCTTCAATCATCGAATTCGCCCGCAAACGAAAGCCCACATCTATCGTGATCACTTATCGGTTGGAAAACTTTTTGACGTGGAAGCACTCCACCGTATAGCAGTGCATTTTGTTTTTTTTGTTTTGGCATATGGATCATTGATTCACTAAAGGTCGCAGATGCCAAATACAGTTTTTATCAATATTTTAATTTTTTTCACTTCAGAATTTATCCGCACATCCTATCATATCATGCCGGAAAGATGCGTAAGATGCTGTATTTTTTCAATTTCAATGGACAAGATCATTATGATTCGAAGGACTCATCGGTGGGAAAACTGTTTGACGTGGAAGCATCCCTCGAAGATTATGCTCCCATGCCTCGGAAGTGATGTAGTACTGCAATAGGAAAAATTCATTCTGCATGTTGGACCATTTTTTCAGGAGACCATTTATTTGCCGCTCCCTCTTTCGCTGAATTATTTCCAAAATGTGAACGGACCATAAAGTAAAAACTTGTCATTCAATCCTGTTTTTGCAAGGTCAACTGTGAACAAATTCGTTCAAATCTCCGTGTGCAGGGAAATACACTTTATCGCTTAATCGCACTCAGGTACAGTGTCCACACTCAATTCCACACGTCGCCTGCTTGTATGCTGTAGTGTAGAAAGTGCTGCCACAGAATCCTCCCTTAACCCAGACGGAGCATCTGAAAGAAGAGGAGAGATTGCAAGGAACCGAATGGAGAAAGATACGTAAAAAGATTTTTATAAGTGTTATCTCTAGTAAGGTAGAAGAGAGCTGGGTGGATGTGGTCTGGTTTACCTGGGATTGCTAACAGGAGGAGTACCACACTGAGCGTCGACCATTGGAGTCAAGAAGGCAATGAGACAGAGGAGAAGGACGAGAATGTAAATTACCATTGAAAACAGTGTTCACCCATTTATTAATATAATGAAACTTCCACTGTATGTATTGATAACGATTACTATTATTAAATAAAGAATCAAAGAAAATATGTAAAGAAGGAAGAGCGAACCTTGAATGAGTGCATAATGCTTGAATATGCGAAGAGGTGATGGTTCTCTCTCGAAATCGGCAGTGTTTTATACTGACCATACTACTTGCATATTAATCATTTATTGTCACAGCCGTTTTGAGTGTGCGGGATTGAGATGAAATGCGATCGAATTCGGGGGCGGTGAACGTTTCAATGTATTTGATATTTGCATTCACAATTCATTTCCGATTAATTGTATGGTTGAAGGATTGATGAGTGAAAAACGATAGAATACAAGTGGGCATAGGGAATGTCACGACAGTAGTTTGATCCTACTGTTTTCGGATACCGGCGTAGTAGATTCATGCTCACAATCAGTCGTTTTGAGCCATTCGTACCCTACATTAGCAATAATGAAAAGAGGAGGGGGAAGAGTGAGACACCCCAAGGCCTCCTACTTTCCTCAAGAATACCTGGTGTTCTGGAAGTGTTAGGACCAAGAGAGTTTGAATGCTTCCGCTTGTCAAACTCTCCATGAGAAACTACGTGTAAATAAAAGTTCTGTGCAAGTAAAATAGGTTCTAATTTCTTTGGGACAGATTTATTCATCCTTTTATCGGCCGGTTAGTTCTCTTCTTGAGGGAATTTTTTGTGTGAGAGAATAGATGAATCAATCTAACAGAAATTCGTATATTTGCCGTTTCCTGTTCCAATGAATTATTGTCAGTTTTATAGTGGAAGGGGATTTCGAAACTTCGTCGATTCAGAAACGCTCTCCATAGCCTTTCAATCTTCATTGCGAGGGAAAAACTGTGAAATACAATTCTTGTTGTAATTTGGTGCACTGTGAACAGATTCGGTCAAATCTCCGTGTGCAGGTAAATCTCCTTTATCGACAATTACACTCAGGGGCAGAGTCCACAATCAGCACCGCACAGCTCCTGCTTTTTCGCTGTAGTGTAGCCAGTAGTTCCACAGAATCCTCCCTTCACCCAGACTTTGCATCTGAACGGAGAGGAGAGTTTTAAGGGAGGGAAATGAAAACAGATACGCAACTTCCAAGAGTAATCATCTTGTAAGTGCTATCTATTGCCAGGAAGAACCCAGAGCGCAAATTCTCCATCTTTACTTACTCTGGAGAGTGTTCACATCTCCAATTATTAGGAGACGCGATGTCTCCATTGCTCGATTTCTCATGTTCTCTCATCGTCAGCTGGAGACAACAA
Source organism: Pristionchus fissidentatus (assembly GCA_036245785.1). Taxonomy (NCBI): domain Eukaryota; kingdom Metazoa; phylum Nematoda; class Chromadorea; order Rhabditida; family Neodiplogasteridae; genus Pristionchus; species Pristionchus fissidentatus. The sequence goes on from BTSY01000004.1 coordinate 16,483,908, forward strand.
CTGCTGAGTAAGGAAAGCTGGATACTTGGCGCTCTGTTAAGGGAGACGGGTGGACTTTGGATTGCTGACAAGGGGAACGGGACACTGGGCGTCGACCATAGGAGTCAAGAAGGAAATGAGACAGAGAAGAAGGACGAGAATGCACTGGACATGTTAATTATCATTGGAAATATATTTCACTATATATGACGAGCGAACCTTCAACGACTGCATGATAGCTGATTGTGAATAGGAGAGGAGACTGAAAAAGATGATGTTACTCTCTCGAAACCTACCACATTTTATACCGGCCATACTACTTGCATATTATTCATTTATTATCACATCCGTTTTGAGTTTGTGTTATGAAACTCGATCGAATTCAGGGGATGAAGATCATTTCAGTAATCGAGAACAAACAATTCAGGATTGAAGATCGGAAGATAATAGGAGATTATATATAATATATTGGTTGTGCATGGTGAATGCGACAAAAGTTTGAACCTACAGTAATCCAAACATTCAGGAGCGCTTCAGTGTTGTATGGCGCTTTTCGCTACTTGAATGAACGTAAGTTAGAATGTTATGAAAAGAGGAAGAGTGAGACTCCTTCATCCTAATCGACCTCCACTCTGCCTCAAGGGTAAGTACCAGGGCTTCCCGCTGAAATCCTTACGGAACAGTAAGATGGAAAAGGAAGCTCTCTATGAACAATTCAGAGCAAATGCATGTTCTGCGCATGGAAAACAGATTCCAAAGTATTTTGGGGAAGATATTTTTTCTACCTTAACGGACGGCTAGGTCTCTTCTAATGAGATTATAATGTTCTGTGTGCGAAAATAATGATTCAAGCCTGCAGAAATTCGTGTGTTTCCTGTTTCCTCTTCCGCTCAATCATTCCCAGTTAGAGTGGGCGGTATTTAAAACTTTGTGGTTTCATCAGCCCTCTCCACAACCCCCAAACCTTCAATGTGAACGGAGAATAAAATGTTTCATGCAATTCGCGCTATAGGTGTACTATGATCAGATTCGTTGAAATTTCCTTTTTTTGTATGGAAAAAAAGCTTCATCGAATGACACTCCATCTAGCAGAGCCCGCATTGGGTGCCGCAGTAGTTTTGCTTCTGCAGAGTAGAGTAGAAGGTGGAACCGCAGAATCCTCCCTTTATCCAGACGGGACATCTGACAGAGGCGTGTTATTGATTTACTCATGAATAGGGATGCCAAATGAAGAGCAATTTTGCAAATTTTGTCTCGCGTAAAATCGCTGTAGTATGCAAATGAGGTATGAAAAAAAAATGAGGTGTGAAGAGTTGATTCCAATCATTCTAGAATCTTATTAGGAATATTTATCACTGTTGATCTTGGGAGATGAGCTACGTTCTTCAGGTTTATAAACGACTCTTCATGAAGAGCCTGCGATTTTTCGTGGTTTTCGTGTTTACCAGTTCCCAAAAACTATCCTCATGTAGAATCATCCCATACTTAGTTTCAAAAGTTTCGTATTGATGCCCAGAACAGATTAAAACATTAAGTTGTAGAATTGGTCGGAGTATAAAAGTTTTATGGGTGATAAACCAATTCCCAGAGCTCTTCATTTGGCATCCCTACTCATGAACTTTGCAAAAGTGATAACAACGAGCAAAGATTGATATCTAAAGTTTTCACTATTCTTGCGCAACAAAAAGATTCGAGAAATACATTATTTTTCTCGAATCCTTTTCTTTTTTGGAAATTTCAAAAATTACTTGCTGAATTTTCTATTTTTTCTTGGGTGTAGTTTCTGCTGTGGTCAGGATGAGGGAGGGGGGGTATGATTCAATCCAAGATACTGGGTGAATATGCCGGAGTGCCAATGGGAGGTTCGATTGTTCACCTGGCATTGTTGGTTGAGGGACACTGTGCGCCCACGATCGGGCCCATCAAAGCGATGATGCAGAAAAAGAGAAGAATCGTGAGCTGAGCGGAAATACATTATCCACGTCACTTGCATCATCTAAACTGTAAAGAAATACAAGTACTGCAGCAGGAAAGTACTGCATGCGTTTTTTTCTGGACAACATTTTTTTTTTTAAAAAATCCATTAACGGACACCTTATGCTAGACCGAATGGTTTATGACCTGTCCACATTGAAAAGATACCTTGATCGACATGATGCAGTTACCGGGCGAACGGATGATTGAAATCTCATGAGCAACACTTTGCGTTTTATAATCCTTGTAGCCAGGCTACTATCCACCCTAGACTATGCAATGTTGTGTGCACAGGTTCGTTCCAAGTGCGGCAATATGCGCCGTCCTGCTATGTTTGAGAGCGATCTTTGTTATTGATCAAGGGCACGAGAACTAGTTCAGCCATTGTGTGTTTTATCATAGCAAAGACTCGACGATTGAGGGGATGACTAATCTTCAGCTACGGTAGTCACGAGATGCCCTAGGAAGGACTTCTGATTAGAATGAAGCCCTCAATGCCACGAGAGACGACGAGGCTCGATCGAAACTTCGAATTCGAGGAGAAGAAGAAAATGAATTTGGCAAATTTGTCAGGCTTCACTTCCAACTTCCACTTCAAAGATTGTGTCTGGCTACCCACCGCTTTCTTCTTATTCGTCTTCAGATATGCTACTTCGATGGATCTGGCTGATTCCTCTATCGGCTTTGTTCACATGCGTGGCAGCGATAACCGAGGTAAAAACGATGCATTTTCAATCATTCCCCCAGTCGAGTATTAAATAAAATGTAAGTAAGAAATGTGGTGAGCAAAGGACGAAAAATCGATAGGCGAGCAAAAAATTCAACTCCAATAAGTTCCAATAAGGAATCCTATTACTTGTCATTTCACGCTGCTTGTTTAGAGCAAAACATTCCTATCTGCTCGTGTGATAACGGGATCAGTTCAGATCCGAATAGGGATGATCGTTGCGGAGAACGTCGACCCTGTCGCCATCGGATACTCCACTTCCGGCGGCGCCATCGCAGTGGCCATGGATCGAATCGTCAATGAGACACTACTGACTGGATACACATTCAAGTGAGATTCAAATGCCTACAAGTTCCTGCTTTTGGAATAAGAATATTCCATTGTAATCTTCTATACTTTAACCGCTTTAGATTCTTCGTCAAGATCTGTGATTGCGACGCGGCGACGACCGTTGGAGCGATGATAGAGTTCATCCAGGAGAACAAAGTGCACGCAGTTATTGGACCGCCATGTGGTCAGTGCTTTCCATAGAACCTAGATAATTGACCATAGCTTCATTCTTAAATTGGGCATTTGCGACTCAAGATCATTAGGTGGACTCAACGCGGGAACTCTTTCCACCGCCTACTCGTTGCCTACATTCATGTGGGGCTACACATTCCTCGCCGATCTAGCGGACGACGATCGATTCCCATACGTTGCCACAATAACCGCTACGTCGCTGTCGTCAGTTGTTCATCTACTTCTCCCTCAGACCAACTAAACCTTAATGTGGCTATGATTGTCGATTGTTTCAGACTGGGCTACAGCTTCATCAAGTTGGCGGAGTACAACAAGTGGGACAGGTGTGATCAGTGAGGTATGGAAGGCATGAATAATGTTGTCCATCAGAATCGCGATTCTCTACACCCGCGACTCGGTCAGCTACTGTGACAATGTAGTCTCTGATCTTGAGGTAAGAGAGAAATTATTTGAAGAACGAGGAGAGGATTGTATTTTAGGCAGCAATAAACGACGAGAACACGTATCAGACTTCATTGGCGTACAAGGTACTTGAATTTGGCAGCATACTTGAACACTAAGAACAATACCATTCTGAAACCAATTAACTGAATTGTTCTCGATTCTTTTCTTTTCCAGGCAGTGCTGGACGAGTCAGCCAATTCTACTTACTATTCCCGAATGCAGAGCACTCGTGAACGAGCTAGAAGTGAGTACTCCTTTAGACCCTACTCCGCTTGCTTGAAATGATGTTAGTATACGTAGAGCTTGTGAGTATATTTTTTTCGAACATTCTCTTCAAATGATGAGATCTGATCAATTTTCCCCAGTTATCGTTCTGTGTCTCTCGAGTGGTCCCATCAAGCGTCGATTCTTCGCTCGGGCGAATAAACTCGGAATGGCAACGAATGAATACGTTTACGTCCTCCTCGAATTAAAGGGCATCGGTTTCGGTAAGATTCTTGCGCGAACTCTTTTCGAATGCCAACAATTTTAATGTGCACCTGAATCTTCTACAGGACAAGCCGGAAACGCAGATGAGAGACGTGAGTTTGAGTAGATCGTTTGAAATGCTTGCTAGATTTGTTCCTTTCTCGATCCATGTCAGATGTAGTGTGCTGCCATGTGATGTAGAGCGATCACTTATATTCCGCTTGTTTGCATAGCTATCGCATTGCGAAATTCCAAATTATAAACAAGGCACCAGAAACCAATCAGAAGCCGTTTCATAGTAGGTGGTGAGATTTGAAATATTTGACGAGCTGCGAATACAGCGGACTACATAGGATGCGCCTCCTTCAACACCCACTCCATATAACTGCAGAATGCAAACACGTGGCTGAGAAAAATAACATCAAAATGGTCATTAGACATAAGTAATATTTTTACAAAAAGCAAGTTTGCAAGACCACTTTTTTGCACTAGCACGTAGAAAGATCGAATATGCGCGAAAAGATGCGTCACGGAAGTGTGGTTGCAGTGCAATCTGGTTACGTTCCTTTCTGGATTGATGTGGAGAGGAACAACAGCGACGGTCTCAATGCAGCTGCAAAACTTGGAGCGTCAAGAGCACTCGCGGTAAGCAAATGGTCAAGGTGGAATTTTCAAAGATAGCACATAAATTAATAAGCGGCGATTAGTGATCGCCCACCTGTGATTAATTAATTGCTGTAGATCGATGTTTCCCGTCGGACCGATGCAATCGCAAAGGCATTCAACGATGACATCATGGACAGGATCGTCGGTTTGTAGCCCTTCTTTTTAAAATTTTCATTCGCTGATTCGTCCTCTAGCTCTATAGAGACAACGGTCAAGTTGATGATAGATTTTGAGTAAATCCAATTTCCTATAATTTTACCTATCTACAACACAGTAAAATGCCACCATCCTCAGGCCCTCCCCTCTTCTGCAACTTGACTGCTTGTGTCGCAGCGGCAGCCGGAGGACAATCGGTCTATGTTCGTTCTATTGCGACAACCACATTTGCAGCCTCGACGACCGACGCTTCTGAAGCCGGGCTGTGTTTAGTAGCCCGTAGTTCATTGCAGGGTAGCTCAACTTCCTCTCCGAATGGCGTCCAACATCAGCGACCAGAAGTAGCCGTTCTTGTGTTGTGGAGCATGAAATTCGGGAAAAAACCGTTTCCCCGAATTGAAAAGACGTGTTATTCGTGCATCTGCTACTAGTAGTGCTCCTAGTAATACTACACTATGTATATCCTCTCATAGCAGGCGGCTACGTTCGCTCGTTCGCTCTACGACGCTTTCTATCTGTACGCACTGGCACTGAATCAAACGCTGAAGGCTGATCCTGTCAACGGATTGAACAATCCGGAACTAATCAAGCGAAACATAGCCGGCACCTTCTATGGTAAGCTTCTTCTTAATCATTATCTTTTCGCTTGAGCTACTACCAGTAAGGAAAATGTGAAGTAAACGAAGAACTTCTAAGGAATTATAACACAAGGAACCGATCATGCGGTCCATGTCTCATGAAGAAATTTATACGGTTCTTTCATAAATGGTAATACGATTTCATACCTCCCTTCTGAAGGCATGACGGGCGAAGTCACAATCAATATAAACGGCACTCGTGCTCCAATCTTCTCCGTCACTGCTCTCAACTCGAGTGGAATCACTGCCGCATACTTCAACATCACAATCGACGCCTCTGTCATGTCCCAGAGTGTAGGGTGCAAAGACTGTGCTGTGAGTAGTGCTACTTCAGTTTGTAGATTGTAGTTGGTGGTACTTTCTGTTCAAATCCTTCTAAATTTTCAATGAGTAAGAAGCAAAAGCAGTAGAATACGGTCAGCAAGCAGAACAGACCATGTGTGCCAGTGGTATGGTTCGTTGCAGACTATTACTCCGTGGTTCTCGGGCGATCCCGCTAATAGCCTCTGGGTGACGTGGGGAGGAAAGGCTCCTCTCACAGTTCCTATTTGCGGCTTTCTCGGCAACAACTGTCCGAAGGTGAGTCATACTAATCTCCTTGAACTTCGTTGCAAATGGGATCATTAACTTTTGCATTCACGCACTACGTGAGGTTTTCTTTCTCAAACATGTTAGCTGCTCAGGACTTCTGGGAGCAGAATGGCGTCTTCGTCGGCATTGGAATCGCGTTGGCCGTGCTCATAATCATCGTGGCCATTATCGTTTCTGTCTACGTCTACCGGTGCGCTTTCCCCTTTCGCTGTTCATGTGTTTCGACAAATCACTTTGGTGGAAAGTTCCAAACATTCTTACTAAAATATGAAGATGGAACGACCCGAATGACCGATTTGCAGTGAGCGGCAAAAGGAAATTGCGCGGCTCAATTCACTATGGCAAATTCCTCATCGGATGCTCGAGAAGCCGACGAGAAAGGTTGTTTACTTTAGACTCAATCTAAAGAGTTGTTTTATTATTAGAAAGAAGGACAAAGCATGCGATCGCTTACTTCCACTGGGGCTTCATCTACTTCAACAAGAGTTACAAGAGATTCGGAACTACAGGAAACATCGACTACCGCATTCTTCCACTTCAATAAGGTTTTTTTTTAAATTACCTAGAATATTCGCCAGCTCAACACATTTTAGGAGCTCGTGATGGCCACGAAACACGCGGCTCTCATGAAATTTGACCACACCGAAACTGTCGAGTTTCGCAAGGTGAGCATTGAAAGACGATTTAGCATCCGGAAGAAAACTTTGCAGATGCGCACGTTCGATCACGACAACGTGAATCGATTCATTGGAATGTCACTGGATGGACCGCAGATTCTTTCTCTATGGAAGCACTGCAGCAGGGGAAATCTGACCGTGCGTATCTCAAAAAATACATTGATCAACTCAGGCACCCTTCCGTGATTGTGATAGTGCTATCATGCGCTAACTAATGAAATCACGACATAATGACAATGGAATTGCAGCAAATCATCGACCGAGGCACGATGCAACTCGACTCCTACTTCGTCTTCTCGCTCATCAGAGACATCGTCCACGTTCGTGTTTCACATTTTGATATTTCGTTTTACACACTGAGGCAAACTAACCGTGGATTTGTTCAGGGTCTGGACTATCTCCACTCGTCCTTCCTCCAGTGCCACGGCAATCTCAACTCGTCCGCTTGTTTGGTGGATGATCGCTGGCAGGTGCAACGGTGAAATTAATCAAACGGCTACTTAAAATTGATTTCAGGTCAAGCTCTCCGACTACGGGCTGCGGACGATTCGCATGAGGGACAAGATGTCGAAGAAGAGTGAGATCGCAATTCGAATTGTTATAGTATTTGTTAGAGCAATAGAGAATACCAGTAAAAATATATTTATCAAACTATGTACTAATCGATAATAAGTACACGTACCAACATTGATGCTCTATATAGCCACCTTCATTGTGATCCGTGTTGGATCATCAAACGTGTACGCCATTAACGTTGTTTCCATCGCAGAGATGCTGTGGCAGTCGCCGGAATTGCTTCGAGATCCGACCGCCGATCCATCAAAACAATCCGATGTCTATGCATTCTCCATAATTGCATCGGAGATTATCACGAGGAAGCCGGCATGGAATATGAGTGAGAGGAGCGAGAGTATGGATGGTGAGCGAAGTGGCCAGTATTTGCAAAAACAAACTATAGGAAGACAACCAAAGAAGAAAACTTCGTTTCACAGAATTGAAATTATGGCCCATTATTGCAGAGCTTGTGTACATGATCAAGAAGGGCGGTCACTCGCCCCCTCGTCCCATGCTAATTGTGGCCGAAGGAATTGAGCTTAACACGGCACTTGTGAGTAGCTCTTATTTATCTTCATTCCCAAAACTGCCTATTATAGAGTTGTTAATTACAAGTAAGAATTTTTCAATCCATAGTGGACAGTTGCAAAAAGCACTCCTCGTCTATCGTGAAATAACCAATTGCAGTTACATCTCATCCGTGATTGCTGGAGTGAATCTCCTGCAGATCGACCGGCCATTGAGCAGGTATTCAGCGATATAAAGAAAGACTCTGGCATGATGCATATATTCTCCACATCCAATGACAGCAACTGTCAATCATCGACGAGCGATTTTTAAAGAGTGTCACACAATGTTCTTATCTTTGAGCATAATAGGTTGACGGTGTGCCCTGAGTGTCATTTTTATACACTCCTTGCTACAATGTTTAGTTACATCACGTAGCTGGAATGTTGAACTAACAAACAGTTTCGAGAAAAGTATTTGAAGGTCAAATCGATAATGCGGTCGATGGTCAACGGCAGACAGCAAAATCTGATGGATCATGTTTTCAACATGATGGAACAGTACGCAGGCACTCTGGAGGAGGTGAAATAATCACTTTTTTGAGTTGCACTGAAATAAAAAAGAACTAAAAACAAAAAATTAATTCGGCGTTTTTCATTTTAGGATAAAATAGAACTGATTTTTGCCATCGCAGGAAGTCATCGAGCGCACGAAGGAACTCGTCGAGGAGAAGAAAAAGAGCGATGTGCTACTGTATCGCATGCTGCCGAGGTGAACACGTTTATTTCAGTTTAGAATAGACGTCGCGAACGATTGTTCATAGTCTGATGCAAGAGAGGAAAGGAAAACATTCTGGAAGCCCCAGATACTCAGATGTCATTATTCTCATTCTCCTTCAGCATCGCTTCCTTTCTCGCCTTTCTCAGTTTGTGGGCTGGGAAATATTCAGATGTCGCCAATTTGTCGACCATGGAAGGTCGCGTTGACTGAACGAGTGCGCGAAGTTCGGGAGACAGAGACTGCAAATTATGGATTTGAGGGAAATTGCACTGCTCTGGTATTTTTTCCCCAGTGGGATCCCAGTGATTCCCCCAGTGGGAGGGGAACTGGGATACCAGTGGGAGGTTCACTGGGATCCCAGTGGGGGAGAATGCGTGACTGGGATCCCAGTGGGGGAAATAAGTGGGATCCCAGTGGGAAAGGGGGCGGGGCTAGAATTCCTGTGGTGCACATTGCGATGACGTCATAACCATAATATTTATTTCATGAACGTTTGACAACATTGAAAATGTGAAAACGAGTGTAGATAACGAGTGAATAATCAACATAACAAACATTAGCTATAGTGGAAGAAGATGATCCCTAATTCAGATGTCGGGACTGTAGAATTGGGTAGATTCGTAGTTCAAATAGGGGTCATCGGTGAACGAGGCCGAGGTCGAAGCAGCATCCTGGTAGTAATGGAGTTCATTTGACCACTGAAAATAAAGTTAAGTTTAAATTTAGTCGCTTCCACTAATAATAGTAACAACAAATAACAACTGCGCTTAGTTTAGTCATATTTTGAAACTAATTAATTCCTAAGTATCTACTTACCATTGGCCGTCTACTTGATGTGCTCTCATGAATCCCGAATATTCTTAGTATCACTCTATCCTCCTCATCACAGTCGTGAACACTACCTGAAAACGGAGCATCATCACAACCTCCTACTAAAATTGAAGTCGTATAGCTCACCCTGATTCATGGTCCAATCAATTGTCGTTATTGCTCGTCTCTATGCGATCTGGTAGTAGACATCATCAATCTTGCATCAATCGGGTGTCAGTCTCTAATCGTCCAAACCAAACGACCCTCCGATTAAAATACCTGAAATCAATGCAAATCGTGCAAAAGAAGAGATACGATACGTAATAACTCATCAAACTCAATGAAAATCGATATAAACAGAAACGAAACGCAAAATTCAGGAATTTCGAAATTCCACAAATGCGCCATGGCGGCGCGCCTCAAACGTGCCAATGATTTGCGCTAGCGCACTCCGTTCTCTGGGATCCCAGTGGGGGTTTTGACTGGGATCCCACTGGGGGTCTTTGACTGGGATCCCACTGGGGGCTTTGACTGGGATCCCAGTGGGAGAGGCAGACCACGCCCACTCTCACTGGGATCCCACTGGGAAAAAAATACCAGAGTGGACTCCTGAACCTTGGGGCAATTTATTCAACATTCTAAATTCGATATTTCCTTGGAGACATGGATTATCAGTATTCGTAGCTACCTTGAAGAGACGATGGAGTGCCTTGGCTCTCTCGGCATGAGACAAAGAGTGATCGCGGAAGTAGGAACGCATCTGGAAAATAAATACTTGAAACTAAAACTATTGACCGAGTAGTCAATGAATGAGATGATCAGCGAGTGTGTGGAATACCTTGACGAGTGTCTCTGGCAGCGCCTTCACAGCCTCATCGACTTTGTTGTGGTGATTACGAAAGAAAGATTGACGAGCCAGTTGATATTCACGCACTTCGTCCTTCAAGATACTCTTTTCACAATTACTTCAGCGAAAATTACTCATTGTATCGTTGCGTTGATAAGAGGGAAATGATCTTTCTCATTGGCATTATCGAATCCATGAACGCAAAAGACGGTAGACTAGATCACCTCGATGCCGTGTTCTCTTGCCCACTCCAATTCAGCTTCGAGAATCTCCGTGCGCGACATTTCCTCGTCAAATTCGATCTCAGTAAAGGCCTCTCGCGCTCGTTTCGAGACCTTGTCGAGGAAATCGGGGCGATGAGCAGGTCCTGCAACCATTCGTTACTAGTGAAGATCAGGAATGCAAATTGTGATGACAGCTCCCAGATTTACCTTTTATACTCCAACAAGTTTGATGTTAAGAAATCAGAGAGACAAGTTCCCGAGTGTCGCCATTTCCCAAAGAGGAACAAAAAATAATAAAGGCCTCACCATGCTGGAAGCCGGTCGTCTTCTGATGACCATCGTCGACTGTGGACAAAGCCACTGCGATGGTGACGAACGAGAGCAGAATCAGCGCAACCTTCCGCATCTTTAATTCTGTTGGGTCAACGCGCTATCGTGAAACATGAAAAGGGAGATTTCAAAGAGCACCAAATGGATGTCATTGGTTGGAAAATCGTTGTACTACTGTAGAATACTGTCCACCCGTCATTGGAAATGGCAAGGTATGGGCTCGTAGATAAAGCAGGGGCACGTTAACTAGTAACCGCTAGACTAGGCACTGTCTGTCAAGCGCATGATAGCTGAGGAAATAAAATAAGAAACTGATCTTTGCATGCTTTCGTTTTTATGTCTGATAGACACGTATAGTAGATGCGAGCTTATCGCTAATAGCTGACATCACAGAGCACAATCAGAGGGCACACAAATATTTCGAGATAGTGATAATTCATAGCACTTCATTGAGAAAATTAATGAGCTATTTTTGGTCTTGTAGTGTCCCTTGAAATATCGACAGGATAAAAGGTGAAAATTGGATTAGGAATTAATCATGATATTCCAGACAAGTGGCTGAGAAGCTCAAGTTGGGTCAGTCGGTCGAACCAGAGTCATTCGAATCAGTGACAATCTTCTTCTCTGATGTTGTGAAATTCACCATTCTGAGCCAGAAATGCACGCCCATCCAGGTAATCAACCTCGTTATTCAAAAATCAATTGCATTTTTTTCAGATTGTGAACCTGCTCAACGAGCTCTACACTTCATTCGATACGATCATTGAGAATCACGGAGTTTACAAAGTATGCTGAATCGGAATTCAAGTGAAAGTGAAGAAGACATTACAGGTGGAAACTATAGGCGACGGCTATCTGTGTGTGTCCGGACTGCCCCATCGAAACGGTACGTGGAACTCTTTCGATGGGTGTAATAGTACATTCGAAGCATTAATAAAACTTTTTCTAATTTCTCATAGAAAATAACAAGTATGATCAATTTCAACAGGTACCGAACACGTGAGGGATATTGCGGAAATGTCACTTGATTTTATGAGCGCTGTGCGCGCCTATCGAGTGCCCCATCTACCGGCGGAGAGAGTCAATCTGAGGATAGGAATGAACACCGGTCAGATATCATTTGCACAGGCAGGCATCTGTGATTGCAGATTCCTATCGTTCTAATTGCTCTATGCAATTCATTTATCTTCACAGGTCCTTGCGTTGCCGGTGTCGTCGGTCTGACGATGCCTCGGTATTGCCTCTTTGGAGATACGGTGAACACTGGCTCGAGGATGGAGAGCAATGGAAAGGTACGTCAATAAATTTGAATTTTTTTAAATTATGCAAATAAATTTCAGCCGGGGCTCATTCACATGTCTGCTGAAGCGAACAAACTGCTCACTGTTGCGTACGGCGGGCAGTACAACACACAGAGCAGAGGAGATGTCATCATCAAGGTTCTTTTTAAATTTCAATTCGAGCAACATTCGAACTTTGTAAAATAATCATTGCAGTGCAGATATATTTCTCTCTACAGTATGAATTTATTTTGTAAATTGTCTGATTTGTAACAGGACCCGCCACTAATTGTATTATTGAAATGCTAATTTAAATTATTTCTTTATCAGGGAAAGGGCGTGATGGAGACGTTCTGGTTGATGGGTCGTGTCAACGAGGCTCCCGTTCGTCTCATCACTCCTCCCGCCCCTCCCCCACTCCATCCAACTGAACCGACACCTCCACATCCAACGCCGAGAATAGAGAAAATGAGCACTCAAGAGGTAGAAGCGGCAGGCAACGGAATGTACGAGGAGTACATCAATTCATGATATTTCAGTTCATAAATGTACAAAACTATTATTTTATTGCTTCAAATTCGCAACAGTAAAAGGCACAATAGTCATAATGTATTACTCTGATCATTACACGAATTTGAAAAGAAAACTAATAGGATTAGATCAGGTCTTTACATTATTCTCTTCTGTAATGGTCGAGAGGGATTCGTTGCGGGGAATTTCTCCATCGAGAGTCTTCGCCATATTTCGCATCTCCACTTCCTCCCTTCCTGAAATATAGTAGAATTAGAAAGGAGTCTTTGATGCTGATTAACCCTCACCTCTTCCCTTTCCGCCTTGCTCTAGATTGGCTGCGATGTTTGGCTTCGTTTTGAGTGGAGGAGGGGCAGGCAGACGATTGGGATCGTCACGAGGAGTCAACTGCCATAAGTAATCATATTATGAAAATTAGAATCACTTATGATGAGACCACTGCAATGTAGTGGATTGCGCCTAATTGAGTAGGAAATGCGAAACCACTGTCTTTTCGTTATGAAAACTGTCACATTGATGGAGCGGTGAAGAGACTATGCGAAATGAATAGATAGTGGCCTAATATTCTACTCTCTAGTGCATAATATGATGATGGTACCTCCGATTTGGGTCCAATGAATGTGAGCAGAACGGGGAGGAGACAGAGACCGTTGAAGATACCGATGAGAACGAGAACAGACATTACAACGAAGAAGTACTTGAAGACGAAGTCGAACTGAAATGGAGGGGAATTGGTTTGTCTCGTCAAGTAATTGACACTGGGTCTAGTGCACTCACCGGAGTGAAGGCGAGCATGATAATTCCGAGGAGTGTAGCAATCGCTCCGTGGAAAACGGGTACGAACATATGGAGGAGACATGACTGAAAGAGAGACATGGTGAGACGATGTGATCAATTATATTTTTAAAATATTTTGAACCGAGAAGCGACTGCTCTCACTGACTCCTATTGAGATCTTGATACATACCTAGATACTTTCCCCAAGCTTTACTCAACTGTCAGTGTGATCTTCTACCGTGATCCGATACCTACTGTACCTGAAGTCGTGTTTCGACGCTTCCAAGAGAGGTGAGGAAGGCGAGAACGACGTGAGCTGTGAACTCGACGCCAATGCCGACGGCGCAGATGAGAGTGACGGCAGAAATCGGATTCATCTAAGAGAATTAATTCCTCATTTTCAGATACTATAATTTGTAAATCAAGAGTGTGTAGCAACATAGCATCCAAAATGAATGCTTAGTGTGGCTTGAAAGTTGGCTGATTACCTTGACTCCGAAGATTCCCATAAATCCGCCCAGTTCAATGGTAGTAACGACGACGATGATCATCACCTGTAGTTAGTGTGTTTTTACAGCGTTAGTTTCAATCGTTTTTGCATACCATAAAGGCGCAATAGGGATTGAAGATGAGCGAAGAAATAACGACGAAAACAGCTCCAGCAATGATGCAAATGGCGAGGAAGAGATTCCACCTCCAATGGCCGCTAAAATAGATAACACTACTGATCATTGTTACCCACCTGAGTGTAAGATACTGCTCCCAGAAGGTAAAAGCGAGTCCTTGCGGGTAGTTGTCCAGTCCGGCATCAGTGAATTTGTCACAGATCGCACGAAGATCCTGTGATATTCCGGTCGTTGATGGCGCAAAAGATACAAATCATATTTTACTTATTTCATTGGATCTATTTCACCTTGATGCTTTCCATAATGGCTGGCGTCGCGGTGAGTCCCGTGGTGTAGAAGGGGATCTGGCAGTACAACAAGGGATCGGCCGGAGGCACGAGAACGTCCTCCTTCGTGTAAATCCACTCGGGAGGGAGGGGAATAAACGACGCCTGAGTTTAGTTTGATATTGGCAAGTCGAACACTGGAATTCGAAATAGACCTGTGACACGTAGTACATCTGACTTTCGATGTTGTACCATCCAGTGAGCAAGTTGTAGAATCCGGCCTCGTTGATTACTCCATTCTCATCGACTAGACGGACTCGACCAACCTTCAGTGAGGGTTATCAACCAGTTCATCAATTTGGCTCAGATAAGGATACCCGAGATAGTATTTCAAATGCCATCTCAGAAATCCATAGTCAATTACTCACTCTCGTGGCGCAGTTCCAATTGTTGCCCACAGAGCAGAGCATCGCTCGTGCAATGTATACTTCAGCATCGAGCGCTTTGTCTGCGGCCAGCTCACCTCCGATCTACAACAGCAGTCAGGCTTCTTTTTTAAACTATTATGATCTTATGATCTTCCAGGGTCGAATGAAATATCGATCAAATTATTTCCTGGTGTACCTTCAAATCTCCGTCCAGTATGGCCTGGTCGGTGACATTATCAAGATGAATCAGCCACTTCCTCATCATACTCAGCCAGTACTCTTGAGCTTGTCCGTCCTCTCCTTTGATCACGTATTTGGAGTCGGCTTAACATTTTCAATATAAATATTTTTCATCTAAGTTGAGAATTGCTACAGACGTGCTTCGTTTGTTAGTTTACTTTTTTACCCCAATATCTCACCCATGGCCTGTCTGTACTGATGAATCTGTCGCTGCTGTCGTGGAAAGTCAACGTTGAACCCTCGAATGACGGCGAACATTGGGTAGAAGGAGAAGTACTTCTCACGTGCCTAAAATGTAGAAGAAGAATAGGGAAAAAATAACAAGTTGACTGAGCAATACTATACGTGTTTTGAAACATAGCCCTTCGTTTTTGCAAAGGTAGCAGAAGGAGGTATCTTACAGCAATGAATGCAGCGGGAGCCGTGTGAGCTGGAAGCACATCCGAAAGCTCCAGTCCCAACGTGTTTCTAATAGAGGAGGAAGATTAGATACTCAACATAAGTAACTTTTTTCTCTCTTCCGTAAAATGCGGAGGAGTCTTCCATACCTGTACAGTCCAACCATTCCGAAGCCGACGCATGCGAATGTGATGCCGAGAATGAGAAGCTGGAAAATAGGGAGTACTTTTTGCGAACGCATAATGCTCCTTACCCTGAAATCTTTCCGTTTCAGCAGCGGAATGTAGTGGTTCTTGAGGAAGCCGCCCACCTGTAAATACCCGCCATGCGTCATAGCCATAAGTTGTTTGCAACATACCGTATACCAGGGATCATCGCTCTCGTAGTGTTCCAGCTCCTCACTCGAGTCCGCCTTCGGGAATGGGTACTGTATTCGACGATTGATAGTGTAACTCACAACATCGTAATTAGAAAGGAGTCAACGTTGTCACCTCTCCAACCGTAATCTGGGTGAGCGACGACATTTTCTCGTCCATTATGTGATCGTGGTGGTGCTCATCGTCGACTGCATTCCTTCTCAGACACCAACCCAGGTCTCTGCAATAATACATCGTCCGGCAATTCTCTAATCTTATCTGCGTCGATGCACGTGCTTTTTATGTTACGCATTGTTTACGATTACATACCTGATTCCTCGTCTTCTCCTCTTCAGATCGACTGCAATGAAGGCGGGGAAGAGAATCATGAGGAAGAGAAGATTGAAGGCGAGCAGAATCGCTGTCTGAACAAATAATGCGTAAAGCCATATCTCCCTCTCCCTCTACGTAGATGATATTCAAACAGTCTATATACCTGCGCACAGAAGCTCTTGATGGCGGGAATGGGCAATATTGTGCCAGCGAAGAATGCGAGAATGTTGTTGGTGGATGTGACGAGGACGGACATTCCTGTCTCCTTCAGAAGCACGCCCATCTCGTGCTTGCGGACCTATTGAAGTAGTCATTATCGAATAAAACGTAGCCTTAAAATATCATTAGAATTTCCTTTCTGGATTCGATATTATTATTTTTACTTACGGTATTTGATATCTCATTGTAGTTGTGCAGTAGCAGGAACATGTCGTCGATTCCGAGACCGAGTGAGAGGAACGGAACTACCTAAAATGCGATCATTCCTGAGCAGGGATGACATGCGGATTGAGTACTGCTATGCCTCAGACGAGGACATCCATGCTTATGATCGAAGACCTCCAATATACCTGAGTTGTGGCCATATTGAAGTTGATGCCGAGCAGAGTGGCTAATCCGAGACCGCAGATCGATGAATACGTTACCCATACGACACCAACGATGGCGAGAGCAACATTGGACTGAAAAGAACATCAATTCAATATACTTTTCGGCATAACGGCATTATTGAAGCCAAGTTCTTGACGAGAAGAGCAGAATTTGTTTGCTTTGACTGAACCTGAATGGCGAGCCATCTTCCTTGTATCCTCGCTTGTGTGATTGCGGAGTAGACAAGCATAAGAGCGTAGCCGATAAAGATGATAGCTGTGATGCGATTTTTTTAAATGTGATTCAGATTTCAATTGAAGAAATGATCATTGACTGGACTGACCATAGTTAAACTGCGAGAATTCTTCTAACATATCTGCGATTGAGGTGGACGCGAGCGGATGGAACTGACGCACTCCGTAATTCTGTTAATATTTATTATTTATTTTAAATAATTAATTTCTCGACAAGACCATTACTGGTCAAACCTCCTCTCCCAAAATATGTATTTTCCATAAGCACAACAATTCGGATATTGACTGTCATACCCTGGTGTTCACTTCGTGGTGGTAGAGGTTCTTGGTGAACATTCGCTGCCACCCTTCGATCACTTGTTTCGCGTGCCAACGAGACCATCTAAATAGTCGGATTACGACAGATTCGTTTGATATTTTGAAAAACGTCAACGGGTAATACTAGTTCAAAATTTAGGTATTTTTTAAAATTCCTTCTCTCCAGAATTAACTTTTCGATTAGAACGAACTTTTTCTTGTCGAGATTCTTCTTGCTTCCCTTCGGATCCTTGTACCGATTGAAGACGTCTCCTGAAGATGGACTATTGTGGCAGCCAACCAAATGCTCTAAGTACAAAAACAAATGCCCTACCAGGAGACCCGACAAGGAAGACGCTCTGGAGCGCCTCTGCGGAGTCGATTTTGTGTCCGCCTCGTTTGATGCCTGGAAGAATCTTTCGTTAAGTTTGACATCCCACTCCTGATACTTTTCAAAGTATCATTGCCCTCTTTTCGACCACCGAAAAAGCCACTCTCATCATCTAACTGACCTCCGACGATAAGATCTTCTGGCCAGTCCATCACTTTCTTCGCGAATCCTCGACATCCACCAGTCAGTCTCTGCAATATACTAGTTCTTCTCCTCTACGGTGTGGTTAACTGGCCTCCTCAAAGTCGACGAACTTGGGCTGCTGACTCTTCGTCAGGAAAAGATCCCAACTGTCCTGCAATCGATCGATAAATAATTCGAACTGGGAAAATACATATATCTCGTTTAAAAGTTGTAACCTTGTCAATCTTCTGAACAAAACACACTAATGAGTTGGTCTTCGAACATAGTACCGCATCTAAAACATGGATTGGATCTTCTCATCACCTCATTCGTCTGCATCCATTCCAGTAATCCCGCGCCGTACTCATCGCAGAATGAGCGCTTTTCGGGACCTCAAATACATATTCCCTAGGGATGCCGTTCCAGTGATTGTTTTTATTGAATGGCATCTTTTCTAAAAGACAGAAATACGGGAAATAGGACACAGAGAATAAGAGAAAAGGAGAGTGGCAGATGGTATTCTCTAGATATTTCTGCTCTATTCCCTTCTCACCATCATCTTCATCATCATCATCGTCCTTTGTCTCTCGCTTCTTCCGTTTGTCACCTGCAAATGAATTTCCGTTTTTGTCCCGCACTACCTAAATATACTTATCGCCTAAAAAACGCTCACCGAATATATTCGACATTGTAAAATCGGGTTCTCCCAACGGCAGATCCTCGAAACGCGGCGCTTTCTTCAACACGATCCTCTGCCCGACGGGAAGCGTTTCGTTCCACTTGGTGAAGGCGGCGAGGGCCTCAATCATGATAACTCATGCCGATTCGAACTTGCTGATCTATGAGCACCTCGCATCGATTGAAGTAATTGGGCGCGAGTTTGGGACATTCGGGATCGAGGGGATCGATGCACGGACGATCGAGGTAGGCGGCATTTATTCCTGCCTGAATTTGGGTATTGAGTAGGCTTCAAGTTCACAGGAAATTCAAAGTCGTATATTCTTGCGTACTCTTTCGAAGAAGGCTCCAACCGGACCGACGTCAATAAGGTTAGACACCTGGAATATGATTAGGGTTTTTTGGTTGCAAATATGTGATCAGAACTGGGCAACAGTGTAGTAATAGTATTTACTAGCCTCGTTAATGACCGCGGTCGGATTGAGATTTCTCCACGTAATATTTCCTTTAGGCATCGAGCTGAGAAAGTCGGCAATGTCGTCACTGGAATAACACAATGAGCGTCCTCTAAGAGAAGCCAGCTGCTCACAGAAGATGAGGAAGTTGGTGGATCGAACAATGGTATTGTTTTTTTTAAATAAAATAATACGATCATACCAAAAATTCAAACACGGACTTCCGTTGGATACCAAACAAGTACTTTAATGATCACAGGAAGTAGCATTTTGTCGTTTTGTTTAATCTTATTGTTTTATTAAAAATGTCTGACCCGAGAACTAGTGGCGGGTACGGTCCGAGTGGTTTGGATCCCTCCCAGAAGCAGTCGATGGGCGAGATCCAAATGCACGGAATGATTCGCTCCAACATTCGGCCCATGACATTCGCCAGGGCGCCACCGCTGTCTGAGAAAAACCGAATTTGCCATCTAGGCCACAGATACAAAACTGACTTTTCGGCCGTGGCGGCTTGAAACAAATGTCCGCCAGCGCCCATTTCCTGAATAGTTTTATAACATTTAATATTGTTATATTGTCTTTAAATAGGTGACTCAAGGAAAGAATGGAAAGGGACGTACTCTCCGAACATGTCTATTTTGTACTGCGATATCTCCTCCATGATCTTGACGTGTCTCAACAGCGCAGTTTTCGTCAACGCGTTTTCTCCCTCATACGAAGGCGTTTGGATGACAACCTGAAAATTGCTCACACTACTTTAAATACTTTGCAAGAACACCGAATATTAGCAATTGTCTCACCTGAAATCCACCACCCAATCCATCACTGAGATTCGGCATTTCATGCGGCGTTGCTGCTCCATTCTCTCCCGGGCTCGAGACGATCGAACTGTTGATGGTGTACGTCACCTGAAGACATTTTTTTTCTTCAAATTGAATTTGGATAATCATTAAAATAATAATTAAAATACATATAGGGACGATTACCGCCTGTCGACACACCCTCGGATCGAATCGCTTCTCGTCGGCTCTTCTATGAGCTTCGTCCTGAGCGAAGTGGACGTAGTTCATTTCCGTTTGAAGACGACCTTCTTCTATAATAGATTTACTTGTAAATAACATTTCATTTTGAATGCTCATTTTGATCAACAGTAGTGCTCCGTTTGGCCCCCCTGATCTCGATGAATCCACCAGAGGTGCCCTTGAAGATCACCGTGCAAAATCACCATCATTGTATGCTGCTTCAAACTTGCATGCAATCGACTCAGGCAATTCATACTTTGTCCGCAAAATAGAACGAGACCCTGACCGTTCTACCACATCGTTCTCATGACGAAAAAGAAAATCACAAATCCACTAATCGTTCTATTTTGTTTGTTCCGATACCGGGATAATCCACCCTGTAATCCTACGGACGCGAAAACATTTCTGGATCGCCGGTCGATTTCCGATAACAAAACTGACGTCTGGACATCCCAAAGAGAGTGGGTCGCATCGTTATTTGAGAACATTACGATTAAAAACAAGGAAGAAAATGTAAAAAAAATCCACATAAAGTTTTTTTCTCGAACCAGATACAAAAAGCCAATATCACGTGGAGTTCCCCAAGACAAATAGTTGCGCTGCCGTCCAAACCCATATTGAAACTCCCATAAGAATGGAATTCTACTGATCGCTCGCCGTTTCCTATTGAAAGAAATTAAAACGGAGTGAGCATTGTTCTCTCTATTAGAGCTCCGGAATCAATTCCAACAAGGGATCCTTTGTACTCTACTGAAGAGCGGAAAGTGATCCTTCTGTGGTCTATTTTCACATCCCGGCAAGAGGTAATGAATAATGCTAGAAATCACTCACTCGGCACCCACAGCTTCACAATATCAGTCTCGATAACGACGAATTGCAGTCCGTAGCAGCATACGGTGTACAGAAGAATGCCGAGAATGATGGTGGGCCAGGCGAACTGAAAAGAACACTATGATACGAAACATTCAAGCGGAATCATAGATTATTGTATCTGCCGTACCCACTTCTTGCAAAAAAAATCATTTACCGTTTGTTTTGAAAATTCTATTTGAAAATCTACATTGTCTGCCGTCTCTTTCACCGTTTTCTACATGAAATGCTGCGAATTCGAGCAAAACGACGGGTTACCTTTTGGACGAAGCAACCAGTCGAGAAAAGACAGTGCTGGAAGAAGGATCGAGAGTAGAGCGCCACTCGATTGCCATCAGCCAGACCCTCAACATCGATAGTCTCTAGAAAACACCGGCCACCTAATGCTGCTAGTCCGGCCAACCAACCACCAGCTCGGCAACCGTTTATTCCAGAGAGTTTGTGCTTTTCGCTAAACCACTTGGGAGCAGTATTCAGAAAACTTCTCCTACCAGTCATTTCACGATAACTCTCCCGGCTACCGTAATCTTTCTCTGCTCACCCGATTGATCTGCTGCAGTGCCATATCGGCGTCGCTCCAAGTGGGAGCACGCTCGAATTTCTCCCTCCATGCATGCGTGTAGTCTCCCGAATCCGATTGACCCACCAGAAAACTCTCAACGAACTGAAAGGAACGGGGTCTTGTGTGGTACGCAAAAAAAGAGATTTAGGAATAGAATAGTGTTACAAATACACGAAGTTGTTTCCATTATTTCATGCCCTTTCTTTCTAACTTCAAACTTGGTTAACCTTTCGTAGACCGCCACTTTCATTTCCTTCTTTCTGCGGAGGGCGCTTTTCATCGCGCATCCTGCAAATACATACTGTATTATACAGTAATACATTTCGCGGACGAAAAACTGCGACGATCATGTATTATGGACAATGAAAACATTGAGAGAATTTCGTGTAGTGGAAGAGTTGTGCGAAAAGGATCCGTTATGTTTCGGATCACAGGAATTTATGGAGAACTTCCCGGATCTTCGTGGCTCCGCCCACTAATCAAAACAGAGAAGACGCACGGACAATCACAATTTTCCATCCAAAATGCATCCACATTTGTGTGTTAATGTGCACCGAATTGGGAGTAAACAATCAATTTGCAATCGGACACCACAATACTCCAAATGAAGTCGTTCAATGACAATGCGAAGCAACGCTTTAATAATACAGTTGAGGATACAAAAATAAGTTGATTGTGGACATGAAAAGAATAAAAGCGTTATCTCCACTCTTCAACATGTGATGTGCGAATCAGAATCGGCTTTCCTCTGTCGCTTTTTGTTCTCACTATCTCTGTAATCTCCTTTACTGCAGTTCTACACTGAAAAAAAAATCGGGAGGAATACGAATTAAACATTCATTTTGTCAAAAAACCCAATTATATTTATTTTGCATATCGATCAAAGTAATCAACTGCTCTCTCGGGCAAGTTGAAGCTATGTTGCCAAGTTTTTAGCAAGTTGACCTCGTGGATCATTCAAAGAAGTACACATGTTTCTGCAAGACGTCTTACTGCCCAAACCTACCGTATCCACTCAAGCGATACGCTCGCCAGTGGGGGACGCTGAGTTCCGACTCGCAGTTTCTATCCAAGCCACCAAAGATGATTTTAAATCTTGCTCGTTCTAGTATCCTCTTCCCTCTGAGAGTGCTCCACTTCTTCTGGCGCATTTCCAAAGCAAGTTGCACTCTCGCATTTCGAATGTCGCTTGTTCTCCCCGTTTTAATCATCTGCACGGGCGTCTCTCAGATTGACCAAAAGCAGCTAGAGAACTCTCAACGCCTTGAAAACATGGTAGCAGATGGTGGTGAGTTTCGCTTCAGTTGATACAAACTCGATGTGCATCCGTGTGTGTCTTCATCGTCTATCCTGCAAGAACTGCACCAAATAGCTTCATTTTTGTTTGCCTCAAACTAGACAGTCTGCATACTTTCAGAATGTTCCTCTTCGTCTCTCTCCGTTTTCACTCCCGATCCATATGCGAATCGAGATGCAGCCTGTGCCCGATTGTGTGCTCTTCTCAAGGAAGAACAGGAGCTGATGGAGAAACATGAAAATGTGGAAAAGACACTCATGAAAGTGAGTTCAACATCATCAAAATATAGGCTACCTTAGAAAATACTATATTGCGAGGGGGTGGGATTCTACGAGAATCGAAATGCTTATTGCGAGTAAAGGGAAACCTTGTGTGGGGGTTAAAGAGATGTCAAAATTGAATTGATTCTTCAGCTGAATCCAAATCTGGCGCTCGCCAAGCATTTCATGCGCATCAAAGGAAAGAAAAATGCACAGCGATTGAGAATGAAGAAGGAAATGAGAAAGAGAGAAGACAAGAAAACATGGAAGAATTTGTGTGTTGCAAACCAGGCCAAGATCGCCCAGGAATTGGTGAGAAATTTATTGAAATAAAATAAAATAATTGCAATATGAGAAGAATTATTCCATATTGGGAAAATATAAAATTGAATCCAGCTGACGCTCATTCGCTGTCCTGTAATTAGCAAAATGGAATTTGCTTGAGATTGTAGATTGGCAAAAGCAAGGTTGATCAAGAAGTAATTCGGAAGGATATCGACAAGAGCTTGACTCTCGTTCGAGCACAAGTCGCTGAAGTAACTGAGAAGATTGTGAAGTGAGATCAAATGATAACCACGTTTGCTTTTTTACATTTGCTTTTATAGCCAACATGTCTGGTTCCCTCATCTCTAGTATCCCAGCTTCCCTCATAGTGGGGGAAAACAACATAGGTGAATCCTCCGCTGCTTCCAGTGGAGAGTCGGTACTTTTAATTTCCACTTCCCCCCCCCTCCGGGAGATGGGAGGGGGGAGGAAAGATAGAGATAGTCGGAATAAGAAATAAGTCTGTTTCGTAGCGAGGAGAGGTGAAGAGATCATCTCTCTCCCTCATCTTCCTCAGTCGCAACAGACTAATCCCGTAATCAATAGGTGCGCGCCGCCTCTCTCGTATGCGCATCCTTGTCCTAACATTTACTTTCACTGATGAAGCTACAAATGTGGTGAACCATTTCAATTTAATACATTTTAGAGAGGACAAATTACTCGAGCAACGAAATGAGAAGAATTGATGGAATCGAAGCATAAAATCGATTAATAATCTGCTGTTTTTTTAGATATTTGATTTTCTCGTCATCCAAAGTTTATTGTATTGTCTTATTTCGGATTCTTGTATTAGTTCTAATTCAGTTTCCTACTTCTGTTAGATCTCTTTACGGTAAATTAAATCCGTATGAGAGCAAATCCAAGTATTGTCAACTTCAATATTCTATGGGATCCGGTTTTGTTATTAGCATCTTCCCCTATCGCCTTCCAAGTTCTCATCAGCACGGGCAGGTTAATCCTTCTCGCATCTCTCTCTCTTCCTCCTCTCGCTCAGAACGAATCAGACTTATCCCGTAACCAATAGGGCGCTCACCGCTCATCTCTCTTTTCGAAAATGCGCGTGACGTTTCTTCACCTCATCACTAGAGATAGCAAACGAAGAGCATTTTCAAAAAAATACGCATGAAGGAAAATCCTCTTGAAATCAACATTCGAGATTGTTGAGTTCTACGCTAGGCGAAATAAATTTTAAATTTTCAGATATATATTTTTAAAAACTAGATTGTGATTGTGGTGTTTTTGAGTTCACAAAATTTATTTTCCGTGCCTAATCAGTTGTAAGCATTTAACATCGATAACTAGAAAAGAGTAAACACAAAAGAATTGGGAGAACGCGCACATAAGTTTTCTATGCAAAACTCAATTTCACAAATCTCTTCATTTGTGATCCCTTCTCCCTTCTCCTATTATAACTCGTATCCTCCTTTCCATTCTTGTTTCTATTCAGATGTCATCGAATAGAGTTGAAATTTATCTGAGTGAATATCACGGAAGCATTGAATCGCTAATTGAAAATAAAGGTCAGTGCACTATTCAAGTTTTCTGTGTATGTTTAGGGGATCGCAAAGAGTGTTTCAAAATATCCCTCTTAACTTTTCCTACGGTGTCACTTGTTGCAGACTGGTTAGTATCCACGTTTCCGCGTGATTCCTCGTACGTCGATGAGGAATTCGATCGAGACAAAGCCGCTGGTCTCTTACGAGATCTGATGGAAGACGAAGGAGAATTGGAGGAGGAAATCGAACGAGTGCCTGAGACTGTGATGAAAGTACGAGTTTATCTCTATTATGTTACCTTTATTGACGCTGAGGGGTCAGAAATGATTTCGGCATTTCCCACTCTCTCTCTCGACTGATCGGTAGGTGATAAAGTGTGTGCAATGACGATACCATTTCTGACCTATTAAGGACGATGTAAACTTGAGTAATTAGGGTAACCTCTTCCTTTGGCATACTCTATAAGTAACCGACCTGAGTGCAAAAAGAAGATATCGTAACGCGTATATGCCACATTTAGATTACCAAACCTAATATTAGCTGTTTTAAATTTGTAGTATACTTTCAGTGGCATCCGCTCTATCGCGAAGCCTGTTCCTTCTATAGAATCAGCGAGAAAAAACGAGGAAAGCAAGAGAAAAAGGAGAAGAAAGAAAGGAAAGAAAGAATGAAGAGGAAATCGATTAAAAAATCGGACGCGAATCTAAGGAGAAATATTTGTATTAGTAATCAATACAAATATGCCGATACTATCGTGAGCATTTATTTCAGAGTTTGAAATATTATTTTATGATTTAGTATTATTTGCAGATTGATCAATACGAAAAGGACGAAATACAACTATACAAGGAGATCGATGATCGGGTCATGCTCCTACATGAAACTGTTGCTCACTTGACGATGACTATATTGAGGTGGTCACATTTTCTAAGATATAGATTGTTAATCAGTTATTGGATCCACAATTAAACCAGCTCTGAAACGGGAACGTTCCGGGACGCTGTTATATATTCCAGGCAAGACGATCTGCGAAAAGAGGAGGCTAAGAAGAAAGGATAGGGTCAATTTGAAGGCACCGAAGACAACACCATTCAGATAAAAAAATACATCGTTTGAACTATTTGTTATTTGTAAATCCTTCTGCTCGTATTTGTTTTTCATTCGCACTGTGTACTTGCAATGTCATCTCTATAGATACTTTGTTCTTTTTAAATAAATAAATATCTCGCGCGCAACATTGTGAATGTTTCAATATTATTTTACTTCGCTAGTGCGCGGGATAGTGAGCAATAGTGAAATCGTGAGAGACTTCCATATTTTTTTCTTGCAGAAGATGGGGAATATCAAAATAAATTATTGCCCTGATATTTGCCATTCGATTTTTCTCAAATTCAGAGTTGCATTTCTCGCGATGCAAACTCTTCTTCTCAAGAAAAAAATTCCTAAAGACTATTATTTCAGAACGTCTGTCTGACTGTCTGTCTGTCTGTGTGTGTGTGTGCGTCCGGCGGTCACGCTAAATATCTCGCCAACGGATAGAGCTATCGACTCAGTTCCTTCGCCATCGCATGCACCTCTCCAAGAGTAACTTGCTCAATAAAAAAAATTTAAACAAAATTCATGGCCAAGTGGGTTACGCGCTTGACTAGCAATTCGAGCGACGCAGGTTCGATCCCCGCCGCGGGCAAACCATTTGCAGCATTTTTCGCAAGTGCCAGAAACTGTTCTCACACGGTTTTGAGTACCGTGAAACACGTTTTCACCTGTTTTGCCGAGTTTTAACATGAAAAATCGAAATTCTCGAACTTTCTCCAAACGCACCGGTGAGTGTCGGGGATCACAGGAAATGTGTTTTGCGATGTCAGAAACGTGTCTGAACGTATTCTAACACGTTTTAACGTGAAAAATCGAAAAGTTCGAAAAGTTCCAAAATGATTCAGAGAGCGTAGGGGATCACAGGAAAAGTGTTTTGCGATGACAGAAACGTGTCAGAACGTATTCTAACACTTTTTAACGTGGAAAATCGAATTTTCGAAAAGTTCCAAAATGATTCAGAGAGCGTAGGGGATTACAGGAAAACCGTTTTGTGATGTCGGGAACGTTCTGAACGCACTGTATCGTGCGTTTCCGTTGTGAAAGGCTCGTGAGGCTGAGAGCAATCGAAAAAAGTTGCCACTACGCCACTTCGTGGCTCCGTGGCAACTTTTTTCGATCGCTCTCAGCCTCACGAGCCTTTTGCAACGGAATAAGCCAGTACTCTTGGTAGCGATTAACACTATCCAACATAATGTAACATGGAGCCGACTCCCGAGCTCCCCCTGGACCGAACTTTGAGCAAGCTACCGAGCGTCCCCTGGACCGAACTTGGAGCCGGCTATCTTGCTCCCCCTGGTCCGAACTTGGAGCCGGCTGCCGAACTCCCCCTGGACCAAACTTTGAGCCGGCTGCAAAGTTCCCCCTGGGCCGAAATGTGCCCGGCAACTGAACGCCCCCCTGAACCATACTTTGAAAACGTAGTGCGCACCCTACCATAACGTAGTTTTACCTCAACACACCCTGCTAGTTTGGAACAGACGCGCACTTATGGATCACTAAATGCGCGTCATTACTACGTTCTAAGCGTGCGTCTATTATCTAAGTCTAACAGTATATTTTTGCTCTCTTCACTCATTACAACTAGGAAAGATGACATCTTCTCGAGCTGAAGAATATATGCACCGGCAGTTCGGAACCATTGCATCGCTGGAGAACGAAATAGGTCAGTGTTTTCCCCTCTAATGTAGCTCTAGGTTTATATATGTGCGTTAGACTATTGTTGATATAATTTCACACTAGCATTAGTAATATTTTCCCACTGTCTATGAAATAAATAATAGTATTTTCATCCTTTCTAGCTTGGATGGATTCCAAAATGTCGTCTGATTCCTCATCCTCAGACTGGAATCTCAACAAAGTTTTCGTTGGCGCCTATTTGCGACTTCTGAAAGATGAAGTGGAGGATTTGGAAGAGGAAATCGATCGAGTTCCTGATACAGTAAAGAAGGTACGGGCTATGACATCCAGTTCCGAATGTTCACTCCGTTGTACATTATTTGAACCTCATGGTTCACTGAATGAAAGCGAAAAAGAAAACGGTATTTTATATTTGACAATTTTTTTGCAAATTAAGTCGGAGCTTAGAGCTCATTTTCAGTGGCATCCGAACTTGGCTCAAGCCCGTGCTTTAGTGAAAATTAGCAAGAAAAAGTGTCATGACTTTAAAAAGATGAAAAGGAGCTCGAAGAATGTTATTCTACGAAGGAAAATTTATGTGGAGAATCTGTCAAAAGCAGCCGAGAAGATCGTAAGTAATTTATTTTAATAAGAATAGTGTGAAATGATAATTCGTTTGGATCACTTCTTTTCGCTTCACGCATTCGCCCCAAATACTATTTCTATCAGTATATAATTTCGACTTTTCTTTAGCGTACAGCTTCCAAAATAGCTTCGAAAAACGTAGTTTTTTCACAGATCGATCATTACGAGCGAGACAAAGAGATTCTCTACAGCGCGATTGTCAATAGGGTCAAACTCATTCATAAGATGGCCGAAACATTGATAATTATCGTTCGGAGGTGAGCCTTTTACTCTACAATAACTTTGATAGATGACAAGAAGAGAATGATTTTTAAAGTGCAATATTTTGGCAGGCAAGAGAAAGTGTGTGAACTATGTAAATCTAAGAAGAAAAGATTCGAAAAATTCGTGACCGGTGGATTCAAAGAACATCTAGAGTTCATTTCGTGATTTTATTAATTGCGTTTTCTACATTTCAATCATTTACATATAAAATATTCTTATTCTTTCAAATTGATAATCCACGGCGTGGACAATTCCTCTCTGACTAGTGGTGAACAAAGAGGCGTCAATGATAGAAATGAATGTGGAAATATGGGGTTTATTCATGTTTTTACAATATTATTTGTTATGTATATAGCCTTGATTTATTGTCGTCCAATGAGAAGATTTGTCGCTACATTATCTAATTAGCAAATGGTCACGTAAGTATAGTATACGATAGAAAATTCCGAAAAACTAAATTACTGTTTAGCATTTTTTTCTCATTTTTAGACCTTTTTTAAATGAAAACCTCAGGAACTGTTCGTCGGCTTTTGCAATGTCATGCGTCTTCTATTAGTTCAGTAGCTTGAAGAGAGACGACACGGACCGGTTCTTTTCCCCTCAACATTCCTATTTTCTCTAGGTCCACTGTTTTTTTCCTTCAACAATTTCAACCGAACAAAACTCTGAGGAATACCGGCTCGTACAACAGGGAGCTGGATCAGTTCAAAAACGAAATGGCTGAAAGAAATTGCTTCGAGAAGTAAATTTGACGTTGGAAAAGTACGTACACAACAGTGTTAAGCGTGAATCTAGGGGAAGTTCTGGGCAGTTTCCTCTTTTTCCTGATCCAGACCCACGTCGAGTCTAACGTAAACGGCGTCGTATATTTTAAGCTCGTTTTTGTTGTAAACCTGCGAAAGAGTCGGTAGAAATCATTGCGTAGATTGGTAGAGAAGCCGACGAGAATGTATGCAGGAGATGCAGCCAAGAGTATGGTGACACCGTTGTGAAAAGTTGTTCGGAAGACAAACTGATTGAATTGATCGGGATTTGAAGAACAGCAATGTAATACACTGCGATCAAATTTGCAAGGAGAACGTCCTCTAGGCTATCCTTTCTTAACTGTTCTCCAAAAAATTTCCACAAGCTATCTCGTTTCGGCTAACAATCGAGTGTGTGTGGAATGTGGTGTCTGGAGAAGCGCTCTATAAGAAAGGAAACTATTCGAGGACAGTTCTCCCAACAAATTGTCCATTTGTGTACGGACTTGGGTTCTCTTATTGGAACTGATTCCGGAGTTCCAATAAGGGGAACAAAGGAACGCAGACCGCGAGGGTGGTGAGAGAGAATGTAAAATGAGAGGGCAATGGAATTCCAATGGATTTCTATTGGAATTCTCTTCCAATAAGAGAACCCTAGTACGGACCTAGCTTAGAAGCACCGAACGTGTGAGTAAGAGCAAAAGTGGTTGCATATTATGAAGAATGCTTCACAATCATGCATAATATATGCATACTTTCCAGGTATTACCTACGGCTTGTGTATTTGGTACAAACATACCCAATTTCGCAGCATGTCGTAGAATAGCACATAAATAAAGCAAAATAACTGCAATCAACGAATAGAAACAGGGGAAAAGCGAGAAAAATAGAAATAAATAACCTCGATGCTGCAGATGACGATTGCAATTGTGTTGAATTGCGCTTCTGATTTCCTTTTCTGGTCAGAAAGCGGCGAACTTTTGTCTTCCGGGTGCTGAAATGGGACATGTTGATACTACCGCCATCATTTTCCGCCACTAAAGCCTCAAGCAACAACGCATCACAAGTTGCTAGCCTAATAGTTGCAAAATTTTGAACGAGAAAAATATCGCTGGAGTTTGAGACTGTGCCTGACTTTTCTAGGTGTTTTGAGGTTTGGAGTGCGAGTCTCTGGTTCTGGCTCGAATTCGGAGGTATGATTTCCAATTCCTAACCAGTTTGTTCTGCTTGTGCAAGGATACGAGGATGATGGTGTAACAGATGAAGTTGGCAATCGTACAAGTCAAATTAGCCAACAATAAATATGAAACAAAGGGATTCCCGTTGTCGAAGCGAAACTGAAAACAGGAGAGATCTCACTTTTAAAAATATATGTATAACGTGCATGAGGCGAATGTTTTGTTGTTTTCACAATGTCTACTCAAGAAAGTTTTGGAAGGTGCGCGAATTGTTCCTAGGAACAACAGAAGCAAAATTTTTATTTAAATCATATTCCGAACGCTATGTAAAGCCGCTCTTGATAGTATCGGGGGAAATTAAAGGTAGGCGCCAAATTAAAGGGACGTAAACCATCTTGCCACTTGGAATATTTTTCCACTCGACTTCCATACAAACAGTGGCTCCGATAAACGTGAAAGTCGTCATTCCGATTTGGAAAAGTGCCATGCCGATCTTCGTTCTGATATCATAGATCTGAATGAATGGTCGAAGTAAATATTATGATGCGAAAAGAACATGAAAAATTAGTTTTTTTTAAAAATAACTTTCAGATTTTTAAAAGACGCAAAAAAATGTATGCATTTACTACCGCTCGCAATACAAGTTCGCAGTAAGAGATGTAGTGCGTGAGTACACGCTGTGCAACAAGAAACTGACGTTGACATATTCCAGAGGACGTTTAATCGCGATCACTCGATTGAGTGAAATGAGAAACACTGAGCACAATTGTCCGATTCGACACGAAATGGGCCAGGAACAAAAGACAAGCTCAACATGTGTTATTATTACTGCGAAGAGGGGACCCAACCAAGTAAGCACTTACCACTCCGATTTTATGAGTTACTAGAAGGTCCAAAGTCCATCCTCGTTGAAGAAGAATTATCAAAATAAGAGCGGACATTGATATAATATTGATAATTCCGTCCACCTATATTATATTGCGTAAATTTCAGTGACAGTTTTTTTCAACCAGAAAAACACCTTTCATAGCTTTGTTCATGATGAAACAACTACTACAGCCTGCAACAATTTAAACCGGGATATCGACACATTTTACGTTTTTGATTAGGTGTTTCGGCCAACGTTTCAAAGCCCTTTTGACATTTGGATTATTTTTGCAGCATTTGTTCTCACCGTATAGATATTATATACGGTAACATCTCCTTTCGCCTTTAGCATTGCCAAAATGATCATGGAATATAATGGAATGGTGACCAAGGCAACAGAAATGATCAGATAATTGACAACAAAGTAGACAACGAAAATAATATCCATGATGGATCTGAAATTAGGCAAACTTTAATACGGAAGACATTTGACATATTGGAATTTAGTCTGAAATTGTATAATTATCCTGAACTGGCATCTGTAACGTTCTACATTTAAGTTCGAATTTTTCAGAAGTTTGGGGGAAGAAACAGCTAAAATTTAGAAATGTAATGGAACTCATAGAGGTCTTTAATTGAGGGATGAATAGTTTATTCTCACAATGGCTGAAACAGTTATATCTTTTCTACATCTTCAGATGATTTGAAGAAGAAATACAATCTTAGAATCAATCTTTGCTAAGGGCAAAGATTGATTCTAACATCAATGCAACTTGCTCATTCTCCTCAAATCGGCATGCGAAATGCGGTTTAATATAGTTCCAGTAATAAGTTGCATTTTTCGTACACATTTGAAAAATTAGAACTTGGAAAATTAGAAGTATAGTACGATGCAGATGCAATTCCGGGTTCTACGAAGTACATGGACTCAAAAGGAAGGTGGTACAAAAATTATCTATTAATTGAACATTTGGAAGGGACAATAACTAAACACACATACTAGTTTAATGAAATAGACATTTTCCTATTTTTCGAACGCCACTGCCGTTGTGGATTGTACATATCTAATGTATAATATCATATACTCGAAAACATTAGACATGTCATTAAATTACGAATGGTCTGTCGCAAATCTGAAGATGACTATTGATCCGTACCATTGAGCACCACTCCTTTCATATTAAACAGTCTAACAAACATCAGATTCCTAGAAATTGTGATCTTGTTGTGCATACATCTTATTATTACTAGATGTGTTCATTGTCGTGATTCCCCATACGCAATCGTATTTCGTTTCCGTTGACGTAATTCCAAGCGAAACTATGAGTAAATATAGAACGCGGAAAAATATCTTTGGGGTTTCATAACTATTACACTATATCAGGCTCACATTTTTCATTTAGATAAACCGTCATTCCTGTAAAAACAGATCAAAAAGAGGTCGAACAGCACTTTACTACACGCGCAAAACTCCGCCCCCGCCGCCCGAATCCCCCCTCCCTCGTCCCGCCTTTGCCTTTTTATTTATCGATTTTATGTGCACGAGAAGTGAGCGGACATTGTACACACTAAGTGCATTGTCATTTATATTCAGTGAAATATCTCTCAAAAGTATTGGGAGTGTTGAACAAATAATTTTAGTAGGGCATATCCACTTGCGTTGATTGTTGTCACTAGAGATTTATATTCTAACGGAATGAGTGGGTGGTGATTAGTCAAATCGCACAATAATTTATCCTTTCAAAATAGATTCAAATTCGGCGTTGCTCTTTTTTGATTTTGTCTTGTTTTTGAACCCACCAAAATACACTATTTCAATATTCATTAGTCTCGCTTTGGGGGCGCTGATCAAGATGACGTTTATTGTAGGTTCCATTCTGATGAAAGAAAATGGGAGGGGGAAGAGTTTATTTAGTCATCAATGAGTTTGACGTGGGAGTGATTTGGAGCGTGGTCGTATCGAGCCAGCCCAGCATCCGAACGATGTGCGCACCTTGGAGTACATTCAACATGAGATTAGGAATCAAAACTCACGCATTGTCTTGTTGATAGCCAAATAAATGAAGGGTGGAATGCCTCAATATTTTTGTTGTATTTTTGTGATCTGTACGATCTTATTCAATTTTTATTTAGTTTGTTTGCAATAACATGGAAGATACTGATTTAGGTTTACCAAATTTCGAACTCACCATGCACAAGTTGCCAGAACATGTACGCCACTTGTATTATATGAATTTGGTCGTAAAGAGTAATATAGAAATATCTGAGTAATGCATCAACCGATTGCGAAAAAATTAATATCCGCTTACAACATTGATGTGAACATGTTGCAGCTACAAATGAGTATCGCCTGAAGGAATATCTGTAATTGTCCATTTGGCTGAGTCTTTTCTATCTATCAATCTACCGGTAAATCTGTATCTCGTTTTCCCTTCTTCATGCTTCCCGTAGATGTCGTTTTCTATAACTGATTTGTAAAACTAGTTCCTTAAAGAAGGAGTAACCTCAAAAATAGAATTTCAAACTGATGGTATTACTCGATTTCTCCAGTGAACGATAACAGAAATCCAAATTTTGAGACCTCTATCTTTTCTCCGAACCGAGATATCGGCGCGCAAAGAAACTACCGTCGCTAAGGGACAATCAGGGTCAAATGCCGAATACGGTAAAAGGGGCGTTCTTTCACGTGCGCGAGTAACCAAATCTCTCGGTGAACTTTCTCTCTCCTGTCGAATTTGAATGCACTCTCTTCCCTTCCTTCCCTTGTCCCCCACAGGGAAGAGGGAGGGGGAGGGAAGAGAGTGCATGCAAACGAGGGATTAGGGAAGGGGAGGGACAGATGGAATCACCAAAAGTGTTACTGCGTTTAGCGGCGAACTCAGTTTGCGATGATTACCTTCAACCTTTGCTTACAGTACCCGCTTGTTCGCTAAGAAAATTTCCAGTCGGGAGTCGCGGACATTCGTCCTTCTTTAACAGTCGGAAATGTAAAATCGCATCCTCCTCCCCGGAAACAACCCAAACTGGTATGAAATCGAGTTTTGCCTCTTATTTATTTCAATTCTTCTGAAAATATCGCACCACTCTTTTCATCTTGATAGCGAAGAGAAAAATAATGTAGAAGACGGTCGACAGGACTACGACAATTACATTGTTGAAGACGAGAGGCAAAGAGATGTACTAAATAACGTGTTTCATCAGTTTAAAATATTTCCCCCCGCATAAACGTATTCTCATTTGTTCACATAAATCGCACATCAAATTCCGGAGTTTGATAAATCCATGGAGTTAATATCACCGATCCGGCCTTTGAATGAATGAATGCCTGTAAAATATTTTTTCTGTTGCTGATTATTCTTATGTTCCAACTGGTGGTGTAAATAGGGAGAAATAGCAAGTATAGGCAGTCGATATGAGAATGAGTAGCCATGTGTTATTCTGTAATGGGCAGATGAAATGAAATAGAGAAGATCAGAGAATAATTAAAAGCAGCATTTTCACCCACTCAGTAGTAAACTTTTTTTGAGAATGCTATTATGCACACGAATGCGGCCAATTCGACCGGATTTTCGTTAAAATGCAGGGTTTATCACATTAGAAAGTGGACCTGCAGCCATTTGGCGACTCCCATGAAAGCACAAATTCTGTTGAGGGCGAGCATGAAAGATCCGATTGACGCTCCAGACCAAGTACCTCAAGATTTCTCGCTGAAGGTGGAATCACTCATTGTCAATTCAATTGATTGCTGCGAACACAATCAACACCATCGCATAGATACGAAAATAAAGAAGAACAAGATAGACGGTTGCTATATTTTAAAATGATACGATCAAAAAATGCCAAATGCTACTTCATTTGCTTACCGACGGCGAGAGAGCACATTAAAGTGAGGGGTTGCAATGTACCTTTTGATAAACAAAGGAAGTCTGTATTTTGACTTTATGGTATGATCGTATCATTATATAACTGTAATACCCATTGCGATGCATCCAGTAATGAAGTTGATTAGCGGCGCGGAGCAATAGACAAATCCTCTGAGAAACAGAAGTCCGTTGTAGATGGAAATGATGAAGATAGCGACAATGTCGACCAGCGACAACCACAACATCAACTGAAAGGAGCAGATTGACCTTATCATCGGCATGGGATGCTTCCTCGGAGTCAATTCAAGATTGAAAGTCGGTGTCGAGATCGGTCAGAATGGCAAATAGATTTTCATGTTACAAGCCCGCAAGAATTCAGTAGTGATAGTTGCAATAACTCGTATGGGAAGTATACAGCCGTATAGTTAGCCATCCCAATTTTGCATCGTACATTTGCTAGTTTTACCCTTTTTAATTTCTGCCTAATGTTGCAGCTACTCTAACAAGTGTTGGAACTGAAGAGAGAAATATAAATACTCTCTCAAACCTGATAACATCCTTTCTTACACTCGAAAATCATCGTAATCGCACAGGGCACGTAGAGAATCTGATGGTTCGGAAGATATTTGAACATAAAGCAAAGGTAAAACCTCAGCAACAATTCCGAATACAATTGACCACACTCCGAATGCAATCCGTCGTTGTCCATTTCTTTCCGACCACCAATCGCCCGCTTCGTGGACGGCACTGTGAAACAATTTGAAAGTATAAGGACAAAATGGGGTAAAACGGTTTTTTTTAACATATGGTACCTGCAATTGTAAGCGGGAGAATTATACATGATCCAGACTGGGAAGAATTGAGGAATCGGAGGAAGACGAGCGCCAATCAACATTTCGAAAATTACCATATACGTTAATTACGAATTATTCCATCGTCATCATGTATAATTTTTTTAATCATGTCTAGCATTACACCCTGAAAGAAATGTTTCCGCAAACAGTAATATCAAGCGGTGGTTCTGGGTTGGGGAAATATAAGGGCGGGGCATATTGGCGGTTACAGTAATTCATGTATAATTCAGATTTATGAAGAGGATTCGATTATATACAATACTTCCAATACATAATTATTCTTCACTGACTGTACCACCTGCATAGAAATCGCAAATAGACGTATAGCCATGCAAGTTATGAGCATACTCACTGGACGCTACATTTTATGTCATTATCCTGAAAAATCAAATGGGGCGACGTAGTAGCAAACTTTTTTCGATTACTTTTAGCCTTACAATCCTTTTGCAATAGCCACTGCTTTTGGTAGAGTTTCTTGACAAAATTAGTTGAGACCCAACCTGACATGCCACCGACTAGACTACTACCTTTGGGCGAGCCTTTTGCCGGTTTCCGTTCCCCCATACCGAAGTTTTATCCGGCTAGTCCATTATACATTGACGATTAATGATTGTTCCGGTGATAGTGAGTGCCAAGAAAGTATTAGGGAACACAGGATTACGGTACCTGGAACCAATAGAGCACCTCAAGGACCCGGGGAGTGTTAACCTGTGCCAAGGGACTTCTGAGAGACCCCACCGCTGCCTGACTAGGCAGATTGGACGGACTCACTGCGCTCACCGCTGCCTAACTAGGCAGATCGGACGGACTCACTGTGCTCACCGCTGCCTAACTAGGCAGATCGGACGGACGGACAACAGTTCGCGCGTTGAAAATCGGAAAATCGCTTGGGAAACATATTTCCACCTCTTTTTCCCCTACACAATGCTATATTATTAGAATCAGAATCGAAAGGCACGTCGAATAAACTATGTCTCCTGGTTCACACTATAACGGGTCAAAAAGTTGTTTTATCTCGCTTCAATGGACGATTCACGTATAACCAAATATACCATTGTATTCGCCATAAAATTCTGTTCGGGTGCGTGGTTTTGGGCTGATTCGAGCTGGTTGACACAAGTTATGAAAGGAAAACGTGCCGCGCCCTAAAGTGGCGCGGCGCCATTTTGGCGCCTGGAGGCAAAATCTTGAAAAACTAACGACGCCACGTTGTGCAGAATCAAAAACAACCCCTAAAACCGATTTTTCAAG
The DNA here is from genome assembly GCA_036245785.1 of Pristionchus fissidentatus. NCBI lineage: Eukaryota > Metazoa > Nematoda > Chromadorea > Rhabditida > Neodiplogasteridae > Pristionchus > Pristionchus fissidentatus. The sequence goes on from BTSY01000004.1 coordinate 16,521,033, forward strand.
AAATTTGAAGAACATCATTTTGCCTGTGCCGATCCTTTGTTGAAGGTATCGCGGACAGCGTCATATCAATTCCTTTTTTTCATTACATCTTAATTGTACATTACACATTTAGATCCCTCTCATCGTTCAACTCTGCCCTGTATATATTTCTCTTAAAAGTGCAGATCCACCATGGATATTATTTTCGTTGCCTACTTTGTCGCCCATTATCTGGCCATTACTATTGGATTGGTCACTATTCCCTTCTATTCCATCATTGTTTTAACTATGCTGAAGTCGATTGGAGATCTTGTCGTCTACAGTATCTATGTGGCGAGACATTTTTTTATTTAATTTGAAAAGTTAAAATCTTCTCGCATGTCGGGTGTAGGAAAATGCGAGTGTTTTCATGGGAGGAACACTTACCATGAAAGCAAGTAAGATGTATCATCTAAATGTAAAAATTGCAATGATAACGATTTATGTGGTGTTTATTAATCTGCTGAATAGATGGATGGAATGATAAATATTATCTCGATGTCTACCCTTATTCTTCTCATTCTCGTACGGATGGAATCTCGAATACTTGGTATCTCATGAGGCCGGAGTGGTACGTATTGTCGAGTTGGTGGGTCTCTATTGAAGTAACTACAATTACTGGGAAATGTGGTATATAATAATACTCTGATAGTTTATGCAATTTCTCTCAATTACACACTCTATCTATTCCTTTAGTTAGCTGGATAAATAATTGCTGTTATTAACTAGCGGGGTGCGTGGAGGTTAAGCGCACTACGCTTTCAAAGTATGGTCCAGGGGAACTTCGTTTGCCGGGCACAGTTTGGTCCAGGGGGTGCAAAAGTCTCGTTAGGATGAGAGCGATCGAAAAAAGTTGCCACTTCGCCACTTCGTGGCTCCGTGGCAACTTTTTTCGCTTTCTTTTTTTCCCTAACGTGTTCGAACACGTTTGTGATATTGCAAAGCACTCGCCCCCTGATTCCCTGTGCTCCCAGGTTTGTTTGGTAGAATTTCGAAAACGTTGTCAAAACGTGTTCTGACACGTTAGAACACGTTTGTGACATCGCAAAGCACATTTCCCGTGATTCCCTACATTCCCACGGAGGTTTGCGGTACAAATCATGAATCTGACCTGCGGTCTGACCCGCCGAACTCATCAGGGGGTACTGTAGGTTACGGTAGTATTTATTGATTTATCGTTTTTCATGTTATTGAGAAAAATCATGAATCTGACCTGCGGTCTGACCCACCGAACTCATCGGAAGGTACTGTAGGTTGCGGTAGTATTTATTGATTTATTGATTATTATTGATTTATTGATTTTTGTGTTTTTGACAAATATCATGTATCTGACCCATTCAAGTGTGGTTGCTCCAGCGAACTTGTTACCGTAGTTTCGGACGGGACGGACTCACTCACAGACTCACTCACAGACTCACAGACAGACAGGGCTTGTCGTTTTAGATTAAGTAGTAATTTTGTATTTTAGCAAAGTTACAGCAGCATAATGAAAATGTACATCTCCATAAACCAACACTTTTGGGATCTTCGAACTTGCGTGTACGTTACAGATGCAATTTCAGGATACGTGAACCACATAGATAGAGCATAAAAATGAGCCTAGGTACTTCTCGTATGAATTTCACACAAACCACCCACAACCGAGTAAACCGGGTCAAAGTTGGGTAGCCGAGGACCGGACTCGGTGGACCGAGCTCCAAAATGATATTCGGGCTACAAGACTTCAGGAGGCTGTCAGAGTGCCAAGAAAGACTCAAGAAAAAACTGATGTTCACTGTTTGGCCCCAATCCCATCGCTAGCTCGATCCTTTCGTGAGAGGCGTGATATTCCTCATTGAGCTGGTATGCTCGTCATTGCCGATTTGGTTACGAATGAGACAGTTGTGCTCGGTGTGTATAATTGCACTCAATCGAGCAATCGCAGTTAAATTTCCGATGCATTGTGCCAGGGTTAGTTTCGTTCTGCACATCACGGTGGAAATATCGGAGCAGGAAATGGTGAGAGTGCCAGAGAAAGAAACTTTAAAAAATCGGCGATTTCTGGAGAACCTTTTCGCCGTGCCGACCGAAAGAGTTAATTTCTACGTTACCAACAATGAAAATAATGTTTACTTGGAACGTATTATATTCAGATCTATGTCAGTATAGCTTTTTCAAATCGGAATGACAACGTTTTTTTGGATCAACATTGTTCATGGATGTTGAGTGGAAAATTATTCCGACTGGAAAAACAGTTTTCGTAAGTTGCTATCATTCCAGAATTTGCATTTTTTTTCATATTACTCTTATCAGAACGGATAACGTAGTCTACAACAAAATTGCATACTTTTGAAAATAATAAGACCGGTTCGGTTTTTAAAATGGAATGCAGTGGATCGTCATAGTGAAGTATTTTCGTTAAAATTGATAGAAAAAAAGTAGAAAATTTGGAGCATTATCAAATATTTCAAACAGTCGCAAGCAACGCTCACTTTTGTTTTTTTTTTAATTCCTAACTTTAAATCGTAAAATAACACGCATTTTTAAATTAAAAGTTATTCCAATTGAAGATCGCCTTCGACAAGGAAAATGCGTTCGTTTCCTTCCTCATACTGGCCAATTTGTCGTTCACCACAGCTTGCATCATCTGCTATGCAATTATCCTCATTTCTCTGAGAAAACACCATAAACTGGTTCGTAATCAGAAAATTGATTCACCGAGTCTGGGATATTCTGGGATACCCCTCCGAAACGCTGGCTTCTAAATGAAATAATTCATTTTTGAAACATGTTTCTGTTGAATTCCACATATTTATTTTTAAAAAAATGAGTGTAAAAAATATATTTAAAAAATATATTTGAAATATGATTTCTCTATCGTTGGATTAGAGATAAGCCGCGGAAATTCAAATTTGAACTTTCCACCTTTGAAAAAACTTGCCAGGTAAAACTTCGGTCAAAGGGCGTTTGGTAACCGGTTAATGATTGCATTATTATTGAAAGTTTTTTCCCGGATACGTCGAAAACGGCTCCACAGTCGGCCGACAGCGCTTGGCGCTAGCTGTAATAATAGCACGCTGTTACGAGAGCATCGCCCTAAACTTGGCATTGATCGTGATTTTATTTCCCACTTCTTTAATTGTTCCGAATACCAATAGGTCCAACTAAGATTCCCACGTGATCGTACGTCATGAAAATCGTTCGTCATTTGAATACAGCTCCAGCATACAACTTTGAAGCTCCTTTCATGTGCTCAAACGTAGTTTTGGTGAAATCTTTCTTGATGGAGCTAAGGCTTATTTTATGTTCTCTTCCCAACCACGTCATTCGTTGTTCGATAGTTTTTTTCTTGATAACACGAAATTATGCCAATTTACTGAAAATCCACACGTAAGATGCGTGTTTAATTGATGCCAAAGGCTGTACGAGATCATAAGGATTTGAATGATATGTCTAAGTTCCATTAACTCGGGAGATAAGGTAGTGCCGCAATATGATTTGTTTAAATACGAGCATTCACGACAAGTTTGCTTATTATTTCCTTTGTTCGTCACCGCTTCATTCGCCTTTCTCAACGGGAATAACTCGGTTTTTCTCCTTATTCGACCTTTTTTACAGAGTTTTAGACGTTTACTAATACCTTACCTCCCGAGTTATGGGAGCTTAGACATATCATTCGAATCCTTGTGATCTCGTACAGCCTTTGACACCATGAGAATCTCATAGGATGGTTAACACTCAAGGAATTCGCAGTTTGTTTATCTAAGGGAGAAAAATAGGTAGACAAACCATTTTCATATAATAAATATTCTTCCGTGCCGTGTAAATCGATCGTTACCAATGGACCCCTTATCATGTACCGACCATTACGTGTATTGCTCCTGAGTTAAATCAACCAAAACTGCAGTAAATGTTTCATATGTTCGTATAGTACGATGAAATCGAATTTTGTTATTTAATCGTTTTGCAGATTCATTGTCAGTCGAATATCGACGAAATGAACTGTACCCATTCCCATGGGACATCAGTCAATAAGCAGCACTACAAGACTTCTGCGAATGCATGAATCGTTAGTGAAGAGAGTTCGAGCGATTTGATTCTAGTCCAAGTCGCCTCCACTATACTATTATCAATGATTTGAATTCAATGACTTGCCATTTCGCGCCTTACATTTGCTCAAGAGTTGTTTTCGATTGCCGGGGCCGTACAAATATCATAATTCGAAGTCGTCTTTCACAGTGACGAACAATACTATTGTTAAAGTAAAACCATTTTACATTTTTTTCTGAACCTTCGTCTCTCTCTGGGAAAGAAGGACCATCAAGTGTAAATCTTTCATAAAACAATTTTTTCCAAAAATAATAATAAAATTGTTAATTGAAATAAACAATTTTATTTTATGGTTCGGTACTCATAATTTAACGCTCCCAAAAAATCTGTGCAATGCACGAATTACTATGATTGTTATGCGGCGCTAAATTGCCCGCCCCATTATATTTCTCTTCTCCATAGCAAACGCTTGGTGTGATTATAACTTGTTTGCTGTGTTTGTGTTTTTTCCAGGGTTAATGCTAAAGCGTCTTGAAATGAATATATAAACCGACCTAACTTGTAAGAGAATGTCGATGGTAGAGTGCGAAATGTGAGACCACGTCCTCATCATTTCACACACTCTCTAGACCGGTCGATAGACGAGAGAGTGTGTGAAATGAAGAGACCGTGGTCTCACATTTCGCACTCTAGTCGATGGGTGCTCGTCTTCCTCCTATTCCTCAGTTCTTCCCAGTCTGGATTCTGTATAACTCTGCCGCATACAACTGCAGGTCAAATCTTCGTTGAAACCTTGGAAATGTTTTCTCGATACACTTCTGATTTCAGTGCCGTCCACGAACCGGGCGATTGGTGGTCGGAAACAAAGGGAGAGCGACAGATTTCATTCGGAGTTTGGTCCATTTTATTCGGAATCTTCACCGAGGTTTACTACCTTCTCTCCTCTCACTTTCCTTCTAAATAGTGTCCCGCCAGATTCTCTACGTACCTTGTTCAATTGCGATGATTTTCGAGCGCAGAAAAGGATGTTATCAGGTTTGCGCAACGGCATTGATTTCTATTTCTCTTCCCTCAAAACGGACAAAAGTAATTTTCGGGGATTTCCCCGAAAAAATCCGACACCGTGCCTAATCGGATTTTTGAGTACGAAAGTTTGAGCCTGTTTAGCTTTATGTAAGCCCGCTAAGAAAATAAGCTTTTTAAAAGCTAAGAAAATTATTGATTGAAAAGTACATAAATAAAAAGACTGGTGTTTCTGTGCACATCGCTTTGTTTTTGCCTGTTTTAATTTCCTCCTTATTACTTTGACGTTTATTTCCAATATTTTGCATAATCATAATAGAGTTCACAAGCCAAAAAATGAAGAAAAACTCGAAAATAACAATTCGGACTCAAAAAGGTGCAAACAAAACAGTAATGTGCACAAAGCACCAGAACACCTCGAGATATGCACAATACACCGCCTTTTTATTTATGTACTTTCTAATCAATAATTTTCTTAGTTTTCAAAAAGCTGATCTAGAAATCAGGCCAAACTTTCGTACTCAAAACTTCGGACGATTTTGTTGAGAAACAAAGATTTGGCAGGGTGTCGGAGTTTTTCGGGGAAAATCCCCGATAATCCCCGACGCGGATCACTTTCGTCCGTTTTGAGGGTATTCACTTCACTCCTGTCGCTGCAACCTTATAAATACAATTAGATAGGATAGAACTAGCATGTGTAATCGGATGGAATTTAACAACGAACGTTTCTAGATCGATCAAGGGCTTATTATTTCACTTTCTCATTTGTTCTCCTTCCAGTTGATGTTGTGGCTCTCACTGATCGACATTGTCGCTGTCTTCATAATATCGATCTACAACGGAGTTCTTCTCCTCCTGGGCTTTGTCTATTGCTCCTCACCGTTGCTCAACTTTATCACTGGATGCATCGCAATGGGTAAACTTTCTTCACATTCTGGTATAGAATTAGAAAGATCACTGCGGTTATCAACGACTGATTATACCGACGATGACACATTTCGATGTGTGAGCTCGGTAACTGGCCCCAGGTTCGGTCCAGGGGACCGAACCTGGAGCCTTCTTTTTTATTGCTTTTTGAAATTTTTTGAAATTTTCGATTTTTCACGCTAAAACTCGGCAAATCAGGTGAAAACGTGTTTCACGGTGCTCAAAAACGTGTTAGAACAGTTTCTGGCACTTGCGAAAAATGAGGCAAATGGTTTCCCACGGCGGGGGTCGAACCTGGGGGTCTCTGATTTACAGTCTGGCGCGCTACCGACTTGGCCATGAATTTAACGCATTTTCTTCTTAAATTTTGAAAGGTTTTCTGGTCAGTTATCATATGCAAAAGGTTCTGAGAAGAATTTGAAGCGAAATATAAAGAAAATGAGAAAAAAGTGTGACCGGACGGAAGGAAAAAAACGGACAAACAGACAGACAGACAGACAGACGTTGGCATTTTCTAATGTATAGTAATATTGCTCTCACTCCGCCCAACTACGGGTCGCGGCTTTTAGAGATGTCTAGCTTTCGATAAACATTGGAAATAATATTTTGACATTTTCTTTAAACGCATCATTTTATAAATGCAATACCGTGATCTCACCTGCTCATAATTCGTCGCACTCAGCCACCTGTACACATTTTCCTCGAATCTCGTGAAGACGAAGGGAGGAATTAGCAGGCTGAAAGATGACGTCACTCTCGTCTACCGCATCCACTCACATCCCGTAATTAGAGCCAACCAATCGATAATCGATGATACCTCGCAAATTGTGTCTTGATCTCAGCGGGCGATACTCGCATCGGTAGGTGGACACACATCAGGCGAGGATGTCCATCTTTAATCACGGTTAATCAATAATCGATAATTATCGCTATCTTGGCCTACCGTAATCCGGCGGGTGCTGAACGAACTCCATCTTCATAGTGCTTACTGTGTTCATCTCAATCTGAATAACTGATAGTAGTAGTAGTAGTAATAATAATAATGATAATAATAATAATAATAATAATAATAATAATAATAATAATAATAATAATGCAGCAAAGACTGTCCCAAATTGTCCAACTGTTCATGCACTGTTCTACCCCTTCCTTGTAGCTTCCTCTCACTCCATGTCAAAATTTAAAATGGTGTTGTGCTCCGGACGCAAATTCATTAATAGTGTATTCCATCACAGTAATCAGAGGACGAAAAGTAAAGTAGCATGGAAAATTGGTCGGGCAGGTTTTCGATTTTTTGATGGTCTACCGGGCAGGTTTCTACATTTCGGAGATATTTAAGGAGACCCTGGCGGGCAGGTTTCGTTTTTAGGGGTCTAATTGATCAGGCATTTATTTTTCGCGCCCGCCTTCGGCGGGCAGGTTATGCCGAATTCTACCCACTTTTTGACCTATGACAGTAATGTACAAGTTATAATTTGGAATGGCGTCAAAAGACGGACTCCGTCGAAGGAGATACATTATTATTATTATGTCTTTATTTACCTGATTGACAAAGTGATCGTAGAATAGCTGCTCTTCATCCTCTTCTCCCTCTTCAATTGCCTCCACGTACTCAGGCTCCATGACGATCTGCAGATAGCACTTCTAGTCATAAGTCAAATAGACTCTCCCTAACGAGTAAAAGCAGTTATGCACGTCGCCCAAACCATGTAAGAAGACGGAGATTTTGTATAATCTTTTTAAAATTTCGACAAATGACAAATGGATCGAAAATAATGCACTTCGGGCCTAGAAATCGCTGCGAATTATCTATCCTCACTAGCGAAAACATATTTGACTTACGCCACGCATGGACACATCGCATTTTTCACAATTATGGGCCATTCGTAATAATTTTTACAGTTAAATTTAATGTAAAAACTATTTCGAATTCGCACTCATTAACGGGAAAAAGTTAGGTTAAGGACACGGTAGGTGTCGAGAGCGTGGAGTAGGGTACGACCATCCTCGACTATGCAGTATTCCGTAGTGAACGGTATTGTGCAATACATTAGTGATAATTTTCTACAAACCAAAGTAACTAGAAATCAATATTCTTAGCCTGAGAAAATACTATCTTTAACATCGAATCGTGAATGCACGAGTAACGCAAAGCAAATTTGACTTGTTGCCACAGGTCAACTGACAGCCGCAAACTGGCAGGACAAACTCTAGTATGTTCATACTTGGCAAATACTCTTGTAGTTTCTACTGATAATATCCCCCATTTCCAACTGGAATACCAGTTGTAAAGTGCCCTTCACTAGTAAACTACAAGTAAAATCTGTACAGCATGAATCTCACCAATGTAATTGGTAACAACGTCAATGATTATATTTAGTGGCAGCAAAATGAACCATCAGGCACACCAAGAATTCGCGTAAGTCTCCTAAATCTCGTAGTTCGCAGTTCCTCGGACATGCAGTAATAATAATATTATTATTTATTATAAATATGTATAAAATAGTACGTGTGGCTACCTTTCTCGTCCTGAGGGGTGAATGTGTCGACCTTCGGCACGAGTCGCAGGATGTTCCGCCACACGGGAACCTAAAATATGATAATATTAATATGTAATATCTCTAAATTAAACAACAAACGTGTTATGTGGGTGACGGTAACAGTATACCCGTCGCCGATAGCATCTTTGAAAAATCAAGCAACATTGTGTGTCTTACTTAAAAGCTTGGTGGATGTAAACACAAACAAACCCGCATTTCCCTGTCTTCCCTTGATTCTACGTGAAAAAAGCATGCATTTGGCAAGCAATAAAGCATATGTCTAATTGTAAGATCATTCCTCTCACCGTTGAGCGACGGATTGCACTTCTCATCCAAATTCTTCGGCAGCATATCATCATGCAGATTCTGGTGGTTGGGTATCATCTGCAAATATTACAATACTATAATAGTCTAGAAAACTTTGTCGTTTAAAAAATAGGATAAAACTAACATCTAAACACGATACTGGATTGTTCACGTCTCAAGTCTTGCAAGTCATGCTCATTTCAATTCATTTTAGCTGAGGTAATGTGTGATAAAGGAGATGTTTATTTACTTTCTATACAATCATTCAAATAAGTTTTTTTTTAAATAAACCTTGATCGCCAGTCGCGCGAAGAGGATTTCCATCTCGATGCCCGATTATTACAGTTTCATGAGCGTCACGAAGACCTTCTCAACAATGATCGCCTCCGCCACTTGTCGGTCCTGAAGAGAGACAATTATTACGGTAGTTTATACATGTATCAATCGATAAACAGCAAACATCATTTTGCTTGTTGAATATAATTTAATGAATTATAAGTTGGATGTTAAGTGACGGAATGGGTGTAAACTAAAGGTAACACAACAATTAGGTAATAGGAAATAGGGAGCAAAGCTTGAAAATAATAATGAAGCACCTTGACATCCACCGACTTCGGGTTAGTGCTCCGGCAACGCTTTTAGCTTGAGCGTTCTCGAGTTCAATACGTGCGAGAAGCTCCGCAGCGTGATCGATGGCATCCTCGTCTGCGAAAAAAACAATCGTCACGAACACGACTCAAAACAGACTCGAAATATGAGATAGGAGAACAGCGTACAATAATATATATATTACCTGTTCCCTTGCCATTTTGGATGTCAACATTGTTCTCAGGTTCGTTGACAGGAGTACCGCAGCCTTCCTACTCATCCACTTGCGCTTTTGTATCGCGTGCCTTTCCACGATTCTTGGTTGCATTCTTCTTGGCGGCATCAAGGGCTTTCTTCGCATCCGACGGCATGTTCACAAGCAGTTAGTACTTCGGCTATAGCCAAATATAACCTAAATGAAGATAATCAAATCAACCAAGCACACGATCAAAATGATACATTTTAGGAGAAATGGACGAGGAACACTTTGAGAACAATACATTCATTGATATTGCAGAACTTGATATTGTCAAATGTGGGTGTATCCAGACGATTTGGGCACAGTGCAAAACACAATAAGTGCCGCGTATCGTGCATTCACCGCGCAGTAAAACATGAAAAGAGAGTTGCGCTAAACATTCACCTAACCTGTAAGGACTTTTTGGTCGGCCTTCCACACGTTGTTACGCGATAAACAAGGTTCAACAAGGCCGCAAAGCCCGTAGAAAGGGTATGTTGCTCTAGAGTTAGGAAAGTTCCTTTCTCTTTTACATACACATTCGCCTGACCCTTTTCTGGAGCGCTGGATGGGGTATGAAATGGTGTGGCTCAATTCCATACCTACTACACATTCTAACGGCTCTATTGGAATTGAGATAGTTAGGCAGTGGGAATTGATGGTCTCATCGCGGATTCAATTTTTACATTTAGCCCGGAGTGCCATGATTACGAATGCTCTTCCTATCGCTAACTGACTTCGTTGGAGAGAGCTAAATGGTCTCGACGCGAAAACAACACAAACATTGTTAACAAGAGCCTGAAGGCGAGCGTGAAGTCAATGTCGCGAGCAGCTTGTTCAGGTTCAATAAATAGTTTACCGTACTTTGGTGTAATTTCCAAATACACACACTCGCACTTCATTTTGCGTTATGTTGTGCATACCTATTTTCGAAATTCGAAAATTTGAACATTGGCGTTCCATTTTGTTTTTCATTTACATTTCAATCGCGATTTTACCTAATTGTCAGTTGCGAATCGATCTTTTAGGTCCAGGGCGATCATGAGCGTCGCCATTATAACCGGTCCGCCCCCAGCACCGCCAATTCTATTTCAAATTCAATTAAATCATTCGGAAGAGTCAGTCAGGTCAGATTTCTTTCATTTATTCGCCTACTCTCCTGGTTACAGGGAGTTTGTCGGGAGTCAGGGTTTTGACGGCGTTTCCCGAATTTGTACTGTGATAGGCAATCGCGAATTCCCGGTAGTTGGATATGGCGTGGGAATGAATTATCGTGTGTATTTGGTACGTTACCTTCTCTCGTTCATGCACACAATGTTTATTATGTCAGAATTGCATCGACACGTCATCTCCTTCTTCGCCAATTTCCTCTGCATCCTCACTCCTATCGCCCCCTATGGATTGGTCTTCTCCTCTTCCACCAACTTACGCCCAAGTATACTTTGTGCACATAGTCTTTTTAATGATTTATTTTGCAGTTAACGAATGTTCAATATGAAAGAATGATCGAGCCACCAAAGGTACTTTAATTTAGCATCATTTTCTATTGTTTTTTCTCTACAGCATTACGCAGTTCATGCAGCAGAGCGCGACGAGGAGCAGATGAGGGACTCGCAGTATCACATCGATAGAAAGGTATTTGCAATTCCTTCTACGCTTGTTAATCCCTTTTCAGCTTGCGACTATTAAGAAGGACGTCAAGGGCAACATCAAGGTTCATCAAAAGGTGCCATTTGTATTGCCTTACCTTATATAGCATCTACGATTTTTCAATTTCTCTTCGAAGTTAGTCTCTTTCAGGCGACCAGTAGTGAAGAGACTCCTCCTGTTGCTACTAACAAATTCTACCCGTTGGCCCACTTCGATTCATCACAGGTATTATTGATAGTTTTCTATTGATAGTAATGTAACAATGATACATTAGACTGCTGTATTACTTTACAACTACTACAAATGATTGTTTCAGCAATCCGACATGTTCCAAACTACTCAATTCAGGTGTCAAAGGCTATTCAACATATCGATCTAATTTCATTGATGAAGGAGGGAGAAAAGTCCAGCAAGATAATTGACTTCTGTCTGGAGGGAGGCGATATTATGAATGATCGGATTTGGCGACCTCGACTAGTTCAAGTAATTGGAAAACAAGCCCTGCTCCATGGCGAAAGGTTAACTTAATGTGCGAATACTTTCGCTAGTCTATCAGGTTACTATTTTAGGGCGAATTATCCAAACAGAGAAGAATGGAAGTGCCTGATTCGAAACCTGCAACAAGGTGGACTTCTTCTCGATCCCGTAAGTCGCAATAAATTTTTGCTGCTAGCTAACGTCTTATAACCAATATATTAAAGGATCGGCTCTGTCACCATCTCAAAGATTATAGCAAGAATCAGAGAACGGGAATGAGAAATGCCACGGTTATGTCTCCATCGCCGCAAGAGAAAAAAAAATTGAAGAGAAAGGTAATTCATTTTATATTTATATTTTAATCCAATTATGCAATAGTGAACATAAAGTTTTCGCAAACAATATATACTTTTGCATTACTGGTTCTCTTACATTAGCAAGCCTTTTAGAGATACCATCCTTTGTGTTATTGTATATTTTTGAATACAAATCGCTTTTCTCAGGCTACAAGCAATTGTGGCATGGATCTATCAATGAGAAATCAGCAACTTCAAATTTCTGAAGATGGTTCGGAAGAATCGCATGATCTCATGAATGAAACCAGGTGTGAAATTTAATTATTCTATTACTAGAGCCCACTATTCAGAAAATGGCGTGTATCTCAAGGGCGCGCAAACCTCGCTGCGGCGATCGGTTTCATTCGGCAGATCATCGAATGGCCGGGGATGGTATGCGGTAATAAGCATGTGTATTGTTAAACATTATAATTGTTCAGACGATCGATGATGCGGAATCGATGTTTGGCGTGTCATATTCGCGTTTCAAGCGAGAATTTCCTATCATCTGCGATAAGGTGAACAAGCTTTTCTCCGATCGGGCTTCTGTTGCTGTCAAGAACACAATTCCAGGTTAATAATTTGATTTAATTTGAATTTTTTTTGCACAAATATGCTTACTCATCCTTGTGCATTACAGAATCCAGTCGATTGAAGAATTTCCTCATCATGCTGGCGTCGGTGCTAGACACGATAAATGCAAAGAGAAAGACGGGAGATGGCATCACCTCTGTATACAGAGAATTCGTGGTTAGTGCGAATTGGACATTATTCTCAATCTTCTCTCTAATTCTGTTTTTCATATGACCGTATATATAGTTTAGTTTAAATTACGGATCGATTCAATCAATGAATTGCTTATGGTTGCACCCTCTCTTTAGACAGGAACTGTCGAAGATGCAATGAAGGTTATTGCAAGCAAGAAGAACACGACAAGCAGTCGAAAGTCGAACGGAGCAATTCAGCCATCAATATTCCGGTGAGCATTATTTGGAATATTTTAAGGGTGAAAGAGGTCGATGCGGGGTCGGGGATAGTTTATTCGACGTTGCGCTGGACTAGAAACTACGATGTGACGGGTGGGGGTAGGAAGGGGTTGAGGAGTGCACGCGAGGACACGGTTGATGGAGTAGGTACTGTACGTTAAAGTGGGAATACTGTAGAGGTATTCTGTAATCAGGACCGCCTAGAGTGCACTGAATTAAAGGTAGCAAAGCGCTGGAATGTAAAAAAGGGTGCGATCAAAAAATTCTCCGGGGCAATCTAGATACAAATGTTGTCGGAACCGAGTGATAGTTACACCATTTGAGATTTACATCGGACAGGGGAGTAGTATGTATGACAAGTGCGCATATCCTCTAGTGTCTCCTCTAAATTATTCGCTTGTCCATCTTCCAATAATAATCTTGCTTAATCATTTTAACGGTAATTGTGTGTTTAGAGTCGCCGATAACTACCACATCGCAGTTTGCGGCCGCGAAGTGAACGTCGGATCGGAAGAAGGATCAGACACCCGCGCCCTATTCCTCCTCCTCGCCTTATTCATGGTATTCGATCTTAGCTACACCACCCTCAGTTCGGACATTCTGTCATTCCTTGAATTAAGTATGGGCTATCCACAGAGAAAAGGTATGAGCTCCGCTGCTAAGGGCATGTTCAACCTCATTAATGAATTGTATTCTTTCCTAAGTAGTGTCCTTAGACCTCGTTCTTTATTCTAGATGATATTTTGTTTCCTTTCTTTTCGCTTATTTAGCCCCGTGTGTTAAGTTTACATTCCGTGTTTGCCAGTTTACGCTTGTACAATTGATTTATTGTTTGTTGGCTCATCAGAGTGTCTCATGTCTTTATAAAGACTATAAACATCTTTCCTGTTTTCTCAACTTCCTAGTTACATCAATCACGAAACAGTTCACAAAAGGGGGCGTGGCCAAGGGCGGAGGGGTGGCCAGGGGGGGGGGCGAATGGCGACATTTTTCAGACCACAAGGTCTTGTATTTAAGAATTTTGAAGTCTGAAAAGTAAGAACCTTCGGAAGGTCTTATATTTCAGACCCCCCAGTACTCATGGGCCTCACAGCAGACTTTCAAAGTCTTATATATAAGACCTTTTTCTGTGTGTGCAGCATGTCGTAGAACAAAACATAAACGAATGTAACGAACTGCAAACGATTATTATCCAAAAACAATTTGAAGAAAAAAGTGGCCCTCGAGACCGCAGATTATGATTGCAATTGTGGTGAATTGTGCTTCCGATTTCTTTTCACTGTCAGAAATCGACGAACATTTCTCGTCTTGCTGAGTTGAAAAATAAACGAAATCATTGCAAATTTTCTAAAAAAACGGAGGAAACATTAATTTTCGGGGATTTTACAATCTCCTAAACATTTTTTTAGTAATCACCAAAGTTTCAGCTTACTTCGCAGATAATTTTTTTCAACTTAGTACATTTTTATGGAAACTGCAAAAATCTCAAATTATTGTTGTGTGTTGTTGGTGTAGTCACGTGCTTTTGCTTGTTTCAGCGTGTTATAGGTTTCCCTACATGATACGATTTTTAATCTTCATTATTTTCCTCATGAGGTATATTATTAAGCTAACAAGACTAGATATTAAACATTAACAGAAAGTGATGCAAATGAACATTTACTGCAACAAACATTTGACGTGAGCCAAAAAAAAACAAGACGTGAAAAACCACATTAAACCATTTTTACATCCCGACAGTTCCTCGAGGCTCTATGTCCACTGGGAGCCGATTTGCTCAATTACGGGAATTCAATTTTCAACTTCCGCCTTTGAAATTTGCGTAGAAAGATGGAGGATTAACGCGTGTTCTGTTGATTGTTATTCACTGTAGCTAATCCTGTGATGACCAGAATTCTGGGGGGAATAAATGCTCTGAAGCACGAGCGACCAAAATAAGAGCTGCAACTACTGTTGCTCGAAAACAATCAGCCGGTTGAGTCTTTACTTCTCAACTAATATTTAACTTTGACAAGAGTAACCAATCTAGCTTTCAAGCGGCTCGATTACTCATTTTCTTTGCTTTAGTTGCTTCGATTTGTTGGACTATACGAACGAAATAGACCACAAATTGGGTTGACTAATTCCCTTGGGAGAAGTTGACCAGTTCGCTGCTCTTTAAGTACTATATTTGACTGATTTTCGACTATTTGGGATTGGTTAGAATGCTGATTGAAAATTATCTCGCGGAAATGAATGATTTCAATACTGATGATTATTTCCCTCATTGCCATCCAATTTTATTTATCATAAAAAACTGATTTTTATAACTGGGACCCTGATATCCGATGAATGACTAGAGAGGGAACGTGATCGATAGAGTTGCTTCTTCTTTGTTTAATTCCTATTATAACAATAGAGGCAAAATATTGATTGTTTGTTGACCATGAAAACCACAAAAACCAATTTCCCCACTATCTCCACTCCGAGCCGAGAAATGTAATTGCTGGAATTGAAACCTTTTCTAAATTATTTATGTGATGTTAACAATCTAAATCGGCTTCATAATTCATATAAATCTAATTTTAAAAAAATATAAATCAATCTAATTCATATATATATTTAAAAATTTTCTTTTTTACTCATTTGTGTTCGTCTCGATGCTATTTTTTGTCATTTAGATTTTTCTGCCATCATGGACATTTCTTTCGTGGTTTACTTTGTTGTCAATTATCTTATCATTGCTATTGGGTTGGTAACCATTCCCATGTATTTCATCATCATTTTAACCATGCTAAAGTCGATTGGAGAGGCTATCGTCTACAGTATCTACGTGGTGAGAACATTTAATTTGAAAGGTTGCAATCTTCTCGTATTTCTTGTATTTGTCATCTATCTTTGGCGATGTAGGAAATGCGGGTGTTTCCAGGTCGGTGAAACACTTACTGTGGAACATCGTCTAAGGTGTATTATCTAAATTTCAAAATCATTGTCAAAACTATTTACGTGTGCGCTTAATAGGTGGACGGAATGATAAATATTATCTCGATGTCTGCCCTAATTCTTCTCATTCTCCTACAACGAGGATGGACTCTCGAGTTCTTAGTAACTCATGAAATCGCAGTGGTAAGTATCACCGACCTGGTTGGCCTTTATTGAAGTGGGTACGCAATTACGGATTAATTAGCTGTAAAATATTATCATTAAATTCTTGACAGTTTCTTACAATTACACGCTCTATGCACTTTTCTTGAGTGAGTTCGTAGTTCACAACAATTTTAAGAGAATATACATCTCAATAAACCAATATTTCTGATTAAGCTTCTCTTTTGTGCACTAACGATAGCGGTTCGAATGGGACAATTGTCTTCGGTGTTTCTCATTTCACTCAATCGAGCAGTCGCCGTCAAATTTCCAATGAAATATTCCAAGGTCAGTTTAGTGCTGTGTATTAGTTTAGTGCATATTATTTTGCTTCCGTTCTTAAAATTGATTTTCATAAAATAAATTTTATTCAGAGAATTATATTGAATTCGATATTCCGACCTAAAAATGTAATTTCCTCGGTGCCATAAATGAAAACAATCTTTTCTTCGAACGAACTACATTCAGATCTATAGTGTCAGAATGAAGATCGGCATGGCGCTTTTCCAAATCGGAATGACGACTTTCACGTTTATCGGAGCCACCTTTTGTATGGATGTCGAGTGGGCTGTTATTCCAACTGGAAAAACAGTTTTCGTAAGTTACTTCGGTAATTCATAAATTTGTATAAATGTAGAAATCCCATAATTATTGATTTTCTGCCATAACTCGGCTGGCATGATGCTAGACACTTCAGTATTTTCCCTTCGCACTCTTACTTTCAGACTAGATTCAAAATGTAAAACCTCTAGCTGCCGAGGGAGGAATTGAAAAAAAACCGAAAATTGCGGGAAATCGAACAGTCTCATAAGCATCGTATCAAATCAGTGGGGTCCAGGAGGCTGTGAACGGGTGCGGTCTTTTTTAACCCGCGTGAGATCAAATATCAATGACATAATTGTAAAGAAAGCTCCAGCCTGCATGGGGAATATTATGTTCCGGAGGATGGACTACTTCGCACTAAAAAAATTGGCGAAGACTTTTTTTGAGTTGTTTCAAAAAACAAGCACTTTTTCATTGAAAACAAATCGTTCTTTCAATTTCAGATTCCGTTCCAAAAGGAGAATCCGTTCGTTTCCTTCCTCATTCTGGCAAATTTGTCGTTCACCACAGCCAATTTCTTCTGCTACGCAATAATCCTCGTGTCCCTGAGAAAGCTCCACAAACAGGCTCGAGATCAGAAATTATTTCACCGAACTCAGTTTTCATGGAGTGCTAGAACATTGGTTTTGTGATTATTTCATCAGATTTCTCAATTCAGCGACCACATGAGATAAGTTCGCCGATTTCTGATAACAAAAAGAAATCAGAGGCGCAATTTAACACAATTTCAATCATCATCTGCGGGATCGAGGTGCTATTTTGTTCTTCAAGATGTTTATTATGTATTTGATCGATAATCTTTTGCAGTTCGTTTCATTCATTTATGTGCTGTTCTTCGACATGCTGCGCAATTGGGTAGGTTAATTGTAAATGTACGAAACATTATATGCCGTAAGATTGAAATGCCCGATCCAAACTGCAAGAATACATCATGCAATATGCTTTCCTTGCTCTGACTCGGGGTCAATTAGTATTCCTCTTCCTATTTGATCGATCTCCACCGCAGTTTGTCTTCCGAACGACCCTCCACAACGTGATCACCATAATGTTGGCTTCTTCTCCTCCCTACGTTCTCATCGGCTTCTCAACCAACCTCCGCAACGATTTCCGCAAGCTCATTAACAGGTGACCAAAAATTAATTTTACCAAAACTATTTTATTTTATTTATTTATGGTTCACAGTCAACATTTACATAGATATTCAAATAGACAGTCGAATAGAGGAAAAGAAAATATATTTGTTCAGAGTTTTCTTCGATCCATCTTCTAGACAACAAGAAACTGAAAAGTGACTTTGATTTAAAATATATTTTTGAGGGCAAATGTTGCAATCCTCCTCGTATCGATCCCGTCATCGTCACAACCAGAAAACACATTCAGCTTCCACCATTGATGAACAATTGAAAACACGCATTCGCTAGTGTGCTCTACCCATAGCGAAGCAGTCTGTGACGTAGTTGTAGAGTCGTGTTGTAGAAGCCATTTTTGTTATAACAGTCCTGTTCACCTGATAGCACCCTCGGCGCCTTTCGGCAAGCATGGCCAGAACACATGGAATGTAGAGTACCTGAAATCAACCGACTATCATGTTCAGTCCGTACTTTATCGATCTTTACAAACCTCGGTGAATATTCCAAAAGCGACAGACCAAACTCCGAATGCAATGAGTCTCTTTCCACGTGTCTCGACCACCAATCGCCCGCTTCGTGGACGGCACTCAATTTATATTCCACTCTATAAGATTAATAAATGTTCTTTATTTAATTATCAATGTTTTTTTTTTAAATAACCCAACGCGAAGGTAATTTCGTCGACCATAAACTTTTTGAAACGCTTTCTAAAGCGAAATCTAAAGATATTCAAGGGAGGCCGGTTCGATGTTGCCCCTCTTTAGCTGAATTTCTTCGGCTTAAAAGACGAAATATCTGTCTGTCACTTAAGATAAACGATTACTGAACCGGTATTTCTAATGTATTCCATGGTATCATACGTTAATAGAAAAAATGGTAGTCTGATTGTTAATGGATTCCAGATGATTTCCTATGTGTTTAGCATTTAGCATTTGCTGTTTAGCATTGTTATTATCGCGTCATGAGCTTGTTATTGATTAAGTTCGATTGATTATTTCAAGCACAAAAATGCGCACAGTCGACAATTGGCGTGACTAAAATATCCCACGGCAACGTCCATATATTTCCCCCCCCCCACAAGAGTGGTGATCTTGTCATTTTCAAACAAAAAATAATAATAAAGAGCGAATGAGAAAAAAGAATGATCAACATTGTGTAGAATTGTAGGCAGCGGAATAATACATGATCAGATTGGGAAGAATTGTGGAATCGAAGGAAGATTCAGCATTCTGCAGCATGAATGAACCTGGCCGTAGACAATTGGAAATATGGAGTGTAGACACAACGAAATGCTTCACTACTTTGCTATAGTTTGAGAAACTATTTCAGCAACGTTAAATTTCGGTAAATGCTGGGAGGAGAAACATTATGTATACATCATGTTTCTCCTACACAGAGCGCGAAGTCTCCTAATATCTGGAGACAATGTCTCGGACTTTCCTTACTCTAGAGACTTTGCTCCTATTATTAGGAGACTGATGTCTCCAGGTATCTGGAGACATCATCTCCAGCTGGGGAGAGGGGCGCGCTGGCTTGGCTCCGCCCACTTTCTCTTTTGCTCCCCCCCCCCTCCCCCTCCTCCCCTTCCCCGCCTTCTGCATTGATACTTGTACATGTTTGCTCATCCACAAGAGGTATGTCAGTGATCGATTTATTACAGTACTACCGACCATTACAACTGAAACAAGACAAATGGACAAACCAAGCGCGAAATTCGGAATATAATATAAAGCAACATCCAATCAACGAGTACATGCCACATACACGTTTTATGCCTGACATGATAAATAATTGAATTGAAATTGAATTGAATTGAACACGTTGGTTTAATGTAAACATACGCAATCGGCCTAGGTAAGAATTAAAAGTTTGTAAAGTAAAAGTAGGGGATGAAACAACAGTTCTAAAGTGACTGGATCTGTGGAAAGGGGGAAAATAAGTAGTTGAGAAACACACAAACATAGAATGATTGCATCGATCGAGAAATACTAGAGATCACCGATCAGGGAGGGAGGGAGGAGTCAGATCAAAGATCAATCTAGGGTACCGTCTGGATGACTTCCTCCAAGGCCTTGGCGGCGGCGTTGGTCGGCGACTTGGAGTTGTCGGACTTGACGCGCTTCTCGGCAAGCTCTCCGTACGGGTTGAAGCCGACCGACTTCTTCTTGTTCTTCGGGTCCTGAAACGACGACAAATTACCATGTCCCATCTACCGTAACCAATCACTCAATAATCTTTTCCCACTCTTTTATTCGTCACCTCTAACACCTTTCTGAGATATAAATCTATCGTAATCAACTAATGAATCAATAGCAGAACTACCGTACTATCGTACTCCTATGCAAGAACATAATTTTAATTGTAGTATGCAACAAGAAGGGAAAACCCACAACGCATTATGTTTAAAACAATGAAGCCATAAGTGATTTTTTTGTTTAAAAACACAATATAAATACTTGTTAAAATATGAAAACGCACCAGAAATGACCGGCTTGGTGTCCTCGCGTCCCAGCTGAGAATCTCAATCTTGTATCCGCGATTGAACGTGCCTCGCTCCATCTTGCCCGTGTTGACGGTACCGCGGCCTGTATGACAGTATCGATTAAATGCCAGTCAAATTCAAACAATAAAGGCACTAAATTCAAATAGTTCTTAGAAAATGTACCATTGATAGAGCGAACGTGCTCGGCGGCGAACATGGGTTCCTTCTCCGTGTGGCGCTGGGGAATCACGAACCTGAAAGACGGGGTATCGTTTCCGGGCAAGCTACTAGGATGAATAAAGTGTAAACTAGTTGCAGTAAGTTATGCATACGTGGGCACGATGGTGCAGGGTCGCCGTGTTCATGGGGGCCACAGTTTTAAGGGGCACTATGCAAAAGTGCAAATGACATGGACACTAGGGTGTAGGGAGCGGGAAAAGGCTAATTCCAAGGTTCACAGTGCTTCGGGGCACCCGCAATTAACTATGTTCAATTGAGGACACTGTGTAAAATGGACCTGATAAGTGCGAGTTACACAATTGGGACACTTAATTATCCACATTTACGTTTACCAATTAATTATTGTAAAAAAATTGTAAACACAAACCTTGCTCATGAAGACGCCAATGTTCTCCTTGTGAATGGCAGCCTGGCTTGATGACCTCGGCGCGAGCAGGGGTATAACGGATCTAAACGATGATTACATCATATTATAAAGGAGAAAGATTTTCTTATAAGAAACAGTGGAAATGGCTCTGAAACGCAAGAGCCCGATGCGCAGCCCGTTATAGAGCCCGGTGCGCGACCCGTGCTCGGCAACGGGCTCCCTATCGGCTGCGCATCGGGGTCTACTGAAAAGAAGAAGACAAAAGAATAGCGCATCGGGCTCACCGATTTCGGAGAGGGATTGCAATAAAGGGGAAAATATCGGAAAGTTAGTACCTCGGCCGTTCTCTCCTCCTCCTTATCGTCTTCCTTCTTCGCCTTGCGTTGGTCGTGTCCGAGGTGGTCGGGCATAACGCTGAGCAAGAATTTAGAACGCAATGACAACAGTAATGTAATGTACTTAACGAATAACACAAATAAATTTGAAAATAACTGAATTGAGAAATTATGGTGCGTCAGCGCGTGCACTGGGCACGTCTGTATTTTCACCCGCACATTCCCCGGCTCTGGTTCTACAGTACTCCACCTGTAAACAATCACTGAATGTCTTCAGACAATATATTTAGTATACTCTTTTCTAGAATATATTTGTATTTTTTAGATAGCATACGCATGAGTTAACAATTATCATTCATGCTTGTCATAAGATGAACAACAAACACGTCATACAAAACAGCATACTTTTTTTCTGTGTACATGCACTGGTACCCTTTTCATAAAAAAAAACGTTTTCAAAAATGGAGAAAGATGTTGGAATGGGGATAATTTGCAGAAGTAACATCGTCCATCTCAATTTTGCACTGTTGCCCACTTTTGTCCCCTTTCTGGAGATTTGACCGCTCCGAGGTAGCACACACTCAAGTAATTTCATGCTCAGTGTAGTGAAATAAGATGATTGTTGTTAAAATTGTGCGGGACCATTCCGGGCGCGCACTCTCAAATTCAGGAGACAGGAGACAATGTCTCCTACTATCTGGAGATGTGCCCCTCCTTTGGAGACAATGTCTCCTGGAGATGTCAGCTGGAGATAACGTCTCCAGGAGACTTCGCGCTCTGTGTATAGGCGGAGTAGATTACTGTGCATCTACCCTTATTCATATATCGCAACATGTGAATACTACTCTGCAGTACTGCGGGAAGAAAACAACGACAAAGAATAATTGTTAATTAGTAAGGGTAAATTTTAAAATTCTTGAGAGTGTTTATTATTGACAATAACGCTAGTAAAGAAATAGCGAAGACAAAAGTTCGGTCTCAATTTTTAGTAATTGCCAAAAAGTTACTGTCCCCTAGAGACCACGTTCCGGAAACTGAATCACCTATTAAAATAGACCATTGGACAAACGCCTATTTTTGTCACCATTTTCATTTTAATTATTATCATCATTGC
This sequence comes from Pristionchus fissidentatus, assembly GCA_036245785.1. NCBI lineage: Eukaryota > Metazoa > Nematoda > Chromadorea > Rhabditida > Neodiplogasteridae > Pristionchus > Pristionchus fissidentatus. Next base: position 16,543,544 of record BTSY01000004.1, read on the forward strand.
AAAAAGCATGCGTAGATATCACTCGGTAGGTTATGCTAGTTATAATTAAGATGTATTGTTCAATTAGTCGATTTATGAGAAATCTTTTATTTATCGCCTTACGGCGTTATTCGAAGTTTTAACCGTAGATACACTGCTCGAGCAAAGTTTGGAATAGAAATGGGAACCTGAACAAAAGTGATCATGCGAAAAGCCAGTAAGTACTCACGGATGGTTCGGTTGATCGATAAGTAAATGAAGGGATGCAGGCCTGGGCAAAAGCAAATATTTAATATATTACAGTTTTTTTCAATAATATGTATTGCATTATATCATTACCGTGTGCCAGTTTCCAGAAAATGAATCCGATATGGATGAGATTGATTTTGGCAAATATCGCCATGTAGAAGAAGCTAAAAAGACTGGCATAGATCATCGATCTGACACAACTAACTCCTTACATCATGGACGCCAGCATGTTGCAGCCACATACGAGCATTGCTTGAATGAAGATCTGGAAGCAAATCACTGCACAGTCAAACCCCCGACAGACCAAATGGGACACAAATCTGTTGTGCTTATCAAGAATTAATGGTCTTCTTCCTCGTGAACAAGAAGAACAAGACTGGGATACGAAATTTGTGAGTAGCTAACTATATCCTCTAAGTATTTCACGGTCACTTTCATTGTATAATGGATCGAATTATCTATCGACTAAAGTAGGTGGTAACACCCATACCGGGAGATCCTCGTTCCGTTTTTTCTTGCTTATTGATTCCGATGACACCGATTTCTATAACTTTTTTGTGTCTTTTCATTGTTTCAAACAATCGGAGAAAACATTTCTCAAATCACACCTTTCTTTGTAGCTTGAAGATGATCAGAAAAATGACGTAGAAAGCAGTCGAAAGAACGACGATGATTGTATTGTTTAGGATGTGAGAGACGTTTTTGTACTCAATTATCATTTTGTTTATATCGAAATGGTGCTATAGGCACTTCAACCACTGGTTCATCGAATATCAGAGGGTTCAATAACATCGATCGAAAACTCGAGTTGATAAATCCCTGCAAATATACATTGTCCCTATATTTCAGTGCGATCTTAACTGGTGGAGTAAACAATGAAAAGTAGCTCGTATAGACGGTGGATATAGCAATCAGAAGCCAGGTGCTATTCTGATGATGAACAGATGAAACGGAGAAGCAGTGGTTGATTGGTATCATTTAAATTTTTATTGCGGAAGGAAAATAATATTATTTAATTATATTTAAAGCGACCAAATGCGTATCCACAATATGCATCGGAATTCGAGAATTTCCGAGGAAGGCTGACCTGGAGCCATCTTGCTGCTCCCAGAAAGGCACAGATCCTATTCAGACCCAACATTAGAGAACCGATCGAAGCACCACACCAAGTACCTGAATAGAACCCAACGGACATTGTTTTTATTCTGATCAGTTTGCGATGCAATAAGAACCACGAAAACAAAATACCTGAAATTAATTCTAGTCAAACATTCTCGTACTTACTATCGATTAGTGCAAAACTCGATAAGAATAATATTAATATTATTCGTTATTCATGCTCTATGTAGAGAGTTGCACGTGTATCGTTTCTCTTGCAACAACGATAAAAGAGTCCTACCCATTACTACACATCCTGTGACGAAGTTGTAGATAGGAGCTGTGCAGTAAACTGTTCCTTGAAGGAAGAGAATTCCATTAGAGATGCCGAGTATCGAGAGGGCAGTCATGTCCACCACCGACAGCCAAAGCATCAACTGGGATTAACAGGTCGATCGAAGATTGATTTCTTTTTTTCGATGAAATAATATTCAACAAAATGTATCACAATGATCCTTCTTTGAGATTAGACAACGATAGTTAATCAACGAATCAGATAAGGGCACATATCTTAGCTACTAATCAGTTGTACTAGGATTACAGAAGATATCAAAGTCAAAACGAGGAGAGGTTCATAATCTGTATGACAATTGAATCAGATTCTGAATCTAAATATTCATTTTCCAGGTGATGTGGAATCTGAAATTTTCTGACCTTGTAGCATCCCTTGGCGCGTTCTATGAACATGCCGAATACGCAGGGAATGTAGAGCAACTGCAGACATTCTTATAAATTGATTACACGAAAGTGGTTGTTAGTCTTCACAGTTTCCCTCTCTCTCTGTCCGTGTGTCTCCGACCACCAATCGCCCGGTTGATGCACGGCACTATGAACATTCTCTACTGATTAGATTCTACAATATGGTATCCACTAAATGATAGCAAATGATGCTCAAACTCCAAAACAACTTGAGAACAGGATTAAAAAAAACTAAATAACAAAACGAATAATATATTTGGTTGCAATTGGAAATGGCCTACCTACAATTGTATGCGGGAGAATGGTACAACTTCCAGACTGGGAATATCTGAGGAATCGAAGGAAAACTGCTCGCATCCGACATTCTCTAATGGTTTGTTGAAAACATAATAAAATCCGAATAATCGAAGATAAAATGTTTGCACAGAACCGCAATAGATTAATAAGAATCATATCCACAAACCAATTATTAAAAAAAATCTTGCAATCAGTTGCTTCTGAATGAGCATAAAAGGGCGGCGCCGGAAATGTGTTTTTTTGTTATTCATATTGTTTTAATTAGCAAGATATAATTACCCAACTTTGAGGGTGATCAAATGTCTTTAGCGATCGGTTGACTAACCCGAAACGCGTTTGACCGATAAACTACTGATCCAACCCTTTCATTCTCATGGTTATGATTCAGGGCTTTTACTAAACATGTTGTTATAGATTCATACAAGTCATTGGGCGAGAGAAAATGAGTTGTAGTGAGGCAAAAGTCTGGTTATCGAGATGACCATGAGAATGCTAATGGATAGGAACATAAATATATATCGGATAGAAATATAATTCGGATAGAAATTCTCGCTTTTGTCATGAGCGGTCGCTTCTCCATTTCGTCCGATGGAGAGGTGGACTTTCCCCTAGTTCTGCCCAGGCTCCCTACTACCCATCGTCTCTACTATCGACTAAAGAAGACTTGAATCCCCATACAAGCCGGAGTGGTCGCCGTGTAATGGGTATGACCTACAAGTTGAATTGATCCTCAGTATCAGTACACTCATTGATTCTCTCAAAGATGGATGACTCGAGGTTGGAGGACTGGGCTCAAGCTCCAATCTAAGATCCCCGTTTCGCACGAGATTCTAACGGATGGGCCCTTCGCCATTGCCTGTTCGATATCGGGATCATCTCTGATTTTTTGTTTGAAAATGTTTTATTCATAACAATTTGTAACAAAAAAGGAAGAAAAAACTCATTTTCACTGCGAACTTTGCTTGCAGAAGATATTTTAAATTCGCAAACATTAAAGTGAGGCATCGATTTCCCCTATTCTATGTACTGCCATCAGCGCGTAGAGAAGAGCTTCGAGGCACCTGCCAATTCATGCAGATGTTTGTGGTAAATATTAATTCGCAAAACAAACAAATATGCTCACGTCAATGAAAATTGCAATCTGGCGATTCTTTCTCATTATCTGCTCGCTGAGAATTCTGCCGAATACGGATTTGAGATTATATTAAGTTGCCTGAGTAGGGCCTGCCTGAGTAGCCTGAGTACTTGCCTGAGTAGGGCCGATCGATAACTGGGCGAGATGAGAATAAGAAGAGTTGAATGAGCAAAAGAATGAAGCATTTGACAACACACGACTGCAGAATTTACAGCTGAATGTACAAATATGGGTAATTTTGTGCATCAGGTGGTAAATTAACGGTTTTATATCAGAAAAAAAGCTATATCTGCTCAAAAATAGCCAGGACGTGTGATGATGAACCATTCTAAGCACTCACCGACACTGAACCATCCTGTGCCAATTGAGACTATATAGAAGGTGATTGGCAATGTTATCAGAAAGATGGGAAATATCGTCTGAAATGCCATAATACAAAAATAAGTAACGAGCCATAAGATTTCGGCAAAACAATTTTGAGCTTTGCTCGGTGGCAAGTTTGGAAAGACACCATAATGACGAGGTTCTCAGCCAATTTTCTTTGCATCTTTCGTGTGCGATCGCTCATGGTTGGGATCTGCAATGATTCGTCACAACTTGTTTTAAAATATGGTTTACCCTATTTTTTAAAGTCCGAAAGACGAGATAAGTGAGTCCATTTGTGCATGCCATATTCGCAAGTGCGCACTTCAACGAACGAACAGTAAGGGAAAATGATTATTTGTGTGGGAGAGTGGAGAAACTTTCTCCTCTCTCTCATAGATATATGACGCTGTTTGCGTTAGGATCAACAAGTGTCTGGAACAGGTCAAAAATCGAAATGGCTCAAAACTTGCTCCTAGGGGTAACTTTGGACGCTGAAAACGCCTGTGCCATCGATTTCGCAATAGGATCCCTCTGGGCGCCGGTATGGCGCCGCGCCCTTTCTGCGGAAAACGCGTTTTTCGATTAAAACTCCTCGGAAACGCGTCCGAATAGTGCGAAACTTAAATATTTAGATCAGAATTTGATGCTCTATCAAATGGCACTAGTGCCATATCATTTGTTGCTCTCGTTTTCGAGAAAAAGTCAATTTTTGACAAATTCTCTTCTACAGCCTTCTCAGTTTTGTTCCATGACCCCGGGTTCATGTTATTTTTGAGAAAATATTTTTCTTCTCAAATTAGCTGTTCTTAAGCCAGTTGATGTAGTACAATAAGCACATTGTAAATGCAAAATATCTTGCCATTTTGATTACTGTGACTTTCAGAAAAAAATATTTACTGAAATTTTTTTCGACAATTTTGAAGTTTTCGATTTTTTCCACCTGAAATCGCGGATCGATCAAAACATTATGAACAGCAAAATTGGTTACACACATCTTCTAAGATTTTCCAAGCTATTCGCGAATGGCTATCTTCTCGTATAATTGAAATTTGTGATGTCGAATTTTGGATTCGGAGATTTTTCAAAATAATCGATTTTAATCGTTTGATCAATTCACTAGAGGTATAGATCTTTAAAGTTTTATTGTACACCATAAATGCCTAATATATTACTGAAAGAAACTTAGACCAATCTTGTATGGTTCACAAAATATAAAATTGAACATAAGAGTAGAGATAATATGTGTGTCTCATTCGGCCGTTGATCTCACCACGACCAAACCGAAATGTGGCAATTAAACAATAAAAATTAAATCAACTATGGATAAGATATCTTATGTACAAGAATGGTAGGGCGGAGGGCATTTTGACCCTAGTAGCCAGATCGATTTTTCACTGAAGCGACCGAAAAAAATCGATTTCACGAGATTTCTCTCTTCAATTTCATTTGAATCCAGTAAAAATATGGCTTCTGACATAACTTTTCATTCTCTTTCGAATGATGTATAACACGACATCAAAATCAAAAGTTTGAAAAAATTGATTCGGTAGGTCAAAACTTGAGATTTCGGGTCAATATTATGGTTGTAGCATACCTTGCCCTTAGGGGTCATGTTACCAAAGTTTTAGCCCCGGGCGATCATTTTGACCGAGTTGTGCAACTTTACCCGACCCTTCACTGCGCTCTTACGGAGAACGCGTTTTAAGTCTGGGCTCGGTTGTTTCCCATTGCTCCAAAGATTTTTCACGCGCGCGGAACGCGTGTACACACGCGGCATCCGCGTGGTCGATGCGGTAGTGGTCTAGAACTTCATTCCGAAGGTCACAGGTTCGATTCCAGTCGGCTGCCAAAGTCTTTTGCCGAATTTTTTTTCATCGAAAAAATCACTTTTTCAAGATTTCAGAAAAAGTGCCAATATTGTCAGGGGGTGAAAAATCGATGAAAAAAATGCGGCAAAAGACTTTGGCAGCCGACTGGAATCGTACCTGTGACCTTCGGAATGAAGTTCTAGACCACTACCGCATCGACCACGCGGATGCCGCGTGTGTACACGCGTTCCGCGCGCGTGAAAAATCTTTGAAGCAATGGGAAACAATCGAGCCCAGAGTTAATTGCTTAACCAAATATATCAAAATGATCAGAAAAATGCGCTCTTCAATCGGGTTTGGCCGTAATGCGCCCTTTGTCAAAAATTGACTTTTTCTCGAAAACGAGAGCAACAAATGATATGGCACTAGTGCCATTTGATAGAGCATCAAATTCTGATCTAAATATTTAAGTTTCGCACCATTCGGACGCGTTTCCGAGGAGTTTTAATCGAAAAACGCGTTTTCCGCAGAAAGGGCGCGGCGCCATACCGGCGCCCAGAGGGGTCCTATTGCGAAATCGATGGCACAGGCGTTTTCAGCGGCAAAAGTTACCCCTAGGAGCAAGTTTTGAGCCATTTCGATTTTTGACCTGTTCCAGATTCCTGTTGACGCCTTGTTGATCCTAACGCAAACAGCGTCATATTTCTTAAAGAAGGCCTCCCACGAATATTTGGTCACATAGACTGCCAACGTAGTGTTGTTGGGGACGCTCACCCGAGCACATTGCAACGGATCCGAAATTCTACCGTAATCTATAAATCGATATATTGGCGCTCAAATGACCGCAAAGGTACCAAGAATCGACAGGCAACGCGTGCTAGGACCAAAGATAGGAAAATGAACGGAGGAAAATGAAGCGGCCGACGATATAATATGTTCCCCCCTGTGGATAATATCGGTTTTCATAAAAAAAATATAATAATTTTCGCAAGGAAATGCTTAGAAAATTGCCCCTAATGCTAGTGTGCGCGCTCCATTATTGGTCGCATTTTTCAGGTGTAGATACTGTATTTGGCTTATCGAAAAAATCTTCTGGTCCTAGCACGCGTTGCCTGTCGATTTTTGGCACCTTTGCGGCCATTTGAGCGCCAATATATCGATTTATAGATTACGGTAGAACTTTGGATCCGTTGCAATGTGCTCGGGTGACCGCCCCCAACAACACATACGTTGGCAGTCTATGTGACCAAATATTCGTGGGAGGCCTTCTTTAACTTTTATTTCTAGAAATTATGTTGCAACTAACCATAATAGTTACGGCAAAGACAACAGTGTATGCCATTCCGCGTGTCGGATAGACAACGAATAGGATTTTCTCATGGACAATCCACGACAACTCGGAATGTGCCTGAATTTGCTATATTGATAATGCAATATTTTGCCCATTTGCAATTTCTGTGTTGAAATATATTCAATGGAACTCTGATTGTGTTTTACAAAAAAGGGGGTGCTAATATAACCATTGATACATGTGAAAAAGTATTGTATGTAAATATGACGAATATTACGAATGAACAAAATGTAACATAAAATATATTTACATCTCAGATACACATCTTCATTTTCATTTTATCCATTGCCGATGATAATCATAACCTATATCTATCAAGTGGAACACGTACCACTTGTTAGATATCGAATATTGGATTCATAGGAGTGGCTGTCTCACTTACAATTAGCGTCTCTCGATGATGATCATTATCGACTGAAGATCCGAGTAAAAAGAAAGCGAGAGCAGGTAGTACCATTATGGCCATGAAAGCGACTCGAATCAAGAAAACTCGCTGTTTTCGCCATTGCAGGTCCTGAAATAATCAATAGCATGCTACTTCTTCAACTCTCAAGAATTACTTTAGAGCTCAATCCAGATTTTATCAATATCTCGTAGCGATAGTGAAAGCACAAAGTGATGGAAGAGGCGACGTTTCCTGTGGCCAGAAGTGAGAGAACCTGCAGTTGGAATAAGCTGCTAATATGACGACAGTCGCTGACCACAGGTATTTGCGGATTCCCTCCGAGTTGACAGAATACTCCATTGCAAAGAGTTGCGAGGAGAGGAAAGAGAGGAATGGGAACGAGGAGAAAACAAACACAGAAATCAACCATCACAACCCACACCTAGAATTTAAATCGGTATGCTCACGATATATGATACAGTATCAAAAGCAGAGCGAAATCGAACCTGAAGATGCATGAGAAATCGGGCGTAGACCTCACCGCCTTTGGGTGTATGTCGAATCATGAGATAGAATGCGACAATTGAAAGTACTGAAGAAATGACACCGACCATGTGCAGATACCGTGTCATAAAAGAGATGAGAGATGGTGAAATATCGAGAGAGTGACACGGCATGTCTCGAAAGTGAATGAACCTGGGACTCTCTCAGTGACTTTGCTTATAAACCCTCTTGTTTTTGAAGATACAGTTACTAATCTGTATCAATCGAATTTGGAAGATACGAAAGCACAAATAGAAAAATCATATTATTCTAGGTCGCAATTTATGCTTTATGCGATATCAACAGCTGCCAAGACACAAATATCGTCGTAATCATAAACTAGGCAAATTTGGCATGTTTGTTTGTACAGGGATTACTATAATTATTGAGTTTTTGTAGTGTATGCCGTGTATTTAATAAATTTAGAAGGCAGGGCCTTTCAAATTTCTAATACCAATTATATTGCAGTGGACCGTGGATGCGGTATGGTAGACACTATGTTTGCCTGGTCGCTTTTCGTGAAACGATGCATTTGCAGCACAAATGTCGCGGCGAGAAAATCTGCTGTTTTCGGGAATTCCGAATAGAGAACTAAATTCGATGCATTATAATTTGTGTTATTTGTCGTTGATAAATAACATCCGAAATAACAATGTGGATACTTTGACCCACAACAGTCAATGCGATGCTTCGCATGAAAAAAGGAAATAGGCTAATTAAGTAATTTCATAATAACTTAATCACAACTTTTGTCATTATCACTTCTGAAGATAACCTGATTCCAATCACCATTGTACTTCAATTGCTTTCATCGTCGTCGAATATTATCAATGACATATATTAGGGATGATATTGTTTGGCCACCACTGGCAGGGCATCTTCCCAACTCTCCAACAACGTCCATTTCCTTTCTCGTTTCCTCAATCGCCGCTTGAAGCACAGTCGAGTGAAATTCAAAGCTTGAAAAACGCTGTAGAAGAGAGGACGATTCCTCACTAGACCTGTTATGTGCTCAATTTCCGCTCTGAGACTTTTCTCTCTCTCTCTCCATTCGTACAACCCGTCAAATAGCAAACGCGACCATCAACTTAGCCAGTGCTTCGAACGGAGGGAGTGTTGCTCGATGCTGCTCTCAAAACCATCGGCGATTTTGGAGGTAGTCATAATCAAGCGGCTTTACCAGTAATACCCCTGCAGTAGCCATGGGTATTAGAGGTGACGCCGGACTGATAGATGTGAGCTTTCTCATTCGACAATAATCGAAATATTAAATTATACAAAAAAAACATTTGTGATTCGAAAAAATAACAATTGGAAATTTTTTTAAATATTCTTGAAATGGGAGAAAGAATCAAAAATACCATCGAAAAATTGCCCGACAAATGCTATTTTGTCGGACAAATGTTTGCTCGGCAGAATTTAGCTCGTGTGCATCCGACAAATTGTGTTGTCGACAAATGGCGAAAACAGCGACAAAGGTTTATACATTCGGCCTCAGGATACCGTATTTTTCATTGAATCGACGGGAACTTTGGGGTCCCCATTTTATGTTTTTACTCATGGGAGCCCTTCTTTAATGGCACTGATAAAGAGAGTGACTAACACATCGTGATCAGCTATGCGAGTCGTGATGACAAATAAGACGCACAAAAACCTGCACGCTAATCTATTTCTGATCTTCTTCAAAAAAAATTCTTTCGGAATATGAAGGCGCTCACAGCCGGGCACCCATTCCCAGCGTCGACCGCGCAACCCCCAGCCACACACACAGAGTGAGGGGGCCACACACACAGAGTCGAAATTAAATCCAAATGAAGACAAAAATTAAATTCAACTCAATTCTTTATTAAGCCAGTGGTGTATTCGCTCTGTATGTGCTGATTGCCGATTTTGTAGATGGAAGAAGTCCATCGCCTCCAGACAAACCTTTTCTTGGTGTGCGTGTAGGCGGAGATGCATCAGGGCAGGGCATATCAGAGTCGTAATATCTCAGGTGAAAGAGATGGACGGTAAATTGATATGGGATTTGTAGACACGAGGCGAAATGTTCACGATTTCTCCGGGAAGTTGGTTCCATCTTGATACTTTTTTCAGTTGTCAATAGATAAAATTTGAACATTATTTATTCTAACGTCTCTCTCTCTTTTCGTGTACTCATTTTGCAAATTGAAATTCAGTTAATGTGGTTATTATGGACACACGTTATTTATTCATATTACGGCCTTTGGAGGACCGGTAATACCGCTGATAAGATGAAAAGAGTTGGGGAAAAAGATACTGGCAGAGGGTATGCACACCACCGAACTGGCATCTCTAGTGGAATATTACACGAGTGGGACGACTTTGACTGCGAATAAATTAACAGAGTAGAAGATTCGATAGAGATGCGTTCCTGAAAGAAAATGTCAAACTGCGAAATGAGCAGGTAAACACGCACGAATTGTCTTGTTCATCGCCAGATGAATGAACGGTGGAATGCCTCAATATTATTATATTCATATATGTATATTGAAAATACAATCGTACATTTTCTAACTGCCCCAATTGTGCACTGACCGTGCACTAGCTGCCAGCAGATGTATGCAAACTGCATGAGATGGATTTTGTGGCAGAGAGCGATGTAAACAAACCTAAGAGAGCTTCGATCGAATATCGTGCACAAGGTGAATCCTTACAACATAGAAGCGATCATATTGAAACCACAAATGAGAATTGCTTGAATGAAGATCTGGAAGGGGGGGGGGGAATTGGCAAAGTGTGTACTGATACGGACTACCGGAAGATCTGTCTCTCCTTTTCTATTATAGTTGCTTCGCACATACGTCAATTTCTGAAAACATTCTTTAAAGAATTAATGTGTGAGAGTAGTCCAGAACAAGGGAATATGCTCACTTTAAATATTCTTTGTGTGATCTTCTGAGCCTCAGATCTGAATATCACACAAAGAAGATCAAATTTGAATAGTAAAACATTTGGCCAGCGTTCTCATCTCATCGAAGTGTATTGAAAGAAGTCGGTAACTAATTTTTACTTTTCTAGTGAAGCGAGTGATTATGAAAATTGTACGACTCTTACGCAAATGGACACTTAGAGGTAAATATTTCCACGATTTTAATGGAAAAAATCTCACCGCTTTTTTCGTCCTAAGAGCGATGACGAGAATCATGTAGAATGTGGTCGAAAGAACGACGACAAATACATTATTGAAGGTGAGAGGCCAAGAAATGTACTGCAAATCGTTGGATTTATTGGAACTGTTAAAATTATTGGAACTGTTAAAAATCGATATTGTCTAAACTTTGAACAACAGGTATTACCGAAACTCTGTCATGCAAAAGTCAAATGCTTATGTTGTCAAAGCTATATAAAAGATCAAAATGAGCTTCTCTTTGTAACGGATTTTCTACCGGACTCATAACATGTTTCAGTTTGACAATGTTTAACGCCTAAATATCGAGCCATCCAGAAGCATCCTATTGCACAATCGTTGGAATTCCAGACTTTCGTCCAACTTTGTTGATCACGTAAACTACACATCATTTACCATTTATCATTCATTTTCTCTAAATTGAAATTCATTCATTAATGGCACCTTAAATTTTGGAACTTCGTAGATCCGTGGAGACAATGCAACCGATTCAAATTTTGAATGAATAAATGCCTGCAAAATAAATTCGTATTTTTAACTTCCCATGCACCAACTGGAGGGGTGAATAGAGAGAAGTAGAACGTGTAGCCTGTTGAAATGAGAATAAGCAGCCATGTGTTATTCTGTAATGGAATAACTTAATGAGAAAAAAAAAATTAGATCAATTCAGCCACGGAAAACCGGAAAAGTGAAAAAGATTTGCTATTCCTTCAATGAGTGTAGATATCACATTTCAGATTATTTTCTAATCTTTTCCCTCGTAATAACGTGATTCCAGTCACTCAATTTCCGCCATTAAAACGTTTTCCATAACGTATTTCACACAATTTTTTTCAATCTGCCATATGTGTAGACGAACCTGTAGCCAGCTCGCCGTTCCAAGGAAAGCGCAGATTCTATTGATAACCAACATTAGAGATCCGATCGAAGCGCCGCACCAACAACCTCAAATGTCTGCGAGTGAACTAAATACGATATTTTCAATTTGTTTCTTTTACAACAGTCTGAACCAAAATATGGCGTCAAATTGCTCACCCATTGCGATGCAACCAGTTACAAAATTGAGCAATGGAGAGGAGCAGTAAACTGCGCCATGGAGAAACAAAATTCCGTTATAGATAGAAATGATGAAGAGGGCAATAATGTCAACGAGTGACAACCACAACATCAACTGAAAGGAGAGTCATTGTAAATTGCGCAGCTTGGATAACAATACGATTCGCCAAACAATAATGCGATATCAATAGTAATGACTATCGTGCGCAAGAGGTCGAGATGCAAGGTCTTTTACTCGCAAGTATCAACCACCCATATGACTGAATAACAACTAAAGCCTTCCCAGACTCCGGACTCCAGAGATGATCAGCAGTTGTCCTTGTGCTGTTTGTACGTGAATCGGGGACCGTTTTGGGGCATGTCTTGATCTTGATTTACCAACCACTGCCAACATTTTTTTGGCTGCAGACATGGGGTTCAGTTTGTGACCACTTGCCTTACATTCTATTTTAGCTTCACATCCATTGCCCTACCCGTTCGCTACTAATTGTAAGATTAAAAGATAAAAAGCCGAACATCAATAAACGTCATTTCTCAAACCTGATAGCATCCTTTCCTGCGTTCGAAAATCATCGCAATCGCACAGGGAACGTAGAGAATCTGTTTGTAAGATATTTTGGAAATATTTGCTAAAATATGGGAGTTAACCACTGAGATGATTCCGAATACGATTGAGGACACTCCGAATGCAATCTTTCGTTGTCCGTACGTCTGCGACCACCAATCGCCCGCTTCGTGGATTACACTGAGAAACCGCTCGAATATTAGCAGAATAACATACAACCCTAAACATTTTCATTTATACACAAAAATGTGCCTTAACATGTGCCTTTCCCGAACTCATTCTATCGTCTGTTACTTTAGCAATAATGTTTGGTTGTGCCTGGATCTATTTATGGATCTATTTAGCATGGATCTATTTATTTTTCACTCACAGTTTTTTCTAGATTTTTCTAGATTTCCAAACACTTTTAAGTTTTTTTTTCGTTTAAAAAAAACTGAAAAAAGCTGTTCAGCCCACACATCAATCCGTTCAAGTGTGTCTACAAATAAACGAGGACATTTGTGAAAGTGACACAAATATCGTAAAGAGATTTCAATAAAAATGAACAGAAGGAAAAGAAGGAAAATAAAGAAGAAAAAAATGGAAATATTTTAAAAGGTACTGCTTTCAGAATTAAATCCCCACCTGCAATTGTAAGCGGCAGATTCGTACATAATCCAGACTGGGAGGAACTGAGGAATCGAAGGAAGATGAACACCAATCAGCATTCTGTAAATTCTCTCAGCAAACATTTCACGATTTTCTTCAAGATTTTTTCTTTCAAAAAATGTAAACAATTGTGCATTCAAACAGCTGATTCAACCATTAGTCAACCTTTTTCCCGTTAGGAGTCGGCTTTTGGTTCGACAGATAGTGTGGTTGTATTACTCATTGAAAAATGTTTTATGAACATACCTCCTTGAATTTTGGAAGATGACTTCTCGAAGACTGGTCTGGAAACGATTTGTGAACTTTGAAAATAAAAAAAACAAATGCTACTGCCATGACTTGAATCTTCGGAAGTGAAAAAGAGGCCGACTGCGAAAAAGTCGTTCAGATATCAACAGGACAGTGGAAAATTTGAAGTCACGGGAAACTCCAAACTTCTATACTATTCGAGGTGAAAGAGATTTACGCAATCGGCCTCATAACAGCCTCAACACCTCTTCGTAACATCAAGTCTTAGAGGTTGGGCGTTGCGAATTGGTTGATTGTTTATTAGACATTCTGCGAATAAAATACGCAAAAGTCGCGCCTAGTCCCTATTCGATTAAGAACGTAAAAATAGAGTACCAGAATAACATGCTAAGGGAGTAAATTGCGAGAGAAATCAAAGAAACACTCTGAAAAGTGCATGTTGGCGCCGTGAAACATTTATGGTCAAAACGTTAAAATATGTCCAGCCATATAAGGATATGCGAATGCGGAAGTTTAATTGTTGCACTTGAGTGCTGTTAATGGCGGCTGCCACTCTTCAGACCAACCACCAACGGTGTCCATTGCTCTCTCTCTCGTAGCGCCAATTCTTTTGAAAGGGCGATAGATTGTTGATGTCGTCTGCATAAATTCGAGCGATTACTCAATTACTCTGGACAAGGGAAGAGATTTAAGAAGAATCAAACAATACTATAACAAAATTGATTCCCAGACACTTGTGGTGCTCCGTTGTTGCAGGAAATCAAGTTGAAATTTGTTCGAATGTTCTTATTTGGAAAGGTTTTTGTCCCCTATACCTTCCCAATCGTGTTTTTGGAAAAACCAGTATTCAGCAGTTTGTGTTTTGCATCGAGATACTACTCACCACTCCGATCATTAAACGCCTTTGCAAAGTCTTAATATATTTTATACTTTACACAAATCCAAACTAGATCCTGTCTTTCTTTTCTCCAGTATTTTACATCTCACAATTAGCAATTTGTATTCATGTCCTTTGTTCGGGTTTCGCGTTTGGCTTAATTGATATTTTCGTAGTGCTCATTGAATGATTTCCCATGAGAATTGGGAGAGTTAACTTTTTGTAGATTAAACTGGCAAAAAACCTGAAAGCGTGATTACAGAATACCGAAGTTTTACGGAGTTCAATTACAGTGAGCATTAACTCTATTTGGGTTTTATTAACTCACTTTCGGTACGGTGCAATGCACAGAATGGTGAATATGGGCGCCAAGCAAGGAAGCAGGTTGACAATCTCACAAATGTACTATTTCATTTTTTTCTGAATTCGGAAGACAAACTGCTACGGGTGCAACCTCGGAAAGGGGATGTGTTAGCCACCCAACCAGATTACCAAGGTAAATGGAACCACCGATTCCCAGAAATGTAGTTAGCGCCAGCTGAAAGTTGAGTGTCTGAAAATATTTGAAATTATAGATATTTTTAATTGAAAAATAATAGATATGTCACTTACACGCACGATCATTCTGTGTAATGCGTGAGACTTAATGCTCATCGAACCCTGCGATGACGAAATTATATATGTTTATTTTATATCCCTCGATCACCATTAACTTAAGTTTTGAAATGAAAAAAATATCGGTATCTGGCGGTTCATTTTAGACCTTCTGAACATACGATATTCCTCCCCAGCGCTATCATTGTGTGATGTCGTAAGATTAGCACGACAAGAAAAATCAGCGGCGATGCCAATAGCACAGCTGCAAGAGTAATCATTGATGTGACGTCGCGAAAGTGAACCGAAGCTGCAATAAAAACTTGTAAAATTCATGTCATGCCAGAAACTCACCAAATTCGAAAGTTGTTTCGAGAAGATCGGTGTACTGTGGAAAAACGTGCACTAGTTCGCGTCGAGAATCTCCGCTTTGAACGAGTAAAGTGAACATAAAATATCCAAGGAATATATTGAGGGAGTGGATTAAAAAGGACACGATCGTTACACTCTGAGAGGAGCATTCATGCCATGAGAGCATTAACAATGCGGCTAAAACCTTTTTAGAGGGAGTTTTCAACCGTAGAACGATCAATCGATACGCGAATGCAAAACATAGGAAATAGTTAGATGTCGACCACATTTGATCTAGGAGGGCTGAAGATGGGCAACGAGTTGACAAAAGTTGATTGGGACACTCACTGTAACACAAGCAGCACATGAATCGTCCGACGTTCGTACATGGTCCAGTGAAGACGAAATACGTAATTGACAGTTCGGGATCGGATATTAATCTATGTACCATAATAAATACATAATCAATTATTTTCTCACCATACCGTCCAACAGACAGTAATAAAGCAAGCGATGCAATAAGATCGGTGAGAGCTGTGTTGATTAGAATTATGGAATAGGCACGAAGATACACGCTGCGACTGAATAAAAAGTAGATGAGGAAGCGCTATACATTAACAAAAAACGAATTACCATTTCATAACTGCGTAAAGAAGCGTCCCATTTCCCAGTATTCCCAGACTGCTCACTAGCACATTAAAGTACCAGATAGCGCTTTCAAGAATATAAAAACTCTGCATCTGAACAATTCCGTCGTTGCTAAAGTTTATTGGAAACTTTGAGAATAGAATACACTCATCCTGTTCACTGTATGTGGGTGGAAAGCCTCAGAAATAACAAGCGATGCATTGGGGAGTCTAGTTATTTTGGTTATCATCAGTGTTTTCATTTCACGAACCTGCTCCTATGATAACAGAGATAGCTCGAGTTCTATTTGAAAATAAAACCAAATGCTTGAAAGTACTTCAGAAGTTTTACTTTGTTGAGCTTCGATTAAATGTATACAGAAGAAATGAAAATATTGTTGATCTGAATAAACCAGCAAGAGAAAATGCTCGTTTGCATAACAATGTCGTGCAATGGAGATTATGTGGCAAGTATGTAAATAGCGAAGTCACCACTAGTTGTTACCTGCGAAATTTGAATCTATAAGATATTTCAGTAGGTGGGATTTTCGAATAAAGAAAACTTGAAAAATAGTGATTATGCAGCCATCGAGTTACTCCAAGGGACGCAAAGAAAAAAAAATTCTGTACATGGTCAAGATGAAAGATCCAATCCAGGTAAAAGCCAATGCGCTTAGAAATTCATACATACACAAAACAAGCTCAATACAAAGGCATCGTCCAAATGCAGTATCTTCCCGATTTTCCTGATAAATACAATTAGATAAACGCAAGGAGAGCTTTTTCAGTACTAAGCAGAGCTTCGTACTGGAAAAAAAATACTTCTAACTAGAAACAATGTGAATATTAAATAGTCGATTTGCGAGTCGCGACTATTGTCGATATTCGGTTTGGAGACGAATTATTGGAGGTGAGCATGGACGCAATGTGTGATCCTGAATAAAAGCGATCTAATCAATAAGAGGCTTCGAAAATCGAATGCGGATCTATCCATTTGCCTTTCCCATTATTTATGGGCGAGTGAATGTGCGATATGGACTCAACGAATCTTTTTTTCTTCAAATATCTAGAAATGGAACAGTGGCGACATAGTGTACAAAGTGAAAATGCCTCTCATTTTAACCCACTCAGATGCCAAATCGATTCGGGACAATACTTTGGTAAAAACTTACGGATAGTTTTGTTCATTGAAAGGTAGATAAAAGGCGGCAGTCCTGTACATAATTGTGCGATTTCTTTTATTTATACTTGATTACCGTGCGCGAGCTGCCAGAATATATGTCCGATGTGAATGAGATGGGGCTTGCCGAAGATACCGATGTAGAAAAAGCTAAATTGGATCCGATTGTCTATGCTTGTAACGAGATATTCATACAACATTGAGGCGAAAAAATTGCATCCACAAATGAGCATAGCTTGGATGAAAATCTACAAATAACCTTTACGAATTCAATTTGAATTGTACGATACCGGCAAATCCGCATCGCGATTGGTCTTACTCATTGTCGATGTGAACATTGCTTTCTGAAAGACTTTTTCATAATTTTTTAAATGTCTATTTCCTCGTTCTGATATTGAATAGAGTAAATATTGAGGACATTTGGCCCACCCTCTTAATTTTTAGAGCCACCAGAAATATCATATAAATTGTGGTCGACATAACGACAACAATGACGTTGTCGAAGGCGTGAGGCAAGGAGATGAACTAAATGAAGTGAGAACTGTTAATAATCGAGTGAATCTCCGTCACTTTAAACTCTGGATCATCGTGTATCATTGGATTCATTCTCATTGATTTTATACTTGAATTGATGAACCCCTGCAAATAATATTGATTGTTTCTGTTCCTGCAAAACTGTATACTGGCGGTGTGAGGAGAGTGAAATAGCAGGCGTACACCGTTGATATGACGATAAGGAGCCAGGTGTTATTCTATAATACGGCAAATGTAAGAAGCTATTAACATTACAGCCTGTGCTTTTCCTTAACATTGACAAACAATGCATACAATATACATTGTATAATAATTTAAAAGTGTTTAGGAGCAAATTAAACACGACCTGCAGCCACTTTGCTTTGTCGAGAAAGGCGCAGATTCTGTTGAGACCCAGCATCAGAGATCCAATTGACGCCCATTAGAGTTTTTTACCCATGGCAAGACATCCTGTGACGTAGTTGTAGAGTGGTGCAGAGCAGTAAACGTCGCCTTGTAAGAAGAGAATCCCAAGAGAGACGGCGATGATATAGAGAGCGGCCATGTCGATGAGAGACAACCACAGCATCAACTGGAATGATCCACGGAGAGCAAATTTGCAGGAGAACCTATATGGTTTCATTTCTTAGAAAATGATTTTCCAGCCTCCTCTCTCTACAAGCTCTCCCTCTTGAGTGCCGAAACTAGAGAGTGTGCGGAATAAGGAGGCTGTAGAACCGTTCACAGAATAGAAAAAAAAGGATATTGAATTTTTTTTTGTTATATTCACACTGCTCACCTGGTAGCATCCCCTGCGTCGCTCGGCAAAGATGGCCAGAACACATGGGATGTAGAGTATCTGAGTACGGTATTCTGTCATGTTTATGCAAATTGAGGCAAACTGTTAGAAAGTTCGAAAATTGCATGTAATGAGCGATGGTCTCACCATGAATTTACTTTTGATATTTTGTCCAGAACGCCATGCAGAGATGAAACGATGGTGGGCTCTTCCCACCAAAGATTTGACTAACCTCAGCGAATATTCCAAATGCGACAGACCAAACTCCGAATGGAATCTGTCTCTTTCCTTGGGTCTCCGACCACCAATCGCCCGGTTCGTGGACGGCACTAAATTGACTATCAAAGGGAATAATTTGGCGATCATTGTCAGCATTTTACAAACACTATTCTATTGTTACGATAAAAAAATCCATAAAGACTTGATAAAGACCTTTTTCATGAAAACTCCAAATTGTTTCCTTTGTGACAGCCATTTTCCTTGATCATTTTCACGTCATGGCTATTGAGTTATGTTGCGTGATAGTTTTATGCAACAAAAGCACATCAATATGGCGTGCGTAGGGGAAAATTCTCATCACTATGGGTAAATGTATGGCTCACGCGCAATTGTAGGCGACGGAGTGATACATGGTCCACACTGGAAAGAATTGTGGAATCGAAGGAAGATTACCAATCAACATTCTGAGGGCACGAAATTACTGAATGAATTTGTTTGTAGACAAAAAGAAAAATGGCGTGCAGACAACGTCGAAAATTGTGATTAATTTGCTATAGGTTCCACACAAAAAATACAGCGACAACTGTTGTTGCTGGTAGCGGAAACATGATGTGGGCGGAGCAAAATTATTGTGTTTCAACCCAAAGTTCCTCGTGAGGATCCGCAGCAAAGACGAAAAAGCAATAAAAATAATTGCAAATTGATTATTTTTTAATGTTTTTCAGAAACTGTAGGTTGTTGAAATATAACGACGATTTCGCGTAGATAAACATACGTAATGTCCGTTACATGTCGAGTTTTGAGAATCGGAATTGACTGTCCCCTAGAGACCTCAAAATTAATACACAAACGCACTAAAACGCCTTTCCTTTGTCACCATTTTTATTATCGTCAATTATTACTATTCCATTCGGTCGTATACACTACAAGTGCGCAACCGCCCTCAGTCAATATCAGAAAATTCACCAAAAGATTATTCAAATGCATATTTAACGGAGTACTGAAGTGATTGGGATTGCCAATCGCTTACCTAGACAGAGGATTTGCCCCTCTCATGTTTTTCGTTCGCCTTACAAGCTCACAATTGATCGTTTCACGTAATATATTTGATGATCAATCGATGAATTATTATCTTTTTATCCCGTCCCCACTTCCTTCTGTAAATGACAAATGGAACATTGTCTCATTTTGTATGAACAATTGATTTATTTTTTGTGAATAAAATCGATAAAGCGCTTGACAAATGTACAACTCATGGTGGGTTAGGCCAGTCATAACGAAGATTTTAGAAAAAAATATATTAACTCGTTTATCTATCGCCTAACGGCGTTGTGCGGTGTTTTAACAGAATAAACTCGCTGATGTAGCTCAGTTTGGTGGAGATGTGAGAACCTGAATACAAAAGAGAGATGCGAAAAGCAAGGAAAACTCACGAATTGTGCGATTGATCGATAGGTAAATGAAAGGTGGCAGACCTGACAATGAACAGAATATTTTATTCGGATTTTTATATACCGGATTCTCATATGAAAAATCATCTCTTTTCCGACTCGGCGGGGATCGAACTTGTGACCCTTTGTATGGCGAGCGGCGCCTTACATCACTTGGACATCTCCGCCCATGAACCTTTACCGTGCGCGAGTTGCCAGAAAATGAATCCGACGTGAATGAGACTGATTTTGACAAATATTGTCATGTAGAAGAAGCTAAAACAGTCATCGACATGGTGAACTAAAGGAATCCTTACAATATCGATGCAAACATGTTACAGCTGCAGACAAGCATTGCTTGAATAAAGATCTGGAAGCAAATAATTCCACAGTCGCATCAAGCCGGAAGATAAGAACATGAACTACATCATACAAGTGGTATAATATTGTGCCACCCAAACCACCCCAAAATGTTTCACATTTTTTTGCTGCCGTTGAAAAGGGAAAGTGCTGTAAAATAAGACGCTATTCACATACCGGGAGATCCTCGTTGTGTTTTTTCTTGCTCATAGATTCCGATGACACCGATTTCTATAACTTTTTTTGTGTCTTTTTCATTGTTTCAAACAATCGGAGAAAACATTTCTCAAATCACACCTTTCTTTGTAGCTTGAAGATGATCAGAAAAATGACGTAGAAAGCGGTCGAAAGAACGACAACAATCGTATTGTTGAGAGTGTGAGACAGACTTTTGTACTTAATTATTATGTTTTTTTTCTTATTTTGTAAAGGCGTAATACGCACTTCAACCACTGGATCATCGAATATGAGAGGGTCGAATATCATCGATCGAATTCTCGAATTGATAAATCCCTTTAAATATATCGTATAGACGTATCTATAAAGATCTTAACTGGTGGAGTAAACAATGAAAAGTAGCTGGTGTATACGGTAGATACGCCAATCAGAAGCCAGGTGCTATGCTGAAGATGAACAGATCAAAACAAAGAACATGCTCAATTTTAGACAAATCGAGTCAATTTATTTAAGGAAGGAATACAAAATATGTGTGCCTAGTGGGATGTAATGATCTGATTGAACTTAGAGGAAAACTGACCTGCAGCCACCTTGCAACTCCCAGAAATGCGCAGATTCTATTCACACCCAACATGAGAGATCCGATCGAAGCTCCGCACCAAGTACCTATATTGTACCTAACAAAAATTACTCTTCGTCTAATTAGCCCGTATTAAGATATGCATCACGAAATTAAAATGGAATACTTTCAAAGAGTTGAATGTTGTTGAAAGAAGAGCGATAAACTGATTTTTTTCAAAATTGAGACAAAATGATTTACACCCCACGCAAATATTGTTTACTCAATGGTGATAGATGCACTTCTATCTTGCGTCTTCCGACAACAACAAAAACTGACCAACCCATGGTTATACATCCCGTGACGAAGTTGTAAATTGGTGCAGTGCAATAAACTGCGCCTTGAAGGAAGAGAATTCCATGAGAAATGCCGAGTATTGCTAGAGCAGTCATGTCGACGAGGGACAACCACAGCATCAACTGGGATTCAAAAGTCAATCGAAGGTGAAATTGATAAATATTTTAGCCTTTTCGAAGATTTTTCTGAATGTAATGTTAAACCCCGCATTTTTTACGATTTAAAAATAGTTGCAGTGTTCTACAGTGAGCTCGAAGACTTGAAGTACAATTTCGCTATCATTTCGCCTGTTTTGGCTACTACTTATTTTTTACGGCTAAACACAGTGATGCCGGGTCATCCAAGATAAATACGAGATTTTTGAAACTTCATAATTATGTTCACAAAAAATCGTTAAAAATATGCGGTTTTTAGCATTCAACTTGGAATAAAACAATATTTTTCCAATAGATAGTTTTTTCATTGTCAGTGTCCTTTCACAAAACCAAGATAAAAAGAACACGACTCATTTCCCCCTTTTTATTTAAATTTGATCATTCTCTTTGTCTTTAGATTCCCTTGGGAAAGTGGAATGAGATATTTTGTCTGACCTTGTAGCATCCCTTGGCGCGCTCGATGAACATAGCCGCCGCGCAAGGAATGTAGAGCAACTGAGACCATAATGAATTGAGTTTAGAAAATTGTCACTCTACTCTACACTCTACACTCTAAATGTATACCCCTACATATTTTCAGTGATATCATTCTGCTGATTTCCAAGCAACGAACTTCAGCGAATATTCCGAATGCAATACACCAGATTCCGAAGGCAGTTTCACGCTGCCCGTGAGTCTCCGACCACCAATCGCCCGGTTCATGTACGGCGCTAAGAAAATGCTATTAAATAGGTTCTACAATTTTTTTTAAATAATTGATTACAAACATTGTCCAAATACAATAATAGAACAATGTGATCACATCAATCAAAACGAATAATATGTCGCTTAATATTTTACATGACCTACCTACAATTATAGGCGGGAGAATTGTACAACTTCCAGACTGGGAAGATCTGTGGAATCGGTGGAAAGCGGTTCCCAGCGGACATTCCTCAACGATAGTTCTGGTTTAGAGGTTCCATGGAAATTGAGAGGTTCCATTTAAAATAAGAGATTATTTATTTTCCAGGAACCGCTCAATTTCCATGTAACCTCTTAACTAGAACATAGCTCTATAGTTTAGTTATTTGAATACAGATACAGATACAGATTTATCCTGACATCAAGGCAAATGGGCCTGCAGGAAGGTAGCTTCGTGGTCAGAGGGGGGCAGGATCTTCGAACTCAGGGCAACAGGGTCAAGGGAATGGATCATGCTTGGCTTCTTTGGTCAATTGAAGTGTCGATCTTGGACGATAGACATTGAGCGTAGAAGTAGATCGTCCAGCCTCCAGTGACGTCCTGACTAGCGTGTATCAACAAAAGTGAAAACTCACGTCGTAGTCTGGTCGACTGGGGCTTTCTTGATAGTTGGCGACTTGAATTAGATGTAGTCGATCCGGCTCCTCCATTTGAAGTGGTACCAGGTGGGCGATATACTTGCCGGGTTGCCCAAGCTGACTGGCAAGGATTCTCCAAACTGAGGAGGTAGAGGAGCGGGGAGACTGTCGACCGCCCGTCACGAGGCACAGATCATGCTCAGGGGAGTTATTTGAATAATTCCGATTAATTGAAGACGAAGGTTCGGCATATACGGTAATACATTTCTAAGAATATGAAGCATATCCACCTACCAATTACAGAAAACATCTTGCATTCCCTTGTCTCTGAATCAATAAAAAGGACGACGCCTGCAATGTTTTTTGATTAATCATATTACTTCTGAATGAGAAAAAGAGAGTTGTGATGATGAAACAATTCAGTAATCGAGATAATGACAAGAATGAAACTATACTAATAGATGCATACATGTATGAATCTTGTTAAAATGTTCGAGAATGTGCATGCATAATGTCTCACAACGTTTCACGCGCGGACATTGACGGGCAAGAGAGCAGAGAGCGGCAGAGAATCTAGTAAACACGAGAGAGTGTGAGAAAGTGCTAGACATCAGTCTCCGCCCCTTTGTTGTTGTTTACATTCCGTATTTGCAAACCCTGCACATCAACCATTCTAACGCAGGTGTCATTATTGAGGAGGCGATGAAACGCTGTGTGTCTTACACAGTCACCCATTGGTACAGCTATACATGGACTGGATAACCAGAATGAGTCAATCGTGTGGTGTGAATGCGAATTGAATCGACATTTAGTCTGTAGTTTTCCAAACGTCATGCGGGATTTACCAGGCAGTTGGGAATGTCGGTAATGTTCACTTTATGTTCGATAAATTCCGAGGTGATGACGATGATTAGGCAACAATACAAAATTGAGCAGTAGCAATAGTAACAAAATGATTATTATTGTAGAGATAAAACTCATGGTTTGACACTTTTGAACATCCGAGTGCATGTGATTCCTTTCCATTCCATACACTGCAAATAAGTTTTATTTTCATAAAATGATCAATATAAGTTGAAGAGAATCCATTATAGGGCTCATTCCAGAAAATACTCTTTTCTCGTTCGTTACCACTCCAAATACGATACTATTAGAATAAAACATTGTGATTGTTAATTAAAACTAAAATTTCACCTGAGTCATTCGATCTGTATCTACAGTATACGTGTACACTTCCTCAGGCACCTCGTCATCTTTGAGACTACGGTATCTTTCGACCATATTGACGCCGTCTGAAGTCATCCTGATCTGAATTAATTACTTTTCCGCAGGACCCCTTCATCGTTGGGTAGGAAATTAGGATCCTCACATTACAGCTTGTCTTACCACATCATTACTATCGTTTAATTATATCCTTAATAAATGCGAACCTTGTAATACTCTTGGTCAGCTCGTTTAGCGACGAATTCTCGATACAAATCAAAAGTGAACTCCTCGGTGCTCATAATCTGAAGATAATACGTCACTTTTAAACAGCGATATAATTTCCTGATATATTTGACATTTCAATTTCACGAAAACTCGTCCAAAATAAAAGATTTCGCCAATAAACAACAGAAATAAAGACGAGGGAATACGCGGAAGCGAGAAAATCAGATTGTGAGCACACTCAAATGCCGTCCGTTTCAGGTGAATCCTTTGAAATATGTATTACTTACCCCTTTATGCTGGACGATCCACGATTGATCCTCTGTGTACTTCCATTTTATCGCGTAAGGAGCGGTCATAATTGCCTTGAAAAGGTCGATTTATACGCGCAACATCTAATCTAAAAATTCCCGGATTCAGCGATCATTATTTTGTGAGGATGCACTCTCCATTTCATATTTCTCTCGTCCTCCGATCGGAGAGAAATCGGGCAGTTGAAGGAGGCTCGATTGCATGAATGAAAAGTGCATCAATGAATGAGTATGCGCCCACTGTCCGGAGAATTTAAATTCCCGCGAAATATTCTTTCCCTTTATCAATTATCCCGCCGCGTCGGCGGAATACAAATTCTGGGACGAGTTTTTTGCCCGTTTTAAATGGTAGAGATATCCAAACCTTTCTGATTATCCAGCAGGTTCCCTTTGCTTTGAGATACTCATCAAATCCCTCCTCCGATTCGTAGGCCCACGAATTGCCGAGAAAACAACTGGGGACGGAGACCATAGAGGAATTGATGAGGCTGCTCTAGAATTTCACCCCGTTACTCTCTACGGAGTGTACCCGGGTACAACAGGCACATGAGAATGTGGAACACCAGGTACACGAAATTATTGAGTGAGTGTCAACTTGCAATAAGCTAACACTGAGAACAGGTATAACAGGAGATCGTTGCCCCATGTTTCCTATATTAGAGAACGGTTGTCCAGCCTTCAACATGTCTCTCGTTTCGGTGAGCAATTGAGAGAGTGGAATGGGGAGGTTCGATAACCGCTTTTCTAGCACACTTGCGCTCTAAATACTGCGAAAATTGTGATATTTGTTTTGACTTTTGCCGGAAAAATAACGAAAAACGCGGAAAAAATGAAGGAACAAGAATGAATAGTAGTGTGGCCTGAATAATTTAGAAATTAATGAAGGGAGGAGGGGACAATGTTGCAGAGGGAATTGCATGGAGGGAAGAGCCAAGGAGTCTTATTGTTAGACCAGCGGAGAGAGAGAATGGGGGGGAATGAGCGAAAAAGAGTATGTGGTCTGTGAGGGTGGCTGCAATCGAATGTGTGGTGGGCCAAGACACCGACACTTCTTTCCCTCCTCCTCCTCTTTCTCACCACATTCTCCCATTCTCTCCTGCAATCCTTAGCAGAAAAAGAAGCTTCTCTCCATTGAGACGCGACTATTTTCCCCGACAGGCAGAACGTTGTTGTGTTTCCAGACATGGCCACAGATTTATGTGTTTTCGGAGGGCGTGAGAAAGAGAAAGAGATAATTCAATGCAAACCGATAGTCGTTGTTTGTTTCAATATTTTTTTCTGCTTGAAAATGCTTTATTAATTACCGTTTCTTGCTAAAGCGGGGTTTGAATATTTTTTAGACATAAAAAGATTTGCAGAAGATATTTGAATTTCGCGGAAACTACGACGAGAGTCTCTCTAATTCGCTCTAACCTATGTACTTCCTTCTGCGCGTAGAGAAGAGGATGGAGGCACCTTCAAATTCATTTTACTATGTTTGATAAATATGCGCTCGCACTGCGTATAAATATCTCAGGAAAATGCTCACTTCAATGAAAATTACAATATGTCGATTCTTTCTCAATATCATCTCGCTGAGAATTCTAACAAATACGGATGTCAGATGGTATGCGAATTGATTACTTGCCTGAGTAGGGCCGATCGATAACTGGGTGAGATGAGAATAAGAAGAGTTGAATGAGCAATGGAATGAAGCATTTGACAACAGACGACTGCAGAATTTACAGCTGAATAGAGAAGTATGAGTGATTTTGTCCATCACCAGTAATTTGTTTGAATAATGCCGCGCAAATTTAACAATTTAATTTAACCGTTTAATTATTTGACAGGTGGAAACTTCAAATTCAAATTTCCACAATTATACATCTCGGCTCCTAGTGGAGCTATAAACGAAAATGTAGTACAGTTTTACTTCCACGGTTGTTCAAATGTGAACTTCCCCCCTTTATGAAATTTGCGCTCCATTATTGTTTGTTTTCAATCAGGAAAACTATGTCTGCTCAAAAATTAAAAAGGGTGTGCCATTCAAATCGCTTACCCACACTAAACCATCCCGTTGCTAAGGAAATCATGTAGAAAGCGACTGGCAATGTTATCAGAAAGATGGGAAATATCGTCTGAAATAAGATGCAGATAAATGACGTTCAGATATTGATCGAGATGGCGATTAGCTTAGAAAGCAACCATGATGAAGAGGTTCTCAGCCAATTTACGTTGCATCTTTCGTGTGCGATCGCTCATTGCAGGAATCTGCAACTCTTCTTATGTGGCGTTAAAAAACTTCGAAAAGATCTCAAATGTTGACATCTGCCTGTTAAAAAATGCACGACCAAAAGATCGAAAAGATCTCAAATTTGAATTCCCGCATTTATCGATTTTTGCGTATTCCCAGTAGTGCTAGAATGTTGAAACGTTAGGTGACGATCGATATTCCTATTTGGAAAAAAAATGATCCTAAAATTGAGTCGCTACCTTCTCTGGGAGCCGAGACAATCGATAAAAACTGAAAGTGCGGGAATTCTAATATTCGATCTTTTGCGATCTTTTGGTTGGAATTTTTAACAGACCAAGGATCACATCTCTCATCTTTTCCTCGATTTTTAACATCGCATAAGTATTTTTTTTTAAAGTAGTGTACCTTCTTTTTTAAAGTCCGAAAGACGAGATAAGTGAGTCCATTTGTGCACGTCATATTCGCAAGTGCGCACTTCAACGAATGAATAGTATGACACGATGATATTATTGGGCAGAGAGAAGAGATTGTTCACCGAAATTTATGGTGGGCATATTGCTAATGGCATATTACTATCATGCTACTATAATCTTTCTGAGTGTTTACCTTTCTCCAAATTCCCTTACTCAATGTTGCTACTTACCATAATAGTGACGACAAAGACGATAGTGGATGCAATTTCGCGTTTTGGATAGACAACGAATAGAATTTTCTCATTGATTACCCACGACAATTCGGGATGTGTCTAAATATTCAATGTCGAGCCTGACGAATTTCTCACACATACACGACATCGTGTAATGCATACAACGATCGGATTCAAAACCTAACTGTTTTACTTACAACTATTGCCTCCCGACGACATCTTTCTACTGAATATCCGAGAAGAAAGAAAGCGAGAGCAGGTAGTACCATTATGGCCATGAAAGCTACTCGAATCAGGAAAACTCGCTGTTTTCGCCATTGCAGGTCATGAAATAATCAATAGAATGCTACTTCTTCTTCAACTATCAAGAATTACTTTAGAGCTCAATCCAGATTTTATCAATATCTCGTAGCGATAGTGAAAGCACAAAGTGATGGAAGAGGCGACGTTTCCTGTGGCCAGAAGTGAGAGAACCTGCAGTTTGAATAAACTGCTAATATGACGACAGTCGCTGACCACAGGTATTTGCGGATTCCCTCCGAGTTGACAGAAGACTCCATTGCAAAGAGTTGCGAGGAGAGGAAAGAGAGGAATGGGAACGAGGAGAAAACAAACACAGAAATCAACAACCAAAACCCAAATCTGCAATTTGAAATCATCTAATACGCACTATGATTTATTTAATGAATTTAAAATTGAAATCAGATTTAAACCTGAAGATGTATGAGAAATCGCGCGTAGACTTCGCCTCCTTTGGGCGTATGTCGAATCATGAGATAGAATGCGACAATGGAAAGTACTGAAGAAATGGCACCGACCACGTGCAGATACCGTGTCATAAAAGAGATGAGAGATGGTGAAATTTCAAGATGGATGTATTCCATCACGATAAGAAAGGAACTGGAACTCACCCTCAATAACTTCGCATATAAACTTTCTTGTTTTCGAAGACAGTTATCAATCTTGTCGTGCGCGGATTTGGAAGATACAAACGCACAATATTTTTGGAAAGAGCAGTGTATTCACTGACACAATCTACGTTTGTATGCGGTGTCAACATGGTCTAAGACAAAAATATTGTCACAATCACAAACTAGGCAGATTTGACATATTTGTACTGATTACTATAATTATTGAGTTTTGTAGTCTATCCCGCATAGCTACTAGATTTAGACTCTACCTTTCGACCGGCGATTCATCAAAATATTTAACGTTCCAGGATAACAATGGCCTTCTCATGTGCTCATTCAACACCCTCTCACCGCCCATCTCGGACTTCTCCCAAACTAATGGGAGAGTGTGAGGAATCACGCTAAACGTTTTTTGTGCGGTCTCGTGTTCAAACAATTGAAAATACGGTAACAGCTGCTTCTTAATAATAGGAACAAAAGGAAACAAAATACACTCTCTGGCCGGGAATACTAACCACTATACTACCAGAGACGTGTAATCTGGAAAACCAAAAGTGTTTGTAGAGAGAGCAAGCACATCATAATATTATGAGGCCGCTTGCGATAGAGTCGGACAAATCAGAAAGGGTGCCGGACAGAAGAAAGTATAAAATGTGAGATAAACATTATTTTCGGCATTATCGATGGTGCTTATCACGATCCAGTATGTGTCATTGCTCACTGATTACTCTCCGACAAGATATGCTAATTCAAACATTTAGCTAAGTTCACGATTACAGTCCGGTCAGATCCCCACGTGAAAACGGGGCGCCCGGGGGCGCCCGGGGCGACCCGAAGCGACCCATTGACTTTCACAGCAAGGAGAATGAGAAATTCACGTTGAATTAAAGTGCGCTGTGTTCTCGAGGTCATTACCGAACTTTTAATTTATTTCACATAAATTTTTAAAAGTACATTAATTATAAATGCATTATTTAAAACCGTTCAATTTACGAATCATAAGCGCATCCGAGCCGGACTACCGTAGTTAAGAGCACACCAAGACCAGGTCCGTAAAAAAGAATGCTACATTAAAAGTTCGGTAATGACTTCGAGAACACAGCACACTTTAATTCAACGTGAATTTCTCATTCTCCTTGCTGTGAAAGTCAATGGGCCGCTTCGGGTCGCCCCGGGCGCCCCCGGGCGCCCCGTTTTCACGTGGGGATCTGACCGGACTGTATTAGCAATTTCTCTCAACTATCTCTCATCAATCTTGTCGTAAATTGGAGAATAAGATCTTGATGTGTTGCTATTTACACTAGCGACAAGATGACGTCTTCAGAAATATAAATTTGCATATTTCTGGTCGGATGTGAATTATTATCTCAAGTATATCTGATTAGAGAGGCATGAAATTCATATGGGGTATGGAGCACACTGCGAGTGACCTACCTTATAAATTTGGGCTCTCAAATCCATCGGCAAGTCGAGTTATGAATTTTTGAGTGAGAGAAACTTTAAGAAAATTCCCTATGTCGACCGACCGCTCTTGCGAAATGCAGTGTCTAGGGGATTAAATGTATGATAATTCATTTTCAACAAGATCCTCTCACTCAAAAATTCATAACTCGACTTGCCGACGGATTTGAGTGCCCAAATTTAAAAGGTAGGTCACTCGCAGTGTGTTCAATACCCCATATGAATTTCATGCCTCTCTAATCAGATCTACTTGAGATAATAATTCACATCCGACCAGAAATATGCAAATTTATATTTCTGAAGACGTCATATTGTTGTTATTGTAAATAGCAACATATCAAGATCTTATTCTCTGATTTACAATATAACAAGATTGGTAAGAGACAGCTAAGAGAAATTGCTAATAATCATAAACTTAGCAAAATGTTTGAATTAGCATATCACGCCTGTCACGTAAGGATCGGATAAAATCATGGGGTACCTGGAACATTTTCTAACCCCCTATTATTTTTACAGTTTTCGATAGCCATTGGGGTATCATGGAAGGCCCCGCGAGCGTTTGTCCCACATATCGATTTCCTCGACGATAGACGACGTCGAAGTTTGAGGGAGGCAAAAGTAGTGCCTCTTTGGACCTCTGTAGCTCCGTCCACAGCAACAATAGAGAAAACTCGCCAACAGAACTTCGGTGAGGAATCATCTCGAGAATAGCCCTGACCGATTGGGCCCAACTTATAATGAGAACTAATTAGTCAGGATAATTAAAACTTCTCATTTGCACCAGAGTTTCGGGCCCAGGATAATCTCGACGCCATTCGATGCAGCTCACTGAGACGAATCGATTGATATGCTGAACTATCATAATTCACTTGAAAATGGCTCTTTCGCTTGCGAAAAATACTTTCATGTTTTGCCCCTTCTCTGTGACCTCTCGTGGCGAGATAGACACTTTCGAAGTGCTGGGTAGGTCACGATCTCGCTAGAGCTCCCAGCCATGTGTCGAGCATAGCTCAGTCGGTAAAGCGTCAGATTTTTTATTTACATTTTGAATGTCGTGGGTTCGGTTCCCTATTGGGACATATTTCTTTTGCTGATTTTTCGCAATATAATTACCGGTCGATCTATCATAAATCCAATTGGATATTTTATAATGGAAAGAAGGAAAGTAATAACACAACGATATATACCACAAATTTCTTTCATTCTTCATGCATTGTTTTCTTCAGGATATCTAGTGATTAAATATAGTTGGATCCACTGAATGTAAAGCAATTCCGGATCGATTTGCCGAAGGTTGCAGAAGTGGTCTAAGAGTAAGCCAACGAGACCGTGGCCTCCATAATAGCGCATGCATCTCTCTCCCTCTCTCACCTAGACTTCATGCGGGAGAGTCGGCGTTCAAAAGTGTTTTTCGCAAGCGAAAGAGCCATTTTCAAGTGAAATATGATAGTTCAGCATATCAATCGATTCGTCTCAGTGAGGTGCATCGAATGGCGTCGAGATTATCCTGGGCCCGAAACTCTGGTGCAAATGAGAAGTTTTAATTAGCCTGACTAATTAGTTCTCATTATAAGTTGGGCCCAATCGGTCAGGGCGATTCTCGAGATGATTCCTCACCGAAGTTCTGTTGGCGAGTTTTATCTATTGTTGCTGTGGACGGAGCTACAGAGCTCCAAAGAGGCACTACTTTTGCCTCCCTCAAACTTCGACGTCGTCTATCGTCGAGGAAATCGATATGTGGGACAAACGCTCGCGGGGCCTTCCATGATACCCCAATGGCTATCTAAAAATGTATCTAACTCATGTTCAACCTTTTCGGTGTTCCACCCTTTATCCGATCCGTACGTGACAGGCGTGATATCTTGTCGGAGAGTAATTAATGAGCAATGACACATGCTGGATCGTGATCAGCACCATCGAAAGTGCCGAAAATATTGTTTATCTCACATTTCATATTTTTTGCTGTCCGAACATTGTTCGACTCTATCGCAAGCGGCCCTAAGCAATTTTTATTTGTTCATTAATTCAATGTCTCTCTACGTGTTTTCCGCAGAAAATTATCCCCAGGTTCCGTACCTCTCTCCCAAATCGCATCCAAATCGGACATACCATAACCCCACCTTAATCTGTCGAGGCAGTCAACGAAGACGACAAGAAGGAGGGCGGAGAAGGAAGGAGCTGGTGATGATCTCAACAAGGTGCTCGAATTGATACACAATGTGAGCACTTACCGTTCCCTCCCGAATCCAATCGATACCGTAATCTCTAATACCGTATACCCAATTTCGTTGCAGGAGCTGGACGACTACCGTGGTAACGTGCTGGAGGAGGGCATGAGGGCTGCGGTGCAGCGCGACGGCGACATCCAACTGCGATCCAAGATGATGCCCGACGGATCCAAGAGGGTGAGCTACCGTAATCCCCGACCTACAGTATCTCCCTGCCCTGTCCGTCCTACTGTAGTCCTTCTCAAATTTACAGAATATTTGCGTATCGTAAGCGTTTCAGATCCTGGCCAAGTACAAAACACATTTGCATTCCGCAATTCTGAGAGAAATCTATTCCAAGCCGCAATTATTTGCGGCCTCGCAATTTTCCCTGATAGCCGATTTGTCCTAAATCAGTATTTTTCGTGGAATTCTTTAGTTCAAATTATATTCCCAATGGATAGGAATGATTTTAGTTTTTTTTCCGTAAAAGAAAGGGTTTCTTGGGCACGCTTATGACAGCCTGGGAAACCTATTCTAGGCCGCATTTAATTTTTTTGCAGCATCGAATAGATTTCCCTCAGAAGCTCGGAATGAAATTGTGGGCGGAGCTTATCGCAGCCTCGAATAGCCGCAATCGTTTAGCCAACCCTAGTACTCTGCCTGATTACCGTAATCTCAGGGACATTGCGTCCCGAAACTGTCCCTTAGGCGTGCGGGGCAAGAAGACTGCCAAGCTGAAAGAGATGCACCGGTATACCGTATTCCTCTCGCAGAGCTTTTATCACCGACGTTGACACGGGCGAGGAGGCGTCGAATCCTCCCGAAGGAGGATTTCCTAAGGCGGGCAACACAGCCAGGAGCGACGGTAGGTTGGGGTTACTGTACTTTGGTTTCGGTCGCTGTAGACTGGGTTACTGTATTCGGGCTTGGGTTACTGTAAGAGACCTTGGATTACTGTAGTTACCGTAAGCATTGCAGAGTCGAATGAAGATCGATCGTCGCAGCATGGTGAACAGCAAGGAGAACAACAACAACACGATGAAACCGACGAAGCTATAGACGATTTCTGTCCCCCCATACAGTACCCCTACCGCACCTTCCCATCTTTAGCACCCTCATTTTAGAAACAAATGCTCTCTCGTCGAATAAATATGGTTTCGCGAAAGGCTTCTGCACAATGTGCACAGTAGATGGTCAACCGATAGCAACTACAATACAGAAATCACCTTGCTTGCTTGTGGTTCTGATCTATTCTGCTGTACTAGTGAGAACGATCTAAACTGTACTGTAACGATTTCTAGCATTTTTCGACACATGCACACGAATGTAGTGAGAACAGAACACCCATCTCAGGCTATAACGTCAATGGAATATGTGTACAAAGCACAAGAGATTGAACTTTATAAATGTTAGTTTCTCAAAAGGGAACAGAGTAACAACTTAGTAGGAACGTGATGGAGCGGGGGGAATTTTACAGAGATCAGGAGGTGAACGGGGCTAATTTAACTTGAATAGGATTGTAAAAGTGAATGAGAACAAAGAGCTTCTAGGAAGGAACAAAAATGGATGGGGGGAGGATGGGGCAATTATAAAAAGACAGGTCACACACAGAGAAAACATACTAGGAATATGATATCAAGTTGGCACGCCTACTAATATACAGTCCGGTCAGATCCCCACGTGAAAACGGGGCGCCCGGGGGCGCCCGGGGCGACCCGAAGCGACCCATTGACTTTCACAGCAAGGAGAATGAGAAATTCTCGTTGAATTAAAGTGCGCTGTGTTCTCGAAGTCATTACCGAACTTTTAATGTATTTCACATAAATTTTTAAAAGTACATTAATTATAAATACATTATTTAAAACCGTTCAATTTACGAATCATAAGCGCATCCGAGCCGGACTACCGCATTCTTTTTTACGGACCTGGTCTTGGTGTGCTCTTAACTACGGTAGTCCGGCTCGGATGCGCTTATGATTCGTAAATTGAACCGATTTAAATAATTTATTTATAATTAATGTACTTTTAAAAATTTATGTGAAATACATTAAAAGTTCGGTAATGACTTCGAGAACACAGCGCACTTTAATTCAACGTGAATTTCTCATTCTCCTTGCTGTGAAAGTCAATGGGTCGCTTCGGGTCGCCCCGGGCGCCCCGTTTTCACGTGGGGATCTGACCGGACTGTATAATTTGTTGTATAAGATGTAATTAGCTTGAAATACATTATTCCGAAAATTAGTTCAATCGTTAATTTTATTGTTTTTGTAACATTGGCAAGCGATAAAGCTTTATCATTCCCTTCTTTCCGTCTTTTTCACATACATCGCAAAGGGGAATCTGGAGGCGACCTATTTCAGTGAGCATCTCAGATTATGGCTTGTAAATTGAGCTGTATTGCTCGACACGAGCATTTTGGTGAAAAGTGATCAACATGAAAAATTATCAGCTTGACCTGGGGAACAATTTGAGCACAAACATGAAGGGGTTCGAGATGAAAAAATTTCGCCGACCACTTATGAGGCCATATATTACCATTACAGTCTTCCTGAAATTCTACGTGATTGTAACCATTAGATGCGGAATTTCATTTTCTATCACCTGGAGTATTTCATTTGTAGCGGTTTTGCGATATAAAAAATCAGCATAAAAATTTGTGGATATTTTGACCAAAAAGTCAGTTTGCGATTGCGGTGGCAAATCATACTATACACTTTTTTCATATACCAGTCATATCCATCAATATAACCCACATCAAGTTTGAGTCTGAAAAATTTCTCCGAAATTTTGAAAAATCACATTTTTC
Source organism: Pristionchus fissidentatus (assembly GCA_036245785.1). NCBI lineage: Eukaryota > Metazoa > Nematoda > Chromadorea > Rhabditida > Neodiplogasteridae > Pristionchus > Pristionchus fissidentatus. The sequence continues at coordinate 16,578,705 of BTSY01000004.1, forward strand.
GTTTTTCAAAAACCCGCCACATTTTTGTTTCAAGAGCCAGAGCCGGTAGATTGGTAGATTCCTCTCGCATATTCTCTTTGCCGACGACGCCGTTCTCATATCCCATGATGAACGGCAAATTCAAGCAATGGCGAAGGAATTGGAGAGGGTATTGAGGAAAGTCGGATTATTGCTAAATGGGGACAAAACTTTCGGGATGTGTTCTAAGGTAACACCAAGGGTGGTGAAAGTTGGTGGGAAGGAGGTGAAACTGGTTGATAAGGCGGTTTACCTTGGTAGCGCAATAGCAATATGGGGAAAGAAACGAAAAGGGTCAAATGATTGTAGATCTCTGTGAGAGACTACAGTTAAGGGTGGGTAATACTTTCTTTCATAAAAGGGCTTCTAGGAAATATACGTGGGTGTCTCCAAATGGCAGGACTAGGAACAAAATTGATTTAATTCTCTACCCAAAGGGATTGATGGTTAGGGATGTGGGTGTGGTGAAACAGTTTGACTTTTCAACTGATCACCGTTTGGTTAGATCAATCATTTCCTTCCCATATCGATTTCGAAGGGCGGAGGTTAGACCACCAAGGGGAGACTCGCACCTTCAAAATGACTTATTTAATTTCAGTCTAGGACTAGAATTGACACGTAGGAGTGCGAGTCTCGATTACGGTAATGTGGTTGGGGCCATTCAGGGAGCGGGGAAAATGGCAACATCTTATACACCGCAGGGAAGAAGGGTTTCCGATAAGACCCGGGACCTGATAGAAAGACGAAGGCAGCTAAAAATGGACGACGCGGTAGGGGTATCGAGGATTGAGTGGTTGCTCATAAACAGATCGATTCGGGAATCGTACAAAAACGACCGAGAACAATCGCATCTAGCGTATGTCAACCAAGCAATCTCAATGGGTAAAAGCTATAAAAAGGCGACTGAAAAAATGGCAATTGGGAAGGATAGGATAAGTCGGATTAGGAATGGGGCAGGGGAGTGGGAATGTACTCAAACGGGAATTGAGAAGGCATTTCAGGCCTTCTACAACGACTTGTATGCGGGGGATGGTGGGATTGGCTACAGAGAAGAACTTGTACGGGACCCGTTTATTCCTATTTGTGAGGCTGAGGTTAGAGAGGTACTACGGTACTTCAAATCGGGGAAAGGATGGGATCACGGGACAAATGCTTAGGGTAGGGGTAGAACAATTGGTCCCAATACTCACTCCTCTCTTCAATAATATAGTTAGGGGTCAAATTCCACAGGGTTTCGGGGATTCACGCACAATTCTCTTGCCCAAAACTGGTGACACATCTCTCACTAAAAACTACAGGCCTATTAGTTTGCTTCCTGTACTCCAGAAGGCACTAACTGGTCTGCTCAACAAGAGATATGCTCCAGTTTTGGATACTAATAAAGGGTGGGAACAAATGGGTTTTAGACGGGGACATTCCACGGTGGACGCCATTCATACTCTCAAGTCAGTCATTGCTTACTGTGTCGATTACAGGCTTCCAATATATTTACTCTTTGTAGATATCAGTAAAGCTTTCGACAGTGTTTACACAGCAGCAGTGTACAAAGCTGTTGAGTATGAGGGTATTCCTTCCGAGGTTGTTTCATTTCTGGCGGGAATCTCTCAGGGTAGTAAAAATGTGGTCGTGGTAAATGGGAAGGAAGTGGAAATAAAAGTAGGTCGAGGTGTAAGACAGGGCGATTGTTTATCACCGAGACTGTTCACTGCAGTTCTGGAGATGGCCATGCGGGAATTAAACTGGGACAAAAAAGGGATTAATGTAAATGGTAGATTCCTCTCGCATATTCTCTTTGCCGACGACGCCGTTCTCATATCCCATGATGAACGGCAAATTCAAGCAATGGCGAAGGAATTGGAGAGGGTATTGAGGAAAGTCGGATTATTGCTAAATGGGGACAAAACTTTCGGGATGTGTTCTAAGGTAACACCAAGGGTGGTGAAAGTTGGTGGGAAGGAGGTGAAACTGGTTGATAAGGCGGTTTACCTTGGTAGCGCAATAGCAATCTCGGGGAAAGACGCATGTGAAATAAGCAGGCGTATTCAAGCTGGATTCGGGGCCTTCCATAAACACAGGGCTTTTCTGGTAAATAAGAGCATCCCAATTTCACATAAACGGCGTCTATTCAATGGATGCATTCTTCCGGCGGTTCTTTATGGGTGTGAAACATGGGCATTGACCAAAAAACAAATGAATCGATTATCGGTGGCTCAAAGGAAAATGGAAAGGTGGATTGTTGGCTGTACTGTGCTCGATCATGTCTCGAATGATCGGCTACGTAACCTTACTAAGGTGCGAGACTTTGTTGATACTGCGATGAAGAGAAAATGGTCTTGGGTGCACAAAATCGCTAATGATGATTGCTTGAAGTGGAGCCGATCTGTGATCGAATGGTTCCCACGAAGGAAAAGACGAAGAGGACGACCAACGACAAGATGGAGCGACTTATTTCGAAAAACGATCGGACCGGACTTTCTGAGTGAAGCAAGGAGCAGCAACTGGAACGCCATGCACATCAGAGCTCTCAACTGAACTTCCTTAAATCCTCAATCGAGGATGAAGACCCAATTGAACTCTTGATAAATGTGTTCAAACTGAAAAAACTGAGCCAGAGCCTAATTATACTCCGAACAATTATCTCCATACTGGTGGGTATCCAGGAAAAAAGTTTGGTCCCGATCGGAAATAAAATCCGACAAAATGTCCGGCCTCTCCTCGATATTTACCGAGCCGATGTCTTAATGAATAAATAGGGAGAACCAGTTAACACTAGTAAAATCGGGACTTGTAGCTCATGGGAATCGGAAAGAACCAGGGATAATCGTAACTATAACATATAGCAAAATAAGACGTTGTAGCAAATAAAACAACTGAAAGTGATTTGATATCTAAAGAAAGTGAGTAAATAAAAGGCGTGAGTATGAAATTTATATTTCGAAAATATGGAATGATGCAGAGTTTCAAGGTATGAAATGAGAATGAGAAATGGTCATTATTTTCTAAAGATAAGTAAGTGAATAAGCGAAAAAGGTAACAGAAATTGGGGGAAACGAGGAAATAATGATTCCGATAATTTCATTCAAGAGAAACTAATCGAGGCAACAAATTAGGACACCAACTCTTTTCTTCGTTAAGAGCAAGCAACAGAACACAAATATAGATCATCACGGTGATTACTGTAACCGAATGAAAATGAGTAGAGATCACGAGGGAATACAGAAGTGCTGATCACTGTAGACTACAATTGTGTGGGGGCATTATTTTGGGAAATAGAGAAAGATCACGGACTTCTCAAAAATCAGTGAATACCGTAGTACTCGCCTACTCCAGCTACCGTACTCCCTCTATCCTCTCATCGATGGTCCGGCGTTCTCTCCAGCATCATCGTCTCTTTCCTCGGAACGACCTCTGAACAACGATCGATAAAGCGTCTCACTTACAGTACTCCTCACACACAAGCGGACCTACAGTATTCCGTCAACATATAGATGGTGTACCTCATTATGTCGGGGTACATCACTCCAGAGCCAACAGGAGCCGCGTTCTGGGAAAGTACGGTAATCGAACAAGCAAATTTTAAAAACCTCCCGCATCCCTCTATTCACCGTAGTTCGGAAGGTAAAATGTCATCATCTTAGATTGTTTTTTTGACGTGTACGATCGTTCGCTCACCTCCTTCTCATTCTCCTCTTCTTCTTCTTCTTCATTTCTCTCTATCACTTCTTCTCTTCTCTCCTCTTCTTCTACCGTACCTTGTCCATCCACTTCCACCATCCTCGCTTTCTTCCTGCCCGTCTTCTGATTCACTTAAAACGCGGCATTTATATTTCAATGTAATTACATATCACATGCACCAACACTACTCTACAACTACTGTAACCCTTCCCCCATAGATACCGTAGCCCTTCTCCCCCATAGATACCGTAACCATTCTCCCCCATAGATACCGTAACCCTTCTCCCCCATATATACCGTAACCCTTCTCCCCCATGGATACCGTACCCTTTCTGAGTGCGTCCTTCACATCCTCCACCTTGATCTTTCTCGGTCTTCCTCTCTTCTTCTGCGCACTTCCGCTGTCCGTCTTACGGTAATCATCGAATCTGAAAGATGGATACGGTAGCACTGAATTACGATACGGCACTATCATATACTCCGACTTTTCAGCACGCGATGTGCGACGGACGAATTTTTGACAATTAAAAAAACCGACATGACCCAAAATGAACCACTTTGGATGTCGTCATCACTACGCAACTCACTCCTTCTCATCTCCATTCATTCCTCCTTCCCTCTTCTTTCCATTGCTCATTCTCCTCTTCCTGCTACTGCTGAACACCAGTGACGCGTTCTCTGTAATCATACATTTTCGCACGGCCCAGGTCTCTCATTTTCACACACTCTCTCGCCTAGCATAAACACGTCAGATATTTCATAAACACGTCAGATTTCTATCGGAAGTTCGATAAAACAGGTCAGATAGGGGACAATTCTTACTAAACTCGACATTCTGCGTATTCCTAGATGGGTTTCGAGTCTCTAAACTGCCTGGGTCAAAAAAGTGTAAACCCAGAATCTGGGCCAACGAAAATGTATGTCTGTAATAAATAACCTGCTGCTAGTTCTCACATCGTGTTCTACCGTAATTTAACTACGCCCCACATCTACGATTTTCACTACCGTAACCATAACGATATTTCCTACAGTAACCCCGGTGCCCCACAACTTCGGTAATTACTACTGTAACTATTATGCTTCTCAACTACCGTATTCCCTACAGTACCTCCATCTTCCTCCATCATTCTACTTGGTCGCCGCTGTCGGCAGCCACGACCCATCTCCTGCAGCGCCGACTCCACATCAGCTGCAAGAGTGCCAGTTATCGACAACTGATTGTTTACCCCCGTTCAGATGGTATCACCGCTGTTCACCGTGATTATGAACAGTGGAAGGCGCAAATCGATGTTTTTCTCTCAAAATAACGACAAATTTTCGCAGGTGGCTCAGCCCCTCTCGGCTACCGTAACCCGATGCTTATACCTGTGGTGATGGGCATCCGCTTCACCGAAGAATCTCTCGCGTCTACCGTACTCCCATCGCTTTCGGCAATCTTCGATCTGTTTAAAACAATATTATTCGTGACTCTTTTTGCGCTCTTATTTCGCCATCACTATGCAACTCACCTAACGCCAGTTCCCTCCTTCTCCTTTCCATTCTCCTCAACCACACCCATCTTCAGCTGCTTCATTGTCGACTTGGGATAGCGGCACTTTGCTGATTGGCACCTACAATGGCGCATTCCCGACTCATTTCGAAATGCAGCATCAGTATTGCATAGTAATGGTGCAACAACTCACAAGCAGTGGGGGAAGTAGGCCAGACACTTCTTCAGATCGTTCCGCTTGTCGCCAAAGTAGTCAAACGACAGCTCCTCGCCTGAATTCATGAATTCAATCATGAAAGATGGTAAGACACGAACAATAACCGAGTGTAGATCCTCTGCTATTTTTTTGCGAGCTGGATCCAGGCTTAAATCTTCCCATTTCGAAAGTACACCACTAATGAGATCATAATAAAATCATCAACGTTTATTAGGGTTGACCGTTCGGTTTCCGTTTCGGTGAAACGGACTCTCGCGTTCCCTGTGGCATTCTGCTCCGTTTCACGGAAAACGGCCGTTTTGGAGGCAACAACCAATTTGAAGAAATTGAAAAACGGAGATCGTCGAAAAATCAGAAACTCTCTCGTCGTTTCACGGAGGCAAACTGCGAAAGGGTACGCGCGCGTCCGTTTCACGAAAACCGAGCATGCAACCCTAGTGTTTATTAATCACAAAAGCTCACCGGCGAAGATCTTCCGGCTGGCGAGGAAGCAGGGATGGTGATACCACGACGCAGCTCTGATAATAACAAATAAAGGTAAAGGTGAAATTGAACCAGAATCAAGAGTAATTTGCATCCACAAGTGATTACTCTTCTTTTTTTCCGGTGTTAGCTTCGTCGTTCTTTACGTGCCATTTGACCTACTATGATAATACATCATTCCCAAAAACGGCTACAGCAAACCGGATATCTGCTGCGTCCTCTGTACAGTAACTACCGAAGGAAGGAGTAAATAGACACCGTACCTGTCCAGGACGACCATGTGAATGCGACAGTTCGGCTCGCACGAGTGAGAGATGTACCGGGTCTCGTTGCCCTCAACGCATCAGTACGGTAAGTACAAACATAGATAAAATAAACTCCCCCAGCAAGGTAACCCTCTTCTGCACGTCGCCCGAACCATATCACAAAAACTGATTTTAACTTTTTTCCATACATTTTGGCACGTTTTTCAACAATTTATAGAAAAAATTCAATATGCACTTCGGCATACGATTTCACGCATTTCTGAACAAAAAGAGAGAACACCATATTTGGCCTATAGTACAAAATATCGATCGCCTCTCTCACCTTCCCGTATGCCTTGATGATGAGTGGTTCCTCCTCCTCTCCCTTCACAATTCGTCCCGAGCTCATTTCAAAATCATATGCCTGTGCCTCCTTGCCCGCACTGCTTCCAACATCGACCTGAATAAGAGAGGCAGATATTAAATAATAATAATTATTATTATTACCAACCAATAGACTGCCAAATGGTACTAGGACTACCTATTTTGGTCTTCCGTGACTATAACACATCTACATAAGATGCAGAAACCTTGCTTGAGTCTACGTTTTCAAGACATTTTGGTATTGTGACATTTTGGCATTTAAAATTTTGGCATTGTGTTAACAATCGAAAGAGTACTATTTCGTTTAACTATGTTTTTTTTTAAAAAGTACTCACCTCTCCCGAGTAGACTCCGATGAAATCGAATGGGCGAAGTTCGGCCACCGTTCTTAATACCCATCCCTTCGTGACGTCACGGAATACTACCGTAATCACCTGACGACCATTCTGCAAATGTAACATTGATTTTAGAAACTAGGATTTAGCCTCATTTCCTTCTCATTACCGTAGCTACTGGACTAATCCATTAACGCAATTCGGATAGTGGAAGAAGAGAATAATAGTATTACAATTTAAACATAAATTTGTAATACCTGTAGCAGTCTGTTCTTGCACTTGGTGGAGTCGCAATCGCATTCCTCCGTACACTCATAGTGCATAAAGAAGTTGCTGCGTGGGCCCACGTTCTGAACAACGAGACACATTACTACTATACTGATGTCGCTCACAATCACAACACACACTAAAAATATCCAAAACTTTCTCAGCAATAAATAAAAATCCGAAATTTCTCCATTTTCATCGGCTTCTAAATAAAGCCAACAATGGTCCAGTACAGATCCAATACTCGCGTCTTTTGCCACACTGCGGCACAGGGGGGGGGGGGTCGAGAGGGGAATTTTAAAATGATACTTTCATAAAATGGACTTCTGGTGCATGCACTCTCTTTCTATACGTCTGCGTGTCTCTTGCGTTGTCATGCTCTCTCGCAGCCATATCTGTTGTTCAGGAGCGGAACGTTTAACATTTTGGACGAGTGTTTGTGAATTTATACTAGTGTCAATAATGTGCCAAACTGTAACCTTTTCACCGACGAATCTCGGCCGGCCCGTCTCCTTGTCTTCTCCGATCATTTTCATCTGCAACACACAATGGACCACTAGAGGCACACAACCCATTATAGAGGAGGTAAGGCGCAACACATAAATAGAGAACGAAAATTAGCCAAACACGTCATATTGTTTAACAACTTTTTATTCTAAAACCTCCAAGTACACACTCACCGCGCCACAGCACTTTATCTTGATGTTGCTCGTGTTGGAATGATGGCAGCTCTTGCAGCTCGAACCGCATCTGCACAATTAATCGATATCACACAACCATCTCATAATACCGTAGTACCCTCGCCGCCCTTCGCGTATCACATCCACCCTATTCTCACAGTTTCGAGCCTTTAGGAATCTTAAGAGTAGAATATTATTTTTATCATTATGTGATAACATCTCAAACTATCGTAACCCCTCACCCCTCGGATACCGTAATCTGCTCACTCGATGTGTCCTGCCTGCTTGCCCGCCTTCTTCAACATCCTCTGCACTTTCTTGCTCGGCTGCATCCTCACCAAGAACTGCAATTTAACCAATCTTACTTTATGTAACTTACAACACTCCGCCATCGCACGATCGATCTACGCAGTCATTACTAGTACTATAATTATTATTATGATTTATTATGCCCACCTCGAGTGCCCGTATTTCCTCGTCGCTCGGTGGCTTGTTGGTCCAGTCCTCGATGTAAACAGGTGGGAGTCCTTCCAGATGATTCACGAAGTTCCATCTGCAACCAGAGAAATACTGTCAGACACGGCCAATCGATGCTTCAGTGAATAGTGATTAACACATGAACAAGGTCCGCACCTCCATTCGAGTGCCCGCAGTCGATTCTTGTACAACGCACGCTGCAATTAGAACCCATTGCGGTCGAATAGCACTAACTCACAGATAATTTATTGATTCTCCACTCATCCAACGGTTGAAAGAGTTTGCAGGAAGAGACAAAACATTGGGCGGGTTTGCGAAAATGTCGAAATGCAAATGTTTCGTCTTCAAAATTAGGAATGCAAATGCCAAAGTGTGTGCTTCGTTTTTTTGCTGCATCTTTCGACCATCAGACTGTCTTCGAGATAAGTCCGACCAAATTCTAATATAACAGTGCGTTCGCGTAAGTACCGCAAACATAGTGCACAAATCCGTAGCAAAAAAGTGACCGCTTGAGTTTTTCACCAATTCTGATAGCCCTTAGCATTCTGCATCGATTTCTGTTATATTCATGACCAGATCTTTCTAATTTGCATAATTACAGCATGTCAAAGATACGGTATATTTGCAGTTTTCGAAGTGTAGCTCATCAGGGAGAAGAGATAGAGATTTGGTACCAACAGCAATATTGACCGCTGTGATGGGGTGCATCTAGCTATGTAATTTGTTTATTCAAATTTGTTATTCAAATTTTCCATTCAAATTTCAAATTTGAATATCTAGAAAAGGAAGCCGTATTGCAACTCCAAATTTTGATATGTTGTGGCCAATGACAATGTCTGCCCTTTGTACTCAGTCACATGGAGTACCGAGGGAGGGTAAGTATTCAAATTTTAAGAAAACTATAGCGTTCTAATAGAGAGAAACCCCTCATTCCCCCTTATTCCACCCATTTCACTCCACCTGCGCGGTCAAAATGACACTTGAACAATGAATTATGGGCGAATCGATACATTTCAAGTCGGTGGAAGCCGCGCAGGTCGAGTGAAATGGGTGAAATAACGTGGCAATAAGGGTTTTCTTTCTATTAGAACATTATAGTTTTTTTTTAATTTGAATACTTACCTTCCCTCGATACTCCATGTGACTGAGTACAATGGACAGACATGGTCATTGGCCACACCATATCAAAATGTGGAGTTGCAATACGGCTTCCTTTTCGAGATATTCAAATTTGAAATTTGAATCAGTGGTGAGCGACCTCCTCGGATCCGAGGGGTACCACGATTCCAAATTGAAAATTTCGCGGTCCCGCAATTCCTTGTCTCGTCGAACACTACACTATACACGAAAAGTTGGTCGAAAATATTACATATGAAGCTCGTAGGAAATGCACATTAGCATATTTCGCAATAGCGGCACCCCGATCCGAGGGGGAGCGCTCATCACTGATTTGAATGGAAAATTAGAATAACAAATTTGAATAAACATAGCCAGATGCACCCCATCACAGCGGTCAATATTGCTGCTGGTACCAAATCTCTATCTCTTATCCCTGAAGAGCTACACTTCGAAAACTGCAAAAGGCCCGTAGCTGCTAAATTTTGGCCAAATTGAAAATTTCGCGGTCCCGCAATTCCTTGTCTCGTCGAACACTACACTATACACGAAAAGTTGGTCGAAAATATTACATATGAAGCTCGTAGGAAATGCACATTAGCATATTTCGCAATAGCGGCACCCCGATCCGAGGGGGAGCGCTCATCACTGATTTGAATGGAAAATTAGAATAACAAATTTGAATAAACATAGCCAGATGCACCCCATCACAGCGGTCAATATTGCTGCTGGTACCAAATCTCTATCTCTTCTCCCTGAAGAGCTACACTTCGAAAACTGCAAATATACCGTATCTTTGACATGCTGTAATTATGCAAATTAGAAAGATCTGGTCATGAATAAAACAGAAATCGATGAAGAATGCCAAGGGCTATCAGAATTGGTGAAAAACTCAAGCGGACACTTTTTGCTGTACGGAGGATTTGAAATCTTTTCGCGAACGCACCGATAAGTTGTCGATGCTCTCTAACTTGTAAAATTGGCACACACTCACCTCGTTCTTCACATATCCTCCTTTGCCCGCTCCCTTCTCATACATGAGATATCGCTGTCCGTAGAGACGCTCGAAGTTCCGCCTTCCGCCGACCTCTTGTTTCAGTCGGAACTCGATCTGCAACACATTGTTGAACTTGAGGGATGCAAATAACAAAAAATATATAAATAAATTCCGATTTTTTTCTGAATTGCACTAATCCTCTGGGAGTCCGGTCAGCTGGATAGTCGATATTACAACAAAAGCGAGTAATTCCGACTAAAAGGATCGGATAATTCGTGCATTTGAAGTGAACATACAAGTTCATCTGTAGTCTACATACCGCACACATGTTGAGCCCGCGTTAGAAACGAGGTAAATTAGGACGTCCCCCTGGGGATTCCCCCCCCCCACCACCACCATCTATCAGCCACACCATCAACAACAAAAACTGACCAGATCCAGGAGCCGATTGCGCTTATCGAACTCGTAGACCTGAAAAATATAGAAAAATCATCAAATATCGAATTAAGAGTCGTTATAAATTCGCGCCTTGAAAATACAGAGAATAAAGTGAAAAACGTTTTCATGGTATGAAAGATCCACACCAGGACTGGGATTTTTTGAAAAAAAAATTCAAAAAGTGTTTGATCAAAAAATTCAAAAAAATATTTTATTTACAGTTAGGGCCCGCAAGCTCCGCCCACTTTTTATCTTGACTCTTATCTTTACACTTTATCTTTACGGGCACTTTTTTGATATAGCTTTAGAACTCCAGAAAGGTTTGATGCGACATGGTGGGGTCTTATGTGAAATCCATTTGAGATTACGATACAACTATTGGGGTATTACGAAATCTTTCAGTTATTGCGTAGTAATGACGCAATCAATGCATACTTTTTTGAATGGGCATTATTCTTACATGAATTTTTTCATGCTCCCCAAACTTTCAGGGTGTTAAGACATTCCCACGGTCTACCCATAATATTTTTTTCAAGTTGCTGCGGTGCCGCTACTTCACTGCAGCCAAGCTGCAATTTCGAGGTCGGAAATTCATATCCCGCCTTGTAGACATCCCACAGGCCCGATCAAAGCATCAAAATGATCGCCATCATGACTACCGATGATCCTGAGAATATGGTCGCGATAGGCCACCAATTGCCCTCAGGACACGAGAAAGTCACTTTTTCGCATTATTGTGGTCTGGCCAAGGGCCCCCCTATAGGACGTGCTCGGGAGATCTGGTTTACACGTGGATTCGGTAGAGAATCAATGGGAGAACCGATTGATAAGGGTGGAAGAAATGCCAATCAAATAAATTTGATCTTTCCTCTATTATAGAGCACAAATTACGTCATTAATATGCAATATTTTATCATTCTGTGAAGTATTGCCTAAGGATGATGCAATATTACATAGCGATGATGTAATTTGTGAATGAGATTATAGAGCCGGCCGTGCTGATTCCATTGATGGGTCTGCCAGCCTTGCCCGTTCGCTCAGTGCTGAGATACGCTCAAAAGTCTGATCGTTGCCAACGGGCAGAAAATGGGCGTGGCCAAACCAGTGTTCTTCCGGAAATTTATCGCCGCGGGCGGGAACCCAATCGAAACGCTTATTGCCTCTAGCAATCGGTTCTCCCATTGATTCTCTACCGAATCCACATGTAAACCAGATCTCCCGAGCACGTCCTATAGGGGGGCCCTTGGCCAGACCACAATAATGCGAAAAAGTGACTTTCACGTGTCCTGAGGGCAATTGGTGGCCTATCGCGACCATATTCTCAGGATCATCGGTAGTCATGATGGCGATCATTTTGAAGCTTTGATCGGGTCTGTGGGATGTCTACAAGGCGAGATATGAATTTCCGACCTCGAAATTGCAGCTTGGCTGCAGTGAAGTAGCGGCACCGCAGCGACTTGAAAAAAATATTATGGGTAGACCGTGGGAATGTCTTAACACCCTGAAAGTTTGGGGAGCATGAAAAAATCCATGTAAGAATAATGCCCATTCACAAAAGTATGCATTGATTGCGTCATTACTACGCAATAACTGAAAGATTTCGTAATACCCCAATAGTTGTATCGTAATCTCCAATGGATTTCACATAAGAGCCCACCATGTCATATCAAAGCCTCTTCGGTTTCAAAAGTTGTATCGTAAAGAAAAAGTGCCCGAAAACTTTTGACCGCGACTGTAATTATCAAAAAATTTCAAAAAAAATTTTACACGTATTTTTTGAATTTCAAAATATTTTTTTTTGAATATCAAAAAAGAAAAAAAAACATCTATGTGTGATACTCTCGGATAGGATCCGTCATAGGCATATCACAAATGTAAGATCTGAATTGGTCAATTCGAATAATTATTTCGAATTACGAGCTAATATTTTACATGTTTCGTACTAATTTCGGCAAAATGCATCACTATTTTTATAAAATGTTTTCAAATTTTTTTTAAATTCAAAAAACTTTTTTGATTTTGAATGTTTTGAATTGGTCAAAAAAATCAAAAAAATCAAAATCAAAAAATCCCAGCCTTGATCCATACAGGAGGGCGAACAACTCCTTTTCCGACATAATTTTGATAAATTATCTATAAATGTAAATAAGTAACATTACATACCGTGTCGACATCTTTGTTGAGTCCGTAAGGCTCCCAGCACGGCACCGCATAACCCTTGTATTTGATGAGAATCTGCAAGATCATCTGTAGTCTACGTACTGTACACCTGTCATAGACCAAAAAGTTCATTCAACAGAACAAAACCAGATAGCATTTGGACTTTTTTGGATGAGATTTCGAGAGAAAAAAACAGACACCATTTTGACATTGAGGTAAAATCGAGAAAAAAACAGACATCATTTTCGGTTTTCACCCTACATTTTTGGTCTATGACACCTGTAGATATTCGTTTCCAGGCAGCAAATGCTCCACCAGTGATGAGCGCTCCTCCTCGGATCGGGGTGCCGCTATTGCGAAATATGCTAATGTGCATTTCCTACGAGCTTCATTCGTTATATTTTTCGACCATCTTTTCTTGTATAGTGTAGTGTTCGACGAGAAAAGGAATTGCGGGATCGCGAAATTTTCAATTTGGCCAAATTTGAGCAGCTACAGGCACTTTATTTTTCTGGAATCGGGGTACCCCCTCGGATCCGAAGGGGTCGCTCACCACTGCACTCCACCTAAACCAGCAGTCCCTTTTTTAACAACCACCAAGTGATGTGCATTTTTGGAACAGGTTTTGTGTCACTTACTAGTATGCTAGAAAATATCACTACTTGAAATTTGAAAAATATTCGGGACGTAATGCCATAAACAAAGCTACGTTTCGCTGTTTCATGCACACATGCTTTCGGCCTATGGGATAATATGGATCTCCTGCACATTGCTAGATCTGTTTCGAGTTTTGGAATTTCATAGTTGAAATCATCTAGTCCCATCCCAACGAGAATTTCTGGCCGACGAAAATGTATGATGACACTCACAAATATGGACTCTTTTCCGTTTCCGCAGCCTCGAGGAGAGCCGCACACGATGTAATCTGTCTGTAAGATATTGCATTACTCACTCAATTCATGATGCGCAAATGTTAGGGGTGGAGAGTGGAGAACGGTGTTTTCCGACTGTTCACAACTTTTTTTCAAGTGAAACTAAAAGTTACAAACTTTAAACAGAGAATTCCTTTCCTCAATTTGGTTTTCAGCACCTTTTTTTCAGCGATTTGGCCCACCATACTCATACCATGGAAGTGTCTCAGGACCCTATTTACAAAAGTATTCGAATTTGTGCCCTGAGGCTCAAACCCGGCTCGCATATGGCGCGGAAGTAGCGAAAAAGTGATTTTTCCAACTTTTGAAGCACACGAGCTAGGATTAATTTTTCTTCGGTATTTTAAGTATGCTTAGTATGCATCGAAAAACAACCCGAATAATTTTTGGAACGATTGGAAATATTTTATTCAAGTCAATTTTACCTCATTTTTGAAATTTATCCTCAAATATTCAAAGACCACAAATAATTTCACGGCGCACTTTGTCGCACATAATAATCAGCACATAAAAAAAATGATGGCAGGCAATATGGCATCGGTGGCCGATGCCATATTGCCTGCCATCATTTCGCATGGAACGAAAAATTTGATTTTATATTTTAAAAAATCATCCTGAAAAATCGATGTCTAGAATGCCATCACCTTATAGAATTACACTGCATTCATGGTACTACATCTACTGAAGAAGTTTCAAATTTATCTGCGGGCAAATTTATCTTCATCTGCGGGCCAAATGATAAATTTTCGAATCAACACTTTGCATTTTTTTTGTCGAAAAAAATCCATGAAATTTTCGTTTGGTAGTTCATGTTGAAGGCATTAGCGGCTCATTTGAGTGTGAATATGGAGCGTATGCGTGGGTAAGATAACGGAGGCAGTATGGGATTGACGATAGCTGAATAATTTATTTTGAGATTTTTGACCATTTTTCAAAAAAAATATTTTCTTTCAAACTTGATGGATAAATTTGATACTTCTTCAGTAGATGTAGTACCATGAATGCAGTTTATTTCTATAAGGTGATGGCATTCTAGACTTCGATTTTTTTCAGGATGATTTTTTGAAATGTATGCGAAATGATGGCAGGCAATATGGCATCGACCACCATGTGCTGATTATTATGTGCGACAAAGTACACCGTGAAATTATTTGTGGTCTTTGAATATTTGAGGGTATTTTCAAAAATGAGGTAAAATTGACTTGAATAAAATATTTCCAATCGTTCCAAAAATTATTCGGGTTGTTTTTCGATGCATACTAAGCATACTTAAAATAATGCCGAAGAAAAATTAATCCTAGCTCGTGTGCTTCAAAAGTTGGAAAAATCACTTTTTCGCTACTTCCGCGCCATATGCGAGCCGGGTTTGAGCCTCAGGGCACAAATTCGAATACTTTTGTAAATAGGGTCCTGAGACACTTCCATGGTATGAGTATGGTGGGCCAAATCGAAAGTCCTCGCGCGGATGTCCGGCAGTGCTCAATTCTTACCGAGCCGCTCTCTTAAACATCATTTTTCATTAAAAAAAACCCAAAAGGCGCACACTAAATGGTTTTCAAAGGTCTTATCGCCATACCATGTGCATTGTTTCTTCAATACTGTTAGCGATGAATTATTTAAGTGTGAATGTCTTACCGGAAATGATGTCTCTCCGGTGGCGTCCGCAATTTTATCCCAGTAGGCCGCTCCCTCGTCCGACTTAGTGTAGACCTACAAATGGAATAGAAAAATGGTCGTGTTTAGATAAGACATTACTAGTGTGTACTAGCACAGCATACTCGAATATTACTATTCCGAAAAATAGCTGTCCGTATTCCTATATGGTCTTAATTAATACGGGATAAGATACGACGGCTATTGCGCATTTAGGAGAAAAACAGCAAAAGGAGAATATCTAAAATATTACGAAACGTACTAAAAAACGTGGATTCTTTGTAGGGTACCCAAACCCAGTTTCTAACTAACCTCTTCGTCGATGCCACTATCCGGCAATAGCTCCCAGATCGGCTTGACGGCATCCTGCAATTTTAAAACATTTTTTTAATACCAAATATGTAAACCAAAAAAATTAAAACAACAAGTGTTGGAGAACGTACCGGGTAGGCCTTCCTGAGCAGATCATTGTACTGTCGATTCGTCTGAAATATAATCCAATGCATCAATCCGCTCAATAAAATTATGTGTGAAGGGTAAAAATAGTCGAGAAATGTCTTCCGATTTCGTTTCTCCGATCACAGGTCAAATAGATTATCGCTAGCGAGGAAAGGCACTTCTGCACGTCGTCCAAACCGTCCGGCAAATAAGTTTTTTTCCAATTTTTTTCTACAGTATTTAGACCGTTATCAACAAATTTGTCGAATATGCACTTCTGCACAAAATTTCAGGTATTTCTGCAGGGAGTACCAGCGAGAACCCCATCTGACCCATGACTCCGATATATTTCATCACCCCATTCCGCACCTCGCAGAAGTCATTGATCTGCTTCCACGTCTTCAACTTCGAGCCCTTCTCAGTGATGGAGAATATCTGCGAAGATGAATCATTAGACGAGTTGCGGCAGCCGAATTATAAATGTTGTTTCTCTTAGTCCCTCACACCGAATCGAAAATGGTATCATAGGCGGCCAAAGGGTGCCTTGACTACCGCCTGCAGGGGGGGGGGGGGGGGGTACGCCTACCGCCTGCAAGCAAAATCCCAAAAAAATCACTTTTTTTCTGGTAAACACCTGAAGGGTCCTTTGAGAGTCACACGACGGCCGCCTGCAGGGCGAAATTGTGATCGGTCGACCGCCCGCAAAAAAAGTTGGATTTGAGCTGCCCATCTATGACTGGTATCATAGCTATACAAAAAATTGTGCGAAACTGATTTGTCACGTGGTGCATTCCTATTTTGTTTGTTTAACTTTTATTGGAACAATACATTTTAAAACACACGCGATGTGGTTGAACAATTTTTTGAAGGAGGCAGTTTTGACCCTCGAAACCTATGTAAAAATACGCGGAAGGATGAGTTTAGCAAGAATCAATTCAAATCTGGTACTATATACTTGTACTATAGATCTGGCCAGTTTATAGCGATTTCTGGCCTGTTTATATATTTCGCAATAAGCCGCATTGTGGGTGGGACGAAAATGTATGATTGGAACTTGAATTCAAATTTACTCAATTATTTTCGAGCAGCATGTGATTGAACATGGATTAGCAACAACAATCGCATTACCCACCGGAACGAGTTCATCTGCAGACTCATCGACATTCAGCAATCTCTCCTGCAAATTAATATACATTGTAAATTAATGAAAGATAGTTTACACCTTAGCTGCACATTTACTCCTAACCTAGAATTTGAGGAATTTAGGAGCAAATATAAGGCAATTTAGATGTTCAACAAATTTCTTGGCGTAAGGCTAAGAGTACTGTACCTTTTGATCCGCCACCGCCTTTCCCCACTCGCTCATACGTGCTGACGCGAGTTTCTCTTTCCGAGTGAGGCGAGGGCGCTTCTGTGAGGGGTGGGGAATTAGGAAAGTAAGATGTCATACGTACTCAATATTCCACAATGCTAAAAAAAGGGGCCAATTAAACGATTCAATCATCAGTTAACCCCGGATCGCTCAAATATCCTTGGGTAACCAATAGTAAAGAAAAAAATGAAAACAGTAACAAATGAGATGTATTGATTTTTTAAGCGTACATTCTTCTTCTTGAGAATGATGGGGGCAGTGGAGGTGGTCGGTTGGTCGTCTATGTCACTCCACAAATCACTCGGCTCCACCTTCACCTTCTTATTCTTCGGCACGCGAGCAGATGTCTGAATGAAGACGGGTTGCACGATTGCCACCATCAAAGTGTAGGAAATACTCTACCGGATTATAATACGAGCGAGTGAATAAACAGGGGGTGGGACATCCGGCTAATTCTAAAAAGTACCCTCGATAGAGATTATATACTTGTATCCCAAAATATCGTATAAATAATAGTAAAATATCACAAAGTGAAATGTGAGGACCTTTCCTCCTCTCCTCTTCTTCGTAGGAGCAGGAGTGTGATTCGTCTCGGGGTCATCAGTGAGATCGACCACCTCCACCTTCATCGTTCTTCGCTTCTGCTTTGGTATCTGAATTTGTACGGCTTCAGTTTCTATATACTTCTAATATTGCCAAAACCCCCGAATGGTACACTTGTCCCCAATATCTACTGCGTTTATAGAGCGAATACGAATCTCCCATATTTTCTTTAAAAAAATCATGTTACAAACGCATTGAAGGTAAACATCTTGACTGAACTGATATCGATTTTTTTTCAGCATTACGGAAGGGCCAAGCGCATCGATGGGCAAGGGTTGTTGCTGGTAGGCCAAAAGCGGGAGAAGGCTCAGTGGCAAAACCCGGTGAATTTGAGCAGAGAGGTAGGGTCTGATCCAAAATCATGACGAATTGAACCGAAACCAATCGGCAAAAAAGCGGGAGGAATATGTTGCTGGTTACACCCTCGCTCATGTATGACCAAGAGAGACGAACCCTCTTGACTCCTTCAGTCTTTTCATCATTTGGCTGCTTCGTTTCGTCGTTCAGTAGAATCACGTCGTCATCCTGATCAGCATTAATTATTTTAATTACTTAATTACATGATGATGTTGCCAATGGCATGCTGGGGCGAAATGCAGATTTTTCACTGCCAGTAGTTACCCTACAATTGACACCACAAACAGTTTGCAAAGGAATTGTCTAACTATTGAACAACAACAAACAATTGCATGGAATTCATAACGCACCTCGACAGCATTGTTTGCCGACGCAGCAGCTGTTGCTGCACCGGTCGCCGATCTCGTCTCGTTACTTGCAGCGTGTGCAGCATCTGCAGCAGGCGCTGCATCATCCACGCCGTCTCCTCTCGATCGACAGGCCAGCACACCGGGATGTCGTCGCTGCAAAAAAATGATGAGCAGCGAATTACAAAGAACTCGAGTTGCGAGCCGCCCACACTTCTTCTCAGAGAGTCTCAAAACGCGGGCCTCAGAATTAGGGACCCCCAAAGGCGCAATGAAACTGACTCTAAAATTCCAGTTTTAGCATTGTTGGCTGCTGACGGTATAGAGAATCATTGTTTTCATAGTTAAATTCACGCAATTTCTATTATCAATTAACAAATTGCGTTGCAATTAGACTCCTTTATGACGTACGCGAAGCTCTTTTAGCGCGACCGCAACGCGCTGTACGCTGGGTCAACTAGACTTCGCTGAGTCAGATCCGTCGTTTTTAGCTCATTTTTCATTTAGTATAATCACTAGATTTGTTTTTGATACCTAGTAGCCTTCTACACTGCATCAGCCACAGATATTTCTATATTTTCAGTTTGAACCACGATCAGTAAGGGTAAGCGAGGAATTACTGAATGTCCTGTCTTGTTTTCGTTGCAGCATGTCCAAGGCGGAGCGCAGAACGCTATTTTTACGATATGTTGTAGAGCATGCTTTGCAGATGATCGTCATAGCAAGAAAAAGGCACAGAAAGCACTTGATCGAGCTTACACGCAAAAAATTCAAGTTCACTGTAGGAATGCCCAACCTTTCGAAGCGAATAGTAAAAATTTGGGCAATGCGGTAGCTGTAGGTGATCACGAAATCACAAAAATAAGGGGTGTCCCATATGCTAGTTAAAAAGTTATACGCAAATTACCGTTTGAAAGTAACAGTATCCGATCTTTGGAAGCGCATAGCAAAAAATTGAACTTGATGGAATTCTCGAAATACCTACAGAGCGATGCGCGTGTTCTAGGTGATCATGAAATCACAAAAATATGGGTTGTCCCATATGCGGGAAAAAAAGTTATTCGAGAAAAACATGATTTTCACTATTTGAATTGCCGCAAAAAATAAATGTAGGAAAGGAACACACCATCCTTGTCTAAATGCCGGTCAAAAACCTGGTTTGGTGGTCCCTACCTCAGAACCACGGCCATCACAGGCGCTTGCCGAGTACCGTAATTTCCGTGCAACGCGGTTTCAGCCGCGTCGCTTGGAACGCTGGAGCGGATCTATGATTTCGGGCGGGAAAAACGTTTGTTTATATTTTTTTGAAAAAGCAAGTCGCATTTCAGGGTTTTGCTGAAATTACTAGCTCATTTCTCCCTTTTCTAGTTGTTAAAACCTGGCGCTAGTAGGATTGAAGTGTCTCACTACCTTATTAGATTGTGTAGTCTTGTTTTTCACATGATTACGCTATGTTTTCATTACTTCTCTCTTCTCATATCGCGTTTTCTTCAGAACCCGAGTGGCTTGGCCCGATTAAGTGCGTCAGTTCTCGACAGGCCGGAGGATGCGGGCAGGTAGTTTGGTGTGTTGTGGAAGTGATGTGAGTTTTCAAATTAGCATACCGACGAGCGATCAATCTTCATGGTCGAAATCGCTCGTTGAAAGGGCAGACTACTGCCTAATTATTTAACTACGCTTCGTAGCCAAATAATTAGGTGGTGACCTACCACAAACTGTGGAGATTCTGACGAAGTCAGCCCAAATAAACTAGCCCCGTATTACTTCTCTTCTTACATTTCCTCGTTGAGCCCTCTTGATCGGGACGGTGGGCAGACTGAGCTCGGGAAGTCGAAGGAGGACAAGAAGATTTGCAGGACACATGGTGAGTAATCTATAGTGGCCTATCTAATTGTAGGCATCCACTTCCCTCTCCCTTTTCGTGTTGTTTGTACAATGCGAACTAGTGTAAAATTGGCAACAAATCTATTTATTCGAAAGAACGCAGGAAAAAGTGAACTGAACTTATTTACATTTGGATTGACTAAGTTTGATCCATGCTCATCATGGCTCAAACTTCCCTACCCTCCTCCTCTTGCATACTCTCTCTTCCGACTATCCCATCACCTTCCTCATTCATGTCACATTCCTCATCACTCTCTTCTGATTCCTCAGAATTAGACTCATAATTTTGATAGCAGGGCGACTTCTCAAAGAGGTCGGGAGTCGAGTCGTCGTCGCTCTCACTCAAATCAAGTAAGTCAACCGGTTTGCTAACCCGTCCTCCATACTTATCATCCCATGTACTGCCCTGGGCCTCAAGTTGCTTGTACTCTGCAATCTGTTTCGAGTAATCCCGATTGGGATTTATGTACCACAACGTCTCTATATGCATATCAGCCATTATACGCTTCCAGTGCACAAAAAGTTGTTTCTTGGTGCTGCAGTGCACTCTCGCTTTTTTGTTCCACTTAGCGTGTTTGGCTTCAATTGCCTGCTCTAGGAATCGGCCCCACGTGCCATGTCTCTTCATGAATGGATAGACATGGCAATCTAGAACGTGCAACTTGAGTCTCATGGTACATCTGGGTTCCAATTTTTCAAGGCAATGGAAGAATTTATCCTTGTCTCTCTTGAATTTCTCGATTTCAGAATCAGTGAGGTCTCGAGCAACAGAAGCCGACTGCATCTGCCCTAGCAAGGTGAGTGCGTCCTTGAGAACAGACGAGAGGGGGGACTTTGTTTGATCAAAGATAGCACAAATGATATCTGCCCCAGAGGGTTGGCCTTCAGGTCTCTCACGTAGTACCTTCCGTACATGATTTCCGCAATACTTTTGGAACCATGCTTGTGTTGAGGCACCCGCGTCGAGGAGTGCCTTCTCGAGGGTTTTCACGGGCAAGCCGCCATTCGACTCGATCAGACCTGATAGGATCGGAAGGTAAGATTCATATTTTTCCCTCTTCTTGGACAGAGTATCGATCATCATACTGAGCACTCTAACTTTATCTCGAATTAGTTTGGTGTTAGAGGCAATTGACTCTTTGTCAATGCAGTGAGTACATATGAATTTGAGAGGCTCAGTACGCAGATCTTTACGCTGTTTGGGAGTGAGGATTCGAGCACAAATATAGTGAAATGAGTGCTTACACTTCGTACAGTGGGGGGTACAGAGTTTAGCCTGATTGGAAACCGTAGTTGCGTTTGCCTTATGACTAACTAGACACTCATCACTGCATTTCGAATTACCCGTGACTACTTTGAGTGTCCCTGTTGTGGCTTCTCCCAATAAGCGCAGGTATTCGCACATATCATTGTGATCAATTTGAAGTGGGATCAGTTCTCTCTCGAGATCTTTCAGCTTCCTATTCCAACCATTCAGGGACTTCTTCATATTCTTCTTCATTCTAGGCACACCTTGAGCTACCAAGTACTCATTGATGATCATTCGCTTAGCTACACCCTCGATTAGCTCATCGAAAGCGCCTTGGATCGCATGGAGACCGGGGGGAGCGCAATTTTCGACTTTAATGTTAAATAGCGGCTTGCCCTTCACACTGTACGAACCGTGTTTGGCATCCCGGTAGTACGAGCGAAGGGTTCTCACCGGGAAAGTAGTGAGTCGTTTCTTTTTCGAGATGATCAATTTGCATCCCCCCAGGTTCCTCACGAGCGGGGCATATCGATTAATTATGCCTTTCGCACTCTTTTCGGCGTAGCAAAATGGACATGAGTGTTTCGCACTAGCATTTTTGAGACCGTAAATGGCCGCCAAATACTTACAGTCACCACCCGCGAACCATTCTACTGACACTGTGTGTAGTACACCATTCAGAGTGAAGCTGAGCGTCAGGATGGAATTGAGCTGGCGGGCCCAGCGTTTCGCCACCGTTCTCAACTCGTCCCACTCATCCGACCCGTCGTAAACCAGGTACGGTAATAGGTTTTTGTCATTGAGTGGATTTTCGATGTCGGCAAAAGAGAACAGGTCTAATTGTGCCAGACTGTTATCTCCTCTCACATCAGGATCGAGTGATAGCCCGACCATGGCATCGAGGGACTTCAGAGCCGACAGCGACCGAGCATTCCTCTGTTCCCGAGCTAAGTCCCCTAGTGCACTACGGTTAACAGTAGGAGTTTGAACCTGGTTCAGCGTCATACGCCGTTTAGGAGTGAATGCATTGTTGGAAGTACTGGGAGAAGGAGTCATTTGCTCGCATTTTCGTTTTAGTTTAGACATATCTCTCTGACTCATCTTTAGTGCATTTTCGGCCTTTAATTTAGATAGATGGTTGGCAAATGACTCCTCCTCTTTCTCACGCCTTTCCTTTTCTTTCATATGGAGATTCTCTTGCATATCTTTGCAGAGAAGGTTCTCCACATCGAGAAGAGTTTCAGCCCGAGCGAGGCATTCCTCCCTCTCTTTTCTCACCCCTTTCTCCATCTCAAGGCAAGCATTCGCTTTCGTCAAGTCTTCCTTTGCGAACATCAACTTGACATTGGTCTTAGTCAATTGATTGTTCACAATGGACAGTTCTTGAGAGTGAATGTCCCTCTCATTTCTGACTCGTTCGGTCTCTTTCAATGCAGAGGCATCTCTGGCCTCTTTGAGCTCTTTTGCATCTTTGGCAATCGCCTGATTTATCGATTCAAGGCCGGAGACTTTTGCCTTTAGAGATTTGATTTCATCATTCAGGGTACGCATTTCTATAATCGACAAGTTGGTATTCTTTAGATACTCCAAGCCAAGTCGATTATAGTATTTGCCTGCCTGCCTGATGTCGACCTTACTCTTTGGGTTACTGCCCCTCCCATTCAAAGTACCTTTACCGCCGATGAATGCGGCTAGTTCACAATCGGGGATCACCCCATCGCACAATTGCAGATCAAGTGACGCTGCCCGTGGGGACAACGCCATCTGCAACGGAGGATTACGGTAAGTAACGGGATACGGTAAGTAGCAAGGTAAGTAGGTATCATTCAATGGTTTTCTCTCCAATCAAATTTGATGTGTATGTTGATTGTTTACAAGTGTTTCATCAATAAATCTTTATTTATCCAACGTCTTCCACGTCGACACATTACAACGAAACTTGATGAAGAAGACAATGTGAACTGAACTTTTGAAACAACACAATGAAATTGCATTTTGAGAAGAAACCGTAGATTGTCAATCGATATGGCGCTCTACCTAGTTTTCTGTAACCTTCTTCTCCTTCTCCAAAATCCACGTCTCAACATTGCTCTTCTTCGTCTTGAGGTCTTCGAGCGAATCCTCGATCCTGAAGAAAAAACATACATATCGCATGGGAATTTCCGCCAATTGGTAAGACGGCAGTTAATTGAATATGATTACAATATCGATTGCTAATACAAGTAAGTATTAGATCTTAGTGTATAAAAATAACTCACGATGCTTGAATTGAGAGAACTCCTCCTTTGGCAAGAACTGCTAGTTTCTTATTCGCCTCGTCCAGTTCCCTCTTGACGCGCCTGAATAGTAACATGTCGGTTCCGTTATATCGTTCAGGTGACTCACTCTTCCTCATTCTCTGCGATGATCTTTCTGAAAAAGGCGGGATCTTCTTTAGCTATCCGGAGGATAGCTTGTTTGAGACCAAACGGCTTCCCGTCCGCGTTCTTCTTGTCACCCTGCAAATGCAATGAATGATCACAAGGCTGGCAAGAATGTGAACTTTCTCAAATAGCCACACCCTCTCCCACCCCTTTCTGGAGGCTAGACAGACACTAGCCCCCTCTTTTCAACAAGGTGATATATCTGGTTTACTAACTACATTGTAGAATCCCTGTGATCCTCCTCCGGTTTGATTGTTGTTGTTGTTGTAGGGGCCCGAGTAGAATCGAGAGCCTAGTCCAAGAGGAACCGAATTCGACATGGTGCTTGTCTGAATATATCGATTAATGAAAATAATGAAACAGCAATACACAACCAAATGAGTAATAAGGAAACGAAAATAGGCTATTTTGGGAAATGAGCAACAGTAGCCATTCTTGCCAAGCGATGGCAAGAATGGCTATTGTTCAATGGGTCAACTTCATGACTTGCTCGAAAAAGGGTCGTCTTATCTCCATGACAGGTATATATTAGATTCTGAATAACATCTTGATAATTCGGAGTTGACCTTGAAACTGAGCGGTAGTGCTTTGAAATAAATAAATTCGGTCTTATCTTTAAGAAAATCGACTTCGAAAAAATGAGTACAGCAAGGATACTGTAGCACAGCGAAAAACTATCACAAACTGATAATTTTGAGATTGTTTAGGTCCCAGCGCGATTTCCCTTCCATATTTCAGTTCTCGATAGTTTTTCTCAACTCTTCATTTCTTCCCGTTTGTGATCGCTGTGAGAACACGGTGTGACAAAACGCTAAAATTTTCCGTTGAACCTCTTTAACGAAAAAGTGGCTAACATTGGCACAGAGCCAATGTTTGAATTCCCCTGAATGGACGGTGCAAAATCATTGAAATATACTGTAGATTTTTCTTGCCGTTCCCTGATAACTGTAGTTTTTTTGCAAATATTTGAAATTTGTTTTTGATATTAAATTAATACTAAAATGAATTTTTCATCAAAATTTGCATTTAAAAAATATTCCGAGCAAATATACATTTCGCGTCAATATTTTATCGAGAGTGAAACAATTAGAATTACGGGGTTGGAAAATTTTTCAACGGGAAACACATATTTACACATGGTGAGAGATAATAGCGATATTTCAAGAGCAATCGCCGATAATTCCTTCTGAATTTCCCTCTGAGAAGAAGGCGCCTGAGACTCCTAATTGATTAAACTGAAATAGCCCCGGAGGGTTGGTATCAAACCACTTAGAGTAAAACGGCAATAAGTCTTTATCGATTTAAAGCAAGAGTTAGGTGAGGAAGCTCGTAATCGGCGGGAAATTTCTTGTTCAGCGATCGCGGTTCTGTGCAGCTAGACCGATATCTGGAATTTCGAGATTTAGCAGACGCAATTAAGAAGTTCAGTACAGGAACGTAGAGGTTCACCTGCTAGGCAGAAAAGAAAAGACAGAGGTCTGCCTGCTAAGAAGATTTTCAAGAAGCGTACGATGATGTTCAAAGAGGCGTGGAAAATTATTTCAAGGCAAATTTTAAAAAAATCGGCGATAGCTTTCGCTACAATCCGGCATTTCTAGCAATCATTTGATCAAATACGAACAACGTACCGTGCAGAAAAGCTGAAGTAAAACATTATGACTCCATTTATTAAACGGGTCTTTTCGTAGGGACTGTTCGAGTGACGCGCCTTCCAAACGAAGTGAATTTGATCCTGGAAGGAAATATATTCTAGTAATGTAAATAATCAATAGAATAAGTCGCTAAATAAGTCGCAGCAGCAGTAACAAGTCGCTACCCGTACGATCTGCAAGCAGAATAAGAAATTAAATAAATACAAATAAAATAAACTCGATAAAAAACACAAAAAAAACAACAACGAAGTAGAACAATAAAGCCGTTGGCAAAGTGCCAGATTCGCCAAAATTCGTACTCCACTGGTCTCGAAGCGATATCCGTGAGAAACCGACGTCAGACAGGGGTACGGTGGATTCCCGATTTGAATGACTTTTCTTCCCGCATTTTCACTCTGCGTGCGCGACTGTCGCGTGCCACCGGAAGACTTGTCACACCGTGCAGAATGCTAAGCAAATTTCAACAAAAAGTTCGGTCCGAAATATTATTTCTGGGCGGAAAAATATTCCCTTGTACAAACCTTCACATCTCTCGCTGCAGTCGTGTCCGATGCTGCACTGGTCGGTGTGGTCGGAGGAGGAGGGTCAATCTGTGGTGCTGCGGCTGCGGCAGCTGCAGCAGGCGTCGCGGTTGCATCGGTCGCAGATTCATCGACAGCATCTCCTCGCCGCGCGACTCCAACTGCAGCCTAAAATATGATTTTAAAAATTTCATATCAAAAATGAAATAGCTACAATAAAAATCTCGCGAATTGCTCGTCTAGAAATTTAGCAAGGATGAACTTTCTATTGGGGGGATGCTCACAAATACGTCTCGGGATAGCTAGCTATCGGAAATCGATCAAGAAAATCAAAAGGGATCGAAAAGTGGTAAGATCAACTAACAGTTTGTGTCTTCTTTGGAATCGGTCCGTCATCTCCACCAATAGTGGCGCTTCCGTCGTTGCACTGAACGTCGCGCATCCCTTGTGGCTGCAAATATCGAATGATTTAAAGGGGGAGGGAAATAAATACACGACATTGTCACAAAGAAGTCCACGAACAAGAGCAAACGAAACTTCGGAGAAGTGGAGAGTATGGAGCACCTTGAACGAATCAAAAACGAGCAGATAGCTGGGCAAAGATAGTCGGCGACGTCAATAAACATGAAATAGAAGACTGAAGAATTGAAGGTAGGTGAAATATAGTTGGCAAGTGAGTGAACTGTTGCATGCAGCTGCAGCAGCATGTTGATTTTCTTCTCCGGTTTTTAAGCCAAGGATTATTGAAGGGTTCGACTTATCGCGCGACGAACCATACAATACTCCGTCCTGCAGATTTTCAGCGCAGCTTGTGTGCCCGATTTGTACAGGGTTTAACGCGCGACGCGCCGAATCCTACACCAAACCTCGCGCATGCTGCGTTTCATGAAAGGTCCCGAACCGAAAGGCGCGCAACTTGTGGAACCAGGCGCACAGCTTGTGAAACAACAATCCGGTGCACAAGCTGCGCTGAAGAAAATGAGTTTGTCGAAATTTAATCGATAAAACGAGATCTCGTACGAAAAGATTCTCGAGAATTTTCGAGAAGAGCAAACAGTAGCAGAGACGCCGCCAGTAACTTGCGGCCATCTTTTAGTCATACTTTCTCACACGCAATCGCTAACTAATTTTATTATTGATGTGTCATCATTAAGGGCCACCGCGTAAAATTGAAAATTGTTCCTAAAAATGCAAATTTCGTGCCTTTGGGGTAATGAGGGATGCAGAATCACGATAGCGTTTCCAGATTTATCAAATATTACCAGTTCAGCGAGTATTAGACACGATTCTAAGCCCCGCCCCCCGTGGTGTAGTCGCCCAACCGAATTCGTGCCGCATCGTTGCGCCGTGAGTTCGGTGGGGCGATGCATGTTCGTCGTGTCAGAACTTTTTATTCTGGTTTCTTTTTACAGCTTTTATGTGTTTTTTCTTGATTCAATTATATTTATTCCGATATTAATAGCGAGATAAAGGGAAAAAACTAACGTTAAACCTGTAGCTAGAGCTGCAATTGTAAATACTCTGAACAAAATAAAAATCAATAAAATGTCCTATAACGACATTTACCGTAATACGTTGTCTCTGAACAACATTTTGAAGCCTAAATAAAGAAGGTTCGCTAACACGGATTTCCCCTTTCTGTCACCCAACGACACTTTCGACTTTGAAGAATTAATAAGTAAACTAATCTCGGTGGCGCATCCCTTGAAACGCCAGAAATTTAATATAATTTGAAATCGCAAAACTTCGCAGAGGAATTAAAACACATTCGCTAATACGGATTTTGCTAATTTCTTTTCCAATGCTTTGTATTCATCTGTACTTCATATAAAGGCAAAAACCTGATTGGCGCACCCCCTAATATTCTAAATATCCTTCAAAAACTGTTTTTCGGTGCAGATTTGAATTTCTGTCTTTTCGTACTTTTCCGCGGCTCTAATTTTGAAATTTCCGGTTCGGTGGGCCCTAGTCATCATGATCAAACTACATTCGCGGTATCTACGCGTCCCCGGAAGGTAGATCAATGTCTTCCTTCTCCGTTATGCCCCTATATCGATCGTCTGTGATCTACCCCTCGCTTCCTCCCTCCTCACACCGCGATCATCTGTAAAACAGTCGCTCCTGATACTTCGCGGGTTGCGGTTTATTTAGGCATCTTTCCTAGGAAGAAAAATTGTCACACCCCTCTACCCCTTGACTCGCCTCAAGCACTCCTCTCACTCTCATTCCCCTGTTCTCCCCCCAGCTCGGGCTCCGCCCCGGAGCCCGGCAGTTCTCTGACTAGTCATCGTCTAGTCCAACACCTTCTCCTCTAGTTAGTTAGTTTCCCCTCCGAGTTCTCGTCTCAACTGTCGAATCGATAAAAGGGTCAAGCGGACTCCATCCAAGGGCACATGGCATGGGCACAGACTCAGTTCCACGCACGGGCAGGACCAACCTTGCTGCGTAGGACAAAATGAACTTATATTTTTCTGCTGTTAATTATCACCGCCCTTTTTACTGCAATCCCCTCTTTCTTTTCTTTGTTTCCACGTGAGAGCTCATTGTATTACTATTAGCATAAGTTGTGCTAAGCTGATCTCTCAATTACCACGGTCTCTCGCAATTTGCGTGCATTTACATGTCCACTCTCTTCTCTCTCACCTCTTTAGTTCGAGAGCCTCTGCTTTCATTCGGAGCTCCATCACTCACACCTGCTGCGGTTTTCTCCCTTTTCCTCTATTATCCGTCTAATCACACTGTACTTCCTGAAAATGAAATCACCATGCGCTGCACTGCTATTTATTCTGTCTTAGAACTAGGGATCGCTTTGCAAGAAGCCCTCATTGTTGTGCACACGATCTCGTCGGTTAGACCGGTGTGGGAGTGTGCGAAATGAAGAGGGCTTCTTGCGGTTATTCCCTGTGAAGTCATTCTTTCTTAGAACCATAATTGATCTTTTTTCCATTATAATTATTTCTTGTTATGAGCCTTTCGTGAAAGGGTGCACGTATTTACGCGTATTTATGTATTTACTATACGTATAGTGTACTCGCTTGTTTGATAGCTAATCATTGCTTCTTGTAGAAACGGTCTCTTCCCGTATTGACAACCTGGCGATGCGGCTGTTCCATTCGACACGCAAGGAGTGGTCGTGTTCTGCCCCATCGTCTCTGGGTGAGTAATCCTAGCTGTTGAATATCGATCGGGGTGTCAAATGTGGACTGTTCCGCTCTGTACTATAATCGTGTACCTTCCAGGCCATTCCACTCGATATCACTGTTGTTTCCTTCTGAAACGAACAAGATTGTCCTCTCTCCCTTCCTCTCGTCATTATCGTCGTCGCTCCTATTCAGCCACGACTCGATCCTTCGATTCAGAGTGGAGGTGTCAAGGTAAGCGGGGGAGCAGTATTGATTCTACTCTAACGATGTAGTTTACTGTACGAACGAGAGTGTGGTATTAATCAAGACCATCATTGCAGGCTCCCCTTCTTCCCTCCAGTGGCCCTCTCGTCGTTCCTCCTCACGCCCTCTCAAGCACCTCAAGATGTTCAACGATGGATTGAGCGTTTCCATCGATCGATATTGAGGTGAGAGTCAGGATTACTGCACACCTATATTTAAATTTGGCAATGCATTGTGATGCTTGCGTTTGTTTGTGTAGTGTGTTAATAAACACCATCTAACATTCCCTTCTTGCAGGCCCGTACATTGTCTCTTCTCGTGGCAACTTCATCTTCGACTCTTCTCGATGACGAGTGGACAGAGAGTACTGTAGCTTGCTTCAGTACTCGCAGAGCAGGGAATGGTCAGTGCTCGGATGGTAGTACGCTGGTCGTCAACCGTCTAGAGTAACCATCGCCAGTCGATGGGGGTCATCTGGCCGTTCCAACTGCTTGGCGTAAAGACGTTCTGCTGGAGTCTTCTCTGGTTCCGTGTAAACGCCAATGGTCGAAAGACCATCACCATCTTCATTGGTCGAAAGACCCCCGCCCCCTTTGGGGTGGGATTGTAGGGCAAAATACGAAGTCATCGCCGATTGTGTGATTTGTAGTTTGTAGCCTTGTGATGGCGATTCCCGTTGATTACTGTAGCTTGAATTAATTTTGTCGCGCTGTGGTAACTTTTGTCTTCTCCCTTCTGTGGTAGAGGAGAGATACTACTGCGGTGGTGTCATTGTTGTCATACTATGCACTGCAGGTAGTGTTGTGGTACCATCATGGATTCCGAAGTAGCGGCAAAGTATCGCAGCCACAAGACACTATTGTGGCGGCACTGTGGCACTATTGTACCATCTGATGAGGGATGTGAATGGTGCCAATAGCGTCATCGCGGTACGTCACTGATATCGTTGTGATATGGTGCTACAGTGTATCAATATTTGTGGTGCTAATAGGTAGTGTACTGATACTGTTGCGTAGTTGTAGTGTACCATCACACCTGTCGTACTGTATTGTGGTCTATCTTTGGTTCAGTAGTGGTGGGTGTGTTGTGGCACGTCACACTGGTGTGGGGTGCTCCGGTTTCTCATTTCACAAGCTGCGCACCGGATTCTGCAAACTGCGCGCCTTTCCGTTCGGAACCTCTTGAAAACGCAGAGTGTGCGACCGATCGCCGCCAGGACCTTTTGCAATATGCTGAGCACGGACAAAATAACTACAGCGATCGTACCCGCAATTTGCTCGATCCAGCTGAGTATCACGCAAATTGTTTCAATTCCTCAATTTGGCAAGCTTCAAGCACATTGCCGGCTATAACAACATAATTGCGCTGGTGTTCCCCACCACGGTGTTCCTGCACAATTCGCACACTAGGCTAGACATACGAAGAGAAAAACAGGAAAAAAAAGCTCTTTTTCTTTTTCTCTTCACTCTTCATCATGCATCTACAGAACGTCGTGTTACAACAGGGAGGGAGAAAAAGGAGCACCGTTTATTCTTCACCACTGTACTACAGCAGAAACGATTGAATTCAACAATAACTAGAACAACTAAGTTTCTATTGGAAGGCAGTGAATATGGTGGGAAAAACTGAAAACACTTCTATAATCTAGCGAAAAAATACAACAACAAACAACTAAGCTTCTATTAGGAAGGCTGACAGTGAATAATATGGTGGGAACAAATGAAAAAAAATTCTAGGAAACATTCTAAAATAAATTATTTTTGCAATGAAAACAAAAAAAAAGGTGGGAATCTAAAAGTCAAAACAACAACTTCTGTGGCATTGACTAACATGAGAAAATGAACAACAATGGGAATTTAAATGAAGGGAGGCGATGGAGGAATATTAATCATCTTCTTGAATTTCATCTTCGTGGTGTACCGTTGAAGGAGGTATTTCTGCAATCAACCAACTGTTATTCCGACATATTTTTAGTAAAATACCATCTTAAAACTAAAAAAATTGCTGAAATTAGTCTTCTTGGCACGTTTCGGGATTTCGGAACCGGGAGGTTTCCAAATCTTCAATAACGTCAAAAACTCGTTTCAAAACGTTTTTTTGTCGCAACCCTATATGATTACGTGAAGTTGGAATACCGCTTACCCGACCCTCCTCTATGTCTTCCTCCACTATTTCTATTCATAATTTCCATCACTTGAGCGAGTGGATCATCGGCCCCCTCGATCGCTCTCCTCTCTTCGTCCCACTGAAAAACATTCATTAGGAATGCTATCATACGTTCGTCGCGCGGAATGGAATGACCGAAAGAAGTAAACAGTCGTAAGCAAAAGGGCTGTGCATTTTACGCTTTACGATATTTCGATTTTTTTGTAAACATTTTACTCTTTTAATAAAATTCGTAACGTTCCGATGAAACAAATAAATATTTTTGATCAATATCGCACTCCACATTGTGTTTTTCAGCATTCTTTAAAATCTTATTTTTTTGCAGTTTTGTTGGTTTTTCTTCTGTTTATTATTTTCTAGTTTAACGACGCTAGCGATGAGATAATACCTGGTAGTTCAACAAAAAAAAATCAAGCATTGTGAAGCAATTTTGAAACGATTTTATAAAGTTTCCAAAATTTTACGAAAAAATTCTTAAAATTTACGATTTACGATAAGTATTTTACGCACAGCCCTGATAAGTAAAAGAAAGCATGAACATTCGCTGTATGATATGATCAGCTAATCCAGTAGGGATACAGCAAGTCCTGTGATCATTGCATAGTTCCCTAATTGCCAGCCCACATCATCACCTGTTCCATAAGCTCTTCATCGTTCTCCTCCCCTCTCTTCCTTCCGAGCAACAACCATTGCCTGAGTGCTCCTCCTTCTCTTCTCCTCTCATCTTCTCTCTCTTGCAGCATCCTCATCAGCTCTTCATACGAGGGATTCTCCTGATTCTGCAATTAATTGACAATGATTTTAATTCTAAAACAATAAACATAAAGCAGAGGATGCAAAGCATAGGTAGGAACAGGGTTCCCTCCTACAGCCTGCAAGCCGAAATTAATTTTTAAAATCCGCTATTTTCAAAACGGCCCATTTCTGACAATGAGATTACATTCGGAATACATGGTGTTGTTTTTCAAGTGGGCAACAATAAATGTGAGCGAAAACCGCAGACATACCACTTTGCCAATAACTTTTATTTCAACTGCCCACCTATGATGCAAAACATAGAGAGCCACGGACTATTTTGGACGATTTTTTTGTGAATTTGAAATACATAACCGGTGTTTAAAAACCGGGTAAATGTTCAGGAATTGTTTGTGCTGTGTTAAAAAAAAGAATTGTTGGAAGATAATTCAGAAGATAAGATTGGAAGATAGAAAACTTTGTTGCCTTTTCTTACTTTTTTTCCTGATCGTAAACGTTGAGTTCTATCACATAATTGGTTCCCACCTCATTCATATCGTCTGAATTTGCGAGTGCAATCAATTCCTCGTCTTCGTCATCCAAAATGTTCATTGATGACTGTCTGCAATCATACCGTATGCCGTCTAACGAGCACTGGCAATTAGCATTGTTTATTATTGCCTATTTCTCTGTGAACTACAATAAATTTATGGGAGGTTTACGCATGCTTATTCAAGTTTAGCCCACATGCGTTCTAGCCAAACCCCCGCCGGCTACCGTACTGTGGTGGACGATTACAGTATTGCTGGCTGAATGACTAGCCTTGATCGTCTCTCCTCGACAGCTCCTCCCCTATTGTCTCCATTGTCAGTTGCTGTCGAACGGGGCACGAGCTGGTTACTGTAGCAGACAGATGAAACTACAGTAGACGGGCGCCCAAGAAATCGACCATCATCAACGTTTATCACTCTCCAACAAAGGCTGCACTGCCTCAATCACACTCGTATCCCCTCATTAGACTAACCTAGAAACTTTTAAATCATCTAGTTGCCGACAACACAAATGAGACGTGGGGTGCAGATCATCAAATTCATAATTTTGCCAACTTCACTCATAGGTCAAATAGGTTCTCGCTAGCGAAGATATGCACTTCTGCAAGACCATGTCGGCAAAAGAAATTTTGAATGTTTCATGCGCTTCTGACTACTTTTTTGAAAAACAATTATCAAAAAGTATGTAATATGAACTTCGGCACGCGATTTCAGGCATTTCTGCACGAAATACCTGCGAGAACCCCTTTGACCTATGACTTCACTCCAGCTCACCGCTTCTTTCTGCTCTCATCTTCTCCTTCTTCATCATTATCATCACTCGACACTCCATACTCCTCCATCTCATCCTCATCACTCGATTCTTCCGTCTTCACTTGCTTCCTCCTCTTTGCCACAGGTTCATCCTTATATGACGTCATCTGCAACCAACACTGCTCATTACATGTCCACTCCCTTCTTTTCAGGCTCGAAAAAAGTTTGGAATACAACCCACTGTCTCAACATAAACAGTACAGAAATAACGCTATTTGTGACCAGTTAATTGTTCAGAAAGTCAACAAAAGTGGTCAGCAAGATACTGATCCGATAGGGAGTAATTGTTACAAATATGCATCTCCTTCACATTTCTAGATCTGATTCGAGTATTGAAATTTCTTGGCAAAATCGTCTTGTCCCGCCCAACTGGAATTCTAGCCAACGAAGGCTACGCTAGCTATTTCTCTTCTCCCTCACCTTGCTCCTCTCCATTTCTACCGCCGTCTCCTTCTCCTTTCCCTTTCCTCTCTTCGCCTGCACAGATGGAGGATCCCTCACGACGGCGCCAACTGAAACACATTCATGTAAATGTAAGTCCCAACCAAGAAACTACCCAAGAGTAGAACAACAAAATTCTTTACAAACGCATTCCAAACAATAGGTTTATAAAAGGCATAATAGTTTCTTTCTCAGAGCGGCAAGGCTATACTCAAAATCCGGAAAATTGAACAGTTTCCCTGAGTGACCTTCTAGCTTTTGTTGTTGTAGCCCAATAATGATTCGTACCTTTCTTTTAATTTATCTAATTGTACAGAATTTCCTTGTGACTCGCATAAATATTATTATTATATTATAAAAATATACGCAATTCAACAGCGCGAACACTTTGATACGAATATATTTCAATTTGGCTAGAGTCTTTGTTAAAATGTGATACAAAACTCTCAAAATTGCATAATTACAACTAACCCCTTAGTGATAGACTCTTCTCCGTATTCTTCACTGGTTGCTTCTCCTTCTTCGCCTGCTCACAATAATCAGAATCTCCAGCGTCCGAGTCCTCCTGACAATTTAAAAAAAACTGCATGTAAACACCATATTCCCATGCACCGTTACAATATTAGACTACCGTCAAAGAGTAAGCAAACGCCACTACTAGTGGCCCACTAGGGCTAACTTTAATTGAGTCCTTAACTTCTACACGAGTAATCACCCCAGCTTGAGAACACGTTGAAGGCAATCTCGTAATAACAATTGATAAAGCATAGTGACGATATGGACGGCGGTATGGCGCATTTCATTATTGAAAATTGAAATGAGAGTTGCTTCTCACCTCCTCTCTCTTCACTTCGCCCTTCTTCGGAATACGGAAGTTTTTGAGCAGAGGCAGAGTTGACTCGGTCTCTTTCTTGATCGACTTCTGCAAAAGCAGTAGGGAAAATTTACGAGAAGGAGAGACGCTATTAATTAGGCACGCTTTGATTCGTCGTTGTTTATCACGCGTGTCACGTAAGGATCGAATCAAACAGGGGGGGTAGTTGGCACACATTTTGACCCCCTATTATTTTTACTGTTTTCGATAGCCCTTAGGGTATCTAAGAATAGTTCCAAGTCCTACGTCCCAGAGATCGATTTCCTCGAAGATATACGACGTCGAACTTTGAGGGGGGGAAAAGTAGTGCCTCTTTGGAGCCCTGTAGCTCCGTCCTCAGTAACAATAGCAGAAAGTCGCCAACAGAAGATCTGTGCGTAATCACCTGAAGAACAACCCTGACTGATTGGGCCCAACATATAATTGGAACTAATTAGTCAGGCTAATTAAAACTTCTCATTTGCACCAGAGTGTCGGGCCCAGGATAATCTCAACGTCAGTCTAGATCTCATTGAGACGAATCGAATGATATGCTGAACAGCCAAATTTCAGTAGAAACTGGCTCATTCATTGCCGAAATACACTTCGCCAAAAATGCCTCTTACCCTCTGGCGTCTCCTGGTGATAGAGACACGCGCACTATCGGGAAGGTCACGATCTCTTTATCACTCTCTCGTACCTGGCGAGCTTAGCTCAGTGGGTAAGGCATCTGTCGCACGTGTTTCTGGTAGTAAGTTCAACTCCATTTTTCTCTCATCTATTTTTGCAACTTTTTAAAAGTGTTTCCTATCTGCCCGAGTCGCGTCAAAACATGTTGGAGGAAGCGTATTCACTCCACTCGCTAGTTTGACCAATTATACAAATATTCCAAATTCTATTGGAATTGAAATTCTCCCCAAAGCCGCATATTCGATGAAGAGATATGTCGATTCCGGCGACAGAATCGGATAATTCCTAAAAGCCGGTTCTGGATCCTGGGACCAGGATTGATCAAATTCTTGTATCCAGGGTAGTCCTATAAAAAAGATTCATCGAAATCAAAAAAATATTTTTTGAAAGTTTTTCCCCAATGGGTATGTTTTCATGCAATCTCTCGTGATACCTTAATTAAATAAAGAATAATATTTCTCAGTCATAACTGTCACTGTCAAATTGTTAAACACTTGTTTCGTGACAAACACGGACCGGAAAGCGTGCATACTGGCGCACTCCCTCTCAAGAGACGAGGTCACATTATGTGACCGCGCGCGAAAGGTTTTTCGGCAATGAATGAGCCACCTTCTACTAAAATTTGGCTGTTCAGCATATCATTCGATTCGTCTCAATGAGATCTAGACTTTGACGTTGAGATTATCCTGGGCCCGACACTCTGGTGCAAATGAGAAGTTTTAATTAGCCTGACTAATTAGTTCCAATTCCAATTATATGTTGGGCCCAATCAGTCAGGGTTGTTCTCCAGGTGATTACGCACAGATCTTCTGTTGGCGACTTTCTGCTATTGTTACTGAGGACGGAGCTACAGGGCTCCAAAGAGGCACTACTTTTGCCCCCCTCAAAGTTCGACGTCGTATATCTTCGAGGAAATCGATATCTGGGACATAGGACTTGGAACTATTCTTAGATACCTTAAGGGCTATCCAAAACTGTATGTAACTCATGTTCGACTTTTTTGGTGTGCCAGCGTTGATTCGATCCTTACGTGACACGCGTGTTATACCAATTGGCAGTATCTCTACCTAACAAGCCTTTATCAGCCGTGCCGCACTCGATACAGTAACCCGCCTACCGTACCTGCATTGCTCGGGCGATTCGGGCATTCCTACGCGACGATGTTCCACTGTCAGAGCGAAGCGACGACGAGGCTGCCACAGTGTCTACAATACATCCGATGACATTGAGTAGTGATGACGCAATCGCAAACGCCTCCACGGGACATCTCCCCCGATATGGAGATACGTGCTGCTCAAATACACAATCAGGAGAGGCTGGTGGCCCATCGAACCAATAAAATTCAAAATCAGAAAAAAGCTTAGCATGTCCCTTGGCACTAGCTTAAAGCATAAGACTGGTAAAGATTGAGTTGAATCGCGCCCCAAACCGACCTCTCCTATTCGTGGAAGAGGCGGATCTTCGACGCGAGACCGGCCCCGACACCTGCCCACAGTCCGAATCTGATATTGCTAATATTAATTACTCTATTTAATTACAGTTTCAGTCTCATTTTAACTGGCTTACTACGGAAAACATCCGGATTACCGTACTCTCACCGGCTACCGTATCCGTATCCGTATACCGTACCTCGTCGTCCGTCCACCACACTACTCACCCATATTCTCCTCTGCATCATCGTCGTAGTCGTTGAAGTGTTGCTTGCGGCGCGGCTTCTCTGCACAAATTCGTTGAATATTTCAATTACCCCCCTCGGAAAGTCATTTGTATTTGGAGTGATTCTCAAATCGCGGCTTGAAGTGATCTTGTCCTTGGAGCACTTCATAGTGCACAAAAAGGTCGATAGAAGTCAGTCAGTCACACACCAATTTTTTAAGCATTTATCTCGCCCAGTGAAAGTCGCTCTCTACAGTCGGTTAATCGATTACCCCCTCCCCCTACAGTCTCCTTTTTGTCAGTCGTCACGAGCGGTCGCCTCTCCATTTCCTCCTTTGGAGAGGTGGACTTTCCCCTAGTTCAGCCCCAGGCTCCCTAGTATCCCTCATCTCTACTATCGACTAAAGAAGACTGGAATCCCCATCCAAGCCGGAGTGGTCGCCGTGTGATGGGTATGACCTACAAGTTGTTTTGATCCTCAGTATCAGTATCAGTATCTCTCGTTGATTCTCTCTAAGATTGATGACTCGAGTTTGGAGGACTCTGGTTCAAGCACTTATCCAAGATCCCTGTTTCGCACGAGATTCTCACGGATGGACCCCTTGCCATTTCCTATTCGACTATCGGGATTGTCTCTCATTTCCACTCACTCTCCAACAAGAGACCGATCCTCACCCCGAAAACCATTCGAGATGACTCGCTCTTCAGACGAAAGATAATGATCCATTTCAACGTCGTCAGAGGTCCCATTCGATTCCCCTGTGAACCCGAACCCCCCTCTTGATAAACGACTATTAAACTAAAACTAAACCTACAGTATCCTCCCCGTACCCTACAGTATCCCCACTCACTCTCATTCTCCTCTTCCTCATAGTCGTCATCACTGTCGCTGCCTCGCTTTCGTCTCGCTTTCTCTGCACACACAAACTCATTGAATAGTTACCATTCGTTATTTACCGTATAAGGTATTCTCTACCGTATACAGTATACGGTATTCACTTACTGGGTGCGGGCGAGGGAGAGCGAGAGGCGGGAGGCTCACGGCGACCTGCAGCTTAACGTACACATAATCTTAGTTGAACACGACTTGTTGGCCAAAAAATGCTTGTGATCACTAGCGCTAGTTGATCAGGAAACAGGTTTTAGGAAAGACTATCTGACTCAGTCGAATTAATCTTGGCACAGCAGGAAAAGTAAGCTGATGAGATAAACATGCCACGTTGTAGTGTGGCCGAGGCTGAGTTGAGGCATGCTATGGAAAATGTGTGATAACGCTTCTACGCCTCAGGGCATTACGTCATAGAAATTTCCGGTTTTTTTTTCAAAAACTTCATCGAATGGCCTAATGGTGCCATTCCTCATAAAATTCTAAGACTTTTTCGACTCCATGAATCTTTGATCTAAGCTTGGAAAATTTTAAAAATATATATATTTTGATATTTAAATTAAAATATTTATGTATAGTTTTCCTGATGAAATGGCAAAGTTTGATTTGCGTAATCTAATACTTTAAAAATGATGGTTCAACCATGTAAAGGTATGTTTATAACGAGTTTTTTTAAATTCCATGCGGGAACCGGTGGTGTTCATCCTCCTTTACGGATGTTCGGTAGGTTGAAAAGCGTCGTCCACTTGGAATTATGGTGTGCCTACAGAAACCCGGAGAATATTCCAAAATCTTTGGGAGCTACAGTATCCGTTGTATAATAATGCATGAGTAACTTCAGGCCACCAGGTGTATCGCCGACACGACTCCCCATCCCATCCAGAGATTCCCAAACTACACTTGGAAATTACTCCGGGATACTGTAGGCACACCATAATTCCAAGGGGACGACGCTTTTCAACCTACTGAACATCCTTAATGGCCTCTTTACAAACATACCTTTACATGGTTGAACCATCATTGTTATAGTATTGGATTACGCAAATAAAACTTTGCCATTTCCTCAGGGAAACTACACATAAATATTTTGATTTAAATTTGAAAATATATTTTTGAATTTTTCAAGCTTAGATAAAAGATTTGCGAAAATTTCATATAGTCGAAAAAGTCTTAGACTTATGAGGAATCGATTGGTGCCTTCTATTAGGCCATTAGATAATTTTTTTTTTGAAAAACCGGAAATTCCTATGACGTAATGCCCTGAGGCGTAGAAACGTTATCACACATTTTCCATAGCATGCCTCAACTCAGCCTCGGCCACACTACATCGTGGCATCTTTATCTCATCCGCTTACTTTTCCTGCTGTGCCAAGCCTCTGAAGAAACATGTTGATCGAGTCAGATAGTCTCTCTTAGTGTATCTGGAACTTACGTAAAAATTTCAGGTTGCTCTATTTCCTTGGAGAGTTGTGTGAGAAGGGATCAAGAGAGACAATAAAAATATAGATTTTAAAAATATCAATGCCAACCTGCAGTTCTTCTCTGCGGCGACTGCACTTCGACTGCGACGCCTCGATTCGCCACCTTAAAACACACAAACTAAATGAATTATTGATATTACAAATTCTAAAACACTCGTCCAAAAGAATAAAAGTTCCGCTGGCGTAAGAGTTACTCCGAGGTACAGAAGGAGAGTACATACAACAGTAGACACTTCATGAACGTATCAGTTAACAGTTGTAATATCGGCCCACTCACAATCTTGTCGTCTTCCTTCGCCTTGTTCACGTAACTGCTCGTCTTGCCCTTCGTGTCCACTTGCCTGAGTAATCAATCAATAAAAAAACCATCTATGATCACCGAACTGTAGCATTTGCGGCTACCCTATCCTTCAGAGAAGAGTCCTATATTCATTTCACGAGAACCAACAGATTGCGAAGACATATTACATTATAATTATAATAATAAATTTAAAAATTTAAAAGATACTTAATACATTAAAAATTAAAAAAAAAATCAATAATTAATCCAACTTGGGGTCTAGTCTTCTCTCCTCCTCCTTTGTCAGTGGGTCGCATTCTCCAGCCACTATCGAGCGAGGACAGCGGAAGAATTCATTGAGAGCATCGAGTGAGGGAAGAGGAAACTGATAGTAATAATAATAATCAGGGAATTTCTCGGCATCTTACAACGTTTTTCTCTCGGTTGGTTCAATGGGAAAAAACCAAGAATACCCCGGACAAGTGCGTCGCGGCCTGTTGAGTTATCATATAATTCGAAATTCGAAATTACGGCTCACAAGTTAATTACAATAAAAATTAACTCACCATCCCTTTGGGGTCGACTTCAACTTCGCGGAACTTGTGACAGTGGTCTGAAAGCAAGAATTTCGAGAATGTGCTCATTAAAAAAAATAAACATAAGCAAAGGCTTCCAATGATACAATGGATTGGTACTGAACACATTTTTCGTTTTTCTCCTACTTGAAATCAACAAACAAAAGCGTTCCTATCCCAGATTGCGAGCAAAAATTGGAAGAGGATGACAATCATTGTTTCATATGTTGCACAGTACTCCTAGTTTTCAAATGAATTATTATGATCAGTCGTCGCGAGCGGTCCCTCTCCATTTCTCTCTGATGGAGAGGGGGAGTGTCCCTCAATTTCCCTCGCCTATGCCATCGACTACGCAACAAAATCGGAATCCCCATCCAAGCCGGACTGGTCACCGTGTGATGGGTATGACTGCATAAGATGGTTGGTCCCTCAGTTTCTAGACTCGATGAATCTCCTTCTGAGATTGATGATTTGAGTTTGGTTGACGCAGATTCAAGAGAGCAGGCACCATCTTTCTTTATTATAACGCAAAATCTTCAACGTCAAGTTCGCGAGATCAGTATTCTTTCTCCAGCCAATAATTCTGGATCTGTGATATGGAAAGAAGACCTATCTCGACGCTCAATACTGGACAAAATGAATCATTCTAAAGAAGACCATCGACCACGTCTGAAACATATATGAAACCCCCATCTTGATCAGCGCCCCTAAAGCGACACTGATAAATTTGTATTTGTATTATGATTTAAGAATAACTGACAGCACATCCTACTCGCTCCATTTGTAATAGTCACTGCTCGTATCGTCGTTCCATTACCGGAGCTCTCGCAATTCTCGATGTACCCATAATCCGCCCTGATAATAACAATAAAAACACATAAATATTAGCTATTCGTTTCGTAACTAACAGCACCGTCCTAGTTGCTACCACAGGAGAAAAAGGTACAGTAGCTCCGACAGTACAGTAATCCCGCTTTTTCTCTCACCAAAACTCGGCTCTCTTGTATTTTGGGTCTGCGTGAAGGAAGTAGTTCTTGGCGATTTTGTTAATCTTAGACGTCAAGAATCCCAGTTCGCCCGGCATCTCGAAATTCTGATGGAAAAAAGGTTTAAAATTTTTTATTTTATTTTTAAATTAAAAATTTTATATTAAGAAAACTACCGAGGTAAATTAATTTTTACAAAAAAAATGCACGCATTATATAAGTTAATCCTAAGTGCACCCTGATGTACGGTTAAATTAGAAGTAAACTTTCGAATTCAACGGTAGCTTAACATCTTCCTATGAATGCGTCATTACTACGCAATCCCCGCTCTCACCTCTCTACTCTGTGAGGGCGGAAGGAGAGTGGAAGGAATGTCGATGATACAGACGACGCCCAGCAACTCCCTGACAACGATATGAGATTAATAATAATTATTATTATTGTAATTATAATATTGAGCAGTTCAAAAAAAACTTAGCAGTCTCCGCCCATTTTGGCGATACGGTCGTTAGCGCGAATTAGTCCATATTTCGGAACATTATATTCCCTACTAAGGCAGACATCTTCTCTAAAATTATTTCATTCTTATTTCATAAAACGTGCATTTTACTGCTATCGAAAGCGCATAATTAAATCACGGAAATATTGATATGGCGTGTTAGCGTTTCGCCGACTTTTTGCACAGTTGTTTCGTTATTGCCGGAACAAAAAATTTACGCACAATAATCATATTTGAATCCATGAATATTTGTCATTACCGCTATGCTGGTGCGAATAGAGTTGCATATAGGCAGATTTTACATCATCCGGTATTTAGCACTGCCATGCAACCGACACGGGCCATAGAAAAGGAAAGCGACGGTACTTGGAATAGGCCGAAATGTACGTCGAAAACTACGAAGCCAAACAATGGTTTGGCATTTTTCAACTTAATTTAAAAGCCTTTCCCTATCCTTTCTAAGTAAGGGCAAGTAGAAGTGTCGTCGTTGTATCAAACTATATAAAATCTATTGGCTCATCACTTTTCCAGTACGCTAAATTCTCTTTGAAGCTCCATGCGAAATCGGTTTTCGTCACGAACTTTTCGTGTTTGCAGTAGTTACTTTTAGTCAAACCTCATTGCACTTATTATCAATTAGTACATAACTCGATAAATATATTATTCCATGATATTACAAATTTAAAATTATACGTTCATGCAATGGACTGCTGTGATGTACTATCTTTCTATACCTCGGCGTGTCTCTCGCTGTTTCATGCTCTCTCGCAGCCGTATCTGCTGTTTAGGAGCGGAACGTTATATTATTTTGAACGAACGTTTCTGTATTTCTAATAACTGCACTCACATCTTCTTCTTCGCCGTTCTGTCCAAATCCTTCGTCATAATTCGGCGTCCATTAGTGTAAAACATGACCCTTGGCACGTGTCGAGACGCCAGATCGATACCTACGTACACGCGGAGATCGCCTCCGAGCTGCAACTCATCCATCTCTTTGTGATTAAAAAAATTAATATAACATATCATACAGTAATGTGCAACATTTCCATTTTCATGGAGCCAACTTGTAAAATGTCATATTTACAAGCAAACTAAGAGTACGCGGCATGATCAGATTTGTAAATAAATCATTGATCCTCCTATTAGAGTTGCTGTTCGATTTTCGTGAAACGGCCCTTTCGGAAAAGGTAAAATTTTTTGACAAAATCCCTTTTTGAGAAAGCTAATAAATTCGTGGAAATAAATGCCCGCCCATCAGCCAACCCAATCTCCTATAGATCCTCCCTTTTGGGTAAGGCCCATGCATTTGAAGTATCACTACTATTCTAATGCCTCTGAGTGGAGAGTACGCAGTGATGCGAAAATAATAGTGTTTCGATGGACATGAGCCAAAATAGTGTGATGATTGATGTTCCCGCTCCCTGTACTAGGGACTATTTCGAAATCGGAAAATATATGGAACCATCAGCATCAATGAACGTATATCTCCGCTCACCTTCTTCGATTGAATCTCCTCCCTTCTCTTGCCAATCACTACCTTCTGCTCCTCCAGTTTCCTCTTCTCCTCCTGCACCATTCGAATTTCCCGGTCCAATCTGCAATCAAGAAATCAATAAATAATTTGCCGTACGCCGAAATTTGGTTGAAATGTGCAGTAGTTATAGGTATACAATATTTTGTTTTACATTTACTTGTGTCGGAGACAGGAACGCATTACCCAATAATTTCTTACCCTTTGGGGTACTACCCTTTTCGGGCATCTTGTGTGAGAGATCCGTAATACGGATCATGGTCGAGGAGGGTCAATTATAAATTACCTTCATAGGGTTTGGACAACATCTCCGAAGTGAAGTTATCCCTAATAGAACATGGAGGAAAGCCAAGTGAAACTGACGCTTTCAGTTTCTCTGGTGGGAAGTCGTTCTCGCAGCTCTGTCGATGTTTGAACTTGACCCTCTCTTCATTTGTCTTCTGGCCGATGTTTGTAGTCACTGAACACAACATATAGTATTACTAGTACGGTAGGTGCACCCAGGCGAATCAATGAAACTTGAAGCTAGCAGGAAGATATTGCTAATGGGCGACGGTCTCACAACTAATTCAGTCGCAACATTAGGACCCATAACGCCACTCA
Source organism: Pristionchus fissidentatus (assembly GCA_036245785.1). NCBI lineage: Eukaryota > Metazoa > Nematoda > Chromadorea > Rhabditida > Neodiplogasteridae > Pristionchus > Pristionchus fissidentatus. The sequence goes on from BTSY01000004.1 coordinate 16,623,249, forward strand.
CATCGTTTCATAGCCGCATCCAGCTTGGAGACCTCTCGATTCGAAAACTCCTCGAGTCCTTTTGGCGCCAGATAGTCCCATCTCACATCAACCAACTGCCGGAGCGGATCGATCATTCGAACCTGCAGCCAGCCTCATATTGTGCTAGCATATAAGATATCAACAAGTGATCCCAGGTATTGGCACTGGTCCAGGCAGCCCATGCTAATAGAGTGAATCTCTCATTCATTATCACATTGTGTGAATCTAGCGGTCACTCTAATAGAACGGGCTGCCTGGTCAACAAGTACCAAGCGGCAAGATTTGTTGGAAAACGAGAAAAAGAACAACAAATGCGATCTAATTCTACCATTACCACATACCATCCTTCCCTGGATGCAAATAGATATCTTTGGCTTGAGATACAGTCGCTGCAGGAACCTCGACAGCACATCCGTCCTGCATAATTAATAATAGTATCAATATAAATTATATATTTTTAAAAAGTACAATCAATTTTAATCAATATAAAATACTAACTTAGTCGTGCCTCTCCCGTCTACTGTGAAGTCGCCGCTTTTCTCGCTGTATTTCATCTCATATCTACCGTTTTCCTGCCTTTTCAAATCGGAGAGGACCACGCACGTTCCCGAGTCGCCATCTACAATTACTCGTATTCTAAGATATTAATGATAAAAATATAATAATAATTACAATATCTCAAACTCCTCTCATTTTTATACACTCGAACTCGCGTCTGACCCCTTTCAGGAGTGAGACTAGGGCCCTCGGGTGCACGGTACATTTTGGGGAAATCACCATTAAAAAGTTGAAGATATGAAATGATGAATGCCTGGGGGGGTTGTCAATGCTGGGGGCAGTATATATATTCGAGTGGCCCCTGGGCGGGAGCACGCTGCAAAAATTGTTTATAATTTGCAGCACGTGAGTGAACAGGGGAAAGGGAAGACGTGTAATCGCCCACACTCACCTACTCCCTACTCCCATAATCCTACTCATACTCCCTATAATCCTACTCCCGAACAACAATGCACTATTCGCGAATAACCCTCTGTTCTTGCGAATAGAATTATTCGATCTAACAACACTAACACTCACCAAAGCAAGTGGCGGCAAACTCGAACAGATCTTCTTTAGTCTTGAAGGGCGAGTACTGTAGCATGATGCTGAGTGCGTGATCGTGCTGCAATCGATCGATATTTAGCCACTGCTACTTCTTCCGAAAATTCAAGTACTAATAATAATCATAATATTAAAAATAATAATAATAATAATAATAATAAATGATAGTATGCAAACCTTCTCGACACTCTCCTCTGGCAGATCGAGTCGTACCAACTCTTCGTTCATATTGGGTCGAAGGGAGATACACGGCGCGTAACACTGAAATGCACCCCATCTTTCCACTGCCCGGTCAAACGGGGGCGTTTCGGAAGGGCCGTTTAGGAATGTTTATAATAATAATGTTTATCATGGATGTAAAGTTAGGTTATCGAATAGTCGGTAGGTAAACGAGGCATGACTTCTTACTATGTCACAACAAGGCAACAATAGAAGGAAGTAAGTATATTTTCGGGTTGCTATGCAGCAGTCCCTAAACGTACCATCACCCGTTCGAACTCCGCCAGAGACTCTGGTTTTCGCCCACCAGTAGTAGTACCAGTGGCTCTCTCACATTCCCATACTCTCTCGTTTTCCACTAGTTGCTCACCTATAGGGTAGACTACTAGTGGAAAGTGAGAGAGCGTGAGAAATTGAGAGGGCCACTGGTACTACTACTGGTGGGCGAAAACCAGATTAGGGGCTGCACACAGGCACAAATGCATACCTTGATCGTCTGTTTTGCTTCGAGATATTTGAGAGAGATGAGGAGCAGTGTAAATTCCTCGTCTTTCTTCGTCACCAGCAGCATCGTCTCGCCGATTCGCATCGATCCACTACAAACAATAATAATAATAATAATAATAATAATAATAATAATAGTAAAAATAATACTAAAGTGGAGAAGCGCAATCCCTTCAGATTTTGTGCTAGGAATTGAATATGATTACAATATCGATTGCTAATTCAAGTGTACTACAAGTTGAATAATTTAAAACTATAGTAGGTATGACTGTTTCGCTCCCTTAGCGTCAGACAGTCATACCCCTCCTGGGGGGGAGCTCGTCAGTGACGGCCCCAGGAGTGGTTTGGTCAATTTTAACTTTTTTAAATAACAAAAATCAGATGATAAACTAGAATCTTATTGCCGAAAATGGTCTAGAAATCAAATCAAGGGGAAGGGCGAGAAACGGCGAATGTTTTGGAAAGAATGACAGAGAAATTTGACGACAGACGGTAGAGTGCAGCTGGGCATTCTGTGCACCCGCTGTCACCGCTATTGTACATCGACTCATCCACAGGTCAAACCGGAGTTTTGCACCATAGTTCTGGCCAGTTTTGAGCCTAATCACGCTGGTTTTGTCCGTAAGTACTGTTCACCTCTTGAGTCCATTTCCAAATTGTCCGATGGTTCCGATGTCTCCTCTCTTCACTGAATGTCCCACCAGAATCGCCCCCAATGTCTCCTTCCTGAATATTATAATATTAATATTAAAAGAACTGCTTCGGACACTCGCGATACCTTATCAGCCATAACAGGGAAAACCCCGACAGACCGCCATGCACAGTAGCGCGAGCAGCCCCAAAATACCTATGATGTTGCCCGGCATTGGTCCACTTTACCGTACCAGGCATCCCGTCCTAATAGTGACCGCCAGATTCACACACTGAGATGATAAATGAGCGATTCAGAGACAGCACGGGTTGGCTACTCCGCTCGAGTAAACCAGTGCCTGTTGACCTACCTGTCCATTCCACTTCCATCATCCACGACGTAAATAATCTGCTCGTCTGCACTCGTTTCGTGGTCCTTTATATTGCCTGTAATGGATAACATACCGTGACTCATTGCATACGCACATTTACCGTAACCGCCTCTCCATCACTTACGTGTCGAGATTTTGACAGTTTTCGCATTCGAATCCACCGCATTATCGATTAGTTCAGCGATGCCGGCGAAGGGCGTCGAGTGCAGGGTCCTGCAAAGAAGAACATACCGTAATCATACGAAATACACTATCAACGGACTAATATACCACGAACGACAGTGATACTAAAAAAATTATTCAAAAAAAATTAGGGAAAATTATTCAGCAACCATTTTCGCCGATCGTCCATAATATCGATTGATTAGCATGCACAACTACCGTACCCGTTGGAACGAATGTGATCGGGAGTGATCTGCACGACGTCCAGTTGATCATCGATCGATGAAGGCTGATCTACAAAAATAGTTTACAGTATCTCCACGCGCACCTAGTATTTAAAATATATGGCAGGACGCTAAACCAATCGATGGCATCGCTCGTGCTAGCGTGCTTCATCAACAGCTAAACCTCATTCCGAAAATATTAAATATTTCATTGTAGTTTCCTCAAAATCAATACGAACTCCTTACCGGTATCAGCCATCGGTTAGGTTGCCTACAGAGCCGATGAGATGCCTGGAATTACAAGCATCTGTGTTAACGATACGATGGATTGACTTTGATTTGAATTATAGAGAACAACGAATAAACGAAGGAAAAACGGCATGCAAGAGAGCTGTGACGCTCACGCAAAAGGAGCAATTTCATATCATGCTCTTAAAATGGAGAATTTTGGTGATAGCTGAGTGTGAAAGAGAAAAAAATCGGAGAAACAAAAGCAAAAGTAAAATATCAGAAAGTAGAAGACATCTCTCTCATTTTAACACTCTCTCGTTCCTCACCCCTTTCTGGAAGACTGACTAGGATGTTCAAACAAATGTTGCGATACAATATAATGATAATTCAAAGCATAGAAACACACATAAAACAATTTTAAAAACTGAAAATAGGGACCACCGAACCGGGAATTCCAAAATCAAAGCCGACGAAAAGACTGCAAATTGCTTCCTTTTCGTCGTGTGGGGGGAGGAAATGCGGGAATGAATATTTTTCAAATATTTTCCCAGTTTTTGTGAAAGTTATTGATTTCTCTATATTTGGCATACTTTTGACAATGCGCATATTAGTCTTCTTGTGGATACGGACGTATGAACGCTAAAAAATGAGCAATTCATTGGAGCGATTTTGTAAAAACTACAATTGTTTTTTGCGAGCTGGAACATACACCGAGCACGTCTTAATTATCGATTTTCTGGTATTTCAACATAATTTAAAGTGGAATATTCTAGTCGATCACTACCAGTAGCATCATCTTTGCTCATTTCATATGATTCCATTCGCGCGAATTTGAGTAATAGTTGAAATATCAAATTTCGTTTCAAAATTTTGACCTACTTTCCCCTTGAATATTGATTTCTACATATTCGGCACACTTTTAACTATTGCGATAGTGTTCTCTGGGTTCAGAGCTTCCATATAAGCGTCTATTTCGAGAAAACCATTGGAGCGATTTGGTGAAATTCACTGTTGATTATCATGTATTCGCAGTTTTATGTATCATGTGACTTGCATTATGACGCGTTACGTTGCTGAACATATCCATAGTCAGAGAACGTAGGAGTGTTGCAAACTAGGAATCAACATTTAATTCGCAATAATTCGCTCAATAAAACAATTTAAAAATTAATTGACACAAGATGGATTAGTTGACACACCGAACCGTGGCCGCGACGCACGAGAATGAACGTTGCGTATGCAACATAAACGGAACGGGTGAAGTTTAGGAAAAACCGAATTTGCTAGCTAAATTTACAAATTGCTTTCTTTTCACTGATAAAACCGAAATTCTGCACCATCGAGTCACACGAACGAATGAAATTCAGAATTTTTGAGTCAAATCGGCTGTTTTCATGGTGGTGCCTACAGTAACTGAAAACAAATGTTCAAAAAATGTCGTTTGATGATTCGTATTACAGTATATTTTGAAAACGTTGTCGGAAAACACATCGTTGTGTCAGATGTATGATTCCTTTTTAAATTCTCCATTTGGCAAATATTCATTAATTCACCGAAGAAATGTTATTTAACAACAAATGAATATTATTTGATAGTATTGTGTAGATGGGCGTTGGATAGGGCTCCGATAGGGGAATATCAGTAAATCACAAAATCTATTTGAGAATTATCAGTCGGAATCGGATAAAATCGGAAGATAATCGCCGTGGAAGATATTACATTTATAAAATGATCAAACAAAATGTCGAACTGGGACTTTCTGTGTTTACCGAGACGAGAAAGCACGCAAAAGCGAGAGGGTCGCCAATGTTCCTGTATGGTAAACAACGGAAGTTCGTTATTCGGCTTTTTGGTATGATCGTATAATTTTATAAATGTAATAGTAGAGTGCGAAATGCGAGACCACGGTCTCTTCATTTTGCACACTCTCTCGTCCACCGACCGGTCGAGAGACTGTGGGAAATGAAGAGGACGTGGTCTCACATTTCGCACTCTAAAAGATAGTCATCGTCTGACCGTTGTTCTCTATGTCGACTCGTCAACCTATCAGTCTATACATTTATCATGTCAGGCGGTAATCGGTCAGATGAGAATAGGTCGGTAGTCTTCATAATTTGCATTCCACCAGTTCGCGCCGATTGCTCTCCGTATGTCATCTTTCCATCTTACCTGGGCTAGCCTGGGGCACGAGTTCTGCTGTACGGAATTAACATTGTAGCCGCTCTTCACCGTTTCTCTGTATCCATACTCTTCACTTTCAATGCCCATTTACTCATCTGACTCATCTGGCAACTCAAATATTCATCTACTCAACTACTCAACTATTCATCTGACTCAACACTCATTATTTTTTCTCCCATGAGTTCCCTTTTTGTATTTTTTTTTGGAACCGAATATGGAAGAGAAATTCTCCGACTTCCACAGGACTTCTCTAACCGGTGCATCTGTTCTATGTAGTTTCTATCGTGGATGGGCATGGAACATGTATTGCAACGAGGAGAGAGGAGAGTAGGGAATTAGAGACCTCGAGGGGCAAGAGGGGGTGGAAATAGAATGCACGCCAGGCCGCACTAGCAAGACCTCCTCTCTTCCCGACCTCACACTCTCCCTATCTTTTCTTCTCTTCCCTTCTCCCTAGAGCCATCTTGCTATCGAGTGGAAAGTCTCTCTCGTACTCTCTACGCGTTTATTTTATTGAATTGCAAGTTCACTTTCAATTTCGGAATAATGCTTCGAACGCCTCTACTTTTCTAGGATTTAGTTTGGGTTTGCGTGTTATATACATGAATATATATTTCCAAGATTAGAACCGCCTTACAATCAGAAAATAATTCTGGCAATGACCTCCATTGCTTCTGCATCATCTGGCAAGCAATGGAAGTATATATCGAATGACCGATATGATGAATACTTGGAGAAGAAAGGAACGACTTGGATTGTCAGAAAGGTGCTTGAATACATTGTTCGTGAGAAAGTTCAGTCATTTGACGCTTACTTAACCGCAATTAATGAATGGTTGCAGCTAAAAATGCTTGTGCCACATTCTATCACGTGGGAACATTTGGATTCGCGTCGATGGGCGATAACTCACAAAAGAGTATGCGTTTCATGATTTCACAAGAAATTTAGAATTTAAAGTAACTGAAAATGTTTTAAATTTATTTCAGCTATTTCGGATTTTTTAAAATATTATTTCAGCTATTTCGGAGTGTAAAGTACGAATTCGAAGAGGGAGAAGAAATAATTGAACACGGATATAAGGTTCTTTTCTTGTTTCTAACAATATGCAATTTCGGGATGTTGATGGGGAAATTGAATCATTTTTTTTAGTTTCGTAATCTTCAGTAGGTATATCTTTTAATGCAAACTTGTTGTCTGTGCAGAAATGGAACAGATCATCCAATATATCAGATTCTGTTCACCGCCGATCATGAATACATGACGTTTTCACGAGCAATGATTGGAAACGAAGACGATTACACGTATACGAGCTACACATTTTCCGAATGTCCTCGTCGAATGCGACAGGTGAACAGAATGCAACAAATGTGGATATATTTTCAATATCTTTGCAAAAATTGAATAAACGTCATCCTGTGCATTTTTAAAATGCATTTTTCAGCACAGAAGTAGCGGCGAGGACATGTTTTCGGGAATTCAGAATGGAGAACTAAATTCGATGCATTATAATTTGTGTTATTCGTTGTTGATAACACATTCCAGTCAATGAGTAAATATCCGAAATAACAATGTGAATACGTTGACCCACAACAGTCAATGCGATTCTTCGCATGAAAAAAACACTTCATGAAATACGCTGATTAACTAATTTCATAATAACTTAATCGCATCTGTTGTTCACAGTATCATGGCTAATGCATTGAAGGAATTGCACTCCATGCACGCGTGGTGTGCTTTTCTACCGTATGCCGCGAAAGAGTGGTTGAAACAGAAGTCTCCCCAAAAATCAGCAAGATAAGCTGCATGGGGTGGGCATGGGGTGCACCGTGTCAAGCGGGGGAAGAAAGCCCATTAGCATGGCATGCCTGTCTAGTAGAGTCTCGAAAACAAATGACTTGTCATTTCATTTCTTATTGACGCGTTGCTAGTGACCAGTCAACAATTATTCAACTTTTTGACAAGGTATGAAATTGAAAAGTTGACAAGAAATCAACAAGTCGACCTCATTTCACCCCACGCCGATACCAGTGATTGGTGAAGGAAATGCGATGGGATGTGTTTCACTCCCTATCATTCGGCCCAATAATTCCCCATTGTCAACTTTTTGACCCCTTATTGACAAGTTGACTTGTTGAAAATGAGTGGGGTCGACCGTTGAAATGAAATCAACGCGTTGAAATGATTCCTTGTCAACTTTTTGATTTCGATTAGTCATTCAATATCGAGACTCTACTGTCTAGTGGATTAGTGAGCGGCGAGAGCGGCGAGAGTAAATCGATGCTAATTTGCATGTCGGATTTCTGAGATTCAGTTGCAAGCTTATAACTCAGAGATAAGAGCAGCTAGACACAATGTGAAAACGGAATTTTATAGAGAATTTCCTCTCTCATATCATATCCAAAGATGGGATGGATCAGATCATTTATAGCTGAGTTACAACGGATTTTCGTAAATTCATGTCACGTTTAGTATATTATTATTCTAATTATTTCAAAGTACTGGGGGCAAAATCGGAAAATGTAGTTCCTAGCAATTGTGGGCAAATGGTTTTGTCAACGTTCTATGAAAATCCCATTCCCATATCTCAAATCTCCAATGAGTTGATAGACCTAGAGTGCGTGAAACGACAGTTTTTGCCTGTTTTAACGGGGGTTTCGGTGTTCCTCAAATTACTGTAAAATTATGAATTGGAAATCGAGAAATGTAGTTCCTAGCAATTGTGGGCGAATGGTTTTGCCAACGTTCTATGAAAATCCCATTCCCATATCTCAAATCTCCAATGAGTTGATAGACCTAGAGTGCGCGAAATGACAGTTTTTGCTGTTTTCACGGGGGTTTCGGTGTTCCTCAAATTACTGTAAAATTATGAATTCGAAATCGAAAAATGTAGTTTCTAGCAATTGTGGGCAAATGGTTTTGTCAACGTTCTATGAAAATCCCATTCCCATATCTCAAATCTCCAATGAGTTGATAGACCTAGAGTGCGCGAAACGACAGTTTTTGCCTTTTTTTCACGGGCTTTTCGGTGTTCCTCAAATTACTGTAAACTTATGAATTCGAAATCGAAAAATGTAGTTCCTAGCAATTGTGGGCAAATGGTTTTGTCAACGTTCTATGAAAATCCCATTCCCATATCTCAAATCTCCAATGAGTTGATAGACCTACATAGAGTGCGCGAAACGACAGTTTTTGCCTTTTTTTCACGGGCTTTTCGGTGTTCCTCAAATTACTGTAAAATTATGAATTCGAAATCGAAAAATGTAGTTCCTAGCAATTGTGGGCAAATGGTTTTGTCAACGTTCCATGAAAATCCCATTCCCATATCTCAAATCTCCAATGAGTTGATAGATCTAGAGTATTTGAAATGACAATTTTTGCCGTTTTTTAAGGGCTTTTCGGTGTTCCTCAAATTTTTAATAGCTATGTATACACAGTGCTCACAAAAATAATTATTGGAGCGCACTGTGCATTCATGGTCATGGCCCAAAATGTGGTCGGCGTTGGGTAATGTTAACAAAAGGTAAAGGTAAAGGTAACGTTGCTACCGGAACTCTGCCGGGGCCAACCGGTAAGGCCGGTTGCTGCACAGATCTACGTATCCCCTGCTGATCAGGCTTCTGGGGCACGTTACCATTCGCAATCAAAGTTGCTACCAATTTTACCGAAAACGAGGGTAAGGCTTGGTGAACCTGGGCGGGGGTCGAACTCGAGACCCTTCGTCTGGCAAGCAGTGATTTACACCAATAGGCCATCCGCAGGCTTTTTTTAAACACAAGAGCTGGGGTGGTCCAAACTACCGTATTCCATCCTATCGTAACCCGGATTTGTCGAATTGATCAAATTGACCCGGGTACGTTGCGTGAGATAGATCCTCGACTACGCAATGTAAGAAGTGTATACTAGGGTGAGCTAAACCGGGCCAGCCCGATACCGATTCCGTTTTCGGTGCCTTTTCTCCGGGTTAAGGAAGAATGATAGACTATGCGGAATCACGCTTAGATCATTTCTATTAGCCTATTATTCCTGTTGTATAGGAATAATAATTACCAATAATAATCAAATATTCCTATCACTATAAATTATAATCAGTTCATGATTGTCGCCCTACAATAGCTCTTGGCACGCTGCCAACTATTATATTTGAATACCCGCCAAAGCCTGATTCAATCCCTGCCTGCGTATCAGCCTAGTAATTCAATTGTTGCATTTCCTAAACTAGGCTAGCCTCTCTCGCTCTAATTCTTCTCTTCTCTAATCGATATTCACGTGTTCACGTGACCTTTTGCTAAGTAGATAAAGTAGCGTTTATTCTACTCGACGAACCACAAGGAAGCAGGACCACATACATAACAGTGGCGTTCAGGATCTACTCGGACAAGCGGTAAGTTTACCCGTGTTTCTTCTTTTCTTGTTTCTTGTTTCTCTTTATTTCGTCACATTTCGTCATTTTTTTGTGGAGGATACCCTCACCTTGGCAGGCCAAGTGTGAGTAGACGGTTATTCTAGTCCGGTGATCGGTACAGGTACCTTTCACAGACGGATAGAAAAACTGTTCGCAGGGGTAGCCATAGCGTGGACCTTGTTGATCGTGTCAACAAGCGAGCTAAAAGCCGATCGATTTTGAGGGAACACAGCGGAAGCGCTGCCCAAATTTCGATTTTCTCCTGAAAGATGGATGATGAAATGAGGATTAACACTGTAGAAACTTACCTCTGAGCCAAGTGGGCAGATGCAACACTGATAAACTTAGCTCGCCCCATTCTTGCGGAATCGCTTCAGTGGATTCCACTAGATACTGGGGGAGCACTGTCTACAGTACGCTAAAATTCGTGGTAAGAGAAAATCATATCTCAAATAGCCATTTTCAAACTTCCCGGGCAGGGTCTACACCACATTTTGTTTCTTCACTACTTTCTTAACATTCATGATACTGTGTGTTATTATCACTTCTGAAGATTAGCTGACTCCAATCACTATTTGCCAATACTACGACTTCTTTCATCGGCGTAGAATATTATCAAAGAAATATATTTGGGATGATAGTGTTTGGCCACCACTGGCTGGGCATCGTTCCTATCTCTCCAACATCGTCCAGTTCCTTTCTCTTTTCCTCAATCGTAGATTGAATCACAGTCGAGTTGCACTCCATCCATTCTTTAGAACTACTTACTATTTTCATGATCACGTTTGCTACTTGACGAGTTGTACCAATGGCAATTTAAGTCGCAGAGCGGAAATTGAGCGCAGAACAGGCATAGTGATGCATCGGCCTCTCTTTTAGACCTCACACTGTGCGTTTGCATAGCTTGAATTACCCTTCAACTTCATTTCGCTGGACATTTTTTTCCTGGAAACTTTTTCAATGCCTGCATATTAGCTTGCAAAGACAGATGGTTTGCAATTGCGGGAAGGGAGACGACGAGAGAGAGGGGGATACTCTTCTCAGGGCGAAAATCGACAGCATGGCCGCACTAGCGAGACTTCTTCCCTCTCTTTTCGGCCTCCTCTCTATTCTCCTCTTCTCCACTCCCACTCTCTCTCTCTCTTTCCTTCTCTCCGCTCTTTGTGTTGTTGCACGGCGAATTTCTCTCGTACTCTCAACGCGATCTTTTAGAGAACCAAATAATGTCGCGCATTTCCAAAATGGTTGCTCTTTTTATTTCAAAAGTATATTGATAACGTATCGACGGTTGCTATTCGTCTTTATTGCTATAATTTGCAACATCCCGAATAATTTGCTTGTTTACAAGTATTTGTCGTTGTGAAACCAGCCTTACCGGTGAACCAGAGTAGTCGATTGTAAATCCTCTTGATTCCGGTAGTAAGTTTACCTTTACCTTTGTTGTGTTATCCTCGCCTCATGGTTTTATCCAAATCAGTTGAATATTTCCCCTTGGGATGGCATCCGGAGGAGCAGCAGCTTCATCTGGAAAACGATGGAAATATGTGTCGAGTCGTGGATACGATGAATATTTGGAGAAGAAAGGACATTGGTGGATTGTGAGGAAGGTATGGAGTACAATGAACGGCGTCCAGCAGTTTCTTTCCAGTAAGAGTCATACCTAGATTAACACGATTTGTCGACCAGGGCTGGGCGTAAAATGTGAAAACAATACGGACCCGAAAAACCGTAAAAAAATTACGTTTCTGAATACGATGGGAAATCCCATCCCTGATGTCGGCAGCTGAAAATAAGTCGAGTGTTTGCAGTTGAAAATGATGGCTCCTCGGACAATCATTTGGGAGTATTTGGAATCGGGCCGTTGGACTGTGCAGTACAAAGGGGTGAGCTGTCGGTGTAAAAAAAGGAACTTCTGACATTACAACATTTAAAATGTTGAGAATCTATTATCGGTGCATACTCTTAAACACGTTTTTTTTACATATATTAATATAATGATTTCAGTTATTCCGCAGTCTCAAGTTCGAATTCGATTTGGGCCAAGAAGTTGAGGCAAATGGATACAAGGTAGAGATTTATTTTGCGCGTATTTGAAGGTAATTGAAGGCCCTCATGCAATTATTGATTAAATATTCAATATGTATTTTTATAAGTAATGGCTTTACTGAAGTCGTTATTGATTGACATTATTGAAATTTTCGAGACGATTATTTTTTTTATGTATAGGCGGCGTTTGTATGCTGAAATACTTTCAAACCCGGAGTGCTATAGCATCTCTATAGAGATTGCACTCCCACGTCGTTTGGATATCTGCTAAAGTCGTAAAGACTTCGAGAACGCTCATAGCGTTATCGCCTTTTGTGACAAATATTAACAAATTAATTAAATAACTTCAGATCAGCGTCTCGAGGGATTTCTTGGTTGTTCGCACTAAAATTGGGAAGGAAGACGAAGACGACGGATGGCACTTCAGAACCTACAGCTTTTGCAACTCTGGGCGAATGACGGAGGTGAGACTGCTCTTCAATTTGTGTTTTGGCCACGAACATCTTCAGTCGATCATAATGTAGTGTTGGCTACTCGAAATATCCCTTGTTTGAGATCAAAGGAAGATTAATTACGAAACACTGTTCCTAAACGGTGTCGAAACGCATTGTTCTTTTTGCTTCGAATTTTCGAGTGGTCAATTCTAGTTCCCGGATACAAGAGGCACTTTCGAATGAAATACAATTTCTACGGATATATGTACAGTAGCGGACAAAAGTCTTCGGGCACTTTTTATATCTGATACAACTTTTTAACCCAAAGAGGCTTTGATACGATATGGTAAGACCACATACCAAATCTATTGGAGATTACGATGCAACTATTGGGGGATTGCGAAATCGTTAAGTAATTGCGTCGTGATGACGCAATCGATGCACACTTTTTTGAAGTGCCATTATTCTTACATGGATTTTTTCCCGCTCGTCTAACTTTCAGGATGTTGAGACCTGGCTACGACCTACCTAGACACTTTTTTTCAAGTTGCTTCGGTGCCGATACTTGGCTGCAGCCAAGCTGCAAAATGGAGACCTGAAAATCATATCTCGCCGTTTAGACATCGCCCAGACCCGATCAATGCGCCAAAGTGATCGCCATCATGACTACCGATGATCCTGAGAATATGGTCGCGGTAGGTCACCAATTGCCCTCAGGGTACGAAAAAATCGCTTTTTTGTATTATTGGGGTCTGACGAAGGGGAAGTCTATAGGACGTGCTCGAGAGATCTTGTTTGGGCGTGGATTTGGATGAGAATCTATGAGAGAACCGATTCCTAGCTGCAATAAGCGTTTCGATTAGATTCCTGCCCGCGGCGATCGATTTCCGGAAGGACACTGGTTGGGCCACGCCCATTTTCTGCATGTTGTCAACGATCAGACTTTTGATCGTATCTCAGCACTGAGTTAACGGAGAAGGCTGGCAGACCCATCAATGGAATCAGCGTGGCTAGCTCTATAATCTCATTCACAAAATTTCATCATCACTATGCAATATTGCATCATCCTTAGTCAAGGAATAATGGTGGAATAAATTCCAATCAAATAAATTTGATATTTCCGCCACTCTAGAGCACAAATTACGTCATTAATATGCAATATATTTTTAATTATGAGGATTATTGCCTAAGGATGATGCAATATTACATAGTGATGATGAAATTTTGTGAATGAGATTATAGAGCCAGCCACGCTGATTCCATTGATGGGTCTGCCAGCCTTCTCCGTTAACTCAGTGCTGAGATACGATCAAAAGTCTGATCGTTGACAACATGCAGAAAATGGGCGTGGCCCAACCAGTGTCCTTCCGGAAATCGATCGCCGCGGGCAGGAATCTAATCGAAACGCTTATTGCAGCTAGGAATCGGTTCTCTCATAGATTCTCAACCAAATCCACGCCCAAACAAGATCTCTCGAGCACGTCCTATAGACTTCCCCTTCGTCAGACCACAATAATACGAAAAAGTGATTTTTTTCGTACCCTGAGGGCAATTGGTGACCTACCGCGACCATATTCTCAGGATCATCGGTAGTCATGATGGCGATCACTTTGGTGCATTGATCGGGTCTGGGCGATGTCTAAACGGCGAGATATGATTTTCAGGTCTCCATTTTGCAGCTTGGCTGCAGCCAAGTATCGGCACCGCAGCAACTTGAAAAAAAGTTTCTAGGTAGGTCGTAGCCAGGTCTCAACATCCTGAAAGTTAGACGAGCGGGAAAAAATCCATGTAAGAATAATGGCACTTCAAAAAAGTGTGCATCGATTGCGTCATCACGACGCAATTACTTAACGATTTCGCAATCCCCCAATAGTTGCATCATAATCTCCAATAGATTTGGTATATGGTCTTACCATATCGTATCAAAGCCTCTTTGGGTTAAAAAGTTGTATCAGATATAAAAAGTGCCCGAAGACTTTTGTCCGCTACTGTAATTGCTCGAATATATTATAAAAATACCCATTATTTCAGCGGAAAATCGGCGGGGAGAACAACTTTTCCTGCAGTCGAGAGTACAAATTGGAGCACTAATTTATTTATGTATCATCGGCGCCCACGTGTCATTCTTCGAAGATAAATTGTGAAATTCAACGACCTTTCTTGTCTTATTTCACAGCTGATCTCGTTCAGCTATACTATTTTTTCTTCTTTTTCCGCACCTCGTTTTGCCCCGACGCTCACTTATTTCTTGTTTACGCCCTCAAATGCAACTAGGAGTGAGAGAGAGGATGCTGCTAGAGAGAGAGAATCGAAATTGGATGGCAGGAAGCAATGCTAGAAACGGGCGACGCTTCTACGCTCTCTACTCTCTACACTAACCCTACTTCATGCCTCTCTTTGCTTCTCTGGTTCTCTCTCTAAGCATGACCATCTGTCCGTACACGAAACGGAGTTATCCCATTATCGTTATTCTTCTGAAACTAGAGAGAAATCCAGCACGAATTATGGACATCCGTGTCGGGAAATTTGAATTTTTTTTTGTTTAGTTGTTGAACACATAATCTACAGTTGTTGTATAATTTTTCTGTCCTTCCTATAACGCTACATCATTTGTTAAACTCGAAAAAAAAACTTGATGCAAGATTAATCAGAATATTGCAATTCATCCTTACTACGTCCCTTCCTTGCAGTACTCACGGACTCAATTTTACTACTGCAATAGAGAGAAAGAGGACGTGATGAGAGAGAGAAGAGAGAGAGAGATGAGAGAAAGAGAGAGAAGAAGAATAAGTGTGGGCTATAGACAGCCGAGTCTTGCATGACCACAACTCGTCCTTTATTGAGAAGAAGCATCTTTCTCTCTCGTAGGCTACGTTTATCAAAACCATGAAGACCCCGTCTACTATACTTGCTTGATACAATAATCGCTTAGTACTATCCTAAATTTTACTCTTGTTCAGCGTTCCATAAGTGTTCCTTAGTTCAATTTCTTATAAATTTAGATGACATGCATCAACGAAATCTTCCTCGGAGTTCATTGGTCATTGGAATCGAGCGAGGGATTCGATGAATATCTCAAGGCCAAAGGAACGCCGTGGATTATCAGAAAGGTTTGCTCCACGCATAATTTGCGAATTCGTAAACTTCTATTAGTTCGTCCATTAATCAGATTTAATTCCCTAGGTCTCCTTCATCTTAAGTGAAATTAGGAGAGTCCTCTTGTCTAATTACAAATCCTTTTGCGCTTGCTCTGGCTTATGAAAAGTAATTATTAATCAAAGATTCTTGAAAATGAGACTGATTTGAGGCAATCGGTGCTGCTCCTTATACGATCACATGGAACTACTTGGACACTCACAAATGGCTCGTCCATCATAAAGGAATTGTCTGGCGAAAGGTGCGCACTTCATGATGTGGTCTTCATTATCGGAAAAAAGGAAATGGAAAAATGTCAAGATGTGAATTCCCGAATTTTCTTGTCTCACTTCTCCGTGGAGCAATTGACTCACATCTTCGAGTATTCACTTTTTTTCGCTTTTATTGCAAGTAATCAAGTTTTGAGTCGATTGCGCCACGGAGATAAGAAGTTGCGGGAATCCAAATCTAGATAATTTTCTTTTCCTCGAAAACGAACACCACATTGAGAGTATAGTGAGAAGCTCTTTCAAAAGACAATGTATGTATAGTATTAGCAAGAGTATTCGCCATCTGGATGTATCAAAACGTGATAGTTTATTTATAACCATCAAAAAGGATTGATTAAAAGCGGAAATGCAGTTTTTGGTATGTTCTCGTTACGTCTTGCATATTAGAAAGACCTGTTTCTGCAGATGTGTTAATTATATTTGAACGCATCTTATTGAACTAGACGTGTTTTCTGTAATTATATGTTGTCTCAGTTGTTCAAGAGCGTGAAGTACCTGTTCAATCAACACGAAACGTGCCTGATCGATAGATTCGACAAACACTATGACAGTGTATGATTTTGAATCTTTTTTTTTGCAAAAAAAGTAACGCAAGTCAGTTTGGCGTATCGATTAATTGAGACGGTCAGGCAATTTAAACATAATTGTAGATTGAAATTAACATGGGAGTGGACACGGTAACCGAGAGGTTCACGAAAATGAATGACAAAGAGAGACCGGAAGAGGTTTATACGTACTACGTCGAGAATGAAAAACTGGTACAGGTACGCGTTTATGTATATTTAAACTTATTTTAAGTTAATGTTTATGAATCGAGATAGAAAATTGGATCGCCGCGACTCCATGAGTGGAGCTCGAGTTTTTTTGCAGATAAAAAAGGTTTTTGAAAGTTAAAACAACAAAAATGTAGTGATCTCTCAAGCTCCACGAGGACCCGAGATATGGAATTGCGGGAATTCAATTTTTTATCTGGATCGGTGCTTTTCAACGTTGCGTAAGATTTAATGTTGTTTAGGAAATGGCTCGTGACGGCATCAAGTGTACTCGCACTTTTAAGGGTTGGAGACCAAAAAACGGAATGGACCATACGATACCAGTGGAGTGGTGCAAAAGATATAATAGAACGCCCTTTAAGATGACTCGATTCATTCATTGCTCGTCGCGCTGAATGAACTCAGTCTAAATGATCGTTCACTTTGGAGGGCGAAGCGATCGATCGTTTAACCAGACAATGGCGTTCTATCGCCGTGAGTCAAAACGGGGCAGTAGACTTTTTTTTTGGCGGAGAAGGTTAGATGAGTTACGGTAGGCCCATATCATGCAAATTAGCGCCTGTAATTTGGCCTAGTTTTCTAGTTCTGTTCGTAACAGGCCTTCTGACTGCCCCGCGACAAAACTAGGTCGTTTAAGACGATCGATCCCATTCTCCAGCTAAACGATGGATTGTTTTTCCGGTCGATCGTTTCTTCCTCAAAAATGAACGATCATATAAACCGAGTTCATTTTCGGCCGCGAATTCTATCGTTCGCAAAATAATTCATCTGTGCCACACTATTGTATAGAGTATTGTATCTCGGGTGATACCTGAGATATAAAAATGACTACGTTATGACCGCTAGATAATCTATCATTCAAAACCCCTTTCAGATAAAAAAATTTCGAATTGTGATTTTACCAAGACCTATTTTCATCTTGTGATGTGATTTTCATCTTGTGATGTATCTTGTGATGATTCTTTCTAGGAATTGTAAGTCATCAATGCTCGATTCACAGATGCATGTATATACACGAAGCCATGCTTTGCTTATTACTCAAACTTAGAAAAAAAGAAAAAAAAAGAGAATGACGTCCGATTGTGCATTTCAATGAACATAGTCAATTATTTAATTGTAGGTATTAAACCGTAACAATTTTCGTGTACTATGTTTTCTGAGCAGATTATTGACCATTTTTTCATTATTATCGATATAAAATAGGTCGTGAATTCACATTCGAGAAATGAGAGAAGCCAAACGTTATTCTGTATTTTTGGTGTCCTTTTTGTATCAGTAAACCATGTTTTCTTTCTTTGGAAACTGATTGTGTTGTTCGTAGAGCCTTTATCAAAAACGACTGTTTCAGGTTGTGTTTCGTGACGTTGCATTGAATATCAGAATGCCCACTCTCCGACCTTCACTCTTTTCTAGCTGATCTCACGGACTCAATGCTACTACTGCAGTAGAAAGAAAGCGGGCATGAAGGGAGAGAGAGAGAGAGTGAGAGAGAAAGCGAGAGAAGCAGAGAGGAAGAAGGAGTGTGGGCTATTGACAACCGAGTCTTGCATGACCACAACTCGGCCTTCCCTTTTATTGAGAAGCATCTTTCTTTCTCTCGCGCAGAAAGTGTTGTCTTTTCTAGCGACGATTGTGTCTGTTGAACTTGTTTGTTACAATAATCGTTTACTACAATCCTTAATTTTGCTGTTGTTTATCGTCTATCCATTTCAATTAATTGTTGCTCTTATCGATTGAGATGACTGCAATCAATGAAATCTTCCTTGGAGTTCATTGGTCATTGGAATCAAACGAGGGATTCGATGAATATCTCAAGGCGAAAGGAACGCCGTGGATTGTCAGAAAGGTTTGATACTCTTTGACTGTTTATGAAATTGGTAGTCAACATAGTCGCGAGAGAGACAGCAACCATCGGGTTGGGGAAATGCAAATCTATTACAAATATTAAATATAATACTACGTTCCGCTTCAAGAGCTGTGGTGTGTTTTCTGTATGATTATCTAGCGTTCGCGTGCACTTTCTCCCTCGTTTCTGCTATTTATCACCGGAACGTTTTAGTCATCGGGAGGAGTGTTGGTGAGGTTGAACTACCGAGATTCATTTGAGGCAATCGCTGCAGCTCCTCACACGATCACATGGGAATACTTGGAGGCTCACAGATGGCTCGTTAATCATAAAGGAGTGAGTATTTGAGGAGGTCAATTGTCACGGGGGTATTGGAACGTTATGATCATGCATTCATAAAATGGACTGCTGGTGGTTGATCTCTCTTTCTAAACCTCAGTGAGTCTCTTACTTTGCAATGCTCTCTCGCCTACCGATTCTGTGTTTAGCGGCGGTTCAGAAACGGGACGTTTTTTTGACGAGTGTTGGTAAAGTTTGTTGTTGACTTCGTTAGATTAGCTGAGTTTATTGAGGAGATCGACTGAATGATTCAAATATTGTTTTTTTAAAACGCGTTCTTTGTAAGAACGCAGGACGCGCGGCACAACTAGTTTAAAGTTGTTGCAGAGAGTTAAAACTTTTTACACAAATAGTCTTAGGTGTAAAGAAAATTTTAAACATGAAAAATTTACAAAATGTCAAAATTTGAAAAATCGATATTTTTTTTCCAAAAAAAAATTTTTTTTTTCAATTTTTTTATTTTGCTATCGTGTTATATATCATTCAAAAGAGCATCAAAAGTTATGTATAAATCTATATTTTCATGCGAATTCAACCACTGGGAGAGAAAATCGGTGATCGCTTTCACACAAATTTGGCGTTTCGGCGAAAAACTATTTTGGGAAAATATGTTCCCATGATTTCCGCATCATGGATCCGATATATATTATGTATTTTTCATCGTAGAATTGAATTGTGACTATTTGGTTAAAAATCTAGGGAGTAAAAGTACTCGTACATTCACTAGACCGTGACCACCCAGAAATAAGATTCGATCTTGAAGTGAGCAGAAATTTTTTTCCTGCGTTTAAAACTAAATCGAACGCGTACCATATGAAAGAGCATCAAAAGTTATGCCTAAATCTATGATTTCAGGATGATTAAACCACTACGAGCGAAAATCGACAATCACAGCCCCAGAAATTGATAATTTTAGTGAAACTCAATATTAGCACATATTTCGATTCAAAGTGATCGTACTGGGCTAAAACTTTTTTCACAAGCATTCTAAAATGTATAGTAAATTTTAATCGTGAGAAAGTCATAAAAAGTTAAATTTTGAAAAATCGAAAAAAAAAATTTTCGAAAAAAATGTTTTTAAAATTTTTTTTAGAAAATCATATCATGCCATATCTCATTCGAAAGAGCCTCAAAAATTATGTATAAATTTCTATTTTTAGCATGATTGAGGTACGAGGAGCGAAGAAATGCGATTTCGAATAACTAATATTTTGAGTGGGTGCAATCACCATTTCTCTGCTAGTAGAATCTCAATCAAGCTAAAAGTGGCAATTTATACATAACTTGTGATGCTCTTTCGAATGAGATATGATATGATATGATTTTCAAAAAAAATAAAAAAATATTTTTTTTTCGAAATTTTTTTTTCGATTTTTCAAAATTTAACTTTTTTTTACTTTCTCACGATTAAAATTTACTATACATCTTAGAATGCTTGAGAAAAAAATTTTAGCCCATTACGATCACTTTGAATCGAAATATGTGCTAATATTGAGTTTCACTAAAATTATCAATTTCTGGGGCTGTGATTGTCGATTTTCGCTCGTAGTGGTTTAATCATCTTGAAATCATCGATTTAGGCATAACTTTTGATGCTCTTTCATATGGTATGCGTTCGATTTAGTTTTAAACGCAAGAAAAAAAATTTCTACTCACTTCAAGATCGAATCTTATTTCTGGGTGGTCACGGTCTAGTGAATGTACGAGTACTTTTACTCCCTAGATTTTTAACCAAATAGTCAAAATTCGATTCTACGATGAAAAATACATAATATATATCGGATCCATGATGCGGAAATCATGGGAACATGTTTTCCCAAAATAGTTTTTCACCAAAACGCCAAATTTGTTTGAATGCGATCACCGATTTTCTCTCCCAGTGGTTGAATTCGCATGAAAATGTAGATTTATACATAACTTTTGATGTTCTTTTGAATGATATATAACATGATATCAAAATAAAAAAAGTGAAAAAAAAATTTTTTTTCGGAAAAAAAATATCGATTTTTCAAATTTTGATATTTTGTAAATTTCACATGTTTAAAATTTTGTTAACACCTAAGACTATTTGTGTAAAAAGTTTTAACTCTCTGCGACAACTTTAAATTAGTTGTGCCGCCTACCCCGTCCTCGCACTACGTTCTTACAGAGAACGCGTTTTAACAGACATCTGCGTTTCATCACTGGGAAATATGTGTACATTTTAATTTGTATTTTAATATTTTAGTTGTTCAAGAGCATGAAATACGCGTTCTTTCAAGACGACGAATTCCTGGCCAAGAGATTAGATGGACAATATTACAACGTTTTATTGTTCGTTAGTATATGACGCTGTTTACGTTAGGATCAACAAATGGCTGGAACAGGTCAAAAATAGAAATCGCTCAAAGTTTTCCCTAGGGGTAACTTTCGACGCTGAACACGCTGGTGCCATCGATTTCGCAATCTGATCCCTCTGGGCGCCGGTATGGCGCCGCGCCACTTTGGCGCCAAACTTGTTTTTCAAATAAATCTCGCTTCAGAGTACCGGTAGAGGCACGAAATCTCGCGTCTACTAACAGAATTTGACGCTCTTTCTCACGGCGTTGTCGGTTTATGAATATCGTTTTTGGCTCTCGTGCAAATATCAACTTTTGATCGACGTCTTCGCGTGAGACGACTTGATATACATTAGAAAGCGCAGTTCACGCTGATCATTTATCTATATTTGACTAAGCATTTGACTTCTGAATGGAAAAGTTATGCTTTTTTTATGTGTTTTCTCACGCGCGCAGAACGCGTTTACAGACGCGGCAGCCGCATGGTCGATGCGGTAGTGACTTAGAACTCCACTACAAAGGTCATTGGTTCGAATCCTATCGATTTTAAAATTCTTTTGCAGAATTTGTTTTCTCGAAAAATCGACCTCGTCCAAAATTGTCACTTTTTCGAAAATGGATGGATGAAAAAAAATTCGGCAAAAATCTTTGGGAACCGACAGTATTCGAACAAATGACCTTTGTAGTGGAGTTCTAAGTCGCTACCGCATCGACCATGCGGCTGCCGCGTCTGTAAACGCGTTCCGCGCGCGTGAGAAAACACTTAAAAGAGCATAACTTTGCCATGCAGAAGTCAAATGCTTAGTCAAATATAGATAAATGATCAGCGTGAGTTGCGCTTTCTAATGTATATCAAATCGTCTCACGCGAAGACTTCGATCAAAAGTTGATGTTTGCACGAGAGCCAAAAACGATATCCATAAACCGACAACGCCGTGAGAAAGAGCGTCAAATTCTGTTAGTATGCGCGAGATTTCGTGCCTCTACCGGTACTCTGAAGCGAGATTTATTTGAAAAACAAGTTTGGCGCCAGAGTGGCGCGGCGCCATACCGGCGCCCAGAGGAGTCGGATTGCGAAATCGATGGCACCAGCGTGTTCAGCGTCAAAAGTTGTCCCTAGGGCGAACTTTTGAGCGATTTCGATTTTTGACCTGTTCCAGACCCCTGTTGAGACCTTGTTGATCCTAACGTAAACAGCGTCATATGCTCACAATCAGACGTAGAAACTGTGAAACTGAGAAACTGTTCATTTTAGATTGAAATTTACGCCGGGGTGGACACGATAACCGAGAGATACAAGAAAAAGAAAGACAAAGAGGAACCTGAAGAAGTCTACACTTACCACATCGAGAAGGGCAAACTTGTGCAGGTACACTTTTATATTTTCAAATACGATATATTAATAAAATTAAATTGGATTATGCAGGAAATGGAACGCGACGGCGTCACATGCACACGTACTTACAAGAGTTGGCGGCCGAAAAACGGAATGGACCACACGAGACCACCCATTGTCATTGGAAAAGAATCAATCTATCATTACAGCTGAAATAAAGTCGTTGTTGATGTGTACGCAATGACATCGCAGTTCATTAATATTGTGGCACCATAATTTAAATTTTGGTCAGGGGCTATCCGAAGACTGAGAACACTTTTGCAATTCATCTTAAATAGATTCATGGATGCTATACTCAACGCAAATTTGCCAGGAGAAGGGGGCACCAAGGTTTCCTATTTTTCGTGTTGCCAAAAATTCATTGTTTCTCTCCAAATGATCATTTATCGAACATGAGAAGTGATAATTTCGAAATTATGAGTTGAGTGTGCTGGTGGTGCTGTCCATGAATGGATCATCAGAAATTGTAATACTCCCACATTCCTTGCTATCTTAACTGTTCAAGTCTTACTACAGCAACAGAGAGAAAGAGGGCATGAAGGGAGAAAAGAGAGAGAGAGAGAAAGAGAGAGAGCGCGAGAGAGAGAAGCAGAGAGGAAGAAGGAGTGTGGGCTATTGACAGCCGCGTCTCGCATAACCACAACTCGGCCTTCCCTTTTATTGAGAAGCATCTTTCTTTCTCGCGCCGAAAATGTTGCATTTCTTCAAGCAAGGAGGGCGCCTTTGATACTTGTTTCGTATTTCTCCCGTTTCGAGTTCAATCAGTGTCCATTTATTGTTGTTCTTCTAAATTGAGATGTTACCCATTAGCGGAATCTTCCTCGGAGTTCATTGGTCATTGGAATCGAGCGAGGGATTCGATGAATATCTCAAGGCGAAAGGAACGCCGTGGATTATCAGAAAGGTTTTGCTACCCTACGTATTTACTTTATAAAATGCTTCACAATTTTTTAATACATTGAAGTAAAAGAGAAATTATCGTGTGTGCAAAATACAATTCTGTTCGAAAATAATCTATTATTAAAATATTGATATTATAGAATATTTTTCGATAAATATGAGTTCAAAATGAGAAGATGCATTTTGAGGCCATCGCTGCTACGCCTCACACGATCACATGGGACTACTTGGACACCCACAGATGGCTCGTCCACCATAAAGGAGTGAGTAGTTGAAGAGGTCTTATTGTCAGGGGATTATGTGTTGTTTACTGTTTTAGATGAGCTAAGTTTGTTGAAGAGCTCTTTCGGATGTGCATGCAAGTGAAACTGTTTTTTTTCAAAACGGGTTCATTAATTTATAATCAGTATAATTTATGATCAAATCACCATAGTTCAGCCCAGTGACAACATGTACAAAATACGACGGATGCATTTGTATTTTTCATTTTTTTCAAGCTCTACTTCGGTCTTCCATTTTTTACTCCTCTCTGCTAGAATTCTAAAGTTTTAGATCGATAGTTACATATTTTTGCAGTTATTCAAAAGCGTGAAGTGTGGGTTTCATATGGAAGAAGAATTCCTGGCCAAGCGATTCGATGGACAGTATTACAATGTAAATATACATGACTTTATTTTGTATGATAATAACTTGACGGGCGAACAAAATATATTGCAGATTGAAATTTACGCCGGATTGTACTCTGTCACCGAGAGATACAGGAAAAAGATCGATAAAGAGGAACCGGAGGAAGTTTATACGTACTACATAGAGGACGAAAAATTGGTGCAGATACAAATTTAGACTAATTGAAAGAATT
This sequence comes from Pristionchus fissidentatus, assembly GCA_036245785.1. Lineage (NCBI taxonomy): Eukaryota > Metazoa > Nematoda > Chromadorea > Rhabditida > Neodiplogasteridae > Pristionchus > Pristionchus fissidentatus. Next base: position 16,647,652 of record BTSY01000004.1, read on the forward strand.
TATAATTTGTTTTAAAATAAATTTTAAAATAAAATTGAGGAAATGGAACGAGACGGCATCACATGTAGACGTATTTACAAATGGTGGAGGCCGAAACACGGAATGGACCATACGAGACCACAAATGATCATAGGAGGAGTACCATCCAGTATCATGTCGGTGTATCATCCAGAGATTGTATGAGGCCGGGAACAGCTATTCATAACATATTCGTGTTTTCGATAAAACTGTTCAACTTATTTCCTTTTGTCCGATGAATACGAATAATATAAAATAATCATGTTTATTTAAAATCTTGTCCTTTTACGTCGGACCCATAGATCGCGGATTTCAAATAGTAAATTGTTTATTTATTCACATACTTCAAATGCTTGTTACAGAAAACTAATCGGAACATTTTTCTGGTGAAATTGAGAATACTGCCGATTTTCCCACCTCTTTACATATTTTTGTGCTTGTGATACCGATTGATTCTGTGTAAACATTGCATCATCACGGTCAATCGAAAATTGAAAACAAACCTTAAGTATGGAGGTTTTATTGTTATCCTGTATGTGGGATCTTGACTTTACAACGAATGTCAACAGATGGCAGACTTGCTATTGTATGTTGCAGCTAAGAAAACCCAGAGGTAAATTAGTCTACGAATTCGAATTTCGTGGGATGAAAGGAACTAATCCAATTATTCACCTTGTTTTTCGAACCGTGAGACCGTCTCTTCATTATGCACACTCTCTTATCCTCCGAACGGTCAAGAGAATGTGCGAAATTTAAAAAAAAACCGAAATTGGGCTCACCTTCGATGGGAATGACAATCAAAGCGATGGTCACCCAAACACTTGTCATCACTTCTGATGAACAATAATCAATCACATGTTGAACAAAGAGTTGCCATACCGAACTGTATTTCTTGGCTTCTTCAGCTTATTTGTTAATTGCGTCTGCGACAGTTTTACGATTACACAGCAAGAATTATAAATCAACATTGATCGCGGAGCACTCAACAACAATCTTTTGTGACTGATAGAGATTTATCCACAATCAGCTTGATGTTCATTTGACAACAAAATCAAATAATTTTGGCATGTACGACCTTAACAAATTAACAGTTTGGTATGCGAAAAAATGTATACGAGACAATTATTTCAAAAAGATTCTAAAAAAGTGAAAGTATGCGACTCAATCGTATCAAAATCGTAGCGAAGGTAACTAAAAGTAAATAAGGGATGTTATAACGAGAAATCATCAGATATATACATCTATTTTCAAAGTATGGAAGTGTTATTAGAAGCATTTTTTCTACACGTTTCTATTTTTAATAACAGGAATAAATTATACGAGTTAATAAAAGGAGTTTAAAAAAATGTCATTGTTGGATATCGCATCAAAATGTGCTCGAATGTTCTATGCCAACTCGATGTTCTTTACCAATTCCGCTCTTTAACAGAATTCATCATTCTCGAATCTCATAAAAATTGCAACCTGAGAAGTTGACACAAAAGTTGTCGTCTGACTTCGGCTACTCGACGATTTCATTATGAACCGAAGTAGAAGGAGAGCCTGTAATTATAGAACAGAAATATTTTATTTTTTGAAAATGTAAATTCTTTTATAAATTGGTTCACTCACAGTGCAAGCGGGCGACGACCAAAATGCAAAACTGATAACGAAGGAAATGTTATCGAGATCTTGTGAGAGGAATATCGCCACACAAATAAACCCCAGTGGGATCGCCATAAGGAGAAGAGGAAGGAACACCTGAGGGTCAAATTATGTGCATATTACGGTACTCGTATTACGGCATTTTGGACGAAAAATCAGTATAACGGCTGATAAGGCAAAGAGAGTAAGAGAGATAGAGACTGTCAGAGGGTAATCCGAATACCCGCACCCCTAGTGAATACAATTTTCTTTTAATGTGCTATTGTACGGTTCTCACTTGTGCAATTTGAATCTGGAAGAATCTTCTCTGTAATATTGCCGTCTTTTCACTCGTTGCCACTCCGAATGTCCGAATCCGCGACCAAATCTTAGAGGGGAATTTGAAGAAAAAAGACTTCCTGTCATCACTCACATTCACCGCAGCGCAGCCGAAGATTGCGTAACTGAGAAAGTAGGATGGAATCATGTCGTAAATTGCAAGGTCGAACGCGTCAAAATTGTTCTAGAAATTCAACCAAGCTATATACACAAACGATTTGTCCGTACCGAATCGGCAATTTGTAGTCCGTACACGTGGAAATCGCTTAGATTCGTTCCGTGAAGGCGGAAGATTTTGCCCGCAAATTCCTCTATTAATTCGTCGGAAGGAATACACGCGGGAATGATAATCTGTGGTGTGATATTGATAGTTCGAAGAGTAGCATATTTACTTATTGAACCACATTAAATAAATTACTGCATGATGATTTCATGCCAAAGTACTTTATCTCTCACCCACGCCCATATTTGCATTGCCACGGGTATGGAATACGCATACACCATCTTGCGGATAGGAGTCCGCTCTTTTCTGGAAAAATGGAAATTAATGGTATCGCACTAAATGTAACCTCGTGAGAGACAGCCACTGTAGAATGCAGGGAGCTGGAACCATCTAAACATACGGGTAAATTGTAGTGAAGGCATTCATAAAAACGGTACTGCGTCGACTAAGAAAGGGACGAGAACCACAAATTTTTTTCGGGGAAAAATACCTGCCACATTGTGTGGACGTGACAGAGGAAAGCAACGCTTATAAAGTCCGAAGCCCATCTTGGAGTGTAAAAGAGAAGGGGACCATAGTAAACTGCGATTAGAGCGCCTTCGACCATCAACGCAGTCTGATACGAAGGAAGTAAGTTTGAGAGGAGATCTGTGACAGGCCTATGCTTTTTTCTTTTTCGAATTTTTCAAGTGAACAATTTGAAACAAAATGTTTTTGTTCATTTTTTGAAATTATAGTTTGCACAGCCCTGGTTGTTGGACATGCACGTACGTCGACAGTGATCACGATCAATAGAGACATGTAGAATGAGAGAACTGCCGAAATGAAACAAGAGTATCGATAAAGTCGGGCCGATGGCTCCATAACTTTGTGGTGCAAGGAGAAAATGATAAGACCATTGAGAAGCATTCCCAATACACCTGAGAGGATAACGTAGGTCTTCAGTCGTGGGGAGAGAATTACCTTCAATCGGGAAAAGGACTCTGGCGACGGTTATCCATGGACTCACCATCACGAACTCCGACTGGAACAAATCGATAATTGATGTGTGCGAAGAATAAATCCCCGATGACTATTAGCGATTCCAGCGCCTTTTGTTTCAACGTAAACAATTATTCCTGTTGACGTTTTGAAACTATTTTCATTGACAAGTCTCGAGGGATTTTTACACCAATTAAACAATGCGACTTTTTCGAATATTTTGTTTTGTTTTCGTATGTTTATAGCGTTCTCCTGTCTCATTATTTTAAATACCTTATGCGCATCACAGCATGCAATTGCTGATACGTCAGCGAAATCATGCATCTGAAGAAATAAATATTTGTTGCTTATGTGGTGTTAGTTTTCGGAAAAAGGAAACGGAGAAAGGCCAATATTTGAATCCCCGCAATTTCATATCTCAGTTCTCCGTGGAGCAATCGACTCAAAACATCGAATATAACATTTTTCAACCCTTTTACACCTATAAACGAAATTTTGAGTCGAATGCTCCACGGAGAACTGAGATAAGAAATTGCGGAAATTCAAATCTTAGCCTTTTTCCATTCCCTTTTTCCGAAAACTAACACCACATCATTGTGAGCCACACCTGAATACATTTGACAAACACATATCACGCCTCTCACCAGAGGTTCGGCCTAAGTTCGGCACAGAGCAACTTTTTTGAAACAATGACGGTATGTAGAGGAGACCGATCAATCTCCACATTTTACTTTGGATGGAGATGGATTGTTAAGGATCTGAACTTGGAGGGGAACTCAATAGCGATTTTCATTATCTTACATAGAGACGATAGCAGAAGGAAATACAGAGAGTGATGTCAGAATGAATGAGAGCGTGCATATCGAGAGCTAAACGATGTTGATAACGACAATTGAAACTCACAGAAAGCATAATGACAAAAGCGTTTTTTGCACTTTCGGATGCTCTTTGGTCTAACTAAGATTCCTGAGAACTATTATGCCTCAGACATCATTCTTCGGCGAGATACTGCTACTGTTAGGTGCAGCCCTTGAGCTTGGTGAGAGGCGTGATATTGGTAAAAATTACAAATTTTGAATTTATCATCTGAGGCGTATCATTTGCAATCCTCTCATGTCAATTTCTATATCCTTTGTATCGATAGTAAATACATTTTCAGTTATTCAAGAGCGTGAAGTACGGGCTTTATCAGCACGAAATTTTCCTGGCCAAGAGATTTGATGGGCAATATTACAATGTAAGTTTAGATGATTTTCAATTCGATAAAAATCCAGTTAGTGATGCGTATTTCCTCGTTTTTTTTCTGCTTTTTACAGCTATAGAAAATGTTGACCTAGTAAGATAGAGCCACTGAAGTATGGCGAGAGCTGGAATCATCCGAAAGGGTGATAAACTTAATCTAAAAAAAGTGCTAAGAAATAAACCTCCCACTGAGCATGGAGCTGGGTCATGTAAGCTACAGCGACGGCATTTGATGCCCACTGAGGAAAATGGAAAAGGAGCGGACCATAGAATACAGAAAACACAGATCCATCAGCGAACAATGTCGCCTGCAAAACTGCTACTCCCTACACAGAGCGGGATGTCTCCAACTTTCTTTACTCTGGAGACATTGTCTCCAGCTGAGACAGCATGCAAAACCGGGAAAGCGGGCGAGAGATATTGAGAGAGCTCTCGATTTTGCATGCTCTCTTATTGTTAGCTGGAGATAATGTCTCCAGAGTAAGGAAAGTTGGAGACTTCCCGCTCTGTGTAGCCGAAGAATCCATCATCACGTCAAGAACCCCCGATCGTCCAAATCACCCATGGAGAATAATGTATTCAGCAGCATGCAATTTATACTAGGAAGATCCTTTAAACACCTTACATTGTTAACGAGTGCAGTCAAGAACGTCGAATAACGTGCGAGAAAAGCGGAAATGAGACACGAGTATCGATTAAGTTTGGCTGATTATCCGAGGTTCTTTCGAAGTAAGAAGAATATTAAACAGGTATTGAGTAGCATGCCTAGTATCGATGCATTTTAAAAAATAATTCTGACCTGATCTTGCTGAGTTACTTACCTTCTATTGGAAGGACAAACGTGGTGATCTTTATCAATAATATCACCATTATTTGCAGCGCCTTCTGAAATTCAGGGAGTTACCCGCGGCCAATGATTATGTTCTGATTCTCTTTTGCATGAGAATACACAATGGAAATAATAAAGTTTCGTGAGAAAACAATGCGGCCTATGGGAAGTGTGTAAGAGTAGAAAACAAAAAAATAAAAAGACAATAAAGCATAGTGAGTTCGTGCAGAAACTGCAAAAATTCGATATGAGTCGTACTTCTTACAAGCAACAGTGAATTCAGTCAGTGAGATCAATATGTTTCATTGAAAATTCTTGCAGCACGGGCAAATCCTTGGAGACGACAATGCAACGCACGAATATATTCTCATACGCATATTTACGTGTTGCATGTCTGAACATTTTCATACGGATAACAAACCTCGTGATGCTCCATGGTACGCCTCAGTGCGGTAATAACAAGGATATTAATTAAAAATCGTTAACATGTGTAACGATTCATCCTTCCAAGAATTATTTTAACAATGAGACTATTGTTGAGATGGCAAGATAAAAAAAACGAAATAGATCGAAATCTTTTGCAGTTACTATAGTAGAATTAAAACAATACGTTTCGATTCCAAAATTTAAATTTAATTTTTTTTTAAATTTTCATACTATTCAAAGTTTACCCAAAAAATTGTTTAACCTTGTCTCTTTCTTTAAAATTATTGCAATTAGCATCATGATCGTCGATAAATTGGACAAACACAGTTATGAACAGAAATTTTTATTAACATGAATTATACAACAACCAGAGCATTTATGTATGCATGCCGTTATCCAATGGAAAACACAGATTGTGTGAATAGGGAAGTTGGTGCTACTGAAGAAGAATTTCGATTCATTTGTTGACGGACGATCGCACGATTCTGCGCATTTAAAAACTTTAAAATATAGTTAGTAACTTTTAAAACCTTGCATGTTGATAGTTTCGAAATTGATTTTCTGCGAATTATCCTCGTTTTAACAACGAAACCGAGAAGAATAAGAGCCTGCGATTTCACACGTATCATGCGATATTTCCGGTAAAATAACGAAGAGACAGAATTGGATAGTTTGTCTCTTTCACAGACAAATAAAATCTCTCCAGAATCCGCCCTACATGTAATAATGTTGAGTGCACTCGAGAGAAGCTCACTGTGAATGGAGGGACTGCCCATAGTGAAAAACTGAGAAGAAACGTAAGATTATCGAGATCTTGGCCGAGTAATAAAGCAGTGAAGAAAACTCCCATTGGAAATGACATGAGAACGAGAGGAGTGAGAACCTAATATCAAACTAAATTATCGATTTATAGAGAAACAATGAATTTCAATTTTTTCCCTCGAGCATTGCTAGTTAATCTTTCTGTCCCTTTTTTAGTCTTTTTTAGTTAGATTTAGACAACAAAATATTTGTTATTTGTAAAACATGTAGCTATCGGATTTTACGACACTCACCTGAGCGATTTGGGTGAGGTAGAAGCGTTTTTGCATCTCTACAGTCTTCCTACTAATAGAGGCGCCATACGAACAAATCGTCGATCGAATCTACAAATGGCTGTTCAACATTGTGCGTTTAGTGTCGCCTGATCCCTCAGATTGCGCAGTCAAAACGACAATTCTGAGTTGCAAGAATGATAGTTTTGGCTTGCCAAAATGGTAAAAAAAGAATCATTCTGAGCCATCAGAATTATCATTCTGTCCCCTTAGAATTTTCCTACCGCTCAACTTGAGGGGCCAGGCGAAATAAACGCACCATAAATAATGCAGGCAATATTTAGAGTATACCTTAAACATGCTGACACCGAAGATCGCATAACTGATTATATAAGAAGGTAGAACATCGAAAATCGCGAAATCAATAGTGTCGAAATGATTCTGGGGTGCAGAGGATTTAAAAATAAAAACAACGTAAATATTATTTTGTTATAGCAACTTTATCTACAGAAATTCACCTTGTCCATTATATTCATCCCGTAAACGTGAAAATCACTTAAATTTGTGCCGTGTAGCCGAAAAACTTTCGACTCGAATTCCATTCTTAACTCATCGGATGGAAGAAAATTGGGCATGAGTGCCTGTACGAAAAAAACATTCGCACGATAGCTATAGCACAATAGCACGATAGATAAAAGGTTACAGTACTCACAAAAGCCCAGATTTGCATGGCCACTGGTATGGCATACGCGTAAATCATTCTACGAATCAAACTGCGCTCGGAACTACAAATATATTTCATATTTTTTTAGAACAGATCACGCTCGCCTTGTAAGAGACAGCCATTGTAGAATAGAGGGAGCTGGCACCAACTGATAGGTAATGCAATTAACTAAAATAGGATAAATATTCGACGAACCTGCCATTGTGTGTGAATCTGCGTCATAAAAGCGACGGCGATGAAATCGGATGCCCATTTTGGTAGGAAAAAGACTAGAGGACCGTAGAATACATCAACCATAGTTCCCTCAACGAGCAAGGGCACCTGAAAATTTTAATTGAGTAAAATAAAGTCATAATTCAATTAATTACATCAATGGTTAAAACCGTGTAGAATGATGTGTAAAAAGCAAGGAAGGCTGAGACCAAACATGAATATCGATATGGCCGAGCTGCGTCTCCGATATTCGAGTGGAGTAAGAAAAAGATCAAACCGCTGTTTAGGAGCATTCCAATCACTCCTTCAATTAACGTATGAGACCACGGTCTCTTCATTTCGCACATTCCCTCACAGTGAGACTAGCACTCAAGTTGACCCGCTTACTAACATGTAAATTGGACCTACTATTCCATAAGCTGGCCGTAATTTCATATTAGAAGGCGGGTCAATTTGAGTGCTTGTTCTTACTATTAGTAGAATTTCGCTCAGTGTATCTACTGACCGGAAAGAGAGTGTGAAAAAAGAAGAGTTAGTGGTCTCAATTGGTCTCACCTTCTATCGGGATGATAATGAGTGCGATGGTCACCCAAACACTTGCCATCACTTCCAATCAACAATAATCAAAGTGTTACCAGACGGGACTTCGTCTAGTTTCTCTTCTCCTCAGTGTAATTACTAATTGCTCCTGCGGCTTCAGTTTTACGATTACACAGCAAAAATTATAAATCAACATTTGATCGCGGATATCTCAACAACAATTTGTATGACTATTAGAGACTTATTCAGATTGATATTCAACTAGGATAACAATGGGATAACAAGAAAGCATAGCACAGAAATATATATATATATATATATATATATATATATAAATGAACCGAAAAAATGAACATGCTACGCAATCCGAAGAATCGAAAGTAACTAACTGTAAATAAGGGATATTATAACTAGAAATCATCGGATATTTTCATAGTATGCGATTGTTTATAGATGCTTTTCTACACGTGTCTTTCTTTAATAATCGGGGTAGGGTTTGGCCTCGTGAGATAAATGACCGCTCTCATTTTCGAAACTCGTGAAATGCTATTTGATGAAAAATTATCGGTGATAATTTGTTTCAATATCGCGAAACTAATCGAGAAGATTCGAGAAATTCAGAATGTTTTAGATGAATTGAACGCGAAAAGGCGGAAATGCTTAGGATGAAGTGGAGTTTCGAGATCTCAATACCCATTGTTCTCGAAACTATCTATAACTTTATTAATAGTTTCGAGATTATCAGTTTCTTTCTCACGAGGCCAATTCTAATGCTGTCCAAATTTCATGGGTGGAATTCCACCCTTTGAGGGTGGGTGGAAAACTCGTGTAACTCAGCTCAAACTGAACGAAATCTCTCTCCAATCAAAAAGGAAAATGTTCCAAACGTGGCTTGCAATCCCTGTATCAAGTTGTAGCTTCACTAGGAAAAAAGTTATGAAAGGGTGCATAAAACTGTTTTGCACCTTGTTCCCCATGAAATTTGCGCGGCATAAATCGAAGTTTAAATGAGTCGTGTTGGATATATCATCAGAATCGACTTGTGCTCGAATTTCCAGTGACGATTCCACTCTTGAAAAGTAGTAATTTTCCTTTCATCTTATCACAATTGAAACCTGAGAAGTCGATAAGATCGAGGTCGTCTCACTTCGGATACTCCTCGATTTCATTATGAATCCGAACAGAAGAAGAGCCTGCAAATTATTTATTATTAAGAAAAAAACATAAAGAAAAAATATTTCGGTTATTCACAGTGCATGCGGGTGAGGACCAGAATGCGAAACTGATAACGAACGAAGTATTATCCAGAGCTTGCGAAAGGAATGCGCGATACTCATATGCTGATGATGCCTCGACCGGTCGTCGATGTTGTTGGCTGTATCCACGAGTGGCTGACGATGTAAGAGTGAGTGAGTCGAGGAATGGGAAATCCTTTCCGTAGCTGGAAAATGCGTGGAGTCGACCGCGAATTTTGATCATGGAATCCACGTTTATGGTGGATACTTTATTGATGTGGGAGACTCATTAATTTTGACCGGATTGTGACGATCTTCGAATGACAAGTGAATGTGGATTCATAATCGAATAAAGGTGCACAGAAGCTGTTAGCTGTTGGCTAACGAGCATCTGCTTAGATGAGCGTTTCTTTCGGCCCCGTTCTCGTGGCTGGAGGGCAACGTATCAATGTGAAAAAAACACGAGCCGATGTTCCGCTCAATTACCATTTCTGTCTTCTCGACTACCGTACGTACCATCTCCAGGATATTTTGGGACTGCCAGGAGCCTTCTTGATCTTGGAAATGGGAGTTTATCACGCGTGTCACGTAAGGATCGAATCAAATCAGGGGGTAGTTGGCACACATTCTGACCCCCTATTATTTTTACAGTTTTGGATAGCCCTTAGGGTATCTAAGAAGGTTTCGCAGTCTTTTGTCCCAGAACTCAATTTCCTCGAAGATAGACGACGTCAATCTTTCAGGGGGGCAAAAGTAGTGCCTCTTTGGACTCCTGTAGCTCCCTCCACAGTAACAACAGAGGAAAGTCACCAACAGAAGATCTGTGCGGAATCATCTGAAGATTAGCCCTGAATGATTGGGCCCAACTTATAATTAAAACTAATTAGTCAGGCTAATTAAAACGTCTCATTTCCACCAGAGTGTCGGGCCCAGGATAATCTCAACGCCAAAGTCTGGAGCTCGTTGAGACGAATCGAATGATATGCTTAACTGTGATCATAAGTATGTAACTGGCTCATTCATGGTCGAAAAACCCTTCGCAATAACGCTTCTTTTCTTGTGACCTCTCGAGGTGAGAGAGATAAGAGCAGCATCGTGTAGGTCAGGATATCACTGGCGTTCTCTCTCATCTCTTAGGCGTAGCTCAGCCGGTAAGGCGTTTGTCTCAGGTTTTGCATGTCGCAGGTTCAACTCCATTTTTCACAGATTTATTTTTGCAAGTTTTTGAATTTTTTCCAACCTATCTGAATTACATTAAAAACAAGATATTGTAATTGGGATAATACTACAGGCTAATCCGGAAGCAAATAGCGATTTTCGTAAACCGTTTTCTATATTTATAGTATAAATATTAGTAAATACCACATGACTATTAATTTAATAAGTGATTAAGATTTCTGAGTCTTATCTATTACTAGAAAGGTGTTATACACTAATTTCGAGACAGACATTGACCGGAAAGCGCGCGTACCTCTCGCGCTTTCTCACAAGATGCGAGGTCACAGGCAGAGAAGCCGCGCGCGGAGGGTTTTTCGACCATGAATGAGCCAGTTACATACTTATGATCACAGTTAAGCATATCATTCGATTCGTCTCAACGAGCTCCAGACTTTGGCATTGAGATTACCCTGGGCCCGACACTCTGGAGCAAATGAGAAGTTTTAATTAGCCTGGCTAATTAGTTCTTATTATAAGTTGGGCCCAATCACTCAGGGCTAATCTTCAGATGATCCCGCACAGATCTTCTGTTGGTGACTTTCCTCTGTTGTTACTGTGGAGGGAGCTACAGGGCTCCAAAGAGGCACTACTTTTGCCCCCCTGAAAGATTGACGTCGTCTATCTTCGAGGAAATTGAGTTCGGGGACAAAAGACTGCGAAACCTTCTTAGATACCCTAAGGGCTATCCAAAACTGTATCTAACTCATGTTCGACTTTTTTGGTGTGCCAGCGTTGATTCGATCATTACGTGACACGCGTGTTATTCCCTTCAACGTTAACCGTTTCGCATTTTTAAAGTTGCAGGGACTGCACGGCTTCTTCGATTGTCCTCCTATTCTTCACAATCTTCATTCTTCTCAACACGTTCGGATGGTGCGATCTCGACGGAGGAGAACCACATGAAATCGCAATCAATGGCTCGCTGGACCTCGATTTCCGTCCTCTTGTTTTACACATCCGATGCGTCGGTGGTGAGACGATGGAACCGTTTGTCCTTGGCCTCGGGGAGTATTTTGAGAATTTAATGGAAAATAGCCAAACGAATAGCACGTGCTCGCCTAATAGTGGACGTCCACTAGCTGAAAGACAAATGCTACTTGCCCGGCCATCATTGACTTCAACTCCGTCCAACTAGTCGGACCTCCAATCACTGTTCTCATTGATTGATTTTTTGAACCATCTGAGCTCTCATTCTCATTGTCAGTCCTGACTATAATCATCAGACATCAGATCAACAAAATACTTGTCGCTTATTCAGTCGTTGAAACACAAAAGAGACACAGAGTTAAATCGAATTCAAGTAGCTGATTCTGAAATACTTGAGCTACTTGAGTCAACATCATTCCTTCAGAAAAAAAGTATCCCGAATCCACTCCACACGCCATTCACTCGTATTTTCTCCTCACCCGCTTTTACATTTTCTACTTTACTCAACTTTATCAGCTGTTTTGAGTGTTAATTCAGCTGTGTTTCCATGTGAGATCTCCACATGAAAATTACGCGACAGTGTCTTGTTAGTTGCATGAACTGAGAGCTGTCGACGAAGTTTGCTTTCCATCTCCGTACTTAATGCCACAGCCGGGGATTACAATTGAGTAATGAGGAACGAAAGTGGCCGTTGTCCGACGTGACTTTGAAAGAGTCGCGGCCAATTCCTCACCACATGGATACAAACCACTTGCAAGAAGGGAGTGTTTGTGTTGCACCATGTGCAATTACCTCCTACTTTAACCCACTCCTGGCGCCTTTCTGGATGCTGGACTTGGCTGATACGCGATTCTCTCGTTTTTCACTGCTCTCACTGCCCTTTTTGTTGTTTTGTGTGTGGTCCTCGTCGTGCGTGAGTTGTTTCCCTCAATTCGATGGATGCGCGGAGTCGTCCATTCGAAGTGCCAATGATGGATGAGTGCATGACTCGAAAGAGAGAGACCACCCTTTTTCTCGCCGTTGGCGCATTTTCGTGTGTTTTTCATCATCTCGCCTTTCATTCCTCCAAAAACCCCGTCGGCAGCAAAAGAAGAATAGTGGAACACGCGAAAAAAATGTAGAAACGGAGCTTCGCTTGGGAAAATCGAGAAGTTTTGCTGATTTGTACTCGAGAAATTTACGTGTTCATTGTAATATTGGAAACCTACTAAAAATGTCTAGACTGCCTGAAATTGTTGCCGCGCTATTCGTAGATCTTCATATTTCAACGTATGCAATATTTCTCCGGATATTCGTTCTCCGAAATCTTCCTTCATTCTCACTCTCCTACTTTTTTTATTATCCGTTCCTCTCTGTTCCCAATCACATTTCTCTCTTCTAGTAGACCCCCTCGGGCGAATTTGTGTGAGGGAGAGTGGCGAGTATCTCTAATTGATCTTCTTCCTCCTCCTCTCCTTCAGGCAGCATCTACGAGTAATGGGAACCGGGGAGGGCCCGCCGCTCCAGATTTCCTCGTCCCACGCTACTCCGCCCTATATCTGTATTCTTTCCTCGTTCCACATGCGGGGCCAGTCAACCTTACAGAAAGGGCTTTGGAGTGAGAGAGCGAGTGAAATCGAGAGGGACTCTCTCACTTTTGCACACTGTCTCACCCTCACCCCCTGTGTTTGGAATCATGCGTCGTCCCTCGTCGAGAACGCGAAGGGAGGAGGAGGAGGGAGGGGCTTTCCCGCGCCCTTCCATCTGATATCGAAACCAGCGCAGTCCCACATGGCCCTCTCCTCCTATCGTGCAATCTCTCCCCTCTCTTGCACCGTGAGATAGGCGCCTCCATTTCCGCATGCCTCGAAGAAAGAAAGAAGAAAGTGGGAAAGATAAATCCAGACCCTCTCTCTCTCTCTCTCTCTCGAAGGATGAAGAAAGGCGAGAAAGAACTTTTCACCCGCCTATCCATTACTCTTCCTGCCAGATTCTTAGGTCCGATGCCCTCTCTTTCCATTTCCATTCTTTTCTTGCGAAGGAAGAACTCTAAAGCCGCGCTTATTCTGAAGGGGAATTGTGCACTCCTGAGAGGACGCTTCGATATTAGAAGAACGGGGACCACTCCAGTGAGTAATGAAGACTGGAGGGCGCTTCTTTTCTTTGTAGTAGAGTACACGCTAGTTGGACGCATCGTCACTATGCTGCAAAGTGCGATATGCAAGACGAAAAAACTCTCTACCTTTCGCACACCGGTCGATGGATCAGAGTTTGCGAAATATAGAGTTTCGACTCACGACACGCAGCGAACGCATTAGAACGGCTGCTGCTCGTCCGCTGTTGCGATGTTCAATACCTTGTGGTCACCCTGCCTTCTCCCATTCCACATCAGCCTGCAATCCCCATTCTTGTTTCCTATTCAGCTATTTTCGTTTATACACGTTAAATACGACGAACAGGAAAGGTTGGCGCATTCTACATCATTCTTCCGTTCATTGTTCCATCTGTTCATTCATGAATGCCTGCAGCGAACTGCTCTTGTATGAATCATCGCAGGTTCGAAACGCGCAATTCGTCACTCGCGGCTTTTCTTCCCTCCATCTACGTTTCACTCCCTCATTCTCAGTATTCTTCCACGGACGCAAAGAACGACATCATCATGCCTGCCAGAGTGAGTTACTGTTTAACAAATATAATTGATAATACTTAATACTTAACAATACTTAATACTGTATTCTCCATCGGAAAAGGAATGCCAGTTCGGCGTTCGTATTCATGCATTTCGAGCTGGAAGTCGGTAATGGGTTTAGAGAATAAGGTTTAGAGAAAGAAGAGAATGCCAGAGGGTGCGCAAAACACCGAATCGGCATTCCTAATGTGTTCATACGCTTCGAAAAACCATCGATTCAATGAAGTCATCCGTCTCTAGACCACCACTCACGGTTATAATTCTGGTATATGACGAAATAAAGAATGACCGATTAGGAAGCTCGATCGCTATGCATCATTGCATTCTGGGCTAAGCCATGCAAGCCGTATAACCTGAAAAACAGTCCCGGGCTGTGAGTTGGAATGCCTACTCAGAGCGGGAATTCTCGTCCTTCCTGTTCTCTGGAGATGATGTCTCCTGCTGATGCCAAATCGAAAGATAATCTATCGTAATATCCGCTTTCTCGATTTTAGACGTTTCCTGATCATGAGACAATTTATCCAGAGTTGGGTCAGAGACTCCCCTCTCTGAATACTTTCCATTCGATAGTGTGTGTGCAGTATCTGGTAAGCGCACAAAGCTTCTCAGAAGCCAACAAAAAGCACCGAACAACTCGTTACTCTGTTCTTCCCGACTCTCTCTCGACGCCTTCTTCTAGTATTATGTTCGCTTGTTCGCGCCATTCTCGAATGCATGAGTGATGGGATGTCTCCACTGTGAAGATACGAGTTACTTTCCTCGCCCTGTTCCCATATATACCGAGGGAAGAATGAGAAGGGAAGGGGCTATATAAATGCAGATGAGGCAGAGTCGCTTTCTATCTTCTCGACTATCATCATAGACCTACAGTATCCTTTCTCTTTCCGTTCCATCTCTTTCCCGGCTCTTGAGTCGTCACTCTCCCACGGAAATTGTCACTCTTGCCCACCCACTTGAAAGGTGTCAAACGGCGCGCATCCAATAAAGTCAAGAAGGAGAGAGGAGAGCGACGAAAGATGGTCCAGTATATGCTTCTCCGCGCGTAGGAGTTCGCCCGCTCCAGCTACGCGCATGATTTCGTGTTAAAAAAATCATTATATCTGATTTGACTTCCTCATAATATCACGTGAACTCTAAGTTGCTACCAAATTGTGAGCGCTTGCTGTCCTTATCCAGTGACGCCCAATTCGAAATTGATCGAATCAGGACAACAATCTTCCACTGATTCGTCAGTGTCACTAGATGGTTATCTCCTCACCCAAACTCTTCAATTCCCCAGAGGGGAAAGAAGTGAGTCGCGATAACAAGCGAGACGCAGATAATAGAGGAATCGCTCTCATGATATTTATTGCAATTGTGTGTCTTTTTGCTCGGAATTTCGGGAGGATTCGGGGGGAAAGGGAAGTGAGTGGAAGGGAGACTATGGAGGGTCGCGAGGGGCAACAGAAGAGCAGGCATCTCACTGTGAGTTAGAAGACAATCGGATAAGCTCTCAGTCGACGCTATTGCATTGTCCTCTTAAATTTTTCCATTCATTAGAAGTACCGTGCTTCTTCGAAAAAAAAGAAAAATGTTTTCGAGTCAAAATCCTCTTCGAATTTTCGTATCAGCTGAACTAATGTCAATACGTATCAGATCTTTAGGCACCACATTTTGCCACATTTCCCCCGCATTTGCTATTTGTAGCTGCTCTAAGGGGCGAAATGTATTTCACCCGGCGCGTACAAATTCGAATTTTCCATTTTCTACCATAAGACAGGTATCACGAGAGATTGCATGAGGCCGAGAACAACTTATAAAAAAGTATTTTTGATTTCGATCAAACTTATCCTGGTCCCAGGTCGCAGAACCGGATTTTAGGAATTTCCCGGTTCTGAAGCCGGAATCGATGTAACTTTCTTCAAAATGTAGATACAATACCGTTCAAGAGCTCCAAAAGTTCGGAAAAATATGCTGAACATTTTTTCTGTTTGCTTAATTATTCCAAAGAGTGAACTGAAAATGGTAAAATTGAAAAACCCAAAATTAATATCAAAATTAAATTCTGCCTTTTTCAGCTTTGAGGATGCGCAGAATTTGAAAGCGGAATATTAAAGAGCAAGTCAATATTAGTCATATAAAAATATAAAGTTGATAAGAAAGGTGCATTCACAGACCCGAAAAATTGCGTTGAATCTCGTAATACTGCGATTTTTCAGAACAAATATTTCTAAAATCTCGAGTGTCGATACCAAACTCATTGAAATGGACTGTAAATTGGTGAAAACAATGAAATAATGTATCCCGAAAAGTTTTAGCATCATTTCATAAGATATGCGAAAACTTATAAAAAATCGATATTTTCGTTGAAGAAAAATTAATATTTGAAAAAAACTTGTAATAAATTGTTCAGAAACCGATTGTAACAGTCAAATAGATGTCTCCGATATAGAATGACCTTTTTCAGAAGGAATACTTACTTCTACTCTTACAAATCCTCTTTCGTGATGTATTCTCATGCAGTTGATAAATTTTTTGTCAATTTTATTCCTAAAACACAGGAGGGGACATTTTTAATTTTAAAAAATCAATATACTTTTCCTGAATCATTTAAGCTTCTTTATAAAATTATGCCACTAATATTATGAGATTTATTAATAATATTAATTTTTCTTCAACGAAAATATCGATTTTTCATAAGTTTTCGCATATCTTATGAAATGATGCTAAAACTTTTCGGGATACATTATTTCATTGTTTTC
The DNA here is from genome assembly GCA_036245785.1 of Pristionchus fissidentatus. NCBI lineage: Eukaryota > Metazoa > Nematoda > Chromadorea > Rhabditida > Neodiplogasteridae > Pristionchus > Pristionchus fissidentatus. Next base: position 16,664,633 of record BTSY01000004.1, read on the forward strand.
ACCAATTTACAGTCCATTTCAATGAGTTTGGTATCGACACTCGAGATTTTAGAAATATTTGTTCTGAAAAATCGCAGTATTACGAGATTCAACGCGATTTTTCGGGTCTGTGAACGCACCTTTCTTATCAATTTTACATTTTTATATGACTAATATTGACTTGCTCTTTAATATTCCGCTTTCAAATTCTGCGCATCCTCAAAGCTAAAAAAGGCAGAATTTAATTTTGATATTAATTTTGGGTTTTTCAATTTTACCTTTTTCAGTTCACTCTTTGGAATAATTATGCAAACAGAAAAAATGTTCAGCATATTTTTCCGAACATTTTGAGCTCTTGAACGGTATTGTATCTACATTTTGAAGAAAGTTACGTCGATTCCAGTTTCAGAACCGGGAAATTCCTAAAATGCGGTTCTGCGACCTGGGACCAGGATTGTTGGAATTCTCGTCCCCAGAGTACTTCTACATAAAAGTTTGATCGAAATCAAAACTATTTTTTTGAAAGTTGTTCCCCGAAGGGTGTGTTTTCATGCAATCTCTCGTGATACCTGTCATAAGTAACACCTTCACCTGCCTATAACTCTAACTACTCGTGTCGCTGTTTCTCACCTCCCTCTCTGTGTGTCGACTCGTTCACTTTTCTGAATGGTCGCGGATGAATTATTGAGAGCTTCCCCATCTCCTTTGTCATCTTTCTCACACGGACGCTCTCGTCGAAATCTCACTTCGGACCACCGCTTCCGACATGCAAAATCTTCTTTTCTTTTCCGACCTTATCGCGCTAAATTTTGATGTCCTTTGCATATTACGCTAACTATTTCATGAAAAGTGAGAAGCCGCATCGATAAACGTAGGAAATTATGACACTTCCTGAGATTGTGTGGTAGGATGTTTCGGTCCTTGTGTTCGTAGACACCCAACCTCATGCTGATCTTTCCATGCCTATTATGCGGTCTTCCATGGATGAGCCAATTATCATATAAAGAGATGCCCTATGATGCCATTCCATATTATCTCTTTCCTGCGCTTCTTCCTCTATCAATATGTTATTTTTCACCTTTTGCGAGTTTCGCCACATCTCATAAGGAAGTGTCACCTCACTCTAGAGCATTCTGTGTATTTTCAGTTCGGGGGAAATTTTATCGTATTTCTTTTGCCTGTCGTAACATAGGCACCGGCGACCGGAATCACGCTACTTTATCCTGTTATCCGCTCACTGACTTCTGTTTTCACCTATTTCTGTAACTGCTTTGGCTCTTGCGTTCGCTAGAGGCGAGATTTTGATTCGAGTGGAATATTGTTAGTACAGTCTCACGAGTCGCCGGTGGTCGCCAGTGGTTGAATGTGAGAATCATCTAACCAAGCCGTCTGGTACTCAAATATTCCACATAATAGCATGTGGAACGGCCGGATATCACGTCTCTCTCGTTGCCGCTGCTTTTACGCGTTCGACAAATCGTCTTACATGCGGGGAATGAACAGCTAATTCCCGGTCCCGGTCGCATTCTCATTCCCCGTTTCTCTGCTATTCCTCTCAATGGCAGCATTCGCTAATGCATCTAGACGCGTCCTCACAATTCACTAACCGAGTCGCCTTCTCATTCCAGACACAAAAACAGACATCGAGACCACCCCAAAAAAGCGGCGCGCCATCAAACCCAATTTGAACTTCTATTCTTGCCGTTTCTCATTTCCCGCGTTTTTTTTGGCTGTTTTCTGTAATGGATGAAAAATTCGACTTTGCCGCAGCTCACATTCAATCCTTGCTGAGAATCTTGGCTGTTTATCTCCCATCTTTGGTTGTTTGCGTATTCTTTGCACCCGGGGGGGGGGGGGGGCGTCACAGTGCTGAAAGCGTCCCTTAAAAGTAGAGTCTCTCTCTCTCATTCTCTCTCTCCCTCTGGAACAACTGGGGAGATGAGGAAAGAGTAGGGTAAAAGAGTGGGGGCGGATTGCGAATCGGGTGCGTGTGGGAGAAAAATGACCATGAGTTGCGCGGCGCAAACTGCATCCATTGCGCCTTTCCCGCATCACATCATACCCCCTTTTTCCAGATTCATGACATACTCCTGAAACATCTTGTCGATACTTCTTACCGATTACATTTTTTTTTTCGATTTATTTTTTTATATTTAAAAATTAACTTTGCATATCGAGCTTGCCTATTGGAACTGCCATTTTGGAACCCGAAAATGTAAAATGTTTCTGAATGTTCTGAAACGTATCCCAAACATATCCTAAAAACATGTTGAGGGGTTCCTATACGGCAGTTCCAAAGTGTCTCATCACCGAGCATCGTATGCAAATTAAACTCTGTTCTTACAATATTTTGTGCAGAGTTTGGACGCGATGCTGCTCAAGGAAATGAGCAAGGACGAACTCCTTCGGGAGATTGCATTCAGAGATGAAGTTATCGACCAGCTGAAGAAGGAAATCGACAAGTGCCGGTAATATTTATTTATATCACTAATTAACTAATTGAATATTAAAAAAAATTTAATGTGAATTAATTAGTGGGTCACCCTTGCATAATTCTACTATGCAAATGAGGCAAGCATCTGAGAAGACGCGTGAATTGCTCGCAATGAATATTCGGCATTTTGCATCCCATGGGAGCCAATCACAAGTTCTACGCAATTCAGGACGCAAGGAGCAACAAAATCGAGGAAGATCGCGATCTCAGCAGAATCTGAACTGTCGACGGACCAGCGGACGTATGCAAAGAGCCAGCAGTCAGTTTTTTTCATCTATTTTCGTTAAATATTTATTTTATTGTCGAAAATACCAACTAAAATGAGTGAATTTGAACATGTTTGTGTATGTAGAGTCAAAAATGAGTCGGGCAAAGCTGGCACTTACCATTAAGGCAGCGATAGTCATGCACAAAAATGTACTGTAATTGTAATTGTAATTTACAAAAATCTGTAATGAAGGGCATTCGACCTCATCGATGAATCTCTGATGTCGAATGACTTCATGCGACATCTCGACGTTGTCCAGAGGGAAAGAGTCGCTGCAGCCATGTACCCATTAGAGGCACGAGCTGGATCTGTTCTCATCAGGTACGGTATCGCAGGTGTTCCATCGACAACTGATGAATTAACTGAAAAGGTGGAAAAGCACACGGAAAAGAGGATCTGTGCGCCAGAGTTCCCCAGCCAGCCGCATTTTTCTGAGTGTTTTCACACGGTGTCCTACTTGTCTATGTACACTTCCTTCTCTAGAAAGGAGCGTGTGGAAGAAATGCTTATGTCGCACGAATATTGCCCCTAAGGGCGGAAGTTCAATAGGTTCATCGGACCAATGGATGATTTATTAGTAAAAAAACGATTGAAAAGACCCTTGCTAATGAAACAAGTCCCCAATAAGAATGTTTGAAGCTGTTGCACAAATTTATCTCAATGTCATCACTTTTCATCAATATTATAAGGCAACTTCTGATAAAAAATCGAAAAATATTTTTTTCGTGGACGTTAAAAGATTTTAAAAATTGCAGGCAAGGCGACACGGGGAATCTCATGTACGTCATCGAAGGTACGGTAATTAGAATTTCACTATTGATCCATAAATAATTCTTGAGATGGAACAGTGCACGTCTATGTGGACGGCGAGATGATTCGAATAATGGAGCGAGGTACGGTAGGAGAGTGGTGGGACGATCGAGAACTAACTTTTTAGGCGCTCTCTTCGGCGAACTGGCGATTCTTCATCACTGCGAGCGCACGGCTACGGTAAAAGGTAAATCTATTCATACGGAACTACGGTAGCTGGTCAAGAACTGTGGTGAAAACAAGCCGTTTTGTCCTGCTTTCAATAGGTAGTCATGGGCTAATTGAGGAACTGGAAAACATACACTAATAGAGCATACGATAACTTCCTCCTAGAAGATCATAAATAATTAATAGTCGTTGCTGTAGGAAATGCAAAACCACTTAATTATTTCCAAAATATCGTGTTACAACAGTTTAAAAGTATTTTGCAGCGGACACAAACTGCACTGTGTGGGTGATCGAGAGGGCGGTATTCCACTCGATTATGGTACAATCGGCTCAGGAACAACGGGAATTACACAGAAGAGCACTGAGACGGTGAGAACATGATTCCAAATCAACAGAAAGGAGTCAGGGCGAGAGAGTGTGCACAATTGATATCGTCTCTCTCAATTTACACGCTCTCTCACTCGAAATCCCTGGGGAAACCCACCTGTGGAATGGTGTGTAAGACAAAATTTTGTTAAATTTTTTTTGGTAAATAAACAATTTCCTCGCCGCATCGCTCTTGCAATTTTAACTTATGCAGACAGTTATGCTGCCCCCTCATTCCTCATTTTGAGGGGGTTGGCCAATTTGTGGTGACAAAACCTGATAGTAATCGAAAAAAAATGAGGGGTTGATTGGGGCGTCTACTGTTTTTCGACTATGATTTGTGTACTGTGGCCGCAAATTGACCCCTGACAGTGAGGGATGATAGGCTAAGAAGGCAACATTGAAGAAAATGAAAATATCATGCAAATGCCCCATGATCTTTGTTCACGTGCGTGCAGTGCGTACTCCTTCTTCTCTTGTTGTCTGCGGTCGTTCAAAATGTGCAAGGAAGGAATGTTATGAACTCGTCAAATGCGTGCGAAAACAAACTATTTGCAAAGGAAAACGGGCTTTCGAAATGTAGTCTAGCCAAGCTGCAAAAACCCCTTAAATTCTCCAAATCCGTAAAATTGAGCAGTCGAGTCGACTCGAGTGGCCTCTTTGTTTCTCTCGTCCATGGCCGATTCTCGTCTTCTCTCTTATTTTGTATTATTTTACCGCGTTTTTTCGTCACTCGGATAATATAATATAATATTATATAATCCCTCATGATCCTTGATAGATTTCCTTCCTTCTCCACTAATTTCTGCTAGATTGCTCTTCTGGTTAAAAAGTTACAGCATTAGGAAAATAGTAGCCCCATATATTCAGGTGCTACAGTATCTTTGTTGCAGTTCGCATCGTTTCTCCACACTTCCAGAGGACGCTCTCATGCGTCTCGCCGATCTGAGCGTCGACTTTCGATATGAAAATGAGGGAGACGAAATTCAAGTTGAACCCAACTTCATATATGTAGTCGTCAATGGAGTCGTGAGTAGTTTACTCTTTTATTTATGCAAATTGCAAGAAACAGCGCATCAAAATATGAAAAAAAAGATGAATTGTTGTTGGGAAATGGTGGCAAACCCCCCATATTTCTGGCATGCTTCTTGCTTCCCTCTATTTTTTTCACAGATCTTGCGCCGTTTTGCCACATTCAAGAATCTAGCTTCCGACAAATAGATACTCCCACGTCATTGTTCTCATTCGTGAGACTTGAATAGGCCGTTCTTCTTGCATCACCATCCTCACTCGAGATACTGTATACACACTGTGTACATCATGCAATTGTTTTCTGTCTCTCGCATCTTTGCTATGTACTAGCACAAAGCTATAACCGGGTCCCGGTAGAGTCGGTCGATTTCATAACTGGCAACCAGGTAAACACTTTTGTAAAACGCGCAACTTCCGCTTCTCAATTCCACGTGGATTTGTATTACCAACGCGAAGCTGTTTTTAGACTTCACTTGATTAACTGCTGCATTCCGCAAGACCCATAGTGCGACCAGGATCAGCTCTCGTTTTCACAAAGTCGGATAGAGCAACGACGAATTCGCATGATCCTTTCGCTGTGCTCTTTGGTTGTTCGGGAATTTGAGCACGCAAGCTTCACATGAATTTACAGAGTGAGAAAGCGCGCAAAAATGAGAGACTTCTTCTCGATTTAACATGCTCTCTCACTCTAAACTCCTTTCTGAAAGATTGACCAGCCTGTAGAATAATGTGATTAGCTAGCGCCCTCCCCACAGAATAGTACCTGCCCCCCCCCCTTTTCCACCCGGTGCCTTGGCCCCCGAAATGCGCTCGACACTTTTCAATTGACCCCAGTGATGCACCCGACGTTATCTTCGAGTGGGCTGACTATCTGCCGTCACACGACTCTTTCGCGTCTGATCCTCTCGTATTCGCACAGTCTCTCACTCTATTCGTCGTCTGCACTCTCTCGATTCCCATTGTCTCTTGTCGTCGAGTACTTTAGTCTTCGATGATCGGTGCGAACTGATAGGCAATTCGACTGAGCGGCGCCAGTGAGCAGACAAGGTGGAGAATGGGATTGAGATGACAATCGATGGAAGAGAGTCTGAGAGAGGGCTCTAGAAATCTCAATGGCCCGTAGATACAACTAACAATGACATATAAAATCTATGTTTAGTCTGAGGGCTATATTTAGTCTCATGTTTATAACACCGGGAGATTTTAGAGAGTACGTGTAGGAACTAGAAATTCAAGTTTGGAAATGTTTCGAATCCTTCAAAATCGACTTCAGAAAGGATCGAACTCCTCTTTTCAACGCAGCTTGTGCGCGCGATTCCAATTCCACAAGCTGCGCGCCCGATTCTGCAATACGCGCGCCTCTTCCGTTCGAGACCTTTCAAGAGAACGCAGCCCGATTGCCGTAGGATGTATCACAGTACGCGAAGAATCCTACACCAATTGCGCGCACGCTGCGCTGAAAAACCGGAGAATCCCCTAAACTTTCCACGACCGCATTTGAGTTGTGGAACCTGGATGTCAACATGGCGTTCAAATGACAGAACCATGTGAATTGGTCACAACATAGTGAAGGTAAATATGATCATAACTTCGTTCTTGCGAAATTCGATCACGCTCTATACTTTCCGTATAGCACGTGATTATGCTGCTTAACGGGTTATCATCATTTTGAAGAATAAGCCAAACCACCTTCCCCTCCCTTCTCCCCCCTTATCAGTTATGTACCCAATCAAACCGTACTCTGTTCTTTAGAACTACGAAATGACTTCGCTCCTCGAAATAACGCCGAAGCAGCAAAAGTGAACAGCTGGTCACAGAGAGAGAGAGAGAGAAAGAGAGAGAGAGAGAGAGAAGTGAGGGAGGAAGTGGACTTTGAAATGTGTGGAGCATCGTAACCATTGCTCTCTAAAGTGCAGCTCATCTTTCTCCTGCTCTTTACGGGTACGTTTAGTGTCTTTCTTCTCAGAGGACATTGGGAGAACATTTCGCAGATCTTTTCTCTCTCATTTCTCCGGTTGCCATCAGCTGCTTGACCGACGTTCTTTCACTTTCCCCCAGACTCTTTCACGGCCATTTCATAGGCCGGCCATACCTACAGAAAGTTGTTTGGAGTGAGACTGCGTGTCAAATCGGGGGGAAATTCATATGTGCACACTCCCGTACCTGAAGCCCTTTCTGTAGATTTGGGATCATGTGCGGCGCTCTGGCTATTCTATGTAAATTGAGGCAGATAGTCAGAGAGTGCGAGTATCTGGGCGCTGGTCTGACTCCGAACCAAATGTTGCCCAGAATACAGTGATCTTTGAGAGCCCCACTATGTCTTCTCCTCCCCACGTGCGCTGTAGGCAGTAGCTGTAAACAATCGCCGTTTCGACATACTTTCTTCTTCTTTTCTTCCTTGCAGCAAGCACGCCCACTCTAGCTATAGATGTCCCCGCGAGTTTTTTTAAAAGATTTTCTGAAACTCTCTTCATTTTACACACTCTCTCGTTGGCTGACAGAGTGTGGCAATTGAAGAGCAGTCGAAAACTCTTCTATGCGCATAATTCCACATGGCGGTTAGCTCTACAGAACGGGTCTGGGGTGAGAGAGCGTGAAACAAATGAGAGGGACTCTCTCACTTTGGCACGTTCTCTCACCCTGACCCCTATCTGTCCGTTTGGAATAATGTAAATTGCTGCAGGTGATTGCGGAGCGCAATCGCGAAGTCATTCGCTACCATCAAGCGGACGACTTCGAAGTTGCGATCAACGAGAACGGGTATTGGTAAGTTCGTTGCGTTCTTACTGTAGTGTACAATGTAAGACCATAAGACCAGAGTCTCTTCATGTAGCACACTCTCTTGTCTATTGACCGGTCTAGACATAGTACGAAATGAAGAGTTCTTGGTCTCACATTTCACAGGTTACCGTTTGTTGCGTCTTTCTCTTCTTTCCTTTTCTTTTTTCGTTGAAACGCCGCGTGGTTCGACGATGTTGCGCGCAGCCTTCGAAAAAGTAACGGCAAGATTAAGTTAGAGAAAGAGGGCATCATTGAGAGAGTGAGCGAAACGAGAGGATCAGACAACGAAAGACGTTCTTGGCATTGTACCAATTTGATGTTGTGTAGCGCTAAAACCGAGAGTGGAGATTTCATTGAAAGTCGGGGCGGCGAAAAATGCTGCAAACGTGGGGAACGCCTTGCACCAGTTCACTCTCATGCTAGTAATGTTCATCTCTAACTGGTTCGACGATTTCGCCCAGCAATTCCACGATTCTGAGGAAAGGTTCGGGAAAGAGGTTTTGAAGTCTATAATCACCGAGTTTTTACGCCATTTGTTCATTGTTCTTTCAGATTTCCAGTGATGGCATGGTGATAAGATGGGACTAGAAAAGGAGAAGAAATGATAAGAGGGGAAAAGAAATGAGAGAGAGAGCGCGACATCGATTCCACGTTACTATCCGGCGTTCACTCTGTACTCATCCAGTACTTGATCAATTCTACTGTGTATTGGCCGAAGAGTCTCAATCATTCGATTTTTGGGTGCACGCGTATCCAAATCGAATCCACCCTAGTCGTTACTGTAACCCTTACCCTTTACAATATACATCATTCCACAAATCGGCCAAAGATTTGGAGTGAAAGAACGTTAAATAAAGAGAGACTTTCTTTCATGTATTCCCCCGTCCTGGCCCCTTTCTGGATTCATGTGGGCAGTATTTTAATTATTTCTTCATTTTGAGGTCGCGTCAGAACGATCGCTTCCAAGTGGACGATTCGCCCCTCGAACTGCTGGTAATGCACGTCGATCAGGTAATTAATTAGTATTTTAATATCGTAATTAACTAATTAATTAAGTTAATTAATTAACTGCAGGTCTGCCGCGCTCTTGATGTGCTCGAGTACGATGACGAGCCCGCCGCGAGACGCATGAGGTACAGTATTCGGGAGGGGTACTGTATTTCAGTAATCGAAGGTTACGGTACTTTGCAATTGGTATGATCATGTGCTTATCCTCAGTGCACTAATCGTAGAGGCCAGTAAAAGTAATGATATCATTAGAGCTATCGTGCACTCTGAATTTTCTTGTAAGATGAACGTATCAAATGAAAGAGGAAGTATCGTAAAGTGCGTGCACTGCTTACCGTACTCACCCTTGTGACCAATGCACCGACTAATCGATCGTTTTCCCGCTTGAGAAAGAGATCAAAAAGTGTGCCGCCGCTGTTCGATTTCACATGACGAGCACGTGCCGACCACGATACTTCCGAATTTCTCCCTCAGGCGATCTCTCCATTTCACACACTCTCTCCCTCCCTTCTAACTACTCTGCACCCTCTCATAAACTCCCAATGTCTCGTCTCGTGCCTGTGATAGTTCAACTCTTCCACTCTCACGCGCTTTGTCTCTCGGGTGAGGCTCTAGTGTTTCGTCCCCTTAGTGTTTACACGAGAGGGAGAGAAAGAAGAGTCAGCGCGGGTTAACTGGCGCACCCAGAAAACAACGAGACGATACTTAGTGAGGCGAGCGAATTTTGGTCGCTCTCCGAGCGTAATTTAAACCCTCCCGGAATGACCCAAAGTTCGACTAGTATCAGCTCTCATTTTCGCACAGCAAAATAGAGCCACGACAAATTCACATGAACCTTCTCAAGAATTTTTCGTTCCTAGTAATGTTCCGATTATTCCCCGGGAACACTTGGAACATCACCAGAAACAATCGAAACATAACAAGGAACAATAGAAACGCCAGGAACATTACCAGGGACAATGTTTTTGTTGCGTTTTGTAGTGTTCTTTGGCCGTTCGGGGGAATTTGAGCCCGTCTAAGATTCAAAGTTCGTGCAGTGTGAGCTCTAAATCACATGACTTCCTTCCACCCTCTCTTCCTCTTCTTCCTCTTCTTCTCGTCTCAATAAATTCCACTGCAAGTGTGACAACTGTCTAGCTAGTTAGCACTGAATCTTCTGCGGCATCAGCTGTTTTCTCTCCCAATCAAACTCACACTATTCCAAACCAACAGATCAGGACCAGAGCGAGATAGTGTGCAAAGGTGAGAGAGTGCCTCTCAATTTCACACACTCTCTCGCAGCAATCCACTTTCTGTACGGTTGACCAGCATGTGGATTGATATGCATTGTGCTATTTTGATCTTGCTCTCCTGATGATTTGATCTCCTTCTTCGATTGATGATCTGGTCGATGACTAGTACCCCCAACGAGTTCCCATCTGTTATCCTCAGACTGTTGTCGTCATTAGACTCAGTGCCCTGCATCCTTTGGTCGCACTCCACGAGTCCAAACGACCATGAACGCGCGAACGAAAACACACACACGGGCACAGCCCCGTGGGTACGGAAAGTGGCAGGGGCTGGTTCCTATTCCACGCTCGGGTCGAGATGGGTACAGGTACATCTTTGATCCCTTAAGTTGTTGTTTGGGTGTTCAACGGCTGACGTTGTGTTCAGTGATCAAATTCACTGACGGCAACCCGGAACTTTGAACGTTCGTCCGCGTCAGAGAGAGAGAGAGAGAAGGAGGAAGGGGCCACGGCCGACTAACAATCCAAGTGATCGTAACTCGAAGACGGCCAATCATCAGCTGTGTTATGACCGCCTCTGCACATCTTTCAAGATCGCAATTAGTTGGGCGAAAAACCAGTTTTCCTCCCCCTCTTTCCTTATCATTTTACGTCTTCTCATTGACAAATTCGCCGCGTTGAGATAATTAAAAACATTCACGTGCGCTCGATTGCGGAAAAACATTTTGATCCCGTCTTATCAACGTTCAGAATTGATCACGAGCGTCGACTGATACACAAATACTATTCATATTTGTATTGATGCCGTCCGTCTCGACTTACGCAAAGGATCACGATAATTATACCCGGCCGTCGTTGTGTTGTCGCTGTAGTGTAAAGTGCTGATGACGATGAAATCAAACAATCATTCCACTACACATTTAGACTTTAGTCATCGATAGAAAACAATCGTCTTCGGAAGCGGCGAAGTCGCCGAAACAATGCGGGAATTGTGAGATCAAACGATGAAGAATCGACGCCTCAGGCGGTGCCAGAAAGACCGTTTGGTATCTTAATGTTAGTCGGTATCAGTCTCTCTCAGCTGAAGAGATCAAACACTCAACGAAGATGTTTCTGCCCCGTGGCAAAACCGAGTGATTGTGACTTTGATTGCAAATGAGCAATAAAGAGCACTCACGAGGAGCACGGAGAAACTGGCTAGAGAGGAGAAAGAGAGAGAGAGAGAGAAATGAGCTAATTGCACCCCGACAATAGGCGATACCACGAGGTCAATTTGACCGAAACTGTTAGCGCGCGCTGATTAAACTCTTTGTACACTCGAGTGATGATGGCAATGATAGCGCATTGCGCACGCAACTTTCTGCAGTCTTATCTTACTTATTTCGAGTCACAACTGACAATGAGACCTTCAAGAACTCCATCGATGAGTACTGGCCTCAATGAAATGTAATACCACAAAGTATAAAATCCATTGTTCGAAAAATTAGACCATTTTCATTTTTTTTTTTAGACCATTGTTCGAAAAATTACATATTGGCCTTTCCCAAAAGTTCTTTCACTTTTGCGATAGAACCTAATGAAATGACGGAGCTTTGATCTACATGATTCCCCTCTGCTATTTCGACCTCCCACTGTCCATCTTCGCCACACCACTCACCCTACAACACACAATCTGTGTGTTTCTCTCTATTTATCTCCGGCCTCAATCAAGCCTCCTCTTCCTCTAGGAGAGAGAGAGAGAGAGATCAAACGCGCATTGCATGCTGGGTGGCGAGCGGTCATTCGGAGATCAAACCATCAACATTATGCCTCCCCTCCCCCCGGCGCCACTCCCCCTCCCCCTCCCTCTCCTCGGAGGGGGCGGAGTCAGGGGCGAGAGTCTATCAACGCACGCTCTGAATTAGTGTCAGTTCACACCTGTCTCGTCACGCTGAGTGGTAGTCGAATCCTGACGACTACACACCTCTTCCCCTCTTGGATTTCAAGCTGAAACCTCGATTAGACCGCGATGCAGATCAAGAACCTTTCATCTACAACCACCTCTAGTAGTGGGGGATCCGTCGCCTGCTACAAACCTCCCCCAACCACTGGAACTTCTGCTAATGCTGCAGCTGCTGCCGCGCTGATTGAAGCAGTCGAAGACCTGGCCATCGCCCCCAAACGGTAAGCTACAGTACTCCCAACAGTTTCCGGTCCCAACCGGATTTCGCCGCGCTACAGTACCCCGCAGGGTGATAAAAAGGGCAGGTGTTTGCACAAGGGCGTTTAACGATTTGAAGAGCGCATTTCCGCGCTGGTTTAGAACGCGTTTGAGAACGGCGATTGTTCACGTGCACTCCACATGATTCGCTTGTTCCTCTCTTCATTGCTCCCGTCTCTCAGTCTGGCTTATTGTTTGTCCTCTCTCTCTCTATCCTTTTGATAAGCGCTCTGCCCCCTGCCGCGCTTACTCATGAACAAACTGTCATATTGACCTTGCGTTGATCACCACTACAGTACTTTTTTGCGGAGGATGGCAATCATGTGATCGCGAACTAATCGAATCAAATTGTCGTTGCAATGGCTGATACTGTCGTTGATTAGTATGTCTTTGCCCTATCACGTGGTTGGTCGTTCTCTGCATTGCATCACACTCCCTCTTCTCTAATTATCTCTTTCTCTATCCACTCTCTCATTTCTCCACACTCTCTCGTCAGCTGTCAGAGTGGAGGATGAGCGGACTTTGTGTGTGTGTCTGAACCAGCTGCCGTCGCACTTTGTCTTCTTTTTCTTCACCTCATTGAAAGTGCGCGATTCTAGTTAGGAACAGCACGAAACCAGTCCATTTTGTGTGTGCCAAACTCCTATTTAATGGTTTCTGCTCATCTTTTCTGATATTCGTGAGTCAAGCAAGCGATTCACCATGAAATGACTCAAATACGATGCAAATGAAGAATTCGCTGTCTTTTTCAGACCCGAGAATGGCGTCGAGAATGTGGCGTTGTGCAATTTGGACCGAATCGGACTCATCGGCGTGGGCGGATTCGGCAAAGTCGAGCTCGTCAAGCACATCGATCGAGTTTACGCACTCAAGGTACGGTAGCCGATCACTAACTGGCAGGAAGAATACGGTAGTCCGATCGATGACTGAAGATTACGGTAATATCTTTACAGGTGCTCACCAAGGCGCACATCACCGCCACCAAACAGGAGAAACACATCAACAATGAACGAGAGATCTTGATGAACGCCGATTGCGATTTCATCGTGAAGTGAGTTTTTTCACCCCCTTTTATCTTATGATACGGTAGACCACGTGGCTCATATGTGTGCAAGATTGCGTGGGGGTCGTAAAGATAAGAGTACGGGGGCCGATGTCCAACTTGCTTACGCAGAAAACCGGGAATGATAGGGGGCGAAGGGGCGCGGGTATCGATCGATGAGTGAATGATAACGCCACCATATCCTTATTGAGACAACAATACCGTACCTTCCAGATTGTACCGTACCTTCCGCGACTCGGAGCGTCTCTACATGCTCATGGAGCCGTGTCTGGGCGGCGAGTTGTGGAGTCTATTGAAACAACAGTGAGTTACTGTAATCGTTACATCATTACTCACTAATTTGTTTTTAACGACCATAAATCTAATTAAAACCAACCAAAAACATCTAGACATACGTGACCAAAGGCGAAGTAAAATAAATAGACAGAACAATAATTAAAGATCACTGATCAGAGCTCGGGGTTCAAGGGCGTGGAGGGGCATGGGGGGTCAAACATTAGTGGACCAGAGACCGATCGAAATGTGTTTTTGAAATGTTGTTGTTTTGCAGTGGTCGATTGGACAACGAGTCGACTCGGTACTACTGTGCGGCTGCTCTGGAAGCACTTGATTACCTCCATAGGAAATCGATTGTCTATCGAGATCTCAAGCCGGAGAACATGCTGCTGGACAGAAATGGATACCCCAAGCTGGTGTGCTTCTTTTTCCTTGTTCAGTTACCGTATCATTGAACACGTTACCGTATAACTGTACTGATCAATCGATAATTGCAGTGTGACTTCGGCTTCGCCAAGAACATCCGCAAGGAGGGCAAGACGTGGACCTTCTGCGGCACTGCCGAATACGGTAGGTATTTGCCTGATAATCAGGCGGCGCATGTGAGATTCAAATAATTCAAAAATCAATTTCAGTCGCCCCCGAGATCGTGCTGAACAAGGGACACGACATTGCCGTCGATATCTGGGCACTCGGTATCTTCGCCTTCGAGTTGCTCACTGGCAGGTTGGTGTTTCGAATCTGACCCAGCGGAATTTTGCTGTCTGACCCATCGAGCTACCGTAACCGAATCGTATTTCAGTCCGCCGTTCGCCTCCAACGACAGTATGGTCATCTACAATGCGATTCTGCGAGGCGTCGAACGTCTTGCTTGGCCGCGATATGTGACCAAAGAAGCGGTCAATGCAGTCCTCAGCTTCTGCAAGCAGGTAAACATCTTCTCCCGATTGATAACTTAAAATCCTACCGTAATCATCTCGATTAAATTCCTGAAATCAATAGTTGTTCCGATCTACCGTATTCATATAATTATCTGCAGGAGCCGGCGCAGCGACTGGGCTACGGTGACATGGACGCGGCACGTGCGCATCCCTGGTTCGAGACTTTCGACTGGGCCGACTTCAAGGCCGGCATCATGGAGCCGCCGTTTATCCGACCGGTGAGTGCATTTACCGGTTCTGATTGTGATCACGGCAATGCGGATGTGAATAGGCTACCGTTCAAAATATTGAATTTTCTCTTTGCAGGTATACTCGGCTATCGACATGTCGAATTTCTCGCCTCCCACTTCCACTTACGAGTTTCCCACGGGTGCCGACGAGTCGGGATGGGACAAGGAATTCTAATCCCCGTCGCTCGCCCTACTTGAACTACAGTACCCGTTCCCGCATTCCCTTCTGTAAATATCATCCGCATGTAAATAGTCATTGACACGCGTGTGATAGGCTTTTTCTCTCCGTTAGCTGCGGCAACGCAGAGTCGATTTGTAGATATCATGCGCACGTTGTAGAAATTATTTTTGAATAACCCGTTGTTTGTATTTGTTTTGAAAACAAACGAAATATGCCCCCGACAAGAACTGACAATGTTTCCTAACGCCCACGTGTAACCGCCCCATCTCACCCTGTTTATTCCCTGTCTGTCGCGCCATTTTCTTTCACGTAGCCAAGCTTTTAACCTTATTTATTTTCTCTCCCGAAATCGATTGATAAATCGCTTCGTTAAATCATTGTCTATTATGGTTGCACCGTCTCCTATGAGATTGATAACAAAAACACAGATAGTGAACTCTAGTGGAAAAGAAATTCTATCCTTAGGATAGTATCCTATGTACGAACATGAAATTGTGATGGTTGAATATAGCAATGCGCTATGATAAGGGTGTCGTAATAAGAGCTGATCGACTTGAAGTTGACTCTACATACCAATTTACTCTCTTAGTATAGTGAATTCCATCACATTCTTCGCTTCTTCTCAAAATCTTTAGAATTCATAGTCTGTTCTGCTAGACTTACTCCATCGTAGAAGTACTTTCACTCGAACAAAACAATGAAATTGTAGATTTTTTTGTTTATGAACTAAGAAATGGAGGTTACTTCCTTGTATCAAATGAACGGATTCAAAGAAAAGACACGTCTGCACAGAGCGATTACATTGTTATTCATTGAAATATGGGAGATTGCAGGGGTGCACTCATGTTTTCTACAAAAAGAACATTCAAAGTTCCTAGACGTGTTTCTTGCGAGGTGTATTTCTAAAGACATTGTAGGGTGCACTAATGAAAAGGGGTGCAAGAGTGACAAATATTTTAAGATAAAAGTAGTGAACAAGATATTCGCTAGCAATAGTCAAATATAGGAACACAATCAAGTCATTTGAGATTTACTATGCAAATTGCTTTTAACTCGTGAAAGCAATTTTTATGTCTCATACATTTTTGGTTTAATTTTGAAATCGTATATTTTATTTGTCAGTAGCTACTTCTGTTACTGAGTTTCCGTCAGTCTACAGCAATTTAGGATATTTCTAAAGTTTTTTTTACATTGAGGAAATAAAAATATATAAAAATAGGAAAAAAACTTTACAAGGATTAGGCAGAATATTCAAATTTTCTGTAAATATTTTCTTAATAGTATCTAATGGAAAATGCAGAATGAACTATATTGTTCACATTTTACAATTTGTTATTTTAATTGGAAATTTACTCAAAAAATGGGAATGATCAGTGAAGCATGCAAAAGAAAGTCAAAAGAAACTGTAAAACAGGGAATTATTTTTTCCCAAGTATTTGTGGTAATGATGACAATTCGCTAATCAATTATCCGTATTGAATTTGCAGCTTTATTTTGCACATTTCGCCGGGCATGTTGCGATTTTCCCTGTTTCATGATAGTAAATACCCATTCACAAATTCGTCCATTTTCGTAGACGAACCGGAGTGGAGTTCGATAAATAAATAATCGTCGTAGTCTAAACGGCTGTAGGACATTCTGATGTAGGATACAACGGCATTCTGGTGAGAATTCTGGGTGCATTGAGGGAATTCAGAGATTGCGAAAGTAGTATGCAAATGGACGAAGTCTTACCACGAAAGCAATATTGGCATTTTGCCCAGAACGACATGATGTGACAGTATCTATCTCGAAATTCGATCAGTGTCGGGAGGAAGAAGATACTACATGCTCTCTCTCTCTAATTCTCTCTCTAATTGGGTGCGATAAGACACGGAGTGTGGGACGATTCGAGCTAATTTCAAGAACGAATCGAGGAAGGAGAAGATAGATTCTGTCTTCTCTTCTCACCCCCATCCTACGAACTGTCAGTGCTTCTCTCTCTCTATCTCTCTCTCTCTCTCTCTCTCTCTCTCTCTCCTTTGTGGCTGTTTTCCCTCCCTCCAAACCCTCCTGAATATCGAAAGACACAATGCCGGATACGCGCAGACAAGGGAGAGAGGCGTGTCTCCCTCCTTCAGAAGAGCGTTCGTGTCGACGCTTTTTACGTGTGTTGCCCCTTCGCAGCCAGAAATAAGAGAGTACTCTCTCATTGCCAATGCATTAGTGTCCCCCCACTCGTCTACGTGAGTTCTCTGCCCGCCTTCGTCTTCTAACTTGCCCTCTTTTCTATATATTAGGGCCATACATTTATCTAACTCTCTTTCACTTATCAGCCGTAACACACATTCCCGTCCAAAATACCGTAATACGAATGCCCAACTTGCCTCCCCACTATATATTCTGCCTCCTTCAGCGACCGTCAGTCTGAGGCTTTTCCGACTTTCCTTGACTGTCCATTCAGTCCACCAATTCCGTCTCTCACAGAGTTCATGGGCCGTTTGTTCCTCGTCGTCCTTTGAAGGAAGAAGTCTAAGAATCTTTCTCTCTCTCTCTCTCCCTTCTGAGGGGGCGCAGTTTCTCCATTTCCCCTCCTGCTTCCTCTTCCTTACTCTCTGCTTGTTAGCTTACGTGCTGAATTCATTAGCCTCACTATAAGCGGCAGCATCTCAATGTTTGCATGGAGAAGCTCACGCGGAGCTCTGCCGCTGACAGCGAAAGAGCAGCAAAATATTCACGGTCGTTTGGCAAAACGCCAAACTTGAATTCCTGGTGAGACCACAACTCATTTACACGCTATTTTTGCACTCTCTAACTGTCTGCCTATATTTTCACGGACTAGCCAGGACTCCGTGTACTACTCCCTCCCTTGGTCCGATTTCCCGCGCACTCTATTTCGATTTGGTAAAAAACACACGTCCACTTTTAACTTTCCCCTCTCTCTCTCTCATTCACAGTATTCGACCGCCCATCTCCGAATGAGAGACACTTGTCAACGTGTAGCAGAAAACGCAATTTCGAATCGCTCCTTGAGATATTGCAAAGAAGTGTCGACGTGACTTTCGATCGTGACTCTTTCTTTCTGTTCACATCATTCGCCAGGTGCTGCAGAGAATCGAAAACTCTGCCCTATGATGTGTCGATTATCACGTGCAAATTTGCGAGGAGAACGGTTTTTCTGATTTTTCGTTTCTTGAAAAAGGGTTCTCTACCCTCGTTCCGCACAAAGAACGTAACCTTGGAATACCGTATTCCTAGGAACATTGTACACTGTGACTGCAAAGTCGAACGCTGCTCTGCACTTTACTCAAAATACCAAAACAATTTCAGGCCTCTTGAAAGTTTAGGTGCTCTTCGCTCGTTTGCGCTTTTTCGTATTTCGTCTCTTCGTTCCACCCAATTTCTCCTGCAATCATCGTTCATCTTTCTTTCTTTTTCTATGCTCCCTGCCGCCGAATTAAAATATCTCTCAAATCTTCCTTCTTCCTAGTCGCATTAACTGCATGATTCATTTCTTTTTGCAATTCCGAACCACCATAAAGGGGTCGTTTATCGCATATTGCCTCCTTCCTCCTACCCACACTTGGATCATTATTCAACTGGATATGATGGCCTCACATGATACATATTTGAATGATAATATTGATTAGCTCAGAGATGGTTCGAGGTCAGTCATCGACTGGCTCAGAAACTCTTCCATCCCAGGCAGTGACTAAGATTCTCGCATCACACATTCAACCACCGACGTATCCCCCGTGTACTCCAGAGAGTGAGGTGAGATCAGTAATACACATACAGGACTACGTTTCCCTGATGTTAATTATGCGCCTTGAGTGTGTTCCTTAGATACAATCACAATATCCAAGTGCAAATAAGCAAATCAGGAAATAGATAATATGGAGTTAATGCTTCACACTATAGGGACAATTCCAGAAATATCCATTGTCATTACTTTTCATTGCCATTTTTGGAATGTAGAATCTGGAGTGAGGGGCAAACACATTCATTGTTCTACCAACAAATATTCGTCTGCCATTATAATCCTCGTGTCTCTGCCAATTTCTGGTCTCCGGAATTTTCCGATCCGCTCCGTGGGTGCTGTTGATGCCTACTAAGCCTACTCCACACTGCATTCAGCGCTTCCGCCATTTTGTTCTTCCGCAAAATAGGCGCGTGTGGTTGTCATTTGCAGCAACCATTGGGACTCAAAGATATGTGGATACCTCGGTCGTATGCTGCTTTTCATACGCCAAATTCAAAATCGGAATCTAATGTAACCCACAAACGACGTAGTGATGCACTAATAAGCGTTTCTACGTGTTTTGAGGAAAGAAGGGTAAGCCAATGAATTCCCCATGATGTCAGAAAACGGGAGGAGCAATCTGTGCTTCATCCAAATTACGCCGGAAATGGATAATCAGCCGCCACGTCTCCCTTATTTCTAATTTAGAAGTAAATTTCTGAATCTTCCCGGAAGTTTAATTTCGAAAAATTGGACAACTCGTATCTTGTGACAAAACACATCTGTGATGCGCCGTCGAATTTTCTAGTATTTTCGCGCGCTCTTTCACATCTTCTGAAATTCCTAGAATAATTAGAGGAAAGGTGCGTCGCACTGGGAATTTTCAATGGAGGAACTCATCACATTTTCCTCATTCGTTATCTGCTCAATAGTGCCTAAATGTACTTTAAGATGCGCCTCTTTTCAATGAGAGAACTCTTTGTTCGCGTAAATTCGTGAGATTATGATTAACTATGTTATACTATTGATTATGATACTCTTCCGGAGAGAAATGCGATGAAGACGAGAACTCTGCGCGTTTTCTCAGTTGTCATTAGCAGAAAGGAGAAAAGAAGGGAGAATAAGGGGAAATGGCTCGAAGAGGGCAGGCATTCCAATTATCTTGTCTCTCCAGGGGGAGATTTGACCTCCCGTTGTCTCAAATTGCACTGAAAGCATCACAGCGAATCAGTCTCAGATCTTTCTTTCAATTTTTTCCCTATTCCCAAATGCATCGTTCCTCTGTGAATATCGCACTAATGCGACGATGTTCGATTCAAACATCAGGACAGATTGGCCTAGAGTGGCATCAGTGGGGTCCTTTTCGGGAGATTTTACAATAGTTTGAATTTCGGGTAAATTGTTGGATTGGCTCTCTTCATTCCCCACACTATCTCACCTTCAGACCGATGTAGAGAGACATTTAGACATATTTATCCTGACATCAAGGCGAAGGGCCTGCAGGAGGTATCATTCGGGGGCAGAGGTGGTCAGGATCTTCGAACTCGAGGCAACTGGGTCAAGGGAATGAAATATAGTTCGAAGTCTACCCGAAACCAATAATTCTTTTCAGGAACTGGTCCTAGCCTCCGATGAACTAATCCTCTTCCTCGTTCTCGTTGCTGCAGGAATTCTCTCTAACGGCCTTCTGCTGCTGCTGCAATGTGGGCGGAGCAAACTGTCGACGGCAAGGTGAGATGCATCCATTATTGTCGTCGAGGGGAATGGTCTCGTCATTCTCCACACTCTCTGTGAAATAGTGCACGGAATGACGAAACCACTTCGTACCCCTTAGAGACAATAAACTAGAGAGAGCTTGTTTTGCGACGAATGGTTTCTCCTAATGCAGAAGTTGTACGGGGATATGAATGGCGTTCATTCAACGGTCTCTCGCTGCACAGTCACTCATCAATCTCACGACGGGAATAGAATTCATGAATTATTGATAAGAGATACAAAAAAAAACAAAAATAGCAGCATTATATTACACCTTACCGGTATTGTAAACTGTCGAATAAGTTATTTCTAAAAGGGTGAAGGTGGCACGTACTGCGTCTTCTGCTAGGCAAGGCAGTCTCGACCACCCCTATGTCTGAGTAGCAACGACAGTCCTGAGATAATCAGCGATCTGTTTCTCCCTTCCATAATTCCCATTCCAGTTTCACCTATCTTCGTGTCATTTCTCTTCTCCAACTCGTTTTCTTCTGTCTTCCTCTTCCTCTTCGATTTCTCACTCATCACTCACAACGAGGAGCCAGTTGGACAGCCACCAACTTCCTCCCTGTACTTCTACGTGAGTTAAAGAGACCATGACACCAGTTAACCATTAAGATTTATTCTGACATCATGGTAAATGGTCCTGCAGGAAGGTTTTGTTTTTTTATAAATTCGGAAAGCGTTGTTACGTGTATTCTTTGCTTCAACGATACTAAATACCAAAATTTAATGAACCGATTGAACCCGAGAACGAGAACACATTACTGTAATGACAAGTTTGAAAGAAGTGTGAATAAGCGGAAATTTTCAACAAAAAAGTTATGATGCTTCAATTCTCGATTATTTCTTGCTGGGTGATTCCAGAAAGCAGACAAGAAACGTGTGTTTCACGAGAATATCCGATGACTTCTGTTCTTGAGCGAGTAATCGGATACTCTCGTGAGCCTAATCGAGTCTCTCTCTCTCTCTCTCTCTCTCTCTCTCTCTCTCTACTTCCCTCCCTCTCGTTCGCTCCCCGAGATATGAGACAGCAGCCAAAGATTGCGTCCGCCAGTGGAAGAGATGCGATTACACCCTTGCTTTGGAAGTCAGGGAAATCGCGGTGTATAGTAACAGAAAATGTAAACGATCGTTCTATGGGAATAAGCGAAAGATGTGTGTTGTGCAGAATAAGAAAGGTTATCAGAGGTCAAGCAGAAAAATAAATGAGAAAAAAAACGTTGAATGACTCTTTTGTTGCAGAACTGTGGCACTTCACGATCATCTCTCTCATTATGTGTTTCGCCATTCGACTTCAACTCCTGATTAATTTTGTCCGGGTAAATTTCATTTTCATTTTATTTGATCTCCGTTCGACCATAAATTGATACCATGTTATACTTTCCTAACTCAGGGGTTATACTTTCCTAACTCAGGGGATGGTGAAAACAAGATGGGGGAAAATAGGATGAGCATGCGGCTAAATAATAAGGGGATCTTTGATGAAACCCATCTGCACAAAATTCTGTGTTGAGCAACATCACCGTTCCTCCATTGGATGTTCAAGGTAGGGCTTATGTGTCTCATGTACCTCACCCCAAGATGAATAAAATGCAAAATAAATTAAATAAATATCAATTTTTAGCGCTGTCGTCGATGGACATCTTCCGGTTGGATAGCGTGGCGGAAACTTTTCTGCATCCTCCCTCTGGGTAAGAAGAAATTAAATCATAAACGGAAGGCAACTGTTGTGAACAATTGTTTTCTCCTGTCCGGAGTGGCCTAGTTCTTTTTATTTTCTATTCCCCAAGTGGTCAACTTGAGGTTGGAGTTCCGAAAGAATTTTGAAAAATTAATTATACAAAATTCTATGAATTGTTCCAGGAACAATTCTCAACGTGTCGCTCACCTTCGAGCATCGAGTCTCCTATTATTACTGCCAGTCTGCGGTGGGCAAAGTCATGGTAAGTAGTTTTCATCATTCCACAAGCCGGCCATCCCTACAGAAAGTGGTTAGGAGTGAGAGAACCCTGGGTATCCAACTTTGAGCTCGATTTTCTCGGTTGTGGGTTGTTTTTGTGAAAATGTTTGTCTGAACGACCCCGGCTAATTTTTAGAGCTCTATCGATCCATGTACTTCATTTATCGAGAAATTGAATTTCTAATGCACTACACTCAGGCCAATATTTCTCAAAAATGTAGGAAAAGCGGGAGCTCTAATCTCTTGAGCATGTAGATCTCATCAAGATCTTTCGAATGAGTAGCTTATGGTGAAAATAGCCGGGGATATGAGAGAGTTGTGTACTTTCGAAAGCCCGAGATGATTTGAAGTAAATTTTGTTAAGCGATAACCGGTCTTATGCAGGAAAGAGGGAAGAAATGGAAGAATTACAAGATCATTTAATTTATAACATAACATCATTACAGTACGGAGAGGCGACGCGCGCTGAATTGGACAACTTTCAGAAAATTGCACTTGCAGCTATTCGTATGATACCCACGTTTCTTTATTGGTAAGAGAATATTATTTCAGCTAATTTTTCAGCTAATTTTGTAATCGAACTTTTCCATAATAATTTTACTCTTTGTTAAACTCAAAATATTGTTTAGGCTCACAGTTCTCATGACTGTCTCCTTCTTTCTCTCTGAACGATTTGTTCTGCCCAAACTGGGATCGCCCTTCTCATCACGGTACTTTTCCATTTTAATCAATATTCACTCACCAATATTGAAAAAAATCTTTAGAATTTGGTAAATTTTGCATTGATTATCAGTTTCGTTCATGGCACATCATCAGGAGTTGGGAATGATATAGCGGGTAGAATGGAAAGTACTCTGAAGTTTTGAACACACTTTCGTCGTGACTTCTTGCGGTAGGTAAAAATAATAATGGATTTCATGGGTCGATTTGCAGTCACAAACCGCTCTTCTCCAATCTCAAACCACTAGTAATCGGCCTCGTCGCTTCTCAATCCATCGTCCATCTTCCCTCTACTTATTTCTACGTCATCACACAGGAAATCGACCCTGATGTTCAGGTAAAAAAACCCTCACTATCAAAAATACCACTTACCACCCAAACTGTTCTCAAAATTCTCATAATATGCGATGTTGGGATGATTTGTCATCAGCGAGAGTGCTAGTGCTGCGTGTACTTTAAATGTGTCCCCTGCTAAATGTTCCCATTTTCAGTTGCAGCTCTACACAGTGGCTTACATTCTACCAGCGCCACTACTGCTACTTCTCAGTGGTTTGCCTAATTTCTTCTCATTTTTTTCGATTTGCATTCCAAAACCTGAAATCCTTTTTTTGTTGAAAAAAAATGTTTTTTTTTGTTTTTTTTTATTTCTCCATTACAGATCGATTGCGTGCTCATCTTTGGCTTCTTCTGAAAAGAATGGTCGAAAGGAAGAAAGAAGCAGTGAGAAAAGCGACTGCGAGTGATGGAAATGTACGTTTTAAGATTAATTTTCCTCCATTTTTATGAATTGATCGCTGAGCTATGATACAATAATTAATAAATTAAAAATAATTAATGATTAATCTAATATTAATAGTTTGTTTTCAGAATGCTATCCCGGCGCACTGTCAACTCGGTTACAGTAAACTGGAAATGGAGAACAGCGAGATTGAGGAGCGCACTCTTTCAAAGTAACTACTAGATGCAGTTGTTCATGGTTATCGGAAATCAAGACTTATTTTACATGGAGTTCTATTATATTTGATAGAAATCAATTGCTATTCTCAGTCACATGGTGCGCGCTCTACTGAGGGACGACGCGGTCTACCGTGTGCGATTCGCTGTTCATTCAACGGTTCCCACTGTGATAGAAGAGGAGGTAAGAAATGATGCCCACTAATTTGATAGGTGGAAAGTGATCCTCAAAATGGATGTCATAACTGTTCACATCATGAAATTGATATCCCCAAGCAAAACCACAATTTGCAGCTTCTCTAAAAACCGGAGTAAATATTCAATATTCTATTCAATGTTTTGCCCATGAAATGCTGCGCGCACCTATATCACTTCTATATTTCGCGTCGAAGCAAAAGGGACAGAAAGAGTAAATGATTTAAACCACCATTCCAATGGGTCATGCATGACACATCCATCGTAGTGCCCGTACCGGTGCCACTTCCGGGACCGCTCCATGAATACGGGCAACCTAACAACGATAACGATTATGGTCTTTATCGACCGTATTTCCCTCGATTTCCCCGAACTCTGCTTTTTTCTTCTCTGTATGTTTATGTACACACTTTTGAAATGGCGAATTTAGTGCCGCAACAACGACAATAACTCGTAAGAGGGGTGATAATGGGGTTGAAGATCGATGGACCGGTCTAATTGGGGCTGCTAATTAGCAGAGATCTTTAGGCGTCGAAGTGTCCTCCATGATTATGCGCGATGTAGCACATCTCGGTGTCGATGGTGTTAGTGAATGGTCTCTTGAATAGTGTCGTTCCCTCAACCCCCGGAGCCTTATCGATTAGCGAAGCGAAGGCGCGGTCTCCCACCGTACCCGACAGCGTCTTGACCAGAATCGTTGCCTCCGGCGATATACTGTAAGCTCAGGCGGTTATCGATTTTCCCCTATAAAATGCACCTTTCACAAAACTCTATCAAGGGCGATATTAACGACAGCGCGTCAGATATGGAAGAGGCGAATACAGGCCCGAGCTTGAATCTGTTGTCCTCGATGTACCCCGTTGATGTAACACCGGCGTACCCGCAAATCTTGCCTTCTGAAAGGACGTTATTAAGTTACGGTAGGGCGGGATTTACGGTGGGTTACGGTACTCACCACTGTCCGTCACGCAAACTCCCTTCGTGAGCTCGCAGTCGAAGAACAAATCGACCAGATGCGAACTGGAAAGGAGCAATGAAAAGTAATTCAGTTATACTTTGACATCATAATATAGGAATTTTGCCCTTACCGATCTCGATTAGTCACGCGACGATCGAATTCCAGAAGTTCCATCCACTTTTCATCAGAAAGAGTGTCGATTGAGAGAATACGAGAGGGAGCAACGCCCGAGTTCACTTTCTCACGCATCTGGACAAACGATTGGAAATGAGATCGTTATTATCTCGCAAAAGTTCTCTCCAACGGCATTGGTCATGCAAGATAAGGCCTCTCCTCTCTATCGCCCTCACCTCTCTCGCCTCAGCACAACTCAGTTGCCAATCGTGCAGCTCCGACACGAAGTAGGGCGTGTCCCGCGCCGCGTATTTGGCAGTCATACCGGGCACTGCAAATCGTTGAACGATAAGTGCATTCTGGCTGATAGAGTAGCTGCTTATGAGTTAGTCATTGATTAGTGATTGAGGAAGGCATGACTAACCAGCGCGAAGTCCGACGTTGAGATGCTTGGGAATGCGAGTGAAGGCGCGTCTCAAATTAGTCATTGAGATAAGCACGAGGGATCTAATGCTAAGAATTTAAATAATAATAAAAAGCTCACTTCCACATCTTCGGTCCGATTCCCTTTCCAGCCATTGAGGGATGGACGATGTAGTATCCTAAAATTGGAATTAGATTAGAGGGAAAGGAGTGAAATTCAGATAGTTCGTTTCGATCATGTACGAGTGTTCTCTGCCGATTAACTTTTAATTGTTTCCCATAAAAAATCGAGAATCTAACCGATGAATGCCATCTCGTCATACTCGTTCCACACCAGACACCCGAGGAATTCGCCAGCTGCAAACAAGTCGATCATTACTTACCGATAACAATCACTCAATCGAGAAATCGTTATTCTACCCGCTATTTACATTGCACTCTCGTAGATTGATTAAACTGACCCTTGCCAACGGCGAAAACAGCCCGTGTCGAGGGGAGATCCGGCAGCAGACTCAGAACTGCAACGGTATCGATTAGAAGGAAGATAATCTAGTCGACGTCTACAGTAGCAATAAACTTCTAAGAATAATACCGTATCCCCTCTACCGTACCCGTGTTGTCGTCGCTGCTCCAGTCATTGTCTCTCACTAATTCAGCCCATGAATTCCACAGTTGGGCGCTGCCCTCGTCGACCAGCGTGAAGCACGGAAGAGCCATTTCTTCTAGATTACTGTATCTGAAAAGATTAGAATACAGTAAGTTCTTATGGGTTACTATAACTGAAATATTCGGTTACAATAACCGGAAGAGACAAACGCAATGGACAATGCAGGCTTCGGCAATAGAGGGCACTATGAGGCCGAAAGACCTATCTAGAGGGCTTTCCCTTTCCATCTAGGAGAGGTACTGTGATAAGATTCTACGGGTGCACCTTTTATATTGAGCGATAAGCCCTATCGACCCGCGCGAAATAGGGAAAGATGTCGTGGAGACGCGCAGAGAAATGGAGAGATTGGGGAATCACCGCTTGGCGCCATGATGGGGTCAAAGAGGAGTTTGTCTGCAGATAAGAGGGCTTTTCAAGACGGAGAGAGCTAGAAATCACCCCATGTGAGATAAGGGCAGCTGGTCACGAGACCGGTCTTCCATGATGCTAACAAATATCAAAAGTCTCGCTGATATCATCATTCTGGCGGATGAAAATCAGCGTCTTATCAGTGATTCAAAGTGATAAATGGAGTGAAAGAACTGTGTAGGGAAAGCGAATCATTTCTGAACTGCATGTGAAGATGAGCCGCCCCAATGAGCGGAAATGGGGACGGAAACTTGCAAATTGTTATGGAATTACTGCTTGCGGAATAAATTCAAACAGGTTTATCGAATAAAACTAATAAAAGCATGACAACATAGAGCTTCGAAAAATGTATTGATTACGAGTGCTCTGTGAAATCTTCGAGAATACGTCAAGTGAATTTCTGCGAATAGGGATGTTTTTGGCGAACCCTGGAAAATAGTGTACTGAAAAGTATGGTTGTGAGGAATAAATTCCACATCGGAAGTTGAATGTTTTAATTTAAAAAATCAATTGTTATTTAATTATTGCAGGACGAAAGTACGATGTCGTTCACTCGTCGTGAGGACTCAGAATCCGCCGGTGCCGTCGTAGATGAGGTACTGTAATCTGCAATAAAAACCGGAAACTGCAATATTTTGCTGGGTACTCGTTTTCGAAACAATAGAGAAAAGTCGCCGCTCTGACTCATTATTGTCAGCTCTGCGCAAAGTTTTCAACGCTGGCTCTCCATGTTATCAATGACTCGATAGATCACAGAACGAGATAATCCGGGTCAGCATCCTTTCAAATTTCCGATTTAATGATTCAGAGGGACTAGTGAAATGCGGGTGCAAACGTGTCGATTCTGCTATAACTCCCGAATGTCCTCTTATCCGGTCATAAACGCAGAAACACAATCTAGTCTATTTCCGTGTTCTCACTTCGAAAGATACGACGAAGCAGTTTGATAAGAGAACCAGGAGATCCATGGCGAGAGACTACAAAGTAGGGAGATGGATGCAATAGAAGAATGGAATTGCACAAACTAATATTAGAAGCGTTGATTATCTGGATAAGTTCTTGGTAGATGACGCAAGTATTACTAAAGCGCGAAGAACACAAGAAGACCGATCCCGAAGCTCGATTCTGGACAAAATGATTCATTCTAAAGAAGACATCGACCACGTCTGAAACCAATACGAAACCCTATCTTGATCAGCGACCCTAAAGCGACACTGATAAATATTGTATTGTATATTGAAGAACACACATGTGTAATTACTGGTAATGACGCTTCATTGAGCGCAAATTTACTAGGAGAACAGTTCTGCAATCTCCTCATTCCATGTTTTCTTACACAGAGACACCGCACTCTCTGAAACGAGAGGGTGTGTGGAATGACCAGGTTGGAAACCCCTCCTCAAAGAAACGTAATGATGGAGAACCGTTCTTCCATCAAATGCTGTTCTTAATATCACGTATTATATTAACATGCGACTGTTTAGCAAGCGCCAATCGAGGAGGAACGGCCGTGGACTCACGCCTCTTTTGTAAATGGAGCGAATCTGGAGAAATACGGACTGACG
Source organism: Pristionchus fissidentatus (assembly GCA_036245785.1). NCBI lineage: Eukaryota > Metazoa > Nematoda > Chromadorea > Rhabditida > Neodiplogasteridae > Pristionchus > Pristionchus fissidentatus. Next base: position 16,693,099 of record BTSY01000004.1, read on the forward strand.
ACAGCAATCGACGTGTAGAAAAAAAATGATTGTATGAACTGAGCCTCGCCACTTTTTTGACAAAAGAAGATCTCCCCCATTTCTTGCAAATCGAAGCAAGAGCTCTGCTACCCCCCTCATGTATAATAAAATTGCAAATTCAATTATTTAATTTATTTACTCGGATACTACGATGACCAAATATTTTCAACTCTTTGATGTAACGGATAGGAACGGTGTGATGTCGAATGTGTTCCTTCCTTCCATATTGTACTCTTATTACTTTGTTTGTACACATTGCCGCGCACAATTTGGTACAATAAAGCATCGATCGATGGCCGTTTGTAGTGTGTGCAATTTTGTAGGACGGGATTGGCAAAAGATAGCGAGATTGGCACTCGTTTGACGTTTCTCTTCTCTTTCTTTCCCCTCTTCAATTCTCTCTACCTTTCTCCCACTTTCTAGCTGCCTGCATTCGCTTCCATTGCTTTGCTCCTCGTTAGAATGTGGGCAATGCGATTATTATTTTGCATATTATCGATTCATGTTGTCTAGGTGTTCAATAAACACCAAAATATTGGTTGATTTCCTGGTATAGTCTATTCTATTCTCTCGTTCTCCCTCTCATATCACTTCACTTTCGGCCGACCTCTCCTCAAATGTGTTTGCGAGAGCGACTTTTCCCTTCCGCATACCATATTTCACATTTTTCGCAGTCCGCACGAATGTAATGTATGATAATATATTATTCATAAATAAATAGGTGTCGTAGAGTATTTGTGTTGATTTTTAAGTCAATAATTCGCGATTTTTTTGACTTCAAAATACGTTTCAGGAAACAAACAGTAAATGAAAGGCAAGTCAACGAAGAATGACGGAAGGTAGGTGGTGAACCTGCAGAATCTTATTTTCGTGTGTTATGCCAAGAATTTATAGCTATGATTTCCAGATTTTGCCTTATATGCGGAACAAAATCTGAAGGAGCCAATTCGGGTGTGGACTCTTGCAGGTTCGTTAATGCTGAGATGTTATGAGAAAATTGGTTTCAAATTCATAATCAAGTTTGGAATTTTGTTCATTTCCGGGCCTGCTCGGCGTTTTTTCGTCGAAGTGTCATCGAAAACATGCAGTACTCGTGCAAGAACGAGGGTAATTGTGAGCTCAAACGAGGTCAGTTTTTTTGTTGAAATTGTGAGAAAAAAGCTATTTTGATGCGCACATCGATCAAAACTTGTTATAATAATTACCGTTTCCATGATTAATTAATACATTTATAATGATGTATGCATTGTGGAACATTTTGAGTGGTCACATACCCTCACTAAGCAACCGGTCGAGAGAGCATGTGAAATGGAGAGAGTTCATAGGGAATCGATGACTCATGCTGCACACTTTTTTTAGTGCCTGAGTCGTCTCGCATCTGTCGCTCTTGTCGACTGAGACGCTGTTTCGAAGTAGGAATGCTGGCAGAACGTAAATAGTTTGCTTTATTATGTTTATTAATACCTTTTTCTATGAAGAATCTTCAAAAATGCCTGCCAGATTCGCTAACAGAATGCACAATTCAGATGTGCGGAACACTCCTGAAAATGCGATCGATTCACCTGGACCATCCAAGGACGCCGTGGAGGTATGATGCGACTTTATTTGATTTAAATTATTCATTCATAAATGCAAATTTATATTGGAATGTTGAATGAAAAAAAATTGCTTTTCAGGACGATACTTTTCTGCAGCTGCATGCAAATCGACTACCTCTTCTAACAAGAATTGCAGCGCACTATCAGTAAGGGACGTTGATTGATTTGGATGACGGGAAGAGAGGTATATCAGTGAGAGAATGTCTCTCGGCTGATCAAATCGATAGAGCGAGAGACGAGGGGGGATGAGATAGATTGCGTATTGGCATTCTACCACAGATAGCATGGTGGCCCCAGGATATCAGACGGAAATATTCAAAAATTAACGTCACCAAAGCGCCGTGAGATTTCACGGATATTCCTTTCCTAGTATCTGATCCATTTAAGTCTGTCGAGAAGTCGTCGTTTCTACTCCGAATTGTGCCTACTGCCAATGTCAGCGAAGAAACCGAAACACGACGACCCAATTGATGCACAACAGGTGAGAATTGAATGTGCTCATCACCATCTCAAAGTTAGTTTTTTATCGATCCGTTATCCACATAATTGATAACAAATTAACAATGCCTCAAAGGAATAACCTGCATATTGTTCTGAGTTCTGTTGGTAAAATCCCACTATCAGATGTTTGGAATACGTAACACGAGACCTTCATTTCACCGCATTCTACAGGGGATGAGGAAGAGAGGTAGATCAGTGAGAGAGTGCCTCTCGTCTGATCTAATCGATAGAGCGAGAGACGGGAGGGAATGAGAGAGTTTGCATGTTGGCATTTTGCCACACTTAACCCGGGTTCCTACACGAAAATATTCAAAATAAATGGCGCCAAAACGCTGTGATTTAGTTGCTTCCGTGCGATGTTCAATTGGTGGAACGAATCTGGACCACCAATCTCCCATTTCTCCATCAGTTTTGCACAGATACCTTCGAGGAATTCGCGCTAATTGAAGACTCGGATAAGGTATGGCTGGATCGGTACAATACAACCAAGGGGTTCTGACAATGTTTTTTATACCAATTTATTTATTCAAATGATACCAATTTGTCACTCAAGATTTCACTAAACGGAATAGGGACTTTCTTTCTTACAATGAGCGGAAATGTAAAACAGTTAACGGTAACTGACTGACATGCTTTCAGTTCACAATGTTTCGTTCGTTCTTCGCCACACTCTTCATTTTTGAACTTGAGGAGGCCACATCCAAATATTGCCTGGAGAAGGAACATAAAAGGTACACTTTAATAATTTTTAACTTTTAGCTTCATAAGATCACATTATTCTCAATGGATATTTGTGTTGGCATACGTACGGCCATAGTACGAGCGAATGAAAGAGCGAGAGGTGAAGAGAGAGAGAGAGGATGGAAAATTGCTAGGAACCCATATTTCTTCGGAGTAAAGTGTTGAGTTCTTCATTGCAGTCAGATGACTCGCACGACTTACGTCGATTTCACTCGACCTGAGATATTCTTCTCCGAAAGAGAATCTACAGCAGATCAGGGATTTCTCAAGTGAGACCTCAGAATCATTCGCTGGACCCAGATAGAGGCCGGTATACATTTGCCCTGCAATTAGAGATTGCAACATCATTACCGAGTCATTTTAATGTGGAAGACGTTGTGAATGAATGTTTCCTTTGAGTACATGGGCCGAATGCTCGAGTAAATGGGATCAGACTCGCTATCACGAATCCTATCGGAATATGAAGATCAGTGTGATAGAAAGAGCGGCGATTGTCTCCTTGCTACTGTGGAATGTCGACGGTGCGTTTCCACTTCGATTAGCGATGTGAAGAATGAAGAGAAAGACCTCTCAATATTTTCGAAAGTCATTATATGAGGCTGTCTGCGATAGGTTCAACAAATGGTCCGCACAGCAAAAAATGAAATCTCCCCATAACTTGCGCTTAGGGGTAGTTTTCGATGCTCTACAAGGTGGCGTCTTTCGTTTTTCAAGAATTTCACTATTGGCGCCAAAACGGCGCCGCGCCAGAATACGGAGAAATCGAATTTTGGAAATTATCTCTTTCAAAATTGCAGATAGAGCGTCACAATCTCACGTACTCTAACAGAATTTGATGGCGAATCTCGCTGACTAATTTATTTGTCGCTAATTAACCTAATTAGACGAAAATTAAGAGTTTTTGACTCTTTATAGTGTGAAGGTCGTGTCATACCTCATTCGAACCGCCTTGCGATTCTGATCCTACGGTTATAATTTTGTCTGAAAAGTAGGGGTGGAAAGTACTTTCTCATTAGATTTATTAGATTTAGATGCTAAAAACGCTCAAAACAGCTCCTCTGAGTGCAAAAATAAAATCTACCTTCAACAGTGCATTATGATTAATAGTTTACTACGTTTCATTACGTATAGTACCAAAATCTCACTTTTTGTTCCACCCGACTCACGTGGGTTCGACTCCCCTCCGCGACGGCTCATTTTGCAAAAAATATTTCATGTTCAAATTTATCTCGCGAAAGTTTTATGTAGACAAAATATTTGTTTTATATGCACATTGTGACAAATTTTGCTCTTTAAAATCAAGTGTGAACTTGCTTTTTATCGATTTTAAAGTCTAAATCTAATGACAAAGTGCTTTCCACCCCTAGCTTTCACACAAAATTATAACGGTAGGATCAGAATCGCACGGCGGTTCGAATGAGGTATGACACGACCTTCACACTATAAAGAGTCAAAAACTCTTAATTGCCGGCTAATTAGGTTAATTAGCGACAAATAAATTAGTCAGCGAGATTCGCCATCAAATTCTGTAAGTATACGTGGGATTGTGACGCTCTATCTGCAATTTTGAAAGAGATAATTTCCAAAATTCGATTTCCCCTTATTCTGGCGCGGCGCCGTTTTGGCGCCAATAGTGAAATTCATGAAAAACGAAAGACGCCACCTTGTAGAGCATCGAAAACTACCCCAGGGGGCAACTTATGGAGAGAAACAGAGAGATAATTTTGAGCTGTGCTGAGCTCTGTTGGAGAATTGTTGAATCTATCGCGGACAGCGTCATATATATTTGTAAACCCCCCATCGTTATAGATAAATATATCATTTTTTTGGCCGTTATGAACAAAATAGTAAGGGGAGAGGAATCAATCTTCCATTTTCTATAATGTGTCCACCTTTCTACAGACATTGGGTCATTATGTATGAACAAGCAGGCTTTCAAAGGAGAGATTGTTTTCAGATCTGGACTTGAGTATATCGGAGGGGACACTCGCTCAATGCATTCGAATGAGGAGTAGGATTATGGCAGAGATGCATGTTTACTACACGTGAGTAGACCATTCTTCATTCCAACCAAAATATAGAGTGACATTTTTCATCAAAACATTTTTTCCAGACAGAGAAGAATAGCCATTTTTTTTAAAAATCGGGTAAAATATGATTAGTTTGTTTTTTCGGCTTGATTATCCCTCAGCTGGGGAAATGCACATTAATTACCCAGATCCTCTTAATTACAAATTCTGAAAACAACAATCAAAGAAACATTGTTAATTGGGAATTGGCTCTCATTTTGCAGACATATCCAACGGAAGGAAGACTACTGCACTCGCCTTGGAATCATTCTTGACCAGCTCCATGAGACAAATGTGAGATAATTCTTCCTATTTTTGTAATATTTTCTCAGAAGCACATTTAGTATCTCACTATTTAGCCGTCGAATGGAATGCGTAGGACTGAGCATTACTTCTAAAGCATTCTCTAATTTACGCACACCAATTCGCTGCTGACCCCATTCTGGAGATGTGATATATTCACATTATAATTATATTGCTCATTCAATCACAATTGATATTGCATCGCTGAGCTCACGAAAACCTATACGAGGCAATTGCAAATGCGAATGATCTCGCAGTAAAGCATAAAGAATATTTTACGTCAGCAAATTGTGTTTGAATAATTTTGCCTTTTCAGTTGCACGCTCGCAGCATGCGGACGGAGTTGATGGTGTACGTAATGATTGGAGCGATGAAGAGAGAAGGAACACTATTCAATCTGATTAGAGTTTGAGAATAAGGAAGAAAGATAAATAGATACATTCAGAAGAAAGATACATTCATAATACTGAGCCAACGAACAGCATTTGATCTACCTCTAACACGATGCCAAACACGCAGAAAGGGGTGACAGAGTGTGAAAACGTGGGAGAGTAACTCTCAATCTGACATGCTGTCTCACTCGAAACCCCTTTCTGGGGATGTAACAGCTCCCGGTCTGCGTGGGAGCACTCTCAATCAAAAGACCACATGATAAACACGCGAAAACAGATCGATGCGAAACCAAGGGATCAATGTCCGCGTGTTATCTGGGTAGATCAACGCGCCTTTCTCTCTCTCCCCTCTAATCATTGATTGATTCCCTCTTCCCATTGTCCCTCACTCTTCTCTCCTCTCACTTCCCTTCTTCTTCTCTTCTCTCTTCTCTCCCTTCTTCTCTTCCCTATCGACCGATCGATTGCATCATGAATCAAGAGGACCAAGTCAGTATTTTCATGTCGAAATTAGGGTTGCCCCAGGAGGAAGAGTTCTTTCTCTCCAAGCGCCCGTTTTCCGTAAAACGGCATTCTCCACCCCCTTCCTTTAAAAAGACTAGTGATAAGGATTTGACCTCTCCCCATTTGTAAAACGAGAGTGTGAAGTCAGGGAGGTGGAGAGATTACCGTTTCACGTTTCACGGATACCGCGTCAATCTTATTGTTAATGGACGTAGAGTTTTGAAGGTGCCAGCATTTGTTGGAACTTCCGTTTATGAACCTGATAAAAATCAACTCAGGGACCAAAAAAAAATTCAGACCAAAAAAACCGAAATCGAATGTGTTCATAGATCCGATTCACGGAAGGTAACAGGGGACGTTTGATAGTGAGAGAGCCCCTCTTGATAGAATAATGAATGTGTTCCATGCAGGGTATCACCGAACGGCTACTGCAGGAACGAATATCCGAGTTGGAAAGGACCATCAGATCATTCGAACGGGTTAGAAATGTTTTTTAAATATTTTTTTTTGTGAAACTCTAGAATTCCTGGTCTTGTTCCTCCTGGGGAGGAAAGTTCCCGGGAACAAGAGGAACATAACCAAGAACAACAGGAACACTGAAATATTGTTTCTATACAATGCCTAAAGTGCTGGGACTTGTTCGGAATAGGACTGACCTATGGTGCACTATCTCGGTGTGTTTAGGAATCGTCGCCCTGGCACACCAAAAAATAGATAGTCACGGATTTTCCTTATATTCGGAATGAAGATACATTAGATCATGACCTGTCTAACTGCGTCGACAGAATTGCGATATCGCTATTTTTCGCAGAGAACCAATTGAATATTATTCTGCAAAATTCTCAGATTTGAAGTGTTCGTACTCACCAACCAAACGAGATATCGCAATGCTGTCGACGTAGTTAGACAGGGCATTGTCTAACGTATAGACAAATTCGTGACTATCGATTTTTTCGGTGTGCAAGGCGACGATTCCGAAATCACACCGAGACACTCCGCAGAGCGTTCCCTGGGAACAGCCCGAAATCAGGAACAAAATGAGGAACACAACATTCTTGAGATGTATTTTCCTTTTTTTTAAAAATTGGAGTGTTACAAACGATTCTGGTTTTTAAAAGTCCGATTATGCATTTTGAATATATTCAACTCCAAAAACTGTTCTACAATTAGGCTCCAAATAGTAATAGACAAACAGCAGCTGTGTCAAATCTTTTAAATTACTTTTCGCTTAATTTTTAAAAAAAATTTCGAAAAAAAGAGATTTGGTGCGACATCTATAAAATAAAGAAATAGGTAGTTTTATTAATGAAGTATAAATATAAATTGCAAGTATGCTACCAAAATGATCACTAACTGCTTATTGAGCGGACCGAGACTGGCCAGACGAGAGCAATGATTGCCTACTGCAACCTTCATCTCATCAACGCCTATTTCATGCTCGTGAGTTGACATCGAGAAAAATACAAGAACAAGCAACTATTCTAAATATTTCATTTGAGGTACTCCTCACATGGTTGCGGGGACAACGCCAATTCACATTCCCTCCAAACGTCAGTTCTCTTATTTAAATAAAGAGGTGGATGAGAGAGTGGGTGAAAAAAGAGAACGTTATGTCACATCTCGCACCGTAACCGTATTCCAGGAAGTCTCGCCATCGATTACCCATTCTCGTAGCATCATTCTTCCCTTCTGCACCGCTGAGACAGAGACGGCCGAGCTGCGCTTTCACGAGCGTAGTACGCGGAATGACATCAATGACGTGTGAGTAATCAATTTCCCCTACTGCACGGAACATAGGAAATCATACCAAGGGTTGGCCTCGTGAGAAAATTGACCGCTCTTTTTCTCAAAACTAGAGAAATGCTCACGAAAGAGAAATAATCGGGAGATAATTGGTTTCGAGATCTCGAAACTAGGGATGCTAAATGAAGAGCACTGGCAATTGGTTTATCACCTATAAAACTTTTATACTCCGACATAATGTTTTAATCTGTTTCGTACTGGGCACCAATACGAAACTTTTGAACCTAAGTATGGGATGATTGTGCATTAGGATAGTTTTTGAGATCTGTTAAACACGAAACCACAAAAATCGCAGGCTCTTCATGAAGAATCGTTAATAAACCTGAAGAACGTAGCTTTTTTCCCTAGATTAACAGTGATAAATATTCCTAATAAGAATCTAGAATGATTGGAATCAACTCTTCACATGTTTTCATACCTCATTTGCATACTAATACAACTATTTTACGCGAGACATAATTTGAAAAATTGCTCTTCATTTGGCATCCTTACTCGAAACCTATTGAGAACATCAGTGCGTAAAGCGTAAAAACTGTACTGAATGAGGAAGAATCCGTACATCAAATGATTTTGACATGGATCGATAGCCCCAGATAATTAGCTCGAAAGATTGCACATTTTTTCACTTTGATCTCCAGTATTTCAATTCCTTTTGGGAAATTGGCATTATCTACTTGCTGAACGAACAAATGTTGCTCGGTTTGTCGAAATGAATAGACGTACGTTTTTAAGGATTTTAAAATTAGATGATTTTTTTGAATTATGCATATTTTCGAAAGTTCATATCTCGAATATTAGAAAGAAGGTATTAAAAAATGATATGTGATTTATTTGTGTATATAGAATTCGATTCAGCAATAAAAAAATGGACTTTCTAGCTAGGTAAATCCATGAAAACTGCTGTAAACATGCAGTTCGCTAGATCATCTTCAAACAAAAATCGACAAATAGATAGGAAGCTTTTTTCCCATTTTCGCTTGCAGAAATATTGGGTGATTGCAGCAACAGCCGAATGGAGGCAGCTGGATGTACAATCATGCCCGTGTCGCGGGTTCCACTCATGATGCGACTCGCACGACAACATGTAGCTGTTGCATTGGACCCTGCTGCAGTTTCGACATTTCAGCGTTTACTGCAGCTGCAGGAGGCACTAGATGAGTCAGTCAACACTAGAGATAATCAATGGAAAGCAGTGTTTGGCGGAGGGAGGTTGGGGAGACACAGATCTTCCCATTTTCAGCGCACTTTTGCTGTAAATTCCTGTTAAATTCAGTAAATTGCTACTATTTTAGATATTTAAAAAAAACAATCCTCTTCTAATGATCAATCAAGCATCGTAAGATCGAAATTGCTTGGCGTTTTCTCACTTCCAACGTTTCAGACGTGCTCGCAACGCTCTACAGTACAATGTGCAGCAGCATGAGCAGATGGAGCAGCAAGAACAGCTTTCGCCTGAGCCCTCGCCTAATCGGTAGGAACGCTTTTTTATGCTTTCAGCTCGCTTCTTTAACAGAATTTTTTTGAAGCATTGTCGGCTGTGCTACTGACTTCAAATCGGTTCGAATAGGGAATTTTAAAAGTCCTCAATATGAGGTATTCCAGATCTAGAAGGTCCTCTGATGCAGCAGCTGCAGCAGAAGTAGCCATTATAAATGGGCCGGACGACTCTCCCGACATCATCAATTTGGCGCAGCGACCCGGACCTCCTGTGCAGCCCTTTCCTCTCGAGGGCCTAGACACCATCTCCCCGCCCCCTGATGCTCCGCCCCCTGACGCCCCGCCCGTTGCTGCAGATGCTGCAGGAATAGTTCGCAAGTGAGTACACAAGTCATTTGAGCTTCAGCCTCTCACTTAATTCTTACATTGCTCAGCAGCCCTTGAGATGTAACCGAACCATGTATTTCTTGTGACTAGAGTGTTGATCGAAAATAGGAAGACTTTGGTTGCAGTTCGAGTGGAAACAGAAAGAGACGGCGAGATGGGCGAGGAAAATAAGAGGAGAATTACAGAAGAAAGTGAATTTGGAGAGTTTTAACGGATCCACAATAGAAAATAGTCCCACCTCTATCGATTCATGGATAAGAAAAGGGAATAGGAGTATTATTGAGTGTCTTGTTTGGTATGGTCCAAATTGGAATTTGAAAGGTAACAGTACAACTACCCGCATAATAGGAAATTGAACGCTTTTCTGAAGAGAGAGCGTGGAGAATGAAGAGTGTGGGGGCTAATTTCCCTCTTATGCTGGTAGTTGTATAGTTACATTTCAAAGTCTAGTCCAAATATTGGTATGATTGATCAAATTGACTGGTTCTTCATTGCAGATAATCACAAGAATTTACCGGGTCTCAATTTCATCTTATCGACTTTATAAAATGACTCGATCTCACATATTTTCTACTATTGACTAATTTGTATTCTAGTCGTAAAAATGTATCTTGTTTCGTCGAATCAAGCTGACTTTATGATGTATTAAATGTTTCAGTAATAAACATTATCATGTGAATGAGACAACGGTTTTAACACAAACAATTAGCACTCTTTATGCACTGACAACCTTCCAATGATTAGGGACGGGCGGGTTGCACATCGATGAATGAAATAAATTACAAGAGTATGATCATTCGATAGCTTAGTATACCGCATTTCGATTTATCAACTTCATTTTAGCTAATTAAGTCTAATTAATAAGAAAAATGATTGAAAAGAGTGACTACTTGCGCGACGTCATTGGTTCAAGTGGAGCAGTGACTGTGTCACGTTTTGATCACATCTATCGCAAACTGAAAAACAGTTTACCTGTTATGAACAGTTTTATCTGCTTATTTCAGCATTCAGTGTGTTTTAATAAATGGAAAATAAATTATGCAAAGAAGAGGTACGCTATCAAAAGTCGCAGACTGAATAAATATTGATTGATTGAACTGGGCTACAGTAACCCTCCATTTAGCTATTTTCGAAGATCGATTACTCGAAATCCACGGCGTGTTCACTGTTTGTTTTCTCAACATTGCTCAAACATTCGATAATTCACATCATAATCAAAGTATTCGAGTAAACACGCCGCGGATTTTGAGAAAATGCGAGAAAAGCGAATTTCCCGTTATAAATTGCGAAACGTTGTCGAACTCTTTCTCGAAATCGGCAGCTCCAATCTATTTTCTGATTTGATTTGCATTTTTTTCACTGCGAACTCTACCGATCCTGAAGAAATTAGCCTTCAACTCGATAAATTGAAATTCATCAATATTCGAAGTCGTTTATTTATGTTTCTGTAGAGTGTTCCGTGAATACCGCGTGCTTTGCCCATTCTTTTGATGATCCTCGATCCAATAACATTGATAAGTTTTCGAAATAGACTGCCGAAATACGGGAAAAGTGATTGCGAAATTGACAACTGTGGTATACGGTATTTTCAACCCAACGGCGTCGAAGGTAGTACTGCTAAATCGCGTACTCAAAAAAATCACTCGCCAGTCACTACCAATGATTGCTCTGATTTCGCAATGGAATGTGCTGGATTAAGACGTCCAATCAATCAAATTTGGTCCCGCAAATGTATTCGGGATGCGATCAATACGGAAAAAATAATTGAACTCTCTAGAATCGCAGATTGCCGGACTAGTAGCATTTGGTGACCGGTCTAGTAACAAATGTTGTTCAAAAAATAATATCAAAAAGGTGGACGGCTAGTGGGCGGCCACTAGCCGACCACCATTTGCTACTAGTACGACCATCGGCGATTCTAGAGTTATTGATCACGCCAGAGGTCGTGACGCCACGTGATAAAAAACGCGAAAATTTTGTACAAAGTACATACAAACCAATCGATAGAGCAGTGTGTGTGCGTGTTATCTGGGTAGATCATTGTCTCTCACTCTCTCCCTCTCATCATTGATTGATTCCCTCTTCCCATTGTCCTTCACTCTTCTCTCCTCTCCCTTCCCTTCTTCTTCTCTTCTATCTTCTCTCCCTTCCTCTCTTCCCTATCGACCGATCGATTGCACCATGAATCAAGAGGACCAAGTTAGTTTTTCTTACGTCATAATCGAGTTTGAAGACGGCATTCTTCTGAAATGCCCGATTACGAACCTGCCGCCGTACCAATTGGGGGGTCAGTCCCGTGCTCAGTCCCCGAGAAAATAGCACGGGGAATCGAGAGACGCAGACACACTCTACGGGACTGAGGGAGGGACTGAGGATGGGACTGAGCGAGAGAGCGACGTTATGTAAGAGGGAGCAGAGAAAGAGAGACAGAATCGAGAGAGGCAAGTTCCCTCTATTAGTGATCACATAACCACTCTCAATCCTATTCGGGACTGACTGCCTACAAGGGACGGGATCGACCGAAGCGAGTGCTAATTAGACACTTTGCTAATGAGATATTGTCCTAAAAACTTGAGTATAGCTTACTCAAGCATATATATCAATTTCCAATCGAGTTATTTCACACTTTCCAAATTTCTTATTGCACTAATAGAGGGAACTTGCCTCTCTCGATTCTGTCTCTCTTTCTCTGCTCCCTCTTACATAACGTCGCTCTCTCGCTCAGTCCCCCCATCCTCAGTCCCTCCCTCAGTCCCGTAGAGTGTGTCTGCGTCTCTCGATTCCCCGTGCTATTTTCTCGGGGACTGAGCACGGGACTGACCCCCAATTGGTACGGCGGTTGCTAAAACAGTTCTGATGATAATGACATCTGGACCAAAGAAGGTTCCTGGTCACCTTGTTACGTGTGGCAGGATGCATGCACGCCAACTATGTCATTCCCTCTCGCCTCTCGCTTTATCGATTAGATCTCACAAGAGAAAATCTCAATGATCTACCTCCCTTCCCCACCTCTTGTATATTTCCTTGTACCGGTTCGGTTTTCTTGAAAAGATGGGGAAAGTGGATAGGTGTCAAATCCCGATTTTGCAATTTTCTGTGGTATCTTTTTTCAATTTCTTCTAGCTCTGTCCAAAATGGTCGTTTTCATGAAACGGAGATAACTGCCTGGGGTAAGAGCTAGTCCGTTGCACCGAAACGGCAACCTAACGGTCAACTCTAGCGTAAGATGGTGAGGGAGCTCATCTACCGTCAAGTTGGAAGTGTATGCACTATTTCCCGGTAAAACCGGGCTTTACAGGGGCAAAAACCGGTTTACATCTATTACAAATTTACGAGCACTCGTCCGAAATAATAAAATGTTCCGTTGATAATGCGTACTAAACAATAGATACGGCTGCGAGAGAGCATGGCAAAGTGAGAGACACGTCGAGGTATAGAAATAGAGTACACGACCAGTAGTCCATTACATGAACGTATCATTTTAAAATTGTAATATGTACTTTGGTTTTGAAAAATTACCGATGTCTGGAAATCGCCTTGCCCTGACAAGTTCTTTGCAATTTTGAAATATCTTATAGAAAAAAATATTTAAAGGGACAGTAAACACAAAAAATCTAGCTCATGTGATCCAATATCCCCGAGCGACGTAGGGATAGAGGTTGCGTGGGGTCTTTGAGATATCTGCCCATCTGGAGCAGAGGTAAAACGCTTGCTTCACCAATGTGATATCGTGGGTTCGACGCCCACCCTATGCATCTCTTTTGCTTTATTTCTTCCCACGGGCCAGAAATCCAAGCGGGACCTATGAAATTTGTGGGAATTCAACGATGTCTTTACTGTCCCTAAGGGAAGAAAAAGTAAACCAACCCTCTCGCATCTGCTCCTTTAGATTGGTAATGTAATAAAAATAAAAGATTGGGTGAGTAATGTAATAATGTATCTGTTATGTTCAGATGGACCAGGTACAGCTACTAGAGCTACGAATCGTTGAGTTGGAAGAAGGAGTCATAGCATACGAACAGGTTCGAACTGTGACATATTGTAGCGTGCACATCGATCACATTGACCTCGGTTAAGAGTTGTGGAATAGGGAATGTTAGCAGGGACTAATGAAAGTCAATTATTGTGATTAAAGCATTGCTATCACACCTTCCCTAGTGATGATTGATTACAGCTTCAACCGGTCACTCATTTCTCGATATTCTACGTTCACTACTACAGAGTTCATCTCATCAACGCCTACCTCATGCTCGTGAGTTTTGAATTGAAAGGATGATATTCAACCATCATAATTTGTCGCTCACCTAGACAAGAATTGTGGAAAAAAAATGTTGCGTAGTCGAATAACTAGCATAAGATAAGAGCGAGATATTATAATGACGGGCGTATTTAATATTTGGACAGATTCAATGCAGGAACCAAATTTGGCCGTCTTGTTCCCTATGCAACGGCAGACATAAGACATTATTTTATAGGCTGCGCAACTCTACAGGGGGATACAAATTAGAGAGCGTGTAAAATCTTTCCAGCCTTTGTGCTCTCCCCTGCCCTGATCCCTTTCTGTAGATTTGGAACTATGTGACTTAATGATAGTAGCGTAAATGATGTCATTTCAGGCACTCGTGACACGTGTGCTGGGACGAGAGCCACTCCTTTTTCCTCCACGCGTCAGTTGCACATCTTCTTATTATTTTTAAAGCATGTTGAATGTGAGATTCCCTGCGTTTGAACAAATTAAGTAGACGTTGCTCTTTCAATGTTGCGCTTCTGCCATTTGGATATCTTTATCGCAACAATGTTAGTTGTGCGAAACATGATACCAGTAGATTGGAGCTGGTAGATGACTCATAAAAGGAGACGAAATGTCGAAAATAGAGTAGATGTTGTCGCGATCCGACGAATTTGTGGAGCATTTTCAAGTAGAGAACTGCCTCACTTTCAGCTGCATCCCGGACCTACGATAATCAGATGTCGTGCTGCCGTTTTCAATGACATGGGCCTTGAATTGCCCGAATTGCGCAATATCTATCGCTACTCGCGTCATGTCATTATTTTTATGTGAGTTGTCTTGATTTCTACATTTTCTACGTCTTTAATCGACATTGTTCTTGAGAAATTTGCTAATCACAGAGTGAATCGGAAAAATAAGGTGGGTGGCGTCATTCTTAGCATTTCTCTGCCGCCTAGCGGCCATCCATTGGCCGATAGATGCTACTGCTCCATCTAGTGCGATTCTAGATAAACGGCGTGGCTAATTGCAGCAACAACAAATTGCAGCGTATGCTGTATGCACGCTTGCCACACTTCCCGATGGCGCATGTGCCGCGCGACGTGATAATCCAGCGACGACGAGCTGCTGCAGCACAGAGATTGCAGCAGCAGCAAATGCAGCAGCAGCAAATGCAGCAAATGCAGCAGATGCAGCTGGTGCAGCAGATGCAGCAAATGCTGCAACAGCAAATACAGCAGCAAATGCAGCAGCAGCAAATGCGGCAGTGCAAATGCAGCAGATGCAACCCGCACTTGATGAGTGAGTGAGAATTAATCAATCTAAATCTCTCATCTACCCTAATCGATAATATGATATGCGGAGGGAAGGGAACCCAGACGGAAATAGGAAGGGCTTTCACAATTAATAGCGCCAAAACTCCGTGAACGAACAGTTTCCGGAACGAATGGTTTGTTCATCCCATTTCGAATCAAAAATGTTCACCTTTCATGCAGAACTGCAGCACAAATCATAGCCTTCGCTTTAGTTATCATGTTTCAGTGATGATCACATCGACGCACAGCGAGATCTTCAGCAGCTGCAGCAGGTGCAGCAAGCGCCTGAGCTGCGTCCCAATAGGTAGGAACACTTTTGAGAAACAATTGAATTTTAGTCACAGCCATTTCCCCTGACACCGAGGCCCTCTGCATCAATTCCTTCGTTCGCCTTACAATTAGTCCATAACGTCGACTATTGCAGATCCGCTGGTGCTGCAGCTGCAGCAGCTGCAGCCGGTCCCAGTGGGTCGGATGACTCTTCTGACGCTCTCGCAGCAGAGCCGGCCGTGCAGCAAGCTTCTCTTGATGTTCCAGGCAGCAGCAACGCCCCGCCCCCTGCTGCGGGTGCTGCAGAAAGAGGAAGCAGGTGAGAACACAAGTCTTAGATTCTTATAAATATTTGAAATCATGTACTGGGTTTTGAAATAAAAACAATCCGCGTTTTGGAATCCTGAAACAATCGTGGGATTCATGTGCATTATGAAATATTAGGAAAAATTACCTGATTTTTTGGTTTAATTGAAGTTTTTCACAGGTGTATCAAATAAATAATTAAATATTAACGGTTGCAGTGACTGCAGTCCGATTAGAAGCAAAAAGAGACGATTAAATGACAGAGGAACAGAAGAAGAAGAAGAAGAAGATGAAGATTAGAACAGAAGGTGAACATTTGAGATTAATTGACAGAGATCTCACCTGATGGATCCACAAATTAATTTGGTCGTACCTCTGCAGATTTATCGATCAGAAAATAAAAGAGATAACCAAACTCAGAGCAACTAGCGTATCAGTTAGAAGAATTTTGTTTGGCATGGTCCAAACATTGGTATGTATGATCTAGCTCAATTAGTTTTCATTGCAGGCAATCACAAGAACTCACCGGGTCTCAATTTCATCTTATCGTCTTTGTAAAGTGACTCGATCTCACATATTTCGAACTATCAACTAATTCTTATTGTAATCTAAACAGTGTATGTTGTATCATTGAATCATTCAAGCTTTATGGTGTATTGTATGATCCATTAATAAACATTATGAGGCGAAATAGGCAACCATGACAATCAACACACTCTATCAGCCCTCTTTCTGCATACAAAATCTTTTTACTCGATATTCCACTAGAAGGGAGAGGACTTTTCAATAATATTGATCCAACTTTGTCCCATAAATCAGTCGATCAATATATTCCATGACCGTTTTGATCACGTGAAAGGCCACGTGATCAAAAGGTGCGAAAATGTCCAAAGTACGCGAACACCAATCAATAAAGCGTGGTGTGTGCGTGTTATCAGGGTAGATCATTTTCTCTCTCTCTCTCCCTCTCATCATTGATTGATTCCCTCTTCCCATTGTCCCTCACTCTTCTCTCCTCTCACTTCCCTTCTTCTTCTCTTCTCTCCCTTCCTCTCTTCCCTATCGACCGATCGATTGCACCATGAATCAAGAGAACCAAGTTAGTTTTTCTTACGTCATAATCGAGTTTGAAGACGGCATTTTTGCTCCTTGCTCCCCCTCCACTCCGAAATTTTCCACAGAGCGAAACACTGACAGTGTAGGAGAATACAGGATTTCGTTGTGTACTTTTTTGAAAAGTCACCGTATTTTGTAAGCACTGTATAGTGAGTATTCTCTGATAAAATTAATACGTAGTAACACCCCCAAATCGTCAATCAATCAATAGTACAGTAATCTTTTCGTTACATTCACTTTTCCTGTTGAGAGTGTGACGGAGAGAGCTCTCCGGCAACGAATCGCTCAATTGGAACAACAAGTCCAACTACTCAGCCAGGTTTGCATTATCGTACTTACAGTACTCCACCGCCCCTCAAACCTCCAGAAAGGGGTCATTGATGAGAAAATGAGGGAGATCTCACAATTTTACTCACTCTCGGACCTTTTCTGGAGGTTTGGCTCTCGATTGACAGACTCTCTTAGAGACTGTCCCCTTATGAATTAAAACCAATCGCCAATCAATCGATAGTACAGTAACCGATTCAATGCAGACTCTGACGGCCGGTCTCCCATCTGCAGAGGGAATCGCGACTTACTTGAACCTCCACCTTCGCAACGCCTATCTTATGCTCGCCACCAATCATGTGAGCCTGTTGATTTATACCCTCTCTCCAGAAAGGGGTCGGAAGTTGGAGAGTGTGTATAATCCCTTTTTGGGCATTTCGACAGGTAATATGATGTAATCAAGCGAGGTATGGTGTCTAAATTGCAAACGTTGATTTTTGTTACTAATATTAGTGACTTCAGGCAGTCGGTGCTCGATCGCGAGGACAACCTCGCATCTCTGTAGGACCTTTAGTGAGTTGACATCGACTAGAAACAGAATCCGCTAGAACGTGTTAGAGATAGAGAGAGATGGTGAGAGAGAGCGCCAAACGAGAGGATCAGACAACGAGAGATGTTCATGGCATGGTGCCAACCGGACGCTTTACTAAGGAATTCCGGTATTTCAAGCGAGAGATCGGTAATACGGCCGATAAGAGGCGGAGAGTCAAAGGAAAAACATAACACCGATCCGACATCCCTACCATTTCCCAATTACAAAAGCGGAAACTTTCCTGTCTAGAATCTGGCCTTGAGAATCCTTTTTTTCAGTGCGGAAGGGGGCAAATTTTACGCAAATCTATTTTTTTAAAATCTCCGTTTTTATTCCCTTTATTCAGGATACATTCGTAGCCCATCACGTCTCTCGAATCGCTCTTGCTACCGCCTTTTCTGCTGGGACGACTATCGATTTGCAGCAAGCTGAGGTTCACTCGCGAGAAGTCATCAACCAGATGTCAGTTGGCGATACTTTGTGCATTTTTGAAGAGAATAGTAAGAAACTGATCAATATTCTGCTGAAAATTTTCAAAAATCGTAATGAACAATGAATGAAATCGCTCACAGATAAACGGACAATTGGACACAATTTCAAGGAAAAAACTAGTTAGATTCAAATTACAGCAACAGCTACTTGGACGCGGCTGGCTATCCCTACATGGCGCCAGCTCGCACAGCGATCGTCACGAGAAGCATGACTGCAGCAGCTGCTGCAGATGCTGCAGGAGGAGCCGCACCCGCGAACCCGCCCATTCCACTCAGATTCCAGAGGGATCACATTATGCAGCAGGATCGTGAGCTGCAGCAACTGCTGCAGCAACAGCGGCAGCAGATTCTGCAGCTGCAGCAACATCAGCAGGCACAGCTGCTGCAGCTGCAGCAACGGCAGCAGGCTCAGTCCGACAAGTGAGTCAAGTTTCAGGGACACGGACACAGTATCGAAGCTACTTTAACAGAGTAATCAAGCGCAGCATTTTTTGCCAAAAGTGTCTCAGAATGCATTATTACCGGGAAATTTCGAATTAGATCCTCTATTGAGCAGTGTATCGCTTTATCAGAGGAAATACTGCAGTGAGATTGCAAATTTGAAAATTATATTAATTACAAACAATTTAGTTAGTTTATTTTTTGTGTGTTTCATAACGGATTACATCGACTACATCGACTATCATTTCTGTCGCTCTTCTTGTTCACTTGAGTGCCTTTCAGTGCGCATCGCAACGATCAAGAGGAGCAACAGGCAGGCCCTTCTCATCAATCCCCCACTGGGTGGGCATTCGAATTTTCCGTATGATCAGAAACCAACGGCACTAGGTCGGATGTGATCTTTTTCGCGATACTATCACTTGCATAGCAGTTGTTTCTCTTATTCCAAATTTCTCATCCGGTTTAGCGTTAAAACAATTGTGCAAAACCTCCACCATTTCAGAACGCGACGATCCCCTCGGGTTGCAGCTCCAGCATCTGCAGCAGTTCCGCGTCGGTCGGCCGACTCTGACGTGATCGACCTGTCGCTGCGACCCACACCGCCCGTGCAGCCGGCTGCAGTCGTCGTGGCTGGCAGGAGCAACGCCCCGCCCACTGCTGCAAGTGCTGCAGGAAGAGGAGAACAAGGGTGAGAAGAGATTGATCGCTTTCCAAATTCAAATAACACTTTTACCCCGAGGAGCGCACTTTTTTAACGTCTCTTTGATCAAAGCCTTTAGCAATTTGATAAACTTTGAGTTGAGTCAAACTTCTTTTTCCTTGATTGAACTAAAGGCGCGGCGGATTCAGAGCTATAATGGTCACATAGGTATAATTGATTATGTATTGCATAATTTAAATCAACAGCTTTTGGCATGAGAAACTGATCGATTGCATGCAGTGGCTCCGTCCCGAGTGGAAGCAGAAGAAGAAGCGGAGGAGGAGAATCAAGTGGAGGATCACCTACCAAAGCAGCCAAGTCGGCCAAGAGGTATATCGTTTATTGTCGCGAAAGAGCATCGGCAATTATCACGTCATTCCGCACGCTCTCTCACCTTCCGAAAAACGCGTTGCTCGTATTTCTGTCACTCTCTACTCGCTCACCCTCAATGTCCACGCGTGAAACGGTCCATAATTATATTAACGATATCAATATTCAAAATATTTAATCATTGAATGTACATAACCTGTTGAATCGAATGCAGCGAATAAGATGATATCGTGTTGCATTCCTGGCTGGGCCCAATTCATAGGTGAATAAAACGAGACAGATCACTGTTGTAATCGATGGAAATTATTTTTTTGAATAACCATTTCAGAAAATCGTAAGCCTCGCCTGGTCTCACATGGGAGTGACCTGAACTCACATTTCCCGATCTTTTTGATTTTAGCATGGTAGTATACATGTCTAAAGACTATCTCAAAACCGTTCTCAAAAGCTGCGGAATCCGCCTGGGAAGCGAGTTAGAAGATTTCACGCCTCATAAGAACGAAAGAGTGCACTGCTCCCAACAGCAACGGTGGCCTAGTGGTGAAAGGCGGCGAGAGGGAGCGAGCGGGTCGTGGTTCGAGTCCGCTCCCCGAAATTTTGTTTTGCTCATTTTTCGCCAATTGTTTTCTGGATTGTGGAGCCAATCTTGATGTGGAAATCGTTTTGTTAACTTTTGATTTACTCTTTTACGTTAACTTTCCGGTCCCGCTACTTTTACAAATTGGAGAATAATGAATGAGGACGCTGATCTACATGTTTACCCTTCTCGTGTTGTACGTCTACTACCCGATACGTCATCCCACCAGTCGGTCAAATCTCCAGAAAGGTTTCAAAAGTGAAATAATTTATACAACAAAGAATACTCTTCACTTTCGCGCACTTTTTTCGCTCCAGACCCCATTCTGGAGTTTTGGGATTATGTTCAACCCAACTCGGAATTCGATCGAACGTAACAAGTCTGCATTAGCATGTCTATGGTGAGGAGGATGCTCTGATTTTTTTCCCTAACTGGATCCCTGTCTGATTCCAGGCTGTAAATATACCGTATTCCAGCCTGGAATCTTCCCATTTCTTACCGGGATCCAGCCTCGAAACGTGTCCAGGCTAGATCCCTGTCGGATTCCATGCTGGAAATGCAGATTATATCGATACAGTCCGGAATAAAATACCATAGTGAACTCGCAGTACTCGATCACAATGACGAAGAAGACGTCGACCGTGTATTCCCTCCCTAACAGATCAATTACGATGTACTTTCTCCAAATGACACTCTAAACGTTGAGTATTTTTACCGGCAAGGAACTTGTTTCCGCAGAGCGAAGTACCACTCGATTTTCTTTGCAAACTTGTAGATCTTCAAAAAATCAAAAAAAATGTATGTAATAAACGAGGAATCGGAATTTGGTCGTCATTGGATTATCTATTGGAGAAAGTAATCGTTCTTGATCTGTTAGGGAGGGAATACACGGTCGATGTCTTCTTCGTCATTGTGATCGAGTACTGCGAGTTCACTATGATATTTTATTCCGGACTGTATCGATATAATCTGCATTTTCAGCATGGAATCCGACAGGGATCTAGCCTGGACACGTTTCGAGGCTGGATCCCGGTAAGAAATGGGAAGATTCCAGGCTGGAATACGGTATATTTACAGCCTGGAATCAGACAGGGATCCAGTTAGGGAAAAAAATCAGAGCATCCTCCTCACCATAGACATGCTAATGCAGACTTGTTACGTTCGATCGAATTCCGAGTTGGGTTGAACATAATCCCAAAACTCCAGAATGGGGTCTGGAGCGAAAAAAGTGCGCGAAAGTGAAGAGTATTCTTTGTTGTATAAATTATTTCACTTTTGAAACCTTTCTGGAGATTTTACCGACTGGTGGGATGACGTATCGGGTAGTAGACGTACAACACGAGAAGGGTAAACATGTAGATCAGCGTCCTCATTCATTATTCTCCAATTTGTAAAAGTAGCGGGACCGGAAAGTTAACGTAAAAGAGTAAATCAAAAGTGAACAAAACGATTTCCACATCAAGATTGGCTCCACAATCCAGAAAACAATTGGCGAAAAATGAGCAAAACAAAATTTCGGAGAGCGGACTCGAACCACGACCCGCTCGCTCCCTCCCGCCGCCTTTCACCACTAGGCCACCGTTGCTGTTGGGAGCAGTGCACTCTTTCGTTCTTATGAGGCGTGAAATCTTCTAACTCGCTTCCCAGGCGGATTCCGCAGCTTTTGAGAACGGTTTTGAGATAGTCTTTAGACATGTATACTACCATGCTAAAATCAAAAAGATCGGGAAATGTGAGTTCAGGTCACTCCCATGTCAGTTCTATCTTCGCGTTTGTGCGGAGTCACTCAATTATTCATCTATTATCGACTACTTCGTAATTTGATCTACTACGTAATGTTGTATTGTCAATTCAAGCAAACTTTCATAATTCTGATGTATGATATATAAATAAACTTTGTGACACATGAATGAGTGGTCAGCTTTTCTTCGATTCTTTTGTCCAATGGGCCTCCTAATTCTTGATACTGAATTCCGCGGCATAATCCAACAGCTACATCATTCCACGACCTTACAGAAAGGGGTTTGGAGTGGGAGATCATGTAAACTCTCGAGGGACTCTCACTTTTACACACTCCCTCACCTCCTGTGTGGTTTTGTAATCGTATGAGAGGCGATGTAAGTGAAGGCATTCATTGCACAGTCCAGAAAAGAGAAAAGATTGGGTAGATCAAAGTGTATCTCTCCCTCCACCTCCCCCAGGTCATTCTATCGATTGATCTACCCTCTTCCCTCTCCTCTCTTCCCCATAGTCATCTCACTTCTCCTTCCATTCCCTTCTCTCTTCTCACCTCCTTTCTTCTCTCTCTCCAATCGACTACGCCATGAACTGCGGAAACAGCAACTGTGTGAGTATTTTTATGGGTTTCTGGTTCCACTTTCGGTGTGCAATTTGTCTATGGGAATAGGTCTAGTGCTTGCCCATTGTCTGAAGTGCGTCATTGATGAATGCTGGCCAGGCCAACTGCAAAAGGATTGATTTTACCCAAATAAATGAGTATCAAAACGCCTGAATTAATGGACCCCCTCTGTTCAGAGGAGTACGAAACGGGAGTTGCGAGCAGAAATCGATCGGCTGCAAACTCGCGTGAACGAACTCGAAGAGGTGAGTCGAGTATATGATTCATACTTTCGAAAATAGATTAGGGACGCTTAAGTGTGCCAATGTGGCGAAGTGGTTATTTATTTTACACACTCTCAAATTCCTGACCCCTTTCTGGAGATTTTGGATTGTTGATCTCAATGAGAAGCTCCTTCTACGCTAGTTTTTCTATTGTTAGTAGTGCAT
Source organism: Pristionchus fissidentatus (assembly GCA_036245785.1). Taxonomy (NCBI): domain Eukaryota; kingdom Metazoa; phylum Nematoda; class Chromadorea; order Rhabditida; family Neodiplogasteridae; genus Pristionchus; species Pristionchus fissidentatus. Next base: position 16,716,276 of record BTSY01000004.1, read on the forward strand.
GAAATTAATCATCATTTGTTGCTGCTCCTCACGTTTCCTAATATTAGAGAACGTCCTCGAGCGCTATGCAGGAGGGCAGAAGTGAATAACACTATTTAAATTTTACCGAAAATCGTGTGATGACTGACGAGGTAAGGAATGCGAGGGGCCTGAAATGTAGGGAACTAGGAGCATCACTGACAATTTGTAGGAACTCTAAATCATGAAATTGAAAAATCTGTCCTGTAGACTCATCATCCTATTCCCACGATGCAACAGTTCAACAGCTGCTTCAACAAACATCTACTCCGTGCCTACCAAATGCTCGCCACCAAACTCGTGAGTTGCAAGTTCCGTATGGGAGTCACTTACTTTGGACAAAACGGCCGAATGTACGTGTGAACGAGTGAGCGATGTGACGTATTCATGTTAGAGATTTTGCCAGTAAAATAGATTATTTCAGACATTCGGAACTCGATCGAGGGGCCAACCTCAATACACCCTCACTCCTCATGTGAGTTTATTCATGCGAGGCTTCCCAACGAGATCTCTCAATATTCTGATATTCTTTTATGAAAGGCTCACAGTTCGTGAAACAGAAAGTGCCAGTGGTCACTTCTAATCAGAGTTTTTTAAGCGAGTCTGAATCTCCTCATTTCCCGCATTCTTTAGTCAGACACCCAGTGAAGACAGTGTTTGAAATGAAGAGAAACAGGCTCGTTTTAGTTAAACTAAGTCCAATGCCAGCCCACCATTCGAATCTATCGATTGTTTTTCCCCCTTCAGGAAGTTGCTCTCTCCTCTGCCATCTCTAGTATCGCCCTCTCTGATCTCGCAGGTGGTCTCACTCCAAATCTGCACCAATCGGAGACCCTCGCAGCAGAAGTCGTCGCCCAGATGTCAGTTTTGAATTTATCTGACACGGGACACACCACAACTCACATATCCCGATCTTTTTGATATTTCCATAGTAGTATGTACGTATATGGACTACCTCAAAACTATTCTCAAAAGTTGCCGAACCCGCCTGGGAAGCGAGTTAGCAATTTTCATGCCCCTTAAGATCGAAAGAGCGCACCGTTGTCAACTAGATCGGTGGGCGAGTGGTCTACGGCGGCAGGGAGGGAGCGGTGAGGACGTGGGTTCGGATCCGCTCCAAAGAAATTTTGTTTTGCTCTTTTTTCGCACTCGTTGGCCATGTTCTAGATTGCAGAATCAAATTCATTTTGACACTATTTGGTACGTATCATTGTTTACGATGTTACACGACCTCTCCTGATGTGTAAACAAATAAATGCGATCTTCGAAGTTTGTCCTTCGAGTTTCCCCCTGCATTGTCCTTCGAGTTTCCCCCGGTCTATTCCCTGTTACATCTTCCGATAGGTGGATCAAACTTCTAAAAAGGGGCCAGAAGTGACAGATCCTCTACAAGAACTCCACTATGACACAATCTCTCGTTCCGGGCCCCTTGCTGGATGTTTGGAATTATGCGATTCCAAATCTCGAATTGATTTTGTATGTCTCCTCTGCTTCCCTACAAAATGGTCAGCGCCGTTTGTGCCATCTTCCCAATTAAACTTGTTTCGATTCTGCATTTATAGTGAACCTATGACGACGCAGATATCAATTGAACGAAAGTGGATCGAAGAGATTTTGGACCAACTGAATGATTCCACTGCTCCAGATAATCAAACGGATAATCAAAAAAATCAAACGTTCGGTCGGTAGGGCGTTCGTTCCAACTTTCTAGTATTCATGACAGATAGATGAGAGAATCCAGACTTGATTAATTGGACTTTTTGATTATGTACCGAATGGTTGGAGTCTCGCGTATAATTGGAGAAAGTGAATTTCAAATGATCTGGAGCAGTGGAATCATTCAGTTGGTCCAAAATCTCTTCGATCCACTTTCGTTCAATTGATATCTGCGTCGTCATAGGTTCACTATAAATGCAGAATCGAAACAAGTTTAATTGGGAAGATGGCACAAACGGCGCTGACCATTTTGTAGGGAAGCAGAGGAGACATACAAAATCAATTCGAGATTTGGAATCGCATAATTCCAAACATCCAGCAAGGGGCCCGGAACGAGAGATTGTGTCATAGTGGAGTTCTTGTAGAGGATCTGTCACTTCTGGCCCCTTTTTAGAAGTTTGATACACCTATCGGAAGATGTAACAGGGAATAGACCGGGGGAAACTCGAAGGACAATGCAGGGGGAAACTCGAAGGACAAACTTCGAAGATCGCATTTATTTGTTTACACATCAGGAGAGGTCGTGTAACATCGTAAACAATGATACGTACCAAATAGTGTCAAAATGAATTTGATTCTGCAATCTAGAACATGGCCAACGAGTGCGAAAAAAGAGCAAAACAAAATTTCTTTGGAGCGGATCCGAACCCACGTCCTCACCGCTCCCTCCCTGCCGCCGTAGACCACTCGCCCACCGATCTAGTTGACAACGGTGCGCTCTTTCGATCTTAAGGGGCATGAAAATTGCTAACTCGCTTCCCAGGCGGGTTCGGCAACTTTTGAGAATAGTTTTGAGGTAGTCCATATACGTACATACTACTATGGAAATATCAAAAAGATCGGGATATGTGAGTTGTGGTGTGTCCCGTGTGAAAATGAAGAAAATCCGTCATAACAAAGAGCAAAAGAGTCCATTTTTTTCTCGTGTGATTGTATGATCTTTTTTTTCGGCCGATTTTGTGGGTGCTTTTGAATGTACATTCTGAGTTTTTGAGATTTCCCAGAGTTGGCTAAATGTAATTTCTACAATTTGCAGCAACCGTTACCTGCTTCGACTCGGTCTGCCTGAGGAGATGCCCTCTCACTCGGATCGTGTCACTCGTAGTATGAATGCACGGAGGGAATTGCCGATGGCGAGACATCGTTCGTCGTTTCCCCCTCAACCACAAGAGAGACCGCCCACACCCGAACCACGACCATTGGAGAGGGGAAAGTGAGCGATAATCCTCAACTAATGTCATAAGCAAAACACAATCGCCATTGCGAAAGGACAAAATGAATGGGTAAAATCGTGTTTTAAATTTTCGCGGGATTCCAGAAAAAAAGGTTGGGAACAATTATACGCGGGGTTTTAGCTGCACGACTGTTAACTAACTGCTGCCGTTCAGTGTCGGTCGCAACAATGGACAGCAGGGTCGGATGCAGCAGAGTCGTCCAGCCGGTGCTGCAAGAGTGCACCCTCAGCTGCAGCAGCAGTATGACATGGAGGATATGCAGCAGCTGCGGCAGAGCATGATGCTGCTCCGACCGCCCAACTCGTAAGAATTCCTATATATCTCACCGCGAAAAACGCTACCGTTAATGCAGTACTGTTAATGCCTTCTTTTGAGCAAATCAGAGTGCGCAATGCGAAACAACGGTTTCTTCATTTCATAAACTCACTAAGAAATCGACTGGACTAGACAGCATGCGAAATGAAGACATCGTGGTCTCAAATTTCGCATTCTACAGCTTATTATGCCTTTCTTTACAGTTCCGTCTCTCGAAGATCCGCCCCTGGTGCTGCACCAACAGCCAATGGGTCTACCAACGGAAGTGACGTGATTGAAGCGCGACCCACACCGCCCGTGCAGCCAGCTTCCCTCGCTGGCGCAGGCTGCAGCAACGCGCCGCCCCCTGCTGCAGGTGCTGTAAGAAGAGGAGGACGAGGGTGAGAAATCCAGTTTCATTTATTCATGTGGAGAATTGTTAAGTCATTCTCTTGACGAAAGAATGCAATAGTAAAATACGCAATTTACAAAATATTAAAACTAATCTATCATAATTTCAGTCTTTATTTTGCGCGTTGAATAAATTAAATTCTCCCCTTTTTACGGTGACATGTTCAGTGGCGGTGCATTGAAACACGGAGGAAATGGACATGATGGAGGGCCGGCAGCCAAGAATAGCAGGAGGTGAGTTAGAGAAGCGACAAGGAAATGTTTCCTGTAGTCATTGACGAGTTTAATTATCTCTAGAGGGAATCGGATTTAGATGGAAATGAAAAGAAAGTGCGAATTGTTGTGGTCCGGGCTGACGTTGAAGAGAATGAACTATTTCCCACTGTAGATCCTGATTCACAAGACCTCGTCTCTCGTCGCCTTTGTGAAGTGACTTCATCTCAATTACTCTCATACTATATAATTTATAATCTGTGTTGTGCTCAAAGTAGTGTGTTGTATCGTCGAATCAAGCCAATGTTATTTTCGATCTGATGTACGTTTTATAAACGATGTAGCCCATGTATCGAGCACAGACACAAGACAAATCAACTCCATACCTTTCAAATAGTTTCATATATTTGCTGGCTGTAACAACTTTCTATTCTAATTGTAAAAGAATCTCTCTCAATCTCAGGTGAACTCAACTTGAGTAAAAGCTCCGTGCGGATAATCGACAAGATATTCAGTTAATTTTATACACTTTAGCGTTCTCTCCCTAGGTCGTTTTCTCCCTTGGGTCATTTCAGAGATTAATCTACACTGTATTCTACTCTATTGTATATATTCTATTCTTCATTATATATTCTATTCTGTTCTGTATTCTATTCTACCCTATTCTACAGTAGCGCCGATCCTAAATCCATACAACAATAGTTCACAAGGACACACTTTTCCAGAACTCTCATTTAAACTATTCCAAGTCTATCAGTCGAGAAATTTATAATGTATTTGAAAATTTCGCAAATAAAAGAACTGTGTGGAGCAGAACAATCACAGAACAACGACAAGTATATGAATCAGAACGGACCCTCCCCGTTGTGAGGATTCGTCCAATAAGTGGCCAATCGTGTTTCCCTGTCTATAGTCTGCATCTCCCCTCCCTCACCTTCCTCATCCATATTTAGATATTTATTTTTTTCATCGTCTCTTTTATTTCCGTCACACCCTTCGCGAGTGTATCAAATAAATGATTAAAATAAACAAGGAGCATTGAAATGTGGATACGTGGAAGTGCTCATTGAGCGATACTCCATTCGAAAAGATGAATTGGCGACGTGTCATTTGATTGACGAATGATAGTAGATTCACCTATTACAATTTCATATTGGGCAATAATTGGACTGTCTCTAGTGCTCAGAACATCGAAGCGGTGAAGCAAACGGCGAGAACGAATACCAATAAGATGAAGGTAACGATGGCACTGATCAAAAGCTGTCGTGGACGCTTACGAATATAATCATTCCACCATGTCGGCATTCTGAAAAGAGGAGAATCATCAGATTTCAAGAAGAATTAAGCTACATTTAAAATATTTCTAGGGAATTTTATAGCCTGAAAAAAGGCAATACACTATGCCCATCGAACAATACAAACTGAAAATTCGATGTGTTTAAAAAAGTTATCATGGTTTGAAGTATTACGTGTGCTCTTTCAAAACCGTCCCGTGTCAGACGCGTTCTCGGGGCTAATGATATATGCCCCAGCGCAATTTCGGCGAAAATAGTGCCCGCTAAGGAACCATGACAAGCCTTTTAATGCATGTTTGAATGAACACAAGGGCGGGAAAAGCAATGCGATGAGCGTACCTATCGGGTTCAATGGTCTCTGCTTGCGACGGGCCGTGTCCTGGCTTTGTCGTCTCGTTCGTTCTTAATAAAATAAGCATACATTTTTTTTGATGAAAAAATACTTCAAATTCGATTGAAAATCAACAAAAAAAATTGATTATTTGGGCACTATAATGCAGTAGTTCTGAATTAGTTGTTGATTGGATTGATTGTTGATTGGTAACTCACTGAACGGAATTGCCTGATTCGACGAAGTGTACCGACTGCTGCACATTAGTACGATAGGAAGGGGGATCAGCGTTGTTCAGAGTAGTCTCAATCGTGATATATTATCGACAAAACCGGAACTGTGTAAGCCCTTTTCAAACTGAAGTAATATTGTAAATATTCGCGACGTCATACTTGTGAATATGGATTGTAGGCTGGTTGGACAGTAGAGTAAGCTGGAGGGAATCCCTGTTGCTGGTGATTTTGCTGCTGCTGTGAAAGCTCCTGCAATCATGCTTGTAAAACGATTGAATGTCGATGTGGTGACTGCATCGATGTTCTATTCATTTTTTTCTCATTTGTCGCATCCTTGTGGGGTAAGATGAATAAATAAAATATATAACTAAACATACGGGGTAGATTTGGTCGTAGGCGGAAGCTGAGGGATGGCTGGCTCTTGCAGCTGCATGGGCTGCATCTGCTGCAAGATCGCCCTTAGCTGCAGCAGTTTCAGCATCGGGAAGAGGAGCAGGGGCCGGCTTATTCTCCATCTTAAGAAAAACAAGGCACTCCCACAGCGAGTTATCAACAAGTTGACACGACTGCACGGATCGAGAGTGGTGAGGGGCGAAGACTCATGCGCAAAATGGAGGGGAAAGAATTCCACAATACAACAGTCGAGTTGAACATTTTAAAAAAGGAAAGAAAAGTGTACACTATGAATATGTCGTTGAGTAACTGGTCGGGATGCCAAACAATGATAAAATATTTACCACTCTAGTGAAGAAGCAATTGATGTTTGTGGAAGCTAACTGTAACATTGAATTGGAAATATTTAAACAATAAATGACGATGCTTTTTGGGGGAAATAATCGAAAGCGCGAGTTTATCACATCATTCCACAGGCCGGTACACCTTACAGAAACGTCTTTTGAGTGAGAGAGCGTGAGGAATCGAGAGGGACTCTCTCACTTTTGCACACTCTCTCGCTCTTCCCCCGTTATGTAGGTTTGGAATCATGTGGAATGAGAGAGACTGAGTACTTATATTAGTTCTTATCATTTTTGAAGTTTGAGTGTGACTCAGATTTTTATCGGTGGATGCTGAGTGTAATCTGTGCATCAGTGCGATCGCCTAAATCTGCACGGTATTGCACCGAATCGGTACATAAAATAATGCATGGTTCACATAATTTCAAAAGAATGCTGCACTCCATTTCATCTGCTCGTTTGACCGCCGCACCTTCAATATTGAGATAATTGTTTGCCTGCTGAACATCTTCATTCGACATTGATGACTCTCTAACAGTTACGAACTGCAAACTCCGTTTATACTAACTAACATTATCTGCGACAAGCCTAGTGAAGTGAATGACTCAGTTAAAGAAGGAGTGTCAGCAAAAATGGGAAATTGATCTTATGAAATTAATCGCTTATCCCTGTGAAGCATAATGGAAATCCAAAATTTGGGAAGTCTATCTTTTCTCCGAAGCGAAATACGCGCGTTCAAAGAAGCTACAGTGTTCAGGGAAATCAGGTTCAAGTGCCGCGCACACGTGCGCTATTAAACGAATCTGTCGGTCAACTTTCTCTCTCGTGTCGAATTTGCGTGCGCTTTCTTCCCCGCTGGGGGAGGAGGGAGGGAAGGAGGATTTGCACTCTTGCTAATTTCTGCCCTTCTACATACGCGCATTTGCATAGGCAGTATGCTCCATCTCAGACGCCGGACGATTATTCTTACAGTATACCCCCCTCCTCTCTCAGGGTAATCGTGCCAAGATATTTAGCTGACACTCATTCTTTAATGATGTCGTGATGCAGTTAATGATGTCACTATTGATTCTACCGAGGAATAAATTCCTTTTTTTCAGGGGCAAAATTAATAATAAAGATTAAAATCACTGCAGCTCCGCCTCCCGAAGATCCGCTACTGGTGCTCACCTGCAGCACCTGATGCAGCCTAACCGATGACTTTCATGACATTATCGAGGTAAACACCTAAATTAGCGAGCTTACTTGTGTTGCATAGCATCCGAGCTCCTTTCGTTTGTAGAAAGAGGGGCGGAGAAATCAAAGAAATAATATATGGCAAGCTGCCACGAATACCAGATTTCACCGCTAGAAAATGATTTACGTTTAATATTAGATCTTGCGGAATTTTTGTTTAAAAATCTATGAAAACGTAGTCGTTCAATAATCACAATCTATAATTGTTGGCACTCGAGATGCCTTCGACCAAGAGCTCATTGTTCTCATTGTTCTTATCACCGGTTGTAGTTTGTGCGATCTCTTGATAATTGATAAGGGGCTCTAGCGCCAATCGGATTCCTCCTTCACTCTAAATTGGCTTTTTTCCTCGCCGCTCTCGAATGGAATCAGTTCGTTTACTTCCTTGTTCTATGCTTTTCAGTTTGAATTTTTTAGGATTCTAAATTTTCATTGTTTCAGAGCGCCGCGGTTTTGATAGAGCAAGCTTCAGATGTCGAAAATAAGACAAACGTTTGTTTGAACGAAGATAAGGAACGCGGCGAAGCATGCACGAAATTCATCCATTCGGTGAACTGATAATTCTCGTTTTACTTTTGTTAATCAATAATCCAGTCTCTCCCTCATCTAAAGGGCTCTTTCACCGTTGATGATGCAATCGACAGTTGCGGATTCGGCAAATTCCAGTGGATTATAGCTGCAGTTTTTGCATTGTCATTGGTGGGTAATTTTTATAAAAAATAGTCAGTCACTTATTTTTAAAGATTTCAACACCGGACAACCCTCTTTCGCGATAATGTGAATTGACGTCTTTTACGTCTCTGTCTATGACAAAATATTTTGCTTCTATGAAATTCCTTGCACACGACAAAAGACTTTAGAAGACGTTTTTCGAGATCGTTTATAGAGTTTTTTTTTAAATGTGCAGGTTGCGAGTGCGACGGAGATTATGATGCTGCCCATTCTACCACTCTCACTCGAATGCGAATGGGGACTGACTCCTTTCGAACAGGTAGGAATACACCAACCAAATGGAGTATCCGAAGTTTTACAGAAAATTCTAATACCGAAATTGTTTTCGCGTCATTTGAGCCAAAGATATGAGAGCAATTATTTTATTTGATTGTAACGAAAGTGATTTTGATCGATTAGATAGAATTGCAGTCGCTCAGTTCAGCATCAGTTTTCATCGGATGGCTAGTCGCTTCTCCAATCTGGGGAATTGTTTGCGATAAGTACGGTAGGAGAAAGGTAGGCTTAGCAGTTTCTTAAAATGTTTAATGTTTGTAATTAAAATGTTTGTAGTGAAAAAAACAATTTTTAAATGGATTTTTTTCGAATGAGGAGATGGAAATGAAGTACGGCATTAATCCATTAGAAGAATAGATAATTTTTGTTTGTCTTTTTATTCGCGATCGGTGCTGTCACACAGGGTCTCCTACTAGCGTCGATTACTGGTTTCGTCTTCGGAATTCTTACCGTATTCTCACCTTCTTTCTACGTATTCCTCGCTTTGCGAGTTGCAGTTGGCTTCGCGGTAGCGGGGCTCGCGCAATCGTAAGTGACAATTCTGCACGTGTTCAGTTCATACAATGTTTGAAAGGGTGACACTTGCCACCGAATTTCTGCCCACATCAAGTCGAGCGCAAAGTCTGACAGTCCTTAAGGTTAACTTTTTTATTGTATAGATTCGTTTTATTGCACTAAATGTCACCGATTTTGTGAGGTATTGTCTCCGACTTTACCTATAGTGTTCAATGATATTTCAGTGCTTCTGGGCATTTGGAGCAGCACTCGAAGCGGGAATTGCACTTGTTATCCTGCCCAGTTTAGGTAATTTAGACTATCATTCTGCAAACTCCGATATTTTTTTCTTGCAAAATAGTTTCATATTAGATAGTTGTCCCCATTTTACTGCAGGTTGGCGATGGCTCGTTGGTTTTTCTGCCCTTCCACTTGCTTTGTTCGGTGTTTGCTGCTGGGTGAGACTCATCGGTTCAATGCAGACAAATATATTACCAATTTGAATTTAGTGGCTCCCAGAATCCGTTCGTTTCGATATCGCGCAAGGAAGGATGATTGAGGTGCGCGAAAAATATTTTCATGCTCAAATTCTCTTGTATTTCTAGGCCCGAGCGACGCTTGATCGCATTGCTGAACTCAATGGAGTTTCTCTTCCAGAAGGAGAATTGATCCATCAAAGAAAAGAGGTGAATATAGATACTTACACATTTTTGCTCGAAATCAAGAGCTTATAAGGACAGAATAATTTTTTTTTGCAGGAAACTGTGGAGCTGGATCAAAAGACTCTCCGCGAGAAAGATTTAGAGAAGGAGGTTTGGCAACGTGTTTCTGAAATGGCAAAATAACAGATTGTTGTAGGAGAAGCAGCCAGAATGCAGTGAGGGGCTGCTGCACCCAAAACATCGTCGAACGTCGATTCAGCTATGGACTCTCTGGTAGTCGATTGACTCAATTTCTCGTATCACTCGTTAAACACTATGAATGTTGGTTGGGTCTTGTCATGTCATCTGGTATTCTCTTTTCTCTGACTCTCTACCTCTATCAGCTGTATTACCGATCTATCGATCGAAATGTATCTAGATATACGAACGAACACTGAACCGGCATCTCTATTCAACAATCTATGAATTTACAGGATTCTCTCCGGATTTCTCTACTACGGTCTTACTGTCTACACTCCTATTCTACTCGAGACAAGCTTCCAAAATTCTACTGCAATTCAAGAAGAAACTAGAGTCAAGAGGTCTACTCAATCGACGTGCAAACTCCTCTCGACGGAAACCTATGTGGATATTGTGGTCACAACGATGTCGGAAGCGCCTGGTAAGCGGGAATTCGAAATTCGTACTAGATGAATTGGAGTGCGATTCACATTTCGCGCATTGAATGAAAAAACTTACGGGTTATGGTTCAAGATTGATTAGAAGATTTAAAAAGTTCTATATTCTCCTTCCTCTCATTCTCCAAAATTGACATTTAAAATAATTCACCGGCAAAATAAAAAAAGAAGTCGAGTCTAGACTAAAAACCCTCCAAATTCCGGTTAAATTGTATATTTCTTAATCATTTTTAATTCTCCATCAGGTTACATTCTCGCGACGTACATCATCGATCGAATTGGTCGCCGTGCGACTCTCGCAGTGGGATATGGAGTGTATGCGGCTAGTTGGATCGCCCTACTCTTTCCTGTTCCAAGGTATCGCACTCCTGAGGGACTCGTTTTAGTCCTAGCCCTAGTTGATCTCAACTCTGTACATCAGTAACACAAACACTTCGAAAACCAATTCCGCGCAGGGATATTGCGAATATTCCAGAGTTCAATGACTTTTTGTGTGCAAAATAGTAAAACGTGAAATATTTTGTAAAATGTTTCATTTGATCACGTAACATTTGCTAACAGTGTGTAATTTGCGAGTCACTTTTCGTGCAGATTCGTCCAAGTGTCGATTCTCTTCGTGATTCGATCTGCGATCGCAAACTCATCTCAGACGGCGTATATTTACACGTCGGAAGTGTATCCCACCTCACTCAGGTATACCTTCTCAGTGATGAGTCTGTTTTTTTTCGAAAAAAATATTATGATTGATGTTATGCGAATTGTTACAGGGCGCAAGGCCTCGGAATGGCCGGTGGACTCTGTAGATTTGGTGCCATGGCAGCACCGGTGGTTACTCAGGCAATAAAAATTTCCAATCATTAAATTGATTAATTTAATATATTACTATTGATATTTCTAACAGTACAGTAAACGAGAACAGTAAACGTGGAAAAAGAGCTATATTTATGACTGTTTCGCTCCCTAGTTTCGTATATTACTGAAATTGCTTTCTCTTCTGCAGGTATTCGCATCGATCAATCTCATCTTTCCTCCAATAATTTTCACAATTGTGGGGATAGGCGCCGCTGCTTGTTCAATTTTGTTTCCGATCGAAACGAAAGGAAGATTGATGAAAGTAAGTACAGCAAATAGAGGACGAATTTGATAGAAAATTGGGGTTCCATGAATTCTGGAAGAAATTTCCTCTACTTACATATTAGAGTAGAGGAAATTTCTTCCAGATTTTTTTCTTCTATTATAATACAATATTTTGCAACGTTTGATACAAAAAATGCTTCTCCATGGATTTTTTGGTAGGATTTGTATTACTGTGCAGAATGAGATACCAAAACAAAGCTATTTCAGGAAGTCGACTAACAATGACGAAGGCATCGAAATGACTATTTTCCAAAATCGAATTTATTTTCGAAGCGATAAATAGCTCTGAATACAATTAATCTATCGAAAATGGAAATGATTTTAAGCTACGTAATGTGCTATAATTAAACATACTTTGTACGCTCGTGAATGAATTGTATTACCTGCTAAATATGCATTTTTTGCCTGTGAAGTCAATTGATATATGTTTTCGTTTTCATGTTTGATAAAGATAAATCTCCGATAGTCGATGAACGATTGAAGAATCTGAAAGAAAAGTCCCTCGACTGTTTGGAGACACTGCAAACCTGCGATAATTCGGAACATAGTAGGCCGTCACCAATGGAACGACCATACATTGAAGTTGGAGAAACTAAGTGATGACGAATTGTAGAATTGGTTCATTTGAAATAAACTTACAAAGAAGCAAGAATCGAGGAAGTTCTCGTTGTGAATGATGACGAATTGTCCACTAAGAAATATAAATCCAGGCCAGATTCCGGATGTTGACAGAATTGCGTGAACGGTTATACTCTGGAAAATATTTATGCTGAGGCTAACTATATTACGCATGATCTTTAGATCTACACATACGGTATTGTAAGGATAAAGACACATGAGAATGTCAGTGCAAGTAACAAGTTGTTGTTAGGAAAGACAGATGTCAAAATGTTATTGCAATAAACTTGGCGTAATTGTTAGGAAAGACAATTACAGAGCTGTAATTACAAGTAATCTTGACGTCATTATAAGGTAAACAAAGATGAAAATGTTATTGGAACTAACCTTTATTAATCCTTCCTGAAGAAGTTTCGATTTGGGAGAAAGTTTGCTGCGAATTGCTGCGAGAGTTTTTAAAACTGTCCTTCGTCGAAAGAAGATAAAGGCAAAGATGGAGGGAACGACTGAACAAAGCTTCTCCGTTTCTTACTTTTAAAAGGCAGGTTTTAAATAACTTTATTACTAGTTTTCTAAACCATTTCTTACAGGGGAAATGTATTTCATTATTCTAAACAATATCATAGTCCTAACTCTAAATTTAATTGTCTCCTACCGATTGCGTACAGAGAATTCACTGCAAGAACATGAAGAGACAACGAGTCGTGGCCTGTAAAGTTGTTGACAACACCTTACTCGCTAGATTGGAGTACGGAATGTCTAGCAGCCATGCTTTAATTTCGTACATGTACTCTTTTGAGCTAGTGTGAAAAATAAAGAAAATAGGCATGACATTTCGCGCTCTACTTCAACCATACCATTAATAGGAAGACGGCGTTCTACGAATTCAGGGAAAACTCCTTCCACAATTGGTTTGAGAGTCGCCTCTTCCGTCTGGTGATACCACACATTTACCTGAAAGCCATATGAAATTAGAGAAATATTATGTTCTATTGTCAAGGGAACATATAATGTTTGCATTCTTGGCCTGAGACTGTACCCTATTTACGCTCCTGTACTTACATGCAGACCGAAAACAACAGCGGCAATTGGAATGATCCAAAACTCGATAAACGAAGGAGTTGTCTGCTCGAGCAGATGGGCCCTGTAAAACCATTTTAACTGTATTTTGAATTCATGATCTGAGAAAAATACTGCCAGTGGGGGTCTCAACTCGAATTACTTCGTCTAAAAATGAGAAAAAATCGAAACAAAGTTTAGCGTTTGATGGATTTCCCATTTTCACGTACCTGAAGACGAGTTGAATCGATGTGATGAAAACAGTACAGACGTAACCACAAACTGTCATCGTGTGAACTGAAATTCTTCCTTGACTCAGAAATTCTTCCGTGAATGAAACGCACAAAAGTAACAGAATGACGCGGAAACTCTCGAACAAACTCCCATCGAAGCGAAAATGGTCGTGCCCGGAATAGGAATCAGTCTTGAAATACACGGATGAGACAACGACAATTTCGACAATTTCATGAACAGGAAATTACCATAAATTTCACCGGTGACTCCAAAAATAAACTTATTTGCTGAACCATCCCCCCCTGTTTTAAAAAAAAATCGATCAAATACTGACCGTTGCATCGAAAGAAGGTTCGATAGAGCCGAGAAGAGTTCGAACGAACACTCTTCGAGTATCAGAATTGCGTAACTTCTGAAAAAAATAAACATAAATTATGATTTTTAGTCTTGAAAAAAATACATTCCGTGGTGGTATCGGGCTTCCAATTCCGGAAAATGGAAACAGCAATAGTTTGATACTCGCCTGAAGGATGGCGCAGTTCGCTTTGCGATAATCACAATGAGTAAAACATTGAAGAGAATGGAGAAGAAGGCAAGCAGATAATGCAGACTCAAGATGGCTGACATTCCCATTCGAGGCAGAAATGTACGGAATAGGAGAAATACCAGAACGCCTTCTCCTTTTGTATCCACTGCGGATATCAATAAGTCATGCGTATTTTCCTTTTATAGGAGGTAATTGTGCCCCAAAACAAATCGAATAGTACTTGTACGAGCACTTGTGGGCATTGAATGGTAATTTTTGCTCAAGAGCGAGCGTATGTAGTTATTTCCCATAAGCGCAGTTACGCATAAATAGTAATGCGCGGAAATAATATATGACTGTTAACAAGCACACATAAATCAAAGGAAGAATCTCGCACTACAAATACAATCTTAGAATGTGCTGAAGTGTAGAGTAGTAAAATGATCAAAAAAATCCTCTGGTATAAAAGACAAGAACAATGCGGCATTATGTTTCCAGAAACTGCCTCTCCAAGTCTTTTTCGCAACATGGGTAGTGTAAAAAAAGCTTTTAAAAATGAAATTCAGAATTCTTCCAAAATAACAGGAAATGTAATCCAGTCTTTCCTTGCGAAACTCACAGAATGGGCAAGATACATGTCGAAGGTTCGTTGTATGATCATCTAGAGTACTTTCGTGTCACAACTACCAATCATCAACATCCAAGCAACAGTTGTAATGCCATTCACAAGGACAATTGGATTTATATTTACATGGAAAACTCTCCGTGAAAGTAAGTCTAGTTTTAAAATAGTGTAACGTACAATTCACTTGAACATTACGCATACAAAAAATTGTGCGGAACTTTAAAAGACAGTTGAGTCGACAATTAAATGACAGATAAGGAGTATTGGAGTGTGCAAAAATGTTTTTGTGAGTGTGCTCACCACCACCAAATGGACGAGCAAATGATGAAAACAGTGAAGAAAGTGATAATGGAAACGATGGCGCTGATCATTTGTCTTCGACGTCGTCGACGAATAAATTCCTGCGCGTCACTCGCTGACATCACTCTGAAAAGAGAAGGATCAACAAATCGAACATCTAACCAACGCTAATCGAACCAGGGCTGCGCAAAAATTTTCCGCACTCCTGATTTCGCAAGCTCTCTCGCGGATTAGAGAGCACGAGAGAGCCGAGGGACCTGCACTGACTCGTACGATAAAAATTTGAGAAAGCTAAATTCGTGTCGTTTAAGCTTCGTGTCAATTCAATAACATTTTAACAAGCAAATCAGTTAACTAAGAACGGTATCTCGAGAAGGTGAATGTTCTTCGAATTTAAGCCTTTTATGCAACAATATTTTGCATTTTGGCGAAACTCATGTTGGAAAGAGGGTAGGTAACTCACAGAACGGGATTGCCAGACTGAACGACGTACACGGGCTGCTGCACATTTACGGGATAAGTACGGGGATTGGCACTGGTCGGAGGAGCCTCAATTGGACTACGTTGTCAGAAAGAGTGTTAAACAGAAACGTGACACATCATCAGACCGACCAACAATACAGTGTTTCGTAATGAGACAGCATGCAAAATCCATACCCTCTAACTTTTACGCTCACTCTCGCCCTTAGCCATTTCTTATTGTTTTGAATCTTGTGATTCGCGAATATTAAAGAGTATTTACTTGTGCATATGGATTATAGGCGGGCTGGGCTTCGTAAGGTGGAGGGAATCCTTGTTGCTGCTGATTTTGCTGCATTTGGGGTTGCTGTTGTTGGGGCTGTTGCTGCTGTGAAAGTTCCTGAAAGGATATTCGTTCATTAACAGATCGGTGCAGTGACGTACTGGGTACATTGGCTGGTAGGGTGGAGCCGAGGGTGGTCTGGCTGCATTTGCTGCAGGAGCTGCATTAGCCGCGGGAGGAGGCGCGGACGCCGGCTTGTTTCCCATCTCAGAACTTCAATCAGCTACGAATGTGTTTTCACAGAAAAAATCGGTTCCTTCTCGTGTCTTAGTCATGTAAACAGAAAGGGTTAACACAATGTCCTTTCTGCTCTAATGAAGAATCAAGTTATGTTAATGAAATGAAACTGTAATAGACGGAGAAATACCTTAAGTAGAAATTTATAAAAAGACACAAATTATGAAACTTAAGATGTGGATTTAGTGTCAAGTGATGGGAAGCGAAGCGCGAGTGAATAAAAGCGACTGAGTACGGAGAATAGTTCTTATCACTTTCGATGCTTCGACGTGACTCATTGTCTTATCATCGGCGTATGTTTGTTGTTTGTGCTCTATGCGCAAGGAAGGGGGAATATCATATTTTATTGTATCGAGCAAATGTATAAAAAAAGAAATTCAAATGATTCCTATCCCCCACAATGGGATCGAGATCGAGCGAGAGTTATTTTCCCTTGTTCTAATCAGTTTAATACTGATTTGAACAATTGAATAATCATTTGAATCAGTGAGAGCAAAAGTAGTTTTGTGAAATTCATGACGTCAACAGTGCACAAAGCTTCCAAATATCCACAGAACTTCCTTGTATTAAGTTTTCACATTAAAATTGGACCAGATGACGGTGTTTTATTAATAGCAACTTTCTATAATTATCCTAGGAGCAATTGCATTCGAAAATGCGGCGAACGTTGTGTGAGAAACTGTCGATAAATTCTTCGGAACCAGTCGAGGCATGTCGAATGAACACCAAATGTCTATAAGAAACCTGAGAGACCAAAAAAAGATATTCGTGCCAAAGTATGTGGCGAACCTTCTGTATGGAGGAAGATAGTAGAGGTTGACGAGTGGCTTTACGAGTGCATTCACACTTGTCGTCTGATGTTACAATTAGCTAATAATATATACTTTCAAATTTTTCATAAGGTTTCCAGGTAAACCTTTTTTAATTTTTTTTTGCAAACATTCAGCACGACCTTTGTGATTACATCTATCAACTGACAATTGGCCAACCACGACAACCATTCTCCTCAGAACCGTCGATTCCACTAAACCAACAACGTCGAGCATCCATATGCACATGGCGAAAATGTACACGAGAGGCAGCATTAATTGAATCGTCAATGTGTGCAAAATAGTTCGGTGACTCGCTCGATCCGGCGTTTTCTACGACAAACTTTCTTGCAAAATTCAAATTCCGAGTCCGAACCAGACTCCGAATATCGGCGAGCAATTGTCGTCGCATGAAATAGAGAGCTGAGAAAGCCGTTGGCAAGACAACGAAGTGGGGTAAGATTGAAGCCTTGGCTTGCAAGTTTTAAATGCTGGGAAAATCGCCGTCTGTCAGGTTTATAACGCTGACTACGGAAGATTCCAAATTGGGAAGCACGGGATAGGTTCCAGACACTGCCATACTCATCTGAAAGTGGTAAACACTCAAAAAAACCAAAGCCACAATGATAATGACACCAAGTGAAAATTTTCACTATTGGGAAACAATTATAGAAACTCATTTCCATACAATCGAAATTCTCACGTTGTGTTTAGAATCCATGATTATGAGAAAATAATTTATGTCTGTCAAATAGAATGATTGACGTTGAAGATTTGCTCCATATTATTTTAATCTCAATTATGGATCTATCTGCAATATTCGCAAACCTCGTACTGATTGTTGCAATTCTGTCTCGGTATGTCGATCTTTGAATAAATTGTTTTTAGAGATATGAAAATTATTTCTAGAACCACCAAATCTTTTTCCATTTATGCGGTCATTCTATTCAACACCACTTTTCTGGATATGACAACTGCACTAACGAGCTGGTTGTGCACTGTTCGGTATGAGTTTTGCTACCAATATGAAATGTATTGTCTCCCCTTTTTGATCTCTGTATCGTCTGTTCAAAATAGAATGAACATGCGTGTTCCATAATCTTAATTTTTATCCGATCATAAATGTGATGCACTTAACACGCGATTGTATGAAGTTGCCGAACTGGGTCTGGCACAGAAATGAAATCGGATCTTAAAGAAAATGTGGAACTTCGTTGGGTTCCAATCACAGTCGAAAAAAGTAGATTCTTTTTTTTTCTTTTTTCTCCATTCAGATAATTCTTATTATTTTGTTCTACATTTGCGGTGCAATTGTATTTGATGAACCCGCAGCCGCGGTACTTTGATTGTGAGATAAGATGATCAGATGTGTAGCGGATGGTCGATAAATACCGAGACTATTCAGAGTTTCCATCAAGAACCTGATTGTGGTAATCGTGATAACTGCGCACCATCAAATGGACTACCTTCTGTATGGAGGGAGATAGTAGAGGTTGACGAGTGGTGTTGCTAGTGCGTTCACACTTGACATCTGAATGATACCGTACAAGATAAGAACAATTCTTACATAAATCGACATTTTTATCCAACAATTTTTCTTTCCATAAAAGCCTTGATTAGCATGAAGCGATGTACACATAAAATTTCTATAATTATTTTCTCGGAAAATGGAAGTTGAGGATGTTTGTTTTTCGTTTTAGATATTTTATATCGCCTACCACAACGACCATTCTTCGTACAATCGTTGACTCGACGATTCCCACTGCATCGAGTAGCCATACGCACATGGCCAAAATATAAACGATAGGCAACATTAATTGAATGGTCAGAGTGTGCAGAATCGTGTGATGACTGACGCGGTCGGACGATTTCTAAGACATCATTTCTGACTGAAAAGTTCTCGACCTCTTACCAGACTTCCGATGCCAGCTAGAAGTTTCCTTCGCATGAAATAGAGTGCCGTAAATGCAGTTGGGAAGAAAATGAAATGCGGTAAGATGGCAGACTTCGCTTGAATATTTTCCACGCTGGGAAAGTTGCTGTCCGACAGATTAATCACGCTGATCATGCGAGATTCAAAGTTTGGAAGGTCGGGATAGGTTCCAGAAAAAGCCATGCTCATCTGAAACAGAAACACGATAGTACAAAATTTCACAAATGAATAAAAAAAGCTCAGAAGGAAGAGCAATCAACAATTGTTGAACAATGCACTAATTCGACTCAATTTTTCGCAATATCTGATATCATTCATAGGGTTTTAATAGATCTAAATCTTCATTACTGCATTCGAAACTGTCGGAACTGCCGAAAAGAAGCAGATAAGTCGCAGTTTCAGTTTGATCGATTCTTGTTCAGCAAGGATAGTTTTCGCCCGCTTCAGAATCCATAAACGATATGCGAATGAAATTACAAGCACGACTATCGATTGATCGACCGCGGCAACGTGCAAACCTGAATTGTGATAGTACTTACTTACAATGTTTAATATAAATATAACGAAATGCTCACTAATAAATGCTTGGCACCACCGTGCTCCGAGTAGTGTGCATGGTCCAACGTAGATCATTACCATGGCAAGCTTGATATTTTGAATACTGAAAATGATCTTTCAGTGTTTTGTGCTGAACATAATGTCTGACCTCACAGTACATAACCAGCTCGTTAGTGACGTAGTCAAATCCACTAATGTAATGTTGAGCAAAATTACTGCATAAACCGCAAATGTTTTTGGTGTTCTGAATATAAAACACATATAGGGGTTTTTTTCTCGAAAAAAAATCACTTTACCTTGACAAAATCGCCACAATTAGTAAAATATTTGCAAATACAGCCGATAGATCCATAGCTGAGATGAGCGCGAAATGGAGCACATCTTCAACGTCAAGCATACTGAGTTGAGAGAGCGAAATGATTTTCGCAGAATTATTCATTGCATAATTACAACGTGAGATTTCTGATACAACACTAGAATTCACACGACACAACCTTAGTCTGTTACTGAAGGCAGGGTGACGTGTTGCTAATTAGAGTCTCATTTGTTATGAATCAGTATCTCCGCCTTGTTTCAATTTGTGGTCGAGAAAGCACCTATGGATCTCATTCGATAATGAGGGGAAGTCTATTGTTCAGAACTAACGTCAGAAAGCTCTCTGAAATGGTCCCACAGCAAAAAAAAATGTCGAGTGATCTTATTACTTTGAGAGAGCTTTTGCTGCTCGGGCACTTTCCATTCTGGACTGGATATTGCTCCTCTCATTTACATTTACATTTACATTTAATCAACTTTATCAGCTGGGTGAGGGTGTTAATTCAGCTGGGTTGCCATGATAGCATGACAGCTGGGTTGCTCCTCTCATTATACCTTTAATGAGTCGGAATATTGTTTCACTCATATATTGGGAGAAATATATTGTTCATTGAATTCTGAAAGTGCAAGTTCAATTCGAGCACGTCCGTACCCAGTGGCTGTATCAACTGTCAACCCCATCCGATCTCCGCGCGCGTATCTCTTGATCGGCCGCGTCGCCGCGTCAGCCGCGGGGCGCAAACCGGAGAGCGGATGGGGATGGAAAGAGTGACCGACAAAAGAAACACTGAGGATGGGGGCGGGGCAAGATTGAGATGAGAGAGGGTCGATCAGTCTAATCAGTCTCATCAATCTCGGTCGAGGTATCATGACTGCTCCCTGCCTTCTCTTCGCCCTTCTCATAATTGCTTCCTCTGTAAGTCATTCGTCTGCTTACATTTAACAGTGATAATGGTGTGCATGTGGGCATGTTTGTATTGCAATTCCACGGTAGCTAGTGAAATAAATCCAAACCTACAGAAAGGGATCGGGTGAGAGTGAACAAAAGTGAATGAAAGTGTTCCTCTCGATTTTACACAATCTCTCACTCTAAAGCCTTCTGTGCAGGGTTGATCGGCCTGTGGAGAGGCTAACTAGTGATAAAATGAGTTATTACACTATTTCCATATCTTTCATAGGTCAATACTGATTAAACCGCTTTCTCAGGTGAGTGGAAGTCATTTTTCTCTCCACTTCTCATTGCCCGACGAGAGTTCCAACTCGATTCTGTGCATAAATGAGATTGGCCGATCCGTCTGTTCCATTGCTCGACTACCGATCGCCGACGAGAAATTGATCGAAATTGAATTTGAGACACCCAACAAAGCCAAGGTAATTTGATTTTTTGGAGGAAATGATACAGGCATGCGAAATGGTGGATTTGGTTGCGCTGTTCTTTAATATTTGGAAAAGTTTAGAACAATTCCGGAATTAAAATATTTTTAAGGAAAGTGAGGAAAAAACGATGTGGCGATTTCTTACTGTGCTATTATAAAAGAAGTCAAATTTCAGGTCGACCTTTTCATCTCTCTGAAGGAAAACCTCGACGGCGCGGTTTTTCACGTTCAAATGGAATCTGGAAAGACTCGATCACTTTTTATCGTTGATGGATCCAGAGTCAGTGTAACGCTCACCTGCCAGAGGTAAGTGAATTATTCTGAATGTGAGATCTTAAGAAATTTGCTATAATTTTTTCGGTTGTTTATCTATTTTTCACCGAAAATATCAATATTATAGACTATTTTTATTGATAATTTCGGCTGAAATTAGTTCTCCTATTCAGTGGTTTCTTCGGTCCCGCGTGTGGCATTCGATGCGTCACCGACGATAGAAGAATCTGCGACGAGCATGGACAGTTCGCGTGTCGTCCTGGATGGGAAGGAGACGAGTGCGAGAAAGGTAAGAGAACGAGTCTCATCTGTGTCTGTGTTGTCTAAGAATTCATCAAAATCCAAGAAAAAGGGCGTATTTTCGAACGAATTGTTTAGAGAGTGCGCGTAAGGCCAGATAAAGACATTACAGAAAGGGGTTTGGACTAAGAGAGTGAGTAAAATGGACAGGGTCTCTCTTACACACTGCAGATTTGGAATCTTGTGAAGCGTCTCATCTGCATTTTTGTCGCAAAATTCATCAAAATTCAAGAGACGATTTGTATTTCCGAACGCATTAGTTTTAGATTCGTCGAGAAGAATAGAGTCTCCCACCACCACTTCCGTCTCTTCCTCTACTACCACTCTCACTCCGTCAGCCAGTCCGAACTCCCTCGAGTCTGCCAGCAATCACCTCATCTTCGGCTTGTCTCTCGGTGAGTTTCTCAGTTTTCACAGACATTCATTATTTAGCACAGCCCAAATAAAGAAATTGCACACATTGAGATTAAATTATCGAGGAAAACAATTATCCAACCCTCCTCCCTCCACACACTCTCTCGTTTCGGTGAGCAAGCGAGAAAGCGCGTGGAATGAGGAAATCGGAGAAACGTTGTCTAGCAAAGAAAGCCTTGGAGATCCGTTCTCCTCGCAAATTTTCGTTGTATGCACAATTCACAACAATTAATTTAAAATGTCAGGTCTCCTCATGATTCTTCTCGCTCTCTTCGTTACAATGTTCATCCTTGTCAAGCTCAATCTGACAATCTCCAATGGATTTGCCATGATGATGAATGTAATGGCGAATTTCATGATGACGTCATCGAGAACTTCGAGTCCCCAAGAGTCGAGAAGACATTCAGACAACATCTTCTTCACTAACATTGAAGCGAAAAAGGTAAAGCTTCCATTAAAGACATAAAATGTAATTTATCTTATAGTAAAAAAAATATTCAAGACACCACAACACTTTTTTTCGCAAATCAACTCTTTTTTTCATTTTTTTTCAAGCCTCAATTCTCAGATTGATCACGAGGAAAGTGCAAGAGACAGTGCAATCGACGCTTCCATTCTTTCACCATTGGAAAGAACTTATACTGAGTCTTATGTCTAATGTTCAACGACAGTAGACATCATTCGTTTGTTCATATTCTTACTTAGGGATCGCTTATCTACTGATCACCTTCAACTGTCGATGTACACTTGTATGTATTCTTGCTTAGGGAGCGCTCTTTTGTATCTCCTTTTTCTGTTGTTTTCATAGAATTCCGGTTGTCATTTGTTGTCTCGTGTTTGCCACTGTGTTGTTCGCTTGTATTAATAATATTAATAATAATAAAAAATGTAACAATAGATTCCTAATTGGAAATGAAAGGATTGATAAGTGCGCAAACACAAAAATTGTTCAACAGACGCTCCGTCGGAGAAACGACTCGAGGAATTTGACCTGTCAATTCGTATTAATCATTTTCAAATCATTGACTTGGTTTCCGCATCCGATCTTCCCCCACGCGTCTCTTGATCTGCCGCATCGCCGTGTCTGCCGCGAGGTACGACGCTTATGAGCGCCAAAGAGATGAGAAGAGTTAGGGCGGTCATATTGAGTCTCCAAGTCTACATTTAATCCGAGTACGAAAGTATAGAGAAAACTGTGGGAAATTCGTTCATTCTGTAATGTGAACCAAACGCGATAAAAACTGTTGTATTTTTACTCAAAGGCACAGCCAATGTGGAAAACTTGTTAGTCACGCTATTAATCTACATCAAGGGAGCGACAGCATTCGATCGGGATGGCGCTGCTGTGCTGTGAGAGACACTGAACAATCTTCCCTGGGCAAAGCGATGCTCACTGACTCCAATAAGATTCAATACAAATCTAAATAAGCCTAATTTTGGCATAAAAAGAATGAGACCAACCTCCTGTATGGATCGAGATAGTAGAGATTAGCCAGTGGAGTTACGAGTGCAAAAACTGCAGTCATCTCAATGTGGCCTTTGTCATTATAGATACATTAAAAATATATTATGTTTCTATCATCCTAATAGCGGTGATGTTGGCCGAGTGTTGTAAGGCACAACTTGTCAGACGAAGGGTCGCGACTAGGGATACGAAAGGAATAGTGAAATTCTCGATTTTGACTCGAAATTTGTCGCTCATTGTATGTAAATTAGGGTTGCCGGATCAAGTATCAAGGGATTGTCTCTATCTCCCTGACCTCTTCTCGCTCTCCAAGGGGGAGAAATAGATAGCAAGGGGTACATCGGTTTGGAGGTGCTAATTAGCTAAGAGAGAGACAACAAACCAAGCCTTTGGATTTCAAGCATTTCACCCCGCCCTGGATTACAAAGTGACAGTGAAATTGGTAGCAATTTCGATTGCGCGAGGTAACGTGCCACAGAAGCCTGGTCAGCAATGGAAACGTAGTCCTCGATATCAAACTGGCCTTGTCATCTTGAGTCCAGTTCAAAGTTACCTTTTACTTTTACCATCCTAATAAAAAATCGTGACGATACTTTACTCTGTATGATTGCCTACCGTGAGGACCATTCGTTGGGCGATTTGCGACTTGAATACACCAGCAACATCGAGCATCCACAATGCAATGGCAACAATATCCACGAGAGGAAGAATGCATTGGATGGTTAGAGTTCGAAGAATTGTGCGATGACTAATGCGATCGGACGTTTTCTGCAAGGTACACTGCTCAACGATGTATTGACTCTAATGCTGCGTTAAAAAATCTTGGAAAAGAAAAGAAAAGAAAATATTTGAATTCCCGCAATTATCGATTTTTCGCTATAACTCGGGAGCCAGTGAATAGAGATTTGAAATTTCGTTTTCCAAATCGCACTCACTCTTTCATTTTTAGTATAAAATTTCAAGTCCCTAGCACTACTGGCTGCCGAGTTATAGCGAAAAATCGATAATTGCTGGAAATCAAATATTTTCTTTTCTTTTCTTTTCCGATTCAGATCTTTTCTTTTCTTCTCTTTTCCCAGGTTTTTAAAGCAGCATAACTACGAACCAGGCTCCGTATGGCGGAAATCAATTTTCTTCGCATGACAAAGAGAGAGGAGAAGACAATTGGATAGAGTACGAAGTGAGGAAAGACGCCAGCTTTCGTGTGCATATTATCGAGGCTGGGAAAGCGAGTGTCGGTCATATTCATGACGCTAACGATTCGATTCTCCAAGTGGGCCAGCTGAGGATACGTTCCGCAAGTGGCCAATACCATCTGTAAATATGGGCATCAATAATGTTTAATTTATCGAAAATAACCGAGTTGGCGATCATTGGCAGCACTGAGATTCCGCAGATGAGTCGAAGCTTTCGAATGATCGCCTCATGATCGGCGACTATTGATTTGGCTCGTTGAAGGAGCCAAAGACGATGAACGAACGAAATGAGAAGAAGATTCATCGATTGACCGACGGCGCCAACATACAAACCTGTCAATGAATGTACACACTCATTGAGCCATGGACTGACCCTCCTTCAGCAATCCTTGTACGATTACACTGTAGAATTCTACTAGAAAAAATAGAATTGGAATCCACGAGGATTCCTCCAGGACAGTCCGTTGACCAGCATTTTTTGTTGCGTTTTTAGATATGTTCTCAGTGATTTACTAGTAGGAGCCTAGTGGAAGTCTGGTAGAATCCTTCTGGTTTCCCTAGTAAGAATCTATATTGAAATAGTACTAGTATTGGTGAAGCAGAGGAGAGAGATGCTTACTTAGACATGCCTGACACCAATGAGCACCGAGTAGCGTGCACGGCCCAACGTAGATTAGGACCATGGCGAATTTGATATTTTGAACGCTAAATTTTATAGTTGAACGAGCTTTCGAATAATGATAAATCTGACCGTACTGAGCACAGCCAACTAGTTAGAGCTGCGGTCAAGTCTACACAGGACTTGGGAGTGCTTAAAATAAAAACGAATTATTCGATTTAGGGGAAAATTGACTTTGCCTTGTCAACATACCGTAACAAAATCGCAACTATCAACACGATATTTACGAATATCGCGGAAAGATCGAGAGATGAGATTAAAATGATATGAAGCAAATCGTCGCCGTCAATCATTTTGAGAAGATGAGAAAAGCAAAAAAAAAATGAAAGTTATTGTGAGTGTTAACCTCTGTAAAAATCTTGTGCGAGTGAGATTTTCACACAAATTTTGTATTATAATGATCAACACAACGTTATGAGAATACACAATCAATTGTTCGCTTGTTCGGCAAATTCGTGAGGACTTGCACTGAAGATGTAATTATGCTTTCCAAATTATTGTACAAATGTGCTTATCCACAAGATCGATCAGTGATCGATTTATTACGGTATGGTCGCAAACAACTGATACAACACAAATGGTGAAGCAAAGCGCAAAATTCGGAATATAAAAATATAAAAGAAAGCAACATACAATTAGCGAATACTTGTTGGAGTATACACGTCGTTTTAATGCAGACATACGATATCGGATTAGGTAAACTTCAAAAGTAAAAGTAGGACAACAATTATAAGAAACAATTCTACAGTGACAGGTCGTGTGGGAGCGTAGAAAAAGAATAGTTGAGATACGAATGATGAATATGATCGCGATCAGCATTCGATCAGCGCTATGAGAACTGTTCACCTTTCGTAGAGAGCAGTTTTCTAACCTCTTAATTCTACTCGTTCTCTCTTTTACTGACCGAAACGAGAGAGCTTGTGGAAGGAGGAGGGTTGGAAAACGATTGTCTAAGAAATGGAAACTTGGAGAGCATTTTCATGGCAAATGTTGTCCGATCTCATTGAATTGACTGGATGGGAAACAATTCACTGACTAAGAGACGCTTGACACCAACGAGCACCGAGGAGCGTACACGGTCCAACGTAGATAAAGACTATGGCGAAGTTGATGTTTTGAACACTAGAACGGCGTGGTTTAAGGAGCCCTCGAACAATACGAAATCTGACCGTACTGTGCATAGCCAACTGGTCAGAGCGGCAGTCAAATCTATACAAGTTATGTTGAGTAGTATCACTGCATAGACCGCAAACGATTTGGGAGTGCTGAAAGCGAGAAAAAATATTATCATTCGGCACGATTCAGAAAAAAAGGACTCAGCCTCGTCACCCACCGTGACAGAATGGCAACTATCAAGACGATATTGGCGAATATCGCAGAAAGATCGAGAGACGTTATGAGATATGAAGAAGATCTTGAGATGAAGAGATATGAAGAAGATCTGATATGAAGAAGATCTTCAACGTCAACCATTTTATGATATTCAGAACTGAATATTACTATTAGTGTTAATCAGAGTAAGCATATCGTGAGAGTGAGAGAAGGTGGTGATATTCTTTTTTCTTAAATTAATGATCAACACAACGTTATACGAAAAGATCGTTGATTGTTTGCTTGTCCGGATACTTCGTGAGAATTCTTTATGAAAATGAGATTTCAATATTATTGTTAAAATGGTTTTGAGCTATCGTATTTTTTTGAATATGCCTGGAAAATATTTTTCCCGATCCATGCATGTCTCTCATATGGATTCTAGAGATATACATTTTAACTAAACTTAAAGGTAAATGTAAAGTAAAATCAAAAGTACTGTACCGATTATCCAGCTAATCGATACCCAAATGCAATAATAATGGTTTTCCAAATGCCAGTAATCAATTTTCTATTGCATCATCATTACCCAATCCCCCTTTTTCCCACGAGAGTTCAGTAGACCAAACGCTGAGCGCAGTTGAGTCCCTCTCACCTCTCACGCACTCTGATCTACCCTCTCCCTCTCTTCCATCTCTCTCCCTCCCTCTCCCCATGGGCTCTTCACTTTGGCACGGAGCGCTTCCCTCGAGAGGTCTCTCTTGGGTAGTCGCTTCCCCCAATCGTCACCTTTCCCAACTGGCTTATCCATCCTGGCATAGCCTTCCATTTATCCACTGATTACCCATTTCGGTACACCTCCGACCGTCCTTCCCACCACACCCCCACATTCTACCTTTCGTTTGGCTTGTTCTCGTTATTGATTGATGAACTATTGATTAATTGATCTTTGAACTTCCATTCGCATCGTACCAACAGACCCAACTGATTTCCTCCAGTGTAGGAAATTCGGTACAAGTACTTTTACGTCGACTAGACTACTCGACTACTACTACTATGACCGGGTTCAGCGGTAAGGCGGGTTTGCTAACGAGGTCTACGTATCCCCTGCAGCCCTGGCTTCTGGGGCACGTTATCTTCCGCAAATAAAGTTGCTACAAATTGTGAAGTCACCGAGCTTGGTGAACCTGGGCGGGCTCGAACTCGTGACCTTCGTCTAGGATGCGGCGCCTTTCCCAATTCGGCCATCCCCGCAAAATGAGAATCTCAATATTCGAAATACTGATCTGCAGTCTCAAGTCCAATTGTCCAATTAGGCTCCATCAAACTCTGCCGGATCAGACGTAATAGTGGAACATTACACGATCTTTCCTCATGAGTCTCTTGATCAACCACGTTGATGCGTCAGTCGCTGGGGCGAAGAGCATAGAAATAAGTGGAGAGAGTTGAAACTAATATTCCAAGAAATATACTTCTTTCGAACATTCTCTTCTCGCGATTCAAAATTTTTCACATGCTCTTCCGGGAATTTGTTCATCTTCAGGTTACTCCTTTTCAGCGCAAGAATAATCCTCGTTTTCACAAAATCACAATCGCGAATTTCTCGCGTGCTTTATCGACGATCTTCGGAGACAATTCACGAGTCATTCCTTCCCCCCTCACGCATCTCACTCGGTCAATCTCCCATTTCAATTAGACGACTATGAATGCTGGGCAGTCCAATGGGCAGAGCAGGAGGGAGAATAAAATTGTCGTTTTATCGTCAACTTCTTTTCACTTGCCATATCTTCGTAGCTTTGGGGCGTCTTCTCAGCCTCACAAACAGACTCACAAACACAAACAGTACACAAAACTAATTTTTTTTCGTAATTGGTGAGATTGCTGTTGAAACAGATCTAGCCGCGTTATTGTGTAAGACAGTGAACAAACTTGGAGGAACTATCCGTGACACGTCTACGATGCCAATAAGTTCGCATATAAAACTGAAAACACATTAATTACTGACTGAATTGTGGAGGTCAACCTTCTGTATGGAGGAAGATAGTAGAGGTTCACTAGAGGTGTCACCAGTGCTACCACACTTGTTGTCTGAGTAATATTGGATTTAGCATTTTAGATATGGCAGACCATGCCAAAGTGCACAAGTGTAAGGATATTTTGTATAATAGAAAATAATACAGTTCTATGATAAAATAATGCAATTCCACCGAGCTATACGCTTTTGAAGATATTTGTTCTAATAATATTAAATGGATCATATAACTGTGTTTTACCTACCATAACGACTGTTCTTTGCAGAATTTCTGATTCCACGAGTCCAATTAGATCTAGCATCCATAGTGAAATGGCAGTAATGTATACCGAAGGCAACATGCTTTGAATTGTTAGCGTGTGAAGAATGGTCCGATGACTAGTGCGGTCAGGTGTTTTCTAAAGAGGAACTTATATTTTCTTGATAGTCAATTAAAATTCCATACCAGACTCTTGATTGCAGTTAGTATTTTTCTGCGCATGGAAAACAAAGCCGAAAAGCCAGTTGGATAAAATACGAATTGCGCTATGATTCCCGATTTGGCATGCATATTTTCCATGCTTGGAAAGTGAGTGTCCGTCACATTTATAACGCTGAATGTTAAATTGACCAAGTGTGGAATCTTCGGATAGGTTCCAGAAGTAGCCATTAAGATCTGAAATTGGTATCTGCAAGCATGAATGGATCAAGAATCACCGTATTTACGGTCATTGGAATCACTGATAGGGCGCAAACAACATGCAGCCTTCGCCTGATTGCGACTTGGTCAGCAAGAATTGACTTGACTCGTTTGAGCATCCAAAGACGGTAAACGAAGGAAACAACAAGAAGCATTGTCGAGTGACCTATGGCTCCAGCGTGTAGCGCTAAACTATCCAAAAACGCTTTTAGAAATATATAATTAGTTAGATAACTGATAAATGAATGACACCATCGGGCACCGAGTAGAGTGCATCGTCCAACATAAACTAAGACCATAGCGAGCTTTATGTTATGAATTCTGAAAAATAAGTTTATATTTTGCAATTGAGACAACTAACCGAATTGTACACAACCAACTTGTTACTGCTGCAGTTAAATCCACGCAGGTGGTATTTAGAAGAACTACCGCATACACTGAAAACGTCTTGGGAGTGCTGGAAAGCGAATATGTAATATCGAATTTGATCATATTCTTCAACTGATTCTATTGATTTATTTTCGTTCATTAAATTGAAAATTCAATAGCATTTTTTCAATTGAGTTATTTCAAAGAAAAAATAACTTAACGTAAAATAATCGCCACTATTAGTGCGATATTTGCAAATATTGCGATGGAATCTATTGTAGACATGATAACGATGTGAATCAAATCTTCAATGTCAAGCATTCTCTAACTCGCAGATCGAAATAATTTCTTCAAGACTACCAATTATTAACAACACGTGAGATTTTCGTGTGAATAACAATGATCATTACTACATTCACATGACACTTCTTCCTCCGGTCATTGCAAAAACAGAAGATGAATATAAAATATACATAGGAGGGACATGCGACGACGGCAAGTGTGAAAGCCCGAGGATCAATCTATGTTAATCGAAGAGGAACGTCTTTATCTTACCGATGTTTTAGAATCGGTTTTACCAAACGGACAAATTCGGTTGCTGCAGGCTGATACCCTGTGGACGTATTGTCCTTGTCTGTACATTGATCACCGTGTTTAGGTGCTGATAATTTTACAGCCGACAATAATTAATAAATGACTAATTACGTTTGGAACGCCCTCATTATACACAGTTAACAGAACGACAGGGTTACCATTATCGTGATCTCTTCTCTTATTTTCTCTTCGAATCGACGGAAATAAAATGAATCCGAGGAAATAATCCGAGCAGCTCAAAAGCGACTGAGATATTGACATGTACTGATTGTTTTATATAAATAAAAAAACGAAATGACTACAGGCGATTTCCATTTTCTGTTAACAGTTAGGATCAGTGGAGGCTAAAACACTCTCAGTTGCTATATTTTCTTCAAAATAAGAGGACCGGCTCATCAGGCGGTATACGGACTGCAGATTGCGCGAATTTACGAGATCCCATTCCACATTTTCAGATCTAATTATCAATGCCAAGATCTCGTTCCTTATTCGTAGTGTAGACGTGAAGATTCGTAGTGATCTCTGCTATTTCTCGCTATTGAGTCCTACACTACTCGATTTCACACGAGAATGTGCCACTTTTGAGCACTTGTGAGTCCTAACGGAACTCTTTTCCTCGAATATCTCCTCACGCACGTTTCCCACTAGACATCCGTCTCGGATTCCATGGAAACGTCCAGCAGAAAAGAGGCAAAGAACAGATTGACTACGAAAACTCTCGCTTGCACTACAGAGGCACACAGATTCGGCACGAGATGGGGGATATATAAAGGGTAGCAGAATCTCTTTCTCAGAGCAACCAAGTCCTTCGCTTTCTATCTTCTCTGTTCTAGAAATATTCAATAGATTTTGGTTATTCGTCCCCTTCGTGCATTTTCATGTTATTGATTGGCTTCCTGTTACAGTAACCTATCATGGCTGACCTTACTCCCGAGAAGATCCAGAAGGCTCGTGCGCTTCTCAAGGTAAGCTTCCCCTTTCAAATATCCTCTGAAAAATTGAATTTCTCATCAAATTTCATCTCGATTTCAGGCAAACCCGTCGATTCTGGATGATTCTATCGCCAAGCTCAGCGCCGACGCGCAGGTTCACGCCAAGAAGGTGGGTTTATCGCATCTCGGAAAAGTCTTTACCTGAAATTCTGATGTGAAAGCGAAGGAGGGTCCGGAAATCCTAGAATTTCTATTCAGAAAGCCCAGTTCTCTAAGGCTTTCATTTTTTTTATTTATTTATTTATTTTTTATTTTTATTTATTTTTTATTATCCAATCTCCTCATTCCTCTCGTTATCTTGTTTGCTCATCGAAATATTAGAATGTGTGGAATATGGAGTACCGTTCTGTGAGAAACGAAGCCATTGGAACTATTTTTCTGAATGATTTGTTCCTCTCTTTAGATGCGTGATCTCTTCCTCTCCGATGGGGCCGACGCCGCCAAGATGAAGGCTGCTGTATGTTCATTATCTAATTCCAGTACCACTTGTCATGAGACTCTTTCATTACTGTTCATCGTATTTTGTCTACTATCAAAGCGGATATCCTGGATAGTCGAGAAAGCACTTATTCAAACGAGAGTTTCGGGTAGGGAAATACGATATTTGAGGCCGACGAGACACGTGCCAAATGCTCGGCCTCAGTGATCGCCGAACTCGAGGCTCACAAGAAGATCGTCTCTGAGAAGATTGGAGCTGCCATCTGAGAGCCTCCCTAAACACATCGAGTAAATAGATAGATTCAATCTCAGACCATTGTCTATTTTTGTCATAACAGTGAAAAACGTCGAATCTAATTATTTACTCAATGAATTTCTGCCGTACCCATTCCCTCCCCTTCCCCTTACGAAAAGCCGTTCGCTAGAGTTGTTGATGATGATACTAGTTAGATGATTGCGTGTGCCCGGTATCTCTTCTGTCCATTCCCCTTCCCTTGCCCCCTTATCCTCTCTGCATTGTTAGTCATGCTCGAGGACGTCGTAGATGATAAAGAGATTCATTCTCGAATTCGTGCGGAGAGTCAACAATATTTGACAACATCTCTATTTTCACGCCAATTTGGCACAAATTCAAGATTTTTATTAAGAGAATTTTGATTAAAATTTGGGAAGGGATAATGTAATTGTAAAATCAGAACTCCATCTCTCCGCGCACGGTAGTCTTCGACGATCCTGTAATTACTTTTTCATTATCCAATTCATCTCGATTTTTACCCACCTACGATAGAAACGTTCTGCCCCTCATCACCGTCCGACACCGTTACTTTGAATTGCCCGCCTCGGTTGAGGCACGGTTGGTAAGCTGGAATAGGCGGATTTAATAGAGGAACAATAACATTAAAAAAAATATTTTTTTGTAAAATTTACAGACCGAAGAAGCTTTGCTTTCCCGTAATTTTCGACCAGAAGGGTGCAATTGAACACTGCGCCGAACCTGCAAAGCGAGAGATCAAACTTTGCACCACGTGTGCAAATTGTGTACCCTGATGTATATCACGCCTCTCACGAGAGAATCGGGCTGAAACACATCTTTTGCGGATTTGGCCAAAAAAGTGAAATTGAGTTATCTGTGGGGTTATTCCTCCTTAGGGATGCCTAACAACCTCCCAAAAGCTTAAACCACCAATATCATTTTGGAGGTCTTTACACCGAGTTGGATCTCGGGGTATCCATCTTTGAGCTCGATTTTCTCGGTTGTGGGTTGTTTTTGTGAAAATGTTTGTCTGAACGACCCCGGCTAATTTTTAGAGTTCTATCGATTCATGTACTTCATTTATCGAGAAATTGAATTTCTAATGCACTACACTCAGGCCAATATTTCTCAAAAATGTAGGAAAAGCGGGAGCTCTAATCTCTTGAGCATGTAGTTCTCATCAAGATCTTTCGAATGAGTAGCTTATGGTGAAAATAGCCGGGGATATGGGAGAGTTGTGTACTTTTGAAAGCCCGAGATGATTTGAAGTAAATTTTCTTCACCATTGACCGCGCGGTTTTCTGACCCGTGAAATGAAATGATCTTGTAATTCTTCCATTTCTTCCCTCTTTCCTGCATAAGACCGGTTATCGCTTAACAGAATTTACTTCAAATCATCTCGGGCTTTCGAAAGTACACAACTCTCTCATATCCCCGGCTATTTTCACCATAAGCTACTCATTCGAAAGATCTTGATGAGATCTACATGCTCAAGAGATTAGAGCTCCCGCTTTTCCTACATTTTTGAGAAATATTGGCCTGAGTGTAGTGCATTAGAAATTCAATTTCTCGATAAATGAAGTACATGGATCGATAGAGCTCTAAAAATTAACCGTGGTCGTTCAGACAAACATTTTCACAAAAACAACCCACAACCGAGAAAATCGAGCTCAAAGTTGGATACCCAGGGTACCGACCCAGCGTACCTACGGATCCCCATGATCCTGGATGTCCTAAACTTTGGGAGGATGTCCTCCATCTCCAGGCATGATTTAATCCATGTAAATCTCAATTTCACTTTTTTGGCCCATTGCATCCGCCAGCTCGATTCTCTCGTGAGAGGCGTGATATCACATTACTCTGCGAGTTACTCAATTTGCCCAATGAACCAGAACACCTTTTCCGATCGATCGAAAAACAAGCATATTTTCCATTGCAGAAACCAGTGGGGAGAGGGCAGTAATAGAGTGGCAAATATTGAGGCTGACCACACGCTGGATCCTCGTTGATTCCAGACCATGGAGCGAAGAAGCGCAGTCCGTAATCGTAAGGAACTCCTTTCTCATCCACAAATCCCTGCTCCGTCGGCCTCAACGATCAACTATGGCAAAAATAAAGAAACGTTTCGCTGATAGCACAAAGTATGGAATGCGAAATAGTGTGAGAAAACAAGAGAGACGATGAGGTATAGAAAGAGAGTATTTAGTGAATTATAAAATAGTTATGGTTAGTGAATAAAATCGTGGTCTGCTTACTTGGTGGGTGCCATGGTGAGCATGACGCCTTGCAGTGCCTTCTTGTCCGGGAGAATTCGCAGCATCTCACTGATATTGGGAGTGATGCCGAGGAATTCGTCGCTGAAAGTAAGTTTATTCTCTACTTTTGTTGAATTTATTTAGAGTGTTTCTGCAAAAATGAATATCTGCTCTATTACAAACATAAAAATACGAATCATTTGCAATCAGGCGAGTTCTTGTCCTCTTACCATGTCAGTTTCTCGTCTACTTCAATGAGGAATCGCTTATCGGGTGTTGTGTAGTAGACAGATCGAATAGCGATTGGTTCGGGAACTGTCGCCTGCACATGCAAATTAATGATAAGATTAATCTTACTTCAAACTGCACTAGAATTCGTTATTAGTTTTAAGAGAATAAAGGACTTCACCGAAGTGTGGAAAAAGAAAGGCACGAGCAGTTCAAAAAAGTGAATTATTAATGAACCCAACAATAAACGGGAAACTCACGCGAATTAGCTTGCTAAGATACGTCGGAACCGTTCCCTGCAACGAACATTTTGAGTGTGGATCTCTACGGGGATGGTCTTACCTCCGGATAAATTTCATTTCTGACTGCGTCCAATTCGATGTCTTCTACCTTCATCAGCTCCAACTTCGCAGCAGGGAAATTCAATTCGACCGCGTCCCCATTCTTGGATGCAGTCAGGACTCCAGAAAGGGTATGGAATTTAAAAATAGGGCTGGGGTTACCTGGAAAATGTTAATAGTTCCAGGGAAAGATGATAAACGGGTGTTCACATAGTAGATTACTTACACATTTTCACGATTTCAGACATGTTCGCGCACAGATTACTTCACTAATAGACTAACTAAATAGCGTGTGAACCTCTCGCTTCGGAGAGAGACTCAAACTGACCGAGTTCATTGATGAGAACATGAGTGGTCGCAAGTGTTGCGTGGCCACACAAAGGAGCCTCAACGGCGGGAGTGAACCACCGAAGACGGAACTCAGAGGCTGAAATATTCGTTTTTAGAGAAAAATCATAAAAAATATGCAAATGTGCGATAAAGTATCGGGAAAGTAATGTGTAAGAATTGAATACCCGTTGCAAATGTCTCTCCCTCATTGAGAGGCACTGGATACGCAGTCTCGGAGAAGTTAAACTCAGCCGCAATTTTCTTGTAGAGATCATCGCCTAGAGACTGGAAAACGCGATAACGGGAAATCAGAAAGAAGCGAATAATTAAACCTTATCACATAGGAAAACGGCGGCTTGATTTCCGGCAAAGGGCACAGAAGTGAAAGCATCCACTGTGTAGACGGGATACTTCATGGCGTTCTGGTTATGTATTTTTTACATACGCAAAAACCGCAACAGAAAGTAAATACAATATGAAGAAATCAAGCTAATCTAAAGTGGGGGTCGGTCCTGGAATGGGCCATCCCATATTAGAAATGAAATAAAATGGTATGCAGAGAAAAAGAGAGAGAGAGTGAATGAAAGAATGAGAAAAAGGGAGAAGAGAGGGCGAAATGCAATGTTTGCATACTCTTTTGGTTTCTCTGTTGCTCGACCGACAAAAGGGAATTGAGTGCAGAACTAAATAGGCAGTAAGCTGGGCAAAAAGTGTCATGAAGAAGAAACGAAACTACAAAATAGAGATGATACGAGCACTTCTCCGAGCGAAAAATTTGTGTGCGATCATTGAAACGCGTGTTTATTCGATGGAGAGAAATATTTAGAGGAGAGGAGACGAGAGGAGAGAGATAAAAAGGCATCACATGCTATCATCTCTGCAAAGAACCAGAGCGCCACATAACAACGCCGCGTGAATCTACTGTTCGGTGTTTCTTAGTGCATTAGGGCATGTTACCTATAGGATAACAACAGCCCGTGTTCTCGAGTGTCACTATTGTGTCAACCACTCTAGCTATATATATTTTGAATTATAGTCTACAGTAATAACATTTACAGTTTGTAGTGCTTCACACTGGATCTTCATAACGTCAAATATTATTGATGTACATTTGAATGTTTTCAATTAACGAAATTCCTAGAAAAATCGACTCTCTGTAATATTCATAATCGATATCTCTGGTATTCGCTTGACTTGAGTGCTGCTCGAAGCAGGAAACAATCCGGGAACGATTTGGAGCAGCTTTTGTCTTGCTGCCTGCTATCACACCATTTCACATTTTAACATTTCAAATACGTACGTAATGGAACGCGTAATTCTTCCTTATTTGAACGTAGAACTGGGCGATTGAATTAAGCATTGACAGTGGCTGAAAACCAGTCGGCTATTAATTATAATTATTTACAGTAAATGGTAGTTTGCTAAATGCGATGACTGTCCTATAATATTTGCCATAATATCGTACAATTATTCCGATTCGAATTGCGATTAGGATGTGATCAGGTAGAGAAGCGATTGAGAATCGCATCATGATCACAACGAGAAGAAGTGGATAGACGTAGAAGAAGGAAACGATCGCAGTCTGTAAAGGTGTTCCATCACAAGCGACGCAACCTTACCCATCAAGGGCTCGTTCTCTTTCGCAATCATAATTTCTACAGTTTCCATCTATCTGTTTTTAAACTTTAAAGTGTTTTAATTCATTTTCAACTCCCTCGACTTCAACTCCCCACCTGGTGAATTAGTGTGTTGATTACTCTCGTCTTGAGCATCATTGTGCGCGATCCAATTACATTCTAGTGAGTAAATAGTTATCACGGGGGGTGTCTGTCTCCTAATTCACCTGTCGCTTCAGATAACTAACGGAAGTTCCCACGAGAAAACCGCGAACAGGCGCAATTATCAGAATGGAGAAGATAATCGTGTAGGCTTCTTTAAAATATTTTTGATCAACACTTAAAAAATTATATTTGAATAATCTTTGAACATTATTAAGAAAATAATCTTTTTTTTCGAAACTGGGAATAGTATCAGACACTTACCGTACTTAAAGTCGCCCATCGCACCTAACTCTCCGTATATAACAATGCCTCCATTTCTTTGATGCAACCAGGTAAGGTTATTCTTCTGAAACAGTACTGATTTAGCCGTAAATTGTGACTTTGTTATAAATTCGAGCTCCAATACTCGTATTCTCCATTTTTTCTCAGATGAACTGAAAGGCCGAAAGGAACGCAAATGGAATTGTATCTCAGACTCTAAAGGGTAATTATATCCCGTCTGGTAGGATGCGAGTAATATCATGAGAGACCACTGCCTTTCTAGTGCCGCTCGCAAACCTCAAGAATTGAGTCGGCGTTTTCGATATTTGCTCCAAACAAAATTGCCGCCACACCATTGCTCCACAATGCAACGTAGATAACAAGAACGAAGGATGTACGAATCCTTGAAATCACGATTCATCTTGGTTTGCAGAATTTGACTTACGAGCGTGAAAAATGAAACTTGCTCGTGGCCGGAATAATTTGCTGATGAGTCATCATCAGCATGAACAACAGCAATGAGACGGCGTGAATCATGAAAATGATTTCGATCGCCTATAATTAGCTGGTTTTCTAGTTGGAAAGGCAATTATTAATGGTGCACCATTGATTTGGAGGGTTGGGCGCGACAGAAAAGTCCTTGACAATAGAAAATAGGGTGGGGTAATAGAGGATATACACGAAAGAGGAAGCAACTCCACATGTCGTGTAGGAACATTTGGATCTTAACGAGTATTGTTGGATTACGAGATTAGATGCTTTCTCAAAGTGAGCTTAGATTAAAAACGATACCTGATTGACCAGGTATCCTCTTCGCAGAACTTTGTTGAGACCTCGAGAATAGCGAATGAGAACGAAAATAGCAAGTGAATGCATGGGAAGAACGATTAAGCCGTAAATGAGTTGAAAACTATAATACACTATTTTTTAATAAAGACGTCCGACAAATTTTCCTAATCAAAGAGCGTATCGTTTAAACAAAAAGTACTTTGATTAGGAAACAATTATTTTAGAGAAAAAATTAGGGAAAATCTTTACAGTTATTAGAAAATTTGTCTCTACTTTGCATCCTATTTCTAGAATCGTTGTGAGTTGAGAGAGGACTAAGGATCACTGACGTCATCACCAAATCGATCCCGCGGCGTCGGTCAAATTCGAACTCGTAGCTACGATTTCTCGACATCATCCGAAAAATAATTGATTATAGATTTTTTGTTCCAATGTTTTTTTCTTCCTATTTCCCTGCTCGCGCTGTGAGCGAGAGAAAAAAAAGAAAATGACCAGGAACAAGAGGAACACGATAATACACTGCTTTGCTCATAAATCTATTCGAGATAGAAACAATCCTATCAAATTCTAAAATTTATGTTTGTCGCCATGTTCCGATTGTTCCTGGTATTGTCCCCGCTAAGTGGGAGAATCGAAACAAGAAATTATTGAGAAATAACTGTGTGGAGAGTTATAGTGTACATTGTGTGACAAAGCAATAATGAACTACCAGAAAGGAGCGTGTAGAACACACATGCAATGCAAAGAGTCCGGAATCAAGAATCATTGTGGAGCAAATAATTCTTTTTTTAATTATTTATCTTTGTCTAATACTAATTTCGCTATTCATTTAGATGATAGTGTGGAGGAACTTAATAGAAGACGTATTGCAACAAAAATGGTCAGGTATCAATAAATAATGTGAAAAAGTTAGCACAATATTAAGAATTGGCATTTTAAAAATATGGAGGTAGGTTTTCTATTGACACACTTTTTAAGCAATCTCCCCTATGTCATGAAGTAGCGTTGGAAATGTTTCGCTGGTTTAATTACAAACGACTGGGTCAAAATTCTCAATATTTTTGCCATGGGAGCAGAATTATAAAAGGCCAATCTATAATGAAAACGGAATATGTAATCTACTATTTCAGAATTACGAAAACCAAATGAAGATGGCTTCAATCATATGTTATTTGAAGCAATCTCGCCCAGGAATACAACAATTTGCCAAACACACCTTATCATTGGGCAAGTACGGTAAAGATTGAATAAGGCATGAAGTGAAAATGTATCGTAACTGAGAGATATAAATATTTGTATGCATTACCCCTTATTGCCCTGCCCGCATTACCTTCATCTTCGGTTCTTTAATGTTATCGGACGTTCCTAACATTATGTATTTTAAATGTTGTTGTGCTACGTGCATTAATTAGGATGGCCTATTTTGGTGAGGGAACAAAAAACTACAGTCGGTGAACTGTTCGCACACCGAGCACCTGTCGTTGCTAACTTGTATGGAAATATGTCGTGCTTGTTACCTCGAGGTTCCCCGCTATTGACATTGTGGCGCAGTGCATAATCTTGTTACTTTATACCCACACAAAAACAGTTCTTGTCTCATAAATGAGGCAGTAATCTAAAACAACACTTTAAAAAGGTTCGAACGTGGGATGCGCGGGTAGATACCAAAGACGTTATCCACAATGTAGCCCACAATGTGTTATAGGGTTGATGCAAAAGTTTTGAACAATTTGATGTGCGAACTTTGCGCTTTCGCTTTTCGACTAGTTCAAATTACCAAGCCTTGTGGTCATGATATGTTGTAGGCGGACTGATAAGTAACAACTTCCATCTTAGGTTTGATTTCACACTCTCTCGGGCTCATGGATATAATACAGTATAAAAATATGTCATAATTAGGAAATTCGATTAAAAAAGTATATGGCTATCTTGGCGTCAAGAATTTTTTCCAAAGCCTCATCATGGAATCAATGAAAAAATCAACAGTCCTCTTTCAATTTATAGTGTGAATCTGCTATATTTGTTGTAAAAGTTATAATTCTCTGAATTGGGATTGTCCTTCAAAAGTAGTGCCCAACGATTTCAAATCACGATGTCGAATGCGAAGCTATCGAGATGTGCTAGAGTAAGATTTACTCACTGACAATCAAACATAATTTTACTATTCAAGGTTTAAACAGTGCCCTTCTGCGCTTTTCGAAAAAGAGAAAATGCAAAAATTTCGAAATTCACAAATTATCACTAAAATTCCATTATTGGAGTCAGATTAGATGAGGTGTCCTGTCGAAGTGAACGTAAATCTAAAAAAGTTCCCCTGAGCAGCAATACTATTAGACTTTTAAAGGAGGACGAACAGCAGGATATCTTAACACGACAACCCTGAACTTCCGTTTACTTACTGTAAGACAAAGGTTGACATATTTGCGAGAACTCGCCCATTTACATGTTTGTTTCGCCCTCTCTCGCTGTCTACCGCAATTTGCATGAAGTCGGCAGAATGCCTCGGAATCAGACAATCCTCCCTCATCCTCTTCCCCAGCGGGAGTAAAGTGCACGCAAATTCGACACGGGAAATAAAGTTTACCGAGAGATTTGCTTACTCGCGCACGTGAAAGAACGCCCCTCCTGCGTGCGCAGCAACTTGACCCTGATTGTCCCTGAGCCCTGTAGCTTCTTTGCTCGCGAGTATCTCGGTTCGGAGGAAAGATATAGATCTCATGTTTTGGATTTCCATTATCATTCATAGGTGTAAGCGAGTAATGTGATTAGTTTCAGATATCATTTTTGCTGTTCTTCCTCCTTTAATGTAGAATGAACGACCTAACCTATTGATAAAAGCTTCCCTAAAATTGAGGCACTCTGGCAAAGCACATTTTCGAGCTCTGATTGCATACCCACTCGCAAATCCCAGATAGTTCATCAATAGCCGAACCTGGGTCAAAACGAGTTGAACTATTTTAATCAAGGTAGTTAGTTACCTTTCTAACTCAGAACGGAATCGAAATTCAATTCTTTAGGGCGACTTTCAAAATCGAAATACGATTCGTGTCGTTAAATTTCTCGCGCAACTTTTTTGTTTGAGACATCAGTTCTGGCTAGCCCGACAAACAACTTTGGCTCCATCAGTCTTGCTGCATTTAGGACAGATCGCCCTTCTAGCAAATAGCGTGCATGGGATCCTGCCTAGATCCACCATGGAGCTGCAGCTAAACAAAAATGTCGAATCGAAATCAACCCGACCAAATTCCTCAATTTCCATTTCTCGCCCGAATGAAGGGGCAGCATTGAATTAGTGTGCGATGAAAAGAGGAACACTCAA
The DNA here is from genome assembly GCA_036245785.1 of Pristionchus fissidentatus. Lineage (NCBI taxonomy): Eukaryota > Metazoa > Nematoda > Chromadorea > Rhabditida > Neodiplogasteridae > Pristionchus > Pristionchus fissidentatus. Next base: position 16,757,662 of record BTSY01000004.1, read on the forward strand.
ATTGAGCTCATTTTCAGAACGGATTGTTTACCATATGCACAATCAGAACATTTGATGCGCCATTAATCTTAAGTCCATTAATATCGACTCTCTGTCATATCGAATATGGACGACTCCGTAAATCTCTTAACAATTGTGCTCTCAGGAGTGGGCACCAATCGAGGAAAAGCGTGGAACAATCTCTGCCTCACTGCCTGAAATCGCAATGCTCCAAATATTTGTCGATCGTAAATACTAACCTGGTGGAACATTGTATTCTTCCTAATTTGAACGTAAAATTGAGCGAGTGAATTGAGCATGGAAAGGGGCTGAAAGCTATTGTCATTCCCAGTTCATGGTCGAGAACACTCACGATTACTAAAAATCGAATTGGAATCAGTAGAAAATCGGGTAGAAAAGCGACTGAGAATCGCATCATGAGAATAGTTAGCAAAAGTGGATAAACGTAGAGGAAGGACACGATTGCAGTCTAAAATTTGTTAAATTTTCCAATTAAAAATATTGATTTCGATTCACCTGCAGAATGAGCGCACTAATTACTCTTTTCTTGAGAACCATCGTTCGTGAGCCGATTAGATTCTGAAGATAAAATATCTTTGAATGACGAATGTGGCACTCGCACAATATTTAATAAAATTGTTTACCTGTCGCTTCAAATATCCTACCGATGTTCCCACGAGAAAAGCTCGAGCGGGCGCAATGAGAGCAATTGAGAGTATGATAGTGTAAGCTTCTTCAATCGAATAAAAATTGACCTGAGATTGGAACTTCGAAGCACTTACCATACCCGAAGTCGCCCATTGCATTCTCTCCACCGTAGACTAGAAGCCCTCCTGGCCGTTTATAAAGCCATTGCAGATTATTACTCTGCAATTTTAATCGATTTCTTCACTCACAACGTCTCAAACCTCGATAATTTGATTTGCATTATGGACTTTGTCGCTAAATATAATAGCCACCACGCCGTTACTCCACAAAGCGACGTAGATGAAAACGACAAATGTTACACGCACTCTTAAATAGTCCTTATTTCAATGGGAAGAAATGTACTGCGTACGTTAGAGAAATCCGAAATTTGCTTGTGGCTGGGAGGATTTGTTGGTGAGTCATGAGTAGCATCAACAACAACAATGAAATTCCGTGTATCATGAAAACGATCTCGATTGCCTGAACAAAATTTTGGTGAAGATTGGAGCGCACTGCGGCTTACCATCGATATGTATGGTTTGACACTGCAGAATAATCCTTGGCAATAGAATATTGGATATGGCAGCAGAGGATAAACACGGAAGAGGAAGCAACTCCACAAATCATGAAGGAACATTTGCACCTGAGAAGAACTGCAGTGAAAAGTGCTCAATGCGGGCATATTTTCTCTTAATTCAATCTTCTTCACTGGTTGCAACATAGGAGAACAGTGTCGAAAACGGGATTAGTCATAACTTGTTGACAATATTTTGTTTCAACCGGGAAAACATTTTACCTGATTGACAAGATAACCCGCTTTCAAAATTTTGTTGAGACCGCGTGAGTAACGAACGAGAACAAAGATAGCAATGGGATGAATGGGAAGAACGAGAACTCCATAGACCAATTGAAATCTAAACTCCTATTTTGCAATTGTTCGTTTATTCGAATCGCTCACCTCATTACAGCATCGATTCCGAAGCTCCGATCAAATTCGAGCCCGTAACTGAGATTATTAGACATACGAAGAGGTGATGTTAAGTTATCGTATGAGACTCTGGCAAATATGGATTAGGCATAGTGATTTTGGAGTTTTTGCAAGTGGGAAAATGTCGAGGTCTCAAAATTTCCCGAAATAAAATCTCTCTCGTGCATGTGGCACGTAAAGAAAGAGATTTAACGTAAAAAGAAACGTGGAGTATGGTGAGATAATCCCACGTCCATTGTAGGGAACGCACGCGACCACAGCACGGAAAAGGGTAAAGAACAGAAATACAAGAGAGAAATGGGCACGAGATGAGTAAATCTGGACACTGGCCTTTTTAATACGTTTCACGCCGTAAATTGTGAGGCCTCGGTTTGATGATTTCTATTAACTAAGGCTCACGCCGTAAGATTGCAGTGCCTTTGTTTGCATAGGAAGGATGTGAAATTGGAGGAGTGGTGACCTTCCGGCCTCTTGTGGTTTAGGACTGCCAATGAGACAAACAGAAGACGCAACTGAGGTTAGTCTGCACTCGTTTGAAGCGGAACTCTAACAAGAACTCTTCCTTGTTCTAGTGTGAAAGAGAGATGGACAATTCGTGAACGCGTTCCGAATTGACAAATTATTAAGGGAAGATCTTATTGCAGTTCTCGGAAAATGGAAGAGGCTGAATTGAGCGCAAATTTGCCAGAACGTTGGCAAACGACTCTCTGGGAAAGGAAATGTGGGAGAAAAATTTCTAGTGTACTGGAAAACGCGTTCTGCATGCTGAAAGAGAAGGAGCAGAAGACGGCGTGGGTGAAACATTTTGCACAGAGAAGAGATGAACAAACGAGGTCGGTCCCGTAACAGAGGAGCTTCCGATTACGACATGAGTTAAAGGTGGTGTCCCACGAATTTTTGGTCAATTGAGTTCTCACTGTGGGGTTATCACGCTCGGTTCCTCGGTAGGAGCCCCGCAAACCGCACGTTCAACCTATTAGTTTGAACAGAATTATCTGAGTTTGGCTCTGTGCCAAAATGACCCTGACGCGCAGGGATTCAACAATGAGAGGGAGGGATAATGGGAAAAGAGGAGAGAGCGACCGCGCCATTGACACATAGGAGATGAGGAATGATTGAGCGCGAGATCGTAATACTCCTTCTTTAAGGTTGTGGAGAGGAGTAGGAGGAGAGGGCGGACTCATTACAGCCTTCTCTAGTTTCTCTAATTGTAGGTTCTCCTAGCAAGGAGAATTGAAGAATTGTTCTCCTTACACACTTGTGCGCACAATAAGTGTGAGGAAGTGTGCCCGGATCAGGGGAGGACGTAGTAAAAAAAGGTTGGAAATAGATGCGACTGTAACGACATCATTGTAGAGATTTAAATAATCTGGCCGCGAATTGTACCATATCCGGGAAGGAGACAAAATTTGTAGGTGCATTAGATTGTGGTCTAAATTTCCATGCTACCGGTTCACTAAACCATCTTTTCTTAACCTAAGCTGGACGTCCTTGTTAAAAGTGCGTTCGAGCTAGACGTGTCTGATTAATGCAAATATTTCATTTGGTTAGGAATTGTGCGCTCAGAATTGTTGGACTAAAATCAGAAAGAAGTTGTGCTCAAAGGGTCCTTTGATGTGATTGGAATCTTCTGTGAAATGATGAACGCGAATTTACGTGTATTTTTTAAAGCTACGCTCACACTGTTTTGTATTCCATAATACAATATTTATGTCCAAGGAAATTCACAGAATTATATGACAAAATTGAGTGATCTCTCATATTTTACAATCATTTGCACTTTTACGTACGAAGGCACTCATAATCACGTTGGCAGATAAAATGCAATTGAGAGAGTTTGCTTCTCAATATCGACTCTCCGTAAATATGGATGAATCCGTAATTCGCTTCACGATAGTACTTTCGGGTGTGGGCATCAATCGGGGGAAAGCGTGGAAGAAATTCTGCCTCACTGCCTGCAATCTCGAAACGTCACACGTTTTCAACAGAGCCTCAGTACCTGATGGAACATGGTATTCTTACGAATTAGGACATAGAATTGCGCGAGGGAATTGAGCATGGACAAAGGCTGAAATACATATATGCGTATTTTTTTTATTATCTAAAAACTTACAATTACTCCAAATCGAATTGGAATCAACAGAAAATCGGGTAGAAACGCTACCGAGAATTTCATCATAAGAATAGTCAGCAGAAGTGGGTAAACGTAGAGGAAGGAGACAATTGCTGTCTAAAATAACGTAATTAAAAAAAAGTCACTTTGGTTTCCATTTCGCTCTCAAAATGAGCCAAATGGATAGGACACTTTTGAATGAATATTTGAAATTTATATTCATTTATATAACTTTAATATTTGTGCCTCACCTGCATAATCAGCGCTCTAATTACACGCTGCTTGAGAATCATCGTTCGCGAGCCTATTAGATTCTGAATAGAGAAAGTATTTATTGGGTAGTCTCCTTGACATTGGCTTCCCGGTTCGGTATTGGACATACCCTCTGGCTAGCCTTTTTCCATGACTTTTCCGGCCGTAATCTAACGTATCCATCGGTTTACCTGTCGCTTCAAATATGCGACGGATGTGCCCACTAGAAATGTTCGAGCGGGAGCGATGATTGCAATTGAGCACAAGATAGTGTAGGCTTCTTAAATGATGACGTCATCATCAATCTTCCTAAGAATGAATGCTCACCGTATCCGAAATCACCCATGGCGCCTTCGTCACCATACACATGGAGTCCTCCAGCTTTCTCTGCTAACCACGTGAGGTTATTGCCCTATAACGCTGTTTAAACTCGTTATACTTTTGTAAACGACTAACTCTAATAATTTCGGCTGCATTTTCGACGTTTTCTCGAAAGATAATAGCCGCCACGCCGTTGCTCCACAAGGCGATGTAGATAATAACCACAAATGAAATTCGGACTCTGCAATTTCTTCCTTGTATGCCGTATGAAAGCGATCTTCTTACGTGGGAGAAAAACGGAAGCTGCTAGAGGCAGGCAGAATTTGCTGGTGAGTATTCATAAGCATGAATAACAGCAGAGAGATGGCATGAATCATAAAGAATATTTCGATCATCTGAAAGTTAAACAAGTCACATAGGTTCTGTTTAGAATAATTTTCTTATGAATATTATTTTTTAAAAAATTGAGTCTTAAATACCATAGACATTGAAGGATTGGCCTTGCAGAATAGTCCTTCGCAGTAGAAAATTGGATATGGCAGCAAGGGATATGCACGAAATAGAAAACACGTCCACAAGTCATGAAGGAGCATTTGGACCTGAAAAAAATTATAACATGAACAACAACGTTTATTCAAAACCTGATTGACCAGATAGCCAGCTCGAAGGACATTGCTGAGACCTCTCGAATATCGAATCAAAACAAAGATGGAAATGGGGTGAATGGGAAGAACGACAAAGCCGTAGAAAAATTGAAACCTGTAACAAAAACCGTTAACCAGTTTCAATTTTCGATCATATCCACTTACTTTAGTGCTAAGTCAATGCCAAAATTCTCGTCGAATTGTAGTCCATAGCTTCGATTCTGTGCCATCCGTTTGAAAGTCTGTGGCCAAGCTCAAAATCTGTGTTGCACAAAAAGAAGAAGGAGGCGGAATAGCAGGATAAGTGTGCGAAAGCATTGGAAGAGTGAGAGAATGAGGGCGGAAGAGACGTCAGAGAACACAATGGATTGAAGAGGGCAAGACTCATTCACTCAAAGAATAGAGTTTGGCCAAAGAGGCACTTTCTAGGATGATGTTTGATGAATCCAACGTGTGCAAGCTCGTCAGAGCCATGAGAAGGCAATTGTTTGCAGAAGGAAGAATATTGCCCCGGACAGAGATCTTTCATCCTTGGTTAGCACTGCTTTTCCACAAGCAAAAGCCGACTATTATATAGGCTAGCGTCCTGTCAAGACCATATCTGGCAGTGTTTGGAGACGGCGAATGCAAGAGGGGGATATTTCGCAGCATTCATAAGGCCGCATTCGGAGCGCCCCCCCTATAAGCGACCAATCTGCATTCATCATTGTATTGCACAGTCCTCTCTCTTCCGCTAAATGGATTACGGAGAGAAAGCCTAATTTCGGAGACATTCAGGCGTATTAATAATTGTATTCTTGAGTAGGCGCTTGTCCAAAATGATAACGATCGAACACCGCGCATTCATGAATAACCCAGAGCCGGAATCACAGAAAATAAAAGAGGCATGGGGCGGAGTGAATTGTATTATGGCTGGTATTTATGCACAAAAGTGCAGCGTCGGATTTCGTCACTCTTGGACAATGATTATTGAAACGACGGATGTCTGCCTTTGAGAAGCATGAATTGAGAAACTATAAACAATAAAATTCGTACTGAATGCAGAGAACGATGTAAACATTATTAGAGTAATTTATTTTTCGACTGGTTAGAATTATAATATTTTACACAACATTACATGTATTAGAATTGCTTAGAATACATTAGGACGAATACACTGAACTTGCAGTAAGAATATCTAGTATAGGAGAGAGGGGAATGTTGCAATAAAGAATGAGATGAGAGAGCAATGAAGCGAAATGCAAAAAGGGAGTACTACGAAAAAGCTCCCAATTTATATTCAAATTAACTCCTATTCTTTATTGGTCTATTTTGAGATCTGGCGGAGTTCATCTTTATTCTAGAACGCTCTCTTCATTAACTGTTGGATGAAGCGGACAGCCTTCATACTTCAATTTAGAAAACTTTAAATTTGAGCCTTCATAATGCATTATGTCTTTACTGACAACTCTTTTAGGGACAACTCTTACTCTTTCATTAATGCCGCAGAAAAAAAATTGCAAAAAATATTGTTCAATCGTGCTATGAATAGCATAGCAATTCATAGGGAATAAAACCTCTCTTCTACGTGATACCAGAAAAGGGGGAATCATCTTGGTTTTTATCTCAAAGAATGATTGAAGATGAAGATTTACTCCACATATTTCTTATCACAGTTCTGGAGTCATTGTAGCGAATGTAATACTGATTGTCGCTATATTATCTCGGTAGGTAGAACTCACTATTCTTAGCCATGAATATATTTTCAGAACTCCCAAGACGTTTGCGGTATACGCAGTAATTCTGCTCAACATAACCTGCGTAGATTTGACGACAGCACTAACCAGCTTGTTATGTACAGTACGGACAGATTTCTCGACTTCGTCCTTCAAAGAATTAATAGGGGAAAAGTTCTTTTCAGCATTCAGAACATTGCCTTCGCAATGGTCTTACTCTACGTCTGGCCCTGTACTCTACTCGGAGATCACTGGTGCCATGCATTCATCAGTAAGTGCAAATATTTGTTTTATTAAAACCTAAGGTTACTTGGCGTAAATGTCGGCGCGGTAGGTCAATCGATCGTTCTACTCCCAATCTCATTCGTTTGGCGCCTGTGGATACTCAATCGTTCCCAGTCAGTTCTTCTTTGGCACCGAGTGATTTAACGAAGACTTCGCATTATTTGTGCTCTTTCAATGATTCCCATGACTGCAAACACGGTGAGACTGCTTTTTCAAAGCAAAAACACAAGACATTCCGCGTTTAAGTTGATGATATCCATTTCTGGATCCTATCCTCAGCTTCCGCAATTCAAGCATCTCACAGCGTGCGTGATAAACTTAACAAATAACCACTTTCCAAACTTCGAAAATATGCGCGGGAAATGGTAATTTTTCCTCATTTCTTCTTCTATCCTTGTTTGTAATGCGACGGAAACTATTGACAGCCATATGAAGTTTGGTTCGGAAAAAATGCAGATTACTAGTATCTAGTATTCTGGAATAATTCTAGAAAACGCCCGATCGTGCCAGTCATCACACGCTAACTATTCAAATTATGCTTCCTCTAATGTACATTTTTGCCATGTCGATATGGATTAGGGTGGCAAAATCAGTGCAGTATCGATACATTCTCAGTACATTCTCAGTACGTGCACTGAGTAGTACACCTGTGTATCGATACACTTGAAAAAGCGAGAGTGATGTACTGAAATGCACTGTGCACTGCAGTACATGCGCCGCGTGCACTGCCAGTGCACTAGTGTACTGCTAGCACACTACTCGTTGTGGGAGAGCGTGTACTGCAGTGCATAGTACATTTCAGTACATCACTCTCGCATTTTCGAGTGTATCGATACATTTGACTTCTTCAAAATAAAGTACTGCAGTGCACATGAGACTCGAGTGCACTGCAGTACTGTACTGCTATTAGCCACCCTAATATGGATGCTCGATGTCGTTGGATTGGTCGAGTCTAGGATTCTACGAAGAATGGTCGTCGTGGGATACAGTTTTGTTCGCGTATACCGTTCTCAATCACGATACAATTCGCCTTTTTTGTGGTTACCATTTTTACTTATAAAAATTTCCGGCTACTAAAACACAAAAGACGTGCCCCTTGCTAATTTCATTTAAAAAAAATTGTCGTTCATAGATAATATATTTGCGATAAAACACAAGTTCAACTAAAAAACAACCAACTTAGCGAAAATTTCGAGCTTCCCTTCACTTTGTCGGTTTTCCTTATGCAAACACAAAATTGTGAAAATCTCAACTATTTCATAGTTTGGCGGATTTGTTTTTCCTCCTTTCTCTAAAAGTGGAAATCGGGAAACGGACGTCCGATTGCCACTTTCCAATTCTGGCATCTTTTACTCAAACAACAAGTGTTGCGAATGAGATCTTTATCAAGTAACGGAGGAAATAGGTAATAGAGTGACAAGAAGCTTGTGGAATGTTATTTGAATGTTTCAGAAGTTTCTCGTATTCTTCTTTTGCACGACATCCTCCTCGAATGGTGAACGGTATCTTATTGTTAATTGCGTAGTGGATAGATATTTCTCATTGATATTTCTCATGAAAAAAAATTGTCTTTATCGTGGGAGTATTCCCTCCATTTTGAACAAAGATACGACGGTTCCGGCTTCAGATCCGGCAAATTGCGAAAAGCCGGTTTTGCGACCTGGGACCCAGATTAACGGAATTATCTTTCGGTTTAAACAAAATAAGAAACGTATTGTCGAAAAATGAGGCGATTTCTCAGATATACAACTCACGAATATCCTAGTTCACAACGTTCAACGCGATTTTTGCCATTGAGAACCCACCTTTTTTTAAAGTTTTAATTTTTTTTAATGTAGTTTTTCATCCTCTTTCAAAATATCACGTCCATTCCGCGCCGCCAGTACATCTGAAGGCACTTATTCATTTTTGAAATCTCGTAAAACGGGTTTTTCTAACGTAACTTTTTCAGTTGGAAAGATGATACAAATATTTCAACAGTAATATTATTCGCCATATTTTTCTGAATTTTTTGAGCCTCAGAACTGCTTTCCAGAAGCATTTTGAGATGAGTTATCATGATTCCGGCGTCAGAACCGGAAAATACCTAAAAGCGGGTTCAGGAAGCAGCGACCCGCATTGATGAAATTCTTGTCCCCTGGGTACTCCCACATAAAAGTTTGATCGAAATCAAAAAAAAATTTTGTTGAAAGTTTTTCCCCGTCATGCAATCTCTGGTGTCTCTGGTATCAATCTCTGGTATCTCTGGCAATCTCTGGTATCTCTGGTGTCATGCAATCTCTGGTGTTACCTGTCTTATATGAGAGGAATCGGGAAAAAAATCGAGCATTTTTGGGATTCAGGTCACTTTAAAAATAATGATTTTTAAATTTCCTGAAAATTTTGGTCAACGTACTACAAAGTCTCCTCTATCGAATAGCGTTGCCAGAATTTTTTTAAAAATTTTTGTATTGGAGTGAAACACAAACAAACCTGGTATGTTTGGCTTTTTTTTCCAAACTTGCAAAGTTTGAAAACTCATAACTTCCTTCAAAATAAAGATAGAGATTAGCGGTTTCGTTATGTAGATAGAGACAACACTTGGCTACAAACTACAACCAATGTTTTCATTCCCGCTTCATGCAGCGATGCGGGGCGGTCGCTTTTGTGAATGTTGTTTTTATTTTCTTAAAAGTAAAAACTAAGAACCCCCTCCTAGTACGTAATTGTGGTATGTGCACTCATTTAAGCCAAAATATGAAATGCCAGAGAGGGTGTATTGTAAAGTAGGCGAATAAAATGTGAAATCTGGTTAAAGGTTCTCATCGAAAAGTGGAGTCGGTGAGTCTCATTTGAGGTTTAATCCTACGATAACGACCTAAAAATAATATTTAAGTTGATTAAAATACATTTCATCAGGTCGTTTTTCGATTAAAATTTTTTGAAAAATTTAAAAGCTGAATTTTGATTATATATAATTTTCCCTGGTTCAAAGTTCTAGTTACCTGCGAGTATCTTAGTATTGTCGAATATGAATTTTAAAATGCGTATTTGTCCATATTATACTCTGTTATCAATTTTACCGAATTTTTTTCATTCGAAATAATTAAAAATGTTATTCATAAATTCAAATGCTACAATATGCCTCGACACTTCATCAACGGTATCGTCAGGGGATATCCAACATTCGTCCTTTTGAAAGTAAGTTGCTATCTATTCGTAGAAAGAAGTTATACCGTTTAGAATACAGTGCGTTTGACGAACGACGCGCGATCTGCCTTCTCTAACACTCTCTCACTTCAGCACGCTCTCTCGCCCAGGTTCGGACCCCGAGCTGGGCATGAATCTTTTGCCAGAGCCTCGCCTCAACGGAATCATGCAAATTCGATCTGAAACACTTCTTATGAAGTTATTGTAACTATGGCAAAAGATTGGTTCTATGGCCGGGGTCCGAACCTGGGCGAGACAGTGTGCTGAAATGAGAAAGTGTTAGAGAAGGCAGATCGCGCGTCGTTCGTCAAATGCACTGTTTTCTAGACGGTATAACTTCTTTCTACGAATAGATAGCAACTCAATTTCAGAAGGACGAATGTTGCATATCTCCTGATGATACCGTTGATGAAGTGTCGAGGCATATTGTATCATTTGAATTTATGAATAACATTTTTTTTATTATTTCGAATTAAAAATTCGGTAAAAATGATTACAGAGTATAATATGGAGAAATACGCATTTTAAAATTTATATTCGACAATACACTCGCAGGTAACTAGAACTTTGAACCAGGGAAAATTATATATAATCAAAATTCAGCTTTTAAATTTTTCAAAAAATTTTAATCGAAAAACGACCTGATGAAATGTATTTTAATCTACTTAAATATTATTTTTAGGTCGTTATCGTAGGATTAAACCTCAAATGAGACTCACCGACTCCACTTTTCGATGAGAACCTTTAACCAGATTTCACATTTTAATCGCCTACTTTACAATACACCCTCTCTGGCATTTCATATTTTGGCTTAAATGAGTGCACATACCACAATTACGTACTAGGAGGGGGTTCTTAGTTTTTACTTTTAAGAAAATAAAAACAACATTCACAAAAGCGACCGCCCGCATCGCTGCATGAAGCGGGAATGAAAACATTGGTTGTAGTTTGTAGCCAAGTGTTGTCTCTATCTACATAACGAAATCGCTAATCTCTATCTTTATTTTGAAGGAAGTTATGATTTTTCAAACTTTGCAAGTTTGGAAAAAAATGCCAAACATACCAGGTTTGTTTGTGTTTCACTCCAATACTAATTTTTTTTTAAAAAATTCTGGCAACGCTATTCGATAGAGGAGACTTTGTAGTACGTTGACTAAAATTTTCAGGAAATTTAAAAATCAATATTTTTAAAGTGACCTGAATCCCAAAAATGCTCGATTTTTGATTGTTGAAATGCTGAACCAATCTTGACAACTTTTTTTCTCACAAGAATGGGGCGAAAATCAATGACATTTCACGTTAGCTTCATTGTAATCAACCGCTTTGATGGGTTTTTTTATAATAAATCTTGTTGAAATTTATTATAGCTGATAAATAACATTATTTCGTTCAGGAATTCCAACTCTTGTTGAGATCTTGGAAGTACACGTCGGAAACTATTGAAGAATGGACAATCTTGGTTCGACGTTCATTAGATGGCGAATTGTACCTGCCAGAATGATTTTTCTGAATGTTAATTAAATTTTAATACCATCTCTGTAGATGGAATATCTCTGCAATTTGCTTCTTGCACATTGGCTGAGACCACAAGTTAACTGCCGTAATGCACACGTAAGTGCTGAAAGTGAAAGTTCTATAGTGCTAACTTCCCAAGAAAATGTTAAAAATAACACACGTAGCATGAAGTGTCTCAAATAGCTGCCTGTAGATAGATGCTCGATTCGGGTCCTGGCAATTGCAATTACGATTGGATTCCTTTTGCACGAACCTGTTCAGATATGCTTGCTTTGAAAGCAAATGTTGATATGATCACCCAAATAAATGTTGCTACAGCAATTTCTCTGAGTAGCTGTAAGATTGTCATGGTGTTCAAGTTTTTCTCCCCTCACTCAGAGCCGAACCTTGAATGCTCTAAAGTTTTCCTGCAATTGAAACTTGCTGGATAGTGGATAGGATGTGCGCGAATCCATGTGAGATTTGTTCCAAAAGTAAAGTGCCAGAGCGCCCTGAACAATCGGGAGATGTGTAAATAGTAAGTATACTAAGGTATACTAACGATTAGTAAGATCGCAGTTCCTATCATAGTAGCAATCATGGAGATTCTTTGAGTCTACAACACTCAAACCGGAGTATCCTAAAATGCAAAGTGACTTCGTTCATTCAAATACTTCATCATATCGTACTAACCAAATGTGCCTATATAGGTTCGCGAAGCAGCAAGTAAGATCGGTAGAATGATTACGGCAATTGATATGTGCCCTCTTTTGGTCGTCTGAGAACACATAACATCTACCGTGGTAATCTTAGATAGGAGTAAACCTCATAGTCATGGATGTATACTGTGGCGAAAAAACGCTCCATAACCTTTTAAAAAATGATTATCTTAAGCCCCATATGTTAGATTTCTTCTTACAAAGGCGAAGAAGAAATAAGGGCCGGCATGGATCTCATACAGATGCAATTCTGATGCGAGGAACAATAGGTTCGTCGAGCAAATGGATGAATCTGAATATTTTCAAGATCTGATAATCTTTTTTGAGTTTATTAGAAAACGTTTTACCGAATGATGCTCACCAATGTCTATAAACCCGTTTTGAAAGAGAATCAGAACGCTTCTTCTGGCGGGCAGAATTAACATGTGCAACATCAAAGCGATAGCAATGCGAATCATATTGCGATAATAGGCCGACGACTGGATAAGAAATCGATAAAAAATCAACCGTCACCTCACTTACGTTCCAGCAGGTACAAATGGTAACTACTGATTGCATCATCAGAGTGCACTCTGTGAATATTTCCGTCACTGTTAGAGAATTATAAACGATAGTGCACAGACCGGGATCGATATGGGATATGTTAGAGAGAAGAAAAAAGAAATTTGAAGAAGAGTAATTACACCGAAAGGGAAATCCCGACAAACTGTCAGTTATCTCTGCTGTGATTGCCACAGTTCCGTAGCATGCGTCAAGTAAGGCTGAAGTCTGATAGGATACACTATCTGAATATGTCTGAATGCTGTTAGTGAAGTGATTTACTGTTAGTTTTCTCGATAATGTGCATGTTATTGAAAACCGTTTTTGTCTGATTGTATGTTTTTAAATTACACAGTGACGCGCAATACTAAGGCGTGTAATTGACTGTGTGAAAATATCTAATGACGAAATATAAATAACGCAACCACTAGATTCTCTGGAAACCTAGTATGCACTTTTTTTCTCCAACACGGTAGATTCAGGCACTTCGATTGTTTTATCTATGCGAATGAATTCAGCGTCGAAACAAAAAAACTTTTTTTTACTGTTCCTTCAACAACAAGCACTCGAAGTTTTTTTTTGAGGCACGCAGAGAACTCTTTTTTTAATCTCATTTTATCTCTCAAACAACAAGGCGAAACGAAATCATTGTTTTGCCGTTGAGCGTATTAAGAGAGCATCCACGAGAGGCCGGGGCTGATATGGGATATCCACGGATTCAAAAAGTGAATTTCTTAATACAGTTTTTGATGGAGAATCCAAAAATCACAAAACGGTTCAGAGGACATGTTCATTTTTTTCTCAGGACGGTCGAAAAACAGAGAAAAATTAAAATTTTGACCCTTTACGATTGTCAGATCACCTCCAACGTAGTTTTATTCGTATTTTTTTCGCAAAATACATCTAGAAACACTATAAAAAGCTACTTTTTAAAACTCGAAAAAAATCGATATCAGAACCTGGGGTTACTGTAACTTTTCCGTACGGGATCCAGACCCTTAGTTACTTGGCCAAATATCAGCACTCCGGATACTGACTTCATGAAAAAGTTATCGAGACAGGTTGCAAAAAAGCCATCCGTGGATATCCCATATCAGCCCCGGCCTCTCGTGGATGCTCTCTTAATAAACAATAAACAATTGAATAAACAAATGACATAGGCAGATGCAGCTGCATCTGCCTATGTCATTTGTTTATTCAAATTTTTTTGTTGAAAAATACCTAAAAATTTGACGACGATTTTCTCGAAAACCAGGCCGAGTCCAGTCACCAGTTTTCGATATGTTGTTGCCCTGGGTATAATCTGTCGAATCCACACATTTACATGATGTATCGAGGGCGGGATAAGGTTCATATTTTCAATACAAAATTATATAAAACCCACGAAAGCCCCTCATTTCACCCTTATTTCAAATGTTAGACACGAAGTGAGCGGTCTAAAATTCGCGTAATTCTAATTTCACACCGCGCAGTTGGCGTCAAATGAGAGGAATGATGGTGAAATAAGGGTGAAATGAGGGGCTTTCGTGCGTTTTATATAATTTTGTATTGAAAATATCAACCTTATCACGCCCTCGATACATCATGTAATTGTGTGGATTCGATAGATTATATCCAGGGCAACAACATATCGAAAACTGGTGACTGGACTCGGCCTGGTTTTCGAGAAAATCGTCGTCAAATTTTTAGGTATTTTTCAAAATATAAAATTTAATTAAACAAATGACATAGGCAGATGCAGCTCATCATGGCGGTCATTTTTGATCTCCAGACAAAACTTCTAGCTCTCCCTGAAGAGATATACTTGAAATACTTTGAATCTATTCGAAATTTAAACACTCATAATTATGCAAATTCGAAACTTGAAGTCATGAATAAAACAGGAATCGATAGAGCACACCAAGGGCTATCAGAATCTGTAAAAAAACTCAAGTTGTCACTTTTTGCTGTACGGATTTGTCAACATTTTTTGCGGTTCTTACGCGAACGCACTGATATGCCGAAACAAACAAAGAATATTACTTATTTCAACCTATTAGTTGCAATTAATATTTCAAAGGCAGATTTGCAATTACGAGAAAATATACAAAGAATATTATTTTTTATTACAACCAATTTTGAACGGAGAAATAATAATTAATGAAATAGCATTATGAAAATCGCAAATATATCTACGCACTTTGTCTATACTTCTTAATACGTATGTGCCAAATACGCCGATGTGCCAAACAAGTTCCAAATAATGGTTGGAAAGAATTTTGATAGGCATATGCCCATGTGCTGGTTTCCAAATGTCTGATTCTAATTTCCTTTGAGTATACACGCACATTATACATGCCCTTTGTGGACATCAGCCGTGCCATGTCCTTAACTGCCGATGACGCAGAAGCCACAGCAATATCTTTCTTCCAGTCTTTAGATTCCGCAACTACCTGAATTTTGGGAATAGAGATGTTTTTAAAAGTCGACCATAAAACATTAATATCTGGGGGGTGACATTTGAGCAGCCGACATTTGAGGAACGGGTCATAACTCAGCAAGGAGTAAGCCTTGCGCTATGGGAGCGATACCATTGGAAGCAGTTAATTGATATTTCGTAATTAATTAATTAATTAGCATAAATAGAATTAATTATGCTAATTAATTAATTAATTATGAAATATCAGTTAACTGAAGCTGATCACATTGGTGCCACTCCAAGAGCACTAGGCTCACTCCTAGCTGAGTTATGGCCCGTTGCTGAAATGTCGGTTGCCCCACAAATGTGAAAGGGGGTTTTCCCGGTTCCTAACACTATTATCCCGAATTCCCAAAATCATAAAAAAAACTCTCATTGGATTTGTTTTATTAAATATGTATAGCCCCAACAGTCTCCGCCCAAATCCACCGGCCCTCAATCGCGAATAGTTGAGCGGGGTGAAGCACAAGCTGAATTCTAAACGCTATGATACGTGTTTGGGCTTATTTTGAAGCTTTTGAAAATCTATCTCTATCGTTCGAGCCCAGGCCTATGGTGGTGGGACGTCTTGAAGGCGTTCAAAAATGAGGAAAAGAGTTTCGAATACCCTAATCATGTAGTTATAGCTATCGTAGCATGCTCGGCCGACTGTCATTATAGTGTTATCGTCCTAAAAATAAAATTTGGTAAGAAAAAAACAAGGATAACGTCTAACATTAAATCGAATTGTGCTTTCGTTTGCAAAAATAGTGCGTAAAAACGGGGGTTTAAAACTACGAGAGTATCAACATTCCGTTTTACTGTAAATAGCTATGGTTTTCGCAAAAGGGGAATTGAACCTGCGAGATCCCGTTCACGAATCAAACGCTTAAACCACTGCGCTATGCGAGCAGGTGCTTAGACTCTGCAATTGCGTGCAATGTTCATGCACTCCCGCCTCTCTTTGACACGTGCAATCATCCAGATTGCTACGCCATCGTACTCTCCATACCTTCATAAACTACTTATCTTCTGGCATACCATCAAAATATCTCCAATTAAGCGCGCTAAGCCCCTAGAAAGATGTGGGAATAGGCTCCGCCCCTCCTCCTCTCGTCGCGTCTTCTCTCCCTCTCACAACGGTGGGAGCGCGCGCGGTTTTGGAGGACTAACTTGGCTCAGAGCCCCCTTTATCGACCCAAATCCAAAAGATTGGTCTTATTCACACCTCTACGGACACATTGGACACAAATTCGACCCCTCTAAGTGAATTCCTCTGATCGCGTTGTGGGCCCTAAATATGTATATTCTAGTGAAATGATTAACCTTGAATACAGCAAACAGGCCTTCTCCGGTAAAAGATCCGATAGGCGCACTCAAATGGGTGATGTGGTTTGCTAAGTGGAGAAGTGCTGCGTCGTCGATAAAGTATCGGTATGAAGTCTGCAAGTTAAATCAATGGTCTTTTACAAATTCACAAAAACTCTTCCAAAATATTAAAACTATTTTGCTATGTTGTCATATGCATACTCACAATATCATCGCCTCCATATTCCTCGATCGTTAAATTATTGGCAAAAGAAATGTTATACAAAGCACGTTGAACGCTTTTGCTTGAAGATCCCTTACTGAACTCAATCGACAAATTGCATTGAGCGAAAGTACGTTCAGCCATCATAAAGGATATAATGCTGCAATTATTGTGCGTGAATTAGCCGTGGAGTCCACGTTTTATAAAATAGGAGTGAAATAATTTAAACTAAAAAAACGTATGCCTTCATGGGGGAATATAATGGTCGAAAAATCTATTAATTCACACTACGTCCGCATTGGCGAAATGGGCGGAGACTGCTGAGTTTTTGAAACATACAATATCTACATCTACACAATATACTAGATTGCGTTTCTATATTTTTTCGTCAGCAGAATCGAGGGAAAATAATCCTATTGTGAAAAATGTGAAAATGTGATTTAATTAGCTCACTCATTTTGCGGGTTGCGGGGTGAGTGGGTGGTCAGTGTGGGGAATGGGGAAGGGGGCGGGAGGGGGAGACCGGTCCCGGCGGCGGGGCGGGGGCAGGAATGAGGGGGGGGGACAAAGGGCGGGGGGAGGGGATAAGGAGGCAGGTCATCGGAAGATCCTAAGGGGGTTCCGAGGTTACTGTAGCTAGAGACAAAAGTGGTCGGAGAGGAATGAGAGGTAGGTTATTCGACTCGGCGTCGGACGGGGATTACGGTAGTGTAGGTTAGGGATACTGTAGAGCGAGTTTAGGAGGAAGTGTGGGATACGGGAGGGATACTGTAGCGAGGGTTGGGGGATACTGTAGCGAGGGTTGGGGGATACTGTAGCGAGGGTTGGCGGATACTGTAGCGAGGGTTGGCGGATACTGTAGCGAGGGTTGAGGGATACTCTAACGAGGGTTGGGGATACTGTAGCGAGGATTGAGGGATACTGTAGCGAGGGTTGGCGGATACTGTAGCGAGGGTTGGGGGATACTGTAACGAGGGTTGGGATACTGTAGCGAGGATTGAGGGATACTGTAGCGGGTTTTCTGAAAGAGGGATACTGTAAGGAATAGCGGCGAAGCCTGAACGCAGCCCCTGGAAGATAAGGAGGGAAGCTAGAGGAAGAGAATACAGAACTCGGGGGAAAGGGAGGGGAACCTAGAAGAAGAATACTGTAACCAGGCTTGGGATACTGTAACGAAGAGCGGCGAAGCCTGACCGCAGCCCCTGGAAGATAAGGAGGGAAGCTAGAGGAAGAGATTACAGAACCCGGGGGAAGGGGAGGGGAACATAGAAGAAGAATACTGTAACCAGGTTCGGGATATTGTAACGAATAGCGGCGAAGCCTGACCGCAGCCCCTGGAAGATAAGGAGAGGAATCTAGAGGGGCGATAAGGAGAGGAATATAGAGAACTGTAGCGAGGATTGAGGGATACTGTAGCGAGGGTTGGCGGATACTGTAGCGAGGGTTGGGGGATACTGTAACGAGGGTTGGGATACTGTAGCGAGGATTGAGGGATACTGTAGCGGGTTTTCTGAAAGAGGGATACTGTAAGGAATAGCGGCGAAGCCTGAACGCAGCCCCTGGAAGATAAGGAGAGGAATCTAGAGTCTAGAAGCTAGTCTAATCTAGAAGCTAGAGGAAGAGATTACAGAACCCGGGGGAAGGGGAGGGGAACATAGAAGAAGAATACTGTAACCAGGTACTGAACGCAGCCCCTGGAAGATAAGGAGAGGAATCTAGAGTCTAGAAGCTAGTCTAATCTAGAAGCTAGAGGAAGAGATTACAGAACTCGGGGGAAAGGGAGGGGAACCTAGAAGAAGAATACTGTTACCAGGTTTGGGATACTGTAACGAAGAGCGGCGAAGCCTGACCGCAGCCCCTGGAAGATAAGGAGGGAAGCTAGAGGAAGAGATTACAGAACCCGGGGGAAGGGGAGGGGAACATAGAAGAAGAATACTGTAACCAGGTTCGGGATATTGTAACGAATAGCGGCGAAGCCTGACCGCAGCCCCTGGAAGATAAGGAGAGGAATCTAGAGGGGCGATAAGGAGAGGAATATAGAGAATGGAGAACCGGTAAGGAGGAAGGGGAGTTAGAGGAAGAGAGCACAGCCCGTGAGAGAAAAGAACTAATGAAGAGTACGGTAAGAGTATAGTAACCCTACAAAGTCCGATTTCGACCTAAAACACCTCAAAATGAGCGCGCCTACTCCGCGGCGCGGAACGCGCTAGTCTTCATTACACGATATACTGTAAGTATTTGCATCAAACTTTAGTAATTCTCGGATTGTGTAGCCAGGTTTATTTAACCGCTCCGTTCTCCCCTCTTTTGCTAGGTTTGAACTGTTACGAACCGACGTGATAGGAATGGTTTAAAACATTTTGCTTGTATACAGACATAACAAGTGTTCCTTTTTTTGTTTCAGTTATTCATTCAGCATATTGTCAGTGAACGCTGAACATAACCATTAAAGAAGGACATACTCGACATTAGTTGGCGCAATTTCAAATTGCAATCTTCTATATTTGATGTCTTTTAAGAAATTTGCAATCTCTTCGTTGTATGAGCCATTATTCGGACACTGAAAATAATTAAAATTTATATTTTTATTAACTTTTATAATCAAATATTTTCCACCTTCGACATACGTTCATATACATTTGCTCAACTCTCGCATTCCTGAGAAACTCAACAGCGCTTGCTTCTTCAATAGAATCTCTCGTGAACATCATTTCATGCGATGACTTATACGGGTATGTTCTTATACGTGTATCGACTTTGGTCTGTAATAATGCATTTATAATATTTTCAAAGACGTTCCCGTTCACATTAGAGAATAATTGGAACAACAAGATCTAGATCATGTGTTGAATTTCTCACCCAATCAATAACGATACAGAGAAATTTTCTTTTGCCTGCAGCTCTGTCAAAGCGATGTAATGCCCTGCATGTTGTACCCAGACTGGCTCTTGTTCTGCCAGAGATAAAACTGATCAAATTGTGAAAGGCGTCGTAGGGTAGAGAATCAAGAGACAGCTGTAATTTTTAAAACATTGACATGCCCTAAATATGGTGTTATAAAAAAGGAAGAAAGCGAAACCAAAAGGGAACGATAACAAGTGAATGGAATGGATACCTGAGTTCCAGAAGGGATTTCGTCTGGTGCGCACTTTTCCATTTTACACAAAGAGTCTTTCTTCGGGAGGGTGACAAAACGGGAATGGGTGCCGAACCAATATGTGGGTATTGGGAATGGGTGCCCGGCTGTGAGTGTGAGCAACCACCTCCCCCACCCGCCCACTCAAGGTAATGCTCTTATTCTTGATACATTATTGAAACATATCGATGTTTCTCCCTGTGTCACTCACTCACTCTTCCCCCCCTCACTCTGTGTGTGTGGCTGGGGGTTGCGCGGTCGGCGCTGGGAATGGGTGCCCGGCTGTGAGTGTGAGCAACCACCTCCCCCACCCGCCCACCCAAGGTAATGCTCTTATTCTTGATACATTATTGAAACATATCGATGTTTCTCCCTGTGTCACTCACTCACTCTTCCCCCCCCCCCTCACTCTGTGTGTGTGGCTGGGGGTTGCGCGGTCGGCGCTGGGAATGGGTGCCCGGCTGTGAGTGTGTGCCACCAACTCCCCCACCCGACCACCCAAGGTAATGCTCTTATTCTTGATACATTATTGAAACATATCGATGTTTCTCCCTGTGTCACTCACTCACTCTTCCCCCCCTCACTCTGTGTGTGTGGCCGGGGGTTGCGCGGTCGGCGCTGGGAATGGGTGCCCGGCTGTGAGTGTGCGATTTTTGCCTCGGATCACTAATAACTGAGTTATAGCCCGTTGCCGTTTTGGCCGTTGCCGTTTCCGCCGTTGCCGTTTTGGCCGTTGCCGTTTTGTCACCCTCCCCTTTCTTCTCCTCTTCTTCAGCATTACGAGGGAGGTCTTCTCTATGATGTTCGCACCACTCACTAACCTTCTCCTGAGTAGCAGCATCGACATTGGGAAGTGGAATGGCCATTTGATTCTCCGCACTCACATCTTCATCGTCGATGTTGAGTTCCTACAAGGAAATCGGAATTAGAGGGGTAAACACATTTGATTTTCGATTATTTCCTAGTGCACAGTCCAAATGAGTGGCAATGAAATAGCTGTCCTAAGCTTAACTCTTGAAATGAGATTATGGAAGGATCGACGTACGGTACTTACCGTAATAACGGTTTCGAAGATTTTTTCGTCGTTGGAATTCAGGTTGATCTTACGAGGAGTGGCCATCTTGAACGGGAAGAGAGCGAGTCGAGTCGAGTCGAGAAGAGAAGAGAAAAGAAGAGAAAAGAGGAGAAAAGAAGAGAAGAGAAAAGAAGAGAAGGTGAGTGATTCTGAGTGGACCAGACCGGATTTTATAGGACAAACATTGAAGTTTGAGACTCCGCCCCACGCCCGGTTTGTGATGAGATTCAACCATAGGGAATAGATGACAGTGGGAACGATCGGCGTTTATCGCTGTTTCAATATAATTGACGCGTACATCACAGCCTTGGAAGACCGCCAGAAAAATCTCTGACAGTCAGACCCTCTCGTTCCGCACAATATCTCGCCTAGCCTTCGCGTCATAATTTGGAGTGAACAAACGGACGCTGGAGCGATGCGTGCTCAAGCGCGAGAGATAATGGCAAAAAAACCAAAGATTTTCGAAAGTGAATTCAAAAATATAAAAGGTTAAAAAATAAAAAGGTGGAATACGGTCACCTTGTTCACGGTTTGAGACTGTTCAAGACAAGAACGACGCTGCTTAAGAGACCGTCCACGAGAGAACGTAATAAGTGGGGAGGGGTCCCGGATGAGAAAAAGACAACCTATCCTCAAACTTTTCTCATGGAATGAGCATCACGAATGCTGATCGCGACCTATATGACGCTGTTTGCATTAGGATCAACAAGGGCTCAACAGTGGTCTGGAGCAGGCCAAAAATCGAATTCGATGAAAACATGTTTCTAGGGGTAACATTCGATGCTGAACACCCTGGCGTCATCTATTTCGCCATAGGACGCCGTTGGGCGCCGATATGGCGCCGCGTACTTTGGGTGGAAAACGCGTTTTTCGATAATAACTTCTCAGAAACTCGTCAAAATGGTGAGAAAACTAAATGTCTAGATCACAATTTCGTGCTCTCTGAAATGACGATACACATCAAGAAGATTTCTCGTGTCAGCGGAAAAGTCGATTTTTGACTCAATCAATATCGCGGCCGATCGTACCAGTTTATAGACCACATTTTTCTGATCATTTTGGTGTATAGCATTAGGTAGTTGACCCCGTAGAAAGTTGTTTTATAAGAATTAATATGAATTTCACGCATGAGGCATCCGAATGGTCGATGCAGTCGTGGTCTAGAAATTCAATCCGAAGGTCATTGGTTCGATTCCTATCGGTTGTATTACAGTACTTTTGAATATTACAGTACTTTCGAAATTTAATATATCGATCTTATGAGAAGAATCGCGAGAGACTCGGGCTTGCCTGGGACCCAGATTTCAAGTATATTTAATTTCGCTGAAAATTCGGCTTAAGGTATTTCAAAAATCCTCTATCGATTGGCATTGGCAGAATTTCGATTAAAAATTTCGCAATCGCGTGAAACACGAAAGCATGTTGACGGAGAGATGTCTCAGCTACGCAACAAAACCATCAGAATCATTCCTGGCACACTCATCGGTGCAGGGTTGTCGATTCTGTGATTTTCATTTTAACTTTGGTCAAAGTCCAAAGCTCCCGCTCCCCTTATGCGCGTTCTGGTGGTGGCGTTCTGGCCAACAGAACTTCGGTGAGGAATCATCTCGAGAGCAGCCCTGACTGATTGGGCCCAACTTATAATGAGAACTAATTAGTCATGTTAATTAAAATTTCTCATTTGCACCAGAGTTTCGGGCCCAGGATAATCTCGACGCCATTCGATGCAGCTCACTGAGACGAATCAACTGATATGCTGAACTATCGTATTTCACTTGAAAATGGCTCTTTCGCTTGTGAAAAATACTTTCATGTTTTGCCCCTTCCCTGCGACCGGTGGCGAGAGAGACACTTTCGAAGTGCTGGGTATATGAGAGACTATCTGAGTGGATCGAGATATGGCCGTACAAGGAAAAGCTAACCTATGCTGAAAACATGCTCCCAGGGTAAACTTTGTGTGTAGAGACCGAAAATGAACATGAGAAGTTTCGTAAATCAAACACGGCTGAGTTATGTTTCACTGCATGCCCAAAAGTGAAATTTTCAACTTTTGTTAAACGAGTCCAAATGCCCTCCTACATAGCTATATTTTCTGAAAGCTCTCGTGATAGGGATCATTTCTTGTGTTATGACTTAGTTTATATCTCTCTTGAGAAAAAAGTTATGACGGTTTGAAATGTCAAATTTAAAAGTTCGGCATTTGAACTTTATCGACCGCACTAGAAAATATGTTTATTCGACTGTACGTCCAAAAATACACCTAGGCGCGTGAAATCAGCAAAATTCGTTTTCTGGGCCGGGATCGTAGCCTCTCCTGAAAAAACCTGCCTTGCACCGTCATCAGGCACATCCCAACGTAGCGCGTCCTATTAGCCCCATCCACCCCCTAGAATTCATCGAATTATGACCACACGCATAGAGTGAACAACATTTAAAGAACAATTTCATTTTTAAAAAAAGTTTTTGGATCTTTTCATTAACTTTAATTTCATTTTCACCTATAATGTATTATGCTCGTTTTTTTTGTTTTCACTCTCGTTGCTTACATGTCAGGCAATATTATTGGTGTCAGCTGGCCACACTCTCACTCTCGTCGGCTGTTTATCAAGCATGGATGGAAGATAGAGCAGTAAAGTGAAAGGATTGACTGGAAGCTGGATTTGTTCAGCAATTGTAATGGTACAAACAGTGTCGACTATTAAACCTTTTTTTGCTGGATAACTAGATCCAGATCTATGGGGCCGGTCTTATCGTGAGTGAGCGAGAGACCATTTATTTTTGAATTAATTGTCACTCATCCAAATTCTCGACTAAAATAGCTATATCATGTAAAACGATATATTTCTTCCTCAAAGCACGTTTAGTCTTTGTCACCTTTCTCACCATAATTCACCTTTGTTTTCATGTCATGCCCTTTTTTCTTCTTCTATTTTTTCAGATGCTTTTACATCTGCTGGCAGCAATTGTACTATGTGTACTTACACCGTCGGCTTCGCAACCAGCGACTGAGGTGCATACACAATTCAAATAAATATTTAAATGTTTTTTTTAAAGAGGACTTGCTTCTTCGCAACGGAACAAACGACATCATTTGAAAGAACAAAACGACAGGGAGCAATGAAAGTATCGGAGGGATGTTCCGGAGACTTAACCCGGTATGTATTGAGTGCCGCCTAATTTAGTAAACATATTTTTTCAGTATGGAGGAACTCATGGTTCAGAGCCCAGCCAGACAAAATTACGGGTGCTTCGATCTCCTTGATATGATCATGGCGAGAGGAGCTGCATTCTACAGAAACAGACCGGAGAATATAGAGGATCTTCCTCCTAACCTCTATTTTTGTGAGAAACACATAGATGAATTGGGAAAACAGTGGATCAAGAAGCATCATCACATTCGATACATCAAAGTCGGAGGTTAATATCTAAGTATACAGTTTTTGATGGAGAATCCAAAAATCACAAAACGGTTTAGAGGACATGTGCATTTTTTCTCAGGACGGTCGAAAAACAGAGAAAAATTAAAATTTTGACCCTTTACGGTTGTCAGATCACCTCCAAAGTAGTTTAATTCGTATTTTTTTCGCAAAGTACATCTAGAAACACTATAACAAGCTACTTTTTAAAACTCGAAAAAATCGATATCAGAACCTGGGGTTACTGTAACTTTTCCGTACGGGACCCAGACCCTTAGTTACTTGGCCAAATATCAGCACTCCGGATACTGATTTCATAAAAAAGTTATCGAGATAGGTTGCAAAAAAGCCATCCGTGTGCATGCCCGACCTCTCGTGGATGCTCTCTTAATTGTAAGCTGATTTCGAGTCGAACCCGGATATAATAGTGAAAATTATTAGAGAGGAATCGCGAGACACTCGAGCATGGCCGGGACATAGACATTTATGATTTTTAATTTGGCTGATAACATAGCAAAAGGTACTACAAACATCCCTCTATCGAATAGCGTTTTCGGAATTTTTTTTTTAAATTTCGTTTTCGCGTGAAACACAAATGAACCTGGTGAGTCAGGAACTTTTTCGAGAAACAGTAAAGTTTGAAAAACCATAAATATCTTCAAAGAGAAGATAAAAATCTTCCGTTTGGTGTGTTAGATAGATAAATCACTCGACTTGTTTACCAACCGCTCCAAGTCATTCCTGGTTGATGCGCCGATGCGGGGTGGTTGCTTTTGCAAAAGTTGAGCTAATTTTCTTAAAAGTCAAAAGTGCTGGTTCCCTCTATGGGTGCTCTGGTGAGTATTATTCATACTCACTCCATTATAAATATGGGCCAAATTGGTCCATGCGTTGTAAAGATGAGATGAATTATGTGAAGTCCTCCAAGTGTAACTATTATTCGTGATTAATAATTCTTGATCTTTTTGGGTGAAAACAACATAAGATTATCAGAAAACAATATTCAGGCTTTTTTAAAAATTTTTATTCACAAGTTTTTCGAGGAAAAAATTTTAAAATTTTTCAACTTCGATTTTTGGATTTGCTGTATGGCTGAAATTTAGAAGTCGATATAACTCTTGAACATCTTCATATTATTAGATATACTCGGTGGAGGAAGATCTGTCTGTA
The DNA here is from genome assembly GCA_036245785.1 of Pristionchus fissidentatus. Classification (NCBI taxonomy): domain Eukaryota; kingdom Metazoa; phylum Nematoda; class Chromadorea; order Rhabditida; family Neodiplogasteridae; genus Pristionchus; species Pristionchus fissidentatus. The sequence continues at coordinate 16,783,374 of BTSY01000004.1, forward strand.
ATTTGTAGAGTATTCAACTTAAAACGAGAGCGTGGGGAATTGAGAGAGTGCTAGAGAAGCTAGAGCACGCGCTTTTAGCATAATAATCGATTTTCTAGGCGCTGTAACTCTTTTCTACGAACAGATAGACTCTCACTTCCAAAATGGAAATTGGTCTACATATAATGGTGAACCCCATGATGCAGTATGGAAGGAATTGGACTGCTTCTACTATAAATAGAAAAATGTCGACCGCAAGCTGTGATTTCTGTGAGGAAAAGTTTAATACTCTACAAATTACAGACAGATCTTTCTCCACCGAGTATATCTAATAATATGAAGATGTTCAAGAGTTATATCGACTTCGAAATTTCAGCCATTCAGCAAATCCAAAAATCGAAGTTGAAAATTTTTAATTTTTTCCTCGAAAAACTTGTGAATAAAAAATTTCAAAAACAACCTGAATATTGTTTTCTGATAATTTTATGTTGTTTTCACATAAAAAGATCAAGTATTATTAGTCACGAATAATAGTTACACTTGGAGGACTTCACATAATTCATCCCATCTTTACAACGCATGGACCAATTTGGCCCATATTTATAATGGAGTGAGTATCAATAATACTCACCAGAGCACCCATAGAGGGAACCAGCACTTTTGACTTTTAAGAAAATTAGCTCAACTTTTGCAAAAGAAACCACCCCGCATCGGCGCATCAACCAGGAATGACTTGGAGCGGTTGGTAAACAAGTCGAGTGATTTATCTATCTAACACACCAAACGGAAGATTTTTATCTTCTCTTTGAAGATATTTATGATTTTTCAAACTTTACTGTTTCTCGAAAAAGTTCTTGACTCACCAGGTTCATTTGTGTTTCACGCGAAAACGAAATTTTTAAAAAAAAATTTGAAAACGCTATTCGATAGAGGGATGTTTGTAGTACCTTGAGCTATATTATCAGCCAAATTAAAAATCATAAATTGTCCCGGCCATGGCCGATGAGCTCGAGTCTCTCGCGATTCCTCTCATAAATGACACGTTTTCAAGTATTCCAACTTTTGTTGAGTTCTTGGAAGTACAAGTCGGCAACTATTGAAGAGTTGACAATGATCGTGCGACATTCCTTTGGGTGCGAGCTGAACCTGTTTGAATAGTACATATTATATTGTACATAAATTGGTTCCAGTACCATCTATGCAGCAGGAACATTTCTGTGACTTTCTTCCTCCACACTGGCTCTGACCATAGGTCAACGGCCATAATACATACGTAAGAGCTGAAATTGAACGTTATGTCATATGGCTTCCAGTAACTTCTCATAAAATTAGAATAACTCACATAGCATGAATTGTCTCAAATAATTGCCCGTAGATGGACGCTCGACTCGGATCCTGACAATTTCTATTTAAATAATTTTCAAGAATTTAATGTACCTCAGTTTAAACTTTATTCATTTTTATTTACAATTATTGTAGGCCAACAAGAAAAGGATTTCGCTATTACTAACAATAAAGGGGAGTACGGTCAAGTGTTCTTAGCACAAATACATATTCTACGGGTTCTTACTTCGTGATATTTTTGCTTTGTACCTATTGAACTGGGGCGCACACCGCAGACCCCCGTTCCCTGGTACAATGGTACAGTAGGTACACTCAGTGCTAGAGTCTTTCATGAACCTGCTCAGTCACACTCGCTTTGAACGCGGACGTTGACATAATCACCCAAATGGTAGTTGCTACAGCAATTTGCCTGAGTAGCTGAAAGATGTCATTATTATCTAATTTTTTTTTCTATCCTCAGAATGGAACCTTAAAAGCTCTTAAATTCTCCTTTAGCTGAAACTTGCTGGATAGTGGATAGGAGTTACGCGATAACAGGTGCCATTTATTCCAGAAGTAAAGTGCCAGAGCGCCCTGAAAAATTGGGAGGGATGAAATAATTAGCACACTGTGGAAATCTCACTATCAGAAAAATCGCAGTGCAGATGATAGTCACTATCAAAGAAATTATTTGTGTCTCTGCTATACTCATACCGCCGTAACCTGGAATACATCAATACTTTATTCATTCTCATTTAACTCACCATATGTGCCAACATAGCTCCTCAAGGCGGAAAGCATGATCGGTAGTGTGATTACGACAATCGATACAAATCTTCTTTCGTTCATCTAGAACGCTTAATACTTGGCATGTAAAATCTACCAAGGAGCAAACCTCATAGTCATGGATGTAAACTGTGGCGAAAAAACGCTCCATGACCTAGAAAACATTGATTATCTGAATCATCGTATCATCGAGTTTTTCTCACAAAAGCGAAGAGAAAATTAGGACCGGCATGGACCTCATACAGATGAAGCTCTGATGCAAACAACAAGAGATTCGTTGTGAAATTCGAAGAATCTGAGATTTTTAATCATCCTTCAGAATATCCGCCTGTAGGACGTATGCTACTAGTCAGACCACCGGCGATTCCCCAGCCTTACTCACCGTTGTTGATAGAATTTCGTTTACCAGATAATGCTCACCAATTTCTAAAATTCCGTTTTGAAAGAGAATTAGAACGCTTCTGCAAGCGGGCAGAATTAACATGTGCGACATTAATGTGATTCCAATGCGAATCATATTGCGATGGAAGGCCGACGACTGAGGAACGATTTAGTTTGACATTTAAGTGTCACCCACTTACATTCAACCAAATAACTGCTGCAATCACTGATTGTATTACCAAAACACAGTCAGCCAGTATTTCCATCACTGCTAGAGAATGGTAAATGGCAGTCCACAGTCCCGGAGCGACATTGGATATGTTAGCAAGAAGAAGAATGAAACTGAAAGAGAACTTACATCGTAAGAAAAATACCCGACGTACTGGCAGTTATTATTGCTGGGATAGTCGCAGTCCCGTAGCATGCGCACAGTACGAGTGCAGCGGGGAAGGATTTACGGAGTTTTTTGAATGATGTTACTGAAAAGCATTCATCTCCCTAGAACGGGCTTGTTATTCGCTGCATGATTGAATGTTTTCACATTGTGCCTTGTAATACGAAATGCGCGTAATTGATATGATAAGAATATCTACATATAAGTGGCGCTGTAGCTAGATTTATTGTAAATCTAGCGATTCCAGTTGCAGGCTGAATTAGAAGAGGAAAAACCCGAAAGTATAATTAAACGTGCGTATTTTCACGGTAACACAATACATTCTTTCAAGCATTCATTAGATATATAAGACAAGTGCATCTAAAAATTGAACCACTTCAGTACTTTTCAATAAGCAGTTGCTCGGATATGGCAGTATATGATTCAGTTTTAAAAGTATTTTGGTATTTCGTTATTTTGGGTTTGTAATTGTCATCACATGTTCGGTAATGTATATTGTCTTTCCAGGGCATTCTGTTCCATTAATGTATTCACATATTCAAAATCTGATCTATCGCCATTTTGGAGCGCTCTAGAATGGCCGATTCACCATTTTGGAGCGCTCCATTTAGGCACATCTGCCATTTTGGAGCGCTCTAGAATGGTAGATTCACTATTTTGGAGCGCTCCATTTAGGCACATCTTCCATTTTGGAGCGCTCTAGAATGGCCGATTCACCATTTTGGAGCGCTCCATTTAGGCACATCTGCCATTTTGGAGCGCTCTAGAATGGTAGATTCACCATTTTGGAGCGCTCCATTTTGGCACATTTGCCATTTTGGAGCGCTCCAGAATGGCCGATTCACCATTTTGGAGCGCTCCATTTTGGCACATTTGCCATTTTGGAGCGCTCCAGAATGGTCGTTTCTGCCACTTTCGAGCGCTATATTTGGGCAGATTTGTCTATTGACATTATCGATGTGTAATCACGAGAGTAACATGGACGAGTATATTTCGCAGAAAAGAGGGAACAAAATCACAGTAATGAAACGCATGTTTGGCCTGCAGTATTTCTTCACGAAAGAAAGATAGAATCAAGGATTTTTGAATCGAATAATTGATATTCTATCTATTGCAGACAGGTTAAACATGCGTTTCACATTCTTTAAATATCTATGATATTATGGATATGATATTTTCAGGATAAATGGAGGTTCTTCGGCTCTTCCAATCTTCAATCTTCTTCCGCAGGACGCTGATGAAGTCGATAATCCTGAGTATTTCGAATAATAAATATATTTGAAAATAAATAAGGATATTGACTCAAATCTGCAAACAACAATAAAAAGAGGTGGGAAATCATCTTTTCTTGATTCTCTCTGCAGAAATGATGTGGCTAGGCACATTTTCAAGAACACATTTAGTTACAGAGTAGAAACTAACCAATAGATCACAGATAGCCGCGTCAATGTCGTTGAAGTGGAGAGGGAGCGGAGCAGTCGACCGCTCAGAATGAGCGCAAGCGATGGGTGTGAGAGGAACAATGAAATAGATGTCTGGGATTAGGGGTTCTGCATATATTCATAGTTGAATTTGCTTGGGTAATTGTTATTGTCCCTCTCACACCCATCGCTTGCGCTCATTCTGAGCGGTCGACTGCTCCGCTCCCTCTCCACTTCAACGACATTGACGCGGCTATCTGTGATCTATTGGTTAGTTTCTACTCTGTAACTAAATGTGTTCTTGAAAATGTGCCTAGCCACATCATTTCTGCAGAGAGAATCAAGAAAAGATGATTTCCCACCTCTTTTTATTGTTGTTTGCAGATTTGAGTCAATATCCTTATTTATTTTCAAATATATTTATTATTCGAAATACTCAGGATTATCGACTTCATCAGCGTCCTGCGGAAGAAGATTGAAGATTGGAAGAGCCGAAGAACCTCCATTTATCCTGAAAATATCATATCCTATTTAAAGAATGTGAAACGCATGTTTAACCTGTCTGCAATAGATAGAATATCAATTATTCGATTCAAAAATCCTTGATTCTATCTTTCTTTCGTGAAGAAATACTGCAGGCCAAACATGCGTTTCATTACTGTGACTTTGTTCCCTATTTTCTGCGAAATATACTCGTTCATGTTACTCTCGTGATTACACATCGATAATGACAATAGACTAATCTGCCCAAATATAGCGCTCGAAAGTGGCAGAAACGACCATTCTGGAGCGCTCCAAAATGGCAAATGTGCCAAAATGGAGCGCTCCAAAATGACAAATGTGCCAAAATGGAGCGCTCCAAAATGGTGAATCTACCATTCTGGAGCGCTCCAAAATGGCAGATGTGCCTAAATGGAGCGCTCCAAAATGGTGAATCGGCCATTCTAGAGCGCTCCAAAATGGCAGATGTGCCTAAATGGAGCGCTCCAAAATGGTGAATCTACCATTCTAGAGCGCTCCAGAATGACAGATGACACTATGATGATATACCCCAAATAATAGTCGCCGTATGAATGACACTACGGTTCATCATAAATTTAATCGTTGGTTCTTTTTTGTCACTGCATGTTTGAAAATGGCGTCCCGGATTTAAAATACGAGAATACATCCTAAAATGGAAAATCAGTGATTTGAACTAACTTGGTTCTTTTTTTAGATGCACTTGTCTTATATGTACGAAATGCATAGATACGTGGCATTGAAATGGAAGGAACTTTTGAGGAAGTAACCAGCATTATATTCCAGATACAAACTCGTCATTGTAAGCTTTGACTAGTTATATTTATTACCATTCGTAGGTCTTGTACACGCACTGCCCTTGTAAATACAATATTAGTCTTCCATATTTCCGCGTTATTCTACATCGTAGATGCGACATCTAAATCGATATCGGGACCAACGGTAACGCCCCTTCTTCATCTTCTTTCGCCGTCTTAGAAGTTTTCTACGCCTGGATCGATCCAATCAGTTCCAGTTCTAATGTTCATATAATATTTAGAATTTGTCTTGAATCGTGGAAGCCATCAGTCGCGCTGAGAACGTGGAAAAAGCATTCGCCGCCTATACATCTTCCGATTATTTCCCGTTTTAGTTTACTGAAAGTAACACGGTCTCATTGAACAAAAGACGCGATAATTTACATAAATTCTTATAAATAATTGTTCGTTTTTTTCTTGTACTAATATTCCTCCTTCCAAATTTCTTTTATTTGCGGATGGATGAAGTCATGATATTCTGGAATTGACAACAAAGAGAATTTCGATTCAAAGGGGAATGAATTTCGTTTTGTAATAGTAATGTACAGTTCGAACAAAAATAAATGCATACTCTTCCTCAATATCTTCAGAAACACATCGTGGGAAGGTCAATTTAGTTTCATAATTTTTTTCCGATACAGTATTTTTGACATCTTCATTGACGTCGTGGTCTTCTTCCTTTGAGAGGCGCAGTCGTCTCTTCTTTGTAATCTTCCGCCTTCTTTGCTGCTTCAAGAAAATCAGTGACTGTGAACTGCAAACAGGCTATTACTGGTGTATCGTTAGCAAGATTAAACATTGAAAAATATTACTGGTGTAACGTTATCAAGATTCAACATTGAAAAAAACAACTACAGGCTGGTCTGAGCACATGATACTATACAATGGAGCCATATTAGTGCACTCCAACTGACCTTCGTGGGTGGTTTCATCGGGACTGCGGTGAAGTCATTCTCGTCATCGACTACATCGTCCACTGCATCTTCAACCTCGTCTTCCTTGTCGATAGTGACGCCTAGATCCTCGGACGAGATGGACGTGAAGTGAGCACCGGCCAGAACGAATGACCATGGGGCGGAGGAAGTGAGCAGATTTCGATTGCCGATAATAATGAGAGCTTGCTGCTGACGAGAAACGGCGACAGTCGCACTGCAAATGATGTATTTATACATCTGTTCATCTATTGCATTGCTGAACTCCAGAAGACAAATACTCACCGTGGCTTGCTGGCAAAGAAGGGAGTTGACTTGTCCGATCGCGTAGTGAGAACGATGACGATCGGTTTCTCTTTACCCTAAAAAGATAACATCAACTCTCTTACGCCTCATAGCCCATCCTCTTTTCTATTTCTGCATCAGTAGCATTAGGTTAGCAGCTTACCTGCGACGAATCAACAGTATGCAGTTCATAGTTTGTTCCCAGCTTCTTCTCCAGACTTTTCTTCTGGTCTTTGTACAAGCAGATGATCATAATGTCGCGCTTCGCCTCTTCTGGGAATCGCTTGAGAAGGCTGCAACAGTAAGCATTTTCATTTACGAAATAGGGGGTGAAATTTGAGCAAAGAGCTATAACACAATTGGGAGTGAGCCTAGCGCTATGGGAGTGGTACCGTTGTGATCAGCATCAGTTATTTGAGATTTCATAATTAATTAACATAATTAATGAGGTAGAGTTATAGCCCGTTGCTCAAATGTCGGTTGCTCAAGTGTCGGTTGCTTATAAGTCGGTTGCTCAAATGTCCGTTGCTCAAATGTCACCCCCACCCCCGGAATATGTCGTACGACATTAATTTTCATGTTGTCCACACGATTTCATTTAATTTATTTTTTGTTCACTTTTCCGTCTCAATGCGTTGGTGAATTGGACTTACGCGATGAGCGATGCAATTTCCTTCTCGTTGCATAGCGACTTGCTTGGACCTTGCCGATGGCCTCCACTGTTCGCTATGAACAACAGCTGAGGCTGTCCCGCTCCCACGAAACCTATCGACGCCAGCGGGTAAAGAGACTCGGGCTGAAATGATATACGGTTAATTGCTGATTCTCTGTAGCATTCTTTTGCCCTTTTCAAGGTTCTCCGAATCCCAGGTTTATGATTCATTCCACAATAGTTCGCCTGTCGCCGACGCAACAGCCCGGTTTACAGCAGAAACAAAATCGCAAATGCCACACCTTTCTGGAAACGAGTGCTCCATCGTACGACAGTCCGTTGTAGGGGTCGACGAGTCGAGGCGGAGCTCGGTACACCTCCAGCAGCTTAACCACCGGCAGATTTCCACTATGCATCGCGATGGAAAGGGCGGAACGAGCGCTGAGAAGATGGCCGACGACGCTTTCATCGAACATGAAGGGAGGCAGCTGCTGATCGTCTCCGATCAACACGAATTTGGCATTGGGAAAGAGTCGAACGAGGCAGTAGAAAGTGGATTCAGTGAGAAGAGAAGCCTCGTCAATCACAATACGAGTGACTGCTCCTGAAAGCAAGAATTTGTGAACAGTCCCTTAAATTGCCCCATTTTCGAATCATAAAATTTTAGTATACAATGCATATTGACTGTCGTCGAAAATTCAGTATTCCCGTTTACTCGAAAGGCAGCTCCTCTGATCTATCAGGTATTTTCATATTTGGCGAACCTATTGTGCTCACCTAACAGTCGTCGGACGCCCTTCTCGTTCTTGTTGGCCAGCTGACACAAGATCAAATCGACCGTGGACAGAATTATCTGGGGCTGCAGATACTTCTCCAGTGTGAGCTTCGCCTTGCGCAAGCATTTGTGCCAGTCGAGATTGAGTTTGTACTTCTGGCGTCCACTCAGCTTGCTTCTGCCTGCCTTGGCCTCGGTCAGTGCCGAGTCGACTTCGATGTATCGTTGCATCGTAACGAGGTCAGCGTCCGCGGCGTTCTCCATATAGCTGCGTGAAATATCGATAAGCATGCTATTTTGAAAGTAAACAATTTGTTTGTTCATGAGATCTTTGTTTTGTCTCAATTTTCCGGCCAAATTTTCTGAATTTCAGATAGGATCTATTGGCGAATGAAAGTTCACTCACAGTTGATAGTTGGGCAGGAGTTCCTTGATGTCGTAGGGTAGCTTGGACTCTGCGTCGGTTCGTAACAGTGATTTGATGTAGTACACCCTGCGAGATAATCTCGTTTCACTTTTGTCTATTCGAGTCAATTCCTCTTCCCGTGAGCGGTGTACACAACTCCCTGACTCACCTCAGTCGATTGTCATCGAATGCTTGAAGGGCGACGGAGAGATTCTCCACGGCCACATTCTGCACTGCCAGCAGCAACTGCACTTCTCCGGGCCTGAATACGATTTATATTTATTAATTCACATCCGTATTGTGTGTCCCGAATATGTTCTGCACTTTTCTCCGATTACCTGAAGGCGTCAACATCGTCGACAAGCGAAGCAGTCATCGCCGCTGCCACTGTGGTCTTTCCTGAACCGGGCGGTGAGAGAATGCAGAAGGCGGGTTTGTCCATCGAGTGGTACATCACCATCGCCTTGTGCTGTCGTTCGTTGAGAGTGAGGAAAGTTCCATTGGCACGACGAATAGTGGGAGGAATGGGACTACGCGGCAGTAGGTGAGACTGCAAATGAGAATGACTGCCTCACTATTGCTCTTTTCAATATTGCACATATGTGACTTGCGTAGACGGGTACTGCAAACGACATCTATTTGTAAAATGTGTTAAATCAGCGCACGAACCTCCAAGGGCATCTTGTCATAGAGATAATGGAAAACAGGTGGCGGCTCAAGAGACATCGTCGGATTCCTCTTCCTCCCGATCGGATTCTCCAGATCATCCAATTCGCCCTGGACTCGATTTATCGTAGTAAGCGCGATCGCTTCATTGTCGCTATGCAACTGCGCATTCAACCAGACGATCTGCAATGAACGAATAAGGTTAAGTAATGTGTTTGATAATTTGCAAATCGTTATTTCTTTTATAATATTGTATTACTGTGGAAAAAGAATCAAACTAATTTTTTAAAAAAAGAAACAAAAAAAAACTGACTTTTCCATTCGGTCCCTTTCCTTTATTGAATCCCGGAAACTCCTTCACCAACCGCTGATTCTCGGCGCACCTAGAATACCGCTTTAAAATATGCCTATTCTTTATTTTTTTGTGAAGTCTTACCTGAGAATAGAGTGCCTGTTATTGCCTCTCTTCGGGTGCTTGATAGAGTTGACGTGCAGGAAGAGTTTGACCTCTCTCTTTTCCTTCTCCTCATTATGAGGCAGTTCTCGATTGCTCAAAAAGAGCGTAATGTACGAGACGCCGAAGACCTCGGACATGACGATCAACTCGGGCGGATTGAGTGATTGCACGCGCACATTCATCATCTCCGGAGGCTTGACGTGCTCGCGATATCGCATGCTGCAATATGATGAATTTGTGATTAGTTTGGTCCTATTGAAGTCCTATTGATTTAATGATGGCTAATTTGCTAATTTAGATGATTAACGTAAATATACGTCTGTCGAGGAAGAAAGCGAACCTGAGGGTGAACATGTCGAGCATGAATCTCTCCGGCACCATGTTCAATGCGACTCGTTGTCCCAGCAGCTGCTCTAATGCCGGCGATACTCCGTACATCTGAACATCGGCATTGATTCTATATATGTGTACAATAAGAACGTCCTGAGGAATGCGATTTTGTACATTTCTCACGCGACAAGAACGTGATCTTCTCGCGTTTTCTGTTTTCGAAGAGTTCATAGATTTTTTTTATTTTCAAAGCGCCTTTCAGTGATTGATCTGCATGCTGCTGATTTACCTTATCGACGAATACGCCAGTGGTGAGTGAGCTGCTGCGGACGTCAGAGACGAGTTTCGCATAGTCAGAACGATTCTTGGGTGGTTCCACGGGGAAAATCCATGCCGAAGAAGTGTCCATGAGTGTCGCCTCGTACATCGTCTCCTTTGTTAGTTCCTGTAATACTCTTTTCATGCTTCATATTTTCATAAATTTACATTATGATGTGTCACTTGATGAAGGACGTGCACAAATATATTATTGTTAACAGTATTTGCTATTATTATAAATATTTCCAGTTCGTATTCCGAAATGCTCAGATGCGTCTATGAAACGTTACCGTCTGCATGTGCGAGGGGATGAATCGATGAGCGGGCACGGTAATGAATGACTGTGACCAGTTGCACACTGCACGCGCGCTTCTCGATTCAGCCTGAAAAGCACGCTTACTTTGAAATCAAATCATGCACTAATAAAGGCATCATTCCGAAAGCTAATGCAGAGTGAATTCCTGTGGTAAGATTTCACGAAGTTCACCAGAATGTTTGCGATGTAGACGAGGTCTGTGAAGGGATTTTCAACGACGGCGGCGACTCTCTCTGTCCGCTTCACTTCCCACACGATTGGATAGTCATCCTGGTAATGAATGTTATTATCTACCTTCAGATAACTCAACACTCTAATCCCGAATTCATAAGTTCTTCGAACTTTATTGGCGAACTATTTCGATACGTCAGGATGGTTAGATATGACAATTCTACTAAAAAGTATAAAAATGGATGCTCAAAACAGATTAGTATTTCGACTTATGCTGCGGTTTATTAATTCATATTTATCCTTACCTGCATCTTAATGGGCTTCAGTGGTTTTAACAGACTTGTTAGATCGAAAACCGCAAAGAAGTGTCCCTCAACCGTCTCTTTTGGAAGATACTGTGTGGGGACCGCGACGAATCTGAGATCCTTCCTGTCGGGCATGAACACCTGCAAGTAGTGTGACGTTTCTATAAAAGCTAATTTTGAAGGCCATTTCATGCGGTACTGCGAAATGCGAATACACAGCGGCTTTCTGAACTACACAACAGCTTTCTGAAGCTAAAAATAAAGGCGTTTGATACAGTACCTCAAAATGCACTGCCTCCAGTATGGTGTAGGCTCCCTTCTGCTTGCGGACATCCAGATACCGGTAGAGGACGGGTCGTACTCCCCCAGTTGTTGAAGCAGACTTCGCAATCGACAATTCCTCCAGCGCCAACTTGATCATCGACACTTGATCCGTGAATCCATCCATCTCCTCCGATACCGCGTCGACGATTTCGAAGTCATCGTCCGAGCCTGGAGTCTTGTTTCTTTTGATTGATACATACGACGTCTTATGACGACGGCGGAATTCGACCACATCGGCCAAAGAGATGCACTCCCTGCAAAATGAACCCGTATTTGCACAGAATTCTCGTTTCCTGATTCTATGCATATTCTGCAGCATTGCAGTAGACTATCGCTCTACGAACTCTGTTGGTTCACTTACTCCTTCGAGGTCTTCTATATAGTACCGACAACTACTATTCTACTGTTTCCAGCTATAATTTTTTTCAGTTCAGTTCACAAACTCCATCGTGGGTGTGTTTGTCAAAGATAATGCACCAATAGAAATAGTCTGAGCGCACCTTCTACTCAGAGCCTTGCTTGGATTCGGTCCTTTAATGTTCTCCTTCTTGTTAAATCGACGAGGCGGAGGATCACAGAATGGTGCGTCGAAGTTCGATGTGATCTTGAATCGACCGCGCACATTCAGATGGTTCTCCCACGGATGAGACGACATCGCCTGCTTCATATTCGTTCTTTCAACGATTGATGGAAAAATAAATTAGAAAAGCTTAATGATATGAATTATAATGCATATCAGATCGACAGGTTGCAAGAATTCACGAAAATCGTTCTCTTGAAGCAAAGAATTCACGCACTGGTCACTAGTATAAGCCAAAGGGCATTGATGAATGTAATGGCCGAGGAAATCGGAAGAGAGAAGGGAATTGAGTCATCCATTCCCCTCTCTTTCCAGTGGTTCTCCGTACAGCGAGGAACGAGATAACGATATGATAACAGCATGTTTGTGTCGAAAGCGATACCGTCTTACCTATACTACGACGAAGCATAGTTTAAAGTGTAATTTATAAGAATGAAAGGCACGGTGCTTCCAACCCTTCATAAATTAAGTTTATCGAAGCAAATTTAGTTTACTTATTAAAAAAATGATGCGGAAAGTATGAATATCTAAATTCAAACTCAACCCGGCATTGCAAATGATAATTGTGATACATTAACTATGGAAAATCCCAAATAAATAATTTTTAAAAAGAGAATTAGTGAAAACAAACATGTTTACTATAGCGCGTGCATTCCATGTTTTCAAAGGACGCGTGACCGGGGAATAGGTGAGGCGCATAAGCTACAGTAGTTTAGCTACCAGCTAGCTATCGGGAACTGAATTTATTTCCCGCGCGTTGTTTTATGCACATATTTATGTGCACGAATATCAAACATTTATTACTTAAATATTTATTTCACCAATAAACACTAAGAAGATGACCCCGAGTAAGGTAAGTACGATCACTCACGTGCTCGATCATAGCCCGTAATAAAGAGATTTACGGCATTTCCTCTCATTGCATCACTTTCATGTCATTCTCCACGCTGAAATGCACTCGAACTGCGGTAAATCATGTGCAAATGTGCTCGATTCATGGAAAAAGTGTAGTAGTTCATCTGGAGAGGGCAGCAAGCAATGACATTCGGGTAAGTCAATCCGCATTAGCCGACGAGTAGATCCCTTGGACAGAAGATCAACGGCTACAAACACACGGTTATGTATCTCTGTGAGAGGGTTCCGATTGTCATTCCCACTCTTTCGTCGAGATCGTGGCTGGCTGTTCCCCTGCTCTGCCTTCTAGTCATCCGAATCTATGCGGCCCCTTGCTCATTTTGCAAAATATTTTTGTTGGGTTTACTGACTAGAAATGACTAGTTGTCGACATTGTTCGCACCAATACAATCCGCTGATCTTAAATCAGCCGAGGTTACTGGACAGACAGTTCCACTTCCATTCTATTGCCTCCCAGTCTAGAATACCGCCTTTGCTCTTTGTCGGCGGTCAAACAAACCGTCTATCTCTACGCTGTCTCTTCAAGTACTCGGAGTACTCCGGTTCTCCTCCGATTCAACTCTCTTATCTCTCCTCTCCCTCTGAAGCTGATAAGCGAACAGAAATCTCGGCGCGGAGTTTGTCCAATGTTGCCGTGCTTTCTAGCATGAGTTTGTTTGTTTTCTTTGGTCACGTCGATGCGCGGAGTCAAACTTCATTCTGAGGGGAGGGGAAGGAGGTGTTGTGTGGTACTAACTCTCCGAGAGATGTTTGAGGAGGTTACAAATGCGCGACGCGGGCCCGAGTGTGTGCGAGGGTTGTGCGATGCTCACGTTTCAACATAAACGCGCCAGAGTCAGCACAGAAGTTACGCAAGGGGCATTCGGAAGTCACTTCAGTTGCCTGATGACTTTGTGAACCACTCTACTTTTCGACCTATTTCCGTGCATTCCGTGACCCCGCGTGCAATGCGGACCGTGAGAATAGAGTGGCGGAGGAAGATTCCACTAGGAGTTTAGGGTCAACGCCTCCTCGTCAGGATAGTACGATTCTAGATTGTTGCGCGGTATCTTTCCTCCAATTGTTACTGTTCACGGATACGCCATTTCCGTGTTTGAGATTGTTCATTCGATGTGCACTGCCTTCAACCTTCAGTTCAGCATCTGCCCTTACTCTCACTCTTGTACTCACACCATCGAGTATGCCGATCCACTTTACCTTGTCCGGTATTCTCTCGTACCTTTTTTCCGGTCCAAATGACGCCATACTCTTCTTTCTGGGTATCTCTCCGATCAAATTTCAGGTACCCGTGTTCCATAATTCATAGAGTTAGCTTCTCCGTCGATCTCAGAATCCTGCCCCGAAATAACCCCGGGCGGGCAAATACACGGGGTGAAAACTGTTTGCTGCCGATGGCACTGATGTCTGCCTCTCTCGTATCTCCACACTCTCTCGTCGTTGTCTAACCTCTTCCGAGAGAGAAGCACGACGTCTCTTACCTTCTCTCCTCTTACTCGAGCTACTTTGTGTGTGCGCAACAAACTCTCTTTACTTACTCATCTCTCTTCTCTCTCCTTCTTCTCCTCTCTTTCTGCCAGAGAGTAGATGATCTCTGGAGGCTTCTCCGCTCATTCGGTTTATTGTCGCCAACTACCGTTATGTCAGCTTCCTTTTTTTCTGCAGATTACTAATCTATGTATATTTTTACACCATCTTTTAATTCCCTCGATAATTTGCAAACACAATTAATAATGCTCGATTGGAAACGCATTGGGACGAATTTGTGCGTGGTTGTTTTCGCCAACATTTACGTTTCTCAAGAGCTCTCTTGGTAGGCGAAGATCGGATTTCAGATCACCGCATTCTCTCTCTATTTTATTCCTTCGCCGCTAGCGTAACCATCTCGATGATGTGGGAAGAAAACGACGCGCGGTACCACTCTCTAATTCTCGAATACTCAGTCATGTTTTGACTTTTCACTGCGCTCCTTCTATAGTGGCCGGCTCACAGATGTTTGGGCAGAGGGGAAGGGGCAGAGATATTGGAGATCGCTGCGCAAACTAACAAAAGCGAGTCGAAAGCCAGGGGAGAAATAGAAATAACGTGTGACCCATTGTCCGAGCTCACTTGCCACACTCGATCCATTCTCACTGTAATACGCGACTTCTGATTATCGCAAGTAGCAATTCTCATTGGGATTAGTTTTCGCAGAGTTTTATGATTGCTTTTCAATTTTCGCACCATCTCTCCCACGTTTCCATCGAATTCAAGACTAAAAATCGTTTCATAACTTGCCGGAGATCATGTTTACCGATTGCCGTACTCGATTTGTTAGCTGTGCGTGCTATCATTTCCATCAATGACGCCATCATCATTTGTCGTCTTTCTTCGCCCACTCTATTGAATTTCGTTGTGTACTGAGATCGCGTCGCATCGCTCAATCATTTCGTCTTCCGGCACTTTCTCACGCCCTTCTCATGCTATTTTCAACCAAATTCATGAAAAAACGTGTATGTATTACATATCGCCCATCTGTTGCGCATCCGCTCATTCATTCTCTCGCTTTGCGACCACTTGCAAAATATACCAGTGATGTATTCAGTACAAATGATGTTCGCCGACGATGTGCACTCCACAAATGATCAGTTCCCATCAGGTATTTATTTCATTTTTTCATTCCTGTATTTCTTTTGAAATAAACTGTGCTAATTTTGCATGGTTAAGACACACTAAATACTTAGGTGATTTAACATCGACTAAACAAGTAATTAAGTATATAAATCGACTCGACTGAATTGAGGCGCGATCGTTGTCATCGTCGTTGCTTCTCTTGCCATTTCCTCGGTTCTCATCACATTGGTTTGTCTTGCAATCAACGCGAGGAGAAGGAGAATGACACAGGTTCGAAGCATTTCTCATCGTCCCCTTCTTCTAAGTTAGTGGACATCCTAGAGTCAACTTTTCCCCACTTTCTAAGATGCTTTCAACGTTTGCAAACACCGACTTTCCTTCAAAATCTCCACACGCGCAAACGTGATTACTACTCGAGTTTTGGCACTTTCCCCCTGAGAACAAACAGAAAACCTCCTGTATCTTTTGGCACTTTGAACTCGCACTTCGCCTTTGTTTGCTAGTAAATTCCCACGACATGGAAACTCGGGTTGGCTTTCGTACGTCAGAGACCACATTGACCATGCATCAGAGACGTCTCTCTCTTTTTGTTGTTTCCCGAAAAAACATGCGCAATCCAATACCATTGTTTACGAATATGAAATTGAAAACGTGATAAAAATAGGTGGTTTTCCAATATAGATCTAGCACATCCGGAAGTCTAGCGCTTTCAAAGTGTCCAATGACAGCATTTCACAACCGGGTAAATCCGAAAGTGAGTTGCAGAGTATGTTTGCGCTTGAGAGGCTTTCGATAGCTTCTGTGACATTTTCTTTTTTTTAAAAATCCCACCCAATCAGTGTGCATTAGTCAATGCATAATGCTATTAAGCACCTAATAAAGGCTCTAAACCCGCCACATTGCCAAAAAAATTCTACATTGCAAAAAAACAATAGTTGTTTAGTTTTTCACTATTGCATTACTAGCTCCATGAAAATGTGTCTAATGTTTTCAGCAATTGCCCGATCTCATCCGCGCTCCTCCCATTATCTTCGCTCCTCCTTCACAACAAATCCATCCCTCAGCGATGGAACTGCCTACCTACTACATCACTCAGGTTTGACATGCAATAATAAAAATTCAGAATCATTCCTCCAAATAAATATAACCTGCCATTGCTATTCCGCTGCTAAACGCAGAAATGATAGGTGGTGATTATGTGAAAGCGAGAGGTGAACCGAGGCATTAAAAAAGTACACATACCAGTAGTCCACTTTATGAAGGCGTAATTTTATTGTTGTACTAGCAGACACGAACTTCAACAGCTAGACAGATTATAAAGTCCATAATCCATAGTTCACAAGACATTGCAAATGGCCAGCCATAAGCCGAGCTTGCTCTGGCCAAGATCAAACATGCATTCAACTCGCCGCCGGAGATAAAAATGGATTTACAAATGCTAAATGGAAAAGGGCACGTTTTCATTGCAGAATGGTGTTCCAAAGCCGATAAATCTGGACGCTCCTCCTACGTATGAGGAAGCGATGAGTGCTCCCACAAGTCCCGTTCCATTGGCGGTCAGTTGCTAATTATAATAATTTGTCTACACCCGACGCGCACCACACAAGGGCAGCATCTGGGGGAGGGGGATAATGAATTCGCCACTCGTCCCCAAGCCATTAAATTACTCCCAACGATTAGCATGCATAAAACAAGAAAATAATGCATCGTTGAAAGTGAAAGTGATCGGATGTTCACGTGCAAAAGAGAACAGTCTGACGATAAATGTCACCGAAAGGGCTATGTTTTGTGAGAAAGCAATGAAAGAGAATACACAATTATTTATTTACATTTTAAAATATCTCGTGTATTAATTCTTTTTGCAGTCTCCGGGAGGTGCTTCCGCCTCTCAGTCAGGAGGAATCTCGACGGCTCCCATTCCACGAACGAGGCTCAGCATAGAAATTGAAAGGAATGCGATGCAGCAACGATTGTGAGTGGCCTACTCATTTGCAACTAGGGTTCCCTTATCGGAAATATTTCTAAAAATACGTTCAATATTCTCTCCACATTTCACTCACTCTTTAGCGTGTCATGGTCTGTTTTTTCCTTTTTATCCACATTTCGCCTTTCCCAATAACTTCCAATCAGAGATCCTTATTTACTATGCACTTGGTTTCAAAGAACGATCAAAATGCTTGAAAATATCAACGTGAATATGTAATGCGCAGGTCCTCCACTCCTCCCGAGGATCGTCCTTCTACGTCGCGAGTCTAAAGCGAATCTACTGTCTTCCCACCGATCGAATGGGTGCCGCCGGTGCAACTAAACATACGTCTCTCTCTTCTACGGGTCCATCAACAATCACTGACGCTTTCGCGACTCTTCCAATCCTCTTTCCCAATTGCTCACATTTGACCCTCGCGTAGTGTGGATAAAGTAGCATTTTCACGATCGTGGATGATATAATTACATGGCAATTCTCGCATTCCATCGGTGGTTGAACGAGACTACAAATAGTGGTACAGAATGGGTTCGAGAGCATTGTGTTGGCATGTGGATCATCGCGTGGCTCTGCACTGTGACGATCTGTACTCAGGTGAGGTGAACTTCATCCAATATTTGCTTGCTAAGTTTACTTCGACAGGCGGACATTACACCACAACTCACCGAAGATCAACTCAGCGATATCAAGGTCAAGTTATCGAATCTGGAGAGTTTACTCAACGGTATTACTAAATTTTCGCTTATTTTCTAACGATACGTATCCAACTTCTAGGTGTCAATCCGTCGAGAGTGACACGGGATCTCGCAAGTGCTGTGGAGGTTTGTGTTAAGTTAACGAGTTTCGTAAATAAATACACTTGCAGCGTCGGGCGAGGAGTATCCCTGATGAGGAAATCTACCCTTATCCTGTGAAGCTCACGGCCATCAAGGGTGTTGTCATCGCTACCCCAAAGCCAACTCGACACGCCAGAGAAATGGAAGAAATGGTTCCCATGTTCATTGAAGACGACTCGATTGACATGCAGTCCACTCAGCAATTCATCAACTTCTTTCCTTTCCCACCCGATCGGAAGAGGCGCTCTTTAAATGCATCGGATAACACTATCGACGACCGATCTCGTTCCAAACGATGCGTGTCAAAACCAGGCAATGGCGTACCTCCGAAGGGAATTCCGCCACCTGGATGGAAACCGAAAGGAAACACTACTGTAATAACCAAGACTGGATAGAGTGCAATCGATAAATCTATCAGAAATAGTCGTTGTCCATCCACAGAGGCTCCAAATAGACATATTTTGTACTCTTTTGGTTTCTTGCTCATCCAAAATAAGCACAATTTAATGAACTCGATCTTTTGCGCGCAGAAAGATTCGCGCCCGTGACTCACAATACAGCAAAGGTCAGCGGCCGATATGTCGAACTCACGCACAACTTTCGATTTCTTCTCGGAAAAAGCGTGGCCGGATGGAAAGGCGTTAGGCGAACATCACTGCCGAAATGGGGACAGGGCTATCACACATTGAGAATAGACCGCGTGGCAAAAAAAACAATCTCTTCACACTGAAACATGTTGACCAGTTTTTTCCCTAACAAGATTCGAAGAACGAGCTAACGCTTTTATCTTTGTTAGCAAATGGATGGTTACACCGACAGTACTCAAGCAATTTGGTTATTCAACAACAGATGGATGACGACAAGGGACGAGGAGGTCTGTCCTTGGTTTCGAGACGAGATTCACATCACGTGACCCTGCATTCCCGTGGTAAACGGTTTTGCAGGTGCTGGCCAAACTCCCGGCGACTTGACGTATTGAGATCGAGATTGGCCGATTTCTCTCGCCACTCAAGCGTTCGCTTTGTTGAGCTTTCGATTTTCTTAGGTTGAGAGAGACGATCTATCACTCTTTCATTGGCAGTTCGGCCAATCTTCTCAACGCCCACAACGAATGCAGCGCATAAAAGGGTCGGAGCAGCAAGGGAAAAGCATCATCCAACAATGAGCCTTCTCTCTTCTCTCATCTGCCTTCTCGTTCTTCTCTGCCTCTCATCGGTGACCTTCGCCCAGTGGGGATGGGGCGGATACGGTAGAGGATACGGTGGATACGGCAGATACGGAGGTAAGCTTGCAATATATTCTCGTGCATCGGTTGATCCTATTTGCCGGATTAGGCCGTGTTTCATTGTATGAATTGCAGGATACGGACACCACCATCACCACGACTACCACTACCACCCCTACGGAGGCTACGGAGGATGGGGCAAGAAGTAGACGTCCTCTCTCAACATTCGGGTCGTCATCCCACTGATGTAAAATTGTCCAATCTCAGTCAAACTATCAACCTTTACGACAAGGACTACGGGTCCGCAATAAACAGATTCTTCATTCAATTCTCCACTGTTCATGAACCGCACGCCAACTGAAAGAACAAAGAGTTGATCAGGATATATGTATTATAAATAAGCAGTATCTTCCGAAGTCAGCTGCTTCCTTTAACTTATTGACGTTCATAGCATTAAAGAAGGAGTGTCAGCAAAAATAGGATGTGGAATTTGTGAGATTAATCGCTTACCCCTGTGGATTATAGAAATCCAAAACTTAGAAGGTCTATCTTTTCTCCGAAGCGGAATACGTGCGTGCAAAGAAGCTACAGTGCTCAGGGAAATCAGGTTCAAGTGCCGCGCACGCGTGCGCGATTTAACAAATCTACCGGTCAACTTTCTCTCTCATGTCGAATTTGCGTGCGCTTTCTCCCCCGCTTGGGTAAGAGGGGGGAGGGAGGATTTGTACTCTTGCTAATTTCTGCCCATCTGCATAAGCCCATTTGTCTAGACAGCGAGCTCCATCGCAGAAATCGGACGATTTTCGTACAGTATTCCACCTTCCTTCCTCAGGGTAATCGTGCGTAGATATTTAGCTGACTGTCCTTTAAATTGTTTTTTTTTGTTGTTTTGAAACGGAATCTTTATAAGCTGTAAGTTCGGTACAAAATTTAAGCACATCCTAACCATCCCGAGCGAGATGTTTCCCCTAGTGCACAATATTTGTGTAGATTTCCCCAGGAAGACTTTACAGCATTATTTATTTTTAATTTGTTAATTAATAATGATACGTGTAATTAACTACTACACCAAAGTAATTAATTCGCATTCTTCCGGCAGTACATTTTAGATAAAATATCAATGAGAGGGTAGATTTCAAGGTCTGATATCTTCGCTGTCTTTTCATCTGCGCGGGCGGAATGCAATAAAGATCACGTAAAGAACTACCTTTTTTACAACCATTGGGAATGTATTACACTTGAGATATATTACACTTACAGTTCGCTTATCTTCTCTGTTACATAAAAATGCCTAACCATGTATATTTTACTCCAAATGTTGAGGAAGGAAAAATATATTTATCGAGTTATCTACTAATCGATAATAAATAAAGCATGCTAAAGTAAAAGTAATCGTAGCAAGCACAAATTACAATACCGCATGGAGAGACAAAGAGCTTGTACATGTTAATACGATAAACAAGCGATAAATAAACTGAAAAAAATGTCGACTGAATTGATTTGGATTATTTTTTTCTCATGTGATATTTTCTTCTCTCCAAATTTTCATGCGCAGAAATCATTCGTTTATCTCTTTAAAAAAATAACATTGTTGAGAAAATTGTTCAATTCGAGGAGACAAGCGGAAATCGATAATAAAATTTATTCAGGAGAAACAAACACATCAAAGTGTTTTAACTTTTACTATCATTTTCCCGGGAAGCTATCACCGAAAATATAACAATCAAAGAAGAATTGGCTGCAGCTGAAGCGCTAAAAGACGGACATGCGAAAACGTGAAAGTGAGAGCGCCCTATCGCTTGTCCCATTGACACTCTTTGAAAGTTCAGCGAGACATTCTCTCTTCCGCGAATAGCGCCCTTAAAGGACGTATAAAGAGAGTTTAGTCGAACGGGATAAAGCACCAACTCATCCAACCATGAGTCTTCTCTCTTCGCTCATCTGCCTTCTCGTTCTTCTCTGCCTCTCGTCGGTGACCTTCGCCCAGTGGGGATGGGGATATCCGTACCGCAGATATGGAGGATACGGTGGATACGGAGGTAGGCTTAAGTATTTCAATATTCATGCATCCATATGCAACTGTGTAACTGTAAATGACCTCTTTTACTGTATCCATTACAGGATGGGGACATCACCACCATCACCACTACCCCTACTACGGAGGTAAGAATGAGTAGTCAAATTATTTTGCGATCCCTGATGTGATGCGATGTGATATTGTCGTTCCTTGTATTGCCTACTTCCATGTATCGCTTGCAGGATGGGGACATCACCATCATCATCATCATTACCCTTACTACGGTGGATGGGGCAAGAAGTAAACTGTGCCAACATCGCCGTCTAATCTTAAAATTTCCACTCTTCTCCACTCGTGTACACTCATCTCAGTCTTCTTCCCAGTGATTTCCACATCGATTCTGACAAGGACCGGTCGTCCGCAATAAACGCATTCTTGATCCCTCCGGTTTTAGTTTCATTAATCACATTACAATCGAAGAAAGAAACAAGAGACATTTTGCAGATGGTTACAAATAGTTATTCGTGCTCTGCGTTGCGTTCGCTTAGTAGATTTCAAAAATATCTTTTGTTGGAGCTGATTCATGAAATCTGCTAAAATTTTACTTACTTAGTTGCTCAGTAGCCCAATCTTCAGCTGCGAAGCCGCGTGAATCACAGTTCCTCCAATTGCTTCTATCACGAAT
The DNA here is from genome assembly GCA_036245785.1 of Pristionchus fissidentatus. Classification (NCBI taxonomy): domain Eukaryota; kingdom Metazoa; phylum Nematoda; class Chromadorea; order Rhabditida; family Neodiplogasteridae; genus Pristionchus; species Pristionchus fissidentatus. The sequence goes on from BTSY01000004.1 coordinate 16,805,763, forward strand.
GCGAGTCATGCAATGACAGCAAGAAGCTCGTTGAGAAGACGGATGGATCGTCCTGAACTGTAGGGCAACTTGGCGAACTCCTCGATCGAATCTCTCAATCTCACAGGTGGTCGTTCTCGCTTCAGGTTGGGAGGATGAGGGAGGAATTGATGCGTGACACGGGTGACGTTCTGTCGTATTCTCGACGTACCACGCGACGAGCTAAATGTTTCGTACATTCTTGAATTTTAGTGAGATAATTCAGGCAGCATTTTGAGATGACAGTTACATTTGGGAAAAAAGGCGTGAGAGATCACGATGACGCACTAGATGGTACAAATATGAATTGTCCACCTCCCAGATGTCGTGCGCCACTTAAATTTACACTCAATAACATTAAACATTTTATGGGGAGCAGCCCGACAATGAAACATGATAGTGAACCATGTTTAATTACCAATTTATTGTACGCTGCGTTGATCCCATCTTCTTTCGGATACATTTTTGGAATCCCAAGTGAGCCAATTACACAGAAGTAAAAAATTTGCATGACTAATTTAGCACATAAATAACATCGCATCATCGTCACTCGCCAAAAGAGCAGAAATAGCCGATTTGCAAACGGAAAGCGAGAGCACTCTCTCACTCGTCCCATCCACCGCTCATTGACAGTTCGGCGAGTCACTATTCTCCGAACACCACCCATACAGCGTATAAAAGGATACAATGAGCCAGAATAAAGCATCCACTCATCGAATCATGAGCCTTATCTCTTCTCTCATCTGCCTTCTCGTTCTTCTCTGCTTGTCGTCGGTGACCTTCGCCCAGTGGGGATGGGGCAGATACGGTAGAGGATACGGTGGATACGGTGGATATGGCAGAGGATATGGAGGTGAGCTTTTGTTTCTGTTTCTGATAGTTTTTGCGAGTTCATACCAAGAATGTTATTTAATTTTACTGTGTTTCTTTGCAGGATGGGGACATCACCACCATCACCACGGCTACGGATATCCCTACGGAGGTTACGGAGGATACGGTGGATGGGGAAAGAAGTAAACCATCTCCTCCTCTACGGTTCATCTTCTCCACTCGTGTACAATCGCTTCAGTCATCTCAGTTATTTCCACATCGCTTCAGACAATGGTCTCACGTCCGCAATAAACGATATCTTTACTAAACTCTATGTGGTCCTTGAATCGCACTACAGTTGAGCAGATCGAGCCAAAAAAAGGAATTGTATCAATTACCAATCACGACTTCTGATTTGTATAACAGCTTTCGAAAAGAAATTGCTTCTTTGTTATGAAAAGTGATTAACGAAATTTGGTAAGATCGTACTTCATTTCGAGGCGGAATGTGCTGTGGTGAAGATGAAAAAAACTGGAGAGCGTCCGATGACGAGAGATTCACCTGCGGATACCTCAGCAATTGTCATGACTGGAATGGCAGATTCGACCGCAGTGATCCTGAGAAGACTCAAAGCCGGCGTATCCCTCCCGCCTCCCGCCGCCTATCGCCAAAGAGCGGCTGAAGTAATGCATGGCGTGTTGAGGAATCATTTTCATCCTGACACTCGGACCAAGAGGCGAGCATTCTCAAACTGTCCTATACACGCGGCTAGCTCTCGATCACAGCATTGGCCGATGTCACGTGATTCCAAAACTACAGGCAGGGATCAGTGATAGAGAGTAGGCAAAAGTGAGAGTGTCTCTCTCCATTTGGCACGCTCTATGGCTCCATAGTCCGTTCTATACGATTGACCGGCCTGTGGAATGGTGTCATTTAGTAAAGGTAAAGGTAAAGGTGCTAGGTCTTCTACACGCAAGGCGGTCTCGACCACCCCTATGCCTGAGTAGCAACGAGAGCCTGTCCTGAGGTGATCAGCGATCTGTTGCGAGGCTATCCTCGTGTTGTGTGCACGTGGATCGGGGACCCCTTTCGAGGCATGTTTGGATCGTGATTTACCAATCACTACCAACATTTCTTAACCCCCTTGGTTGGGTGGATCTGCAGACACGGGGGTCGAACTTATGACCATTCGATTCGCATTCTAGCACACAGCCACTGCGCTTCCCGGTCTACAGTACACGTAACTATTACTCAGAGACGGCAAGAAGCTTATTAGAGTGTTCAGTCATATCAATAGTTTTGAAAAAAAGTGCGTTGGATTGCAAAACTGCCCATTGTCAGGTGAAAAGTAAAAACGGCCGATTTGCAAACGGAAAGCGAGAGCGCTCACTCACTCGTCCCATCCACCGCTCATTGACAGTTCGGCGAGTCACTATTCTCCGAACACCACCCATACAGCGTATAAAAGGATAGGTTGAGCCAGAATAAAGCATCCACTCATCGAATCATGAGCCTTATCTCTTCTCTCATCTGCCTTCTCGTTCTTCTCTGCTTGTCGTCGGTGACCTTCGCCCAGTGGGGATGGGACGGATACGGTAGAGGATATGGTGGATACGGTGGATATGGCAGAGGATATGGAGGTGAGCTTGGGTTTCTGTTTCTGATTGTTTTTGCGAGTTCATACCAAGAATGTTATTTAATTTTACTGTTTTTCTTTGCAGGATGGGGACATCACCACCATCACCACGGCTACGGATATCCCTACGGAGGTTACGGAGGATACGGTGGATGGGGAAAGAAGTAAACCATCTACTAATCTACGGAATATCTTCTCCACTGGTACAATCATCTCAGTCATCTTCCACATCGTTTCTGACAATGGTCTCGCATCCGCAATAAACGAATTATTTACTGAACTCTATGTGGTTCTTGAATCGCACTACCATTGAGCAGATGGAGCTGAAACCTCTAATTCGAATTTTCAATTGTTCTCGTGCTCATTTATTTTCGCGAAAACAACCCGCGACTGATTACAATAATGGATCAAAAATGGGAAAGACGACAAAATGCCCTCAGAGTTGCATTGTATGCGTGGACGGACGGCGATTGAAGGCGTTTTGGGAAATAACCGAGACACTATGAACAGGAGGCTTCGGAAAACAAGGCCATGTATGTATGTATGTATTGGTGATGTGATTTTGAAGAAAAAAAGTTGTTGTTTGTAGTGTTGTTATTAAAAAGGTTTGGTAGGTAGAAATTACTTGTAAGGACAGAGACCCGAAATGATAAGATATCGCAACTAGTATTCCTTATTTCTACCCTCTCACAAAGTATTAATTTGAACAATATAGTATTCCTTATTTGAAAAAGAAAATCATTACTTTGAAAAGTAATTTGAAAACCTTCTAAAAAATCATTAATTTGAAAAATTAACGGTTAGCGAGATTTGAACCTCTCACAAAGCATTAATTTGATTAATCAAAAGGCGTGCACCTCTCGATATAAGTTCGCTGATACTGAGACGCTGAGCGGGAGAATGTAGAATAAGAATACTGAAGTCAGCTGAACATAAATATCCGAATCGATTTAGTTTCTCTCAACAATGAAAATGACCATGAACAGTTTCTTAGATGTAAAAAAGAGGCGAGATATGCTTCACAACATGCAAAATTTTTGAAACAAATTTCGCTATGCCGCATAGCCTATGCGTGCATGAAAAATTGATATATAAATTTGGATCGTTCCATTTTGCCAATTTACTTATTAAAAAATTGCGTGTGAGAAAATATTGGCAAAATATCAATAACAAATTATTCCATTGAATCCAATCCACTCTTCTAAAAAGCTTCTGAATAAAAAAAGTTTAAAAAAAATTCAACTCCTCGAACACGTTGCGGTTCGGAACAAATGTCAAAAATGTTTTTATTATTATTTCGAAACATGTTAATATATTAGAGCACTTTGGAGACGATAATTTCATATTTACCTGTCACAGTTACCAGAGCCGCTTTTAGTTATAAAGAAATCGGGCCATTATGCATATTGTGTCAAACGCTAGATGCAATCTCTCAGAATACCTGTGTTATGTGATATCGTTAACGTAAATTTTTCGTCGTTTCTCATTCACATATCAGCTGAAGAGTAGAAACGGCCGACTCACAAACGGAAAGCGAGAGCGCTCTCTCACTCGTCCCATCCACCGCTCATTGACAGTTCGGCGAGTCACTATTCTCCGAACACCACCCATACAGCGTATAAAAGGATACGATGAGCCAGAATAAAGCATCCACTCATCGAATCATGAGCCTTATCTCTTCTCTCATCTGCCTTCTCGTTCTTCTCTGCTTGTCGTCGGTGACCTTCGCCCAGTGGGGATGGGGCGGATACGGTAGAGGATACGGGGGATACGGTGGATATGGCAGAGGATATGGAGGTGAGCTTTTGTTTCTGATTGTTTTTGCGAGTTCATACCAAAAATGTTATTTAATTTTACTGTGTTTCTTTGCAGGATGGGGACATCACCACCATCACCACGGCTACGGATATCCCTACGGAGGTTACGGAGGATACGGTGGATGGGGAAAGAAGTAAATCGTCTCCAATCATCTTCACTCGGGTACACTCGCCTCCTTCGTTTCCTCATTCCATTTTAAATCGATTATGACAAGGACCGCGCGTCCGATAAACGTATTATTGATATTTTCATATACTTGAATACATCATTAATAGGGATGGCGAATGAAGAGATGAAGAGGGCAATGAAGAGGCGCGCTATGCTAATGGGGATTAGCTCTTCATGCAGAGCAGAGCGGTCGTTCTGCTCTTCATGAAGAGCTCACATTGCAAAATGGTTACAAATTGATGGTTTGAGTCGCTCTTATGTAAAATATAATATTTTGAAAACAGAAAAAAATTGTACCCATAATTAAAATAATAATTATAACTTGACATATTTAAAAATAAATGACAGGAAAAGGGGCCTATTTAGTCGCTATCCGGATGGATAGCGAGACGCCAACTTATACTCTCTAATACATCCTAAGAAATTCGCTATTGAGTGGTAAATAATGTTTCTTGAAATTTATATATATTTTATTGTAATACAAGTTTGTAAATTATGGATATTATTAGGAATGACATTCTCGCTCTCTGAAAGCCGTACCCCTCCTGATACCCCTCAGGAGTATGCTTGTCAGTAACGGCCTCAGAAGTGGCGGGATCTAATAAACTAATCATAAATATAATTTGCCCATAGCTAGCAACGCTTGACTTGTCTAAAATCATCAGTGTTTTGGATATAGGAGAAACACGGGAACATTCTCGAATATAAAAAAGCCAGAACTACTCAACCACATACTTTCCCGGACGCTTCCCCAAAATTCCCCCATGCTCTAATATTTACATTTTTAATTATCTAATAGATTAGGGTAATAGTTAGTGAAAATTGCAACTGCTGTGTCATAGAACAGGGGAATCAACTTCAGCTAGCTAGTGCCTAGTTCTGGCCCTTATATATATCGGCAGGGGTGAGTGTATTTCAATTAACGTATTTTCAATATTTTAGAAACAAGTTAACAAAAAGTTCTATAAAAATGACTATCGTTACGCCATGTTTCCACCCTCACTCTTCATGAAGAGAGAGGGCTCTTCATGAGGAGCAGACCGACCGTTCTCCTCATCATGAAGAGGGTGCCAATTTGCATCCCTTTGTCTGAGAGAGATGAACTCTTCATTCCCGCTCTTCATTCGCCATCCCTAATCATTAATTAACCCGTGACAAGTCAGGTGTGTAATGTACATAATGGATGGCGTTTGGGATATTGCTTGATTTGAAGAAAGTTGAAGAAAAATTAGGTTTAGCGAAAGCTCTTAATGGGCGCTACCGTCTCGCCTTCCCCTCTACAGTTCGCCGAGTCACTCTTCTCCGAACAAAGTGTGTCGGTTCTGAATATAGTCTACGCTTCGAAAAAGGATAAAACTATTCGAAGAAAGCATACCGTATCCGCTAAATTCTCCGACATCCCCATCACCAGCGATAAAAGCCAGAGAAGAACGAGAAGGCAACTGAGAGAACAGAGAATGGTCATGATTATCATGATGCTGAGGATGCTTTACTCCTATCCAGCCTACTTGTTTTGCAGTGTTTCGTTGCTCAGAGAGAAAGTGAATCGTCGAGTTGTAAACGGATAGAGAAAAAAGAAAAGAGATCACTTTCGCCAAACCTAATTGGGCGTGTATTCGTAGTAGTTCAACAATACTGCCTCTCTTAGACATGATCATTTTAGCAAATCGTACCTATGTTGAACAGCTACACTTAATTATTGACAAATAAAAAATTGAGAAGTGAATATTACATGAGATAACAATATAAAGTATACATGCGAGATAATTCTGGAAATTCCACTTCTCTGCGCTCCCCTGAAACAATAAATATGAAAGAAATGACTCATCGTTCACAATCTTCGACCCGTCGTAAAAGTGAGCGAGTTCTTTGAAAAGTGATGTGTTCACTTACTCTCGCACAATGATCACACGACGTGATCTTCTCTGTTCGACTCAATTTGACCTTGGACAGTCGTCTCAAAGTTTCGTCTACATGGCAACGTAAGGATGCGGATTTGAAGGAGAGTGCAGTAAACTGAGCGCAAATTAGCTAAGAGAACGGTTCTCCGAGATTGCAAAACTTCACCCACTCTTCCGCGGACAACGTCTATGTACACTAGGTATTCAAGTAAAATTTGAAAGAATAATGTGTTTATTGCGGGCGAGAGACCATTGTCAGAATCGGAAATGAGTGAGATTGCAGGAAATGTACACGAATGGAGGAAAGGGATCCGATATACGAGATGCAGTTTACTTCTTGCCCCATCCTCCATATCCACCATAGCCTCCGTAAGGATATCCCATCCATGGTGATGATGGTGATGACGTCTCCATCCTGTAATCAATAAATATAAAAGGTATACAGTAAAATCACAGGAACGGTCATAAGGAAAAAGATGAAGGAAGGTAGAAAAAATCGGATAAACATCTAAATACTCGATGAGAATGTAGAAGGAAGCTTACCGTATCCGCTTTCAGTAAATGTTCAAAGTATATAATTTCGACAAATTCAGAAAGATTTAGAAGGTATCTGAATACTCGTATAAAGTTTAATTTTTAGATGATAAATGATTAATAGATAGAACAGAGAAGGTAGCTTACCGTATCCACCGTATCCTCCATACGGATATCCCCATCCCCACTGGGCGAGTGTCACCGACGAAAGGCAGAGAAGAACGAGAAGGCAGATGAGAGAAGAGAGAAGACTCATGTTTCGATGAGTGGATGTATTACCATTGCTATTTCCATCCTTTTATATGGATAATAATGTTTTTGAATAGTGATAATACGAACTGTGAAAAAAATTTAATCTGGTATGTATTCACTTTTCCGATCCATGAATGTCTTGTGCAACTTTCAACCTGTTCTTTGAATTAATCAAAAATAACTTGTAGTACACTTGACATAGCAATCGATATTGTAACCAAATTCAATTAATATAGAGCATCCTGAGCTTAAAGTAACTCATACCAGATCATTGTTTAGTGAAAGTGCCCACTTACTCACATTTCTCTCTCTATTCCACCGTCAACTTATGTTCGGCGAAATGCCTGCTCACGAAACAAGGCGCACGATCAAAATTTAGCGAAACCGCCTTATTACTCTCCCTTTATCCCCAACGCGTTTGCCGAGCAACTCTTCTCCGAACAAACGTGTCGCGACATATAAAAGGATGGAAATAGCAATGGTAATACATCCTCTCATCGAAAAATGAGTCTTCTCTCTTCTCTCATCTGCCTTCTCGTTCTTCTCTGCCTTTCATCGGTGACCTTCGCCCAGTGGGGATGGGGATATCCGTATGGAGGATATGGCGGATACGGTAAGCTTCCTTCTGAGCTCGATCAATCAATCAATTAACCATTATTCCAAAATATGAAATGGATAATACCCGGTAATTTCCTCATTGATTGCAGGATGGAGACGTCATCACCATCATCACCATGGATGGGGATATCCTTATGGAGGCTATGGTGGATACGGAGGATGGGGCAAGAAATAAACTGTTCCTCTTCTCTCATCAAACGGATCCCATCACCCCATTCGTGTACATTTCCTGCAATCTCAATCATTTCCACATCGATTCTGACAATGGTCTCGCGTCCGCAATAAACCCATATTTTATTCAAGCATTTAATTGTTTTCGTAATACAACAAATCTGAACATAGGAACAGTGGGGAGTGAATAAATGGGACAAAAATCAATACAACGATTTAGTTTTTTTTGCTTTCCCCTCTGTTTCAACTCCCTTGTGAGGTAGTTTGGACTGAGCCTTGTGGTTTCTTGGACCGTTCCCCCAGCATCATCATTTGACACTGAGTGCTCACGGAAATTGGTGATTGTTCGATGAGAAATATTGATAACAGGTTTCAACGATGTTTGGATATTTGTATTCTTGTTAACTTTGAGAGTTCCTCCGCCTAATGCTGCGTTTATTGTCGCTGAGAGGTCAGAAATGGTCTCTTCATTCCGTACACTCTATCACCTGCTGACCGGTCGAAAGAGTGTGGCGAATGACGAGACCATTTCTAACACATCAGCGACAATAAACGCACCATAATCCGCGTCCGACGCTGTCAATGTAGGTATATGTTTGATATATTCGGTCAAAGTCAAAGCTGATCGACTAAGATAAGCTGCAGTGAAGGGTTCATCTTTGTGAAGCTCGTGGTTATCATGGTTTTTGGATATATGCTTGAGCCAAAACTCGCCAAAACTCAAAACTCGACACATCGGTGTTTGAGAGAATCAACGAACAATCGGTACTGAAGAAGCATTTAGTTTGTCGGCTACACGTAATAAACGGCAATCAATGAATTCTATGGCGATTTCCAATTTTGTTGAGCCGTTAGAAAAGGCAACGGATGATTTAGAATGTTTTTCTGAACTATAGAATTGTGTGGAATTCCATGGAAGGAAACAGATGGGAATAGCAATAGAGACTTGTGACGGCCAGCAAAAACACCATCTGTCTTTGTGATCTTTCTATTTTTTTCTTCTAGCAGATTTAGATTCAGATGTTTAATCGATTTGTAGTTTGAAAAATATGATTTATTACAGCACGTTGATGTGCACGCACTAAATAGTTATTATGGAAGGATCGTATTTCAAACATTTCAGCGAAAATATAGCCAACTGCTGTTGGTTTGATATCGAATTTAGTCATTTACTTCTTGCCCCATCCTCCATAGTATCCGTAGGGATTGTAGGCGTATCCGTTGTTGTAGTGATGTCCCCATCCTGTAACGAATTGCGTAAAGGTTACATAATCAAACAGGAATACATCCAAATGTTTATTTATTTATATGATAATTGAAGTTATTCAGTACATGAAATGGAAGGAAGCTCACCATTGAATAATCCGAAAGAGTTGCAGCATCCCCACTGGGCGACGGTCACAGATGAGAGGCAGAGAAGAACGAGAAGGCAGATGAGAGAAGAGAGAAGGCTCATTGTTGGATTAGTGGATGATTTTGCAAGGTGCAATGCCCTTTTATAGTTTTGATTTACTTGAAAGCTCTTTTCGGAGAGTAGAAGCTCGCCGAATTGTTAACGACTGGAATGCACTCTAGATCATTTCACTCCAAAATTCGCACGGGTGGTATCGGTTCAGCTCAAACGTGCCTAAATGAGCAAGACATTCTTACTGCACATTCTCGTCTACTCTACTACTCTAGTCTACGAGATCATAGCGATAGATGAGTCATTTGATGTGCTCTGGAGAGAGAAACTTCGTATACGATTTTTTCTTGCAAAGAACATGCAAGATTAAAAGAAATTTCTCTTAGAATATATTGCATAGACTAATGTCCGTTCAACTAAATACAGTGTATAAAAATTCCTTCACTGAAACATGGGAGTATCAAGTCATCGGACTCATGAACGTTCTCTCTTCTCGTAACTGCCCTTACTCTCCCTCTCATTTTATTTCAGTTCTGATGTGGTGGATACGGTAGAGAGACACAGAGTACGGAGGCTGGGTAGGGTTGTTGATAGATGTTAAAATGCAGAATTACTGAAATCAACGTTTGTTGGGCTGTGAAACCACAAGCGCGAAATTTGGAGTGAAAAGCGCAAGAGGAGTTTACAATCGTTGACTATTCGGCGAGCTTATATTCTCCGAAAAGATATTTCTAGTGAATTGATCCTATAAAAGGACTTTGCACATTGCAAAATCATCCACTAATTAAACCATGAGCCTTCTCTCTTCTCTCATCTGCCTTCTCGTTCTTCTCTGTCTCTCATCGGTGACTGTAGCACAGTGGGGATGTTGCAACTCTTTCGGATTATTCAATGGTGAACTGCGTTCCATTTCTTGTACTGGAAAACTACAATTTGGCCTGATTGATTACGTTGCCTTTACGTAATTCGTTTCAGGATGGGGACATCACTACAACAACGGATACGCCTACAATCCCTACGGATACTATGGAGGATGGGGCAAGAAGTAAATGACGAAATCGGGGGAAAATTTAGTTTTTTTTTCTGCAACATTTGCAATTCGATCCCATTTCCACCATTTGTACATCAAGGTACTCTAATAAATATATATTATCATATTATCATATATCATATATGGCAAATCGAATTAATAACGAACCTGTAATTAAAATGTGCAAAGAATACAACGCTCACAAAGACAAATTGGTTATTCCAAGTCTCTATTTCTATTCCCTTCTTTCTCCTTCCATGGAAATTCAGACTCCAACAGTTCAGCATAAACCTCTATAGTTTCCGATGTCATTTCAATCAGCTCAATAAAACTGAGAATCGCCATCCAAATCAGCGTGGGCGCTGTTGAATAAGTACATCAGTGCCGATTACTTGTTGATTCTACCTAACATTAAGATCGAAGTGTCAAGTTTGAGGGACTTTGATTCTAGTACTAGTACAAGAACCATGGGTTCCACGAGCTCACTAAGATGAAGCCTTTATCTTTTCCCATGTGTCTATTTTGACCTTGGCCATTCGTATCAAACATTCCTCCACAAGGTAACCTCGGGATGTTGACTAGGTGGAGGAACTAGTACACAACGATCAAATTGTTGATAGCGAACGGATCTCCAAGACATCGTTTCGTGGAAACATTTTATCAATTTCTCTCATTCAACTCAAAATCTATAGAACGAGAGTGCTGGAGAATTGTGTAAGACACAATACAATGAGTCCTTTTTTAGACACTTTTCATACTATCGTTTATACTATCGTTTATTTTCATACTATCTATAAATTCAGATTTGATAGAGATGAAAATTTATCCTGGCGTCAAGGCAAATGGGCCAGCTGGAGATAGTAATCTTAGTCAGAGATTAGGGCAATGATCTGATGACTTGACAATGGATTGCTTCATTCACTTCTTGCCACCATAATACCCGTAAGGATGGTATTCATATTTGTGGTTGTAGCAATGTTCACATCTAGAAATGAATCACATCTTTCATGTGGGAAACCTGACCAATTAGTAATTATTCAAAAAAATGCTTATTTTTCAAAAAGTAATTAGTGTAGTTAATGCCGCAATCAAGACGGCTTTGCATCGACAATCGATTGCTCTGCCCGGGTCCATGGACAGTGCACTGGTAAGGCCGGATGCTAACGAGGACTACGTATCACCCGTTGTCAGGTGTTCTGTGGCACGTTAGCTCACGCAATCAAGGTAACTACCAATTTGACCGCCATCGATGGGGTGGAAGGCTTTGTGAAACTGGGCGAAGATCGTACTCAATGAGTACTATTCATGACTATTCATATGGCAAGCAATGCCTCTTTCGGCCGTGTCACATCTATTATTTCAGCATTAGAAAATCTTAGAATTAGATCACCTCCAAACATTCCGAATGTGCTGCAGAATCCCTACTGTGAGACGGCCACCGTTTTTGAGATTTCAAACATTAACCGATGTGATGCAATTTCCTTTTGAGTTAGTTATAATAGTTAGAAATGTTCAAGACGAAAGCATCCCCATAGTCCGTGCTTTCCAATAACTCAAATAATCAGTTGCCCCGTTGAAATGCGAGCAGATCAAATGACTCATCTATCACAATTTTCACTGTGTGCGAATGTGTTCTAAAGGGTGTTGTGCACACTTCGGCATAATGATCGCAAAAGTGGAAGGTCAATTTACGAATGCCATCGAAAAGATGCGGCCTTTTGTGCTTTATCTCCGCGAAGACGAACATTGTGACATGAAAGCAAAACCTGTACTATTCATTTCCATGGATTATACTCTCGATGCCTTAAAAGGCAGTGATTTCGGATATGAATGAAGCATATCAGTTACTCATAATTGATGAGCCGATATGAAACCACATGTGCGAAATATGGAGTGAAAAGGGCTAGAGGGTCGTGCAAGTGTTAACAATTCGGCGAGCTTCTATACTCCGAAAAGACATTTCAAGTATGTTGAACCTATAAAAGGATGTTGCAGCAAGAAGTTAGTATCCGCTTATCCAACAATGAGCCTTCTCTCTTCTCTCATCTGCCTTCTCGTTCTTCTTTGCCTCTCATCGGTGACCGTCGCCCAGTGGGGATGTTGTAACTCTTTCGGATTATTCAGTGGTGAGCTTTGCAGTTCTTGTACTTAATAATTTAAATTTGGATGTATTCCTGTTTGATTACGTTGCCTGTACGCCATTCGTTTCAGGATGGGGACATCACTACAACAACGGATACGCCTACAATCCCTACGGATACTATGGAGGATGGGGCAAGAAGTAAATGAGTCGATCTGAATATGAATCGGACGTCAAATCCAAAGATAGTTTGCACGAATTATGTACAATTTTCCCCTTCCTATAATGTATCAATCATGTAAATATAATAAAGAAATGTATTGTTATTCAATCTATGTACAGTTTATGACAGAACAGATGGTTCAAAATGTGAAAGAATAAATATCAAGATAATGCACATAGATTCACTTCTTTTGAAGTTCACTTTTGTTGGCGTTTACTTTTTTCCTGGTGCGAGATATCCTATTTTCAGGGCAAATGTTAGACGAAAGTCTTGTTTACAAACACCTTTTCCCTATGCAACACAACTATACATCTGCTCACTTTGATTTTGACCTGTTGGCCCCCTCTTTTTCCACCATGGAAGAGTCAGAATTTCCATCGGTTCAGCACAGAGCTGCATCGTACCCCTTTTCTCTCATAGATCGAAGTGATAGGATTGAGGGATTCTGTCTCTAGCTATCGCGATTGTCTGTTCTCGTATATTTCGACAAATGATCACAGGCCATGAGCTTTTCATTACGACTAGTTTGACATTGACCGTTCGTCTCAAATCTCTGACGGCAAGGCAAGCTCGGGATGCGGACTAGGCAGACGAACTATAAGGGTGTACCAAAAGTTTTGCGACTCAGACCTATTTTTGTTTGCGACGATTGCGCAATCGATCGATATCGATGATTGCGAAATACATTTGGTAAACAATCCATTTCGTAATCATTCAAGCCTTAGCACAAGTCGAGTGCTGTAGTCTCCTAGTTTCTACAACGTTTCTTCCGATGGACACTTCTTTCGATCATCGCACAGTTTTGCTTCACAACTTTCTTGCGGGAAAGACGGCGAAGGCAGCCCATCAAGAACTGGTGCTTTCGAAAGGAGATTCTGCCCCGACTTTATCGACCTGCTATAGATGGTACCAGCGTTTCAATTCTGGCGACCATAGTATCGAAGACGAACCCCGTTCTGGACGCCCTCACAGCAGGAATCAACCCCTGGTACTCAGTGCAGTGGCGGCCAAACCCAAAGTGAGTGTGCGTGAGTTGGAGATAGAGACTCATACTCCCAAATCCACGGTACAACGAATCCTCCACCGGGATGAGAGGAAGCCGAAGCTCCCCCATGTCATTCCCCACTCCCTCACCCCTGCTCAGATCAAAAAGCGTGTCGATGTGTGCCGAGAATTGCTCCACCGTAGACCCAACTTTCGATGGGTCAGCAAGATCATCGCTATGGACGAGAAGTGGATCACATATGATTACCCTGAGCGAAAATTGGAATGGTTGGGCATCGGAGAGAATCCCCAGCCAGTCCCGAAGAAGGAATTGCACGAAAAGAAGGAACTACTGAGTTTCTTCTTCTCCGTGTTGGGACCCGTCTACTGGGAGATCCTCCCCAATGGAACCACCATCAACGCTGAAGTCTTCACTACTCAACTGGAAGAGGTCGCCATCAGGGTCCCTTCTGGTCTTCTAAGCGATGGAAAAATCCTGATCCTTATAGATAACGCGAGACCCCATCATGCGAAATTGACCCAGAAAAAGTTGAACGAACTGAATATGGAATGGCTGCCTCATCCACCGTATTCACCCGATATCAGCCCCTGTGACTATCACTGTTTCCAATCTCTTGCTAACTTCTCTCGCGGAAAGAAGTTCGCTAATCGGACCGATCTCAACTCGGCCTTGGCTTGGAGCGATTCGAAGACCAAGTCATTCTGGAGAAATGGAATCATGAGCCTGCTCGATCGATGGCAGAAGGTTGTGACTAAGAAGGGAGCCTACATTGATTGCTCACCTTTGTCAACTGTTGAAGATGTGATGATAAAAGTTTTTATTGAAAAAAGTCGCAAAACTTTTGGGACACCCTTATAGTTCACAACGCTCAAATTTTCAAAAGAGAACGGATCTCCAAGATTCGTTTGATTTGATGGAAACCTGCTCTCAATTTTTCTCATTCAACTCAAAATCTCCGATTGCCATGAGCACGTTCAGCTCAGAGTACGTGAACACCTGGGAGTTGAGCTCCCGCGTAGGAAATATACAAGATGAGATCCGTATGCTGCACTGCTAGTCACTGACAGTACTGCGAGTCGTGCCGACAATTTATGTTGTCTGGGTTCTTTAGCAGATGTCTTCCACAAATAACTCTACCGTATCATATTTACATAGATATCCAATTCGCCTGGCATCTGACCTCACACAATTTTCTAACTATCATATTTAAAATATTTATCGGTTTATGAATTTTCTTATTCACTATGATATGCCCGCTGGTCCACACTATTCCACTATTATTATGTGCAAATAAGTTGTTTTACACTTGTAAAAGTAGGCGTTTATTGCGGACGCGAGACCATTGTCAGATTCGATGTGGAAATGATTGAGATTGCAGGAAATGTACATGAATGGGGTGAAGGGATCCGTTTGATGAGAGATGATATGCAGTTTACTTCTTACCCCATCCTCCATATCCACCATAGCCTCCATAAGGGTATCCCCATCCATGGTGATGATGATGATGACGTCTCCATCCTGTAATCAATAAATATAAAGGGTATACAGTAAAATCACAGGAACGATCATAAGGAAAAAGATGAAGGAAGGTAGAAAAAATCGGATAAAAATCTAAATACTCGATGAGAATGTATAGAAGGAAGCTTACCGTATCCGCCATATCCTCCATACGGATATCCCCATCCCCACTGGGCAAATGTCACCGACGAAAGGCAGAGAAGAACGAGAAGGCAGATGAGAGAAGAAAGAAGGCTCATGTTTCGATGAGTGGATGAATTACCGCTTCTACATCCACCCTTTTATATATGGCGCTACACGTTTGTTCGGAGAAGAGTGGCTCGGCGAACGGGTAGAGAGAAAAGGAAAGTAACACAGCGGTTTCGCTAGATTTTGATCATGTGTGCGTGAGTCAACGTAGATAGAATAGTCAACTGAAGCTAGAAATAAAGTATGCAAGAAACAAAACAAAAAACAGAAACATAACTTATCGAGAAGAGCATGGAAAAAAAAAGATTGGGAAATTTGATCAGATGTTGGTGTGTCACAGTAACAAGAACCGACCAGACATGTATTCTTCTAGTGAGAAACTTCTATTATTGATAACAAAACATGTATTAAACGATTGAGAATAGTGTGAATAACAGATGCACTGAAACGTAAAGTATGCAGTTATTCATAATTCCGGAGCATGTCTTGCGCTACTCTAACATAAGCTTGTTCCTAATTGCAAATATCAATGTAGCGAATCGTAAGTTGAAGTAAACTCATACCAGATCACAGTGTAGTGAAAATGCTCAATCAACTTTCGCTTCATTCGTCGAAATGCTGTCTCGCGAAACAAGGAACATGATCAAAATGTAGTGAAACCACCACAATGCTTTCCCTTTCTCACTACCCGTTCGCCGAGCCACTCTTCTCCGAACAAACGTGTAGGGCCATTTAAAAGGATGGATGTAAGAGTGGTAATTCATCCACTCATCGAAACATGAGCCTTCTCTCTTCTCTCATCTGCCTTCTCGTTTTTCTCTGCCTTTCGTCGGTGACCTTTGCCCAGTGGGGATGGGGATATCCGTATGGAGGATATGGCGGATACGGTAAGATTCCTTCTGAGCTCTTATCAATTCTTTGTATTTCTGTATTACTTTCTATGTTATTGGGAGTTTACCATATAATCTGGTTATTGATTACAGGATGGAGACGTCATCACCATCATCACCATGGATGGGGATACCCTTATGGAGGCTATGGTGGATACGGAGGATGGGGCAAGAAGTAAACTGCATCTTCTATCAACAACCCCTCCCCATTCGTGTACATTTCGTGCAATCTCAAACATTTCCACATCGATTCTGATGGTCTCGCCGCCGCAATAAACGTATTATTGTCCAATATTTTTATTGATGAATTGCGGCTTATTGAGTGGCATTGTTTCACTTCAGCAAGAAAAAGAAGTAATAGGGAGGAGAGACATTTCCATAGTAGTCATATACTTTAAGAGCAAAGTTGCTATGAAGAAGACTGTTTTTTTGTATTATTGGGGAACTATTTATGCAACACGCTCTCTCGCGTACTCACGGAAATTTAAGATTTTGTACTGTGTAGGAAAAAAATGAAATCTTCGTTCGGATACAAAATGTTCGTTAAGTTATCAAGTTTCTCCACCTATAGGTATAGTCAGCGTCCCCACATTGCGCCATGTAGACGGATCTTTGGATAAATGGTCAAGGTCAAAACGAGCCGAACATAAATGATCATGCTTTGTGATCACTGTGTCAAAATATGGGAGAACATACGATATCGATAGTCTTATTGGACCTTTGTGAATGCCAATCTTTGTGAATCTGGTGGGAATCATTATTTGACGAGAGCTAGAGCCAGAGTCCCACAATACTTAGAGTGTATCAACGAGATTCTGAAGTTCCATCTGTGTAGCCTATACGTATCACGCCGCGATAATTCCGGCTTGGATCGGTTTTCCAATATACTAAAGAGCACAGTATTATGAAACGGGGGGTCGCTGAACAAATAAGAACCTGACTGCGGAAAAGTGCGGGAAATTTCAAACCAAACAGTGCGTACTCTTAGAACGATTTTTGGCATACTGTAGCTGCTTGTTCCCAGTGGAAATCGCAGACCGGCGTTTCCCTAGGAATGGGGTGAGCAAATGTGAACAGTGCCCTATCTACACTATATAGTGTACAGGTAAGTTTCTTCAGTGCTGATCGTTGGGTCGGAGGTTCGACCCCCGGCCCATGCATCTTCTCTTGCTCATTTTGGGAGAGCTCTTTGCCCTTGTTTCGGATAGCGCAATGGCTACAATTCCTTATTTGTTCAGTGCATAATAATACTGTGAGAGCTTAGTGCTAGGGTATGTGGGAGTCTAGCTCCCCACAGAAGGAAGTTGGGGGGATGTAAATTGGGGCTCGTGACAACTGTCTAAACACGATGAAGAAATATTAGGTCGAAAAAGAGAGAAATCTGAGAGTGACACAATGGACAACAAAAATACACAATGGACCTCTTGCTCATTTTGAGCACGAGATCCATTGTGTAATCGACTTGTAGTTGATAGATAATTCTTTTATTTATTATAGATAATTCATTTACAAATTATAGGAATGGAATAGTATTGCGAATATTGCAGGGGTATTGATATATTCTCAAATGTTGTTTCGATAGCGGATTTCGTCATTTACTTCTTGCCCCATCCTCCATAGTATCCGTAGGGATTGTAGGCGTATCCGTTGTTGTAGTGATGTCCCCATCCTGTAACGAATTGCGTAAAGGTTACATAATCAAACAGGAATACATCAAAATGTTTATATGTATATTTGATAATTGAGTTGTTCAGTACAAGAAATGGAACGCAGTTCACCATTGAATAATCCGAAAGAGTTGCAACATCCCCACTGGGCGAAGGTAACCAATGAGAGGCAGAGAAGAACGAGAAGGCAGATGAGAGAAGAGAGAAGGCTCATTGTTGTATTAGTGAATGATTGTGCAAGGTGCAACACCCCTTTTAAAGCACTTTTCGCAGAATAGAAGCTCGCCGAATTTCTAACGATTGGAAGGCCCTCTAGAACGTTTCACTCCAAATTTCGCACTGGTTTCATTTGGCTCAGCAATTGTGTTTATCCGGCTCTTCTTCTTGATCTTTCAATAATCCGATATCACGCTCATTTTATGCGTCGAGAGAACGAATATTTAAATCTTTAAAATAATGTAGCATCTGTAATTGGCCTTCTGAACAGAGATAATGCGATAAATATCCTCTCGACGTTACTCTTAAAATGACCTTCACGTTTTCATTGTGCAAAAATGTGCGATCATTATGCGGGAGTGCGCGATACTTTATAGGAGCACATTCTCATGTCTAATACTACATGAAGCCACAGAGGTAACATATCTATGAGTCGTTTAGTGCTCGCGCGCTTCACAAAAGAGAAACTGATTAAACCGATTTTTTCAAAGAACATTTAGAATTAACATTATTTTATTTCGAAAAATACACCAAATACTGAACAGAATATATGCCGAAATGAAAAAAATGAAGAAAAAAAATAGATTCCACATTCTCCTTTATAGTCGAGTGTGAGATGTAGTGCCGCGTATAAAGTATATTAAATTGCCTGTATAACACCCTTTACATCATATAGAAAAACATCCGAACTCTTTGCTACATACTCTGAAAACAGTATATTAAAAATAGGTTAGCAGAATGATTTGTTCACGTTAAATCAAAGACTATTGGTAAGTAGCACGTGTTCATAGCTATTTTCAGCTGTTCACTACTGATTCTTTATTTAAATATTTCCTACTATCCTCCTACATTCCTTTGGTCGTTATGTATATACAATGTACAGTTGGAAGAAGATTGTGTTTGCTTACGCATTGTAACAATTGATGCTGAAATTAGTGAGATTGCAGGAAAGTAAACAAGTGGTTACACTGGATTCGTTTTTTTTGATTGAAAGTGCTTTCCGTATCCTCCATAGTCACCAGTAGGATGTCCCAATCAATGGTTATGATAGATCGAACATGCAAGAAAATTGCCAAATTTGTAGTGAAACGAGCTTTTACTGTTCTCTCTTTCCCTCCCACAAACTGTTCGGCGAGCCAATATTCCCGGAACTGTGAAGGGATGTGAATTAAGGCTATAAAATACCATTGTATTAGGCCGAAAGTACATCCACTCATCCAACAATGAGCCTTTTGTCTTCTCTGATTTGCCTTCTCGTTCTTCTTTGCCTCTCATCGGTTTCATCCGCACAGTTATGTTGCAACACATACGAAGGTGAGTTTGTCGCTTCAGTGACTACCTATCAAAATATTCTCATGGAAAACAAAATTCATTGCAGCATGGGGATATAACTACAATAACGGATACGCCTACTACCCCTACGGATACTATGGAGGATGAGGAAAGAAGTAGATGGCTGAAAGAAGACATACTTCCGACATATTTTCGCCCAAAAAAGTGCAATTCGATGCCATTTCCCATTATTTCCCCAGCTAATGAATATAGTACAGAAATATGTTTGCAATGAAACTCGATCACACAATACAAAGTTGTTTCCTAATTTTCGAGAATAAGTAAAAAGATGACAATTCCACGGGCAGTTTTGCATTTTTTTGTATATGACGCTGTCCGCGATAGATTCAACAAATCTCCAACAGGGCTCCGCACAGCTAAAAAATGAAATCTCTCCCAAACATGCCCCTAGGGGTAGTTTTCGATGCTCTACAACGTGGAGTCTTTCATTTTTCATGAATTTGACTTTTGGCGCCAAAATGGCGCCGCGCCTAAATACAGTGAAATCACTTTTTCCAATATTTCTCCTTCAGTGTTGCAGCTAGAGAGTCGAAATCTCACGCGTACTATCAGAATTTGATGGCGAATCTCGCTATGTAATTCATTTGTCGCTAATTAGCTTAATTAGCCTGTAATTAAGCGTTTTTGACCCGTTAAAGTGTGAACGTCGTGACATAGCTCATTCGAACCGCCGTGAGACGCTGATTCTAGGGATATGTTTATGTGGCAAACGTACCTACGCAACTATGTTTTTGAGATCATTTTAACGAAAAATAGTGGATAATATATGTTTTAACACTATTGACATGAATATGTTAGCGCAAAATTAGTTTTCCACTCTAGTATATGCATTTCCAACATAAAGTTTTCGTTTTTCTATTACCCGATTCACGAGGGTTCGGATCCCCTCCGTGACGGCTCATTTTGCCAAAAATTAAATTCTTAAAATATGCAATGAAAAAGTGTTCTGTGGTATTATTTTGTGATTAATAGCACTTTAGAATGTTATTTCATTTTTTCATGCACTAAAACACCCTTTTCCAACTCTTTCAGGCAAAACATCGAACGAAAAACATAGTTGCGTAGGTACGTGTGCCACATAAAAATATCCCTAGAATCAGCGTCTCACGGCGGTTCGAATGAGCTATGTCACGACTTTAACGGATCAAAAAAGCTTAATTACAGGCTAAATAAGCTAATTAGCGACAAATGAATTACATAGCGAGATTCGCCATCAAATTCTGATAGTACACGTGAGATTTCGAATCTCTAGCTGCAACACTGAAGGAGAAATATTGGAAAAAGTGATTTCACTGTATTTTGGCGCGGCGCCATTTTGGCGCCAAAAGTCAAATTCATGAAAAATGAAAGACGGCACGTTGTAGAGCATCGAAAACTACCCCTAGGGACATATTTACGAGACATTTCATTTTTTAGCTGTGCGGAGCTTTTGTTGAATCTATCGCGGACAGCGTCATATTGTCGATTTTTTTCGTGCTCTATTTGGGGTGAAAACTGTTCATTCTCGTTAAGTTTGTTTTTGCAAGTCATGCTTTTTTCATCACAAAGCCACATAGTAGTGCCTTTCTAAGGAATCAAGAGAAAAAAGTGGTTGCCGTGTAAGGAAATCGGCTAATGAATTGACTTTCGCCGTTCCCTATTTCCTTATGAGAGGAATCGCGAGAAACTCGACCATAGCCAGGACGTAGAAATTTTTATTTTTTGATTTGGCTGGAAATTTTACCTAAGGTATTTCAACACCTCCTCTATCGATTGGCGTTGACAGAATTTTGATTAAAAAATTCGCAACCGCGTGAAACATATCCAAACCTGGAGTCTTCGGATTTTTCCGCCGAGAGGTCAAAGTTTGCAAAATCATAACTTGGTTCGAAATAAAGATAGAAAATTGCGGTTATGTTTGTTAGATAGAGAATATTGTTGGCTACAATTAGAACCGTCTCAACTCATTCCTGGGTGGCGCGTTGGCGCGAAGCGGTTGGTTTCATGAAAAATGTTATAAGTCACGTTAAAATTAAAAGTGGTCTTAGGTTCTTTGTTAGTTCTGATGAGCACCGCAGTTACTCACTATAACCGAGAAATGGGCCAAATCGGCCCATCCATGGTAATTGCGCTAAGGTGAACTTTTTTTTGTTAAAAATTTTTTTTTCTTTCTGCGACAATCAGTGCTATTTTTGTTTAAAATATTCGTAAATATTCTAAAAACACTATTAAACTTGTTTTAGGGAACTTTTAACGGTAACTTTTTGAAATAAAAAAAATTGAAAAATTTCAAGGCTGAATTCAACTTTTGACGAAATTGTGCTTTTGCAGCGTCCTGTTGTGTACTAATGTTCCCATAATTGTTAGATATGATGAATGGGTCAAGAATTGTGCATCTAACCATATACACTAAATGCTTGTTACATTTCAGCACTCGTTATGCGATGATCGGCTTCATATTTTACAGCGGTTACAAATCCACAAAACTTCATTTGAAATGCACTCAACATGAGAAGAGAAATTAGTTAATTGAAAGTGAGTTCCTATCTCTACATTATGGTCAGATACAACAACTACATTTTTCAATATTTGTCTGAAAGAACAAATATCGTATTTTGCGAAAATACGTCCACTTTTTCAAACATATCTCAGAAATCTGGATCTCTACCGAATCCTGGCGTAGGTCAAATTGTTCGGAGAGTTTCATTGAATCATTTTGTTGTTGATAGTATACAAATCTATGAATGATTTGATCAGATAATAAATCGAATACTCAAAAGTGCTCAAATTTCCCAAGAAAAAAAATAATTCTGAGGATTTCTGAAACGGTTCCAGTGAAATATTGCTCACATTCATTTTCTTATACCTAAAGAAGAACTATGAAACTCATAACTTAAACTTATGAAAAAAAAATTTTTTTGAAAAATACCATGAACCCGGGTTCATGGTGAAAAATTAGTTTGCATTACGCAAAAGCCGAATAGCCAACACTAGTTCTAAGCGGGCTGGGCTCTTGATACCGAAGGGAAAAATCAGGAAAAAGAAATTGCATGCATTTTCCACTTACTCCAGAGTGAGAAATATTTACCAGGTGCATGTCTGAAACGATAACTACACCAGCAATTTTGTTGCTGTGCTTTTCGTATCCATATCAGATCATAAGATATTTAAATCTGAAATTTCACGAAATTGTTGAAAATTGTAATTTATAGTGAAATTCCGAATGATTTTGATGGAAATCATGTTTACGCATCAATTATGTCATTTAGAGCCTTATTGCAGCAATGTTGTTTACTTCTTTGGAAAACGCGCCGCGTGCTGCGGTGAGACATCCGCTTTTCACTGGGAATTTTCGATCCGTAACACGTAATGAATTTTGCTTATTTTCAGCGTACGGGGGTGATTTTCCAAGCGCAATCGAATGAAAATAATTGTGCTCTAGATAACGATGGAATACCAAAATTTTCATTTTGACTTTTCAAACGACCACAACTTTTTTCTAAGAAGAGATATAAACTTAGCTGTAAGAGAAGAAATACTCCTTGGAAGGAGAGGTTTCAGAAAATATAGCTAAGTAAGGGGTTTGGATGCGTTTAACCAAAGTTGAAAATTTCACTTTTCGAGGTATGGTGAAACATATCTCAGCCGGGTTTGATCTATGAAACTTCTTATGGTCATTTTCGGTCTCTACGGTCAATGTTTACCCTAGGAGCACCTTTTTAGCATAGGTTACTTTTCGCTTGTACGGTCACTGTTGAGAGAAACTCAATCGACTCAGATATTCTCTCATATGGAAGTGAACTATGGTCAACCACCAAGAAGAACCGCAACAGATTGATAGTAGCCCAGAGGTCTATGATGAGAAAGATGGCTTGCGTTTCTAGATTAGATCACAGAACAAACGAATGGTTGCACCAAAAAGTACCAATTCCAGATATCCGAGTAACTACAATGAAAAGAAAATGGAATTGGGCTGAACGCCTTGCTACTCTTAACGACGACAAATGGGCAAAGAGAATAATGGAGTGGACGCCTCGAAAAAGGACCCGTCCAGTTGGAAGACCTAAGATGAGATGGCGTGACGAGATAGTTGGAGTACTTGGAGTGAACTGGGCGAATACGTGCAGAACAGACCCCCACGCATGGAGACAATGCATCATTCAACAGGCCATGACCTTGAATATTGAATAAATATGTATGTAAAGAATAATAAGCGCTAATATTGAGAGAAAATTATTTGAATAGTAAATCGTAAATACAACAATTTGAAGATACACACATTTCATAAAAATGGTATTTTCGTTTTTCTTTTTCCAAATCTGTTGTGATCATCATAATGTGTCCTACATACGCATATTTGACGAATAACACATTTATTAATGATTTGCGGTCGTGCGACGATTTGAACACAACCGAATATTAAATGATTTCGAGAAAAATACGCGTAGAATGTTGCCATTTACTTCTTGCCCCATCCTCCATAGTATCCGTAGGGATTGTAGGCGTATCCGTTGTTGTAGTTATTTCCCCATCCTGTAATAAAATACAAATTTCGCTTAGGTAGCTTAACCAATCCAAATTCACCGTCATTTAATAAATATACTAATTTACCTCCGTATCCTCCGTATGTGTTGCAACATAATTGAGCAGAAGTCACCGACGAAAGGCAGAGAAGAACGAGAAGGCAGATGAGGGAAGAGAGAAGGCTCATTGTTGAATGAGGGGATTATTATGCTCTGATGCAACGACTCTTTTATACTATGAATTTGCTGGAAATGTCTGTTCTGGGAATATTGGCTCGCCGAAGAGTTTATGGGTGGGGAGAAGGAAAAAGCTCGTCTCACTCCAAATTTCGCACTAGTTACTACGAATAGGCTCAAGAATATAGAGTGAGTGAGCTATCGGCGTTTCCCACCCATTACCTGTTCGGCGAGCCAAAATTCCCAGAACAGACACTTCCAGCAAATTCATAGTATAAAAGGGTCACTTCAGCAGTGTTAAAATATCTACTCATTCAACAATGAGCCTTCTCTCTTCTCTCATCTGCCTTCTCGTTCTTCTTTGCCTCTCATCGGTTACCTTCGCCCAGTGGGGATGTTGCAACTCTTTCGGATTGTTTAGTGGTAAGCTTCCATCTAATATATTAAATAAAATATTATTTAATGCAGGATGGGGACATCACTACAACAACGGATACGCCTACAATCCCTATGGATACTATGGTGGATGGGGCAAGAAGTAAACGGCTCAATCCGAAATCGTACCAACATTATATAGTATATAGTAGTATAGTAATATTGAAATATGTGCAATTCGATCCCATTTCCATAAGAAATAGTTCAAAGTGATGTAATAAATATGCTTCTTAAACTACAAATCGATTACTCAAAGTACATCTGAAATCAAAGGAGGATGGAGCAAGAAGTAAATGACTGAAGGAAGAAATAATAATAATTTATCTATGCCCGAGGCGCAACATGATTTGAAATTTGCAAGAAATTTGTGGAAGATGTGGGGGGACTCTCCGAATATTGCTTGAGATGACGGAGTTCTTTGACGATGGGGATGATTTGTCAATCGTTTAAAAGTCATAGAATCTTTCGCCAGAAATATCAGCAATTGGATACCATTTCCCATTATTTCTCCAGCTACTGAATATACTAAAAGACAATGTGGAGAGTCAAACTCGATCACACATCTGAATATTCCAAATGTTCGAGAATAAGTAGACCTGACAATTCCACGACCAGTTCGACATAGTTTGCAGATTATTTTATCTTGTTGTTTCCTTGTATTCATGCCCGTTACTAGAGGCGAATGAAAGAAAGGTATATGTTTTTATTACAAAACATCTGGTTTTGTATTTCTTCATTAGGTGCCTCTTGTCGGTCGGACGACAACCTCCGCGCAAAGTCCCTACCCCCAGTTTTGACAATCCTTTTCGGTCAGCTTGAGCAACCCGACAAGTTCATCGCCCACATAGCACCAATTCCAACAGGGGATCCGTATCGACACATATAATTAAAGTCGTAAATCGACAAGAATACGACGTGAGTTCTCACTTCGGTTGATACACACTAGTTGTTTCCGTGGGTACGAGGGTTCGAGATGGTTGGTAGCTGTCTTTATCTTTGAACGCACGGTTTATCAGAGCCTATCTGAGAGGATCGAGTTTCTGCCAACAGTGGCCGTACAAGGAGACATAACCTATGCTGAAAAGATGACCCTAGAGTAAACTTTGTGCGTAGAAACCGAAAATCGACCTTAGAACTGCTGATTCTCAAACCCGGCTGAGATATGTTTCATCACATGTACTAAAGTGGAAAAATGAAAATTCTTCCAACGCAAACTAGACCCCAAATAAGATAGTAATTCTTAAAGAACATCTCGTATGCATGAATTTCACTGTTGAAAGTAAGTTTATAACTGATCTGTGAAAAAAGTTATGAAATTTTGAAAGATCAAAATAATTTTCAAAAAAATAGTTTTCGCGGAGGGGGAATTTTGACATTCGCATTCGATTCCTCGTGGAAAGATACACCGGGTACCATATTTTCGGATCGATCGATAGGGCTAATCTATTTTTAAATATTTTTTGAAAAACACATTTTTCTATTTTTGACGATTTTCGATAAAATTCAAATTTCGAAAAAAGTCAGATTTATATCTCAAATGAGTCCTAGTTATCAGAAATCCATATTAGAATTATTATTATTAATTTTCATGATGTTTTCGTTTGAACTGACGTGCCATGTATCAGTGAAATACGACCTCGAACTCCATACTTGTGTTTTTAACTCCATACTTGTGTGACCGGCTCGGTAAGAATTGAGCACTGCCAGGCATTCGCGCCAGGACTTTCGTTTTGTCACATCATACTCATACCATGGAAGTGTTTCAGCACCCAATTTACAAAAATATTTTAATTTGTGCCCTGAGGAAGTGATTTTTTCAACTTTTGAAGTTCATGAACTAGGATTAATTTTTCTTCGGCAATATTTTAAGCATACCTAGTGTGCACTGAAAAACAACATGAATTATTTCTAAAGACTTTAATTTCACCAAGGCCAGTCTGTCTGCCAGTTTGTCTGTAAGTGCGTGTGTTCAACTTTGCCACTAAATAACTCGGGAACGAAGAAAGATTTCGACACAAGTGGCTAAAGCGCTTGCCTTCGATTCCGAGAGTCACAAGTTCGGACCCCACCGCGTGCAAACGTTTTGCCACATTTTGGTAATATTAGAAATTATATATTACTTCTTCATCTGCTGCCCGAATTATGAATTTTCGCATCAACACTCTTTTTGAAAAAAATCGAACATTTTTTTGAAAAAAAAATCTTTGAATCCTGGATGATTGTCAAAATGGGAAAATATTTTTTCGTCTTGTGGTGCGCTAACGCCATGGGGTTGAGGCATGAGCGGGTTGAAGACCCTAACGGTTCATTAGAAAAATATGCAAGGATAAGATAACGGAGGCATTGTAGGCATTGATCGACGATAGGCGAACATTTTTTTTTAGATTTTGGACCATTTTGCAGGAATTCTTTCATTCTTTATGAAAAAAATTTCATACTTCTTTAGTAAATGTACTTTGAATGCAGTTTAATTCTATAAGATGACGGCATTCTAGAATTCGAGTTTTTTTCAGGATGATTTTTTGCAAAATCGAATTTTTCGTTTACTGCGAAATGATGGCAGGCAATATTGCATCCACCATCATTTACAGATTATTATGTGCTACAATGTGCAGCGTGAAATTATTTGCTGTCTCTCTATATTTAAGGATAAATTTCAAAAATGAGACAAAATCGATTCGGATGAAATATTTTCAATCGCTCCAAAATATTTCATGTTGTTTTTCGATGCACACGAGCATGCTTGAAATATTGCCGAAGAAAAATTAATCATAGCTCATGTACTTTAACTCCAGATTCGATCCAGGGAGTTCTCGGTGGCCGGCTCCAGGTTCGGTTCAGGACACGTTTCTGACATCGCAAAACATTTTTCTTGTGTTCCCATCACTCCTCACACCATTAAGAAAAATATCGAAAATTTCCATTTTTTACTTTAAAAAACACAGCGAACAGGTGAAAATTTGTGTCACGCTACTCAAAAAAGTGCTATGACGGCTTCTA
Source organism: Pristionchus fissidentatus (assembly GCA_036245785.1). NCBI lineage: Eukaryota > Metazoa > Nematoda > Chromadorea > Rhabditida > Neodiplogasteridae > Pristionchus > Pristionchus fissidentatus. Next base: position 16,833,380 of record BTSY01000004.1, read on the forward strand.
GCGCTTGCATAAAATGTGGCAAAACGTTTGCCCGCGGTGGGGTCCGAACTTGTGACTCTCGGAATCGAAGGCAAGCGCTTTAGCCACTTGGCCAGGGTTTTTGTTTCAATATTTTTTATTGAAAAGTTTACTTTTGTCGATATGTATACGATAGTGAAGAGAGTGTGTCGAAATCTTTCTTCGTTCCCGAGTTATTTAGTGGCAAAGTTGAACACACGCACGTACAGACAAACTGGCAGACAGACTGGCCTTGGTGAAATAAAAGTCTTTAGAAATAATTCATGTTGTTTTTCAGTGCACACTAGGTATGCTTAAAATATTGCCGTTAGAAAAATTAATCCTAGCTCATGAACTTCAAAAGTTGAAAAAAAAATTATTTTTTTCACTTTTTTCGACACTTCTGCGACATATACGAGCCGGGTTTGAGCCTCAGGGCACAAATTAAATTATTTTTGTAAATTGGGTGCTGAAACACTTCCATGGTATGAGTATGATGTGACAAAACGAAAGTCCTGGCGCAAATGCCTAGCAGTGCTCAATTCTTACCGAGCCGGTCTCACAAGTATGGAGTTAAAAACACAAGTATGGAGTTCGAGGTCGTATTTCACTGATACATGGCACGTCAGTTCAAACGAAAACATTATGAAAATTAATAATAATAATTCTAATATGGATTTCTGATAACTAGGACTCATTTGAGATATAAATCTGACGTTTTTCGAAACTTGAATTTTTATCGAAAATCGTCAAAAATAGAAAAATGTGTTTTTCAAAAAATATTTAAAAATAGATTAGCCTTATCGATCGATCCGAAAATATGGTACCCGATGTAACTTTCCACGAGGAATCGAATGCGAATGTCAAAATTCCCCCTCCGCGAAAACTATTTTTTTGAAAATTATTTTGATCTTTCAAAATTTCATAACTTTTTTCACAGATCAGTTATAAACTTACTTTCAACAGTGAAAATCATGCATACGAGATGTTCTTTAAGAATTACTATCTTATTTGGGGTCTAGTTTGCGTTGGAAGAATTTTCATTTTTCCACTTTAGTACATGTGATGAAACATATCTCAGTCGGGTTTGAGAATCAGCAGTTCTAAGGTCGATTTTCGGTTTCTACGCACAAAGTTTACTCTAGGGTAATTTTTTCAGCATAGGTTAGGTCTCCCTGTACGGCCATATCTCGAGCCTATCAGATAGTGTCTGTTATATACAACACAGGAGAATGCAATAACATTTAATCATCGATATCATCATCGCCGCCTCTGCCATTGTGTTAATCATCTACTTTTGGCCTTTTGTTCTTATACGTCTTGCCATTCCTTTCTCCTTCACTACGCTAGTCATGACGTCACTGGAGGTTGGAATAACTTCTTCTACTCTCAATGTTTACCGTACAAGATCTACACTTCAATTGACCCACGAAAGCCAAGCATGATCCATCCCCTTGATCCTGTTGCCCTGAGTATGAAAATCCTAACCACCACTGACCATGAAGCTACCCATAGCACGAAGCTGCAGGCACATTTGCCTTGATGTCAGGACAAATCTGCATCTTTATCTGTATCTTCTTTGTGTATTTCTGCAAATCACATTTTTTCTTCATTGGAGATTCTGCAGCATCTGCCTATAGAATCTACTGCGTTATTAGCTAATCAGGAGCACTTGAAGACCACGCAGTCCGAGTTGTCGCCGAGAAAAAGAATTTTCCGTAAGCCTTTCTTGCTTATCAAGACATTTTTATTCATTTGTGTGTTCGATCCAGAATGACTTCACTGAAAGAGAATATTTTTAAAAATCAGTATTAATGAACTGTTGAATGTCAATCATCAATCCATTGTCATCATCATTAATATTTTTTCCAGGAATGTATTTATTAATGGCTCGTTTGAAAATATTCACATTTTATAGCATTTACAAGAAATAAGCGCGGAATGTCGTCGTTTACTTCTTGCCCCATCCTCCATAATATCCGTAGGGATAGTAGGCGTATCCGTTGTTGTAGTTATTTCCCCATCCTGAAATTAACGGCGTACCCATGTAAAAATATAAACAATCGAGTATAAATTGAATACAAATTAATAATCAGAAAATAGTTGACCTCCGTATCCTCCGTATGTGTTGCAACATAACTGTGCGGAGGTCACCGAAGAGAGGCAGAGAAGAACGAGTAGGCAGATGAGAGAAGAGAGAAGGCTCATTGTTCGATGACTGGATGATTTTGATCTGCTGCAACGACTCTTTTATACGACTAATTTGCTGGAAATCTCTGTTCCGGGAATATTGGCTCGCCGAACAGTTTATGGGTGAGAAAGAGGGAATTGCTCATTTCGCTCTAAATTTCGCACTAGTTACTACGTGTAAGCTCACGCAAAAGGAAGCGTATCTCTTGCTTTTTCATACTCTCGATTTTGAACTGATTGTGAGAACAATATCTGTGAGTGTTTCCGCGCTGATATCGCCAAAAAAGTTAAAATCTGATTTTTAACAAAACCCGTGGAAAGTAGCTATCTTGGGCGGATTCTTTCTCACATTATGGTGGATGTGAAAGACACGAAACTATGCAAATATACTGTAATCCTTCTGGTTCAGTTTTTCATCTGAAAATAACTCCCTGACTAGGGATGCCAAATGAAGAGTGAAATGAAGATCTTCCTCTCCATGAACAAAGGAATTCTGATTCCCTCCCCTCTTCAAGAAAAGAGGGAGCGGTCGTTTTACTCTTCATGAAGAGTGAGGCCCCTCTTCAAGAAGACTAATAGTGTCAATCCACTGATATTTCAATCAAAATGAAACTTGCATCTCCAATTTGCATGATATTAGTGTGAATGTCTGTACTCTGTTCAAATTAGCATGTTTTGGCAGCCATGAGATGTTCAATGTCGCGTCACTATTCACTCTTCTTGAAGAGGCGAACGACCGCTCACCTCTCTTCTTGAAGAGATAATCCCCCTCTCATTTCACCCCCTCTTCATTTCAGGAAAATCTCTTCATTTGGCATCCCTATACTAGTGTATTGAATATTATTTCTGAGACAGGATCGGTATCACTCATTCTCATTCAATCCTGTGCACGTTTTCTTTTTAAAAAATAGCCAACACATGCTTATCAAATATGTGGTATATTTGTTCAAATACGGGTTCTTTGAGAGAACACTCCCGCATAAGACACTACACTATACAAGTCACTCAAAATGCCTGTGGTCAGAAGAAGCGGAACGTGTCAAATTTGGAGTGGTTACTCACCCTTCCTCATCTCCTAACCATTCAAAGTTCGGCGAGTCGGCATTCTCGGAGCAGCGTTCACTAGTGAGTGAAGTGCGTATAAAAGAAGCGGCTCTCGAAAATGAGGGTATCTTGGTCCAGCAATGAGCATTCTCTCCTCTCTTATCTGCCTTCTCGTTCTTCTTTCCATTTCTTCAGTCACCGTCGCCCAGTGGGGATGGCATGGATTCGCCGGTGAATAGTCTTTTCTTCTCTTATCTGCATTTTGAAACTCAATATTTGATGGTATTGGTGGCCCATATTAACCACACTGATCACGGTACTCGTTGCAGGATGGGGATATCACCACCAGCATTACCACTACCACCACAATCCCTACGGATATTACCACTATTATTGCCCTCCCGGATACTACGGATACTATGGCAAGAAGTAAATGGCGATGATGACTCCCATATGTTTAATATTTTTTTAAATCTATCTATTTCAAAATGATTTTACACTTCGCAATAAATATATCTTTCTACCCCCTCTAATTGTAAGGTGTTACGTAACAAAATAACATGACGCCAGACAGAAACGAATGGAAAAAAGTCCAATAGTAAACTCTCTTTACAATGAGCTCAAATGTATGCTAAAGCTAAAAAGTAATAGTAGTGTCTCCTTGCCAATAAACCAAACGAAATAGACGCCGCGGCCCGTCAACAACATGAGCCATCTTTTCATTTTGACTGTATTATTGCATTGTGTCATTCGTTGCTTCTGTTCAAATCGGCATCACATCGATAAACAGATCTGCAATATATAAGAGGGTTTGGGGATGGTTAAATATAACCAGAAATGTTTTGCCGTCGTCTGTTGTTATGGACGATGCTGCTTGCTGTAGCGGCCAACAATACTGCTGCGGATGAGACCACCCAGGTTGTGACCTTTTCGTCTCTTTTTTCGCTTTCAAAGTCAATTAGATGCTCCATGTTTTCAGCAGTCGATGATTGACGAGAAAAGTGAGAAAACTGCGGAGGATTTGGAGAAAGTGAGTATTTCACAATATCCTTTCTTTATCGGCTAAACAATAGGAGAGCGAAAAGAATGACTAATGTGTATTGTACTTTGAAGGTGAAGAAGTCTCTGATGCTGCTGAACATGAAGGCGCAGAAGCACATGAGATCTGGAGGAAATGACAACGAGGAAGACCCGCATTTGAAGGTGAAAATTCTGGCCCTTATTTTCGAGCATCATTTTGAGTAGACAGTCGGAAACCGGAATGATGCTCGTTCAAAGGATTTCCGAACCGAATCGGCAAACTCCTCTGTTATGTTCAATCTCACGGAGTTTTCGGCTTGTCAAATCGTATCTTGATCGACTAAAGAAATTGTTTGTGCAGGAGGTTATGGCGCTCGAGAACGGCGCGAAATCGAACGAGACGATCGACGAGACTGCGATCAACGCAGGCATCGCGGAATATGTGATGGGCGTGAGTCGTGGAGTCTTTGAATACTAAAAACTGTAATGCCGACTGTTCCCTTCAGTTTCCGTTAACAATCTCGACATTGCAAGTTTAATGATTGCACAGAAAACAGTTCCAGTGATGGCGGTAGTCTGGCGAACGAATCAAGAACTGCTGGGATTAGGATACTTTGGTAGATGATCGATTACAGGGCGACATCGCAGTTAATCCCCATCAAGCGGCTTCTCTTCTCGCTGGGGGAGAGGGAGAAGAAGAGGAGAAGGAAGCAGCTACTGAGGCACCCAAAGCGCGGTGAGGACTTCTCAATCTACTGTTGCTACTTCTAGTTGTTCCAGTCGCAAACGTTCCCTGTTCGGACTCTCTCGATTCTTGGGAAAAGTGGCGCCTAAACTGTTCTTCGACGAGCCAGAGGTGAATACCACATGCCATTATGTCCAAATTTAAAAAAAAACTTATTCCGAAGCACGCAACAACTGAATCTCCGGAAAGATCTACATCCCACGGGACAACTGAGAATCCGATGGAAACCGCTTCTGAAGGTACAAGATCGCTTAGATGAAAGAGATTCCTAATTACCTCAAATGTCTTGACTCGTCTGAGAAAGCTCGTTTCCTGTGTATTCCAAGGACGATAAACCAATTCCAATATGATATTTTGAAGGTGGGAGAGCACTGATCATTCGGGCGAAGAGAGGATATCAGACGGATCCGAAGTACGCATGGGACCCCACCAAACCGATTCCTTACTTCTTCGATCCCTCACTCTGTGAGTAACGAAAAAAAAATAGAATACCGTGTTTACGCATAAAACGGAAAGACTTATACTTCCCTTACTCTGGAGATGCTGTCTCCTCCTGAGAACATGTAATATCGATGGATGGAGAGTAGATCTCTCACCTTCCCGATTTTACGGTCACTCAACAGGAGACAACACTTCACGTGTTAGGTACTGGGCGCTGTATATTGACGATGAAAGTGATTCAGCTGCGACGACTATCGCGATGATTCGTCAAGGCATTGAATACTGGCATAACAACACTTGTCTCAGCTTTGTCGAAGATCAGAATGGAGACTCGGCACTTCGCTTCTTCAAGGTACACCCATCTACTAAATAATGCTATCAAGACCAAAGAAGAAGTGTACAAAACTGTTATCATCTGAGTATATTTCAACAACTACTTTGGGAACCTTTCAGGGTGCGGGTTGCTATGCTTCTCTCGGCAGACAGGGCACGAAGACGCAGGACGTTTCCATCGGCGCCGGCTGCGAGAATGTAAGCAATCTTATATATTCTGCTGAATGATCCAAAGCGCAGAGTGGGAAATGCAATATCTCAAAGCAAAAAGTATTACACATTATACATATCATGCTGAGAGGAGCTGTGGAGTCAGAGGTCGTTGGGATCGTTGAACTCGGAACAACAGGGTCAATCTGGAGTCATCATATCACCTCCATTTCCAGCTCGGCACTGTCACCCACGAGATCAATCATGCAATAGGATTCTTCCACGCAATGTCTCGTCCCGATAGAGATGAGTTAGTTCGATCACGTCTTTAGTGACATCATCTTATCAATTTCCAGCTCCGTTTCGGTCAACAACGCTAATATTCAGTCGAGTCAACAGTACAATTTTGTCAAGGTATAACTTTGATACGTTATCAGTTTCTTAGAGATAAGAATCATGCGGGAGCCACTTTTTCCACCAAGCTGCTCGAAAACCATGAACAAAATGATATAACTATTAGAGTTAAGTTATTGATTCTCTTTTTATCTCTCCACTCGGTAGAATCAATACCGAATAATGCAATATTCTCAGAATACCGCGGCTGCGGACAATTCATATGGTGTGCCGTTCGACTATGGCAGTGTGATGCTGTACAACCAATGTGAGTGTTTCCACAATTGTTTTAGTTTATGATAGAGGTATGCGTTGCATTAGTTGAATGTGATCATCATGATATGCATTCAGACGCCTTTGCGACTGACAGCAATGTTCCCTCCATCATTGCACTCAATAAGTGGATGCAGAATACGATGGGACAGCGGGCGGGTAGGCTGTACATCTATTTTCTTGGATGCATTATCGAACATTCTCTTCACTTTACACAGTGTACTGTGATATACACACCATTTACACGCCTGCACTCTCTTCAATTTAGACTTTTCACGGGTGCAATACAGCCACTCGCGAGTCGATCGGTTAAGTATGTATTTGAAATGGAGAGAGTTTTCACCCCTCAAATGAAAATGAATCGACAACGAATTATGGATTCATAAGTTTCAAGTACGCAAAAATGATTTTGCAGGCCCAGCCTTCTCCGATGTCAAGCAGGTCAACAAGGCTTTCAAATGCGACGGTGAATGATTTTTCCTCTTTTGAAAAAATGCACTTTTAACCAAAAAAACAATACTACAGCTGCTTGCACCGGAAAGACTTGCTCGAATGGAGGATTCGCCAACTCGAAAGACTGTACAAAGTGAGACTGCTCATTGGATATCGTTATATTGCATGGTATAGACTTGAAAAAGGTAGAGGAAAAAGAAAATCCGGCTCTGTTCCGGAATAGAGGTTCTTAGGAAATAGAAAGGTCCCAAAAAAATAGAAAGGTCCCATGGAAATAGAAAAGTCCCTATAAAATAGAAAGGTCCCATGGAAATAGAAAGGTCCCTAAAAAATAGAAAGGTCCCTTAGAAATAGAAAGGTCCCTATAAAATAGAAAGGTCCCTTGAAAATAGAAAGGTCCCAAGTTCGGGAAAGTGATCTCTCAAAAAATAGACAGGTCCCATAAAATAGAAAGGTCCCGAGAAAGTCTAAAAGTTGTGCTGCAAAATAGAAAGGTCCCAAGATTGCTCAAAAATGATCCGAAAAAATAGAAAAGTCCCAAGAAAAACCAGACTTAAAAAATAGAAAAGTCCCATCAAATAGAAAGGTCCCAAGAAATAGAAAGGTCCCAAGAAATACATGGTGAAATGGATTTTTCACTTTCGACGCCATTTTTCGAGAGTATGTGATCCCATTTTTATTTTTTCTTAAATTTTTATCTAGCAGTACTTGACGTGCTCTTTCATAATATGCAATAAAACTATTGTCTTTTTATTAGATGCTCTATGATTTTTTAAAGATATCTCAAATCACATTTTTCTGATTAAATCCAAGGCTTTACCATATAGGACTTCACTCTCAACAGAGATATTATGCGCCATATTTTTCTGCATTTTTTGAGCTCTTCAACGACTTTCTAGCTCAAAAATGAAGGAAGTTATGACGATTCCGGCGACAGAACCGGCAAATTCCTAAAAGCCGGCTCTGAGACCTGGGACCAGGATTATTTGAATTCTTGTCTCCTAGGTACTCTCACATAAAAGTTTGATCGAAATCAAAAATAATTTTTGAAAATTGTTCCGAAAGGGGGATTTTTCCTACAATCTCTCGTGATACCTCTCATAAATAGAAAGGTCCCATTACATGGTGAAATGGATTTCAAAAAATAGAAATGTCCCAAGAAATTTTTTAAAAATATAATAAATAAAGATCACAATACCGTTTAAAAATGTTCGCCAAAAGTAGAAAGGTCTCAATGAAAACCGAATGGTCACAAATTTGAAAAGGTTCAAAATATACTTAAATATTTTTTAATAATAATAAATAATAATTTGGCACTGTGACTGAGGGAGGAGGGATTGCGGGCACTACTGTTTTGTCGGGGTCAACTGAAGAACGAGCAATCGGTTGAACGGGCACAACAGGAGGAACGGGAATAATAGATTGAGCTGGTGCCACTGAAATGGCCGATTCACGAGTAACTGATTGTGAGTCTCGGAGATAAATATTCATGTCATAGATAAGATGATTCAGACTTTTTCGGATCAATTCTCCAATGAAACAGATACCCATGAATATTGTGAAAGGGGTGACTGCATTGGTTTTGGTCAAAAAACATCGAAAAAATTGTCTTAACCTGGGGAAATTGACGCTATCCATCATTGGCGTTATCTCAGACTTTGTCAAAGGACTAGTAAGATCGCATTTTTAGCTGTTTTTTAATAAATTTTTATGCATATTTCGATGAGAATACGTCCTTTTGTAATGTTTGCCATAGATGTCTAACAACACAGTGCACCTCAATAGATTACGCGACCAAATCGCTTATATTCGGGATGTATTACAATTAGAGATAAAGTTTCTTGAGAACTTTTCAAACTTCCGTGTTGTTTTTAGATTACTTCAGAAAATCGGAATCATTTGCTATTTTTGCCAAGAATTTTTTCCAGAACAGTAGTGCCCGCAATCCCTCCTCCGTGCTAAATAATTATTTATTATTGGTAAAAAATATATTTTGAACCTTTTCAAATTTATGTGGCCATTCGGTTTTCATTGAGACCTTTCTACTTTTGGCGAACATTTTTAAACGGTATTGGGATCTTTATTTATATTATTTTTAAAAACTTTCTTGGGACATTTCTATTTTTCGAAATCCATTTCACCATGTATTTCTTGGGACTTTTCTATTTTTTCGGATCATTTTTGAGCAATCTTGGGACCTTTCTATTTTGCAGCACAACTTTTAGACTTTCTCGGGACCTTTCTATTTTATGGGACCTGTCTATTTTTTGAGAGATCACTTTCCCGAACTTGGGACCTTTCTATTTTCAAGGGACCTTTCTATTTTATAGGGACCTTTCTATTTCCAAGGGACCTTTCTATTTTTTAGGGACCTTTCTATTTCCATAGGACCTTTCTATTTTATAGGGACCTTTCTATTTCCATGGGACCTTTCTATTTTTTTGGGACCTTTCTATTTCCTAAGAACCTCTATTCCGGAACAGAGCCGAAAATCCTATGATTGTTATCCATTGCAGATGTGTGTGTCCTCGTGGCTTCGGAAGTGACGACTGTTCTACAGTGGCAAAAGGAGACGCGCCCGTTTGCAATGGAGGCACTCTCACGGTATGGTCCACAGCATCGAGTTGGCACCATGCCAAGAACGTCTCTCGTTGTCTAACCCTCTAATTTGGCACGCTCTCTCGCCATCTCTCTCTCTTTCTCTAACTCGTTCTCGCGGACTCTGCTTCGAATGCTGTGTGGTCACTGTCGCGAACTTTCGGAGCGAAACTGTGATTGAGTTAAATAGCAAACAAAATTCGCCTTGCTCCTATCTCGGTGTATTGCAACGTTAGGTTGTATATTAGTATGCTCTGTTCGCAGGCGACAGAGCAGTACCAGACCGTGGATGCAAGTGTGGGCACTAACGACTACGTCCCGTATCCCGTGGCATCCAATTGCTACTGGCTAATCAACGTTCGTTTAGCCCTTTCTACACCTTTCTGTTATGAATAAGATGACGTGGTACATTCAACTTGTTTGCAGGCACCGACGGGCAAGAAGGTAGTCTTCAACCTCACTGTTTCTCCTTCTTCGTGTGTGCAGAATTGCGCCTGGCAGGGCGTAGAGATTATCATGGGCAACTTTGACACTTTCGGAGTCACGTGAGTCCCATTCTGTCTATTCACAACGCATTTTATTGTCACCGCTAGTTATTTTTTGAGAAGAAATATTGGTAATAATACTGTGGATACATTTGGGGCGGATTGCGGTGAGAAAATATTGTTTAGAACTGTTTTCAATATTTGCCCCTTTCAGATGCTAAGGTAGCGAAACAGTCATACCTATTCTAGTTTCGAACACTTTTACAAGTATTATTCATTGGAATATTAACACACTAGTGGAATTTCAGCATGTGCTGCCCGTCGATGGTTGGTCAGGAGTTCACTGCAACAGGAAACATGGCCATTGTCAGAGGATTCGCGAGATCGAACCTCGCCAATTTCTCCTTCCAATATCGCAACGTCTAATAGGTCAATACTAAAAATATAAATTCCCTTATCACTATGAAGACATAGATACTGTCTTGGGTGTATACACAAACGCTTTCATCATCACTGTCAAATCTTTCACGCACTCACTCGCACCGCCAATAAAAGGATTATGATACTCAATGACACCGGGACACGTTTTTTCCCATCCACGCAAACGAATATATATGTTTGTCATTAAATTGTTAAGGCATCTCAGAAGCGTACGTGACAATGAGAATCCGCCGAATTACACCTGAATACATGACAATTCACTGCTCGACGATAGAAAAATTAATGAAATTGGTTGAAAGTTGATTCCAATGTACAAAAAAAATAGTAAACTGAAAGATTCAATACAATGCCAAAGTTTACGAAAATCTAAGCAAATGCAGTTCAGCCGCACGGAATCTTGAGTCGAATTGTTGCGAGTGCGATGTGAAGAAGGGTTACCAGGCATCATGCAATTCCACTGTGGTTGCAATTGATTGACAAATCAACATTCCTGTCAAGTTAAAAATTGACAAAATGAGTATCGCGATTAGGCGATCGGTTTTGAATGGTCTTCCATCATTGCCATCACTCCCACGAATAAGTAATCAAAGCACTGAGGAAACACATTTAAACGTCTTTCATATTAACCGGTTATCTCGTTTATCGGTCGACATACGACTTTACAGATACTACGTGGCTGGTCGAAAATGTGAGATGTGCATATTTTTAAATCTTTCAAGGTGCGCAAGTCGCACTGATCAGGCTCCACTCCGCTTCATGACAAGTGCATTGCAAAATCCACAAGCCGGCACGGCACGTAATTGAAATCTGCACAGTTCAAGTATTACTTTTTCTGCATTTTTGTTCATGTATTATGCAAAAAGATTTATGAAGTTTTCTTTATGAATGGCTTTCTACTTCTCAATGGCTTTCTACTTCTACTAAAGCTGGAAGTGTGAATCTATTGTCTAAACTCGTGTCCGAAAGCAGATAAATGTTGTGTCAGTGGTTCATGAAATGTTTTCTGCATATATATGTGTGCGCAAAATGAGGGCGCCTCATAATCATACTAACTCACATCATTGTTGACGTAGTCAGCTGTTGAAAATGCTGGAGGAGGGTTTGACTTGAGGCTCCTTACACTGAAGAGGAACAAGCATTTCTTACGGCAGACATACATATACTCTCATTAGCGTGACAGCTTTCTATACTCTATTTGAAGTCCAGACTTTTTTGGCAGGGCAATACTAGCGCCGCAGAAATAAAAAAAACTGTTCTGACAAGCATCTGTGTGTCGGGTTGGCGCAGGGTCCTTGTACACCGGTGCGTGCGAGTGTCTCTCCCTGTCTGAAGACGGGAATAAGCGGCAATGGAGGGCACGGACACGAGTCAACTGCAAAATAACTTCACCTTCTTCAATTGCGAGATAAATGAAAACGTATGCAAATAAAACATCGAGTTAAATACGCAAATACAGAAGTGCCATGAATTCGATGGCTAGCGGGCGACTAATCGAAAGTCTGAAAACCCGTAAACCCGTTGCGTTATCATGCTCTCTCGCCTGTGAAACGGAATGTTATATTATTTTGGACGATTATTACTGAATCTGTGAGTTACATTATCTCTCACTGATGTATCGGTTCTCACCAGCCGTGACACACATCGCAGCCACCAGCCACTCTTCCGTCTGCAAGTGGATGAAAGTGTAGTGCCACAGATTGCGACCAGCCACGAAGGTTATCGTATTGAAGTTGTCGTTATCGATGGTGACGCGCGACCCGTCCTCCCGAATACCGCTGTGAATATCTTAGTTTCTACGAAAGTTTAGAAACCTTCCTATTCCGACTTCGGATGATGGGTGACCGAGTGGTGTAAGGCGCATCTTACCACACGAAGATTTATTAGTTCGATCCCCGCCCAGGTTCTCCAACCCCTCAATCCCGTCTCGGTGGCAGCAAAATTGGTAGCAGCTTTGATTGCGCTCATTATAATATTCGTGGCATCAGCATTACTCACCGCACAACATAACTCGTGCGCTGTCCTGCACCGTCTAATCGCGGACAGAGCGGATTGGCCAAATTAATCTTGCCCGGCGCCATTTGTTGCACACATGAATCCGTCGTGAAATCCCTTTCAATGTGCAGTCGGACTGGAATTGGTATTGCAGTGTTCTCAGTTTCACACAATTTCTAGTTCACTTAAACAGGATAGGCATCACCTGGACAGTTTGTCGTCTTGACATAGATGTCGGCCGGTAGATTGCAGCTTATGGTGGGATACTCCTCTCCTAGCAGAGTGCACGCAGACCCGAAGGAGTAGGCGACACACAGTAAATGAATAGATAAAGGCTAGAGGAGGAGAATCAAGTAAATGTTAAGTACAATAGGTAAATACAAAAAGTGAAGATACATAATTATATGTTGATGATAAAGTTCTCGCACTCACTCTCGGTGTCTGCAAACAGATGACTTCGCATTTATCGCGATTCTTGGCGGTTTCGAACTTGAGCATGTGTCTCGGTTGGGTGCTTGTGACGGGAACGAAGCACGTCACTCTTTCTGTTTCTACAGTGATCTGCAAAAAGGCACACCATCACGCTCCAAAATGTCTATTTTAGATATCTTATACGTGTAAAGGAGCGAGAATTCGATGTTCTTCAAATCCACATCCGGCGTGAACAAGAAGAGCAATTAATACGTTTGCTGACCAGGTGAGCGATGATTGAGGCAGCCGCGACGAGCCACGACATGATGAAGTAGTGGGGAGTCAAAACAACGACGAAACAAGGGAAGAAAGGAAAATGGTCAAAACACTTCTGCGATGGCTCAGGGAGAATATTAAAGATAGGCATCGTTGGTACTGATTACGCTGGCTAGAGCTGTTTCAGGAATCGGCATACAGGACAACAAAGAGTTGTCATGTATGCTGATCTCTAAAGGGTCACAGAAGGGTTGACTACCCAAAACAATGTTTCCTGAACTTCGTCATAACTGAGAATCTAAAATATTGAACGTCCATTTCCGGTTTTGCCAATTTCCGCTTACGAGACATGGAGACGTAGTCAAAATTCACCTGTCTTTCAAAATAGCATTGAAATAAAATATTTCTCGCAAACTCCAATCTGTCGCTAGTCTAGTGTCTTGCCAAATGTCGAATAACACTGAGGTTTGCGTTCTCCTCTCCTTTCATTAACGGAAACCCATTCAGCTCCCATTCAATCTGCATTGGGACCGCGATTTTGCCTTCGAGTTTACGCATAAGTGAGACACTATTCGAATACCGGATACTGTTCAATTTAGTTTCCAAACGGTGTACGCCTTTTTCTCACTTATCACATGGCATCCGATCGTGATTCTCATTCTCATTTTCAAGCCTGGCCCACTAAGTAAGGATATCCGCATAGGGTACATCATCAATCAGGTCAGAACGGATTTCGATAACTTGAATATTATATTAAAGAAGAGTGTCAGCAAAAATAGGATATGGAACTTATTATATTAATCGCTTACCCCTGTGAAGGGTAATATAAATCCAAAATTTGGAAGGTCTATCATTTCTCCGAACCGAAATACTCGCTTTCAAAGAAGCTACAGGGCTCAGGACAATCAGGTTCAAGTGCCGCGCACGCGTGTTATGGCGTGCGCGATTAGGTAAATCTATCGGTCAACTTTCTCTCTCGTGTCGAATTTGCGTGCGCTTTCTCCGCCGTTGGGGGGAAGAGGGAGGGGGGGAGGAGTTGCACTCTCGCTAATCTCTACCATCTGCATACGCGCATTTGCCTAGGCAGCGTGGTCTATCCCAGACGTCATCTTCACCAGGCAGGGTAATCGTGGTGGAATATTTAGCTGACACTCCTTCTTTAAGAGGCCGATTGCGTAATTATCGAACAAAAGTCAACACAGCTCGGTACAGCCGAAAAGTCAATGTCTGAGGAAAAAATGGTTTTCGGTACTATTTGATATGCTGAACAAAGTGGTGCAGTCTCATGATATGCAAATTCATCTGGAGCTCGATCTTAAGCTCCTAAGATCCGGCCAATTCACTGTTTTTAGGCTATATCTGGATACCCGATCGAGCAATTGAAAAAGTTTGAACACATACTGCTAAATTTGCACAAAGAATCTAATGGATAACTTTTCAATGCGCTGTCCTTGTTGGTTCGTCAAATCTGGAAAATTGTCAGCGTCTATGGAAAAGTGCGAGCGCATACATTTACAGGAGATGTGCCAAACCTCTACCGGCTTGTGTTTTAAATCAGGGGAAACATCGATGTCTGCGAATGGAGTTATGATTTTTCTACCGAGGCAATTTGAGGCAAACACAGCCGTCAGAAGGAAGAATTGCGCGATTTGCATGTAATTCCCCTCTTATTCTCGACCGCCCGGATGGTCTCGGCGTCTGGAAGTGAGAAATGAGAGGGAAATCATATGCAAATAGCGCAATTCTCCTCTCAAGGGATGGCAAAGGAAGAGAATAAGAGGGGGCGTGTCTATGCTAATGCGGTCAACTCTTCCGCAAGACCTCAACTCTTCCGGAAGAGTTGGTTGTGAAAACCTTGAAAAGAAGCTGCAAAACTCTGATTTTCGTTCCCAAATTGACGTTTTACTTCACCTGTGAAAGATGTAATTGGTACAATTTGCATACATTCGATTTTATTGAAATTACAGCTTTGGCCGGTGATTAACGTGCGCAGACTAATTCGAAAACAATGTAAAAGTGTTGAAATGAAGAATAAACGAGTCTCTGTTGTACCCAGCCTTGAACTAATCGATAACGACGGTATACTATATCTGAAACAAGTCGCTGGCATAGCCACCGTTTACGATAGCGTAACACTTGTGTAACATTGCTCTATGCTACGATATTCGAGGTTTAGAAAGCGGTCGATTCAACGAAATCAATATTTCTGTCATCTCTCAGTATTTGGACCAGATCACACAATATAACGGTAGATCAAAGATTACTAGTGTTTGATTCCCTCTTTGCGGATGGGCGAAATAGAACGTATTCACAGCTTTTATCACACCTTTGAAGATTTCTTAGCTATTTGAAATATTTTGGGCACACAAGACATGCAATTTCATCGCAAAAATAGTTTTCAAGCCAATATTCTTTAGAAGTCGAAAAGGGGACGGAATTTGCATGCGACAGTTGTCAAAACATTGTCAGTAACAAGATATGCAAAGTAGACAACACGTTACAAAAAGAATCGCATCGATATCTCGCTTTAGAACTGTTTTCTCACCCCCAACTCTTCCGGAAGACCTCTACTCTTCCGGAAGAGTTGGCCGATTTCGCCCCCTCTTCCTTGCAAATTTCCATTTCCATAATCACAAAGGGAAGGTCTTCCTCTCACTCTTCCTTTGCCTTCCCTACTCCTCTCTGAGGGCTGTTTTTGCCTCAAATTGCCTCGGTAGAAAAATCATATCTCCGTTCGCAGACATCGGAGTTTCCCCTGATTTAAAACACAAGCCAGCACGGGGTTGGTACACCTCCTGTGAATATACACACTGGCAATTTTATAAATTTGACGAACCAAGAGAAATTGCGCATTGCCAACTTATCCACAAGATTCCTTATACAAATTGAGCTAGAGTCTCTGTTGAAACTTTTTCGACTGCTCGATCGGGTATCCAGATATAGCCTAAAAACTGTGATCTGGTCGGATCTTTGGAGTTTAAAATCGAGCTCCGGTTCAATTTGCATATCATGAGACTGCACCACTTTGTTCAGCATATCAAATAGTACCGAAAACCATTTTTTCCTCAGACATTGACTTTTTGGCTGTACCGAAGTTTGTCCGACTTTTAGGCAATCGGCCTCTTAAGCATATTCTACGAACATGAGGTCTTAAGAACCGAGGCCTATTATCAGGCATGTCTGATGCTCAACGAATGGTTCTTTTCGCTTCTCTTTAAAATTACCATTCTCATGCCCTATCCGGCGCTTCACTGTGGCGGGCCGCTATGTACACTCGGAATGAATCAGCAAGTGGTTACGGTGTGTTATTTGTATTTTTCGCTTGCGTAGACTATAGTTGACTTTTCTAGTTTATAATGGCGTGGTTTGTCACAATCCCAGTTCCGCCGTTCGTGTTCCTCTTGCTCTCAATGCACCAGAAGATGGTTCTCAACACTGCCTCGCGATTTCGATACACCAAAAGGTTACAACTTCCATTTCTTTAACTTCATTATATGTTCATATTTCAATCCGATGAATCTGATGTAAATTTCGTTTATTGCAAGTGTGTTTCAGAACGTGAAAATGAAAAGAATGAAACAACTAAATGTTTGTTGCATATCAGAACTCAATTTGGAATGATGGCAGCTCTGATCACTATAATGAGTCTGAACGCCGTGGGATTTGGCGTTTTCGGAGTTCGAGCTACCAACAGCGCAGAAATTATGAGGGTTCAAGTTCTATTTTTTCCACAAATCTTTTTTCTCATCCTCGGCACACTCTTCCAGATAATTTTGTAACATGCAGCAAGCAGAGTGAGATTAAACACATTACTCCTAATAATGCATAAATGGCTAATCATTCGTAAACTTGCGTTTCAGCGTCCGGAATTGTCATGGCTAGTGGATCGTCAAGGAGTCCTTCTTCTATTCGGTGATGTTGGAGACGCTGGAATGTTCAAATACGGTATCCCTTGTGAGTTTCGGTCCAAATAACAATTCTCTTCAGAATGTTACTTCCTCCTTGTTACTATTAGCATTGTTTTCCCCGTTGTGGCATTCTTTTCCGTTCACGCAACCTACACCATCCAGCTATCAAAAGTGAGACATTCAAAGAAGGAAAAGGGAAGGCATTTGTTGTTCTCGCATCAATTACATTACGTGATAAATTCTTATCGCATTTCAGTGAATGGAAAGCGTACTTGAAATTATTCTCAAAAAATTTACAGCAATTTGCAACGGACAAAACAGTGCAACTGCAAACTAAAATCATGAAAGTGATCCTGATTCAGGTGCTTTGTTATGTATTTTTCTAGAATCGAAGTAATGGAACCACCCACAAATGCGTTCGCTTTTTTTATTTCTAAAAGCAACATTTCAGATGATGACTATATTCATGTTCTACGTTGTTCCTCTCGTAGTGCTGACAACGATGATAATTTTTGAAATGCCAAAAAGTATTGTGGGATTTTCGAGATCCTTTTTCCTGGTGAGCTGCAATTAAATGACGAAATAAAAAAGAAGAAAATGTAACAAAACGACGGAGTACTTTCAATTCAGATCTGCTTCATCCTTAATCCGTTGCCCCTGTCACTCGTATTCTTGTTCAAAAACAGCAACTATCGTGAGGTCAAAAAGATTATGCGTTACCCCAGCACTATTTTTCTAGTTTGGAGCAATGTACGCCTACGTTTTTGTTGTTTAAGTTTTAATTCAAACTTTTTTGATTATTGTGAACTAATTCAATTCTTTCAGATGCTACGGCGACATTTGTCATTGATGCTGAAAAGATTCGCACCAGCGAGACAAAGCAGTCGCAACCGCAGAGAAACTATGTCTCACTTTCGCACCAATTCCACCACACAGTTTACACGACGAGTTTCCGTGTTTTGATTGTATTTCTCGTCAGCTAGCTTTAAAAATTGTTTATATTTTAAATAGTATAAATCATACCAAAACATTAACAGATTACCTCCAAATTGTTTTACGTTCTTTATGGTTAGTGCCCCGGCGGCCAGTGTTGGCCTCCATCTCTATGCAGCCTTGACTTACTACCACTACCAATCAAACGATCTGCTAACGGTCGACTACGACTACTATACTACTACCACTACTACTACTATGAATGATGATATGCTTCTACATTTGAAACCTTTTTGTCATCCTCCCGAAGGCGCCGTTTGAGTATCTACTGCTTGTGATGCATCTGAAGCTGCTCATAGCTTTTCGTCTCGCCATTTCTCGAAAAGATTTCACCTGTTCTTCGTGACAACGTTTCTGGCGCGGGTACATTCTACGTTCAATGTAAAATATATATTTTAAACAAATACCAAAACAAAACCCAAATTCATAATGCAAACTGTAATTATGACTGTGCTTGTTGTACTACTTGCTCTGATCGATTCGGTAATTTTGGAATTTGTGCTGCTAATACTCTATTCCAATCAGTTATGAAGCGATGACCGAGAGATGATTTGAAATGGGGACAAATGAATGTGTGGGTTCTGCACGGTACCGCTGTTCGGACTTGGGAAGTCCCGTGGTTCGGCAATGCAAGAGTACAAGCGGGATAACAGTCTCATTTATTCGAAACAAAAAGACACCCTAGAAGCAAACATGGCGAATTAATTATCCTCGTTGAGGATACTTAGGCACCACCCCTGGGCCTTTATGGCACCCTCTCCTGCAAACGAAACGAAACGGAAACCAAACGGAATAGTGAATCGATTAACAGATGAAACCAAACAACCACTAAAGTTATCGACTGATATTCGATGCTTAAACTGTTCAGAATATTTTCGTGCTGTCATTCCGATCCTTCCCATGGTGGTGGTTTCTGATCATGCACAGCAAAAGAAAGTCAAAGTGAAAACAATGCTATAACTTATCATGAGTTATTAAGACTTTTTACATTTTTTTTTTCATTCAGCAAGATAACGGAAAAAAATTAACTTGCGAGTGCTGACTTCTTTCAAGAATCAAACAACTTCTGTCTTACGGATTTTCGTAAT
The DNA here is from genome assembly GCA_036245785.1 of Pristionchus fissidentatus. Taxonomy (NCBI): domain Eukaryota; kingdom Metazoa; phylum Nematoda; class Chromadorea; order Rhabditida; family Neodiplogasteridae; genus Pristionchus; species Pristionchus fissidentatus. Next base: position 16,852,611 of record BTSY01000004.1, read on the forward strand.
AAAAATTGTGTGGGAAAGTTATAGCCGACTATAATTCAGAATGATATTTTCTTGCTATATCTCTTTATCCACGCTATCTACACAATGGATATGCCGAAGGCTGTTTTCTAAAATCCTCAATACCTTAGAGCGAGCCGCATAAATTTCCATCAAATACTCAAAAACACAGGGATTGTTTTTTAGAATACGGTTCCTTATTTTTTTAACGATTTTTTGAAATTAATTTTGAATTTTCAAAAATCATGGTACATATTCTGTAGCTCCTGCATCCACAAATCTTAAGTTGTTTAGTGGCTGCGAAATGTAAAAAGGCCTTAGCAAAGTTTTTTTTTTGCATTGATTAGACTACTGTCGATTAATTGTATTTTATTCTATCGCCATATTTAATAACATATATACAACACACATAATTTTCAATCAGTAATACCGTATTCCACCTAAGCATTATGCTCATGTCTTGTTATCACGTATTTACCGTTTCTCAGTACCGGCAGCGTGTTATTGTAGTAGTGCTTTCGAGAGAGTTATCCTCTTCCGAGCAAGAACGCATGCGCTAATCGCTACTTCAACTCAACCGAGATGCAAAATGCGTCAGAAGTATATTTCTGATTCTTGCAATACTTAAATGTTTACATTCCAGTTACTCTTCTGTTTTCATTGGGAAAGAGATTTCTCGTTGGAGTTGGTGCACAGGTGAAAATTGTGCTTATTATGATACAAAAATAAATCCTTGCAGATTTCAAACCGTGTACCCTGTAATTTCGATTCTAATAATACATCCTATCGTTCTATACCTTCTTATCTGGAATCCTGGGCCATTGAGCAAAGAGATCCGTGCGGGATACATAACGCATCAGGTATTAATAGAAAAATTGATTTTTTTTTGATTCGCGAAAAAGGGAACGAATTGCAAACATCCAATTACAATTTCAGATGTGTTTGATTTTATCTGAATGGATATTTTGTGTCTTTCTGAGAGCATATCCGATTATTCCCTACCCGGCATTCCATTGTGGTGGACCGCTTTGTTGTTATCTCAATCAACAAGCTCTCACAGTACATACATACATACATACATATTTACAGTAAGCACTCTCTCTCAAAATTGATATTCAAATCTTGCTGAAGTACGGAATGAGATGTAATCGAAACAATTTTCATTTCGAAATACTAACATTTTCATATAGTTTGGATAACTTCATACGGAATAAATCAAGTACAAATATACTAGGCCATAATTGCACTTGCCGTTGTTCTTCCCGTGCCGCCATTCGGATTTCTTCTTCTTGTAACGCATCAGAAGATGTTGGCCACCACCGAATCCAGCTTTCGTTTCTCGAAAAGGTTTCATACACATTAAAATATTTGATTTGAAACTTCACTACAATATCTTCCGCAACGTATTTAAGTTCGGGAGTTTTGCTGTTAAACAATGTCTCGTACCATAGTAGTTCATCCAATTCATATATTTCTCCAGTATACAAGCGTCATTGGTGATCGGTGAAATATGCTTGCTGTTTCTCAATGTAGTTGGATTCGGCATTTTCAGCGTGCGAACTGCGAAGAGCAGCGAGATTCTAAGTGTGAGTCCGTATTTAACATCATTTAAAGTATTTTCCAATTGCAGCGGCCAGAGCTTGCCTGGTTCGTCTCTTATGACGGCCGAGTACTTATATTCGGAGATGTCGGTGATCCATAATCTTTTGCTTACGGTCTGATTCGACAGAAATAGTTCACAAGAAATTAAGAAACTCTTTCAGAGTCCTACTTCATGCTGCTGACATTGGCTATTCTGTTCACCGGCGTCAGTTTTCTTTCTCTGCATGCGACGTACAACATCTATCTCACAAAGGTATTTTATCTTTAGCAAACGATGCGAAGAATCTCATGTTGAGGGCATCACAACGAACAGAACAGTGTTGCTAGTAAATCGTACCATGAGTGTAATACTTATTCAAGAGAGTGTTGAGTCAATTCAAGTCAAGAGAGAGAGTTGAGATACAAACGGATTTTCATACACCTTGACTATTTTTCGCTATTTTGGCCGTGAACATTCATTATGTTCTTGTTGTTGTGCAGATTACATTTTTTTAATTTGCAGTTGACGAGTATTTTCATTTCGTATAACATTCCCATCTCACTACTCGGGATGACGATAATTTTCGACATGCCGGAATCCGCCCTTGGTGTGATGCGACCGCTCTTAACAGTTAGTCAACACGTTAATTGATTTCATTTTAATCACCACATCTCCAGATCTGCTTTATGTTAAATCCTTTGCTTCTTTCACTGATTTTCATCTTCAAAAACAATTTCTACCGCGAAGTGGGTAACTTATGAGCAACTTATACAAACTTAGTCCTTTAATCGAGAGCATCTTCAGATTCTTGTTGGCCGACTAAAATCGCTGAAGAATCTCACAATGAGAGCTTTGCCATTCTCTCCCGCGTCGCATGTCGTAACTACCCTATCTAAAGAAGCATTCTCTCCGATCACTGCTATATCGCTCTCAGCGATCCCACCTGTACAGTAACTCCCGTTTTCGAGTGATAACGCTTCTCCATGAAAATATAATTTCAAGATTTTTTTTCGCGAAATGCAAAATATTAAAAGCGATAATGCTGTCCAATCATCGTCAGTCTTTTTTTTATTCTGTGGATTTTCCCTCTGACTAATGTTCAAAATAATGAAAAAAAAGCTTCAATTTATTACTTGTTGCCATTAATATTATTCTATTGCGAAAAAAAGAAAATAAATCGGCAATGATCAAAATTTACTTCTGTCTCTTGCATGCATACGTGTCCAAGCCGCACTCCGACTTTTCAGCGCACGATGTGCGCGGGATTTCAGCTGCGCAAGATGTGCGCCGGATTTCACAAGCTGCGCGCCGATCTATTTGCTGGGCCTGGCTTTTCCGTTCGAGACCTTTCAACAGAACGCGCGATGTGCGACACGATGGGTGTAGGGTTCGACGCATCCCTACACCCATCCCTCCGGGATTTCAACGCACGATGTGCGCGCGATTTCCACTACTAGTTTCGCGTCGTGTAAAACTACTAGCAGAAATGTCGCGCGCGTCGTGTGGAAATCGTGTGCTCTGTTGAAGGTCTTGAACGGAAATTACGGTATCAGGATCAGGCCCGCGCGCGATGTGTGGAAATCTCGCGGCGCATCAGGTGAAAATCGCGCGCGCACGATGTTTTACCGGAATCGTGCGCACATCGTGCGTTGAAACTCCGGAACCGTCGCACATCGTGCGCTGAAAAGTCGGAGCAGGCTGCCTTGGGGGGTAGTTCGCACCCATGAAGGGGTATCATGGTCAAAAATGGGGTTGGGGTTGGGTCCACCAAACCCAAAGTGGCCTATGGTAACTTACCCGCCGGGGTCCCGCAACGAACACAAATTACCGTAATCCGGAAATACGATATTGAGAATATTGGCCCGGTATACGTTGCATGAGGTAGGCCTCGAGTAGTAGTTAATCGGTCGGTATACGGCGGTCCCGGTACGACATTGCCGACACTGTAATCAACTCTACAGTATTCTCAAATTTCAAATTGATCAACTCGACTCGGGATTTTTACAGGAGGTGTACCTCGAGTAGTAATTAATCGGGCGGTATATGGCGGTCCCGGCACGACAATGTCGCTACCGTAATCAAGTCTACAGTATGCTCAAATTTCAAATTGATCAAATCGACTCAGGATTTTTACAGGAGATGCAAGAATAATATTTCTCAGTCGCAACTGCTACTGTCAAACTGATAGAAACTTGTTTCGAGACAGAAACGGACCGGAAAGCACTCGCATCTCTTGAGCGCTTTCTTTCAAGACACGAGGTCATAGAGAGGGAGAACAGCATGGTAAGGAGGTGTTTCTTCCTTGAATGGGCCAGTTTCTACTAAAATATAGAAGTTCAGCATATCGTTCGATTCGTCTCAACGAGCTCCAGACTTGAGATTAGCCTGGGCCCGACACTCTGGAACAAATGAAATGAGATCAGCCTGGGCCCGAAATGTGTTGAGATTAGCCTGGGCCCGAAACTGTGGAACAAATGAAAAGTTTTAATTAGTCTGGCTAATTAGTTCTCATTATTAGTTGGGCCCAAACAGTCAGGGCCACCCACAAAATTTGACGTCGTCTATCTTCGAGGAAATCGATCTCTGGGACAAAAGAGCTTGAACTCTACTTAGATACCCTAATTGTAAGGGTTATCCAAAGCTTTATCTAACTCATGTTCGACTTTTTTGGTGTGCCAGCGTTTATTTGATCACACGCGTGATATAGTTCGCCTTGTTGTTGCTCACGCACTGGGGCAATTTCATCTTCTCTGTTTAGGCGTGAGAAAGTGAAAGAGCACAATGCGGCTGGAACGCTCGTCTCCCACGCGTTATCGCAAAAGTTATATAAATTGTAGCTCTGTTCAATGAACAGATACGAACAAAAAAAAGTTGGTCTGAACATTGAGAGCTGTACTCTCCTATGTTTTTCATCAACGATCATCGACGAATGATGTGGCGTCTCCAAACTGAGAATTTGTTATTAATCTATCTAATAAAAATATCAATTGTAACTTGTAAGAAACTTTTGCCGAAGAAAATTGTCTTACCACGTTTATCGCCATTTTAAATACGATCATTTCCGCGTAATTTACAACCAGTATCACCATATATTTATTTCACCTGTGTATTATTCTCATTTCTTGTTATCTTGCGTTACTCCTTTCTCAGAATTGACAATGTGTTATTGTATTGTCAGTGTTTTCTAGCGGTCTATTCTCTTCCGGACCAGAAATTACGGCTTATGCACTAATTCGCTAATCTAATTACAAAAGTGATGTCAAACGACTCCGAAGTTTGTTTCAAATTATTGCAAAACTATAATGTTTAAATTCCAGCTGCTCTTCTATTTTCACTGGGAAAGAGATTTCTCATTCGATTTGGTGCACAAGTGATAAAAATGGTAGTACTGAAACAAACATCTCTCATTGTAGATTTCAAACCGTGTACCCTGTGCTTTCTCTTGTAACATTACACCCTATCGTTTTATACCTTCTTATATGGAATCCTGGGCCATTGAGCAAAGAGATTCGTGCGGGCTACATAGCGCATCAGGTAAATCCCAAGTAGCTGTCATATATAAATATGGGAATTAAATGATTTAAAAAAAATGTGTCGATACTATAAGATTGAATGGGAGCGTAGTCGAACAATCCAATTGCCTCGTCAGATATGTTTGGTGATATCTGAATGGATATTTTGTGTCTTTCTGCGAGCCTATCCGATCATGCCCTATCCGGCGTTCCATTGTGGTGGACCGCTTTGCAGTTATCTCAATCAACAAGCACTGACAGTAAGCACTCTCGAAATACCCTCTAAATTGTTTTGCAAAACCTGCCGAAGTGCATTGAATGAGGTGTATTGAATTATTTCTCATTTCGAGATGCTACCGTTACCATCGAATACTAAATGAGTTAACACTACCTCTGCAGTGTACCACGTGACACTCACTTATGTTATCATATTCCGATTATTCTAGGCCATAATAGCATTTGCCGTTGTTCTTCCCGTGCCGCCATTCGGATTCCTGATCCTTGTAACTCACCAGAAAATGCTGGCCACCACCGAATCCCGATTTCGTTTATCGAAAAGGTTTCACGCATTCTAAAATATTTGATATTAAATAGCAGTTCGATATCTTCCGCAAAGAATTTATCTTCGGGGAAAATGTCCCGAAGATAAGTGCGTAGTATGAAAGTTCAACCCATTGATTTCTTTCTCCAGAGTACAAGCGTCATTGGTGATCGGTGAAATATGCTTGCTGTTTCTCAATGTAGTTGGATTCGGCATTTTCGGCATGCGAACTGCAAACAGCAGCGAAATTCTTAGTGTGAGTCAGCTTTTCAAAGAAACCAACGGAATTTTCGAAATGCAGCGGCCTGAGCTTGCCTGGATGGCCTCCTATGAAGGCCAAGTACTCATATTCGGAGATGTCGGTGACCCGGAAACATTTGTTTACGGTAGGAATCGGACAGACATAATTTAACAAAAAGAATTTGTTCAGAATCTAACTTCATGCTAATCACATTGGCTATTCTGTTCACTGGCGTCAGTTTTCTGTCTTTGCATGCAACGTACAGCATATATCACACAAAGGTATTTTAATCGTTAGCAAACAATGCGAAGAGCCGTCGCCTCACTTTTTTATGGAATATTGTGGAACAAAAAATTACAGGACTATACAACGGACCGAACAGTGCTGCTAGTAAAACGGATCATGAGCGTATTGCTTATTCAGGTGGTTGTTGTGATACAAATAGATCACCGTAGTCTTGGATTTGCCATTCTGGCTAAAATATATGTGCAGCTAGCCAGTATTTTCGTTTCCTACCTCATTCCCATCTCACTGATCTGGATGACGATAATTTTCGACATGCCGGAATCCGCACTTGGCGTGATGCGACCGCTCTTCACAGTTAGTCAATTCATCAAATGATTTCATTTTGATCGTTACACCTCCAGATCTGCTTCATGTTAAATCCTTTACCGCTTTCTCTGATTTTCATCTTCAAGAACAATTTCTACCGCGAAGTTGGTAACTTATAAGTACTTATACAAACTTTTGTAACAGCGTTCTTAGATTGCGAACAAAAAAATCTTCAGGTACTTGTTGGTCGCCTAAAGTCCCTGTACAATATCAGACGGAGAGTTGTACCTTGTTTGCCGGCGCCACACGTTATATCGACCCTATTTAAAGAAGCAACCACTCCGATCACTGCTCTATCACTCTCTGCGATCCCACCTTACAGTAATTCCCGTTTTCGCGCGATATTGCAACCTCATTTCCGACCAGCGGAATAATGCATTCCATGAAAATGTATGCTCAAGAATTTTGCACTGCAAAATAATAAAGGCCATAATTCTGTCCAATCATCATTTATCATTTTTCCATGGTTGCGGCTTTTGCCGTTTGCACATTGTACGTAGTAATCTTCAAAATGCACATGAATCTAAAGGTGAACTTAGTGTGAATGCATTTTTCCATTTATTACTGGTTACCAAGCATATTCTTCTATCAGTAAAATGCAATAAAATAAAAGGAACGACAAAGATTGCAATTTACTTCTGTCTCTTGTATTTTCTTCTCGCAGTCACTTTTCCGCATTGCATAATAACAACGAGCGTATCTCCATTATCCTCGAGATGCTGAGTAAACTTTGACTCCTTACCTTCGGCCTAAAGTATATTTTTAAAAAAAATACTTTAAAACATTCATATGAGCGATTTCATCCGAAAAATCGTTAAACTACGTCGAAAACGGTCGAAATTGAATAAGTCATCGGTGCACAAACCTTGGTCTTCCTCTGCTTGGCAACGAGTTTGTTGTCGGCGGTGAGTGTTACGGTGGTCCTGTGGTTCGGTCAATCGTCTCGACAACGTTTTATTTGAATATTTTTTCGGCCTTTTAAGTGAGAGATAGGAAATGCGGCAGATAAGGTGAAGAGAGTTAGAGAAAATGAGACATCTAGATCCCTACTCTATATTAATCGAATGCTTGTATTTATCAATTCGAAACTCACATAAACTTTCTTCCATCAATCGTCGTCTCCTCGAATTTTTTGTCCAATTCGAATTCGCTCGAGTGATTTTTGAAACTCGATTCCTGTCCGAAAATCCATTTGTTGCCCTGAAAGAAAGGAGAGATTGATTGAGGTTTGTTTCCCTAGTCTGTCACTTTTCTCCACCCCCCCCCTAAAAGTATTGAAAAAAAATTGTAAAAATTGAATACTTTAGCATGTTCCCAAGTATTCATACCTCTTTCTTCAAAACAAGATTAATCGTCATGTTTGCTGCTATCTTGCGAACAATGATTCCAAAGCCGAGTTCCTGTGAAGAATTGATTGTATTACAATTTTAAACACATTTCAATGCCATCGCGAACGTCTACATGGCAAATTAAGCAAAGCCAGATGTGACAATGATAACTAGCATGAAGTGAAAGTAATTGTGAAAAATATTCGATCATTGTGAATTTTACCACCCCTCAACAAACGCTTCCTACACAAACTATTTTGTGATTCGATTCTTCGTGAACAGAATATCACACATCAAATATCTAGCGCATGTAGTCGAAATATTACTCCTTTTCTTTAAGTTTGCTAAATCCTACAAAATCGTCAGACTTAAACATTTATTCCTCTGTTATTGCCGGCATAAAATATTATTTTGAATGACTATAATAATAGTGAAAAAAATTCTCACTTTCAAGTATTCCTCGTAGTTCTCTGATTTGTCTGAGACAAAACGTCCAATGAATTTCTCCGCCATTTCCTCTAGAACAAAAAGTTGAGCGACAATAAGTCAATCGTAAATTGAATTGTCCGTGAACACGATGATTCAAAGAAGAAGAAAGGAAACGAATTCGAGAAAACGATGATACAGTAAGAAAAAGTGCGATTATAAACGAATAATGTGCTTAAGGTTTTATTGCTTACGATAGTGAGATAATGTAAAGAGGAAAAGATTCGAAATGCTCGGCTTATCGCCCGCTCCTTCGGCTGGTACTCTAATACTCCAAATCTCTCTGATTTATACGCTCTTTCGCAACGCATCGGAAGTGGCAATTGTGTGTGTTGAACGCGTATCTCTCTTCCTCACACACTCTCTAGAAAGTATTACGAGCTCACACTAGAAAGAGACACAAGTAGTCGCGACTAGAGCGTATAATAACCGAAAAGTACTAGGCTGTTGCAAAAGTGGCGTTTCGGGGGTACGAACATCTTTATCTCCACCATCGTCAAAATGAATTTGGGAATGGTCTACGTTCACTCGAATAGTAGTCCTCTATAATTTGCACAACTTATGGATACCACCCTCATACAACAACGAGGTCTATTATTTGAAGAAGCCGGTCAACTCGTTTATGATATCGATTCCGGTCCTGAAGCGCTGCTCTCTGAGGAAGTTTTGATGGTGGGGAACAAGTTATTTTCTGAGAGGAAAATGTCTGACGACTAAGAAGGATATATTAGGATGGTACTGCCATACGGCGCCAATTCAGAATTGGTCGTCCTCGCAGTAAGGGGTGGAGCAGTGCCGTTTTGGAAGTAAACATTTGCCCACAATCCGCGTCTCTTAACGACTTTGATCTTGCCTTATTATATATCAATGGTGTACACCTGTCCCATGAAAGTGGTACCTAAGAGTAGGAGCTCCCATTACTGAGCGTCCCGGGCGCTCCACGAATTTCACAACATCATTATTTGACTACTTAAAACTTTGTTTGGGCCCATCGTCTGCCTTCTAATCTGCATCAAGCCACTGGTGTTTGGGTACAACGTTTTCACACTTTGCCCATGCATGCTCCCCAGTCATCATTTAGTCAGACAGTTGAAGGCCCTACCGAAAATTGGGAAAATCAAAGACATATCCCCCCTCAGAAAAATGACTGGATCCGAGAATTCGTAATAAATCAACCGTCACATATTTTCCTTCTTTCCAATTTCGTGAACTCCCCAATGTATGGTGGCAAAGTCGGCCCCTAATGTGCCGTCCAGTTTTTTTCATTATCTGATAGGGGTCTGCTTCTTGCTCTGTGCACAGAGTGCCAAAATACAGATGGAGGATTTTCCGCATCGGTCCTTTTCGGCTGGAGAAAAATTCATATTCTCGCTATCGAGAGTCCAACTTTTCACAGTGTGCAAAGAGGGTACATATGACCAAATTCCAAATTCAGGTGAATTTGAGCCAGACAGGAAGACGAACAAAACTACATCGCAAAAGTGGTGAGGGGCGTTAACAAATCAATTCGTATTTCTCCCTCAGAGAACTAGAAGGAACATAACCATGCTTTAGAGAGGAGGTATGGACCCCCTTCTACAGTAAACTGGAAGGCGCATTACATAAAGAAACAGAGCCGAGATACCTCGCGAAAGTGAACGCTCAAAAAACGACAGGACTTTTGCCTGATACTAACCTACCGGATGAAAACAGGATGCGCGAATAGTAACTTTCTGGATGAGAACCAAGTGTATAATAACAACGTTTAAGATAATTTTGTAGACCTCGCCCAAAACACAAAAGGGGGACCCACCCAAAAATATAGAATGAGAGAAAATAAATGTGATTCCCGAAATGTACCACCTCGAAATTATCGTCAGTGTAGTTCTAAATAAAATTCTTCATATTTTTTATTAAATTACGTTTTTGTTCTGGTAATGAATTTTCCCTTTCGCATAGTGCACATAAATCTTCAAAATAGTGATCAGACGAATCTAAGAGGGAGCTGTGTGAAAATTCATTTATAAATTTGGTATTGGTTGCCATTCATATTGTTCAATCTGTAAAATACGATATGGTAAATGTCCAAGATAACAGATTATTTTTGTCTCTTGTATGTTCTTCTCGCAGTCACTTTTCCGCATTGCATAATAACGACGAGCGTGTCTCCATTGTCCTCGAGATGACGAGTGAACGTCGACTCCTTGTCGTCGCTCTACAAAAGGCAAAGGTGTTCTATGTCAAGAAATTTTACAGTAGCAAGCTACCACGCCAGATGGGGCATGCTGGCAAGCCAGCTTCTACGTGGGATAACGCAGCCCCTTTTTTCCCGAGGCATCCAGGGCACATTACCATTCTCAATCAAAGTTGCTACCAAGTCGCTCTAGAAATTTCTCGCAATTTAAGAGGGATAGCTCTGACTCAACATTCATACTAACTAATAATTTAAAAGGGTTGACTAACTCCAAACGTGTTTGACCAAACAAATTTATCCAACTCCTTCGTTACCAAGGGTCTGATTAAATGCTCAGATTAACTATCTACTTAATATTGTTAACATTTACTAATTCACATGAGTGATTTCATCTGAAACATAATTTGACTTCGTTGGAAACTGAATGAATTACATTAGTCTTCGATAAACCCCATATTTAACAGCACACCTTGGTCTTCCTCTGCTGGGTAACGAGTTTGTTGTCGGAGGTGAGTGTTACGGTGGTCCTGTGGTTCGGTCAATCGTCTCGACACTAATCGATTGATTATTTTCGAAATACCGTACTCACATGAATTTCCTTCCATCGGTCGTCGTCTCCTCGAATTCTTTGTCCAATTCGAATTCGCTCGAATGATTTTTGAAACTCGATTCTTGTCCGAAAATCCACTTGTTGCCCTGAAAGAAAAGAGAAGGATTAAGAATGTATCTCCGCTTTTTAACGCTCCCTTCCTAAAACGCCTTGTTAGTGGACATTGAATACGTTTTGTATATTCCCGAGCATTCATACCTCTTTCTTCAAAACGAGAGTGATTGTCATGTTTGCTGCCATCTTGCGAACGATCAGACCAACACCGAGTTCCTTGTAAAGAATTGGTTTATAATTTCCAACGCATGTCTCAACCATATCTAACGTGTAACGTGTACACATTCCGTGTTTATGACAAGCACGCAATAATTTTGAATTGTACTGCCTCTCACCAAACAATTCTCACACAAATCACGATTCTTCGTCAAGAGATTAGCTCAGCAACATGTATTGCATACGTTTTCGAAAATATTATTCCGGAGGATTAAGTTTGGTAAACTCTAATAGTTGCAACCAAATATAACATGGGAAATGTATTCATTGACAGCCTATAAATTTTAATTACTTGCCATAATCGTTAAAAGCTCACTTTCAAGTATTCCTCGAAGTTTTCCGATTTGTCCGAGACGAAACGTCCAATGAATTTCTCCGCCATTTCCACTACAAAATAATTTTAATTCGATAACCCAATCTAAACACCAATTGACTTTAAATGCGATAAATGAAATAAGAAATCGAGAAAACGATTATTCAAGAATGTTCAACAACTTACGAATATTCTGTTAACAATTCAAACGCTAATGGCCATGAGAGTACGCAAAGAGAAAAAAATCGAAATACTCGGCCAGTGAGCTGCTATCGCTCTCCTTGTCTCTATCGGCTGGCTCTATTATAGTCATCCATCTCTCCCTGGTTTATACGCTCTCTCACTATGTACCGAGAGTGAAACTTGTGTGTGTTGAATGTGCATCTTTCTTCCGCACAGACACTCTAGAAAGAATCACGAGAGCACACTAGAAAGTGTGACACAAATAGTCTCACCACAAGAATCGTTATCTGACGATCGCTGATCCTTCCACGACGAGAATGAAGATAAAGAATTCAAAGATATGAACCTTATTCAAGATAAACATTTTACTCTGAATACGATTTGATGCAGTAGTTCTTGAAATGTTTGAAGAACAATGACATTCATTCGTCATAGTGCTAATTATTCGAAATGCCTTTTAAAAATTTCCGTTCTCTTTTTTTCTGATTTTATTTTTTTCAGGTAGAATTTTGAAAATATTCGAAATTGAGTCTCAATCCTTGATAGGCACGTACTTCTCCTAGAAATAGACGTTGTTTTGATTAATTCGAATATCGTACAAGAACTATGAACAAGCGCGATAAACATGGCAGGTGTTATGAATTCATTAGTAGACAGAGAGGTAATTCGGCATTGACCTGCCAAAGACATCATCGAACAGCATGTCATTAGGGTGAATGACACGAAGTGACGGAACACGATTTTCCGATTTCATACTAAATGCATAAACTCAGTTATAAATTATTTTGTGCTCAAAATGAACACATTTCGACGCAACTGGCGCATCCTCTTCCCCAAAAAAAGAATTCTTTTTTTTTTAAAATATCCTTGCAACAACCACTCTTTTTTCCAACCATGAATAATGCAAATTATATTCCTATCTGCAATGTTCGCGTATGCAAGTCAAGAAGATGGCTGTTTTCAACATTTATCGTGGCTCGAATTTGTTTAAGGAATTAACTAGAATAGACATGAATGGACTGTGTGTACGTTTCCATTGCACCCCTTCCTTATTTATGTTTTGCCACACAGCTACATGATTTGTATATTAGACGGTCGAAGGGTTGCACAATTTATTCTTAGTATTTATTTTATTTCTGTCTCTTGTACGTCATTTTCGCAGTTACGTTTTCATACTGCATTAATACTACGAGAGTATTGCCGTTGTTTTCGAGGTAGCGAGTGAAGGTCGACGCTCCGTCACTCTGAAATAAATATCCGTTTGTAAATGGTCAGGAATTTTTTAAAAATAATTATGGAAATTGGATAAGAGAGATACCTTGATCTTCCTCTGCTTGGTTACGAGCATGTTATCAGTAGTGAGAGTGACGGTACTCCTGTAAGGATTACGGTAAGAACTGTGCACTTTATCCATCAACAACTGGCGTACTCACATGAATTTGCGACCATCTGCCATGGACTCGACGAATTCTTTGTCCAGTTCAAACTCGTTGGAGCTGTTCTTGAATACGGATTCTTGCCCGAAAGTCCACTTGTTACCCTTCGGATAAAATAATTAAATTCCATTATAAATTTTCCTTCTTCTTTTTATACGACGACTGCTCTCACCTCCTTTTTGATGACTTCTGTCACCGAAATGCTTGCAGCCAGCTTGCGGAAGATGAGAGGAACACCAAGAGCCTGAGTGAATGATTGAAATAACAGCGCATGTTTTGAAATATTTCGTTCAACATTTTTTTCGAGCTGTCCGTGCATCACGCACAACAATGATCACCACAATAAACAAATTTTGAGCAGAGTTTGTGAGAGCACATTGGCGGGGGTAGGGAGGGTTCGAAAGAGGGTACTATATTCTTGTGATTGGGGGGTTGACTTACTTTTAGGTACTCCTCATAGTTTTCCGACTTGTCAGTGACGAAACGTCCGTTAAACTGATCGAGATTCATCGTTTCTACAAAAAGTTATATTCACACATTTTTATCACATTTTTTCTACATAAAAAATGATTGTGAAGTCAACAGCAAAGAGAGAGGGCAATAAAAGGAGTTAATAGAATGTACGCAAATAAAGGAAAAAAACACAGACCGAACGATGAGTGGCACAATGTTCTGCCTCTTTATAGTAGATGTTATCAGCTCTTCTATGCATTTTCAACTGATAACACTTTGTGTTTCTTTGTAGCACTCGCTCCACTCTCAATAGAAACAAATTTTCTCACTTCTTATCAATTTCTATATTCTCCATCAATGAAATTTAAATCACATACAACAATCAGAAGCAAAGTGTTTAGAAGACCTGAACATCCCGTATTTGCAGGGGTCCTCCACATAATATCTTCGTTGCCCAAATGCGACTTTTCAAGCATCGCTATTTTTTATTCTTTTTGAAAAGCGAAAACAAGTATTATGTTTGAAAAGAACAATTCGTGATTCTTCACACTTTCAGGTGCTACTTGACTATATAAAACCTTTCTCATCGTAAATGCCATACACGTGATACTTCTAAGGTAAGAATACTGACTGGTAATGTTTATCGTTGTTGAGAAGAACAGAGAAAAATGCAATAGAAAAAAAACTATGCATCATATTGGCTAAAGCGGAAATAGACTAGCCACGTGTGAGGTGCTCTCTTCTCGGGAACCTTACCCCTTATAATAGTATTACCATTTTAGTCACTGCATAAACTATAAATTTTGGAAACTCATACACATAACCGATTCCGAAAACGAGATTGTACTCGATGTCATGCTCAAACACCGGCGAGGCTGTGTTCATGTCGAGTAGAACTGTTTCTTCATATTCTTTCACCTTAATGGTACAAAGGAAATGACGGGGAGAAATCTGCGTCAACCTGGACGTGTGGTCGGAAGGTGAGTGCACTAGAGTCGAAAAACTGGAAGGAAAACGACAAATTGTTTATTCGTTTTTTTGTAATTTCAATGTTTTGTTGAAAATTTAAAGTTCAAAAAGCCTGACCAACTCTAACTACGAAGCAACCTTTGGGCCATTTGCATTTATGTCATGATAAATCTGTATCTGTATTATTATTGTACATGTTAAAACGCGTTCCATGTAAGAGCGCAGTGCGAGGACGGGGTAGGCCGCACAACTAATTCAAAATGATCGTACAGGGCTCAAACTTTTTTTATAAAGAGTCTTAGGTGGAAGATATATTTTAAGCATAATAAAGACAGGAAATATCAACTGCTGAAAATTCGATAATTTTTTACGAAAAAATTTTTTTTTTCAATTTTTTTATTTCGGTACCATGTTATATATCATTCGAAAGAGCATCAAAAGTTATGTAAAAATCCGAAATATTATTGAAATTGAGCATCTTCGAAAGAAATTATAGCCCATAATCTGAAGAAGTTTGTCGTTTTGATCAAATATTATTTTGGCTACCCATGTTCCTATGATTTGCTCCTCCCTATTTCGACATATATCATGTATTTTTTATCGAGGAATTCGATAAACAACTAAAAAGGCCATATTTTGGATTAATTTTTGAGCAACTTTCGTCCGACCTCCACCACATCACGTGAAATTCTCAATTCCACATATTTCTATTGTTTGCAGTAAAGCAAGCTCTCTTGTCTACCTGTTATTCCGTAGTGTCACTTGTACTTTGGTTGAACCTTACCTTAAGGCTTATAAATCGTTTATCGTTCCCATCTTAGAATATGCTTCACCTGTATAGTCACCATCATCTAAAGGCCGAGTTTGTCGATTAGAATCTGTACAACATCTGTTCACTCGTCTCCTCTTTTTCCGTTGTTCCCGCTCTCAATTAGTCTCTCCATCTTACTCTGACCGTTTGGCATATTACAATATTCATAGTCTCTACGTTCGTCGTATCGTTGCTGATTTTGTATTTGCACTAAAAATTTTCGCTTGCTCTGTTGATCAACCGGTTAATCGTTTCTACACTTACCGACCCTTAAAACGCGTTCCATGTAAGAACGTCGGATGGGGCCGCACAACTAATTCATAATGATCGTACAGGGCTCAAACTTTTTTTACAAAGAGTCTTAAGTGGAAGGTATATATTAACCATGAGAAAGACAGGAAATGTCAACTTTTGAAAAATCGATAATTTTTTTACGAAAAAAATTTTTTTTTCAATTTTTTTTATTTTCGTACCGTGCCATATATCATTCGAAAGAGCATCAAAAGTTATGTTAGAATCAGAGAAATGGTATAAATTGAGCATCTCCGAAAGAAATTAGAACCCATTTTTGAAAGAAGTTTGTCGTTTTGATGAATTATAATTTTGGCTACCTATGTTCCTATGATTTCTTCCTCCCAGTTTCAACATATATCATGCACTTTTTATAGTAGAATCTGATAAACAACTAAAAAGTTCATATTTTCGGTGCATTTTTGAGCACTTTTCGTCCGACCACCACAGCATCACGTGAAATGACCAATTCCGCCTTGTTTCAGATTTTTTTTCAAAATGTTCTTGCAGTTCAAAATGTGAAAACTTATTTTTTACAATGATTATTAGGTGGTAGGAACATTTTGGGCTTGATAGTGATATGAATTTTCAAGTTTTGGAAAAATCGATTTTTTTTTTCAAAAAAAAAATTGAAAAAAAAAATTTTTTTTTAGTTCAATGTAGTGTAGTATATCAATCGAAAGAGCATCAAAAGCTATGTAGGAATCCGAAAGATAATTGAAATTGAGCGTGATTGAAAGAAAATAAAGCCGATATTCCGACGAAGTTTGTCGTTTTGATGAAATTTGATCTCGGTTACCCATGTTCCTATGTGTTGCTCCATCCTATTTCAACGTATGAAATGTGTAATGTTATGCAGAATCAGATAATCAGCTCAGAAGCACGTATTTTCGGTGCATTCTTGGAAATGGTCCTCCAACCTCATCCGCCTCTCGAGTCAGGCTAAATCCCTTCTCTCCCGTACCATTGCTAAGAATGAACCGAAAATACGTGCTTCTGAGCTGATTATCTGATTCTGCATAACATTATACATTGTATACGTTGAAACAGGAGGGAACAACACATAGGGACATGGGTAGCCGATATCAAATTTCATGAAAACGACAAACTTCGTCGGAATATCGGATTATTTTCTTTCAATCACGCTCAATTTCAATTATCTCACGGATTTCTACATAACTTTTGATGCTCGATCGATTGATATACTACACTACATTGAACTAAAAAAATTTTTTTTTTCAAATTTTTTTTTTGAAAAAAAAATATCAATTTTTCCAAAACTTGAAAATTCATATCACCATCAAGCCCAAAATGTTCCTACCACATAATAATCATTGCAAAAAATAAGTTTTCACATTTTGAACTGCAAGAACATTTTGAAAAAAAATCTGAAACAAGGCGGAATTCGTCATTTCATGTGATGCTGTGGTGGTCGGACGAAAAATGCTCAAAAATGCACCGAAAATATGAACTTTTTAGTTGTTTATCAGATTCTACTCTAAAAAATGCATGATATATGTTGAAACTGGGAGGAAGAAATCATAGGAACATAGGTAGCCAAAATTATAATTCATCAAAACGACAAACTTCTTTAAAAAATAGGTTCTAATTTCTTTCGGAGATGCTCAATTTATACCATTTCTCTGATTCTAACATAACTTTTGATGCTCCTTCGAATGATATATGACACGGTACGAAAATAAAAAAATTGAAAAAAAAATTTTTTTTTCGTAAAAAAATATCGATTTTTCAAAAGTTGACATTTCCTGTCTTTCTCATGGTTAATATATACCTTCCACTTAATACTCTTTGTAAAAAAAGTTTGAGCCCTGTACGATCATTATGAATTAGTTGTGCTGCCTACACCGTCCTCGCACTGCGTTCTTACATGGAACGCGTTTTAAGTATACGTCACAATGCTTTCGTTTTGCATATTCCAAAAGCTGCCCGTGAAAACCTCAAGGTCTCTTTCACTCATAGAATCGCTCGTTTTTTGAACAAATTACACTTAATTTGTAATCCCAAACTCTCCATTCCCACTGTCAAAAAGCATTTGTTGTTATCTCACGACCTCCCATCGTTGCTAGGCGTTCTTGTTTCCAATCTATAAGTCCCCTTCTCCTCACGAATCTTCCCAATATTCACACCACACGGAGATCCAATAAGACATACATTGGATAAGCGGCCCCTCCACCGCTTCCGAGGTTCCTCCCCTCACTTATCATTCCCGTGTGGTTGACAATATCACTCACTTCCCGCCCCCTTGAACCCCTTTTCTTATTAATTATTAATTTTCTCTTTTACTCGCACATTTATGTACATGTTGTCGCACCCTTGTGGTGTACGATAAGTAAATAAAATAAATAAATAATTCCGCATGGTTTCAAAAATTTTTGCAAAGTGTTATCGCAGTTCAAAATCCGAAAACTTATTTTTTACAACTATTCTTATGCGGTAGGAACATTTTAGCCTCGATAGCTTTTCGAAATTTCAAGTTTTGAAAAAATCGATAATTATTTTTTCACAAAAAAATCATTAAAAAAAATTATTATTTCGATGCCGTGTTGTATATCAATCGAAAGAGCATAAAAAGTTATGTTAAAATCCGAGATATGATTGAAATTGGGAGTGATTGAAAGGAATTATAACCAATATTCCTATTAATTTTGTCGTTTTCATGACATATGATTTTGGCTACCCATGTTCCTATTAATTGCTCCTCCCTATTTCGACCTATATAATGCATAATGTTTAGTAGAATCAGATAAGACACTAAAAAGTCCATATTTTCGATGCATTCTTAGCAATGAGCAGGGATCGGAGGGATTGAACCTGTCACATGAGGCGGATGTGTTGGTGGAAGGTTGCTCAAAAATGCATCGAAAATATGGACTTTTTAGTGTTTTATCTGATTCTACTAAACATTGTGCATTATATCAGAGACTTTCTGAGAGGATCGAGTTTCTGGCTACAGTGGCCGTACAAGGAGACCTAACCTATGCTGAAAAAATGACTTTAGGGTAAACTTTTAGTGTAGAAACCGAAAATCGACCTTAGAAGTTTGTATTCTCAATCCCGGCTGAGATATGTTTCAGAACATGTACTAAGGTCGGAAAATGAAATTTTTTTCTCGGTATAGTTGGACCCAAATATGGTAGTAGATATTGAATATCATCCAAAATGTATCATTTTCACCGTTGAGAGTGAGATAGAAACTCCTCTTAGAAAAAAGTTATAGATTTTTGAATATTTAAAATAATAATCTTGAAAAAAGTTTTTCAGTTAGGGGGGTTTTGACTATTTCATTAGATTCCCCGTCAAAAATTACCCCTAGGCGCCCATTTCAAGCGCGATCGAAGGGGAGAAGTTATTTTTAATTATTTTTTGAAATACGCTCCTTGGCATTTTCGTGACTTTCACTAGTTTCAAACTCTCTAGATTTTCGCTATATCGAGCTATTTGAATTGAAAACAATTATAAAATGAATAAAACAATATTAAAATTAATTTGCATACATGTTAGTGTCATATTTCTCGAAAAAAATTTTTGACATTGTTCAAACTCGAATTTCATTTTGGTCAATTTTCTTTAAATTTCGAATCGAATTGCATCCTATTCTCTTTAGAATGTTCAAATATTGCGTTTAAGCAAATATATGTACATATGCAGTGTGCCGAACAACTTTTTCACAAGATTTACACCTCAACAGTCTGTTATTTTCCACAATCTATTAAAACGTTTCAATCACAACCAAACTGGCTGAGGAGGTTATGCAGTATGTGTAGATCATTTCGCCTTTTGAAAGTGAGTGGCTATCTATTTGTACAAAGAAGCTACGAGGCCGTGAATACCGTGCATCTGAACGAGAACGCGGGTTATGTCTTCTCTTGCACTCTCTCGCTATTGTGCACTCTCTAGCTGGTTCGAGCCCCTACCGATGCATGAATCTTTTGTTAGTATTACATTTTATCTTTATAAAGTGATTCAGACACAATTCACTTCTATCCCAGGGTGTTAGGCTCTGGCAAAAGATTCATGTTAGGCTCTGGCAAAAGATTCCAGCGAGAGAGTGCACAATAGCGAGAGAGTGCAAGAGAAGACATAACCCGTGTGCTCGTTCAGATGCACGGTATTCACTGCGTCGTAGCTCCTTTGTACAAATAGATAGCCACTCACTTTCAAAAGGCGAAATGTTCTACACATACTGCGTAACCTCCTCAGCCACTTTGGTTGTGATTGAAACGTTTTAATAGATTGTGGAATATAACAGATTGTTAAGGTGTAAATCTTGTGAAAAAGTTGTTCGGCACACTGCATATGTACATATATTTGCTTAAACGCAATATTTGAACATTCTAAAGAGAATAGGATGCAATTCGCATTCGAAATTTAAAGAAAATTGACCAAAATGAAATTCGAGTTTGAACAATGTCAAAAATTTTTTTCGAGAAATATGACACTAACATGTATGCAAATCAATTTTAATATTGTTTTATTCATTTTATGATTGTTTTCAATTCAAATAGCTCGATATAGCGAAAATCTAGAGAGTTTGAAACTAGTGAAAGTCACGAAAATGCCAAGGAGCGTATTTCAAAAAAAAATTAAAAATAACTTCCCCCCTTCGATCGCCCTTGAAATGGGCGCCTAGGGGTAATTTTTGACGGGGAATCTAATGAAATAGTCAAAACCCCCCTAACTGAAAAACTTTTTTCAAGATTTTTATTTCAAATATTCAAAAATCTCTAACTTTTTTCTAAGAGGAGTTTCTATCTCACTCTCAACGGTGAAAATGATACATTTTGGATGATATTCAATATCTACTACCATATTTGGGTCCAACTATGCCGAGAAAAAAAATTCATTTTCCGACCTTAGTACATGTTCTGAAACATATCTCAGCCGGGATTGAGAATACAAACTTCTAAGATCGATTTTCGGTTTCTACACTAAAAGTTTACCCTACGGTCATTTTTTCAGCATAGGTTAGGTCTCCTTGTACGGCTCAATGTCGAGCCTCTCAGATAGTCTCTGATATAGGTCGAAATAGGGAGGAGCAATTAATAGGAACATGGGTAGCCAAAATCATATGTCATGAAAACGACAAAGTTAATCGGAATATTGGTTATAATTTCTTTCAATCACTCCCAATTTCAATCAAATCTCGGATTTTAACATATCTTTTGATGCTCTTTCGATTGATATACAACACGACATCGAAATAAAAAAAAATTTTTAATGTTTTTTTTGTCAAAAAAATAAGCAGCACTATGTCTAGGGAACGCGCGCTTTACTCGAGACGGGTTTGACAGGAGCGAGACACATCAGAGAGGGGAGTAAAGAGGGAGCTTCGCAAACTCCGCCCACTCATGAGCGCGCTCTCCCCGACTGTCAACCCCGTCTCGGGTAAAGCGCGCGTTCCCTAGACATAGTGCTCGCCCGTTCAGAAGCAGTTCAGTGCATACTGAAACTCTCCGGCGCAGCCATGCCCGATTGAATGCCTATTGCTCGGCTATTTTGGACTGCCTCTCGCCCTTCCCCATAGATGGGCGGGAGGTCGGCTCCACCCTCTCTCGAGGGGGGTGGAGCACAGGGGGCGGGGACTGGCATGGATCTAGGAAAGTTCCAAAAAAGTTTGAGCCCTGTACGATCATTTTGAATTAGTTGTGCGGCCCTATCCAGCGTTCTTACATGGAATGCGTATTAAGGCAAAATTACATATTTGATGATACGCTGTAGAGTGGATTTATCGGAAGTTTCTTTTACGACGAGCGCGTCTTTCTTAATTTATGGCTCACGTTTTGCGCATTGCTAGCCATTGTTTATAAAGAGTGGTAACTTTCTTGTAGCGATTCAATGGCCCTGTACAAACCCCTTCGAAATTGTTGATCCAAACGGAAAAAAATAAATCTTCCTATGATTTCACGTGTTGCCTCTCGCCTGTGTTGAATTTCAGAAACATCAAATAATTCTTTTATTTCTGTCTCTTGTACGACATTCTCGCAGTGACTCCATTGCATTCAAAAAGAGCGACGAGAGTATTGCCGTTGTCTTCGAGGAATCGAGTGAATATCGACTCCTTGTCCTCGCTCTGAACAAATTAAGTTAGAAAACTTGTATTAAAGTGTTGAAACTGTAATGACAAAATACATAGGAACAAGTCGTTTTAAAAAGATCATTTAAAAAAAAAGTAAATTGATTGCACCTTGATCTTCCTCTGTCTGCTTATCAACTTGTTGTCAGGCGTGAGCGTGACGGTGGTCCTGTATGGAATATTTTAACTATCCATCGGTTACTCTGCCGTACTTAGAAATTGCAATTAAGGGTCGTTGAGGGTTTACATTTCATGGACCAACCACGCCCGCATTAAAAATTCACAAACACTCGTCATAGATATTTCGTTATGATAATTCAACAGAAAGCTGGCGAGAGAGATACTTGAAGTTTTTTTTAAAGTATCGTAGTATGTGAAATTTTTAGTACTCACATGAAATTGCGACCGTCCGCCATGTGTTCTTCGAATTCCTTATCCAATTCGAATTCGTTAGCGCACGTTTTGAAAGCTGATTCCTGTACGAACGTCCACTTTTTCCCCTGAATCAAAAGAAGGTCATATGATGACAATATTCAGAATAAACAAACATTGAGTAAGTGTAGTTTTGTGTAGATTCTACTGCGTATTGAAACGAAAACTTTTCATTCCTATCATTTATAGGACTATTTCAGATATTCACCTCTCTCTTTATAATGCTGGTAACGGTGAGACTGGCAGCGAGCTTGCGGAAAAGGAAGGGAACGCCGAGCTCCTGATATTATTATGATTTAAAAAAAAGATATTGTGGGATATCAGCAGCTCGAATATGACTGTGTGATGTAGACATAATTTGTTTAAGTCGAGGTACAATGATAACAAAACAGAAAAACCTTAACAAAATCTGAAATTGGCCTACTTTCAGGTATTCGTCGAAGTTTTCCGATTTGTGAGTGACGAAACGTCCAATGAATTTGTCGGCATTCATCGCTGATTCTGCAAATAGTATTTTTCATATTTTCTTGGATTTTCTAAAACACGAAAAATAAAAGAATGCAACGAGGAATGAGTTCGAATGCTTCCTACCAACTATTGAACGACGTGATATTCGAGTAAATTTTTTTAATACAAAGACTAGCCCACCACATGATTGAACTAGGAAACTGTGAAATGAAGAGGGGAAAATGTAATTGTTTATTTCGATTGTAAATTGTTAAAAACTACGTTAACATCCATTTTTGAGGTGCTTTTATACACACTGCATCTGTGCTTGAACGTAGTGTAGATAAGCCGACACTGGCCATTATCTCGCCAGAAATTTTGTGTCTGTTTGTATCACATTCTCTACCAGAATCAAGCACAAATTGAAATTGCGCTGATGCTTGTTTCACATAAATTTTGTTTCATCTGACTATTCTAGGTATGGACAATAAAAAAAATCTAGAGTCATTTTCATAATTCTTATTTTTTAAAGTCTTTATTCAAATATTGAATAACAATATACACTGCACGGTTTCGTTTATCCAATCTTGACATCCTTAAATCTGCAGTGAGTTGTAATGGCGGCTCTGCAGGGTTCAGTCATCCACAGATACCACTCACCAGCCTGCAATTAATCCCATTAAAAATTAGTCTAATTATTTAACACGTCAGAAATGATTCTCACATGAAAATTCGTCGGAGATCTTAGATATTTGAACTCCACCAATAAATGGTATTTTACGTAGAACTTGTAATAATTACATTGTTTCTGCTAAGAAAATGAGAACAAAAATCGGAATGTCAGGAGGATCCCAACATTTCATTAAAAACAGTTCTTGGACTGCACGTACCTCGCGGTACTTGCCATAAGTGTAGTACTTCTGGCATTTAGCGTTGTTGTAGGGCACCTTTTGCAGGACCTGAGAGAAATAGAGTGAAATGACAAGATAAATCGAATCGTAAACTGACCGAAAGATCAGCGTCGGGCTCGCATCCGATTGGGCAAGCAATTCTAGTTGTCGAATTGCGTGCGAGCTCGTTGAAATCCCATTGAGGCATCGGCTCCTCACTGACAAATAAGCGATTATTTTTGGAAAAAATGAAAGCAATTCACCACTTTTCGCTAAATGGATTGCACTATATGCAGGGGGAGTAAAGTTATGCGGATGAGGGCCATCAAACAAGATCAGGCGGGCATAACTTCAGAAAAACGCCAATGCCCTCACTCCCATGGCCAGCTGTGAGAGGTGTAAACCAGAAAATGACATGAACGAGATAGAGATATACCGGCACTTGTAGTCAGCGGGGTTTCTCTCTTTCGCTGCTCCGGGTGCTTTCAACACGCAATCCTCGAGTGTCGGCCCCCCGAGACAATCGATCGTGCGTTCCTCTGCAATAATAGCAATGTTTATCATAAGTTTAAGAATATGAAATCGTGCAATCGGTAGGTGATGAATGCCTTACAGTTTTAGTACTACTATGCTCAACAAGATAACTTAGGGGGTATTATTTTTTTAAAAACAACAATTCACGCATTAATTAATTATAGAAATTAACTATTTAAATGTCACTGAAAGCGAAATAAAATTGTGAATTCACCCCATCGCGGCCAGAAGTGTCCCTCCTGTGCTGTAGCAACTGGGAATAAACAAAGAAGAAGTGGCAACATCTCTACCAAGTGACTTGACTATTGCACTTTCCACTGTTTATGTAGCCATGGGACGTTTGGAACCGGAATGTGACCTCGCTTTTTCTGATCCAATCTCACATGCGGTTTGCACACATGACAAGGAAAAGGAAAAACAGATGGTGAAGATCACTCACAGATTAGATTAATCGTTCCTTTGAGCAAGCGAAAGTGCAATGAGAGTGAAAACAACATTGTTTTTTTGCTGGCGCCCGCTGATTGTTGAAGACCACGCAGTGACTAAAAATTTTCCTCGACTTTTGAATTATCTCCACATGAGTTTCTTTAACTGACGTCGTTTGCGGCGTTGGAACCAGCAATGGGCTGGAACACAGCAAAATCGAGATTGATAAAAACAAATGGCGTCATTGCGCCATTTTGGCTCAAAACAAGTTTTTTGAGAAACACTTCATAGTTTCCGAAGAAGCACGAAAACACGCAAAAAAAACAAGATTTGACGAAATAGCCCTATTTTTAAGTTCAATAATGGACTTGGTTGTATTTTCGTTGAAACCACTTTGGCAACCCCTTGGAATAGAACCAACGACCTTTGATTTACAGCTTTACACCATTCTTTTGTCGACCACTGTTGAATCATATTTATTATTACCTAAACACCTTTTTTCTAAACTTGGCGTCTTCGCGCCATTCGGGTTGTTTCAACAAAACAAATAAAAAGATTATGTTAGGGAAAATCCATTTAAACCGGCGTTCGAGAGAGAGATATAAAGCTGATGAACAAAACACTTTTTCGTAATTGAGTTTTGGAATATAACGTGAATGTCTAGCTCTATGCTGGTTATTCCAGGTGGATTGCGTTTTTCCCTGTCGAGTAGCACGTGAAATCTAATAATTCTGAAATTACGGTCGGCATAATTGAATTTCTACAGTCGCGTAGATTTTTCAATCCATGCATGAGTACTTCTTGTTCGAAAGAAGTAAATTCAAACCACAGAGTGCGAATTTAGGGGTACTTTCAGCTGCTTTCGCATTCTCTTGCTTCCTTCATAAATATCGATCAAACAATTTTGGGGCAGGTGAACAATGCAGAATCTACTTACAGCTCCTTACGTTCGACCCCGATGTCACGTTATGCAATAATCCCGGTTCTCGTTTCTTTTCAAGTGAACTATCTGCATGTTGTCGGTGCGGTTTCTACGATTCTCTCGATTCTTGTGTTCTTTCTATTATTTCGAAGGACTCCCGCTAACAAAAAGGCATACTCGCGCTTTCTCATACACGTTCAGGTGAGCCGATATTACCCGCTAGTAGTCAGTTTGCTAATTTGAATCAAATTTCTAAGAAGTTTTCCTGCTCTGATTGTCAAAAGTTTAAAAGTTTCCCGACTTTTTCAGATATGGATTGTTGTATTAGACCTCATCGTCTGTCTTCTCTTCGTCCCTCTTCCTCTCTTTCCATTAATGGGCACTCTCTGCTATGGAGTATTCTGCCAACTTGGAGGCAATCCTCACTTTCTGGTTGTGCGTTTACGTGCTAATAGTGGGCCCAAGTTCACGTTGTACCTATGGTGCCCGATCAAGTTGGGTCCATTCCCCTAGTTGACATCGTTACCAAATTGCTAATGGGGAAATTGTTTTGTCGTATAATCGATTTTTCAGATTGCGGTTGCAGCAGCAATGGGTTACGTTGGAACAGCGATCACACTCTGTTTTCACTTTCGATATGAAACAATACTATCGATTGCTCGAAGAGAACCCGAAAAGGTAAAGGTGAAGAAGAGGTTTTTAATAAATCAACTGGTTATTCGGCGCTTTGATGAAAATGGAAAAAAATGTTTTAGGAACACGGACGAAAGATACGGACGAATTTCATACGAGCTTTCTTAATGGGCGTAATTTCACTGCCAGCATTGTCAATAGCCGTTGGGGCTTCTTTCATGGAGCCGTATGATTTTCGTGATGCGAGTATCATTGTCGTGATTACAATTACCAATAACTACCATACCTCCAGACAAATCAAGAATTTAACTGGGTATACAAGAACAACGTTTCATTCGTGACTTATCGAACAGATGGGAGTGTCTCCTATGGTATTATAGGCGTGACCACTGCGGTACAGTGTTGTAACATTTGAAATATTGATCATCTTTTCGAAAATTTCAGTCTATTCTCACAGTTGTATCGTCTACTCATGTAATCGTATTCTCCATTTTCATCGCGCTAAAGAAATATGTTGGATTTAGTTCTGTGAAATATGAGTAAAATGCAAAAGAACTCAGGCAAACGTTATGAGCGCGAAAACGCGACTAGTTCAGAGACGACTCACTGAAACTCTCATCATACAGGTTTCGGCATTGAATACACATGCATGCAGTAATGGAATATTTTAGGGTGGAATTCCAATAGGAATGATGGCGGTGTCTATTTTATTTTATGTCTACTCAATGATGACTGAATCCTTCAGTGTCAGTGAGTTTTTTCAATCGGAATGTTATTTTTCAAATATACTTCATCACAGCAACCAATTCCATAATCCTAAGCATGCAAATGTCCCACTCAATCGTTCATTCCATTCTCATTATTTCGCTCACTGATCATTATCGCCACGCTTTGCTGAGGTTGGAATGATGCGGACCTCAATTTTTTGCTCCTGGAAATGTTGCTCCTGGTAACTATTGGAATGGAACCAGGAACAACACTATGAATATATCCAGAAAGAATCGAAGCAGGAAATTGAAAATCGTGAACTTAAATAGTCGATTGCAGTTGGGTCGGCTTGCGAAAATGTACGGTTGTTCCACCGAAGAACGCCGTTGCTTCGCGAGTGCAACTATCATCTAACGGACCCATCGACTTGCTACAACATACATTCTGAACGCTGGTCATATGTAGTATGCAAATATCAAAGTCATCGGATTCCGTAGACACATTTTCTAAAATATGTTAATGTGCAGGCATATCCGGCGATCATACACTCAAGAATCTCGTGCAACGTTATGTGCTACAAGCACTCATACAAGCAGGATCTTTCTTTGTGATGTTTTCGTTTGTTCCTGGTCGTGCACCTGTTTTACCCGGGTACAGCACAACAGAAATTCAGAGCAATTCATTGCCGGCTAACACTTGATTGGATATCGCTCGTTAACAATATTGATTATATTTTAAACCTTTTCATGTTATGTTATTTTTCTTATCATTTTTGGGTGCTTATAAGTAAAAATACACATCAATAAATATTTTGCTCCAGGAACTAGCGAAACATGTCAAGAGTCAATTGCAGTGAAAAACAGCGCGGCTGTTTTCCATTCACTTATTACATTCTGCTGATGCATGATCATGATGTTCTTCGGAACAACAGAGAAGCAATCATGGAAGTAATAGAAAATAATACGTAGTTACGGAGTGCAACCAGGAGTTGTTTTGCCATTGTGCAGCTGCTTTATTGGTGCTTTATTTCCCCTCGTCTAAATATCGCTCAAACACGCGTCGTTTGATATTTCAGCAGGTGAACTACATAGATTCTGCTCGCTTCGCTTGAGCATCAAAAGCATGTCGCCGTACGACGTCAATCCCGTCTTCGTGTCGTTTCTTGTCAAATATTTGCATGCTATCGGAGCAGTTTCCACAATTCTATCCATTCTCGTTTTCTTTCTTTTGTTGTTCCGAACTCCATCCAGCAAACAAGCCCACGCCCGCTTTCTCATACACGCTCAGGTACACAACAGATCGAATCGTTGAATACTTTTTTTACAAGCGGCTGACAACTAGTTTTGAGCTTATCAAAATCCTGGATATTTCCAGCCTCAGTCGTCCGGTGTTCAACTCGGAAGAGAAAAAAAATACTTTGCAGGTGTGGCTTGTTGCTTTGGATTTCACCGTTTGCTTTCTTTTTGTTCCTCTTCCAATTTTTCCCATAATCGGTGCACTCTGTTACGGATTCTTCTGCCAGATTGGGGGCAGTCCGCACATTCTTGTCGTTTGTTGTTAGAGAAATCGAGGGATGCTGTTCAATCGATTGTAGGTCGTGGCTGCAGCAAGTATGGGGTATGCGGGCACTGCAATAACACTGTGTTTTCACTTCCGATACGAAGTTGTCATTTCCATTGCGAGAAGAGAACCTGAAAAGGTGAATACTTCCCATTGGAGAAGGATCGTACTCAGAGTACTGAAGTCTCCAACTTCCTTTACTCTGGACACCTTTTCTCCAGCTGACAATGAAAGAAGCATGCAACATCGAGAGATCATCTGTCACTATCTCTCGACCGCTCTCTTGATTTTGCATGCTGTCTCAGCAGGAGACAACATCTCCAGGGTAAGGGAAGTTGGGGAAATCGCGCTCTGCGTAGAGCAATACAACTTTCAGGAGAATGCGAGAAAAGTAAGATCGTATCTGATTCGAGCTGCCCTAATGGCTATCATATCTATGCCCGCACTATCGATAGTTGCCGGAGTTCCTTTGATGACTCCGGTTGGAAAAGTGATACGTGATGTGTGTTTGAGACACGATAACAAATTCAAAGAAACTTTTCAGACTCATCCAGAGCTGAACTGGGCTTTCACGAGTAATATTTCATTCGTAGTATATTCAAACGACGACATTGCGTCATATTGCATTATAGGTGTGACTTGCGTGGTGCGTTCCTTTGTCCCTAATGGCAGGAAACCAGTTCTGACTCCACATTTCATTTCGCGAATTGATTTTTGATTTAGTTTCGAAACTATTCATCCCATTTAAAATACAAATTGGGATACATTTCGAAAATTTTCAGTCCATTATCACAGTTGTAACATCGACTCATGTCATCGTTTTCTCAATATTCAACTCGCTAAAGAAATATGTGCGATTCCGCTCCTCGAAATGCCAATATATTAAAAATGATTTAGGCAAATGTTATGAGCGCAAAGACCCGGCTCATTCAGAGAAAGCTTACCGAAACTTTGATCATACAGGTACCACCATTAGGATTACACTCGCTTCCAGTGAAATGTTAAGGGTGGAATTCCAATTGGAATGATGGCAGGACCGATTTTATTTTACGTATACTCAATGATGACTGAATCTTTCAATATCAGTGAGTTATTATGCGAGGCAATATGAGAATTGTAACAATTTAAGCAATAAATTCCATAATCCTGTGCGTCCAAATGTCACATTCAATCGTTCACTCCATTCTGGTTATTTCCCTCACCGACCACTATCGCCATACCGTACTCGGGTGAGAGGGATGCGAATTTCCTAACTTTCCTAGTGAATTTCAGCTGGTTCGGCTTCTCCAATCGGACAAACTCGAATAACGTTGAAGCGCTGCGTGTACATCCGTCCTCCGTCGGTCCTGCCGACGTCCCACCACACACATTCTAGACACGACAACACCAACAACATTTATTGACATTCTGTTGAAATATCTGTTGAAATTATATGTGTGTTTAAAGAAAGTGAGATGGCCGGGACGAAATTGTTTTTTTTGTTATTCAGTATAAGTAAGATGATGTCTTTACTTTGAGGACTGAGTTTCGCTCCCAATGGCGTGCAGGTGCTATGTGTTCAGCCACTCTCACTCGTCGCCACTCGTTGGTTGTAGCTCTTTGATTAGGTTCTGTGAATGCGTAATTACTTCAATTCTCCAACTTATTCACTCGTGTTATCAGAGGAAAAGATTACGTTACCACCGCAAAACTCTCAAAATCGAATGTCCCGCTACGATATCAGTTCTGGTCTCATTTCATTCGTCGTCAATTATCTTCATATGATCGGAACAATTTCTACGCTACTATCAATTCTGGTTTTCTTCCTTTTGGTATTTCGAACTCCAAAGAATAATCAAGCCTTTGCACGTTTTCTTATTCATGTTCTGGTGAGAATGACCCTTAAACTTACTCGCGAAAAGTGATAATCGGGAACTTAAACAAGACAAAAAACTAAAACACACTAAAACAAAAAAACTTACACGTCTTAGTTCAGATTGTGTTAACGTAATGATGAAATGATCGTATCACTCACGTACACAGTAATGTATATACATGATATATCACTTGAAACACGTGAAATTTCTCAATCGGGATCATAAATATCGCCAGGTATGCTCAAGGGTGAGCTAAAAGTGGTCGTTTTACTGTTTTACCACTTATATCGTCAGAGCGCATTCCGATCGGAGTAAATGAAATATGTACATCTGATAAAGATTCTGAAAATCATAAAAAAAGGTTTTTCATACATTGCCAATTGTTTCCCAATACGATAAAAAACGTTGACAATTCAAATTTTCGAGCACTTATAATTGTCAAATCGCTTCGAAAGTGGTTTTGTTGTTATTATTTTCGCAAAAAAACACTTAGAAAACATATAAAAGTGAACTTTTGAAGAATTCTAAAAGATCGATATCGGAAGGTGGGGTTACTGTAACTTTTCGGTGCGTGACCCAGAACCTTAGTTACTTGGACAAATATCAACACTCGTGATGCTGACTTCACCACCAGGTTATTGGCATAGGTTGCAAAAAATCCATCCTTGGATTCCCCCTCTGCGTCCCAGCATCTCGTGGATAGTCTCTTAGAAAGTGTTTTGCCACTCATGAATACATCATAACCAGCTGCTACCACCGTATATAACAGGCGGCTGCAATTCACGGGCTCACTTTTTCGTCTTGCGTCGTTACTTCACTCGCATGTCCAAATTCGATATTAGTCCGGCTCTTGTTTCGTACTTTGTCAACTTTTTACATGCTGTCGGGGCAATTTCAACGCTGCTTTCGATTTTCGTTTTCTACTTTTTATTATTCCGAACCACAAAAAGCAACCGATCCTTTGCCCGATTCCTTATCCATGTTCAGGTATCGTTATCTCATGTTCCGATATTCCAAGTTGAAATCACATTTTTTCATCAGATATGGGCTGTGGCTCTCGACATTGTAATGTGTTTCTTGCTCGTTCCCGTTCCTCTCTTTCCTATTGTTGGCTGCCTCTGCTACGGAGTATTCTGTCAACTTGGAGGAAGTCCCCATATTCCAATCGTACGTCATTGATATTATTCCTCAAGAACTAAAACACCACGTTCAAATAGAGCAACACGAGTCTTGAATTAAAGTTCATTGAGAGATTCGTTTGTTTACAGATTATCGGTGGCCTTAGTATGGGACAATTGGGGTGTGCGATAATGTTTTGTTTTCATCATCGGTACATTACTGTTTTGTCAATAGCTCGACGGGAACCGCATAAAGTTAGTTTTGTGTAACAAAGTGACAACGGATAATAATTTGAATCAGATAAGATCATACTTATTTCGAGCTGTAATGATAACCGTTATTTCTCTGCCTGCTGTATCGACTGCTGCTGCTGCAGTTATTATGGATCCGTACGATGATGTAATACGGAGGGTAAGCCAGATATTTCTAGCGCTATGATCGCTCATACTTCAGGATTATCCCGAGTTGGAATGGGTGTTCGCTGCCAAAATTTCGATTGTTGTTTATGATACGTTTGCAATCGTCTCATACGCAGTCGCTGGTGTTACTGCCGGAGTAATTGTTTTATTTCTTTCCGAGCTTTGTGGAAATTGATCGTCAATGTTTCAGACAATTTGCATAATTGTCGCCGCAGCTCACATTACAGTTGCCTCCATTTTCACGTCTCTCAAGAACTATGTAAGTTTCACTTCATTGGCGGCAACATTAAGTACTTTGAAAACAAATTGCAGGCAAATGTGATGAGTACAAAAACAAGACTTATTCAGAAGAAGCTCACTGAGACTTTACTGATACAGGTATCATAATTCATCACATTCATTGATATGACTTATGTGCAGACAACAATTCCACTTTTATTACTGGTAGTTCCTATATTTCTATACATCTATTCAGTAATGACAGAATCATTTACTGTCAGTGAGTTTGTTTGAAGCAAAAATTTCAGATAATGCGTAATTATTCAGCGATAAATTCCATTATAATTTGCGTTCAAATGCTGCACTCAATAGTGCACTCACTCCTGATTATCTTTCTTACTGACAAATATCGTAAAACCATCTGCGGGTTGAATCACTTTAAATTCATTAAAATTACCGCTCGAATGTCTTTTCAGCTGGTTTCCAATTAAGAAATGTCCGAATTCTCATCATCAATCAAGTATCGCAATCCTTCGTTCGCAAGCGGCTTCTGGCGGGAACACAGATGTTCGTGCGATTTGAACAGTTATCATTAGATTTAGATCGCCCCTATTGTTTGGCTAATTATATGAAAAAATGTTTCTGCAATTGAATGGCTCGCTTCCTTTCGAATTGTTTGCTTATTGATATTTTTTGTAAAGGTTATCAATACGCGTAAATCTCTTTCTTCCTTTACTCAATAATAAATAAAGTTATCTCGCAACCAATGTCAATGGCAAACTAGCACCATTGTTTCATCTGCCCGATAATAAGATTTTGAACAAATCGATTCCTATTAAAAAAACTAACTTCGAATAAAGAACATTTTAAAATTGACAACAATTAGGAATAATCGGAACATAATTATCGATCAGCTCGATTCAAGACTTTGTGCTTTCACATATGATGCGTATTTCCCGTTGAGATTGATTAGTTCTTCGTGTGTTCCTGATTCACAAACACTTCCGTCCTCGATGAAATAAATACGAGAGACGTCCTATAATGTTAATATTAAACCTTGATTGTCTTCACCGTTTTGTGTTCGAAATGTTCACTAATCTACATCGAGAATGATATCTAAGAATACACAATCAGGCAAAATCAACCTCACCTTGATCGTCGCAAGCCGATGTGCTATGGAAACTGAAGTTCTGCCGACACTCGCTTTTGCGATCGCTTCTTGAACAATCTGAATACTTATTGTTTACTTTCGCATTTCCGCTTTTTCAATTTGTAAATGAATTATTGATCGGTATTTTCATGAGTAGATCTCTGAGATTATGACACCAGAAAAAAGTAGAAAGCCGCCACAACGTCACACACCGGCACTTGAGAAATTTTTTCTTTCACCTTCCACATTTCTTTTCGTTTCTCACCTTCTCACTCTCTCCATCTAATGCACTCGTTGCCTCGTCGAGCAGAA
The DNA here is from genome assembly GCA_036245785.1 of Pristionchus fissidentatus. Classification (NCBI taxonomy): domain Eukaryota; kingdom Metazoa; phylum Nematoda; class Chromadorea; order Rhabditida; family Neodiplogasteridae; genus Pristionchus; species Pristionchus fissidentatus. The sequence goes on from BTSY01000004.1 coordinate 16,886,140, forward strand.
GAATCTTTGGTTTCCTAATAAGAGCTCTTGCAATGGCGATACGCTGCTTTTGCCCTCCAGAGAGACCACGGCCCTTCGTCCCAACTTCCGTATCATAGCCCTGAAATATAGATTTCAGCATCTTTTGTTAATAAAATATGTGCAATGCAAAATAATTTTTGGATAGTTTATTTTGCAAGACATCAAACAATTTAACCTCAGGTAGATTCTCAACGAATGAGGCCGCGTTCGACATTCGACACGCCTCTCTCACGTCTTCCAATGACATTGAAGAGTCGCAACCGAGTCTAATATTGTCAGCGATTGAACCCTGCAGAGTCAAGTTCGTCTCAAATGAATCTTATTCGATGGCTCAAAGCTTTCGTCGAGAAATGTAGTGACACTTGCAATAATTCCGTAATTTACTGTCTCTTATTACGCATATACTCTTGACAGAGTGCTTCACCTGGAACAAGACGGGTTCTTGACCGACAAGGGCGATTTGCCTTCTCAAATGTCTAACTGCGATCTGTCGATGGTCGAGACCGTCGAATTTCTGTAAATTAGAAATGACGTTATACAATTTCAATGAGTTCAGTCCAATGCCATAATGATAGTCGAACAAAGGATTTTCCGGAACGAGCAAGCTAACACCTTTCTCCGATGTCTTTTGTTAACATATGTTTTTTGTCTGATCAACCCTACTCACAATCGTCCCTTCTTGTTGATCGTAGAAGCGCTCGAACAGTGAGATGAGCGTGCTCTTGCCGCAACCTGCAAATATAGTTGTTCTACAACTAAGATGCGCTTTCGTATCTTCCAGTAATTACTGGTGTTGAAAGAAGAGGGATTGTATAGTGCTTGTTTTTTGTATACAATTTCGGAGCCAAATAAACATTATTATCTCTGCTATTTTAGTTTTCTAGCGCATCAACCCACCTGATGGTCCAACAAGCGCAATCGAATCTCCAGCCTGGGCAGAGATGCACAGGGACTTGGCCACCTTCTGTTCCTGTCTCGTCGGATAAGCGAAGGTGACGTTCCTCACAGCGAATGCTCCACTCAATTCACTCTTCGTGTCTCCTTCATCGATGGGCGATGGTAGATCATAGTAGGAATAGAGGATACGAGCTGCGGCATTGGCACGAACGAGATCGGGGAACGTCGGATTGATGAAGGCGATCGCCCATGCAGTTAACTCTACTGCGATTCCGACTCTGAATATTCAGTTCTTATCCAGGGTGAGTCACATTAGTAAGCAAAGAGCAATTGAGAAGGCACAACTCGAAACCCGACGCGATTGAGCAACATATGTAATAACGCTGAAGGTTTACTTACACGTAGAGCTGCTGGCCAGTCATCAGTCCATGATACACGAATTGTGCTCCAGCGCCGAACGAAACGAGACCGAAGAGATAAAGACAACCGTTGCTGACTGCCCATATGAAGGACTGGATAAGTGTTGCCTGTAAATGAGGATTCATGTGAAGTCTTGGATCAAAATCATTACCCTCCGTTGGATGCTCTTGACACTCTCCTGCGAATGGGTGTACCTCCGTTCAAAGTACTTCTCAACGGCCATTATCTGGATGGTGCGTGTTTGCGAGAAGATTTCGAGCGCCAGCTGAAATGTGATCACCATTATACAATATTTTGGTAGCTCCAAGTATTACTGCAGAGTATTTTTATTTATTGAAATGCCGTAGTTCCGAGATAAATCTATTTCATCATCACCTCTGCAGACTGGTCCATGCGCGAGTATCTCTCGGTGAGCCGCGTGAGCATTCGGAATAAGATGGAAACGACGATGAGCAGCAAGGTGGAGATGGAGATTGCTGAGTGCACGAATAATTATGCAATGTTTCCAAAATTATAATTACGTACAATTTAAATTCGTATGTAGCTCACAAATCTAATCGGGAAACTAACCGATGAGTCCTATTTGCCAACAAATTATGAGAGCGGCGACGTCGCAAACGATTGTAGTAGTCGAGCACCATACAAAGAGAACCGCCCGACCGTCCAGTCCCTAAAATACTTTATCGAAATGCTACCATGCAAATATGTTGCTAGTTGAGTTGAATCCAATGAAATTTCCCTACCGCGATTAGTGCGCCTGGCTGTTGGTTGATATCATTGACAATTGTCGCATTACTCGTCTCGGGAGTGTCGAAATACTCCGCATTGCGATGAAGAACGCGTAGGAGAATACGTTCTTTGACGCTGGAGATAACGGATTCACATGCCTTGCCGGAGAAGAAATACTGAAAAAGAAATTAATAGTTTTGAAAGCTCTTTGAGCGATAACAAGCTGATTTGCATCATTCTTCCTTTTATCTTCTGCCAGTGGCATGAGTGTTCCTCCACTACTAGGAAATTGAAATGTCTGTCTGTTGGTGTGTGTTTTTTTTTCCTTCCGCGTGACAGACATTTTTTCGTCGTTTTTTTCGCTATAAATCGCTTCAAACTCAATCAATCTTCTCAGATCCTTTTGCACATGATAACACATCTGAAAACATTTCAAAATTTATTTACCAAAAATCGATAATTTCATGGCCAAGTCGGTAGCGAGCTCGAATTCAAATCCGAGGGTGGCAGGTTCGATCCCCGCCGGTGCATAGTCTTTTGCCGCATTTTTTGCAAGTGTCAAATGTGGCCCAAACCCATTTTTGAGTAACGAGATTCACATTTGAGCATCTTTTGCCGATTTTTGAAGTGAAATATCGATTGATTTCACTTGATTTCACGAGATTTCATGAAATCTTCGCACATTTCGTTCCAAATCATTCCTCTTGCCGGCAATCTCGCAGGAATGGAGTTAGAACGAGAGTGTAAGGGAAATCGAGAGTGACTCTCTTACTTTGGCACACTCTCTCGCCCCTGACCCCTTTCTGGAGGCCGGAATCATGTATCCGGAAGCTTCCTAATAAATCGCTTCAAAATCTTCTCGGATCCTTTTGCATACAACAACAGACCAAAATCCCTTAAAAATTGTGCAATATTTAAATTACCAAATCCATAGCCAAGTGGGTTACGCTCTTGACTTACGATCCGAGACCCCCAGGTTCGAACCCCGCCGCGGGCAAAACGTTTGCCGCATTTTTCGCAAGTGTCAGAAGCCATTTTAACACGTTCTTGAGTAACGTGAAACACGATTTCACCTGTTTTGTCGAGTTTTAAAATGAAAAATCGAAAATTTTAAAAAGTTTCCAATTGATTCGTAGAGAGTGGGGGACCATAGGAAAATCGTTTTGCGATGTCGGAAACCTGTCTGAACGTGTTCTAACACGTTTTAAAATGAAAAAATCGAAAATTTTGAAAAGTTTCCAATTGATTCGCAGAGCGTGGGAGATCACAGGAAAAGTGTTTTGCGATGTCGGAAACGTGTTCGAACACGCCCGGGAAAGGAACACACGGTATCCTGCGTTTCCGTTGAGAAAGGCTCTTGAGCCTGAGAGCGATCGAAAAAAGTTGCCACGGAGCCACGAAGTGGCGTAGTGGCAACTTTTTTCGAACGCTCTCAGCCTCACGAGCCTTTTGCAACGGAATAAGCCAGTACTCTTTCTAGAGATTCACATTCCCCAACATACTAAACTCCCCCTGGACCGTACTTGGAGCCGGCTACCGAGTCTTCCTCCCTGGACCGAAGCTCAAGCAAGCGGCCTACTTCCCCCCCCCCTGAACCGTACCTGAAGAAGGCTTCCGAGGTCCCCCTGAACCTTACCTGAAGAAGGCTACCGAGGTCCCCCTGAACCGTTCCTGAAGAAGGCTACCGAGGTCCCCCTGAACTTTACCTGAAGAAGGCTGCCGAGGTCCCCCTGAACCTTACCTGGAGCAGGATACCGAGCTCCCCCTGGACCGAACCTGGAGCCAGCTACCGATTTCCCCCTGGACCGAACCTGCACTCAGAACTGTGCATAGAGCGTAGTGTACGCATAGAGCGTAGTGTACGCATAGAGCGTAGTGTATTTAACCTCAACACATCCCGGCTAGTTCTAGCAATACATCTTTTGTTTGGAAACCTAACCGCGAGTGTGAGCATGATCCAGACGTAGCAGGCAATAGCGAGCGCAGCAATACAAACAGTGACGAGAGGCGACCAGAAGTCTTCCTTCGTTGAATCTGCACAGTTTCGTTTAGCACGATACATAACCATTTTTTGTAAAATAGCTTAAACTAGAAGTTGGATGTTTTTCTTTGATGTGCATCGTTTGCAATAGCCGCATGGAGAAAAAAGTGCTGACCAAGTGCAGTGTAGAGCAGGCCCATCATGAGCGTGTACATTGGAATCTCGAATCCTCGAAGAACAGAAAAGACAAGAGCCGGAAGTGTCTTAGACAGTTGCCCGTGCGTGTAGAGACGAAAGAACGAAGAGGGCGCCGACTCGATGAGATTGACTGGCTGATAAAAGGCGTCTTTGTTTCAATGAATTAACATGTGCAACCATGAATGATCGCAGAAAACGTGATAAGAACAACTTTCTCACCATTTTCTCATTTTCACGAAGAGGTTGAATCCGACGACTACTCATTCGAGAGCTTCTCGTTCGACTTGATCGAATCCTCCGTAACTCCACTATCGCCGATTCTCTGAAGTAGTCAACATAACTTTAGTCTGTAGAATGAAAACATACTCGATTTCTTTATCCTTCTTCTTCGTTTCGTCCATTCCTAGACTCTGCTTCTCTGCCATCTTCGAGTACATTCCTCCCTGCTGAAGGAGACGGTCGTGGGTGCCTGAAATCGACTCCTACAAAAATTAAGTGAGCAATGGAATGGCGCAAGCTACACTTGATTCAAGAACTGAACAAGAAGTGTAAGAAAAATGTACGAAATAGGTAAAGCGCAAGGACTATTCAACCTTGCTCGATGACGACCCCTTTGTCTACGACGTAGATCACATCCATCTCCTTGAGTGTACTCAATCGATGGGCGATGGAGACGGTGGTGCGACCGATAGACGCTTCGTTGAGTGCTGCCTTCAAATTATAGTTTACGTAAGTATAGATTAATGAGTATCCATTTAAAACGCGTTCTCTGTAAGATCGCAGTGAAATTTGAGGAAAGCGGCACAACTCATTCAAAGTGGTCGCCCCGGATGCAAACTTTTTTCTCATGTAGTCTTAGATGTAAAGTAAATTTTAAACGTGAGAAATACACAAAATATTGATTTTTGAAAAATCGATAATTTTTTTACTAAAAAAATTTTTTTTTCTCAATTTTTTTATTTTGCTTTCATGTTATACATCATTCGAAAGAGCATCAAAAGTTATATATAAATCCGAAATATCATGAGTTTTAAACCACTTTGGACGAAAAACGATAGTGATATTCGCAGAAATTTGCCGTTCTGGTGAAACTTTATTTTGGCAAAAATTGTTCCCATGGTTTGTTGCTCTTGGCTCCGATATATATTATGTATATTTTACCGTAGAATCGAATGGTGAACTTCACGAAGGATTTGTAGGGAGTAAAAGTGCTTCTACACTCACTAGACCGTGACCACTCAGAATTAACGTCCAATCTCAAAAATAGTTGAAACTTTTTTTCTGGACTTTCAAACTAAGTCAAATGTACACCATTTGAAAGAGCATCAAAAGTTGCACATTTATCTACAAAATCACGGGGATCGAACGACAAGGAACAAAAATCGATAATCAGATAAGTAGAAACCGAAATTTTTGGTGAAGCTCAATACACGGCTCTATTCTGATCCAAAGTGTTCGAAAAGCGCTGAATTTTTTTTGACAAACATTCTTAGATGTATACTAAAATATAATAATATAGTATAATAATATACTATAATATAGTATAATATAGTATAATAATAAAATATAATAATATAGTATAATAATAAAATATAATAATATACTAAAATATAGACACATGAAAAGTCAATTTTTGAAAAATCGATAAAAAAATATTTTCGAAAAAAAAAATCATTTTTATTTTTTTTAATATTTTCCAGTCATGTTATATCTCATTCGATAGAGCGTCAAAAGTTATGCATAAAACCGAAGTTTCAGGCAGATCGAGCCACTACAAGCAAAAATCGGTGTCTACAAAGGAATGAAAAATTTCTGGGGACGCAAGGCCATATTTTTGCTTGTAGTGGCTCGATCTGCATGAAACTTCGGATTTATGAATAACTTTTGACGCTCTATCGAATGAGATATAACATGACTGGAAAATATAAAAAAAATAAAAATGATTTTTTTTTCGAAAATATTTTTTTATCGATTTTTCAAAAGTTGACTTTTCATGTGTCTTTCATTATTATATTTTAGTATACATCTAAGAATGTTTGTCAAAAAAAAATTCAGCGCTTTTCGAACACTTTGAATCAGAATAGAGCCGTGTATTGAGTTTCACCAAAAATTTCAGTTTCTGCTAATCTGATTATCGATTTTTGTTCCTTGTCGTTCGATCCCCGTGATTTTGTAGATAAATGTGCAACTTTTGATGCTCTTTCAAATAGTGTACATTTGACTTAGTTTGAAAGTCCAGAAAAAAAATTTCAACTATTTTTGAGATTGGACTTTAATTCTGAGTGGTCACGGTCTAGTGAGTGTAGAAGCACTTTTACTCCCTACAAATCCTTCGTGAAGTTCACCATTCAATTCTACGGTAAAATATACATAATATATATCGGAGCCAAGAGCAACAAATCATGGGAACAATTTTTGCAAAAATAAAGTTTCACCAGAACGGCAAATTTCTGCGAATATCACTATCGTTTTTCGTCCAAAGTGGTTTAAAACTCATGATATTTGGGATTTATATATAACTTTTGATGCTCTTTCGAATGATGTATAACATGAAAGCAAAATAAAAAAATTGAGAAAAAAAATTTTTTTTTCGTAAAAAATTATCGATTTTTCAAAAATCAATATTTTGTGTATTTCTCACGTTTAAAATTTACTTTACATCTAAGACTACGTGAGAAAAAAGTTTGAGCCCTGGGCGATCACTTTGAATGAGTTGTGCCGCCCAGTCCTGCGCTCTTACAGAGAACGCGTTTTAATAGTGAACGAGACAATGCCATGAATGAACTGAATGCAAACTCGAAGATGCTTACATTGCCATAATATGTACGAGTTTTCGTTGCTATATTTCGATCGAATGCTCAAAGATGAGATGCCCTACCTGTACGAGTCGTTCACTCTGCACATCGAGTGCACTCGTAGCCTCGTCGAGAATGAGAATGGAGGGATCAGTGAAGATCGCTCTCGCTATGGCGATTCGCTGCTTCTGTCCACCAGAAAGAGCGATTCCTCCTTCACCGAGAAGAGTGTCGAAACCCTGATAAAGGTATATTTTTACCTTTCTGACCAATTTTCTATTTCTGCCTTGCTGCTCTTTATCAGCACAGAAAAGAACTGTACACTTGAAATTCTTTCTGTTTTCACAAATATTTTTGCCAACTTACGTTCTCAAGTTTCTGGACGAATCCGGCAGCTTGGGCGATAACAGCAACTTCCACGAGTCGCTGATCCGTCGTTCCCTTGCCCTCCCACTGCCGTCCAAGCAGGATATTGTCTCTGATGGTGCCGTTGAAAAGACACGGCTCTTGCGCGACCATGCCGATGTTCTACAAGAACTTAGATATTTATTTACCGTTGTGATGCTAGTTAGGTCGTAATAGTTATTTTATTTCGTGATTTATCTATATTCGTACAAACAAACCTTTCTCAAAGTCTGCCTATCGTACGACGCAATATCCTTGCCGTCAACGAAAATTTCGCCGTCGCATTTCTCGTAAAGTTTCGTGAGAAGACCAATCTACAAAAAAAAATTACCGTATCACTGTCAGCGGAGTTTTGTTTATAGTCTAGTTGTGGAAAGTGGGCGAGAGAACTAACCGATGTGCTTTTGCCGCATCCTGAATGGCCAGCAAATGCGACTGCTTGACCATCTCGGGCTGACCACGTAAGACCCTAAAATACTTTTGTTATATTCTCTACGGGCAAAGTTAAATCTGAAACAGTGTTCAAGGGAGAAAGATATTAGATAAGCATCACAAATAAGAATGTAAAAAAACATCAAAATAGACATACCCTCAATACCATCGTGTCTCTCGTTGCGTATTTAAAAGTGACATCGCGGAATTCAATGTCACCCCGAAGCCTTGGTACTTTCTCATCGGAGGGAAAGTCAAGGGTCGCTGCCTGAACAAGCTCGTCTTAATGGTCGTCACAGTTAAGCAACGCCTCATATGTTTTCGATTGTTTCAAAATAAAAGTAGAAGAGATGAGGCGAGATACCCTTCCCTATGAAATACCTTGTCGATTGTGTTGTAGATGACAGCAGCTGATATCCTCGCCTTGAGCAGTGTCATCATGTGAGGACCGAGTATGCCGAGGAAATAGCCACCTGCAAGAACCTTTCTCTAATGTATCATACATTTTGGATGAACATCGTGAAATGACAATTTTTAGGCTGTAATTATTTTTGTTTGCTGTATTTTAACTGAAACTCACCCATCATAATGCTTCCGACTGCGATTATCACTGATGCAGCAGACATGCCGTTGTCGCTGTATCGATCAGTTACTCCCACTCTCAAAAGAAACTTCACTTTGATTTTTTTTAAATTTATAACATTTATGTAGCTTGGTTCGCTGGTCATGCTATCAATAATCTCTTGTGAAACATAATCATAGGACAAGAGCACTTCACCCACCGTCGGGGTCGCTAGATCAAATGCGTGGAAGAGGATTATGTGCAGGACAATGAACAACATTAATCGCATGCTACTGTTAGTCTCGATTGACTTCAAACATGACACACTCACAACAGGGAAATGGAAGCGAACGTGTAGATTACGAAGAACATGAGACCCTCGAAGAAGCCGTTGATTAAGGACACTCGAGCACCGAGCGAAATGAGTTCGTCGAGGATTGATCGATATTTCTGATTGGGAAAAAAAGTGAAGTATAATAGCCACTTTTTATCTATTTAGTAATGATAAGCGAAGACTCATTTATAAAAAGTGGAACGATAGAAATGTATACTGTTCCAGTTTTTTTTTATAATTAAGTGTCCGTGTATCGTTAATGAGCCCTACTCTTTATTTGATTATCAGTGAATAAGGATTTCTAAAGCAAGTGTTTCTGTGGCAATATGAATTCTGACTTTGACCATGTCCTCTTGTCCATTGCATGCTGCCACAGTCTTCACATTCATAACACATTCCTCGACCAATGAAGCGCCAGTGGAAGAAGTGTCCATGTGCTGCTTGATCGAACGCGCGGAGAACTAAGTACAAACAATATCATTGACATTTTCTGATGTAGATGGCCATAATATTTTAGTTCAAATTCAAAGCTAATGATCAGAGCGGGAAGTATCTTAGTTCCCTTACGGAGCAATGGACAGCATTACAAGAGTAAACGAAGTTGGGCACTTCCCGCTCTCACCTTTCCAGAAAGTCCCGTGACAACGGCGCCAAGTGGTCCGAGAGGCAGTAGAACCAGTGCAACTTTCCAATTATAAACGAAAGCGATGACGAGCGAAGAGATGAACATTGCCAGACTGCGAATGACCAGGGCGAACTAAAAGAAAACATTTATCGTTATTTTATATCGTTTGAAAGATTCAAGCGAAACATAATGATCTCAAATCGCCAGTGAATGAAGTTTGCCCCCAATAATCAAGTGTACGCTGCACCACTATTCTTATCAGTTAAATCCTGCACACTCACCTTTTCTCCCAGACCGTCGCGAATTTTGTCGATGTTTCTAAAAACTTTGAACTTTCTTTGATCGATTGGAAACATGACTAACTCGTTTAGTTCTGATGATAGCTTTCCCGGGGAAGTTGCGTCCAGCGATTCGGCGTCTAATCGGAGCACCGCTGAGATGTATTGTTGTCGTAGTGTATCCACCACATCGTTCGTCACAGTCAGCATTAGATGCTGCTGAAAATACCAACATTTACGGTGAATTTGTAAATTTTAAACTCCGCGGTTCGTCAGTTCAATCGCAAGAATTTACAAACCTGAATGAAGTTTAGCATGAATTGCAGAATCGTCCCAGCTATGTAACAGTAAACTATCTTCATAATCACAGAGAGGACTTCATCATTACCCGTTGCCTGAAATCTACGATTACAATCTATTCGGCGTTTAGGAGAACTGACATCTGGGAACAGCATGTACTCATTCGCTATGATTCCACTGAATATCTGATTCAGTGGTAGGAGAAGACCCGTTATGGCAGCACAGATGAGACCTATTGCGAAGAAGATCTTGTGTCGAGTTGTCGCGAAACGAAACTGAAATAGCGAAGTTGAACACGTGAAATTCATGAAAAATACAACATAGTTGGAACGAGCAAACTCACCAACTCCATGGTAGAACACGGCTCGACATCATGAGACTCATCGCTCAGATCGCCTCTATGAATATGGAAATACTTATTTCATTATAAATACACTAGAAATGAGGATAAAAAACGGAGAAAACGAGGAAATACTTCTAATGATGTGCAATAAAAATGAACCTGCAGAGAAGAATAGCGATGATCTTCTCTGATATTGGAATGGAGCGGCCTTTCGCGGTCATTCCCCTCAACTCAAAGGTTCATTCAATGAATATCACAAGGGGAAATTGCATATCGATGATCGAGGCGCGGCGCGAAGCATAATCGGCTGAAAGCGATGCGCTTGTCAGCGTTGTCTCTTGATCTCTTCCGTCTCTTTCTCTCTCTTGCCCCCTCTTATCAAAGCCGCCCTCTATAATCTGACCCGAATCTCGCCTGATAATGATCGCTCGAGTTCAATAGGCCGCCTGATAACAGCGATGATAAAGTCCGCGAAAAAATCACGACACTACATTGTTCCGAGGTGTATCAATGGTATTCTGATACTGTCATGTTTCGGCGCTTTTTTTATTTATGTCAGTTATATCATCATTTGCTGGATAGAAAAAAACTAGTGCAATACATCAAAATCATCCAAAGTTCTCTTTCAACGGCGGAGATAATGATGCGGAAGAGCACAATCCAAATGACTATCGTGACTATCGAAATCGAAAATTATTCTGAATATAGGAAAAAGTGAATTTTTCTTGCAATGTGCCGATATTATTGACAATTGTGCGACTCCTTAGTGGCGGAACTGTTTATTCGTGCATTGAAAAATAACCGAAACAGCTGAAATTGATTGTACATTTAGGGGTAACTCTTGTAGATTAAATGGTATTGACAAATGTATGAAGATTCACAAACGTAAATACAAGAGCCAAACTTTCGGCTTGAATGCAAATATGTAAGTGTCCTTTATGGTCGTTCATTCTCATCATAAAACAGCACCATTCCATCGCGTGGCAAAATAGACGGGAAATTACGTGCTCAACATTTGTTATTCCTTGCAGCTCTATCTATTTTTCAACATTTAACGGTTCTGTCTTCGAATTTGTGTATTCGAATCCAATAAAGTTAGCCGTATAATTTCTGACAATGCCATTTCGTTGAAAGGAGCATGCGGTATTCTAATATTAAAAGTGCGAAATGTAATTTCTTCTGTTTGAGCTCAATTAGGTTCTGAGTGCAATACTGTATATATCATAACTAGTAGCCATTCTTTCATATTCTTTGAAAAAAAATTCCCAAGACAATACAGTATTATCTGTTAACAAACGGGGAAGATCATCAAAACACATTTCACTGGTAATTAACCGAATTTAGACAGAGTGCGAACTCTGTCTAATGTGACTCACTAATGAGCTGATGTATGTTCAAGAGAGTCGGATGTCATAGTTCTCTGTTACGCGCAACTATGGTATCTGTGATATGATAATTGTGTTCACAAGAAAAGCACATTTTGAGAGTTCGCGCTCAGTTCATTCTAGTCCCCTGGGTTCCTCATAATCATCATTTTACGAGAATACTATCCATTTTTCATTACCAACAGCTTGCCGCCTCAACAAGCGCTGTCGTGAACTTACAATTCGAATGGGAGAAGCATCCTTCGATAATTACATCATGGATATTCTCCGTCGATATCCTATCTATCCCGGTTTCTGCTTTGTCCTCTACACTTCTTATCTCCTCCCGGTCGGCCTTCTACTGGTCGTACTGCAGAGATCTTTGCTGCAAGCAAACTGCAGGTTGTTATTATTATTTTTTATATTAAAGTAATAAACTCGTTGATTTAAAACAATCAGCTGTAGATTCCACGTTTTTCTTGATGTGAAGCGATTGTACACGACTTTAATAAGAAGGACAACTATACGGACTATTAAAAAAAGGGAAATATCAATATTAAAAAAAACTAATCGATATATATGAAACTTCCGATTCAGAATTATTCTAACAGTATGGGCAATCGGGATGATCGGTATACTAACAAATGAAATATATCTGATGTACGTCAATATGACCTTGACGGATGGCGAATTCATCTCGAAGACATTGCAAGAACCTGGTAAATGCAAAACTAATGTGCCTTAGTCCACAACCATATTCATATATAATAAAAAAATTAAAATTTGGAAAAAAAACGATCAAACGTAATTTATCCCAACTATTGCTCCGTTTCACTTTACATTTAAATTATCTTGTTGATCTTTCTGAAGAAAAATATGACCTTTCGTATCACGCTTTTCATATGTTAAAAAAAACAAATTACTTCCAAGAGAAGATACCAACTATTTGTGTTCAGCTCATCGGCCTGCAATCACGATTATCCATAGCATCTTCTACATTTGCATGTCCGCACTCGAATTACTGCTTTCCTTAGAGAGAGTTGTTTGTTACGACGCCTCAGATGATGTAGTGGAATGCTTATATTGAGGGTGCAACGCGCGCAGCCGAATCCGTTCTCGAGCCCCTATCAACATTCTGGTATCTGATCCCGTATTTGGCAGGATGGGTAAGTTTTAAGTTCGTGGTTGTTCAGCAAAAAAAACACCTTTTAGATAGTATTCGCGTGGTACACTGCCTCACTTGCATTTATAGGTAAGCTTTCCACCCTGGTGTTTACTACATATATGTATCTATTTATTTTCAGATGCGAACATGATCGTTATTTGCATCACCTTTAACACGGTCGACATTTCGGCGATTGTTGTTTGTGTGCATCTGATATTTATTTTGATTGCGGCTTCTTTTAGACCACCTTCATTATCTACACGTACTGTAAACGGCGATATGTGGTTATGTTCGGTCGCAGTAGTCTTACAGAGCGATACCAGGTGATGAGAGCTGAATCTTCTTGAGAAAATAAGTTGAAATTAACAAAAATACATTTTTTCGTCAGATCCGTGAAACATTCTACTTGACAACTGCCATGTTTCCGGTCAACGTATGCGGTTTTCTAATGAAGGCAAAGCATAATTTAGAAACACTCACAATCTCTTCTTTTAGTTCACAGCTGCGACGATGTCTTGGAGCTATATGATCTATCATGAGGAAGTACCGTATTTCGTACTGGAGGGCGTATATCAAACGGTTTTGGAAATTGTTTAATCTGTATTAAATGCCGAAGTTGAAGCTGCACGCGACCAACTGCGCGGTTTCATCGGTTCTGCTGATGCACAATCATCCGAGAATGAGAAGAGAGGCAATAAAGCTCCTGCGCAAATGGTGAAATTTCCTTTTTTAAAGGAACAGATCTCCAACTTCCTTCATTCCACGCGTTCTCCCTTTTTTTGCTAATCGAAAGTGTTTGAAAACAGATCAGAGGGTCGGAGAATGTTCTCCTGTGAAATGTAATCTCGGTTTAGTTAAGTTGACAGTGCAATTGCTGTTTCAGGCTACGTCGACCTTCTCATGGGGAAGAACGAATCTCAATCTCATCCAATGATGGAAACGTCCACTTTGAAATGCTATCGAAATTGTGGAGCGCAGAATACACAAAATAAAGATAAAAGTTGTTCTTTTTAAACATCAGCAAAAAAAAGATAATTTCTATAAAGTATAAGACGAATTTTTCGTTTTTCCAATTAGCAACGAACGTAAAATACGATCGTTGAGTCAGACAACCATTAATTCGCTTCAACGCGCCGAGATACAAAATTTGTTGGTTCGCTAGTATTCGTTTTATAGCTTTCGTGTGATTCTATTGTACCCTAATTGTATCTGCATTGTACAAACCATAATAAATTCCGGCGCCATGCGAATCGATTACTCTCCTACTAATGTGATTAATAACATTCAAAGGTTCCCGCCCAGATGCGCCAAGCCTTCGCGCCAAGCCAAAGCTTGGCGCGAAGGCTTGGCGCCAAGCCAAAGCTGCTTCCAATTTTACGGCCACTGTGACTCCTTCAGTGGCCGTAAAATTGGAAGCAGCTTTGGTTGCGCAAAGTAACGTGCCCCAAGGGATGCGTAGTCCCCTACATCAACCGCCCTTACCTGAGTGCCGAGGAAGAGCAGTCGCTTGTTGACGTAATGTCATATTGACTATTGCTGTATCTGTTCCTTTTAGATTAAAAAAATCCGTATATTATCCCATTAGCATGTTGATGCAACCGAAGTAGATACAGAATCGGCCAATCTTCATAGATAAGCGCAGCGCATGTCGAATGATCTCTGCTACCCGAATACGACATTATTTCTCACAGAAAATTGCTCGCACAAACAAGATTTTATGACGAAGATCGTAGGTGACGACGATTCATCTCAAGTCCGATTTATTTCCGTGTGACTCGTTCATCAGGCCACGAGTTAGCACACAATACGGTTGGATAATTGTTACTTATCTCGCATAGCATTACCATTAACATAATCTACTTTCCTCATCACCAACTATTATTTTATATTTTCTCTCATATTATTTTGTATTTCCTTGTTCTGTCGAACTCTATAGTAATCATCGACGAGGTTCTTTTGATTAGCGCCCATAATCTCTTTTCTTTCTCAACACTCCGATTCTCATCATGTTATTCTCACCCGTTCAATACTTCTGCTCTCTTAGATTCACTGTCTGCCGTGGGAGTTCTCTTGCGAGCGTCTCACTTCGATATGGAATTTCTTCGACGGTATCCGATTTATCCCCTTTCCTGCTTCCTTCTTTTCACCTCATTTCTACTACCAGTTTGTCTACTTCTAGCTGTCCTCCAAAGATCCGCCCTGCAGTCAAACTGCCGGTGAGGCCACATAGTGTTTTCTATTACTCGAATGCATTTTCCCGGAATGATTTCGATAAAAGTGAATCCATAGTAATTATATCAGCTATGATTTGTTTGTTGAAATAATGAATTATTTCTCAGCAGTCCATGTTAATAACATCTTTAGAATCATCCTGACTGTCTGGACAATCGGGATGATAGGAATTCTAACCAACGAGATGTATCTGATGATTTATGTCGACATGACTTTGGCGGACGGAGAATTCATATCAAAATCGATGCACGACCATCGTAAGTATTAATAATTCTTGGAATGATAATTCTACCCCACGGAGTGACACATTTCCCATATTTACGCGAAATTTTCAGTTTTCACTACGTAAGATTGAGCACTTCCGGTGGAATTCCCTTGGGCAAGATTATGTACTTAGAATTCTAGAATGATCTCTTAAAAGCTCAAAAATGGCCAAATATTTTACAGCTCAAAGACCAATGGTCACAATCATCCACAGTATCTTCTACATTTGCATGTCAGCTCTCGAATTTTTCCTCTCGATGGAGCGGATTGTATGTACATAATCGACATGTATTGTCCTACTCATGGTCAATTTCAGTTTGTGACAAGCACAGCTAAGTCTACGGTCGAGCCGCGCTCAATATATTGGTACTTGATACCGTACTTGGCCATTTGGGTAATCTCATATTATTTCGACACAACGAAATATATTATTGATTCAGAGTGCTTTCGCATACTACACTGGCCATCTAGCATTTGTTGGTAAGTTTTTTTGGATGGAATTACCCTCTTCATATTTATCGTTTCATTGACATCTAGCACCTAAATCCTCAATCTGTTAATAATTTATCTTAAATATTTGCGTTCTAGAATTCAACATGCTGGTTATCTGCATCACATTCAATACAGTCGACATTTCATCAATAGTAGTTAGTTGTTGTTCGTCATATCGAAGCTCATTACGCCTATCTTCAGACAAATCTTGTCATCTATCGTTACTGCAAGCGTCGCTACGTAACAATGTTGGGCCGAAGCAGCCTTTCTGAAAGATATCAGGTGACAGAGAAAAGTAGCGTAATTATCTACACATACGCTAGCTCTGGGGCCGTAACAAGAGCTACAAACTTTTAAATAGCTCCTCAGCGCCACGATCACTCTCTCGATTATCATATTGATGTAATAACAAACTCATAAAAATTTTCTTCTAAAAATAGTGCCGGAAATTTTTGAACCAAATGTCGTTAGAAGATGAAAAAAGTTTTCAGATTCGTGAAACCTTTTACATATCTAGCGCCATGTTTCCTGTTATGGTCTGTGGATTTTCCCTGAAGGTAATTATGATTTCTACCGTAGCTACGCTACGTAGCTCACCCTACTCAAACGGTCAAACTCCAATCACAGTGAAAATGCATTCTTATAATATTTCTTCAGTTCACAGCCGCTGTTATGACGTGGATCTATGCAATTTACAATGACCAAGTCCCATACTTTCTTCTGGAGGCTGTTTATCAAATAGTAAAAACGAAATTCAATAATAGGAATTTTTTGACAATTTAGTTACACGCGACGAACTGCGCTGCATCCTCTGTAATATTGATGTACAACCATCCTCGAATGCAGAGAGAAGCGCTGAAAATACTTAGAAAATGGTAAGACTTTTTTCCATTTAATTTTCTTTTATTTATAAAAAAGCTCCGCTATATTGGATCTTTGCAGTTGCCTACGTTTAGAAAAAGAAGAGCCTGAAAGTTGCGCCAGTTCAGCCAAAGACGGGGACATGTACTTCGCTATGCTGTCGCAGTCGTGGAGCAACTGACGCACTGCAGTTGTGCCGATAATGAAATTACGCTAATTAGTTATAAATATACTATGATAATACTATCCGGCGATGAAGCAATTGAATGAAGAAAACTAAAATAGCAATAATTGAGACCATGAATGAGAAGTGTTGCAAACTCGAACCATTCATTTACTGTGTTCATTTGCATGCACATATTTATTTGATATTGTTGGGGAAAATGTAAATTACATTTGTCATGCCATTAAAGAAGGCCTTCCATGAGGCCAACGCTGCCTGATTTTCAATAAGCCAATACGGTATTCCGGCACAGGAAAATGGAGCGCTCACACTCGGAATAAGAGTAATTTCTATTCGTTCCTATACGAAAACTATTATATTTTTGATGAAAGCCGATATTATCCACACGGGAAAGATTATTATAAAAATTGAAACTTCATTTTGAGTCGATTGCATGTATTCTCACGTGTCCTAACACGAGTTGCCTGTCGAGTATTGGCTCTTTTGTAGCCACTTGAGCGACAATATATCGATTTGTAGAATACGGTAGATTTTCGGATGCTTTGCAATGTGATCGGGTGGGCGTTCCACACACAGCTGTGGCAGCCTATGTGACCGAAACTCTTGGGAGGCCTTCTTAGTTAATGAATACTTTGTGTTACTTGAATGATGTTTGTAATACTGCAATTTTCCAGAGATCAACAAACTCGTCAGAAATTCAAATATTCATTTGCAGGTGCAATTGGCACAGAATCAGAAAAAAAGAAGTCACGTAATGTTTACACACGAAAGATATTTATTCAGATCGCATGAACATCGATATTCTTTAGAGAAACTGGTTGCGAACGGAATACAGATACGTTTGATTGTCGAGATTTAGCACATTTCGCAATTCTGAACCACCTGCAACCAAATTAAGCCAAACCAATCAAAAATTCTCTAACCCGCAGACGATATTGCGATAATTCTCGGAGAGGAATATTATCAGAATTGAATGCACAATTGAATGCAAAAAACCAACGGATATTATAATTGAATTGGCAACTGCGTCACAGCGAATAATTCAAATGATTTCAAACTGCGTAACTCACGGACAGTAAACGATTCTGTCATAACCGAATAGGTGCATAGTGCAATTGGAATTATAATCAAAAAAATTGGAATACCGGTCTGCAAGTGCAATCAATGTGAATTTCATCTTTAAGGAGGGCTGGATTTCTGAAACCTGTATCAGCAAAGTGATAGTAAGCTTCTTCTGCATGATCCGAGATTTAGAGCTCATTACATTTCCCTATAAAAATGTTAACTAATACGAAGTAGTCGCTAGTAAAACTTGCATAATTTTTAAGTGACTTGAAAATGTATGCAATAGTGATATTCGCTGTAGTGACTATTATAGCAAGGCACTGAAAACAGTTTAAGTAATCAACAAGTACTGAAATATTTGTTTAAATATGTAAAAATCACCACACACGAAACAACTGCGATAACGTTAGACATGGTCGCCGAAGTATCAAATATAACTATTGAAACTTTTGTTATGAATATCCATTCTAGCTCGGGATATTTCTAAAAATGCAGCTTTTGTTGCGATAGATTTTTTCCCGCTTGCTTGTCTTATCACATGATCGTACGGATCCGTAATCACAGCATTAACAGCAACTGTTATCGCGGGCAGAACAAAGAGGGCCATCATTACCCCTCGAAATAAGTACAATCGAATCTGACATACATTATTAGCTTTTGCTAGCAATTTGATAAAATGAGAATATTTACTTTGCCCTGTTCCCGTCTTGCGATCGACAAAATTGTTACGTAACGATGGTGAAAACACATCAGTATCCCAAATCCCATTTGACCTGCGGTAAAATTAAGCAGTACCTGCAAGATATATATTCATCGCAACGTCAATATTTAAAGGAACATTAAACACAAACAATGTTGCTCATTTGTGTGGAGTAGATATCACTTGTCTCACTATTGTGCCCACGTGATTTCAATCCCACCCTATGCACGTCTTTTGCATTATTTCTTTCCCTGGTACGAGATTCGTGTGGACACCAATGAAATTTGCGGGAATCCAACGGTGCCCAGTAAGGTGAACTTCTTCATTGAAATATCTAAATTTTCAGTTTCATACTATTGGAACGAGAGGGCTTCCTCCAAGTTGGCAGTAGACTCCGTAGCAAATGCAGCCAACAATAGGAAAGAGAGGAACGGGAACAAGCAACAGAGACGAAGTGATGTCGAAAAATACGATCCACATCTAAAGATATGTATCATATATCATATGTAAATTTAAAAATCGGAAACAATTAGTAGCACCTGAATAAGCACGAGACAACGAGCGAACGATTGGTTGTTCTTAGCGGTTCGGAAGAATAAAAGGAAGAAAACAAGAAGAGAAAGGAGCGTTGACACTGCTCCCACTGAGTGTGAATAGTTGACGACGAATGAAACGAGAGTGGGACTGATGTCGAATCGAGACATCGTTGTACGGAGAGTGAAGTAACCGCGTCTCTCACAAAAGCGAAATTGTGATTGAGAATATCGAAATTCAGCTGCGTCTAGTGAGTGGTGGCAACATTTGTTGCACGAATGCGAGCCACTTGAAAAAGCATTTGTATGAGCAACATCAACAAAAGGACGAACAATATGAAAAAAATAACTTATTCTGATATGGTTAGCGGCTGCAACCAGTTGTACCCTTAAATGAATGATGTAGTCTAATCCCTAAATCCATTAAAATGTGCAGAGCTCATGTTTGGACAATGACATCTGTCTGTGTTGTATGAGCATCGGCATCACAAGAGTCGAGTTTGCATCGACGAGTTGTTTCACTCCACTCACCAACAACCGGACGCCCTCGCATCTCTCCATGTTCTCATTTTGATTCGCAAAATGGGAACATGGAGAGGTGCATGCAGCTGTTATAACTCTAGTCGGGCACATTGAAATCGTTATAAAAGGTGAGCTTGGAACGGCCAGAATCACTAATCATGAGGAGTCTACAGACCGTGTCTCTCATTTGCCTTCTGCTGGCTGTCTCCTCCCAGGATGCTTCTAGTGCTTCCAGCTCAGAGAGCTCTTCGGAGGAGCAGGAAGGACGGTGAGTTCTTAAAAGGACTAAATCAAATTACCCAATCCTCGTGCACACAACACGGGTATCGTTGATACATACCCGAGAAGAAATCTTAGAGTGTCTCATTTCTTGTAGTACCCGTGGCTCCCGAACTGCCTCTCCCATCCCACTCCTTGACGAACTCATCCTGAACATGTAAGCTATTCTTGATGACGTACTCGAAAGTAATAAACCAATTTCAGCGCGAAACGTCAAGGCTTCCGTCGAACCACTATTCTTCCTTCTCTTCCGTCATCCAGAAAACCCGTTTCCGACAAGCCTCAACCGTTCTCCGGAACTCCCCCTCCCTTCAACGGGTTCTCTGGAACTCCCCAACCCGTCAACCCCTTCTCTGGAACACCCCAACCCTTCAACCCTTTTTCGGGAACTCCCCAACCCTTCAACGGGTTCTCGGGAACTCCCCAACCCTTCAACCCCTTCTCTGGAACTCCCCGACCCTTCAACCCCTTCTCTGGAACGCCCCAACCCTTCCACCCTTTCTCGGGAACTCCCCAACCCTTCAACCCTTTCTCGGGAACTCCCCAACCCTTCAACCTTTTCTCGGGAACTCCCCAACACTTCAACACCTTCTCTGGAACACCCCAACCCTTCAACCCTTTCTCTGGAACTCCCCAACCCTTCAACGGGTTCTCGGGAACTCCCCAACCATTCAACCCCTTCTCTGGAACTCCCCGACCCTTCAACGGGTTCTCGGGAACTCCCCAACCCTTCAACCCCTTCTCTGGAACTCCCCGAACATTCAACCCCTTCTCTGGAACTCCACAACCCCTCAACCCTTTCTCGGGAACTCCCCCACCTGTTAACCCATTTTCTGGAACTCCCCGCTCTCCAATCAAGCCCTTTTCTGGCACTCCTTCTCCCCCTCTTGGCTGATAATATTTCGTAATTTGAAGACAATGATTTGATAAATCTCTCTTGAATCTGTTGATTTTGCTCGTATACTCGATATTCGTTATACAAACACAGGAACGAAGAACAAAGAGAATCAGACAGTAGCCTCTAGATGGGCATATATCGCTGAAAAGAAAACATGATGGACTGTGAGACGGTCGTCCGTGTCTTTACAATATCAATAACAACATTTACACGAATTTTTACGCAAAGAATCACCATAAAGGCGCTAAAGGAAACATACGTTATTACTTTTCTTCGTGAAATAATCATAAAAACATCCAGAAAATACAGCATTGTATCTGTTCTAATCAGACGTAATATCGCCATTCGACACAAAAGAAGTTTTACAAGGTATCGTGTCGCCTTCTCTACAAAAATGCGTTAGAAGAAATCATACCATGAGAATTTTATATTACTCCGATGGGACGACGACAAATGATGAACAAGTATCACAAATGTCTTTTATTTTTCACGATGTCGAGCAACAGATAGGTAGTCCTACATAACGATGAAAATTATTATCGATTCGTTCACCTGGAAGCCCAGAAACTCGAACTACGCTTAATTTCGATATCTTTACCTTCATTGGGTGGGACGGTCCGCACAAGATGATAGCTAAGAAATTAAGTATTGTACAACTACTAACGTAGGTGTGTACTCAAAAATATTGTTATTGGCAAAAATGAATCCTCGCTTGAGCTG
Organism: Pristionchus fissidentatus; assembly: GCA_036245785.1. NCBI lineage: Eukaryota > Metazoa > Nematoda > Chromadorea > Rhabditida > Neodiplogasteridae > Pristionchus > Pristionchus fissidentatus. The sequence continues at coordinate 16,907,739 of BTSY01000004.1, forward strand.
TCTGCATGCCGTCATACACCAATCACAAGCTTGCATCTTCTCGTTCCTCTTGATTTGTGTCTCGCTCGGCCTACACAGCAGGTGAGCAAGCATGTTCCCGACGCTATCGAACGCTATATAACGCGTTAGAGAGTGACAGAAGGTATCATCGTCATGAACTGCCTTCTCTCCCTTGCTCTTCTGGGACTGGTGCTGGCTGTTTCCTGCCAGGACTTCACTGGCCAGCCGGGCAGCTCCTCTGAGGAATCATCTGTGGGTTCTCCCGAGAGCTCCGCCGAGAGCAACAGCAATGAGGGACGGTAAGTTAATCTTATAACACTAACGTTCTTTCTATGCAGGCGCGTTTACCAGAATGAAAATCACACGTTCAATCTCAAACTCCAATTCAGTTATTAATCCCTTAAAATTTAGTAATCGTGGCCGCCGATCGACCAATCCGCCGATGCCAAACGAGGAAGAAATAGAACCCGAGATTGTGTAAGTACGCTGACTTGAATTCACAAAAACCATCGAAGATGTGATCACCGTTCAACTATCTGTATCAAATCATCAATTGACTGGTTTCAGTGAGAAGCGTCAGGCTCCCGGAGGTGGTTCCACTCCTCCCTCCCCTCGTCCCACTCGCCCTCGTCCTACTGGATCTTCTCGCTCTCCTCGTTCCACTGGTCGACCCGGTAGTTCTTCCGAAGAATCATCATCCGAGAAGTCATCTGGGAGCTCATCCGAGAGTCACAGTCACGAGGGAGGGTAAGTGTGAACTTTTCAAAATCATTCGTTGAGTTCATCCTGGGCGCCTCAATTGATTCGATCATTTTGTAGTTGCAACGGATCAACAGGCGCACCGATGGCGAGCGACGAACCAGTGATGGTGTGAGTAGATCAAATGTATAACCACTAGAATTTCATATCAAAACCACTCGCGTTATGGTATCGATGCATACTAATTTTCAGCGAGAAGCGACAGGCTCCCCGTGGTGGTCGGTCGCCTCCCCCTCCTACTCCGAACGGTCCTCGTCCTACAGGAGGTCAAGTTGGAGGCTCCTCACCTCGTCCCCCTCCTCCGACCGGTGGCGCCAGCGGCAGGCCTTCCCGTATGCCTTCCACTCCTGCTGGGGGGAACGGGTATGTATATTATTTTTATTCGTTTTTGTCATGTTCTTTTGTAGGTTGGCCTATTTCGGTGCAGGAGCAGAAAACTACAGTCGGTGTTTTGTTCCCGAGAACAGGTCAAAAAGCGAGAGTGCCTTTCAGCACCGAACATCGCTGTTGTTCTCAGCACCGCCGGTGCTAACTTGTTATGGAAATCTGTGGTTCTCATCATTCATCTCTCGACGTCCAACAACATCGGCCTTGTGTCGTAATGGTTAACCACCCGGGTTCAATCCCTCCCCACACCACGAGTGCGCCAAACGTGCAGTTACATCATTTTGCATTTTAATTAGCATTTACTTTCTCTGAAAGTAATTTGTGTTACAATTTTGTCGTTATTTTCTTCGTTTATGCGTGCTTAATTTCAATAATGAGACTTATCTCTTTGTTTTGAGCATTACTGAAATTAAGCACATAACACAAATAACTTGCGGAGTAAGTAAATCCTCATTAAAACGCAAAATGACGTAACTGCACGCTTGGCGATCTCGTCGTTCGGGAGGGATTGAACCCGGTGGTTCGGGTGGAAGGGCAAAACGATAACCATTACGCCATGAGGCCGATGTTATCAGGAGTCGAGAGATGAATGATGAGAACCACAGATTTCCATAACAAGTTAGCTGAGAGCACCGACGGTGCTGCGAACACCGGCGGTGTTCGGTGGTGTGCGGGACCTCACTCTCGCTTTTTGACCTGTTCCCGGAAAGAAGTCGCACCGGCCGGTGCTAACACCGATTTAGCACTGTGTCCCGGTGCACACCGAAACAGGCCATCCTATTCTTTTGAGAAAGGACGGTTCTAAAGAAATATGTGTTATGACAGAGAGACGACGACTACGGCTCGCGAACGAGTTCCCGGACTCTAAAGTCTACTAGCCGTGAAGAATATTTCATTTGCAAAGAGATGTTTTAATGTCCACTTCGATAAAGAGCTATTACTCACTTCTTAGAACACGTTCAAATACTCGGAGAAGAATGCATCGTATTTCGGCACACTTTCAGCACACGGAAGAATGCGAAAATGATGAACAATGAGGAGAGCATATTTACCTGAATAGATATTCTCCGAAGAATAATGCGTCAATGTCTGTCTCGACTTCGTACTCTTCCGAACTCGAATTCTCCTATGCTTCTATGCGGAAGCACCTGCTTCGGCTGGCCAGACGCGTGTAAAAGAAGTGCAATAGAGTTAACACAATAGGCAATCGTTCAAACACTAATAGACCGAGAAGAACAACTGACCTTTTCGGCACGACTTAAAGGGACCTGGCACTGCAAATGAAGTGAATTTCAGATTAAAGAGAATTTTATTTCGATTCGAACGCAAAAAATCGCATATTTTTACGATTTTTTTGAAATTAGTTATGAATTTTCAAAGATCCCATTTTTGGCTGGAATGCCCCAGCACTACTGTGTTTAGCGGCTAAACACAGTAGTGCTGGGGCATCCTAGCCAAAAATGAGATCTTTGAAAATTCATAACTAATTTCAAAAAAATCGTAAAAATATGCGATTTTTTGCGTTCGAATCGGAAGAAATTTTTCTTTAATTTCCCCTTTAAGAAGGTCCCTTTAAGAACGTGAAATGCTCGAATGGAGTTTTACGGTTCACAGATGACTTCAATGCAGCACTGCAGTTTGCGATAAATTGCCCCTAATATTTTCTTCTATTTGTTGCAAGTTTTTTCCGTATGTGTGCTGATTGTTTGATCGCACAGCTCCACCGATGCTACGATACTGCAGTAAAAGATGGTGCTGCCATTCAGCTTCCTCCTAAAGGAATAAACAATACCACAACTTGATCTTTAACGCATGCATGCACATCATGTATCTACGTGTGAGTACGAATTCAAAGATCGCCATTGTCCTGTGTTTGCGCGAGTAGTGCATTACATTGAATTAAATGACTGAACTCGTGATTTCGTGCAGGTCTATCAACCTTTAACATCAAGCATAGCCCGACAAAACAATTCTTTGTGCCTGGCGCTTATCCTAGGCGGGGCTTGCTCGCTGTCTAATACACAACTCATTCAGCCTCATCTCATTTGCATCGAATAATTCCGGTGGTGATGGAGATCGACGTCGCGAATACGATCCTGCTCATGGTGAGAATGATTAATTCTCATTTTTGTTTTTAATTTAACCACAATTCTGCAAAAGAGACATCAGCCGATTTTTCAGAAAGGGAAATTAGATAATGTATTCCTGCCTTTGAGGTCTTCTTCGCTGGAATGTTCGCTTGCTGGATGGCCCTCATCACGATAAAAAAATCTCCGGCTCTGCAAAACTCGTGCGAACACTTTATTCACTGGTTTTTAATGTTGTGCATTCCATGGAAAGAGACAACTGTCTACAATATCTCGAAAGTTGCTGGAAACAAGCTACAAAATCTCGACAGTTAATACCGATATAATGTTGAACCGATTATAGACATCTTCAGTAGATTAAATTCCAGATTTGGGATTCTGTGCAAGTATCAAATGTATTCGGATGTGTTCATGCTCGCCCTCACTACTGCTTACTGTATCATTCCCGAGAGCATGGCGCCCGCATCTGATCATCTCTTCAGCATCGTCGTCTGTCAGGTATGGCTCTCTTTTATTTTCCCTATTTCACATTCGTAAGGTCGCCGGTCAAAACACTTGTTAGTCACCGTTGACTGCACTGATCTTCAGCATGGCATTCTGGATAGAAAACTCATATTGAGGCACACAGTTAGGGATTGCGAAAAAAGTATGTAAATGAGATATGTAAATAAACGAATTTACTTTGTTCCGATGGTCGAGACACTCTACTTCTTCTCAAGTGAACTTCATGTTCTCATGGCACTTCATCGCTTCGTTTGCATTGTCGTTTCGAGCAGGCAAGTGACTTTTATTAATCGAGGCAGTAAAAATGGAGAACAATCGGCGACCGCACCAGGGTCCACATAAATAAATCACATCATCCGACACGAGAACACACGAGAAACTGTTTATTTTATTCAATCAATTTTTAGACGAAATCAGTGGACCAGATTTACAAGAACGTCAATCTTCGTGTGTGTGCTCATCTCTGTTTTCAGAATCGGCCTTATGACAGCTCTCGGTGGGTGTTCAAGGTCTTTATAATTTGCTTCGGTGAGAGAGCTTTCACAAAACCTCTAAAACACAGATACATGCATAGCTTTAGTATTACAATCTTTAAAAAAACCATAGTTAAATAAATAATCTTCCATTGAGCTCTTTTTCAGACAGAAAGATGTACTACTGGTACGATCGGAAGACTTCGTTGTGGTTCATTACCGAGACGGAATGGACACATTTCTACGAGATGTTTGCGTCGCTTGCATTCTTTCCTGATAAACAACCCGCTCCAGATACCTGGAGGTGTCGTGGTCGATTCTCGAGATGGCACTGATTCTTGCTATGGATGGCGTGACATTCGCGCATCTTGTCAACTGGAGATCAGAGGTATCTGGCATTTGTACTGAATGAAAGGAAAAGGATGATAAAGTGAGGATGAAGATAATACACCACAGATTGCGCACCAAGCCGCAACAATACACAGAAGAGCAGAGAGAAGACTCGTGATGCAGGTTAGAGAGGATTTGTATTGAACTGGAAGGAAAAATATATTGATTAAATTGATGCAGAACAAAGCTTGTAAAAATACTCAGCGATGTCTTTGAGAAAAAAACTACGTGGATTGAAGTTGAATACAACACATAAACAGACAGAACCATAAAGAACGATTCAGCGAAATTCAAGGAATTGGGCGTTGCAGAGTTTCTGCCAGTGTATTCCGACTGCTGCAGTTATGATCCTCTATTTCTTCGTCTTCCCCGTCACCGATTCATATTTCGTAAAGTTCATGTGCTCCTCGTTCGTGCTCAGCTTTGGAAATGTCCTGGACGCGTACGTTATTTTCTCGTCCTCCACTTATTCCGTAATAGTCAATATTTAGCATTAATTAATGAAGAGTAATATTAATTGCAATTGCAGAGTAATCATTGTCGCCTTCCACTGCCGACTCGATTTGTTCCGCAGAAATCCCATGATCGGAACTTCGACGTTGCCGAGTACGACTGTGTACGAAATAAATCGATCGAGCGTGTGATGGAGAAATGGGAAAATAGGTAGTGACATAAATCAAAAGCAATAATATGAATAAATTTATGAAAGTTTCACCCATACAAAATTTATTCTGAATGTTTTTCCATGTAATACCATGAATATTTTATTCTAATTAAATGGAGAGAAAAAGCACAAAAAGCGCGCAAGGTGAATTATACTACTGAAAATTTATCTTTTTGTACGCAATAAAGTTTAAAAATGTAAAATGTTTACCAAGAAGGATAAAAGTTATCGATATCCACGAAATGCATGAATATTATTAATTTCTTTGAATAACCTCTTATTGGTGAATGATGCATATGTATTACGTTTTATGCGGTTCAACGATCACTGCTTGGATAGAGAGTAGGAAGTGACAGGGGCCATTTCGTTTCGGCCTATTGCAAACTGGATGAGTTTCGATATCGACTGTCTGTATGCCGGTATGAAAAACATTATGAGCATTGCGTCCACGGAAGGGAAGAGTGTACTTGACATAATAAGAAAGTTTCCGAAAGGGCCGAGAGCAATTCCTGAGAGCGGGGTACGGTACAGGTAAGGCAGAGAGAGAGAGAGCTGAGTACAGTAGCTCTCACTGCCTTACCAGTCAATGGGAAGAACCAAGCGGTAAAGAGCGGAATGTACGAGAAAATGCACGGAATTAGTGTCTGGAATGTTTGCAGTGGGGATAGTTTCACAAGAAATCACTCTCTTCATTACGCACACTCTCTCACTGGTCTGACCAATAAGAAAGTATGTAGAATGATCATTTCTTGCGAAGCCATCCCTAATTGCAGTGTAAGAGATGTGCAAAATGAGTCAACCTGGATGAGGAGTGCTCTGAAAAGCATCTTCTGTTGCAATCTCTTCGCCGTTGACGCAGGAATCGATCTCAAAATAATTGATTGGTTAAGAACAAACTTTGAAATTAAGACTTAAAGCATGAATATCACACGCTTGTTCTTGGTTTACTATTACTCTAGAGATCCGTACTCTTTCATACATCATTTTAGAGCTAACACGGATAATTCAATTGCGCCCGGATTAGTGAGTCGATTAAATATATTTAATATCAATTAGCAAAACCTAAGTGCGACGGTAATGCAATAGCTGCAAACGATCATCACGCCTCCCGATAGACTAAACAAGCTGATACAGATCGAAAAAGAAATCTGAAATGTATGAATAGCAGATATTCAACATTCAAAACTAACCATGGAATTTGCGTGCCATTCCTCCTTTCCAGTCTCTTTGTTGAATCTCTGCAAGAGTTGAGGTCTACTCAAAACAAATTCAATTTTTCATCATACGCCAGTGACTCTTTGAGCATTAATTTGACATATTAAGACATAATAACTTTCAGAGATCTTAGTTGGACCCAAAGGTATTTAAAGTTTCAAGAGCAGAAGATAAAAAAAATCATAGTCCGTTCGAGAATTGGTGTAGGTTGTTTCGATTCTTCCGAAAGATATACCCGATATTCGACAGCAATATATCCAATCTGGGGATCGCTTGTGTTAACTGAGTAAAGTTCAGTGAAGAGCGAGCTGTCCAGCGACCTGTGAGCTTCTTGTTCAGAATATTACACTTGTTGACGCTCAGTACAGACTGTACTCGTTAGTTAGAAAACTGTAGGAACAAGCCCAAAGAAAAATAACAGCATAGATGAGCGAATACAAGACACCAATTGATACCCAATGCACCATTTTCCATCTTTCCGTCCACTCTTTCAGTTTACCCCTGAAAAAGAAACAGTAAAATTGGAATACATTGCATCCACTCACTGTGCAATTATTCTGTAACGATAGATGAAATGGAAAGTTAAAATGTTGAATGTCTGGTAGTACATGAATATGTAGGCCAGGCAGACTGTTTTGCCAAGCAGAGCTGTTAAAATAGCAGTACATCGAAAGAAGAATATTATTAACCTCCTTCTGATTTGAGAGAGTTGGCACTTTTCGGGAAGAAGAAGAAGCCATGAGACGTGAGATGCACAATAGGGGAAGTTAGAGAGTGAGAAATAGAACTGATCATATCTCCGATAGCAAAACAGAGAAGAAGATATCGATAATTGTCAGTTTTCGGCGTCTTTGTCGTTCGGATTATCAAAATGAGGAGAGAATTGGAGAGAATTGAAGTGATAACAGTGACGTCATAGAACAACGTGTGAAACGGATCCGAAATGAAGTACCAATATGGAGGACGATGATCGATGGCAAGCTTATTTTCACAATTGGAAGAGCTCATTGAAGAAGAGCTAGCAATAAACTGACTTGATCGTTGTTTTTCGTTTTCTTACTTACTCTCTTCCCCACGATAAGTCATCGTATCATTGGTATATATCTTAGGTACGCATGGAGATGACATTTTCAGATCACGTATATTACTATTTTTAAATGATACGTTAATGACATGGACTACTGATGTGTGTACTCTCTTTCTATACCTCGGCGTGTCTCTTGTTTTGCTACGCATTCTCGCCAGAGGAATTTGTGTTCGTTCGCGGAACGTTTTATTATTTTGGACGAGTGTTCATGAACTTGAAAGCCAACGTCAGTTGTCGTTGTTGCACGGTTAAATAGTGACAATATCAATGCCTTAATGTGAGCAAAAATTGATTTTTAAATAATTGAGAATTAAGAGACCGTCCAGGAGAGATCGTAAAGGATGGGCCGGATGGGAAAAATGCAACCTACACTCAAACTTTTTTTGTGAGAAGAGGTTCACGAATGCTGATCGCAGGCACATATATTTAAACTTGAAAAAAATTTTCGAGGTCAAAATTTTTTTTCAAATTTTTGAAATTTTTTGACACCCAAAATTAAAATTTTGATATCACTAGCGAGAAGTAGTGTATACTACGTATATTTACGCGTTGATTCCGAATTTAATAGTTAGAACGGCTAAAACTGTGGTGGAAAAAAGTTATGACTGAAAAATCACTTTTTTGAAGTGAAAAACCCAAAAATCGAACTTTCAAAAAAATCGGTGGGCATTCTCACTATTTTTTTCGTAATCTACATGAAAAGATAATATTAAAATACAATTTTCAGATTTTTAAAAATAGAGACCCCTGAGATATTTGAGATCAAACTTGAACATTTGGAGAGTTTTCAGTACGGTATGGGCCAGATATGTTTTGAAATATGATCCCGATTGCGAAATATAACGTGTTTCAAGTGATATATTATTTGTTCACGATGCCGTGAACATGACTGACACGATTATTTCATCACCAGGTGGAAAAATTTTCAACATTTTTTTCTACCATGGTTCATGGAATTTTCGCGAAAACTTTTTTTTTCAAAAGTCGATGAACCTGTGTGAAATGTATTCATTAGTTGAAATATAATATGTTTACACCATATTTTCCGATAAAACTGTTAGATGCGTTCATAATTATGGTGTTGTATTGAATATTACTTTTTTGTTGTCTCTCGTAGGCTGCATCACTATAGTCAAATATTGTAACATAAATCGCCAAATAAGGTGTAAATATATTAAATTTCAAGTAATACACACATTTTAAACAGTTTCATCGACTTTTGAGGAAAAAGTTTTCGCGAAAATTCCATGAACCCGCCGGGTTCATGGTCGAAAAAATGATGAAATTTTTTTGCACCTAGTGATGAAATCATCGTGTCAGTCATGTTCACGGCATCGTGGACAAATAATATATCACTTGATACACGTGAGATTTCGCAATCAGGATCATCTTTCAAATGATATATGTCCGGTATATGCCTGAAAACTCTCCAAATGCTCATGTTTGAGCGCAAATATCTCAGGGGTTTCTATTTTTAAAAATCTAAAAAAATTAATTTAATAATATCTTTTCACGTAGATTCTGAAAACACTAGTGAGAATGCCCACCGATTTTTTTGAAAGTTCGATTTTTGGGTTTTTCACTTCAAAAAAGTGATTTTTCAGTCATAACTTTTTTCCACCACAGTTTTAGCCGTTCTAACTATTAAATTCGGAATCATCGCGTAAATATACGTAGTATACACTACTTCTCGCTAGTGATATCAAAATTTTAATTTTGAATGTCAAAAAATTTCAAAAATTTGAAAAAAAATTTTGACCTCTTAAAATTTTTTCAAGCTTAAATATATGTGCCTGCGATCAGCATTCGTGAACCTCTTCTCACAAAAAAAGTTTGAGGGTAGGTTGCATTTTTCCCATCCGGGGCCCTTTCCACTTTCTCCTGTACGGTCTCTTAAACAATTTTTTTTGTAATTTGCTTTTTTGTAGACTTTGACTCAAATATGGTCGACTCTTTAACAATTCCATTGCTTTCAATTCACCGATAACCACAATTGCTTTATTAGAAGACAATATTTCAATGATACTAATATCAAAGTGGTCATTCAGTGCTTAGAGACTCCTCTGAAGGTGATCTGCAATACAGTGTTTTAATTATTGATCGTCAAATAACGTTAAGTAAGACAGATTCAATCATCAGAAGGCAAATTTGGTTTACCTGTAATCTTTCAATAAGTTAGTCTAGTTTCATATAATAAATGTAATAGCAATTGACGAGACTCTTACAATCATTCCCTTCACATTCTTTCCTCCCTTCGGCTGCCAAGATGCTCTCATTATGTTCTGAGACGTTGTTGTGAATACAGTACCGTTGTGATTCTGCTCCCCAGTCAAACTAAATAATACAGTTTAACTATTTTGAAGGCTTTACGATAATTAAGAGTGAATTCTTCCTTATTTAAAAATAACATATACTTCAATATGCGAACATTTTAAACGTATGTTTGAAAAAAACGTATGTTTGAAAACTTTGATAATTGTGTCACTCACTCAGCAATAACAGCTCCTCCAAGAGGTCCTTCGAATAGAATAAGATGATCACAGCATGTATTGGCCTCGAGGAAGAGGACCTGTCATGATTGGCATATTGATAAGGAATGTGAAAACTAAATTAATAACCAAAGACACTATTTACTCATCTCTCTCTCTTCTCGTGAAAATATCATCTCACCTCGACCTGAACCAACATTCCAGGATCGACTTTTAGCATAAAATCGCAGGGAATGGAAGCGTCGGTAGGGAATCCAGGAGACAAGATCTGAGAATATCATCATCGAGTTTTTTATAATTAAAATAAAAATGTCCGGTATACTCACAATATCGCCCTCCGCATGAAGTGATCCATCGCAAATCGGTTCTGACGAATCTTGGGCTAAAACAAATCCCAATGAGGAATTGGATCAAAGTTTTCACGCTTTCAGACTGCTGTATGATTTAGCTTTCGCTTCTCATAATAAACTCACGTTTTCTAACACACGCGAAGGGAAGATCAATGGAGCAGTCGAGATTAATCCACGGTCCTTGCTGGTTATTCGTCTCCATTGCAACGCAGTCTCCTAGACCGTCGATGGGGAAACCTAAAAAGCGAGATATACATTTTGAAGGAAAGTCCCCTGGAAAGTCCTCTTGAAATTGTTATTGATGTTATAAGCAAACAAATGGTTTATTGCCGAATAAGTGTCGCAAGACATTAAAAATACCTACTGTGAAAACAATCAAAAATAATGTAGCATGAGAGAGGTTCATACCGCCGGCGAAGTTATCGTAGTCCCAGGCTGATCCATCGTTCCATTGGTAAGTGTTTCCCTTACCCGTCGATGTCGCCCCCAGCATCAATCCATTCACAAGTCCTTTTGAGACGGCCAAGCGACGAACGAAAGAGTTCACCTACCAGATAACTATTATTTCAATTAAAAATCAATATGTACGTCGGTTGTCGTAAGTTCGGAGTTACCTCATACCTGCTCTCAAACTGGCTTCTAAACTAAACGTAAACTGATAACGTAACCAAGAACCTTTTTAACTAGCATTTTTTCCTTTACGAATAGACACTTGATGGCACCTGGTTGCTGTGAATGGAAACGATATTGGCACCGAGGCTGCGGCAAGTAGAAGTAGCCTCGGCCCAGTTGGCCGGCTTGGCAATGACCTGCACACGGAATTCAATAAATAGTTCGGGTATTATTATATAAAAAAATTACCCTACAACTGGAAGATTTATTTAATACGTTCACGACCTTTTTTGCTTCTGTTTTTCTCAAACAATTGTGCTACAGATATGACCAGGAAGGAATTTGCAGAGGTTTCGGCACCTGATAACACATTTCATTGTCTTCGTCGTTAGCGAATGATCCACACAGTTCATCGGCAACATACGTATTGGGTGCAGGAGGAACAACGCAGTACATGTCAGTTTGCAGATTATTGTCGCATACTTAAAAGAATCTGTTGAAGTATCAGAAAAGCATACAAAGATCTCAAATATAAATAAATTATTAGTTTTTCTATTTTCAATCAGACTCAGTGTGTGACGGTAATTCAAAAAAGAAATGCATAAATCGAGATTGACATCAGTTCTGAAATATTGTAATATCCTGTGAACAAGATTCACCTTTAGCCCAGTTTCCGGTAGTGGACTCGATAAACCACATGCAATTCTTGTTATTGCATATATTATTGAATGCTGAAATGTTGACTCATTTAAAGGCATATCATAAATATTTGATAAGATAATTACATTCATCAATTCCTTCTGGCTTGAATTTGACTGCGGAACCATCTGTCCACTCGTTTTTAGCTGTTGCACTGTTGCACTGGATACCTGAAAGGATAACAAAAAGATAATTAAAGTAAATTTCTATTCTCATTTGAAGATCGTTCGTATTATTCTCCAAATGGGATCCCAGTTCCGCGCCCACTGGGCTCAACATCCAAGGTGTCGACGGTTTCCCCCATTGGTAGCCCATTGATTCCGCTGGGATACCTGTCAGAGAAATCGTAGGTGCCTTTGGTGATTCTCGCAGTGCGAGTGGAACTGGGATATCAGTAGGAACAATTACAGAAGTGCTACACCCTCTAAAATGATTCTTCAAATAACACGACTTATCTAGATTCATACTTTCTAAAATACTAATAGAACATACCGAGGACAAGATGAGTTTTGTCGTTGATATTTGGGTGGTCGGCCTTGGCGACACTTGCCCAGTAGTCTTGATCCTGGCAAAACATATGATTGTACACATTTTAATATTCACGTTACCAAATTGAATTACATAATGTTTCGCGAGTACAGTCTCAGCTCAGTTACCTCCTGGTTCCTGATGATCACTGTTTGAGCGCCCGATTGGTCGCAGAGCGTCTTGTAATTTCCGGGTCCGCTGGCAGCGTAGACCATCTGGTTTGATAAGGTCTTTTGCTGGCAGTCCCCATTTCGAATAAGTTCGAAGCCATACGGGCATGTCGCCCAGGTGGCATCTGAAACAACAGATATGCACTGCATGCCATTTTAGCACTATCCTGTCGTATTTTTTTTGCAATGGGAAAGTTTGAATTATGTGTAAGACGATCTTTTCCATCCAACCATATCTATGCAATATGTCAAAGAGACTTACATACAAGTGAAGCGAACAGAGCCAGACGAAGCATTGTCCAATGAGAAGAGGATTAAGATCGGGGCTTTTATAACGATCAGGGTGTGCAATTTTTGAGCGAGCATTCATGATTTTGCGATATCAAATATTTTCTTATCAGTATGGAGATATACCGATCAGACATGGCGACTGCCGGAAGATGGAATTATGAAGAAGCATGGGGCCTTTCCCTTTTAAAGAAAACACGCGAATTCAAATTAAGTTCCAACTCATAAAGAGGCAAACATAGGGGCCAGTGTTGCCTACAGCGAAACGTGAGGTAGCGGAACAGCATCAGGTAGTTTCCTGCGCGCTTTTCATGTTATAATGATAATGATTAACTATTGCCAAGCATTATCATTATAACGTCTTAGAATGCCTACAGACAGTATTAGTTGGGAACTGGGGCTTAATTTGAACCTTGATCACAGTCCACATCAGGGATTAGGAACAGAATAGGCACGAACCCGGCACAGGAACATCACGCTGTCGTCATTTTGAAGACAATTTATTATCTTTGTGGAGGCGTGTGCAAATTTTCTAGAGCAGCTGCGGCGATAAAAAATTATCACATTGGAGATAGGTGAAATATAAAATAAAAATAAAAAGTACGGACATTATCATGTACCGAGCGGATTCCGTCAGGTTAATAGCCATTTCCGATGATAAAATTTGCTTACATATTCCAATAATTGTAGGTGTTCGAACGTTCACTTGAGTGTCGCAAGAAACTCGAGGGATATAAAGTGATAGATATTTTTCTTTTTTATTCTAATGAAAAATTATGTACATTCTTAATATTTTATAACATGCCTTGTCAAGTAGCGTTTTCACAAATTCCTTCTTGGCAAACGGAAAACATTGTTTAGCAATTTTTTCAGAAATACAATATAATTCTGTAATTATTGTCTTTCAGTGGTGAGAAAGTACGAAAAACAAGGAAATCTATGCTCAAAATTCATTTACATATTGTAACTATTGGGACTCGACCCCAGGTCTCTCAGATGCATTTTCAATAAGTCAACAACTTCTGTGAGCCGTGCGACGCTTCGGCCGTTTCACCAGTTTTTCGGGTGAAACACACTGAAACGCACACACGATTTATGAAATACTGCAAACTTAACTTCAATAGTATCAAAAAATTGGTTGTGAATATTTTCATATGTACAAGTCATTACTGAAAAACTGAGATCAGAATTTTTAAAAAAATCAACAAAAAAATCGCAAAACTACTCATGCGATTGTTAGAACTTACCATCAGATACACAGAAAAAAATCATCAAAATTGAAGAATTTTGAAGCCATTTTATACAAGGTCAAACATTGCAGCCACCTGCTGCAGCAGCGAAAAATGCTAAAAAAATATAATTTATGCATTATTCGATAGTGCTACGATATTCTGAAGGAAAAAAACAACACGATTTTCATGAATGTACCATGGAAAATACGAATTGTCCCGTGCCTTACGTGAGAGGCCTGATATTTTCAACGTTTAGTATCCGCAAATAACAGTACAGTATAAAATCATAAACAATATCTGGCGAAAATGTATTTGAAATATCTCCATTTCTTTTTGCTGTGTATTTATGTTATGTCCCTATGATAAATTTGAAATAAAAATAATAAGATCCAAATAATTGACTTATATTTTTGAAAGCATTTTGAACGATATTCCTCTTATCTAGCACACCGTGCACTTTCGCTACTCTCACAGCGAATTTGCTAAGAAAGGTGCTTGCTAACTCATTTGCTTAGCAAGTTACTTGCTTATTTTCGAGGGGCTCACTGGGCGAAGTCTCTGTCATGAACACCAGTAAGCACTCTCGCAGCATATAGAGAGTGGCGCAGTAGGTAGCGTGTTTGGCCAGCAATCCGATGGTACTGGGTTCACACCCTCTCGATGCAGAATTTTGCTCGTTTTCACCTTTTCTCTCACCATTTGCAGTAAGCAAGCGAACTTGCTTAAATGTAAGCAAGAAGTTTCCAGGAACCCGTTTCCTAGAAAGATGCTTGCTTATATTCTAGCAAATTCGCTGTGAGAGTATCAACAAGCTGGGTGCGCGGATCCAATTTCGCGTATGCATCTATGCATGCGTGTTTATACGATAAACCGGTGGCTAGTATGTGATTTATGAAAGATTGAGAGAATTCATATGAGAGAAAATATATTGTAACTTTTTGCAGATATATTTTTTCAAATGTTATCGCCCCGTAAACAAGTCCCTCTCTTTCAATTCACCCGATATTTACGGTAAACCACAATTACTTTATCAGGCTGAACATTATTTCAAAAGGTGTCAAAAGGAGTAATTCAGTGCTTGGCGACTCCTCTGAAGGTGATCTGAAGTTCAGCATTTTAAATTATTATTTGATAATTTTAAACCAAGATATCGAATAATGAAAATAAGAAGGGAATTCATTAAATTTGTTTCCCGGATTTATATTTCCAAACTGAATAAATAAGTAGGGTAAAGTATAATCATCAATTAAGACTCTTACAATCATTCCCTTCACATTCTTTCCTCCCTTCGGCTGCCAAGAAGCTCTCATTATGTTCTGAGACGTCGTTGTGAATAGAGTGCCGTTGTGGTTCTGCTCACCAGTCAAACTAAATATTTATAATATAATTACGATCAAATTATTATATGCAAATTATTATATGCAAAAATTTGAATAGTAATATTTGTGCACTCACTCAGCAATAACAGCTCCTCCAAGAGGTCCTTCGAAGAGAACGAGATGATCACAGCATGTATTAGCCTCGAGGAAGAGGATCTGACATGATTGGAATATTCACAAGGAATGTGAGAACTAAATTAATAACAATAGACACTATTTAACTAGATTAATAAGCTAGACACTATTACTCTCTCTCTTCTCGTGAAAATAGCATCTCACCTCAACCTGAACCAACATTCCAGGATCAACTTTCAGCATAAAATCGCAGGGAATGGAAGCGTCGGTAGGGAATCCAGGAGACAAGATCTGAGAATATCACCATCGATTTTTTTTATAATCAAAATAAAAATGTCCGACATACTCACAATATCGCCCTCCGCATGAAGTGATCCATCGCAAATCGGTTCTGACGAATCTTGGGCTAAAACAAATCCCGCTTCATAATTCTAGCAGAATGATCGCGCCAATAACCAGGCTTTTCAGACAGTGTTATAACCATTTCTATTTTGCTTCTCATCAAAAACTTACTTTGTCTAACACACGCGAAAGGAAGATCAATGGAGCAGTCGAGATTAATCCACGGTCCTTGATGGTTATTAGTCTCCATGGCGAGACAATCTCCCAGACCATCGATGGGAAAACCTGAAAAGCGAAATATTCATTTCCAAGATAAGAGAAAAGTGAAAAGATTATTGTTGGAGTTTGCAAACATAAGTTTCATTACTGGATAAATGCCGCGTTAATAAATTTATAAAACTAAAAGTCATTAAAAAATATCTGAATTTATAAAACAAGCAGTATTTTTTCATCTGAAAAAAGTTAGCCGGGGAGAGGATCATACCACCGGCGAAGTTATCATAGTTCCAGTCTGATCCATCGTCCCATTGGTACTTGTTCCCCTTGCCCGTCACTCTTGCACCCAGCATTAATCCATTGACGAGTCCTTTCGAGACGGCCATACGACGGACGAACGAATTTACCTGCATAATCGTAGGTATTATAATAGGTAAGAAAAAAGGATTGCGCTGGTTTCTGACTTTGTAATCACGTGCTCACTTACTGGCTGTATCAGTATCGTAAGTACGAAACTTCATTCTTTATTTGAAAGATTGTTTTACGAATAGACACTCGATGGCACCTGGTTGCTGTGAATTGAAACGATATTGGCACCGAGGCTGCGGCAAGTTGAAGTGGCCTCGGCCCAGTTGGCCGGGTTGGCGATCACCTGTATATCGAATTCAAAATGGTCCAAGTATTATACGCAATCACTGCACAACTGGATTAGTGCCCATAGCAGCTTCGTATTTATATTCATGACGCTTCTGTCATATTTGTAGTGGTTAATGCAGAGCTAGTTTTGGTTGAATAACTGTCTCAAAACTGCCTTAAAAACAACCAGGAAGGAATTGACAGAAGCAATCGGCACCTGATAGCACATGCCGTTGTCTTCGTTATTAGAGAATGATCCACACAGTTCATCGGGAATATACGTATTGGGAGCATGAGGAACAACGCAGTACATGTCAGTTAGCAGATCTTCGTTGCATACTGAAGATTTTTCTTTGAAAATGTTTGATTATGAGAAAAAAGCTCGAATATTAATGAGTGTTCTTCTAAATTCAACCAGACGCAGTGCTTCAGACTTCAATAAAAACGAGAAACAAGCCACTGTTAATGAGAGTGTTAAATGTGTGACAACGTGCTCCTCATGTTACACACTCTCTCATCGATCATCCGTGAAAATAACGCGTGATATGAAGAGATCGTGGTCTCACATTTCACACTTTACTATCAATTAGAATAATGCAATATACAAATTGTTTTCACCGACAATCTTCACCTTTAGCCCATTTTCCGGTAGTGGCCTCGATAAACCACATACAATTCTGGTTGTTGCTATCGCACGGATGGATGAAAGCTGTAATCCCAAATTGAAACTTCTTTCGTAAATGTATGCCGAGAAACTTCTTAAATAATTATAACTCGTGAAGCCTCCTACATAAATATTTCAATAATGCTACATATTGTGCTTACAATCATCGGTCCCTTCGGGCTTGTAATTGACTGGGGAGCCGTCTGTCCACACGTAGTGAGCATTTGTACGGTTGCATTCGATACCTGAAAGGATAACACAAATATAAAAGCAAATTAGGTTATCACCGAATGCTTTCCACCTAGAAGCGATTATTCAAGTAGGACGGTTCTACTCCTTCAGGAAAGGTGAAATGGAGATATCCGAATAAATATTTAAAAGTACTACTTACCGAGAACAAGACGAGTTTTGTCGTTGGCACTAGGGTGATCTGCCTTGGCTACACTGGCCCAGTAGTCTTGATCCTGAATGAGCCTTTTTTTATTGTTCACGTCTACAGATTGTCATATCAGTGCATTCGCGTAAGGATCGCACGATTCCCATATTTTTCGGTACAGGGTAAAAATGCACTTTGTGTTTTTCACAGTTTCCGTTAGCCCTATGGATGCTCTATCGATTTCTAATAGTCTCCTGTTCTGATTGAGCTCATTTGCATAATTACAGCCTGTCAAAGTTTTTTTAAAATTTTTAACGCCATTTATGTCAAACTAAAGATAATCATTCACATAGATATTGAAAAATGATCACCAAGATGCGACTGACAACGTGGTGTCGTTCAATTTTACGTTTTTCAAAATTTGCATATTTCATGAAATTTTGACCTCGTTTTTCTCGAAAACTAAGCAAAAAACATAGCTGGATTTTTGATATGTTATGGATACAGGTGACCTCTATCCGAATCGTCTATTATTTGGGCAGGTTCCGGGGAGGAACGGTGGTGTTATGCATGAAAAACTGATAATTTCTAATAGAGAAGATCACTCATTTCGTCTCATTCCACCCATCCAACCCCGCCCGTGCGGTCAGAAATGAGGCGCTTTTTAAACTAGGGATGAGAATGGACGAGGGAAGACACTCGCATGCTATTGGATCTTACTCTTCCAGAAGAACAAGACTTTCAAAACGATCATGGAAAATAGATGCAAAATTTCTGGGCATTGTAAATAGCTTCAAATTGTTTTGGAGGTGCCAATGAATATTACAAGACCCATATTACTTGAGATTATTTAAATAATTAAAAGATAACTGAAATTCCTCAGATACGCGAGGATGGGGACTGAAAGAATGTCGTGCTTCCCAGATGGATCCCAATGTGCAGGCTGTTGCTATGAAATTCTTCCTAGATCATCGCGCGGAAAGCAAAAGGGCCAGTGCGGCAGAGTGTTGTGAACTGATCAAACATATCATGCAACCAAGATGTATTTTATGGCTCTAGCAACAGCCATCACAGCAAGAGCGAATCCCAAAATTAATGATTCGGAAGTACCGGAAACTCGTAGAAACTGCATTAAGAGGAAGATCTCGGAAGTTATGAGTGAAGGAGAGAATGAGGGTGAAAGCCACATGGAGAAAAAATGAAGAAGAAGAAGAAGCCTTGTTGGATAGAGTTAACGAGTCCAATATCATGTTTAATGTTGTGAAAGAGAGTTCTGATGAGATTTTCCTGCCGCAATAAAGCATTCTTGATTGTCATTTCTCACCGCACGGGCGGGGTTGGATGGGTGGAATGAGACGAAATCAGTGATTCCTCTCTATTAGAAATTATCAGTTTTTCATGCATAACACCACCGTTCCTCCCCGGAACCTGCCCAAATAATAGACGATTCGGATAGAGGTCACCTGTATCCATAACATATCAAAAATCCAGCTATGTTTTTTGCTTAGTTTTCGAGAAAAACGAGGTCAAAATTTCATGAAATATGCAAATTTTGAAAAAAACGTAAACTGAACGACACCACGTTGTCAGTCGCATCTTGGTGATCATTTTTCAATATCTATGTGAATGATTATCTTTAGTTTGACATAAATGGCGTTAAAAATACTAAAAAAATAGCTAAAATTTGACAGGCTGTAATTATGCAAATGAGCTCAATCAGAACATGAGACTATTAGAAATCGATAGAGCATCCATAGGGCTAACGGAAACTGTGAAAAAAACGATGGTGCAATTTTGCTGTACCGTCGGGTGTGCGAGTCTTACGCGAACACACTGATATACATTGTTTCACGAATAAAATTTTCCGATCCCCAATTCGTCAGACAGAGTTTGAGTTTATTTACCTCCTGATTCTTGATAATCACTGTTTGAGCGTCAGATTGGCCGCAGATCATCTTGTAATCACCGGGTCCGTTGGCAGCGTAGACCTTCTCGTTGGATGCTTTCTTTTGCTGGCAGTCCCCATTTCGAACTAATTCGAAGCCATTCGAGCATGTCGCCCAAGTGGAATCTGATACAGCGAATATGCACTATATGCCATTTTGAGAACTGCTCTTTCATGTGATTTTACAATGGGCTAGCTTGAATTATATGCGAGATCTTTTCCAAGCATATCTATGCAATATGTCAAAGAAACTTACACACAAGTGAAGCGAAGAGCGCCAGACGAAGCATTCTCCAATGAGAAGAGGATGGAACTGGGGAGCTTATAAAGTGATCAGGGTGTGTGATTTCTGTGCGGTCAGGATTTCTGATTACTTGACTAAGCGCGTTATCAAAATGTTCTTATCAGCAAGGAGAGATCAGACATGGCGAGTACCTCAACATCGAGTGATAGGCTTTCCAGTGATAGCGAAATGCATGCGCGGTCTTCTATAAAAAAGAAGTGCCTATTCCAAAAAAAATGAATCAAGCGAATAATGGCAATCCACGGAAATCGGCAGACCGTTTCATGCATGGTAGTCATGCTTACCTATTACCCATCATTATCATTATAACAGGTTCCTATGTCTACAGACTATAACAGGTTCCTATGTCTACAGAAATTTAAAATAGTCCCTGGCAATTTTCTACAGCTTTTGCAATATTACAGTATGATTACAGCAAAATGCGAATGGATATTTCCATTTCGCTTCGGTCGAATGGCGAAGAAACGTGGCCTTTTCATGGCACACTTAAGTAAAGTTTACAGTGCCCTCAATCAAAAGAAAGTTCGTTCTGAGATGCCAACTGAACTCTCCCTTCGCAAAACAGTCTAATTCAGTAGGACGCCGATATTTTATTGGGTTTTTACTTCAGAATTTGTGCCTGTATAAATGTTCGTGTTCCGATCTACCCTATTGTTCCCGTGAATAATCGAAACGAATGCCAACGTTTATCGCTGATAGTTTATCTCTGTATTTTTCCAACTTTTAATAACCACAATTCAGAGAACAATTTAAAATTATGAAGTAGGCGGCGATGGCTTTAAAATATCTCGATTTTTTAGAAAATTCTTTTCTTATGTAATTACAACCAACCGGAAGAACATCTGGAACAAAAAAAACATATAAATTTGAATATGATTTATCTCTAATTGTGGCTCTAATTGTAAGCTCTAATTTGCTTTATTTTAGCTTCCTTCGCTTCTATTTGAGAGCATGGATCTCTTGCACCGAAATATCGCCGATCTCCTCCTACTCATTGCAAGTTTTCAGTGTTCACGAACATTTCAAACTTGACTCATTGCAGATCTTCTTGAGTGGCTGTGTCATTTGCTGCATGGCACTGCTAACGATCCAGCGAACGAGTGCCCTTCACAATTCGTCAGTTTGTGTGGAAAGCTTGATTAAACGGGCATAATGTGAATTAACAATGGAGAAAGATGTTTCTACTGATTTGTACGAAATATTTAATATTGATAAATATTCAATATTTCGTATTTTTCCTATCAATGTTCGCGTTCGAACTAATTGTAAACTGGTAGTATACTCTGTTACGCACCACTTGCATTATGTAAATTCGAGTAGTTGTTATTGAATAGTATACGTGACAAACAAAAAATCCCGACTATTGGAGATATTGAGATTCGGAATCATCTGTGCCTTCCAAATGGCATCTGACCTGGGTCTTCTCGTTGTCACTACCGTCTTCAGTTTCCTTCCCGCCCGATTGACTCCCATTGATGATGCGCCCATCAGCAAGTTTGTCGGACTGGTATGTGCATGCAGGAAAGCCAACTTGATTTCCTTTCCCCCCCTTTTCACGCAGCTCTTTTTCTTAATAGTGCCACAAACCGACATGAACAAGATTATGAATATTAAAGAGATAGTTACAATTTTATTATCTTAGAATAACTCGTAGCAATGACCACTTCAGTTTGCCGAGGCACTCTATTTCTTCTCTGGCGGTCTCCATGTTCTCTTTGCCATCCATCGCTTCATTTACATCGTATTTCCGACGAAGAAATTTGCGTGGGGAAGAATGACGGGAAAAGTGATCGCATTTGTCATCTTTCTATCGCTTGCACGCAGCTTTCTCATGCCCATTCTGGGTATGTTTTTTTCGTGTGGCCAAAGGTCAGAGACATCTTGACCTTCCCGTAAACAGAGCTTATTTCTTCTTCTTTATAACATAACATATTCGTGATATTTTACTAGACCTTTAGGGATCAATGATGAAACGGATATTTCTTCAGATACTCGACTCTTCCTTAAATATGATCGCTATACGATGTGTTGGGTGATCGTTGCAACTCCGTGGACATACTTCTATGTCGTGTTCGTAATAATTTATCGCTTCGTGTATTACAAATTCACAAACACATGCCGAAATTATTTAAACGTTCCCATGATGGGGGGCGAGAGTGAACTTAAAAGCCTGAAAGTAATCACGCGGCATGTAGTTCTTGAAGTGGCACGTACTCCTCAAATTTGCATTAGGTCTAACCTATTATCCTCTTTCAGCTATTTCGAGATCGCGTGGTCGCTCACTGAGTTTGTAATGATTCTGTCACTTGATTGCATCTCGCTCTTTCGATTGCACTTCCACAAGTCGAGAGTAAGATATTTTTAGTATTCTCAAAAGAAGAGTCAATCATCTCCTAGAATGCGAAGAATTCAAAAGTCTCCTTATCTGTGGAGAAGCTGCTTGTAAAGCAGGTGCCGTACTCTTGTTATCTTCCACGCGCAACGTCTGTTTCAGAGTTTTGCACAGTGCGTGCCCACTGGCACTGTCGTATTGTTCTACTTTTTCATCTTTCCTAATCTAACGGATCAATTCGAGATGTTCATCGCTTCTTCGTTCACTTGGAACGCCGGCAATGTTTTGGACGGGTGAGATGATACTTCATCGTGTAATCTTGGTATGAAAAAAATCATGTGCAAGATAGCATTCATTTGTCTGCTAGTGAAACATTAAGTGGATGTGCTCAACTTGAATGTGCTTGCAGCTTGGTTATTATCGTCTTTCATGGACATAATTTATTTTATCCAAAGTCGCTCACACAAGTCGTCGCGGTCAATACAAAGACAGCGTCAATATAAATCCAATATACAACATCAGCAAATATTCATATCAAATAATTCAATCGCTTTCGATAATAAAGAGTTCTATCCACATTTATGGTATCTTTTCGATGCACAGTATCAGGGTATTCTAAGGAAGCTGTAAGATCTAGTTTTGTTTTGTTATGTATGCGTAACTTCTCATTCAACACTTGCCGTTATTCTAATCAATATTCTACGTTCTTCAAATGGTTATTTTTCTGAAGACCAAAGTGCATCGATGAGTGAAAATAAAGGGGTTAAAAGAGCACTCAAATGGTCCCGTTGTATGGTCATTATTTCCTGATCTCCGAGGAAATTCAGAGCGATTACTCAGAAATTAATGACGTCCCTCGGGATTTTGATGGTGGCCGGAAGAAAAATAAGGGGGAAGTTATATTCGTTAAAAAATGCACAGAGCTCGTGAGACGATCCTCCACATTACTGTAAGTGAGCAAACAAAAGTAAAGTTAATTTGATATCAGATCCGATCAGGAGATTTTAATGAGGTAGTAATCGTATTTTTTTCTCAGAAGACCTTCGCGTGACGAATTGTATTTGAAAAATTCATTAATCCTATCGAATACCTTAATGGTATTATTCTTTATCAAGGTCTGCATCTTCGGCGATGTGTTCTCAGTTCTTGCAATTCTCACAATTCTGAAAGTGAAGCGCCTTCAAAATTCGTGAGATCGTAGACTATTTATGTACATGAACTATAGTTTCTATTCAGATTTGGCACGATATGTATCTTCCAAATGATCTGCGACTTTACAAAGATCACTCTGAGCACTGCCTACTCTCTCATTCCCGCCAGCATTGCGCCTTTTAAGGAATCGCCGATCAGCATCTCGGTCACGGTGGTAATTAGTCTGCCTAATTAGCAAATTAATTATTTGAAACGTGGATAAGAAAAGCACGTCCAGCATGCAACTGAATGTCCAACTCTGACGAAACTCCCGAATCCGTAAGCTCTAGTTGTCGCACAAACATAAACATTTCACTGATCATGAGCCGAAGAATTCATCATAACTCAAAGTATCCTCGATGGAGAAAAAAATATAAACCGTTAATATATTCAGCTATGCGAGGTTCTCTACTTCTCCTCTTGTTTCATGCACGTTCTCTTCGCCATCCATCGATTTGTCTTCGTTGTTTTCCCATCAAAGAAGACTAAATGGGCATCATTCACTCCCATTTCGATCGCAATCTGCGTCGCTGCCTCCTTTCTCAAGGCCTATATGACACAGCTAATGGGTATTTTTTGCAGAATATTTTAAGCATTCTTTTATTTTTAAAATCTGAAATTACTTTCCAGACAAAGACTTGTACGTCTTCTTCGATCGGGAAACGATGCTATGGCAGTTCACGATTACTCCCAACACGACGCGTTACCTCAGGTTAGAATACTTTCTTTTGTTTTGTACATGACATATCATACACCGAACTTTCAAAGGGCCATGAATGAATTGATTGAATCGGATTAAATCAACTTAATCAAGCGCCGTTTGGGTATAAAGAGCGATTTTTATCAATTTTTCTTCGATCCGATCATTTTCTTATCGGCGATTCCTTTAAATGCGAAGGATTTGAAGCGAACGGACGCCTATTCATGAAAACGATGCTTTTTTTCCAAATGTCATCATTTTAAAATCCGTTCCGCTGCATTCCGGCACCTACTTTGAACTTCCGTTGTTTAGCGTATTGATTGATGTGTCGATTATCCGTGCGGGACCATCCTCGTCGTTCCCGTTTTATTTATATATTACTTTTTTGTTTTATTCACAACTAATTGTATGTTGTTATGTTGCTTGGTTAGACGATACTTACTCGCACTGTCGAGTTGGCTGTGGTACAGCCCGAATCGACGCCGAGCTCGGTCTCTGACGCGTGTTTTCCCTAGCTGTTTTTGGTATGCCATTCAGATCGAGCGGCATTTCGTGGTAATTTTTCCTATTCACTTTATTTGCTCCTCACTCATTCTACTCTAATCAGGCTCTACCGGCGGGTACGGGGACGCCGCCATTTCGACCGCGGTCGCTGCGCACGAGCAGTGGGAGCTGCGCCCGCTTCAACCAACGGTGAGTGGTCTAGTTAATCCATTATGCGGTGCTGCATAGTTAATCGCTCTGCGAAAAAATCATCATTTAGCCACGACTGATTCGGTCAACTTCGATCTTTGATAACGTTTATTACTGCAGCTCGTTGTGATTAAACGGTTATTTCTATCTCGCTGAGTCTTGTCATTTGCAGGCTGGCTGACGGCGCAGGGCGACGACCGAAGGTGGAGGAGGAGAAGGACCATCAGAGGCGTTTTTCTTCTTTGTTTGATGTTTATAAAACTAGAAAAACAAATACAATTGACGGCAAATATAATAGAACTAGGACACAGCTGTTTGATAAAAATGTATTTATCCGATCCTTTTGGCCGATTATTGCTAATTTAACACATATCGCGATGATATTCATTTGATATTCACACTTATATTCGGAGGCGACTAGTAAATGGGCTGTTTTTAGGATCGAGTTAGAGTAAATAATATGAGTCGTAGCACAGCAAACGTTTAGGGCGGTCTATCGATGAAAGTGCGCGCATTGTTACCGTACACCTAACTTAGTTATGGTTAAATCGAACTTCCCGATACTTTGTGGTACCGTTAAGGTTCTCCTCCTCGTCCTGTGGCGTCTGAGGTCACCGACCGGGTCGTTCGGAGGTGAGGATTTTGCTCTAAATACTTGAAGAAATATCGACTTCCCGTGTGGAATAGACGTTTGTCGATATTATGTGTATTATGCGCATAACTCAGTCATATAAAGCCTAATTTAGTTTTAGAATCGTATCGCAGACTTTGACAAAAAAATGTTTTAGCTTACGTACAGTCAATAATCTTGAGTATGGACACGCTTATTTATTATACAACAACCACAATACAGTACTATAATAGGATGTTGATCGATTAAGAGAAAAGAAAGTTTATTTATCTACAGCGGTTATTCAAATAAAAAAAGACGAGCAAAATGGTGAATAACGAAGAAACGTCGATATAAGTATATTCCAGGACAAGCGGAGGTTCAAGAGCTGATCTAATGCGACCAACGTGATCAGCCTCTCCGATCGCCCGAGTTTACGGTAAATTAAATTAATATTTGAATTTTAAGGTGACGAAAACATTTTGAACATGGGAATAAGTAATTTAACACTCGTGGAATCGTTGCCTTGTGCATTTTGAGCGTAAATGTATTATTATTATTTTTTTTTATTATTATCATAGGACCATGAAGCACATTTTTAGTGGTTCTGGCGCCCTTTTGGTGCATTAAAAAAATTTGTTTATTCGGTATTTCTTGGATAGGATTCTCCGATACCGTATCCCCGGCTAGGACAACACGGTGCACCCCTCAGTCACGGTCGCCTCGAGTTCTACGTCATAAAAATGTCGCATCTATTTACTCGATTTCAGAAATCCGGGTTACGGTACATCGACTACGGTTGGCGAGGATACGGTACCTGCAAAACGGTGTGCCCCTCAATGCTTCGAGTTCTTCGCCATACACAAACCTCGTTTAGTATTTATTTGTTCGTATTTTCGGGTTACGGTAGAATTGATTACGATAGCTGGAGATACGATATCGCCTTTCGCCTCAATCTACCGTATACCCGTGCCTCGAGAAAATCAAAAAAGTTTTTTGAATTTTTCCAAAAAAAATTTTTGAAAATATTTTTAAAAAATAGTGATGCATTTTACCGAATTTAATACGAAACACGTCAAATTTAGCGCCAAATTCGAAATAATTATTCAAATTGATCAATTCTATTGTGATATACCTATGGCGATCGTATCCAAGAGTATCACTCATACATGTTTTTCTTCCGTTTTTTTAATATTCAAAAAAAACTATTTTTTGAATTTCAAAAAATACGTGTAAAAACTTTTTTGAAATTTTTTAATCAAAAATTTTTGAAAAAAATATTTTTGAATTTTTTGATCAAAAAATTTTTGAATTTTTTTTTTCAAAAATCCCAGCCCTGATTGGGAGCAAGAAGAAGAGTAAGTAACATCAGAATAGGAAAACGAACAATTTTCGGGAAACAATTTTCGCAATCGAGGACGGTAAACGAAAGTGAACTACAGTAACTTAACTACCATGGCCATGCAACGAAACGAAACTACCGTAATTCATTCCACCGCAACCCAAATTTCTCATATTGAGGAAATAGACTCGGAATTTATGTAAGTGGTACACCTCGAGGTGAAATTGCTTAAGAGGTATTCCGTTTGTCCGATACCGTATCTCCAGCTCGCAATCAGTTCTACCGTAACTCGAAAATACGAACAATGTTTGTGTATGGCGAAGAACTCGAAGCATTGAGGGGCACACCGTTTTGCAGGTACCGTATCCTCGCCAACTGTAGTCGATGTACCGTAACCCGGATTTCTGAAATCGAGTAAATAGATGCGACATTTTTATGACGTAGAACTCGAGGCGACCGTGACTGAGGGGTGCACCGTGTTGTCCTAGCCGGGGATACGGTATCGGAGAATCCTATCCAAGAAATACCGAATAAACAAATTTTTTAATGCACCAAAAGGGCGCCAGAACCACTAAAAATGTGCTTCATGGTCCTATGATAATAATAATAAAAAATAATAATAATACATTTACGCTCAAAATGCACAAGGCAACGATTCCACGAGTGTTAAATTACTTATTCCCATGTTCAAAATGTTTTCGTCACCTTAAAATTCAAATATTAATTTAATTTACCGTAAACTCGGGCGATCGGAGAGGCTGATCACGTTGGTCGCATTAGATCAGCTCTTGAACCTCCGCTTGTCCTGGAATATACTTATATCGACGTTTCTTCGTTATTCACCATTTTGCTCGTCTTTTTTTATTTGAATAACCGCTGTAGATAAATAAACTTTCTTTTCTCTTAATCGATCAACATCCTATTATAGTACTGTATTGTGGTTGTTGTATAATAAATAAGTGTGTCCATACTCAAGATTATTGACTGTACGTAAGCTAAAACATTTTTTTGTCAAAGTCTGCGATACGATTCTAAAACTAAATTAGGCTTTATATGACTGAGTTATGCGCATAATACACATAATATCGACAAACGTCTATTCCACACGGGAAGTCGATATTTCTTCAAGTATTTAGAGCAAAATCCTCACCTCCGAACGACCCGGTCGGTGACCTCAGACGCCACAGGACGAGGAGGAGAACCTTAACGGTACCACAAAGTATCGGGAAGTTCGATTTAACCATAACTAAGTTAGGTGTACGGTAACAATGCGCGCACTTTCATCGATAGACCGCCCTAAACGTTTGCTGTGCTACGACTCATATTATTTACTCTAACTCGATCCTAAAAACAGCCCATTTACTAGTCGCCTCCGAATATAAGTGTGAATATCAAATGAATATCATCGCGATATGTGTTAAATTAGCAATAATCGGCCAAAAGGATCGGATAAATACATTTTTATCAAACAGCTGTGTCCTAGTTCTATTATATTTGCCGTCAATTGTATTTGTTTTTCTAGTTTTATAAACATCAAACAAAGAAGAAAAACGCCTCTGATGGTCCTTCTCCTCCTCCACCTTCGGTCGTCGCCCTGCGCCGTCAGCCAGCCTGCAAATGACAAGACTCAGCGAGATAGAAATAACCGTTTAATCACAACGAGCTGCAGTAATAAACGTTATCAAAGATCGAAGTTGACCGAATCAGTCGTGGCTAAATGATGATTTTTTCGCAGAGCGATTAACTATGCAGCACCGCATAATGGATTAACTAGACCACTCACCGTTGGTTGAAGCGGGCGCAGCTCCCACTGCTCGTGCGCAGCGACCGCGGTCGAAATGGCGGCGTCCCCGTACCCGCCGGTAGAGCCTGATTAGAGTAGAATGAGTGAGGAGCAAATAAAGTGAATAGGAAAAATTACCACGAAATGCCGCTCGATCTGAATGGCATACCAAAAACAGCTAGGGAAAACACGCGTCAGAGACCGAGCTCGGCGTCGATTCGGGCTGTACCACAGCCAACTCGACAGTGCGAGTAAGTATCGTCTAACCAAGCAACATAACAACATACAATTAGTTGTGAATAAAACAAAAAAGTAATATATAAATAAAACGGGAACGACGAGGATGGTCCCGCACGGATAATCGACACATCAATCAATACGCTAAACAACGGAAGTTCAAAGTAGGTGCCGGAATGCAGCGGAACGGATTTTAAAATGATGACATTTGGAAAAAAAGCATCGTTTTCATGAATAGGCGTCCGTTCGCTTCAAATCCTTCGCATTTAAAGGAATCGCCGATAAGAAAATGATCGGATCGAAGAAAAATTGATAAAAATCGCTCTTTATACCCAAACGGCGCTTGATTAAGTTGATTTAATCCGATTCAATCAATTCAATCATGGCCCTTTGAAAGTTCGGTGTATGATAAACTTTAGTGTCAAATGGATCCTAGCGTATTCGGAAATCGTCCTGGTTGTCATATTGGACTCGATATCGTTCGCCAAAATCGTGATTGTGAAGAAGAAAGTGAGTGTGAGCTGAGGAGCACTCAAAGACTTTTCTTAACAGCTCAATCGCGATTTCTTCGAGGAAAACTCCGCAGCCGAGATAAAATTGGTTGTGCAGGTACGAAACACAACAAAAATAAATATACTATTCAAAAATATATCTCTTATATCTATGTTTCATGAAGAGTTTAATTTTATAAACCACAATATCAAATTATTTTTTTATGAAAAAAACATGGACAGTTTATCAGAGTTTCTTCCAATGTCTCCCTACACTCACTGTGATAATCTTCTTCTTCCATGTTCTCCCTCATGTCACAGATGAATTTCTCGTCTTTCTGTGTGTTCTTTCTTGGAACATCTCAAATGGAATGGATGGGTAAGCGAATGACTCTAAGTGTTATCGTCTTCTTATAAATTCAGGTTGATCATACTTCTGCTGCACGGTGGCAAGCGCAAAGAGACTGTAAAACCGATCGAAAGAACATTCAACACTTATCAATCGTCTGCAATAGCTGCATAGTGTCTCTCTCCCATCAACAATTTCACTTTTCTTGAACACCCCCATCCTCATCGTTGTTAATGGTTTCATACAACGCAAGATCACTTCACCCAATGTATAATTTCAATTGTAGTTATCTAGTTTTCTAAATCTTCTCATAATTGCTGCTAATTATTTGATAAATCAAATTCTATACCTTTTAACTGTATCCCATCATAATAATGTGATTCCGAATACCTTTTATAAGTGCCATTTTAGATATAAAATAGGTATAATGTATAACTTGAAGCGCCTTCCGCAAAGTATTCATAATTTTATGAATCCGTGTCTTAGACTTCATGAGTGGTACATCAACGTTCTGAAGAAGCCAACTCTCATTTCCCGTATGTCACGTCTATGAAGGCTTAACAAGCAGTTCATTATAAGTCTTCACGGTTAGAGATATTGAAATATCAGTGACGAGCTGCGAATTTCTCGAAAACAAAGCAAAAGATGATTCTTATTGTTTGATATGTTGTGGCCATGGTAAATAGCTATCGAACAAGCACAATCATAAACGTTTTGGAGGGTGAGTATGTTGATGAGGAAGAAGAAGAGGAGCAACAACCCACGAAGAAGAAGTATAGACCGAATTAACTCTGTGAAGAAGTCCCTATCTGTACCATTATAAAATCAGTTATCGATAAGAATACTGTAATTTGGTGTAATTCGCAAGCGCTAGTCTTTTTTGTGCGACTACAGTATCCCACCCCCGTGTTAGTAATTGCGGCCTAACTGCACCAGAATATTTGTATTTTCCTAAATTTTGTGATTCATTCGTTCTTCTCTGGCTCCGCGTGAGCACGTTGTTTGTTTTCTGGCTAGTAAATCGAGTAATTTATTTATCGTTGACCTCGAAATCACACAGCATCGCACCCATACAGACACACAGTCCTGCATCTCTCTTCTTGACTCTCTTACATGGGGGCTGAGTTGAGCTGAAAAAGGACAGAATCACACCAGTTGGTATCGCCAGCTGGGTTGTTAAAAGGCAAGGGTAGCCTCGATCGCGGATCCTTTGGTTTGTGACCAAAGGGGAGATCGAAAGCCAATCGCTTTCAAGTGAGAAGCAAGTAGACGTATTGCTCTTCGGGAAACCGTTCGTCAATATCGGTCGAAAAGTCTCAATTGAAAGAGCGATTCCTGAGGAAAGTAGTCGGAGTAGTGCGAGGAGTTCGTATAAACTACCTGGGGACGAAAATAACCGAGGGAATCGCAAGGGAACAGGAAGTAGAGAAGGAAGTGTGTGGCTGTGAGTGCAGATATAGTGTGATTGAGAGGAGGCGAAGTGACGTAAGAGGAGGCAGTGGCGAATATTGCGTGATTATAGAGATCATTCCCGTGTGATCCCGTATTTGTGATTATTCGCGTGTGATCCCGTATTTGTGATTATTCGCGTGTGATCCCGTATTGGTGTATTATCGTTATTGTGCAGAGTAACGAGGGAGTATTTGTAGATGTCGGACAACATATCGCCGGAGCGAGAAGCAGAGCTTCTGTGGGACGAGGAAATGGAGGAGAAGGAAGAAGAAGTGAGAGAAGAGGAGAAAGAAAGAAGCGAAGGAAGCGAGAGCAGCAAGGAGTCGGATGGAAGTAGCAAGACAACCCCTGCTGTGAGTGATAGATTGACCAGGGGTAGAGCAGAAGCAATGAGAAAGGAGGCACTGGATGAGAGAGAGAGTGAGTGAAGGAATGGACGAAGTTTTCAAACAGTTCAAAAACTGTGAGGAGGCAATAGTCAAGTTGTCGGCACTCAAAACTAAAGAGAACATTAAGGAAGTGAGGGAGCTATTTAGAAAGACGAGAGAGAGAGCTAAGGAGGAGTGCGACGAGGTGCAAAAAGCAATGGATAGAGGGAATGAGAGGAGAGAGAAAGTGAGCAACTTTTGGAAGGAGGAACAAAAATTGGTCCAGGGCACGAAGTGCAGGTCGGTAGATGAGATCCTCGCCAAAATGAGCAAACTAGCCGAGAGTGCGAGAACATATAGAGAGGTTATTAAATCGGTTTGTACAGATGAGGGAGTGAAGAGCTTGCCAGAGCTAGCAATGAAACTAGAGGCTGAGAGAGAAGCTAGAAAGGAGGAGGAAAGAGAGAGAGATAGACAAGGTGGTGAGACAGGAAAGGAAAGGGAGCTATGGGAAGAGTTGATAGAGAACATGGAGTTAAGGGAGGATGAAACTCCGGTTGGAAAATGGAATGCAATGATAGCAAATGTTCAGGCCCTCGCGAGACAAATGGAGGAGATGGAAGTGAAAGAAGCGACGGCAGAAGATAGAACACGAGCACTTCTGAAGTCGCTGGCCAACCGAGATGCGACCATCGAAGAGATGAACAAGGAATTGGAGAAGCTGAAGGACCAAATCGAGACGATGGAGGTCGCGCGAATGGTCGAGGGAGAAGAAAGGGAAGGTAAGTCAAAGGAGAAGAACAGGAAAGAGACAGAGGAGAAAGAGATAGATGATGATTTGGCGAGTATTAAAGAACAGAAGGAGCAATTGCAGCGGATGAGAAAGAGGCGAGACGATGGAGGAAACTCTGTGAAGGGATCCCTAAAGGAGAAGGAAAGGAAGGAGCAGCAGTGGAGTTCTTCAACCAAATGGAAAGAGTGTGAGTCGTCTTCTGTATATAGTCAGGACACGAAGAGTGATAGAAAGAGTGAGATAGGAAGGGAAGAAGTAGGGAAGGAGTCTGAAAAGAAGGAATGGGGAAAAACAGCCGGGCTGTTAGGTAATCAACTCCCACCCCTCAGTAAGTATGCGGGAAGGAAAGAATATTGGGAGGAGTTTGAGGAAGGGTTTCTGTTGAGATTTGGTGGAATGGGACGGGAGGCAGCTTTGACGATGCTAAAGGAGAATTTAGTGGGAAGAGCGAGAGATACACTAAGAGGGATACCTAAAGAGGAGAAAGTGAAAGGAATAAAGGAAATCTTGAAGTGGTTGAGGAGTAAGTTGTCGAATGAGACTCCTTTTGAAGAGATTGAATGGGAAAAGAAATTGAGAGGGCAGACATTGAGAGGGCGTACGGTAGCCACTGTGTGTGAGGAAATTGAGAAATGGACGAGGAAACTCCATAAGGGAGAGGAGAAGAAAGAGGCTGCAAGAAAGAGGCAGATTCTGCTGATACACGAAGGAAAGCCGAGGGAGTACTCAAGACTTCTTGAGCTGTTCGCCAAAGGAGACTCATACGAGGAGATGAAATCTGCACTTATTCAACTGGAGTACATGAAGCGAAATGAACGGGAAATGAGAGGGGTGCATAGTGAGGGAAGGGGAGAGAATGTATTGTGTCATAAGTGCGGAGGAAAAGGGCACAAGGAATATCAATGCACATCAAGGATGAATGGAAGAGGAGGATTCAATGGAATCGGATCGGGAATGAACAGCCGCTCAGGTGGATATGGGACGGGACAAGGTCGAGTCATGTGTCCAAGTGGAAGAGGAGGACATCAGAATGGGACAGCAGGAGTGAGATCGTTCGTTGCTCCACAGCAAAACGGTACGATACTACCAAGAACAATGATGATCCCACAAGTGCAAGCAGCACAAGGGGGAGCAGGGAGAGGAGGTTACGGTAACGGAAGAGGAGGAGTAAGGCCTACCGGAGGGTACAATGGGGCTAGCACTGGAGGGAATAGAGTGAGTGCAATCAGGTTAGATGTGAAACAGAAGAGTGTGGAACAAGTCATCAATGAGAGGAGAAAGAGAGAGATGGAATTGGAGGAGGAGGAGTTCATCTTTACGAAAAAGATGGAAAAGGTGAAAGGAAGGATCGAAGGAATGCCGGTAGAAGCACTGCTAGACACAGGGGCAGATGTCTCGGTCATCTCAAGGAATCTCGTAATAGAAATGGAAGGAACAAGAATGGAGATAGGAGGAACAAGAGTAGTAAGAGATGCACAGAGAAACCCAATGAGTTTTCTGGGAAAGACAGTATTAGATGTGCACCTAGAGGTGGGCAGAAGAGCAAGAGTTGGATTTTACGTAGCAGACCATAATTGCAGTACGGTAATCATCGGTGGACGTGGTTTGGAGGCAATTGCAATCGAATTGAGAGTGGTGGGGTTTAATGAGGAGGGAGATAGTCATATGCACAGTGAACATTCTGCACAGAGTGCTACGGTGCTTAGGAATGTGAGAATCGAGCCGGGAGAGTTGGGAGCAGTGTGGGTGACGGGAAGTGAAGATGCGTCAGTAGTGCTGGCTACTGTAGTAGATCAAGTGATAGAAGGAGTGGCAGTGAGAGAGAAGTTCGTCATCGTCCCTGTTTATAATGATACGAAGGAGGAGATGAAATTCGAAAAGCATCGGAGTATTGGTTCATGGAAGTTGGTTGATGGAAGTGTAAACGGAGTCTCGTCGGAGGGAGGAGAGGAGTCGCCACGGTGTCGACGAGTGGAGGCACAAGGAGAAGATGAGTGGGAGGCGATTATGGAGAAGTTGATCAAGAATAGAGGTGAAGCGATTGGGAGAGAACTGGAGATAGTACTGAAGGAATGTTCTGAGGTCTTCGCAAAGGGAGAGGAAGATATTGGGAGACTGACAGAGTGGGAGTGCGGAGTAGATATAGTTGAGGGAAAGCCAATCAGGCAGAAGCCTAGACCAATTCCATTCGCGATACGAGAGAAGTTGAGGGCGTTGGTAGACAGAATGATGAGACAGGGAGTAGTCCGTAAGTCACAGAGTCAGTGGTGCTCTCCGATCGTGGTAGTAAAGAAGAAAGACGGAAGTATCCGACTATGTATTGATTACCGCAAGGTAAATCAAATGATACGACTGGATGCTCAACCATTGCCTCACTTGGAGAGTACAATCCAGAGTCTGAGTGGAAAGAAATACTTCTCCACCATCGATCTACAGAGCGGATTCTGGCAAGTAGGATTGGAAGAGAAGTCGAAGGAGATCACAGCTTTCAGTCTACTCGGGGAGCATTTCGAGTTTCAAGTGTTGCCATTTGGTCTCAATGTCAATTTCAACGAGCTATGATAGAAATGTTGAAGGAAGAGATGGAAAAGGAAGGGACGGGGCAGAGAGTATTTTGTTATATCGATGATGTACTGATTGCAACGGAAACTGTACAAGAACACTTACATGTACTACAGTGGGTATTAAGGAGAATGAAAGAGAGAGGAGTGAAAGTGAATCCGGGGAAGTGCAAATTCCTAATGGAGGAAGTGGAATACTTGGGGCATTCGGTATCAGGGAAAGGAGTGAGTATGGAGGGAAAGAAGGTTATCGCTGTGAGAGAATACCCGCGTCCGAAAAATGCATCGGAAGTAAGGTCATTTGTGGGTCTAGCCAGTTACTATCGAAGGTTCGTGCGCGGATTTGCGAAATTGGCTGAGCCGATGCACAGATTAGCTGGGAATGGAGTAGAATGGAGATGGGGTAGTGAGGAAGAGAAGGCATTCGTGACTATGAAGAAGGCGATTACTGAGGCTCCGGTGCTCGTCCAGCCAGATTGTGAAGCCGCAGTGAAGGGAGATCGGCCATTCATCATTACGACAGACGCAAGTGGTCACGGCATAGGAGGTGTGCTCGCACAAGCAGATGAGACAGGAGTGGAAAAGCCGGTAGCATTCTACTCGAGATCTTTGAGGGGTCCCGAGAGGAATTACTCGATTATTGATCTCGAGGCGCTCGCTATATTCGAGGCGACAAGGAAATGGAAGTTCCTGATCTTTGGTAGTAGAGTGATTGTAAGGACAGATCATGCACCATTAACATCCATGTTTAAAAGGCAGAATGTGTGCTCGAGGATATTGAGGTGGGCGGCAGAGATGATGCCGTATAATCTTGACATCGTGCACGTCAAGGGTAGAGAGAATGTTGTAGCAGATTCATTGTCACGAAATCCAGTGGAAGAAGAGGGAGATCCGGTGACGATCGGAGATGATCTGGTAATCAATGTGATGACTAGAAGCAAGCAGAAGGGAGACAAGGAACTGAGGAACAAGGAGGAAGTAGCAGTAGAGAAGAGGGAAGGAAAGGAGAATTGGAAGAGGATGCAAGAGGAGGAGGAATGGGTGGTCGAATTAGTCAGAAAGTGGAGGGAAGTTGAGAATGGAAAAGGTGAAAAGACAGAGATTGTCAAGATACCAGATTCCACCAAGAAGTACAGCATGGCAGATGTGATAGTGGAAGAAGTGATACTGTATCTGATAGAAAGGGATCACAAAAGAAGATTGTATGTACCAAGGAGAGAGAGAGATTAAGGCTAGTGAAGGAAATACATGAGAGTGTGTTGGTAGGTCACGTGGGAGTGCAGAAATTGCTAGAGCTGGTAGAGAAAGAGTACGTGTGGGGATCGATGAATAAGGATGTAGCCAAAGTAGTGAGAGAGTGCGAGGTGTGTCTTGTGAGCAATCCAAGAAAGAGATTCATCCCCGAACTGAAGCCGAGAGAGGCAAATGCTCCTTTGGAAATAGTGGCGGTAGATTTAATCGATATGGGTCGAGGCAAGAAAGGAAATCGTTACATTCTAACAATTATCGATTTATTCACGAGATACGCTGAAACTTGTCCGATCAGAGATAAGAAAGCGAGTACGGTAGCAGACGAGTTTATGACTCAATGGGTACTGAAAGGAGGGAGAGTGCCTAAGGCATTACTGAGTGATAATGGAGGAGAGTTTATGAATGAGGTGATGGAAGAAATCAATAAATTATGGAAGATAGAGAGGAAATGTACCTTACCGTATCACTCGAGGGCCAATGGTGCGGTAGAAAGAGTGAATAGGACAATCACAGACATACTGAGACGGATATTGGGAGGATCAGATGAATGGGAAGACGCTCTACCTTATGCGCTATATGCGTACAACACGGTACCGCATAAAGCAACAGGAGAGAGCCCAACTTTTCTATTTCACGGGAGAGATGATAGATTGCCGACTGGAGAGAGTTGGAGGGTAGATGAGAGATATGTAGTAGATAGCGATGACTATAAGTCAAGTATGATGTTGAGGATGAAAAGAACCAAAGAAATAGTCAATGAGAGACTACAAGGAGAAAGAGAGAAAATGAAGATAGAATATGATAGGAAGAGAGAAGGGAACAAAGTGAATGAACCAAGAGTGGGCGATAGAGTTTATGCCTTCAGAGAGAGAAACGGAGAGAAAAACCCAAAAATAAGGATCTGCTGGGAAGGACCATTCAGAGTGGTGGATAGATCAGACACTACTGCAAAGATAGTGGGAATTGAAGATGAGAAAGAGAAAGTAGTGCAATTAGACAAGCTAAGGAAGGTGCCAGTGAAAAGAGAGGAAATGCTAAAGGTGAAAAGAATGAGTAGTACAAATTTGAATGATGGTTTCTGCAGGGTCGAGGTGGACAAGGGAAGCCCCCTTCACTGGTCCCACATCTGCCGACAGTGCGACCCGGAGATGCGGCTGGCTGGCATGATGTGGAAGAAGTGCCCAGCGCCGTACTACGACGTACCGATCTCCAATCTACTGCAGCTAGCCGTCCTTCACAAGCTCGCAGCTATGCCCAAGATGACCCCAATTAGAGCAGCGAGGATAATCAACGACCAGTTCACTCCAATTTCCGACAAGAACGTAGAAGAGGAAGTGTGCACGGAAGTACTACAGAGCCTGTGTGAGCATGCAAAGAGGACGATCGAAGCGGGCGGAAAGTACCGATTCGTCGTCTCGGATGTGAGGGAAGGATTGAAGGAGGCGTACAGAGCTGGACTGAAAGAGGAGGTGAAGAGGAGCACTGGTTATGGAGCAATAATAGCTCAGAAAGGAGTGAGGTCCATCCCCACTGGAAGAGGAGATTTCGCACTGGGAGTGGTACCTCGAAAGCCCATCGGAGTGGAGAGAGCTGTTGGAGGAGTTGGAGAGCAGGGAGAGAAAACTCAAGGTTGTCGTAGTGTACTGGCCAAGGGCAGGAGGAAGAAAGCTCCGACAGGAAATCTGGAAGAGAATCAAGGCGATGGTCGAGAAGACTGCTACAACGGTGCTGATTGCACGTGAACCGGCTGGGACGCATACGGAGGACGATTACGAGCCACAGCTACTCGAGATGGCTGGAGAGACCACTGAGAGAGGAAACCTGAGGGTACTGCACAGCGAGAGCAACCTCACATCGAGAGGCTACCCGATCTCGGCACTCCAGGCGACGCACGCTCATTTGGAACGGAGGGACTGGGAAATGGCATTCGATCTGTGGGCTAGAGGAAGGAAGTGGAGAGTGCCTGAGAGGGAAATGACCATGTCCACCACGCCGACGAGACTGGGAACGGTGTGGAGTACGCCAAGCAAGGTGGACACGTCGTCGGCCAACCGCACAGCGGAAAGAAGAAGAGAGGAACTGAGGAAGAAGAAAGAAGAGAGGAAGAAGGACATCGAATGTCACGCGTGCGGAGGTATGGGCCACTATGCCCGAGAATGCAAGGAGACTCCGTACAGTCCAAGACACCCTGGCTTCGACAAGACTGAATACCGTACGAGGCGAGGACGCCTCGGACCAGAGGAGGATGATGTTGATGAGGAAGAAGAAGAGGAGCAACAACCCACGAAGAAGAAGTATAGACCGAATTAACTCTGTGAAGAAGTCCCTATCTGTACCATTATAAAATCAGTTATCGATAAGAATACTGTAATTTGGTGTAATTCGCAAGCGCTAGTCTTTTTTGTGCGACTACAGTATCCCACCCCCGTGTTAGTAATTGCGGCCTAACTGCACCAGAATATTTGTATTTTCCTAAATTTTGTGATTCATTCGTTCTTCTCTGGCTCCGCGTGAGCACGTTGTTTGTTTTCTGGCTAGTAAATCGAGTAATTTATTTATCGTTGACCTCGAAATCACACAGCATCGCACCCATACAGACACACAGTCCTGCATCTCTCTTCTTGACTCTCTTACAAGTATAGGCTCAAATCATGGAAAACGGATCGTTCCTAATCGAGAGGAATCCCTCATTTCGCCCTCATTCCACGCATTCGACGCGGATTGCGCGGTCTAAAATAGCAGATTTACGTGCATTCCGGCCGATTCTCCCTCCATTCCTCTCATGAATCCATTTTGTATTTTTAGTTGAGGATTTTTCAAACCATTTTCGTTGTGCCAGGCCAGGTCCTGTTAACATTGGAAGAATGATGAATTGTAATTTTACGGCGATCAGTGACAATTTTCTTGTCAATCGACCGACGCAACTGCATTCTGATCTATAGCCAGAGGATATCGCTTACTTGGAACTATTACAAGCAGCCACTACTAATTGTTGCGTTCTGTGCTCAGTTTGAGAAAAAGAATCCGCCGTCGGCTGTTTTCAATATCAGGCTTTTAACGACCAGCGAAGCTTGCACAACGCAGATGGAGTAAAATGACCAGTGTGGAGTTGGATGAATTCTGGCTGTGGTTTATGCCGATGTTCGAGCACATCGTCGGAGCTGTCACGCATATTCTTTCTATTCTCGCCATGTATTTGATGATCACCGCCACACCGAAATCTTCCGAATCCCTCACGAGATATATGATGCTGCTACAAGTTTGCATCTTTATTTTTTCATGTGTTGAAATTGCAAGCGATAGAGTGCACGAAAAACGATAAATAGTATATCACTTTATAATGAATTGTAAATTTAGGTCGCGATCACATTCACTGACCTCAATTATGGACTTTTTTTCTGCCCTATTTCTCTCGCACCAGCCCCAGCCGCACTGTGCGCCGGACTTCTCTGCTCCTACTGGAGACTCCCGGCTCAGATCGGTCTGGTAGGAAATTCCCCGTCAATTACTTCCCCTTACTCTGCCGAGGTCTATCTTGCATAAGTTAAAAAATCTGTTCAAAAATTGCTTTAATATAAATATTTGATGATCAAATTGATATATTTTACGTGCTTTCTCAGACAGTGACTTTCTTCTCTCTCGGCACCATTGCATTCTCCATTGTCCTTTGCCTGCACCATAAATACGTCACGATCACAGCCTTGTCCAATTATAGACGCATATCGGTTGGTTTCCAGACACCGCCTTTTGTGTAAGACATTCACATAATCGGATCTGTGGGTTGGTTGTCAAAAACATTTTGTAAATTACCTGAGTTATGACCATTGAAGTTCGGGTAAATAAGTGGATTTGATATGTTCATACCGCGCTCTCTCATCAACTGGCACGTGTAGAGAATATTTAAATTTGCTGGTCTGATCCAATTGTTTTCCCGATCTGCGAACTCTAATATTAACCATAATATTACAATCTTGTCTATTTCTTCATGAATCTATTAATCGAGTTGACATTTTATGATAATTTTCATTTTATGATTAAGTTTTAACTTAAAAGTTTGCAGCAAGTTGAATCGGCGGTGCTGCGGACAAGCCTATTCATATTGCTAGCCACCCCTGTCATTATTCTCAGCTCTCTAAATTCTAATTTTGCTGACGGACCTGCTTACATCGCAAAGGTGCCCATTAAATTGTTCCACTTCACAACTCAATCTTCTAATACATTTTTCATTAGAAGGTTTCTTCTATTCTTTGACGTGTGGAGGGCTGAATGAGTTTTCTATAGAAGGGATAAACATATCCATATGTCATACCCACAATTACCAGGAGCATCCGTCAATCTCTTGGATATTCGATAATGGTCATCATGGATTTGCATACCCATACGTATACCATCCTGAACCCTTTGTTGCCCTCGGATGCGCATGTATAGCTGTAAGTTACTATGCACATAATCTTTGATCCATAAGACCTCAAATTCAATTTATTTGAAAATCACAGGAAAATCAATTTATTTGAAAATCAAGGATTTAGGGCATGGTTACGTCGGCCGGATTGAGCACCTTCTTTGCGGCGAGAATGCTTATTCTTCTTTCGCAAAAGGTGTGCCAATTCTAATGATTTAATCGTGTTAAACGTAAGATGAGAATGATTTGAAAGGCGTTTCATTGAAAATCATTTTAACTCTTCCCGAAATTCGAGATAGTATACATTTTTTAACAGACCTCTACAACAAGCCAGCGCACCAGAAAATTGCAACAGCGGATGACCATCTTACTCATTATTCAAGTAAGCACAACTTGATCTGCAAATGAAAAACTGTTGAGAGAAAAAATAGAGATGAATCTATATCAGAAAAATGTTTTTTTTCTTCGAAAAAGTAGAATGCACCAGTAAATTCCTAAAACATCCCTGAGCAGTGGTGGAATTGTTTTCAGGTGGTAACGCCAATGATGATCCAGCTTGGGCCCCTGGGACTTCATGCCACGTCGTTGCTCATGCAAGTGTTCACGCCAGGTTCGCATTATCCACTAGTTGTCCAAATTCGGGCCCATAATGTATGATTAATGCAAACATCAAGAAAACAGTTCATTATGAAATTTAATCTACAATATGTTAATTGCATGTTTTAACAACGTCGGATTTTGCATTCAATTGTGCCATGCGAGTATTCACACAATCGTTTTGATAGCGACTACGCCTAGCTATCGAGAAGCCATGTTCTGGTTCGTCTGCCTTACGGCTAGTGTGTTGTAATTTCAAACATTTTGATCTCCTCGAGTAAGAATATTTTAAATTTTTTCTCACATGAATTTCACAGAACCTATAATCACATCTCATTTGCCATATTCAGGAAAGTAATCAGGATTTCGTTACAATGCCGCACGTTTCCACGTCGTCAATACTTGTCAATATTCCAATAATTAGATTTTAGTGATCGACGTTGGTTAAAACTACTGTAGACAGCAGCCACACTTTTGTGCGAGCTCATGTCAGATTTGACATTACATTGCAGGTGGAAGGTAAACAAAAAGAAGCAAACATTGGCGTCCTCTTCCGCTCCGCCTACGGTGTTTAGGAACAGAATTCAATCACTCACATGATGCATTATTATATTTACAATGTTATGATTATGGTGCATTGATTTCACAATAAATATTCATCAAAAGGGGTCGAAATAGTTTGCTGAGATTCATGTTACCTTTGAGCAATCCACATGTTCCTGAACTACACTATACTAGAATATGGACGACTCGAATGACAACTGGATGAATTATCGAACCATCTGGTCCATCGATCTTCTAGTTTCAATGACCACAATTTATCCCAAAATCTCCACGATATGTATTCGTATTTATATTCGTTACATTGAGCTTTCCTCAGAGAACCGTTTGCCAATTATGAGGAAAATTTGTAGAAAGTTATTTAAAAGAGATCACTCCCCCCCTATAAGTGCAAACATGCACCATCTGCAAAAGCTCTAATCTATCTCTTTCTTCTCTTTAGATTGCCCCTTCTCTCGTAAATCTCTAGTGTGAATCTTCAAGAATAGCAAACATAGCTTGATGGAACATTGCTTAGTACCCCTGATACTTCTCTGTGCCCATGGCTCCTTCAAGAAATGCGAGAAGAGAAAAGAACCCA
Organism: Pristionchus fissidentatus; assembly: GCA_036245785.1. NCBI lineage: Eukaryota > Metazoa > Nematoda > Chromadorea > Rhabditida > Neodiplogasteridae > Pristionchus > Pristionchus fissidentatus. The sequence goes on from BTSY01000004.1 coordinate 16,949,903, forward strand.
CAAAACACGTAATAATTAACATTATTCACCGGTTGTATCCTTAATAACAGAAGAAGTTTATTCACAGCATCTCACTCGCCTGAAAACAACCGATTGATAACTCAAGTCTGGAAATTCAACATTCTATGATCAGTGATATATGTGGCAAGCGGTGTTTAATGTGTTTTGTCCTGGCCCATCCCAACAAAATCGACTAGAGGGCACACAGATAAGAGAAAAATCTCAAACGGCGATTGCTCCTCCGCGGGAATTTCTTGCCATAGTCCCTCACACGGAAGAACACCGAGCACTCCCACTTTCACTCATCAACCATAAAATCGTAGACAGTCTTTAATATTCTCACGATCTGAATGTTCACCGAAGTGTGTTTGTTGTGATCTTGTCGTGAAGGAGATTCCTCGTATATTTATGAAACGGTTTTCATCGAAATAGCTGTATTTCCTTGCTCTTTCAGGATGCGGGTGCCTTCACTCTTCTTCTTCGCTTTCTTAATCGCCGGTATTTTCGCAGACGATGATTTAGAGAGCGTAGTCAAAACGAGGATGAAGAGACAATGCAACTGTTTCGGACAGGTACCGCCCTATCATGTTTTTTTTCTATCGAGCAGAACACACAAACAGGTTAAGAACCCGCTGCTTTCATTGATAATGCTTTCGAAACGTTAAAAATATCGCTATTCCTTTCAGCCCTCATGTGGCTGTTGGTCAACAGTGCTAATCTGCCGCAATAACTGCATGCGAATCTGCCAGCCTTCCTGTTACTCGATACCCTGCCTCACTCAATGTCCCCAGACCTGCCAAAACATCTGCCCGGTACGTTACTCTTTGAGTCTTATATTTTACTCTGTTTTCATGGCACTTTATTGCAGTACCCTCAGCCGACAATAATATACGTGCAGCAGCTGCAGCAGCTTCCCACTACCAGCTGCAGTTATTGCCAATCCTCCTGCCAACGAACCTGCCCAAACCCCACATGTACCCGTCTCTGCACAGCCCAGTGCGCATCTTCTTGCCGAACTCCGATAGTAAGTTCATTCGACATTTAGCTTTTTTTTCGGACCATCTCTGCTCGTAGACCAAGTGAAATAAGCTATCCGAAACAGTATGTAAACATCTACCCCGAGTTCTACTACGTCATGGTATCATTTGAGCCGATCATGCATCCTGTGGTGCAGCTGCAATCATGTGGTCACTGCCAGCAACAGTGTGCCTTTTCCTGTACGACACCGCTCTGTTCCACTCAATGCACCAACCAGTGCTCGACCGCGTGCACTACTCCCGCAGTATGCGAATGAATATTAATTGCAAATATCAGAATGAAACACGAATTTTCAGCCGGTTAAATATACCACTGTCTTACCTCCGTGCAATCAATGCCAGCAACAGTGCATATCTCAGTGCGGCACTCCAGCTTGCGTTCAGCAGTGCATGCCCGCATGTACGAACTTCTGCAAAAACGACAGTGAGTTGCAGCAGTCAAAGTAATATCTCCAATATATTTTAGAAGCCACGACACAATTTAAAGCATGGTGAAGAAAATAAGACTTCTCATTTCAGGCCAGTGTTCTTCTTCGTGCCAGAACCTTTGCTCTTCTTCTTCCACCCCCTCAATCACCTCCGCTTGCGTGCAATCCTGCCCCGTAAGTCAATAATTATTATCTTTCCGAAATCAATTTGCAGAAATCCTGCGCAGTTCCACCTTCTCCCGTGACGCACACCGTTCCGATTCCACCCTGTGTCCAATGCCAGCAGAAATGTGCTACCCAATGTTCAACTCCATCTTGTGTTCAGCAGTGTATGCCATCCTGCACCACCTCGTGCAAGTCAGACAGTGCGTAGAGATTATAGATTTCGCAATGATATCCATTTCAATCCTGTCTAGGTCAATGTGGGTCTTCTTGCGCAACCTCGTGCACCGATAATTCAACACCCGCCACAATGTATGCCTGTGTTCAGTCCTGTGCGGTGAGGAAATGGTGTCAATATCTTCGAAACTTTTTCTTATCAGTCATCGTGCGAAGCAGCACCGCAGAATACCTATGTTGCGCCCGCTCCTCAGCTGTCCCCGTGCAATTCATGCCAGCAGCAGTGTGTCTCGCAATGTTCAAGTCCCTCTTGCATGCAGTCATGTATGCCCGCATGCCGATCCGTCTGCCAATCCAGTGGTGAGTTACGTGATGTATTCATGGAGAAGACATTATTTTTTAACAGATCAGTGCGCTTCATCTTGCTCCAATTCTTGCTCCTCCAGCTCTACTCCTTCCTTCTGCGTGGAGACGTGCCCAGTAAGCCATAACACATTTATTTATTTTCAGAAAAGATACATATCACTGCAGTCATCGTGTTCTTCGCCGCCTTCCCCTGCTGTCGACCTCACCTTTTCCATCTCGCCTTGCACAACTTGTCAGCAGCAGTGTGCCTCTCAATGCTCGACTCCAGTCTGCTTCCAATCATGCATGCCAACCTGCTCACCATCCTGCCAGACGAAAAGTACGCTAATTCAACGAGGAAACATTTCTATGTTTTGTCATTCAGAAGATTGTTCTTCATCGTGCGTCTCCGCTTGTTCAACGTGTTCCACGGCTGTAGTGGCTTCGTCATGTTCGCAATCGTGTGCCGTAAGATACTTCATCGCTGGCATTGCATAACATTCCTACAATTGTCTAGTCCTCCTGTTCTGCCCCTGTTCCATCGATCGACAAGTACGCAGTAACCATCTCGCCGTGCACTAAATGTCAGCAGTATTGCGCTGAGAAATGTACGACGTCATTTTGCATGGAGAACTGTATGCCGACTTGCACATTCTCGTGCCAGTCGAACAGTAAGTCCCATATATTTTGATAGAAAAACCATCCAAATAACTTATAATCAAACAATCGTAATCCAGAGGAATGTTCATCCACTTGCGAAAGCTCTTGCTCTTCTTGTAAGACTCCGACGCTCACCTCCGCCTGCATACAGTCATGCCCGGTTCTATTTTGCTCTGTGGGATATCATAACCATCCATCCATTCAGTCGTCCTGCTTTATTCCTGAGCCAGCCTTCATGAATGCCAACTCCGAGCCGTCATGCAATCGATGTCAATCCTTTTGTGCATACACTTGCACCACCACTCTCTGTATGGAGATGTGCATGCCAGCGTGCTCATCATCCTGCCAGTCGAACAGTTCGTTGCCTTTCATTCGGAAAAAAACACAAAAAACGAAGTAGAATACAAACTTAAAACGATATATACCACAATTTATTTTAGATGAGTGCGCTACGTCTTGCTCCTCCACTTGCCCCTCCTGCGCCACGCAGGAATTGAGCCTTGCCTGTACTCGGAATTGCCCGGTGCGTGTAATATCAAAAGAGAGCTCTTATTGTTTTGCAGTCATCCTGCCACAAGCCGGATTTGAACGTACAACTCCCTACACCTGCATCCTCCTCACCCTGCACCGCTTGCCAGCAGCAGTGCGTGTCCCAATGCTCGACGCCTTTCTGCATGGAGAGCTGCATGCCCGTATGCAACGATTTTTGCGAGTCGAACAGTGCGTGGTAATTCCGAATGACGGTGATCATGATAAGATTGTAGCCCAATGTGCAACGTCTTGCACCCGCTCTTGCTCGTCCTGCTCCAGTCCAGATCTCATCTCATCGTGCATGCAGTCATGCCCGGTACAAATTGACAGATCTCATAAAATGACATTTGCTTCATGCACAATTGCCATATTTTCGCTCTATACACTAATCTGCACCAACTAAGTTAATTTTAGTCTTCATGTGCCACATCGACAGTCCCTCAGCAGACGGTAACAGCAAAGATTCCATCTTGCCCTTACGCCTGTCAGCCCAGTTGCACGCCTGCATGCACCGCTGCTCATAAGGTCGCCATCATAGAAGTGGAGGTGAACAGTTATCGTTGGTCTCATTGGGAAAATCGTTCTCATCGTATGTAGCCTCTCTCCAGTCATTTCCATTGTGATGATTCCCGAAAGATTATGGCTATAGGTCAGATGAGAACTATTCCGCAATACAGTTTCTGAAATATCACATAACAACGATTCCCGAAAGATTATGGCTATAGGTCAGATGAGAACTATTCCGCAATACAGTTTCTGAAATATCACATAACAACGATTCCCGAAAGATTATGGCTATAGGTCAGATGAGAACTATTCCGCAATACAGTTTCTGAAATATCACATAACAACGATTCCCGAAAGATTATGGCTATAGGTCAGATGAGAACTATTCCGCAATACAGTTTCTGAAATATCACATAACAACGATTCCCGAAAGATTATGGCTATAGGTCAGATGAGAACTATTCCGCAATTCAGTTTCTGAAATATCACATAACAACGATTCCCGAAAGATTATGGCTATAGGTCAGATGAGAACTATTCCGCAATACAGTTTCTGAAATATCACATAACAACGATTCCCGAAAGATTATGGCTATAGGTCAGATGAGAACTATTCCGCAATACAGTTTCTGAAATATCACATAACAACGATTCCCGAAAGATTATGGCTATAGGTCAGATGAGAACTATTCCGCAATACAGTTTCTGAAATATCACATAACAACGATTCCCGAAAGATTATGGCTATAGGTCAGATGAGAACTATTCCGCAATACAGTTTCTGAAATATCACATAACAACGATTCCCGAAAGATTATGGCTATAGGTCAGATGAGAACTATTCCGCAATACAGTTTCTGAAATATCACATAACAACGATTCCCGAAAGATTATGGCTATAGGTCAGATGAGAACTATTCCGCAATACAGTTTCTGAAATATCACATAACAACGATTCCCGAAAGATTATGGCTATAGGTCAGATGAGAACTATTCCGCAATACAGTTTCTGAAATATCACATAACAAATGTCTAACAATGAACTCATAATGTTCTCATTTGGTGTAGTGCCGTTATTACTGGATACTCTAATGACTGAAACGACGTCGCTACAGGTGCCGTCAGTGTCGATGTGTCCTTCGACGTGCGCCTCTCAGTGTGTTTCCTCTTGCGCGTCTCCCTCATGTGTCTCTTCGTGCATCGACGAGTGCACCCCCGCATGCCACGATGCTTGTAATCAAGACGAATGCGTCTCGGTAACTTTGTTTACAATGAATAGCTAGCAGGTTCACATAAGGTAGCCAAATAGCGCCATCTTCAATCTCGGTGTATGCTACTAATCCCAATCTAGTTCACTGTCTCGCTGCCCTCCTCAGTGCAGGAAGCAAGCACCTGCTACTCGTCTTGCACCGACGGATGCATTAGCGTTTGTCAAACGGCGAGTGCATTCATCTTCTTCCGTACACTTATCTCAGCTTAATATCATATAACAGTTGTCTTACAGACCACACCACTTGCACTGTGCACTCCAATGTGCCAGTCGGAGTGTAGCAGTGCCTGCCAGAAGCAACAGCAGACCAACCAAACCCCTTTCTGCCCCTACAACTACGAAAAATGCTCGAGCGGATGTTGTAGGAGGAAGTGAAGAAGTGCCGAAGGGTTCACTATTTATTAGATAAATTGTCCGATATCTGTAAATGCCGAAAACGAACGCTTGCGTGATAAACTATTATTTGTATAATTGTTGTGTTTATTTACAGAAAAGCGTTAAAAAAGGGCAAATGATATTTCATGTTTGCGAAGACAATTTCGTAGATATAACCACTTCACGAGATGGATTATTCGACCATCGAACAAAGCGATATTGTACAATCGCCTGGATATATTGTTTTGTTGTATCAATCAGCCATACATACAAACCTGAACTATTGGACAGAACCACAGCGTGTATGTCAAAAGAAGGGTTACAAAGTCAAGATTCATCTGAAGCACAGCACCAACCGTGAAAAGAGACGCTGGGATGGAGAGGATAGCGAGAGGCAGAAAACTCTGGAATTGCCACTTTAAAGACTTGAAAAGGAGGGAGATTCCCGACTTGCAGCATTTGCATAACAAAGAAGTCTCGTTGCATGCGGGCTGTTCTGTTGCTCAGTACGACGCCCCATGAGGAGAGATGACGGCGAATCTAATTAGAATTATAATTTATCAGTGTCGCTCTTGGGCGCTGATCAGGTTAGTCGGGCTCTCCATCTAATCTAAGGATTTACTTTAATTGAAAGTTTGCCAATCATTATTTTAGTATTTTAGTTTAACGAATTGATTTTTTTAATTTTTGATTTTATTACCACAACAACTAGAACAGCAAACAGCGAGTACGACGACATGTAAGGCGCGAGGACGTAGAAAATTACAAGTGTCAGCAGACTTCTGCCGTTCTGTGTTCAAATCATGGAAAAGGCAATAAAATTGGAAGGCATACGTTGATATGAGGATGATTCATGGTGCTCCCGAACATCACTACATGTGTGTTGTTGTCGAGCCCATAGAGGTCTTTAGCTATAGCCTCCAGCTCATCGTGAAACTCTGGTGTGGGAACGAATGAAGGCACAATGAACTGTAATGAAAAATAATCCAGCTATCTAGCATTGCAGCTATAGGAGGATATGCGGGCGATGTGTGAAATTTCTTCCTCATGGGCTCCTGGGAACATTGTCATGTACGAATAGGATCTATTGTGGTTGTACCGCAAAAATTTGAATACCCATGGGGAAAAATTGAATACTTACCGCAATTATGAAACACCATGCGGTCGTAAATGAGAAAGCAATTAGAATCCGGCGTGTCGGACCCCAATGAGCGCTCAAAAGAACATTTCTGTGATTTGACGTGAAATGAGTTCGTACCGACATAACGCAGTCCACTGGACAAGCCCGGTTGCGGGAATGATCGTCCACAGCATTGTTGTAAACACGAGGCCGATCTACGAACATGGAATCCGAGATTTATTGAACCGTCTCACTTGTTCCACAATGTCGCAGACGATTCTCGGCAAATAAGGAACGATCGGACCGAAGAGAGGAATTGCAAAGGTCCCGTCGCGAAAGATGTTTACCTGCGATTGTAGTGTTCTTTGTTGAAAAGCAAAATGACGCTTACATAATTCATGAGAGCAAGGGAAGTACTCAGTTCGACTCCTTTGATCGCAGACACATAGATGGGCAACTAAAAGTTTACAATTTAAAAAAATAATAAAAGCGGACCAGTACTCTGTAGACACGGACTGTTGCTGTAGCTCTGGATCGAATTAACGCTACTAACAACACAGTGTTGAGTATTGCTCCTGAAAAATTATTTTTAAAACAAATATCTCTTGCACATTTATCGTTACCTACTCCACCCTCCAAAGTGCAGACTATCCGCACAACAAGAACTGGCGTACTGATAACCATCGAAACAAAGAGATGAGTATGTGCGGACAAAATAGAAACGATGATTTCTGTAGATCACAAAGTCGAATTGATCTTTCTGCGTCAATTAACAAATGAAGACGAACTTCATCACGTGTGCAAAATTTGAAAACTGTGTTGTAGGCATGCAAGTTCGGTTTTCGTATTACGAACCTTTCAGCGAGAGATCGGTAATACGGCTGATAAAGGGGAGAGAACGAGAGAAAAAGAGACGCCGTATTACCGAAACCGACGCCAAAGTGGTAACCCTACTGTGTTGTCGTGTGAACGGCATCAGCAAAAGCGGAAAAATCTAAGTAACTTCCTCTGTGATTATCGTCTGCAGTTCAAAACCTTCTTATTAACTTCACAATTGCTTGCTGTCGTCGTTGCAATACGTGTATTTTGCTGTGTTCTATGAGCGGAAAATCTTTACGCTGAGAAGCTCAAGTTTAGCAAGGCGGAAGTAATATAATATCAAATGATAAATAAAGGTGATTCAGCATCAACCACATCAATAAGATCATTCATTATCATTGATTCTCATAGGCACATTTCAAATGGATCGTCATTTTGGTTATAGTTGATCAAGGGGTCCAGCCAATTACCTAGTTACTAAAAAGAACAAAAGCCAATTTCGCGGTGAGTGATGACGTAGATGTTTAAAGAAAATTATGATATTACAAAATCATTGGATACCGACACAATAGCAGAGCACCCTAGTCTGTGATTCATAATTTGGGATCATCGTCTGCTCTGCTGGTGGCGGATTAATAATGAATTCCACGGAAAAGGAGCTAAAGATTATTGTTGGTGCAAGTTCCACCCACAAGTGCCATCTTTCCGCCTTTTTCTCAAAATTTGAATCCCACAGGCGAATATTTGAGAGTGCACTTGCTGTTCTTGACGAGCTGAATTGCATGCTTGCCGTTAGTTGATCGACTTTACATTCAAGGGGTAATAACGTGCAGAATATGCTTTTTTTCCGAAGTGAACAATGATTACAAATAATTATTAAAAAAGTAAAGAAATCAATTTTGTCATGAGGGCAAAGCAGTTCGATGCGTCTTCGTGCTTGGCTTTGACGCTGTCGGATGGGGCTTCGATTTTCTCGAGATGCTTGCACGAACGAAGCTGATTTGGACGGCGGCCTTCAAAACTCTCGTTTACCGGTGATTCTCTTCAATTTCGCGTAACAGCATTCAATTGAAGACGGCTAATTGTAAGTATTCATTCCTTTTTAGATTATTAACGTTATTTGAAAGACTATCAGAGACTATCTGAGAGGATCGAGTTTCTGTGAACAGTGGCCGACAAGGACACCTAACCTATGCTGAAAATATCACCATATAGTAAACTTGTGGCGTAGAAACCGAAAATCGACCTTAGAAGTGCTGATTCTCAAACCCGGCTGAGATATGCCACTGGGTATGAAAAAACGGCAAAAAAATATTTCGAGAACGAAGCGTCAGAACCCCTTACATAGCTATATATTATGAAAGCTCATCGGAAAAAAAAGCATTTTAGCTGTTGAACATTTCTTTCTAACTATCATTTGAAAAAAGTTAGAATTTTTTTAAAGTTTGAAAAAAATATAAAATATTTTTAATGTATTCCAGTGCATTTCTCTTGTTGCTCATTCGATTCTACGCGAAAAGTTATCTTAGCGCAAATTTTTGAGCCCGATTTCACTTACAGGTACTATTTTTAAAAATTCGTCGAAAGAGCCCCAATAGCGTACTTATACGAAAAGTGAATATCCAAACCACACCATTTTTCACCGTATCTTTGTCATTCGTGCTCAAAATTTGTTATTTATTAATATAAATATTTCCCCTTAGATAATTGGTGTTTGCAACGTTCTACAGGCATCTGAAAAAATAAAATGCAATATATAACCCGAAAATGAATATTTTGTATATATGAAATTCGATTGACGGTCTATACTGTCAGATTGGTCCCTAATATTGCATCAATCGTTCAAAAGATTTTTTTTTAAATTTGTAGCTTCTTTATTGACCAAAATTCGGTCAGGCAGGATTACTATAAAAATGATCGAAATCCCAAAAAAAAATATTTTTTTTGACATTTTCAAAAATTTGCAATGTATGGTATTTTTTGCCTCTAAAACTGCGAAATGAACAAAAATTCAAATGAAGAACAAGTAACTTATCCTATAATAGATTCAAGATCGGGGCAGATTTAGTTAAAGAACCAGGAGTGAAGAAAACTTTGCAGATAAACAATTACTAGAACATGAGGGAGATTGCTTCTTACGAGGGGTTCCGGTCTTGAATATTTAATTAAAGATTTTTTTCTATTTGTTTTTTTCCTATGAAGTGAAAAATTTGATATGTTTAAATAAAAGAAAATTTCAGTCCATCAAGAATGCTAAAAACCGCTTTTTGCGATTTTTTAGAAATTAGTTATGAATTTTCATAGTTTCGCCTTTTCTCCACAGCGGGTTGCGGTAGGGAATACACCACAATTCGAATCTCAAAAACTAGGCATTATCACGAAATGTGGTTGTGCGCATTGAGTCCGGGAGTGGTCACAACCCCCAAATTCCTCTTTTTGTAGCAAAATCGGATCATCTGACCAAAATAAATAACTTTCTGTCTTTTCGGAAATAGGCGACGGTTTTTAGCATAGCGGTTTTAGCATTCCTGATGGACTGAAATTTCCTTTTATTTAAAAAAATCGAATTTTTCACTTCATAGTAGGGTTGTCTAAAACGGATTTCAAACCGGTTTGCCGTTTTGATTTCCCCTCTCATTCTATGTTTAGCGCTATTCCGGAATGCGGTCGTCTCGGCCTTTTGTCATTCGGCTCGCCGTATCATTACGGAATGCCGTAATGAAAATCGTATTTTCTGGACCAACGATTGATTTCTAACTATTGGAACAAATGATTAAAGACTAATACAAAATTACTGAATTTATTAAATATATTAGAAATAGAATTTTTAACATATATATTTTATTCCCAAAAAGCTTTAATTCTTTCAATTTTATGGCCATGTTAAGGCAAGAATATCCCATTTCGGTGACTGCTAATATTGTTTTCTCATGGCGGATTAGTTTCCTCATAAATACGGTACTTTATAGACTGTTTTCGAGAAATTGACAAAAATAGTTCACGGGCATTGAACCCGGGACATAGCGACCACGAGGCAAACTCACAACCTATACTAAGTGGACAGTTAGCAGGATCCACTTCGTGCGCAAGATAATCAGAGATATAGGGTGCGGAATCAAATAACTGACCGCTCAGTGGAGAGCGAAACCGGTGGAATGGGGATAACGGCGTTCCGTAATACTCACTCACCCGCATACATAATGAGGCCGAGCAGCCGCTAAACGGATTGAAGGAGTGGGGGGAAATGAGTATGCGCCGTTCCGTATTCCGTTTAGACAACCCTACTTCATAGGAAAAAAACAAATAGAAAAAACCGGAACCCCTCGTAAGAAGCAATCTCCCTCATGTTCTAGTAATTGTTTATCTGCAAAGTTTTCTTCACTCCTGGTTCTTTATCTAAATCTGCCCCAATCTTGAATCTGTTATAGGATAAGTTACTTGTTCTTCATTTGAATTTTTGTTCATTTCGCAGTTTTAGGGGCAAAAAATACCATACCATTGCAAATTTTTAAAAATTTCAAAAAATTTTTTTTTGGGATTTCGATCATTTTTATAGTAATCCTGCCTGACCGAATTTTGGTCAATAAAGAAGCTACAAATTAAAAAAAAATATCATTTGAACGATTGATGCAATATTAGGGACCAATCTGACAGTATAGACCGTCAATCGAATTTCATATATACAAAATATTCATTTTCGGGTTATATATTGCATTTTATTTTTTCAGATGCCTGTAGAACGTTGCAAACACCAACTATCTAAGGGGAAATATTTATATTAATAAATAACAAAATTTGAGCACGAATGACAAAGATACGGTGAAAAATGGTGTGGTTTGGATATTCACTTTTCGTATAAATACGCTACTGGGGCTCTTTCGACGAATTTTTAAAAATAGTACCTGTAAGTGAAATCGGGCTCAAAAATTTGCGCTAAGATAACTTTTCGCGTAGAATCGAATGAGCAACAAGAGAAATGCACTGGCATACATTAAAAATATTTTATATTTTTTTCAAACTTAAAAAAAATTCTAACTTTTTTCAAATGATAGTTAGAAAGAAATGTTCAACAGCTAAAATGCTTCTTTTCCGATGAGCTTTCATAATATATAGCTATGTAGGGGGTTCTGACGCTTCGTTCTCGAAATATTTTTTTGCCGTTTTTTCATACCCAGTGGCATATCTCAGCCGGGTTTGAGAATCAACACTTCTAAGGTCGATTTTCGGTTTCTACGCCACAAGTTTACTATATGGAGATATTTTCAGCATAGGTTAGGTGTCCTTGTGCGGCCGAATCTCGAGCTTCTCAGATAGTGTCTGCTATATCTCTGATTTCCCCCAAACCTGTACTGGCGGACAAATCCATAGAAAGGCTGATAAAATCAGCGACAGACGATAGTCCATATCGGAGCCCGTTACAGCGGCGCCGATAAATATCGAGAAGGGGACGAACATAATGGCGAGTGGAAGCAGACCCTGTGAGAAGAATGATTGAAGGAAATTGGAGGGATGAGTTTTTAATTTTAAAAAATATGGCGAACGTTGCCCATTTTTATTACAGCTGAGCAAGTATCTCAGTAAGTACAAGAATTGGCAGATGATCACACCTGCAACATCTGCATTCGGAAGAAAGCCCTCTGCATACGGAGTGTGTTCACACTAAGAATAGCTCCGTGCACACGAAGACGACCGCGAATCTGTGTATGAAGTAAACCGTACCGTGACCTTGAGATACCGGCTCGGTGATGTGTATACCCACTGACAGTCTCTTTTTCTCTTCAGCTTATCAGACGTACTACCGATCTCTCACTCAAAAGACCATAAAGGATCGCGGTGGTGGGAATCATCGTCCAGCCCATAGAACACAGAACCAATCCCATCTGAACAAATATTACTCGTCACAACCACATGTTGTCGAGTATAACAATACCTCCATCAAGAAATTCATCCATCGTAGAGGAACCATGCAGGGCAACGGACCGACCAGAGCGATTATGTAAGTCCCATTTTGAAACGTCGGAGCCTGATCGTAGAAATTGATTGTTTCAGTCATAGAATTGCTACTAACATAGTGAAAAGCAGCCGCTGTTGCGCAGAAAATGAAGCCTTGAACTGACGTGACGAGAAGTGGAATCTAAAAAAAGGAAATATTGAATGATTCGAAGTATGCAAATGATCACTCGAAAGACTTTATCCGATGACGAGGATATTTTGAGTTTCGGAAGTGAGCACATAAGATATGCGAAGAGAATCGTTCCTGTAAGCATAATTTGTAAAATTGCAATTATGCAAAGAACAAACCAGCTAATCCTTCCGCCGTACAGATTGTACGAACTGCAGTTAGCGCGAGATGAACCATGCCAAACTGAAAATTTGAAGCGAGATAAAATCGAAGTGTTTAACCGGAAGTCGGAAAATACACTCCATGCAACAGTTAACAAGATCAATAGGTGGATATTTCGCACGAATACAAATTCCCAGAATACTCATAGAGATTCGATACAATTGCTCTCGATCTCCTTGTTTGCCGCTTTTACGAACGAAACTTGTAAAGGTATGACAAAATGAAAAGGAATGAGATTCTGAATGGGATCAAACTACGATGATACTGTTTAGTTTTGACGAGAACTAGTCAAACCAAGCAAACAATGAACGTCACGAGCTGTTCTAATGAGATAGTCATTAAATTGAGGAAAGAAACAACATCGCGTTGCAAACAATGTGTACAGTAATACAATTCTGCAGCATTCAACTGTTCTTGCACAAAATTGTTTGAACCCTTTTTTGAATTTTTTTTTGTATCATATTAAAAAAAATAAAAACGTAGTATGTAGTCAGTGTTCATTTTAAAGAAATAAATCAATGTGAATCATTAAGTTGTGATGTTTTCAAGTGAATGGATAGACAAATGTAAAGCGTTGCACACTTCAACGAAGTGACAGAATCAGAGAAAAAAGGAAAATCGAGGATTTATCCATGACGAGTTGGCAATTTGAAAAAAAAACTTGCAAAAGTGAAAATGTTGTTATTCTCAGTCTCGCGTAGATAAATTACAAAATTGGCACTTCCATCGTTTGCTTGCGAAAGAAGGTTCGCTGCGTAACAATTGATGTCATTGCATGACTCATTCTTGGTGAGATTGATCAGCTATAGGAGTGCGACAATGCAGAAAAATAAAATATGGAACCATTGCATTTTTAAAATCTTCAGAAAGCCACGATTGATCTGAATCATTCGTCGATTTAGTTATTCGACTTCTCTATTATTCTGATCGAAGTGTGACTCCACGATCGAAGTGTGACTCCACGCACCACACTGAGATCACATTAGCCAGGAAAACGGTTATCTAAGTTTCCCGTTCTAGGAACAGGGAACCTTGGATAACTGGTTCTCCAACATTCATGCTTCCACTTGAAACTTTACTTGAAAAGTTGTTGTTATATTTTTTTCTGTTTTATATAGAAGATCAAAGAAGATGTTGTTCAGATTACTTCTTTGCACCCTCACAGATCGCGGTAACGATATGTATTTATGTGTAATCGTGGATCAATGGAGGGAAACTGTAGTTATCTTCCTATTCAAATCTTCTGATCTTTTCCAATTGCTTTTGCGAACGAAGCTTATTTGAACAGCTGCCTAAAAACAAATATTTTTTAAAATAATTCCTTGCTTTGCCGTGTTTGGTAGCCTACAGTACAAAAAAAACCTGAATTGCTGGGCAGATAAACAGAAAAGTACTGAGAAGGAGTGAAATGACGTATCCGGTATCTATTCCGCTGGTTAAAGCATAAAGAAATATCGAGAACGGCACTGACATAATCGCAATTGGAAGGAAACCCTGATAAAATAAAATAATTTAATGTTTACTTATTTTAAAACGCGTTCTCTGTAAGAACGTCGGAGGGGTCCGCACAACTAATTCAAAATGGTCGTCCAGGACCCAAACTTTTTTCACAAACAGTCATAGGTATAACATAAATTTTAAATGTGAGAAATACTCAAATTATCTAGTTTTCAAAAATCGATAATTTTTTTACGAAAAAAAATTTTTTTTTTCATTTTTTAAATTTTCATGTCATGTATCATTCGAAAGAGCATCGAAAGTTATGTAAAAATCCGAAGTATCATTTAAATCGACCTTCTGGGAGCGGAAATCGGTGACCACATCCGAACAAAATGATCGTTTTGGTGAAACTTAATTTTGGCTGACCACATTCCCATGACTTGCGACCCATAGTTTTGATATATATTACGTATTTTCCATCAGGGAATTTGAAGATAAACATCTCATGGCAGATTTTCTATGTAAAAGTACTCAACTTTTCACTAGACCACTACCACTCTCTTGTAAAGCTCAATATCAAAGTAAGCAGAAAATTTTTTTCAGTCATTAAAACTCAATCAAATGTATGTCATCTGAAAGAGCATCAAAAGTTATGTATAAATCCAAAATATCAGGAGGATTGAACAACTAGGAGCGAAAATCAACAATCACATCCGCAAAAGTTGATATTTTTGTTGTAGCTATATATTTTGCTCTATTCTTTTTCAAAGTGATCAACAAGGGCTGAAACTTTTTTTCACGAGCATTTTTAGGGGTAAAGTAAAGTTTGAAAGCGAAAAAGTCACAAAAAGTAAAATTTTGAAAAATCGATAAAAAAAATTTTCGAAAAAAAATAAATTTATATTTTTAAAACATT
Organism: Pristionchus fissidentatus; assembly: GCA_036245785.1. Classification (NCBI taxonomy): domain Eukaryota; kingdom Metazoa; phylum Nematoda; class Chromadorea; order Rhabditida; family Neodiplogasteridae; genus Pristionchus; species Pristionchus fissidentatus. The sequence continues at coordinate 16,965,034 of BTSY01000004.1, forward strand.
TTTTGTCGTGTTATATCCCATTCGAAAGAGCATCAAAAGTTATGTATAATTCTATAATTTCATAACGATTGGGTCACTTGGAGCGAAAATATGTGAACGAGAATAAAGTGACGTTTGTAGGGATGCAATCACCATTTCTCACCTGTTCGGGCCTCAATCTTCATGAAATTATTGAATTATACATAACTTTTGATGCTCTTTCGAATGGGATATAACACGACAAAAATATTTAAAAAAATAAAAATATATTTTTTTTCGAAATTTTTTTTTATCGATTTTTCAAAATTTTACTTTTTGTGACTTTTTCGCTTTCAAAATTTACTTTACCCCTAAAAATGCTCGTGAAAAAAGTTTCAGCCCTTGTTGATCACGTTGAAAAAGAATAGAGCAAAATATATAGCTTCAACAAAAATATTAACTTTTGCGGATGTGATTATCGATTTTCGCTCCTAGTTGTTCAATCCTCCTGATATTTTGAATTTATACATAACTTTTGATGCTCTTTCAGATGACATACATTTGATTTAGTTTTAATGACTGAAAAAAAATTTTCTGCTTACTTTGAGATTGAGCTTTACAAGAGAGTGGTAGTGGTCTAGTGAAAAGTTGAGTACTTTTACATAGAAAATCTGCCATGAGATGTTTATCTTCAAATTCCCTGATGGAAAATACGTAATATATATCAAAACTATGGGTCGCAAATCATGGGAATGTGGTCAGCCAAAATTAAGTTTCACCAAAACGATCATTTTGTTCGGATGTGGTCACCGATTTCCGCTCCCAGGAGGTCGATTTACATGATTCTTCGGATTTTTACATAACTTTCGATGCTCTTTCGAATGATACATGACATGAAAATTTAAAAAATGAAAAAAAAAATTTTTTTTCGTAAAAAAATTATCGATTTTTGAAAACTAGATAATTTGAGTATTTCTCACATTTAAAATTTATGTTATACCTATGACTGTTTGTGAAAAAAGTTTGGGTCCTGGACGACCATTTTTAATTAGTTGTGCGGCTTACCCCAGCCCCGCACTGCGCTCTTACAGAGAACGCGTTTTAAGTTGGAGGGGTTCACTTGTAGCATCTGCATTCTGAAGAAAGCTTGCTGCATTTCCATTGTTCGTTGACTGACTCCGCCACCGTAAGCTGATAATCGTCGACGTATCTGAGAGAAATTGTGAAAGATCTTTTGTCGGCGAAAGTGTTTTACCAGAACAACTAGCGTTGAGAACAATGCATAAGAAGTAACATAGGGCAGAGTAATGAAGAAAAGTCCAATTTTTAGGAATCCACGATCATTCTGAAAATATATATTTCAATATCGATGTATATATTTCCCCATTATCAGGTACATTGATATCGGCGTGAGTCCACGTCGCTCCGTATGAAATAACTCGATCATCGCTACTCATATAGTACGCGTCTCGCATGCGCGCAGTCATGGATATTTCTAGTTCTTTAGTAGGCACAATGTCAGGCATCGCATACTGAAGAAAAAAATTGCGATTTGATCTTGAGATCCTCGCACTCACGCTAACAGAGAAAATGCAGAGAACTGTGAAAGCGAAGGAGAGTAAAAGCCGCCTCGACATACTCCAATATCCTCTCAAGTTTATAATAATATTAATCGCATATAGGGTAGCGATACCTGGTAATCGCTGTGTATTGCAAGATTGATGTGGCTGGAATAAGCGTCCATGTCATTGTACAAAGGATGAGAGCAAACTGTCGAAAGAAATTCTTCTCCACAATATCTTTTTCACAGCTTTCCTTCCCTACTAACTACTTCAAAAAATCGCACCTCAACAAGAGCATCCAAAATGGACTTGGGCAGTAAACGGGGTGTCGGACCGAGAAGAGCGATGATGTAACAGCCATCTCGAAATGTTGGCGCCTTTCATGAAAAAAAATTCAAATGATGCTTCATGATCCTTACCACTTGAAATACGGCTATCCAAGAGCAGAATAAAAGTCCCTGTACAGAAGATACGCAAATTGGAATCTGAGGGTCTGCCTTTTAGCGAAGCAACAACAAAAATTCTAACGCGGTATAGTCTTTCTGTAGCACTGACGGTTGTATTCCGAACAAGATAGACAAAGAGTACGGCATTCAGAATGGTTCCTGGTTGGATATAATAATCATAATTAATTTATTCGTGACACAATAACATTTCAAACTTGACATATGGGGGAGGAGGCGATATGTTAATTTAGAATAATCGAAACGTACCAGCTAGTCCCTCGGTTGTGCTAATTGCATGTGCGGTTGGAAGAGCCAGATCATTCATTGACATCATGTTATACCGTGAGGAAATATAGCAAGGTAGAATTTCTTGTCAATAATAAGCAGCTCAAGGTTTGATACAGTAAACAATGCTCGACTCGTGATTTGTCAAAATGGAATCAGCATGAAACTGTCGTCATAATAATGTGGTTTATGATCAATGCGTGGGAAGGAAGAGAAATTGAATAATATTCAACATGTTTAATTCCAACATTAATTTGTGCTTTAATTCATAGAACAGATACAGTCGTGACCTTCCTTTGAAAGTCTTCAGATGTTTTCGAATTACTTTTGAAAACGAAGCTGATTTGCACTACAGCCTGAAATTTTATACGAATTAATAAACTATTATTCATATTTAAACCCCGAATGTTTTGGATGAATTTTCTTTTGAAACCACGAATGTTTTGGATGAATTTTCTTTTTTTCTTTTTTCTTTAGCACGATCAAAAACAAATAATGAAATGTGCAGGGAATAAAAATGCACTTAAATGTGCATACTTGGACAGCGGGGCAGAGCCAGAGAAAGGTGGATAGAAGTAGTGAGATTTTGTAGTCCGTGTCGACTCCACTGATAGAAGCACAAAGAAAGATTGTAAACGGCACCGACATGATCGCAATGGGAAGAAATCCATGAAAATAATATCCATCATGCATCTATCCCTTTTTATAATTGATATTTGCTAATTTCCAATTTTACTCATTCCATTCCCGCCATAGTTTCACCATTTCATGGCTCGGGTTTTGGTTTCGGTATTGACCTGCAGCATTTGCATTCTGAAGAAGTCATGCTGCATCTGCATCGTTCTTTGACTCACTCCACTGCCGTAAGACGATAATTTTCTCCAAATCTGCAAAGGGATTGCATCTTCTCACATCAATACTTCGATTGCTACCAGGACAACCAGTGTTGAAAATACTGCGTATGATGCAATATAAGGAAGGGTAATATAGAAAATGGCAATTTGCGTGAAGCCTCGACCGTCCTGAGAAGACGGAGGTAAAATGGAAAAAAAGATTTCTCCTCCCAACATTGATATCAGCGTGAGCCCAAGTAGCACCATAGGGGAATACTACGTCGTCACTCTCCATGTAGTACAATTCTCGCATCCGTGCAGCCATGACCATAGCCAATCGATCAGTTGGTACAATATCCGAAATGAACCACTAAATCTATTGTTTACTAAAGCAAATTATAAGCAAACATCTCACTCCAGTGCAGAAAATACATAGAACTGAAAACGAGCATGATACAATGAGCCGTTTCTTCGTACTCCAATATCCCCTGAAGTCAGTTTGTTTTCTTCATTGAGTTGCTTGAGTGATAGAAAATCCCGAACATTATCCAATTTTCAATAAGCGATGGTACCGAGTGATTCCAACAAATTGCAACGTTGATGTTGTCGGTATCAACGTCCAGGTCATTGAACAAAGGACAAGAGCGATCTGGCAAAAATTCTCGTCTCACAATCAAACATTAGATTGCTTTACTCACCTCGACGAAAAAATCCAATAATAACTTAGGCAATAAAGGGGGAATAGGGCCAAATAGAGCGAAAATGTAGCTGCCATCGCGAAACGTTGGGACCTTAATTGAAAAAGGATAAATTCTTGTCAAATTCGAAACCTCACCACTTGAAATATTGCTATCCAAGAGCAGAATATCAGTCCCTGTACGGAAGATACGTATATCGGTATCTGAAAGTGAAACATTCATGAAACATAATAAATGGAAGAAATAACTTACCCGGAAATTTTTTTCTGTGGAACTAGCAGAAGTGCTCCCTATGAGAGTGATGAAGAGGAAGGCATTTAGAATTACTCCTTGAACTCAGTCATTTTACAATGCAAGTATGAGAATCTAACCAGTCAGTCCTTCTATTGCACTACATAGTCGTGCAGCTGGCAAGGCATAATGAACCATTGAAATGATCAATAAATTAGTATATTCGACTCAGAACAATGCGAATCTGTTCCATGACATACCGCGCAACGATAAATTACTTCGACGTTGAAACTCGATTCAATCATAGTGTCAAAATCAGTTAATCTCCGATTCAGAAGCGGCATTGAAAAGTAGTCGGTAGGTTGAAACCGTAAGGAAACCGACTTGTACAATTTTATATTTCACTCTTCTCTGCATCTATTTCTGCGAATGGAGGAAATAAAGCAAAAAAACAAGGTCACATTTGATGCACGCGTTTCTCCACTACTTATGAATGATGAATCACACAATTCCTTTATCCGCTCGCGGGAAGTGGATGACATTAGCCATATTTTGTGAGTTATTTGTCCCTAAAACAGGTTGCCAATAAGTCAGAAAAAGTTTTAAGTTCAATCAACCATTATCGTGTTTTGCTTCAAAGTTGACTTTAGTTTCCGCGAAAAATATGATATATCAATATTTTATTGAAGATTTCGAAGAAAACAAGTTTTTAATAAAGTGCTTCTCAAACAACAGAAACAGTGAACTTTCTCATCATGTCTTCTGATGTCTTTGAATTGCTCTTGCGAATGAAGCTGATTTGAACTGCCGCCTTAAGCTTTATGCTTTAGCTTTACGTGAAAAGTGCAGCTTTTTTAATTGAAAACTTTTCTCCAACTCGAGACGTCATTAAGTTTAAATTCATCTTACAACTGAGTGTGAGAAATGCTGAGCATTGTGGTCTACGGCCGGGAATGAATACTCAATACCTGCACTACGGGGCAAATCCATAGAAAAGTGGTGAGAACGAGTGTAGCCATGTATCCTGTATCGACTTCACCGATGGATGCATACATGAATATGCCGAAAGGCACCGACATTATTGCGATGGGCAGAAATCCCTTGAAGAAATAGGTTGGCTCTCATTTTGACCAACATTTTCACTAGTAGCTTTAAGCTATAGCTAGATTCGTGTAGAAAGCACCTGTAGCATTTGCATTCTGAAGAAAGCCCGTTGCATTTTCATTGTTCTCTGGCTTACTCCACTACCATATGCCGTAAGTCGCCTCCAAATCTGTTATTCACAAATAATTAATTCAAAATGAAAATTTGATTTTTTTACAACTATACAGTTGTACGAGCACCCATATAGTAAGTAGATCATAAATACAGCTTGAATTTATAGGGTTGGCTAATAAGTCTTGCACGATTTTGATTTTTTTGAAATTTCTTCCGCACTTCCTTCCCATGTCCTCAAGCAAATCCTTTCTAGTCATGTTACATGTAGTAAGTCTTCCTCTATTACTGCCCGTCACTTCATGACAAGATGTTGATTACGATGAGAAATATAAATTAAGTAAGTGGGTCAGGTCGATTTCGAGTCGATCTTTTCTTTTCCTTGCAGTTATACGGTGAATCGAGACAGGGCCTAAAACTCGCTATGTACTCAAAGGGTGACTTTCACTGTATGCATTAATAGCAATGACACAGAAATATTTCTTCTGGCTAGTCAGAACCAATGCCTCAAAAATATAAGTTGCGAGCGAAAAATCACGACACGAAGCTTTTTGTGAATTTTGGGGGCTGTCCGATCGAATTTAATATCGTATACTGTAATTCTTTTGAGAGCTTCTATGGTTGTTATAATAGTACAGCTAATTTTAAATCAGGTGCTCTCATCGATAAATTGATCTGCATTTTTTATGAAGACCGACATTGGAGATCGAATTTGACCATTCACGATGTGCCCCAGTTTTTGCGAATGTTTTATCGATCAGTAAAGGCTCCTATTCTGCAATAAAAGTCTAATAGTATTGATGTTCAGTAAGGCTTTGGCCGATCTCCATTCACTTCGACAGGACATTTTATCAAATCGGGCACCCAAAATTGAAATTTTAATTAAAATTTACGAGTTTCGAAATTTTTGAATTTTTTGTATCTCGAAAAGCGCAGAAGGGTATAGTTTAAAGCATCAGTATTAAAAGTAAGTTATATTGTCAATAAGTAATTTGTGCACAAGTACATCTCGATAGCTTCGCATTTGACATCGTGATTTGAAATCGTTAGAACACTACTATTTCCGAACTTTAAGAATTGGGAGAATCATAACTTATAAACTAAATATTGCAGTGGGTCATTCTCACCACAAAGTGAAAGAGGACTGTTGATACTATCTATAACTGATTCTATGCTGAGACTCTGGAAAAAATTCTTGACGCCATGGCTACCACATAATTTTTAATCGAATTTTCCGCGTATTTCAGAAATTGAACAAATTATTATATCCAGAAGCCCGAGAGAGACTAAAATGAAACCAAAGATAGAAGTGGTTACTTAAGAGTTCTCCTACAAGATATCATGAGTACAAGGCTTGCTAATTAGAACTGCTCGAAAATCGAAAGCGCAAAGTTCACACCTCAAATCGTGCAAGACTTATTAGCCAGCCTGATAATAAATGTTAATTCACAGACGTGGATGTAGTTAATAAACTAAACTTCACTTCAGACCATCGCATGGTGCGCGCCAAACTAGTCATTGAAGGGAGACCGCACGGGCCCCCCGGGAATGCATCAAATGGTGGGACTTTAGACAGTGATCGCTACAAACTACATCTAGCGGCTGAACTATACGGTACCCCAGTCGATTGTGATTACGGTACATTGGTTTCCTCCATCCAAAGGGCGGCTCATTCCTCAACTATCCCAACTGTTGCGGTCCCTCGCTACTCTGCTAGAACCAACAGGCTCTTTGCAGAGAGAGCTAAAATAAAATCGACTGTACAGGGAAGTGATAGGATTATGTGGGTCGCGGTTAATAAGGCACTCAGAGGGAGCATTCAACAGGACGCAGTAGATAGAATGACTAGGATGGTGGAAAAAGCAGTGGCCGAGGGACGGAACTACAAAAAGGCCCTCGGTAGTCAGAGTGTCGGGAGAGAGCGAATAGTCAAATTGAAAGGAAAAGTTCGTGGAAAAGTGGTAAGTTCTCAAGCCGAGCTAGAAAAGGTATTCAAGGACTATTACAATGAATTGTATCGAGGAGACAATGGCAGAAGTTACAGAGTTAAAGAGTCCGAGGATGAATTCATCCCCATTGGTAGAGACGAAATTGAGAGCGTGCTAAGAGGTTTCACGTCTGGGAAATCTCCGGGGGAAGATAAAATATCTGGGGAAATGCTCAAAATGGGTTCTGATATCCTATCACCATACCTAGCGTCTACCTTCAATAAAATCCTCATTGAAGGCTCTATCCCAGCTGGTTTCGGCGATAGTCGAACAATCTTACTCCACAAGGGCGGGGACAACACCAACCCCAAAAATTATCGCCCCATTTCATTACTCCCGGTCATTCAAAAGACCCTCACCGCCGTCATCAACAATAGAATCGGTCGCTCTTTAGATAATCAAAGATCAAGGGAGCAGCAGGGATTCCGGGCGGGGCACTCTACGGTAGATGGTATCTTCACTCTAAATACTCTCATATCAAACTGCAGGGAATACAGGCGCCCTCTCTACCTCCTTTTCCTAGACGTTAGCAAGGCTTTTGACTCTGTACTGTGTAACTCCGTTCTTTCTGCTCTCGAACGCGACGGTGTTCACTCAACGTACACCAAGTTTCTGCAGTCACTCACAGTACAGAGCAAAAGTTCAATCATGGTCAATGGGAAAGCAGTAGAGGTTTCTATCGGAAGAGGGGTGCGTCAGGGGGATGGTCTGAGTCCGCGTCTATTTGTCTCGGTGATGGATACTGTATTCAACAGGGTCCAATGGCGTAGAAAAGGAATATGCATAGACGGCGAATATCTCTCACATATTCTCTACGCAGATGATTGCGTACTTATTTCCCACGACTCACGCCAAATCCAAAATATGGTAACGGAACTAGAAAGGGAACTACTTGCGGTGGGCTTGCAACTTAATGGCTCAAAAACTGTCGCTTTGACGACTAATCCAATGGGCAGATCGGTCGTGGTAGGAGGTCTAGTAGTTAAGACGGTGGATAAGGTGGTGTATCTTGGGCAAGAAGTTACTCTTGGTCCGGATAGGTTTAGAGGAGAAATGCATAGGCGGGTCAGAAGCGCGAATTGGGCATTTTCTAAATACTCGGAATTCTTCCGAAAGCGAGGATGTCCCATGCCGCTCAAAAAGCGCTTATTCGACGGTGTAGTTCTCCCCGCACTCTTGTACGGAGCTGAAGCCTGGTACCTTTGTAAACGCGAAAAACAAACACTCTCTGTCGCCCAGCGCAAAGTTGAACGCAAAATGATAGGAATCACCGTATTCGATCATGTTACCAATGACCGGATCCGTGGCATCACAAAACTGAAGGATGTTGTTAGAGAGGCGGAAAAGCGGAAATGGATATGGGTAGAGAGAATCTCGAAATTGTCCCACGATCGGTGGAATCGGAAGATGGTCGATTGGACACCAAGAGGGAAGCGAAAGAGAGGAAGACCCGCTAAGAGATGGAGAGACGACTTCGTCAACGCTGCCGGTCCTCAGTTCATGCAACTCGCAAGACACGATCACAGGCAATGGAGAACTATCATGGCAACCCAGCTGAATTAACACTGATAAACTGACACTGACAGCTGATAAAGTTGATTAAATGTAAAAAAATAATAAATGGCTCGAAAGAATACCAGCGAAACAAGCGTCGCAAACACGGCATACGAAGACACATAGGGAAGACTGATCAGGAAAACGGCGAATTTCATAAAGCCCTGACCGTTCTGAACAGAGATCTGTTCGTATATTGAGTTTCATTTTATCCATACATTGATATCGGCGTGAATCCATGTGGATCCGTATGGAATTACAAAATCGTCGTCATTCATCTGGTAAAGCTCCCTCATCGACGCAGACAAGTGCTGTTCTAATTTTTGAGATGGCATTATCTCAGGAACAGTACACTGAAATTATATCAGAGACTATCTGAGAGGATCGAGTTTCTGTCAACAGTGGCCGTACTCTGAGAAAAAAGTCACTAGGATCAGGACACAAAGTGAAAATGTTCACTTACCTGTAAGTGAAAGTCACTAGAAATAAGAGACATTTCACTTACCGGTAAGTGAATATTTTCACTTTGTGTCCTGATCCTAGTGACTTTTTTCTGAGTGTGCAAGGAGACCTAACCTATGCTGAAAAGATGACCGTAGAGTAAACTTTGTGCGTAGAAACCGAAAATCGACCTTAGAACTGCTGATTCTCAAACCCGGCTGAGATATGTTCCATCACATGTACTAAAGTGGAAAAATGAAAATTCTTCCAACGTAAACTAGACCCCAAATTAGATAGTAATTCTTAAAGAACATCTCGTATGCATGATTTTCACTGTTGAAAGTAAGTTTATAACTGATCTGTGAAAAAAGGTTATGAAATTTTGAAAGATCAAAATAATTTTCAAAAAAATAGTTTTCGCGGAGGGGGAATTTTGGCATTCTCATTCGATTCCTCGTGGAAAGTTATACCGGGTACCATATTTTGGGTTCGATCGATAGGGCTAATCTATTTTTAAATATTTTTTGAAAAACACATTCTTCTATTTTTGACGATTTTCGATAAAATTCAAGTTTCGAAAAAAGTCAGATTTATATCTCAAATGAGTCCTAGTTATCAGAAATACATATTAGAATTATTATTATTAATTTTCATAATGTTTGCGTTTGAACTGACGTGCCATGTATCAGTGAAATACGACCTCGAACTCCATACTTGTGTTTTAAGAGACCGGCTCGGTAAGAATTGAGCACTGCCAAGCATTCGCGCCAGGACTTTCGATTTGGCACATCATACTCATACCATGGAAGTGTTTAAGCACCCAATTTACAAAAGTATTCGAATTTGTGCCCTGAGGCTCAAACCCGGCTCGCATATGTCGCAGAAGTGTCGAAAAAAGTGATTTTTTCAACTTTTGAAGTTCAAGAGCTAGGATTAATTTTTACTTCGGCAATATTTTAAGCATGCCTAGTGTGCACCGAAAAACAACTTGAATTATTTCTAAAGACTTTTATTTCACCAAGGCCAGGCTGTCTGTCCGTTTGTCTGTACGTGCGTGTGTTCAACTTTGCCACAAAATAACTCGGGAACGAAGAAAGATTTCGACACACTCTCTTCACTAACTTATACATATCGAAAAAAGTGAACTTTTCAATAAAAATATTGAAACAAAAACACTGGCCAAGTGGCTAAAGCGCTTGCCTTCGATTCCGAGAGTCCCAAGTTCGGACCCCACCGCGGGCAAACATTTTGCAACATTTTGGTAATATTAGAAATTATATATTATTTCTTCATCTGCTGGCCAAATTATGAATTTTCGCATCAACCCTCTTTTTGAAAAAAATCGAACATTTTTTTGAAAAAAATCTTTGAATCCTGCATGATTGTCAAAATGGGAAAATATTTTTTCGTCTTGTGGTGCGCTAACGGCATGGTGTTGAGGCATGAGCGGGTTGAAGACCCTAACGGTTCATTAAAAAATATGCAAGGATAAGATAACGGAGGCATTGTAGGCATTGATCGACGATAGGCGAACATTTTTTTTTAGATTTTGGGCCATTTTGCAGGTCACGGAATTTTCAAAAAAAATTATGAAAAAAATCTCATACTTCTTTAGTAAATTCGGTACTTTGAATGCAGTTTAATTCTATAAGATGACGGCATTCTAGAATTCGAATTTTTTTTAGGATTATTTTTTTGTAAAATCAAAATTTTCATTTACTGCGAAATGATGGCAGGCAATATTGCATCGACCATCATTTACAGATTATTATGTGCTACAATGTGCAGCGTGAAATTTGTTGCTGTCTCTCTATATTTGAGGATAAATTTCAAAAATGAGACAAAATCGATTCGGATGAAATATTTTCAATCGCTCCAAAATATTTCATGTTGTTTTTCGGTGCACACTAGGCATGCTTAAAATATTGCCGAAGAAAAATTGATCCTAGCTCAAGAATCCGTACAGCACTTTTTCACTATGTCTGAATTTGACATGGATCGATAGCCTCTGTTCTCCTCTTGCGATCGCGCATTTCAAAATATTTTTTCGGCATAAAATTTGCATAGATAATTAGCTCGAAAGATTCGTTATTTTTCAGTTTGGACCTCAGTATCTCTGTTCTTTTTCAAAATTGGGCATTATGCCCTGAACAAAATATGCTCAGTTTGTCAAAATGAATAAACTTGTGTTTTTAGAATTTTCAAATTTGAAGAATTTGCAAATTTTTGAAAATTAATATCTGGAATAGTAGAAATATACTACTTTTAGAAAATTTATATGTTATGTAATCGATGACGTAGAATCCGATTTTCAAATCAAATTGAAATTTCCATCCAGGTAAAGTCATGCAATTTACTGTTTTGTTACATTACATCTCCCTTATTCTGCACCGTTTTGAGGCGGTGAGCGGTCGGAATGTGCCCTATAATTGAGTTATCCACCCCGCGAGAGGGAAATGATAGAGGGATTTTCACTTTTTTGAGCCATTTCGACCGCTCACCGATTAAAAAGTATAAAGAATAAGACGGAAAACGTGTTTGGAAAACAGTAAATTGCATGACTTTACCTGGATGGAAATTTCAATTTGATTAGAAAATCGGATTCTACGTCATCGATTACATAACATATAAATTTTCTAAAAGTAGTATATTTCTAGTATTCCAGATATTAATTTTTAAAAATTTGCATATTTTAAAATTCTTCAAATTTGAAAATTCTAAAAACACACGTTTATTCATTTTGACAAACTGAGCATATTTTGTTCAGGGCATAATGCAAAATTTCGAAAAATAACAGAGATACTGAGGTCCAAAGTGAAAAATAAGGAATATTCAGCGCTAATTATCTATGCAAATTTTATACAGAAAAATATTTTGAAATGCGCGATCGCAAGAGGAGAACAGGGGCTATCGATCCATGTCAAAATCAGAAAGACTCAAAATTTGATGTACGGCGAAGGTCCACTTTTTACGCGAACGCACTGATAAGTTAGTGAAGAGAGTGTGTCGAAATCTTTCTTCGTTCCCGAGTTATTTTGTGGCAAAGTTGAACACACGCACGTACAGACAAACGGACGGACAGACTGGCCTTGGTGAAATAAAAGTCTTTAGAAATAATTCAAGTTGTTTTTCGGTGCACACTAGGCATGCTTAAAATATTGCCGAAGTAAAAATTAATCCTAGCTCATGAACTTCAAAAGTTGAAAAAATTACTTTTTCGACACTTCTGCGACATATGCGAGCCGGGTTTGAGCCTCAGGGCACAAATTCGAATACTTTTGTAAATTGGATGCTTAAACACTTCCATGGTATGAGTATGATGTGCCAAATCGAAAGTCCTGGCGCGACTGCTTGGCAGTGCTCAATTCTTACCGAGCCGGTCTCTTAAAACACAAGAAAATAAAAAAAATATATATAAACTTACTTTCAACAGTGAAAATCATGCATACGAGATGTTCTTTAAGAATTACTATCTAATTTGGGATCTAGTTTGCGTTGGAAGAATTTTCATTTCTCCACTTTAGTACATGTGATAGAACATATCTCAGCCGGGTTTGAGAATCAGCAGTTCTAAGGTCGATTTTCGGTTTCTACGCACAAAGTTTACTCTACGGTCATATTTTCAGCATAGGTTAGGTCTCCTTGTACGGCCATATCTCGAGCCTATCAGATAGTGTCTGATATGTATGACTCCGTGCAGTTGAACAGAAACTCTTACTCCAACACAAAGTATGCACAATACAGTGAAGGTGAACGAAACCGCGAGCCTTTTCTTCGTATTCCAGTCAACTCTAAATTTTGTATCACCATGATTAGTATTCTTATAATACCGATTGATTGCCGTAAACTGCAGTGCTACTGTAGCTGGGATGAGAGTCCAAGTCATCGAAGTAAGAATAAGATCCACCTGGAAAAGCATCAGCGCTCCGTAAATATTTCGCATAGTACAATTCTTTTTTTACATTGTGAAAAATACCTGTAGCATGAAATCTACTATTGGTCGTGAAAGGTAAGGTAGAATTGGACCGAACAGAGCAATTATGTAACTACCATCGCGGAAAGTCGGCACCTTTCATGATTTTTTTTCTATAACACTCCCTCTCATTCTTACAGCTTGAATTACGGCAATGGTAGAACATAAAAAGAATCCCTGCATGGAAGAAATGTACCACGGAATCTGAACCCGATTCTGTTGTACAGATGATTGGAAGAAAAAAACTGACGCGATAGACTCTCTCATTGAAGCTGACAGCAGTGCTCCGAACAAGTAAAATAAATAGAACTGAGTACAACACAGTTCCTGGAATAGAAATCGATATTTAAAATGGTTTTGAACTTACCCGCGGATCCTACGATCGTACAAATGCACCGGGCTGCCGTTAATGCGATGTGAACCATTAACATCGACGGATCTGTTGGAGTGAACTGCCTAGTTTATACCTGGAAGCTGTATAATCTGGAACGAGAGTATAATTAGTGGCCGATTTAATGTCGTAAATATGAATTTTTGGTGATTTGCACAATTGTGCTCATATTTTCGATATTTATGTGACTGTGCTTAGTTAAGAAATAATTAACATTCGTCATTTGCCGATCAATGCACAATCTCGTAAAACGAAGCAAACTCAAAAGCGTGATCAAGCTCGATGTCAGCATGGCAACTCGTGCCAATAATTTTCTGTCGTTGCATTTTTCACGGTATTCGGAACTAAATCATAATCTCGTGATGAAGGAAACATGTTTTGTCCCCTTTTTTTGTTCTCGTTATGTGTAACTCGCAAGACAGGAAATTATTTCCTTTATTCGGAAATGCAAAATCTGATTGGTTATCGCGAGAGAAGTCGGACATCATTACATCGGGGAGCATTTCTGCAATAAAAGAATTGGCAAAATAAATGAAAATAGAAAAACACGAATACTATTTCAATTGCATTTTAAAAATTGACTAATTACCTCCCAGAACGAGGTGGCTACTAAGGTTTCTTAGTTGGCGTCTTCTTGCTGGTGTCGCTGAAGTGGTTTTATGGTGGAAACTTTTGAGTCTTAGAATATTTAGCGCACAATGTTCGAGCAAGTGAAGCGAATTCTTTCCACTCCGATCATCCTTACTTAAATTATCGTCACAAACATTCATACAAATGTCTGTGGCTTACGTTAACCATCCAGAAAAAGGTTGCGGAGAGGAGCGTGTGGGCCTTCTATTTCACTTTAGCTTCTGACCCCAATCTGGGGGTATCAATGGGGAATTTCGTACCCGAGAGGAGGAATGGGCTTGACGGTGGGCTCCTTGGCCGATTCCTCGTGCGGTTTCTTCGACGATTTGGACGACACGCCCTTGTCCGTCGATCGTTTGATGCGAACGTTCGGAACTCCCGCTGGATTGAACACCTCAAAGTATAAAATGATCCACAACAGAGAGATTTAGATAGACAAAATAGGGCACTACCTCCCTTTTTTTGTCAAATCACTCTTTCGGCGCGGTTGGTCCCAACAACGAAAGCATTGCAGAAACAAGAAAATTAGAGGCGATTTTAAAGGAAAAAGGAAAAAAATAAAGAGTGAAAGACTGACAAATTTGGTGATGATCTCCTTCAACCCCGCTTTCTTCGGCTCTTTCGAGTCTTCCGGCATACAAACCTGGCAATAAATTTCAAATAAATACTGTATTTTCATTAATTACAGTAATTACAGTAGATACAGTAATGAATTGGTCTCACATCGATCGTCTTGTCGCCCAGACTCGCCTTCGAATCGTGCGCACGCGGTGCCTGAAATATTGATTGCTAATTACCGTAATCGTGTGCTACAGTGATCATAATACCGTACCACAGCCTTCGAGCTCGTCATCAGCTTCTCATCGCGCGACTTAACGGCGCGCGCCGTGCGGCTCGGCGACTTCTTGGAGGGCGTCTGGCGCTTACCTGCAACACGCGAGGCTACGGTAAATCGATATTCCTAACTCATTGCATATAAATTAATTTAATTATATCCAAGAGTGTAAATAGTTTCTTACTTGTTACTGGTAGCATACAGGTCGTCTCTCTCGACAGATTGGTATTGGAGGACTCGGCAACAGGTTTTATCTGCGAGTTGCCCGACTTCTTCGTCGGCGTCTGAGTCTTCTAATTGATTAATTAATTATGCAATCAATACAATAAATTACCGTAGGCTCCTTGTCCTCCCGTGTTCCTCCCAGGCGCGTCTCGCTGTCCTCGCGACTCATTGTACTGTAATCAATTCGTTTATTGATTGAACTCGGTTACAGTAATCGCGCACCACTTCATTTTCCGTCTCGGCATCTCACTGGGAATCTTGGGGACTCTCTTGCCACGCGCCAGAGACGGGTCCTTTGCTTTCTCTGAGAGAGATCAAAGATCGATTGAGATGGAGATATCAAAGATCATCTCTCACCTTCGGTTCGTCTAGATGACTTCTTGCGAACGTCCACGCCAGTTACCTAAAATGGAAGCCATAATCAACTGTAGGCTACAGAAAGCTCGGTGAGTACGGTATCAGAATTTCGCTACAGTATTACTACGATAGCTATGGTTGCAGAATTCACTGTAGATATTGCTCACCTTCCTCACACTCTTAACGGGCGTTTTGTTCATTGGCCGCTTCGATTCTCGCCCCGCCCGACGCTTCTTCCGCCTCTCCGATCGTTCCCTCCTGAATAAAACGCCAATTACTAGTCTCCGCTCGTCCTTCCCCCTCCGACCGCTTAACTCCCACAGCCACACAGAGAGTGAGCAAAGTGTTAGACATGGACGAATCAGATACGTTTCAGAGAGTTGTGATAGGAACGAGTCATGCCAACCAGGGGGGGGGGGGCAAACTGATAAAACGTGATTGCGTAATGATGACGTCACTTGACCATACCGTCTCGTGCTTGCCTCCGTCTTCTTGAGCGGCGTCACCGCAATGTCCTCACTCGAAATGTGCTGCAACACGTGGGGCCTCACAATCAGGTGAGAGGAGGGCAAGAGCCCGCAAAGTCCAATGTATCTGTGGCATCTGAATACTACTTGACTGCAGTCCCTCACCACCTTCTTCCCTCCTTTGGGGGGAGTTGCTTTAGGCGTCGTTGCCGTGGCGGGAAGCGGCGTCTTAGCGGGCGTCGCCGCTGTCTTGTCCACCTTCAAAATTTGCACATTTCTCGTTATTACGTCATCACTACGCAATGTGGATGCCGGTTCGGTGTTCGTATTTTCAAGCTAGTGATTTGTACTACCGCTGATAAGAGACAGCGACTTAGTGAAAAGGCCAGTGGACATGCACAACATCGAACCGTCTTCCCTACTACGCAAACGATCAGAGCAGACCCGTACCTTGACCTTCGTACTTTCATCGACTCTCATCCACTTCTTGGCCTTTTCCTTTGCAAGAGCGGCCTCCTTTTCCTTCTCTTTCTCCTTCTCCTTCTCTTTCGATTCCTTCGTTTGCTCCTTCTTCGACTCCTTTTCCTTTTCCTTCATCGGCGTGAGTGCGGTGGGCGTCTAATTAGCACATTTAACAATGATTTTTGCTCTAACAAGGCGATGTAAGGCGATGCTCACCTTGTCCACAATGAAATGAGGACTGGCAGTCATCGAACTCTTCTCATTCGATTCCTTCCCGACTCCGTGCATCATCGATCGCTCCTCAAATATAATTAGTTAGTACAATTGTAATTATTTTTGTATTTCATTTTTTACGAGGATGTTTAATTTCAACTGACATCACTCTGTGTCTTCTCCAGCACTGCCGTCTTCGTTCGCTGCTCCTGAGAAAATGAGTATTAATATTTGAAACGTTATTTTATAGAAAACTCTTTGTGAATTTGCAAAACAAGATCATACTTATGACTTACTGGTAACGGAATAAGAAATTCGCGCGAGTTACCTGCGTCGAAGGAATGGTACGGTCCGAATCCGAGCACGAGTCCTCCATCGGGAACTAAATATTTTCATTTTAAATTTTTATTTAATTATTTTAAAATTGTTTTACTGAATATTATATTACATGTATTTAATTACCTCCTCAGGGGCGTCGTACATCGTGCTGATATACGGCTGGTGCAGGAGTGTATCAGTGTTCAGCTTCCTCTTCGGCCCAATGTCCTTGCTGCAATTTCGCATGTATTTTTGGCAAAATGCCAACATTTCTTGGCACGCTGCCAATTTCAAAACGCACTGTCGTTCGCAGGGCGTGATGACGAAGTTGTCCCAGTCCAGCGTGTACGGCGGCTTCAAATTGCGATCTTTCGCCATATCGAGGAATTCCTGTCGCACTTTCTTGTAATCTACAAGAGCAGATTTCAGAACACTTTTCATTCGGTGAGGGCGCCTTCGGGATGGTCTTCGAGTGCATTTGCATTGCAAAGCCGAATGTCAAGCGCACAATCAAGGTACGGTAATGAACAGTATACCATAATTCGCGATAGACTGTATCAGCCCAGTAAATCGTGATGAAGAAACCGCGAACCAGGAGTGGAAAAGTAGGTCAGCTTCTTGAGGTACTCGAATATCCGGACGAAGGGCTTCGGCGCCGATTCTGCAACACAAACTCAATCATTTAAAAAAAATCATTTTTGACTCAATTCGGATAAATCGATACTGGTGTTGTTAGAGTTGTCCTATTCGCCAATAACCTTTGCCATTCGCGAATAGAATTATTCAATACAACAACACTAATCGATACCCAGCATCTCGTCCTCCTTCTCCATCTTCAGCTTTTCCGTCGCCACGCGGTCCTTGTGCTTCCTAAAATAAAGTTATAAAAGTGGGCGGAGCCTAAAGTGGGAGGAGCCTAAAGTGGGAGGAGCCTGAAGGGCGGATCCTCACCAGGGCAGCGATCCCGAGTGTCCCTCGATCAGCATGTACATCATGGAGAGGAGATCATCGTGACGACCGAGTTCCTTCCGTCGATGGGCGTTGATCGAGCAGTATCTGAGATAGAGGGGGAAATGGGGAGGAGACAGTTGGACAGACGAAAAGCATCCAGTCTTCTTTGGTTCAGCATATTACGATCAACAATGAGAATGGAGCGAAAGAAATAATAAAATTATTGGCCAAGGTCAATCTATGTTGTACAGAACTGCGGAGACCTTGTGGTGCCTCTGAACTGGCACGACCGCCGGGGACACTTGAGCTTCGTCTGCAAGTCCTCCGTGTACTGTAATAAGGTAATTCATATTATCAATTATATATAATTAACGTACTCTAACATCGTTAGTTCGACTCACCATGATCTCTCTGCCGATGCCAAAGTCGATGATGTAAATCCAGTCGGGCATCTCCTTTCCAATCGTGAAGTTGGACGGTTTGATGTCCCGATGGACGAACCTGAGCGGGTATACGGTACTTGGCAATGCGGTAGGTGAAAAAGGCCGTCGACATTGATATGGATGGACATTATAGATATAATGACATCATACAATATTCTTGGCATGATGCCAATTGAATACGAATATTCTCGTGTGCCTCACCCCGCCGAGTGCAGCTCCCTCAAGGCGTCCGTCGATTGCAACCCGATGATGATAAGCGAGTCGAGGGCGAACTTCTGCAAGGACAGTAGTCTTGGCATCGTGCCAAAGAGTTGCTGACATCATGCCAACAAGTTCTTGGCACCGTGCCAAGTAGTTATCTGTCTGGATCCACACCTCATCCGGCAACCGCTTCCTAATATCCGAGAGCGACATTCCGAGTAGCGTCATGACGACAAAGTTGAAGTTCTTCTCCTGCATAATCTTACTTCATTTATCGGATGTTACAGTAACCGACTACAGTATCCAACTACCGTACCGTTCCCGCCGCGAGGAGCTGCACGCTGTGCGCGGCCTTCACACTCATCAACTTGCGCATCACGTAGATCTGAGGTTTTGAATAATTGGTTAATTAGAGAAATTAATTAAAGCAGTTTGCGATTCTTAATCAAATTTGCTTCTCAACCAAATCCAATCACTCACTTCCATCTTCAGCGATTCGTGCGCGCGGTCGATCCCACACAGCTCGGCCTGCAATCGATAAATGATACACTGATACAGTATACCGATATTTAGGGTAGCCTACCGAACCTTGATCGCACGCTTGACACTCGGCTTTGTGATGCAGATGCACTCGAAGACCATCCCGAAGGCGCCCTCTCCGATCTTGCGAGTTATCTCAAACTGAGTCTTGTTGTTTATCGATGGGCAAAGTACGGTAGCCACAGCTGTTATCGATTTGGCAATTTAGGAATTTGTGGAGATTGTTTGACAATGAAAATAATTAGATACTCACCAGCCATTTTGCAGCGACTATTGACGTTAGGCCGACTTTTATTTCCCGCAACTTCTCATTGTAGACCATTCGACCATTCGTTAGGGTGGAGAGGGGCGGGAATGAAGTGAAAAATGGGTGAAAGAAGTGAGGGAAGACAAGATCAATTATATTTGCAAATGTGTAAATGTCCACTTCGATCCATGTAAATGTCCACAAATGTGTAAATGTCCACTGTCCACGTGTAAATGTACATTTTGTGTTATGGAAATACGAGGGTCTATTGAAACAATTTTCGAGTTCTACTTTTTAAAAGAATACTTTATCAATAATTTTAATAAAATACTATAATTCTACACAAGGATTGATCAGAAAGTAGTTATTAGATTCTTTCGATGGCCCGCCAAAGTGAGACTCCGAGAGTCAAGCGTCGTACTTTTCTGTTGAGAGATTCCTCCGATTCGGAAAAATCGAATCAACGCCGAGACGATCATCTCAAAGTTGAAAAGTATGCAATAATTGTATGTGATTGTGTGCAGTATCCTATACCTGTCCCAAAACTGCGTTCGAATCAAAAACCGGAGAGAGATAAAAGAACCTTTTTGTTGTGCTGTATACTTGGTTGTGCACAAGCTGCACTAAGGAAAGCGCGCCCGTTAAAAACGTTAAAAAAGTTGTTTACTTCGTCAATCGTAAGGTAACACGATGATCTCTTCTCACCTTTCGATGTGAGGGATTCTTGAACAAGAAAACGATCGAAAGTACAGCGCTTTCGGACGAAAACAGAGGCTGAAATTAAAATGGCTTCGTTTTCTTTCGAATTCTCCAAAGAATGTTTTTTTTATGATATTCCATGTTTCAATTTCTTGCATTCTCTGTACCCAAGTTACACCGAAGTCGCTGTTCTCTTACGATTGTGGTGAGTCGAATTGCGGCTATGAGTGAGGGATGAAAACAAGTTGTGTCGAGGACCATTGGCAACAACAATTCCCACAACGGGAAAAGGAATAATATATTGGCGCAGAGCAACTGAACATTATTTATTTGAGAATGGAAAGAGTGTATTCTTATTCGTTCTTTCACGAAAGTCTAGAAAAAAATTTCCTGCAACTTTTTCGAAAAAAAGAAATACTTCATTCTCCTCTCGTCATTTGAATAGTCACCGAATCGAATCAAGCCGAATTGACTTTTATGTAGCCGATAACTCTTTTCAAACTATGTTGCCCCGTTGTTGGGGCTCGCACTTCAACTTAGGGCGAAAAAGAGGGAAGAAGCTGTGTGAATGAGAGAAAAGTAGCCAACTTGCACGAAGAATACTCGAACCAGTCGAATTTGCATTTGAATCGTTTTGCTGGCGAGTCGAACCTCCAAATTTACAGTTTCTGATGATGCAATTTCTTACAAACCATACATTCTGACTGCGAATTGTCATCATCGACGAAAATGTGAGTACTGCGAGAATTGGCGCCACAAGAGACAATGTGAGCACGAGAATTATTACTTCTTAAATTTCAAATGTAATTCAACGTTTCGACCCTATCGAAAACCTCCGATAAAATACTGAGCGTTCCCGGGTAGGCCATATAGAAAGAATGTGCCTCCACGCTCCTCTAGCCATTTGAGATCGTCTGTCTGGAATAAAATCAAAACAGAGTGCCCATGTCGATGAAACAAATGCCGCTAGCGTTATCTAACCTTCTTGAGGCCATAGCAATTATCACATTCCCTGCCAAAATAACTGAAGCCAATCGGGTTGAGCGATGTTAAGAATGTGATAAAACCCATTATTAGCATTTGTGCTCTGAAAACAGTCACGTCAGCGAAACGTGTAGTAAACAATGCAGAAAGTATGGGTCAACTCAAGTAAGGGGAGAATTATGCATATCCAGAGATCCACTGGTTTATTTATTTCCACTCGCCTGATTGAAAATCGCAGAGTCGATGACGAATTGATGATTATTCGTTGGTGCATGCGAAGCAAAATGAAGATAAACGAAGGGGCCGACCAGAACATGGTCAATGACAAGAGGAACTGCTCAATTATTGCTTCTGTTTGTATTTTCTCAGTAAAAGTCACCAGAAGGAGTGCATGCGGAAGGCCAAGTCTGCATATTGGCCCGTCACAGTAGAGACCAGCGTATGGAGTGATCACATGAACTCGAAAGAGAAAGCAAAAATTAAACTCGTGAAGGGCACCACAAATCTCAAAGAATCACATTATGCTCTGATGATGTCTTGATAATATCACAGATTGATTTTTTTAGGATGAAACCGGGATAGTGATATAGCCTTACCTGATTAACAATGTATCCCCATCGCAGATCACGGGCCATAAAATCGCCTCTCCAGATGAGAATGTACAGAATTATTGGCCGAATTATACATATTGTAACGAGAGGCAGCCATTTCTGATAGCTAAGAACATCGATTTCAACAGTGAAATATCATTGTTATTTGAGATAAATAAATTCAAATGAAACGAAACTCACAATACACTTGCATCGAGGAAAAAATCGCGGTCAACATGCAGATAGTAGTTGAGGACCAATGGGGACATCGTTGAAATTAATGAAAAAAGAGAACTCTAAACAAATAAGAAGTTCAATTTTTAAATTCATAGCGCAAGCAAATCAACCCAGTAGTTTTCACGATCAATACCATATTGATGAATACGAAACACGCACATCTCATTCTGTATCT
Organism: Pristionchus fissidentatus; assembly: GCA_036245785.1. NCBI lineage: Eukaryota > Metazoa > Nematoda > Chromadorea > Rhabditida > Neodiplogasteridae > Pristionchus > Pristionchus fissidentatus. Next base: position 16,987,183 of record BTSY01000004.1, read on the forward strand.
CCCCTTTCTAGTCAGTGTCAATAAAATTAATGCGTACTGGCTTTCACGTGTGTGAGGTCGTATTAAGCGATCAATGTTGTTTATCGGTGAAAGGACTAAATGAGTATGAATATTGGAGTGAACATGTACCAACACACATTTCATGTTTTTCGTATAAATATTATTGTGCAAAAACTGATTCCATTTGCTGTCTCTTTTTACTATGAGACAATTGAAATCGAGTCATTTTGATGAACTGCTTTCAATGGAGCTCTGTTGAGAACACTTTTAACACATTCAGAAAAAATATCAAGAAAATTTGTTTGCAGTAATATGCATAGGCAGTGCCATCAAAGAAATTGTAAGTGTTGATAAACAATGCACACAAATTCGAGGAAGCTGTCCGTTGTCTATTTTTGGAGAAGTTTCTAAAGTTGTATGCGGCGCGATTCGACAGCTGTAGTCATTTTGTGAGGAGACTCAGTGGAAAAACGGAACGGAAATTGTAGTTCAATGCATGATCTCTCTAATTTATTTCATTTTTTCTTCATAAATATTTTTTTAAAAATGAAGTGCTCACGATGGTGGCGACTCGGACGATCGCAATTAACACAGGCGGAAGTCGTGTAGTATCGATGACCATGGGAATAAGTAGAGCCCACAATGGAAAAATGTAGAATATGTTGACGCCGATCAACTGAGAGGGGGAAATATTATTATCACAAAACAATACTGAGCAAATATAAAAGTAATTATTGCTGTAATACATATGATTAAAATTATTTATCAATATATTCATAAATGATTTAGTTTATGCAAGAGTGATACACAATGTTATAAATGTTTTTGTTGGCCACGCTTTTTTTGTATCTTTAATTTATAATCGATTTTCCTGATAAAAATTTGAGTCAAAATGAGTTTCCTATCGACACCTTTAACTCGTACCTTAATGAAGATAACCCGAAGGAGACGAATCTGCACTTGAATCGTATTACTGGAGAGACGAACCTTTAAGAAAGTCGCCTTTTATCTGCACAATGTTTATTTCTGCACATTTTGATTTCGAATAGTCATCATCGAAGAAACTCTGAACACTGCGATGTAGGGCGCCACAATCATACCCTCCCACGGTCGGCACATTGCGACGTGCCTACCAACTTTTTTTGGTAGGCACGTCGCACCCATGACCACCCATGAAATGAGGGGTTCATGGTCAAAATCGATGTTTGCGATTATCGATTGATCAACCCAATCTATAGTGGGATGGTACCGTATGGTCTACAGTAACTCAAAATCGATAATCAGGGTTACTGTAGCTTTCGCTGCGGGACCACCATTTTACGAAGTTGCGCAAAATGAGCCGGAATTGCTTGTATGAGTTGGCATTCGGCACGACATTGCTCAAAAGGTATACGGTAGCTCGGCTACCGTACCCATGACGTGGCTAGGGTAACTTTCGCTTCGGGACTACCATTTTACAAAGTTGGACCAAATGAGCCGGTATTGCTTATATGACTTGGTATTCGGTACGAGATTGCTCAAAAGGTATACGGTAGCTCGGCTACCGTACCCATGACTTGGCTAGGGTAACTTTCGCTGCGGGGCCACCATTTTACAAAGTTGGACCAAATGAGCCGGTATTGCTTATATGACTTGGTATTCGGTACGAGATTGCTCAAAAGGTATACGGCACATCACGTACTGTTTCGCGGGTTACAGTAGCTTTCGCTGCGGGACCACCATTTTACAAAGTTGTTCGAATCGAGTCGCGATTGCTTGTATGAGTTGGTATTCGGTACGACATTGCTCGGAAGGTATACGACACATCGCCTACTCTTCCGCGGGTTGCTCAATTATTAAGCACCTCAATTATTAAGAATAATTAAAATCCGATATTCGATTCAATTACAATTCCTCCCCTATCTGTTTCTTTGCACTGACAGCACTTCCGACCTTTGTTTTCCAAATTTATCGTTTCAATGATCATTTATGTATTTTGACAAAAAATATATGAATAACATTTACTCTGAAAGTTGCACATCTACGCGCAAGGAGTTCTTTTTTTCGGAGAAAAATAATCGTTTGACGCAACCTCGCAAAATTGTCCTCGTAAATCGTCGCTACTGTAGCCCTGAGTACGGTAGCCGGACTACAGTATACCTTACAAGCAATGTCGTACCGAATACCAACTCATACCACATGATTGCAAACCTACAGATCAGGGATAGAACGAGAGAGTGTGCAAAAGTGAGAGAGTCCCTCTCGATTTCACACGCTCTCTCACTCAAAAGGCCTTTCTGTAAGGTTGACCGGCGTGTGGAATGATGTGATACAAGCAATCGCGACTCGATTCGAACAACTTTGTAAAATGGTGGTCCCGTAGCGAAAGCTACCGTAACCCGCGGAAGAGTAGGCGATGTGTCGTATACCTTCCGAGCAATGTCGTACCGAATACCAATTCATACAAGCAATCGCGACTCGATTCGAACAACTTTGTAAAATTGTGGTCCCGTAGCGAAAGCTACCGTAACCCGCGGAAGAGTAGGCGATGTGTCGTATACCTTCAATCAATCATTTATCATGCCAAAAGTCGTTGATTGAAAATATATATAATATGTGAGCAAGGGTAAGTGAACACGATAGGTACGATGTCACAACAGGGTGACAAAGTGAGAAAAAAAACCTAAATTCTTAAATTAAGCTATCTTAATAATACGGATAGTAATCAATAGGAATATGAACACGGCATCTCATCATAAATAAGTCTCGATTCTGTGAGATAACTATGTTGTGGGGGATACTATTCCAAGTTTTTACAATACGATTTGGAAGGAAAAGGTGAAAAAAAGAAGAGGAGGAACGGTGCTTACGCAATTGAAACATATTGTTACGTCTTGCACGGGGAGGAGCTATACAGAGAAACGAGGGCAATCCAATGTCTACATCATTATGTACAACTTTATATATGAAAGCAAGGTCAATCAAATTTCGACGATATTCTAGAGGCTCTAAACTGAGTAGTTGTAACCTATCGGGATACAATCGGTACTCGATACCACATTTATAAAGCACTCGCTCAGAATAATTACGGAGAACTTTTTCGATTTCGAAGCACGTTTTTCTATCATGGGGGACCATAGTTCGGAACAGGATTCGAGCACAGGACGGACGTAAGCTGCGAAAAGTCGAGCGTAGAGAAGGGGGTTTTTGGTGAGAAAGGTGCGGAGTATGTATGAACAGCGAGCACGTGCTTTAGATATCTTTAGGCTAATATGGGGGGAGAAGTCTAGTGTATTGGTGTAGGTTATACCTAGGTCTTTAAATTCGGTCACAACAGGCAGTTTTGTTTTGTTCATAGAGAATTGGACAGGAGGATGAGAAGAGCCAATGAGCATGGTCTCTGTTTTAGAGAGGGATACTGTAAGTCCCCAGTCAGTAGACCAAGTGTAAAGGAGATCAAGGGCAGATTGCAAAGATGCAGGATCAGAATATGTCCATAGTTTGACATCATAAGCATAGAGAACACAGTGTACATTAGGAGGGAGTATTGAGGGTAGATCACTGATGTAAAGAGAGAAGAGGAGTGGTCCAAGGCATGAACCTTGAGGAACACCAGAAGGGACAGAGTATGAGGGGGAGAAAGAGTTAAGGGGGAGAAAGAGTCCGAGCAATGTCGTACCGAATACCAACTCATACAAGCAATCGCGACTCGATTCGAACAACTTTGTAAAATGGTGGTCCCGTAGCGAAAGCTACCGTAACCCGCGGAACAGTAGGTGATGTGCCGTATACCTTCCGAGCAATCTCGTACCGAATAACAAGTCATACAAGCAATCCCGGCTCATTTGGTGCAACTTTGTAAAATGGTGGTCCCGCAGCGAAAGTTACCGTAGCTAAGTCATGGGTACAGTAGACGAGCTACCGTATACCTTTTGAGCAATGTCGTACCGAATACCAACTCATACGAGCAATCGAGACTTGTTTGGCGCAACTTTGTAGAATGGTGGTCCCGCAGCGAAAGTTACCGTAGTTAAGTCATGGGTACGGTAGTCGAGCTACCGTATACCTTTTGAGCAATGTCGTGCCAAATGCCAACTCATACAAGCAATCCCGGCTCATTTGGTGCAACTTTGTAAAATGATGGTCCCGCAGCGAAAGCTACAGTAACCCTGATTATCGATTTTGAGTTACTGTAGACCATACGGTACCATCCCACTATAGATTGGGTTGATCAATCGATAATCGAAAATATCGATTTTGACCATGTACCCCGGGTCATGGGTGCGACGTGCCTACCAAAAAAAGTTGGTAGGCACGTCGCATGCGTCGACGCATGGGAGGGTATGGCCACAATACTTAAACTAAAAGCGAGAACGAATACTTCTGAAATTGTATATATATATATATATATATATATTTATGCGTGTTCAATGGAAACGCGGTTACAAATCGAAAGAGAAAACAAATTTTTGGCCTTTCGGATTATGAATTCACGCATTTCGAACGTCGTCGGAAACGTTGCGCGTATCTAGGAGGTCCGAAAAGGATCTGTTAAAAAGTTGGCCATCTTTTCGTTTTTTCTTTTTCGTCAGTTTTTGACATAATCTTAATTTCTTTGCATTAGTTCGATAAAGCACGATGAAAAAGTAAGAATGCCAACGAAATCAACATAAAATATAATGTTAGCGACTAGCAAATCCGTGTTGAAGAAAAAATTTTGAGTGTATTTGTGCACTATATTTTTTTTTTAAAAAATAGATTAAATTTTTTTAAACTCACCAAAACAGTGCGCGTGGTAGACCGATTCTGCACATCGGACCGTCGCAATAGAATTCCGTGTATGGCGTAACAACGTGTACTCGAAATAGGAAGCAGAAGTTTAACTCATGAATGAGTACGCACAAAAATTCGAAAAAGAGCGAATGTGAAAAAAATGAAATTAAACAAAACTGAAATTGTGAAGTGTGATCTCGCCTGATTCACTAAATATCCGAATCACGCGCCATAAATTTGTTGCTTTTCAAGATGAGTATGTAGAAAATCATGGGGCGAATCGTGCAAATAATGAACAAGGTCGGCCATTTTTGGCAGCTGAAAAAAATTGGAAGTAATTAGTTTGAAGTTGAATTTGTTTAAACTCTTGCTTTACGTTCAGATCAAGAGCAAAATCATCATGTGAAGGTAGAAGTTGAGATTCAAATCAGCCATCTCACATAACACTAAAACAAGATGTTATGAGGAGTACGTAAGAAATAGTTCCGGTGTAGTAGAATAGAAATTTGAGATCGATAATTAAATGCACTGCACTGTCATACGAGTGTTTCATTTATTTATATGACATTCTAGTATCGTCGAAATTGCGATCAGCGAAAGCTCAAATGGTATGAATTAAATGTCGAATCGTAAAATTATGCGTCTGGAATTCGAAATGTGCTCAGAATCTACAACATGAACAATGCGTGTACCACAAACATCTACAATACAATGGGCATCTTTCATATTCCAAGAATGTTAGCTCTGCATTTCATTGATTTCATGAACATTCACTTTATTGCAAGATATGGAGATGAGAATACTTGTATTAAATCAGATTAATAAATAATACTAATGTTTGATGGTCGCTGTGCCATTGTTGTCAAACTTCGAGTGTCGGCGATTGTGTTCTTGTGAGAAACATTAGGCCTTCCGAGTAAACGTTGTACCACCGTCGATATTATCTGAACGTGGACTTTTATTTACAGGGCAGTGCATTTTTAGAATATGTTATGACAGTTTCAATTAAATATGGACACAATTATCTAAACAACTGTTGTATCACCTGTCGATGGGACGGATTCTTGAGCAGGAAAATTAGCGAGAGCTGAGCGCCCTCGAGAGAGAAGAAGGGCTGCAATTGAATTGCTGTTGGCGAACTGTTAGTATCGCATAAGAATTCCAATAAAATACACATCAGCGACAAAAAACTGCTTCATAAAAAATCTGAAATCTTTCTCAGTATACATCTATTTATGGACGTTTCGTGTGACTTACTACTAGGATAAACCTAATGGCAGCACTGATTGCTGGAGGCGCACTGCTCAAATCGATGACCATCTGTAGCAGCATCACAGACAACGGCAGAATGTAGCAGATATTCACTCCGATAAGCTACAAATATACAATATTTTCAAATTTTTTTTAAAATGTCAATTGGAAATAAATGGTATTTTCGCTAACAATCCTTCGTTCAAATTGAAGAAAAACAAATACAATTTGAGCTATAATGGCAATACCTGCACGAAAAATACACGGGCAAGTCGATTTTGCACTTGCTGAGTTCTGGAGGCGAGCCGAACCTGTGAGAGTCGCAAGTCTGCTCTTATAAAAATGGAATGTTATAATATAGTTTCACACCAATTATTCTGATAATCAATCCCATCTATAATGTGTATAGCTATGTCTCAGTGCTTTAGAAGTAATAATGATCGAAAATACAAAATATGACTGTTTCGCTCCCTTAATTGGATTGTATAGTTGTTAACGTTATTTACATTTTGTCGTTTCATCGTTCTTGTCGAGGAGAACGTGAGAACGGCAATAAAAGGAGCGATGACAACAAGTGTCACGGCAAGAATTAACACCTCTGAAGTATAATTAATGTACTCATATCTGAATGTTACTAAAAAGGTCTTGACAAAATGTTACTATTAACAGTACTACACCAGTCTCTTTGATTTCCTGATTATTCTCAGTGCACTTACCAGTTCGACCATGTGAATGTGTCAAACCAATTTACTCTACAGTAGTGAGTGAACAATTATGCAGCAACGAACCTCCTTTGAAATACTGCGCGTCTCCCGGTGTCCCAAAGAGGAAAAGTGTGCCTCCACGTTCACCTATCCAAGCGAGATCAGTGATCTGAAAAATATCGTGTAAAAATGAGAGAATGAGGTATTAAGTGAGTACAATGAACTGCTTCTCGAAGCCTTACCTGCTGCGCAACGACGGTAATTGTTAAAAGAGCGACTCAAATCACTGACCCTAATTCGTTTCCGCAACTTTGCTTTTGGGTTACTGTAGCTTAGCTATTGTAGTCGGTGTTACTGTACTAGTGGTACGGTATCCTTTTAGCGTTCATCATACGATATCCTATTGATAAAGCATATTCTGATATTATTTTCGCTGTTGGATTACCGGAATGATTAAGCCGGGCCAATGCGGAAAAATCAGGATTGCGGAATTCCGCAATCCTCATTCATTCCGCATACTTAATGAGGGCGACCGCCCGCTATGCGGAATGGCGCAAGGAATGGAATGGAATGAAATGGAGCCATTCCGTATTCCGTTTAGACATCCCTACTAGCTATTTTGTAAGATGTGTTCTCACTAGGGATGAGAAAGGAAGAGGGAAGAGTGAGAGAGGTGTATGCTAATTGACATTCACTCTTCCTCAAGAGTGCCTACTCTTCCGGAAGAGTAAGGCTTTGAAAACTCCTAGAATTAATCTTTTTTACAATGGGAATAATGTCAAAATGTGTAGTCGAGATTTTCGTAGATTCGGGGCCCTCGCAGGACTGTCTGATAATCATTCGAGGTATTGCAACCATACCTCTCCAGACGTGGAGGCAGTCTTTGGGGCAGCGTGCAACCCTGACCCCCTATTCATGGTGATTTTTGGGGCACGGTGCAAGCATGTATCATGGTGCAAGCATGTATCAGGGGGTCATGGTTCAAAATGGGTTTTGGGTTGGTCCCACCAAAGTCAAAGTGGCATACTGTAACTTCACCGCCGGGGTCCCACAGCGAAAACAGACTACCGCAACCTGGTCTACCGTAATCCGGAAATACGAAATTGAGAATTCGGACCGGCTATAAGTCGCATGAGGTAGGCCTCGAGTTGTAATTAATCAGACGCTATACCGCGGTCCCGGCGCGACATTGCCGATACCGTAATCAAGTCTACAGAATGCCGAAATTTCAAATTGAGCCAATCGACTCGGGATTTTTACTGGAGGTGGACCTTGAGTAGCTATTACTTGGAGGATATACCGCGGTCCCGGCGCGACATTGCCGATACCGTAATCAAGTCTACAGAATGCCGAAATTTCAAATTGAGCCAATCGACTCGGGATTTTTACTGGAGGTGGACCTTGAGTAGCTATTACTTGGAGGATATACCGCGGTCCCGGCGCGACATTGCCGATACCGTAACCAAGTCTACAGTATGCTAAAATTTCAAATTCAGCCAATCGAATCCGGATTTTTACTGGAGGTGGACCTTGAGTAGCCATTGCTTTTAGGGCATACCGCGCATCTCCTACCGCACCCAGGGCTATCTCTACCGCACCCAGTAACGGGGTTATAATATGACCTATTTTCAAATTTTATCTATTCGAGTCGCGATTTTTGCAGGAGCTAGACCTCGAGTGGATAATGCCAGAGGGGAACACCGTATCGATTACACCGTACCCAGGGTTACTGTAGCGGGATTACAGTGCTGAAATTTCAAACTGACCATATCGACTCGCGATTTTTACAGGCGGTGGACCTCGAGGTATATTATAACCCCGCTACTGGGTGCGGTAGAGATAGCCCTGGGTGCGGTAGGAGATGCGCGGTATGCCCTAAAAGCAATGGCTACTCAAGGTCCACCTCCAGTAAAAATCCGGATTCGATTGGCTGAATTTGAAATTTTAGCATACTGTAGACTTGATTACGGTATTGGCAATGTCGCGCCGGTACCGCGGTATATCCTCCAAGTAATAGCTACTCAAGGTCCACCTCCAGTAAAAATCCCGAGTCGATTGGCTCAATTCAAAATTTCGGTATACTGTAGACTTGGTTACGGTATCGGCAATGTCGCGCCGGGACCGCGGTATATCCTCCAAGTAATAGCTACTCAAGGTCCACCTCCAGTAAAAATCCCGAGTCGATTGGCTCAATTTGAAATTTCGGCATTCTGTAGACTTGATTACGGTATCGGCAATGTCGCGCCGGGACCGCGGAATAGCGTCTGATTAATTACAACTCGAGGCCTACCTCATGCGACTTATAGCCGGTCCGAATTCTCAATTTCGTATTTCCGGATTACGGTAGACCAGGTTACGGTAGTCTGTTGTCGTTGCGGGACCACCACAGGTATGCTACAGTAGGTCACTTGACTTTTGGTGGGACCAACCCCCAACCCATTTTTAGACCATGATAGTCTATACAGGGTTGCACGGTGCCTCCCACCCCTTTTCGACCACCCATGTATAGGGGATACATGCTTTTTTTGGGAGGCACCGTGCAGCCACGTCCCCTTTCCTACAGAGCTCGACATGTATGATTGCAACTCACTTTTCATTTTGCGGGCCGCGGCACCTGGTCCATTCTGCTGGTACCCAACTTTGACCCCGTTTTTAACGCTGGATTTTTGATATGTCGTAGACGGCATTGCCCTTTTTGAAATATGTTTAGGTCGAGCCAATTTGCTAAATTTCATGTTACGGTAGTAGTGATTCCATATCTCAGTGCGTTCGCGTAAGAATCGCACCCCCCCGCGGTACAGCAAAATTTGACCTTCGTTTTTTTCACAGTTTTAGATCGCCTTATGGATGGTCTATCGATTTCTAATAGTCTCATGTGTTGATTCATCTCATTTGCATAATTACAGCCTGTCAACGTTGAGCTATTTTTCAGTGTTTTGAACGCCAGTTGGATACATTTAACGATAATCACTCATATAGATAGCGAAAAATGATCGCCAAAGTTTGCTTGACAACCTGGTGTCAACGGAATTCACAATTTCTGAAATTTGCATATTTCCCAAAATTTCGACCTCGATTATCTCGAAAACCAAGAAAAAAACCCCGCTGCATTTTTGATATGTTGTGGATACAGTCGATATCTATCGAATTTTGTAACATTTGTTCGATTTCGAGGGGATCCACATAGTTAAATGCATGGAAAACCGTTGAGTTCTAATAGAGGGAAACCCTCATTTCGTCTCATTCCACACATTCTACCACGCCAGTGCGGTGCGAAATGAGAGAAGAACAATGGCTTGTGACGTCACGTCAACTCTCTCTCTCTGTGTCATTTTTTCACATTTCGCACCGCACGGGTGGGGTAGAATGGGTGGAATGAGACGAAATGAGGGGTTTCCCTCTATTAGAACTCAACGGTTTTCCATGCATTTAACTATGTGGATCCCCTCGAAACTCGAAAAATGTTACAGAATTCGATAGATATCGACTGTATCCACAACATATCAAAAATGCAGCGGGGTTGTTTTCTTGGTTTTCGAGATAATCGAGGTAAAAATTTTGGGAAATATGCAAATTTCAAAAAAAAATGTTTATTCCATTGAGACCATGTTGTAAAGAAAACTTTAGCGATTATTTTACACTATCTATATGAGTGATCATCTTAAAATTGAACTAACTGGCGTTCAAAATACTGAGAAACAGCTCAACTTTGACAGGCTGTAATTATGCAAATGAGATGAATCAACACATGAGACTATCAGAAATCGATAGACCATCCATAAGGCTATCTGAAACTGTGAAAAACTCAAATTGCATTTTTACACTGTACCGAAAAATCTGGGGGGAAAACCCAGTGTGAAAGAGTTTGCAAAAGTGAGGGAGTCTTTTTTCAATTATCAACGCTCTCTCGCTCCAAAGTTACTTCTAGGGTTGACCGGCCTGTGGCATGATGCTGGTAGGATTGATTAAGGTTGTTGTTTTTCGTTTCTGGACCCTTGTGGTACCATGGTTTATGTGGAGCCGATCGCGATCCCATTTGGGACCATGGACCTTCATGTGCCTGCCTACCAAGCTCGCCGGCGGCGCGGGAACAAATGTCCCCGTTCATGACTTTTGAATGAGAATTTTGAATTGAATGCTTGAGAATTATAGGAATAGTTAGTCTCAGTCTGATCATGCCAATACGCCAGGAGGGAGAGGAGAAAGGAGGTGTATGGCATGCAAAAATAGCGCTTCCAACGGTCCAGACTGCTCAATGAGTGATCATGAAGTGCTCATGCAAATTGCACCGTAAAATGAGACCTTTACGGCTAAAAACAGTCTTTAGAAACGTCTACTCTTTTTTCACAATCCTAGATAGATAGATATTTATACATGTTAGTCCTAGATTATACATGTTAGTCCTAGATATTTATACATGTTAGTCCTATTTCACAATCCTAGATAGATAGATATTTATACATGTTAGGACATGTTAATTGATGTAGAAAAGGGTTGTCTTGGAATGTCCTCGTAAATTGTCCTCGTAAATGTCCTCGTAAATGTCCTCGTAATCCTCGTAAATTTATCTTTGATCTAATTTTTTGAGATGGAGAACCAACGGCAACTTACTTGGTAAATGTTCCGCCCTTCTTCACTAAACAGTCGAATGTGCCGCTTTCTACGATTGCTCCATCTGTATGCTCAAGCTGATCAGTGAACATAGGGCATCCACACGGAAGGAATAAAACGTGCCTTGAAACACAATGATATCATCGGCGTCCTTAGTGTAAGTGAGACCGTGGGTGACCAAAATTCGCGTCTTCCTCGCCAGAATTCCCTTCGGACCAAGCACCTGGAAAGCAGTCAAGCCAACAAATAGAACATAAAGTATGACATTTGTCTGGGTTGCAGTTTATGAAAGAGATGCTTGCCTGTGTATAAATGTGTCTTCCCACGTGAGCATCAACAGCGGAGAGTGGATCGTCTAGTAGGTAGACGTCGTCCTGGGAAAGGTGAAAGATCGATGATAATTTTCCGTTTCGAATTTTAGTAGGCTACCTGCTGATATACTGCACGGGCCAGTGAGATTCGAGCTCTTTGACCACCAGAAAGGTTTATGCCCTGCAATTCGTTTTCATAATTTCTCCAATCGGAAGAAAACGATAAGAAAAAAAGCATAAACTTTCCAATATCAAATCTTTGATCAATAATCAGGCTACCTTTTCTCCAATCTCAGTCATGTCACCGTGGGGCAGAAGTTTAAAATCGGGAGCGAGAGCGCATGCATGTATCACCTGAACAAACATTATCCATCCGCCTCGCAGGTGATCGATGGCTTTGCTATCATAAATTTGTGGTTCTATTTGACCGGTTTTTCAAAGAGGGTTGCAAAACAATTTTTCCTAAACAATTGTTCGTAAATCGTAGTTTCCTATCCTATGATTACAAAGTCGTCGATATCCGCCCCGCAAAGATCATTTTACGTATGTAGATAATCCTCGGACGTTGCAAAAAAACCGGATGAGTTTTCGGGCTACGGTTCACCTTGTTGTACCACGTGTAGTTGTATGGCTTTCCGAATGTGATGTTATCGCGGAGAGTCAAATTCTGAATCCACGATTGTTGCGGGACGTAGGCGAGACGACCGTTGACGGTGATGTCGCCACGCAATCGAGTCAACTCACCTCAACAGCAGTGCACTCTACAACACGATGATCAGGGACCACTGATTACTACGATTCTACTCTTATCTTTTCCAGATTTACTAATTTTTGTTTGTGCTGATTAGTAAACAGTTTCGATATTGATTTTGTATAACCGAAAGGCACGACAAAAATCTGACCAAGCATCGCTGATAGGAAGCTGCTCTTGCCCGATCCAACAGTTCCCACTACAGCAAGAAGAGAACCTTTCGGAACACTGCAACGGACTACTTATATGATTATTTCGAAATCCCTTCAACACCATTTCTATACATTTCTTCAGCTTTCATCGTGTTCTAAACAGGGAGTTGATGGTCTTTTCATCAGATTCACTCGACGTACCACACTGATATGTCTGCCAGTGAAGGTTTGGCTGTCGCATCTGCTTCCCACGTCGCATCGGCGTTACGGAATTCAATTGCATTCGCACTGGCTGAACCAGTAGAAATAAGATCAGACCAGGCCAGATCATTTTTTGTCTTGAGAATCACATTATACGAGTTTCCTTTAGTTATCGATTCTAACGAGACGTGTTATTGCAATATTTTATGAATGAATGATGTGATATCGTTCTACGTTACTGACACTCCGCGTGGGGATTACGCTTGACATCACTCTCATTGAGTTCCTCGCTGAGCAGGAAATTTCGAAGACGTCGATTGGACACTATTGCCTGAACAAAATCAAAACATCAAAGCATCAATCTGCTAGTCACCATCTGACGTCAAGGGATTAGCTATTGTTTTGTTCAATGTGAGCAGAGTAGATTTGAATCACTTCGCTATAGAATAGTTTTCATCTAATATCTTCCCAATTCTCCGAAAAAAATATACAATTGAGTATCCACACTATATTTGACTATAGAGTTCAACACTCCACTCTCGTAAACTAACAATACGATAAAACGAAAATTTTCCAATGCGATCATCTTAAATATGAGCTCTGCTTTTTTTGTGCCTTTGATGGTGTTCTCAATCAATTTCACAACATTTCCGTTTGAATAAATAGTCAGTTCACGATCTATCTCTGGCACACGACCCCTATCACAGCGTTTCAAAACCATGAAAATACAGACTCGATGAAATTGGAAAGGGTTGTCACTTTAGTGAAATAGTATTATACATGGTTGATCGGTTACTAACCTGCACGATCAAGTTAATTAGCATGGCGACGATTATCATGGGCGATTTTAGTTGGTTGAAGAGAGTCAGCGAGACGAAGGCTATCTGCAATTACACTGAAGTGAGCAGATTTCAAGATGCAAAATCGGTAAATAAAACATGAACAATTGCCGATACCTGCGGAGTGAGAATGTGCGCGTCCGAGGAGAGGATGAAAGTTCCAAATGAAGAAGCTGCGACGAGGAAAGGAGAGGCGTTGTTGAATGTGTCCAACAAACTCTTCACCAGCTGTGCCTTCTTGATCAAATCAAGTTCGCTGACATATTAGCATTTTTTGTATGCAAAACGAACGTGCCGATCATTAATCGTCTAGTAGTGCAGATGTTGTACAATGGAAGGGTGATTTTGTGTTGATAGGTATGATTCAAATACCGTTCTCTGATTTCTGCAACGTGTCGTTCCATTGGTTCCTCCCACGCGTACAGTTTGATAACCTGCAGCAATTACAATAATAACTATTTTATTGATATAATTTGTGTAAAGGAAAAGTATAAATGATGAGAATTACCTTAATACCGTTGAGGATTTCGTTGACCATCTTAACTCTCTCGTCCTTCAACTTCATCTGACGCGTCTGCAGCAGTTAAATCTCATAATTTGTCACTTTTACCTTTTAGGTAAATTGATCATTTTTTAACATCCATTTTATACTTGTAGTTGAACCAGTGTTTTTCCATCGCTTTTCTTACCTGCCAGCCCTTTATGAAAATGGAAGAGAAGATATTAATTGGGACGAAGAGAATCATAATCACGACTCCGGGAGACGCGGAATAGCCCAGAGTGAGAAAGAGATAGACTAAAGCGAACACGATCTGAAAAGGAACACCTGTTGTTCTACCCAACGTTGTCCGCAAAATTACCTGGTACGGGCAGGACCATAACTGCTGGATTTGAGGAGTGATCATCTGAATTGTGATTATTGTTGTTGTTTGCAAAGGTTGATAAATTCGTCGATTTTTCTGCTGAATTACCTGGAAAACCTCGACGTCAATAGCCATCAGATTGATAATTTCACCGACAGTTCGCTTGCGACGAGCGGTCGCCGAGAGACGAAGTGTATGTAGATTCGGATATTGCTATTTTCTATCAAGATCATGGAACGTTTGACAGATATATTCTTGTAATATTTGAGCTGAAACTACCTTTTTTATCAACTGATTCATCTTTCGAATTCAAATTACCTTTCTGTACACGGCAGACGTGAGCGAAGTCTGGATCTTCGCACTCATTCTCATCATAATGTTGAAGTACGCATTGAGAATCATCGACCGTACCTGAACAGCCATTTATATCTTGAGAGCCCACAAATTCGCCATTTCGCCACACATCACTATCAGTAGAAACCGCAAGAAAAATATATTTTTGATAAACGATTGACCTCAGAAACGACGAACATGAGAATCGCATAGCTGAGTCCCATCCAGAATGGCGCGTCGGGCGAGGAAACAAATCCAATGAGTTGACTGGAATAAAAACGACGATTTTGTAATCTCTAGACCGTTGCCTTTCGTCTTTCTTCGTCTTTCCCTATTTTTTCGCCTTTACATAGATATTATTGCTAGTGAGTTTTAATAGTATACGACCCACTTGAGCAAAAATGGATTTGCGAACTGAAGCGTATCCGAGATGATCTAAGAATGACACCAAATTAAGTAAGTTCATAGTTAATTAATTACCTTGAGCAGAGAGGCGGTGATGAACTCATACTTGAACATTCGATGGAGAGCATAAACGAGAGAGGGTTCGGAAAGCTCTTTTTCCACCTTCCCCTTGTGTAATATCTTCTTGGACTGGTAGGCTAAAAAATATTATCTCATCTAGCGTACCATTGAATATAGTAATGTCATTTTGATTCAAGTCTACAAACTAGCCGGGATGTGTTGAGGTTAAACGCACTACACTCTATGAATGCACAGCGATCTATGCGAACACTACGTTCTATGCATAGTTCCGGGTAAAGTCCAGGGGGGACAGTCCCTTTTCCGGTCTAACAATAAGACGAAACCTTTCATGACTGGTAACCAATACTTCTCGAATAGCACAGCGAGATGTTCAGAGGTCGCACCGCGATTGAGCTCATGGAGATCTTCCATCTACAACTGTCAAATTGTGTTTTCGATTCTCCACATTCCAATGACAATTGTCGCTATTGAAATTGTTTTTTTTCTCCAGAAAACCAATAATACTTCATAGAAGTAAAAAAAAATTTAAAACTAATCCTACCTGGAGATCTCTCTTCGACCCGATAATTTGGACGCCGTTAAACCACCAGATGGTGAGACGATTGATAAACGACGAGTCGAGTTCTGCTGACTTTTCCTGAGATTTAAAAAAAAACGTCTTGTTTCATTTGTGTTTTTAAAGCGATAACAATTCTTCGCCGTCACTTCATTAATAGTTAAGCGTGATTGTGTTTTTATTGAAGTGTGGATCCAAGCTTGTATTTTAATAACTAAACATAGTGTAATTACCGCTTTATGTGATCTTATATCAGCCCACGCATATAGAAGCGTTTGGAGGGCGACAAAGAGCCAGAAAGGCATGTACATAGCAAATATTATCGTAGGAACCTGAATTTCAAGAAATTTGAAGATCACATTTGGATAGAAAAAATCTCTGACCTGCTTCTCAATGTGGTGGGCGAATTCAGGCAGGCCGCAGATTGTAAAAAGGATGAAAGAAAGATGCTGAATTCCCGCGGAAACATGACCACATCGACGACGATTCCAATCGAGAATAAGATGCAAGATCTGAACTATGAACAACCTTGGACTGTCGAATTGGCCAGATTGGATCTGATGATGTACTGAAAGAATACCCGCTGATCTTGTCTAGTTCACACGTCAGCGACAAAAGGTTCCAACATCCTAAAAGATGAATCTACGGAATAATAAGAAACTGACGAAGAATATAATCCACACGACGGGGTAAATTACATCGACGGTGTAAGTGTCGGCGACGATATTCATTACAAGAATTACCGCTGCATTGAGTAGGAGATAGAGATTGATGACATGAAAAGATCACAGAATTCTTATTTTACATCGTTTCTGAAGTTTTGTATATTGGTGATTTTCACTCTATCTCTCTATTTTTCTCACAAAATTGCTACGGGAGACTTAATCTTCAACGATCGGAAGAACAAGAGATAATACTCTTATCTTTTGAAAACGCGAAAATTCTAATCTAGAGAAGAGAGTTCTAATCTAGAGAAGAGGGGGAAATTTACCATTTTGATAATGAGACGGGCCGACGACGGTAGAGCATCGAATCGACGACTGATTCTATTTGACTGTACTAGCATAATAGGGAAGAGAACGAGAAGAAAGACGGTGGGAATATATGCGAGCACAGTGTGTCGGAAGCATGCTGTTAGGCGCGGAAACGACGAGGAATCCGAAATGTCGACCTGGATTCGATTTCATCATCACTATGCAAGTAGCATAGTCACTCACCCATAGAGGATCTGCGCAGAACGATGAATTGACCGATGTTTCGGTCATTTTCACCCAGCAGAGGCCCTGAAACGTCTAATTTATAGTTGTTGACGGGTGATATTTGAGAAGATATCTGAATCCACGAGGCGATAAAGCGGACAAAACGTGCTCCGATCGGATTAAACGCTTCGTCTAGTTTGTGCGCCGCTGATCGCTCATCGAGTTGATAAGTCGTTTAAATGTGCAAAACAAAACCAATGTGCCTGCCATCTAAAAATTAAGGGATATTATAAATTTTCTGACTTATATCATGTTTGAACAAATTAAAGACCTAGCAATGAAGTGAGGTAAGAGAGCTGAACGAGCAGTTCAATGGGATTATTAAATGCTCGATCGTGAGGGCGGGAGATGGAAATGAATTTCATAATTAAGATTACTTTTGCAAGAAGGCAGTGAAATAGAAAGAAAGTAATCAGGGGTTTTTGCAGGGTTTGATATTTATATATCCGAAAAAATCATGTGAATATGGAAGCATCGTGACAATTTGTGCAATTAGTGATTTGAAGTTCAACTCGTTAGAGTATAAATCTCGAGAGGATGAAACTACTTGTATCGTACTTGCTGAAAATATCGGAACGTTTACCGGAAAACGTGAAAAATATTCACTTTTTGTAACTTTGCGAAGAAAATTATTTACGACTCGAGAATAGGCTCATATTTTTTAACCCCATCGATTTACCGGAAACTACCCGGACATGCCCGGTGAAATGTCTAAAACAAAGGAGAAAATTCGATGCGAAAACCGACCAACTTAGCGAATTGTCATCATTACCGTATACAGCCGGGAAATGTCAGTAATTCCCTGTTCTGTCCTTTTCTTGCAATCGAGCTTTATTTTACACATTTCTCCGGGCATGTCCGGGTAGATTCCGGCAAATCGATGCGGATTAATCGAATTAGCATAAAATCATGATAATGTTTACTGATAAAGATGCAAATAGTGAAATTTTTTCACGTTTTCCGGTATACGTTCCGATATTTTCAGCAAGTACGATAGTTCGGAGCTGTAAAGTCTGAAATTATAATTAGAGTGAGATGAACCGAGAGTCACGACAGCACTCTGGTGAAGAGGTAGAAACCGTGGAAGGGAGCCCAGCTTCCAACGGAATCGGCCCCGCAGCAGCAGGTTATGTTGACCGTGAGCAGCCTTTCGCTCTCCTAAAATGAGCCTCACCAATCCAGGATGTCATTCTGATGCAGAAAAGAGAACGTCGATTGTCAGTGGCAGTCCCCCAAGAACGACAAGCTGTTCGCTTCGCAAAGAGGCGATGAGGATTTCAAGAAGTTCCACCTCGTCCTTAAAACTGCAGAAATCCACGTGAGAGCGGAGACGATGTTCCGCATGGGACAAGTCTCCACTTGCACCTCCTCTCCTCAATGTCATCCTCCCCCGCAAGATTTCTCCGTCGAAAGATCCCTGCCCCCTCTCTGAAAGAACATCCGAGGAACCGCTTTCCGAATGGGTAAAACTTTCCAGCTGTATGGTAAACGTTTTTCAGGGAAAATGAACATTTTTATTTTTGCGAGTTATAGATAATCTTGTGCTTCATGCAGAAAGAAAAGGTATAACGAAAAAAAGCGCATCTTTAATAAAAGATTGCGTGCTACCATACTGCTGCACTACACTATTAAGAGATGTCGGTGCGAAGATTATTTCAAAACATGCTTTCCTACTGGATGGTGGACAAAAGTTGCAGTGAAATGTTTTATAGCGGTCATTTCGTTGTGACAACTGTATAAAATACCATGAAAAATAAATAAAAAAAACAACAAGAGATCATTGGACTTGTTTGGAATAAATTTGTTCTCATTTGCTCTCATTTTCTGCGTCCTCGAGCATTCGTGAGAATATGGATGTTTTGTCAGCCATCAAATTTGCTGGAGTATCCATCTCAGCAATCTCGCCTTGTTCAAGTACCATGATCCTGTAAAAATCACATGTTACACTGGTTCTTGACAATCCGGAAAATGTCACAACGTAATTTTTTTCAATTCATATTTTTTGCTATAATAAATATGATAATTATGGAGGAATGTTTGCGACCAGTGCAATTTCAGCCCAACTCACTAACACAAGACATAATCTGTAGAACATATTAGTCCTAAGTCTGTGATCCTGTGGAAAACGCACTGGTCCAGTGTACGTTGCCTAGCTAAAGCATTTCTCATTTACTGAAACGCCGACCTGTCATAGTCAAGAATCGTATTGAGTCGATGGGCGATTGTGAAGACAGTGCAATCTCTGCAAATGAGGCTTTAGAGAGTGACTGTAAAACACATATGGAACGATGTGGTAGGGGAACCTGTAGATGGACAAGAACAAATTGCTTTCAGGAAGAATAATTTCAATGCATACAATGAGTGTAATTGCTCACTTGAAATGGTTTCTGATCGTCGCTTGAATGAGATTGTCCGTCGTCAGATCGACTGCTGCCGTAGCCTGCACAATATTATTCGTTACTCGAATCTGTTCAGTCTCGTCAGAGTCGATACCAGCGCTAAGCCGATAATACCTTAATAATGTAAACTACTGCTTAGACCTATGTTTAGGGGATAACAAGAAGAACGAAGAGGACAAACTTCATCCAAGACGAGAATCTTCGAACTTCGCAGTGTCGCTCTTGCAAGACAAACGAGTTGTCTCTGACCCACACTAAAATTGTGTCGTCGATTACAAATGCTCTAGCACAGAAAACAATCAGTTATAGATATGTCTCGTGGTAGATGACGTTAACACAACCGAAGGGACAAAGTTGAGGAGAGCACTTGTTCTCATGCATCTCCGTCACTGTGTGATAGCCTTTTAAGGTTTTAAGGCTTTTAAGATAAAGGTGTTAAGGCTTCTTTTAAGGTTAACTTAGTTTTAGTGTGGCAAAGTTCGTGCACTTCATACGGAAATTATGTTCTCTTCAATT
Source organism: Pristionchus fissidentatus (assembly GCA_036245785.1). NCBI lineage: Eukaryota > Metazoa > Nematoda > Chromadorea > Rhabditida > Neodiplogasteridae > Pristionchus > Pristionchus fissidentatus. The sequence continues at coordinate 17,007,167 of BTSY01000004.1, forward strand.
ATTTTTTCCCGCTGGACGTTCACTGATTCCACGCAGGTCGCGCTTCTATCCTAGCACAAAAAGAGAATAACAAGACAGCCAAATAATCAGGCCCTTTGACTGCTCGATCTCTCACATGCGATAAGTGAAAGTGAGATGAATTGATTGATGAGCGAGTCAATATAGCGAGAATGTTTTGAGTGTTTCCATAGTGACGTCGTGCATGGAATCCGAGGATGCATTATGGTGAATTTATAATAGTACATCTCGTCTAGACGATATCCCAACTCCGAATGAAACGACCTCTCGTTTTGTGGGTAGGCGAGATATAATTTAATTATGGGGCGTTGGCGTTGTTTCAATGTGCTCCAGTGCAACTGCTAACAAAGACTCCGTCTACACCAATACTACGAGAAGTAACGATCACCTGCCTCATCTATTCTCTATTCATTCTTTGAACCTTTTCTTTATATTGCTGATTGTGAATAGTATTCCCTAGATACTGTCACGAGCAATACATAACAGACTGTTCCCAGAAATACTGTGTTCAACTCATTTACTTCTTTTATTTATCAACCTTTCCATCATGGCGCCTATACTTGAGAAGTTAAACCTGTGTACGGTCCATGTACCTTCGCGGGTAATAACTGAATCTTACGCAGGTTGTGGAATTGTTCTTAATGTTGTGTTACTTTATCTCATACAAAAATTCTCCAAGCCAGTTTTGGGAGCTTTTCGAGTTCTATTGATCATCTTTACTTTATGCTACATCTACCTTTGCGTCGTCCTCTTGATGATCGAAAGAGTAAGTCAAATACTGAAAAATGTATGGAATTGAATGAGTTTTCATCTGAACAAAAGGTAATTAATAGTCACGAAGTTTATCATTAGTCATCTTTACATTTCCAGCGAATTGTTAGCTTCAACACTACTTACGTCGGCGTGGCCAAATCGTTTACAGAAAGCCGGGTATTTATTTTGCTTCTCTCATCGACAGTTACGTTCGCAGAGATAGAGAGTTTCCAGTTCGCTTACTCTTGTGACGTTTTATCCTGCTGAGAGAGCATGGAAATTCGAGTGACTGAGAGATCACATCTCTCAGTCTCTTGTTCTCTCAGCAGGCGAAAACATCTCCAGAGTAAGAGACACAACCGGAAAGTTGGAGACTTCCCGAACTTGTGCAAACTACAAAAACTCAGCGTCTAACCTCATACTTCTGTGCTTCACTGACTATTCCATTCTCTCTGACAATCATCAACTTTATATATCGCTACTGGGCCGTGCAGTGGTGAACGAAATAATCTAGTCAGTGTTGTGAACATTATTTCTCCAGCCCTCACAAACTGCGATTGTTTTCTAATAAATACTTCATCGCCTTGCTTTCATTGGTGTGTGTTTGCAGTTCAGCATCATGGTTAGTTCTTCGTCGAAATAACTTCATCAGGTTTTGCTTTCTAGAAAACTAGACAAAGCTCACTTAGCTTAAAATATATACATAGGAGAACGTTTCTCCAAGGTTTCGTTTCTAGAACAATGCTTTCCAACCTCCTTATCTCACGTGCACTCTCACATCGAAGCACTGCTCTATCCAAAGCGAGAGATTTAGGTGGGATGAGACGAGTGAGTAAATGTTTTCTAAAAAATAAACCTTGGATAACCGTTCTCCTAGCTAATTTGTGAAAGGATTGGAGAGGCGACGATTGAGGTACTGCGTTACCTACTTTGGAGGGACGGGTCAGGGAGAGGATACAGCAAAGATTGAAGCGAGGGAAGAGTATCAAAGGAGGTATCATCAAGTTATCATGGAAGGATACTTCATCATGGATCATTGGGTGAGCAGCGTGTTGCAAGTGTTCACTGAGCATTGGCAACAAGCCAGACATGCAAAGTGAGCGGACTGTAGGATGCTTGTCACTAGAAGGTGGCTTGGAACTCTCACTTAGGAACACTCAGCTTATTTTTCAAGGATTTACCTCTCTCTGAGACAAGCACGACCTTTAAACATGACGATGTGTATGTATTACGTGCTTCCTTCAGAGAAACGGTCGATTCAATCTCCGTCCAGCCCTTGTTTTGCTCTATTTCGATACGGTAATCGTCGGTTGTCTATCGACTGCTGGAATTCTCGCTATGTTGACTGTGAGAAGCATGCGAAACACGGAGAATCTCTCGGAAAACACTCGAAAGCTGCAGAAGAAATTACTCATAATTGTATGCGTTCAGGTGATGTTTTCTGCTGATTTCTTAAGGAACTTCTTAGAAATTCTTCTCGAAATGGGCCAATTCTTGTGTGCATTCCAGACGATCGTTCCCGTTTCCTTCGTCTACATTCCCTACTTCATTCTACTCACATTTCCATTCTTTGGCCTCTCTGATTACGGTCTTGCGGGCGCGATGACCTTACTTAATACGTCCTTTCCCATCTGGGATGCGGTAGTGCTAATTACTCTCATGCCCGACTACAGAAGAGGGCTAATGTCCATGCTGGGAAGAACAGAAAAACAAAAGCCATCAGCTATCGGCGACATTAATAGCGGTACCACGCAAGTCAACACCGAAATCGAACATCCATAGCCGCCATAGTAACAAACTGTATTATGTTGTGCACTTTGTTGGTCTTTCCGCAACATGAATAGCATAAGTACGCAGTCACCGAGTGTATGTCACGCAACAAATAAAATAATTTGTGCCGTATCAAAATGGCAATTATTTTGGGCAATTTCAGTGAAATCATGATATGCAGACATGAAGGCAAGCAAGTTTTAGACTGCGACAGCAACGTTCGTGGACTTCATGCATATATTATTCTATTAACTTGTATTCACTCAAGTTCTCTACTTATGTGTGGTCTTCTTCGGTTCTACTGGTTGAGCAGAAGACCAGGCGAGAGATGAGAACAGAAAACAGTTCAACCATACGGTGATTTAGGGCTACGTTATCATTTGTCATCATGCTTTTTGTAGAGCCTTATCCATGTCTTACGTGCCGTGTACAAGACTTTTGACTGTGTTTGCGGAAGAACATTTACATAATAACTGGGAGTACGAAATACGAGGTTTCGCTGCAGTTGCTGCACTTTACTTAAGAGTATGGAGGCGCTGATTCTGCTCGAATTTGTTCCGGTGACACCGATAATAAAGATCCCGACATCCTCTGAACCACTATTATCACAAGCGACCACGTGCCTCATCTACACCTATTCAATCTTTGAAGCTTCTCTTTATCTCGCTGATTGTGAATAGTATTCCCTCGATACTGTCACGAGCAAAATCTAAAACAGTCTGTTCCCAGAAATACACAGAACTCAACGCGGCAATTTCTATTCGTCGACTATTCAAGCATGGCGCCTGTACTTGAGAAGTTAAACATTTGTACGTGTCATTCCTATTGGCAATTGAACGTGAACTAATACAGACAGTGGAATAATCCTTAATATCTTCTTACTGCACCTCATCAACAAATTCTCCAAACCTGTGTTGGGAGCGTTTCGAGTTCTATTGATTGTAGTCACGTCATACAATATCTACATTTGCGTCGTCTTGGCAGTGATCGAAAGAGTACGCCGTTTTTTGACGACCGTTATTTGGTCTACAAGATTTATTTCAATTTTGAAGCAATTTTGAACGTTTCCCAGGAAAACTATTGTCGAAAAACTATCCAAAATGGTGTTTGCCTGAAATCACTGATGTGATGTGCCCTGGCCGTGTTTTTATATTAATTAAAAGTTCTATTAATTATATCGTGAATTAAATATATTTGTTCAGCCCGTAGTGAGTTTCAATACTACATTCGTCGCCGTCGCCAGATCTTTCGCAGAAACGCGGGTATTCACTTATTTTTTCTGCTTTGCTTTTCGCAAACAGAAAAAGAGATCAAAATTGCAGCTGCTAACGGCATGCTACTGTACGTCCCTAACCATTCCCTTCTCTCTGACTATCATCAACTTTCTCTATCGATACTGGGCCGTGTAATGGCAAGTTAATCATGTCAAATGTTTTGAAATATTCAAATTCAGCCCCGAAAGACTCCGATTGTTTTCTAATAAAACGTTCGTCCTCTTCCTTTCATTCTTGTGCATGTTCAGTTCAGTGATTGGGTACGGTTTTCATTCAAATCTGTAGCCAATATTTTGTAGCTGTAAAATAGAAATAGTGGCTTTTGTCAAATTCTCATCTATAAACTGGACTGTCTTTTAGGTACAGCGTGACCTACTTTGGCGGAACAGGACAAAGAGAGGAAATCGCAAAGACTGAAGCAAGGGCAGAATTCCAACGGAGACATCATCATGTGATAATGGAAGGATATGTCATAATGGATCATTGGGTTAGCTCTGACGTTTATCCAGGCACAGCGCGCGAACAAGCTATCGTGGTCCGAGTTCACAATGCACATTTGTGAAAACTGTTTACAACTGTGAACACAATCGTTCACAATGGATTTGCTCAAAAATAATCTATTTTAGCTATTTTTTCTTCTTTTCATTGTTTTCCTCGTGTGTTTGCGAAGCTGTCGGAAAAATAGTGTAGCCGAAATGTTAAGTTTTGACGAAATTGACTGCTCGGAAGACCTGGCGGTGCTAGACGAAGCCGTTGTCCGGGGAATAGAGAAAGATTACGGTAGATGGGGGGAACGGAGGGGCTGAGAGGAAGAAACCATGTTCAAGTGATGATTTAGCCGAAATGTGAGGAGGAGAGTGTGTGAAAATGAGAGAGCAGAGAGAGATAGAGAGAAGGGAGAGACATGTCTCGTCTCCCTCCGTGGTCAACTCTCTTCCCTTCTCTTGTCCCCCTCCGTTCCCCCCATCTACCGTAATCTTTCTCTATTCCCCGGACAACGGCTTTACCTAGCACCGCCAGGCCTTCCCAGCAGTTAATTTCGTCAAAACTTAACATTTCGGCTACTCTATTTTCCCTACAGCTTCGCAAACACACGAGGAAAACAATGAAAAGAAGAAAAAGTAGTTTCGAGCAAATCCATTGTGAACGATTGTGTTCACATTTGTAAACAGTTTTCACAAATGTGCATTGTGAACTCGGACCACGATATTACCTGTATAAATATTTTTAAAACAATTAAGAATAGTTGAAGTGCGTACCTGATATTCTCTCCACTTTCGGAGATGGCGTGATCGAGTCCGGTTGGAAGCGTTTTGATGAAGGTCTGCATTGCCAAAATTAAAGTCACGAAGCGAAGAGGGAACAGACCTCAAGGTGCGCCAGCTGCAGAGCTCTCCACAATTGCTCATCAGAATAATCACCGAAGGGATCGAGATTAAAACGGAGCGAACCGGAGAAGAGAACCGGCTCCTGAAGAAGAAAAACATATGGAGAAAAATTGCTCGAGTATTCTTTATGCCGGAAATCAATGTTCAAGTAAAATTAAGGCTCAACTATGCTTGTACCGAGACTGCTCTCTTTGGGAGGTCGATGGTTGATCGAACCTGTGGAATGATGGTGAGCCGTTTCCTGAGATCGTGCAGTCCCATTGTTGTCGTCTCTCTTCCATCGATTGAGATAGATCCTCCAGCAGGTTCGATCATACGGAAGAGAGCGAGAGCGAATGAGGATTTTCCTGCATTAGAGAGCATAATGGCTACCTATGACTGCAAGTCTCATCTCTTGTGCATTGCTGAGTGGTGACAGTGGTCTCATCTAGTTTAGAAAAGAAGTGTTGTCACATTGTTTACGCCTTTCCGCGATGTATGACACAGCAATACTCAAAAAAGATTAGTTATGATTATTCCCTACCTGCGCCCGTCCTGCCCACGATTCCAATCTTTTCTCCGCTTTTGACGCGTGCGGTGATTCCACGGAGGACCAGATCCAGTCCAGGCCTGAGAAGACGGTCATGCCAGTACTTCACTAGACCAACAGTAAAAACAAGTTAAAGTATTGTTCTCTTCATTACTTAACTTTGGAAAGTTTTCTTACCTGTATCTCGTCGAGTAATTAGCGATAGTAACTGCACCTTCGGAAGGCCAGTTCGCGGGTGGTTTGCTCGTTTCACTCACCCATTCTGCCTGAGAAAACACTACTCTACAAAGTCAGCTACGAATTCATGTTTCAAGTTCATTACAAATTTCATCTGATCTAGATACAACTATATCTCATTGATAGCTCATGAGGTCGCACCTCGTTTGGCATTTCCGTGTACTCAGCTACTCTCTCCACACTAACGATGTTCGCCTCAAGGACGGACATTTGACGGACGACGAAGTTGAGGACGTCTGTTACCTTCAATTATATCATTATTTTATCCCAATTATGTTTTATGACAATTTTTTTTAAATTACATCGAATGGTAAAGATACTTTGTGGGTCGCGAACATCGAAACGTTGGTCTCGCTTACTTGAAGGGCGTAAGTGACAGACACTCCGACGAGACCAGCGGAGATTCCCCAAACCAATTCCTTGGAAAGAGCAGCGAAGAGGGCAGCGAACAATATCTGCAACATATCAACATATTAAAAAGTCAACAACAATAAGCCAAAAAGAGAGCAATGCACGTCTATCAATAAAGTGAAAACTCACAACGCAATTGCCGATAAACTCAAGACGGACTGCGAGCCAGCGATTAGAAACAACATTAGGATATCTGCGAAAAAAAAACGAGGTTATATTGTTCAAAATCTCACTTATTCGTCCATGACTTTTTTCGACAAATGTATTGATTAGGAAACTAGTTCACCTGCACCGAATGAGCGTGTCAACTTTGTTTTCCGAAGTATGACAGAAGTCGTGCACCTGATATTTTTTTATATTTCATATTTAAGAAAAAAAGAAATTTCATCTCTGCTGACATTGACTTGCACAGGCTTTGAATTTTTATAAGCAGTGCAACGCCGGTGTATCGAATATAAAACTAAATAAATTTTAATGAAATGAGTGGAAAATTTGATACCTTTCCGTATGCGCGAATGCTGGCTGCGCCTTGGATGGTCTCTCCAAAGTGCGAATAGACTGGAGATCGAGCTACTGATTCGAGACGTTTGAGCTGACGAGACGTGGGCACGTAGAACCGCTGGGAAGAACAGATTTTAAATGTTTTAGCGGAAAAAAACATAATATACAAGATTTAAAATGTTACAGCATTAGATTACCAGAAAAAGGAAGTAGATGACGGCCAGCGGAATAATGACAACGACGAAAATTGGAGTGGAAATGACGATCATCAGAAGAGTTGTGAAGATCTGTAAGGAAATGAAATAACGAATGAGGAGTAAGTGTGTAAGTATGTATAAAATAATACTCAATGCGATTCCAGCGTATTCGGCTAATAAGTAGTGGAAATAAAAGAATTTTGATTTATTAATCAGTAGCCATAGTCAAATTGCATTTGCCACTGACCGAATAGAGACACATCACGAAATATCGAGTGTTAGCTGTCAGTTGTGAGTCGATTGTGTCGATTTCCTTAGAGCATCGATTGAGAATTCGACCGAGAGGAGTTGTGTCGAAGAAGGAAATCGGCGATCTGGAAGAATTGTCAGTGCATTGTTCTTGTTGAATTTCGAATTTTTCTTTTTAGAGTGGCTAAAATTCAATAATTTTCGTGCTTAACTCTGTATTGATAATGAGTTATACTCGACGCCAACATTAACTAGCCGGGATGAATTGAGGTTAAATGCACTACGCTCTATGCGTACACTACGCTCTATGCATAGTTCGCAGGTTCGATCCAGGGGAGCTGCTGGTAGCCGGCTCCAGGTTCGGTCCAGGGAGACTCGGTAGCCGGCTCAATGTTCAGTTCAGGGGGACTCAGTGGCCGGCTCCAGGTTCGGTCCAGGGGGAGCATGGTAGCGGGCACCAGGTTCGCTCCAGGGGGGGGGGGTTGGTAGCCGGCTCAAGGTTCGCTCCAATCGGAGCTTGGCACCCGGCTCCTGGTTTGGCCCAGGGAGACTCAGTGGCCGGCTCCAGGTTCGGTCCAGGTGACCGAATCTGGAGCCTTCTCTTTTATTGCAGAACAGTATTACCTGTGAAACCCGAGACTCCCCGATGTGTTTGGCAAACATTCGAAAATTTCGATTTTTCACGTTAAAACGGGTTCGAACATGTTCAGACATGTTTCCCACATCGTAAATCACTTTTCCTACGCTACTTTTCCTATGATTCCTACTTTTTTCCTACTTTTCCTACGATCACCTACGCTCTCTGAATCATTTTGCAACTTTTCGAAATTTTCGATTTTTCACGTTAGTACGTGTTAGAACACGTTCAGACACGTTTCTATCTGACATCGCAAAACACTTTTCCTGTGATCCCCGACACTCACCGGTGCGTTTGGAGAAAATTTAAAAATTTCAAATTTTCAAGTTAAAACTCGGCAAAACAGGTGAGAACGTGTTTTACGATACTCAAAAACGTTTCAGGACCACTTGCAATACTTGCGAAAAATGCGACAAAAGGTTTGCCCGCGGCGGGGGTCGAACCTGCGTCGGTCGGATTTGAATGTCGCGCGCTTTAACCACTTGGCTTTGGATTTGCTGATTTAAATTTTGTAAAATTTTAAAGCAATTCTGATCAGTTATCATATGCAAAAGGTTCTGAAAATTTTTTGAAGCGATTTATAGCGAAAAAACGAAAAATTTGCAACAGAAGGAATAACAAATAAAAAAACAGACAGACAGACAGACAGACGTTAGCATATTCTAATGTATAGTAATCTGGCTACGAACCTCATTAGGTTGTGTATGAGTGGCGCGTGCAGTTTTCTCGACGCATTCAGTCCCGTGAACGTGAGAAAAACAGCGGAGATGAAATAGGCAACGGCTGAAAGTATGACCACTTGTAAATGAGATCATATTAAACACCTTCATATATGGAGAATCTATTAGGAACCTTCAGCCGATCCAAAGCCAATAAAGACTCCGAGTCTCATAACTTGATCCTTCTTCACCCCTGTGTAGGCCGGGTCGTTTTCATTCGACCTGTAAATGTTAACATAGTATTTGAGAAGAATATGTGTGATTGAATGGTGCTCTTCAATAGAGAAAATCACTCACCAAGCAGACAACCAGAAGCTCCTCATCATCGTGAGTGATTGGTAGATTCCGTATGTGACGAGGAAGACAATACAAAATTTGATGGAAGCTGCTCGGATGTACTTGAAGTAGACGGCTGCTTTAACCTGCAATAGGGAAGGTAAATTCTCTCAAGCAGAAATTCGTCTGAATCGCTTTAGGAGCGCCTTTCGCACACAAACCGGTTAGGAAATTGTACAAAATTAAAGGAATCAATTTATTTGAATCGATGAATGGATGAAATATCTCACTCCGCCCTCTTCCATTGCTTCCTTCTGAATGAGCTTCTTATCTTCTCCTCCCGATTTTGCTTCAACGACATTGTCCTCCGCTGCTTTAGCTGCAGGTTTTTCGGGCAGATCTGCAAAAGTTTTATTTGGTCGAATAATTTGATTCGAAGTCGAACCATCTTCAGCAGCTGATTCTTCATCACTCTCCTCATCTTCTCCTTCCGTCTTCGAGTTTGCATACTCTTCCATCAGTCTGTAAGTTGAACCACCATTAGGTTTTGAATTTCATTATTCGCTTAGATCAATGTTCGAGTAGAAAGAAGAGTTTTACGGAACGAAAAAAAAACATACTTTGCAAACTTTCCTCCCTTCTTCACCAGACCATCGAAGGTTCCGTTCTCAACGATCGAACCATCTGAATATTGATTTCAATCGTTTTGTCATGATGGAAACCCGTGGAACAAGTCGAAAGTAGGAACAGCTGAAGAATTGAAAGTACCGTGGAACACGATGATATCATCGGCGTCCTTTGTGTAAGTGAGGCCGTGGGTGACAAGAATTCGCGTTTTGCTCGCCAGAATTCCCTTCGGACCAAACACCTGCAAGGTGGAACTCGAAGAATCGACATAAAGTGAGAGCAACGCTGCAGTTATTGCGTTCTAGAGAAAGGGATAGGGAGAGCGTGCTTGCCTGGGTATAAATGTGTCTTCCCACGTGAGCATCAACAGCGGAGAGTGGATCGTCCAGAAGGTAAACGTCGTCCTAGATGAGGTGAAAGGTGAATCTAAGATATCCGCTTGGTTGTCAGTCCAGTACCTGCTGATAGACAGCGCGGGCCAGTGAGATGCGAGCCTTCTGACCACCAGAGAGGTTGATGCCCTGCAATTCGCGGTATTGCTCCAAGATAATGTCGGTAAGGTAAATATGATAAGCGATATAACATCGCTTCTGCATCAAAATGTAGCCTACCTTTTCTCCAATCTCCGTCATATCACCGTGAGGAAGAATTTTGAAATCGGGAGCTAGGGCACACGCATGAATCACCTGAATACATTTTCTATATTGTCTTGTAATTAATGATTACGTGCTTGAAGCTTTATTGAAGCATTCAATTCATCATTTCAACGTCAAACAAACGTGTGAAAAAGTCCATCCTTTAATTCTTACATCACGCATTAATATTATACTCGATCATCTAAAGGAAGCAAATATGAATTAAATTAAAATCATTTAAAATCATCAATTAAAATCATTGTTGCTCACTTTGTTGTACCACGTGTAGTCGTATGGCTTTCCGAATGTGATATTGTCGCGGAGAGTCAAATTCTGAATCCACGACTGTTGCGGGACGTATGCGAGACGACCGTTGACGATGATGTCGCCACGCAATCGAGTCAATTCACCTCAACAATAATTCATTCTACATTTGTTACTTCAATTTAAACTATTGTTCTAATTCTTCGATATTATGAAGTTGCTGATAATGAAATGAGCCTCGTGCTTATAATTTAGTGAATAAAGAAAGATGAAAGGTAACTGACCAAGCATGGCGGAGAGGAAGCTGCTCTTGCCCGATCCGACGGTTCCAACTACAGCGAGGAGAGAACCTCTCGGAACACTGTAACCGATTAATTATACTTTTTTGTAGTATCTTTGTGCATCTACTAAACGCCTGACGACAATGTAGTACAAAGATTCCAGATTTAATAACGAGCACCCTAGAGTTGTTAATGAGGTTGTGCTGACGTACCACACTGATATGTCTGCAAGTGAAGGTTTCGCTGTCTCATCTTCTTCCCACGTCGCATCGGCATGACGGAATTCAATGGCGGTAGTACTGGCTGAACATACATTGATTCCTATCTTGCTGGTCCTTATTTCACAACATCACTGTGCTGACGATAACAACCTCTGCGACTCGGCTTCTACCAATATTTGTGAGAAGTACAATCATTACAACAGATATTCACACTTTCTACGTTACTTACAGTCCGCGTTGGGATTTCGCTTGACATGACTCTCATTGAGCTCCTCGCTTAGCAGGAAATTTCGTAGACGCCGATTGGACACTATGGCCTGAATAAAGGCAAAATATCAAAGCATCAATCTTCTAGTCATGGACTGTCGTCAAAGGATTAATACATACAATGTGGGACGAATGAATTTGAATGAGTGTGCTATATTCTAGTTTACGCGTCAACTTTTCTCCCCAATTCTCGGTAAAGAATAAAATATCCACACTTTGCTTCACTATAGATTCCCACACTCTCGTAATCTATCAACTCGATAAGACGAAAATGTGTGAGATTTGAGCTCTGCATCTGTGAAAGATTCTGCTTTTTCGTGCATTTGACGGTGTTATCAATTATTTTCGCAACATTGCAGTTGGGGTTTATGGTCAGTGCAGGGTTCCCCTCTAGTAGAACCGCTCTTCACACAAAGTATCATAACTAGAGAAACAAGCTCGAAATATGCAACTATTTCAGAATACGTTTGATTATCTATAGGGAACAGATTATTTATGAGGTAGCATTTTAGTTTATTTAATTTATCGTACACCACAAAAACAAATAAAATGAAACTAGAAGTTGATAGACGGCGACTGACCTGGACGAGCATATTGATGAGCATAGCGACAATTGTCATAGGCATTTTGAGTTGGTTGAAGAGAGTCAGCGAAACGAAGGCAATCTGCAATAAAACATAAGAAACAATGCAGGATTTCATTGAATTAGCGAAGAGTGGTTTACACAATTGTGGATACCTGCGGAGTGAGAATGTGTTGGTCCGAAGAGAGAATGAAAGTTCCGAATGAGGATGCTGCTACGAGGAAGGGAGAAGCATTGTTGAATGTGTCCAGCAAAGCCTTCACCAGCTGAGCCTTCTTGATCAGAGCAAGCTCACTAAAAAATTTTAAACGATAATTTTCGCACTGAAAATATTGTTTGTGCGTGTTTCTTCAAATAAAAAAATATATGCCAGATAATTAATAATAAATACCGTTCTCGAATCTCAGCAATGTGTTCCTCCATCGGCTCTTCCCACGCGTACAATTTGATAACCTGCAACATATCGAGTTAACTGATTTTGTTTTCTTTTGTTTTAATAATGTAAAGCTGAGATAAATGAGAGAAATATTCAAAATAATGTAAAGAGTAGTAGGAGTGATGAGTGACGAACCTTGATTCCGTTGAGGATTTCGTTGACCATTTTCACCCTCTCGTCCTTCAATTTCATCTGGCGCATCTGCAAGAATAACATCATGGATTAATTATTTTGAGAAATTTTTTTTCACGTTATCTGACGTTTTCAGAGTTGTCTTTTAACAAACGTAAAAAAAGAGTTCTCTAACCTGCCAGCCTTTGATGTAAATAGAGGAGAAAATGTTGATGGGGACGAAGAGAATCATAATGACGACTCCTGGAGAGGCGGAATAGCCGAGAGTAAGGAAGAGATAGACGAGAGCAAAGATGATCTGGAGAGGAGAGAATATTTTCCCACTCAACCATCGCAAGAAAATTACCTGGTACGGGCAGGACCAGAACTGCTGGATTTGAGGGGTGATCATCTGAAATATGGCGTTTACTTTTCTGGACAAATATTTCTTGTCATTTTATGGGTATGCAGATTCAGATACGAGAGACGGAGGTACGAGATTCATCTAGGCAAGAATTTTCTTTCAAAATTTTAGATGGATTACCTGGAAAACCTCGACGTCGATAGCCATCAAATTGATGATTTCACCCACAGTTCGCTTTCGACGAGCGGTCGCCGAGAGGCGAAGAGTCTGTCAAATATTGTTATTTTTTTCCTACTGTTCTATCTTGTAATCGATTGCAAGTTTAACAAACGTTTATTCGTGTAAGAATGGAGTTCCTATTACCTTTCTGTACACGGCGGTGGTGAGCGACGTCTGGACCTTCATACTCATCCTCATCATGATGTTGAAGTACGCGTTGAGAATCATTGATCGAATCTGAATAATAATATGCATGTTAATTAACGGAATCAGCCGAAAATAACACAGTGAAAATAATCGTTTGCCTTACCTCAGATGTGAGGAACATGAGAATCGCGTAGCTTAGTCCCATCCAGAATGGCGCGTCGGGCGAGGAAACAAAGCCGATGAGTTGACTGGAATGAAAATATCATTTGCCAGTTCTCATTTGTCTAAAAAATCAGATAATTGAACAAAAATCCTTAGATTTCGCATTTACAATAATGAACTCACTTGAGCAAGAAGGGCTGTGCAAACTGGAGCGTGTCCGATAAGATCTAATAATGAAAATAATTAAATATATTTCGAAAATATTAATTTGCTTCACCTTCAGCAGAGAGGCGGTGATGAATTCGTACTTGTACATTCGATAGAGAGCGTAGACGAGAGAGGGCTCGGCAGGTTCTTTCTCCACTCCTTTCTTGAGTAGTTCAGACTTCTTCATCTGGTGGGCTAAAATAGTTGATAATCGAACCTTAACGCCAATAAGCAAAACTATGATGACTCGTACCTACTAATTATGATTTCTTCCAAAATATACAAAAAAAGGAAACCTTTCATAGCCGGAAGCCAGTACTTTTCGAATAGCGTTGCGAGATGTTCAGAGGTCGCGCCTCGATTCAGTTCATGAAGGTCTTCCATCTACAACGGATACAATTGTTTTCTCGATACACAACTTTCGCTCGATAATTTCGATTATCGAAATTGCGTGTTCCATCACAAAACAAGGAAGGCATGGCAAATAGAAATAGTCAATAAAGTTAAACAAAATATGAAACCTGGAGATCTCTCTTCGAACCGGTGATTTGGACGCCAGTGAACCACCAGATGGTGAGACGATTGATAAAGGACGAATCAAGTTCCGCCGATTTGTCCTTAGAATTAATTCGTTTAGATTTAACCTATCAACAACAGGCGCCTTGCACTTGCTTTAATTTGCGCATATTTTTTCGGTTCTTATTGATTCATCCATAATTGAGTCCTTAGAGCTTATTGGCGTTACCGCTTTAGGAGCTCTTCTATCTGACCACGCATAGAGCAACATCTGGAGGACGATCACAGGCCAGAACGCCATATACATTGCAAAGATTATCGTTGGATCCTGAAGGTATTTAATTATCATTGCAGCAAGTACTTCGCAAATAAGGATATGAAATAAATGGACTTCTTTTCACATTCACAAACTTGGTTCTCAATGTGGTAGGCGAATTCGGGTACACCGCAAATCGTAAAGAGTATGAACGAAAGATGCTGAATTCCCGCGGAAACATGGCCGCATCGGCGTCGATTCAAATCGATAATGAGATGTAGGACCTGCATTGTGGACAATGACCTTTACACAAATATAATTATTAAAATATCTATAATTATGAAAATCACTAGAAAACGCGACTAGGAAAGATTGGCAGGCGCCACGAGGTGCGAATACCCACTGGTCATCAGCGTTTCTCATTCACACCTCAGTAACTCAGTATCAGCTCTAGCGTCTTTCATCGAAAATAATTTAATTATGCGTGATTTGAAACTGACGAAAAAGAGGATCCACACAACGGGGTAGATGATGTCGACCGTGTGAGTATCATCAACTACAAGTGTGTTCAATACGAGAACAGCCACTGAATTGAGCAGAAGATAGAGGTTGATCACCTCAAATTCACCATATTCCATCTTGTACACTCAGTTTTCTACGTTTCGAAGATTTGTGTTTTCAGAGTATTTCTTGTTTTTTTCTTCTCGAAAATTGCTACGGGCAGACTGCTACGGGCAGAACTTTTGCCACCTCATACAAAAAAAGACGAGAGGAAAAGATAATACTCTTATCTGCCGGAAAAAAAGTGATGTGGAAATTCTAAACAAGAGAAGAGTGAGTGGGGGGAAACCTACCATTTTGATAATGAGAAGCGCCGACCACGGTAGAGCATCGAATCGACGACTGATTCTATTTGATTGAACTATCAAAATAGGAAAGAAAACGCAAAGGAAGACGGTCGGGATATATGCGAGTATGGTGTGTTGAAAGCATGTCGTTAGATGAGGTAACGTGCTAGAATTCGATATGTCGACCTGGGTGAAGTTCATCATCTCTAAGTAACAATAAAACGATCGCTTACCCAAAAAGGATCGGCGCAGAAGGACGAATCGATCGTCGATTCGGTCATTATCGCCAAGAAGAGATATCCTGAAATTTCTAATTTATAGGGGTGGAGGGGTGAAACTTGCGAAAATATCCGAAACAATGAGACGGAAAAGCGGCGAAAACGTGCTCCGATCGGATTACTGGCGTCGACTCTTCTCCTTTATCACGCACAATCTGCCCGTCTAGTTTGTGCGCTCCGATCGCTTATCGCCCTGATAAACCTGTGCAAATGTGAGGCCGATGTGTCCGCCAGCAGAACTCGAATACATTTAGTCACATTCCCTGCTTCTTTTTCTCGATGAACCTGGAGTTTTTCACAAGCAATGGCTCGATTTCTCGACCCCAGTTTCTAGTGAATTCGAAAGTATTCGAAAATCAAACTGTGCCATTATGTGTGGAAGATTTTTGTGCAGTTTTTATGTATTATATCTTCAGCAAGTGACGCTAAAATAGTGGCCCCTGGGGGGAATATTTTGTATTTGATGCTCAAAAGTTGTACTCAGTATAGAGAGTTCCTAGTTGGCTCTCGAGAGTTTCGTTCTCATCGCAAAGGGCTTCCGATTATAGTGCCAAGCTATCGAGACTTGTGCAGTGGTCAAAAAAGCCACAAGGTGTGATTTTCGGCATCGCGCATAGAACGAATGGGAATCGATAGAACGACAAGGCTAGAAAATGATTACAATAATGATTCATCCACTTCTATCATAAGAAATTGTTTAGAGAACATAACATATCGCGTTATCACCGATTCGTGATTGTTGCACAGTTTGCGTTGCAAATATGGGAAATGCAATAGTGGGGGGCGATCACACGGAGACTCCGCTTTTAAATGTCATGCGGGCGGAAATCGAACAAAAATTACAACGATTTGTGGGTGAGAGCGCCGTTTCCCAGTGAAATTGAGGAAGGTCTCGAATGTAGAGTATTCGCTAGAATTGCGTGACACCCAAGATTCTTTTGGCATCGACGGCGGCAAATTCGTAAATAGTTTATGAGAAAATTCGTCGAGAATTACCAGAAATGGGTCAGGAACGAACATAGTGTCACAAAACTGTACAAGTATTTGTCCGATCGTATTTACTAGGGATGATCAGTCGAAAAATTTCTTTGTCTGAAATAATGTCGAACAAAGGTTCCGTTCCGGTTCGTTCCGGTTCAATCCTTTGTTCTCCTTTGTTCTCCCTCTCATTCCGACTTTTCGACTGACCACCTCTAGTATTTACCGCTTTAAAAAATCTGATATTTCAATTACCATTCACGCTTGAAGTATCAGATCTAGTGACTTCAAACAAAAGCTTTAATATTTGCCCTTTTTTTAAATTTTGCCACCTCATACAAAAAAAAACATCGAGCAAAAATCACAGATAATTTCCCAGAAATGCTCTTCCGGCTGGCATTTACTAGCCCAATGACCCATCTCTCCCCTCTCCACTCCCCTGCCATCCGGTCTCATCGACACATCGATTCCGTTCTTCGCAATGACTCTTGGACAGAACGCCCAGTCATCCTTCCACCAAAGATTCCAGTCATAATGCTTATTTAGTTGCAGGCGCATGAGGTTTCTTCATCACTAGGGCACTTAGGGAACTTTTTCTTTTTCTAGTTTTTTCGTCCTGCATCATCATGACCACACTGATCGACTCCTCTACTTCTGTCGTCTCTGCTCCCTCAACGTCTCCCGCGCCTACCAAGCAACAAGTCGTGAGTTGAACAATTTTTTGTTCCTTAGTTTACGAAGATTCCGAAGAAGAACTACTTATGTTTTGAAGTTGCTCCATCGGATCTTTATAGATTTTTCCTGTTCACTATATTACCGTTTTTTTCATTTCCTTCCAGTTTGATTAGCTCTGCCAAATACCTCAAAATCACGATTTTACATCATAAATTCAGATTAAATCAATTAAAACAGCTCTGAACTCTATTGCCGAACTTACATTCGCAAAAGCGGAAGAATGCAGGAGAACACGTGCGATTCATGCCGATATCAAACGTGGAATCATCAGAAAGAGAATCTCGGTCAGTTTCTATTATTTCTTTTAAAGACTATAGATTCAGGCTATACCCAGGCATACAGGGCTATGTTCATTTTTATATGCTGAATAAATGCAACAGAAACAGCTTAAATAGTTCACATTTACTGATAGCAGTTTTACTGATGTATTAAATGAAATTTATTGTCGCTTTGGATGGGCGCCACTACGCCATAATCATCCGAAATGGTAGCGCTAATTTGTTTATTGAAGATTATTTTTAATAGCTAAATATTATAATTGAGTTTGGATTCAAAAAAATGAAGAAAAAAAATGAAAAAAAATGAGTACGACCTATTTGTTTCCAATAAGATTTTTGATAGTGATCATTTACTTTCGTTTTACATTTTATTAGCAGACAACATAGATAAACATTTATCTCGAAATGAAATCGTATATTTTCCCGCCTTGAGAGATGTATAAAATGCATCGAATACTATGGTTGATTGCCACAAGGGGGAGAACTTCGTTAACTTTTATGACGATTGGCACACTGAAATGCGTGCAAATTTATTTATTTAATTGATACATTCGCAACGGATGTGAATTAAAGAAACAATGAATAAAAAAAGAAATATATGGAGGAGGAAGGGGGCAAACGTGTAAGGAGAACGACGCTCCAATTTCCCGTGCTCCAACGAGAATAGTTCTCAAAGAACCAATCCTAGGAGAATCGTTCTCCTAAGAAACGTTTAAAGGAGGAGGAACAGGAAAAATAGAGTTTGTATCTAATGCCATTACTCAATTTCTTCTGTGAACGATAATACAAATCCAAAATTTGACACCCCCATCTTTCTTCTGAATCGAGAAACCCGCGCGTAAAGAAGCTACAGGGCTCAGACAAATCAGGTTCAAGTGCGACGCGCGCGTGCGCGACTAAACAAATCTCTCGGTCAACTTCTCTCTCGTGTCGAGTTTACGTGCACTAGAGGGAGGAAAAGGGGAAGAGAGAAGACCAGGGAAGGGGTAGATCATAAACTCAACCTCTAGACACTCTACTCGACTCTCCCGGTAGATCAGTCTCTCGTCTCGCTTGACCCCTATCTCTCGCCATACCGTTTCCCAAGCGAAGTTCAGGGTTATCGTGGTGGGATATTCTGCTGTTCATCCTCCTTTAATCAATACGTGATTATTGAGACAGTCTACTCTCGTTAATTGAGCAACCTTGGTTCTCTTGAGTGTCGAAAGAGTTGGCAGAATGTCAGAGACATATTTTATTATTTCTGCCCAAACACTCTCTATTGCAGAGAAAACTGCTCGTCCACTGCTTCAAACTCAGGAAAGATATGCGCATGGAAGTCGGCACCATGCGTAAGGTTGCTGCTGAATATCAGGAAACAGTCGAAAACCTTCCTGAAGATCTCGTCAGTTTGTTCTCAAACCAAATTGCGAAACCACTTACACGCAAAACAGTTACAATAGAAAACATCAGTTTTTCAATTACTATTTTCGTTTCTTCGTCGCTCTCTACTTTATAGCGTCGTAGCAAGTTGCCAGTCGTCTTCCCAATGAATGTGATCGATCCTCGGATTCGGAATTGCTGAGGGCTCCTCAAGAGCGACATCAGAAGATTTTCACACTGCAATATTCTCATTTTGCATTTTGTTCTCTCAAGCCCCATGGTCTGTGTAGTATTGCCGGCGCCTTCATATGGCTGTGAAAAAAAGAAAGAAAAGAGAAACAAAGGAGAAAGAAATGACCAAAAAAAAGAGGCGCATGGTAGACCATTTGTTCCCATTGTTGACTGTCACTAGGAATGTCACTAGGTCCGATGGTATTCACTTTTCAAGTCTAACAAATCAAACAGGTGCTGCTTCTTGCTGAAGTTGATCGTCGTCTTTCCGTTTTTGATCGAATGGAGAAGCAAATAACACCGATGATAATCGAGGAGGGCCAAGGACGCTACGTCAAAGAGAGGAAAAGAGATTTTAGAAAGCATAGAAGAGCTTGAAGCGAGAAATCGCTAGCTTCTATAGATATTAAGATATAATTATAGAGAAATTATTTTTTTTATTTTAAAACTATATATCATTTAGAGTATTTTTAAAATATATATTATTTAGAGTATTTTTTAAAATAAATATTGTAAAATATTAAATATTTTCAAATTATTTTGCTATGTTGTAAACAATAATGCTAATGTTGCGAATAGACGATAAATTTGTTGTTATCTGTTTTTAAAAAATTGTCCTTCGTAGCGTGCAATGCGATTCCTTATATCAAAGTCAAGATTTTTTTTATCTCTCACACTTTCTCGATTCGAATGAACTGATTCTCTTTGGGCGCAAGAATGCCGGAAGGCAGTGGATCAAGATCGATGGGTTCGTCTTCCCGTGGGAGGATACGGTAGTGTTGTACGGTAGCAGTGATAACCAGAAAGACTTCGAGACGCGCCAGACCTGTAATTAATATTTGCGTTAACTTTAAATCAATTACATGGTAACTTTTAATTTGTTTTGTCTTAGTCAATTGTACCTTCTCCAGCACAGGCTCTTTTTCCAAGCGAGAACAAGACGACTCGATCGGCAAGATCCTGAAAAAAATAAATAAATTCATCAATAGAGGATTGAAAAAAATTTTCCTATTCCATGACAGTTATATGCATGGTTTCTGTCTTTTCTAGTAAAATTCGTAAGCCCTGACCTTCCGCAGCGATTTTCCGTCTTCCGCAATAAACCGGTCAGGGTTGAATCTGAAATGTGTCTATTAAATATATTAATACGAAATATATTATCACGAGGCACTAAATCCAAGTGCCTAAACGTAATATGTAAGACATGGAAAAATTGAAACACCTTTCGGGCTCAACAAACAGCGGATCGTGTGCCATAATGTAGTGGAGGTCACCGCTGATGCAAGTGTTGGCGGGAATTTTGTAGCCCTGCAACTCGTAATATTAGTAGCGAATACAGTGACCAGCACAACACCTTGACTTCGGTGTCGCGGGTGGTGCGACGGGACAGATTATTGCCGACGATATTGGACACTCGCATCAGTTCCAGTATGATAGCTTGCGTGTAGATCATCTGAAAATGTAGATCATCTGTATTATTCAATGATGGTAGAAACTTTTTTGTACAACATTACAATCTTTCATACTTTGGGTTTGTCCGTCATTGCGGGCAATCGATGACGTCCGACGACGGAATGAATCTCGCGACGCAGCTTCTCCTCAACCAACATACAGTCGATACGATCATTACCGTTGTCTTTAGCAGCGCGAGTCATATTTTGTACACAAAGATGGCTAGCGTTTCGTTGGTAGAGCCTAATCTTTACGCTGATTATTAATTGTTGTAGTTTGTGTCCCTCTGCAGCGTTCGGAATAGTTCACTATACCTGTGGTTCCTGATTGAGTGCGAGAAGGAGCACCGTCCATCTCAACGTCGTCGTCGTCGCTTCTTGACCATTAGAGAAGAAATCGGAGCACACCGAGATCAAATTGCCGTCACTCAAAACAATTGTGGCAGTTATTGACAAGAGCTTGTGAATAGAGATCTTTTTTAGTGGAATTAAAATTATTGTGAATTAGATTCGAAATACCCACAACATACCTAAACATAATTTACCTTGTAGTTCATCTATTGTTTTCTCTCGAATAATGTTCAAGGTCGTATTAGCGGGATTTAAAAAAATTCTTACTCAAGGTAGGGATTCTGCTGCATGCGCTGTTTGTAAGCGTGCACAAAGCATGTCGGCTCCTCATCCGGCCTAAATAGTACTAGTAAAATTGTTTTGTTTCCCCAAAAAACTATTGAACTTGCAAAGGGTATTTGTTTATACTTCACTCAACGAAACCAGGAAAAATCGGATCGAGAAATTCTTGAATATTATAGTAGCAACATAATGCAATATTCGAACTCACTTGTACCATTCCAGGCATTTCTCGACGTTGTCCACCATAAATTGATTGATCTGAACAGTCGTTTTTGTTTCAAATATAATTCTTACTTACTTTCCTAAACTTGTCACGATGGCGGTAGAGACAGTAATTGCCGATGAACGGAATCTGAAGCAACATAGTTGCGCACATACGAACAGATTATTTCTCGGATAGTTAACAGATTCAGGTCATTGCGTTTTGTTTACCTTGAGAAGAGATGGCGTGGCGAAACAAAGAGCCACTTCAGGACACTTTGCGAGGTCGACGAACATCTAAAACGTGATTGAAATGCAATGAAAAGTAAAAATCAAAATTCAAAAACTAAAAAAAACCTTCAAGAATGATCCGTTCTTAGAAGTCATGAAAAGATCTGAATTCCGTCCTTTCCATGGATATTATTTAATTGGGAGAAAATAAAATTGTATACGAGATCAAATTAGGTATTATTCCCTAACCTGAGCGAAATCTCTGACGTATTTCATGAGCTGTTCACGATCTTCGTTCTTGAATCGGAATCCGAAGAGAGCCTCCGTGATGATGTTGCCAACCATCAACTGAAGGCGCGGCTCTTTTTTTCATGCCAAAATATTTCTATAAATTTCCTCTCACATGTACATAATGAGGCTCCATTTTCTACGAACTCTGAGAAATGGCAAAAAAAACTAACCTGAATGGGCCAGCGTAGATCGACTTTGGATTTGTCGCCAATCTTCTCCAGATTTTCCAGATACTCTTCGATATTGGCGTGCATCTGATATCATTTTTAGTGATTTCAAAAGAATCAATAAAAATTAAAGAAGAGTGCAATACTTGCTGTTCCATTAGATTCTTGCCCATTCCAAAATCTCTCAGAATCGACAGCGCCGTGCGTCTTTGTTCCCGCCAATTCTCACCGTTTGAATTGATAACTCCTAAAAACCAATCGATATTTTAAAGCCATCTATACAATTTTTTTTCGAAAGTTTCGAATTTCGAGATCGACTGAAGGAATGGCTATATTGAATAATTACCTCCATTCGGTGCATACATAAACATTTCCTGTAAGAAAATATTTATCGGGCGACCAGAGTAGTCTTCGCCTGTAATAAGAGATTGTTCTTTCTTTTCGGCTTTATAGATATTCTAGACGATTCGTTTTTTCTAGACGAACTGCTTGGCTTTTGAATCATTTTTTTGTTGTTTAAATTCCAAGCAGATTTGATAATAATATACAAATCAAAATTAAATGCTCACCTCTTTCGACAAAGGCCTCTCTGAGTCCCTCATAATCAGTCAGGTAGATGTTTGGGTGGGGGTTGTAAAGTGTGTAGATTCCATCGAAATCGGGAGCGAAACACTCCGAATTGAGGTGTTTGCGCGAGTAATTTTGCTGGAAAAAAGCGGTGTGCTCTCGTCAATAAAATGCTTAAAAAATCAACAAAGTACCTGATAAATGTTTCCGATGAAAGGCCATGGAAAGGGTCCGGGCGGGTACTTTCTCACTCTGGCATAATAACGGGCAACGGCGTAAGCTAAGAGTGTAGCGAGGCCAAGAAAGAACAACATCGCCTGAATAAATTATGTAGCTAATGACACGATAAAATAAAATGTATTTTCATAATTATTAAAGTTATATGAATTGTTAAAAAGAGTTGTTTAGAAGAAGGAGGTAGTGTGCTCTCGTGCGATAAGTATTGTGGCTTTTATAGTAGGATAGTACGTGTTTCAGACAATTGTCAATCAAAAGTGTTGTCGATATGCCAACAGAGGGGCTCGAAACAATATACAAGACAATCTTTAAAAATCTTTATCACATTTCTATTTGCCAACTCATTTTCTTAACAATCTTTATGCTACTGAGGGTAATCAATTTTTTTTATAAAATGTAGTTCATTTGTCCCGGTTGGTTCTACGTTTGTACGAGAGTGCGAAATAAAGCACTGTTGAGTGGCAACTGATAAGAGAATGTGAGTGATCTATCGCTACTTTTCGCGCTTGATTGCGAAGTGCGAGAAGGCAAGTTATGATGTGAGTTTCATGTTATGAACTATCCAGAATTTATTAATAGGATGACCCGACAGAGAGAGAAAACAAGTGTTTTCATTGACACATTGCGTTCGGTAAATATTTATTAAAATGTCATCATTTATTTTTTTCATATTTTGCTCGTTCTGGACGATGGCGCAGCGGTTCTTGTTGGTTCTGGAGTTCGAGATGCCGATTGTTGAACATAACGCAGTTGAACGGCGGCCTAAAAAGACCTAACTATACGTCCCCATCATTCACACAACTTCCGTCGTAACTCACCAGAACAATAGGGCAGAACCATAACGAGACTGTAAGAGGAAGTGTTAAGAAGCCCAGATCGCCTTCGAAAAAGATGCCGTAGAGGAGAATCGTCAATGGAATGAAGAGAATCCCCAGTGGTAGGAAGCTCTGAATGTTTTCCTTGTAAATATCATAATTAACGTATTCTAAGAAAAAAGAACTGTAAATTTGTTTGGGAGATTTTCGATCAAAAAGTGTTGACCTGCAGCAATTGCATAATATAGAATTGTCGCTGCAGTCGCACAGTGCGATTACTCAGAGAGAGTCCTCCATGTACAGCTAATTTCTTCCTGATCTGAAATAAATAATATTTAGACCAATAAAAGTTATCAATTCATTTTCGGATATCTGAGAACAACCTTCTTTGCGTGTGTTTGCCATTACTCATACGTAGTCTCAAACTTTTATTATTATTTTATCTGTTTGTTATATAACACAAAAACAATATTATTAATCTTATTATTAAAATAAATTGAAAGGTGTTAAAAATTTCGATCCTTCATGCATCTTTAATAAAGTATGTTTTCTTTTTAACGGCGATTCACCATTGCATATTTGCACAATGAAGGAATTAACACACTCACCAAATAGAGCATGCACAATAGGAAAGTGTATGAGGAAAAATAGGGGATAATGGCGAAGGTCAACGTAAACGCCACAAGACTTCGGTTATTCTCAAAAAAAATAGGTTATTATTAATTATCATATTTGATCTCTTCGTACATTGATATGCTTGTATTTCATGCTGATTCCGTAAGCGACAACTTCAGAGTTCTGATCCATCTTGAACAACTCAATGAGCGAATGTTTTATTATTATTTGAAGATCGTGAGAAGGAAGGAAAAGAGGTACATTCCACTGAAAATGTTGTGTTGGCGTTGTGTGTAAATTGGAGCTTACTGTTGTCAAAATAAACATCAGACAAGGGAAAATTAGCGAAAGAACGACTCGTTTCCATGCCTTCCAGTGACACCTGAAAATCTCCAAAAGAAAGATCTACCACTGAGTCTAAACTTTGACAATTGTTTTCTACTTCATCGCCAATCAACAATAAGAAGCAATGCTCATTTATATCTCTATGAATAATTTTACTCACGAAATGTCGCTTCTTGCTGCGCGTGGAAAAACATTCTACTGATCTTTCCCTAGGACTATACAAATATAATAAAACTAGAAATGGACATTTTGAGTTCATCATTCCCAAGACTATACGAAAATAGGCGATTACGTGTGAGATGAAAGCGCCGTGAGCTGTAGGTTCGTCGTCATTGGAATGAGAATCCACATAAAGGAAACGACAGACACAGAAATCTGCAATTCAGAACTTGAAAACTAGAAGAAACAGCGGGCAAACAAGAAAGTTTATATCGCAAGGCACGGTCGGCAGAAGCGGTACGAAAGGACCTGCCGCATAAATTATAAATGTTCCATCACGGAAGACGTGAGTCTGAAATGGGCGACTAAAAATAATGAAACCGAAATGGAAAGTCGAAGGAAATTAAAAGTATATTTGTTTGCAGTCCACGCTCACATTTTGCAGGAAACCAATGTTGAAGCAGGTATAAAATCCTTCAATTGCCGAAATATACATTGGCACCTGGAAACGACTGTCCAGATCGGTGGGCAAAGGTAATGATACTTGGTAAACTCGCATGGCGGCTTTAGACCGGCATCGTATCAGTGCAGCCAGCAATAAAACGTTGAGAACCATTCCTGAAAGGATGGGGAAATAGATTTCATTTTCTTTATTTGACTTCCATCAATTTCAATTTCAACTTACCCAATGAAACTTACCCAGTACTCCTTCCACCGTGCAGATTATTCGCATCGCGAGAAGAACTTGCATTGCTTGTGGTCAAATTGGAGCCAATAACTAGTTACCAATTCTCCTCGCGACCGCTGATGATTTGCGAGGTAATTGGTTGTATTCGGCGGGAATGTATTCGTGGGAGTGAGATCGGGAGTGTAAGTATAGCAAACGGAGTCCCACGCTACATGTTGCGCGTACATGTTCACAACAAAATAGGCGAATATATTAGTGTGTGTTGATATGCACTAGTGTTGACTAAACGGAAGA
Source organism: Pristionchus fissidentatus (assembly GCA_036245785.1). NCBI lineage: Eukaryota > Metazoa > Nematoda > Chromadorea > Rhabditida > Neodiplogasteridae > Pristionchus > Pristionchus fissidentatus. The sequence goes on from BTSY01000004.1 coordinate 17,032,826, forward strand.
AAAACAAAATTTCTCGAGTGTATAATGAGGTTTGTCGCTGTTACCGTAATCCAAGGAATGCTAATTTATAAAATTCGAGAACCTCCGTCGAGGGATTATTTTTTTCCGTCGAGGGATGATCTTTCGTGATATGTGTCGAACCTCGTGTCGTTTCTCGTTTGGGCAACACTAATATGCATGCTTATTTTATCGAGTAATATTAAATCGCATTTTCGCAACCACGGCCTTATCGGATGCTAACGAATAGCTTCATGTTGAAAGCCTATTCATTGTGGTAAAGCAACTCTCTGTTCACGAGATATGGATGTATCTTTTTCTGTTATTCTGTGAAAAGGTGATAAATATTGTATTGTATTGTATTGTATTGTATTGTATTGTGAAAAGGTCAAATCCGTGAGCTATTGGAGACTGCAATATTCTCACATAGTAAAGTGATGAAAAAGTTAATAAATGTAATTAATTGTGAAAATCGATGAATATATGCGTTCAAGATGCGATAAAAAATATGTGCAATTCCTGGTACTACGATTTCCCCATACATCACTCTCATAGTAATAATTTATGTGCTGTCGAAGCTCGATACTTGCGACCAATGCAATTACACAACTCAATTTATTCTAGGTAACGACAACGTGAATTCTACTGCTCAATCTCGACGCTGCAGTCACTTTGGATGAATCGGGAGACCGAGCAGAAGCCTGTCGCACGTAGCGAAGTTGAACTGCTGCCTGTAGTATGACCGTTATAACTGATTTGCAACAACTTGTCAATGATACAGAATTCTTCACTAACAATCAAACTCTTAGATGGTCGAGCCGTCAATAAATCTTTAAAACATAAAAGGTTTGAACACATTAATAACTTTTATTTTTGTTTTTTCCTATTCCTATGTTGGCAGTAAGTGTGTGTCTCGTGACGGGCGATCGATTGTCTACCCGCTCCTCTCCTACCTCACTCAGTTGGGAGAATCCTTGCTAGTCAGTGTAGGCAATCCGGCAATTCCGGTACCCCATTTGGTTTCATTTCAAGAAGGTGATCCGGATCGACCATATCTAATTCAAGTAGCCTATTATCAAGAAATGCCCCAATCGACAACGCTAAGACATGAATTACTACTTCGGTTGATTCACGTTAGTCAGGACGTCACAGAAGGCTGGAAGAACAATGCCTACATACGCTCGACCATCCAAGATTGACAGCACAATTTACCAATGAAACTCTGTACTGTCCATTCCCTTAACCCTGTCACCGAAGACTCCGACCACCTCTGATCCTAAATGATAGCTTCTGCAGGCCCTTTTGCCGTGATGCCAGGAAAAATATCTATGTATGTCTTCAGTTAAAGTTATTTTCTGGTACCTGTACAATGGGGACAATCCATACGAATCCCGTGAGGGGAAGTGTGGCCAGTCCAAGATCCGAATCTGCGATTGTTCCATACACAGCAATCACAAGGGGAAAAGAGAGAATGATAAGGGGAAGAATGCTCTGAATGAAATCAATTGTTGCTGGAGTTGCAGCCAATCATAACCTGTAGCAGCTGCATGACCCAGAACTGCCGCTGCATCAAAATCGTTCTCTTTGATAGCGCAACTCCTTTTGAACTGAGACGCTTGTTTATCTGAATTTTGATTACATTCAATTGGTGAGTTGAAAATTGTGCGCATACTTGATACGTTGAAGCGACTATGATTGTGTACGAAGCGCAGTAAGGAATCACAGCAAATAAGAGCATGAATTTGTACGTGCTTTTACCGTCCTGAAAAATGGATGATATTTTTATCTTATTGTTAAATCACAAATTGTAATTTTGGAGAAACAAGTTTACATGTGTTACGGAATAATGAAGATTCAAGATTCGCTTATCGAAATGAATGTGCCCTTCCATTACTTTACTGGTTCTAAAAAACTCACATTAATGCTCGCATACGTAATAGAGTTGCCGTAGGTCTGTAGGAATTGATCTTGGTCCATCTCGAACAATTCTCTCATCGACTTTTCCATGATTAGTGCGAGAGCACGCGAGGGCATTATCAGAGGTAGTATGTACTAAAAAGAGAGACTAATTGGCGTGATAATCCGTGGGAAAAAAACCACAACGACTGCGGTACAGATGGTAGAGAATATGAATGAGAAAAAGAGACGACGCCACGTCTTCCAATAGGATCTGAATGATGAGCAATTGAGGATGATATCACACAAGAAGCTCGGCCCAATCTTGGCCCAAGTCTAAATTTCGAGTTTTTCACGCTTTCGTTAGCCAGTAGGTCAACTAAGGTATTATGTCACCCTATTCACCCCCTTTGAAACTGCTACTGTTAATTGCAGTCCGCGAATTTTGTTCCCGTTCTTCAATGTCTTAATGCAGTTTCTGAATGAATTGTCTTTATAGAATTACGACTGCTTTAGTATGCTATTTCTACTCGTCTAAATTGTCGCGTTGGCTCCCCCAACTCGGGAGTTGACACTGTATTTCATAGGAAATAGTGACATTTTTCGGAATTTCCGACATTTTACTACGAGCTATTCGAACTTCTCGTGAAGGTTAACCCGGCAGTCTATTCTTTTCATACATTTAAAGTAGTTATTTTATTCGAATGAAGCGGTGTCGATAATGAGGGATACGGTCAAATATAAAAGTTCTTCCGAGTTAAGGGAGCATATAACTCAAATCCGTATTACCATGTTTCTAATGTTTAAAAATAAAGACTTTCCGTTAAATCAAAAAAAGGATAATAATATGCGAATTTAGCGATATGGTATAAAAGCATTTACACGAGTCGAAAGAGCATAGATACAAAAGTAACCGTAGCTCTAAGAAGAAAGCTTTTTCAGAGACTACATATATTGAAGCATTGAAAAACGGGCTCAAATTTCACGGGCAGCAATTAACAGTAGCAGTTTCAATGTGGGTGAATTCGGTGACATAATATCTTAGTTGGACCTAATGGATACAGAGAGCGTGAAAAAAATTAATATTGAAATTTAGACCCAGGCCTGATTAATGAAATTCTGTCGACCCTCTCGTGAAAGGCGTGGTATGGCACTTACCTAGTGAGAGCTGTTAATTGCAGAAGTGAAATTGATGGGGTGAATGTCCACAAAAGGGACATCAGCACAAATGCTACCTAAATTGAGAATATATTTCTCGAGCGTGTAGTTGCTTGACAGTAGATTTACAACTCGGAATTAATAATGGGTGGAGCGCGGAAACCATATTCCGCATTGCCATTAATGTTCAGATATCTGCCGTTACCTGAAACATGAAATCGCGTGGAATGTGCGGAATTCTCTCTACGAGAGGGTTGATGAGAACAACAACGAGTGTCCCATCACGGAAGATGTGTGTCTAGGAATTGGATTTATTAATTACATTTTGCATAATTTCTACTCACAAAGTTCATCAAAGCAATAAGCGTACACAGCACAATTCCGATGATTGCAGAGATGTAGAGAGGAATCTGGAAGTTTCGAGTAACTACGAGAGAGGAATGGCAAACGAAAAAAAGTCGACCTGGAAGATTCTGGACGCGTTGGTGTTTGCACGAAGTAGGTGAAATAGAAGTGTTAGGTTTAACAGCAAACCTGAAATTAACGTATTCTTAAACCATTTCTTATCTATTAGTTTCTCTCTTGTTCGACGGTTGGGGCCAGAAAACGGAAAGATTGAAACTCTTTTTCAATACGCTGCCGGCAATTCGAATATTCCACCGTTCGTTAGAATTATTTGAATGGCTAATCAACTCACCTATCGAGCCTTCTGTGGTGCATAGTATCTGCATGAAGAGTAGTATCTTCATTGCTTGCCGTGTACCCTTCTGAACAATACAATACAATATTTATCACATCAGACGTTAACGTTAGGTGAGAAAGTGGCCCTTCTGAGCACTCTAAGAGAATTCCTCCCACTCATCGTGTGAATATCGGTGGAGGGTATAGTTATGAGAGTTATATAATATTCAAAAATACATATATCTTCGATCATAAAAACACGAAGCGCACTAATGAAAGCATAATCAGCGTGAACAAATGGCATAATGAGATAGTTTTGTATTTATGGGAAAGCATAAAAAACTTTCGTCTTGTACTTCCAAGCTGACAAGTGTACTCAATCCACAATTCCTCAGAGCACGAAGCAGTTCATAGTGATATAGTTCTTGGATAACTGACGTGAAAGGAGGAAGCAATATACGCGTAGGCCCCTATTTGTACTCTCTGACGAGGAGGATTACGAATCCCCAACCCAGGATGGTCGATAGAACACGCTCTCTCACTCCAAAGGCCTTTCTGGATGGTTGACCGGCCTGTGGAATGATGTGATAAGGAAGGGAAATATTTTGGTTCGATAGTCGTTCGGTAGTCGGGGAGCCCTAATAGAGAGAACGTTATGCAGAAGTACAGCACGTAGAGGCTAATAAAGGGGACTACGGCTAGAGATTGGGATATTGAGTTGTATGCATAGCTCTCCAGACGTGGAGGCTCCCTTTCGATCTCGGGGCTTCCACGACCCCCTATATGTACATGGTGATTTTTGGGGCACGGGTCATGGTCCAAAATGGGTTTTGGGTTGGTCCCACCAAAGTCAAAGTGATATACTGAAACTTCACAGCGGTGGTCCCGCAACGAAAACAGACTACTGCAACCCGGAAATACGAAATTGACAATACAGACCCCTGGTATGTTGCATGAGGTAGACCTCGAGTTGACATTTCCTGAGGGGGATACCGTAATCATCCTACCGTACTCTCGGCTACAGTAACCCTACCGTAAGACGGATTTACAGTGTCCCAATCGGCTCGGAATTTTTGTAGAAGATAAACCTCGACTACGCGAATTATTTGCGGCGTACCGCAGCTCATTTACAGTACTCCCGGCTACAGTAACCTACCGTACTACCAAAATACGAAAATGATCAAATTGACTTGGGATTGTTATACGAGGTTGACCTCGAGTACGCAATACCGCCCCAGGTGCAAAACGCAACGAATTAAGGTGTTTGCGCGAGTAATTTTGCTGCAAAATTTCATTTGTCCTTTGGGCAAAAGTTTATATCAAAAACCGCGTAGTCAAAAAACATTTTTTTAATAAATAAAATACATAATACATGTTTCCGACGAAAGGCCATGGAAAGGGTCCGGGCGGGTACTTCCTCACTCTCGCGTAGTAACTGGCAATATGAGTAGCGAGACCAAGAAGGAACATCGCTGGAATAAAATCAATAATCAATAACATACAATATATTTTCTTAATATTTTTTCTGATAGGGGAATGAATGAATTGTGATAATGCGGAACTATATTTTAGTGTGCGGAAATTGTGTGCTCTCGTGCGATAAGTATTATTTTATAGCGGGATATTGCGTGTTTCAGACGATTACCAATCAAAAGTATTGTTTCTATAAAATTAAATTGAGGGAGTTAGAAAATAAAATAGAAAGTCTTTATCGCACATCAAGATTCCTTTCCGTAACAATATTTATACAATTGAGGATAGTTCAGCTTAAGCTTTTTCACAGTATTGTATTAATATTGCCAATTTTGTTCCTCTTCGCTTTCTCCATTTTTCATCCGACCGAGAGTGTAAACAAATTCGCAGATATACTGTTTTCATAAAACATTAATATTTTTTTGCAATGCTTTGGTTGGTTAATTCATTCACATCTTGCTCGATCTAGAAGATCGCTTCGCGGTTCTTGTAGATTCTGGAGTAGGAGCTGATGATTGACGCACGTAATGTAGTTGAACGGCAGCCTGAAAATTCCGAATTGTGCTACTTATTATTCTAACAACTTCCTTCATAACTCACCAGAACGATTGGACAAAACCAAAGCGACACTGTGAGAGGAAGGGTCATAAAGGCCAGATTGCCCGCGAAAAAAATGCCGAAGAGAAGAATTGAGAGTGGAACTAGCAAAATCCCCAGCGGTAGAAAGCTCTGAAAGCATATTCCCATCTTTTCAGTATCATTTCGGGAAGTAAAGTCCTGTATCTCATTACGTTAAATTCTTATCGAAGTTTCACCTGCAGTGGTTGCATAATGTAGAATTTTCGCTGCAGACGAACTGTTCGATTGCTTAAAGTGCGCCCACCGTGGATATCTAGTTTCTTCCTGATCTCAATTGTTGACATATCTACTCTTCGTTTCACGAGTTCTATCACTAATCGAGGGTGTGAGAACAGTAGTGGCTTCTATTCGCAGTTTATTCAGGCTGCGGCGATTATATAAATAACAACCATGAATGCATTAGGCAACTTACCAAGTGTAACATCGATAGAAGCAAAGTATAAGATGAGAAGTATGGAATAACGGCGAAGGTCAAAGTAATCGCCACAAGACTTCGGTTGTTCTATAAAAGAGGTTATTATTGTCTTCCTGGTTATCATACATTGATGTGCGCGTATTTCATGCTGATTCCATAGGCGACAACTTCCGAATTCTGATCCATCTTGAACAGCTCAATGAGCGAATGTTTCATGATTATTAGTAATTTGTGAGAGGGAAGAAATGAGGGCACATTCCACTGAAAATTTAGTGTCGAATTTGTGTCTAAATTGGAGCTCACCGTTGTCAAAATAAACATCAGACTGGGGAAAATTAGAGATAAAACAACTCGTTTCCATGCCTTCCAGTGACATCTGAAACTCAACGAATAAAAAAAACTATTTCCCAAATTTCATAACTGTTTACTTTATTTTATAACCAAACAGCAAAAATAAGTACTGTTCACATACATGAATCCTCATATTCATTAAAGGGACCCGGCACCGGAAATTAATTAAGGCTCAGAAAACGCAGGTGTGTTGTGCGATCTCAAAAATGTAAAAAAAATAATTTTAAAATTTTTTCCTGAATTTTCCGCAATTTTCAAAGTTCAGGACCGGAGCCGGCTTATATACACCGGTACGTGGGAAAACACACCACCGGGGCACACCACATGTACCGGTCGCTTTTTACAGCCATTTTTATTGATTTCCGACGGTATTCTATATATGTTTTGTACATATTCCGCATCAGATTATTGATTAGTGATTGTTCCCGACATGCATGCTTGGAATTTACACTAGAGTAACCTGGAGAATGAATGTAAACACATGACGTGAGAAATGCTTCATTTCCGGAGAGTTTGCGATCAGACGAAGACTTTTCCGACACATAGACGACACTCCGCACAACTGGAGCTGCTGCTCTGAGAGAATCACGACATCATTAGAACTTGCCGTGAGCTGCAGCGCCATCAAATACCGAAGATGGCGCCTGCGGTTTTCCCAACTACGCTCTTCCGATGTGTGCCAATAACTTTCCTAATTCAATGCGAATCAATATTCTGATACGAAATATGTACAAAACATATGTAAAATACCGTAGGAAATCAATAAAAATGGCTGTAAAAAGCGGCCGGTACATGTGGTGTGCCCCGGTGGTGTGTTTTCCCACGTACCGATGTATATAAGCCGGCTCCGGTCCTGAACTTTGAAAATTGCGGAAAATTCAGGAAAAAATTTTAAAATTATTTTTTTTACATTTTTGATATCGCACAACACACCTGCGTTTTCTGAGCCTTAATTAATTTCCGGTGCCGGGTCCCTTTAAAGAAGGAGTAACCTCAAAAATAGAATCTCAAACTCATGGTATTACTCGATTTCTCCTGTGAACGATAACAGAAATCCAAAATTTGAGACCTCTATCTCCGAACCGAGATATCGGCGCGCAAAAAAATACCGTCGCTAAGGGACAATCAGGGTCAAATGCCGAATACGGTAAAGGGGGCGTTCTCTCACGTCCGCGAGTAACCAAATCTCGGTCAACTTTCTCTCTCCTGCCGAATTTGCGTGCACTCTCTTCCCTTCCTTCACTTGTCCCCCCCACAGGGAAGAGGGAGGGGGAGGGAAGAGAGTGCATGCAAACGAGGGATTAGGGAAGGGGAGGAACAAGTGGAATCACCAAAAGTGTTACTGCGTTTAGCAGCGAACTCAGTTTGCGATGATTATCTTCAACCTTTGCTTACAGTACCCGCTTGTTCGTTAAGAAAATTTCCAGTCGGGAGTCGCGGACATTCGTCCTTCTTTAAAGGGACCAGGCAGCGTGCAAAAATAGATTTTTAATTTTAATAATTTTTTAATGAGCTTTACTCACAGCCTCTGTATTCCTCTGACAAAAAGAGGAATACAGAGGCTTTGACCACTCCCGGAATCAATGCGCATAACCAAAGTTCATGAAAATGTATGGTTTTAGAGAAATGAATTGTGGTGTAGTCGCTAACGTAACCTGCCGTGGAGAAAAGGCGAACCTTTGAAAAATCATAGCTAATTTTTTAAAAAATCGCAAAAATATGCGGTTGTTGGCATTCTTCCGGGAACAGGATTTTCTTTTATTTAAAAATAACTTATTTTTTCACTGCCTGGTCCCTTTAAAGAGAGTTTGCAGCCAAAAAATCATAATTTTATATTCTTTTTATTTTATTTTTATTCAAAAGAGCTGAAAATTCTAAGAACATCTGTAAAAACCACATATTTTTACGATTTTTTTGAAATTAATTATGAATTTTCAAAAAATCGGTTTTCAAAGGTATAATTATGCATCCACAAATCTTACGCTGTTTAGCGGCTGCAAAATTTTAAAAAGGGCCTTAGCAAAGTGAAAATAAGTGTTTTTGCAATTGATTCGACTATGATGAGCATCCGTGAGGAGGAATACTAAGAAGGAAACGCAAAAATATTACGGCATCATCCCTTTTGAGATTCTACAGCCGCTAAACAGCGTAAGTCCGCGGATGCGAGAGCTACCGTATACCTAAATTTTGCAATCTTTGAAAATTCATAATTAATTTCAAAAAAATCTTAAAAATATGCGGTTTTCACAGATATTCTTAGAATTTTCCAATCTTTAAAATAAAAATAACTTATTTTTCGATGCCGGATCTCTTTAATAATTTTTTCCTGTCCTACATGTTATAGCTCAATGTAATTATCCGAAGGATAACATACATTAAAATAAGAAGGTACGCTTTGGGTGCATGATGCACAAGATTGAATGCAATTAGGCAAAATTACGTGTAAGTGGAAAGTGCTGTGAGCTGAAGATTCATCGTCATTGGAATCAGAATCCACATGTAGGAAGTGAATGACACTGATATCTGCTGATCAAATATAGAAGAATCAAAACCGCTTTCCGTTTACGGAGAGACGCAGTACGCAGACAAAATGAGTTCATAACAAGGATTTGAAATGGTCGCTCACATACTGCATGAATGATATGTTGAGACAGTTATAGAATCCTGCTACACCGGATATGTACATTGGCACCTGATGATGACCTTACAAAGCTGTTGGAAGAAGTACATAAAATAACTTGGTAAATTCGTATCGCGGCTTTTTCCCTGCATCGAATCAGTGTAGACAGCAATAAAACGTTTAGTACCATTCCTTAAAGTACGGTCAAAATCATGTTTGATGATTTTCTTTCTTGCACGGCTCTGAATTCCACCAATAGTAATGAACTCACCGAGAACTCCTTCCACAGTGCAGATTATTCGCATCGCGAGAAGAACTTGCATTGCTTGTGGTCAAATTGGAGCCACTAATTAGTTGCGAATTTGCCTCGTGGCCACTGATGATCTGCGAGGTATTTAAATGTATTTGGCGGGAATGTTTTCGTGGGAGTGAAATCGAGAGATTAAGTATAGCAAATGGAGTCATGTTCCATACCACATGTTTACAATTAGCGTATTCGTGCAAAGGAAAACTGGGCAAATATTCACACATATAAAAAAATCCTTATAATATTCCAAGAACACGATGAATTTTGGCAACCACAGTATTATCGGATACTAACGAAAAACTTCCAATTTTTCATTTCTTTTGTCGCAATGAAACGATCTTTTCTCGATCTCTGGATTTATTTTTACCTGTTGTTTTATGAATAGGCCTAATGCGTGATGTGTAGTCTTCTCACGTAGTTGAGTGATAAGACACAATCTTTCTCGAGAAGAGCCTGTAGACATGCGTTCAAGATACGATAAAAAATATGTGCTATTCCTGGAACTACGATTTCCCCATAATCCACTCTCATGATAACAATTTATGCGCTGCGGCGGAAGCTCAAGACTTGCGGCCAATCAAAATACAAAACTCAATATATTCCAGGTGAAAACTCAATATATTCCAGGGGAATTCCACTGCTCAATTTAGACGACTCCTGTGATCTCGAAGAAAACTGTCTCACATATGTATTTAATTATTTTTTATTTATCGTACACAACAAGGGTACATATTTGGGCGAATAATAAAAATGGTATTAAGGAATGGGAATTCGCAGAAGGGAAGGTAGTGATCAGGGTAACCACGCGGGAATCGTAAGTGAGGGGAGGAAACGTAGCGAAAATGATCTGGTATGATCATGATCACTGTCTTGCAATATCTCCTCAATATTTTGATAAAGAATTCTTCACTAACAACAAGATATTTCAGATAGTTACTATACAGCCGAGAGCGGAGTCCATCTCATGTGATTACATTTATAAGAGACGAATCGCGAGAGAATCGACCACCAGAGACCACCCCCTTGGAGGAAATAGAAATGCATGGTCTTCAAAATGCACGGAAAAAATAATTTAGGTATTAAAAAGCAAGGCGGTTCGAACTGCGTTTACCGTTTTTCGATAAAAAAAATTTTGTTCACGAGCTGCAAAGCCTCAAACATGACGAAATAGAGAAAACACCGAAAACCACACCTCACGAAATTGAGCTTATATCGCTTCAAAATTGAGATAGAAACTTTTCCAAAAAAAGGAATCGAAGAAAAATAGATTCTCTAAAAATCTTCCCATTATGTCATAACTCTAGGTGTGAAACCCGAATCAGCCTGGTCGGTCATCAGCAAAATGGCCATAACTCGAACAAAACAAAAAAACTATTTTTTTTGGTTATGCGCGTTGTAGGTCATATATGATAGTATAATCGTGCTGCAAGATCCAAAGAGAGACGGATCCCGTCCATACTAGCACAGGGCGTGTCCCCAATAATAATGGACATGTATGATCACTATTCCTCCATCAGAAAGAGAATTACAATCGAAAACATTTTTGGAGGGGTGTCATGTTCACGGCTCGGCTTGTGGGGCCGTTGAGGCTCGAACCAAGCAATATATGACGCTGTTTACGTTAGGATCAACAAGTGGCTGGAACAGGCCAAAAATCGAAATCGCTCAAAATTTGGTCCTAGGGGTAACTTTCGACGCTGAACACGCTGGTGCCATCGATTTCGCAACCTGACCCCTCTGGGCGCCGGTATGGCGCCGCGCCTCAATGGCGCCAAACTTGTTTTTCGAATAAAACTCACTTCGGAGTGCCCATAGAGGCACGAAATCTTGCGCACACTTGCAGAATTTGATGCTCTATCTCATGGACTAGGTGGCTGGTAGAAGCGATTTCTCGTTTTTGAGAAAATGCGATTTTTTGATCCAGAGAGTAGAAAGTGAATTTACGCACATATATGAAAGAGCTCGTCATACTGATCAATTTGATATATAACACTAATAGGTTTAAGCCCTGCATCGAAAACTATTCAAGTTTTGCTGATTTTCGCGCGCGCGGAACGCGTGTGCAGACGCGGCATCCGCATGGCCGATGCGGTAGTGGTCTAGAACTGCAATCCGAAGGTCACTAGTTCGATTCCAATTGGTTGCAAAAGTTTTTGCCGATTTTTTTTTTCATTGAAAAAATCACTTTTTCAAAATTTCAGAAAATGTGCCAATATGGTCAGGAGGTGAAAATTCGATGAAAAAAAATTCGGCAAAAACTTTTGCAACCAATTGGAATCGAACTAGTGACCTTCGGATTGCAGTTCTAGACCACTACCGCATCGGCCATGCGGATGCCGCGTCTGCACACGCGTTCCGCGCGCGCGAAAATCAGCAAAACTTGAATAGTTTTCGATGCAGGGCTTAAACCTATTAGTGTTATATATCAAATTGATCAGTATGACGAGCTCTTTCATATATGTGCGTAAATTCACTTTCTACTCTCTGGATCAAAAAATCGCATTTTCTCAAAAACGAGAAATCGCTTCTACCAGCCACCTAGTCCATGAGATAGAGCATCAAATTCTGCAAGTGTGCGCAAGATTTCGTGCCTCTATGGGCACTCCGAAGTGAGTTTTATTCGAAAAACAAGTTTGGCGCCATTGAGGCGCGGCGCCATACCGGCGCCCAGAGGGGTCAGGTTGCGAAATCGATGGCACCAGCGTGTTCAGCGTCGAAAGTTACCCCTAGGACCAAATTTTGAGCGATTTCGATTTTTGGCCTGTTCCTGACCTCTGTTGAGACCTTGTTGATCCTAACGTAAACAGCGTCATATTTAGTGGCCCTAGTGTCCCTCTATTGTACCTGCATACCTATGTGGGAATAACTCATCATCCAGAATATAGCGAATAAGAAAACTAAAAACTTGAGTTGTAGCAAGCAAGCGACATTGCAGCAAGTGGTCAAGACCAAGGTTAACCAACCACGATCCGACCATATCATCAGGTACCGTGAATCTGGATTACTCTCAAAAAAATTAGGAAAGTTCGATAAGTTTGAACAGTTAAAACAAAAGTTCGATAAGTTTGAACAGTGTTTTTTTGTGCCCTGCGGGCATATGGTGGCCTACCGTGACCATATTCTCAGGATCATCGGCAGTCATGATGGCGATCATTTTGATACGTTGAACGGCTCTGTGCGATGTCTAAAAGGCGAGATATGGTTTTCCGATCTCTATTTTGCAGCTTTGCTGCAGCCAAGTAGCGGCAACGCAGAAACTTGAAAAAATTTTTATGGGTAGATCGTGAGCATGTCTCAACACCCTGAAAGTTGGGGGAACATGAAAAAATCCATGTAAGAATAATGCCCATTCAAAAAAGTGTGCATTGATTGCGTCATCACTACGCAATAACTGAAAGATTTCGCAATACCCCCATACTTGCATTGTAATCTCCAATAGATTTCACATAAGACACCTCCATAATCAGATCGAGACGTCTTCGGGTTCAACAGTTTTAACAAAGATAAAAAGTGTCCGAAAACTTTTGACCGCTACTGTATGTAAGCGAAAAAACACCATTGTGATATCATATTGGGGGCAACTGAACGCATTCCGTATACGGTCCATGGGGGATCGGCTCTAGTTCCAGGTTCGCTGCAGGGGGAGCCCGGTAGCCGGCACTAGGTTCAGCCCAGGAGGAACTCGGTAGCAAGCTCCAACGTTAGGGAGCTCGAAAAAATCAAACAAGAAAATCTTTATTACATGTCTATTTGCCGACACATTTTCGTAGCAAACTTTATTCAATTGAGGGCAATCAGGCATTTCAATATTATGTATTTAATTATTTCCAGTTTGTTTTCCGTTTGCAAGAGAGTGCACAAGAAAGCACTGTTGAGTGGTGGCTGAGAAGAAATTGTGAGTGCTCCGTCGCGACTAAATTACTCTTCACGCTTGGTGCGAGAAAGCGAGCAATGATGTGAGAGTCATGCTCTGACCTGATCGTAATTCCTGTATATGATGATCCGATAGAGAAAAAAATACATTGACAGAATGCGACAAAATTTGTCAATACCTCAGTATGTTCGGTTATTTACTTGCCGAGCAATATTTAATTATTTTGTTCATATCTTGCTCGATCTGGACGATGGCATCGCTGTTCTCGTTGGTTCGGGAGTTCGAAATGCCGATTGGCGAACATATCGCAGTTGGACCGCAGCCTTCAAAGACTGAATTATACGTGCTCATAAGACTGCGAAATGTGATACCACGATCTCTTAATTTTACACTCCCTCTTTCACCGGTCGGTAGGAGAGACAAAGTGCGAAAGTACGAGAGTGTGGTCTCATATTTCACCCTCAAGTCCTCATTGTTCAAGCAGTTTCCGGCATAACTAACCAGTACAATTGGACAGAACCATAATGAAACTGTGAGAGGAAGAGTTAAGAAGGCGAGATCGCCCTCGAAAAAGATGCCGTACAGAAGAATCGTCAGGGGAATGAAGAGAATCCCCAGTGGTAGAAAGCTCTGCACATTTTCCAAATATTGCATAAAAACTTTAACATTTTTATGTTTTTTTCATACAGCGCAAACAAGAGGCGTCACCTGCAGCAACTGCATAATATAGAATTGTCGCTGCAGTCGTACAGTACGATTACTCAGAGAGAGGCCCCCGAGAACAGCCAATTTCTTTCTGATCTGCAATAACGAAATTACAAGGTATTAAGAATTTCGACCCATGATGTATCTATAAAACATATTGTACTCAAATTTAACGGCAAATAATATTTGCATAATCTTACAATAATTCATTAGCAAACTGACCACAAACAACATCATTAGAAGTAAATTGTACGAGGAGAAATATGGGATAACGGCGAAGGTCAACGTAAACGCCACAAGACTTCGATTATTCTTAGAAAAAAATGTTATTATTGTTTTCCACTTTATCAGACATTGATGTGCGCGTATTTCATGCTGATTCCATAGGCGACAACTTCCGAATTCTGATCCATCTTGAACAGCTCAATGAGCGAATGTTTCATGATTATTAGTAATTTGTGAGAGGGAAGAAATGAGGGCACATTCCACTGAAAATTTAGTATCGAATTTGTGTCTAAATTGGAGCTCACCGTTGTCAAAATAAACATCAGACTGGGGAAAATTAGAGATAAAACAACTCGTTTCCATGCCTTCCAGTGACATCTGAAGAAATATCACTATTTAAAAAGGGAACTATTTCGAAACTTTCTGTTGTCTAGTTCATCATAAAATAAAAATTGGAAGTACCGTTCACTTATGAGTGTGCATCATTTTACTCTCAAATGATTTATGTTGTGCTTGGGAAAAAGGCACATTTTTCCCAAAGGCAACAAAAATTAGAGAAAAGTAGTCGGAGACATTTTGAGTGCATAATGTCCAAGAATGAGTGCAAATAGGCGATTACGTGTGGGTGGAAAGTGCAGTGAGCTGCAGAGTCGTCGTCATTGGAATGAGAATCCACATGAAGGAAACGAGCGACATTGAAATCTGTCATTCATAACTCGAAACAACAAAGAGCAGCAAGCAAACCATGAAGTTTATATCACAAGGCACGGTCGGGAGAAGCGGAACAAAAGGGCCGGCCGCATAAATTATAAATGTACCGTCTCGAAAGACGTGAGTCTGAAGTATTAAAATTTGATGGAGCTGCCATTTAAAGCAAAGTATCTTCGTTTGCAGTACTCTCTCTCACATTTTGCAGGAACGCAATGTTTAGGCAGGAATAGATTCCCACAATTGCTGAAATGTACATTGGCACCTGGAAGAGACTGTTAAGAACTGTTGGGAAATTTCAAATTACTTGATAAACTCGCATTGCGGCTTTTGCGCCACATCTAATCAGTGTAGAAAGCAGTAAAACGTTTAGAATCGTTCCTCAAACGATACACAAATCAGGATGGATGATTTTCTTTACTGGTCGGCACTGAATTCCAACAGAAAAGAAGAACTCACCCAGAATTCCTTCCACAGTGCAAATTATTCGCATCGCCAGAAGAACTTGCATTGCCTGTGGTCAAATTGGTGCCAATAACCAGTAGCCAATTTGCCTAATGGCCGCTGATGATTTGCGAGGTATTTGATTGTATTCGGCGTGAATGTATTCGTGGGAGTGAGATAGATCGAGAGTGTAAGTATAGCAAAACGAAGTCACGTCCCATACTACATGTTTGGCGTTGGTGTTCCATAGAAAATTTAGCGAATATGTAGACAATCTCTTTGAATTTTTATAAAAATCTAACAACAAATGCGTTCAAGATACGATAAACGTATCGATGAAAAACATGTACAATTCCTGGTAAGGCTATTACTCCATACACCACTCACATATTAATAACGGATGTGTGCCCGTGCTACAACAATTGCGACGAATCAAATTATATGTACATATATATTCTAGGTAACGAAAACGTGAATTCGACTGCTCAATTTCGAAGCTGCCGTCACTTTTGACGAGTCGGGAGACCTCATAGATGACTGTCTCACGTAGCGAAGTTGAACTGCTGCCTGAAGCATAATCATTATTACTGTCTTGCAAAAACTTGTCAATATTTTTTAAAAAATCCCCACTAACAATCAAACTCTTTTATATGGTTGAGTCGTCTCTCATTCATTAAAAGTACAACAAAAAAGCGTTGAACACGACAATAGATCTGCTTCTCTTATTCTATCACAAATTTAACAGGGACAATATTTTCTGTTACCTGTACAATGGGGACGAGCCAAACAAATCCAGTTAGGGGAAGTGTTGCAAGTCCGAGATCTGCGTCTGCAATTGTGCCATACGAGACAATGGCAACGGGGATCGAGAGAACGATGAGGGGAAGAATGCTCTGAACAAGATTGGCCGTTGCTGTATCTGCAGCCGATTTGTACCTGCAGCAACTGCATGACGAGGAACTGCCGCTGCATCATAATCGTTCTCTTGGAGAGCGCAATCCCATTGGAAGTGAGGCGCTTGTGAATCTGATGAACGACCCTTTCGAATTATGACTTGGAATTAGTTCGCGTACTTGATGCATTGAAGCAACGATTATTGCATACGAAGCGCAGTAAGGAATCACTACAAACAAGAGAATGAACTTGAGCGTGCTTTTGCCGTCCTGAGTAATGTTTCATTATGTATTAGATAAAAATTAAACGTGTTCACGTAGTACGGAATAATGAAGCTTCAAAGTTGAGAAATGTGTTATGCTTACTCACATTTATGCTCTCATAAGTGATTGAACTGCCGTATGTCTGTAGGAATTGATCTTGGTCCATTTGGAACAATTCTCTCATCGACTTTTCCATGATTAGTGCGAGAGCACGCGAGGGCATTATTAGCGTGACTGTGTACTGGAAATAGATTGATTCTCGCACGATTGATAGTGGGAAAATGATACCAGAACGACTGCAATACAAATGATAGTGAATGTGAACGAGAGAACGATACGACGCCACGTCTTCCAATAGGATCTGATGGATGATTGAGCATTGGAGGAGATGCAATGATGTCACTTACCTGGAGAGAGCTGTGAGTTGAAGAAGAGAGATGGACGGTGTGAGTGACCACATCAATGACATCAGCACAAAAGCTACCTAAATTGATCTTTTATTTCTCGTAGACTGTCGAATGTAAACCTCAGCTGTTCCTTTAACGCCGAAATAAAGTTGTTCTTACTTGGAACATGAAATCGCGTGGAATCTGCGGGATTACTTCAACTAGAGGATTGATGAGTACAACAACCAGAGTTCCGTCACGGAAGATGTGTGTCTAAGAATTGGATTTACAGATTTCTTGATGATTCAACGATGTTCTACTCACAAAGTTCATCAACGCAATCAATGTGCAGAGGACAATTCCGACAATTGCAGAGATGTAGAGAGGAATCTACAAGAGGCGAGTAACAATGAGATAAAAGAAAATAAAAATGTCGACCTGGAATATTTTGGAGGCGTGCGTATTAGCACGCAGGAGGTGGACGAGTAGTGTAAGGTTCAGCAAGAAACCTAAAATTAAAGGATTCCTTAAATTTCCATTCATTTGGATACTGTCTCATACGATTTTTTAGACTGGCGGAACGTTTTTTTAGGTTAAGTTCGAATCGGTAATACCACCTCACCTATTGAGCCTTCGGTGGTGCATATAATCTGCATAACGTGTAGTATCTTCATTGCTAATGGCGTCTCCCCCTGAACACGCGGAGAGCGAAGAATGAACCGTTGAATTCCTCCTACTCAACCTCACTCCCGTGTGAATGTCCGCGTGAGTATGATGGTGAATAATAAATTCTATTCAGCAATGAAGGTTAATTTCGATCAAAACACACGAAGCGCGCTACGGAAAACATAATCAGCGTGAACGAAAGACTTGATGAGATCAATGGATCGTTTATTTTTTTTCTGCTATAAACTTACTGCTTGTAGCTCAAACACAACTAGCTAGTGAACACAATCTACAACACCTCATAACATGAATCAGTCCACAGTGGCTAAGTCTCCTTGGGAAATTTGCGTGGAAGGAGGTAGCAATAGACGCATTAACTGCTGTTTGTACTCTCTGATGAGGAAAATAATGACCGCCGCACATCCAGGGACGGGTCCATAAGTTATGTTCGACTGATACAATTACATATCTTATTCAATGCTTGGTAACCACAACGTGAATTTTGCTAATCAATGTTGACGCTGCAGCTACTTTAGATGAATCGACAGGCTTCGCAGAAGCCTGTCGCACGTAGCGAAGTTGAACGGCTGCCTGTAAGAATATCGTATGCCAATGACTAGCACAATTCTAGTCAATTGACTCATATCAGCTAGACGCTTTTGTCGTCATTTTGCCGAAGGCACTTCACAGCTTTGAACAGACACCAATGTTTCATACCACGCCTCTCACGAGAGGTTCGGACTGAACTTGGCACAGCTGCCATTTTCGACGTTGAATTTTTCGCAAATTCGATTCTCACGAAAGTTCAAAGACCAATCGAAAAACGAATTACACAGATCGAAAGAACGTTCAAAAGTGACGCCAGCTCAAAGAGAATTGTTTTCTCAGAAATTGCATTGAAACAAGAAAAAACGGCTTCAAAGTTCGCCGGCTGCACATTACAGTAGCTGTAGCAAATCGAGGAATGACTTCTGAGGCATAATATCTCACTGGGATCTTATCCGTACCCAAAAACCTGAAAAACTCAACATAAAAAATAGCAGCTGTGACAGATAAGTCTCACTCTGTCCCGAGCCTCTCGTGAGAGGCGTGATACATTGTTCCATTTTCAGACTGTTTCTCTTACCTGTACAATGGGAACAAACCAGCCGAATCCCGTAAGAGGAAGTGTGGCCAGTCCGAGATCCGCATTTGCGACTGTGCCATAGAACGCTATGGAAATGGGAACAGAGAGAACGATGAGGGGAAGAATGCTCTGAACAAGATTTACCGTTGCTGCTGCTGCAGCACACAATTACCTGCAGCAGCTGCATAACGAAAAACTGCCGCTGCATCAAAATCGTTCTCTCCGAGAGCGCAATTCCATTTGAAGTGAGCCGCTTGTGGATCTGAATTATGATTCCTCTCGTATTGACATGAAGATTGTTCACATACTTGATACATTGAAGCAACGATGATTGCATAAGAAGCGCAGTAAGGAATCAATACAAATAAAAGAATAAGCTTGAAAATGCTTTTGCCGTCCTGATAAATGAACTATGATTTTTCAGATAAGTCAAGCGAATATTGTGCTTCTTAATATTAAAGATTCACAATTCGTTTATAAATATCAATTTGCCTTCCCACTACTTGGTTTAACTCACATTTATGCTCTCGTAAGTAATAGAGATGCCGTAGGTCTGAAGAAATTGATCTGGGTCCATCTCGAATAATTCTCTCATTGACTTTTCCATAATTAGTGCAAGAGCACGTGAGGGCATAAACATCGGTACTGTGTACTGGAAATATACTGATTCTCGCGTGAAGTGCCCGGCACTTAGTGCCGTCGGAATATAATACCAACACGACTGCAATACAAGCGATAGTGAATATGAATGAGGCTAGGAGACGATGCCACATCTTCCAATAGGATCTGAATGATGAGAAATGGAGGATGTGGTATTCCAGCCCATCGTGAAGCGAATGAATATCTACGAACCCAAGGGGCTAAACATCCAAACAAAATGCATTATAAAATTTCCGATTCACTTGCTCCTAACGTTTTTGCACTTCACTACATAAGAAAATCATCTCCAATATTCAGTTTAATTACCTGGAGAGAGCTGTGAGTTGCAGAAGAGAGATTGATGGTGTGAATGACCACATGAATGACATTAGCACAACAGCAACCTTAATTAAGCCTCTATGTATTGTGCATGAACTTTATTTTGGTAAGAGAATCTATGAGGCTACGAGGTTGGGGAGACCTTTCAGTGTCAACCTAGCTTATTTTGCCGTTACCTGGAATAAGAAATCACGCGGAATCTGGGGAATTGTCTCTGCGACAGGATTGATGAGAATTATGACGAGTGTTCCGTCACGGAAGATGTGCGTCTGAGAGTTGCGTCAATTCATTTGAGATTATATAGGATAAACTTTGAACTAAAGTACTATATATTCTTCTTACAAAGTTCATCAATGCAATCAACACGCACAGGACGATTCCGTTGATTGCAGAAATGTAGAGAGGAATCTAAAAGATTGGAAACGTGGAAAGTTTTGGAAAGTTTCCGACTTGGAAAGTTTTGGAGGCGTTAGTGTTAGAGCGCAGAAGGTGAAAGAGAAGTATGAGATTCAGCAATACACCTGAAATTTATGTTTTTTTTTCTGGAATTGAAGTTTGTATCCTTCTTTTTATACTGTTTCTCGTGTCGCTTTTGCAGAATGACGAAATTAACGCGTATAAATAAGTTCAAATCGATAATATCAACTCAAGAATGTTTTGTTCCTGGTATGTTCCTCGTGTTCCGATTGTTCCCGGATAAAACAGAACATACCAGGAACACAAAATTCTTGAGAACTGACCAATTGAGCCTTCGGTGGAACATATCATCCGCATGAAGTGTAGTACCTTCATCGCTGGTCGTGTATCTTTCCGAAACACCGCGAAGAGAAATGAACCGTGTATTACTTGTCCTCAACTTCCGCGTGGGAATAGTGAATTCCATTAAACGATGAAGATTCACTTCGATAAAAGCACACGATGTGCACTACAGTAAACTTACTCAACGTGAGCGAATGACCTAATGATTGGATCTTTTTTTCTGGGATGTCCCGAACACTTCCTAGTTGTATTTGATAGTCAACAAAAGCACGTAATCACCCACATCTCCTTTTATCACGATTCAATTTATTGCAGTGGTATAGTCTACTTGGATAATTGGCGTGGGAGGAGGTAGAAATAGACGAATTAGCCCTTGTCTGTACTCTTTGATGAGAAGTATAATGACTGCTGCATCCCAGGATGGGTAGAGTGAAGTGAGAAGTGGGAAGAGTTCGGAAGTCCGATAGTCTGGGAGTCCCAATAGAGGGAATGCTGTTATGCAGAAGTACGGTACGTAGAGGCAAATGAAAGGGACTGCGGCCTGAGATTGGGTAATTTTGAGGTTGTAAATTTCAATTTTCATCTAACCCGCATAAGTTTCGAGGGCATCACAACTTACATATTTCTCACCTGTGCACAAACTGCTCTTAGAAATATGAGCTGAGCTTTACGAAAAGCGATCGATTTCAGCGGTATTTCCATGATTCCATTGTAAGTCATTATTGCAATTGCTGCAGTAGCAATGAATGATGCGCCCATCTTGATTATCCCTGTGACGAAAAAGCAGAGTGAACGAACGCTCAATACTCCGTCGTGCTGAAACGAAAGCCGTGAAATGTGAGACTATCCATTTCTTCAAATATAAATAGATTACCCAGTACTCAACTACCAGCCAACCATCATTAATGGTATGATTGTACTGCTGTCTGAACTTTTCGCGAACGATCATCAGCGCCTCAGACTCATCGCTAGACGTAAGGAAAACGTATCGAAAATAGCTGAAGGAGGGGAGTGTGAATGGATATATAAAACTAATTACCAAGTCATTCCATCGAGAACTTCGCAGATGAAAATAAATAATACAAATGTCGGTTTCGAGAACAACGCTATTTTTGAAGGACTGTTAAATACTTTTTTTCCGCAAGATTGACACTGACAAAAGGCTAAATTTCGGATGGCCCAGAATCGATAGAGAAAATGCACAAAACTTAGAGAGATAGGAATAGAGAATGATGCGCAAAAGTGAGCGGTGAAATACTGAATTTGTATGATTAAAACGTTTTTAAAAGTGATATAAATAGACTCGCCTTGCTCTCACAGTATGTGTACGTGACTGCGCTGAAAATATAGTTGGCTGTGACGATTTTCTGCAAACACAAAGTGAAATCTCTGTTGAATTCGGAAGATCACACTGGATTCAAAATTGCAGCTGGCTCCAAATTCGGTCCAGGGGGAGCTCGGTAGCCGGCTCCAAGATCGGTCCAGGGGGAGCTTTGCAGCCGGCCGAAGGTTCGGTCCAGGGGAAGCTCGGTAGCAGGCTCCAAGTTCGGTCCAGGGGTTTTTAGCTGGCTCCAAGTTCGGTCCAGGGGGAGCTCGATAGCCGGCTCCAAGTTCGGTCCAGCGGGAACTCGATAGCCGGCCCCAGGTGACATTGAAGCTCGACTTATGTTGGGGAGTGTTAATCGCTACAAAGAGTACTGGCTTATTCCGTTGCAAAAGGCTCGTGAGGCTGAGAGCGATCGAAAAAAGTTGCCACTACGCCACTTCGTGGCTCCGTGGCAACTTTTTTCGATCGCTCTCAGCCTCACGAGCCTTTCACAACGGAAACGCAGAATACAGTGCGTTCCGAACTTTTAGAGCAATTTCAGAAACGTTTTCTATGATCCTGTGATCCCCTACGCTCTCTGAATCATTTTTGGAACTATTTGAAATTTTCGATTTTTCACGTTAGAACGTGTTAGAACACGTTCAGACACGTTTCTAACATCGCAGAACACTTTTCCTGTTTTTTCACGTTAGAACGTGTTAGAACACGTTCAGACACGTTTCTAACATCGCAGAACACTTTTCCTGTGATCCCCTACGCTCTCTGAATCATTTTGGAACTTTTTGAAATTTTCGATTTTTCACGTTAGAACGTGTTAGAACACGTACAGACACGTTTCTGACATCGCAAAACACTTTTCCTGTGATCCCCTACGCTCTCTGAATCATTTTGGAACTTTTTGAAATTTTCGATTTTTCACGTTAGAACGTGTTAGAACACGTTCTGACACGTTTCTGACATCGTAAAACACAATTCCTGTAATCCCCGACACTCATCGGTGCGTTTGGAGAAAGTTCGAAAATTTCGATTTTTCAAGTTAAAACTCGGCAAAACAGGTGAAAACGTGTTTCACGGTACTCAAAAACGTGTTAGAACGGTTTCTGGCACTTGCGAAAAATGCGGCAAAAGGTTTGCCCGCGGCGGGGGGTCGAACCTGGGGGTCTCGGATTCAAAGTTTGGCTCGTAACCCACTTGGCTATGGATTTCGTTAATTAAATTTTGTAAAATTTGAAAGGTATTCTGGTCGGTTATCATATGCAAAAGGATCTGGGAGGATAGCGCGATTTTGAAGCGAAATATAAGGAAAATGCGAAAAACGTGACCGCCGGACACACACAGAGACAGACAGACAGACAGACAGACAGACGTTCTGAAATAATAGTCTTTAGTAATTGAGTGACGCACGAGAAACAACCGGCTATGATCACATTGGAAAGGCCAATTTGTGCAACAACAGATGTATCCAAACCATGGGATGAAAGGGGAGAAGAGAGAGAGGAAGAGAGAGATGAGATAAAACCATAACGTGCTATTCATCGACGAAATCGTTCAGAAAAGCAGTTAACGTTTCGATGCTGATCAAACTAAGATTGTTATCGTCATGTTGATGAACTTTCACGAAGCGCAATACTGTTTGTCAAGCCGGATCTTTCATCGCTCCGTAAGCAGGGATCTTTGAACCAGTGAATCGCTATAAAATACGAGTGAATTTCTAGTGAGGGATATTACAGTCAACGATGAAATTGGTTGTCTTCTCAGTTCTTCTCTCCATTGTGATCTATCAAGCAGCGTCGCAGTGCATGGCCACTGAGAATGCACGGTTAGTATTCCCTCACTTATCCGTTGTAAAGTTAAGTTATCTTTCATCGCAAACGATGCGGTATTGTTGACCATGGGCGATTCGGATGCAAGACGTGGGTTTCTAATGGCTTCTGCGGGAGTTCGTTCTACACGACCACTCAGAAGTAAGGATGATTTTGAATCTTCAATGTATCCAAAATCGTATCAATGACATCATCTAAGTTTTTTAGGCAATCGTACTGCGGTTTCTCGTGCGGTCTATGTGGCAACGGTGGATCTTCTTGCTCCGACCAGAACGCCAAGTAAGAATGGCAGCGCCATTTCGATTTAGAAAAGAAAGTAAATTAAGAAACCAAAAACAATTTTCCAGTTGCGCGAAGTGGGCGGGCGCGGGGAAGTGCAGCGTCGCCTCAATCAGTGCGACAATCTGCTGCAGCAGTTGCAAGTGAGTCGAATGCTGCAACTCTGCGGATTCTGAGATGATTTTCCTGTTCAGAACGGCAACCACTGGAGCAACCGGAACGATTACCACTACAGCGGCCGTTACAACTACAACTGCACCATAATCGAGCAAACACTTCCTGAATTCAGGAGAAGCTTGCGAAAAAATATGGATTCTATCTCCTTCACAGAATATACAATTAGCGTTGTTGAATAAACTATTCGCGATATCCACCAGCGTTTATATCGTTTTAAAAGGAGGTTCAGCACAGAGTACATAGATTTTTATCCATTTCATCGTTTACAAGATCTGACTATAATATTGCTGCCCTGCGTGACAAATGAATACGGTAACAATCACTCTAAATTTGTATTTGAAGAGTACATAAAGATAATCTGAAGAATAAGAATGACAAATGTATTGTGAGCAGGGAGATCATACTAATAACACGAGAAATGATTACAATGAAGAGTTACATATTTATGATGCAAGAGACAGACAAATGCGACTGAACTTAATAGGAGTTTCGTGCGGAATTGTCCTTGAGCGTCAGTTCAAACATAACAACGTTTTCGAAACGGAACATGTCTTAAATGACGAAAAGCCGATAGTATCGTTGAACACTTGATTCATAAAGTTGGGGAGGGGCGAAATACCGCTTATAGAAGAAATGAAAAAAAGTGAAGTTGATGTGTCTACTTTGTCGACTAAGAATACCGGTTTGGGGTCAACGTGCGTATCCTTAAATTAGAGGACTGTTGGGAATATACATTCAGCTATTCCATTTGTGCACAATGTGTAACGCACTGCACATGGGAAAGAAGGGCACAGTGTAGCCGTTCCCTCTGCAGTTTGCAACCGAATGTGGACTCTTCTCTTCCGCATGGTAAGCCATCAAACACCGCGAACACGAATCATGCTCAAATCAACTTGTTTGTCATTTTCGTTTACGTTCGTCACTGCTTCCGAACGGCCATCGATAACGAAACATTGTTGGCTCAGCCGCCGAACGTTCACATATCCATTATTCAGAAAAAAAAACACGGCAAGAGGCATATAAATTCAGTAGCGAGAAGAGAATGGCAGATTCCTCCTTCTCGAATCAACCATGAACGGACTCGTCCTCCCTACTCTTCTCCTTGCTCTTGTTTCCCAGATTTCCGCGCAGTGTTCGAGGACTCAAAACGCTAAGTTTGTCCACTAGCATATTTCTATTTTCCAATTATTCTTTTTCAAATAATTTCTATGAATTGCGAAATTTAAGCTGCGTCAACTGGGTGCGAAATGGCTTCTGCAACAACGGCGGTTACACGCAGGCTATGAAGTGAGCTATTGTTCAATCAATTAATGTTTATTTCGTCATCACTAGGCAACAGTACTGTGGTATTTCGTGCGGACTATGCGACTCCAATGGCAATCCAATTGTCTCGGGAACTTGCACTGCCGACGCGAATGCCAAGTGAGTTATCTAAGAAAACTGCATCATCGGAAATAAGTTTAATCAAATTTGCATTTGAGTTTTTTTCTGAAATATTTTTTTCAGCTGCGCGAATTGGGCAAGAAATGGATTCTGTAGCAATTCCGCCTACACAGAAGCAACGAAGACCGCCTATTGCTGCAAGTCATGCGCGTGAGTTGATTTAGTTTTGCTCATAATTTCACACACTCTCGCTCGGTCACTAGACGAGGTAATGTGCGAAATGAAGAGTACATTGATGTTCAGTTATGAACACTCAAGCCAACATAATGCACAACGACAAAGGGATGAAAGTATTGGCTTTTTTTTAATTTTCAGTTTGCAATTCGTGCCAGTTATATTCCTTCTTTTCAATGCATTTTACATTTAATCAACTTTATCAGCTGGGTGAGGGTGTTAATTCAGCTGGGTTGCCATGATAGTTCTCCATTGCCTGTGATCGTGTCTTGCGAGTTGCATGAACTGAGGACCAGCAGCGTTGACGAAGTCGTCTCTCCATCTCTTAGCGGGTCTTCCTCTCTTTCGCTTCCCTCTTGGTGTCCAATCGACCATCTTCCGATTCCACCGATCGTGGGACAATTTCGAGATTCTCTCTACCCATATCCATTTCCGCTTTTCCGCCTCTCTAACAACATCCTTCAGTTCTATTTTTGCAGTCCGGCGACAACTACGACGGGAGCGGGCACGACAGTGACAGGAACCACCGTAACAACGACGACAGTTGCGACCACGACGACGACTCCTTGAGGAAAGGAAGAGTAGTGATCATATAATAATGGCAATATATTGAGCATATTGATCATTGGGCCGATAAATGAATGAATAGTAGTTTTTTTCTAAAGCAGAAGAGAAGAGCGAAATTAGACTTTAAGTGCATTCTTTTTAGAAAAATCTAATTGCAATAGAAGGTTTATTCTTTGATCAAATTATTTGTAATTTGTAATTGCATATTATTATGTAAAATGTATCTTTGCTTGTATCGCAGCCGGGGAAACGGGGTAAATAATGGCTTTAACAATAACACCGACTCCAGAAGGTTCCATGAATACATTAAAATATTTTCGGATAATTTTAAGGATCAAAAGAAAAATAGTTCGCCTCTTTCCGTTTCAGCTTCACTTAATTTCACTTTTTTTAAATTCTAATAAATATCACGGTGCTGACTACGCACTGCAATAGGGGACTACAGAAGCAAGAGCTACGATAACGTCAGGACTCTTCAAAGATTTTCTCGTGGGAGTACGTCAAAAGAACAACGCACAAATGATTTTGCATGCTGTGAGATCCGACAAATCTCTGTCCCTCACTAAATCTGAATTATTTGCTCTGAATTTATATGGAGAGGCGATGACGTTGCTGTGAACTAAATAACCAAAAGGATGTAGTACTAGCGCGTTTGATTTGCTTTTCTAATTATTCCTATACAAAATAATCGCACGTAACTTAATTATGATTCAGGAAATGGCCTTAATACTTTTATAACAAGATCAATTTACAATTCATAACAACACAAACGTATAACTGACACGATGGGCTCAACAAGAAGCTCATTGCTTCTTTGCCGGACCTTCCCAGGCTTTTCTCAAGCTCTCAAAGTGATCAGCTCCAACTTCTTTTGCGCTATATGAAGATCGGACGCTTAATGGTTTTTTTTAATAAGCGTTTCTTCTCTTGACTCACTTTCTTCCCACTCTGAATTCGAGGAAAACAGCTAGGAGTAGAGGATGGAAGGATAGAAAAGTGACGAGTTCGAGATACATTTGACGTCCTATCGGTGATGGAACAGTGACTGCCTGCATGTCGTATCTACATGGTTTCTCGCTAAAATTGTTCTCTTCTGTAATCGTACAAATCTGTAAACTAGTTACGACTCGTAGACTGTATGACATGATTTGTGCGCATTGCAAAGCAAGCAGACAGCACCTTACCATTTCATAGAGAATGAGCGCAACTGGTGTTATTAGATTAAGCAAAGTGTCGACGATCTCAATGGGCAGAAGAATGAGAATAACTCGGCGATTTTCCCCGAACTGAAAATGTTCTGGTTATAAGAGATAGAAGAATAGCTTCCGAGAAATAATTCCTTCTAGTACCTGATAGGAGACAGCAAGTGACATATCTGCAACTCTTCTACGTACAAAATTCAAGTAGAAGTCGACACAAAGAAGTGCAATCGATAGTACACACGAGATAGTCATAAAGATCAGGAAGTTCTGAAAAGTCTAGTTGCCGAGTATTCATTTTGTGTTTCATACCGAGAAGGTTTGTGCATTCCCTTCTACTCTCTCATTGAATACCGTGACATAGTGCTCGTAGAATAATTGGAAATTACCAGTGACGAATGAAAAAGTGTAAAAAGACGTCGATATGATCTGAATGTTCACAAAAAATTTCACCCAGTAAGTGTGGCTCTTACTGCACAAATTGCTAGAAACGACGCAAGTAATCGATTGGAATGCTTCTCGAAATGAGCAGGATAGATACTGGAATAGAGACGTTCTAATGATAGAACTACTATGATGTGATGAGCCGAACATACTGAAGAAATGAGTGCCCCTCTGAAAAAATCCATTAATATATTTCAACTAAAGAGAACCCATTACTTTACGATAATGACCAGTCGAAAATCAATAAGGAAACAATCAAATCGCAACCTGGAAGTATATTAGTCTTATATTTCTCATACGTTCTGCTCACCTTATGATTTCGAACACGTAAATTATTACATGAGTTATTGCCGAAATTAGATTCAACAAATAGTAGAAAGTGAATATTATCTTTGAATTATCATGTCCGAGAAAGCGAACTCCCTGAAATTTTTATTTTGTTGAAATCTGATATCACATAATCTCACTTGTTTCTTCCATTGATTTATGATTCCGATTCCCCCAGCTGCACACAGAATTCCTTTTATTATAATCACGCAATGGTACGCAATATCGGTGGAAAACTCATTTACGATCGCGCATTCATTGGAAGTCATATAGCTGCAATTTGGAATTATGAATTCGTAATGGTCGCAATTGATAGAAAATACAAATGAGATATTTGTGAGATAAATGAGATATACAAAGTGGTGTAAATATTTCCGAAAAAAAAAGAATGCGAAAAATACGGACAAGCAAATGAAGATTCCCGTTAATTTTTTATAGAATAACAAAGCACCATATCGATGTGGAATATTGAATGTAAGATATCTACACCATAAAAAATGTAGCAAGTGTTCAGACACGTCGCCTATGGTTACATGCATCTGCCGTCATCAAAAATCGACTATCATGAGTGAAATGGGAAATTGTATCCTAGCATGCCGGGAACGGTTTTGTTCTCGAATCAACGAAACGATAACTATTTTATGTATTTTGATAGCTAATCTTAATTGCTTTGTAATTCTTTGATTCGAGACAAATTATGTGCACTCGCAAGCCTTGTTATTAGTTTTTTTTTAATATGTTTGCTTTATTGAAATTTTTATACGAATATAAAGGCCTCAAGCAAATTATACAATCCACTGTAAACTATTGTCAGCCCCATTTTGATCACCTCCCGAATTTTAATACGTTGCATTGTTGTCTGGGTAATTTGGCGTTTCAAATTGTTCATCATAGATGAAAAAAAATCGTGTTGTAAACGCATCACATATTCTTTGAGAAGATGCACTCCGAAACTTCGTCGGGCACACTTTTTTCGTTGAGACTCTCGATATATCCTTCTCTTACTCTTCACGAGTCCTTTCAAGA
This sequence comes from Pristionchus fissidentatus, assembly GCA_036245785.1. NCBI lineage: Eukaryota > Metazoa > Nematoda > Chromadorea > Rhabditida > Neodiplogasteridae > Pristionchus > Pristionchus fissidentatus. The sequence continues at coordinate 17,062,177 of BTSY01000004.1, forward strand.
TGTATTGAGGTACAAGGCGCTCTATGCACAGCTCTGGGTGCAGGTTCGGTCTCGGTAGGTCGCTCCAAGTTAGGTCCAGGGGGAGCTTGGTAGCCGACTATCTTATTATTTTTGGCTTTGTCCCAGATCAACTTTTTTCGGCATACTGTAGCAATTTCTAGGGAAAAATTAACAATCTTGGTTTGCTTGTCCTATCTTTTCTATAATAATTAGTTTCACGGTCCACCACCATATAATAGTTCAAGAAGTGATATGATGTTGTCTTTATAACAAAAGAGATAACTAACTAATACAACACGGATTCATATCTAACGATAACATAATTGGCACAACAATTATCTCAATGCCTTATGGCTGGAGTCTCCCAGGCTTTTCTCAAGTTCTCAAAGTAATCGGCGCCTTCTTCCTTTGCGCTGTGTGAAGATCGTACTCTAAATGGAATTAGAATACCGCTCGAATCCTCTCCTCTCTCACCTTTTTCCTACTTTGAATTCGAGAAAAATAGCTAGGAGTAGAGGATGGATGAATGGAAGAGTGACGAGCTCGAGATACATTTGACGTCCTATGGGAGATGGGGCAGTGACTACCTGAAAGTGGTAACAGCTCCTCTCGTTTTTGAAATTCCGGAGACACTGATCAAAATCGGTGATTTCGTTTTTTGTCTCATGGATTTTACAACGATTTATATTTTGTTGTGAGCATTTCAATTTGAATTTCAATTTTCGACTTTATATATATATATATATTTATGCGATCACAAGAAACGCGGTACAAAATTAAGTTAGATTAAAAACGAATTCAGTAGGAAGACAATGACAATCTAATAACGAGTCACTCAGAGAAACTGATCAATTCTCTGGACTTCACTAATAGCCTTGCCGCTCTGGGGAAGAAACTATGATGTCGGTAGTTTGAAGTGGAACTAGCGTTAGTGAAATTTATCCCATGTCGAGTGAAGTAATAGCTAAAGTGATGTGGTGCCTTTTTAGATATTTTGTATTTGCCTCTCAGGAGATAACTGGCTGTCTTCAGGTCAATTTCCTCTCTACGCTTTTCTAATGAGACTAGACCTAACTGCATATTTCTATTAGGGAAATTCGGCATTGTTTGCCAGGTTGATTTGTGGCATCTCATAAATAGTCGTCTAGTGAAATAATTCTGAACATTTTCAAGGATTTCTTTGTCACGTATTAAGTAGGGGTTGAAAACCATAGAAGCGCTCTCTAGTATGGGTCGAATGTAAATAGAGTAGGCTTTGAGGAGTATTTCAGCGTTATTGGTGCGAAGAGCTCTGAGAATAATGTGGCACGCGGATACACCTTTCTGAGCAATTGTCTTGCAATGGTCGGAAAAAGTGAGCGATTTTTCTAATATGAAACCGAGATCTCTCATGACTAATTTCTGTTCTAGTATAGTATTGCCTATTTTGTATTTATTCTTCGCATTTGCTCTACCTAAATGTAATGAGTTGCATTTATGTGCAGCTAATGGTAGCTGCCACTCTTCAGACCAATTGACTATGGTATCAATTGCGCTTTGTAATGGAATAGTGGTTTCCGTTCTTTTAAACGGGCGGTAAATTTTGATGTCATCTGCATACATTCGTGCAACGACACCATTTTTCTGGACTAGTAAGGGGATTTCAGACGTGTAAATCAAAAATAGCAGTGGACCTAATACCGATCCTTGCGGAACGCCACTTGTAACTGGGAATGATGATTAGTAGAGAGCATCAAACCGTTTCATAGAGAATGAGCGCAACTGGTGTGATTAGATTAAGTAAAGTGTCGATAATCTCTATGGGCAGAAGAATGAGAATGACACGGCGATTTTCCCCGAACTGAACATATTCTGGTTATAAGATAACGCAGGAATTCTGTGAAATGGCAAAGGAAATGGTCCTATTCTTTTATAACCATGTACAATATCAGGGTAAGAACTATTTTGCAATCTTTTTCACAACCGTAAGCTGGCGCACAACTAAAAGCCGGTTTTATGAACTTTCAAAATTCAAATGTCATTATACATTTTTGAACATTTGTCAAATGAACATGCCAGATCCGTGCAATCTCTCAGAATTTGTGTGATAAGAAATATTTGTCGGAATTGTTTCGGTGAAGTAATTAAATTTAGTACCTGATAGGAGACAGCGAGTGACGTGTCAGCTACTCTTCGACGGACGAAATTCAAGTAGAAGTCGACACAAAGAAGTACAATCGAAAGTACGCACGAAACAGTCATTGATAACAAGAAGTTCTGAGAATTCATATCACGGAGCTGTCGTTTTGTTGCTCTTACCGAAAAGGTTTGTGCATTCCCTTCTACTCTCTCATTGAATACCGTGACATAGTGCTCGTAGAATATTTGGAAATTACCCGTGACGCATGAAAAAGTGTAAAAAGACGTAGATATGATCTGAATGTTCACAGAAAATTTCACCCAGTAAGTGTGGCTCTTACTGCGCAAATTGCTAGAAACGACGCAAGTAATCGATTGGAATACTTCTCGAAATGAGCAGGATAGATACTTGAATAGAGACGTTCTAATGATAGAACTACTATGATGTGATGAGCCGAACATACTGAGGAAATGAGTGCCCCTCTGAAAAAATCCATTATTATATTTCAACAAAAAAAACAGTACTTTATGATAATGACCAGTCGAAAATCAATAAGGAAACAATCAAATCGCAACCTGTAAGTATATTAGTCTTATATTTCTCATACGTTCTGCTCACCTTATGATTTCGAACACGTAAATGGTTACATGAGTTATTGCCGAAATTAGATTCAACAAATAGTAGAAAGTGAATATTATCTTCGAATTATCGTGTCCGAGAAAGCGAACTCCCTGAAATCCTGCTTTTGTTTAATTCTGATATCACATAATCTCACTTGTTTCTTCCATTGCATTATGATTCCGATTCCCCCTGCTGCACACAGAATTCCTTTTATTATAATTACGCAATGGTACGCAATATCGGTGGAAAACTCATTTAAGATCGAACATTCTCGAGATGACATACAACTGAAAATTTGAAATTTGGATTCCCGATGGTGACATCATTATACCGAAATAAATTATAATGTAATACAGTGCAAAATTGTATAAATAATATACAAAAGCGAAGAAAAAAAACAGAGTCAGCGCAGTAGACGATTCAAATTAAATTCACTTACAGAGCATCACATTCGTGTGGAATGTTGAATGTGAGATACCTACGTCGTAAAAATGTAGCGAGTGTTCAGGCGCGTCGCCTATGGTTACATGTACATATTAATCGCCATTAACAATCTATCATATACTCATAATTGTATTCGAGCATGCTGCGAACGGCTTTGTGATCCAACGGAACGTAAAAAATACTAAATGTATTTTGATGCCTACTCTTAAATGTACTGTAATGGTTAGATGCTTAACACGATTCTTTGCACTTGTGATATAGGATATTTTGAGAACTATTTTGTCATTTTTAATTATGATGCGATTTTGAAGATCTCAAGTTTGCGAAATTAAAGAAACTTAAACTCAGCAAATTATAAACGGCCCATTTTCACTTCCCGTTATATTAAAAACATTTGTATTACAATCAGAAGAGCAAATCTTTTAAAAAAAACATGTTGATTTTTGATATGCGTTTCGTTCAGATATATTTTAAAGTAGTGTGTAGTCGTAAAAAGCGGGTACCTAAACATTGCAGTGTTGACTGTGTAATTTGGTGTTTCGAGATGTCGACGAAAGGTGAGATGAGTCTTGCACAACACTTTTCATTCAGAAGATGATCTCCGAAAATTCATCGGATATTCCTCTTTTCGTTGAGACTCTGGCAATATCGTTCTCTTACTTTTCGGGAGTCGTTTCACTATTCGTTAATTCAATTACATTGTTCATAATGCAAACAGAAAGCCGCCATCTGACACGCGAGTTCAAAAACATTTCAGTCTTCTTGCAAGTACGATACGAATTTCAAGATTTATTAATTAATTTAGATGTTGCAGATATCATCTCTCCTTGGAAATGCCTTCTTCACACTTATCTTCATTCCTATTTTTTATCCCCAAGCAAGTATGAAAGACCGGTTGAGAGTAAACAGAGATCGAATGAGGTATTTGAAGAGGGCGGTTATTGTCTCGGGGTTTTCTGTCGATGTTTCCCGTACATTGCTGGAATGGTTTGTTAAATTAAAATTTCGTACATTTTATCAATTTCGTATATTTTTTTGGACATACACAGTTCAGGTCATATTCTCGGTTTTAACTATGAATATAATAATCGGTTATGCCTTCATGGTAATTTCTCGCCATCAATCGCTTTTGCCACTCGAATCTAAGCTGAAGATCGAAGACCGTTACAGATACAGTAAACTACTTCATAGAGAGGCTCCTCGATACAAATACAACTAATGTCCTTCCAGCTCTATTCCTTCTTCTCTTCTTCTCCATTCATTCAACGACGCTGTTGTTAGAACCCCAAGCATTGTCCGATAAGTCTGACCAAATCCGAATCTTGCGAGAAGTCGTTATCCGCTCGGGACAGCCATAATTCACGTTCGAAATTTTCAGTCGTTTCCGAATCTTAAATGGATCGAGCGAGGTCTGACGTGGTACATTTTCGACAGTTCACGACTCAAAACTCTTGAACAGATTGTTGACATCAGTATTATCTTTATGTTGCCCATCGGAACGCTATCGTTCATACTACCCTTCATACACATGCTCTATTTAGTTGCACGGTAGTCGGTAAACTTGAGGACGACATTGATAATTGTTTTCTAGATCTCGAAATTCAAATCAGTCGATGCAACTTGATCGAATGAGAGCTGAAAGTGCTATAACGGTTTTGATTCAGGTTTACTTTATTTGAAAATGTTTCTGAAAGCTAATTATTTTCTCAGTTCGGTGTCTTTCAACTATTCATAGGAATACCAATGTTTTCATTCCAACTGGCCAATTTTCATCGCGACATATCCGCGCGCTCACAGAGTATGAACATGTTCAGTTTTGAGCAAATTGATAGTAGTCAATTTGAAGGCATCACTATCGCGGCAGTTTTGGTTTTCTGCTGCTCGACTTTAGCCAATTCGTGTGTTATTCTTGCACGAAATCAGGCATACCGAAGAGCGATCTTTCGTATATGCCGGTTAGAAAGGCTTTGCGGGACGAAAAACAGGCCGCAAGGCACTCGTAATTGACTTTCCATTATCGATTCGTGTAATGTGTATTCAACGTTGATTAAATAATGCGTATGTTTGCAAAGAAAGTGATTCTTACTCTATGATTATTGCTGTTTTGCCAAGGAATGTAAGGCGTGTCAAAGATAATGAAAGCGTTGCCGCAAGTATGACACACGTTCATGTAACGTACACTTAGCTGATGTTTTGTTGATAAAAGTGAAAATATAAGAGAGAAATTTCTATCACTTCCAGGTTATATTTCTCAGAGTTAGATGGACGTTTCTCCAACAGTCGAAAGTGTCGCGGTTGCTTTCTCCTACTCGTCCGGCACTGTTTCCCTCATTGCAAATTCTCTCACTCTTTTGATTATCCTCACTGAAAGTCACAATCTGACGCGAGAGTTCAAGAAAATCTCGGTGTTTCTTCAAGTCGGCGTTATCCTCCCACGGAATACTCCTCATGCAGCAGTTTCAGATATCTTGCATGTGCGCAAATGCGTTTCTCACTTTATTGTTTATTCCAATATTTTATCCTCAAGCAAGTTCGAACCTCGGATTTTACAGGTGGTAATCATTTTTTTCAGAAGCCGCGATTTGTCTCGGAGTTTTCTGCTGGATGTTTCCATACGTTTCTGGACTTGTGATAATTGATTTTTGTTATTGAAATTGCAAAAAAAACATAATTCAGGCTATACCTCATTCTTTTCTTCGTCGGGCACGCATTCTTGATCGTTTACCGGCATCAATCCTTACTACCATTAGACTCCAGGATGAGGATGAGCAACAGAATGAAGCAGTGTGAGAATATCAGTCCAGATTTGAGAATAGTTGTATTTTCAGTAACGTTCACATTCATTGCATGTTTCCTTAACTCAGTAACACTCCTTCTCGCACCGCACGTTCAGTGTGATAAGACTGACCAAGAACGAATATTGAGAGAGGCGAGTTGTAGTCGCAAATTTTACGAACTCATAAGATCTGTTTATTTCAGTCCTTCCCTCATTTGAACTTTATCGACAGAAATCAGACCTGGTTTATCTTTGACGGTGACAGATTTCAAACCATTGAAACGGTAGTCGATACCGCAATCATGATAATACTACCCATTATTGGGATTTTGATCCTTCTCCCGTTTTCACACATGATTTATCTTGTGCTTCGGTGAGGAAATAAGGAAGAAATATTGATTAATCAATTAGAAATCCCTCCAGATCTGGAAAGTCAATTCAATCTAAACAACTCGACCGAATGAGAATACACAGTGTGACAACGATTATAGTACAGGTAAGGGAGCATTGAATCTGTAGTAGATATGACTCTTCTTAGTTTGCCGTCCTGTTGCTGTTTATCGGTCTACCAATAATTTGTCTCCAAGTCATAAACATTCAAGACAAGTTCTGTCCATCTGCTCAATGTTAGACCCGTATTCAAAGTCATCTGTAAACGTTGAAAAATCTTCAGTGGCGCCGATAGGAGCAATGATGATCTTTTGTTGTTCAACTCTAGCCAATTCATGCGTGATTCTCACCCGAAATCACGCCTACCGCGAAGCTTTTATCTCAGTTCTGTCGCAGTCGAAGAATGCTTGTCGTAACAACGTTTTGATAGCAACAACTAACTTTGTGCAGCATACTTAGGCAATGTCAATATAAATTTGTATTCACATTGTATTGTACTGGCGCGGCCTTCTGCGAATACGGGATAATTCCTAACTGCTCCAATATAGATAATAATATTTTTCCAGCATTGATTATTTCATGCATTTCTCAAGAATTAGAGTTCATGTTCGTGTCTAATCAATTAATATTTGTAAGGGGTGTAGACGAAAAGCAATTTATATATGTAAGAGGTGTAGACGGGAAAAATACGTCTATTGCCTATTGGTAACAGCATTATTGCTCTGACAGTTCGATCAAACGCCGTCAACACTCTACGTTCATTTCTGAGATGGAGAAAAAGTTACGTTTCGGATTTCATGTAGACCAACATTTCAGCATTTCCGCCATTCAAATGTGAGCTATTATTTTGAATTCTATATCGAGTTGATTTTGCCACTGCAAGAAGTGGTTTTTTTTGCAGATTCCAAACGATGTACGGTATTATCATTGTGCCCGTTCACATCATCTCCTTCTATTTGCTCTTATTTCATACGAAGAAGTGGGCACGAGCAATACGGATCGGCTACTTGTGCAATCAGGCAAGAAACATTTGAAAAAAGAGAGAAAGTACATATCAAAATGGTTGGTCTCCTCTCTTCGGTCGACCCCCACCTTCTTTTGGTCATGCTTTCGATTTATTTTACAACAACTTTTCAAAAAAGACTGCAAACCGCTTCACAAATAACTCTATAGGTATGTCAAACTTCAAGAGAGTGTGACACCGATAGGGACTTTCTCCTTTCATGTACGCACTCCCCATACCGATTCGTTTCAGAAAGATAGGAATCATCTCATATCCGTCCACTCGAAGAGTGAATAGCAAAATAGGAAAATAAGTTATTTTAATTTTATAGAAATTTCTTTTCCGATGAGAATGAAGAAAACCGCATATTTTTTTACGATTTCTTTGAACAGAGTTATGATTTTAAAAGACACTCGCGTACCGGATATTACAGTGTTTCGCGCGGTAAACATCGTAGCGCCCGGTACATGAACACAAATTCCGAATTTTGAAAATCATTACTTCTTTCAAAAAATCATAAAAATATGCGATTTTTTAAACATTGTAATCGGAAATAATTTTCCTTAATATACAACTAACATATTTAGCTGTGCCCTTAAGGGGTCTAAGTGGTATTCTTGCATCCCCAAAGACAAACATAAAAATTTAAATTGCAATTTGATCTTGCAGTTGCTAATGTTCTCTCACGACATCTGGACGTGCTTTCTCTTCCGTGGATACGTTCTTCTACCGTATCCAGTTGCATTCTGCTCCGGTTTATTCTGCAGTCGGTTGGGCTCCTTCACCGGCATGGTAAAAAATCTCTCTTTTTTTTCTATCCGTGCTTCGTAATACAAAAATTGTTCAACAAATTAAAATTTATTTTCGCAGGGTATAGAAATGATTTTCATGATACACTTTATCTTTAATCCGTTGTTCCTTCTGTTAATGATGCAGCAGCAAGTAATGCATGCAAATAGTGGTTATCGAATTCCGAAAGGGTAAGAACTGTTTACTACTAAGAAGTTCTTAGAACTGACAAAAGGGAAAAAGTTAGGTTTCAAAAAAGCGTATTAAGCGGAGATAAATTAGAAAGAGCCATTTGGCTCTTTCCAAAAATGAGCCGACCGGCTCTTTCTGTGAAGAGTGAAATGGATCTGAGATCCGCATACGGAATCAAATTGCCAACCCTATTGCAGAGTGCAGATTGCCTCCTCACTCTTCATTTACGTTTTCCTTTGGACAAACTTTTTCGTGTCCTATTTCAACGGCGGAAACGTGAGCGCGGCGAGTGAAATAGTGGCTGTGAGTTCAAGTGTTCCCATTTTGCCTATTTCTCATCAACAAACTTTAATCAGAGATCCGAACTTGTTTGGCTGTTTGAATTTACACCAGTGGTAATTGTACTCGGCGACATTGGAGCGTGCGGACCAATTCGATACGGTCAGGGTTATTCGCAGTCGCGTTACGGCAAGAGAATACAATCTATTAAAACCGAATGAATTCTCAGAAGTTTACGTCATAATTGTCACTATTGTTACCTTGGTTCCAATTCGAGCATTTCTCCTCAAGACCTCGGCCAAAATCATAAAACAACAGGTGCGTATAAATCTGATGTATCTCTTTGACATCTTTTTTATTCGAAAATGTGATTGTGCGCTATTGCAGCGTCAAACCACCTCACAAACGATGAGAATGGGCCAACTCTATCTATCGGTACTCCGAGGCCAGGTTCGGCAGCTTGACGTTATTTGCGTAAATGAATTGTCCTTGAAAGTGCTAGGGATGCGACAGATGTCACGTTACTCTTCTGCTTCCACTGTTTGTTATGTGCAATTAAATGTGAATGGCCCCTATATAACGTTATCGTGCTTGCAGACACTCATTTTCTCAGTCTTCTACGTCTATCCACTACTGATCATCATGATCACGCTTCGATTCCAGATCGATTTTCTGCCAGGGATTGTACTTGCCGTAGTGCGCCCGCTTCTTGTGGTGAGCTGGTTCGAATGTTGATTACAAACAAGGGAGGCAAGTTGGGTATTCCTATTACGGCCTTTTCTACGAGATAAAGGTATTACGGCTGATAAGGGTACGATAATCTGTGAAAAAGGGGGTGTTGCCACTACCGAGCCGGTATCCCTAGTTGTGGAGAATAATATTGGGAAATTCTATCTTACTCCGCAGATCTTCTACATGTCCAGTACTCTGCCACAATTTTACATAATGATGAAGGCGAATTACTCCTTTCGGAAGGTAGGACAAATCGAATTGACGTCGCGAATCGCTTTTTTTCTATCAGATTGTCCGTGATCGTCTGAGATGGTGGACAGAAATCAGCCATAAGAAGAGCGAAAACGAGACGCGAGTTTCTTCCATCGTAATGGTTAAACGACGAGAAACATCGTGACTAGAGTCTTGAAAATGACTGAAAATGACAAAAAAAGTTGACAAGCAATAATTTTAGCGCGTTGATTTCAATTCAACGGTCGACTCCACTCATTTTCAACAAATTTTCAATAAGGGGTCAAGAAGTTGACAATGGGGGATTATGGAGTCGAATAAGAGGAAGTGAAACTCATTCCATCTCATTTCCTTCACTGATCCCGAATCTCGGCGTTGAGAGAAATGAGAACAGCTTGTTAGTCTCTTCTCAATTACTTGCCAAAAAGTTGAATCATTTTGACTGGTCATTAGCAACGCGTCAATAAGAAATGAAATGAAAAATCACTTGTTACCGAGACTCTAATCGTGACGCCGTGTTTCGTAACGACTTTTTCATGATTGTAAAGTAATTCAAGAGAATGAAGATGCTGATTGACAATCGATGAACAGAATTATATACATATAAATCGTGTAAACGTATTTAAAGAATGAGTCTCAGGTGCACAAATATTGTTTGATGAATTCCGATTTATTATATTGTTTCAGTTCGAGTGATCAAGTAATCGCCCTGCTTTTTATGACGATTTTATTTTCATTTACCGATGTACCAGATTTACTGTATTTATATTTATTTTCAGCAGTTATATCACGCTTTGAAGGGTACGGTAAAATTGTTTATTCACTGTACTGTCGCTGGGTGGACGCCCTCAGCGTGTTGGCACTCTAGATACTTGCCCTCAACTTCCGCGTGGGAATAGTGAATTCCATTAAACGATGAAGATTCACTTCGATAAAAGCACACGATGTGCACTACAGTAAACATACTCAACGTGAGCGAATGACCTAATGATTGGATCTTTTTTCTGGGATGTCCCGAACACTTCCTAGTTGTATTTGATAGTCAAAAAAAGCACGTAATCACCCACATCTCCTTTTATCACGATTCAATATATTGCAGTGGTATAGTCTACTTGGATAATTGGCGTGGGAGGGGGTAGAAATAGACGAATTAGCCCCTGTCTGTACTCTTTGATGAGAAGTATAATGACTGCTGCATCCCAGGATGGGTAGAGTGAGGTGAGAAGGGGGAAGAGGTCGGAAGTCCGATAGTCTGGGAGTCCCAATAGAGGGAATGCTGTTATACAGAAGTACGGCACGTAGAGGCAAATGAAAGGGACGGCTGCCTGAGGGAAATTTTTGCGGTTGTAAATCCCAGTTCAATTTTCTACATCTAATTCACAACTTTCGTACCACTCACCTGTGCACAAACTGCTCTTAGAAATATGAGCTGAGCTTTACGAAAAGCGATCGATTTCAGCGGTATTTCCATGATTCCATTGTAAGTCATTATTGCAATTGCTGCAGTAGCAATGAATGATGCGCCCATCTTGATTATCCCTGTGACGAAAAAGCAGAGTGAACGAATGTTCAATACTCCGTTGTGCTGAAAAGAAAGCCGTGAAATGTGAGACTATCCATTTCACCAAATATAAATAAAATATAAAATATAATATAAAATTTAAAAAAAAACAAAATATAAAATATTACATAGTACTCAACTACCAGCCAACCATCATTAATGGTATGATTGTACTGCTGTCTGAACTTTTCGCGAACGATCATCAGCGCCTCAGACTCATCGCTAGACGTAAGGAAAACGTATCGAAAATAGCTGAAGGAGGGGAGTGTGAATGGATATATAAAACTACCAAGTAATTCCATCGAGAACTTCGCAGATGAAAATAAATAATACAAATGTCGGTTTCGAGAACAACGCTATTTTTGAAGGACTGTTAAATACTTTTTTTCGCAAGCTTGACACTGACAAAAAGGCTAACTTTCGGATGGCCCAGAATCGATAGAGAAAATGCACAAAACTTAGAGAGATAGGAATAGAGAATGATGCGCAAAAGTGAGCGGTGAAATACTGAATTTGTATGATTAAAGCGTTATTAAAAGTGGTAAAAATAGACTCGCCTTGCTCTCACAGTATGTGTACGTGACTGCGCTGAAAATGTAGTCGGCTGTTACGATTTTCTGCAAACAAAAAGTGAAATCTCTGTTGAATTCGGAAGATCACACTGGATTCAAAATTGCGTGCAGGCAGCAAAGATAAATTTCGAACGATGCAAAAGATGCGAGAAGACGTTTGTACGTCCCCATTTCCTTGTTTGAACAGGTCCGAATGAGATGGAGCAGAAGAGCATTCAAGAATATTCCAAGAGCTGCGAATTATGAACACATAGAAATAAAGACATTGCTATACAACTATGACTTACCCAGATTGACGCGTTCTAGCAGGTCCATGGCTAACATGCTTATCGTATCTTCTCATATAAAACGTCTGTCGAATGCTAGATGAAGTTCATTACAAGAAGTTCTCTTAATATGCCAGTGATGCATTACGATAGGAATCATAGGGGATTAATAACGATAACAGCGTCCACTAGACCGATTTGTAGTTTAGGCTAAGAATAAATGTGATAATTTTAAAAAAAATTTCCTCATTCTCCGCAGGGCGAGCGATGTTTTACTCGAAAACATCAAAATCATCTGTTTCAAATCATCTGCTTTTCGGCTCTCCATATAGCCCGACTATGCTAGTGCTTCTCTAGTCACCCGCCCTCGCAACGACAGATCTCCATCAAGTCCTATGTTTTTATAATCACGCAGCTACCAGAAACAATATAACGGAACGATAGAGAAACGACAAAAATAATTGTTTTCGTGTCGTTCGTATTTTCGCTAATTGAAGTGCCTTTTAAAAAGATTTTCCACTTCATACCATATCCTGATCAAGATGTATTTGTGAAAAAGCGAAAACGATATTTTGTATCATTTGAGTGACGCACGAGAAACAACCGGCTATGATCGCATTGGAAAGGACAATTTGTGCAACAACAGATGTATCCAAACCATGGGATGAACGGGGAGAAGAGAGAGGGGAAGAGAGAGAGAGATGATAAAACCATAACGTGCTATTCATCGACGAAATCGTTCAGAAAAGCAGTTAACGTTTCGATGCTGATCAAACTAAGATTGTTATCGTCATGTTGATGAACTTTCACGAAGCGCAATACTGTTTGTCAAGCTGGATCTTTCATCGCTCCGTAAGCAGGGATCTTTGAACCAGTGAATCGCTATAAAATACGAGTGCATTTCTAGTGAGGGATATTACAGTCAACGATGAAATTGGTTGTCTTCTCAGTTCTTCTCTCCATTGTGATCTATCAAGCAGCGTCGCAGTGCATGGCCACCGAGAATGCACGGTTAGTATTCCCTCAGTTATCCGTTGTACAGTTAAGTTATCTTTCATCGCAAACGATGCGGTATTGTTGACCATGGGCGATTCAGATGCAAGACGTGGGTTTCTAATGGCTTCTGCGGCAGTTCGTTCTACACGACCTCTCAGAAGTAAGGACATGATGTTGAATCTTCTATGGAAACAGTATGCAAAATCGTATCAAGGACATCATCTAAGTTCTTTTAGGCAATCGTACTGCGGATTCTCGTGCGGTCTATGTGGCAACGGTGGATCTTCTTGCTCCGACCAGAACGCCAAGTAAGAATGGCAGCGCCATTCTAGAAAAGAAAGTAAATTAAGAAACCAAAAACAATTTTCCAGTTGCGCGAAGTGGGCGGGCGCGGGAAAGTGCAGCGTCGCCTCAATCAGTGCGACAATCTGCTGCAGCAGTTGCAAGTGAGTCGAATGCTGCTGCAACTCTGCGGATTCTGAGATGATTTTCCTGTTCAGAACGGCAACCACCGGAGCAGCCGGAACGATTACCACTACAGCGGCCGTTACAACTACAACTGCACCATAATCAGCAAACACTTCCTGAATTCAGGAGAAGCTTGTGAAAAAAAACATGGATTCTATCTCTTTCACAGAATATACAATTAGCGTTGTTGAATAAACTATTCGCGATATCCACCAGCGTATATATCGTTTTAAAAGGAGGTTCTATAATATTGCTGCCCTGCGTGACAAATGAATACGGTTACAATCACTCTAAATTTGTATTTGAAGAGTACATGAAGATAATCGGAAGAATAAGAATGACAAATGTATTGTGAGCAGAAAGACCATACTAATTAATAACACGATAAATGAATACAAAGAAGAATTACCTATTTGTGAACAAGAGATGAACAAAGGCGACCGAACTTAATTGGATGTGTTTCATTTTCATGCGGAATTGTGCTTTAGCGTGAGTTCAAACGTAAAAATGTTTTCGACAACTTTACAGAGCATGATGTAAATGACGAGGAATCTATAGTATCTTGAACAATTGGTTCATAAAGTTGGGAGGGGCAAAATAAAGCTTATAGATATGTGAACAAGTATTTCTTCAAAACCGCCTTTTATGGCATGTATTTAGAAGATTCACTAAGTTCAAAATATTTAAAAAAATGTACATCTTGCGATGTTTGTTCCTTCTTGTAATGGTTGGCCCATGGTGGGCGGGAAAAATTAGAGCATGACAAGAGGAAAGCGATAAAATATTCGCCCACAATTAGATCTGTACAAAATCTCAAGATAGAAGTTGCACTAAGTTCAAATAAAATCAAACCTACTTCTACGTTTGTCATTGTCATGTTTCGTTTGCAGTATACCAGGAACTACCTGAAAACTTTATCGGATTGATGTATGATAGTTATTGCAGCGAAAGTTTGCATGTACACCGATTTTCCAACAGTCTTTGCTAGAATTGCTGTTTGCCAACTAGTGAGTGCTGGAAGGAGACTGCTCTCTCCTACCTTTTTGACTACCCCAGAATCCGCTTCCATCAACATGTCGTTTTGCGAAATTTAATTTTTTTGATTCGATAGCGCACCCTCGTTGGTTGATGCATTCTCTTTGCAAATGTTTGGCCCGCGCCGTCCCTCCCACCCCATCTTTCAACCTTGAAAACCTGTTTGTCAGTATCATAGAACATCATCGACTTTCTCCAGTATTTCGTTTCACTGAGGACTGTTTGCCAACATTAACAATAAGAAAGGGTTTTTTTCGATTTGTCCTGCTTTCACAAATGGATGCTCATATTTTCATGTAAAAGATATTACCCCAAAACTGATGCAAGTCTCAACAACGACCAATCTCAACATCACACGGCTTGATTTTAGTATGATCCAACATATGACAGGTATCACCAGAGATTGCATGAGGCGGGGAAAAACTTTCAAAAAATATTTTTTGATTTCGATCACACTTTTATGTAGGACTACTCTAGGGACAAGAAATTTATTCGTCCGGTCCCAGGTCTCAGAACCGGCTTTTAGTAAATTCCCGGTTTTGAAGCCGGAATCAACGTAACTTTGTTCACAGACCAGCTACAGAGCTCCGGAAGAGTTCAAAATGAGCGCAAAAATATGGCGAACAATTCTTCTGAACATTCTATCGTGCTATATCTGCAGACAAAAAAGTTGTGAAAAAATTCAAAAACAAATATTTTTCAAAAATTTTTTTGTATATTCCGATGATCGAAGTGAAAAGTGTGGTACTGATTTTCTGAAAGATAAACTCATTATTAGTGAGAAAAAAATTTGAAACTTAAACTTTAGGTAGGCATTCAATACTGAAAAATCGCTCTGAACCTTGGCAACCCACGTTTTTCGGTTTTTCCCCCAAGATGTTCATGAAAATCTCAACTTCTTCAATGAAGAAAACACATAAGAACTATTTCAGTTCTCAAGTGGAACCTTTTTAAAAAGTTTCAGCGTAATTTTCGTTGAAATTTTCATGAACATCTTGTGGGGGAAAACGAAAAAACGTGGGTTGCCAAGGTTCAGAGCGATTTTTCAGTATTGAATGCCTACCTAAAGTTTAAGTTTCAAATTTTTTTCTCACTAATAATGAGTTTATCTTTCAGAAAATCAGTACCACTCTTTTCACTTCGATCATCGGAATATAGAAAATAATTTTTGAAAAAAATTTTTTTTTGAATTTTTTTCACAACTTTTTTGTCTGCAGATATAGCACGATAGAATGTTCAGAAGAATTGTTCGCCATATTTTTGCGCTCATTTTGAACTCTTCCTGAGCTCTGTAGCTTACGTCGATTCCGGCTTCAAAACCGGGAATTTACTAAAAGCCGGTTCTGAGACCTGGGACCTGGACGAATAAATTTCTTGTCCCTAGAGTAGTCCTACATAAAAGTTTGATCGAAATCGAAAAATATGTTTTGAAAGTTTTTCCCCAACAGTCCTGTTTTCATGCAATCTCTGGTGATACCTGTCATATACCTATATTTGAAATTTCACAAAAGAAAATGAAGCCGTCTTCCTCATCATGGCGATGGTGTACCGCTCGGAACTTTACAGCCGCCTACTGCCGGGAAATTAGAAAAAAATCTTTTTAAAAAGTCACACATTTTTTCTATTGCCATACCAATAGATACACTTCAATGTTCTAAAGAAAGCGGAAATGCATTTAGTCTCAATGAATCAATGTACCAAAGAAAATGTGAATTGTACCGAGCGTTACGTGAGAAGTGTGATATAAGACTATTATCTATGCGTAACTAGGTCATAAATATGGACAGTGTATTGCTCATTTCAAAACTTTTTCCGTTGTCAACACTCCATTTTCATTCCTGCGATGGTTGACGAATTGCGATTCGGCCTTGGTATCGACAGACATTTCACCATTGACGCCATTCAAATGTGAGTTTAGTATGTCATTTTACTTTGACATCCGGCAAAGTATGGTACGTTTCGCAGGTTTCAAACACTGTACGGTGTTGCAATTCTACCCGTGCACTTCACCGCTTTCTATCTGCTCATCTTCAACACCAAAAAGTGGGCGCGCACTTTCAGAATCGGCTACATTTTCAATCAGGCCAGTCTCGTAAACGCAATTTAAAATATCTTAAAGAATCACAAGTAAATTGTGGGATAGATGGAGAGCATCGAATTTCAGGTGCTCATGTTCATTCACGATATTTGGACGTGTTTTCTTTTCCGTGGATACATTCTTCTGCCGTATCCGATCTCTTTCTGTACTGGTCTCGTCTGCAACGTCTTAGGACAATACACCGGCATGGTAATCATGGACTTGTTCAAAGTAATTCGAACTAAAATCAAGTTGATGAGCGACTAATCATGGTTGGCGAATGGATTCCTGTTTTTGTGCAACAACTGTTCACTTCGAATGAGACATGAAGGAAACAAAAATTATGTATTTTACAGCGCAAAGTAAACTTTAGCCTCATCAATGTAAATTATATAACCTTTTTGTTTGTTACCTTTACGTTTGCAGGGTATTGAGATGATTTTCATGATTCACTTCATTTTCACACCGTTGTTTCTACTGCTCTTAATGCAGCAGCAAGTGATGCACTCCAACGTCGAATATCGCCTGCCGAAATGGTGAGGAAAGACAATAAATTCAAATTAATTTGATGAAGAACCGAGAAAAGTTGCGAAAAATCGCGTAGAACAAAACACAACTTGCTCTTTACACAAAATTCACATTGACGTGAACGCCACGATTATATGTAATTCTTTTCCTTTCAGTTTGCAAATTTTCTTGGTATTCTTCATCTACACTTTCCTTTGGACCAACTTTTTCGTCTCGTACCTCAACGGTGGCAACGTGACAAACGCGAGCGAAATTGTGAATGTACGTGATAAATGCCAATTTTTTTTCCTTTTCCTCATCTACCATTCAAATATATCAATTATAACTGCTTCAATTATATCAATTATAACTATTTACTACCAAACAACCTATTATTCAGAGATCCGGACTGGAATGGCTGTACGACGGAACACCTTTTGTTATAGTGCTCGGTGACCTAGGGGATTGCGGACCTATTCGATACGGTACGTACAATTGGTTTATGACTGCACTCTAAGAGGCATATCAAGCAATTTGATCGTAACCTGTTTTCACGCAAGAAGTGAACGACCTTAATCTTCTTCACTAGGGTGAAATCATTTATATTTTTCAATGTCCACTAGAAACCATAATGTGGCAAAAAAGTAGTGCGTTCCAGAGTAATGATCTTTGTATGTATATTCAGAAGTATATGTCATCATTGCAACTATAATTATACTCTTTCCTGTTCGTTCATTTCTTGTTTCAACGTCATCTCGAATCATTAAACAACAGGCTAGTTGATAGTTTCTGTCTTATTTCACCATTACATTTTTATAATTCCATAATCAAATAGGATTAAACAATTTTATTTTTTCAGCCTATTATCACATCGCAAGCAATACGAATGCGAAAACTGTATCTTTCTGTTCTAATTGGCCAGGTAAATTTATGTGTAAGACATCGGTGTAATTCAATTTACTTGCAGACTTTAATATTTTCGTTCTTTTACGTATATCCGTTAGTCATCGCTCTGGGCGCGTTTCGATTTCAGCTGGACTTTCTTCCCGATTACGTGCTTGTTTCTGTACGCCCAAGTCTTGTGGTGAGTGAGAAAAAAATCTTTTTTTGTCCAATTAATTTTAATAATTCTATAGCCGTCAAACAAATCTCAACGGATTGGTTACAGATCCTCTACATGTCCAGTACTTTGCCTCAATTCTATCTTATGATGAGGGCGAATTACTCCTTTCGCAAGGTGTGACTATTCGCTTAAACTTGTTTTACGTGTCATTCAGATTGTCTTCGAGAGGATTCGATGGTGGAGAGGAGGAGCGAAGAGTGAGAAAGATACTCGAATGGCCTCTATAGTTACGGTTATGCGACCAGAAACAAATTGATAAATCGCATTCGACGAAGATTTGATAGAATCATTTGTTTATAGATAATATAGTTTTTATCGCAAAAGATTTAGAATATTAAAAATATTTGATGAATACAAATTCGCATGAATAATATATGTTTCAATTTTTTTATGTACTATTGAAGTGTTTCCATTTGTTACAGCCGACGCTTATAATCTTTTAGAACTCCACGAAGTTTAACCGCTTCTTTTCTAGCTCGTTGTGGGCAATTTTCTTTATAACTTGTATTCGGAGTAGGATGAACTACGAATGTCTAATAATTTAGCTGGAAATAGAAAGTAAGGAATTTTCGATAAGTCTTAGAAGTCCGCGAAATACTGCGGAGAGTAGAAATGAAGCTAGAAAAGGAAGTAGTAGCAGCTTTTGTATTTCTGCGCTGTTCGCGGAATGCCGCGACCTTCTAAGTCCTGGTCAGTTCCTTCGATTCCAGTTTTTCAACGAAAGAAAAAAGTTAAAACTTCTACGAAATTCGTAATTTTTTGATATACTTCGTATACAATTTTCTGACTAAAATAGACCAAAACGAGCGGGAAAAGAAAAGTTATCCAACTTCCCATGGATATTACGGGTCGAGTTTCTACGGCACTCATCAGTATAAGTGAATGATTTCGTTGGAAATTATGAAAGATAAAAGGATATCAAAACAAGAAACTCTCTGAATTTGTGTGTTGTATTTTTATCAGTTGCAAGTAAGCAGACATACGGAGTAAGTCAATTGCATTTTATTGCTCACTGTGCAGCACATCAAACGCAATTATTTTCGCTTCCTGACATTTCGAATTGTTCGTTCGCATTTCAGAGTAAGAAATGTGGTGAAAAACAGTGCACGAACGTTAAAGTAGTAAAACGTTCGAGTAAGTTTTTAATAAAATTTACTCGAACGAGAAGAAATTACTTACGGTTATTACGTTTTTCTCAGTGCTATTGACAGCCTGTGATTGAATGCAGGAACGTTTGAGATTTGGCTTCCATACTCCATTACAGCCTTCCACTTTTGCAAACGTGGGTCTGCTGTTGTTTCTTTGTTATTTCATTTCGATGATTCTTCAGTTTCCAACAGTTCTACGGGATTGCTATTTTACCACTTCATTTCATCTCATTTTATCTTCTCTATTTTCACACAAATTCTTGGGCGCGTACTATTCGGCTC
Source organism: Pristionchus fissidentatus (assembly GCA_036245785.1). Classification (NCBI taxonomy): domain Eukaryota; kingdom Metazoa; phylum Nematoda; class Chromadorea; order Rhabditida; family Neodiplogasteridae; genus Pristionchus; species Pristionchus fissidentatus. The sequence continues at coordinate 17,081,788 of BTSY01000004.1, forward strand.
GGATATTTGTTCAACCAGGTTTGCGTGACAATAAACTAATGAAGAAATGAGCTGAAAATGCAGTCTCAAATGCTCGCGCACGACCTCTGGTCGAGTTTCTTGTTCCGCGGATATCCATTGCTGCCGTATCCTATTGTTTGCTGCTCGGGCATTAGCTGTCGCCTGTTCGGACCATACTTCACTATGGTGAAATGTTTAAAAAATGTAAATTAAATAAACTGAAACTAAATTTAAAATAGAATAAAATCTAACGACAAAAAAATGAAATAAAAAATAATTCAAAAAATTAAACTGATCATGAAGGGGGGATAGCTTTTCAGGGAATCGAGATGGTATTCATGATTCACGCTATAACAATTCTTCTCTTTTTGCTGCTCATGATGCACCAGCAAGTGATGCCGCCAGGAAGCGCTTTTCGAATGCAAAAAATGTGAGTTAACATCAAAATCTTATTTTGGATGAAGGGAATTTTAGTATATTGCCAACTAGTAGTCATGTCGGGGCATAATGAACGATATGACAGAACAGTCCGTGTTCCAGTGCACAATTCTCTCTCGTTGGTGTCTTCTACGCCCTTTTCTGGACGAATGGTGTCATTTCGTACGTGGCGGCGGGCGACGTTGAACATGCCAATACGATTCTGAGCGTGAGTGATGCACATCGGTTTAGTATAGCAACGTAATACTAATTGTCGGTACGTGTTCCGTGCAGCCGTATGTCCTGTATACTTCAGGCTAAGTTGTATATTAATTATTTTCCCTGTGAAAATAGAATATTGTAATATTTGCTTTCGATCAATTATTTTATATTAATGCTTCTTCTAATTTCGAAAGAAATAACTTATATACAGAGGCCTGAACTACGTGGTTTGCATCGTATCTGTCCATTCGTAAGTGTTCTAGGCGACATTGGGAACTGCGGCCTGTTCCGATATGGTGAGAACATAAATGGATTTTACCACAATTTATATTGCAAATTCTATGTGAATATGTAAAATATTTTGACAGTGTCGATATTGTTTGTTCAGAATCGTACGCAATTGTCGCCACTGCAGTCACAATCACTCCAGTTAGAATATTTCTAACAATAACTTCGACTTGTATTGTGAGACAGCATGTGAGCACTTCGACTTACCTTTTGCAATCTTATAAGTATTCAGGCCACACTAGCATCGAAAACAATGCGCATGAAACGACTCTATCTTTCGGTACTCGTTGGACAGGTTGCCTACTAATGGAATGCAAACTGCCAAAACAATTTCATTTAGACGTCACTCATGCTATTCTTCTACGTATATCCACTAATGCTCACCATAATAGCGTTCAGATTTCAGATTGATTTTTTGCCAGATCATGCACTGCTTTTTATACGACCATTTCTTGTGGTTTATGCCGCAGTCGGTTTGAAAATATGAGACATACAATTCAGGTTCTTTACATGTGCAGTACCATACCGCAGTTTTACATCATGATGAAAGCACATGAATCATTTCGTAACGTAAGTCGGGAATGATTTTTGTAATGTTTCTTTTATGATCGCGTTAATTTCCCAAAAAAATGTTTTTTCCCTCACGCTGTTAGTGAATTAGAAGTATTAAAGAGTTAATTATACAAATAAAACTTCAAAAAATCAAGTATGTATTTCCCTGTATTTATTTTTTTTGATAATACTTTGGTTCCAGATAATCGTAGATCGGATTAAGTGGCTGGTTGACAGATCTTCGATGCCAGCGGAAGTTCACATAAAGAAAATGTCTTCATTTACAACCATTCATACTCAATCAGCGTGGTAAAATATTCATAATACGGGTAAATTATTTACATCAACTCATATACCTTCATTATTCCACCATATGAGAGGAATCGCGAGAAACTCGAGCATGGCTGGGACGTAGAAATTTATGATTTTCAATTTGGCTGAAAATATGGCCTAAGGTATTTCAAACCTTCCTCTATCGAATGGCGTTTTCAGAATTTCGATAAAAAATTTCGCAATCGCGTGAAGCACAAACAAACCTAGTGACTCGGCGAAAAAAATTAGTGAGAGGCATGTTCGAAAAATCATAAAATGCTTCAAAATGAAGATAGCGACTCGTTCTTTTTTGAGTTAGATAGGGAATCACCCCGACTACAAACTACAATTATTGAACTCATTCCTGGCTCAAGCCTTGGTGCGGAGTGGTCACTTTTGTAAAAAATTGATTAATTTTCTTAAAACTAAAAAAGCAATGGGTTTTGTAGCTTTTTATTATAGTCACTGTGTGTACTATTTAAAACCAAGAAATGGGTCAAATCCGTACAGAACTTTTAAAGACGCCCACCAATACGTGGGACCGGCCAATGACATCTCATGGCCAAATTGTTGGAATCATTCAAGTTAGTGATGAAAATAATCGTAAATGAGCTAAAAACAATATTCCTATTAGTTTTGAGACGATTCTTTTTCGATATTTTTTAAGAAAAAAATTTCAAAAAATTTCGACTAAAATTTTTTTTTCATCAAAAATGCGGTTCAATTAAGCACTAGTGTGTCAAATCTATATCCATATAATAAGTGTTGATAGTTCGACATTGATTTACTCGTATTTCAATGTTTGTTGAGCTTTAAATGGGTTATTTCTGTCTGTATATTCAGTAATCGAGATCGACATTTCAAATTCGCCCTATTCTGACGCTACTTTGTAAGGAGTTTCCTCATAATGTCTCAAACACTTCCCTTTTTGAAAGTGAATGGCTATCTAGTCGTACAAAATAACTACGGCGCTTAGAAAACCGTTCATGCGCAAACTCCCGCACGCTCTGCTTCTCTACCACTCTCTCACTTCCGCGCACTCTCTCGCCTGGTCCGGCGCCCGAGCCGGGCATAAATCGTTTGCCAGAGCTCGGTGTAAATGAAACGAAGTAAATTGTGCAGAAAAATAAGCGTTCGGACTTTGAGAAGTACCGGCAAAAGATTTATGCCCGGCTCGGGCGCCGGACCAGTCGAGAGAGTGCGCGGAAGTGAGAGAGTGGTAGAGAAGCAGAGCGTGCGGGATTTTGCGCATGTACGGTTTTCTAAGCGCCGTAGTTATTTTGTACGACAAGGTAGCTATTCACTTTCAAAAAGGAAAAAGTTTGAGGCATTATGAGGAAACTCCTTACCAAATAGCGTCAGAATAGGGCCAATCTAAAATGTCGATCTCGATTACTGAATATGCAGACAGAAATAACCCATTTAAAGCTCAGCAAACATTGAAATACGAGTAAATCAATGTCGAACTATCAAAACTTATTATATGGATATAGATTTGACACACTAGTGCTTAATTGAACCGCATTTTTGATGAAAAACAATTTACTCGAAATTTTTTGAAATTTTTTTCTTAAAAAATACCGAACAAGAATCGTCTCAAAACTAATAGGAATATTGTTTTTAGCTCATTTACGATTATTTTCATCACTAACTTGAATGATTCCAACAATTTGGCCATGAGATGTCATTGGCCGGTCCCACGTATTGGTGGGCGTCTTTAAAAGTTCTGTACGGATTTGGCCCATTTCTTGGTTTTAAATAGTACACACAGTGACTATAATAAAAAGCTACAAAACCCATTGCTTTTTTAGTTTTAAGAAAATTAATCAATTTTTTACAAAAGTGACCACTCCGCACCGGTGCATCAGCCAGGAATGAGTTCAATAGTTGTAGTTTGTAGTCGGGGTGATTCCCTATCTAACTCAAAAAAGAACGAATCGCTATCATCATTTTGAAGCATGTTATGATTTTTCAAACATGCCACTCCCTAAATTTTTTCGCTGAGTCACCAGGTTTGTTTGTGTTTCACGCGATTGCGAAATTTTTTATCGAAAATTCTGAAAACGCCATTCGATAGAGGAAGGTTTGAAATACCTTAGGCCATATTTCCAGCCAAATTAAAAATCATAAAATTTCTACGTCCCCGCTATCCCGGATATGCTCGATTTTCTCGCGATTCCTCTCATATGCGATTAACGAGAAAAACAATTTACTTTATCACGTATTGCCTGAAAAATAATTTAACGAGCACATGCATTGAGTAATCAACTGCTGAAGAAAAAGTTGCCATTAATCTATTTCAGTAGCCTTAAACGAGCAAAACGATTATTTTAATTAAATATATTAAAGCCATTCTTGTTTCCCTTTTCTCCTTTTAGTGATTTCATGACAAATGTACCTAATTCGCAGACTTCGCATGTCCTCTGTTCTTGGACTTTACGGATTCCACCCCATAAAGACGCCGAGCAACGTCGCAGATGCGATGACAACTATGACGAACGCACAGCTGACGAGAAACAGGCGCTTGAATCGGCGATTTCGACTTTCAGAGCTCCTGAAAGGGAATCCTCTAAACCATGTAAACGGTATGAACACTCACTGATGTGTTTCTGAATTGCGCAGGTAGATATTTACAGGTGGCGACGTAATAGTGACATGCTGGAAATCAATATGCTGAGAATTTTCTAAAAGTTGCCTAACGTGTGCGGCAATGAATTTATTGAGAAGAAATTATATGGACTGAAATCAATGTAGATGAACCTGGCTGGATTCAGTGTAAGGAGGAGGCGTAGAGAGAGAACCTGCGACAGTACCAACACTACGTACTCCTGTCTGGAATGCTCCAAAACAACAAAAATATGAGCTTTGCGAATCCATAGTAAATCAAGTATATGAGTAAATATCTGAGTCGATTGAGATTCTCACTGTAGAGGCCGCACAAGGAAAAGCTAACCTATGCTGAAAACATGCTCCTAGGGTAAACTTTGTGTGTAGAGACCGAAAATGGACATGAGAAGTTTCGTAGATTAAACCCGGCTGAGATATGTTTCATGACATGTCCAAAACTGAAATTTTCAACTTTGGCTAAACGCAACCAAACCTTTTACATAGTTATATATTATGAAAGCGCTCACTAAAAGAAACATTTTTCATGTTATGGCCAAGTTCGTAACTTATCTGTGAAAAAAGCTATAATTTTTTAAACAAAAAATTTTTAAAAATTTATATCACGTCGTTTTCGTCCGCACTTTTAACTGTGTCCATTCGATTGCGCGTGAAAAATTACCTCCCTGCGCAAGAAAATAGCAAGATTCATTTTCTGGGCCTTGATCAAATCATTCGATGAACATACTCTGTTGCTCAAAATCGCTGTGATTTTCAACAAAATAATTTATTATGAAAGTATACAAAACTCGCACAGCGAAATATTTCGCAGACTCACTACACTACATAAACTGAAGAAATTAAAATTAACTCCACTCAATTTGGGTGAAATAATTTTTGACCTCAAACCATGAACATGGTGAAATTTCAAGAAAATATTTTTCGACAGATTTCCAGTTTTGAGTATTCTACATAATTATTTCTCATATATAAAAAAATATATACCACGTTTTGGTATTAGATGTCAAACGGAAGAGAGAAAAAACGAAAAATATTTTTTTCGGTTTTTGACCATGAGTGGTATATATTTTTTTTATATATGAGAAATAATTATGTAGAATACTCAAAACTGGAAATCTGTCGAAAAATATTTTCTTGAAATTTCACCATGACCCGGGGTTCATGGTTTGAGGTCAAAAATTATTTCATCCAAATTGAGTGGAGTTGATTTTAATTTCTTCAGTTTATGTAGTGTAGTGAGTCTGCGAAATATTTCTCTGTGCGAGTTTTGTATACTTTCATAATAAATTATTTTGTTGAAAATCACAGCGATTTTGAGCAACAGAGTATGTTCATCGAATGATTTGATCAAGGCCCAGAAAATGAATCTTGCTATTTTCTTGCGCAGGGGGGTAATTTTTCACGCGCAATCGAATGGACACAGTTAAAAGTGCGGACGAAAACGACATGATATAATTTTTTTTAAATTTTTTGTTCAAAAAATTATAGCTTTTTTCACAGATAAGTTACGAACATGGCCATAACATGAAAAATGTTTCTTTTAGTGAGCGCTTTCATAATATATAACTATGTAAAAGGTTTGGTTGCGTAGCCAAAGTTGAAAATTTCAGTTTTGGACATGTCATGAAACATATCTCAGCCGGGTTTGATCTACGAAACTTCTCATGTCAATTTTCGGTCTCTACACACAAAGTTTACCCTAGGAGCATGTTTGTTGAGTTGAGTGATCGATCGCCGCTTTTGGTTGTACGGCCATATCTCGATCGACTCAGATAGTCTCTCATATCCTCTTCTTCACATTCAAAATTAAATCAAAGACCGGGAAACTGACTTGTTTCGAGGTAATCGATTCGTAGGATGGTGGAGGATCCATGCTTTCACTGCGGTGAAACTCTCTGAGCGTGTGTTATTCGAGCGTATGACTACACTGACTCACCACACGGGACACATCATGCCGTTATCAGCGCTTCACTACAGAACAACGTGATCAACGAACTCTGTACATTTTTATTCGATCGTCCACCCGATGTTTATTTCAAATGATTTTCAGACAATAATCGATATCCCTAACAAACTTCATAGCAACGGGGTTGTACTAAGTGTTAGGGAATCAGTAAATGGCAGTATACTCCGTCGTACAGTAAGAAGAATTAGAATATTCCTTGAGCAGTTTGAATGCCCCGGAGAAACGACTAATGCATTAGCATCGGTCATATCCCCACGCTCATTACCCTAGATATCACGCCACTCACGAGAGGCTCGACATAGAATGGCATAATTCCGGCAGAGAACAAGATTTTAGTAATCGAGATTTCGCTGGTTTTGGGTTCTATTGGGTCCAACTAAGATACCTGTGAGGTATTATGCCACAAAAGTCATTCCTCATCGAGATGCTGCTACTGTTAGGTGCAGCCCACGAGCTTTGAGCACTTTTTTCGAGTGTTCAACGGCGTTTCTGTGAAAAGTTTTTGCTTGGAGCTAGGCTTTATTTTCAATGATCTTTCGATCTATGTATTTTGTTTGTTAGGTTTCTTATCTAATTTGCATAATATCTTATTTTGTTGATTTTCGAGAAAACTGTTCGGAAAGCAGATGTTCTGATTTTTTTTGAGTCTGTGGGAGGTCACAGGGATTCGAATGATATGTCTATGCTCCCATAACTCGGGAGTTGAGATAGTGCCGAATGCAAAAACGTGGAAAATAGAGAGCCACCATTAAATTCTTTGTTGGCATCCTTTGTTCGTCACCGGTTCATTCGCCGCTCTCGCGACGAATGATTACGAATTTCGCCTATTTTTATGTGTTTTCTCCTATTTTATGACGTTTTTGCATTCGGCACTATCTCAACTCCCGAGTTATGGGAGCATAGACATATCATTCGAATCCCTGTGACCTCCCACAGACTCTCATGCAATCAGAACATCTGCTTTCCGAACAGTTTTCTCGAAAATCAACAAAATAAGATATTATGCAAATTAGATAAGAAACCTAACAAACAAAATACATAGATCGAAAGATCATTGAAAATAAAGCCTAGCTCCAAGCAAAAACTTTTCAGAGAAACGCCGTTGAACACTCGAAAAAAGTGCTCAAAGCTCGTGGGCTGCACCTAACAGTAGCAGCATCTCGATGAGGAATGACTTTTGTGGCATAATACCTCACAGGTATCTTAGTTGGACCCAATAGAACCCGAAACCAGCGAAATCTCGATTACTAAAATCTTGGTCTCTGCCATTTTCAAACCGAGCCTCTCGTGAGTGGCGTGATATAACTGAAAAAGTGCACCTTATAACTATAGAATGCTACAGGATGATACCATCAAACATTTTAAAGGGACAGTAAAGGCACCGTTGAATTCCCGCAAATTTCAAGGTCTCACCACGACTTTCGGCCCGTTGGAAGAAACAAAAGCATAGGGTAGGCATCGAACCCGCGACCTCACGATTGCTAGGCTAACGTTTTACCGCTGCTCCACTTGGGCTGATATCAGATAGGGCGCACACTATCTCTATCCCTACGTCGCTCGTGGAAATTGGAATTTGTGTGTTTACTGTCCCTTTAAAGTGTCTTTTGTTGCTTTTACGGGTATGGAGGGGAATTATTCCTAGTTTGATGATTGGATAAATTATTCTCTCGGAAGTCACGCCACATTCCATCCCACAATGACGCCGATCAATGCAGTCGATACGATCACAATTATTATGAGTGCACAACTGGAGGGAATGAAGCGCTTGAATCGAAGATTTCTGCTTCCAGAGCACATGAAATGACACCTTCGTTATCGAATATAGTTGAATACTCACTGTTGCGTTTCCGAATTGCGTAAGTCGATAATTACAGGTGGGGAAATAACAGTTGCATGCTGAAAAATGTCCTGTAAACTTTCAAAAAGTTTCATAACGTGCGTAATTAATGGATTTAATGAAAATGTATGATTTGGATTGAGATCAATTTCAATTAACCTGGCTGCATTCAGTGTAAGGAGGAGGCGTAGATACAGAACCTTCGACTGCCCCTTCGTTGGGTTCTCCAGTCGGGGATACCTGCAAAATAGGAAAATTAGATTTGCGATAACAATAAAAGATTATCTCCTAAGCGTCCAAAATTCAAGACAAATGACTTATTGCGATCAAAAAACTTACTTGTTTCGAAGTAATCGATTCGTAGGATGGAGGAGGTTCCATGCTTTGACTGTGGTGAAATTCTCTTAGTGCGCGTTATTTGAGCGTATGTCATTCACGCGGGACCCATCAAGCTGTTATCAGCAGTTAACTACACACCACAATGTGATCAGGCAACAAAATTCGCGCTTTAATATTTTGTGTTCGATCGTTACTCAACCAATATTTATCATACTCGTGCTTTGAGGTGATGTCAGGGGAGGGGGGGGCTGATCTGTTCTTAATTTTAATTTTTTCTTTAATTTAGGGGTCAATGGACCACCAGTCTCTTCCGATTGTGTTATTGAACTCTACTCTCAAACGTGAATATGTGTGCCCCACAACGCGTCGTGTGGTTATACGTTCGTTGACCCAAATTTTATTTCACAATATTTCCACACCATAATATCCCGAACGAATTTCATAGCAACGGGGTTGTACTGAATGTGAGACAGTCAGCACTTGAAAAAAATACAACTCCGTACACTAAGCATTCTAATATTTCTTCGGCGTGTAAATTCAAAGAGAAACGGTACCAACATTTGGCAGCATCGTGTTTACGAAATAAATATCTACAATAAATGTCCCTTTGACAGATCATTCGGCTCTTACATCAGCAAAAGAGCTCGGCCAGGGAAAGGTAGTCATAGTATACACTAACACCTGTTGAATATTTTCTCAATTTAGACGATGATATTGTATTCCAGTGCTCCATGTGGAAAGTGTGTGTATTGTTACTCGTTATTAGAGTGTATGACCTAACTAGCACACTCGATTTTTTTGGGAGCGGAAAAATACAAACATAGCCAGAAGCGTGATCTTTTCTTAATTCATCCGATCAAAAGCCCATATCCAATGCAGTACATACTCCATGTGCGTAGATCAACTGTGGTTAGAGTCAACCATTTATTTCAAATTCGAATTTGATCTTCGCTTCATGATTTGTATAAAGCTCCTCCTGTGGCAATGGCGCTTACGAGAAGGGCAGTAAGGATGAAGCAGCAACAGACAGCAATTATTTTCCCCACAGTGCCACCACCTCCCTGCTCCGGTATTCTGAAACACGTAGGTGTCCATTATTATGAGTTGGTGGTACGGATCAGTGGTGAGTGGAATGGAAGGATGGGTAATCATCTACGAATGAGATGTTGTTCATCTTGTCCGTTTTCATCATTCGGTAATTGTATGATCTAATATCGATTAAATACGATCAGAATGTGAAGTCAGGAAAACTCCTTGTGTGAGACAAATATTGCCTAACCGCAAACTGACATTTGCATTGGGTGCTGTGGATAGAAAGATGGTGATTGCGTAGTTGTTGACGCCTGAAAAGAGCAATGATCAATAATAATCTCACAACAAGAAGCACACTTGAATGGTCTCTGATTGGGTGTATGCAGGGTGTCGATCACGAGTGGATGCATTCTTCGGTAGTGTCTGAATCATGAATTAAAGATTAAAAATATGAGATTTCTTGCCTCGTACGAAGGTGGAGGGTCCATCCTTTGAGCGAATAAACGAGAGAATTAAACGGGAAAACTTGTTTTGTCCGATCATTTTATTTCGATCATCAGCACGTTATCATAAACACGAATGAGAAATGATTGTCCGATGATGAATGGTCTGATTCATAACATTTTTCCTTCGAGAAATTCTCCCGTAATTTTGCACGTTCTGCACCGGATGCACCATGCAGAAAGCTGCGAAGGAGAGTTGTCAGTTGAATTTCTCCATGGTGCTTCAAATTTGTATGTCTAATATATTTATTTTTTTAACTCTTGCGAGCGTGATTTATGCTATTCTTTCAACTCGACTGTTCTATGAAATAATAGTTTGTGAAGGACGTTTTCAGCTAATTCTCTCCGCATTTTTACGTTAATTGTTGAGCACTTGATTGCAAAGTAATAATAGAACACATGATTCCAAACCTACAGACCAGGGTTAAGACGAGAGAGTATGCAAAAGTGAGAGAGTCCCTCTCGATTTCACATGCTCTCTCACTCAAAAGGCCTTTCTGGATGGTTGACCGGCCTGTGGAATGATGTGAGAAGCTACGAAAATATGATTTTACACCATGAGTTAACTAGTTTGAAAAAAACGTACATGGAGAATGCAAAACATAAATTTGCAATTTTTTAAATTTATTAAAAAAGTTCTCACTTTAAAATTTAGGCGGAATTGTTAGCATAGATGATCACTCCCGAGATTAGAATACAAAGAAGGATAATAGCAACAATAATGAACCCAAACATGGCGATGACCCATCCAATGGTAGTCTTCCTATGCTGCAATCTGAAAATCATAATATAGCGTGATTCATAAACTAAATAGCTGAGAAATATTTCATGAAAGAATGAAGAAAACAATTGAAAGAAGAGAATAAAATTTCAAGAATGAGTGAATTTGAAAATTTAATGAATGAAAGATACAAACATACGTGGTCTGTTGTTGAGTTGGCGTAGGAGAAGTGACGAAGATCTGAGTATGACAATAATTTGGATCAGAATGTGCACAGAAAGCAAACCCTAATGGATTGAGAGCGAAGATCGCTTGAGGTCCGCCGATTTTCCGGTCCTCCCTGAACGATAATCTTTCTGTCATCCACTCAAATTTATATAAATTAAACAAAAACTTACCGGAGTGCAAGAAGCGTAAGCCGGAGGTGCGTCCATAATATTTTCTGCTCAACTAGCGTTCATGTCCATAGTGTTCTGAGATTGGTCCCTATCAGTTCTTTACCATAGTAGGATCAATAAAATATATTATTTGTTGACCAGTTCCCTCCATTTTCTATTCTCTTCCTTCGATAGGAGTAGCGATGGCGGAGGTCTGGGGGTTATCACAAGGTCATTAATCTAACAGATGGCTCTACGTCTATGTTGTTCGGCAATGCCGAATCATCTGCGCAAAATCGGCTTTCGAATTCAAAATAAACAAATTTACAAAAAAAAAACTTTTTTTATAATTTTATAATTGCTTTATCCTTAAAGGGACCAGGCAGCGAACAAAAACAGATTTTTAATTTTTATAACTTTTTAATGATCTTTACTCACTATGATCGAATGAAAAATGAAGAAAAAATTAAATTTTTAGCATTTTTTTACAATTAGTTATTTTAATTAGAAAATAGCCCCAGGAACGGTGCGTCGCCTATTTCCGAAAAGACAGACAACAATATAATTTGTTCGGATGAGTAGATTTTGCTTTGAAAAGAGGAATATTGGGTTTTGACCACTCCCAGACAAAATGCGCACAACCACAGTTCATGAAAATGTCTGGTTTTAGAGAATGGAATTGTGGTGTAGTCGCTACCGTAACCTGCTGTGGAGAAAAACCGAAACTTTGAAAATTCATAACTAATTTCAAAAAAATCGCAAAAATATGCGGTTTTTAGAATTTTTCTGGGAACAGAATTTTCTTTTATTTAAAAAAAACTTATTTTTTCGCTGCCTGGTCCCTTTAATGTGAAATGTGTGAAAATTTTGTCACTGTAACAATCATGAAATTTACGACAACAAAAAAACACTAAACAGTTCCGGAACCTAAGGTAGCGTCATGTTTCCGTCTCCGTGCAACATGTGTGCTAGTTTTGTGCAAAGTGATGGGATCAAACTATCTTTCCCAACACTATCACCCTCTCTCTCACCCCTTTCTCCTTTTCCCTTTTAGAATCCGCGAATCGATCATGCCACGCAAAGGAACCACGAAGAAAGTTGTGAGTGATTATCGATATGATTAGTGAGCAATTGGTTGTTTCAGATGAAAAATTGTCTGGTTTGCGGTGGTGCTACAAACGTCGCCTACATGGGAATCGATGTGTGCCGTGCGTGCTCTATTTTCTATCGGTTCGATCATTCTTTGTTTCCCTACACTTACATTGTCACGTGCGGAGAGCGTTTCTATATCTCCGCTATATCGGTGCCTATCTTGTGTACTAAAGCACGTAACAAACTATCCAATAATCAACCTACCGATCTGGTTGATCTTCATCCAATTGAAAAATCGCTTAGCCACTGTTAAAGTTTACCAAACTTTTCATTCAGACGAAGCGTTAAGAAGGAGGCGAGTGTTTGTCGAACTAGCTCAAATAAATGTGAACTTGGATATGGTACTTACTCCTTTCATTGCACAGCTGTAACACTTTTACTCAGGGCTGAACTGCAAGAAATGCCGGTTTGATGCTATCGATAGAATGCGAAACTCAGTACAGGTTTATTTATATTTCCTTATGATTCGAATGAACTCCTTTCAGTCGCCAATAAGATCTGCCGCATTTAAGCATAGTAAGAAAACGCTTCAGAGCGAAGCAAGGACAACTAATAGATTGGTCAACGGAGCAGAATGTAGTCACAGCTACGAACTCCATCAATCGCTTAGTAGTAATATCGATATTTCGAATTGCAATCGTCCTATACTTGAGAATCTGAGGAGCGGTTACAGGTAGTATCTACATTTTTCGTTTTGAAATAATCATTTGGAAATTTCAGAGCGATGAGTCACTCTCGGCTGATGGCTGAATTGTACGCAAGAGGAGATATACCGCATCCGTTACAAATTACGCTGGAATCATGTGTAGGTTGAGTTTGGTGATGGGATAATCTGTTTCACCTGATGCACCCTGAAAATTGCTTTCTCTCACAGACGCGTAGACACTAACCGTGATGTTTGCAGCCAACATTTCCTGGCAAGTACAACACTGTTCACCGCGGAAACGAGATTTTACTCACCAGTTCTTTGGAGTTTGGACGCACCGTCTTCCCTGAGTTCGCGTCTTTTTCGGACAAAGAAAGAGTGAGAATAATTTATTGGCTATCGCGATAAGAAATTTTTTTTAAAACGTAACAATTTTCAGTGGGATATCGTCGTCGATTTCTTCTATCGTTTTCGATCAATAGAAGGATGTCTTCGAGCAAACGAGAAATTCCCCGATCACCCAGACAGGTCTGAGACAAGATTTCACCAACCTAATAATATATTCCGCATAGATTCCTGTGCAACATCACAACCTACATCAGTCCGGAAGTCTTTGACAACTTTTTCGAGGATAAACAAGAAAATGCTGAAAGAGATTTACAGCTGAAGTGAGTCTTGTCTTTTTGTACTATGAGAAAAAGAAAGTCATGATTTCCTAACAGTAAAAAATTCAGGAAAATTCGCAACATTAAGCGAATTGGTGACATCTTCGCAGCTCGTGCGATGATTCGAAGGTTCGATCCGAAACACGATGAATTTCTAGCCATTATCGGTTTGATGTTTTGGTCGATTGGAGGTGAGTTCCGATTACTTTAACGTTTTTCTACAATATATTCTATTCCGTATTGGAATCACGCACGAATGTAATTTCGATTGCATAGTTTTTCCACTCTAATATAGACTATTTCTATATCTATATTGTACTATACCAGACAATCCCCCGTTTTTTATTCTATAGAAGATGTAAAAGTCAGCGAGAAGATCAGAGAGATCGCTGATCGTTATCGAGAGCAGATTCTGCGTGAGCTCCACTCCTTTTACAGGTGATCAACAAATCAGTAATTGGGGAGGGCAATTCGAAATAGTTCAGGAAAATCTTCAGCGATCGCATGATAATGCGTATCAGAATTTAGAAATAATTACACAAAATTCAGAGACGAAGTGAAGTTGGATGATTATGCAACGAGATTGGGTGAATTACTCCTGTTCCTGCAAGTATTCGAGGTATAACTTCTTATTCGATATTTATTGTTGCGTTTATTGTCGCCTGACCCCTCAGGTTAAGCGGTCAGAATCACAATTCTGACCCCTCAGAATGATAGTTTAGGGGTCCACCTCGTCTGAAATCCCACAATGACCACTCCGAACCCTCAGAATGATCATTCTGGGGGGGGGGGTCAGAATGGTCGTTCTGAGGGGTCAGAATTGTCATTCTGACAGCTATACTTAAGGGGTCAGGCGACAATAAACGCACCATAATGGCACGCAAACGCACCACAATAACAATCATTTAGATCAAGAAAGAGTATCAGGAGCACTTCGAAATGCTGCGCTTGCTGAATATTATCGCAGAAGACACTTTTACTTACAGAATGCAAAGAGAATGAAAAAAATGAGCTGTACTGGAACTTGACTAAATGTAAGAATATACCCATAAATTTCTGTTGAATACCGGTTGAATGGATAATCAAAAAGAAGATAAAAACAAAAAAAATAATGTTTCAGAAAGAGTTTAATGTTTTTGAAAGTTCCCAAAAAATATCCTAGATTGTGCAATAATGAAAGTCCCTCTTAATTTCGGTCTTTCACTCCAAACCCCTTTCTGTATGATTTATGATCAGTAGAATCGACCATACCTAAAACCCTGGTCCCATATATAGTCTCTTCTCCCTGATTTTTCATCAATCTCGAATTGTTGTATTTTCTAGGATAAGTCGTCTTGACTTCAAACAAGGTATTTGAGTCCGCCCTCGCCATACTAAGCGTGATTTGGAAATCGATAACTTGAAGGGTGTCTAGAGAAGAAAATTTGAACTTCTTGGGTGAGAACAGACCCTCAGACGCGAGGGCTTTATAATAGTTCCGATGAATGGGTCTACTAACGCTAACAATAATAAAATATTAATTATCTTCCCACTAAACATAGAAGAGAGTATTTTTATTCCATTGTTCTATACATATGAAGAGGGTTGGTGGGCGTTATTGAAGGCCATTGATCCCATTGGCACACATAAAATATTTTCTTGCTTGCGGAAAAATTAGAGCATAGACAAAGGCATGGTCTCTTAGACGAGCGTCACGATTTGTAGATTACTCCTCCGGTAACAATAGCGCATACGAGAAAGGTAGTTATGATAAAGCATCCCAAACAAGCGATAATTTTTTCCACGGTGTCACCTCTCGCCTCCAGCATTCTGAAAAAATCAAAATCATATCGATTAAAGGCAACAGTAAACTACGATGTTCCGGAAGAACCAACCTTCCAGTGAGACTAATCTACACTCATGAAAAAGACACAAGGATTTGCGCACCAAGCGAACATGTTCACTTACCTGTAAAAATGTCTCTTTTTCTAGTGATTTTCGCTTATTACAATAAGTGAACTTTTTCACTTGGTGCCCTGATCTTGATTTCCATTTCTCCACTTCGCTTCCGTGACTTTTTGTCAGAGTAGCATAAACGCAAACTGACATTTGTATTGGATGTTGTGCATTAGCAGACGTGGATCGAATAGTTGCAGACGTCTGAAAAGAGGAAAGATAAGTAACTAGCAGGGATGTGTTGAGGTTAAATACACTACGCTCTATGCGTACACTACGCTCTCTGCATAGTTCTGCAGGTTCGGTCCAGGGGGACCTCGGTAGCTTGCTTCAGGTACGGTCCAGGGGGACCTCGGTAGCTTGCTTCAGGTACGGTCCAGGGGGACCTCGGTAGCTTTCTTCAGGTACGGTCCAGGGGGACCTCGGTAGCTTGATTCAGGTACGATCCAGGGGGACCTCGGTAGCTTGCTTCAGGTACGGTCCAGGGGGACCTCGGTAGCCGGCTCCAAGTAAGGTCCAGGGAGAGCTTAGGATGTTGGGGAATCTTAATCGCTAGAAAGAGTACTGGCTTATTCCGTTGCAAAGGGCTCGTCAGGCTGAGAGCGATCGAAAAAGTTGCCACTACGCCACTTCGTGGCTCCGTGGCAACTTTTTTCGATCGCTCTCAGCCTGACGAGCCCTTTGCAACGGAAACGCAGGATACCGTATATTGATTTCCTTGGCGTGTTCGAACACGTTTCTGACATCGCAAAACACTTTTCCCGCGATTCTCCACGCTCCCCGGTTCATTTGGGATCTTTTTGAAATTTTCGGGTTTTCACGTTAAAACATGTTAGAACACGTTCAGACACGTTTCTGACATCGCAAAACACTTTTCCTGTGTTCCCCTACGCTCTGCGCTTCAATTGGACACTTTTCGAAATATTCGGTTTTTCACGTTAAAACGTGTTAGAACACGTTCAGACACGTTTCTGACATCGCAAAACACTTTTCCTGTGTTCCCCTACGCTCTGCGCATCAATTGGACACTTTTCGAAATTTTCGATTTTTTACGTTAAAACTCGGCAAAACAGGTGAAAACGTGTTTCACGATACTCAAAAACGTGTCAGGGCGCATTCTGGCACTTGCGAAAAATGCGGCAAAAGGTTTGCCCGCGGCGGGGGTCGAACCTGGGGGTCTCGGATTCAAAGTCTGACGCGTTATCCACTTGGCTATGAAATTAGCGGATTTTTATATTAAAATTTTGAAAGGTTTTCTGAGCTGTTATCATATGCAAAAGGTTCTCAGAAGATTGCGCAAATTTGAAGCGATTTATGGCGAAAATGGAAAAATGTCCGTCACGCTGCAACAAAAAAAAACATACAGACAGACAAACAGACAGACACAATCATTTCCTATAAGTGGAGGAATCAATTCAAACCAAGAAGCGCACTTTATCGGTCTCAACTTGAATGTATGTCGGGGGTCGATCACGGGTGGAGACGTTCTTCGGTAGTGTCTAAATTATAAACAAATGACAACAAAACGCAAGATTTCTTGCCTCGTAAGAAGTTGGCTGCTCCATCGTTAGCGAGAGTGAACAAGTGAATAGAACGGGAAAACGTCTTTGTCCGATCACATTTTTCTAGATTATCTTCATGTTGTCATTAAAAAGGTTGAGTAATTATTTGCCGATAAGATAATTAATAATTTTTATGATTTATAATATTTCTCCTTCCAGAAAACATCTCGTAATGTTACATTATCTCTGCGCCGGAGATTAAGTATGCTGTGAAGGTTAATCCGGGAAACCTTTTCGGTTAAATGAAATCATTCCTACTTCTGTTGCTCAGAGTACCCTCATTAATTCATAAGAAGTTGTAATTATTTGTGATATTTCATACATTAGTCTTTGTTAGATCTCGGCTGTCCAGCGCCTCTGTGGATTAATCCTATATGAGTAACATTTACAGCTCCTCCATTTTGTGTTAATTTTCAGCTCTTGATTGCAACTGAAATACTGCCGAAGTTGTGTACAAATAATTTTACGCCGCGATTGACATGGTTTGAAACAACGGACATGGAGATTGCAAAAGAGAAACATGCAAAATGGAAGTTATTTTTCCGTAATCTTTAGACGGAATAGAAATTGACTAACAAAAATTGTCAATTGCTGTGTTGGCGTTGAAGATCTGCGTATAGCCATGAGTGCAGAAAGCAAACCCGAATGGATTGAGAGCGAAGTCAGTTCTTTTTCCGGTATTCTCTAACGTTAACTTTACGTAAGATGTCAGGTTTGGGGAGATGATGTTAACTTCTTCTGTATGAGATTTTAAAAAAAAGACCGGAGTGCACGAAGTGGAGGACGGAGGTGCGTCCATCTAATTGCTACTCTACCGGCGTCCTCTTGATTGACGAAGATTAGTGTTTATCAGTGCTTTATCATACCGAGAGGAATAACATATAATAATTGTCTGTCAGATTCCTTCCGATTCCACTTATTTCCTGGCTATTGGTTTACGGGTGATAAGGTCTTGGAGCTATCACTGGGTCATCAATCGACCACGTAAATGATCCTTGCACTGGCTATGATTCGGCAATGCCAAATACACAGAGCTAAATCAGACAACAATCAGCTTTCGAACAATAAATGAATAATTATTTTAAAAATATATTAAAAATTGTTTTATTAATTTTTTTTATATATTTAGAAATGTGTGATAATTTCGTAACTGTAACCTTAACTGATTCATAGTAATGTTTCGATCTCTGTGTACAGTGTGTGCTTGTTTTGTGCGAAACGAAGTGAGTAAACTCTCTTTCCCAACAATATTCACCTCTCTCTCTCATCCTCCTTTCACCTTTCCCCTGTTACTGTCCCCGAATCAATAATGCCGCGCAAAGGAACTACCAAGAAAGTTGTGAGTGGTTATTGATGTTATTAGTGAGCAATCGGTTGTCTAAGATGAAGGATTGTCTTGTTTGTGGCGGTGAAACGGGCGTTGCCTACATGGGAATCGATGTTTGCCGTGCTTGCGCCATTTTCTATCGGTTAGAACTCTCTTTCTTTCTCTTCGCCCTATCCCTATTTCGTCACGCGCGGAGAACGGTTTTATTTCGTCTCTATAGCGGTATTTATTCGGTGTACTAAAAAAAGTCGAAAAATATTATAGCAATAAGCAACTTATTGACCTGGTTTCTCATCAGTTAACTATTCAATACGAATTAACTTATTAGTCACAGTCGATTTTTACCAACATTTTAAATTCAGACGAAGCGTAAAAAAGGAGGCGCGTATTTGTCGAAGCAATTCTAATAAATGTGAAATCGGCAATGGTAATTATTCCGTTTGTTGTTCCGTTGTAACACTTTTACTCAGGGCTGAACTGCAAGAAATGCCGGTTTGATGCTATCGATAGAATGCGAAACTCAATACAGGTTTATTTATATTTCCTTATGATTCGAATGAAAACCTTTCAGTCGCCAATAAGATCTGCCGCATTCAAGCATAGTACGACTTCGCTTGAGACCGAGGCACACAGTTGCCCCAGATTGCTCAATGGAGCAGAAAATAGCCAGAACTCCGAACAAAACCCATCGGCGAGTAGGAATATCGATATTTCGAATTGTCACCGACCGTTACTCGAGAAGCTGAGAAGCAGTTACAGGTAGTGTTCCAATAATCCTCCCGATCAATTTCACCATTTTGAAAAGATCATATCTCAATTGCAGAGCGATGAGCCATTCACGATTGATGGCTGAGTTGTATGCAAGAGGAGATATGCCGCATCCAATAGAAATTACGCTGGAATCATGTGTAAGTGTAGAATTGGAAGAAATATTCTGAATCCATCGACAACCCGAATCTTTCTATTGTTTCACAGAAATGGACACAACAACCGGGTTGCAGCCAACATTTCCTGGCAAGTACAACACTGTTCACCGTGGAAACGAGATTTTACTCACCAGTTCTTTGGAGTTTGGACGCACCGTCTTCCCTGAGTTCGCGTCTTTTTCGGACAAAGAAAGAGTGAGAATAATTTATTGGCTATCGCGATAAGAAATTTTTTTTAAAACGTAACAATTTTCAGTGGGATATCGTCGTCGATTTCTTCTATCGTTTTCGATCAATAGAAGGATGTCTTCGAGCAAACGAGAAATTCCCCGGCCACCCAGACAGGTTTGAGACAATATTTCACCTATCGAATAATGTGTTCCGCATAGATTCCTCTGCAACATCACTGCCTACATCAGTCCTGACGTCTTTGACGACTTTTTCGAGGATAAACTCGAAAACGCTGAGAGAGACGCTCAACTGAAGTACGCTTTTGTACAGTTTTGTAACTTGTTCAAATAGCAACATACAATTCGGCATGTCATCATTAGCGTTTCGAGAAAAAACTACCGCCGGAAATAAATGCAGGAAAATTCGCAACAGTAAGCGAGTTGGTGACGTCATCGCAGCACGTGTGATGATGCAGAGATTCGACCCTATGCATGAAGAATTTCTGGCTATCGTTGGCATGATGTTTTGGTCGATTGGAGGTGACATTTGAATCCGTTACTCAATGCTCGTAAAAATTTCATTGTTTGCTTCTCTACCATCCCTTTGAAACGCTTTACAACTAATTTATAAACTTGCTTTATGCAATCCCTTAATCCACCATTACGCTGATATCTTCTGCAGAAGACGTAGTTGTTAGCGAGGAGATAAGAAGCATCGCTCAAGGATATCGAACACAGATTCTTCGCGAACTTCATTCTTTTTACAGGCGAGCGACTTGATGAGGTTACATAATCATGAAAATTGTTTATGATTTCGCAGCTTTTTTTGGCAGAAAATGTATAACGAATTAACAATTGTCCTAATTTCAGGTACGAAAGGAACTTGGAAATCTACGCAACGCGACTGGGCGAACTTCTCACGCTCCAACAAGTTTTCGACGTACGAAAATTTTTATATTTACAAAAAATTCAAGTCCATTCAGATCAAAAAGGAATATCAGGAGCACTTTGAGATGCTGCGTCTGCTCAACATTATCACCGAAGACACATTAATTTATAGAATGCAAAAAGAATGAATGATAAAATGTAGTAAAAATTGAAGTGGGGTCTGTACAAATCGCTAATAGCCGATCATTGCGAGAAAATTTCCCGCAATAATTCATCTCCCGAATGAATACCAAAAAGTGCAGAGTAGGCTCGAAATTCTTCCTTCATTAGAATACCGGCTTGCTAAACATTCTCATCAACAACCATTTGAGATTTTTTACCACTTTTCGACTCTTTTTTGTCACTCTCAATGCATTTTTTTTCTCCTCTAAAAACCATAAAGCAATCTGGTTGACTCACACTCGTTGACTGAGCGATCGTCATCAAGTTGCCGAATCGCTTTGAAAAATCCGTAAGTTCCAACTCGGATTTGTAGTATTCTTGAAGTTCATTGAAAACTTGGCTTCGCGATAAGTCAACAAATTCGACAACTTCATCCGGCAGATCGAGTGACAAGTCTGTAAGAGGTAAACTGTTATAAAAATATGCGAAAAAAGTAAACTTTACCATTTCTTTCCTCAGATAAAATCAACTAACCAACGTCACAGAAAGCGAGAATTATAAGTGCGAAAAACTCTAGTTCTGATATCTGCTCAAGCATGAATATTGGCAGGAGTAATTCGCCGTAGTCTTCAGCATAGCAATTTACAATTCTGAAATACCATTCATTATGCGGCATGAATGGTCAATCCCACCAATTGTTATCCGAAGAACAATCCGTCTATGGCATGTCTATTTTCGGCTCTGTTCCAATAAAAAGGTCCTTTGGTGACAAAAAGGTTCTTTGTAGATTACAAATTCCCAAAAAAAAAACTAGCCGGGATGTATCGAGGTTAAATGCACTACGCTCTATGCGTACACTACGCTCTATGCATAGTTCCGGGTGCAGGTTTGGTCCAGGGGGATTTCGGTAGCGTACTCCAGGTACGGTCCAGGGAGAGCTCGGAAGCCGGCTCCAGGTTCGGACCAGGGGGAGCACGGGAGTCGGCTCCAGGGATTACCTATGCTTTCTGAATCATTTTTGAACTTTTCAAAATTTTCGATTTTTCACGTTAGAATGTGTTAGAACACGTTCAGACACGTTTCAGACATCGCAAAACACTTCCCTGTAATCCCCGACACTCACCGGTGCGTTTGGATAAAGTTCGAAAATTTCCATTTTTCTAGTTAAAACTCGGCAAAACAGGTGAAAACGTGTTTCAGGGTACTCGAAAACGTTCCAGGACCACTTGCAACACTTGCAAAAAATGCGGCAAAAGGTTTGCCCGAGGCGGGGGTCGAAAGTGCGTTGGTCGGATTTGAATGTCGCGCGCTTTAACCACTTGGCTATGGATTTGGTGATTTAAATTTTGTAAAATTTTAAAGTAATTCTGGTCTGTTATCATATGCAAAAGGTTCTGAGAAGATAGTGTTATTTTGAAGCGATTTATAGCGAAAAGACGAAAATTTTGCGAACGGAAGGAATCACGAAAAAAAAAACAGACAGACAGACAGACAGACAGACAGACAGACGTTAGCATTTTCTAATATATAGTAATTGAGAGGTCCTTTGGATTTTATTTCGATTGAAGGGTCCCAAAAAAATTGAGAGGTCCCACGTCAATTGAGAGGTCCTGAAGGATGTTGAAATAATTAAGAGGTCCTAATGTTATCTTCAATTAAATGATAATAATTGAGAGGTCCTATGGTAATTAAGAGGTCCAGACTGTCTATGAAAAGTATGCATCCTAATAGAAGGTTGGAAGAGAACTGATAACACACTTTAACAAAAAATGATTATATTAGATAAATATGCTGTCTTGTAATGTTTATTGAATTGTTCTTGTGTTTATGGATTAAGGATTGATGATGTATACAGTTTGGTAAAATGACACATGAATATTAAGTACATTCGAACAATTGAATATCAACCAGTGCGGGTTTTCTTTGCAGTGGTCGAAGCAGTACCGGATGGTCTCTTGCGATTAAGAGATGGGGGTAATGAAGTAGATGAAACTGGTCAACGGGTGCGTGCAATTCTAACGGGGGATGGGGTGGGAGCAGCGACGGGTAGACGTGGTTGTGGAATATTAGTTACGGTAGTCGAAGTTGGTCTTCCAGTTCGTCTTCTGCTCTGGGGATTGCGGGTAACTGTAGGTTGGAGAGGGGCAATGGGTCGGGGAGCGAGAGGAGCTACGGTAGTCGAACGTGGTCTTCCAGTTCGTCTTCTGCTCTGGGGATTGCGGGCTACTGTAGGTTGGAGAGGGGTTACGGGTGAAGGAGCAACAGGGGCTACTGTAGAACAACGGGGTCTTCCAGGCTGCCTTCTAGTCTGTGAATTGGGGACAATTGTATTTTGGATTGGGACATTGGGGAAAATCGGTGCAGCTGGAGGTGCTAAGGGCACAACGGGAGCGATTGGAGCAGAAGTAACTATGGGAACAACTGGCACTGGAGGAGGCACTGGAGGGGTTGGGTTCGAGGAACTATGATTCTGCGGTATGTTTTCATCTCAATCATTAGTCTATTGAGCAAATTTGTACGATCATGGTACCGGCCGAAAATATACGAGAATAAATAACCGGGTAAATTGTCGGACGGAACACCAAATGCTGCTTTCAATTTCCTCTTGAAGGCGCCCCACGTTGCCTCGATTCCTGAAAATGTTTAAAAAAATCATTGTTTGATAGTAATCATTCTTTAGATAGTTCTGAAAGAAAGTTCTGAAAGAAATTAAGTTGTTATTTTTGCCTTGTGATACTACAATTATGTTTAAAGTTTAAGCTCACCCTGAGTGCCGGTTCGTTGGGTCCACAAAATTTAAGTTGTGGTTCACCCAATGATGGGTGTAAGCTTGCTGAAGGTTTTTTATTCCTCCATAGGCGGACCAGCCGTCAGATACGATTGTCGTTCCTGCAATATTAATAGAGTACATTTATTAATACCTTTCCCAACCAAAGTGGTTATTAACTGATCGTCAAGCTTGTTATAATTAATTTCTTACCGGCCTGCACGTGTGCTTGTATAAGGGGCAATAGAGTCGCCGCATTTCGAGCGGGCACTTGGAACATAGCCACCTAAAAAGGGAAAAATACAACCAACATTCCAAGAACCCAGATTTGGGGACGACTCAGTTGTCGACCTCGATTATACTTGGCCTTATAGAGCAGACTTTCATCGATCTCAACTACCGTTCCTGGAACAGAATATAACTTAGATTTTTTATAGCAGGATCATTCATATGATACAAATATATTAACAAAAGGAACAAACCCGGTCCTCCAAGGATTTGCTAATTGCGAGTCGTGTTCTCGAACCATTGTTGGCATAAGTCTCTGAAGATCTCATAGAAATCGACAACAGTTGAATGACTGATGCCGAATTTCTTGGCGACGTCTCGGACTTTCTTCTGGGGATCTCCTAGCCACGTCGCAGCAAGATAGATAGTCTGAGTGGCCGTGAGCTGAGATCCAGCAAAGAAGGAGCCTTCTCTGTAAGATAACAATTTCGAAAAGAATTACACCACATTCTATAAGCGATACAAGTCGAAGTATTCCAATCTATTTAATGCTGTTAGCGGGGTGTTCTGAGTGTTCACGTAATAGTACGTTTCATCCGCCAATAGCTTTTCCTCACCTGATTCTGAGCTTGGAAGAGACGTAGTTCTTTTTGCACTGCGCGCATCTCCACACCCACATGTCGTGACGAGCAGAAGAATCTATGCTAGCACTCGTCTACTTAAGTTGTATACAACACAGCGCAATGCAAATTGAAATAAACAATACAAAATATATTTTACAAAATATTGGAAATGAATTACAATTTCTTTTCGATTTATTCGCATAGAACACAAATTTTCACGATGGGACCTCTCAATTTGCTAAGCCAACTTCATTTCACAGTAGGAACTCTTAATTGTCTTCAAAACCATTCAAACTCTCAATTTAGACTTCGGACCTCTCAATCACCACGGGACCTCTTAATCTTTTTCGGACCCATCATTCAAAATGGGACCTCTTAATTAAATTGGGACCTCTAAATCGTACCCGGACCTCTCAATTTTTTGGGACCTTGTAATCTTCAAAGGACCTTTTTGTCACCAAAGGACCTTTTTATTGGAACAGAGCCCTATTTTCGTGATTGAACCTACGTGCGGAAATCGGCCTTTCTCTCTACATTATCCTCATCTCTGATCCATTTATCGATATTCTCGCAGTCAATACATGTCATCAATGAAGTCATGAAACTGAAATATAAAAAAGAATTAATATTTATTTTGGGAATGAGCGCTAACTTATTCGTCTCAATATATTTATGTGTAAGGCAGAATCCTTCGATCATCGAAAATTTACCTAGACAATTTTGAAAAAGGGTCGCCTGAAACTTTAATTTGTATTACAAAAGTTAATTTTCAAAATTCAAACCTTGTCTTCTAGTATTAAGTTCTCCAGAAAAGGAAACACTTGCTCAAAAATGGTAACCATTTCTCTTACTAGGACAGGAAGAATGTCGTTGAATGATGACATATTGCTGATGTAAACGTCCTGTAAGTCGTCTTTTCTACTAGTGACGCGGAAAGAACTCACTCTAGAAGGATGCTCAAGCTTTTTCAGACGATGTTCTTTGACTACTTTCGATTCGTGTTCCATGCGGCGGTCGTACGATTTCCTGAACAGAAGACCATACAATAAAACAAGATACGCTTAGGAAAAGCAATTAGATCGAGAGAAAAAAAATCGATGATTCAATAAAGAATAAAAAGTTATTGCACTTACCGGTATGCGTTTTGTATTCTATCCAGCAGTGTTTCATTCGACGAGCTCGTATCTTCCTCTTTTTCATCATTTTCGCCATTCTCATCCTTTCTAATTGCGTATTCCATTCCGAATTCGACACATTTGTCATACCGACAACTTCTACACATAAACTTCTCGTCTGCAAGAGGATTGAGTATTCTATCCAATAATTAACATATCCAAATGGAGCAAACATACAACGGATCGTTAAGGAACTAAAATATTAATTTAGAAGAAAATACATACGTTTTCTGAATACACATTGCCCATCCCCTTTTCTGCAGCTGTAGGTTTTGCCGGAGATTATGGTCCTCTTGAAGAACGCAGCACATGCTCTTCAAATTAGCTGGTTTAGGAAAAAAGTGAAGAATCAAAACAAACAAAATATTAAAAAAAATATACGAACTTGCACGCGAGGATTCCGAATCGGTAGAAATCAATTGGAACTGAGCAGATGAGACAAATCTTGTTGTTCTCCATGTCAGCAGTGAAGGGATAGGTGTTATAGTTCCTTTCACTCCTTCTCTCCCTCTCTCTCTCTCTCTCTCTCTCTCTCTCTCTCTCTGTCTTTCCCTCTCTCTCCCCCCCACCCTCTCTCTCTATCTCTCTCACTTCTCTCTATCTCTGTCCCTCTTCTCTCTCACTTCTCTTTGAGCCTTCGCGTGATTCTCTACGTCGATCCACTCTCTATCTCTGTGTACGGGAAGTACACAAATGAGTCAGCGGTGAGGTGAAATTTCTTCCGCATGTGAGCGAACAAACAGAACCGCGTTTCCAGGTTTCATATTGGTTATGTGATTACAAGAAGACGTAGAATGAATGTGTGTGCTGAGGAAACCACAAGTAGCGATTCTCCCATAAAGCGAGCCAGTCTTGTTCTGATTCGCTGAAATCGATATTTTGTATTCTTATATTCTTCATTGAAGCACGCAACATGACATTCTGTGTTCACACATCTGTACAGTCTTTATCAAAAGCACGTCTGCTTGTTTCTCGAATCGACTAAATGTTTTTCTTATTTAAAAAAAAATGTTAGCAACCTGAATTTTTAAAACGGAGACAGCTGTGACATTCCACAAATGATTTGACAGACGGATATTTAATTTTTCTACCGTATAATTAACATTGGGACACAATTATGACTGAACCGGGAGGTTTTTTGGCTAATCAGGGTAGAAATGCATTAAAGAATACTCCAGAATATCCAGCAGAACTAGTTACAAGTAACATTATAACGACGATTGAACAATATGCACAGACGCCCTTCATCAGACAATTCCCGTAACGTCTCGGACACCTAAACGCAATTTACTACATTATAAATAAACGCGTGTAGTGTAAGAATAATTCACTGAAAAAATAAACTTAGGCAATCAAACGTTATTTTCTTGAAAAAGTTTTGCAAAAGTGAATATGATCTGCTCGAAGTTTGGGAACTCACAGCTCGGGACTGCCAACTGAAGTGGACGAATCAATCAGTGAAATCTGAAACTTATTCTTTAAATAATAATGTAATATGAATGCACACTTGATCGGGTTCGGAGCATGCTTCTTGGCTGTGAGGAATACTTGATTTAATTACGATTTCGGGAAATTGCTGAAAAAATTCTTTTATTTAAAAAAATATCATTGCAAGATTTATTTCAATAGGATCTTACCTTATCACTCGCAGAAGGCTCTTTTGAGGGCGACGGCTCCATTCTAAGGTTGCCTCAACTGGCAGAATGTTTGCTTCTCAGTGCTACGAAGCTGATTCATGCCCGCATGATACTTCAAGCGATAGATTCGGAAATCAGATTCAAATAGAGTTCATGTTGATGCATCGGATTGTTTCGAATATTACTGCATTGCGTGGCCCTGAACAAATTTGTTCGTCTACGTTGGCAAGGCCTTCTCGCAGAAATGTTTAAAGAAAAACTAATTCGAATTGGAATTCAAACACAATTTAATTTATTGTTTCTCAAAGAAATGTTGTGAAATGAAGAGGCCATGCGTATTTCAAAAATGTGAAATGAGTATCTGGAAATCATATTAGACAGAGTCTTTTTGTTTTTACATTCGTGCTCTTTTTGTGAACCACAACACCTTTGAAAAAGCAGATCTACTATTTACTCATTTCCCAACACCTAGACTCATGTAATATTCTACTGTGTTTCAGTACGGGTTAGAAAATGCGTACGAACTCGGTTAGGAATAAGTCAATACGGAACAGTGATATTTAGTGCAAATGAAGGGAATGTCGTAACCTTCCGTATTTGAAAAGGTCTTGCAAATCGTGTTTGGTATTTTTTGATTGTTCATCTAAATAGATGGTGATTGTTCTCTCATTCGAATCTCTCTTCCTTCTCTTGATTCATTTCTTTCAAGTATCCTCTCGTGACATGCGTTTTCACCCTCCTTCTCACTCTTATCTTTGTTATCGTCCTTCGCGATATCATGCCGCGCAAAGGCACAACCAAGAAAGCTGTGAGTGTATTTCACAACTGTGGTTTATCGATTGACTTTTAATTTCGACTATTTTAGCTCAGGGAGTGTCTGGTATGCCGCGGCAGTACAAACGTCGCCTACATGGGAATCGATGGTTGCAGAGCGAGTGCTATATTTTATCGGTTCCCATTTTCTCTAATGTTTTTTTCCATATTTTCTGAGACTTTTACATCTCATTCATATCTATTACATGACGAGTACATTCTTGTTGAAAAATTACTATTTCGTAAATAATGAATGATCAAAAGTAAGTAATTTAGAAGGAGCGTAAAGAAGGCGCCGCGGACTTGTCGGAGCAACACAAATAAATGCATGATTGGCGAAGGTATCTTCTATTTTGTTACGAAAGTTTAATTCACTACTACCCAGGCCTAAATTGCAAGAAATGTCGATTCGATATCATTGACAGAATGCTCGAGTCGGATAAAGTATGCCCGGATTTTCAAATGAATCGACAAATTTTTAAGGTGCTTGATTCCTCCAAATCGACTGTTATCTCATTAGATAAATCGCTGAAGCTCGACTCGATAATTCACGCTGCACTTAGGTTCGAAATCAAGTTTACACCGAATTGTGCGCCCTATTTAATTATCCAATGTCGTACCAAAACTTAAAAATGTGCAGCACATCGTCAACGGGAATGCGTCCGCTTCTTGATAAGCTGAGGATTTACTACAGGTTATTATCACGCGTGTCACATAAGGATCGAATCAACTTTGGCACACGAAAAAAGTCGAAAATGAGTTTTCGATAGCCCTCAGGGTCCCTCACAAGATAGCGCGGGCTTTTCTCCCGGAGATCGATCTTCTCGACGATAGACGACGTCGAAGTTGGCCAGAGCGAAAAGTAGTACCTATTTGACGCTCTGTATCTTTCTTCAACTTGATAATCCGTGAAAGTTACCAACAGAAGATCTGTGGGGAAACACTTGAGGAATACGCCTGTGCAATTGGGCCCAAGATATAATCAAAACTAATTAGTCCAACTAATTAAAACTTCTCACTCTCACCACAATTTCGGGCCCAACTTTTTGAAAATCTCATTTTGTAGAGCTCGTCATTACGAATCGATTGGTATGCTGTTCATAGTGTTTAATTTCATGGCAACGGAAGTTACATTCAAAAAACGATCGCACCCTCAATTCCGTGACCTCTTGGAGAGTGAGAGAGAGGGAGACGCGTTGATCTACCCTTGCTTTTCATGGGAAGCGTTTGCCCCTTCCCAAACATGTTGTCTTGTGGTGTGGAGGTAAGTCTCCGCGCTGACAATCTTTTGCACGTGAGTTCGAATTTAATGGAAATACAAAGTTTTGCAATATTTTTTTTAAAAAGCGTTTTGAAACTAGAAGGCCATGTTTCTGGACCACCAAACCACTTTTTCATAAATTCTGTAGGAAAAAAAATATTATCAAATGCAAGTATAGTTTTCCTTGCACAGTTTGTGGAATGACCTTGGTGTTTTTACTATCATTTATATTTTTAAATACTTGTGACACATGTCATATTGTAAATTGGACTAACGACAGTGCTAGCCAAACAATTGCAGAATAGTGTTCAAGTTAAAATGGAGCTGGTAGGCCAAAGCGTTTCCCCTCCCCTCTCTCTCACTCTCCAAGAGGTCACGGAATTGAGGGTGCGCGTATGATCGTTTTTTGAATGTAACTTCCGTTGCCATGAAATTAAACACTATGAACAGCATACCAATCGATTCGTAATGACGAGCTCTACAAAATGAGATTTTCAAAAAATTGGGCCCGAAATTGTGGTGAGAGTGAGAAGTTTTAATTAGTTGGACTAATTAGTTTTGATTATATCTTGGGCCCAATTGCACAGGCGTATTCCTCAAGTGTTTCCCCACAGATCTTCTGTTGGTAACTTTCACGGATTATCAAGTTGAAGAAAGATACAGAGCGTCAAATAGGTACTACTTTTCGCTCTGGCCAACTTCGACGTCGTCTATCGTCGAGAAGATCGATCTCCGGGACAAAAGCCCGCGCTATCTTGTGAGGGACCCTGAGGGCTATCGAAAACTCATTTTCGACTTTTTTCGTGTGCCAAAGTTGATTCGATCCTTATGTGACACGCGTGATATCGCCAAGAAAGCTGATTTTTTTGAGATATCATGGGAAAAAAGATATTTTGATAGGATATATTTATCAGCCAACTTTCCCTGCGAAGTGTAGTTCGATGAAATATGGCAACGAGATTCTACTCACCTGTTCATTGGAATTCGGCAATGCCGTATTTCCCGAGTTTGCCGCTTTTACAGAGAAGGAGAGGGTGAGAAATGAAGCATTCTTTAAAAAAAAGAAATCAGTGTTATTCGTTTTGATTGTGAGTAAAAGTTGTATTTAGTGGGATATTGTATCCGACTTCTTCTATCGTTTTCGATCAATCGAGGGGTGCCATCGCGCCAACCTCAAATTCCCGGATCATCCGGCGAGGTTTGAACATATCCAATTCCTCCACTTATAGGAAATGATTGTGTCTGTCTGTCTGTCTGTCTGTCTGTATGTTTTTTTTTGTTGCAGCGTGACGGACATTTTTTCATTTTCGCCATAAATCGCTTCAAATTTGCGCAATCTTCTCAGAACCTTTTGCATATGATAACTGCTCAGAAAACCTTTCAAAATTTTAATATAAAAATCCGCTAATTTCATAGCCAAGTGGATAACGCGTCAGGGGGGTGTATCATTTTAGAACTGTATCGTTTTAGAACTGTATCGTTTTAGAACTCAATTTTGAAATTTCAGCTAGGTCATTAGTAAGGCACTTCTTAATATTGATTAGCTTACTGTAATTTTTCTACCGTATCCTGAGCTACCATAACCCGGGCGACGTTTCCCACTGCACCATAATTGCACAAATCGCTAGTATAAGGCCCAAATCATTAGTTGAGATACCTAGCATAATCAATAATGTTTCTACCGTATGTCTACAGTATCCTTCATTTACCGTAACCCGAGCGACGTTTCCCACTGCACCACAATTGTACAAATAGCTAGCATAATGACCCAAATCATTAGTTAAGATACCTAGCATAATCAATAAAGTTTCTACCGTATGTCTACAGTATCCTTCATTTACCGTAACCCGGGCGACGTTTTCCACTGCACCATAATTGCACAAATCGCTAGTATAATGCCCCAAATCATTAGTTGAGATACCTAGCATAATCAATAATGTTTCTACCGTATGTCTACAGTATCCTTCATTTACCGTAACCCGGGCGACGTTTTCCACTGCACCATAATTGCACAAATCGCTAGTATAATGCCCCAAATCATTAGTTGAGATACCTAGCATAATCAATAATGTTTCTACCGTATGCCTACAGTATCCTTCTTTTACCGTAAGCCGGGCGACGTTTCCCACTGCACCACAATTTCACAAATAGCTAGTAGTGTGTCCAGTATCAGCGTTTGAGGTACTTATAATAACCGATTAACTTTTTAAAAATATTCATACAGTATCATCGGCTACCATATCCCGGGCGACGTTTCCCAAATGCACAATAATTGCGGATGCGGTCACTTGAAGGTTCTTAGCGTTGGGAATGTCGATGGGGATACTTTGGAGTTTGTTTGGTATGAAGTTTTGTGATTTTCTGCCATTTTCATTCGTCGCCCAGCCACACCACATTTTAAAAACGTTCTATTTCTTACGTAAAATCAATGTATAAATTAGGATCAATTTATTTGGAATACTTTTCTACAATTCCCTCTCTGTTTCTATCGTTGAATGTATGTGTTATCGGATTCATCCAACAGTACCACGGAAACACCTGAGTTGTATACCGATTGGTTGAAGTTGTCTCATTTTATGTGAACATATCATTTTAAACGGTACTTCCTGTGATTAGCGAGGCGAGAGATAGAACAACAAAAATGAAAGAATCGCCAACGATCATGTTTTGTATACAACGGAAGTTCGTGTGTTGGCTTTTTGCTATGATCGAATCATTTTATAAATTTAAAACTGACAACTTCAACCAATCGGTATACAACTCAGGTGTTTCCGTGGTACTGTTGGATGAATCCGATAACACATACATTCAACGATAGAAACAGAGAGGGAATTGTAGAAAAGTATTCCAAATAAATTGATCCTAATTTATACATTGATTTTACGTAAGAAATAGAACGTTTTTAAAATGTGGTGTGGCTGGGCGACGAATGAAAAATGGCAGAAAATCACAAAACTTCATACCAAACAAACTCCAAAGTATCCCCATCGACATTCCCAACGATAAGAACCTTCAAGTGACCGCATCCGCAATTATTGTGCATTTGGGAAACGTCGCCCGGGATATGGTAGCCGATGATACTGTATAAATATTTTTAAAAAGTTAATCGATTATTATAAGTACCTCAAACGCTGATACTGGACACACTACTAGCTATTTGTGAAATTGTGGTGCAGTGGGAAACGTCGCCCGGCTTAAGGTAAAAGAAGGATACTGTAGGCATACGGTAGAAACATTATTGATTATGCTAGGTATCTCAACTAATGATTTGGGGCATTATACTAGCGATTTGTACAATTGTGGTGCAGTGGGAAACGTCGCCCGGGTTACGGTAAATGAAGGATACTGTAGACATACGGTAGAAACTTTATTGATTATGCTAGGTATCTCAACTAATGATTTGGGGCATTATACTAGCGATTTGTGCAATTATGGTGCAGTGGGAAACGTCGCCCGGGTTATGGTAGCTCAGGATACGGTAGAAAAATTACAGTATGCTAATCAATATTAAGAAGTGCCTTACTAATGACCTAGCTGAAATTTCAAAATTGAGTTCTAAAACGATACAGTTCTAAAACGATACAGTTCTAAAACGATACACTTCTAAAATGATACACCCCCCGCGTCAGACTTTGAATCCGAGACCCCCAGGTTTGACCCCCGCCACGGGCAAACCTTTTGCCGCATTTTTCGCAAGTGCCAGAAGTGGTTCTAACACGTTTTTGAACAGCGTGAAACACGTTTGCACCTGTTTTGCCGAGTTTTAACGTGAAAAATCGAAAATTTCGAAAAGTGTCCAATTGATGCGCAGAGCGTAGGGGATCACAGGAAAAGTGTTTTGCGATGTCAGAAACGTGTGTGAACGTGTTCTAACACGTTTTAACGTGAAAACCCGAAAATTTCAAAAAGATCCCAAATGAACCGGGGAGCGTGGAGAATCGCGGGAAAAGTGTTTTGCGATGTCAGAAACGTGTTCGAACACGCCAAGGAAATCAATATACGGTATCCTGCGTTTCCGTTGTGAAAGGCTCGTGAGGCTGAGAGCGATCGAAAAAACTTTTTTCGATAGCTCTCAGCCTCACGAGCCTTTTGCAACGGAAATAGCCAGCACTCTTTGTAGCGATTAACAGTCCCCAACATCCTAACCTCTCCCTGGACCGTACTTAGAACCGGCAACCGAGCTCCCCCTGGACCGTACCTGAAGCAAGCTTCCGAGGTCCCCCTGGACCGTACCTGAAGCAAGCTACCGAGGTCCCCTTGGACCGTACCTGAAGCAAGCTACCGAGGTCCCCCTGGACCGTACCTGAAGCAAGCTACCGAGGTCCCCCTGGACCGAACCTGCAGAACTATGCATAGAGCGTAGTGTACGCATAGAGCGTAGTGTATTTAACCTCAACACATCCCTGCTAGTTTGTAACCTGAGGCTATGAGATACTTTAAGATTCCTGGCCAATTTCACGATCTACACCAGCCCGGAGATCTTCGACGATTTCTTTGATGGATCAGGAGAAAATGCAGAGAAGAAAGCAGCAACAGAGTGAGTATGGTTCAGTCTCACGACGGTAGGTAGGGGGGGGGTAGGGTGACATACCAAAACCTCACATTTTGCACGCACAAAAGTTCATAGCCTAAATTTTCTCAGGAAATGTGAATGCGCCGAATGCATTATCTACTTTTACTTACTCATTTTCCCCCCATCTTTGTTATGATTGTGAAACATTCTGATGTAAATATTTGTCAAATTCTTTCTTTCAAATACGTCTCGCTGATAAAAAAAAGTATAATTGCTCAAATTACGGCGAATTTCAGGTACATTAAAAACAGTAAATTGCGAGTGGCTGATGTAATGGCTGGTCGTGCGATTATTCGAAAATTCGATCCTCGACATGAAGAATTTCTCGCCATCATCGGTCTCATGTTCTGGTCGTTGCGTGAGTTTCGGTAACTATTTGAATAATTATGTTTTTTTTATATTAATACATATTCTTTGCAGAAGACGTGGTTGTTAGTGATAATATAAGAGCAATAGCTGAGCAATATAGAAATCAAATTCTTCGAGAATTCCATTCTTTCTACAGGTGAAAAAAGATAGCGACAAAGTTGAGTACGACGATGCGGATGTAAAATATGAGTAGTAATGCGAAAAATCAATAGGATTATGCTCATACCTGTAAGTGAAATCTCTTTTATTTGTAGTTATCTAAATATCTAAATCGGTGTCTTAATCTTCACTTGTTGTCCTGATCCTAGTAACTGATCCTAGTAGCATTTATTTACCAAACTTGACATTTTCTTTGTAAGTGTGGCAGCAATGCTATCGTTCCAGAGAAGAACTACAATTGGACAACTATGCGACGAGACTCGGAGAATTACTGTTATTTCTTCAAGTGTTCGAAGTTAATTCCATTCATCGTAGTAAAGCAATGTTTTCATTCAGATCAAAAACATGTACAAGGAGCACTTTGAGATGCTTCGTCTTCTCAATATCTTCACTGACGACACATTTGTATATCGAATGAAGAGAGAATAAATGATTGATCATATACTTTCATGGAAAAGGACAAAAATTAACATATGAGAAATGTGGATCCATGAGTAGAAATATTTTTTTTATTATGGAAGCTCTGGGGACTCCATTGTGTTCGCGAAGTTAACGTGTACTCCATTTCATCATCTAACTGACACCTAACAATGTAACACCTGCAATGTGCAACTTTTACGGTGAAGCTTATTTATTTTCGAATTCCACAGGAAGAAACTAATTTTTTACGAATTCCACAGAAAGAAACGAATGAGTTGGCAATAATTGTCTTAAATAAAAAAACTGTATTTTATTGCTGTGAAGCCAGTTCCTCGTTCATTACACATCATCCTCAGATATCTAATTTTCTTCTGAAATGAAATGTGTTGATACTTTTCCTTTCGTATCGAAATATTTATTTCGCTTCGTATCGAAATATTTATTCGAGATACTACGAGAACCAATATTGTCCAGGGGCATCTATATTTGCTGATTACAAAGGAATCAGCAATAAATCATTGATATTGTTTCACAGGTGCTCACAAATCCAGGAAATAATCAGAATTTATTTATTGTGTTGCCATCATTGTGTTGGATATGTTAGATCTACATACAACGGCGAGAGTTAGTATTGAATATAAATATATCACATATCACGCTTCTCTACTCGAATATTCGATATTATATTTTTAATAAGGAGGCTGTATATCACGCGACTCACGAGAGGCTCGAATTAAAGACACATAAATCCAGCATTGGCCATTTGAGTTTTTGACTTTAAATGATGTGTCTGGGTCCAACTAAGATATCCTCGAGATATTACGCCATGAAAAACTTTTTTCATCGAGATGCAGCATGTGATAGCTGCAACTTTGAAACTTTGAGCCCATTTTTCAACCTTTCAATGCAATTTCTGTTGAAACTTGTTGCTTGGAGCCTTGCCTAATTTTTGACTCTCTTTCAATGTATGTTATTGGCTTTACGACTAACCTCCAAAATTTGCATAAAAATACAGTATTTTAATTAACCAAAAAACTGTCGAGGAAACCTGAACTTTTATTACTCCATAGTCTGGGGAAGGTGACGACGATTCGAATGGTATATTTATGCACCCATAACTCGGGAGCTGGCACAACATTTCATATGGAAAACTTTTTAAAAACATCTTTTTATCCATTCTCAACACCACCAGGCTCGTTGAACCGTGCGGAATGGGAGATACGCCGTGTCATTCTTGGCGAGAGGGACAAATGAACCGACCTAAATGTGTTGAGAATGGAGAAAAATATGATTTTAAAAAGTTTTCCATATGAAATGTTGTGCCAGCTCCCGAGTTATGGGTGCATAAATATACCATTCGAATCGTCGTCACCTTCCCCAGACTATGGAGAAATAAAAGTTCAGGTTTCCTCGACAGTTTTTTGGTTGATTAAAATACTGTATTTTTATGCAAATTTTGGAGGTTAGTCGTAAAGCCAATAACATACATTGAAAGAGAGTCGAAAATTAGGCATAGCTCTAAGCAACAAGTTTCATCAGAAATTGCATTGAAAGGTTGAAAAATGGGCTCAAAGTTTCAAAGTTGCAGCTATCACATGCTGCATCTCGATGAAAAAAGTTTTTCATGGCGTAATATCTCGAGGATATCTTAGTTGGATGCAGTGGAACCTGAAAATAAATTAAAATATATTTCGATTTTTTCCAAAATGCCAAGTTCAAGTCGAGCCTCTCGTGAGTGGCGTGATATGGTTATATTTTCACGCTAACATTGTTCTCGTCATTTGTTGTTGTTCGACTTTGCCCATTAAAAAAATAAATATTCACCGTCCGATTTAAAATTAGGGATATAATCCAAAGTATAGTTCGAATTTTGAAACCTTAAGTAAGAAAAAAATCAATCGATTAGATGGATGTACTCTCTGCACTACAATGCACGTCGATGATCTATTCGCTGATAGTTTTGATCGGAGTCGTCACAAACTCGTTGATTATAACCGCAACAGCGTCGTCCAAGTAACTCTTTTGATCAGATTTAACCAAAATGTATAAATTGTGATAAATTCGGCCATGCCGATCCGTAACGATTGGATGTACACAAAACAAGTTGTGGAAAGTTAGTCCATCCATTATGTGGATTGTTGACCCATCATCCGAATATTACTCTGTCAACAAACAGTTATGATGTTCAGAAACTTGCACAACACTTGCAACATTCTCATTGCGTGCTGTGCTCTTGCTGACATTTTCCATCTGGCGAGTACCTTGTTTCGTAAATTCTCGTGGATATTCTCAAAGAATCAGATCATATGCATTTGGGTTTCAAAAAATAAAATGCAAGGATTATTTATTTATCGTGAACCAGAGTTATCTGCTTCAGATCGGACAGCTACCGAAGATAGTTCCCGTCCTCCTCGGAACAGTTGAGATCTCAAGCGGCACCTGCTGTCTGTTGCAGGTATGCCGTCGGTTAAGAATATCATATTTTCCGTTTTTTTAAAGATTGTGCCCAATTTTGGCCTATCTGCGGTCACTTTTCTCGTGCTCTCCATTGCTGTCGACAGATTCGTCGCTGTTCGATTCGTTTTTGCGATGACCAGTATGTGGACGTACCTTTCGGTAAGAGATGACGAGTATTCTAGGCAAAAGCCAAATACCTCGCGGATAAAAACAAAGCTTGCAAGTAGAGCTAGGAGACGAGACTGAAATATAATTCATTGGAAATTTTAAACCTAGAGTCCCCGCATACACAACGCATTACGCACTGTCCGAAAGAAAACACCTTATTTTTGTATGAAGTAATGAGTGTCAGAACAAGTATATCGAAATGCAATTCACAATCGATTCAGCTTCACGTTATTGTATATCATTCACAATCATTTCATGAGAAAAATAAATAAAAGCAGGCACACGCTTTGGCAATATTCACGTACTGCGCTCTGCATTACGCGATTATCGTACGCTTCTTTGAGGATGTGTAAGACGTAACGTGCAGCAAGGGTTTGCTGCATCAATCATCTTTGCAGCCCTGTTGTGTGCAGCCCTCCGGCTGTGTATCATGGTCACGGACAAAAGCTGTGGTGCGC
Source organism: Pristionchus fissidentatus (assembly GCA_036245785.1). NCBI lineage: Eukaryota > Metazoa > Nematoda > Chromadorea > Rhabditida > Neodiplogasteridae > Pristionchus > Pristionchus fissidentatus. Next base: position 17,119,520 of record BTSY01000004.1, read on the forward strand.
CACTTCAATGATCGTGTATATGTCTGCTATTGGCATCTACTTCGTAGTGTGGCAACGTATAAGGAGGATAGACTCTACGAGTAAGGAAATATCTCTGACATTATCTGACCTGAAAAATGCGAAATAACTGGATGAATCGAGTGCGAAAATTCGGAATTTATATTCTTTTTAATCTTTGATGAGAGAAAAAGATAATCCTGCACAGAATATTAGAAGAAGAAAATAACCAACGTGAATAAATCGGAAGAAATGCTTTATGCTTTATCTGCCAGTTCGTCAAAAATATCTGCTCGAAACACAATTATTGATCGATATTTATTGAATCTCACCGCTCCCGACAACATTGTAAATTTTAATTAAAATAGCAAATTAAAATAGCATATATTTATTAAAATAGCATATAATTATGAAAAACATTAGAGTTGTAAGTTCGTTCATACGTTATTTAGTGCGACAATTAATAGAAATAAGATACAGAATAATACATATTTGTTTCGTGTCATAAAATTAGCTCGCGAAGATAACAAATTGAGCGTCTGCCGCCGGGATGCATAAGACGCACAGTGTCTACCGAACGATCGCCATTATTATGGCGGTCGTCATCAGCGGTTGGTGCATGTCAATGGGCATCGCCACATTGGAGACAGTCGTACTAATTCTGCAAGGTAAATGGTAATTACAACAGCAAGATCATGTAGCTGACACTACTTTCGATTCTAACACACTCGTTGTCAAGTTGACAGATGCATACAGAAAATAGAAGAACAATAAATCCTGTAGAGGTCGTGCATATTTCCTGGTCCTCGATTTGGCTGGCATTTTCGTGAACACATCCATTTCCATCAACTACTTTGTGCTGTACACAACCAGTGTCGACTACCGCAACGCGTTCATTCGGCAATTGCGCAATCTCCCAATATTCAGCCGAATGACTCACAAAAACTCAATCAAAATGAGTGTGCAGTCAACCAATACGCGAGAAGCGTAGTAGTATGCATTTCTATTGCACATGCACATCTTGTTTTATGTGTATGAAATTTTCTGTCTGCCCGACATTATTCTGAGTGCATATTTATACAATGGCAAAACATTTTTGTTTAATGTGAAAAGAAATTTCCCGTCCTCTGCCAAGTATCTGCCAAGTATCAACATATAAGTGAACATTATTATGTCCTGCATTATGTATGTTATTGCAAAAGTATTCACAGCTTCATCCTTTTTTACAAACACTCATTTGCATGGAATTATCGTACATTAAATAACATGCATATGCATTTATTTCAACATCATACGTTTACTGAAATGAGACGGCGGTAGTTGTGTGGTAGACGCTGAGCTGGCTCTCTGTTTGTTTCTTGCAGTCGGAAAACTGAAGAAAGATGGCGAGTGCTGTGGTCATCGCGGAAAGTGACTGCAATTTGGACAACAATTGCTTATTTTATTTATTATTACATGTTTATTATATTTATTATATTTATAGGTTCTTAACTCTATTTAAAGACTCTGGAATGCATACTGCTTTCTAAAAAAACGTTTCCGTTATAATATGATGCGATAATATGGGAACAGTAGAAGAAGTCTGACGGTGAGAATAAGTGGTTTGGAGAGAAGTGCAAATCCCCAGAGTGTAACTCCAAGATCCGTGTGTCCAAGATGTGAGGAGAAAACAAGAGCTGCCGTGTGAACCTGTGCTCGGCATATTATATTACTTTTAAACATTTGTGATTCATGCCACGTACGCTCTGCCCGTATGGAATCCACAATCGAATGTTAGAACAGAAAAGAGAGCGGGTCTTCTTGACCTAAACTAGAAAATTAAGACATCGATTACAATAAGTATTTATTATTCCTGATTGTGTAGCCTGGCCGGATAGATGGTCAAGATGTTGAAGAGCAAGAGACAAATTACGATTAGAACAACATTAGGGAGAAACTCGATTAGAGGAGCATGTCTAAACAGATTAGATGATAAAACACGCGATTATCCATGGTATTCCTGCTCATTCTCGACCAATCGGAACATGATCAGGAACACGGGGAAAAAGATAAAATACACACATAAAATATGAAAAAGATAAAATATATATTTTTTTTTGCAGAGAAAAAACAGGTTCAAATTTTAAAATATGTTTTTCTGGATGGCATATTTCTGGTAATGCTCCTGCGGTGGTCCAAACGCAAGCGCAAAATCTTGGGTATAATAACCTTCTCATGATAGCTGCGAACGTTACGAAGAGAATGCAGGGAACAATCATAGCAAGATTGAAGAACACGAACCGCTGTAATATTTGATCTTTCTCAAACATGACACAATTTACAAAAGCATCTATATTCCAATGGTTCGGAAGAAATAGAGAACAACCTTCAGAATGTCATCCAAATATCGAACTGAGAGTGAAAGACGCGCGTTTCTTCTGATTGAATCAACGAAGAAAGCGATCGCTTCTGTCTCGGAACCACATTTTACCTGCGGCAGAAAGATGTTGATTGAAAATAGCGCAATAATTCACCTCAATTGCGTCTTCGATAAATTGTTTGATCTCGTAGAGAGCGACTTTGATGCAGAAACAGTAGATGTGAATCTGGGTATTTCAAAAGATAATTGTCTTGATAAAGATATAAATAGGACAATATCCAATCCCAAACCTGCACACTCCATCCCACAAGCAAATATGAGAACGTGATACTGTAGATTAACATGAGTTGATCAAAGTAAAGTATCTGATAAACGGACATATTTTCGAAATAAGTTGAAACATCACTGACTCTTGTATACATTAAGGCATTTACTCCGTGTGGTCGTACTCCACTGGCAAAGTAGAGATTTGTCGAAAGCGAAAAGACCAACGTGAAATTTCTGAACCATCCCATCCATAGGTTCAGATTAACCATCTCAAAGTTGTTCTTACGCACTCCTCTGCTCTGAAATTTTGATTCAAAATCAATATTATGAAAAATAAATTTTCAATATTTGTAAAAACAAAAGTCAACCTCGTTAGCGGAGTGAATAAGTCGGAAGAAACGCTTTATGGCTCCGTTTCTCTGCCAGTTCATCAAAAATATCTGCACTAAACTCAATTTTTGATTGCTATTTCTCGATTCTCACCGCTCCCGACAAAGATGTAAATTGAAAGCATATTAGCATGAAGAAGATTAGAGTGGTAAGTTCGTTCATTTCCTCCATTATTAGAGTATAGACGTAATAAGATAAGTAGTAAAGTGCTGAAACGGTTGAGCTAATGCTTACACGGCAAAGAATATTTACAAGAGGTGATAACGAAGATCTGAAGGAATTCGCTCAAACGATCCATTTTCCTATGCTCAGTTCCTCTGTCGATATTAAATAGCAGCATGGACATGGCCTGTGATTAGCTTTTGCGAATACATTTAAAGCAGGGCTGTGCGAAAAATAATTTTCGAAAAAAATTCGAAAAAAATCTGAAAATGCAAATTGCGCTTGCGAAATATCAATTTTGTGCTATTTCTATATCAAAATATATTCTAAAACACTTTGTTCTAGCAATAATTAATGCTATATAAATGAAAAATTCAATTAAAAAATAACGATCGATCCTAGCAAGTACTGTTTCTAATGGATAGTGTGATTTGCGCAGAAAAAAATATTTCTATGTTACAAAAATTGAGAAAAAATATGAACTAAACTATAAATATGAGATTTTTTCTCAAAATTTCCATACAAACTTCTTCTCGAAAAGGAATTTTTTTTTTCGAATTTTTCGAAAATAATTCGAAAAATTTTTCGACGAAAAAGTTTTTCGAAGAAAGTCGAAAAATCGAAAAATTCGAAAAACGAAAAATGCACAGCCCTGATTTAAAGTTTGGTGAACCTTTTCCACTGGTTGAAACAGCTTTTCAATGGGGGTTTGCTCCTCTATCAAAATCTCCGTTGCCTCCTCGCACTGCAACAAATTTACTTTATTTCTTTTTTTCCTAATATTACTTTATTGAACTTACTGCTCGAGAAAGAGAGACTCGTCGATCCATGGACGTTGTCGAAGAATATTTGCTCATTACTCGAAACTGGGAGACAGAGACTCGATTATTTGTCTAGGGCACCAACGATCATTTCCAAAAGTATCAGATAAAGAAAGGACAAGTGGTAAAGAACAGAAAATAAGGAAAAGTCACATTTAGAGAAATTCGATGAAAAATAAATAAGATATCGTCTGGCTACATTCACCATTCCTAATGCGATATAATTTTGAGCCCAGTGTAGAATGATTTTAGTTTTATTAGTCTTCTTTCACGCAGCGAATTTCGATATTAGAATAGCTTTAATTTCCTTCTTCGTAATTTGTGTAAGTCGAATGTGCAATTTTGAAATGAAAATAAGAAGAATGATTGCCTGTGAACGAATGATTGAAAAAAACAGAAAACAGAATTATGCATACCTGGGCAGAGGGAAAGAGCCAGTAGGGATAAATGAATAAGAAGGAGAAATTGTCCAGATCCTTTCCAATGACAAATCCTATCATCATAACAACAGAAGGCACAGAAATTAGAAAGAGCGGCAGAAAAACCTTCAAGTCCTATTACACACATTGGATTAACAAATACTGAACCTGTGCAACTTGAGTGAAGAAAAATCGTTTCTGCATTTGTTGCGTGCTGCGACTTAGTGCGGATGTACCGTAAAATCGTAGTTTTTCACGAATCTATCAACAATTCATCATGAAAAGTGGCACATAAGAAATTTATAATTAAATTATGATAACAAAACCTTGTGTGCGCAGAAGGTGAAAGTCACGTAGGTGACAATAAATGAAGGCAATGTGTCAAAGCAAATTAACTTTAACATATCATATTCGCCATTCTGAAACATTTGAATACGGAGCTCTCGTTTGCAATTTCATGCCAATTCTTGATCTGATCTGAACTTACTTTCGCATGAACGGGAATTCCGTAAACCTTGCAGTCATCAGGACGGGCGCCGTGTGATGCGAACACGATCCCCTCGAGCTCACTACGAAATTCATGAGACGGTAGGCCGTGTAATGAATTAAACTGTGGAAATGTGGATTACATATCCAAATAAAAGACAGAGCTCACCCATGCGTTGGCGTATGTAACAAATGGAATAGAGTAAGCGAGCAGAAGCCTTTTCAGTGGCTTCGCATTCGACCTTTCAATAATTTTGAATGAAATAGTTGCGAAGCCACATTGTCTTACTTTTTCAGAGAGAGGTACTGTAAAATAGCCGGCACGGGAAGAGACTGAAACGAGTTTCTTTCGTCATTATAATCATTGGAATGGAGTGTTTTTCCTCGAAGTTTCACACAAAAATAAACCGAGATTATCGAGGATAAATATACTACGCTCAAAGTTTACACTACGCGCTATGTGCACTATGTAACGTTCAAATGTAGGTTGTGTCCAGGAAGCTTGCATCGCACTCCCCAGCTACTCAAAGCACTGCAAATGAAAGAAAAAACAAAACAAAAAAAGACAATCAGATGTTCTCATGTTATAATAGATAGTAACAGTCACAAAATGCGCTATTTTATAATAACCGTTGAACACACGTGGCTCTATGTTTTCAACAATCTAATGAAACTTAATTTATTTTTACCTGCCACAATGCGTGAGTCTGAACAACCAAGGAGACGTAGAGAAAGTCCACGACGATCTTCGGAAGGACGAAAACAATTGGGCCATAAAGTGAAGCGATGAATGCGCCCCCAGCGAACAATGGGAACTGAAGAAGAGGTTTTTTTTCAAGTATTTAATTATCCTTTTTTGCTTAGTTGAATTGTGAGTGCGATCAGAGTTGATGTGCAGATGTTTAATACAGCACTCGTTATGCCAACTACTCGATAGAGTTTTCCCGCAGATCCCAGATTGGTGTGAAGGAGGAAAAAAATAAGAAGGGCATTCGACGCGATGCTACTCATCCCTTCGTTTACATACATAGATATTCATTCAGTGATTATTTGCAAAAAAAAATATAAAACGGAATACCTTCGATTACAATAATGATCCGCGCACTGATCACCCAAGGGCTTAAAGCCATGACATTGTTGGATATGTTGTAAAACCGTCACTTTTTATGTTTGATAAAGTCACGAATCTGAATCAGATATAATGTTGTCCACTTTTGTTGTGCAATTCTCTCTCCATCACTCCGATATGATCTTTGAGATCTGGATAATATGAATGTAATTGTTATATAATGTGAGCATAAAACCACAGCACAGTGAGCCCATTCATGGCAGATATTTTTTTGCGCGTCCCTTGATAGAATCAATAGGAGGGCCACTTAGAAGGTAAACATTGAATACAGTTTTCTAAAACCTCGTTCCTTATTTACCGATAGTGAAATTTACGCTAAATGGGTTACGAGAAATGTGAGACTCCAGGGGGGATCAGGGAAATTCGAACAATCGCGTGTCAAATTTACCTTACCTGAAACTTACCTGAAATCTGAGACTGGAGACGTGAGGAGCCCCTGGATCGATGGTTAAATTCACTCTTTTGGTTTATACAAGCCGCTCGATTGTAAATTTAGATGCATCAACTATGCCGACACTTTTCATTTTCAGATCGAAAGAAACAACCTATATGCTCTGCATGTTTACAAATATAGAGTGCATTATGCATAGCAATTTCAGTTGAGAGAACTTTTATTTTTGCGGAGTGATGGGCACTAGTGCGCGTCGTGTATTGACGGACTTGTGTATTGACGGAATGTCTGTGCACTTTTGTGCTGTTTGGTGCTCGCCATTTCCCCTCTCTTTCTCACGTAGGCAGACAGTCGACTACTTTCTCTCTTCTCCGACTTTCCCATCATCACGCGTGTTGACGCCGTGCAAAATGGCAAGCGAACAGTCGACCAACAGAGAGGTGAGCGATTATCGATTGAAACTGAAATAATAATTAGCAATTATCGATTGGCACTGAAATAGCCGGAATATTCAAGGTCAGAGATTGTCTAGTTTGCGGAGCCAGTACGAGTGTCGCCTACATGGGTATCGATGTGTGCAGAGCGTGTGCCATTTTCTACCGGTTCGATCTTTTTCTCTTCCCAATTCTTCCCAACTCCATGCTTTTTAGGGATTTCAATCACGTATTGTGGTATTTGTAATTACAATAGAATCAAATTGGAATACATGCATAAGCCACGACATTTAGGAGAAGCGTGAACAAAGCCCCTCGGGATTGTCGGAATAACAACAATAAATGCAGTGTCCGCAATGGTATTTTGTCTCTTAACATTTTTTTTCATGGAAAATGTAGCCTTCAAATTGCAGGGACGAAATGCAAGAGATGCCGTTTCGATATTATTGAGAAAATACTTCAACTGGACAAGGTTTGTCGTTTCGTTCGAATAAAACAGAAGAGGCTGTTTTAGACAACGCTTCAACCGGCCGACTTTTCGCGTAAACCGATAAAAGGAATTTCCGACATTGACACTCTGACACAATCAACAAGGTAAATATGCGATGTAAATAATATTCCCTTTCGAATGTTTTTGTAGCACTTCCGCCCATGTCGATCGATTTCTTCTTGAACATTTGAGACTCGGTTACAGGTTGTCCATCGCCTTGTGGCCAAGTCATGTCAATTTATTACAGATCCATTTGCCACAGTCGTCTCATGGCAGAGATTTACGCTAGAGGAAATGTCTTCCACCACACAGGAATCAGTGTCGATTCACATGTCAGTCGCTCGAATTACATGATCGACAATATTTTATGAGCACCCAACAATAATACAATGTGCAGCCAACATTCCCGGCCAAATATCATTCCTTTCACCGCGGGAACGAAATCTTATTGCCGTGTGCGTTGGAATTCGGCAGCACTGTTTTCCCCGATTTTGCCGCATTTTCTGAGAATGAAAAGGTGAGAATTCGAATGATCATTATCCAACACGTGCGACAATGACAAGACAAGAAAAATGATCTCTAGTGGGACGTCGTCGTTGATTTCTTCTATCGTTTTCGTGCATTGGAGGGATGTTATCGAGCAAACAAGAAATTTCCCGCCCACCCAGACAGGTTCCCATCGCGGTTATGCAATAAAGAGGTAGTTATGTTAAGGTTCGTGTCCAGTGTGACACTCTACATCAGTCGGGAGGCACTTGAGTCCTTTTACGACGATGTTGAAGACCTTGTCGAAAAGAAAGCGGCCATGAGGTGAGCTTTCTTCCTTCTAAAGTGTCAAAGACACTTCTTTTTATTAACCACCAATATTTGGACTCACTGTGATGTAATGGTATGAGATAACTCAGTAAGATCAAAGTTCAGATGAATTTGAATAAAAAGCAGTGTTTCATAAGGATGAGAGCACCACCGTGTCATTGAGACATAGAAGGGGAAGGATGAGGGGCTTCCCATTACACCATAATTTAGCAAAAGCAACGGGCACATCCTCCGAATCGGTCACGTAATTGCGGGTCGGAGAATGATTCAAAGATTCGATCCTCGAGATGAAGAATTTCTCGCTCTCGTAGGTCTCATGTTCTGGTCGATTGGAGGTGAGAAACAAATCTTGGTCTTTTGTGGGATCTGCTTCTCTTTTTTCGCAGTTCACATAGAACAGATTGATAGTTTCTTTAGTGCAACGATATTTATGGTAGAGTGCAATTCAGGGACGTGACATGATAATATTATTAAATTCAAATGTTAATTTTTCTGTGAGTTTATAGATGACGTGCAAATAAGCGATGGGATTAGAGGAGTTGCCGAGGAGTACCGAAAGCAGATTCTAAGCGATCTCCATTCATTCTACAGGTGATTGACCAATAGTTTAGTTAGATCATATAATGCTATTCGCGCGTAACAAAAGTTACTCGTGAATAATGAATCAAATAGAGAAAGGAAAACGGACAATTTCAATGCATTTTTGTCGAGTGGTGAATATATAATCATTAAAAAACATTTCAGGGACGTGTTACAATTGGATAATTACGCAGCGAGACTGGGGGAACTGCTAATGTTCGTACAAGTTTTCGATGTATGGATTGATTTGGTTCACTTCCAATTGGCTAATTCAGATCAAATACGAATATCGAGAGCACTTTGAGTTGCTTCGTCTACTCAATCTTATCAATGACGACAATTGTGTCTATCGAATGCAAAAAGAATAAGGAATGTAGTACGGGTTAAATTGTTTGGAATTTAATGTATCTGCATTGCTGGCAATGAGTGATAACAATTTGAATGAGATGAACAATTATGTACACGTTTCATTGAGAGAAAATCTCCCTCAGCAGGGTGTCGCCAGAGTGAAATCCGAAGAGTGCAGAGTAGGTGCGATACTCTCCATTTAACAGATTTCCAGCTTGCTGAAAAAGCTAACCATTTGTTTGAAAAACAAGAATATACAATCAAATTCGATTATCAATAAATGTTTTCTTAATAACAAAACTACGCAGGTCTGCATTCATTACGATAGAAATATATTCACGATGAGTCTGGTTCGGATCAGATTTCCCATTCAAGCAGGGCAGTGAGATGGGAATGACTACAAAGGCATTTTGGCCCCTCAGGATCTAGACTCGATTATTTCCTTCTGAGATGAATGGTTTGAGTTCGATTTACCCAAATTCAAGAAAGCAGGTTCCCTCCCTATTCCTTCAAACGTAACATCTTTAACGTATAATATGCTTGCAAGATCGGTCCCCTCTCTCCAACCATTCTTTTGGTTATGTGATATGGAAAGAGGTCGTATCGCAATGGTCAATTCTGCGCGATATGAATCATCAAAATGAAAACCGTTGGCCACGTATGAAACCCATACAAACAGCGCCCCCCCCAACTCGAAACTGATGAATATGGTAGTACATTTTAACGAAAATAGATAACACTCACACTTGTTGACTGAGCGATCGTCATTAAATTTCCCAATCGTTTAGAGTAATCCGTTAGTTCCAATTCGAATCTGTAGTAGTCTTGCAGCTCATCAAAGACTTTCTTCCTTGTTTTCTCAGCAAATTCGACCACTTCGTCGGGTAAATCAAGCGACAAATCTGGAAATGTGTTCCAAATCAAAAATCCACGTATAATATTACGGATCTTAACAATATTTGAAATTCACAAATTTCGGCTCTCAGTGGACCTAGAGATTTGAAATGTCTTTAAAGTTGATTGTTGCATTTGCAAACCCCAAAACCCGCATTTCAATAGTGAGCACCACTGACAGGAGGTATATTGATTTCGGGAATTCATTTCCTCAGCTACTCACCAACGTCGCAGAAAGCGAGAATTATGAGTGCGAAGAACTCTCGTTCCGAGATCTGCTCATACAGGTATAACGGGAGCAGCAATTCATCATAGTCTTCCGCATAACAATTGACAATCCTGAATGAAAGTTAGAGCACTTGAAGGTAGGAAGGATAATCGTTCGGATTTGCTCAAAGCTAGGATAATTCTCTGCGAATTGTCCCCGAGTAATCCGTACATTCTTCTATTGTAAGTATTCGGATGGTTCAACCTACGTGCGGAATTCGGCTTTTCGCTCTACTTGATCCTCATCTCTGATCCATTGATTGACATTGTCGCAGTCAACACAAGTCAATAGAGAACTCATGAAACTGATAAGAAAAATATATTTTTTTTTCCTGTGTACTTCAACTCACATATTTATGTCAACGTAATTGTAGGTCAGATAGAATCCCTCGATTATAGAAAACTTTCCAAAATAATTTTGAAAGAGCGCCGCCTAAAAACAAATTTGTGATTCATAATTTGCAATTGTGCGAAATAACCTTGTCTTCAGTTATCAGCTTCTCCATAAAAGGGAACATTTGCTCGAACATAGCGATGATTTCTCTTGCAAGATCAGGAAACATGTCGTTCAAGGAGGACATATTACTCACGAAAACGTCCTACGAAAATACAAATATTTTATTACGGAAACACTGAAAGGATAAAAACCCACTTTGTAAGGATGCTCCAACTTCCTAAGATTATGCAGAATTGCGACTTTTTCCTCATGTTTCACTCGCCTTTCATACGATTCCCTAAATGAGTGCGAAAATTAATTTGGTGCAAACAATGTTGAGGAAGAGAAAACAATGTTGAGGCAAACAATGTTGAGGATTGGCAATGTACTATTAATGTTGAGGATTGGCAATGTACTATTAATATTAGGACATCTTCAGAGCAGCAATACTTACTGATAAGCCCATTTGATTCTGTTCAGCAGTGACTCATGATTATTGATCGAGCTGCACGCTTGAATTTCTTCGTCTTCCTCTTTCTCAGAATTTTCTCCCACTGGCCGCGAGTATTCCATTCCCGACTCGACGCATTTATCAAAGCGACAGCTTCGACACATGTACTTCTCATCTGAAAGAGAATCTTGACTACGGCAAACTGAAAATATCCATGAGTGAATGTCACAGAACGGTTTTGGCGTCCTTAATTTCGACTATTTCCGCTTGTGATTATAGGTTCACCCTGCTACGTGTGGTAGGATGCTACACGCGTACTCTATTATTCGCTCTCGCCTCTCGCTCTATCGATATGAACAAACGGGAGGGACTCTCTCAATCATACGTCATTTACGCATAATTGTATATTGCAATAGTCAGGCAAACTAAATGATTTTTTGATGCCTCAGGAGGGAGTGTCAGGAAAGTGATCACGTGATGGTTTTTCCCAGTAGGAAAAACGCTCCGAAGAGGGGATGTTAGGAACCTTTACACAATTGGGGAATCACATCACGTGACAGCTTTCCCGAAAGTCATAACATTGTGAATAACAAGCACTCACGTTTTCTGAAGACGCATTTTCCATCGCCACGTCTACAAACATACTTCTTTCCCGCGATAATCGATCTTTTGAAGAAAGCTGCACATGCTCTGAAATAGGAAACAAATACGAATAGAAGTGATCCTGTGAGAGTCGACTATCCGATCATGCTATCATTTTGTATAGAAACAGGGGCAACATGTGTTTGTGTGTGTGTACTTCAAATGTGAAGCACAAGAAAGGCGTCAAGAAGTCACGTGCTCAGAGATACGAAAGAGACAAGGAAAATATATCAGAAAAAAATCATACTAACCTGCAAGCCAAGATTCCGAGGCGGAGAAAATCAATGGGAACGGTGCATATGAGACAAATCTTCTTCTCCATGTCAACAATAGTGAAGGGATAGATTCAACAGCCCCTACTCTCCCCTTTCTCCCTTTCATCTCTCTCCACTCTCCTCACTCCCTCTATCTCTCGGCGTCCTCCACTTATCTCTACTCTCTCCTCTTTCCCTTTCTCCTTCTTCTTTCTCGCGCTCTCTCGTTGCTTCGTTGCTCATTGATTCACTGTATCTCTGCCGACTCTCTCATTTTCTCCCCTCTCTCTATCTCTCTCTTCATCTCTCCCTTTTGTGTGCACAGAAACTACACAAATGAGTCAGCGAGCGAGATCAAATGGCGCTCTTTGGAGTAGACTACAAATATCGCGTACTTTAGTACGGACTACTGCTTTCATAGAAAGCGAACGCCATGTCAAATATAATGTGGAACTTTATTTGCATAGGGAGAAATAGTGTGTTTTTGATTGTCGGTTGGTTGGAAGAAACGAGGCGAATTCCTCAGTACTACATGGAGAAAAGTACTACAGCGACGACAGAGCAAACGAGAACGATTCCGATTAGGAGAACACCGCAAATGGCAATGATTTTGCCCGTTGTGTCTGTCGATCTTTCTTCCTCCACAACTCTGAAATAATTTTGACCCTTCTTCTTTTGCTCTTTAGAAAATTTATGTCTTCAGACCTGAAACACTGCATGAGATTATTCGAGAAATAGCCAAAATACATCATCTAATTGCACAACAAAGAAATATATTTGTATTGGGGACATCGTCCACTGAAAAATCATTTCGTTCTAATCTCATTAGTTTCTCCCGTGTATTTTCAGTTTTAGTTCATATCTCGCCTCTACGTAAGGCACGGAACAAGTCTAGTACATTGCTAGAATCATGCATCGTTTTTCATCAGAAGTTGATTCAACCTTTGTTTCGCAATCGGACAGCGTCTGTTTTACATCGTTAGCAATATATTAGAGTCTCTGTTCTTCACAACTAACATTGGTGACGGATGCCGCGGGACGTCGACGGACTTTGAACGAAGTCGGAAGTCTGGAGTCTGAAGCCAGTAACTTTCGTTAATATGATGATATGTTAGGCACGAATCACACCTTCTGGTAAGCTGGGTAAGGACGAGGAAGACTAGAAGAGGTGGATTTTCTTCTTCCCTGAAGCATATTTTGTAAATTACTGTCGCGCATGACACCTATGTAGATCCGTATTTGTTTATCCAATTTTTTTATTTTCGATGAAAGTACTAACCCGTGTGGAAGAAGCGTAAAAACTTGGTAGATCCATTACTGTACCGCTGGTCGGTTGAACTGCGACCACTATTTTATTTGTCAGACCACTAGTTTCGCCTTTATCAATTTGTTTTCACCAGAACTGATCTCGAGCGCATCAATAGATGATAAGATAGGGACACCACATGTTATATTCGTTGTTGGGGAAAAATATCGGCTAATTACTGATAGACAGGAATGCAGTGGAGTTCCATTTTAACACATGATTTTTTTTAAATTGAGAAACAAGCCTAGAAACAATTTTTCACGATATCATTTGCTACACAGCACTGAGTATATAAGGGTGTAATTTCTCTATCATTTTCCAATAACAATGTCCGATGTCAAGTGCGATGCAGAGAAGATCCAATTTTGTTATTTTATCCGTTTGCTAAATGAATTACGCTTATGCGGCACAAATAATTGCTGACACAATGGTATGGAAATTGAGTGATCGTCGTGTAGATAAGGGAACAGTTATGAATGTGAGTAGCAGTTGTACTCAGAACTGCAGGGAGTTAGTTGGCAGGAGTAAGTGAGGGTGTTCTTGAGAGGGTCAGCACAAGGAGCGGAGTACCTAAATTAATTATATATTAACAAAAACATAGCTAAACCTCTCCGTAGCCCATGTGAATTTGTTTTTTCCTAACCCATTATATTTTTCTTCACGACGATCTGTCAAATCACAGTTCAAACGTGCATCATCCCCTCCGTAAGTTTTAGCCAAAGCTCACCACATCGAATTGAGTCCAGTTGTCTGCACTGCATACACACAATCTTTACCGTTCACTGGGTTTCCGGGCGCCCAAAAAGATGATTGGTCGTTGGACTGAAATTACAATAAACCATGTGATGATCAATTGACGATTTGGTTGAACATGAGCGACATCTGTGCATTTTGATTTGAAACTCACTCCATCTGCCCATGCGAAGCTGTTTCCGGACCGTTGGAGGCCGATCCAGAATGGAGTTTTCGGTGGAAAGACTGCAAATGTAATAAGTGAGTTATGATTAGATCATGAAAACCACTCCAAACCGCAAAATGTATATTTCAATTAATAAAACATTTCCTGTTTAAGTTTTTCTTTTAAATTGATTATTCGACGAACTTGAAATCATGAAGAAATTCTTTGCGTCATCATGAATTGTCGCAACGAATCCGTGTTGTTTCGCACAGTTTGGCTCTGCCGCAGCATAAACGGCGGAAGAATCAGCGACATGGTAGCAGCCTGTATTCTTCTTTAAAATATACACTTATTTTATTTTTGCATTATTGCGGAACACACACACTTTTTGTTGATGCTTCCACTTGTAACACTTAACTTAGCCATATTCACCTTGTCGTAACTGATCGGAAAATCAAAATGGCTCATTACCTGTATATTGCCTATCTAAGCTGTACACATACTTTTAAAAAATATATAATACAATTCTGCAACATACCCATGGGCACCGCTCGACCGTTCGCATTCGGGACATTGTAGGGTGTCTGACTCTTTGGGCAGAAGCAGTTCGCTGAATTGTGAAAAATTAATGCATTATGTGATATTGAATAACTGAAACAAGTGTGATTCAACAGGCTTGATTAGAAAAGACACATACCATCACAAAGCGCGTACAGCATATCCGGTACGAGGCTGTTGGGAGTCTTCGCATCATTGATATAGTATCCCGGGCTGGCTATCGCCTCTAGACCTTTCACATAACCTCCGTTGGTGTAATCTGAATATTTCGTTTTGAAAAAAAAATATATTTTTAGTACATACAAAATGTGCAAATTAATTGTACCGATAGAAATGAAGATTCCGCCGTTGTCTTTGAACTCTTGCGCAGCGGCGAAAATATTAACAGCGTCCAATTGGCTGGGAATATTTTTTTTGAATTTTTGATTTATCTATTGCAGTAATGGTAAAAGACCCCAGTTCGTTCACTTTTTTGAATTATAAATTAGCAGTTCGCACAAAAAACAATAATTATCGTTTCCAGCATTGAAGTAACTCACTCGAACGACTTGCTGATGAGGAAAATTGCGCCTCGAGTGTAGTTCCGCGAGTTCGCGGAGATGAGGGCCGTCGCTTTCTTTACTGCACTGAAATGAGACATTTTTATGAGGCTGAAAACATTTGCCAACTAACTCTCTCATTTTCGTGGCGTTGCCACCGAGGTACGGTATGTCAAAGTTGAGAATATCGGGAACTGTGCGAATATCACCGAAATTGCTCACAACCTTAAAATAAATATTGAAATTGAAAATATTCAAATAGAGGTGAAAGAAAATGAGACTTATACTAACTTTGACACTTTCAGCATAGGCAACTGTGGCGACATTGGTTTGGAACATTTGAGTTCCGTGTGAGAGTCCGAAGAGCAGTGATTGAATAGTCGCCGATGCCTTAATATTATGTTTTCTCGTAAAAAATGATTTTTAATAAATTCGTTTTTAATTATCAATAATCAAATCAACGAACATCGGCCACTATTGCTTCAGTCATATCAGCAGAGGCATCAACGATAAAGGCGACATCGAGATAGACAGATGAGGGATCGCATGTGCAATAGTCGATAGGAGCGTCGGTCGGCTCAATCGTCGCGGGCGCGAGAGTCGTTTCTACAAAAAACGGCAGGTATTTTGTGAAGCTTTGTTTCATTAATCATGTTCCAATAATACAGACAACCGATTTGTATTTTTGCACGTTTTGCTCAATAATGCCCCTCTTCAAACTCTAATCCGAATCCTGTACCTGCTTCAGTTGTGGGTGCGATTGTCGTCGGTGCTACTGTGGAAGGCAATTCAGGCGCTGCCAAGAGGGCTCTGTAGGCGCATAGTGCGGGCGCGACAACATTCGGTTCGTATTTCATCATTCCTTCATTATGCATGTGGATGCCGTACTTGGGATCGCACGATGTAAGCTCTAAAATATAAAACTGAATGAGATGTGCTTTTTTCCTATTTCCCACCTCTACTAGGACCGACAAAATCAGTCTCGCTTCCGTCTCCCCATTGATAAAGATCTCCTTTCGAGGTACAAGTAGCATCCAGCCAGAAATGATCGTTGATAGGCTTCAAATCGTAGACACTCAGCGCCCAGAAATTGGCGTCCTTAAATTAAATAATATTTTTAATAGATTTTTAAATTTTCTAACCGATTGACTGTGCAGAGAGGGCGCGACGCTTCCGATATTTTTGCAGTAGTCCACAGCTTGGTCGCGCATCATATTAGAGCTGGAAATCGCGACGCACCAGCCATTATAGGCGGAGAAGCCAGAGGAGCAGGGTTGGACTAGAAATAAGATATTATTCTAAAAAAAGGAATATTTACAGTTGCTATTCGAGTAAAGCAGAAGTTACCTTCGTTTTTATTGATCGGGACAGCATTGCTTCGAAGTAGTAGTAGAGAAAAGAACGCCAGCGCCGTAGTTCTCACCATTCTCATTCTAAAGAAATGCATAAGTAATTTGAAATTGTAAAGACAATACGAGCGAGAAGAAACTGAAGTGAGATTCCGATCTGATCTTCTGAGCCTTTATATATGCTCAAATGCGAGTGTTGCGTTCTCGCCCCTTTTTACTACGTTTCACTACGTACACCCACACGGTTCCTGATAACGAGCCTTTGTAACACATTTCGCACACTCATCGCGGATGTCTGGAGAAGAAAGAGTGTGTGGAATGAAGAGACTCAGACTCTTTGTTTCAGACTGATAACCTCTTGAGAAGATTGGCTTGCCCCGATAGCATCATTATGAAGAGGTGAAGATACGCAATTGATACGGGATGGGCACGAGGCGGATATGATAAACGTGATACTATCAACGTGGAAAAGAGTGGGCGAAAGGTGCGCCTCAATTTGTCATTGAACCACGTAACTTTTGTAAGTGTTCACTCTTTATCTGTCTGGTTTCTAAAGCTAATTGTGAGATATCGCACGTTTATCAGTTCCTTTATCAGTTTTGTTTTATTTAAACGTGCACAATTATTGTGAATGTTCTTGTCGATGTGTGAAATATTTTTGCAATAAATCCGCTATTACGTGTACAACCAATGTAGTAGTGGACTGTCGATGGAAAGGAATACAGGTACGAGGTTTCTAATATTTTTTTCTTCTCCATTCCCGATTTCAGCGTATCGGCTGTCAAAACTAGTGAAATCTCACCGATACTTGCAAGTGGTCAGAAGTGAAATTAGTCAGGTTTATATTTCTCACATTCATTTCAGCTTTTCTCCCGAGCAATTTCAGTAACCCGTCACGATAGTCTTTGATGAGGAAAATGATGACAATCGCATCCCACACTGGAAATAGCGAGACGAGTAGAGGAAAAACAGCCGATACGCCGAAATCGGGAATGGAGAAGAAGGGAAAGAGAGTGACACAAATGGAATAGATACAAAGATAACGGGAACGAAGGCCTGAACGATTCAAATTATCAATATCCATTTTATTTAAATGAATTAATCGTATTGCAATTATTGTAATGCTAGTTATTCACAACAATATAAAATATGATGTCATGGTACTAAACTAAGGCATGTCTATTGAATCAATGCAAATCCTTTGCACGTTATCGCATCTGACATTGTTTTGTTTGGTGAATGTTTGTAAGTTTCCGTTAACCTGGAATTCAAAAAGAATAATTTAAATTGCGAAATGTCAGAGATGCTCATCTAATTTTCACGTCTGTCCAGGTAATTATAACTTCTCGCCATCCCTCGTATTTCCTATCTAATCTACACAAAATTATGGGGTAAGGAAGACGAGCTCAAACTCCTTTCGTACATTATCCTCATTCGTTTCCAATACATGAGCGTTCCCTCGGATATTCCTCCGATAGTCGAAAATCTGCAGATTATTTGTTTCTACGTAGTAGGCATCATATCGTTCATAGTAAACTCGATCACAGCTGTAGTTATCGCAAGAAAACGTGATATTTTGACAAGAGAAGTGCGAGTTATAACACTACTACTACAAGTATGTATTTTAATAAACTTTTTTTAATTAAAAAAATTTTTCAGTTTACTTGTCTTGTCCACAATATTTTCTACACGCTCTTGTTCATTCCATTTTTTTACATACGAGCAGGTATTTTTCATGACTTATTTCTTGTAATTTGATGTAGTTCTCTGAGACTTGTTTCCCCAGCTATTAAACAAGTCAAAATTGAAAAAAAAGTAAACACTCTCTCAACCAGGAGCGGGATATTGCGTTGGATTGATTTGTTCGTATGTTCCATTTCAACCTCTTTCGGTGGGTGCTTGTTTGGCCGCTCAATTGTTAATTTATTACAGGCAGTTTTCGTCTTTCTAAGCCTATCCATGTTTGCTTTTTTCGGAATGCTCATTATTGTTCGCCATCAAATTCTTTTATTTGACGGATCGTTCTTTAAATTAAGCTCGCCACTCAGATATCGTTCGTATTTTGAAGAATCATAACTACCTCAACCATTTCAGTCTCATACTTTACTCTATTTTGCACCTTTCAAATACTTACAGTCTTCACTGCATTGACCATTCAATCGGATAGGGACAGACAGATTTACACGCTTGCTAAGGTGAGCACCGAACGCGTGAAGAATGGGGGAAACGATCGAGAAAGATGTAATATTAGATGTAGAGATTAGCTTCCTAAATCATTGAAACCTTTTCGTGGCAGATGTATCCCCAATTGAAATGGCGAGAGAGGCGATTGAATTGGCATCTCTTCGATGGATATAAATTTCCAAACTTGCTCAAAGCCAGCACCTATTTTATCTACATATTCGTATCCTTCTGGTTCGCCTTCGTATTTCTCCCATTTGTACACATTTTCTTCATCGTCATAAGGTTCGTCGATTTTGTTGTACCTGAAATAACTTTCTCCGCGCTACTTAGATTGACATGATAAAACTGAAGTTAAAGAAGGTATCCCACGAATATTTGGCCAACTAAGTTCTCACTTTTAGGCAATGGGCATCAAATAGCCGATAAGAGCTTCGAAAATCGCATGTTTCAATTTTTTAGTTTGAAGAAAGTTATGAACCAATTGGCACGTTGTGGGGAAGAAGTCAGAGAAAGGCAGAGAGATAAGGGGGAACGAGGAGGGTGCGCGAGGTAAATGCGCGCTGTATTTATGTATGTTTCACTAACCTGTATTTATGTATGTTTCACTAACCTCTAACAGAAATTAAACCTCGAACATCGGGGAAAAGAAAAAGATTCGAATCATTCTTTAAAAAATAATTTTTATATTATTTTTTATTCACCTCTCTACTTCAGATCAGGTAGAAATCGTAGCAGGTGCAAAACGAAGAGAACTCATCTAAGGCAAGCCAAAACAGTCATCGTTCAAGTGAGAAATTCAGACGACTGTGCTTAATCTCACTGCCAATTTCCAGTTCCTAGTCTTGCTACTGTTTCTGGCTATTCCACTCATGTTGGGATATTCTTCCATCTGGCGCGATAACATTTATGCTGAAACGCAGAGTTCGTATTTGAATATCTTCAAATCACCAATGTTTTCTTGGATCTCGTTTCAGTTCTGATGGCAGTCGGAGAGATGCTCTTTGCGTCTTCGACTCTCGCTAATTCGTGCGTCGTCATACTCCGAAATCCTGTTTATGTCACTGAACTATCGTCTGTTTTCCGTTATGCCTTTCGTTTTGCACGCAAACGTGTAAGCGTATCAATCGCACGCATATCATAGATTCGGGGCGAGAATTAGAGCTTCGCTCGTTACGCGTGAAAATCGATTAATGCGTAATACAAAGATGTTGGGACATATCCGTTGTGTTTTAATCGTCTCTTTATTCAATAAGGTTGTCTAAGCATGATTCGATTTAGTTGCCACCATCGATCCGTCTGTCGTACTTGACACAACACTTTTGTGTGATTTTGATATGAATACAAGGAGAATTAGAGCCTGCAATGATGTTAATTAGAAGGCTAGGTATCAAAGTTCGAGAACTAGTTCGTAATTCAGTGGCTGTTCATTCACAGTTTGTAATTACTCGTTATATTTGCATATTCTTCACTTCCACCTCATAAAATTATAGCAAACTTTAAATTATAGTGAAATTCCAATTTATTATTATTTTTTGGCATGGAGATTCACCTGAGCGCATGGAAAGAACCAGTATGAATAAATAATAAGAAACGTGTAATTATCGAGATTTTGGCCGAATGCCGCGGCTAATGCCATAAGGGTGGAAGGAATAGAAATGAGAATAAGTGGAAGAACGACCTTCAACACAGAATTTAGTCACGGTAAGAAATCACAGTAAGAACCTGGGCTATTTGCGTCAAATAGAAACGTCTCTGCATTTGCTGTGTTTTGGCGCTGATTGCCGTTCCAAAAGATCGAAGTTTTTCGCGAATCTAATGTAAAATACACATAACGGAGATCAGCGAAATAAATATACTATGAACAAAAAACTACCTTGTAAATGCAGAAGAGGAATGTTGAATATGAGATAAAGAACGAAGGGAGGGTGTCGAAGCACATCATTCTTATGATGTCGTATTCACCGTTCTAAATTTGCAACAAAAAGTAACACTACACAAATAAGGCTGAGCTGTACAAGAAGAGTATCATACTCGCCTTCGATCTGATTGGCACTCCATACACTTTACAGTCCTCTGGGCCGGCACCATATCGCTCATATACAAGTTCCGCTAATTCGCGTCGAAATTCAGCAGATGGAACGATTTGCAACATGTTAAACTGCAGTATTCGAATAATAATGATTATTAATATTTATATTATTAATATTTATAATAATAATGATTATTAATATTTATTGTAATGTTTTGTATCTTATAAGATCTAACCCAAGTGTTAGTGTATACAGCAAAGGGAATTGCGTATGCGTAGAGTAGACGTGTGAATGGCTTCGCGCCTGACCTTTTATTAAGAAAATCACTGTACTTCGAAAGCCAATCGTAAATATCTGACTACGCGTTTTTGGAGGGGCAATATTTACTACCACAAGCGGATGAATTGCTGACGTTTTCAGTGCATTACAATATTTTTGAGTCAGGATGGACTCCCTTAGTTATCGGTGAACTGCTTATAGTAAAATAATAAAAGCATGATAATATAATATATATACAATATTACTTTGTGAGAGACAGATACTGCAGAATAGACGGAGCAGGGAGAAACTGAAATTTGTATCATTCATTTTTTTTCAGTCACAAGTTTCCTGTTTAATTCAGTGTTTCGAACACTTCGCAATGAAAATGAAAAAAATGAGATAATTTACCTCCCACATTACGTGAACTTGAATAATTAAAGCGAGGTAGAGAAAATCGACGATTGCATTTGGAAGAACGAAAAGAATCGGACCGTATAGAGTAGCAACTAGAGAGCCTTCCAACATCAGTGAAAACTGAGCTTTGTGAAATTGTTATTTGAAGAGGAACGGAAATATAATGAGAAGCTTCGGGTTATACTAGAGTTCCGAACTTGTACAGATGTCAAACCTGAGAGAAAGAAAATCACTTACATGAATTGAGATTGCAATAATAGCAGAAGTGAGTATATTTATAGCGGCACTAATGATGCAGACGACTAAATACAGTTTTCCAGCAGAGCCAAGATTCGTACGTAGTAAAAAGAAGATGAGAAGAATGTTAGTTGCAATTCCAGCGAGACCTTGTCAAGTCATTAGACAGGAACATTTTAGAGATTCGAATTCCAATACCTTCCATAACAATAATGATCTTTGCACTCTCCACCCATGGACTCAGCATCACGAAAAGAGCACAACGATGCTCACAATAATAATAATTTAATAAAAGTAAGACGAGAATGAATATTCAGTAATGTGGTTTACTGTTATTATGGCATTCTAACCAGATTATCTCGCTAACAGAGATGTAGTATTCAATTTGTAGTATTGGATCCAGACAACACTCGCATTTTTGAGTAAACGAAGAATCAAGCGAACATAGTACACAACTTTTGTATTATAAAGTGGAAGAAATAAGCCGAGTGTACCCACGTACCCGAAGTCCGATAATATAAAAACAAATATGACACACACAGAAAAAAAGTCAAGTACTACACGTATACAATATCATGTATATTGGATCTGGGTGAAACATTTTTCAATGTGTGCAATATCAACAAAATTTTTTTTTCTTTTAGAGCACAAGTGGAATATCACGTACACAGAACCAATGAATTGGAATGCATTGGTTTGAAAATTCGAAGCTAAATTGGATCGCAATTCGAAATTACGATCAGATCAGATTCGGAGGTACTTGTATTATGAAATGTTTGTGGGCGCTCGATTTGCTTCTTGCAATCGGAGAATTGGAGGAATATAGCGAGAGCATTGCTGAGAGAAACTGCAATGATCATTGCTGAGAGAAACTGCAATGAAGATATAAAATAAAGAACTGCAATTTAGAATTTATTTTCATCTAAAAATGGATATATCTTTCCTCACCGTGAGAATGAGTGGTTTTGAGAGAAGGGCGAATCCCCACAGTGTCAAACCCACGTCTGTCTGACCAAGATGAGAAGAGAAGACGAGAGCCGCTGTATGCACCTGTATTTTGGAAAATTATTTTGGATGATTCAACTTATCCAATTTTATGATGATTTGTGTCGAATATAAATATCGATTTTTTTTATAAAACAAACGTACCCTCCGTCCGTGATGTATCCACTGCCGAATATTGGAGCAGAAGAGGGTTCGCGTCTTCTTCACCTAAACAAAACGATTTAAAAAGGGATTTGGAATTAGATTAGCAAGGTCGATGGTCTCTCCTAAAAGGGACGTATTTTAGCCATCTCGGGTGTGAAATTCGACCTGATTGTGCAGTCTTGCGGGGAATATTGTGAGTACGTGGAATAGCGAGAGACAAACAATCACTAGAATTGCATTAGGAAGGAATTCAATGAGAGGAGAATTCCTGTAAGATGTCTGATTTAGTTCGCTGATTTTAATTCATCTCGCCTTCTCATAATGGCTGCGAAAGTAACGAATAGAATGGAGGGAATGATCATGCCCAGTTGGAAGAAGGCAAATCTCTGAATTAAACAGCGTTATGTCACACTATTGATGGGAAGGATTTATGCATGTTTGAGTTTATATTTTGAAAAAAAAACCTTGAAAATGTCGTCGAGATATCGAACTGATAGCGCGAGGCGAGCATTTCTACTGATCGAGGACGTAAAGAAGGCGATAGCTTCCTTTTCTGAAGCGCATTTCACCTGAATTCCAAAATATCGAGGTATGTATTCCGAACGCAAATTTGTTAGGAGTTCACCAACATCTCGCATTCCACATGTTCATTTAGGTGAGCAAACGATAAAGTGAATGCAATGAAAAGGTTGGAAAACCGCTAACTAAGAAACGAAACCTCAGAGAATCGCTTTCCTAACGTATTCGTGTTCGCAAATATTCGTGTACACAGAGCGCGAACTCTCTAAGAGAACCGTTCTCTAGTCCAACTCTCTTAGAGAAGTGTTCTCTAAGAGAAGGGCTATTATCTCAAATATAAGAAAGTTGTTATCTAAGAGAATTCAACTCTCTTGAATATAAGAGAATAGTTCTCTTAAAAATTCAGTTCGCGATTGTTTGTGCGCGTCTGCTTTCCATTTCCCGGTTCCACATACTGTAGCTACTTGAAAATTTTCTCCAATTTTACTTTTCACTCAATTTTCCGTGGTTTCTTGCTATCATTTCATGTTATTTATGTTGCATATCGACGTTAATATGTAATCTGATGTATTGAGCTGCGCCGGCCATAGCTAAGATGCTACGAAGACGATGTGGGAGGCTGCAAACATCGACGGCAAGGTTGGCTCGCTTCTTAGTTTTCAAATTATGTTTGCCTGTTAGGACCGGCGAGCGGCGCTATATTATATTATATTTGCTGACTGAAATTAGTGAGAAGAGCGGACGCTACTTGTCCGCGCGTAAGCGTGCGTCATCTCGCGCGTTCTCCGCGTAGTGCGCGCCGCGCTCGCGAACCGATTAGGAAGTGCCCAGCGCCGCGTCCGCCAGTTTATAGGCGAGCACCGCAGCAGCCCGCAGTAGAGCACCGTTAGGTTTGCGCCGCGTTCACCGATAAATATTAGCTGGCGCCGCTACCGCCACTGAATACGCGCGCAGCACCGCGTCTGCCGCTCAATGTGCGCCCGGCGCCACGTCCTCAGTCCAGGACGCGCCGGGCGCTGCATACTTAGTTTACTATGCGCACGTCGCCACTCCAGTCATATAGTGAGCGACAGTTAATCGTAGCCAAACGCGAGGAAGCAGCCATTGGCATTTGCAAATGTTTAGCGATTGATCGATTACTTGTATAAATTACTCATTATTTTTCATTATCAGGTCCAAGCGGTGCAGCTCTCCCGCGTTTCACGCCCGTCCTTCCCTTCATTTTCTCCCCATAATCTCAAGCCTTGGATACCAAACAACGCACAGACGATAGACCCCACCATGCAGCAACAGGTTGGTAAACGTCGTTGCGCCTCACGCAGTGAGAAACTGCCGTTTTTTTCGTTACCTTTGCTAAGATGTCGTGCTCGTCCTCACGTTCTTCCAAAACATTGCCCATGGGTTACTCTGTGATTGCAGAGCAATATTATTGCAAGTAGTAGAGTAAGTTACTATCAGAACTTAAGTAAGTTACCTTGATGCAGTAATATTTATTTTTGCTTACTTCGCGTTTGAAACTAACTAGAAACTTACTTTGTTCTTACTCTCAAAAAAGTACTATTATTTCAACATTGCTACAATATTACTCTTTCCCTAACTTCAAATTTACCAATGTAGCAAGCACAAAGATATGTTTAAATTATTGCATGAAAAAGTATTCTACTTTGTCACTCCTTTATTACTTTTCTGCAAAGATACTTGCAGTAATTTTACCCTACAATCTCTGAGTAGGTTTGAAAGCAGTTAGTATTGGTTTGAGTTAGTATTGATTAGAGTAGTATTGATTTCAGTACTACTACGCGACTGGCGCTCCCATGTCCCACCAGCCGGTGAGTGCACGGTACCATTGCCGTTTGTGTGATTTACCCTACGTCGAACAGTAGTCGATGGGAGGGTTACGGTAGCTGTGTTGTGTTGATCTACCTCCGAAAACAACTTGTTCCTTTTCTAAAATTATGTAGTTACTCTACACCATCGGTTGTTGTAGTTGTTTGGTTACTGTAACTAAGTTCTGTAGATACCGTTATCCCCATTACTGCAGCGTCATCCCTCTATGCCCGTGACGTCGCTGCGTCGTCGCGTGTCCCTCCCGCCTACCAATCAGGTATACGGTAGTGGTGTGACGATTTGGGGATACTGTAGAATCGATTAGTATGTGTTGTTTACTGTGTGTCCTCTAGCTAACTTATTCTGTATTCTAGAATGAAGGCCACATCCCCGCACTGATGCCCTCCAACTACAAGACGCGCAAGTACATGCAGTGGCTGGAGAAGCGGTACAGTATTTCATTTTGAACTTGAATACGCGCCATAATTTTTTTAAAAGTTGGTAATTTTTTTACATTACAGCTCGTGCCCGATGGGAGCGTCGTGCAAGTTCGCCCACGGCAATGAAGACCTTCGTCTGCCCGAGCGAGTAAGTATCGATAATCTGATCCTTACGGTTGCCTAAATATTCCGAAATTGGAATGCTGACCCACTCGCATTTCCTACGCGCGCGGTGAATCGTTAATGCGGAGGGCGGGAGCATCATTAATCATAGTATTACTATATATTAGAAAATGCTAACGTCTGTCTGTCTGTCTGTCTGTTTTTTTTGTTATTCCTTCCAATGCAAATTTTTTCGTTTTTTCGCTATAAATCGCTTCAAAATCACGCAATCTTCTCAGAACCTTTTGCATATGATAACTGACCAGAATTGCTTTAAAATTTTACAGAATTTAAATCACCAAATCCATGGCCAAGTGGTTAAAGCGCGCGACATTCAAATCCGACCGACGCAGGTTCACCCCCGCCGCGGGCAAACCTTTTGCCGCATTTTTCGCAAGTGCCGCAAGTGCTCGTGGCACGTTTCTAAGTACCGTGAAACACGTTTTCACCTGTTTTGCCGAGTTTTAACCGCGTGACGGAAGTTTTCGTGTTTTCGCTATAAATCGCTTCAAACTCAATCAATCTTCTCAGATCCTTTTGCATACGATAACCGACCAGAATACCTTTCAAATTTTACAAAATATAATTAACCAAATCCATAGCCAAGTGGGTTACGAGCCAAACTTTGAATCCGAGGCCCCCAGGTTCGACTCCCGCCGCGGGCAAACCTTTTGCCGCATTTTTCGCAAGTGCCAGAAACCGTCCAAACCCGTTTTTGAGTACCGTGAAATACGTTTTCTCCTGTTTTTCCGAGTTCTAACATGAAAAATCGAAAATTTCGAACCTTCTCCAAACGCACCGGTGAGTGTCGGGGATCACAGGAAACGTGTTTTGCGATGTCATAAACGTGTCAGAACGTGTTCTAACATGTTTTAACGTGAAAAATCGAAAATTTCGAAAAGTTCCAAAATGATTCAGAAAGCGTAGGGGATCACTACAAAAGTGTTTTGCGATGTCGGAAACGTGTCTGAACGTGTTCTAACGCGTTTTAACGTAAAAAATCGACAATTTCAAATGTTCCGAAATGATTCAGAGAGCATAGGGGTTCGCAGGAAAAGCGTTTTGCGATGTCGGAAACGTGTCTGAACATGTTTTAATGTAAAAAAATCGAAAATTTCGAAAAGTTCCAAAAAGATTCAGAGGGCGTAGGGAATCACGGGAAACATCTCTGAAAGTGTTCTAAAAGTTTTGAACGCACTGTATCCTGCGTTTCCGTTGTGAAAGGCTCGTGAGGCTGAGAGCGATCGAAAAAAGTTGCCACGGAGCCACGAAGTGGCGTAGTGGCAACTTTTTTCGATCGTTCTCAGCCTCACGAGCCTTTTGCAACTGAAGAAGCCAGTACTCTTGGTAGCGATTAACATTCCCTAGCATACTGCGAGCTTTAATGTAGCCCGGAGCCGGCTTCCGAGCTCCCCCTGGACCGAACCTGGAGCCGGCTACAGGGCACCCCCTGGACCGTACCTGGAGCCACCTATCGAGCTCCCCCTGGACCGAACCCGCACCCAGAACTATGCATAGAGCGTAGTGTACGCATAGAGCGTAGTGCATTTAACCTCAATACAACCCCGCTAGTTTTAGATATATTTGAATCTATTGAGGACAATGTGATTTTAACATCCACCCATCCCTCACAAGGGGGTTCCCGAATTTAGGGAATGTTCCAAATCTTTATCGTCAATAAAGATTTGGAACCACGCTAAGATTTTTAGATTTTTTTTTCTGTTCGTAACCATGTGAAGACCCATGTGATTATTTATTTCTTCGCAGCCCTTCCGCACCATCTCCAACCCCAAGTGCAAGACGAAGATGTGTAAGGCCTTTGAGCCCGGAGCAAGCGGACTGTATGCATATGCAGAGAGGTACGGTAGTGCGGGGAAGAGGATTATGGGATACTGTAGACTAGTAGATGATAGGAGAGATATCAAGGAACAAAACGAGGATGTTTCTTCATTCCATTTATTTGCACCGACCCTTCAGTTATTGCATGCCGTATGCCGCATTAATTTTTAAACACTACAGTAACTGTCCTTCAGGTTACGGTATCTCTTATTCTTTGCAGATTTGAATACATTGATGCGACGGTCCGCGAGCACATCGAGTACAACGGACGTGTTGGGTCGCGGACTCGCTCCAGACTACACCAGATACAAGGACATGTTCGACGAGGTACGGTAGTGGAGTACGGTAGTATCGGGGTGGGGAGTTACAGTAGAATGAACTGCTCGGTGCCTTTGTTCCCTTTTTGGTAATGATTATGATGATAAAGCGAAGGACACGCAGAGTTATAAAAAGAGAGTTCAAGCACCAATAGTCCATTTCATGAACGTATCACTTTAAAAATGTTAATATTCAAGGTGCGTTCTCCGGCGCCGTGCGCCCTCTACTACTGGCGTCGACGAGGAGAACCGCATCGTGCGCAAGCATGGATTCACCGATGGAAGCATGTACAATCTTCGATCCCTTTTTTACTGTTTTGCGGCTGTTTATTGTACAATTATTGTCGATAAACAGATCCTTTCCTTAAAATGCCATGTATCTTGCTGCACACAGCCTCACCGCAAATCAATATTTAATTGGATTACGGTAACCGAAGGGAGTGAATGAAGGAGGGAAGGGGAAACAACCAGCGAGCAACCCGAGAGCGGGGCAAAACGAGAGAATACTCTCTAGAATATAAGAGAGTTCAACTCTCTTAAATATAAGAGAGTCAACTCTCCTATATATAAGAACCAGTTCTCATGAGAGGCACATGTCAGAGAACGACTCTCTTAGATTTAAGAGAGTTCGCGCGCTGTGAATGTAAAGTATGAATAACCTGAATGGCGTCTTTGATGAAATGGTTGATCTCACAAAGGGCGGCTTTAATGCAGAAACAGTAAATGTGAAGCTAAATTGCTCGAATTGACCGTTTTTTTTAGATCCGAATTAACCTGGACGCACCAACCAACGAGCAGATACGATACTGTCACATTGTAAACGAAGATGAGTTGATCAAAGTAGAGCATCTCAAAATAGAATAATAATATTTATGTTATTGGAACACATCCGACTTTCGAGTATAGATCAATGTTTATTCCTTGGGGTTTGGCTCCGCTTGAAAAGTAGAGGGTTTGGCACGATGAGTAGATAATAATAAAATTTCGAAACCATCCCAGACGGCGGTTCAACTTCACCATCTCACCATGGTACTTTCGTACTCCTCTGCTCTGAAAGTGTATTTATGGTTTTATTTATATATAAAAAAAACTTAAATTTATATAGTTAAAAATATTATAAACCAGTGCACCTCGTTTGCAGAGTGAAGATGACGCAAGAAACGCTTTATGGAGCCACTCCTCTGCCAGTTCACAAGACATATCTGCGCAGTGTTATGGAGTTGCTAATATTGTAGGAAGACTCACCGCTCCCGACAGCGTTGGGATTATTGCACACACAACCATGGAGAAGATGATAGTGGTCACCTCGTTCATCTCCTTCACAAGTAAAGTATATACGAAAAATAGAAGATAGTAGCAGCCTGAAAGGGTCACGCTTGTCGCGAAATGGAGCAAAATGCGTACACGATGATATTACGAAAACTTGGAAGGCTGCACAGAATTGATTCATCTTCTTATGTTTCGGCCCTCTATCGATGTTTAGAAGGAGCAGAGACATTACCTCAATCATTATTTTCGAATATCATGAGTAAGAAGGAGAACGAACCTTCTCAATTGGCTCGAAAAGCTTTTCTATTTGTGTTTTGTCTTCTAACAAAATCTCCATTCCTTCTTCACACTGAAATGAATTGCCTCTTTTTATTTACTTCTGTCAATACTTACTGCTCGAGAGAGGGAGACTCGTCTTTCCATGGGCTCAGGTAGAGGTCTATTTGACGATTACTTGAAGCAAAGAAAGAGGGCTCGAGAGGGGGCTCGATTATGCAGTCAAAGATTAGAGACAGGCAAAACACTCTCCCAAAAAGGTAAAAGCACGAGTAAGGGATCTGTCCAAGGCAAGCTTTGTGTGTTGTTCACAATCCAACACATAGAATAATTTGTGCGGGTACGCAGTGAACTTGCACTGAAACATTTAATTTCCTCTCCCATTGGTGTAATTGAGTGCACACTCGTGGGTAAACATCGAAACTCTTCATGGGCGCGCACCCACAATTTTATTTTCTCACTCTCACCGACTAATTTGGCGTGAATCGATAAACGTCGTATTTGGGAGGCTTTGAGCGTCGTCGAATTGCTTCTTGCAATCAGAAAACTGCAGAAAGATGGCGAGAGCAGTCATCATCGCTGAGAGTGCCTGTAAACATAATTACGATGGAATCCGATACAAAAAAAGTGCGCTCGGGAGAACAACTGTTCATTGTTTCTTTTTTTCTAAGACTAGTTTTCTACGATTAACCGAAGACGCGAAACTTGTGCTCATAGCAAATTAGTTCTCTGTGAATGAAAGATAGAATGCAAAGGCTAATGGTTTAAGAGAGCATCCACGAGAGGCCGGGGCGCTGGGGCAATATCCACGGATGTCTTTTTTGCAACCTATCCCAATAACTTGGGGGTGAAGTCAGCATCACAAGTGCTGATATTAATCGAAGTAACTAAGGTTCTGGGTCCCGCACCGAAAAGTTACAGTAACCCCACCTTCCGATATCGATTTTTTTGACATTGTAAAAAGTATGTTTTTATAGGTTTTCTAGGTGTATTTTGCGAAAAAATGACAATGAAAATATTTTCAAAGCGATAGGAAATCGATAAAGGGTCAAAATTTAAATTTTTCTCTGTTTTTCGACCGTCATGAAAAAACATTGCCCATCTATTGACAACGATTTTACGATTTTTGGAATCCTCGTCAAAAACTACATCGGACAGTCTACTTCATGGACTCCGGGCTTTGGGGGCGATGTACGTAAATGTGGTCTGAATGTTCGGATATTAGCCGACCCTGGCACGTACCTGGTGATATTTCTCATCCGAATTGCGAAATATCACGTGTATCAAGTGGTATATTATTTGCCTACGATTCTGTGAACATGGCTGACACAATTATGTCATCGCTAGGTTGAAAAATTTTCAACATTTTTTTCGACCATGAACATGGAATTTTCGAAAAAACTTTTTTCTCAAAAGTCGATGTATCTGTTTGAAATGTGTTCAATACTTGAAATTTAATATGTGTGCACCGTTTTTGACGATGGATATTGTAATAATTGACTGTCGTGGTGCAAACTACGAAAGATAAACACAAAGTAAAATTCAACGCAAACACATTAATTCTGGACGTATATGGCTATTTTATCGTCAAATACGGTGCACACATAATACATTTCAAGTATTGAACACATTTCAAACAGATACATCGACTTTTGAGAAAAAAGTTTTTTTCGAAAATTCCATGTTCATGGTCGAAAAAAATGTTGAAAATTTTTCAACCTAGCGATGACATAATTGTGTCAGAAATGTTCACAGAATCGTAGGCAAATAATATACCACTTGATACACGTGCTATTTCGCAATTCGGATGAGAAATATCGCCAGGTACGTGCCAGGGTCGGCTAATATCCGAACATTCAGACCACATTTACGTACATCGCCCCCAAAGCCCGGAGTCCATGAAGTAGACTGTCCGATGTAGTTTTTGACGAGGATTCCAAAAATCGTAAAATTGTTGTCAATAGATGGGCAATTTTTTTTCAGGACGGTCGAAAAACAGAGAAAAATTGAAATTTTGACCCTTTATCGATTTCCTATCGCCTTAAAAGTATTTTCATTGTCATTTTTTTCGCAAAATACACCTAGAAAACCTATAAAAACATACTTTTTAAAATGTCAAAAAAATCGATATCGGAAGGTGGGGTTACTGTAACTTTTCGGTGCGGGACCCAGAACCTTAGTTACTTCGCTTGATATCAGCACTTGTGATGCTGACTTCACCCCCAAGTTATTGGGATAGGTTGCAAAAAAGACATCCATGGGGTATTTCCGGCTTCTCGTGGATGGTCTCTTAAATTCTTCAGAAAGTAAGAGATTCTCACCGTAAGAATGAGTGGTTTAGAGAGAAGCGCAAATCCCCATAACGTCACACCAATGTCATTCTGTCCCAAATGAGCGGAGAAAACGAGGGCGGCAGTGTGCACCTGAGTGTATTTCAATACAACTTCTTTATTTTCATGCACTTACACTCTGACCATTGACCATAAGGAATCCACTGTCTGATATTGGAGCAAAATAGGATACGCGTATTCTTTATCTAAGAGAAAGTGTCAAGTGCACCGATTATTGTAATAAAAAATTGGCAAGTTTCTGTTAGTTAGAAAAGGCTTGTCTGGAAGGTTCTAATGATTACCTGGTTATGCAGTCTAGCTGGATTCATTGTGAGTACTTGAAAAAGCAAAATGCACATGAACACAAGCACAATGTTTAGAATAAACTCGAGCAATGGAGCTTCTCTGTGTAATTGATTGAGATTCTAATCAGAGATCATTCTCACCTTCTCATAATAGTTGCGAAAGTGACAAACAGCGTGCAAGGAATCACCATGGCCAGTTCGAAGAATGCAAACTTCTAAACTATCTTTTTTTTGTATTCATCGTTATGGCAAAGTAAATTGTTGCACCTTGAGAATTTCATCGAGATAGCGTACTGAGAGGGAAAGACGAGCGTTTCGTTGTATTGAATCGGTGAAGAATGCAATTGCCTCTTTCTCTGATGCACACTTCACCTTAAATTCGCATTTTCCATTTTTTTATCATAAAATGCTATTAACTTCAACAGCGTCTTGAATGAACTGCTTGATCTCGCACATCGCAGCGCGAATGCAGAAATAGTAAATGTGAAGCTGAATATGTATTA
Organism: Pristionchus fissidentatus; assembly: GCA_036245785.1. NCBI lineage: Eukaryota > Metazoa > Nematoda > Chromadorea > Rhabditida > Neodiplogasteridae > Pristionchus > Pristionchus fissidentatus. The sequence continues at coordinate 17,152,264 of BTSY01000004.1, forward strand.
TGCAAAATATCCCTTTATCCCTCTTCGCCAGGAACTCTTGATTCAAGAGCGAAATGTAATCGTAACTCAATAAGCACAACAGAACATAGTAATGAAATGTTCCAACCTGCATGCTCCAGCCGACGAAGAGATAAGACATTGTGATGCCGTAAACGATCAAAAGTCGCTCATAGTAGAGAATCTGACAGAATATTAAGCATCTATTAAGATCTAATATCTATTAATGAGAGGTGGAAATTTACTCGTGTGACAAGATGCCAATCGATTCCATACGGACGAATGCCACTGGAGAAATAGAGAGTGTAGAATATAGAGTATACCATCATGAAGTTTCTGAACCAACCCAACCGTCGATTCAGAGTTACCATTTCGTCGTTATTCATGCGCACTCCTCTGCTCTGAACTTCCTATTTCATTATAGTAAAATAAATCGAATATAAGCTATTAACGCTAAAAATGCAAGCAAACTTCATTAGCTGAGTGGAGAATTCGAAAGAAACGTTTGAGCGAGCCACGTCTCTGCCAGTTAAACATGATAATCTGAGCAGAATAGGCAATTATCTCATAATTTTTGGGTAACTCTACCGCTCCAGATAGGGCGTCGATCAGAGTGCACATTGTCATGAAGAAAATGAGAGTTGTCAGTTCGTTCATTTCGATCATAATTACAACGTAGCTCATGTACGCTAAGTAGTAGAAGGCTGAAACCTCGAACTGAAGTCTTTGAAAAGATTGATACGTACCGGATATTATGGAGAAGACTTGAACGACTTTACTCAGAAAGTTCATCGCCTTATGATTCGATCCACGGTCGATGTTGAAGAGAAATAATGACAGCGTCTTATAAGTATCTAATAACTAAGTTAATATATATTTTAAACACCTTTTCCAGCGGTTCGAACAACCTCTCGATTGGAGATTTCTCGTTTATCATTATTTCAGTTGCCTCTTCGCACTGAAAAAGCAAACTGTTTTTCGTATATTTTAGTGAAAACTCACGGCTCGCGAGAGGGAAACTCGTCGATCCATGACTGCTGTCCAGTATTTACTAATGACTCGAGTGAGTGGAAGACTCGTTTATTTGCGTAGACATTAACGGCAATTGTCAGCAAGAGAAGTGAAGATACATAGTGAGAAACGCGAAATAATTGATTGTGAAGTATCTACTTTTGGCATGAGAAACAAGATTTACTTGATATTTTCCCTCCAATGATCTGTTTCTGTAATTTTTAAGAGGTTCAAACAATAGATTCCGAAAATAAGTTAGAGCAGTTATCTGCACTCATCTTTCATGTATGCCGAATGCGATTTATCTTAAATTTGATCGAGACTTAAGGGAAAAGCATTAATGGAAATGCACAGAGCATCATAAATGGGTTCCAAATTAAGAGAATGTGCGGAGGAAGATTGGTTTTTCCGAGCAATTTTTCTTTGTGAGTTTGTTACGAATCCAAACAGAAGTAGTGCGTGCTATCAAACATTGTAGTATATCATTAAAATTTCGAGATTCATGTTAATGAGGCAACTAAAATTTAATAATAAACACTACTAAACATTGCATGCAGTCACAAATGTTTTTCGTGGATTTCTCTCCTTAAACGGGACTTCTCACTTTCGATCTCTTCACAATAAATTATGGGTTCAGTGAACCACGCATGTTTCGTGTTTTGAAATGTCTGAAATACAATCTAATTCACACATCTGCCCACGTAAGTAATACTTATCTCCATCCCGCGTACTTCCATTTTCCTCTACACAAAATTGTGGGGTAAGTAAAACGAGCCCAAAACCCTTCCGTACATTCTTCTCCTCTCCCGATATATGAGCGTTCCCTCAGATATTCCTCCCATAGTGGAGAAACTGCAGATTATTTGTTTCTACTTAGTTGGCGTCATTTCATTCATTGCAAACTCGATCACAACAATCGTTATTGCGAGAAAAAATAATGTTTTGACAAGAGAAGTGCAAGTGATAACTCTACTACTGCAAGTAAGTACTGTGATACACGGAGAATGAATACTCTGAGAAGAGACACACAGTGTATGATACACTCAATATTGAGTGTACTTGAACGTCGAAGACGAGAGATTCGTAAGTTTATCTGTATCATACACTAGGTGTCATATCTCAGTGTTGGATACACTCATCAGTGAGTGTATTCGTTCTGAGTGTATCTTAATTTTGCGTTATAAACACATTTTTGTCAGGTTACTTGTCTTGTCCAAAACATTTTCTACACGCTCTTATTTATTCCGTTTTATTACATACGAGCAGGTATTGTATATTGCCTGATATATTTGCTTGTCATTTGATGTAGTTCTCTGAGACTTGTTTCCCCAGCTATTAAACAAGTCAAAATTGAAAAAAAAGTAAACACTCTCTCAACCAGGAGCTGGATATTGCGTTGGATTTATTTGTTCTTATGTTCCATTTCAACCTCTTTCGGTGGGTGCTTGTATGACCGATCAATTGTTCATTTCTCACAGGCAGTTTTCGTCTTTCTAAGCCTATCGATGTTTGCTACTTTCGGAATGCTCATTATTGTTCGACATCAACTTCTTCTTTTTGACGGATCGTTCTTTAAATTGAGCTCGCCACTCAGATATCGTTCGTATTTTAGAAGAATCATAACTACCTCAACCATTTCAGTCTCATATTTTACTCTATTTTGCACATTTCAAATAATTACTGTGTTAGCGGTATTGACAATTCAACCGGACAGGGAAAGACAGATTTGCCTACTTGATCTGGTGAGCACCGAATGCTTATAAAATTGGAGAAATGCTTGAGAAAGGGCTGAGCCGCTCAATGATTGCTAGAGGTCCGCTTCCCAAATCACTAAAATCCTGTGACAGATGTATCCCCAATTGAAATGGCAAGAGAGGCGACTGAACTGGAATCTCTTCGATGGATATCATTATCCTTACTTACATAAGGCCAGCACCTTCTGTATCTACATATTCGTATCCTTCTGGTTTGCATTCGTCTTCCTCCCATTTGCTCACATTTATCCTTCTGGTTTGCATTCGTCTTCCTCCCATTTGCTCACATTTTCAAACCGCTTGACGATTTGCTCACATCGTCAAGCGGTTTGTCGCTTTTGCTGTCCTTGAGATAAATTTCGCCATAAGCGCGATATTGATTGACCTCAACGGGGGAAATATCATTTCAAAAAGTTTTCAGATCGGGTAGAAATATCAACAAGCAGAAACAGAAGAGAACTCATCTAAGGCAAGCCAAAACAGTGATTGTTCAAGTGAGAAATTCAGGGGCTTTGTTTTACGACACACTACCAAGTTGCAGTTTCTAGTCCTTCTCCTGTTTCTGGCTATTCCACTAATGTTGACATACTCCTCCTTCTGGCGTGACAACATTTATGCGGAGACGCAGAGTTCGCATTTGAATGGCTTCAATTCGCTAATTGCCCTCATTTCAGTTCAAGTGTCCATTGGTGAGATGCTCTTTGCTTGTTCGACTCTCGCTAATTCGTGCGTCATCATAATTCGAAATCCTGTTTATGTAACTGAGCTCTCTTTTTTTTTCGTTTTTCCGCTCGTTTTTCACGCATACGAGAAAGTGTTCAATCAATCGCTCGCATATCGTGGAAGCGAGGCGAGAATTAGAGCTGATGCGTGTAAATTGATTAATGTGTATCTAGATAAAGATTTAAATTTTTTGTCAGCTTTGGAAAAAAAATGAAATTTTGTATATTTCTCACGTTTAAAATTTACTTTGTACCCAACTGTTTGTGAAAAAAATTGAGTCCGGGGCGATAACTTTGAATTAGTTGTGCCGCTTACCCCAGCTTTCACTGCGCTCTTACAGAGAACGCGTTTTAAAACCAAACATTAAATATATTTTAAATTGTTTGTTCCGAAACCAGAAAAAGAATTGCAAACTCCATTAGCGGAGTGAAGAATTCGGAAGAATCGTTTGAGCGAGTCTCTTCTCTGCCAGATTTTGAGTTCACATACTATAATGGAGTTTGAATAAAGGCTCACCGATCCAGAAATTTCATCGATCAAAACGCATATAGTCATGAAGAATACGAGAGTTGGCATGTCACGGAATCCTTATCACAGAATAGCCCATGTATCTAAGCTAAGTTGTGGAACGCTGAAAAAAAAACTAAAATTTACGTCTTTGAGAAGATTGATGCGTACCGGATATAATGGAGAAGACTTGCACGACTTTACTCAGAAAGTGCATAGCGTTATGATTCGAAGAACGCGCAATTTTGACATGATAAACTCGAATGAATGATTAACTTGACCTTCCATGTATCAAATTGTTGTGGAATCCTTAAAGGTACTAATAAAAGATTACCAAAAAAAGGGCTGTTATCTGCAGTTATTTCATGGGTCTGTCGAAGTAATTTATTTATCTTAGTATTGATCGAGAGGTGTGGGAAACGCAGGAAGGTAAACGCATAGAAAATCGAACATGGATACGATTTTAAAAAAAGATAATATGAGATAGAATCATGATTTTGTCGATCAATTCATCTTTGCAACTTTGTCAGGAAGCCAATCAGCAGTAGCGCCTGACAACAAAATATTTTAGTATTTGTATTATACCATCGAATATTTTTCGACATTTGCGTTGATGAGGCAACTAACATTTTGCTGTGAGAAAACATCAGATGAAGTTTAAATAATTTTCGTGGTTTGCTTTCTCAAAAGAGGACTCACCTGAGCACTTGGGAATAACCAGTAGACTTGTATAAAAATGATTGATAGGTTATTCATATCTTTGCCCGTTGCGGCCATCAAAACGACGCAGATAGATGTCAGAGAAATTAGAAGAAGTGGCAGGACAACCTGTATTTTTGTTTCAGCGTTTTCCGATTTTTTTCCTTGGTGTTGAAAAAAATACTGTCTTTATAAATGGGGTACAAATGTTTTCCTGGTTTCATAATACAAATATACGAGTGACTAATACGAAATGTATCAGGCTGGTAAGAAAGTAATGAACGTTTTTGACATTTTTGAAAAATCTTCCGCTCTTCCGTCTTATCCCCCCAATCAAATTCTCTGTTGGTACAATACATGTAGTTAGTCTCCTCATTTTCTCGCCCACTGCGTCAGGCCTGTCTTCCCATTTTCACAAGAGTTGGAAAGGGAGAAAGTTGACAGGGTTGGTTTCGACTCGGCATTATATTTGCCATATAATTGTTTAGTGGATTGAGGCAGAGGCTATGTAAGCTATGTACGTGATGGGTGGACTGTAGTGATTACAGGAATGGAAATGGTACCGAGTTTCCTTATCGGGCTGGCGAGAACAATCGTCTCAAAATATCAAAGACGCGTACCATGGATCACATTATGAAGTATTTTGCGATTTTTAGAATCACCTAATGGAAATGAATTACATTGTTCCTCTGGTTTATAAAGGCATCTATTATGATTATAGTATAACCACTGACTTTGAAATCGGCGATCTCATTAATGAATTGAAGGAGAACACACATAGGGACACAAATTTGAGATCGAAAATAAGCATTAATAAAGTGTCACAATTTTATTCATCATAGTTTCAATTCGTTCGACCGCTCATTCGACAGTAAACGTCCCACAGTAATACTACTTATTCGGGCTTTAGTTGATTTTCGTTCACTTCGACAGGACACTTCATCCAATAAGGTACCCAAAACTGCGATTTTACAGCAAATTGGAGAATTTCGAATTTTTCGATTTTTCCGTTTCTGGAAAAGTGCGGAAGCGCACAGTTCAAAACATCAGTTGTAAACGAAAGGTATATTGCCAGTGAATAAATCAAACAGTATCAGATCTCGACAGCTTTGCATTCACGATCGTCATTTGAAAACATTTGAACCCAATTTTTTCGGACCAACCGAATTTGGGGAACCATACCTTATTAACTTTATATCGCAGCGGCTCATACTCTGCACAATATGAAAGAGGAATGTTGATACTGTAATTGCTTCTAAGCTGCGGTTCTAAAAAAATTCCCAGCATTCAGGAGAACACAATATTTTTTTGTTGAATTTTCAATTTATTTTAAAATTGCTAAACTGTGCTCCATCAGGGAGTGCAAGGAAGAGTGGAACCAAACTAAAGAAGAAAGATGTTCTTTAGAAGTCCACCTATAACATACCATGAGTGCAAGACATTCTAAATTGAACTGGCAGAAAAGCGAAACCCAAAAGTTCAAATCCCAAAACGTTCATTACTTTCTTACCAACCCTATACTTGTGCAAGTTGCATGTGAAAGAATCGCCTCTGCATTTGTTCACGTTTCCTACTGAACACCACATTTCCATAAGATTGAAAATGAACTCGGATCTGAAAAAAAGAACACAATAGCAGACTAGTAGAAGAAAAGAACTCCACCTTATAGGCGCAGTATGCAAACGTGGAGTAGGACAGAACGAAAGAAGGCAAAACGTCAAAAATATTCATTTTGGTGAAATCACATTCGCCATTCTGTATATGGTATGTAATATGGTTAGAGTGAAATGTGAGGTCGTGGTAGAGGGCATAATGAAGTCAACGTGATTGCATGAGGCTTAAACGATTTTGAAAAAAAGAGTTCCGATATTTGGGGGAAAATTTCTCACATTCGAACTCATTGGAACACCGTACACCCTGCAGGTTTCAGAGTTGGCACCATGCATTATGAGTACAAGTTCTTCAAACTTATGTCGGACTTCATTGGATGGAACCATTTGTAGCGCGTTATACTGAAGGGAAAAATAAAGATTAATTGAGAAGGGCTAAACTGCCCAGGTATTCACGTATGATGCAATAGGAATAATGTATGCATAGAGTAGACGGTTCATTGAATTCACTCCCGACCTTCAATATTTGAGCTGCATTGGTTTTATTTAACAATCATGCTCTGACTTGCTCAATGAAAGGTATTGAAGGACTGTTGGAGCTGGAAGAAGCTAAAGAAGAAAATCGATAAGATCAAGGCATGAAATTGAGTTTGGAAAAATGAAATATATATTTTTTTCATGTGTGCAACCAGTGATATATAGTCTAAGCTATAAAATGGATTTTCGCTCCCTTAGCGTCGCAAATCCATCCTGAGAAAGGTATTTTTTAGGTAGATGCAACCCACCTCCCACATTGTGTGTGTCTGAGCTATAATAGTGATGTAGAGGAATTCGTTGATCGAATCAGGAAGCAACATAATGATGGGGCCATATAAGACAGCGACAATTCCATCCCTCACAAGTAACGTCAACTGGAGTGCTTATTTTGAGCGATCACTTTCGATAGACTTTATGTTTTAAAATCCCTTCATTCTCAGCGCATGTCTGCGACCAGTGAGTAATTTGTGCGAAATTAATCGGCACAGAAGGGGTTTTGTTCAAAACCCGTGCCAAAATGATTGAACACGATGAAAGAGAATGCAAAACGTGTGTTATTAAAGAAGGCCTCCCACGAATATTTGGTCACATAGACTGCCAATGTAGTGTTGTTGGGGCGCTCACCCGAGCACATTGCAACGCATCCGAAATTCTTCCAATATCTATAAATTGATATATTGGCACTCAAATGGCCGCAATGGTACCAAGAATCGACAGGCAACGCGTGCTAGGACGCGAAGATAGGAACATGAACGGAGGAAAATGAAGCTGCCAACGATATAATAATGTTTCCCCCTATGGATAATGTCGGTTTTCATCTTTAATATAATAGTTTTAGCAAGGGAATGCTTAGAAATTGCCCCATAATGATAGTGTGCGCGCTCCATTTGTGGTCTCATTTTTCAGGTGTACAGTATTTGGCTTATCGAAAAAAAATATGGAGTGCACTAGCATTAGTGGCAATTTCTAGCATTCCCTTGCAAAAAACTTTTTTTTATTGTAGATGAAAACCGATATTATCCATAGGGGAAACATTTTTTTATCGTTGGCAGCTTCATTTTCCTCCGGTCAGTTTCCTATCTTTGCGTCCTAGCACGCGTTGCCTGTCGATTGTTGGTACCTTTGCGGCCATTTGAGCGCCAATATATCGATTTATAGGTTACGGTAGAAATTCGGATGCCTTGCAATGTGCTCGGGTGAGCACCCCCAACAGTCTATGTGACCAAATATTCGTGGGAGGCCTTCTTTAAGAGACCGTCCACGAGAGAGTGGAAAGGGGTCCCGGATGAGAATTCGACAACCTACCCTCAAACTTTTTTCATGGAATGAACATCACGAATGCTGATCGCGACCGTATATATTTAAGCCTGAAAAAAATTTTCGAGGTCAAAATTTTTTTTCAAAATTTTCAGACATTTTTTCGTCGAAAAATAAAGTTTCGAAATACTTTGCGAAAAATATTCTCTTATACGTATTTTTATGCGCTGGTTCCGAATTTGGTAGTTAGAACTGTTGAAACTCACTTTAAAAAAAGTTATGATCGAAAAATCAGATTTTTTTGTGAAAAATCGAAAATATCTTTTTTCCCACCCCCCCCCTTTCAGGTAAAGCCACCTATATTTTCGGAATCTACATCAAAAGTTACGATATATGCCTTTTTATCGTAATTTTAAAAATGAGGATATTGATCGATATTTTATCTCAAACTTGCATAATTCCTTATTTTTCGTTCGGGCAGTTTCTTACAAGTGTCTTACAGGTTCGTGTGTGTGCCAACTTCCGATGTCAAATAGACAAACATATTCAGAAAGTATGAAAACATGGTCTATTTTTCATACAATCATCATAATAAACTATCAAAGATCAGGGTTCTATGACGAAATATAGTTTCTACTTTAGGCTCAAAATGTTTGAATTGCAATATTAAATAAATGTTCTGTTGGTACTCTTCGATTTCATGTCGGAAAAAATTAAGACTCGGAAATGGCCAAAAATTGATATTCATAAAACATTTCTGAAAGTACCAGTGGCGTGCATGATGAAATATCTTAGCTGTGTAGTACACTCACTGAGATGCATCAACTGACAAAAGGACAAGTTGATCCAACTTCTTCGAAAAAAAATTTTTTTCTCGAAAATCACCATGAAACATTTCTGAAAGTACCAGTGGCGTGCATGATGAAATATCTTAGCTGTGTAGTACACTTACAGAGTTGCATCTAAAATTTTTTTTTCTCAAAAATCACCATGAACCCGGGGTCATGGTCCAAAATCGCAAAATATTTTTTCGTGACATTTCTCCCCAATCCATCTGAAAGTTACGTATAGCGCCCAATGTTACTTTATTGAGTATAAAGAAGCTTTAGTAACAGTTAATTCTCCATAAAATTAGAAAAAATATTTTGCGATTTTGGACCATGACCCCGGGTTCATGGTGATTTTTGAGAAAAAAAAATTTTTTCGAAGAAGTTGGATAAACTTGTCCTTTTGTCAGTTGATGCAACTCTGTAAGTGTACTACACAGTTAAGATATTTCATCATGCACGCCACTGGTACTTTCAGAAATGTTTTATGAATATCATTTTTTGGCCATTTCCGAGTCTTAATTTTTTTCCGACATGAACCAATGCATGAAATCGAAGAGTACCAACAGAAAAAATGTCGCGTTTCATCCGATGGGATAATCTGTAGCATGTGGTACTGAAGAAAAAACACATATATGATTGATGAGAGGGAAGCCAAACTGCCCAGGTATGTTTTATGAATATCATTTTTTGGCCATTTCCGAGTCTTAATTTTTTTCCGACATGAACCAATGCATGAAATCGAAGAGTACCAACAGAACATTTATTTAATATTGCAATTCAAACATTTTGAGCCTAAAGTAGAAACTATATTTCGTCATAGAACCCTGATCTTTGATAGTTTATTATGATGATTATCTGTTCTCACTTCCGATCTAATCGGTATACCGTACACCCTGCATTTGTCAGGGCCGGCACCATGCAATTTGAGTATAAGTTCTTCAAATTTATGTCGCGTTTCATCCGATGGGATAATCTGTAGCATGTGGTACTGAAGAAAAAACACATATATGATTGATGAGAGGGAAGCCAAACTGCCCAGGTATGTTTTATGAATATCATTTTTTGGCCATTTCCGAGTCTTAATTTTTTTCCGACATGAACCAATGCATGAAATCGAAGAGTACCAACAGAACATTTATTTAATATTGCAATTCAAACATTTTGAGCCTAAAGTAGAAACTATATTTCGTCATAGAACCCTGATCTTTGATAATTTATTATGATAATTGTATGAATTTTGGAAATTTTTGAAACGTCTTGTATTTACTCTCGATAATCTAAATAGACCATGTTTTCATACTTTCTGAATATGTTTGTCTATTTGACATCGGAAGTTGGCACACACACGAACCTGTAAGACACTTGTAAGAAACTGCCCGAACGAAAAATAAGGAATTATGCAAGTTTGAGATAAAATATCGATCAATATCCTCATTTTTAAAATTACGATAAAAAGGCATATACCGTAACTTTTGATGTAGATTCCGAAAATATAGGTGGCTTTACCTGAAAGGGGGGTGGGAAAAAAGATATTTTCGATTTTTCACAAAAAAATCTGATTTTTCGATCATAACTATTTAAAAAGTGAGTTTCAACAGATCTAACTACCAAATTCGGAACCAGCGCATAAAAAATACGTATAATAGAATATTTCTCGCAAAGTATTTCGAAACTTTTTTTTTCGACAAAAAAATGTCTGAAAATTTTGACCTCGAAAAATTTTTTCAGGCTTAAATATATACGGTCGCGATCAGCATTCGTGATGTTCATTCCATGAAAAAAGTTTGAGGGTAGGTTGTCGAATTCTCATCCGGGACCACTACCTACTTGTTACGTTCTCTCGTGGACGGTCTCTTAAATAAATATATTGAGAAATCTGGCTTGCGTGAATTTCGACGGCAATGAGCAAAGATGTCAAGATGTTGCAGATGGCGCTGATAATACACACGAATCTATAGAGTTTTCCTGCTTTTCCGACATTCAGCTTGATCAGAAAGTGAATGAGAACAGAGTTAGAAATTATTCCAGACAGTCCTGATAATATTTTTCATACAGTCAATTTACAAACAAGAACAAGCCTTCCACTAATATTATGATCCGTGCACTTTCCACATAGGGATTAAGCATGACTGAAATGAGGTTGACTATTCAACAAAAAAATGCAGTCCGCGAAAGAGAAGGATAGAGAATATTAAAGCACTGAAATAATAAAATGATTTATCTTATTTATCGCATGTGACAGATTTCCTTCTGTGGAAATATATCCTGAAGATACCAAGCTTCAAAAGATCAAAGACTTTAAAAAAAAGTAAAAACTGAACGCGAGAGGGAAACTCCTCGATCCATAACTGCTGTGGAGCATTTACTAATGACTCGAGTGAGTGGAACACGCGTTTGATTGATATGGGACTAGCGGCAATTATCACTGAAGGATTTGAAAATGCATAAATAGCTACGCGAACGGATTGGTAATGAAATACTTTTGGCATGAAAGGATCTCTTGATTTACTTGATCTTTTCCCTCTTTTTTTGGAATTGAAAATAAATCGCAGTAGTTTAAAAAGGCAATTTGCTGTTACTTCGTGTGTCTGCCGAATGCAAGTAATTTATCTTACAACAGGAATTGTAACACACAAGGGAGGCGCAAAAATAAATGAAACAAAAGCTAGGAAATGTGAGGCAGAAGGATCCGAACAATTCTTTTTTGTGAGTTTGTCAGAAATCCAAGCAAGAGGAGCGCCTGAAATCAACAATTCTGGTATTTGCAAACTACCAAACGATTTGATCTCCAAAAGAGGACTCGCCTGAGCACTTGGAAAGAGCCAGAAGACTTGCATATAAATGAGTGATAGGTTATTCATTATATTATTGTCCAATACAGCGGCCAAAGCCACACAGATAGAGTTCATAGAAATTAGGAGGAGTGGAAGGATAACCTGTTTATGTTGTTTCGGAATTTCCCTACGATTCTTTGGGGAAACTTGTCAACCTATTAATGATAATCCGGTTTGCTTAAAACTTAATCCAAAGTTCCCATCAGGAACTACTGACACCAAATGTACCTGTACAAGTTGCATCTGAAAGAATCTTCTCTGCATTTGCTCTGTTTTTCTACTGAGTGTTGTTGCTACGTAAGATAGAAAATGAACTCGGATCTGTACAAGCACCCATCGTAGAAAAGTAGAATTAAATTTATAACACCTTATGGGCACTGTATGCAAACGTGGAGTAGGAGACAACGAACGACGGGAAAGTATCAATAATTATCATCTTGAAGAGATCGTATTCACCATTCTGCATTTGATTAGAAATTTGACGCCGTTGAACACGGGACTACGAAATCAAAATGATCACATACGGCTTTATAAAAGTGCCATTTTTTGAGAAAAAAAATAAAAAAAATCAATTAGTGATCATAGTATTTTCAATATCTGTTCTCACTTCCGATCTAATCGGTATACCGTACACCCTGCATTTGTCAGGGCCGGCACCATGCAATTTGAGTATAAGTTCTTCAAATTTATGTCGCGTTTCATCCGATGGGATAATCTGTAGCATGTGGTACTGAAGAAAAAACACATATATGATTGATGAGAGGGAAGCCAAACTGCCCAGGTATTCACTAATGATGCCAGTGGAATAACGTACGCATAGAGTAGACGCTTAAGAGAATTCGCTCCTGACCTTAAATATTAGAGTTGCGCTGGATTTCTTTAACAATCCAGCTCTGACTGACTTGTTCAACGAAAGATACTGAAGGACTGTTGGAGCAGGTAGAAGCTAAAGGAGACAATCGATACACACAGAAGCTACTGTCCCATACCCATCATACACGGAAGTAAATTTACTATCTATTAGGATATTAGTGTCTGTCTGTTTGTCCGTCTGTTTTTTTGTAATTCCTTTCGCACCCAAAATTATCGCATTTTCGCCATATTTCGCTTCTAAATTGCGCAATCTTCCCAGTTCCTTTTCCATGTGATAACTGACCAAAATACCTTTCAAATTTTATAAAACATAAATCACCTAGCCATAGCCATAGCAAAGTCGGTAGCGCGCCTGACTAACAATCCGAACGACGCACGTTTGATCCCTGCGGGGGCAAATCTATTTCCTAATTTTTAGCAATTCAGTAGGGCACTAAAAACGAGTTTTTAAGTAACGTGAAACACGTTTTCACCTGTTATAATAATTAATGAACAACATGTTATAAATTTGTGTGTATATATAGTACATTATATTGGGTCTGGGAAATACACTTTGACCTGTGCATAATATCATGTCGCATCATCAAAGTTTCCGCATTTTTCTCAGTGAGATACAACTGACCTCCCACATTGCGTGCGTCTGAGCAACAAGAGTGATGAAGAGGAACTCAGTTACGGCGTCAGGAAGCAATAATAAGATGGGGCCGTATAAGACAGTCACAATTCCACCTCCCATCATCAACGCCATCTGATATTTGAGAGATCACTTTTCTTTGTCATCGTTCCTCGATTTGCTAGAAACCACGAAATGAGGCGAAATGGGTCTTCCTAAAGTTTGCTAAATTTAAAGTTGCATAATAGCTAAAGTTGCTTTACTATTGTTTAAACCTGAATTACCACTGCCTATTTTGGAATCCCCCCATAGACGAAGTTGATCTACTCAATAATGCACAATCATTACACAAATGTTTTAAAATATCGCTTGCATGAATTTCGATAGCAACGAGAAATGATGTGAAGATGTTGCATATTGCACTGACGATGCGCACAAAACGATAGAGTTTTCCTGCTTTTCCAAAGTTCGCTTGAATCAGAAAGTAAATGAGAACAGAGTTAGAAACAATCCCAGACAGGCCTGATAATATTATTTGTTAGGGTCAATTTGAGAACACACAGAGTACAAAAAAGCTTTGAAAACTGTTCCAGAAATTTTCATTTGTTAGGAACAACGGAACTCCAACCTCTCCTTCCACACACTCTCTCGTCTCGGAGAGCTCGATTTGGAACAAGAAGGTGGAGAACCATTTAATTACGAATAAAACTTTAAGGAGCTGTTCTCCTAACAAATATGCGTTCAGTGAAAAAAACGAACCTTCAAGGAATATGACGCCTCGTGCACTTTCGACCCACAGACTAAACATCCGGCAAGGTTGAGGTTTTCCTTGTTATGAATAAGGATTCAATGAAAAGTAGAAAAAGAAAGCAGTAAAATCAGATTATTTATTACAGTAATCACACGCGACAGTTGTAATTTACATCATTTCATATCTTTCTCAAAACACTAATAGCGAATCGACAAGAAAGAAATATGTAATTGTACTAGAAATATTATGACGTGAGTTGGTGAAAGAATTGAATGGAGAAAAGCTATTGAGTGTCTACTAGAGTGCGAAATGTGAGATTACCCGATGCCACGGGTACCCGCCTGTCAAGAATGAGAGGGAGAACTACCCGATAACAGCCCCTCGAAATGATCAGATTACCCGATAACAGGGCCTCAGAATGCTCGAGTATCCGTTAACTTTTTCTCTAAAAGGGTTATGATATGCGTGTATTTGGCTAATTATCATAAAGAGCTTTGTCTGAGAGAGCCTGGCATATGATAATTCGACGTCGTTCTCTCATTTCGACCGCTTCTTCACTTCCCGGACGGTATCTTCTCTCTGAAAGGTGTAAGTGTAGTCGTTTAGCCTGGATTTCTTTTGATGATTTGTTATAGAAAGTAAATAGTAGATATAAAAATGTATAATATATCAAACATACCGATCTACCGATGATGGGTTAGGCCTCAATATGAACGTGCACACTGTGCTTACTCTTCAAGGATCTCAGAGGCCCATCAATGGATAACGGCAAGGGATCTCCATTTCCACAGTTGATCTAAAGGCAAAATGTAAGTTATCGTGTATTTTCTCATGTACTTCTACGTTTTATTGTGTAACTTTGAAATATATCTCATAGATCTAACTCCATCATCACTAGATTAACATGTTCGATATATTATACATTTTATATCTACTATTTACTTTCTATAACAAATAATCTAAAGAAACCAGGCTAAACTGCAACACTTACACCTTTCAGAGAGAAGATACCGTCCGGGAAGTGAAGAAGCGATCGAAATGAGAGAACGACGTCGAATTATCATATTTCAGGCTCTCTCAGACAAAGCTCTTTATGATAATCAGCAAAATACACGCATTTCATAACTGTATAGGGGGAAAAGTTGCCAGGCAGAGAGCCTGTTATCGGGTAATGAATCATTTTGAGGGGCCGTTCTCGGGTCGTCTCATTTCTCGAATCATTACGACAGGCACCGCTCAATTACCCGATTACCCGACCCGAATTACGCACTCTAGTGTCTACAGTGGAGATGTTTCAGAGTTGATCAAATGTCTTACAATTCAAAAAATGGCAAAATGTAAATGATTTTGCTGTTTGGACCTTTCGACACGTGTTCTTGCGGTTACTTGCTGACTGTGTCGATAATAAACATGCTAGAGCTAGAATAATCTTCTAAATGGCGATATTTTGGCCGAACAGCTGTTCCCCAATGGAGAAGTGAAGAAAGAAACGCGAAGAGGAGGGGTGAAAGAGGAACGAGAGAGCACTGGGAATCGAGAGAGACCAGATAGGAGGCATCTGGCGTGAAGAAGTGTAAGAATGCGAGAGAGGAGGGGAAGGGAGAGGGATCAGATACGAACTCTCTGTGCACTGCTGGTCAGTCTCACTGGACACGTGAAACTCTGTTCCTATTCCATCTCTAGCATGCAATTATCGATCTTTTTAGATGCGGATATCGTATTTATTGCTGTTTTCTATTGCAAATTGTTTGGCGACCCTCGAGGACCCGGAACTCACCTTTGAAAAGGTTTGTTCATCTTTCTCCCCTTGCTTGCGCTCTAGAAATAGGTTGAACTTTCTTTGTTTACTTGTTGCCTTCCATATTACTCAATGTGTAAACTTTTTTCACGACAAAAATACATGACGACACCACGAACCGCTGGTGCCTGTTTATTTTATTTCGTTTTTCTATATGAATACAGTGAGTAATTCTTTTTATATCTACATTGATCAAACGAGAACAATCAGAACATTTCCATTCTTTCGAGAACAATAGCTATTTACAGTTATTCAAGTTCGGTAAGGATGCGTACACTGAAGGTCGATGGACTGATTGTGTTGGCTTCATGAGACGAGCTCTCGAGGATTGGGAGTGAGTCCGACCCTCACATTGCTCACTATATTATCTTAGCCCGCATGCTATCGATCATCCACCAAAAAAGACTTGTAGAGCCATCCTGCGATTCTGGAATACTACTAATCGAGACCATTTCAGCTACCATCAATCTGAGACACACTCTTGTGCTGCCCGATGCATCAAGAAACTTCCCGCTCCTTCATTCGATGCTGACGCGCAGCCAAACTACGTCGTCATGTGTAAGAATGGCAATCTGGAGTCGATGCAAATAAAGGCAGAAAATTAGAGAGTGCGAAAATAGCATTTAAATCGAAGATGGTCTCACCACTAATTTTGTGGGCCTATCGTATTTTATCATTTCAGCTCGATTCCATCATTCTTCTCAAAGGTCGCTGTGTATCAATCGCTGTCGCAGGGAGAGATTCAGTTCGAGAAGACCGGCCATTTCGAAAAGGCAAGTCCGGTGTTCAATTTACTGATGCATAGTTGGCAGTGATCTGGAACAAAATCTTTTCGTCGGTCGTATGTTTTTGCGATCATTGGAAAATCAACAAGTATCTATTATTGGTGGCGAATCGACCAGGTGGTGTTCATGTTTTCTTCGTTCTTCATAATTGTCGCAGACCGCAATCTTTAGAGACGTAGTGCACGACTTCCTCGAGCGTCGCCCCTTCAATTATCTCCAAGTCTGCAGCTGGAAAGACGGAGAATTTGCAGCAGCTGCGACTGCAGCATACACTTATCTCGTAGCGAATCCCGGCGATGAGGAGGTGCGTAAATTTATGTCACAATCAAAAAAATGGTTTTAAAATGCGCTAAGGGAGTTCTTTTACAAGGGTGTTTTGCTATGAAAGCATTAGATTGGGAATACTCAAGGATGCGACGAAACAAATTTACTGCAGGCAAAAGCCAACATGGAGTTCTACATGAACGACGCGGAATTCACGGAAGATTTGTTAGACGACAAGATGAGAACAGATTATGAGGTTACCATTCTGTAGTAATGGTTAGAGTCACAGCACAGTGACATTGTTTTCAGTCAGAGATTAAATATTTTGTGATGATCACTGATTGCAGCGAATGTTTATCTCTGGAGTTCGCGCGTATGAAGAAGAAGACTGGCAAAAGTGAGTTGTCTAATCATCATTCCCAAGCGTAAACACTAGCAAAATGTATCCAACTTTGAATCGAAAAATGCAGAGTCTAGACGCGAATTCAAACTTTTAGGTGCGTCTCTCACCTCGACACTGCACTTGAAGAATTCTTTAAAACGGAGGAGTTGTGCAGGTTCGTTTTATAGGTGGCAAAGCGACATAATTTCTTTTAAAAAAACCCGGAAAAGTAAAGCGTATTACATATTGCATTTAATTGACAGGGAATCTTTTTTTTTAAACTTCGCCCAAGTTATGCTATTCAGAATCGACTGCCGTGATCGCGTTGATTGGACGGGCATCGGATCTGACAACGATGTTGACACCATTCTGACTGGTGATTACTAGGGTTGACGACTCGAAAGTCTTTTTTTAATAGGCCGGTAAAGGAGACAGTCATTTAGGGTTTCGCATGATTACCTCTAGTGGGTATGGTTTGTAAAAAGAGAGAGATCAAAATTCAAATTGAAATCAATAAAGAACTATGTTCCCTAACTGATATCGGGCGATGCAAGGAAATTACGGTGATTATTTTAGCAATCCATCGATCGACGGTTTCGTGCCAACACGATTGTCTCTCTCGTCTCTCATGGATCAACGGTCACTCATTCGGAAATATCGTCGCCCAGATCTACAGATACCAGCATCTCTGCTACTTCAAGCGTCAGTTGCTACTTTCCATTTCTATAAACTTTCCCTTTTTTGTGAACGAAGAATTACTGCCATAAAATCGTCGCAGGTGATTGCAATGATTGTAGTACAGTGGCAAAACCGCGCGAAATATGACAGTAATCCGAGAATCGGTGCACGAATACGGTATACGTGGTTTATCGATTGCAGAAAAGCGCGGTCAGGACGCTGCTCGTGCCATCTCCAACCATCTCTTGCTCGACGCTTCTCCCGATATCAGATGGAACAAGGCGCACTACATGACACTCTACCCAGGAAGAGACGAGATATTCAGACCGGAAGCTGTCAGTTGATGCGATCGTTGCCAGATTACTCATTAGTCATTAGTGGATCTCGCTTGCTCACTCCTACATTTAAGTAACAGCAAAGTCCTTGCCCTTTTTCGAGTTTTCACTCACTATCTTTTCATTACAGAGAATTGTCGAATTCGCGAGGAATCGTCTCTACGAACAACGTTTTCTCGATTTTGTCGAGGACAAGTCGAAGTTGGTTCATGGGATGGTGCGTTTCTAACCATTTGAATTAGTTTGATAAATTTACGGGTGTTTATGTGAGTAGTACAAGCCATAGTGTTCGAAACTGCAATCGCGACGACTCTTTTGCTACCTTAGACGTCTCCCTACAACGTATTCAAATATTTCCTGTTCAATCTTCTTTCCTCTTGCAGTATCCCACCGAGTCTCGTGAAGACTACGCGCCTCTTGAAGCAACAGAGAGAGATGAACTCATCAAGGTGAGCGAAATCGTAAAGTACACGTGCATTTCGTAGTAGTTCACTTACATTTTCTATTATTTATTGCGCCAGAGTGTGATGATCTTCGTATGAGGAACGTGATACGTATGGGTATTTGCAGATTCAATTGATAAGAAGACACACTATACCGTAAAAGAACTGACGATTAATGAGACCATTTGCAGGACTCGTTTGCTTACTCCGAAATCGGTTCTTCGCTTTCTCCCGAATTATGCAAGACCCTTCGACAGATTGCACTGCAGTTGCCGATCGGACACGAGAAACAAGCAAGGTGAGGGAGAGGAGAGGGAGAGGAACTTTAACCTTTCTTTCATAACATGCCACCTAGTGCGAAATAGACAATGAGAATTCTCAACTTGTATCCCCACTTTTTTGTAGCTTTGTATGTTCAGAAAAACGATATGCTCAGACAAAATTAGTATTACATGTTTAAAGTCTTGTAATTCTTCACCATGTCAGACAAGAAGCCGAAACGCGCGTTCAGAAGCACTTCCCTTACGCCAAACTACAGGGATTGTGGTGCGGCGAGCTGCGGAGGTAATTATATTTATTTTAAGATTTCACTTTTACTATGCCTTTCCTTTTTCGTGGTTACCCGAGGAAAACGTCACCAATTAAGTTGGGACAGTAATGGGACAGTCATAAATCTGCCTATTCAATTTCATTCCAATAATTGAGGCCCGCTTGTGACCGTGCGGTCGTTCTCTCCATTGATGCCGACAACTGCTCGGAATGGCTCGGTCCCCTTCATAGTGGATGCGCCCTCGTCGCTTGCGAGTGAACGGACGTCTTATAGGAGGATCGTGATACTTTTAAGTCTTATATTTAAGAGTTACAGTGGACGATGTGCTCTTGTGTGCGTCCTATCCTGACTTTCCCCCACTTTCAATTATCGCCTGTCTACTCCCTTTGATGTGATGTTTGACCATGACGAGTGAATGAACGACATGATAAAGATCTGGCTAAGAAAGATTTCCTATGAACAGGCAAAACAACCCGTATCCACCCTGAGATGCAGACGTGATCTGGTGGAGGAAACGAGAGAGACATTTAGAATCAACCGGTTCAGTAGCATTGATCGGTTGGCTAGTTTGCAGTCGCTAGCTGGTCATCTCGTTGCTAATGACAAGCCTACCACTTGCCCGACCTCAGACGATTCTACAAAAACTCAGTTTTTCGCTCGTTCGACAAGCTCGATTGAAATTTGCGCGGCACGTTTCTCTTTCTGTCTAAAACAGGCGAAAACGAAATTGGCGATCTCTAATGTGGATAATGATCTCCTCCGCGCCGCTTGAAATTTCTCCGGTGCAATAATCGCCTTACCGTCTCCTAATTACGCGCAATCTCGCTCACCTTAGAGATCATTCGATTTGAAGAGGCGTTAATTGTGCTCTATGGCGTGAATCGAGCCTCATGCTGGTCCCGCCTACTCTAATCTTGTGAAGCGTGAAATGCAGGGATCCCCCCCACTACGCTGAAGCGATAATGTGCAAAAGGTGAATTTACTTCTTTTTTTCTTCTCTTTTTGACATGTTCATTGTTCCTATTCCCATTCATCGTATTTTTCTAATGCTTTTCTCTTACAGATTGAGCAAATGTTATTTTATCACTCTCACAATAACGACTCTATTTCTACTGCACAGGTTTCGTTTGAATAATTTAGCTTACTTTTTTAATATATGCATTGCTTGTATCTTTGAGAGTGAATATCTTTGCTGAATTGTTGTATTTCCAGCCTCAGAAAGTGTGCTCTTGTCGTGACACAACCACGAGAAACAACAGTAAGTATCTTTTGCGTTTTTTAAAAAAAATTTCCTATATTTCAGCTCACGAATTCACTATTTCGTTCTTTGATAAATTCAAAGTTGAAAAAATGCGAGAAAAATGTGCTTGCTATTCTAAATTCTTTCAGGCGAATCGCTGGGTGCGGTACCAACATTACTGCATTCGTCCTTATTTTTTCGCTGGCGCGAAAACGTCAATTCGCAGTCTAAAAAGTTGGAAAAGCGAGTCTGATATCGTGATCAATCAATATCCCAAAGACGATCCAGGGGTTGGTCATTGATTTTTTTCTATGCTGTTGGGTCTAGATGAGATCGATTCTCTCTCTCTCTCTCTCTCTCTCTTTAGAAGCGCGCAAGAAGAAGATTAGATCTTCTTCTTGCGTACTTCGAAAGAGAGAGCGCCATTGACAAGAGGCTTTGAAAGTGCGAACAGAAATTGAAAGTGAAATTGCAAAAAAAGATCTTATTTCAGGAATTCGAAGAAGATCTCACGCTCGTTACACACAATAGCGCATCTTCACTCGATGCTGATTACCTCTCCAAACTTGTAAGTGACTTCTTCACAAGATAAATTTCTCAGAGAGTTTGTATACAGAGAGAGCAAATTCGCTTGGGGAACGGATATCAGTGGTCTCGATTCTTGGAGAACGGTTTTTCGTGCTCCTTAGTTCACAAATTATTTCGTTTCGGTACGCAATCGAGAGAACGTATGAAATGAGAAGATTGGAAAACAGTTTTAAGGCAAATTTCCTTTCTATGCAGGTGGTACAAGAGGCATTAGGAATTTACAAAAAAATCGATGATTCTCCTATGAATATTCAGATTGTGAACTGGCAAGGCCCGATTTCGATCGCTATTTATGTTGAAGATCAGAAGGGAATCGAAGATGTGGAGAACAAAGTGAGAGCATCATTTTGAAATTCGAAAGAAGATGTAGCAAAGTGAATTTATTCTTCAAATTAGAGAAATCAGATCATATAATAGATAGGCCATACCTAAGGTTATCAAAAATATGTGAAATGCAGAAGTAGTCACAACGGAGGTGACCAAATCTTATCGTGAACGAACTGACATTATTTGCAGCTTCTGCTAGTGTCAAGCGAAATTGGTGTAGAAAAAATGGAGAGACTGGGATTGCATCTGGTAATGAACGCCACATGGGTTAGTTTTTTTATTAGTTTCCAGTTTCGATCAGAATTTATATAATAGATCTTAATTGCAGGGCGCGGACTGTGAAACTATGCGATATTCGCTTCCCGAAAAAGTGATGGCATCCAACTTTTTTGCCAATTACCCCATTAACATGGTGCGCAACATGGCCAGAATGGTAAGCTTTAGTTCCTTTCTTCTATCACATCTCATCATCCAAACATTCAAAAGACACTAAACTTAGAATCTACGTTATTTCATCAACCGATTAATTTGATATGCAATTCTGCAATATTTCAGTTCTCCACTTCTCGTTACATAGCGTTTTGTGATGCAGACTACGTCTTCTCGGTTGATTTCTACAGTCGGATGCTCGATTCTCTGTTGAGCGTTACTTACGATAAGAAGAACATTTACTTCTACCGGATATTCGAAATTGAACAAGAAATTGTCCAGAAAATGTATGAGAAGATTTCGAAAACAAATTCTAAAGCACTTTACCGCAGGAACTATTCGATATCTAAAACAGATTTACGAAAGATTATTCATGAAGATCGAGGGAGAGAATTTCACCTCAACGACTGGGTAAAACAAAAATATCAAACCGCTCAATGAATTAGATATTTACAGTTCGAGCTCCACACTGTTCCTCTGCTCTCCAATTGGTTAAGAAGAAACGAATCCAGAGCGGAGAGTGTCTTCTACGACCTCCCAATCATGTACGACTATTTATTTACATTATTGGCACACTTCTTATCTCGCTGGTAACATTTTGAAAATGCTTAAAACGAAGTGGATTGTACATTCTCTTTAGGTTACGTACTCGACCCTACTGGGAGTTTCAATTTGTCGGACCTCGAAATGTCCCGCTTTTCGATGAAAATTTTCCCTATCGCTACAGGAACAATCTACAGCTGGTAAGGAGTTCGCGCTTTAGGACTTCTTGCAAAAAAATATTGCATACGGGAAAAAGCTAAGCTCGCAAAATAGCCAATGATTTGGGCGATTGCTTGTGATAATATTTGAGAAAATAAACTATCAATAAACTGTCGACTATACCGTATCTCTCGCTTCTTTCATTATGTTCACTTACCACTCTCTTTACAATAACTGTAATATTGACAAAGTAATTAAAGATATTGTAGTCGTTTTAAAATTGCACCTCTGCAGAGATGGGAATTGTGTCGGGCCCGATATCGATTGACTGCTGTTCACGATCTCTTCGTGTATCATACACTCGATGCGCGAACAGACAAGGATGATCCGACGAACAAAAGAAACATCAAAGCAGAGAACAAACCAAAGTTAGTTATATTCGAATACTCACTCTACTGTGTCTGATTACTTGTTGTTATGCATCCATTATTTCCAGTATATCGCAAATTTTGCTGACAATCTTGTTATTTAGTACCCACATCCTGATCGCGTTAGCCAGGTTGTAGCATTCGCGTGTGAAAGCTTTACTCAATGGTCAGTGTATTTCAATTAAACGTGTTCAGGTATTACCGAGCGTTGCGGTTATTCAACAACCGCATGAATGTTTTGTATCCAAAGACGGGTGCTCGATGTCCATTATTGACGACGAGAAGCAATTAATGACATCGAAGACGATAAATTATTAATATTTTATCATAATCGAGTTGGGCGTGAATGTAAGATTTCACACAGGAAAGTACAAAGCCAAAGTGAGCGGAGATCGATTTCGAAGATTGGACTAGAAAAGGAACACAATTTTAGCAAGATTCAAACTTTTTTTGTTGTAAAAATGAGCACGCTACTTGAATCTATATCCACAATGCGTTAATAGTTTTTGTATTATGCTCAATAAGAAAAGTGCACTAACTTCTACAGAAAGAACCAAATGAATATTTTGGTCTTCTGATTGGCATTCGCAACATAGCCACACTAGGAAACCTATAGGATCTTCCTTCCTTACTTGTTCCGACCATATCAGTTCCCCTGACCTTTTATGTACATTGATTTATTGTAAATTGTTGAGATCACAAATTGACTATTTCCCGTTTCACTACGTAAATCAATTGGCAAAGATCTGCGCAAAGAATGAAAGTGAAGATCCGAAGCGATAAGAAACTAGTCGAAATCGAGGCGAGACAAGAAAAGGTTTTTTGAGAACGCCTTTAAAGATCTCCACCAACACAAACCCCAACACAACATAGGACAAATGATCACATTTACAAAAAAACCGGTTTTATTGCGTGCCTCTGCGTTTTGATATGGAACACAATCAACAGTTTTTCGCCTGTTAGGAGCGTACAATTATTACAATTCTTGCCGGAAAATTGTATTCACAGATGTATTTTGTTGTTAAGTGTAGTTTGTGAAAGACACGAGACCGTCTCCGACATCACAAGCACTTTATCGCTTATTCCCATCGGTTTCGTCTCTCTCTCTTCTTCTTTCTCTCAATCATTTCTTCTTGCCCTTGAGTGCACTCTTCTCAGTCTGTTCTTCTTTGAGCGACTTCACCTTCTCCAGAGTGTCGTCCTCGTCCGATTTCTTCTGCAAGAGATCAAAGATCAAAGATTAAAGAAACCAAAGATCAGATATTGATGAAGAAGAATATTAGGCACTTCTTTACTTTAGGGGGCAAGCCCCGCCCCATTCCCTTATCACCCCTATCCCTCCACTATCACTCCTCCTTCCCCCTCTTGATCTCTTGACCTACTCCTCGAGATGGGAAAGGGGCGGGGCTTACCCCCTAAAGTAAAGAAGTCCCGAATATTAACATCGTCAGAGATCACACGTATCAGATAGACATCAGGGAATAGTAAGACCAAAGGTCAAATAATAGATGTCAAAGATCAAAGATCAAACCAAACCTGGTAGTCTCCATTGGCGATCTTCTCTTGTTTGTCCTTCTCCAGCGCTTTCTTCTTCCTGTCCACCTCAGACGGCGTCGGGTCCTTCACCTGCAATCACGAATGTGACCTACCGTACATCATACACTACAGTATCCCGACAGTTATCGATCGGATACAGTACCTCAGGGTAAGGTCGGTTCTTGGTGGAGGCATTGTCCATCTCCTCCTTCTTCTCATCTCCTTCTTTCTTCTCCTTTTCGTCCTTCTTCTCCTCTTCTTTCGGTTTCTCCTCTTTCTTCTCCTCCTTCTTCTCTCCCTCCTTGGAAGGCGCGGCGGCAGAGGCACTAGCGGCTTCCGCCGATGGCTGTGGCAAAATATTGATAAGGTATACGGTAGGGGAAGCATACTGTAGGTATGGTATCGCATACTGTAGCTACGGTATCGAATATTTTATCTACGATATCGTAGTCTGTAGTTACGGTACAGTACTGTAGCTACCGTGTCGTATACTGTGGCTACGGCATTGTACGGTATCGAGGCATACTGTTTCCAAGTGTACCTTCGTCTCCTCCTTCTTATCATCTTTCTTCTCTGGGGCGGCTGGAGCAGCAGCAGGGTTGGAAGGACTCTTCTGAATTCGAAAAGAATATAGCCAATCAACGATTGTCTCTTCTTCGCGCTAGATGCTGAGTGGGCGTACTGTACCCACACACTTTACAGTCAATCAGTGATAAATGAACAGTACTTATACTGTATCCTACCGTACCTTGCCTTCCCCGACCGCCGTCGCCATGTTCTTGTCGTTGGCCGCAGGAGTTTTGGCCTGCTGGAAATTTATTGCATAGTGATGACGTCATTAACTCCCACTTACTTCCTTCTTCTTGTTATTCTTTCCACATCCGACGAGTATGAGCGCGATTTGTGTGAGCAAACTCTGAAAGGGGAACGTATGAGGTAACTGTGGATGTACGGTATCCTGGGAGTACGGTATCATGGGTTACGGTATCCCGGGGTGCGGTATCATAGGGTAAGGTAACCTGAGGTACGGTATCCTGGGGAACGGTATCTCGGGTGGTACGTTACCCTCCAACTCACGATGGTTATGAGTAGTGTAGCGAGCATCTTGTTCGGTGGTTGGTGGACGGCGCTCGATTGAGAGCCGGTCGACCACCACGGAGAGACGACTAGGGTAGGAATGAAATGGAGAATGGAGGAGAGAGGAGACGAATGAATAACAAGCGCTTTTGCATTCTGCAAGGTCAAACAAATCCGAGATTAGTAATCAAATTGGGAGGAGGAGAGACGAGAAAAACATGCCCTCCTCGTCATGATTCAAAACATTAAGCTGGGAGAGCATGAAAATGTGAAAAACGGCTCTTTCGAATTTACACGTTCTCTCACTCCAACCCCTCTGTGTGGCTGACCCTGCTGTGAGATGACATGCGCTATTATTCAAGTGCTGCAGACAGGGAGAAATCTCCGAATTTTCTCCAAACCATTCTTGGACAACGGCCAATATTTTCTCTCTGGTAAGGCCTTTTACTTTCCATTTCCGTGTTAATTCATTCAAATAGACAAGCAAGGAAGGGGCCTCTCTATGCATTTGTATGATTCTTCAGATGAAAATGTTCTGGCAAACAGTAGCCAAAATTGAATTCGTAGTGAGACCAATATACATGATATCACTCTCTCTCTCTCTGAGTCTACCTCATTTTGCAAAGACTCGGCCGAATGTCGTATTATAGGTGTTGTTACGATGCTCGTTATGAGATGGTATAATCCGAGCACGTCCCACACAACATGAGCCCTCATTGGCAAATCCGTATAGTACGACAGGAGAGGATGAACTCCCCATGTAATTCAATAACGTTCATAACAGGTATGATTGGCCAGCACTCACCCACTAAAAGGTGCTGACCTTTGGGGGTATATATTCTGAGAAATACAAAATGTTATTGCAATCGTAAATGCCATAGAGTGCGCCATTTCGACAATAGTCTCTTCAGATCGAACACTCTCTTCGCTTACCGGAAACGAGACGGTCCGAGAGAGTGTATGTATTATGATTAGGCCAATTGAGTGCTTATGTAACGTGTTCTAATTTAAAGGTTTTCGTTGACATTTCCAATCATTTCGTCTCGCGTGTTAAGGTTAGGAGCGAGCAGAACCCACTCTCTCATTCTCACTCACCTCAACATTCGAAGATGGCTGTCCAAATTCGTTTCGTTCTCGACTTATTCGACGCTCCGGAATATGACTGCAGGTGAATTTTTCACCGTAGTTTATTCCTTAAAAATCACAAAGAATAAATTGTCATGTGAAATACCCCTACTAACTATAGTGGAATAGAAATGCCCCAAATAGCAAAAAGATCTCGTTCAAATTTGAATAGTCTTGACTGAATAAACTCGTTAAAGAATCCAGAATCATTTATCCCGGTTACAATAGAAGGATGTTTGGAGTGCTTGTGTGTTATGAACTAATATTATTTTACAGTGCCCTTTCTCCAGAAGAATGGTCACAACAACATGGCGAACCACAAAGAATACTCGGCGGATGGTCGATCGCTTTTGCCTCAATGTGCATGGTACGCATCGGTTGCCGGTTTGGAATTCGAATTAAAGCATCTTAAGTGAGAGATGGGTCATACGGGTGATAAGGGGCAGAGAATCATGGAAATATACAGTGATATAGAATTCGATCAACACCGAACCGGCTTCTCTAGGTCATGGTAAGCCATCGCATGTCATAACTCTAAAATAAAACCTATTCGTGAGCAGAAGCATGTTTTTGTGCTCAGTGGAAATGCCATTCCTCGAAATGCATGATCACGCACAAATTCTCTTTCTCTACGTGCAGATTATAAGATGGAACAATTACGTGCAAATATCCACTGATTGAGTTTCTATGAAGTAGTACTAGTGAACAGTTTCCCCCATTTTTAAAGACAATTTGCAATCCCTTAAAGGTACTGTATCTACCATCCCTTCGTGTGTTCTACCGTGAGCGTCGCTCCACCTCCTACAAGGTACAGTAAGAAGTTGTCGAGAAACTTTAAACGAGTTCCTTAATTATCATTAGTAATGTAATATGCATAACTAGCAGGGATGTGTTGAGGTTAAATACACTACGCTCTATGCGTACACTACGCTCTATGCATAGTTCTGCAGGTTCGGTCCAGGGGGACCTCGGTAGCTTGCTTCAGGTACGGTCCAGGGGGACCTCGGTAGCTTGCTTCAGGTACGGTCCAGGGGGACCTCGGTAGCTTGCTTCAGGTACGGTCCAGGGGGACCTCGGTAGCTTGCTTCAGGTACGGTCCAGGGGGACCTCGGTAGCCGGCTCCAAGTACGGTCCAGGGAGAGCTTAGGATGTTGGGGAATCTTAATCGCTAGAAAGAGCACTGGCTTATTCCGTTGCAAAAGGCTCGTGAGGCTGAGAGCGATCGAAAAAAGTTGCCACTACGCCACTTCGTGGCTCCGTGGCAACTTTTTTCGATCGCTCTCAGCCTGACGAGCCTTTCTCAACGGAAACGCAGGATACCGTATGTTGATTTCCTTGACCTGTTCGAACACGTTTCTGACATCGCAAAACACTTTTCCCGCGGTTCTCCACGCTCCCCGGTTCATTTGGGAACTTTTTGAGATTTTCAATTTTCCACGTTAAAACATGTTAGAACAAGTCCAGACACGTTTCTGACATCGCAAAACACTTTTCCTGTGATCCCCTACGCTCTGCGCATCAATTGGACACTTTTCGAAATTTTCGGTTTTTCACGTTAAAACGTGTTAGAACACGTTCAGACACGTTTCTGACATCGCAAAACACTTTTCCTGTGATCCCCTACGCTCTGCGCATCAATTGGACACTTTTCGAAATTTTCGGTTTTTCACGTTAAAACGTGTTAGAACACGTTCAGACATGTTTCTGACATCGCAAAACACTTTTCCTGTGATCCCCTACGCTCTGCGCATCAATTGGACACTTTTCGAAATTTTCGATTTTTTCACGTTAAAACTCGGCAAAACAGGTGGAAACGTGTTTCACGTTGTTCAAAAACATGTTAGGACCACTTCTGGCACTTGCGAAAAATGCGGCAAAAGATTTGCCCGCGGCGGGGGTCGAACCTGGGGGTCTCGGATTCAAAGTCTGATGCGTTATCCACTTGGCTATGAAATTAGCGGATTTTTATATTAAAATTTTGAAAGGTTTTCTGAGCAGTTATCATATGCAAAAGGTTCTGGGAAGATTGCGCGAATTTGAAGCGATTTATGGCGAAAATGAGAAAAATGTCTGTCACTCTGCAACAAAAAAAACATACAGACAGACAGACAGACAGACAGACAGACAGACAGACACAATCATTTCCTATAAGTGGAGGAATGACATCCAACACTACTCAGATCATGCTCTTCCTCGCCCTCGCTGACATTGGAGGTCTGATCTCCGTCGGTCTTCTCTTCGGCTATGCGATGCTCAAGGCAATGCATTTCTGCTCTGACGTCACAACAGCAACGATCATGGGATGCGGTGCTTTCTGTCAGTACTAAACCATTATTTAACAAAATACTTTTCAAATTTCCCGGATTTTGTTGCTCCAATTACATCGATTGATTATGTTAAGGTTGCTGGAACATCTCTACCTCCACGTGCGCCCTGCTGGTGATCAATCGAGTGTGCGAATTGACAGAGCATCAGCGGTACTTCCAGGTTAGTATAACGAATAATACAGGCTTTCACACATAAACTTAGTCAAGATGTTTTCGTTCCAGGGATGGCGCAGTTCACTGTGCATGTTTGTCTCACTCGTGTACAGTATAGTAATCGTGCTCTTCACTCGTCCTGTTTTCCCTAATTCCATCCACCAAACCATGGCCTTCTACCCTTTTATTCCCGGTCACACTCCCGACGAGGTATCGTTTACTCTTGATTATAATGTTCCTCCTGTCGCTCATCTTGCTCCAAGAAAGCTCCAGGGAACAACTAGAAGCAAGGCATAAATGGAGGAACATAAAAATCTTGAGTATGTCAATAAAACAATTTTTTTTTAATTTCCGCGCACATGCAATTATCTCCAGGATTCGGTGGAAGCCAATTGAATGATTTAGTTGAAATACAATTTTCAGTATCCAAATCTCCCAAATCTAATCCATAACTTCTCCGTCACTTTCTTCATTCCTTCCCTTTTTGTTCTTCAGTGCGTGATCGTTCGCTCAACTTCGGTGACTACTTTATAGGAATTATACCTAAAGCTACTTAAAGTTGAATATTTTAAGAAAAATATTCAACTCGCTATCAATAAATGAATATATTACAGCACCGATTCGACAAGTCATCGGCTGCGCGCAACATTCAAGCCAAGGCATTTTACAATATTTCTGAAATAACTGGCTATTGTTTTGCAGATTTTCACGCAAGCAACGATAATTTGCTGCGGAAACATCGGAACAGCGTCCGCGTGAGTATTCTCAATACTTGTGTGTTCCTCATTTTCTGCCTCTTTTTTGATCACCAGGGATCGCTCACGGGAAATTCAAAAACCAGTAACAAAAGGAGGGACACAACAATCTTTAGTTGTATTTCAAGCAAACGCACTTTCGCAGGTGGATAATTCAAAGTTTCGTGCCGACCCCTCAGTTCATCGTTACATCAGGAATGATCGTGCTGCAGTGCATGCATGGTAGGAATTACTTCTCAAGAAAACAGCCGCCTCGACTCTTCGAGAGAGGAGACTGATATTGGTTATTCTGGGATGTCGAGAAATATATTATCGGAGAATTGGAATGCAAAATTCATGAACCTATTCATGAACCAAGAATCATGCTCAACAAGTTATACATCCAAAGGGCAAAACCACTTTGAAATTATTGTGTCGCCAGGGCTGCCTTGTATCATCTATCTATCGCTCAATCGAACTGTCAGAGACGAATTGAAGAAGATGATTGGACTGGAGACGACTACGTTGAAGGTTACTGTATTCTTACTGTACTATGGTGAATGATTACTGCATCATTAATTATCTCATTTGCAGATCAGCGCATTTACTTCTGTAAATAGCAAATCAATGTCAACTGCAGTATCTCAAGCATAATACAGATAAATTTCAAAACTAGACTGTTGTAATTTAGATAGATTTCGTATGGTATTCTTGAAAATATCGAAATGTGATCATCGCGACGTTTAGACTTACAATTAAACTCATTCCGTTGTTGTTCAACTGCACTTCTTGTCGATCTACAGAAATATCTGGCATTCTATTAAAACCGCAAACTTTATGAAAAAGCGAATAAATAGCATACGTAAGCATAAATGAGTCGCCGGTCATCTGAACAGAGATATCATGTGTTTTTCACAGTAATATATCATCTCTGTATCTCTTTATTGAGTGTTTAGAGACGAATGAACATCATAACGTTATATTCCATAACGATAGACTTAATCGTAAAACAGTGACTATGTTTGAAAGTCTTGACATTGTTTAGCTTTCTATGAAGTTATGCGAGGTTGAGATTTGATTTGAAAGAGACAAATATTTATCAACTGGGAGTTCGTGGTAAACATTTGGAAATCAACGTTGAATCATCAATAGTCTTTCCGCTGGTTTTTGCAGTTGCAATATTTCTCACGGCTGCAATAATTATTTTAGTGTCAGCCATTTATTTATCCCACACCAAATTAAAAGGTGGGTAACCTCATACTGAATAGCGCAGTTTATCTGTGTGATGGTCACGTTAAATGTGTTAATTATGTCTTGCACACATGTTCCTCTGGCAAATTGGATGACGATTTGGTTAATTTCTTCGAAGAAAAGGTCACAAGGAGCGATCTTCTGTGAAGCGATCTTATATTTGCATAATTAAAATAGATGCTAGCCTAATAATAGATTTCCACTGTTATTAAAATAGCCCGTGAAGAAAAAAATGTTTATAAATAAAAATTTGTTTATAAATAAAAAAAAATTCAATAGAAACTCAATAAAACAGCCGACTCGACTCTTCGGGAGTGGAGAATGATATTGGTTATTCTGGGATAGCGAGAAATATTACTTGGGAGAATTGGGATGTAAAATTCATGAACCTATAGCATGAAGAAAACAAGTTATACATCCAAATGGCAAATCCACGAAATTATTGTGTCGCCAGGGCTGCGTTGTATCATCTATCTCTCGCTCAATCGAACTGTCAGAGACGAATTGAAGAAGATGATTGGAATGGAGACGACTACGTTGAAGGTTACTGTATTCTTACTGTACTATGCTGAAAGATTACTGCATCATTAATTATCTCATTTGCAGATCAGCGCATTTACTTCTGTAAATAGCAAATCAATGTCGACTGCAGTATCTCAAGCATAATAAAGATAAATTTCAAAACTAGACTTTTGTAATTTAGACAGATTTCGTATGGTATTCTTGATTTTATCGAAATGTGATCATCGCGTCGTTTAGACTTAAACTCATTCCGTTGTTGTTCAAATGCACTTCTTGCCGGTCTACAGAAATATCTGACATTCTCTATTAAAACCGCAAACTTTATGAAAAAGCGAATACATAGCATACGTAAGCATAAATGAGTCGACGGTCATCTGAACAGAGATGTTATGTGTTTTTCTCAGTAATAACTCTGTATTCTATCTCTGTATCTCTTTATTCAGTGTTTAGAGACGAATGAAAATCAAAATTATTATTATTATATTCCATAACGATAGATTTAATCGTAAAACAGTGACTATGTTTGAAAGTCTTGACATTGTTTAGCTTTCGATGAAGTAATGCGAGGTTGAGATTTGAAAGAGACAAATATTTATCAACTGGGAGTTCGTAGTAAATATTTGGAAATCAACGTTGAATCATCAATAATCTTTCCGCTGGTTTTTGCAGTTGCAATATTTCTCACGGCTGCAATAATTATTTTAGTGTCAGCCATTTATTTATCCCACACCAAATTTAAAAATGGGTAACCTCATACTGAATAGCGCAGTCTATCTGTGTGATGGTCACGTTAAATGTGTTAATTATGTCTTGCACACATGTTCCTCTTGCATAATTAAAATTGGTTTTAGCCTAATAATAGATTTCCACTGTTATTAAAATAGCCCTTGAAGAAAAAAAACATGTTTCCTTTCAATTAAATACCTCTTCGTGAACTGCTGCCGCTTTTAATACTACACGAGAAGAGAAAAACAGGATGAGAAGACATTTCACAGCTGCCATTACCTGCAAGAATTGAGTCTATATAGAAAAAAACGAAGTAAAATGAGAAATTTAGTAGTGGAGAGAAATATGTCCCATTCAATCTATCGGCAACGTATAGGTGTTGATAGCATAACAATCGAAATTAGCATAATCTTCGCTGAGCATTCGATATCTATTCGTTTCCCTCCTATGTTGTGTATATTGGAAAATAAATAATTGATTCTTAGATACGTATTCTACGGTTTGTAAACCATTGCAAATTTTTTTTTCAATTTTTTTTTCATTTTAATGATTAGTATTTATTCCGTTAAAAAATCATTTTTTCTGTCACCATTTTCAGACCGATACATTTATATAGTAGTATAGGTCACACAGTTTTACCTATATTGTCTATACTATTATCGCACGTGACTTTCAGGAAATGTTTCAGTATCGTCCTCCCCAAGTTCGCAATATTTAACCGCTGTCCGTGACTTTCGTCGTCGCTGAATCATCTTTCTCTTATGCGGTGTTATTTTTCCGGAAAAGCTCTTGGAAAAGCTAAAAGGAGTGTTAGCTTTTACTTTTTCATTTCTCACGGCGGGCTCGGAAAAGCGATTTTCGGCCATAACTATGATCCCAGTGCAGCTAGGCTTACCAAACTTGGTCCATGAAGTCTAAATGCAAAAAGTAACCCTAAAACGAATTTTCTAAATGCTAGCTTTAATATGAACCGAGATACAGAAAATGCGGGAATTCAAATCTAACTTTTTTTCCGGAAAAGCTCGTGGAAAAACTAACACTCTCGATTGCTTTTCCAAGAGCTTTTCCGGAAAACTAAGGCCACATCACTCGTTGAATACCCCGAAAAAATAGAAGAGATAGCAAAACGAGAAAAAAATAAAAAGAGAAGAGCTAGAGAAGAGACCTTATGTTGGTAAAATACGGCATTCCCACGAGTGCATGCATATTGAGGGAGACAGTTAGATAGCGCGAAAACAATGTAAATGGGCGATGCTCTTATCACGAATTCTCATTTTTTTGTAATTTGCCTTTCAAAAAAAACTAATTATGACGAACGTGTGGTGCCCGAAACAACACCAATATTTAACGAATAGAAAAAGGGATGTCGAATTCGAATGCGGTTGTTGATTCTGGCAAGTATCCATGTTTAACAATTACATTTATAAAATGATACGATCATACCTTGGTTTACCAAGCGTCAACTTTTTCGACTCTATTTCTTTATGTGCTCTCTCGCCTTCGGTAAACAAAGGAAGTAACAGTTTGATATTTTGTTTGGTGGTATCATTTTATGAGAGGTATCACGAGAGATTGCAGGAAGGTCGGAACAATTTTCGAAAAAGTATTTTTGATTTCGATCAAACTTTTATGTGAGAGTACACAGGAGACAAGAATTCGAAATATCCTGGTCCCAGGTCTCAGAGCCGGCTTTTAGGAATTTGCCGGTTCTGTCGCCGGAATCGTCATAACTTTCTTCAGAATTGCACTAGAACGCCCACATAGGGCTCAAAATGTGCGGAAGAACTAGATAAACAATTTTTATGTTGGTTATTAGTGAGCATCTATCTGACCTAGAAAGTTACTAGAGAAAATTCGATTTTGAAACGTTTCCAAAAATTATTGCATAGTTTAGATGGGCGAACCCAAGAGGTTTTTGTTCAGAATATGAAAGAACACGTTGACTATAGTCAGGTAGAAAATTAAAATCGAGCAAAAGTGGGGGGTCTTCTAGGTGAAAAATCGCTCTGAATGTCAAAAATCGCATTTTTTTGGAAATTTTGGAAAAAATAATTTTTCTAAAATCACCTCTAATATATTTTTTTCGTAACTCCGGAGCGAAATTGTGTTCGTTAAATCTAAACTATGCAATAATTTTTGGAAACGTTTCAAAGTCGAATTTTCTCTAGTAACTTTCTAGGTCAGACAGATGCTCACTAATAACCAACATAAAAATTGTTTATCTAGTTCTTGCGCACATTTTGAGCCCTATTTGGGCGTTCTAGTGCAATTCTGAAGAAAGTTATGACGATTCCGGCGACAGAACCGGCAAATTCCTAAAAGCCGGCTCTGAGACCTGGGACCAGGATATTTCGAATACTTGTCTCCTGTGTACTCTCACATAAAAGTTTGATCGAAATCAAAAATACTTTTTCGAAAATTGTTCCGAAATGTGGATTTTTCCTGCAATCTCTCGTGATACCTCTCTTATAAATGTAATGCATACATGCTTACCAAAGTTTAGTAATGCCATATTTATTCACGTATGTGCTAATCAATAATAAGTGCAATGATGTTAGGCTAAAAAAAACTACTGCAAACACGAAATACGATGTCGCATAGAGCAACAAAGACATCAATAAAGAAGAGTCAATTGATTTAGTATAGTTTGATACAACGGCGATACATAAATTGTTAATAGATAATATCATCATCTAGGTGATTCCAAAGAAAGACAATTCTGCAAAGGAGCACATCGAAAACAAAACGCTAGTTTGATAATAATTTTCACTTTTTTCACACTATTTTCCATCTTCGCCATATATTTTTGTTTGTAATCTATCCACCCTTCAAATACTTTCCCCGATATGTGCTTCACATGGAGATCCAATAAGACACATTAGATTAGCGGTTCCTCCATCGCACTCACTTCCCTCATTAAAGCTCGCTTTATTTACGTGCTGTCGTATTTTGGTGTACAATAAATATATTTTAAAAAATCGTGGTCGACAAACTCAATGACCTCTCAACTGAGGAATATCAATGCTGCACAGCGATGTTACGGTACTTCACGGTATTCTTTACAGTTTTAGTATGTAGGATGCAAGATATCGACAAACGGAAGACAATGGATGCATTAGATGATACACTTTTCACCACGGAAAGAGATATCGGTAACCCTATCGATGATACCTATTCATACACTGCTGATCCGTGTTGTTGTCGCTACTAATCCTGCGAGAAATTTGCTCTCGAATAACTAAAGCCAGCAGAGAGTATAAAAATTGATACACATTTCTGTCTCTACTAAGAATGCATTCATTCCGCTCAGTGATATCATTTCGTAATTCATTTGCAGATTTAGAATATGACGGAACAAGGAATTATCAATACGCATTGGGGTTGCTTTGTTTATCCATATCTTTTACTTATTGAGTAACATAAAGATAATCGCGTTCTGAGAATTCTCAGAAACTTCCTCCTATCATTTATGTTAATAAAGTACGAGTAAAATGTCAAAACCGTCCCACACGTACTACACATCTTTAGTATCACGAAAAGTACTTGTTTTACGGTACTGACGATTCGAGTTTATTCGCACCCGGTCATCTTCATTTAGCTGTTCATAAACACACATTTCAATCATATCACTGCGTTCGCGTAAGAATCGCAACACCTGTCGTACAGCAAAAAGTGACTAGATGAGTATTTCACAGATTCTGGTAGCGACAATAAATTTCCGTTATACTCATGTTCTGGAATGTTTAATTTGCATAATTACAAGAGGTCAAAGTTATGCTGTTTTCATAGTTTTTCGAGTGTAGCTCTTCAGGGAGTTGTTACTTTACGACTTTAGTCAAAGAACAATGAATGGCCGCCAAAACATGGCGCATCTTTCTGTGTCATTTGTTTATTTAAATTTTTATTTTAATTATTTCCGGAAAATTTAAATTCAAATATCTCGAAAACCAGGACGAGTCCAGTCGCCAGTTTTCGATTTATTGTGCTTCTGAATATGGTCTATCCGATGGTCACAACCACATCACAACCACGAGGGCCGCTTACGGTCGCAATTTTCATTGCAAAATTATCTGAAATATACGAAAACCCCTCATTTCACCCTAGTTTCGCCATCATTCCCCTGATTGGACGCGATCTGCGCGGTGTAAAATAAAAATTCTCCTAATATAATTTTAGACCGCTCACTTCGCGTAGAACAAGTGGAATGAGGGTGAAATGAGGGGTTTTCGTATATTTCAGATAATTTTGCAATGAAAATTGCGACCGTATGCGGCCCTCGATACATCGTGTGGTTGTGACCATCGGATAGACCATATTCAGAAGCACAATAAATCGAAAACTGGCGACTGGACTGGTTTTCGAGATTTTTTAGTTTAAATTTTCCGGAAATAAATAAAAATAAAATTTTGAATAAACAAATGACACAGAAAGATGCGCCATGTTTTGGCGGCCATTCTTTGTTCTTTGACCTGAAGAGCTACACTCGAAAAACTATGAAAACAGCATAACTTTGACCTCTTGTAATTATGCAAATTAAACATTTCAGAACATTAGTGGAACGGAAATTGATTGTCGATACCAATAGCTACCAGAATCTGTAAAATACTCATCTAGTCACTTTTTGCTGTACGGATTTGAGGTCAATTCATGCGGTTCTTACGCGAACGCACTGATAATATTGTTCCTCCCTATTGATATTGAATTAAGCTATTGAAAATTTCTTCATAGTAGGTGAATAATTTCCCCAACTCGAGATGCCGTGTAGTATACTGTAATGTTATCTTATCCGCTCGTGCTCTTTCATACACACTCATCAAAAGGAGTAGTTTTTGGAGAGGAGGTTTTTAAAGGAAGTTCTACGTTTCATTATGCCTCGACTGCGTCCCATCATTTATATTATAAATGCATTTATAAATTATAAATGCATTTATAATATAAATACTTCTCTTTTAGTTGCACTATTACTCAAAAACAACTACGACAAGGTGAATATTTGGACTGTTATTTAATATCATTGGTTTTTGGTACAATAAAAAATATCGCACCTGTAAATGTAATGTCTAACCCGGAAATGTTTAGTACATTGAAAGGGTTTGCATAAATTTGTTCATTTGTAATATTAATATTGCGAACGAAAAGAACGAATTGAACAAAAAAATAGAACTAGAACAGAGAGGAATGCAAAAATACCCTTTTCGAAATATGATAACACGTAAAAATATCGTCGGTTATATGTGTCGAACTCTCTGGAGGGATGACAAGACGAAGCGGAAAGCTGTGGCTATATAAATTCATGACAGATTAGTTTTGATATCTTGTTGACATCACGTTTAATCTCCTCGTATTTCCTTCCTTGAACAACATCTGCTTCAATTCCATACACAATCAGATGATTTTTGCGTGACAGCCGATCCAAATTGTATTCTATATTTTAATGACGAAGGCTACTTTCTCATCATATCCCGGTTGTAGCAGATTTAGTTAACAGATGTAGACGAGGAATCATCGAAGCGCACTGAGATTCGCATGTTGCGAATAACCCGTTTTGATTTCCAGAAAAGTCGATGTAGGTTACCTTTTCCGATTGTTTTATAATGGTTTCCTTCATATTCCGTTCGTTATCTTATTAA
Source organism: Pristionchus fissidentatus (assembly GCA_036245785.1). Taxonomy (NCBI): domain Eukaryota; kingdom Metazoa; phylum Nematoda; class Chromadorea; order Rhabditida; family Neodiplogasteridae; genus Pristionchus; species Pristionchus fissidentatus. Next base: position 17,190,290 of record BTSY01000004.1, read on the forward strand.
AGTCCAACGTAAATGGCGAATCGCTTAGTTGACTGACACTCAGTTGCCATTTATCGTCAACCTTTTTCTCTGAACCAACGATGCCCACTCATTCGTACCCAATCGTCTTTTTTCGGTTCACGGGGTGATTTTTTCCAGTCCACAAGGGAAAATGGTCGGCGATTTTCGCTTCGTGGGCGACACTTTCGCCTCTCCGGAATACGATTGCAGGTAACAAATTATAGGCAATACAATATTTTGTAACAGAAAAATCGTTCTACCTGTAATGGATTTCGAACTTTAAGACAGCATTGAGAATATCTGGATCATTTCTAAATCGTGTGTACTAAAGGCCTGTTCCAATATTAATCTATGCTCGCTCCTTACGCCTTATATTGCAGTGCACACACTCCCTCCGAATGGGCGGATCTCTATGGAACTCGTCAACTCTCACTCGGCATCTGGTCCATCGCCCTCGGATGTATTTGCCTGGTGAAAGCATTTTCGGTGTCGATTGTTAACAAGACCGCCCTGTCTACATGGAATGTATAAACAATAGTTGTTCACTTGTGTGGTATTATGGTTTAATATTAACTCAGCCGCTATACGTGCCCTCTCTACGAGTCTTCTGGAAGGAACAACAATCAAACTGCTATAAGGTCGGAGTTTGTGCAAATTGCAAAGGCAGAATCATTTCGAACGACATTTTATGTTAATTTTTGCCAGTTGAATGCAAATATGACGTTGCAAAATTAATATCTTTAGATTATGTTATTCCTTTCGATTATCGACATGACTGGAATAATCTGTAGCTGCATTCTATTTGGAATTCTCATGCTTCTCGGAGCTCATTTTTGTTCTCATTGGAGGCTCTCTGCATTCACTGGAATGTTGGCGCACTGTGAGTCATCGAATGATCCCATTGAGACTACTTTACGTCTAAGTATTTCTGATCAAATTATGCGTTCAAAAAATTTGTTCGACCGGAGGAATTCGAGCAGTGTATTAGACAATTTAGTAATCCCCTACTCAATATTCAGTTTGCTGGAATGTCTCTACAATCAACTGCGTATTGCTCGTGCTAAATCGAGTTACTGAGTTAATCGAGAAGGACAAATATTTCAGAGTGAGTTCACCTATTAGTGGAGAGCCACACAATTTATTCTTTTGTAATGCCTCTATGATGCTAAATACCTGCCTCCATCGTAATCAGAATGTTTCCATTGAGGGCTGGAAGAGTTCCCTATTGATGGCCTCTTCTGCTCTCTATTCCCTCTTCATTGTCCTCTTCACTCGACCGAATCTCGTCAGTTCGACCTATCAGACGATGCTATTCAGCCCACAAATTCCCGGTTTCGAACCAAGTGTGGTACGTTCCCACATCGATTCTTCTAACTAGAGAACCGCAATAGTCAGGGGGGGGAATTTTATCTTCTCAGCATTTAATCTGAAACAAATCAAAATTGTTGTTGGTTTCGTAGATAAAAATCTAAAAATAATAATGAGTGTTCAGTACGTAAGCTACATTCATTCTCTGCACAACATGGTAATCGTCGTGTCAATTCCTTCACTTTACCTTCTGCTTTGCGTCTTGATCAGTTCGAATTCGGTTGGTTCTTTTAGAATTATTCCACTACTATACACAAAATGCTTGCAGCAACGATTTCAAAGCACAACAAGCGTAAAGAGACTTCAGGCTCAGGTGTGCCGTTAATATATATGCCGTGCACGCTTAAACAGAGATGAGGCGCATTGTCCCGTAGTGTGTCCAGAGAAAACATCGGGGAAAAGACGGCATTTATTTATTTTATTTTGTCAAAACAATAAGCAACACATTGCAGCGGCATACGCTCTGTTTATCGTAAATTTAGCTCGAAAGAAGACCATCAAAACAACAAAGAAAACACAAAAAATCTCACAGATCTTCACGCAAGCTACCATCGTCTGCTTTGCAAACGTCGGCACTGCTACAATGTAAGAAATTTATTTTAAAATATTTATATTTTAATGTTTGTTTCTTTTACAACTTGCGAAAATATCATACAAATGCATTGGAAAATGCATTGGAATTCAATCTTCAAATATTCCCGATGCGCTCCGCAAGTTCATTTTACCCTGCATTGCAGTTGGGGCGTAATGAACTTCGTTCCTCCTCCTCAGATTGTGATTCTCATAGGAATGATCGTCTACCAATTCGTACACTGTGAGCTTCCAATCCCTGTAATTCTCTGGAAATCATCATCCGTAACTCTTTTTAGGTAGCCCGTGTCTCATTTACCTCACACTAAATCGCTCAGTTCGCGATGATTTCAAGAGAATGCTTTGTGGAAAAGCCTCGATAACCCAGGTAAATATTTCGTAGTTTGCTGAGAATCTCATAAAATGAATGGCGGGCAGATTTCCATTTGCTTTTCAGACTCCCGCAGCTTTCACTTCCATGCAGAATCGGTCGACAGCATCGGTAGTTCATTATAATTGATGAATATGACGTCATCAGAGGAAACACAAACAGCTGAAAAGTAACAATTACAATGCTTATATAATTTGCATTTTATGATAAATACGTTGTATGTATTTTTACTACAGCCAGTGAGCGTGTGAAAATTGATGAGGCTCAGGGGAACGCGAAGTGGGGAGATGCATAATGGGTAGGATGACATTCACCAGCGGAGTTAATTGATTCCCCACATACATTCCACTCGACGGAGAATGGCAGTATTGGAATAGGTTGTTATCACATGATTGGCATTGCACACTGAAATCAAATTTACCAGAACAACGTTCTCCGATATTTTGTTTATAAGAGAACGGTTCTCCAACTCTCCTTCTTCGGCACACCCACACTATATTTCTCTTGTTTCGGTAACCAAGGGAGAGTGTGGAGGTTGGAAAACCGTTCTCTACGAAATGAAAGAACCGGGAACCGATAGAACCGCTCTCCTAGCAAATTTGCGCTCCGTGAAAGGCATCATTTGATCGTTTGAACCTCATCCTTTTGATAATCTCATCTTCGCAGTTCTCGCCACGTGAGGAATTGACGTCTGTAGAACATACAATTACCAATACGTACGAGCAAGTCGCGATCGTACAATCTCTTTCGAACTGTATTCACACTTTCTCCGTAATGCGCGTGTGCCATGCCATTCTATCTCAGGCAAATTCTGTAACTAAACTTTTTACATCTCGCAAATAGTTCCATTAATCCGATTTTTGTATCGCACTAAGTGAAAATATCGTGATGTTTACTGGAACACGCGAAAAACAACCTGTTTTGTCCTTTTGGAATAGATTTTCTTGATTTCTTACTTTTGTTTTTTCACCGAGCATATCCTGGTAGATATCGAAAAATTGAGACCGCTAAAAGGAATAACACACACGTCATCAAAGCATGTATCCGCAAAAGTACTAAAAATTAAATATTTTGAACACGTTTCGGTATGCTTTCTGATATTTTCAAAGCATACGATTGATAGGCGTTCTACACTACGACATCGTCGCTAGCGAGCTGTGATTTACGGAATTGTAGGCTTATTTCTCTGTGAATACACGTTAGATATTATATTCCACATCCGTTATTTCGCTTTTATACTTCCTTTACCTTTGCCTTTATTTTATTTCCCTATATCATCCAATTCCGTGCGATTCAGCGGCGAATAAAAAGCGCACCTTTAAAGGAATAATGTTACTGGACTGCAACGAAAAGAGTGACAACCGAGAATGTCGGTGAGTATTATTGAGGGTTGAAAATCCCTTCTGAGCCACTTAATTTATTTTATCAACCGGTGATGAGAGTGAGAGAAATGCGAAGTTCGGTCTAATCCGTTTGTTTCAAAATACCTCACCTCATTTTTCGGGTCATTTGCATACTAGCCATTTTCGTAACACTAGAATGAAGAATTTCTTAATACTTTCAGATTCATCGTTATGATGTCAAGACTATCTAACGTAGATCCTGGTCCAGGGCGAGTATTGTACTACATAGTTGTCGCTATTGAAATATTTACTCTCGCATTTCTGGTTTTTCTCACATTCGTTTCGCTGCCAATTGTCTTTAAGGTATTCTTTTTCATTAAACAAATTGAATTAGTAATATTTCAGTCAGCCAAATTTCATTTGAACATAATGCGCATTGTTATTTTCTTCATCGCTCACTTGTGTGTACTGGCCGCATGTCGATCGATTATTTTACTATTCCAAATGAACATCTTCTCTTTCGAAGGTACCAGTTCACTTTATCAGCAAAGACAGATGTATTATTTCCAGATGACACTTCCATTTCGCGTAAACTGCTAGTTTTCACATCGGCAGTTCACATGTACGAGTTATACGTCGGACCCTACTGCTTTTTCGGTTTTGTAAGTGAAGATTATTTTTTGTTATAGTCAACCAAATTTCTCGACGTTCAGGTCATCGAGCGCATATTTGCTACGGCTTATGTACGCGATTACGAGGTTGTTTTGTAATGTTTCATGTCTGTTGATTGAATTTTTACAGCACTCTAGAAGAGATTGGATTTCTACTTTCCTAATAATCGCCATTCTTATAATCTGCTCTGCAAATGGTGTCGCGTGCACTTTTGGTTTGCATAAGCCTATGTTTGTGTTGGAAAACGTCAATTACAGGACTTCCTGGACTAAGTGTATACACTTCGCATCAAGTGGTCATGCTATCAACGCTTATTGTGACCTTTTTCATGCTTGCGGTAAGTACAATTCATACAATGAATCATGACCACACAACCAACTATAGGTTGCATTTATTGTTCGTCGTTTAAATATTATCTACATTACAAGACTCAATTATCTGTCTTCATATCCTCTCTCAGAAAAATTTCAACTTGCCGAGAATTTGCGAGCGTTCAAGGTTAGTGACAGAAATCGGAACGGGAAAAGATATAGTGCCAACAGCTGCTTATGAACATCGGCAAAATATCTGTTACTGGAGTTGTGATAGGCACAATTGTATTCAACGCTACTTTGGCAGATGAGGTTTGGAAAAAAATGAGCAGCAATTATTCCAACAACTATTTTAGGACAAAAGCAGGGCAGCTATTTACGGTGAACTGTTCCAGCTGTCTCATGAAGGGTAATTTCCGTACAGAGTCGGTTCATGCTACATTCGCGTATTTTACAGACCCATTGCAATTGCACTCACTTTCGTTTTGTATTCACGGCCACAATGGAGACTGGAAATAGCGCACAAATTTGGATTACAGCGCTGGTGAGCACGCACATGTGAAATACAATACACTAGAAATACAATACACTCGAAGTGCGTTGTTGTTTTAGGATCGTCGAAGAGCCAGTACTGCCTTCTCACCAAGCCGCCATCGCTTCTGATGTGACAAACGCTTACTTCCAAGAGCTTAATCGAGCTTGGGATTGACATATTATTGTCTCACACTTGATGTATAAATAGCGATAAACCCATATAATAAAGTGCAACGCGCAACTATGATCAGGGTTGACTTCACAGAGAAAACAACATATCTACTGGCTAGTATGGCAATCTCAATATTCAGTGTGTTTCGAGGAAAAAGCCGATGATTGAAAGTGAATTCGGATGGATAGACCCTCAGAGAAAAATAACTTCGCCACGTTTGCGAGTCAGCAAATAAATTCAGATCTCTGCAAATTTGCAATGCTGTACTATATGCAAAAAAAGTAAGTAATTTGTTTGATAACTCTCATGCTTTTACCTGTTTGAGTGTAGAGTGTCTGATAGAGAAGGTTTAGCGATAACTAAATGAGTAATTGACTGAAGCATTGTGGTAGATAAAATTGTATAGTTGTAGCGAAAGACACGATATCCCACATGTCTGGAAAGAATAGGAGGGCAACAAATAAGGTGTATTTTAATTGACATTGTTTGATTTATTTTTATTTAAATGGGACTCCTTGTTGCTCCTGGCAATATGCAATGTACTGTCTATGATACATGGATGTTTATGAAGTTCTGCTACCTTTCAACCTGCCTTGAATGGCGTCCTCTTCATTGCTGAATGGATGTGTTAGCTTTGTTCAAAGACTCCATCCAAAAATGACAAAAGTGCACCATTTTATACTGTATATTGCGTATCTCGACTATAATGCCTCTGTTTTGCGTACAAGTGAACGTGTTTTGCTGTTGCAATCTTGTTTTTACTATTTCAAAATAAGTTAATTATATTTTTTGTTATCCATATTGAAAATTATAACATGACGGCGCAGTGAGATTGCAACCATTCATTTTCCTCCGCCGTTTTTTTGCTCTACAAGCCAAAGTCTGTCAGACAGAGCCACCCATGTCTTTTATTTCTTGCACACATTCAACACAATGATCATCTGTTTGTCGTATCAATCGCTACTAGAAAATCGAAAAGTCGAAAATGAAAACAACAAAGCGTTTCGAGTCAGCTTAGGAACAGTTCTTTGTTTCATTGTTCGTATTCCTTTGAATTCGAGCAAAGGACGTTTTCGAGCGTCCAACAGTAATTGCTTCTATAGTCTACGTAGTGGAATTGCGTACGCGCTCCTCAAGCTCCAGTTCGACTCTATTCTACACCTATTTATAGTTTCGATCTCCTCTGTCTCCACAGCACCAGTATCGTCTAGGGCCCCAGAAAAATGGTATTAGTGGTACCACTAAGGTAGCTGAAATAGATAAGAAGACCGTAATGAATATGACTATTTTCCGCTTTATGGTGGTACCCTCGGGACGTTGTGCGTCGTAAAATGAATGGCTTTACCTTTGTCATTGCGTTCACGCGGGATGACAGACTTTTTCATCACGGTAGTTCTTTTGTATTGATCTATAAATCACTTCAATATGCCATGTGCAAAACAAAATAGTTGGCATTTCGGACAACAATCACTGGATATTGAAAAGCGATGATTTAATATTTGAGAACTTTCCCCTGTCTTACATCTTACTACTGTCGCTCGTTTTTGTCTGTCTGCTTTCTGACGTGTAATGCATTGAGACTTGTTCAGATTAAACGGAAAACATCGACAATTTGGCACGTTCGATGAATGCAGAATCGCTCAAGATTCTCTCGCGATTGGAATACATCAACTACGGTGAGAAGAGTTTATTCCATTCCTCCTTGTCTGTTCTCGCATAGTATAAATGTAGTGCATCAATGAGATAAATAAATAAACACTAATATAAAGGCATCGGAGTGACTCTAAATTTTCTTCTCTTATTCTGTATTACAACTAATAAGAATACACGATCTGGGCACGTACAAGTACCTTCAAGTGAGTCATTTCGGATAAAAATAATTTGTATTTCAAATTCAAAAAAAATAATGTCAGGCAATGTTTGTCATTGTGGATTTGTGCTACTCCACTGCTCAAAACTTCCTGGAAGAGGTAAATTGTATACTTATAAAGTTGATTTCCTTTTAAAAAATCATTCAAGAAAGTCATCACAAAAGATTCCGTGTTTGGAATTTTCTCGGCTGGAGCTCCTGGTTATGGCCACGTTAGTTGGTACTTTGAATCAAATAATATCTTCATTACAGTGGTTGATATGCGTTTACATGACAATTTTTACGTTGACTTTCGTTTTGATCGATCTCCATTTTCTCTATCGGCTATGGGCACTTAAATCGTGATCACATCCGAATAATTTATCCGAAAAAATAATTTCAGACCATCAAAAATTCGTCGCTTTTCAAATCCTCGCTTTAATATGTCGCTTGTTGCAACCATTCTAGTCTTCATGATATTCTGGTATATATTGAACTCAACGTAAATTTGCCATGAGAACGGTTCCCAAAGTTTCCTTTTTGAGAGAACCGTTATCCTAACTACTCATAGCATACGCGCTATTGATTCGTTCACAGGAGCTCAAAGGCGGATAAAAAAGTGGTTCGAGAATCAGTTGCTCTTACTACGGTATAATGCCTGATGCAATGCACAAGTTTCATTACAATACCGTAGTGAGCAATGTAAATTTTGCGCATTGCTGTCGTGACCCTTCTCTATTAATTTCTCTTGTACCTGGATTTTTGAGCCCCCGTGTCGTTGAGCAAACTAGGTCACATGCGAAATGATGAGCTTATAGAACTGTACCATGAGAAACGCGCTCTGAGCAGAATATGTGCAGTATTTACTATACAAATACTAGGTACTGGACTATCTACACGTTTTACCAACCTACTAACTTTGGTATGGAAAAGATTCGGGAGCAAATGGAGGCTAAATACAACAAGAATAGCGAAGATTATTCGATGGCAATGCTGGACTACCGAGCGGTGTGAAATGCATCCCATCAGCATTTTAGAAATAAAGTAAATTAGCCCGACGGTAAATACAACCCATCTTCTCTCATTGGTGCGTCTATCTCTCTCATGGTTATCTCTACAGCGCTAGCCTTCATGTTTCTATCCGCGTTGGAGGTTTCGGAATTGTGCTTACGATTTCACCTTCTTTTCTGGTTTTTGATCGCTCATTACCTGAAAAGCTCGAGGCTCATTTCGAAAAAGTCGAAGAAGTTGCAGCGACAACTATTCGTCACTCTTTGCTGGCAGGTACCTCAATTTGAATACTATTGAGTAGGTTAAGACTGGACGATTTGTTCGTGGGTTCATAGAAAAGCTCATAGAAGAAATGATTCTTCGATTCTGCAAAATGGTCTGCCAAAGAATGGCAAAATCGGAAATGGCAGAATGGAACTGCCCTGTTTGGTGCTTCATAATGACAGAACGAAGCTAAGAAGCATTGGGTGATTTACCCATGGCAGAGTTTTTGGTGTGTATTGTCCTAACTGCAGACGATGATTCCCTTCTTCGTTCTCTATCTTCCTTGTGGATCATCTATCGTCTCTCCTCTTCTCGAACTCGACGTCACTCTTCTCTCCGATCTTTCATCCTTCCTCATTTCCTTCTTCCTTCCACTAGACGGACTCGTAGTGCTTATTTTCATGAGAGACTACAGACGCAGAGTGCTAGCAATGCTGCGGATTGGAAGGTGAAGAGAAATATCAAGTAGTTCAATTTATTTTTGAATCCCCACAATTGGATCTCGGGTCCCAGCAAAGACAGTGGTCTAGAGACTTTTTTCCTGCGGGAAAAGATTTCCAAGTTTCTAGCACCATCGGGAATCGAGATACCCAGTGACACGAATTCAATGTTGAAATTTTCACTCGTGAAATTTGCTCACCAATAACGTCTTTTTTCAATTTCAGAAATTCAACTGAAAATCACGAAATCTCAAGCAGCCACCCGGAAAGAAAAATAACGACCAGAGTTCATTCAATCAGCTTGCCACAAACGACCAATGAATACTCGATGAGTCACGGAAATCCCATTCGGAACTTGCAATCTTGAATGTGCTCACGCTGAATTGAATTATTTAATTTATTGTACTATCTTAAAAGTGTAAGACATCATCATATCAGTGACCAACATTTGCGAAACAACCAAAGGTTGCGTCGACACCGCACGAGTCCAAGCCTATGGCTCTCTTGGCATGCATCCATGAAGAGGGGTTCGTGGAAGGTTGGTAGGCAGTTCGCGGATGCTACGGTAGACCTACCGTAACCGGGATTTCTCAAATCTATCGTATCAAATACACTTTTTTGTAGGAGTTAGAGGTCGTGTAGGAAATGTCAGAGTGGTGTACCGTAATGTTGTTGCTGGCGCAGTATAGAAATTGAGCACATCGAGTTTTTTTTAGGAGGTAAAATAAAGTGGGAAATGTGAGAGGGCTACACAGCAATGCTGCTACCGTTTCCATACACAACGGGATCATGCGTGTTTTTGTTCTGTACCTTTGTGTTGTACCTATTGTACCCGGGTACACTCCGCAGAGTATGTCCGGCGGGTACAACATGCACATTAGGTAGATGAAACTACAGAGAGGAACAATGGGAGCACAACATGAACAATTGGAACACAACTAGTAATCATGCGCTCTCTGATGAGATTAATGACGATATAATAGTCATCTTCTCTATCACGAGGGTCTCTATCATATAAGCTGATGCACGCTTATACATGCAATATGCCACGTTAGTATGCATTCGCTTTCGAATGATAATGGAGATACTGTTTATAATAATCTTTAAAAGATGTAGCGGTCGTACAACCCATTACTTGATTTCCGTAGTTGTTTCTTATCGATCTACGAATCAAAACATTATATTTTCATTATTATTGATGATGCAATTTCTCTAAAATTGATTCCGCTATTCAATTCCTTCCATACGTTATCATGGAATTGCTCACTATAGGTAGACCAATTTCATTTTTGGAAGTGAATGTCTATCTATTCGTGGAGAAGAGTTACAGCGCCTAGAAAATCGATTATAATGCGAAAAGCGCGTGCTCTAGCTTCTCTAGCACTCTCTCAATTCCCCACGCTATCTCGCCTGGGTTCGGACCCCGAGCTGGGAAAAAATCTTTTGCAAAGACTCCTCTGATTCACCACCAATGTTTGTGGGCTGAATTCACGTGATTTCGATAACACAGAACCTTTGGAATAACAATGAGAATGAGAGTGAGGTATGCCAGACTGACAATAGAAAATGTCATTTTGCCCTGTTATTTCAAGTCAAGATCCAATAATTGCAGTCAATTTACTGAGAAATGGGTGACTAAAATGATCATGAAGTGGTAAAACGGTACCTCTGAACTATGCATGTAGCATACGATTCGGAAAGCTGAGAACATGGCGAATCTTTCTATTCATGTTAATCACGATACTAATTGAAGGTATTCCAAAAGACGTTTTCGAAATTTGGCGCGTAAAAATATATTAAATTTGAATATCACATCGTTATCAGCCAGTGAAAACATCCCTAGAAAAATTTTTTCATGCAAAACCGCTTACAGGTTCGTGAGATATATCGATATTTGGTCAAAAACGGTAGTTACCGTACTCTTCAGCCGATGAGTAAAAAGAAAAAAAAACGATTGTCACCGTGATGATCAGCACCCTCGAAAACGTAAGTTCCCAAATTTTGAGAACTACATTTCATATTAAGTGTATCGTTTTTATTGATTCTTATGCGAACAGCCTCATATGTTGTTATCAACTGCTTGGTCCATTTAAATGACAGAAACTCGATATTGGACAGTGACAGTACTGTTTGTTACCCCCAGTTCCTTAGTTCCCCAGTTCCTGATGGAGAATAAAGATTACTGACAAGCTTGAATTTGCACGATTGCATGAATTCTGATTCAAGAAGATGTAGTGCACATTACAATCTTTGATTTATGATGTCTCATTTGTAAGCTCTAAGTAAGGTTTGCGATTCATCAAGTGCACCTTCTGATCTGATTGCTTTCGTGATCTTAGCCGTGTGAATAATGAAAATCAATTCAAGGCATAGGTGGCATTGCTCTGATTGTCCACATCAACTCAACTAGAAAAGAAAATTACACTATAATGACTCGAAGTGGATTTTTTTAAACAGGCGAAAATGTTGAAAAAAAATGTTGGCTTCTTATTACTCTTTTGATTTCTGGTAATATAACGTTGGAGAATTGTTTATTGCTAAAGATTGTACTGGTACATTCCTTTTCCGATAAATGCCGAGATTGATTTATGTCGTGACAACGTATCATTCCACACAATGTATGATTCCACAAGCATACAATTGCCAACCGACACGTATTTACTACTCCCAAACACAGTCCCTGAAGCGACATCTCCCCATCTTCGCCCAACATCATTGATCTGTAAACGTTTAATTTTTTAACTTTTATTTGTTTGCATTCTGAAAAAGTGATTCACTATTCCATAACTGTGTTCGCATTCTTATCTCAAATAGTTTGCAATGTAATGTAAGAATATATTTTAAGAGAATAATTTGATATACGAATGTTTCTTGATTGCAATGAGAACTTGAACAATAGCGAATGTCGGTGAGTTTGACTAGCCAACTAATCTTTCTCACTTTCTTCAACCACAGATTCGTCTTTATCGTATCGACAATTTCGATGGTGGATTCCGTGCCGTTTCGAGCGTTATACTGGATTATACTAGCAATAGAGCTACTTGCTCACTGCTTTCAAGTCGTAATAACGATAATATCGTTACCGATTGTTTACAGAGTAATTTAAAGTGTTTTTATTCACAAACGATCTACTTTCAGTCTGCTAAATTCCATCTGAACATTGTGAGAATAATCGTTTTCTTCATGTTGCACGTGTTCGTCCTTGCAATTTGTCGAATAATAATTATAATGTTCCAAATAAATTTAATTGAAATCGGAGGTAATACATTTTTAAAAAGAATTGCTTTAATATTAGTGTTCTAGATGAAACATCTTTTTCGAGGTTGTTGTTATTTTCTGCATCTGTGGTGCACCTCTATGAGTTCTACATTCCTTCATATTGTTTCTTCGGTCTTGTAAGAACTGATTGATTTCAACGATATTTTTTATATAATCAAATTGAGGTTGCGGAACGCATTTTCGCAACATTCTTATTGCGAAATTACGAGGTTTAAAAACAAATTCATGAATGTTTTATTTAAAAATATTTTGACAGCTTTCCAGTAGAAAATATATTTCACTAAATATTATCATTATGGTCGCATTGGCGTGCTGGATCAATGCTCTCATCATTAGCTGTGGTAAGTTCCTCTTTCAATATGATTGCGCAGGATAAATCTCTTAGGCTTGCCTGGCAGAAGTATTCAGTTTTCACATCACGCCGTTATTTGGATAAATAATATAATTGCATGCGTGATGACTGCGGTAATGTCTCTAACTGTTAACCTGAAAAATTTATAATTCCAGGTTGCGTTCGTTATACGCCGTATTAATGTACTGTACACTGTAAAAATTGAACATTCGACATCTTATCCGCTCTCAACAAAGTTTCAATTAGCAGAAATCTTGCGAGCTTTTGAGGTGGAAATTGATGATAATCTCAAACTCCCTGCACACATTGCAGTTATTAATTAACACAGCGAAGATTGCATCTGTCGGAATAATATTAGTGATTGCTACTTTCACTGCAACTGTATCACTGAAGGTATACAATATTCTTGACTGTATTTTATGAATATCGATGCAGGACTCGAGTATTGCCGCTACATTTGGTCAACTGGTCGAAGTGACTCATATTGGGTGAGTGTTAACTATCTTGGTATATAATAGTTGATTGCAGTCCAAACGGCTGTGCTATCGCGATTATTTTGCTGTCTCAACATAACTGGCGAACGGAGTTAATCCGCAAATTTGGTGTGGAGCGTTGGTGAGAAAATTTGAAACGACATTGAAATATTCTTGTCGTAGGATCGCCAGAAAGCGCGTGGTACAAGATCAACACGCAACCATTGCTGCTGATGTGACCGATGCTTATTTTTGTGATCTCAAAAGAGCTTGGGATTGAATACTAGCAAAAACAACTCCAGTTAAACGACGAGAAATGTTTCCGAGATTTAATATTTAATTGTATGTCATTTCTTGACTCAACAAATAAACGACGTGAAATGTTTCCGAAATTTAATATTTAATTGTATGTCATTTCTGGACACAACAAATAAACGACGTGAAATGTTTCCGAAATTTAATATTTAATTGTATGTCATTTCTGGACACAACAAATAAACGACGAGAAATGTTTCCGAGATTTAATATTTAATTGTATGTCATTTCTTGACACAACAAATAAACGACGAGAAATGTTTCCGAGATTTAATATTTAATTGTATGCCATTTCTTTATACAAAACAAATAATTGCCTTCATGTGCAATACGAATAAGGCAATGTTTTCAAGTATTATTCATGGCTTATCCAAAATTATGAACACAATTTTTTTCCTTTTTCACAGCTAATAATTTTTTTTTCATCAAGAAGACTTGGTATTGATATTAGAACTTTGCTTTGAGATAAAAACATTTCTTTCTCTAGAATAATTGTGAAGATACAATTGTGTTTTTACAGCCATAGATGTATCTTCTAAATCGGGCAGGGAATATCGCAGATAAAAAAATTTCGCTGTTAAAGCAAGCCATCACACATTAATTGATCCCCACGCTCATTCCTCCGAATAATAATTCTTTCGAAATCAATCACTACATTATGATATTTTTATTTTGCTGTAGGCAATTATTTCGTGTAGAACATACATAATACCGTATCGACCGAGGACGAATTATAATAGTGTTCTTACGAAGAATATCATATCCATTATTTGTTGCACAAAAACTAATTATTTCGTGTCTAATATTTAAAAAATATTGTATTTTGAAAATAACACTACTTTTATCTTATTTGAGTACAATTCCGCTTTTTCAACTTATTGTTTAGTTGTCCTCCACGCACGTTTCTCGCATAGTGATTCGGCCACACGACAATTTCAGCTAACCGTGTGTGAACAGTATACGTTTTAGCATGATGCTTGACTGTAATGAGCATGCTAACAACAGCGAATGTCGGTGGGTATAGATTATTCTTTGAAAAATAAGGTCAAACTATTTGTTGTTCGATCGAACTAGCATTACTGGAAATGTGCTTTTAAAAAAAGGACGATAAATTGATTGATAGCAACCAGCCAATCACATTTGACATATTTTTTCTATTCATTAAGCACGCTAATGTTTATTGCCCAAAAATTCCGTTTCAGGTTTATCCTTCTTCTTTCGAATCTCTCTTGTGTCACATGCGGGCCGTGGCGATCGCTCTACGTGACATTAGTGTCAATTGAAGTGCTCACTCATTGTTTGCTCGTAGTATTCACTCTCATATCGCTGCCAATTATTTGCAAGGTGAGCAGTTGTTTTGTATCTCATTAATTTAACGTATATTTAGTCATCAAAGTTTCATCTGAACATAATTCGTATAATTATTTTCCTAATGTTGCATTTCTTCATTCTCGCGGTTTCTCGATCGATTATTATTATCTTCCAAATGAACATACTCGACATCGGAGGTAATGCACTATCAATAATGCATGTTGCACTATACCTTCAGACGGTTCGTCAATGTCGAGGAAACTGCTATTCTATGCATCAATCATGCATATGTACGAAATGTACAACGCATCTTATTGCTTCTTCGGCTTTGTAAGTTTTTCAACAATATTTTTATAATCAATATTTAGCTTAGGTGGTCGAGCGCCTGTTTGCCACGATTTTTATGAATAATTACGAGGTATTTTGCAAAACTGTCTGCGTAAAGTGTTTTTTTAATTCAGAAGTTGAGCAGAAACTTTATTTCAACATGTATCATCATAGTAATCATGCTAGTGTGCTGCACTTATGCTGCAATTAACACCTTTGGTTCGTTTGAACATCCTTATTAAAATTCATATCCAAGAATTTCAGGTCTACCAGGTCGGAGTCTACACTTCTCGCAAAAAATAGTGACCATTAAAATTATTTGTGTTATCTCAATAATGATTACGGTAATGTAACTCCTATTACGTAAAGTGACAGGTAGTGAGACAGATTGCATTCAACATTCGTCGTATGAATGCACGGTATGCAGTTAAGATCGATAATTACACATCGTATCCACTATCAGCAAAGTTTGAAATTATTGAAAACGCGAAGGCATTCAAGGTTGGAAGTTATCATTGAGTTTTACACTTCTAAACTATCACAGTTCCTCATAAACATCACGAAGATTGCGCTGGTCGCAATTCCTGCTGCAAATATTGCTTTCAAAGCAAGTTTATCGGTGCAGGTTTGGGCTATTACATTGTGGTTTCATTTAAAAGTCTAATCAGGATCCAAGTATCGCTGCAATCTGTGGAGAATTGGTCGAATTGGTACATGTTGGGTGAGGTTTACATAATTATGATTCTAAATGACAGTTTCAATATAGTGCGGATGTTGTCGTCCTAACTGTCATATTGTTTTCCGAACCTCAATGGCAAGCGAAGATAGTCGAAAAACTTGGCTTACGTCGTTGGTATGGAGATTCTTTGATGTTTATTGCCTTCTTCTTTTACTGTCATATCTAATATGCAGGAAGAAAGAGCCGGTGTTAGTTCGTCCGATGGCGCCGATATCTTCGGAAGTGGCAAATGCTTACTTCCAAGACCTCAAGCGAGCCTGGGTGTAATAACAATCGACTGCAGTGTGAAGTATGACTTTCAACATAATTTACAAATTCTCCGAAAAGATGTAATAGATTTACGGGGGGACAGGAATCGGCAAATGACGTGAGTTTCGAGGACAAATTCTAAATGATTACGATTCAGGATTTGAATTCTCGGCAGGTCAATCACATCGGTAGTGAGTGAACGTCAAAACACGTAAGATGATAAGGACGACGTTTAGCACAAAAACTCACACTAGTTCTCGGCAAATGTCTAGGACTATAATTGCCTCGTACTACCTGCTTACGCTTCTTTGCTACGAGATCAGATCTGGAGATCCCGAGGAGCTTCTAGGATTGGTCAGTTTCACTTCATATTCGAAGCAATGAATTCGGAATCTTTCAGAAAGGAATCATCGAGCGCTGGGATTACCCTGCTGAAGTATACCAAGTGACTACTAAAGATGGTTACATTCTTGACCTGTTCAGGATTCCGAGAGGCAGAAATGGTTTGTAAAAACAATAGGGTTTCAAAAATGGAGATTCTATCTGTAAACGTCAAGGATTATTCATTTTAATAGAGTCAAATTCTACCGATCCATGCATCCGACCAGCGGTTCTTTTTGTGCCCGGTCTCGGGTCTGATGCAACTCAGTTCGCACTAAATCTTCCCAGCCAATCTGCAGGTGATATTTGTTTGTCAATAAACTTGATACCATGACTCCTATCGCTACAGCATTTGTTTTCGCCGATGCCGGATTTGATGTGTTTTTGTCGAATCAGCGCGGCACTTCGTATGGAAGGAAGCATGTAAAATTGAGCCCGGAAGATAATCTATTCTGGCAGTTCTCGTGAGTTTTTTTTTGTAGGATTGTTTATAGAAACTCCGAATGCACAACATTATCTGCCGAGGTTTTCTCATTTTATCGATACCGTGGGGATTTTGATGATTGTTGTTCAATTGTATTGTTCGATTCAGGTTAGACGAGATGTCTAACTACGATCTGCCCGCAATCATCGATAAGACACTAGAGATAAGCGGCAACGAGCAATTGTATTACGTTGGTCATTCACAGGTAACACTACGACACCGTAAATATGGAACAAATGATTGCAAATTTGTTAAAGCTGATCATTTAAGGGAACTTTAATCGCCTTCACTACCCTCTCGGATAACCCGCAGTACAACAAAAAGGTTTATTTATTTAGCGTTTCGTTGAGATAGGGAGGGAGGTTTTCTCAGGTGAGGAAGGTTTTCGCCCTCGCTCCTTTCGGTGCTGCTCACTACGCGAAAGGACCAATCAACATCGCCATTCGTGCATTTAGTATGCTGCGACCGTTGACTAATGTAGGTAATCTCACGATGATAATTTTGAAGACAACACAATCTATAGTTGTAAAGTGTACACACATAATTGATTGATTTCATAATATGATGTTTTCCGAAGTATTGTCTATACCTGCAGCTGTACTGCAATGTTCTCGGCTCTCACGAGATCTCAATAAACAATCCCTCGATAACTCGAACAATTGCCGAATTTTTCTGCAATCCTGAAGGACTGAACCAGGTGAATTAAGTCGGGCTCGAATTTACTACGAAATTTTATTTTTATTTTTAAGATATGTAAAGCAGTGATTGCTCTCGCTAATGGGCCCAGGAGCAATCATCACAACATGGTAACATGAAAATAATACTCCACAATATCACTGAAATTTTCCCGCCGACCTCACGTGTTTTTGCTACTTTGTCCTCTATTTTGCACGGTGGTCTGCTAGTGATTCTTCCTTGATAGCACTTTATTATGATGGGTGGATGTACACACAAACAGTTCATTGCAGTCACGCTCTCCTGTCTATTTTTCGCACTTGTCCGGCAGCACATCGACGTGGACGCTCCTGCACTATGCACAGGTTTGAGTGGTGGTTCATTCCGAGCCCGGTTTGTACACCACCTCTCTTCCTTCGAAAAGTGACTAATTGAAAACAGTTTGACGAAAGCGCGGATCGTCCTAAGTTATACCCAGAAGAAGTATATAAAACACATTACAGAATCAACAAGCCGAGCAAATAAGGCACTTTGACTACGGAAATCCGCTCAAGAATTGGCGCAAATATGGGCATGTGAGTGTTTTGTTATATCACGAGTATTCTGATAGATCGCACGAAAAAGCTATACCATTTGACAGAAAATTCAAAGCGGTCAGATTCCTTTGCTACTATGATTATAACATCACCCCATCACCCTAACTATTTCGCAATATGAGTGGGAGCCGTAAATTCGCTCATTCCTAATTCCCGGTTTTCGGAAATAAAAAAATTCAAAAATTCGTAACTTTTTTATTTGTTACCAAAAAAGGTCCAATAAAAAAAGAGAAATGACCGCCTTCACGATACTAATTAAATACTTGTTAAGTGTGAGTGGATAAAATAAAGTTCTCGACACGAAAATCATGAAAAACCGATTTTCCGAATCAAAAATGATCCACATTGAAAAATTTTCCTACCAGTATAATTTTTTTGACAACGGAATCGGATTCCCCATTCGATTTTACCTTTAGAAACTTTAAAAAACGAAAATCGAAGATGGTTTCTCTCCAAACGGATCGATTCGTGCCCACAAAATTTTCCCCAATTATCGCATCCTCATGTGGTTCATGTGACTCCAAGTTCATCCGTTTCTGATGAAATGTTTGTGGTTGATGTTCTTTGTGACACAGATAATCATCAAACAGTGTATGTTTGCCAAAACCGGCTTTTAGGGAGAAGCCGGTTTTAGAACCGGCTCCGGGCTATCTCGGCTCAAAAGGGTTCTAGAATGATGTGCCTGTGCTTAAAATTTACAGGATAATTTTCGGATCAACTTTCCTGTTGAATATAAAACGATCGGAAGATGATATTAGGCCGGAAAAAGTTGAAAACCTAACGAAAAATCGAAAAAAAAAATCATTTCGTGAGACGATATGCCCACCTTCATCACATTTTCTCCGCTAATTCGGAAGCTATGAGTAATTACACACTTAGAACAATATATCTGCTGCGGAAAGGGATGTCCTGTCAATATATTATTGAACATAAAATGTTTTGTAATGGTAAGAAACTATAAGTGCAGTTCGAAAATTCACAGGACCAATGGGTATCGTACGTACTGAAAATATCGAAACGTTTACCGCAACGTGATCAAAATGATCAAAATTTGCATCTTTGCGAGTACACATTATCATGATTTGTGTTTATGCTAATTCGATTAATCCGCATCGATTTGGCGGAATCTACCCGGTGATGCCCGGTGAAATGTGTTAAACAAAAAAATTCAATTGCAAAAGAAGGACAGAACCGGCAATTACTGCCATTTCCCGGCTGCATACGGTAGTGATGACAATTCGCTAACTTAGTCGGTTTTCGCATCGAATTTTTTCCTTTATTTTACACATTTCACCGGGCATGTCCGGGTAGTTTCCGGCAAATCGATGCGGACAAAAAATATGAACCTACTCACGGGTCGTAAATAATTTTCTTCGCAAAGTTACAAAAATAGAATATTTTGATCACATTGCGGTAAACGTTCCGATATTTTCAGTACGTGCGATACTTTCCCGGCTGAGTGGTGACAATCAGTTCGATTTGGCAAAAGAAAACCAATATGTCGCGAGGGGTGAAACAAACAACTCCCTGCGAGGCTAGTAGTTGTACGAATTCCGCCAATCTCTTACGCACCTAGTTGCGTTTTATTGACAATATATTGACAGGACATCCCTTTCCGCAGCAGATATATTGTTCTAAGTGTGTAATTACTCATAGCTTCCGAATTAGCGGAGAAAATGTGATGAAGGTGGGCATATCGTCTCACGAAATGATTTTTTTTTCGATTTTTTGATAGGTTTTCAATTTTTTCCGGAATAATATCGTCTTCCGATCGTTTTATATTCAACGGGAATGTTGATCCGAAAATTATTCTGTGACTTTTAAGCCCAAGCACAGCATTCAAGCACCTTTTTGAGCCGAGATAGCCCGGAGCCGGTTCTAAAACCGGCTTCTCCCTAAAAGCCGGTTTTGGCAAACATACACTGTATGATGATTATCTGTGTCACAAAGAACATCAACCACAAACATTTCATCAGAAACGGATGAACTTGGAGTCACATGAACCACATGAGGATGCGATAATTGGGGAAAATTTTGTGGGCACGAGTAGTCAATCGATCCGTTTGGAGAGAAACCATCTTCGATTTTCGTTTTTTAAAGTTACTAAAGGTAAAATCGAATGGGGAATCCGATTCCGTTGTCAAAAAAATTATACTGGTAGGAAAATTTTTCAATGTGGATCATTTTTGATTCGGAAAATCGGTTTTTCATGATTTTCGTGTCGAGAATTTTATTTTATCCACTCACACTTAACAAGTATTTAACGAACGACGCGCGATCTGCTTTCTCTAGCACTCTCTCACTTCAGCACGCTCTCTCGCCCAGGTTCGGACCCCGGCCATAGAACCAATCTTTTGCCATAGTTACAATAACTTCATAAGAAGTGTTTCAGATAGATTTTGCTTGATTCCGTTGAGGCGAGACTCTCGCAAAATATTCGTACCCAGCTCGGGTCCGAACCTGGGCGAGAGAGCGTGCTGAAGTGAGAGAGTGCTAGAGAGCAGATCGCGCGTCGTTCGTCAAACGCACGGTTTTCTAGACGGTATAACTTCTTTCTACGAATAGATAGCAACTAATTCTCAAAAGAAAAAATGTTGCATAACTCCTGAAGAAACCGTTGATGAAGTGTCGAGGCATATTGTAGCATTTGAATTTATGAATAATATTGTTAATTATTTCGAATGAGAAATTCGGTAAAAATGATCACTATATGGACAAATACGCATTTTAAAATTTATATTCGACATTACCAAGATACTTGCAGGTAACTAGAACTTCGAACCAGAGAAAATTAAATATAATCAAAATTCAGATTTTAAATTTTTCAAAAAAAATTTAATCGAAATGCGACCTAATAAAATGTATTTTAATCAACTTAAATATTATTTTTAGTTCGTTTTCATTGGATTAAACCCCAAATGAGACTTATCGACCCCACTTTACGATGAATAATTTTAACCAGATTTCACATTTTTGTGCGCTTCTTTACAATACATCCTCTCCGGCATTTCATATTTTGGCTGGAATAAGTGCCTACACATACCACAATAACGTACTAGGAGGGGATTCTTCTTTTTAACTTTTGAGAAAATAATAACAATATTTACAAAAGCGACCACCCCGCATCACCGCATCAAGCGGGAATGAAAATGTTGGTTGTAGTTTGTAGCCAACTGTTGTCTCTATCTACAAAACCAAACCGCTAATCCTTAACTTTATTTTGAAGGAAGTTATAATTTTTCAAACTTTGCAAGTTTGGAAAAAATGCCAAACATACAAGGTTTGTTTGTGTTTCACTCAAATACTAAATTTTAAAAAAAAAATTCTGGCAACGCTATTCGATAGGGGAGACTTTGTAGTACTGTGCCTAACATTTTAAGGAAATTTAAAAATCATGATTTTTCCAAGTGACCTGGAATCCCAAAAAATGCTCGATTCTCTCCCGATTCCTCTCATATGAAACCTTCTTTATCATCGGAAACAACCAGATTAAATAATGCTTTGCAATTGTTTTTCGCGTATTAAATTCTATTACCTTCTTCCAGGTTTCGCCCCCAGCATACGACTACTCTCGAATTACCACAGAGATGTTTTTCTTCTGGAGTAGGAACGACTGGCTGTCAACACCGGAAGATATTCAGAACATTATTATTCCTAATTTGAATGAAGGAGTTATCAAGGTTAGCATGCGTACGAATGAGCAAGACAAATATTCCACAAAGTAATTTCTGTATTTGAATATTTAGGGATTCTTCGAAGTTCCGGAGTACAATCACGCGGATTTTTCGTTTGCTACGACAGCGAAGGAAAGAGTTTACCAGCCTATAATAACTATCATTCGAATAGACGAGTCATTGCCTGAATGCACTATTATGGAGAGGTCGAAGCGATTGTCAAATTAATTCATGTTTTTCGAAAAATCTCAATACACTCTCGTGTATTATTTGCAAAACAATCGGTTCCCAAAGACACAATTCTCCTTGATATAGAGGGAGATATAGAGGGATATAGAGTGAGTGAGTGATTCACACTTACTTTATCATCCTCTCTCAGTAGTGATTTCATTATTTGCGCTATGGTGTGTCGTCCATAATAAAAATAGTACACACTGGTTTTGAGGATCCTTATATTGCCGGAAATACTCCAATAAAATGATCAATTAATACGTCCTTTAAGTGTTTGCCCCATGAAACAGTTATCGGTCCATTCTGTGCAGGCCAGAGGGAAATTACGTTGAGTGTTATTTGGAATGCTCGTCCAGAGCCTCTTCTTACTCTCTTTTCCTGAACAATTCTCCACTGTTTTTCGTGGGTCAGCACTCATTATTATAACAATTTTCGTTAGACGCCCCACATTTCCTATGCAATGACAGAACAACAATAAGATCTTTAATCACGCCATTATCTGTATATGCAGTTAGTGCCACTGGTATACACGAGAAAGAATTCACAAATGTACATTGTCTTTCCTCAGAACGAGAGATATTTCGTCCAAGATGTCAAAATATCTTGAGGAGATACAAAGCCGTGGCGCCAAAAATATCTCACATCGGATCTAAAAGTGAATACAATAAATTCTTGTGTAGCAGAGAGAATTTAGAAGTCGTCCCACGATCGATGGATTCTACACATGGGCTATCGGACAGCAACAAGTAAGCAAAACAAGGACTTTTCCAGTGGAGATGGAGAGGTGGCTTTGTCATAACTTAACAGCCTCAGTTCATTTTACACTTCAGTATTTAAAAAAAATCTCATTATAGTGTAATGCAAATTAACACCCGAAACAAGTTGATAAAACGTATTATGTATATTTAAAAAGTTAGCCTCATTTTACCTGAACAATCGTGAGATATTTGTTGATTACATTGTAATCGAGATTGCTGAGCCACAAATATGTGAATATAGCATACAATTGTGGAATGAAAACATTCAGATCTTTTGTATGGAATCATACAGCAGCAATCATTTCAACATGCGCAGTGAAATGTTTCATTACTAGGAAAATATAATGTCTTTGCGTAGTTTATGAAATATTTTGGTGTTATATTTTTGCTGTGTCGGAATCTATAAAAAATATTATTTCTGCTCTACAATTTCATATTTTTATAGTATACGAAATCATGCTGATCGATTGCAATGAGTACAGCAACAACAGCGAGTGTCGGTGATTATTTTGGTGTTATATAGTCCAATTTTGTTCGGCACTGGAAAAGCTAAGACTTGGTTTGAAATATCGCTACAAGCGACACAGTGACATTTTGCAATATCGTTTTTTTTTCGTGATATTACAAAATTTTAATTCATTTACAATAAGTAGAAAGTAGAGTGATGTGGGACCACGCTCTCCTCATACTTACGATATTTCACGGAAGTGTAAATTAGATATTTCCTCACCGCAGATTCGTGTTTATTCTGTCGAATCTTTTGGACGTAGAGACAAGTCCATGGAGACTGATATACTGGATAATGATTGTGGTGGATATGCTCACACATTTATCGATTTTCACATTGGCAGTAACATCATTTCCCATTCTTTTAAAGGTATTTTTGAGTGTTGATTTCAATTAACTAATTTAATTTAGTCCGCGAAATTTCACTTCAACATAATGCGTACTATCCTTTTCTTCTTTGCTCAAATGCTCGTCCTTGCGCCATGTCGATCGATAATTATATTATTCCAACTCAATATAATCGCCACTGGAGGTATCAAAAATGTGACAATGTTTCTTCCAAATTACTTACAGAAGAATCGTTTTCAAGAACTATCTTATTTTCCGCTTCTTTAATTCATATCTATGAAGTTTTCATTGGACCGCACTGCACCTTTGTTTTCGTAAGAATTTGTTAATTTGCATATTAAATGTGATAGCGGGAACTTATGGTTCGTATTATAGGAGAAAATATTGAATAAGTTGCTAAAAAAAAAAACTTGAATAAGTTGCTAAAAATTGATAAATAAATAAATTGCTCATAAATTTAAATTTAGATCTTCGAACGAATTTTCGCAACAATTCTTGTTCGCGACTACGAGGTGTTGGTATCAACTGAACATATATCGAGCAAAGTTATTTTAGAATACGAGAAAAGGAGCAATTTCAACAACCCTCATTATGACTGCTGCGTTAATTTGCATATTAAATGTGATAGCGGGAACTTATGGTTCGTATTATAGGAGAAAATATTGGGTCAAATGATACCACATAGGTTTTCATGGACAAAGCATTCGCTTTTCACATCAAGTTGTTAATGGGATAGCCTTTGTTGAAACCTGTGTTATGATTACGGTAATGTATTTTCTCAATTGGTATTAAGAGGACATAACAATGTTAGATTGCCTTCGTAATACGTCGCATCAACATTCATTATATTGCAAGGATTGAGCATTCTTTATCCTATCCACTCTCAACGAAATTTCAAGTAGCTGAGAATATACGAGCCTTTCAGGTAAAGATATAGAGCTCGATAACGGATCATTTAATTTCGCACGTTGTGAATGATATTTCCACATTTTGAACAAAATCAAACTGAACTCATGCCTGTCATTTCACAACAAGCTGCGTAAAAAGTGCATATAATGGAGTGATGAACGTTTTAAATTCCGTTATACTCGATTCCAAACTGTTGCAGTTGCTCCTTGATATCGGGAGAACAACTTTTCTTGGAGTTAGCATTATGATTGCTTCATACCAAATCAGTGTAACTACACAGGTTCGAGTATTCATTGAAATGATCTAACCAAATTTCAAATCAGGATAAGCTCATTTCTGCCATCTTTGGTGAACTGGTAGAGGTCGTTCATGCAGGGTAAGGAAGTTCGTTTGAAACTCTACATTAACCACGTTTTGAACCGAAGGTCTATGTCTTGTACAAATAAAGCCTGCTACATTATTCCAAAGTCGTTGTAAGAGCACGCACTTAATTTAAAGAGCGTGAATTTATACTGTTCTCCACAATGAATCCTATTTTTTTTCCGTTTCATAATGCTGGCACCAGTTTTTGTTCAGTGTGAATCTCATCGCGCTCACGACTATAATTCTCTCTCAACCACACTGGCGAACTGAGATCATACGGAAATTTGGACTGGAGCGATGGTAAAGACAAGAAACTGAAATAGCTATTTATCTTATATTGAATCATAAATTGTTACAGGCTCGTTCATGCAACTGTGCTTCCTACCACCAATGCGCCCGTACCGTCGGATGTCACAGATGCATACTTTCAAGATTTGCAAAGAGCGTGGAATCAAATAACGCATCCACCCTGCAGATAAAAGTAAAAAGAATGTATTATTGAATATATTGCTTTCCAAAAATAAATAAATGAAAGCATTTATATTTAGGGGCCGCAAGGTGATCTGCCAATGTCATGCTAAGTGGAAGAAAGCGTGTCCAAATGAACCGCTGAGGTCTCAATAACATCATACTTTTTGCCGTTTGTCGATATCTTGTCTCTGAGCCGCGCTAGGTCTTGAAAATCATTCGCGTCATTTCACAGAAAGTGTCAAGAGATCGAAAAAGGCGGAGTCTATCTGTATCTCGAAATCCTGACTGACTGTGAGAGCGAAAGAGCGTTTCTTACCCATGTTCCCCCATGGCTCAGGTGGTTGAGCACGCGCTTTATAAACAGAAGGTCGCAAGTTCAAATCCACCGGTTTGCATTTTTTTTGCTGATTTTGTAATAATCTTTAAAATCAAATGGCAATTCTGCGCATTAATGAATTTTTAATTTTTTAGCTTGGGTAGATTCAGCAAGCTAATCCACACAAATTGAGACTTGCGCAGCTGTATCGGTGAAATGGAAGTGCTCTAAACGCCTACTCTCGAGGCTTTCATTCGAGTTTTGACCTACTATATATTGGCAGAACACGGTGCGCAACACCTCACTTGTAGAGTAGATCAATAGCTCTCGAATAAGCCTTTGAACGGGGGAATTGGTTCAAAATAAAGCTTGCCATTCGATCGGGACAATTGTTCCCTCTCGTCGAGAAAGGTAGGGGGCGGAGCTTGCGCCCCCTATTTATATTTTGGTTTTTTTTAAAATGTGCCTTTGTCTTACCTCTAATTTCTCCCCACTACTCCATTGTCAAGAAAAGAGAATTTCGAAAGTCGGCGTTTTTTTCTCGTAATTAAGAGAGAACTGAATTATCGATAGATTATTATATAGTCTCTTATGAGGCCAATGCACAGATTCTCATAACATCATTATTCCTAATCTGAGGTAAGCAATTACCAATGTTGGTATGCTCACGAATCTGCGAGATAGTAATTCCACAAATCGTTTCTGCATCAGAACACAATTGTCAAATTAATTATTGTATTTATAAGCCATCAAACCGTACGAGTTATATCGTTTATTTGTAAAAGTATCTGTACCCGAATAGAGAACGATTCGCACTTCGAGTAGTGATTCGTCACGAGCGAGAGAGTGAGTTAGTGAATGTTTCTGACTTTATCACCTCCCGCTACCAACAGCATTCGTTGCGCGGGAAGAGCAAAAGTCGGCGGTTGTCTTAGGCGTGTCTTAGATAATAAGAGTAGTACAAACTGTTTTCTCGGATTCTTCGAATTACTGCAGATGCTCCAATAAAAATTATCAGTAACTACATAAGTCCTTCAGTGTTTTCCCGGTGATACAATTCCCGCTCAATTCGATGCCGGCAAATGGGTAGTATTATACATTATTTGGTATTCTCATCCAGCACTTCCACCCCTTTCTGTTTGTTTGAGCTACTTTTCCATTTTGCCACCCTCTTTTAGATTTTCCACCTTCCATCGCATCAAAATTACATCGCATGTGTCATATGTTTCATATAATGGAGTAGTGATCGTGAGACTTTCAATGACACAATTAACGTTATAATCAAATATTGCTACAGATGTACACGAACTAAAGTGGATAGTCTCTTACCTACACAGAGAAATAGAGATAATGTAATTCATGGTGAGTTATATTATCGCTGACCCCTCAAGTTGAGCGGTCAGAATGGCCATTCTTGGGAGTGAGAATGATCATTATGTTGGATCAGACGAATCATTCTGGTTCGACTTCATAGTCTGATCAAATTGCTTAAAGGGACCAGGCAACCAAAAAAAATTAAATTTTGAAAATTTTGATTTTTATATATGTTATTCACCAGATTAAAAAATGAATATTAGAAGAAAGAATTTTTTTAAAAAAAAATATTTGAAATTATAAAAAAAATATTTACGAATATCAAATTAATGTCTGGCGCGGTGTAATTGTGCTGAAATTACTGTAGATGGTGTGCATAAACATGTGCGCAGTGCACTGTGCACATTGCATATTGCCAGCTGTTTGGCATGTGCACTCTTTCGTTTTCAGCGTTGTTTTTTTGTTTATTTTTGAGAATTGTTGTTGTTTTACGTCTTCGTTTCACTCAGTATTAGTTATACACTCCTTCTGAGAACTGCGGAATCCCATTTTCTTGACCTGCGCACTCCTTTACGGTGTCTATTAAGCTCGGTTGACGTCTGGAGTTGCGCAAAGTTCAGCGAGATTGCAGCGGTTTCTTAAGAAGCCGAAAGCACCCGCGAGTTCTCGCGATCCTGGCGGCTCGCAACCCGCTTCATTAGTGTGAAATCTCTTTGTTTCCCACCTCAGCCGAGCCGACCCAGCCGAAAGTGCTTTTAAAACGAGCAAGATCGTGTTTGCACGTGACTCGCATGTTATCCTCCCATTCGCCATATTTTGTCGATTATCGCAGTGTAATTGTGCTCTGTTTTTTTCAGCGCAGCTTGTGCGCGCGATTCCAATTCCACAAGCTGCGCGCGGGATTCTACAAGCTGTGCGCCATTCAACTTTCTCAAATGGGGTCTAGTTCGCGGCGGGGTCACATTCATTCTATTTAGCCGCCACTAGCATCGCTGTCACGCCGATATCCCGATAGATGTCGTCGCGTGCGCTATCGGAATGATGACGTGTCATTAGTTTGTCGACGTCTCTCTCCCTGCCCCCCTTGGAAGTGTACTCCTCCCATTCTTGTGTCATTCTCAATCAGATTCCTCGCTTTTGTCCACGTGTAACTGTGATTCGTCCCCATTCTCATCCTTCCATCCATTGCAGGAGAAACCACTTGAAGTTCTAAACAAGAGTCAACTTCCCATTCAAAATGAAGACTGCCTTCTTCCTAGGGCTCGTTGCCCACTTTGCCTACTCGGCCTACGCCGACGAAGATAAGAAGGTGAGTGTCCCTGCCCCTCCCGATGTTTCGAATAATCGATAATCATTTCCTTATTCAGGAGAAGTACGGTACCATCATCGGTATCGATCTCGGAGCCACCTAATCGTGCGTTGGAGTCTTCAAGAGCGGACGTGTTGAGATCATCGCCAACGACCAAGGAATCAGAATCACCCCTCGTGAGTTGGTTTAGAGTTTGAATCAACTGGATTATAGACTAATTGTCTTTTTGGACTAATTGTAGACAAATTGGCTAAATATGTGTGCTAATTTTACTCATTCAGTGCCATCGGCCGCGGTGAAGTGAAGATTGAATGGAATAGGAGCGAATAGGCAGAGGAACAGAGGAGACGAGGTAATTCGTTTACTCTATGACATTGGAGGATTATTATTATGATTATTATTATCATTATTATTCGCATAATCATAAATCATGTTGATACGGGACGGGAACAGAGCAGTATATGTGTTTTGCAACAACACGGTCGGTAGCGAAATGGGCAAGGCATTTCGAAGATTTTCCAATTGTCGATCGATGAAAATATTTCTGTGATTTTCAACATGCGTGTCACGCAGTTTATGTAAAATTCCTTTAAAATATGTGTTAGAAATGTTATAAAAAGAAAGTGGGCCGCGAGATACGGAAGACTGGGGGTACGGTAACTTAGTATTGATTGATTGATTGGTGTGTTGCAGCAAGCTGTGAGGGGTGCGTACGCGCGCGTCGACTCGCGCCCGCTCGAACAACACAGACGAGACGCCGCTGATCGCCGGTACGACTGCTTTTTATTGATTGATCGATGCTATAATAATAACAATAATAATAATGCCGCTTCTTGAACAGGATGCGTACTGATCAAGAAGCGGTGCTCGTGCCGCCGCCCTTCATCTAGTGAAACAAGGTGCGGCACACTTATTAGTTATTGATTTTTTAGCTCGTATTACTGTAGCTGGAAAATTAATCGATTGCTTTTTATTGCCAACCTGATCGTGCTGTGCACGATAGATGTTTTTTTTCCGTGATTCGTTCCCCATGACATTGGTGTATTATTAGTTTTATTCATTATGTAGTATTAACGGTGCCTCTACCGCCCTCGATAATATCGAGGCATTGATTTACTGTGTGTTTGTGCTTCCATTATGATGGATTGATGGAATATTCTAGCTTTGATCTATGATTTTCTTTGAGTACGTACTTTGAGTTTGAGTGAGTACGGTAGGGGCGATAAAGCGGATTACGGTAGTTGACGAATTAAATCGATTCTCTATGTTCAGCTCGTCTGCCGACCCGCCCTTGAAGGAGGCGCACTTCTGCGCTCTGCGCAGCTTCCCCAACGAGATCAATGTGAGTAGCGATGTCGATGCCTATTAATTACTGTGGCTAATCGGGTGATCATATAACCATCTTTAAGAGGTGCTAAATCGCAAGGAAACGCGATAATTTCGATAGAAAACCATGTGACAGATTACGTTTCGCCAGTTATTTGACCATACAGTATACATGTTACACCTTTTTTCGCTCTCGAAAATACAAGTAGGAGAATTTTGACCATCAGGCGGTACTCTTCATAGACCAAAAACGTTTGTTCCCGAATGCCCCAAATGATGTCTGGTTTTTATTGTTTTTGGGTGAAAAGCGAAAAAGATGCCTGATTTTCAAATTTTCAGGCGCTACCGCGCCTGGATGACATGAAATGATGTCTGATTTTTCGAAATTTCACCTCTAAAGTCCAAAAGCTGTCTGCGTTTGTTCCCTGGAACGAACTTTTTGGTCTATGGTACCCTTAATTTGTGAGTTCGGGTGTCTTTTAAATTTTAGATTTAACCCTTTCTGTAAATTTCAGAGCATGATCAAATTCCCTCGAGCAAGGGCAGCAGATGAACAGTGGAAAGCAGGTGAGAAGAGGGTGGATTGCATAGATATGACGTAATATGGATTACTGAATATACTAGAGTAGGGGTTATTATTATTTATATAATGATGACATTATTCTAAGGAACCTGGAAGTTTACCGTTTATCGTGTACATGAATTGTCTGTGAAACATGAATGAGGTTGAAAAAAATTATTCGGCTTGCTATTTGCATGTTGTAGGTTGATGCGTTGACTGCGGTGAAGAAGCTGCTGATCGACGGGCGACCGAGCCGATCCGATGGCCCGACTCATCTCCCAGGTACGGTTGAGGGCGTAATATGGAGGCATACTGTAACGGGCCAATCATGATTACGGTATTTGCTACGGTATTCGATTTTTCAAGTTACCAGCCGAGAAGATACCGTATGGAATACGGTAGTCGACCTTATTGTGTGAATCAATATCTACCGTATCATGAATGAGTGTCGTTGCAGGAGTGCGTTGTCGAGGTGGAAATAGTGTCTGCCGGCCCGATCTCATCTACTCGTTCTTCATAGGCACGATGAAGGGAGCGACGGCGACCGAGTGAGTTGATTGCATCATTCATAGGTAATCGATTGAAATGAAGTGAGTTGTGCTACTCTGATACCTGTCCAGGCTAGCAACCGAGATGTGTGTTTCTACGCTGTCCCACGTGGGGCAGCGCGCAAACACTAGTGAGGTAGCGCACCCATGAATAGTCCACGGCATGGTCCAAGGTGTAGTTGTGGCTGGGTCCACCAAATCAAAAGTGGTCCATGGTAATTTAACCACCGTGGTCCCACAACGAAACAAGCTACCGTAATCCTGTCTACCATTACCCAAAAATATGAAATTCAGGATATTTACCCGGGATAGGTTGCATGGCGTGGACCTACATTAGCCATTCCCTGAGGGGAATGCCGTTTCTCATGTACAGTTTTTTCCGACTACAGTAGCCCTACCGTAAACGGAATTTCAGAAGTTCATCCAATTCGCTCGGGATTTATGCAGGCGAGGGACCTCGAGTTGGTAATGCCAGAGTGGTGTAGGGTATTGCCTCTTCTGTGTCCGAGGTTACTATAGTGGGATTACAGTAACCCGAATTTATGAAATTTCGCAAATCTAGCCGGGATTTTTTCTTTTCTTTTCTAATTGTTCTCTCCTCTTGCAGAATGTTGGCAGTTGTGCAGGAAGCGACTCGCACACCCAAACCCGAGAGCCTCAAGTCGTTCGTTTTCGAAGTGATGGTCTCCAATTAGAAGAACAATGAGGGCGTCGATGTTCCCTAAATCAAGCACTAGTTCGTCGTTGCACTTTACCTGTGATACTATCAATTTCGGTTTACTAGTATTTGATCAGAATCTTTGATAATGTTCGTTGTTGTAATAATATACTTACTATTTACACTACATGATATATATTTATTAAGTAATACTATTCATGGATAATTGTTACACCAATTTTCACGCCTCACGTGTCCAACCATATGTGTTTCACGTATAAAAGCACCATACGATAGTGAGATCCATTCGTGTGAAGATATACATACTTGACTTGTGCAAGTAGTCCTACAAAACCTCGAATACCGTACTCCTCCGTCATGTACAGTAGCCTCAGGCTGCAAATGAATCAGCTATTATCAGGTACGTGAATTGTGTATCGACTCTTCTGTGGTGTTCTTAGCCTCCCCAGGGCATACTATAGAATGATTGTTTCGTAAAAAGGTAGCGTTACAGTAAGTCTGTCATTACTACCAGCGTTGACTTATGCTGGAATTAGTTCTTTTAGAGTAAGACGGAGCAAAACAAGTATATCGATCAATCAATAAGTACCCGTAATATATTTCTTCGCACGCGATTCAGTTGTAGTAGATGAATGCAGGAAAAGTACGCACGTGTCGGGTCGTTGTAGTTGGAATAATGGAAGAAGGACTGATGCGCTCTTGATGCGCTCCCTAGCCCTGCATTTTAATTGCGCAAACCTCCATCTTGCCCTCGTCATCATTAGAGATGCTAAGGCGGGTGATGAACTCCGTAATTTTAGCATTTTTGAGCTTTGGGAAGCTGCGCAACATGCTAAGTCGGCTGCGGCAGTGGTCACACGCACGGATACACATTCTTGCACATTATAAAGATTGCGAATTTGCATAATTCCCCGAACTCAGACAAAAGGCACGAACGGCGTAAGAAATGAGTTAAAGAGAAGTTCTACGACTGTTTTAGCACATTCACAAGTGTATCCTAGCATCAATCACGATGAAACCGACTAGAGCGAGTAAACAGTAAGTGTCCCAACAAAATACAACGAAAAATAAATGAAATGCAGCGTGAATGCAATGAAAACGGTGGAAATAAGTCAAATTTCACAAAAGTGAAGAAGGTCCGCAAATTTCAAAGCTAGAGCCGGGAAAAGGTATTAAGTGACAGCGGGCAGTTCCTTTTCCCACTGAAAACACCGCGCCAACTGAAATTAAATACGCACAATTTTACTTATTTGCATTTTTGTCGAATTTTTCCAATTTTTTTGCTTATATCGATTAAAAAGTGCATTTCAAGCTCTACAAAATGAAATTAGGTTGTTTTTTGGTTGCCTGGTCCCTTCAAATGTAAAATGTAAAAACTCTTTAGCTTAACGACAAATCATTAGATATTAGTTGATACCATTCTCCATAATCGAGATATCTTAGCCAGCGATTTATATGTAGCATACAATTGTCAAACGACAACAACCAGATCTTTTATACGTGAGCATACTGCAGAATTCTTTCATTCTGAGGGGTAAAATGTTTGATTACCAGAAATTTGATTTTTCGTTTTTCACTGATATAATTTCATTCATTCCCGTTGTTAACTGCGTGAATTTTTTTCATGAGAAATTTCTCCGTCACTATCCACTAAATGTACTATTATGTCATCCAAAAATCATCCTTGTTCTAAAAATCGATAATTAAGTCTCGAGTTAGACGAAATCATGCTGATCGATTGCAATGAGCAGAACGACAACAACGAGTGCCGGTTATTTGTTGGTATCATAATCCAAAATTGGTTCGGTGCAGAGAAAGTCGCATCCAATACACTTTTTCACGATGGAGTGGGTCAACATCTCACAATGTTCATTCGATACCTGACTTCGATGTAAAATTGTCGCAACCTTGTCCTAATAAAAACAATATTCGCTTATAATATAATTGGCAGAATGCCTAATTTAATGCCACTATTCCTCCACTACAGTTTCGTCTCTCTTCTGTCGCATTCTTCTGATGTCGAGACAAGCCCATGGGGAATTATCTTTTGGATTGTGGTCGTGGTGGAAGTGATTACAAACTTCTCGATCTTTGTATTGGCCCTAGCATCATTACCTATTGTTGTTAAGGTGAATTTTCAATTGCACTTATTACAATGAACTAATCGAATTAAGTCCGCAAAGTTTCATTTCAACATAATGCGTATTATCCTTTTCTTCACTGCAAGTCTGCTTGTCCATGCCTCATCTCGATCGATCATTTTGTTATTCCAACTAAACATAATCACAATTGGAGGTATTATATATCCGACAAACTCTTTTTCCAAATTACTTCAAGAGCAGTCATCTTTTTCAAGAACTCTCTTATTTTTCGCGTCTACAATTCATATTTTCGGTGTTTTCATTGGAGCGTACTGCTTCTTTATTTTCGTGAGAACTGCTTTCAATCGATGCGTAAACTCAACCTAAATTGAGGTGATCGAGCGCATTTTCGCAACAATTCTAATAAACGACTACGAGGTATTTATTTTCCAAACATTTGTGTAAAAAAAATAATTGAAATTCCGTAGAATACGAGAAGGCAGTCAATTTCTACCATCAGCACAAGTCGGCACTTATGGTTCTTTTCTCGCTTTGTAATAATCAATCCTATTGAGCTAAATAGGCTTACCGGGGGCGGAGTATTCATTTTTCACATCAAGTACTCACGGGGATAGCAATTATTTTAACCTTTGTAATGATTACGGTAATATTTGTATCCAATGTAAGGCTTCAGATTAATCTTATTAGATTACATTTGTAATTCATCGCATCAACATCGACTACAATGAGAGGATTGCACATTGTTTATCCTACCCACTCTCAACGAAGTTTCCAGTATCTGAGAATTTGCGAGCCTTTAAGGTGAACGTTGGAGAGAAACATTGAAATACAAACTCATTTCATTTTTGTCGAATTTGTCATGAACAGATTGTTCGTGATATAGAGAGCAAATGTCAAATGTAAACGGGCGATTGTCGTATTCTTGGCATTATTCCGAAACCTTTGAAGTTGCTCGTGGACATTGGGAAAACAACATCCATCGGAATCGTTATTTTCATTGTCTCATTTCATGTCTGCGTATCTGTACAGGTTCGAGTATTCATTGAAATGATCGAACCAAATTTCAATTCAGGATAAGGTCATTTCCGCCATCTTCGGACAGCAAGTAGCGGTTGTTCATTCAGGGTAAGATAAGTGAGAAAGACATTTCAATTATCAACATGACGTTCTATTTCGTTTACACTGAAGTACACTGAGCTACTTGTTTTTGACTTCTCTCACAACACATTCCAACACCGCATGGTCTATTTCTTTTCTGAGATAAATTTTCTGAAAAGTATAATTGATATAAAATTGAACTGAATTCTCGTCATTTCGCACACCTTCTAGCCGAAATATGACGCGGTTTGCGTAAGAATCGAGCAGAATCGTCAAGGGCCGGCACAGTAAAAAAAATGGTCGATTCTCTTCAACTTTGTCATTTGAGGTTATCGAGGGTGCTGGTCAAGATAGGCGTAATCATTTTACACAAAAGGCGCCCGTTGGCGCCAGATGGTGCCACGTCGAAATCACATTTTCTCAAATAATTCAGTCACAGATCTCTTTAAATATTTGTCATTGTGGTCACTAGGGCAAATTTTCACGCCGGTTACGCCTGTATACGTCAATTGCATGATTATTATTAATAATTTTTAAAAATGCTACTTTTAGCATAGTAATTTCTGACCTTGTTCATGTACACAGATCGGACCGGCTTGACGAGAGGAGTCCAAACCTGTATTTTGAGAGAATTTCGTCATGAGAATTGTAATTGTGCCAACATAAAGTGTACGGAGGTTGTATAAGTATAAGGGGTGAAAAATTTTCCCTCTTTCTCCCACCTCCATTGACCTCCCCGCTCTCGGCTCTCTCATGTTACCACGCTCTCGCCTCCCTAAGAAGGGGAGACTCGCGGAACTTGTGGTGTTAGATAGATATATATTTATACATGTTAGGATATGTTAATTGATGTAGAAAAGGGTTGTATTGGAATGAATGATATTCGTTCTCAATTAATTTAATCAATCATCCTTTTGGTAAATCCAGAATAATTAGTAGGTAGCTTGACTTTCTGCAGTAAAGATATTAGTAGTTTAGATATTCGATGCGCGAAACTGTTTTCGCGCTGTTTCAACTTAGCCATTTTAATAACGACTTTATAACCAGCTTCTCTTGTTATAGTTCTCACTAGTGCGAAGAAATCCAGCATAACTTCGGAGTCTTCCATTCCCGAATATCATTTGATAAGCCATTTTGATATCATTAACATTTCTCCTGTTAATGATATCAAAACAGCTTATCAAATGGTGGTGTGAGAGGGTGCAGAGAAAGGGGTCGAGGGAAAGAGAGGAGATTCGCCCCTTTCATTTACAATCTCGTTACACTTTATGTTAGCACAATTACAATTCTCATGACGAAATTCTCTCAAAATACAGATTTGGACTCCTCTCGTCAAGCCGGTCCGAATGGTGTACATGAACAAGGTCAGAAATTACTATGCAAAAAGATAATTTATTTAAAATTATTATTAATAATCATCCAAAATGAAGTACACAGGCGTGACCGCCGTGAAAATCTGCCCTAGTGACCACAATGACAAAAATTAAAAGAGATCTAAGACTGAAATATTTGAGAAAAAGTGATTTCGACGTGGCGCCTTCTGGCGCCAACGGGCGCCTTTTGTGCGAAATGATTATGCCTATCTTGATCAGCACCCGCGATAACCACAAATGACAAAGTTGCAGAGAATCGACCAATTTTTAATGTGCCGGCCCTTGCTCGATTCTAAAGCGAACGGCTTAATTTGTTTTGTGTGCGAGATGAAGTGAATCAACAATTAAGAGACCATCCACGAGAAGCCGGACATACCCCACGGATGCCTTTTCTTGCAACCTGTGCCAATAACTTGGTGGTGAAGTCAGCATCACGAGTGCTGATATTTGGCCAAGTAACTAAGGTTCAGGGTCCCGCCCCGAAAAGTTACAGTAACCCCGGGTTACGATATCGATTTTTTTACTATTTTAAAAAGTGTGTTTTTATAGTGTTTCTAGGTGTATTTTGCGAAAAAAATACGAATAAAACCACTTTGAAAGTGATCTGACAACTATAAAGGGTCGAAATTTCAATTTTTCTCTTTTTTTTACCGTCCTGGAAAAAAATTGCCCATCTATTGAAAACGATTTTGTTATTTTTAGAATCCTCATAAAAAACTGCATCAAGGAAACTATTTGTTTCAATCCGGACTTCACGGCCGATATTCGTAAATTTTGACTAAACGTTCAGATATCAGCGGACCTTGTCGCGAGTCTGGTGATATTTATGATCCCGATTGCGAAATATTACGTGTTTCAAGTGATATATTATTTGTTCACGATTCCGTGAACATGACTGACATAATTATTTCATCACCAGGCGGAAAAATTTTCAACATTTTTTTCGACCATGGAAATTTCGAGAAAACTTTTTTTTTCAAAAGTTGTTGTTCCTTCCTGTTTGAAATGTGTTCCTTACATGAAATTTAATATGTCTACACCGAGTTTGACGATAAAAGTGCTAGATATTTCCAGAATTAATGTGTTTGTATTGAATTTTACTTTGTGGTTTTCCTTCGTAGGCTGCATCACGAGAGTCCAATATTGCAATTTTTATAGTCAAATCCGGTGTAGGCATATTAAATTTCATGTAAGGAACACATTTCAAGCAACTTTTGAAAAAAAAAGTTTTCTTGAAATTTCCATGAACCCGGGTTCATGGTCGAAAAAAATGTTGAAAATTGTTCCGCCTGGTGATGAAATAATTATGTCAGTCATGTTCACGGCATCGTGGACAAATAATATATCACTTGAAACACGTAATATTTCGCAATCGGGATCATAAATATCACCAGACTCGCCCCAAGGTCCGCTGATATCTGAACGTTTAGTCAAAATTTACGAATATCGGCCGTGTAGTCCGGATTGAAACAAATAGTTTCCTTGATGCAGTTTTTGATGAGGATTCTAAAAATCACAAAATCGTTGTCAATAGATGGGCAATTTTTTTCCAGGACGGTCAAAAAACAGAGACAAATTGAAATTTCGACCCTTTATAGTTGTCAGATCACTTTCAAAGTGGTTTTATTCGTATTTTTTTCGCAAAATACACCTAGAAACACTATAAAAACACACTTTTTAAAATAGTAAAAAAATCGATATCGTAACCCGGGGTTACTGTAACTTTTCGGGGCGGGACCCTGAACCTTAGTTACTTGGCCAAATATCAGCACTCGTGATGCTGACTTCACCACCAAGTTATTGGCACATGTTGCAAAAAAGGCATCCGACGATTTCCCCATAGCGCCCCGGCCTCTCGTGGATGGTCTCCTAAGTGTTACAATTACAATTACAATTACAATTTTTTATTCCGCCAGAGGGCTATTAGCTTCGTTTATGTGTCGTTGATCGTCGTTATAGTAGTTGGCAGAGGTCCGTCGTCTCCAGACGATTCGGTTGTTGTGGGAGAGGGGGCAGGATTTAGGGGGGTGCAGCGGGGCAGGGCAAATCAGAGTCGTAAGAGAGACTCTGACGTGAAAGAGATAGACGGCAAGTTCAAGATATGAGATCGGAAGACATTTGGCGAGCTATTCACAATTTCTCCCGGGAGTGCGTTCCATCGTTGTACTGTGTTGAGTTTCATTCAGTGTGGAAATCATTGTGCTTATTACAATAATGTTCTCTCAACCACAGTGGCGAGCAGAGATCCTAAGCAAATTGCGACTGGAGCGATGGTACAAAAACTCTTTGAATATTATTTTACTCAATTATATATTGTTGTAGGTTCGCTACTGTGGCTGTGCTGCCTATCATCAATGCGCCCGTACCTTCGGATGTCACTGATGCATACTTTCAAGATTTGCATCGAGCGTGGGATCAAATAACGCATGCATCATGTAAATAAAAGTAAAATGACAGTTATATTGAATATATAAATTTTCAAAGAAACCAAATAATAATATTCATTGCTTTATTTTAAAATGTTCGTTTGGCTCTCATTTCTCCCCAGTACTGCATTGTCTCTCCGACCAACATCGTTTCGAAAAACGAGATTCTCGAAAATAAGACCTTTGCTATCGAAAATATGAGAGAATTATCATTTTAAATTTTTTAAAAATATTTTCTGCTCAGTGTCACATGGTTCGCTGTTCCCTCCATCGTTCATGAATGCGTAATGAGGAAAGAGAGATGAACCTCATTTAATTCAATTTGTGTAATATGCGAGAGTGGTTATATCCGCCGTGACGACCAGTGTCAACGTACTCAAATATGCAGAGTACTCCACGCCCTCGAACCCCCTTCGTTTATTATCGCCATGACTCCTTAAATATAGCATTTGAGCATTGAGCATAATTTCGATTTTCAGTCATAGGATTAAAAATCTCATTTCCAATGTAATCTGTATCGTTGGTGTTGTTTTTTTTCAATTTTTGTGAATTCTACTTCTAATGACATTAAAAGTTCAAAATCAGAGGTGATGTGTTTTTAACGCGATGTTTCATATCGTAGACAGATTTGACATTTAGTCCCGCTTGCGCATGACTTCATTTGGGTGAATTCAACTGATATGACTTGTTTGTTTCGCCAATCTCTTTTCGGAATTTGGAACATCAGTGAGATGTTTTGGCAATCTTTGATCGCACTGACATTCGCGCCCCAACCAGCTTTTTGCTATGGAAAATTCATCTCTCATCAAATGAAAGTTCACGATGCACTCAAAACTTTCGAACCAGATTCACTTCTAAACCAGTTTTTTCCATGGCATGCGAAAACATTTGGCATCCGCTGATGTCTTGAACGTCTGTTTTCGACATTCGCAGTAACATTCCCCATGCTTCCATCTCTAGTTCCTAGCAACAAAGGCCTCAATAATGGAGGGGGGGGCAATGGCTATTCTGTCACCAGAAGTCCTTGTCCTGTCTGCACTGTTGTCTACATTGAAATCTTGCTGTTTCTCTCACTAGCGTGGTCTGCAATGCAGACTCTGCAGGGACGTCTTTCATGAATAGCGAAAGCAGTTCTCTGCCTGAATTAGATTGGGGGGCAGTTTTCACAACAATCTCTCTATAGAGACGCGTATCGAAGAAATTATTTTCGCGCTCTTCCTAAGCCTAATTAGAATTTCGTGCTCTATCTCGCATATTCATTCGCCTATTCCTCTCAGCCACCCTTTTCCTTTCCGTTGGTTCAATGCTCGATGACGTTCGGAACCTCAACCGTGTAGACTTATTCAAAGATTCAATAAAATTTCACCTTCTTGAATAATTTAGATCTACGCACCCTGCCTTTTATTCTGCCTCATAATAGCACTGCGCAATCAGCGCTGCTCCACAACAATTTATTCAACTACTTTTACGTACACAATAATTGCTCTCTATTTTGTTTGTCAGGTCACTCAATTCTTTCTTCTCCCGTGTGTTGTTATTTCAGAAATCCCTCCTCTCAAATAGTTGAAGGTCGCACTACACTCATCCATCCTTCCGAATATTTATTTTCAAAACAAAGTAAATTAATTACTATGTAAATCGACAGAAACTAAAAGAATGAATATGAAAATCATTTTGTAATACCATTCGATGTTTCCACGCTTTTCCCTGTTCGCTCCATTGCAAATAAGAAGGAAGCAAAGGAAACGAAATTCCTTTGTGCTTTCGCAAGTGAAGAAGGGGTGAGGAAAGGAAATTCATGAGCTATTTTTTTGCTTTGCTACGGTTCGCTTCGCATTTGCTCTCATATTTTCTCCTTTTCACTCTCTATTACAAATTTAAAATGAAACATTCAAGAAATGGACTACTGGTGGTGTACTCTCTTTCTATCTATACATCAGAGTTGCTCTTGTTTTGTCATGCTTTCTCGTAGCCGTATCTGCCGTTTAGGAACGGAGCATTTTATTATTTTGCGCGGGTGTTTGTGAATTTACAATATTGCAGATGGATGTCGGAGTTCTCACC
Source organism: Pristionchus fissidentatus (assembly GCA_036245785.1). Classification (NCBI taxonomy): domain Eukaryota; kingdom Metazoa; phylum Nematoda; class Chromadorea; order Rhabditida; family Neodiplogasteridae; genus Pristionchus; species Pristionchus fissidentatus. The sequence continues at coordinate 17,230,774 of BTSY01000004.1, forward strand.
AAAGAAGATGCGACATTCGATGGGATTCTAGGGTTTCTCATGCTTTTCGCCAATCTCTCAATATTTGTGTTCATTCAAGTCCATAGATCGGCGAGGAGAGAAAAGGCGAGTTTCAAGTTCTCGTTTTTAATTTTCATTAACTATTTTTAATAACAAAAAAAACATTTCAAGGAATACATTCTGCTTGGGCTTCTCGCTTTCTTCAATTGCATCCTCGGAGTTCTACTTATTTATAAGGTTAGGTCGTAAGCAGTCATAACAACGACAATCATCCTGATAAATCCGTTTGGACAGCTGTATCATTAGATCGAGGGTTTATGTGATGGTAAGTGAGGCCTTCTTGAGATACTTTTCGGTGGTGTGATATGGCTCTTTTGAAGAAATACCTGTAAAATTGCACAAAAATGCATAATGTCAATTCTCAGGCGTACTACTACCACACCCCATCAATTATGATGACACAAGTTTCGCGTGCCTACTGCTTTAGGTAGGTGAAAATTATTTTTTTTATTGATTCCGAATTGCAGTATTCCTCAAACAACTCTCATCCCAGCCACAGCTGTGGCCTTGTCTTTGATTCTGCCTCTTATGGCGCTAGACAGGTATTGTAAGCTAAGAAGTCAACGTTATAATTAGATGAGATGTGATACTGATCAGGTTGGTAGCCGTCAGTCGCCCGATATTCTATTATACAATGCATCGAAATTGCGCACGGTAATGTACAATACTATTTACAACAAAAAAACCATAATTTCCAGACGACTATCCTTAATTATATTGGTTATCTACTTTTCGATTTGCATTTTCCTGGTACGTTCCCATATAATTTAAGAGACGGGATCGGTAAGAGTCGACCACCCCCCGGACACGTTGAGCTAGCAATGGGAACCGGAGGTCCATACTCGAGTATATGGAGTACCTTCAGCCCACATTACACAAAACACCACTTATTTCTATTTGCCGGCTCCGGTCTAGGAGAAATATGGATTTGAGTGAAAAAGGTCGAAAAATAAAAATTTCTTAATTTGTAAAGATAGTATCTATCATTCATTTGGGTTATGTTTGGGGTCACCAGTCAATATAAAACCGCTTCTAAGATCGAATTTTGTGTGATTCCTAAATCGTTTTTTTACTTACCAATTTCGATTTTTTGAGAAAAATTCGCACTTTTTGGAATTTTTGCCAAACATATCTATATGCACAGTGCACTACAATGCATTACACATCTAATTCGTCTATAGTGGGGAACTTCCTGGGATTCATTTTTTGGAGAAAATTTTTCAAACTTCTCGGAAAACTTCTAAGTAAAAAAACGATTTAGGAATCACACAAAATTCGATCTTAGCAGCGGTTTTATATTGACTGTGACCCCAAACATAACCCAAATGAAAGATAGATACTATCTTTACAAATTAAGAAATTTTTATTTTTCGACCTTTTTTCACTCAAATCCATATTTCTCCTAGACCGGAGCCGGCAAATAGAAATATGTGGTGTTTTGTGTAATGTGGGCTGAAGGTACTCCATATACTCGAGTATGGACCTCCGGTTCCCATTGCTAGCTCAACGTGTCCGGGCAGGGTCGAATATGGTCGAGTCTTACCGATCACGTCTCTTAATCAACTCACTATTAATGACTGCACCGAAACAATGATCTATTGAGAATAGGGATGGCGAATGACGAGCTCTGGGAACTACATACTACATACTCCGAGAAATTCTCCAACTTAGTGTTTTAATCTGTTCTAGGCACCAATACGGAACTTTTGAAACTAAATATAAGATGATTGTAAATGATAATAGTTTTTAAGAGCTGGTAAACACAAAAACCACGAAAAATCGCAGACTCTTCATGAAGAATCGTTTATGACAAGTCTTCTGAGAGATCGCAGGTGCCCAGGAACAGCTGCCAAAAGTTTGCCCGATATCGATGAAATAATTATGGTAGAGGTTGTTTAGGACGCTGATTATTATGGTATGGTTCATTTGGCCCAGAACCGGCTTTTAGGGAAAAGCCGGCTCTTGATACGGCTCTGACGTATCTCGGCTCAAAATGTAGCTATTGTGTTGCGGTTGGCTTTAAAAATAATATTCTAAACAACTTTCCTGTTGAAAACAACGTTAACGGACAACTTGTTCGAGCCGAAAAAAATCGCCGACTAAATCAAAAATGCATTTTTTCGAAAGAAAAATCGGACTGAAAAATTTTCCTATAATTTTGCAGAAATAAACGACGGATAATGAATCTACGGGTCCAGTAATACTTAGAAAAAATTAAAGTACCAACAAAGGGTACCCTTTGGAAAAAGTTATAAGCTAAAATGTGACTTCTTGTATGGAAAATCCAAAAATCAAACTTTTGAAAACTTTATTTTTTTGCATCTACATTTCTTTCTATACCTAAATATATGTCCCATCACTTCGAATTTAATGTTTTCTTTCTCGAAACACAAAAGAAACGTGTGAAAACAACGTTTTTGTACCCTCTGACCGATTTTGACAGAAAATTACATTTATTCGAGATATTTCACGGCTATTTGCGTTAGTATTAAGCTAGAACAGGTCAAAAATAGAAATTGCTCAAAACTTCGATCTAGAGATAACTTTTTAACAGGCTGGTGCCATCGGTTTCGTAATCGGATCCCTCTGGGCTTCAAGATGGCGCCGTGCCACTTTAGCGGGATACGAGATTTCGAGATAAACTCGTTTCGAAGTGCCCGTAGAGGCACGAAATCTTTCATTATATAAATTTTTATGTTCTTTCTGATGATGTCAGTTATTTGGAAATCATATTTTTAGTGTTTGAGGAAATGTGAGTTGTTGGTACAGGGAGTAAGAAGTGCATTTTTTTTATTTGATCTGGAAGAGCAACTCCTGATGATCGTTTCGATATATAATAAAATGCGCAAAATATTTTTATACTCTTTGAAATGTTTTGTGCGCGGAAGGCGTTTAATATGTGAGCGAAAGGTGTATAACAACGCAGTATCTGTGTTATGAGAGGTCTCACCAGAGATTGCAGGTGGCTCGGAACAATTTTCAAAAATTATTTTTGATTTCGATCAAACTTTTATGCGAGAGTACCTAGGAGACAAGAATTCAAATAATCCTGGTCCCAGGTCTCAGAGCCGGCTTTTAGGAATTTGCCGGTTCTGTCGCCGGAATCGTCATAACTTGCTTCATTGTTGAGCTAGAAAGTCGTGGAAGGGCTCAAAAAATGCAAAAATGTGTTTTCAGATATCTTTAAAAAATCAAAGATCATCTAAAATTCTCGAACCCCAAGAGTTTTATTGCATATTATGAATGAGCACGTCAAGCACTGCTAGACTAAAATTTAAGAAAAAATATAAAGGGGATCACACAGTCCCGAAAAATGGGGTTGAAAGTGAAAAATCGAAAAATTTCGAAAAATCAGTTATTTCAAAATCTTGTGTAATCCATTTTTCTATAGTTATTTAACCTTCATAAGTTCGCGAAAAATGATAACAGCTCATATCGCATGCATACAAACCTGAAAAAATTGAAAAATTTCGGTCTGCTTTTTATAGGCCAGATATGGACGAAATTTTCAAATTTAACTGGTTCATATGCATGCGATATGAGCTGTTATCATTTTTCGCGAACACATGAAGGTTAAATAACTATAGAAAAATGGATTACACATGATTTTGAAATAATAGATTTTTCGAAATTTTCCGATTTTTGACTTTCAACGCCATTTTTCGGGACTATGTGATCCCCTTTTTATTTTTTCTTAAATTTTTATCTAGCAGTACTTGACGTGCTCTTTCATAATATGCAATAAAACTCTTGGGGTTCGAGAATTTTAGATGATCTTTGATTTTTTAAAGATATCTGAAAACACCTTTTTCTAAATAAATCCATGGCTTTGCCAGATAGGAGTCTACTCTCAACAGCAATATTATGCGCCATATTTTTCTGCATTTTTTGAGCCCTTCCACGACTTTCTAGCTCAACAATGAAGCAAGTTATGACGATTCCGGCGACAGAACCGGCAAATTCCTAAAAGCCGGCTCTGAGATCTGGGACCAGGATTATTTGAATTCTTGTCTCCTAGGTACTCTCACATAAAAGTTTGATCGAAATCAAAAATAATTTTTGAAAATTGTTCCGAAAGGGGGATTTTTCCTGCAATCTCTCGTGATACCTCTCTTATCGAAGCTGTAGCGGTCCAGGATTTCACTCCAAAAGGCAATGATTCGATGCAACAATTTTTTGGCGCAAATTTTTCTGTCGAAAATTCACCCTCTTCCATAAATTTTCAAAAATCATGAAAAAATGAATTTTACGAAGAAATAAAGAAAAGAAATTCGACAGAAAACAATAGGCATAGAAATAAGGGCTTTCGGATTGATTTTCTGGGCCAATATATCTTCGACGATCGATGGCCTGTTTGTGTACACTAGATTGAGCATCAAATTCGGTTTGACAACGCGAGATTTCATGGCGAGCACAAGTTTTATTCGGCTAAGAAAATAATAAAAAAATTTATTAGAAAATCTCGTTTTCCGCTAAAGTGGCACGGCGCCATCTTGAAGCCCAGAGGGATCCGATTACGAAACCGATGGCACCAGCCTGTTAAAAAGTTATCTCTAGATCGAAGTTTTGAGCAATTTCTATTTTTGACCTGTTCTAGCTTAATACTAACGCAAATAGCCGTGAAATATCTCGAATAAATGTAATTTTCTGTCAAAATCGGTCAGAGGGTACAAAAACGTTGTTTTCACACGTTTCTTTTGTGTTTCGAGAAAGAAAACATTAAATTCGAAGTGATGGGACATATATTTAGGTATAGAAAGAAATGTAGATGCAAAAAAATAAAGTTTTCAAAAGTTCGATTTTTGGATTTTCCATACAAGAAGTCACATTTTAGCTTATAACTTTTTCCAAAGGGTACCCTTTGTTAGTACTTTAATTTTTTCTAAGTATTACTGGACCCGTAGATTCATTATCCGTCGTTTATTTCTGCAAAATTATAGGAAAATTTTTCAGTCCGATTTTTCTTTCGAAAAAATGCATTTTTGATTTAGTCGGCGATTTTTTTCGGCTCGAACAAGTTGTCCGTTAACGTTGTTTTCAACAGGAAAGTTGTTTAGAATATTATTTTTAAAGCCAACCGCAACACAATAGCTACATTTTGAGCCGAGATACGTCAGAGCCGTATCAAGAGCCGGCTTTTCCCTAAAAGCCGGTTCTGGGCCAAATGAACCATACCATAATAATCAGCGTCCTCAACAACCTCTACCATAATTATTTCATCGATATCGGGCAAACTTTTGGCAGCTGTTCCCGAGGGGGGTCGGATTCATGCAATCTCTCAGAAGATCTGTCTTATAAACCTGAAGAACGTTGCCCTTTTCAGAAGGTCAACAGTGATAAATCTTCCGAATAAGATTCTAGAATGATTGGAATCAGCTCTTCACATGTTTTCATATTTCATTTACATACTACAGCGATTTTGCGCGAGATAAAATTTGCAAAATTGCTCTTCATTCACCATCCCCAATTGAGAAATATGCTTTGCAGAACTTGGCCGGTCGTTATGGTCCTCCGGTGACTGCACATTGCCATCCCTTCGAGTTGTACAGCCAACACACCATTGTAAGTGCTCGATCAAATCACACCCAACAGCCGGTTCACTACGAAAAAAAAGAGTTTAAAAAAACTACGTCTGAGAGCGTGTGCTTGAAACACTCGTTGTCGAAAAATTGCAAGAAACCGAGAGACGAGCTCTCATATTTTTCTCGTTCTTGGCATATCAAGATTAGATTTGTTTTTTTCTGTGAGATAATGGATTTAATGCTTTCATGTATAACATGAATGTGACTTCATAAATAATATCTCTGTTTTCCAGCTCTTCCAAATAGTCTCCGTTTGTCTCGGCCATCTCTTCTCTGTCGTCGTTTATCTTCTCGTCGTCGTCAACCTTCGACGCAGGAAGAAAGAAATGGCAGAGAAGAGGTATGACCTGATGGCTATCCTATTTCGACATCCAAATATTACTGAAACATTCCAATGGAAAAACGAGAGTAGAGACGAATTTGAATTCCGAGAACTGAATTAGATTAAAAGAACCTAGGGATTTTGCCCCCTATTTACATAGTCAGAGAGCTCTCTCCAAATGAAATAATCCCTCTTCTGTGAGGGTCTTTTCATTCTCGACTAGACCGACCGCTCTAGATGATTTTTCTTCTATAAAAATCGCTTAGTTTTCCCCCAACACAGTCGTCTACACTACACCGTAAAATTCAATTCGCTAATATCCACTATGCGATAAATTATTTCAGTCAAAAGCGAGATCTCATCGTGTCATCGTCTATTGTCACACTGGACAGACGCCATCAATCTGTTGTTCGGACGTTCGTCATCTTTGCTGTGGCCACTATCGTGTTGATGGTTCTACCCACGGGGTTACTAGCCATCTTTGAGGTGCGTTCCATTTCGGACATAATTTCTCAACTACCTTTATTAGTTTCCTCCACGACGCGTGTCTTAGGGAAGTAATAGAAAATAGTATCTATGAAAATTAGAATTCAAAATACGAAAAGGAAAAAATATAGATGTGCAAAGTGTGTCAGGATATTTTTTCTTTCAGATACTCGGGGACAAACGTCCGAAGATCTTTCGCAATCATTCCTTAGCTTTATGCCGAATAGTTCTCAAGGTTTGAATAAATCTCTTTGCTTGAATTCAGATTATGTGTACATTGAAATACTGTGATAGCAACACTCTGGTCAGCTCTGCTACCTGAATCCGACACTAAACGTGGTCGCTTTTGCTGTCAAACACAAGCAGATCTACAACGGACTACGTCAAATGTTCGTCAAGAAAGTATGTAAATCTTTCAAGCATGTGATATTAAAAGTAGCTAATTTTATAATTAAAAATTTTAAAAAAATCATTTAAATTTAAAAAAAAAACTCGAAAGATTGTTTAATTTGCAGACTCCTTCCTCTCCTCGTCCTCTCACGCATTCTCAACACAATCCTACACACCCAATGCTACACAAAAACAATTCGGCTGCAACAATATAAATATTGTCCCAGCTGTCTATTTTTTAGTTCCTGGTTTTAGAATTTTGCATACGAGTTGTCGCCCCCTCTTGTGAACAAGATTATATCTCCGCAAAACAAAATGTATCCTTCCTATCAGAACGACAATCTCCATTATTCCTTGTTTGTCATTCATCTATTACGTTGATAGAGCAATTGTTTATCACTTTTTTCACATCTAATGAATTATCCACTGTTTCTTCTCCAGAATCCAGAGCATAACCTTCTCCGAATCATACCCTTTTTGTCAGTGAGTTTTTAAAAATAATTCATGGACGCTATATTCAACGCGTGAAAAAATATGTTGCAGTCGCTGTCGTTGCTAACGCGTCAGAAATTTCAAAAAAAGTTTTGCGAGATAGAAAAATAGTAAGATGATATTTTTATTTCGTTATCTTCTCGATTTTTAAAATAATGCTGAGCTCTCGATAGACATGTTGACTCTGTCGTGGAAGATATGTTCATAATGTCAGAAAATAGAGGGGTCCCATGAATGGAAAAAAAATGTTGGTTTGAATCCTTCTGCATCATTAGAATTTCCAAAGAAGAATAGATATAGCTTGCGATAATACCAAATAAAGTATTTATTCAACAAAATAACATCCCTTAGCCAACTGGGAAGACTGTTCTGCTGTTTCGGATAATGGCTTCTTTTTCACGCGAAGAATAGATAAAATAACTCTGAATTTAAACATTATGTTTAGCTTATTTTTTAATTGTCACGATCACTAACATTCGGTAGGGCTGAATAAAGGCAAATGTGAAGATCGGGCTAATTGCGAGTATCAATGCTCCGATCTGGAAATATGAGCTTCACCTTTCATTTTAATACAAATTTCGCACCGTTGGACTTGCAAAGCTAAATTCCTCCGATTCGAAGAAGACTTGTTTTCTTCGCAGGAAATATGCAAAAACAGCCACGACAAACAGGAAGGGTAGTAGAGACTGGTACTTGAGACTCTGAAAATAGGCACAGGACACACATTTTGTTTGATTTTTTCTGTTCTTAGTTTCATAGTAAAGATCTGGAGTGGATCTCCGCTTTTGGGGGCCTACTATGCGCACTGTGGCTCTGAGTTCAAGTTTGATTGGAAAATATCCAGAATAAACTCAACATTCTTCTTTCTCATTTGCGTTCTCTCTAAAACATAGATCTAACGACCTAAACCACGTAAGTAAGTAATTTGGAACCTTCATAATCTCCAATTGCCGCTGTCGACTCCTTTCACTCATCATACTGGTTGACGAGAGTAGTTTGTTAGTGAAAAATGTTGATATTATGATAATCAAGTAAGTCGGGTATATGAGGAAACGAATCCAATACAATCCAAGTTTGATATTCCAAACGTCCATGTGAGTTCCTGAAAAGAAAAAAGGGTCTTTGGTTTGTCATGTGGCGCATTTCGCATGAGAATCGTGAGAGAGGATACCTTTCGCGCCTTCTCAAAAACATTTCGGCTTTTCCCTTTCTCTTCAGTGGCACGCAAAATTGAAACCAAAAACGTGTGGTTGAAAGAAGATGACGTGAATACGAAATAAATACCTATCAATAGTTCACTTTGTTTGCGGGTGGAGAAATCGTATTCAGGATACACGAGGTTCATTGTTTTCCTCAATGTTTCTTCGTCGTAAAGTGTCGTCATTCCAAAGAAAATCTGTGAAATTCGATATATATGTTTCGAACTAGCCGGGATGTGTTGAGGTTAAATACACTACGCTCTATGCGTACACTACGCTCTATGCACAGTTCTGAGTGCAGGTTCGGTCCAGGGGGAAATCGGTAGCTGGCTCCAGGTTCGGTTCAGGGGGAGCTCGGTAGCCTTCTTCAGGGACGGTTCAGGGGGACCTCGGTAGCCTTCTTCAGGTACGGTTCAGGGGGGCCTCGGTAGCCTTCTTCAGGAACGTTTCAGGGGGACCTCGGTAGCCTTCTTCAGGTAAGGTTCAGGGGGACCTCGGTAGCCTTCTTCAGGTACGGTTCAGGGGGGGGGAAGTAGGAAGCTTGCTTGAGCTTCGGTCCAGGGAGGAAGACTCGGTAGCCGGCTCCATGTACGGTCCAGGGGGAGTTTAGTATGTTGGGGAATGTGAATCTCTAGAAAGAGTACTGGCTTATTCCGTTGCAAAAGGCTCGTGAGGCTGAGAGCGTTCGAAAAAAGTTGCCACTACGCCACTTCGTGGCTCCGTGGCAACTTTTTTCGATCGCTCTCAGGCTCAAGAGCCTTTCTCAACGGAAATGCAGGATACCGTGTGTTCTTTTCCCGGGCGTGTTCGAACACGTTTCCGACATCGCAAAACACTTTTCCTGTGATCTCCCACGCTCTGCGAATCAATTGGAAACTTTTCAAAATTTTCGATTTTTTTCATTTTAAAACGTGTTAGAACACGTTCAGACACGTTTCCGACATCGCAAAACGATTTTCCTATGGTCCCCCACGCTCTGCGAATCAATTGGAAACTTTTCAAAATTTTCGATTTTCCATTTTTAAACACGGCAAAACAGGTGAAAACGTGTTTCACGTCACTCAAGAACGTGCTAAAAGGGCTTCTGACTCTTGCGAAAAATGCGGCAAACGTTTTGCCCGCGGCGGGGTTCGAACCTGGGGGTCTCGGATCGTAAGTCAAGAGCGTAACCCACTTGGCTATGGATTTGGTCATTTAAATATTGCAAAATTTTAAAGGGATTTTGGTCTGTTGTTGTATGCAAAAGGATCCGAGAAGAGCAATTTTGAAGCGATTTATTAGGAAGCTTCCGGATACATGATTCCGGCCTCCAGAAAGGGGTCAGGCGCGAGAGAGTGTGTCAAAGTAAGAGAGTCACTCTCGATTTCCCTTACACTCTCGATCTAACTCCATTCCTGCGAGATTGCCGGCAAGAGGAATGATTTGGATCGAAATGTGCGAAAATTTCATGAAATCGCGTGAAATCAAGTGAAATCAATCGATATTTCACTTCAAAAATCGGAAAAAGATGCTCAAATGTGAATCTCGTTACTCAAAAATGGGTTTGGGCCACATTTGACACTTGCAAAAAATGCGGCAAAAGACTATGCACCGGCGGGGATCGAACCTGCGACCCTCGGATTTGAATTCGAGCTCGCTACCGACTTGGCCATGAAATTATCGATTTTTGGTGAATAAATTTTTCAGATGGGTTATCATGTGCAAAAGGATCTGAGAAGATTGATTGAGTTTGAAGCGATTTATAGCGAAAAAACGACGAAAAATGTCCGTCACGCGGAAGGAAAAAAAAACACACCAACAGACAGACATTTCAATTTCCTAGTAGTGGAGGAATATTTCTTAAACTAACGTATACGATAACTGTAGGAACGTAAATTATTGTCAGCCACAGAAAAACTGTTCGCGAAGAAGGTTCACTGTTGCGGATCACGTAATATCTGCAAAACAGATGGCATACCGTATGGTCCAAACGTAAATATTGCATGTTAAACAATATCTTTATATTAACGAAAGTACCGCCTACCTGTAGCAGAAGCTAAAAGCCAAGAGCGCGCAATGATGAGCATGTCCATGCAGTCTGATGGCATAGATAGAGAAACATAATGAAGACGACTCAGTGAGATGACATGGACCAGCGAACATAGTGAGCATGTGCTCATCTGTACTCATTATCCTGCAGTAATAGTTTAATTCAGGATTGGTACTACCAATTTGGTAGCCCCACGAGAATTCGTTAATTGCACATTTCCATTTAAAAATATTCCTGTGGGTTTGTGGGTTTTGAATACCTTTGGCAATGTTAACTGAAGAAAGTCGAGAAAATGCGTGATACCTGTTGAAAACGAATAGTGATGACAGGGCGGTAATCAGCTCGATTATGGACATATTGAATAGGACAGTGGCAAAGCATCTGCAAACTAGCGCATGCTATATCTCTCTTTTTCCATTTCGTGTTTTTATGAGAGGTATCACCAGAGATTGCAGGTGACTCGGAACAATTTTCGAAAAAGTATTTTTAATTTCGATCAAACTTTTATGAAACTATTTTTGCTGAACTTCTATTTACCAATGACACATAACACAACATTTTTGGAGCGATTTTCATCAACTCGATTTTCGGACTTTTCTCGATTTTTCACATTATAACGTGATTTCCGACTCGGGTCCCCCCTTTTTATTTTTTATTAAATTTTTTCTAGACAGTATTTGACAAGCTCTTTCATATTCTCAAATAAAATTCTGCTTCTTCTGACATTTTGGATATCGCACAATTTTTGGAATATTTTCGAAATCACTTTTTCGATCAGAAATTTTTTCGTTTCAGTTTTTCAGGCTCGTTTTCAACACATAAAACGTTCTCTAAATTATTCTACAAATTTTAAGCCTAACGCCATCGTTCTAGGTCAAGTTTGAGCTGAGTTATGACGATTCCGGCATTGGAACCGGCAATTTCCTAAAAGCCGGCTCTCAAAAAAAAAAAAAAAAAATCGGACTGAAAAATTTTCCTATAATTTTGCAGAAATAAACGACGGATAATGAATCTACGGGTCCAGTAATACTTAGAAAAAATTAAAGTACCAACAAAGGGTACCCTTTGGAAAAAGTTATAAGCTAAAATGTGACTTCTTGTATGGAAAATCCAAAAATCAAACTTTTGAAAACTTTATTTTTTTGCATCTACATTTCTTTCTATACCTAAATATATGTCCCATCACTTCGAATTTAATGTTTTCTTTCTCGAAACACAAAAGAAACGTGTGAAAACAACGTTTTTGTACCCTCTGACCGATTTTGACAGAAAATTACATTTATTCGAGATATTTCACGGCTATTTGCGTTAGTATTAAGCTAGAACAGGTCAAAAATAGAAATTGCTCAAAACTTCGATCTAGAGATAACTTTTTAACAGGCTGGTGCCATCGGTTTCGTAATCGGATCCCTCTGGGCTTCAAGATGGCGCCGTGCCACTTTAGCGGGATACGAGATTTCGAGATAAACTCGTTTCGAAGTGCCCGTAGAGGCACGAAATCTTTCATTATATAAATTTTTATGTTCTTTCTGATGATGTCAGTTATTTGGAAATCATATTTTTAGTGTTTGAGGAAATGTGAGTTGTTGGTACAGGGAGTAAGAAGTGCATTTTTTTTATTTGATCTGGAAGAGCAACTCCTGATGATCGTTTCGATATATAATAAAATGCGCAAAATATTTTTATACTCTTTGAAATGTTTTGTGCGCGGAAGGCGTTTAATATGTGAGCGAAAGGTGTATAACAACGCAGTATCTGTGTTATGAGAGGTCTCACCAGAGATTGCAGGTGGCTCGGAACAATTTTCAAAAATTATTTTTGATTTCGATCAAACTTTTATGCGAGAGTACCTAGGAGACAAGAATTCAAATAATCCTGGTCCCAGGTCTCAGAGCCGGCTTTTAGGAATTTGCCGGTTCTGTCGCCGGAATCGTCATAACTTGCTTCATTGTTGAGCTAGAAAGTCGTGGAAGGGCTCAAAAAATGCAAAAATGTGTTTTCAGATATCTTTAAAAAATCAAAGATCATCTAAAATTCTCGAACCCCAAGAGTTTTATTGCATATTATGAATGAGCACGTCAAGCACTGCTAGACTAAAATTTAAGAAAAAATATAAAGGGGATCACACAGTCCCGAAAAATGGGGTTGAAAGTGAAAAATCGAAAAATTTCGAAAAATCAGTTATTTCAAAATCATGTGTAATCCATTTTTCTATAGTTATTTAACCTTCATAAGTTCGCGAAAAATGATAACAGCTCATATCGCATGCATACAAACCTGAAAAAATTGAAAAATTTCGGTCTGCTTTTTATAGGCCAGATATGGACGAAATTTTCAAATTTAACTGGTTCATATGCATGCGATATGAGCTGTTATCATTTTTCGCGAACACATGAAGGTTAAATAACTATAGAAAAATGGATTACACATGATTTTGAAATAATAGATTTTTCGAAATTTTCCGATTTTTGACTTTCAACGCCATTTTTCGGGACTATGTGATCCCCTTTTTATTTTTTCTTAAATTTTTATCTAGCAGTACTTGACGTGCTCTTTCATAATATGCAATAAAACTCTTGGGGTTCGAGAATTTTAGATGATCTTTGATTTTTTAAAGATATCTGAAAACACCTTTTTCTAAATAAATCCATGGCTTTGCCAGATAGGAGTCTACTCTCAACAGCAATATTATGCGCCATATTTTTCTGCATTTTTTGAGCCCTTCCACGACTTTCTAGCTCAACAATGAAGCAAGTTATGACGATTCCGGCGACAGAACCGGCAAATTCCTAAAAGCCGGCTCTGAGATCTGGGACCAGGATTATTTGAATTCTTGTCTCCTAGGTACTCTCACATAAAAGTTTGATCGAAATCAAAAATAATTTTTGAAAATTGTTCCGAAAGGGGGATTTTTCCTGCAATCTCTCGTGATACCTCTCTTATCGAAGCTGTAGCGGTCCAGGATTTCACTCCAAAAGGCAATGATTCGATGCAACAATTTTTTGGCGCAAATTTTTCTGTCGAAAATTCACCCTCTTCCATAAATTTTCAAAAATCATGAAAAAATGAATTTTACGAAGAAATAAAGAAAAGAAATTCGACAGAAAACAATAGGCATAGAAATAAGGGCTTTCGGATTGATTTTCTGGGCCAATATATCTTCGACGATCGATGGCCTGTTTGTGTACACTAGATTGAGCATCAAATTCGGTTTGACAACGCGAGATTTCATGGCGAGCACAAGTTTTATTCGGCTAAGAAAATAATAAAAAAATTTATTAGAAAATCTCGTTTTCCGCTAAAGTGGCACGGCGCCATCTTGAAGCCCAGAGGGATCCGATTACGAAACCGATGGCACCAGCCTGTTAAAAAGTTATCTCTAGATCGAAGTTTTGAGCAATTTCTATTTTTGACCTGTTCTAGCTTAATACTAACGCAAATAGCCGTGAAATATCTCGAATAAATGTAATTTTCTGTCAAAATCGGTCAGAGGGTACAAAAACGTTGTTTTCACACGTTTCTTTTGTGTTTCGAGAAAGAAAACATTAAATTCGAAGTGATGGGACATATATTTAGGTATAGAAAGAAATGTAGATGCAAAAAAATAAAGTTTTCAAAAGTTCGATTTTTGGATTTTCCATACAAGAAGTCACATTTTAGCTTATAACTTTTTCCAAAGGGTACCCTTTGTTAGTACTTTAATTTTTTCTAAGTATTACTGGACCCGTAGATTCATTATCCGTCGTTTATTTCTGCAAAATTATAGGAAAATTTTTCAGTCCGATTTTTCTTTCGAAAAAATGCATTTTTGATTTAGTCGGCGATTTTTTTCGGCTCGAACAAGTTGTCCGTTAACGTTGTTTTCAACAGGAAAGTTGTTTAGAATATTATTTTTAAAGCCAACCGCAACACAATAGCTACATTTTGAGCCGAGATACGTCAGAGCCGTATCAAGAGCCGGCTTTTCCCTAAAAGCCGGTTCTGGGCCAAATGAACCATACCATAATAATCAGCGTCCTCAACAACCTCTACCATAATTATTTCATCGATATCGGGCAAACTTTTGGCAGCTGTTCCCGAGGGGGGTCGGATTCATGCAATCTCTCAGAAGATCTGTCTTATAAACCTGAAGAACGTTGCCCTTTTCAGAAGGTCAACAGTGATAAATCTTCCGAATAAGATTCTAGAATGATTGGAATCAGCTCTTCACATGTTTTCATATTTCATTTACATACTACAGCGATTTTGCGCGAGATAAAATTTGCAAAATTGCTCTTCATTCACCATCCCCAATTGAGAAATATGCTTTGCAGATCTTGGCCGGTCGTTATGGTCCTCCGGTGACTGCACATTGCCATCCCTTCGAGTTGTACAGCCAACACACCATTGTAAGTGCTCGATCAAATCACACCCAACAGCCGGTTCACTACGAAAAAAAAGAGTTTAAAAAAACTACGTCTGAGAGCGTGTGCTTGAAACACTCGTTGTCGAAAAATTGCAAGAAACCGAGAGACGAGCTCTCATATTTTTCTCGTTCTTGGCATATCAAGATTAGATTTGTTTTTTTCTGTGAGATAATGGATTTAATGCTTTCATGTATAACATGAATGTGACTTCATAAATAATATCTCTGTTTTCCAGCTCTTCCAAATAGTCTCCGTTTGTCTCGGCCATCTCTTCTCTGTCGTCGTTTATCTTCTCGTCGTCGTCAACCTTCGACGCAGGAAGAAAGAAATGGCAGAGAAGAGGTATGACCTGATGGCTATCCTATTTCGACATCCAAATATTACTGAAACATTCCAATGGAAAAACGAGAGTAGAGACGAATTTGAATTCCGAGAACTGAATTAGATTAAAAGAACCTAGGGATTTTGCCCCCTATTTACATAGTCAGAGAGCTCTCTCCAAATGAAATAATCCCTCTTCTGTGAGGGTCTTTTCATTCTCGACTAGACCGACCGCTCTAGATGATTTTTCTTCTATAAAAATCGCTTAGTTTTCCCCCAACACAGTCGTCTACACTACACCGTAAAATTCAATTCGCTAATATCCACTATGCGATAAATTATTTCAGTCAAAAGCGAGATCTCATCGTGTCATCGTCTATTGTCACACTGGACAGACGCCATCAATCTGTTGTTCGGACGTTCGTCATCTTTGCTGTGGCCACTATCGTGTTGATGGTTCTACCCACGGGGTTACTAGCCATCTTTGAGGTGCGTTCCATTTCGGACATAATTTCTCAACTACCTTTATTAGTTTCCTCCACGACGCGTGTCTTAGGGAAGTAATAGAAAATAGTATCTATGAAAATTAGAATTCAAAATACGAAAAGGAAAAAATATAGATGTGCAAAGTGTGTCAGGATATTTTTTCTTTCAGATACTCGGGGACAAACGTCCGAAGATCTTTCGCAATCATTCCTTAGCTTTATGCCGAATAGTTCTCAAGGTTTGAATAAATCTCTTTGCTTGAATTCAGATTATGTGTACATTGAAATACTGTGATAGCAACACTCTGGTCAGCTCTGCTACCTGAATCCGACACTAAACGTGGTCGCTTTTGCTGTCAAACACAAGCAGATCTACAACGGACTACGTCAAATGTTCGTCAAGAAAGTATGTAAATCTTTCAAGCATGTGATATTAAAAGTAGCTAATTTTATAATTAAAAATTTTAAAAAAATCATTTAAATTTAAAAAAAAAACTCGAAAGATTGTTTAATTTGCAGACTCCTTCCTCTCCTCGTCCTCTCACGCATTCTCAACACAATCCTACACACCCAATGCTACACAAAAACAATTCGGCTGCAACAATATAAATATTGTCCCAGCTGTCTATTTTTTAGTTCCTGGTTTTAGAATTTTGCATACGAGTTGTCGCCCCCTCTTGTGAACAAGATTATATCTCCGCAAAACAAAATGTATCCTTCCTATCAGAACGACAATCTCCATTATTCCTTGTTTGTCATTCATCTATTACGTTGATAGAGCAATTGTTTATCACTTTTTTCACATCTAATGAATTATCCACTGTTTCTTCTCCAGAATCCAGAGCATAACCTTCTCCGAATCATACCCTTTTTGTCAGTGAGTTTTTAAAAATAATTCATGGACGCTATATTCAACGCGTGAAAAAATATGTTGCAGTCGCTGTCGTTGCTAACGCGTCAGAAATTTCAAAAAAAGTTTTGCGAGATAGAAAAATAGTAAGATGATATTTTTATTTCGTTATCTTCTCGATTTTTAAAATAATGCTGAGCTCTCGATAGACATGTTGACTCTGTCGTGGAAGATATGTTCATAATGTCAGAAAATAGAGGGGTCCCATGAATGGAAAAAAAATGTTGGTTTGAATCCTTCTGCATCATTAGAATTTCCAAAGAAGAATAGATATAGCTTGCGATAATACCAAATAAAGTATTTATTCAACAAAATAACATCCCTTAGCCAACTGGGAAGACTGTTCTGCTGTTTCGGATAATGGCTTCTTTTTCACGCGAAGAATAGATAAAATAACTCTGAATTTAAACATTATGTTTAGCTTATTTTTTAATTGTCACGATCACTAACATTCGGTAGGGCTGAATAAAGGCAAATGTGAAGATCGGGCTAATTGCGAGTATCAATGCTCCGATCTGGAAATATGAGCTTCACCTTTCATTTTAATACAAATTTCGCACCGTTGGACTTGCAAAGCTAAATTCCTCCGATTCGAAGAAGACTTGTTTTCTTCGCAGGAAATATGCAAAAACAGCCACGACAAACAGGAAGGGTAGTAGAGACTGGTACTTGAGACTCTGAAAATAGGCACAGGACACACATTTTGTTTGATTTTTTCTGTTCTTAGTTTCATAGTAAAGATCTGGAGTGGATCTCCGCTTTTGGGGGCCTACTATGCGCACTGTGGCTCTGAGTTCAAGTTTGATTGGAAAATATCCAGAATAAACTCAACATTCTTCTTTCTCATTTGCGTTCTCTCTAAAACATAGATCTAACGACCTAAACCACGTAAGTAAGTAATTTGGAACCTTCATAATCTCCAATTGCCGCTGTCGACTCCTTTCACTCATCATACTGGTTGACGAGAGTAGTTTGTTAGTGAAAAATGTTGATATTATGATAATCAAGTAAGTCGGGTATATGAGGAAACGAATCCAATACAATCCAAGTTTGATATTCCAAACGTCCATGTGAGTTCCTGAAAAGAAAAAAGGGTCTTTGGTTTGTCATGTGGCGCATTTCGCATGAGAATCGTGAGAGAGGATACCTTTCGCGCCTTCTCAAAAACATTTCGGCTTTTCCCTTTCTCTTCAGTGGCACGCAAAATTGAAACCAAAAACGTGTGGTTGAAAGAAGATGACGTGAATACGAAATGAATACCTATCAATAGTTCACTTTGTTTGCGGGTGGAGAAATCGTATTCAGGATACACGAGGTTCATTGTTTTCCTCAATGTTTCTTCGTCGTAAAGTGTCGTCATTCCAAAGAAAATCTGTGAAATTCGATATATATGTTTCGAACTAGCCGGGATGTGTTGAGGTTAAATACACTACGCTCTATGCGTACACTACGCTCTATGCACAGTTCTGAGTGCAGGTTCGGTCCAGGGGGAAATCGGTAGCTGGCTCCAGGTTCGGTTCAGGGGGAGCTCGGTAGCCTTCTTCAGGGACGGTTCAGGGGGACCTCGGTAGCCTTCTTCAGGTACGGTTCAGGGGGGCCTCGGTAGCCTTCTTCAGGAACGTTTCAGGGGGACCTCGGTAGCCTTCTTCAGGTAAGGTTCAGGGGGACCTCGGTAGCCTTCTTCAGGTACGGTTCAGGGGGGGGGAAGTAGGAAGCTTGCTTGAGCTTCGGTCCAGGGAGGAAGACTCGGTAGCCGGCTCCATGTACGGTCCAGGGGGAGTTTAGTATGTTGGGGAATGTGAATCTCTAGAAAGAGTACTGGCTTATTCCGTTGCAAAAGGCTCGTGAGGCTGAGAGCGTTCGAAAAAAGTTGCCACTACGCCACTTCGTGGCTCCGTGGCAACTTTTTTCGATCGCTCTCAGGCTCAAGAGCCTTTCTCAACGGAAATGCAGGATACCGTGTGTTCTTTTCCCGGGCGTGTTCGAACACGTTTCCGACATCGCAAAACACTTTTCCTGTGATCTCCCACGCTCTGCGAATCAATTGGAAACTTTTCAAAATTTTCGATTTTTTTCATTTTAAAACGTGTTAGAACACGTTCAGACACGTTTCCGACATCGCAAAACGATTTTCCTATGGTCCCCCACGCTCTGCGAATCAATTGGAAACTTTTCAAAATTTTCGATTTTCCATTTTTAAACACGGCAAAACAGGTGAAAACGTGTTTCACGTCACTCAAGAACGTGCTAAAAGGGCTTCTGACTCTTGCGAAAAATGCGGCAAACGTTTTGCCCGCGGCGGGGTTCGAACCTGGGGGTCTCGGATCGTAAGTCAAGAGCGTAACCCACTTGGCTATGGATTTGGTCATTTAAATATTGCAAAATTTTAAAGGGATTTTGGTCTGTTGTTGTATGCAAAAGGATCCGAGAAGAGCAATTTTGAAGCGATTTATTAGGAAGCTTCCGGATACATGATTCCGGCCTCCAGAAAGGGGTCAGGCGCGAGAGAGTGTGTCAAAGTAAGAGAGTCACTCTCGATTTCCCTTACACTCTCGATCTAACTCCATTCCTGCGAGATTGCCGGCAAGAGGAATGATTTGGATCGAAATGTGCGAAAATTTCATGAAATCGCGTGAAATCAAGTGAAATCAATCGATATTTCACTTCAAAAATCGGAAAAAGATGCTCAAATGTGAATCTCGTTACTCAAAAATGGGTTTGGGCCACATTTGACACTTGCAAAAAATGCGGCAAAAGACTATGCACCGGCGGGGATCGAACCTGCGACCCTCGGATTTGAATTCGAGCTCGCTACCGACTTGGCCATGAAATTATCGATTTTTGGTGAATAAATTTTTCAGATGGGTTATCATGTGCAAAAGGATCTGAGAAGATTGATTGAGTTTGAAGCGATTTATAGCGAAAAAACGACGAAAAATGTCCGTCACGCGGAAGGAAAAAAAAACACACCAACAGACAGACATTTCAATTTCCTAGTAGTGGAGGAATATTTCTTAAACTAACGTATACGATAACTGTAGGAACGTAAATTATTGTCAGCCACAGAAAAACTGTTCGCGAAGAAGGTTCACTGTTGCGGATCACGTAATATCTGCAAAACAGATGGCATACCGTATGGTCCAAACGTAAATATTGCATGTTAAACAATATCTTTATATTAACGAAAGTACCGCCTACCTGTAGCAGAAGCTAAAAGCCAAGAGCGCGCAATGATGAGCATGTCCATGCAGTCTGATGGCATAGATAGAGAAACATAATGAAGACGACTCAGTGAGATGACATGGACCAGCGAACATAGTGAGCATGTGCTCATCTGTACTCATTATCCTGCAGTAATAGTTTAATTCAGGATTGGTACTACCAATTTGGTAGCCCCACGAGAATTCGTTAATTGCACATTTCCATTTAAAAATATTCCTGTGGGTTTGTGGGTTTTGAATACCTTTGGCAATGTTAACTGAAGAAAGTCGAGAAAATGCGTGATACCTGTTGAAAACGAATAGTGATGACAGGGCGGTAATCAGCTCGATTATGGACATATTGAATAGGACAGTGGCAAAGCATCTGCAAACTAGCGCATGCTATATCTCTCTTTTTCCATTTCGTGTTTTTATGAGAGGTATCACCAGAGATTGCAGGTGACTCGGAACAATTTTCGAAAAAGTATTTTTAATTTCGATCAAACTTTTATGAAACTATTTTTGCTGAACTTCTATTTACCAATGACACATAACACAACATTTTTGGAGCGATTTTCATCAACTCGATTTTCGGACTTTTCTCGATTTTTCACATTATAACGTGATTTCCGACTCGGGTCCCCCCTTTTTATTTTTTATTAAATTTTTTCTAGACAGTATTTGACAAGCTCTTTCATATTCTCAAATAAAATTCTGCTTCTTCTGACATTTTGGATATCGCACAATTTTTGGAATATTTTCGAAATCACTTTTTCGATCAGAAATTTTTTCGTTTCAGTTTTTCAGGCTCGTTTTCAACACATAAAACGTTCTCTAAATTATTCTACAAATTTTAAGCCTAACGCCATCGTTCTAGGTCAAGTTTGAGCTGAGTTATGACGATTCCGGCATTGGAACCGGCAATTTCCTAAAAGCCGGCTCTCGGACCTGGGACTGGAAATTTAAATTCCTCGCGTCCTGGGTACTCTTTTATAAAAGTTTGATCGAAATCAAAAATACTTTTTTGAAAATTGTTCCGAAAGGGGGGATTTTTCCTGCAATCTCTCGTGATACCTCTCTTATACCGATGTGAGCTTTAAACGCTTCAAATATTCGCTCTAAGTGCTTTTGAAAAACGATGATAAAAATTGAGAATGTCTGAGAACACTCACCGAAGTTTAGTCGGGGTTTTCATCAATATTACTATGATCAGAGCACTGTTGAGAACTATCGCGATAATGCAAGAACCGTCGTGAATAACTCGAGGAAATGACACCAACATGCTGGAATACGCAAACAAAGATGAGAAAGCGATAATGGCAAGACCGCGGAAGCTCGCCCTCTCTCATGCATTCTCTATTTGCCAACCCCCTCAGAAAAGTGAGAGATTTCTTTCTCAGCTGGCTCCAATTCTTGCAAAATTCCCGGGAGTGAAATGTTTCAAAACAAAAATCAGCCGAGCGAAGTAAAAGGAAAGGCATCAATCTCTCTAATTGAAGGGGAGGGGGGTAAAATCTCGTGTCGTCTAAACGAATGAGAAAGGAAGCAAGCAGTTGATATTCGAGAAGTGCTGCTTGGACGCAGTGCGGGTGTTCAGTTTCACAATATTCGATTCCAATTACATCTTCTTCGGTCGCAATCTGGGTTGAATTGCAAATTCGATGTACAAATACTGCATGACCACAAATTGTACGATTTTGAATGTGATATTGAGTGCACAGCGATGTGATTAAAGATAAATAAATTAGGGCACTCGGGTGAACTCGGAAGCGCGAATCTGACTGGAGACATCAGCCACTTGTTTTTTTTGCTGTAAATAATTGTGTAACTGTAATTAAGGTAGCACAACGTTCTCACCCGCAGTACACAATAGAATAAGCCGCTGCTCGGTAATCTTTCATCAGTAGAATACCGGGAAAAAAGAATCGAGACGAGCGAAGATCGAGCAGAGTTGGACATATCACTGTAGCGGTTTTTTTTAAAATTAAGAAAACAGAGAGTACATTACTTTGCGAGCGCCGTAGAATCTCAACTCACCTTCGGAATTCATTTTCACAACCGAAAATGGGCAGAATAACAACAGACACGTATTAAAATAGATGAAAAAATTGAGCAAACTATGTTTGGCCTGTTTCTACCATAATAGTAACAAACAAAATGTGCTCACATTATTGCATGACTGAATCAATGAAATGAGGAGTTCGGTTAGTGAGAGTTTTCCATCTTCTGAGGCTGTATGCATTTCTTAGAAAACGGTTTTCCTGGAAAACGTGACGTCATTTGCGTAGGGGAGGCGGAAAAGTAAAACGGCTCTCCATACACAAATGAAATCACGTTTTCCAAAAGCCAAGCAATCCCCCTTCTGCTGTTTCGCCACCCCCCCCCACGCCTCCCTGGAGAATGGTGACTCATGGTAACTACCTGCACTGTCAGCATGCGAAATAGGTGGTATTGTAGTCGTTTGGTCTTCTCTGACATTCTGTGAGTGCTTGCTGAGAGACACCTCACTATTCCCACTCCGCAATGGAACATGAGAATTGAAGCGGCGCTCAGAATTGTCGAATAGATGGCAATAGCGAGAACCTGGAGTTGTAGTGACCATCTCTCTGAAGATTTCTTTTTGCATTATAGACTACTGGAGGATGGAAGCAATCGAAAAGCTTAAAAATAATAATAAATAATGAGCGGAAAAAAGGTCCGCGTATAATAGTGATTACCAAATTGAAAACTAGCGGGGTTGTATTGAGGTAAAATGCACTACGCTTTATGCGTACACTACGCTCTATGCATAGTTCTGGCTGAGGGTTCGGTCCAGGGGGAGATCGATAGTTGGCTCCAGGTACGGTCCAGGGGGTGCCCTGTAGCCGGCTCCAGGTTCGGTCCAGGGGGAGCTCGGAAGACGGCTCCGGGCTACATTAAAGCTCGCAGTATGATAGGGAATGTTAATCGCTACAAAGAGTACTGGCTTATTCCGTTGCAAAAGGCTCGTGAGGCTGAGAGCGATCGAGAAAAGTTGCCACTACGCCACTTCGTGGCTCCGTGGCAACTTTTTTCGATCGCTCTCAGCCTCACGAGCCTTTCACAACGGAAACGCAGGATACAGTGCGTTCAGAATTTTTAGAACACTTTCAGAGATGTTTCCCGTGATTCCCCACACCCTCTGAATCTTTTTGGAACTTCTCAAAATTTTCGATTTTTCACGTTAAAACAGGTTAGAACACGTTCAGACACGTTTCGAACATCGCAAAACACTTTTCCTGCGAACCCCTACGCTCTCTGAATCATTTGGAAACTTTTCGAAATTTTCGATTTTTCACGTTAAAACGCGTTAGAACACGTTCAGACACGTTTCCGACATCGCAAAACACTTTTGTAGTGATACCCTACGCTTTCTGAATCATTTTGGAACTTTTCGAATTTTTCGATTTTTCACGTTAAAACGCGTTAGAACACGTTCTGACACGTTTCTGACATCGTAAAACACTTTTCCTGTGATCCCCGACACTCACCGGTGCGTTTGGAGAAGGTTCGAAAATTTCGATTTTTCATGTTAAAACTCGGCAAAACAGGTGAAAACGTGTTTCACGGTACTCAAAAACGGGTTAGGACGGTTTCTGGCACTTGCGAAAAATGCGGCAAAAGGTTTGCCCGCGGCGGGGGTCGAACCTGGGGGCCTCGGATTCAAAGTTTGGCTCGTAACCCACTTGGCTATGGATTTGGTTAATTATATTTTGTAAAATTTGAAAGGTATTCTGGTCGGTTATCATATGCAAAAGGATCTGAGAACATTGATTGAGTTTGAAGCGATTTATAGCGAAAACACGAAAACTTCCGTCACGCGGTTAAAACTCGGCAAAACAGGTGAAAACGTGTTTCACGGTACTTAGAAACGTGCCAGGAGCACTTGCGGGACTTGCGAAAAATGCGGCAAAACGTTTGCCCGCGGCGGGGGTCGAACCTGCGTCGGTCGGATTGCTAGTTCAGCGCGTAACCCACTTGGCCATGGATTTGGCGATTTAAATTTTGTAAAATTTGAAAGCAATTCTGGTCTATTATCATATGCAAAAGGTTCTGAGAAGATATAAGGAAAATGAGAAAAAAGTGTGACCGGACGGAAGGAAAAAAAAACGGACAGACAGACAGACAGACAGACAGACAGACGTTAGCATTTTCTAATATATAGTAATAATCATTTTTTTTGCAATTGGATACATCGGAAGGATAAAAAAGTGCCGACTGACAATGATGATATTTTTTCCGATCTCGGATAGAATAATCACGGTTGGTCTGGTTTTGATTAAACTGTGACTCAATACAACGACGAAAACAAACAGCAACATTGAGGTAACATAAATGCACTTAATGAAATGAGATTTGAGTATTTCTTTGGCTCTGTTCCGGAATAGAGGTTCTTAGGAAATAGAAAGGTCCCAAAAAAATAGAAAGGTCCCATGGAAATAGAAAGGTCCCTATAAAATAGAAAGGTCCCATGAAAATAGAAAGGTCCCTAAAAAATAGAAAGGTCCCTTGGAAATAGAAAGGTCCCTATAAAATAGAAAGGTCCCTTGAAAATAGAAAGGTCCCAAGTTCGGGAAAGTGATCTCTCAAAAAATAGACAGGTCCCATAAAATAGAAAGGTCCCAAGAAAGTCTAAAAGTTGTGCTGCAAAATAGAAAGGTCCCAAGATTGCTCAAAAATGATCCGAAAAAATAGAAAGGTCCCAAGATTGCTCAAAAATGATCCGAAAAAATAGAAAGGTCCCAAGAAAAACCAGACTTAAAAAATAGAAAGGTCCCACCAAATAGAAAGCTCCCAATAAATAGAAAGGTCCCATTACATGGTGAAATGGATTTCAAAAAATAGAAATGTCCCAAGAAAGTTTTTAAAAATAATATAAATAAAGATCCCAATACCGTTTAAAAATGTTCGCCAAAAGTAGAATGAAAACCGAATGGCCACATAAATTTGAAAAGGTTCAAAATATAATTAAATATTTTTTAATAATAATAAATAATAATTTGGCACGTTGACTGAGGAGAAGGGATTGCGGGAACTACTGTTTGGTCGGGGTCAACATGAAGAACGAGGAATCGGTTGAACGGGCACAACAGGAGGAACGGGGATAATAGATTGAGCTGGTGCCACTGAAATGGCCGATTCACGAGTAACTGATTGTGAGTCTCGGAGATAAATATTCATGTCATAGATAAGATGATTCAGACTTTTTCGGATTAATTCTCCAACGAAACAGATATCCCAGAATATTGTGAAAGGGGTGATTGCATTGGTTTTGGTCAAAAAATATCGAAAAAAAATTGTCTTAAAATGGGGAAATTGACGCTATCCATCGTTATCTCAGACTTTGTCAAAGGACAAGTTAGATCGCTTTTTAGCTGTTTTTTAATAGATTTTTATGCATATTTCGATGAAAATACATCCTTTTGTAATGTTTGCCATAGATGTCTAACAACACAGTGCACCTCAATAGATTACGCGACCAAATCGCTTATATTCGGGATGTATTAGAGATAAAGTTTCTTGAGATGTATTAGAGATAAAGTTTCTTGAGAACTTTTCAAACTTCCGTGTTGTTTTCAAGTTACTTCAGAAAATCAGAATCATTTGCTATTTTTGCCAATATTTTTTTCCAGAACAGTAGTGCCCGCAATCCCTCCTCCGTGCTAAATTATTATTTATTATTGGTAAAAAAATTATATTTTGAACCTTTTCAAATTTATGTGGCCATTCGGTTTTCATTGAGACCTTTCTATTTTTGGCGAACATTTTTAAACGGTATTGGGATCTTTATTTATATTATTTTTAAAAAGTTTCTTGGGACATTTCTATTTTTCGAAATCTATTTCACCATGTATTTCTTGGGACCTTTCTATTTATTGGGACCTTTCTATTTGATGGGACCTTTCTATTTTTAAGCCTGGTTTTTCTTGGGACCTTTCTATTTTTTCGGATCATTTTTGAGCAATCTTGGGACCTTTCTATTTTTTCGGATCATTTTTGAGCAATCTTGGGACCTTTCTATTTTGCAGCACAACTTTTAGACTTTCTTGGGACCTTTCTATTTTATGGGACCTGTCTATTTTTTGAGAGATCACTTTCCCGAACTTGGGACCTTTCTATTTTCAAGGGACCTTTCTATTTTATAGGGACCTTTCTATTTCCAAGGGTCCTTTCTATTTTTTAGGGACCTTTCTATTTCCATGGGACCTTTCTATTTTATAGGGACCTTTCTATTTCCATGGGACCTTTCTATTTTTTTGGGACCTTTCTATTTCCTAAGAACCTCTATTCCGGAACAGAGCCATTTCTTTTTTGTTGTTGTATTTTTAAAAATTATTCTGAATCCTTTTGAGAAGACTCAATTTACCGTACTTCATAATTGCTTTCAATCTTGCAAACATCAGGGAAAGTTGATCTCTGGATTATTAAGATCTGTATTTATTGTGTCTGTCTGTATTGCACTAATCGTAAGGATTGAAAAATCTTGAGTTGCCGTTGATAAACACCCACGAGGTTGATAACGAACAAACTAGCTACGGAGCGAAGAAGATCTGACTGCATATGTGTGCATAAAAAGTAGTCACAATTGATAACATGAAGAGAGAAAGAGAGACAGAGAAAGTGTTATTGCGTTTGTGATCAAACACTACTCGAATGCCATCTGCGTACATACACATGTTTCTTGTGAAACATTGTTTAAATAGCCATAAAAGCAAACGGACATTGGTAAATATTACTGAAAAGTATACGTCGTCCGATAAAAAAGTCTCCTCCTCTCACATGATATCAGGCAACATTTTTTTAAAATATAAAAATTTAATTGCTCTGGTGAGGTGGAAATCGAAAATCCATGATCGTTCACCACGGAAATCTCCAACATTATAAACAAATGCAAAATTATAATTAGTTATAATTATTGCACCCCCATTGCACCGAGATTGATTGTGATTGCTATATATTTTACACAGATTCGTGTGTGTGTGTGTGATTGTTCCTTTGTACCCCGTGTTGTTCACTTACAACGAAGAGATAGTGTGCCCTTTGAGTCGATGTTGAAGAGAAGAGAATACAACCCGATATATAAAGATTATTTCGCCATATTCGAATAATGTGAACACATTGTGGAGCGGTGTTTTTTCATTGCGTTTTCTTGTAGCTCAACTTTTTAAAGCTAACGTATTGTTATCATACATCAGAGTTTTAAACTTTCTACACAGATGGAACTGGCTCTGATATTCGCAGTCTCTGCAGTATCATCATTATTGTACTACATATTTACATACTACCGGAATGTGTCCAAGTACCCTAAGGGTCCCTTCCCCCTTCCTCTCGTTGGAAATCTCTTTTCGGTGAGTGTACACTCTGTATTCTTTCCAATTTCTCTCTATAGATATAACATAACTTCCTAATCATTTTCAAGTATCGAATTCCAACGAACTATTACTATAGATCGAATATGTAATTAATTATATTGTTTATCTTAGGTGAACAGTTAATGAAACGAATATCCGACAACTGGCGTACTACTAATGTTAAAAAATGAAAAAAACTACAGTTGAACTCTCGCCAACTGCACCAGAACATCCGAGAGCTCTCTCTGAAATTCGGACCCGTCTTTACCATTTTCGTCCCCATGCCAATTGTGGTGCTTGCTGATTACGAGGCAGTCAAAGAGGCATTCGTCAATAAAGGTATTTTTTCAGTTATTCTTGTAAATTGACCTGCAAATAACCTTTTGTAAAATATTTTAGGTATGAATATACACATTCTATTTGTTATTGTTGAGTTTATATGTTGAGTTTTATTCAATCGTCGGCAGGCGACGACTTTGCCGGTCGTCCGAATGTCGTCGTCGACAAGCGCACTCAATTCTGCGACAATCAGGGAGTGGGCAACTCGAATGGACAAAGTTGGAAGGAGAACCGGTAAAAGGAAGGATAATGCTGCGTTTATTGTCGCTGAAGGGTTTGTAATGGTCAAGTCATTCCGTACACTACATCATCTGTCGACCTGTCGAAGAGAGTGTGGAGAATGACAAGATTATTTCTTATCCCTGCACGATAATAAACCCACCATAATATTGGGAACGATGCGCATAACACAATGTTTTTAGACTGTACAGAAAAGCAAAGAAAGAAAGATAATATTGCAGAAGACAGGCGATCACGATTCTTCGCGATTTCGGTATGGGAAAGAATCTGATGGAGGAACAAGTGAAGTCTACTAGATACCATTTTAATAATAATATCGTTATTTATGTGAGTCACGAAGAAACGCCGTACAAAAGAAAAATTGGGGGAAAGAAAGGCTCGAATCATCAATGGCCAAAAGATACTGAGGTCATATTACCTCAATTTACCATCAATTACAGGTGAAAATGTCGATCACCGAGTACCTTCGATGTCTAGAAAATATTAAGGACAAATCCAAAGTGGACATGCGATGGCCTATCCAGGTATACCATGAAATGCCATGATGGAATGTTCATGTTATCGTTATTAGTTGATGATAGCCAACATAATCAATGAAACGTTATTCGGCTATCGATATGATTACGATAACTGCGATCCACTCATCAACTACGTCGAGTCATTCAATAAGGTATTCATTTTCTGTTCGAGGAAGGAAAAAAACGGCTGATACCATTCAGTTCCTCACCGATATCTCATCTTCTCTCCTCCGTTATGTAGCGGTATCATTCAAGTGGATCAGACACATTCCCGTAATCAAGTACTACGTGGTCGATCGACACGCCGTCAACCTTCTACAGGTACGCCATTAAAGACTTCGCATTATAAGTTTGCACTAGACACTTCACGTTTTCTTAACGCATTTCTTACTAGTTACATTAGTTCCATACAGATCATGAATTACATCCGGACCAACGTCGACAGGGCTCTAGAAAAATGCGAAGGCGAGAGGGACTCGGAGTGTTTCGTGCACGCATATGCGAAGAAGATTGGATTGAGCCTCCATTTAACGTACGTTAATTACGAGGAGATGAAGTGCATTTGGCGAAATGAATAGGGGTTTTACCCTATGTCACTGTATTCGTTTCATGGATCACAATGAAACATGTAAAATATCTAGGAAAGAGAATTTGTATGCGACGTGCTCTGATTTCTTTTTGGCGGGCCAAGAAACGACGACGACGACGTTGAGATGGGCGATGCTCTTGCTGGCTGCCAATCCAGATAAGCAGGTGAAATATCGCAGAACAATTGGATTCTTCTCCTGCTCGCATGGCATTTACATAACACAGGTGTATTGTTTATATAGTTGCATTGTTGGCTCTAAGATCTGGACGATCATCAAGAGCCAATATTGGTGTGTAGGAACGATCGACTAGTGGAGGAAGTTCTTTATGCACTCACGGTCCAACCACGTTAGCAGTAAATGAGCGCTTTTGTGGAAAAACATGTATCTGCGTGTGAAACGAAAGGGGAATGGTACGCGATCCGATACTGCGATATCGAATGATAAAATACTCACTGATTCACCATATTACAACATCATCCAATTCAGGATAAATTGCGAGAGGAAGTCCTCCGTGTAGTCGGTCGCTCTCGACTTCCTTCGATGGCCGACAAGAAGGAGATGCCGTATACGACAGCAGTAGTGCACGAAGTCCAGAGGAGAGCCAATATTCTGATGATCAATGTATTAAGGAAGACGGTGACCGACACGGAAGTAATGGTGAGCTGCACAATATCTCGACTAATTCTAATTTCGAAATGGCGTAGGGAAGAAAGCACCCGTCTTACCAGTTGACCTTGGAATGGCACATTCCAAAAAAATTTCAGCATGTGTATGTTGCATTCTGGGGTGTAACTAAATCAAGTTTTATGTGCTCTTCCTATCCTTCCTGGACTCTGGTAGTTCCCGGGAACGTTTCCATCAACATGAGTAACAATATGAGGAACAACATTGAAATAGTGTATCTATACATTAACTATGCACCGAAACATCTTATGAAGAACCTGTTCGCAGCAAATGACTCATAAACTGTGCAGGGCCACAAGATTCCTGCAAACACCAACGTGAACGGGGACATCCATCAGATAATGGCCTTCGACCCTGTCTTCGAGAACCCGGAAGAATTTCGTCCCGAACGATATCTCTCCACGGATGGAAATACTCTCAACAAAGAACTTATCGACCGGACCGTTCCATTTTCAATGGGCCGGCGGCAGTGTGCAGCCGAGGGTACGTACATACTAAGAACCCACTAGAATAGAATAGAACGTGACATTATTCATCTGTAAGTACGTACGAACGTTATAGTTACGCATTTGAGTCACTTTGTGTCCTCATTTTTTTGCCGAAATTTTGGAAAATACTAAGTTGTATGTTACAGGTTTAGCTCGTATGGAACTCTTCCTGGGTCTCGCCACGACTGTCCAGCACTACCGTATCTCTCCTTCGTCTGAGGGAGAGATCGATCTCACTCCTGAACTCAACATCGTCCTTCTGCCTAAGGAACAGATGCTCAAACTCGAGGCGGTCACCGAATAATTATTATGCAGTCACTGATTTAATAAACTGAAAATTTCTTTTGCGAAATATTGCTTTATTTCGGGGACTATGAACAATCAAGTGCAAGCGCGGCTTTACTTTGGTTGGGAAACAAGGGTACATAACTAATAAGGAAAGAGCACTATTTATTGGGACAAATAATGAACTTGCAAGTTAGATTTAAGGATAAATAAATTAGGGCACTCGGGTGAACTCCGAAGCACGAATCTGACTGGAGACATCCACCACTTGTGTATTTTTGCTGTAAATAATTGTTTCGCCGTAAATTTAGGACTACACTCTCACCCGCAAGAAAGGATAGAATAAGCCGCTGCTCGGTAATCTTTCATAAGTAGAATAGCAACAAGAGCATCAAGTGGAGCGAAAAACGAGAGCAGCGGGGAACAGATATCACTGTAGCGATGGAAATATCAGGAAATTCTCTGGCAATGCCCCGTATAAACTCAGCTCACCTTAAGAATTCTTTTCCCTGACCGAAAATGGGCAGAATTACTACAAACACGTATTGAAGATGCACGAAACATATTGGGACAACAGTCTCAAAATTTATATATTATAGGTGTTTGTGGATGTTGAAATCATAATAAATGCAAATAGGTATTTGTGGATGTAGAAATCATAATAACAGAAATCATAATAAATGGGCACGCGTCATTCCATGACTGAGCGTAAGTTTATCGGAATGAATGGAAGGGTCGTGTCGAAAGAGTGGTTCCCCGGCCCATTTCTGGAGGATGGTGACACATTGTCGTTACCTGCACAGTCAGCATGCGAAAAAGTTGGTACTGTAGTCTTTTGGTCTTTTCTGATATGCTGTGAGTGCTTGTTGAAAGGGATCGCACTATCCCAAATCCGCAGTAGATCATAAGTGCTGAAGCGGCGCTTAGAATCGTCGAGTAGACCGCAATAGACCCGATCGCCCTGACGTTGCACTGACCGTCCCTCTGCAAAATAAAGATCAATCACGAATATTTAGAATGGCAGCTAGAACGACCCTACAAAAATGCAAATATCTTCGTCTTATACGAAAATTATCTCTACACACCCAATATTCAGCAATTATCATCGATCTGTTCATTGCGTCTATTCCGAATTTATCGCGCAGTGCCGGCGCGACTGCAGCTCGTTCGTCCTCCGTTGCGTAGAGAAAGAAATAGGCGATCGCATGGCTGAAAAAGTACGGGAATGTTACGGTAACCGAAAATATAATTGATGACTACAGGGCTGAGAGATCGAAAATACGGCTAAGAGACTGCTTACGAAGTCAAACTGGGGTGTCCATAGTTGCGTCGTAGCTTTGCGATTGTATAGAAAACAAAACTTGCCTGACCGCTCCTTCGACTGCAACGATCGCAAAGAGAAGACACACAAACCAAATGGAAGAAAATAATTTGAGAAGGTGAGGACTGAGAGAAGAATAAATAGATTATGTTGTAGAGGTCTTTCGCTAACTTCGAAACGGCCCAGTATCGATAGAGAAAGTTGAGATCGATTACGACTACGATCATTGAGAAGGCAGCCGCGTAAAAGCAGGTGACGTGCTTCAAAACAAATATCAAGGAATCTTAAAATGAACAAAAAAAGCGAAACTAGTACAGACTGGCAATTACACGGAAGAAAAATAGATAAAAGAATATTCAATTTGAAGTTACCATTCTTTCAACATTTTGCAGAAAATAGCAGAATGTGTGCCCAGATGAATAAAATTTATGTTAAGAAATATATTGTAAACAATTAGTTTCATAACTCACTCCACGACCCATAAACGAAATAATCGAGTATGCGAAGTCCATCAAGACGAAGACTATCTGAAAAAATATGAGTTAGCCCCAATATTGCTCATTATTGCGATACCTGCAAGTATTTATATGTACCTATATCTGAGACTGTTTTGAAAATTATAAAGTAGAGAAGAATTGAGTGCAAAAATACTGCAATTGCTAAAAAGGGCATATATATAAATTTCCTTATGTATGTATAACTTACAGAAATTCATCGATTCTACGACACTGAATACGTTGAGCATGGCCGACGTCATGTTCTCTAATTGTTCATTTAAACAAAACAGCCGAATTTCGATGCCTACAGTAACGAAGAAGCTGAGAGCAATGATTTAACCACAAAATAGGAGAACTGTTCTGCGTAGTGCTTTTACCTTAAGGGGCTGAAATTCAAATCCCACTGCTCATAATTTTCCATCCCTGAAGGCATAAAAGCATTATAAATGCTCGTCTCGTCATTGAACTGGGCAAAGTGCAGGGCCTCACAACGAGCACATGTCCCAGAAAGTTATTCGAAGAACAGTTCATTTTATTTTAAACATACTGGAACATTTGGTCGAATAATGTGTTGTGTCACAAAACCAAAAACTAATTTCTGAGATTACAAAAGTTCCGAACGATAGCGCAGCCTAATTTAGGAGTATTAATTTGTTCAAAAAAAACGGAAAAGGAGAGATATACAAACAATTCGACTGAGGACCGATCGGCCTCATTCATTGACTCAATCTCGCCCTTCTGCCTAAAGGCTTCTGAATGTATGCTCTCGCCGAATCTGAACATGCGGTTAAAAATTGTACAATTACCAAGAATTTTAGCCTTTATTGTTACTATGAATTGGTTGCGACTTCCTGCAAGTCGAGACGATCAAGTTCTCGCGAATGCGCGGCTTTGGGTTGATTGTGAGACGATTGTTGCGAAAATTGGCAATTTATGCAGGCATTTGCTCAGTTGACCTCCGAGAATCAATCCGCGCATTCGAGCTGTAAACATAATCCACCGTGACAGGATATTTAAATTTGAAATGGTCCGAGAAATACGAACTTTCATAATCCGTAGATACAGTTGTTTCCGAAATGCAACAAGGCAACTTACCGCTAGTAAGCAGAAGACACCACGGATTAATGAGAGCAAGCGGGAATGAAACGATGTAGAAGTGTTTGCGAAGGTAAAAAAGCGTCGACCACTGAGAATAATACGTTTTCGATAGATATAGCTAATACTTAAAGCTGGCTAATAATTTAATGCAAATGAGCTGGAGTGAAACTAACGTTGATTCCGACCCAAAACCTATTTGTGAAGAAGAACATAGAGAGAATGCACAGAGCAAGAAATAGAAAGAAGGAGGTGATCAAAAGTGGAACGTCTTGTTTCCAAGTGCGTAGAGGCCTGAACGACATCCTGAACGAAATTCGGTCCTAATACATGAAAAGTAACTCGCGCGCATTTAGTTAGCGCTGAGATGGGTTTTCGAAAACACAGAAATTAGTTAACCTTTTGATGAGCTGGTGAAAATCAAGATGTAGCACATTGCACATATCGTTGCTCCAGTGAAGCAAGTTGCTGACGCAACATCGGAATTCACCTGAATATGATGAATTACGAATAAAAATTTCAATTATCTCAATTTCATGCATTCCCTGGCAAGTCTCTCTTTTCATTTAGAAAACAAATTTCTTTCTAACAGCTCGAGTGGAGACTGAGGATACATTGTGAATACCCTGAGGCTCCACGGCTCACTGTTTCTCGTGATACCCGTAGTCGCGTCAACAAATGAGTACGTGGATCGGCCTTGTCCTAGAATATATTTATGACTACTTTGAGCAAACATACGTATATTGAATATTACAAAATAAATACACTCACCGAAAAACATGAACGACCCGTACGCCAGAGGCGGAAGCATGTGAAGAAAAAATATGTTGAGAAACGGTAGTGTATCCATTCTCTAAACATCAAACCCCTCTACACCTTAATGACGAAATCCTTCCTATGATGAACTTATTCAAATCGGCAACTTACCGTAGTAATCCTTGAAGTCGGCAGGCAAACAAGCAACATTCGATTAACAGCAATCAACGTCACTCCATGCGCCTAGAATAAAATGAAAAGAATCAGGATTTCAGGTGGGGGATAATCAATGCCTATCCCAGAATGCAAATGAACATATGGCAGTAGATGAGCTGTGGAACGACACTCCCGTTTAGATCAGTTAGCAAGTGCCAGAGAGACGGCCAATCCTGTGCCATTACCATTTTAACATCATGAAAATCAATTTACAAACCTGTGGAATGTCAGTCAAAAAGTAGACAACAATGTAGGAGATATCGAGAATAGCCTGATTATTGGGAGATTCGTAGTATTCGTTTCTATTGAATATTCAAACTTGACTGCGCGTCTGCTTGTAGAAAAATGCGCGAAAGATTATGGAATTCCTTTTCTTCCATGCGATTTGAAGCATTCGCAGGTAGAGAATAATAGAAATAGCGCTGAACGGAAGCAGGAAATAGTAGAGGACGGGACGCTGCATCGAATTGTGATGGAGTGTAGTACGATGTATGTAACTTCCCCATGGATACTTGATATCGCCAACAAAAGATGATTTTATTTGATGTCACGAGACGTCGTTGTCCGTCGTGGGAAGTGTGAATTATGAAAGATCGTAGGATTGACAAAACCAATGATCTTGTAAACATTTGATAGTGCAAACATCGTACATTTTTTTCTTCATTGCACATCAGATTGAGATCAGAGTTCAAACAAGGATATAAGTTGAATGTCACAACAAAATATGGAAGTGCAAGATCGTAGAATATCATCATAGTTGAATCACTGTTTTCATGTGGCGACAACATCATCATTGGCAAGTGCTAGTAACGTGTTGCGACCTGAATGAAACATCTGTTCCATAATCAAATCTCAAATCAATCATACTTGATGTTTCGTCCAGGTTTCCAAAAGGACAGAGCTTCTCTTGTTTTCTCGCTGAGGATGATAAACGAAATCTAAAATTGTTATCAGTTTCCTACTTTTTTGATTACAATTGCAACATTTTGATTACAATTGTAATTTGATTACAATTGAGAGCGGACAGAAATTATAACTAGCGGGGTTGTATTGAGGTTAAATGCACTACGCTCTATGCGCACACTACGCTCTATGCATAGTTCTGGGTGCGGGTTCGGTCCAAGGGGAGCTCGGTAGGTGGCTCCAGTTTCGGTTCAGGGGGACTCGGTGGCCGGCTCAATGTTCAGTCCAGGGGAACTCAGTGGCCGGCTCCAGGTTCAGTCCAGGGGCAGCTTGGTAGCCGGCTCCAGGTTCGGTCCAGGGGACCGAACCTGGAGCCAGGCCAGGCTGAGAAGCCAGGTTCGGTCCAGGGGACCGAACCTGGAGCCTTCTTTTTTACCGCAAAACATTTTTCCTATTACCCCGAGAATCCTAGATTTGTTTGACAAACATTCGAAAATTTCGATTTTTCAAGTCAAAACGAGCTCGAACATGTTCAGACACGTTTCCGACATCGTAAATCACTTTTCCTGTGATCCCCTACGCTCTCTGAATCATTTTGGAACTTTTAGAAATTTTCGATTTTTCACGTTAAAACGCGTTAGAGCACGTTCAGACACGTTTCCGACATCGCGGAACACTTTTCCTGCGATCCACTAAGTTATCTGGATCATTTTGGAACTTTTCGAATTTTTCGATTTTTCACGTTAAAACTCGGCAAAACAGGTGAAAACGTGTTTCACGGTACTCAAAAACGTGTTAGAACAGTTTCTGGCACTTGTGAAAAATGCGGCAAAAGGTTTGCCCGCGGCGGGGGTCGAACCTGGGGGTCTCGGATGTAAAGTCTGGCGCGCTACCGACTGCCATGAAATTAGCGCATTTTTCTTTGTAAATTTTTTTTTAAAGGTTTTCTGGTCAGTTATCATATGCAAAAGGTTCTGAGAAGCTAGAGCGAATTTGAAGCGAAATATAAGGAAAATAAGAAAAAAGTGTGACCGGACGGAAGGAAAAAAAAGAACGGACAAACAGACAGACAGACAGACAGACAGACAGACAGACAGACAGACGTTAGCATTTTCTAATATATAGTAATCTATCCGTTTTCACCTAATATTTTTTTCCTCATTAAATATTTCCTAATTTTTAGATTTAATCATTTCTAAACTCTGAGAGAGCCCCACAGGATTAAGTGAAGCTGCGGTGAAGTAAAAAGCGTTGTATGTGTGTCTTAGGACGTCCATATCCTCGGGGCGGGGAAACTGAAGTGTTTGTATTCTCCAACAGAGCAACGATAAGTAATTAAATTAAGATAAAAAAGCAAAATTCACCCTTCCGAAAGAAGCGATGAGAAAGTAGAGATCGATAAAGACAAGTGCGAAAATCTGCAAAAAAAAACTGCGATAAAAATAATAAAATGCCTTACCTGTGCGAATCCCTGCATAGTCATTCGCAGTTGTGCCTTTACGCTGCATTGAAGAAAAAACGTCTTTACCATTTCCATCACCAAAAATCCTTAACGACTTACGCAATTTGGCCACTCATCCCGCTAGTTTTGATCATCCTTCGCATTCCAACGAATATTCGAACTAAAAATTATATAATTAGCAGTCGTCACATTGTATTTTGAATAAAGAGTAGTAAGTAGAACATTCTCAACACTATTCAATGTTCATGCCCAGTGGCAGCTTAACCCAATGAAGAATTAATATGTCAACAGATATTCTGAAATTGCACACCGTAGGCTGCTGCAGAGACTACAATACACGATGTGATTATTCCTGCGGCAAGCCCCAGATTGCGCTGTAAATCGCTGTTATAACTAGTGAAAGAGGTTGTAATTACAGCAACGCATTTTTTATCCAGAATCCACGCCAAGTCATCTACGTTATTGAAGGTTATTTGAGGTGATGTCACCCTGAATTATCATTAAAAACCAGTTCCGAAAGATAATACTTCCTGAACTGTTAGAAAGTATAATTTGATACTAACCATAGTATCCCTGTTAGAATTGGTGAAAATAACATGCACAATCCAGAAATTGCTTTTGGATGAGAATCGAGATGCTGAAAGTTTGTTGGTACAACTTTTTTGTAATCGTTGTAGTTCACTACCTGCGAAAGCTTCGAAGAGGGATAGCAACAAGTGCAAGTACGCTGAAGCGTTACTAGGGCAATGCCTGTGACCTACAGACTTGATTTTTCACGACTGATGAGGGGGGATTAAAACACCTTCCAATAAAGTACAAAATACATGCAATAGTAACACCAAGCCGGAGTATGATCCCATTTCGACTTGAAAAGGAATGCTGAAACTACATTTTTCTATGTTGAAGAAATTCACAAAATTACCGGAGATAGGATGTTCCACTTTCAGAAAGCAGAAAATAAACATGGCCGCCAACGCCGGAGGGTCCATTATGAGCTAAAACGTGTTCCCTTTTAAAATAAATTGTGTGATGTAAGGTTGACCTGAATTAGAACGATATCGAAGAAAGAAGACCTAAAAAAGTTGTCCTTCGATTTGTTCTTTGAACGCTCACGGACTACCACAATGGCGAGAAGGAAGTTAAGAGGTATGGCCTGTCGGTTTTTCTTTTAATACGCAGCGCACATTTTCATAATTCGCTCACCATTGCACAGAGACAAAGCATGATGATGTTGAAGATAAGCATGTACGCGGAAATGAAACCGTCTAGCGCAGAAATGAATGTCTACTTCTCCTCTCCGATTTGCCCTCCCCTATTGATGTAAATCCAGTTGTGAAGAGAAGACTAATCATGCAACTCATTTACCAAAGTAGAGTTAACGTCAAAGAACGCAATTTAACCTCAATGCATCATACCTTACATTTTGGCTGAATCGAGTGTGGTGCTGTTTCTGGGAGGAATATTTTATAATTTTTTGTGTCTGAAAATTACTGTGACAAATTTTGTCCCACATAACTCAACTGCTAATGGAATTTTTTTTATGTTGCATATTATTTATTAATGTTGCGCTTAGATGCTTGCGCTACCTTACGTACAGTTTATCAAAAATCTTCTACTAAAAGAGTTTAAGCCGTTGCTGGTTTTGGGTGAATTCAATTTTTTTATGACCTACTCCGTCGTGGCAGTTTTCGTTTCTGTCAGTCGTCGTGAGTGGTCTCTCTCCGGTTTTCTCTGATGGAAAGGAAACTTTCCCCCACTAGTTTCCCCCGGCCCTTCGTCTATCTACAAACAACTCGACAAGATCGGAATCCCCGTCCTAGCCGGCCTGGTCACCGTGGATGGGTATGATCGTTCGAGGTTGACTACTCAGATACCAGTTTCGCTAATTCTCCATTGAATTGATGATTTGAGCTTGGTGGAATCAAGTGCAAGAAAGATGCGCCGTCAGTTCGTCAGGGCAGAGCAGCACAAGTAGCATTTCCGATGTGCAAGAAGTAGTATTTTTGTTTTTCGTTTAATAAAGTTGAATGTTCTTAAAACTAAAATTTTGTTTACAATTACAGTGCCATCTATTGGTAACATAAAGACTAGCACTTCAAAACAATGACATGATTATTTATTATTCGCAATTTTGCCACCATAAACGTGTATTACATCCAAATCACAGTTCCGAGATAAATTTAAATTGATGTCATAATTTTTTTTTAAATGCACGTATATTTGTTGTATAGCATAGTTATATTGGTTTTCGAGTGTCGAGAACATCAGTGACAGGTGCTAGTCACTTGTTGCGACCTGAATTATGTGTTCCACAATCACATCTCAAACAAATCATACCTGATTTTTTGTCCAGATTTCCAAAAGCACACCGCTTCTCTAGTCTTTTCGCTTAGAATAAAGAGCGAAATCTGAAATTGTTATTCATTTCCCTATTTGTGTTTTCGACTACAACTATAATACTGTTCGTGCACAGATGTTATGATGTCGTTGTCCGAGCAATATTTAATCTTATCGTTGCATTACTCTATTACTAGAATTATATTTCTCTAACGTTCTTCAGAAAAAAATCTCACCGGGTTCAGTGATGCTGCCGTGAAGTAAAAAGCGTTGTACGTGTGTCTTAGGAAATCCATGTCCTCGGGGCGGGGAAACTGGATTGTTTGTACGTTCGACAATTCAATAATTTTTAAAAAGAAAAAAAATACTAGAAAAATTTAAAAGAAGAAAAATCAAAATACATTACCGTGCCCAAAGAGGCGATGAGAAAGTAGAGATCGATAAAGACGAGTGCGAAAATCTGAAACAAGTAAGCAAAAAAGTTAATTACTAAACCTATTGTATTTTTGACCATAATTCACTAGCTATAGATAATATTAAATGATCCAATTACCTGGGCGAGACCTTGCATACTCATTCGCAGTTGTGCCTTCGTTCTGCATCGAAAATCGGCTACATTACCTCCAAATAAAATGGCCGAAAAGACGTACGTATTTTTGCCGCTCATTCCACTCGTTTTTATCATCCTTCGCATGCCAACGAATATTCGGACTTAAACAAGTCGTCGTATATCCTTTTTAATTTGCATTGAAGGCCTGCACTAAACGCGCAAACACTAAGTAAGTAGTTACATTCTCGACACTAGTGTCAGATCAAACAAAGATCAATGTAATCCAGAATGCGATAGCCTCGCCCATGAAGAACGAATATTTAAATAAAAAATCGATTCCTACCGTATGCAGCTGCCGAAAGGACGATGCACACTGTGATTATGGATGCAGCCAAACCAAGGTTGCGCTGTAAATCGCCGATAAAACATGTAATTGAACTGTTAATTACGGAAACGCATTCTTTCTCGATAATCCACGCCATATCATTTACATTATTGAATGTTATTCGAGGTGATGTCGCCCTGAATTATTATCAAAAAATGTCAGCTCCGAATTACAATACTGTTTTTTTTCATTTTATATAAATAGTCACCACAGTATCCCTGTTAGAATAGGTGAAAATAGCATGCAGAATCCAGAAATTGCCTTGGGATGAGCATCGAGATGCTAAATGTGCTCTCGAATAGCCAATCTTTGATATTGTCACAAAAAATAAAAAAAATAAAAAACATTTATCATACCTGCGAAAGCTTCGATGTGGGATAGCAACAAGTGCAAATACGTTGAAGCGCTACTAGTGTAATGCCTGTGACCTACAGAGTTAGGTTGGCATCAATATTCGTCGATTGGTGAGAAAACCTTCCAATAAAGTACAAAATATATGCAATAGTAACACCAAGCCGCAGTATGGTCCCAATTTGATTCGAAAAGGAATTCTGAAAGTAGATGGTTCGTGTGTTGATGAAATCCGAATAATTACCTGAGATTGGAGTCTCCACTTTTAGAAAAGTGAAAATTAGCATGGCCGTCAACGCCGGAGGGTCCATTATGAGCTAAAAGAAGTTCCATTTTATTTATAAAATTATGTGGGTAAACCTGAATTAGTACGATATCGAAGAACGAGGAACGAAAAAAGTTGTCCTTCGATTTGTTCTTGGATCGTTCACGGACTACCACGATGGCAAGGATGAAGTTGAGAGGTATGGACTGTAGGTGTTCTCTCATGATCAAATATACGCGGGTAGCTCACCATTGCACACAGACAAAGCATGACGATGTTGAAGATAAGCATGAACACGAAAATGAGGTATTCTAGGACGTGAAATTCAACTGCTTCTCTCCGAGTCGCCCTCCTCTATTGATGCAAATCGAGTGGTGAAGAGAAGACTAATCATGTAACACCATTTACCAAGGTAAATATAAAGTCAAAGAATGCAATTTAACCTCAATTCATCATACCTCAAACATCGGCTTAAATGAGTTTCATGCCTTTTCAGGGGGAAATATTATATATTTTATATAAATATATATACAAAATAATTATTCGAGTTTGTTACAATAAATGTAAGTTTCACGACTTCAGAAGAAATTCACGTGCGTCTCCGTGAAAGTTGAATGCAAGTTATATCACAGGCATACAATCAACTAGGCACGGGGAATTACAGATATCATAAACAATGGTAAGGAAATTACCCTATGCACGCATCTCATCGCGCTGAAAGCTGAATTTTTCATAAATATATGGAAAATAAATAAACGAAAATGTACTCGATGTAATGCTATACGCACGGATATCAAGCATGTTCAAGCCTCATGTGGAACCAATTCTATCGTTCTCACGGTGATACAACATGAGAGGCCATTCATGAAACTCCCTGGATTGCACGTCAAAAACACATGAAAAAATACTTATTATTTGACAGATGCTTTCGTTCTAATTGCCTAATTTTCACAATAAAATTATTGATACAGCGACATTTTCTCAGCTATTCACACGAATTCCTCTCACATGATATCATATGGTATGTCGCTGAATTTTTCAGACACCCTGTATGGTGTTTTATCATTAGAATGGGTTCTACAATCCTCTTCAATTCTGGGAATGGTTTTTATTCGGGTGTATCTATCGAACAATACTGATGGGCGATTGACTGAGTGTTACATTTTTGGTACGTATAAAAAATATAATCTGGGAGGCACAATTTGATTGCACGACGGCGTGAGAGAAACAAGATTGTGCTCTCGGTAATCTGGATATGTAATCTTGGATCATGGCGACTGTTTATTTGGTTGTTCCCTTGACGAATGTCTGCACTTTCTCAGCGAACCATTTGGGATACTTGATGTGGAAGTCGTGATTGCCATGAAGTTGCGTCTCCACCCTGCAATGTATTTATACTTCTCAGGGAGAGAGCGTGGGAAAAGTGAACACTCTATGAGAGAACAATATTTAGTATGTGCCATTTCGCGAAATTTCCTCGGGATTCTAAAGAACACGAAGTGTTTCGTTCGAAAGTGCGAATCGGAAAAGCCCAATTACTTAAAAATAAAAATACAAGTAAGAAAAACTTGTTTACCTTGCATTCTTAAGC
The DNA here is from genome assembly GCA_036245785.1 of Pristionchus fissidentatus. Lineage (NCBI taxonomy): Eukaryota > Metazoa > Nematoda > Chromadorea > Rhabditida > Neodiplogasteridae > Pristionchus > Pristionchus fissidentatus. The sequence goes on from BTSY01000004.1 coordinate 17,272,899, forward strand.
ACCTTGAGCAGAGTCGTCTTGGGGTCAGTACAGAATCTATCCTGTAAACAGAGGCAGACACATGAAAAGCAATTCATACACGTTTCTATTGTAATTCGTGAGATGCATTTTTTTCAGTTTTTTTTTTTGAAAAATAAGAAATTATCGCAAATGAGAAATGACTGATAAAGTAATGAAAAAGTGTATATTTATTTTTGTTTGTAGATTTACACTTGCTCTTGCTTGATCACTCTGCGAAACCGATATGCGACATGCGGGATAACTATACTCTACTATGTGATATCCTGATTCTAGTTTTAAAAATCTCCCAACCTGTCCTCCGGTGAGAATCAGCGTGGGTTGAGTGATCTGACCCAGTCTCTGATCACATGGGAATCGACCACCGAGCATTTCGAACACTCTGAACACAATTACTACATTTAACAAACAATATTAGTAGTGCGCGTATTGTTGTTGAGGGGTCAGAAGTGGTCTCGTCATTCCCCACACTCTCTCTCTATCTCTCTCTCTCTCTCTCTACCGGTCGGAGGCGAGAGAGTGTATGGAATGAGACCATGAAGCCTCAGCGACCATAAACGAAGCATAAACGAAGATTTAAAAAAAGCTTTCCCATCATGTCTATATTTTTCTCTCGAATTATACTCAGTGTAGTTCGTTCCTGCTTTGATATGACGAAAAAGACCTACTCAACGACGACATCGCACACATCGGCCCACTGCTTCTTGAGAAAAGCTTCATCGTAATGGGCGAGATATGGCGCCTTCGCAGATGCCAACCAATGATCGGTATTGCGCATTCCTGAACAAAATAGTAATTTAAGTCACTCAAACAAATAAACAAATAAGCAAAATAAAAGTCACGAACAAATATTGTTAGCAAAGGGCGTTTTCTATCATAGTGTCACCGGTAGTTGGACTAGTGGTATTTATGGGCGGGTTAGAGGCACCTTTGAATGCATTGGCTGCCAACTCGTTGATTCTCGTAGCCGGCGCCATTAAAATCATCCGATTGACGACTGAAGGACCACCACGGGCTGAAAACGGAATTTGGAAATCCGACAATCAAGGATAGTCATCTTACGAAGGACATGCCATCTGGTGGAATAAAACATGGAATTGGATTGAAACGCACTCTCTGTTCTTGTAGAATAAAACATGCTATGTTACTTTTTTCGAAAAGCGATTGAAAGACTGTTTGATAACAAAAACGACCGCAAGTTTTTATCTCGATTCCATATGGAGACAGTAGAAGTGCGAAGTGGTGGAATTCAAATTAAATTGATTTTTCCATCGTTTCCGTTGAAAAACAATAATGCTGCTACAAGCTTCAAGTATTCCTTACCCCTTACTCTAGCTTCCGCTACTAATTCAATATAACTCTCTCAATCGGTGTAAAGTATGACATCTCACACTTTTTCCAAGTTATTCCCTTTTTCGTATTGCTTTAAGAGACCATCCACGAGAGAGTGGAAAGGGGTCCCGGATGAGAATTCGACAACCTACCCTCAAACTTTTTTCATGGAATGAACATCACGAATGCTGATCGCGACCTATATATTTAAGCTTGAAAAAAATTTTCGAGGTCAAAATTTTTTTCAAAATTTTCAGAAATTTTTTAGTCGAAAAATAAAGTTTCGAAATACTTTGTGAGAAATATTCTATTATACGTATTTTCATGCGCTGGTTCCGAATTTGGTAGTTAGAACTGTTGAACCTCACTTTAAAAAAGTTATGATCAAAAAATCAGATTTTTTTGTGAAAAATCGAGAATATCTTTTTTTCCCACCCCCTTTCAGGTAAAGCCACCTATATTTTCGGAATCTACATCAAAAGTTACGTTATATGCCTTTTTATCGTAATTTTAAAAATAAGGATATTCATCGAACTTTTATCTCAAACTTTGATAATTTCCTTTTTTCGGTCGGCCAGTTTCTTACAAGTTTCTTACAGGTTCGTGTGTGTACCAAATTCCGATGTCAAATAGACAAACATGTTCAGAAAATATGAAAACATGGTCTATTTAGATTATAGAGAGTTAAAAAAAACTTTTCAAAACTTTCCAAAATTCATACAATCATCATAATAAACTATCAAAAATCAGGGTTCTATGACGAAATATAGTTTCGACTTTGGGCTCAAAATGTTTGAATTGCAATGTTAAATAAATATTCTGTTGGTACTCTTCGATTTCATACATTGGTTCATGCCGGAAAAAAATTAAGACTCGAAAATGGCGAAAAAATAATTTTCATAAAATATTTCAGAAAGTACCAGTAGCGTGCATGATGAAATATCTTAGCTCTGTAGTTTACTCACAGAGTTGCATCAACTGACAAAGGGACAAGTTGATCCAACTTCTTCGAAAAAAAAATTTTCTCTCAAAAATCACCATGAACCCGGGGTCATGGTCCAAAATCGCAAAATATTTTTTCTAGTTGTATGGAGAACTAACTGTTACTAAAGCTTCTTTATACTCAATAAAGTAACATAGGGCGCTATACGTAACTTTCGGATGAATTGGAGAGAAATTTCAGGAAAAATTATTTTGGGATTTTGGGTTCAGGGTGATTTTCGAGAAAAATTTTTTTTTCGAAGAAGTTGGATCAACTTGTCCTTTCGTCAGTTGATGCACCTCTATGAGTGTACAACACAGCTAAGATATTTCATCATGCACGCTACTGGTACTTTCAGAAACATTTTATGAATGGTATTTTTTGGCCATATCCGACTCTTTATTTTTTTCCGACATGAACCGATGTATGGAATCGAAGAGTACCAACAGAACATTTATTTATTATTGCTATTCAAACATTTTGAGCCCAAAGTCGAAACTATATTTCGTCATCACCTGATTTTTGATAGTTTATTATGATGATTGTATGAATTTGGGAAAGTTTTGAAAAGTTTTTTTTAACTCTCTATAATCTAAATAGACCATGTTTTCATATTTTCTGAACATGTTTGTCTATTTGACATCGGAATTTGGTACACACACGAACCTGTAAGAAACTTGTGAGAAACTGGCCGACCGAAAAAAGGAAATTATCCAAGTTTGAGATAAAATTTCGATTAATATCCTTATTTTTAAAATTACGATAAAAAGGCATATAACGTAACTTTTGATGTAGATTCCGAAAATATAGGTGGCTTTACCTGAAAGGGGGTGTGAAAAAAAAGATATTTTCGATTTTTCACAAAAAAATCTGATTTTTTTGATCATAACTTTTTTTAAAGTGAGTTTCAACAGTTCTAACTACCAAATTCGGAACCAGCGCATAAAAATACGTATAATAGAATATTTCTCACAAAGTATTTCGAAACTTTATTTTTCGACTAAAAAATGTCTGAAAATTTTGAAAAAAAATTTTGACCTCGAAAAATTTTTTCAAGCTTAAATATATACGGTCGCGATCAGCATTCGTGATGTTCATTCCATGAAAAAAGTTTGAGGGTAGGTTGTCGAATTCTCATCCGGGACCCCTACCCCCTTGTTACGTTCTCTCGTGGATGGTCTCTTAAGTGTTTTTGTGAAGTTGATGTCGTCTAACTCTCTGTGCAAATTTAGAGTGTTTACTGGAATATTTTTCAGTTTTGAAAAAATGATGAAATCGAATACGAACCGGCCACTTCGACGGCGGTTCTCGCACCCTCGGACCATCCACACACAGTGAAAGGGACGAGCTCCAAACTCTGAAAAGTGGCAAAGTAATAGTTTGAAATACGTGAAAAGATAAGTCAGAATGCAATTCTTTCACATACACTTCCCTTTAGTTCCTGTTTGCAGTTGTTTCCAATTACATTTCGCGCAAGTGATGTGAAGTGAAAGTTGGGCAACGAGAGAAAAACTGCGCAAGCGCCTTGTGATCTCTGCACAGAATACCAACACAATGTGATCGTTATGGGATGATGACTTTTCACTTCTTTCCCAGCTTTGCTCCTAACAATGCGACCCTCTAAGATGGGAGTTGGAGTTGGAGGGGTGATTTTTTCCGATCGATAAGTCATCTCAATTGGTTGAAATGATAAGTCACCTGCATGAGTTTCACACAGAATTCACTGTCCTTGGTGCTTCTCATCACTTCTTGCTTACGGTCGGGAGGGCGAGAAGTACCGTAACTGAAAACAATTATCCGAAGATTATCCATAAGTTAGTGATTTTTGAAATGTTGATAAATCTCCTTGAACTAATTTCTCGTGATTGTGAATGGCAAAAATGTTAGTGGCTTCAATTTCACTAACTAAACTCATTTTCAAAGAAAACTCATTTCTCACCATTTGGCCGCCTTTATCTGAACAATCTCAATATCGCAAAATGAATGGAATGAATGGAATCTTTCTGCGGTCGATAAATGATCTCACCCGGGTGGATCGATGCAGATGAGAGTCACGAGTGAAGGGTCGAAGTGACGAAGGAGCGTCTCCGGGAAATCCTTGGCATAGCAACCTGAGTAAAAAATTCTTTAATTTGTATTTTTTTGGTTTTCCGAATGGAAAGATATTTCTTCTCGTTTTTCACCAGATTCACTCATCATCGCTTCTCATATTCAAGAAAAATGCATACTGTTTACTTGTTTATCGATTAACTTTCTTTGTATGGTCACAAAACAAAGAATTAGGTATTCTTTCACCATGACGAGAATCACAGAGCACCATCTAGTTATCGATTCACTCAATACAAATCTCACCAACAGCACCGCAGATGCATAGTATGAGGTTGGGTCCAGTTCCGTACCTGAAAAGAAAACAAAAGTGTAACAACTGGTACAACTGTGTACCCTGATGTAGTGAGATTTGCAGGAGACGGAGAAAATACGCGAAATATGTTATTCATTTTCTACAAACATGTTACAACTGATATTAGATGTTTGCATAGTCAGTGGAACTTCCAATGCTTTTGACAATCTGGAATGGGTGATAACTAACCTGCAGTATCCGATGTTTATTCCATTAATCTCCACATGGCCCGTTTCGAGTGGGGCTGGCGTATCGATTGTTTCGACAACCGTCATCTGAGCCTAATCGATTGTGCAATTTCACGTAAGGTATAGCAATGGCACATTTCTAATCGAATTGAACTGGCTGTTGATAGGGACAATTGAAGGAAAAACAGCGCATCCAACGGGAAATATCTCCCCCTCCCTGCACACGAACTCGCATAGTTCAGTGATAAATGCGGAGAGGGGGAAAGAAAGAGGGAGAGAGAGCCGAAAGAAGGTCACTCTCACTGAGAGAGAAGGAAAGAATAGTGGCCACGGCTGGTTAGAATAGTCAGAGAAGCACATTACACTCGGAACAGTCAAATCCCATTGAAGAGGGGAAAGAAAATGTGTGACATCTCTGATATTTCTCTCAAAATCGACGATTTGCTCTGTGATAAGAATCGATTTCTTGTGAACGAACGAAAAGAGCAAAGGATGAAATCAAATTTCACAATTTCAAGTTGGATTGTGCAAATTTTGTGATGGAACTTTGTTTCTGAGACTAAATAAAATAAGAATAATGATATATCACACGAAAATATAGAGCAATGCCCTACAAACCTCATGAAGAATCATATCTTTTTCGAAATTTCACATTGATCAAAGTCATGTTGATATCTTCATTTTTGTGTTCCCTTGTTATCTCGCTAGTGTTCGGTATTTTATCTTTTTATTCTACTGCATTCTTTCAATTTTATTTGGAATTATTATAGAAAAAAATAACAATTCTGGTGTGTTCACGTATTTCAGAGCTGTGAACAAAAACGATAGTAAAAATAATCTACACCACAATTAGTTTACATCTCAACCGTAGCCGGTAATCATGTGACTCGATTTACGTCTAACTTCGTCATTACCGCGAAATTCTATATTGTTCACTTCGAAATGTGCAATGGTCGAAGGTAGATTCCGTCTGTTAAATTGCGTCGCCGTGCCGGAGTTTCTGAACTTAAGTAAGTTCGCTGAACAAATATCGGACATCTAAACCTTATCGAGAAGAATGAAGAACTCGTCGCTAAGATTTGGCTTCGAATATGATTTATCTAGAACGATGGATATCGCGATTCGGTGAGAAGCTGGCTCCGGGAAAATTATTTTCGAGATTACGATTTCAGAGTCCAGCAATACTTTCCTATTATTGCCGCCCTCACAGTACATCCATTGATGGTTTTCACTCTTTACCAGCGCAGAAATGCCATGAGTTTTGACATTCTGCTCGGATATATCGGCGTTGCTGTGAATGATTTTTAAAAAAATAGTTTCAAGTTTTTTTGTTCCTTATATTCCTTGTTTTTCCCCGGGAACGGTAAAAAAACAAGAGGTACACAAAAAAAAGAAATAAAAAAAATATTTTGCTTTCTATAATATGTTATCAGATGGGAGGTATGATACTGGATTGTTCGTTCTTTCTCATTCGAATCTATCCCATCTCTCCTTTCTGTGGACTCTATTGCGAAGGGCCTCTCTGCACCTCCTATCAACCCAAGTCCTTCATAATGGTATTTCTGCCGCATGTATAATATTGTGTTAGGTTTTCGGAAAGGTGCTGAAAAAGTCAGATTTGAATTCCACTAGTTTTTTTCTGTGTTTCTCGTTCCCCAGCAGAACTGAGGAGTTCGGGTTCAGAGAGAAGCAAACCAATTTCAAAACTCAATTGTCAAGCCTCTAGTTCTTGAGCGATGCTATTTTAGAAATGTGGAAATTCAAATCAAATGCTTTTCATCGCTTTTCCGAGAACCTAGCACCGTATAAGCTTCTTGGAAGGGTGAACGTTCATTCGCTGTACAATGTGTTTGAAAAGTCCGATCTCTGACTTAAAGACAGTGATTTAGTGTGTAATGTCGACTGCAATAATTTTAAACATGCCTTGCTTCATGGTTCTTTTCCTTCGCACGCACAATTCCCTCGTTATTGGAGTTGGAAAACGCGGATTTTTGTCCATTAATAGGTATGCAAAAAGCTTATTAAAGAATTCAAACTACTATTCAAAAAAGAGAGAAAGTAAATTGATGAAACAGCGAGGATCATATTGAAAAAAATGAGTGGTGAATCAAAACCCTCATTTTTTAAAATATTTTTAGAGAGTAGAGGAAATTATAAGACTAATGTCGCTCTCGTGCTGCATCAAATGCTCGTAGGTTGACTTTGGGAAAATTCGGCCGACATACTGCTACACCATAACTATGAGACGAGTGAAATATTGTTTAAAAAAATATTGCCTGCTAAGAATTGTGTTCTTTCTTCGTTAAAAATACTAAAACCGGTGGTCAGGTTTGGGTTCACCTCAAAATTTAAGAATGACATTCTCAAGATGTCTGTGTTCTTCCTTTTGTTCATGGTTGTTGCATTTCCCGGGAACAGGAGGAACAACAGCAGCAAGAACAGGAACATTGAAATATTGTCTCTATGCAATGCCCAAAGTATTCCGAACAACTCCCGGCTCTTTTGCATTGTGACAATATTTCACTGTACTTGTTGTCGATGCTGTTGTTCCTCTTGTTCCCGGAAACGATTTGAGGAACGTTCCCGGGAAATGCAAAAACCAGGAAAAAAAGAAGGAGCACAGAAATCTTGAGCAAGTAAAGAGATAAGTGTATTTGACAGAGCATTGAGGGCATGGCCGAATAATTTCTTTTTTGTTACAGTGTTCAAATATCCATCGTAGTATTCATCATTTTGACCGTGGGAGTAGCGAATATCATTGGAACCGGGCTATTTGCAAAGGATTCCGACGATGCTTCGCGAATCGTAAGAGAAGTATGTGCATACACATAATTCGAAATGACGACAGGGCATGTATTGTTCACAGAACGTTGAGCTACAGCTGATTCTACAGCGAGGAGGGACACTTTTTGTCTTCGGAGAATTCGGACAACCTCAGTATTTTCGATTCGGTAAGTGGGAAACTATACATTCTGCGAAAGCAAACAACCACGTATATATTACGGAATCCTAGAAATATATGATTCAGAGCTGTACATTACACTCGCTGCCATCCTTGTCAATATGCCCCTCATGTTTTTCCTCGTCATACATTCTATTGTCTTACTCGGAAAAGCAAACTCGGTATTCAAGGCTTTTAAGATTTACATTTTCACGTAACGAGATTTACATTTTCACGTAATCGAAGAAAATGTATCTGTCACACTATTTCAGAAGGCAGCGTCTCAAAAGACAGTGATTCTTGCGCGCAAATTGACTGACATTGAGCTTTTCTTCGCACAGGTTGGATTATACAATGTGTATTCTAATATTACTAATAATTCGTTTTTCGACTGCCGGAGCGATAATCTGCGTTATTTTGCCACTGTCACTGTTCATGTTTAGCACATTTCTCGACACTCGGAATTCCTTTCCTGGATCTTTTAGAGCTACAAGCCGCTTTCTCTTTCAAGTAAGTTCTTTTCATTTTCTTTCTCTATTACTGCTCTGCGTCGAATTAATGTGCATGTTTCAGATGCTTTTCGTTCTCGACTCTACTAAATTCAGTGTTATTTTCATTGTCAAAGGTCGAGGTCTTGGCACGGTAATCAGAAACGAAGACATTAATTAACCCTGTGCTCTTTCAGGCAATTCAAAAATTCCGCAATAAGTTCCCATTGAAGTCATCATCATAATTATTAAAGACGGCCGCACTCTCTTTTACTACACGCAAGAAATGTCTTCTGTTCCAACAAATGAATGATTTCTCACCAGATAGCGCTACCGCCTCACATCATTCCACAGGCCGGTCAACCTTACAGAAAGGGCTTTAGAGTGAGAGAGCGTGTGAAATCGAGAGGGACTGTCTCAGTTCTGCACACTCTCTCGCCCAGACCCTGGTCTGTAGGTTTGGAATCATGTGGCCTGATGTGAAAATTGTAGTCATGAATATATTTGAACTCTAACTTTTATGAGGAATGTTAGAACTACCAGCAATCTAATCTATACGATAAATGTACTCGGCATTTGAGTGTAAACGTCTGCTTTCTTACATCTTCTCCATTTTTAGAAAAAGATTCGGTAAACGATTTATTTATATTTTTGGTGGGCATTTCAGTTGACTCATGTGGACACTTTGCACTTTCTCCAGGAATCGCAGGCTCAATTTCCCTTTCGACAATCCGTCTCATTGTTCGGGTTTACATGAGAGAGCAGGGTCTGTGACAGGTAATTACAGAGTTTCTGTCACTCTCCCTCTCTCTCCTTTCTCTACTCTCCCTCGTCAGGACTACCTCCTACCGGTGGCGCGGTCTGAGAGAGAGGGAGAGAGAGAGGGATAGGATGGACACGGTAATAGGCCTCGCTTGACCCGCTTTCGCCTGGCCATTTCACTTTCACGTTCAGCGAACGCGAAACCGAGTGGCAGTTTCTTACCGCGTTTCATATTTACTCAATACTATATAATTTATATTCATCAATACTATATAATTTATATTACATTTTTGTAATGATTGAAAAGTTTATTCAATGTTTTCGTTTCGACCACTCTGTTCTGCTCCGATATCTTCGTGTCTGACATCAATGTTCAATGTTCCTTAGTATTCATTTTATTGCCGCGGTGATGCCAAATTATTCCTCAAGTGTCGCTATTCCCACCCCGGCTGGCAGTAATTCCACCCCTACCATCGATTTTTCTCCTGTTATATCGTCTGTTCCTAATATTCTACATGAAACATGCAAATCTATCCAACGAATAACTAGGCTGTTATTGCATTCGTTTTTATCATAGACTTCAATAAACATTCGAAATCGCTTGACGTCGCAACCTTTTTTGCTAAACAAACTAAAACTGCTGAACTGCTGATATTCAGATTCGTCGAGGGCTGTTCTCTCTCATCTGATTTCTCCCATGATGGGAGTATTCCCACTAGTTCTTCTCTTCGCCTTTTGTTCGTCAGTGCAAGGTTCGTTCCTTTGTATCCGAAATCCAAGCCGATCCTTTCCAAAGTTCGTTCTATTCATCTAGTATTCCACATTCATTTTCTTCCCCTCGAGACTCTTGCTTTCATAACTGTCCCTCTGTATGCGCGCGCCGAGTCCGGTTCGGACATTCGGTTATGCGGGTATAAGAGAGGTGGAGGTGTCCAAAACCAGCCAAGAGTCCTTACTAACTCACCATTATAATTAGCCGCCCGCTAGGAAGACCGGCGCTTTCTCCGAACCCAGGCAGTCTCCTGAGTGAAGAATGAGCAAAACGATTAGGATGCCACTCAATTTCCAAAAGAAAGAATTTCGGATGAAGGGAAAATTGCGCAACAGACATGCGGTTGCAAGCTCATGACGGATCTTTTTAAGATGTAGGATGAGTATTCGATGGTATGCAAGAACTGAGAACAATTTGACTTATCGTTGGGAATAAGAGAATTTCAAATAAATAATTGAAAATTTGCAAATTACTCATTTCTAATTAATTAGAAATGGTACTCAGGAGTGAGTTGTCCGAAGGGTGAATCCTCGACGTATCTGCGATCAGAAGGACTTCGCCCCATGGAAATGGCAAAGCAGACAATTAATGAAGTGACGCTCAATGGGTGTGCTCGATCGTGTACTGAGAATGACAAAGTGAGCAAACTATTCAGTTGAAAACCTACTAAAGTTGGCGGAAATTGAACTCTATTAATTGTGAAAACATGTGAAAAAAATGTTGTTTTAGGGCGTCGAGTGTGAGTCGTTCGAGTACGATCCTCGTCAGCAGCAATGCTCACTGCACAGTGTCTCTGGCCAGCCATTCGGTCCATCCGTACTCACTAAGACAGACGCAGCGAGAGCATTCTTCCAGCAGTTATGTCTACCCAGTGAGAATACTCCGCTGTGTATTATCTCATCTAGTAAAAACAGCTAAATAAAGCAGTATAATATAACATTTTTGTGTTTATCGTAATAATAGGTAACTCGCAGATGTGAATCTCTGCCCGACACCCTACACGTTTGAGCGATTCCCGCAGCACGTTCTCATGGGCAACTCGTTGGAGGTACCTTCAATTCGTTTCTACAGTATTTTTGGGAATTATCATTACTTTTTAATCTCATCGATTGATCTAATCATGCATCTCTTTATAATACCTACTCCATCCATCAGGTGATCACAGTGCAAGGCGGGCTGGCGGAATGTCTTGCTCTGTGTCTCGACGCGACTTCTAAGTTCGGAATTCAGTGCAGATCCGCTCTCTTTTACTACAAGTCGAACGAGTGCATTCTGAATCGGTTAGTGTCGCGTGAATATTTACATAACAACAAAAGATTGAAAAGTCAGAGAAAGACATTCAAGTAATTGTAGTGAAACACGATCGACCGTGCCTCAGCTGTTCGGACCCGTCAGTGACGAATCTTTCGTTGACTACTTTGAAAACAACTGTTTTGACGGTGATAATTTCATATTATTCTTATATAATCTTCATTCCACCACTTAAAAGGGAAAACTATAACAGTGTGTCCTCTTCCAGTTGTATGTCCCTCCGGTTCGTCTGGTCTACATTGGCTAAAGTCTGAGGAATTCTCGATCGGACACGACAAAGACGTCATCATCGAGAGTATGACGCCAGAGGAGTGCAAGAGATTGTGCATTGTGAGTGGAATACTCTTCCCCTTTACAAGTGTTGTTTTTTCTTATTTTTTATTTTTTCTCTCATACCGTTTTATTGGTTGCAGGACAACGGTGTTGCTGGAGAGAACTTTCCTTGCAAGGCTTACGTCTTTTCACCCTCGAAACAAGAATGTCATCTGTCTGCGGAGAGCGGTACGTCGTCCTAAATCGATGGCAGTAAAAATAGTTGTCGTAACCCATAATGAGTAGTACTCAACATTTTTGGTTCCGCGAAACGCTCTGCGGATCGTTCATTGAGAGGGCAGAAACAAACAAAAGTAAAATCTTGAGAAATCATGAGTAAGACTAATAGTGTGCAGGAATACAGAAGAAGAAGCCCGACGGTTTCGAGTTATCGCCGATCAGCAGTGGAGAATATTTCGAGAAGATGTGTCTTAGATGTGAGTTCTTATTTTACCGATAAATTTTGTCCGATATGTATAAGGCTGTTAAGAAAGTTTCGCTCGATTTTGGGTGTGACATTGGAGTCAATGTATCTCAGCGTGTGTCAATGTAAACAGCCCCTGTTCACAGTATGTTATGGGGCAGTAGTTGTTGTCTATAGTCATACATTGGCTGAACTATTCGCAATTCCTAGCTCCCGGAAAAAATACTAAAGAAGAAAAGACCAATTTACTGTCAACCCGCGATAATATTCACAGAGGTTGGATTTGAGAACGGAAATTTATCTATCATTGGGCCTAATAAAAAATGAGCAGCCCCATAACACACCTCTCAACCACTATACTTCATTCGGTGGTCAGCTTCTAGAATATAGAGATATAATTAGTCCAGCATAGTAATCTCATAAACCACGTGCCCAGATTGGGATCACACAACTCAGTAGGCGAGCTCACAGATATTGTCTAATCAGGGGCGCTGTATTCGTGTAATAGTCATACAAGTATTCATCACAATTGAATAGCATATTGAACCTCCTGTTCCAAGAGAATTGAAAATGGACAAAATCACCAAATTCTCGAAATTTTTCAAAAAATCGGTCTTATGGTGGTTTCGTGGGAATTCTCTGGCATCGGAACAAGGAGAGTTCGAGACATGTGTCTAATAGAAACTTTTTGACTATGGTTACTCTCCAGGATAATCAAGAGATATTTGAATTTCATCGTGAAAGTACGCAGAAATATTCGCCAACATGTCAATTTCGATAACAAAAAAGGGGTGGTATAATTTATAGCAATATGTTTCTGCTTCGAATGATGCAATGAAGTTGCTATTAATATCAATTGAAAGTAGTGTACGTGCACTATATTTGAACATAATACCAGCTCATTTCATTTTCGAAGCCCTGAGTAACATCTGGAATCGAGATTTTGATAGTACGCGGTTACCCTCAATGTAAATTTTCGGTCCCTGCCAGGCTTTTCACGAAGTGGTGTAAATGTGACATAGGCCGTAGTAGATATACCTACCAATGTACTTTGTAATACTAAACAGCTAGTAGATCTGCCTACCCTACTTTTGTAATAGCAGCTCAAAATCTAGGCACCGTTCAATACCCACCATGCGTAATTAAGAGACCAATAGACTTGATGTTATTAATCGATGGCTACCATAAAGTGGGCGAGAAATAGAGGAATGATGAACCTTCAAAATGCGCCTAAGCATGAACTAATCCGAGCTCCGCGTCCAGAGATATTAGTCAAAATATGCTGGCTGGAAAATCGAGCGAAACTTTCTTAACAGCCTTATATTTATTTCGAAATTGTTACTTATTTGGGGGATATTAATTTAATTTTCATTTTTTTTTCAGCTGCCTTCCAGTGCAAAGAAGGATCGTTCGAGGTCGTCCCCGACCGTCAGCTTATTAACGCAACAATCAGGGTATACTACTTCGCCTTTCTCTACTTCAACATTTGATTACGCGACCGCGTTGACAATACAAAGATATAAACGAAGGAAAGGACTTTGTCGGAAATTGTACGCAAACATTCGGCAGGTTATCGACACTTCCAACATCAACACATGTCTCGAGGCTTGTCTGAACGAGCAGGAGACATGTTCGGCTGCCACTTTCAACTATGAATTGGTGAGAGACTCTCACTGTCAGAGAAATAAACAAATCCTGTTCAGGACGAGTGCTACCTTCACGCAGACTCGCAGTACACAAAGCCGAACAACTTGATAGAGGGCACGATGGTCGACTATTTTGATAAGGTAAGTCAATAAATATTTTGTAATTTTTAATATAATCATCGCAGATATGTGACTATCTGCCACAGCTTCTGCAACTCACAGAGACGACGCCAGCCACCATTCAATCCACCACAGCATCCAGCGTAAGCATTTGATATTAGTTGCGCTCTAACATGTATCGGCGGTAATTACGTGGGGAATGGCATGTTGACCAGTTGCTTCCAGCCAAGGACGCCACGAACAACTAGTGCCCCTTACGATAGCGAATCGTTCCCAACGCTAACCACGGATCCGGTCCGGCTGAGTGGTGAGATGTTCAACTTTGTCCTAGACCTTAAATTTTAACGATTACCATTACTATTGAGTTTGAATTGTATGATAATATTCCTGCAGAGCCTCCTCCTCCTCCACAAACTGATCCTCCGTCGCTTTCGAACAATCTCGATCCGATATCTCACCACATCGACGAGCACGGAGATTCACCCTTCGAGAAGAAGCAATCGTCTCCTCCTAAAGATAACACACACGCAAAGCAGAAGGACGACCATCGAGTGAGTAATTTCATGTTTTCATTCAATCATTATTTATTCAATCATTATTTATTTATTGGTACTTTAAGATGCTGATAACAATTGCATACTCTTGTTTGAAATATAAGAGAGGAATCGCGAGAAACTCGAGCATGGCTGGGACGTAGAAATTTTATGATTTTTAATTTGGCTGGAAATATGGCCTAAGGTATTTCAAACCTTCCTCTATCGAATGGCGTTTTCAGAATTTCGATAAAAAATTTCGCAATCGCGTGAAACACAAACAAACCTAGTGACTCGGCGAAAAAAATTAGTGAGAGGCATGTTCGAAAAATCATAAAATGCTTCAAAATGAAGATAGCGACTCGTTCTTTTTTGAGTTAGATAGGGAATCACCCCGACTACAAACTACAATTATTGAACTCATTCCTGGCTCAAGCCTTGGTGCGGAGTGGTCACTTTTGTAAAAAATTGATTAATTTTCTTAAAACTAAAAAAGCAATGGGTTTTGTAGCTTTTTATTATAGTCACTGTGTGTACTATTTAAAACCATGAAATGGGTCAAATCCGTACAGAACTTTTAAAGACGCCCACCAATACGTGGGACCGGCCAATGACATCTCATGGCCAAATTGTTGGAATCATTCAAGTTAGTGATGAAAATAATCGTAAATGAGCTAAAAACAATATTCCTATTAGTTTTGAGACGATTCTTTTTCGATATTTTTTAAGAAAAAAATTTCAAAAAATTTCGACTAAAATTTTTTTTTCATCAAAAATGCGGTTCAATTAAGCACTAGTGTGTCAAATCTATATCCATATAATAAGTTTTGATAGTTCGACATTGATTTACTCGTATTTCAATGTTTGTTGAGCTTTAAATGGGTTATTTCTGTCTGTATATTCAGTAATCGAGATCGACATTTCAAATTCGCCCTATTCTGACGCTACTTTGTAAGGAGTTTCCTCATAATGTCTCAAACACTTCCCTTTTTGAAAGTGAATGGCTATCTAGTCGTACAAAATAACTACGGCGCTTAGAAAACCGTTCATGCGCAAACTCCCGCACGCTCTGCTTCTCTACCACTCTCTCACTTCCGCGCACTCTCTCGCCTGGTCCGGCGCCCGAGCCGGGCATAAATCGTTTGCCAGAGCTCGGTGTAAATGAAACGAAGTAAATTGTGCAGAAAAATAAGCGTTCGGACTTTGAGAAGTTCAGCCATTCACTTTCAAAAAGGGAAATGTTTGAGGCATTATAAGGAAACTCATTACCAAGTAGCGTCAGAATAGGGCCAATTTAAAATGTCGATCTCGATTACTGAATATGCAGACAGAAATAACCCATTTAAAGCTCAACAAACATTGAAATACGAGTAAATCAATGTGGAACTATCAAAACTTATTATATGGATATAGATTTGACACACTAGCGCTTAATTGAACCGCATTTTTGATGAAAAAAATTTTAGTCGAAATTTTTTGAAATTTTTTTCTTAAAAAATACCGAAAAATAATCGTCTCAAAACTAATAGGAGTATTGTTTTTAGCTCATTTACGATTATTTTCATAACTAACTTGAATGATTCCAACAATTTGGCCATGAGATGTCATTGGCCGGTCCCACGTATTGGTGGGCGTCTTTAAAAGTTCTGTACGGATTTGGCCCATTTCTTGGTTTTAAATAGTACACACAGTGACTATAATAAAAAAACAACAAAACCCATTGCTTTTTTAGTTTTAAGAAAATTAATCAAATTTTTACAAAAGTGACCGCTCCGCACCGGTGCATCAGCCAGGAATGAGTTCAATAGTTGTAGTTTGTAGTCAGGGTGATTCCCTATCTAACTCAAAAAGAACGAGTCGCTATCTACATTTTGAAGCATGTTATGATTTTTCAAACATGCCACTCTCTAATTTTTTTCGCTAAGTCACCAGGTTTGTTTGTGTTTCACGCGATTGCGAAATTTTTTATCGAAATTCTGAAAACGCCATTCGATAGAGGAAGGTTTGAAATACCTTAGGCCATATTTCCAGCCAAATTAAAAATCATAAAATTTCTACGTCCCCGCTATCCCGGATATGCTATATTTTCTCGCGATTCCTCTCATATAACGTCCACTGGTTCTCCGTTACTAATGGATGTTGTCCAATATTCAAGCGCATCAATCATTTGTAATTCGCGGGACCTCTTCTTTCGGAAACCGTATTGTTCATCTGGGAATATGTTCTGTTTTTCGCAGTGGTCTATGACAGACTTGCATAAAAGGCGCTCAAATACTCTACAGAGAATCGAAATCGGCCTGTAGTTTAAGTAGGGGCCGCAACGTGATCTGTCAATTTCATGCCAAGTGGTAGAAAATGTGTTCAGATGAACCGCTCAGGTCTCACAAACATCATACTCTTTGCCGTTTGTCGATATCTTGTCTCTGAGCCGCGCTACAGCTCGAAAACCAAAACGATTGAGGGTCAGAATGTGGGCACTCTCTAGCGATGGGCGGAGTTTGCGTGCATAATGAGAGAATGAAGAGATCCTATCTGATCGTGGAGCACATGTCAGAGCGCTCCACCATTGCTATCTTGGCTCAGTGGTTGAGTGATTGCATGGCGCGCGGATGTCGCTGGTTCGGTCCCCATCCTTTGCAGTTCTTTTGCTCATCACCCGAAATGTTGCAAGTTGAGCCGCTAAACACCGTAAGTCGTCATGCCAATGAATATTACCGGACTATATTCTTTTAAATAGAAGCACAATTCAGCGCGGAAACTAAATTTGATTCTGTTTTCTCTAAATGGAACAGACACACCATCCCCACGAGCTGCGAGATGCGCAGCTATGTGCCTTTACTGGAAGTGCATGAATTGCCTATTATCGCTAATGTTTATCGATGTTTGACCTACTTAATCACATCAGAGCATGGTGCGCACGGGACATGTTGTAGCCCCTGCCAAGAGCTCTCGAATAAGCCCGACAACGAGGTTTTTAGTGAAGAATTACATTTGTGCTACTCATCCGCCGTTTCTCGCCCCTTCCATTAGCGTCTAGGGGGCGGAGCTTACTCCCCCTAATTGTAAGTTTAAGGGGTCAGAAAAAGGAGGAGATTTCTTTACGGGAGTAACTATCGAGTGCCTCCAAGGACTAGGCACGGTGCCTGTTTCGTATGAGTGACGAAAGATTATTTCCAATGCTTCTGATATCGGGACTGCTATCTTTTTAATGTAGCTGAAATCAATGTTTTCAGGAGTTCTACAGGATGATCGTTTCCATTTACTAATAAGAGCGCAAATTTCGTGTCTCAAAAAGAGGGGCTCTTGATATCCTAGTATTGCAGAACATATTGATTGTACAGTTCCCTTGTCGGTCTCTCTGTGTGACAAAGATCTCTTTCATCAGATTCCCACAGCGGACGAGGGTCTCGACAACTCGGTGATCGAGCCCGGTAATGCCCAGGAAGAGACGCTCGGCGTCTTTTCTGCTAGTCCGGAGAAAGTGAAAGCACGTGAGTAGTATCCGTGAAGAAAGGGAAAGAGAGGGAATAATTGAGCCCTGACCTTGAGGAAAGATGACATTTTTGCAGACATGACTACAGAGTGCCGCTTGTCCGGCATTTCACTTATCGTTGAATTTGAACGAGCGACTTCGGGTGCTATTTTCGTGCAGGTAAGTCAGCATTCCATCACGGCTATACTAGACAAAACAATAAAAGCACTAACATATCCATGTTTGGATTGGATGTTCGTTAAAAGATTTCACAACAGAAGCTTTCTTCTTGAAGGAGGCTTTTTCCTCGTGCAAGGTTCTCTTCAATGAGTCTGATTCGGCCACTCTGCACATCCCTTATCCCCGAAGTGACGAGTCCTCTCCCAAGTGTCCTGGAGAGGAAATTGTAACTTCTTTGCTTTTCGTCGGGTCAATTTGTCTTTTGCTAGTGAAACAATCACAGTTGGGTATTTCGATCACATTCTCAAGTGGATAATACAGTTCTGTCTTTTTTAGAATAACTGAAGCATGGGGCACTCCTAATTTTAGCGGCCCGGCTTCTGGAGTTTCCTCATCGTCGTGCAGCGGAATGATCTGAATGCGCCGTCGTTGATGACTTCGAATGATCGAGTGTTCAACGTCACTTGTGACTATTCTGCTATTGAGGAAGACGCACTATTCATGCAGTAAGTCCTTCTTTGTTTTGATAGAATTGGCATTTCACCTATCACTCACGCACTCACTTATCCTATATTAACTCTGGTTGCTTCGATAAACTCTAGTTATTATGAAAAAAACAATGTTGCTTGCTCAGACCCGAGGAGTCGTCAACTGCGCTTTCTCACTCAACGACACAGAAGATTCGGATGTCAATCCTCAAGGACGATGTACCAGTTAGCAACGTGGGACTGGGAGAGGAGGTCAGTCAATTGTTTATTTAAATTTCATAATTAACGAGCTATAAGATGTATGGAAATGAGATGAATAATCTAATACGTGTGATGCAAGAAATCGTAAACAACCGATATCCAAAATATAACATTAGGAAGTACTATTCGGTGATAAACAAAGAAAGATACAAAATTATTGGTACATAGATTACATCACTATCGTATGCCAATAACACTCTGTACAAAGGTGTGGCACTGTGTGGCACAGTGTGGAACTTTTTGGCACTTTTTAGCACTTTCTGTTTTTCACCTCTAAAGAAGCCATTTTTGTGGCATATCTTGATTCCAATTGCTTCCTATCTCACTTTCCTACCGAATGGTGCAAAAAAATACAAATAAATAAATAAAAATAAAGAGTATGAATGGTTAATTAGTAAACGCCCAAAAATAAAATCAGTTATCAATCGCGCTCCCGTTGAAGCGTCGTTTACGGTATTTGGAGTGATTGATAACTGATTTTATTTTTCGACCTTTTTTCGAACCCAAGGATAAATCATTCTAAATTTGCTATTTTAATTCATTTATTTTAATGCTTCATACTAAGATGGAGGAAAGTGAGATAGGAAAAGGTTCGTAACAAGATATACCATAAAATTGGCTTCTTTCGAGGTGAAAATCAGAAAGTGCTAAAAAGTGCCAAAAAGTGCCACACTGTGCCACACAGTGCCACACACTGAGCGCAAGTTTGCCAGATAGTTGGAGAACGGTTCTCTGACATATGAAACCCTGGAGAAAGTTCTCCAGCTAGTTGGAAAAGAGGTTCTCCAGCATTCTAGCAAACGATTTGCCAACTATGGAGAGGGGTCGCGCTTGGGTTGCTCGCTGGCCCCGCCCCTTCTCACTTCTCCTCCCTTCAGCTACCGTAATCCATTTCAAATTGACACCTGTTGTGAGACTGTGTGCAGTAAAATGTATATCATAAGGAAAATATTTGTTTATCGGCTCAAATTGTACAATGGGAAACAACAAATCAGTTAAAACAGCAGAGTGTGTGTGCTTCCGTTAGCGAGTCCACGCTTCATCATAGCGCGTCGCAATACGCTCCATACGCGTCCTCGTCCGCGCGCGGACACTGCGGTTCTCCTCGTCGCCGCCAGTAGTAGGGTGTGCATCGCTCTCGTGGCGATTCGGCGCCGGACGAGGCACCTGAAGTCGTGAACATTTGTTTCTCATCTTTATTATTACAATTTTAAAATGATACGTTCATGAAATGGACTACTGTTGCGTGTACTCTCTTTCTATACTTCGGCGCGTCTCTCGCTTTGGCATGCTCTCTCGTCAATCATTTCTGCGTTTAGCGCGGAATAGTAACGGAACGTTTTATTATTTCGGACGAATGTTTGTGAATTTATAATATAGGCAAAGACCATCCCTGATCTCTCATCTTGTCATACTGTATCTTTTCACAGCCAGAAAGTCAGATACGTACTCAAGAATTTGAATGAGTGATAAGAGTCATTTTGGAAATTCTTGTCTTACCCCAGATCAAACAAATACTACAATTCTCTCTCAACTACCTTCATTTCTCTTCCCCATGGCATTTACTTGACACGTATGGGAAAGAGAGTATGCGCTCTAGCTGTGAATTGAAACGAAAAAGTTATTCACATGTGTGGGACCATTACTTGATGCTTAAAGTTTACATCCCTAACGCTCACTGCACCATTTTCCCATTAGGACTCACCTGTTGCTATATCATGGGCTGCAGCAGCTGCCGCATGGACGGAACGTGCTGCGGACGACCCTCGTAGCCAAACCGAAGTACTATGACATCTGAAATGAGAGCGATGATTACCACTCCAATATTACAATCTCTTTACGCAAATATTGGCATCTTTAATTTTCTTTTACAAAATAGTAATTAATTACCTCGCAACCCTGGGCGTTCGCCCACATGATGAAACGGAGAACTCCGTAGCCTCCGACCAGCGTTTAGCGGAGGGACTCGCCCTGGGCAACAGCGCAGAGACCGCGGTTGGAGATCTTCTCGGCGTAAAGCTGAGAAAATATGAAATGAGCAACAATAACACAATACAATAAAATTAAGCATGCAAGGATGAAGGAAAAAATAACCTCAACTGTTCCCTCTTCGAATCCGAATCTCTTCTGGACGACGGAGGTGAGCTCCTTGATTCTGCGTCCGCGCCCCCAGAGCACAGACTAGATGCGGGTGGCCATGATGATGACCTCGGCGCGAGCAGGGGTACGACGGATCTGAAATAATTATGTAAAAGTTAGAAAACGATCACTGACGAGAAAAAAATGTATTAGGAGAAAAAAATACCAATGATACGAACCTCGACACCGGAGTAGCCGTCTTCTGCGAGCTCCTTCATGAGGAAATTGTTAAGCTCAGCCTTGAAGACTCCGTCATGGACGGCATTCTTCTTCTTGGCAGCGATCGATATCGAGTGCGGGGTGAGCGCGCGCCTTATGCAATCGCTCGCCTCCGGGCAGCTCGATTACCTAAACATGGGGAAAACGGACTAAACGCGTAGAAGAACTTATTATCAAGGACAATTATTTCTATAACCGAATGAAAAACGGTTCAAATCGGGATCAAACTAGGGAAGAAATAAATGAAAATACCTCGGGCGGACTGGCCTCCTCCTTGCCGGTGTCCTTCATCGCCCGGCGCTGATCGACTCCGCGAAGGGTGGCCATAACGCTGAGCAACAAATTAGAGTAGAAAACCAACAATAATGCATTGCAATTAACGAATAACACAGATAAATTGAAAATTGCGTATTTGAGGAGTGTGGTGTGCCTAGTGCACAGCGTGCACTGCTCGTCTGTATTTTCCCCACACCTTTTCCCGGCTCTAATTCTCCGGCTCCGATCTACAGTACTCCGCATATTAACATACCATGATTGTCTTCCAATATAGCACTTTATAAGTTTGTTTTCTAGCATAAATTCGCATGCCTCTAGATAAATAACATGTGCATGTGTCTACAGTTAACCTAAATGCTTGATATATGGTGAGCAGCACATATTTGCCATTATGTTGCTCAGATAAGGCATATGATCTCAAATTTACAGAAAGGGGTGGGATGTGAGAAAGTCGGTGAATGTGAGAAAATTCCTCTCGAGTTTGAACGCTTTCGCACTGCTGGCCCCTTTCTGTAGGGTAGACCGATTCGTGGAATGATTTCTCGATTTTCGTTATAATCTATTAAAGTGGGCACTGAGATTCCTCTCCAAGTGTACGATACATGGCTCAGATCAATACACTAAATAGTGACTGTATTGCCCGGAACAAGTGTATATCGTGCACCTAAGTAACTTCACACTCAGTGTAGCCCTCATTGATTGGAAAAGGGGCGGAGCGCCAAACTGGAAAACCGTTCTCCAGCGCGAATTAGAGAACGTTCTCTAGAATACTGGAGAGTTCGCCCGCGTTGGAAAACCATTCTCCTAGCAAACCCAGTTGGAGAATCATTCTCCTAGCAAACTTGCGCTCAGTGCACCTTTGTACAGAGTGTTATTGGCATACGATACATCAGAAAGATGAGATGGTGAATATCTCGGGGTTTGACCGTGCCCTCCGATCGGCTCTGTTCCAAGTCACTCTCAGACTATCGAAGTGGGCCAGTCTCTCTGCCTCAGTGTCTCGAAATGCACATTGTTTGCCCAGAAGTGTTCCGCGTCTTCGCACTCGGTAGAAATTGTGTAGAATGAGTAGCGGCGACCAAAGACACTCCCACGCGATCAGCTGGAAGAGAAATTTTCTTTATCAATTCTGCTAGAAGTCCACCTGTTTCTGCCGAATAAGTTTTGCTGAGCACCATAGTAAAGCTAGTGCTAAAGAGTTTCCGCTAACTTTTATTAAAATTATAGCCACTCACCAATCCATAGTAGTTGTTCATCAGTGACATGTCGTAGCCCAGTGCAAATGGAGATGTGAAATGCTAGAAAGGATATCGTAGTTATATTAACTTCGTGAGGCGTGATTAATGTGTTGACACTGCTACGATACTGTATTTTAGTTTGATTTATAACTATTGTTCTTACTTGATATTCAACAAGCGCAAGAGATGCCACATTGCAAATGTTGAGGTGGATGAGAAGAGGGAGTACCGAGCGAATGCCCTGTAATTGCCGCTAATTGTTTGGTTAGGTCTGATTTTAACTCGCGAAGCGACCAGAGGACGACTGATGGCCAGTTTAGAGACATCAATCACACACTAACGAGAGTATTCGAAGCCATAGCACAAAGATTATGAGCTCACACACGGATATGGAATGTTCTAGGATGTATTTCTCGCATAAAAGAGAACCACCTCCTAGGTGAAATACTTTGTAAGATGGGGATTACTGTCAATTCGATTTCGATTCAGCCATTTTCCAATGGAACATACGTGCATATTCTCCTCAAATCGGCATTTCTTGCTGAGCGGAGTTTCCAGTCGAGTCGCACGCCAATTTCGATTTGTTCGATAGAGAATTACCAATATCTGAGCAGCAATTAATTGATTGACCGAGTCCAGAGTGAACTCACTATCGATGTGATCAGAAATGTCCCCATTTGCATGTATTGAAGCGGTATTCGAAACCATGACAGTATCAATGATAGTAGCAACTGCAAGGCGGTTGTTTGGCTGCCATTTTGGTGGAATTTGATGCTCACCACAAAAGCAATAATTGCAACACAAGTCTGACGAGTATCCAGCCGCGCAAAGATGCGCGTCATAAAAGTCATAGAAAGCCTTTCGAATGCCAAAATAATCGTAGATATGCAGATGAGATATCCAGAAAAGTTCATCACACCGTTGTTCAGACCCTGGAAAAGTTCGATGTTGTCGAAATTGGAAGTTTCATTGTGATAAGCGCACCTGATGTGGAGGAACGACATTTTCTCCAATATAAAATACTCGAAGCGTTAGAATGATAGTGCGCCTTATGATGGAAATAGGCGTTCGTAGGAGCATGAGGCACAGAAGCACTCTAAATTTATCGCTGATTGCTTATAAGGTGACATCTTCCAACTCAGCTGAACTTTAGTACTTTGTTTACTTTCAAAAAGAAGATTGCCTACACCAAGCAATGATAATTTCTATCGAGCCTCTTGGGAATGCCAAAATATGTGTTCGAGAGAGAATTGCCGCTTACCGCAAACATTTCGTCATCAATGGGCATCGTAGGATGCAGAAGTAGCAGAAGGAGGTGAGAATGAGCGACGGCACATAGGGCCAGAATTCGATGATGGAAAGAGCGAGACCGGTGGGGGACACTTTTATCTCCATTGCAAGAGAGGGACTGCAAAACTTCTCGATTTCTCACACAACTCGGCACAAAATGACAGGTGAAAAGTGAAATGAAACTGAGAGAAGAAAGCGGTTCGAAATGGGCTGATTGAACTCTCGGAAAGCGCGCGCGTCTGCGCACTTTCAAGTGAGTCTGGCAGTGAAAGCGCGCTCTCGACTCAGTGATACGAGCAGTAGTGAGCTCAAGCTGCCAATTACAAAACGCGCGCGTCTCCCATCCTCCACCCTCTGATTTTGTTGCTTACGCAAGCGAAAACTACCAAGCAGAAGAAGGAGAAGCGTCGAGAAGAATATTTATATCTATCAGTCTTTCTTTAGCGCAGTGAGCAGTGGTTGTGTGGTGCTCTAACAGGGAAGATAGAGATAACAAGCATGACGTAGAGAAGCGACGATATTCTCCATGGCTTATTTTTGAGCCGATGCATACTAATGATCGAACATTTCAGAAATCATAAATCTATATTTGTGTATGCACTATATCATATTTTATTTGAATTAATCACGTTTCGTAATGTTTCGTTGCAGATGGCATTGATAGTCTTGGAATTTTTTTTAATAATTGCAAAATCACAAACGTTAACGGTATTACCATGACCAGCAACGCAGTGCGAAAATTGTTAAACGTTTTCGTCAGAAATTGAAACAATACGGACATTGTAACGACACATAATGCGTGACTTCGGATACAACATTTATCGAATTGTCACAATAAATAAAGGAAAAATTTGAAAATCAATACATAAAAAGTGAATGCCTCGTCATTAATATTATTGTACCGATATATTCAACAAGTATCACCAAATATCCTACTATGAGAATGAACTTTCTTGTGTGCTTCCTTCCTCGAGTGGGCAGACTACGTTGCTAAGCCAGTATTAAATAGCCCACTAACTGATGTCACTAAGACAAACGGCTGAATTAAAATCTACTATCACTTTCATTTACATCAATTGTGAATATCTCGGGGTTGGACCGTGTTCTTCTGTCGGCTTTGTCCCACGTCACTCTGAGGCTGTCAAAGTGAGCCATCCTCTCTGCGTCTGTGTCACGACAGGCGCATCTTCTGCCCAGCAGAATTCCACGTCGTCTAACTCGGTAGAAATTATGCAGAATGAGAAGGGGCGACCAGAAACACTCCCATGCGCTCAGCTAAAACATACATATTTTGCATTTTAAAAGTGTTTATTTCTTTAAAACTTCTTTTCTATTTTTTTAGAATTTTATAAAATTGTGTAATGATTTTAGAAAATATAAATGTTCGATAATATGCTGTCAATTCTCACCAGTCCGAAGCAGTTGTTCATCAGAGACATGTCGGAGCCCAGTGGAACGGAGGACGTCATCCTCTGCGAAATCTATTTTAATATATAGATAGTAGTTTGATTTTAAAAAAAACTCAAAAACAAAACATCGGAGTAAATATAACTACTTGATATTCAATGAGCGCGAGAGAGATGACGTGGCTAATGTTGACGTGAATCAGTAAAGGAAGGACCGAGCGAATGCCCTGAAATTGAACTCGGTACCTCGGTACTAAAACTGTCAGTAAATTCAGCGTTAACGATGACCTCAGAGATCACGTGAAGCAACGAATAGAACACTAACGAGAAGATCGGACGCAGAGGGCAAAACTTACATGCATATTCTCTTCGTAAGCGCATTTCTTGCTTAGAGGAGTTTCTAGTCTTGTCGAACGCCAATTTCGGTTTGTCCGATAAAGGAAGGCAAGCATCTGAGTACATCATTCGGTTATATAGGGTTATACCAACGAGAAACTAACCACTGATGTAATTAGAAAAGTGCCAAGCTGAATGTATTGAATTGGAATGCGAACCAAGCACAAGACCAAGCTGAGCGAGATCTGAAATTTGAATTGGGTATATTTTTCACTGTGTTTCGGCTCACCGTTATTACGATAATTGCAATGCACATTGGCGGTTTGTCCAGATCCACAATTTTACTGGCGTAAAACGTAGTTAGACCTCGCTCAAGAACGAGAATTATCATCGAGATGCTAATGAGGCACCATGAGAATACAATCACTGTGTTGTTGAGATCCTGCAAAGCTTCGTTCATTGAAATGAACACCTTAGGAAAAGTAAAACCTGGTATGGAGGAATGACATTTTCGCCGATGAAGAATACTCGAATAATGAGGACGATTGTGCGTCGAACGATCTGGATTGGAATACGCAGTAGAATCAAACAGAGAAGCGTCCTGAATATCTTACTTGACGGAATTGTATTGTCTCATGATAAGTTAACAGTCCGTTGGTATCGTACATACAGTTAATAGCTTGCCTACTCGGCAGACAACTAGTGTAAAGATATTCTCACCGTAAGCATCTCGTCATAATCGGACATCGCCTAATGCAGTAGTAACAAAAGGCAGTGAGAACAAGCGACGGCATGTAGGGCCAGAATTCGACGATCGAAAGGCCAAAACCGAGAGGGGACACCTTGATTTCCATTACGGAAAGAACTGCAAAGCTTACGAAGATCAGTCTTCGAGTTGTGGAAACAGGTGAAAAATCAGAAGAAAACGAGGAGGCAAAAGTGGTCTGGAATTGACAGAAGCAATAAGCAGTAGATGCGCGATTGAATCTGGGACTGAGCTCAAAACTCAACCCGCCCATTAGACAGCATGTAAGCCTTGGATGCTCCACCCTCTGATTAGCACTGCTTACGCAAGCGAAAACTGCTCTTTCCCGAGAAGAAGAAGAAGTGGTGAGAAGAGGATTTATTTGCGTGCCTATACAGCAGCATCGATAACATCAAGAGAGGGGATAACAAGCATGACGTCGAAACGAGCAACGAGATCTTCTTCATCCTTTTTTTGCATTACTGCTCATTTGTGGTCGGCAATTCTCCAGGCTTTCTCGAATTGCTTGAAGTAGTCATCTGACTCCAGAGAGCAGTTGCGAAGCTCGCTCGCAATGCGTCTCACACTACGAGTCTGCAAGCATTCATTAGTAAATCTATAATTGCGTAGTAGTACAGTTGAGTTTAAAATTGCCCATGAGTAAAAAAACGCCTAGTTTCAATGTCGATGTAAGGTTGCAATGAGAAAGCGTCTGGATACACCGAATTTAGGTATCCCCTCTTCACTGTGATCTACACTTAGTAGTAAATAATGCAGCCCATAGAGTTCAAGTAATTCAAATGTTTATTTAATATTGGAGTTTTTTTACTCCGGATGGATAGATGTTGGCAACGTCTCAAACATCTAATTGCACGTGGGAAGGCCAGACACACTTACCTTCATCAATTTGTGACTGACGTACGCTAATGAGGGAGTGAGGAGATTGTCGAGTGCGATCGTCTGAAACTATAAGTGTAAGAAGAATTTTCTGGAATTCTATCCAAAAATAGATTCTTTCATTTTTTCCAGCTATAAGCGCATAAACAGTTAAGTTTCAAGAAAAAAAAGATACGCTAAACATACCAATCCGACGACTCCATTGAGGACAGAGTCGTGGTAGCCAAACTCCTCAGAGTTGGTGATAAATTTGCTGAGCGACAGTGCACCTGAATAGAAATCGATGAGTTATTTCGAGATGAGATATTTCTCAATACCATGCACGATGGAAATGAGCGAAGTGCAGATCATTGGTGGTAGAAACAGGCGGACTGACTGAAATCTCGTCATATTTTAAAAAAAACCTGACATTTGTGCACTTACGTTCATGTTCTGGATTGCTAGCGTTTTCTCAACCAGTGACTTTGACCTTTGCGGTCTCCTTCTATGCTTATTCGTGGTGTATACCCATATAATCATCTGCAATTCTCTAAATAGTTGTGCGTGGGCGCCGTTTTTACTCACTGCAAGAGTGGCGGAGGGGGAAACGAATTGTGAGATAATAGCCACGAGTGAGTTATCGAACGATGCGAGGCCGATGGAGAGAACCATCTGACAATGAGTTGAATAATGTTTATAAAGAATTTAATTGATAATAAAATGACGAACTTTATTCGACAAAATACCTTTTGTATAATAATATGGAAATTCAAAAGATGTGCTGCATTATGCCTTAGGTTGCATTTTCAAATTCTGTGCGGTCTTGTGAGGTGCACTGACGCACTAAAGTGCGACTTCCTCTTACCACGCAGACGAAGCAAACAACGAGAGATCGCTTTGTCGTCCGTCGTTCCTTATAATTCCACACATTGTACGTGTAAAGCACGCGTTCGATCGCCAGCGTTGGCATCGACGTAGCGAGGAGCATGCCGGAGAAGATGCTCGCTCGACGGTACGAGTCCTGAAAGCAACCCGCTTCGATTCACAACTTAACTGATTTTTGCAAACAATCACAGTGCTCCCGCATAGTGTCAAAATTGAATTCGTTGATAGATCATCGCTCCTCTGCACTATTTTCGCACTGTCAACAATGTGCTTCAATTTGCACAGATTTGTGAGAATGACGCGACAATGACGAGTTCAAGCATACCAGGAACTGAGTGGACAGCTCTCCGATGTAGAACAGCGTGAGGTAGTTGGCAACTGTTCTCCTGGCACCATTCAGAAGTGTTCGACTTAGAAAGAGGCACATGACAAATCTGTAAAAAGTATTGTTGACAATGAAACCGCAGTGAAAACCATACCTGAAGTTCCCATGAAGGTTCTTGTCCAGTGTAATAGAGTGAACGGCAAGGACTAATGCTATTTGAGCAAAGCAGTTGACAACGAACTCGATGATCGCTAGCACGTCACCGACATCGAACGTTTTCATCTCGTATGGTATAGTAGTCACTTCTTCTTTTGGTCTCGTTCTGACTACTATACAAGACACTACTACTACTACTAACTGCCACTTTCCGGCAGCGTCAGATTATCCTTTGGTTTTTCGCGATCTCTTTCTAATGGGTCTTGGCGGAGGGACTTCCAACTACTGGTTCATTGCTAAAGTACCGAGGCTATTGGATTTCGCGCTGTTCATCAATTTTTGATCTGATTATGGGCAATTACATTTCAACTCGTTTATACAAAAAGCGTAACATGAAGCGATAAAAAAAACTCAAAATGAAGTAATAGTATACAATTGTGTTTCGGTATTGTGTAAGATCTTCCGTACTTGCTATGACGTTACTTTGATTCATGGGCGTGGCTCACTAGCATCTTTATCACGTCAACTTCCAGACTTCCTCAAACTGCTTCAAGTATTCTTCACTACTAATAGGCGTCTGCTCGAGTTCCTTGTTAATTCTTTTCTCCGAGATTGCCTTGAGGCCTCTATGACGTGCGTATACTAGAGAAGGAGTGAGCAGAGCATCCAATGAAGCAATCTCAAGAGATGGCTTTAGCAATGTGACGTCACACATTCAATACCAATCCATATGCATTGTTCAGTTTAGAGTCAGAGAATCCGACGCGTTCGCTGCGAAACCATAGAAACTGAGCAAGCGACAATAGTCCCAATGAGAGAGTTAGCAACGACGAAGCAAACATTGCCGGCAGAAAGATACGAACTGCCTCAAATTCCTAATACGCATTAAAAAGTGAGTTCAAAAGTTTTTCTACTACTATTTTCCGTAATATGGTCTTTGTGCAGCGCACCGTCATATTCTGATTCGCCTCCACCTTGACGTCCAGACTCGACTCTTCTCTCCTTAGACGGGCGCTCTCTCGTAAAGAGAAATAGAGAAGCTGTAGAGGTGTATAATTGTACAGTGCCTTTGAAAGAAAACTAGCTTACGATGAAAGAGACAGCAGGAGCGATGATGAGGAAGCCTATTGCGAACACAACATTAGGCCATAATCGACGTTGTATAGCGAGTGCTACCTGAAATCGACTATTAATAAAGGGACATTGCATAGATAGCGAAATTCACTTATTTAGCAGTATTTTGTCCACTGATCACGGAAAAAATAAGCAAAAAAAATTCGGTCCATTTGGAGAGCCGCTACGGTCTTACCCGCAAACCACACCATAATGGATCAAAGGGCGCCGCCTTTTCCTAATATTTCTGAAAACGACACCAGTCCTAACAATTCTTTGCCGATGAATGCGTAAAATGTCCTGGATGGCTACAGAGTAAAATTCCTGGTGTTTCATGATGATTCCCTGTGCTTGAGACGCCATTAGGAAACGTCGAATTTGTACACTACAAATATTGAAATGTTCATATCTCAAAAAGAAACTCCCAATATTTTTTTCTGTAATTTTCCCGTGATGTTTGGCCAAAACTCCACAAATAGAGCTCAAGTTGCCGATCTATGCCGGGTCCCTTTAAACTATCCAATCCTGTGCATCAGACATTGCTCAGGAGAAGTAGGCCAATGATGGTCGTAGTTGCTCCCAATCTAGATGGAATCCTTCCGATCAGCGTGGAAATAATCCGCTCGCCGCTGAGAATCAACAACGACGTGCATAGAAGATTGGTAGTCACCATGACCATCTCGTTGTACAAATCCTGTATAATAAGCAGTTAAAGGCCAACCGATCTCAACAAACCAGAAATGGTACAGGCTCCTCTCCAATAATGAACACGCGCCAGAAGAGTGTAGGCAGTCTTCGAACAGCGATGAGAACTGATCGAAACAGGACGATACCGAGGATAATCATGGAAAGGAATTACGATTACACACATTAAGAATTGAATAATTTTCACAGAATCAATGAAGAAGGGCCAACAAATTCAAAAAGTGGCAAAAAGTGGTACCGGAAGTTGCCGTGCAATAGCTTGTCCGAAAAAATCGAGTTGGATGCTATAACGTAGGATATTACACCAATTGTCAGAATTAACGTCTCAATGAGTGATAGAAGAAGACCGGCTTCGTCCACCTTTAATTCCATCTGGAAACGATGCCTTTGAGATTGTATCGTGCCTTAAACGTATCTGGGACATAATAATCGAATTCACAATATCGCACAGGAACAATTGGGTTGGACCGATGAATTGAGTGGAATATCCCTCGGTACCGCTCAATACTAATGCCCCCAACCACCCTACGAGTCTCGCCTATCGTTTTTCATCACACAAATATCGCCATTGTATGAATGGACTACATCGTTTTTGCTATAAACGGATGTAGTGGGATTGTGCGCAAAGGAGAAATGGTCTATTTTACATTGCTTTTAGGTCGAGCTACGATGGATCATACGAGAGGAGGAATTGGACGAAGGGCAAACGAAAGTGGGCTATTTCATCAACGAGTGCATCGCGGAGAGAATCGGAGGAGTTCTACCTGAACCCGAACCCCTCAAGTTGATACACAACGGGTAAGTCGTTGCTTTGGAAAATCCAAAGCAACTAAACTGCTTCAATTATTGTGTGAGGGAAAAAGCGAAACAAATAAGTGATTGATAACGAAAATATAAATGTTGCAGTTGCCCGGAAGAGAACGTGAGGAACAGACTTATGCGATATCCCGTAGTCAAGACATCAAATGGATTCAGTACGAAAATGAAGGTGAGGAGAGCATAAAACAGAACGATTGTATACATTATCACGCAAGCATTCAGAGAAGCATATAATTGCTAGAGAATCTCCATTGAATAGAAAAAAAGAAAAGATAAAGGTAATAGCCCTGATTCTCGTAATTCGACCTGATTCATATTAGATTAGCGCCACAAAAGCGATTTCAAAGAAATATAATTTGCAGGTTTTCCGATTTGACGGCTCTCGTAAGGTGCGAATCCGGTGCACTGTCGATGTGTGCGTCGAAATGTGCCCTCCGGTAAGAGAACACAACAGCACAAATATAGCTTAGAAAATGTACACCGAATATAGGTAACGAAATTTTCCTTTGCTATCACTTGTTCCTTTGGGAACATCCCCTACTTCCATATACTCACCTCCTCCTTGAAACAACCAATCAAGTGCAAAATGAAGAGATTTTTGCGAAATGAAGAGGGGTGAAATGAGAGGGGGGATTATCTGTTCAAGAAGAGGTGAGAGGTCGTTCCTCCCTCTTCAAGAAGAGGGAATAGTGACGCTACATTGTGTCTCTAATGGCTGCCACAACATGTTAATTTGGACTGACTCCAGATAATAATGTTGTGTTAATTAGAGATGCACTCGTCATTTCGATAGAAATATAAGTCAATTGACACTATTAGTCTTCTTGAAGAGGGGCCTCTCTCTTCATGAAGAGTAGAACGACCGCTCCCTCTCTTCTTGAAGAGAGGAGGGAATCAGAATTCCTTTGTTCGGGGAGAGGAAGCTCTTCATTTCACTCTTCATTTGGCATCCCTAATCAGGAGTAGGGATGGCAAAGGAAGAGAATAAGAGGGGGCGTGTCTATGCTAATAGGGTCAACTCTTCCGCAAGACCTCAACTCTTCCGGAAGAGTTGGCTTTGAAAACCTTGAAAAGAAGCTGCAAAACTCTGATTTTCGTTCCCAAATTGACGTTTTACTTTCACCTGTGAAAGATGTAATTGGTACAATTTGCATACATTCGATTTTATTGAAATTACAGCTTTGGCCGGTGATTAACGTGCGCAGACTAATTCGAAAACAATGTAAAAGTGTTGAAATGAAGAATAAACGAGTCTCTGTTGTACCCAGCCTTGAACTAATCGATAACGACGGTATACTATATCTGAAACAAGTCGCTGGCATAGCCACCGTTTACGATAGCGTAACACTTGTGTAACATTGCTCTATGCTACGATATTCGAGGTTTAGAAAGCGGTCGATTCAACGAAATCAATATTTCTGTCATCTCTCAGTATTTGGACCAGATCACACAATATAACGGTAGATCAAAGATTACTAGTGTTTGATTCCCTCTTTGCGGATGGGCGAAATAGAACGTATTCACAGCTTTTATCACACCTTTGAAGATTTCTTAGCTATTTGAAATATTTTGGGCACACAAGACATGCAATTTCGTCGCAAAAATAGTTTTCAAGCCAATATTCTTTAGAAGTCGAAAAGGGGACGGAATTTGCATGCGACAGTTGTCAAAACATTGTCAGTAACAAGATATGCAAAGTAGACAACACGTTACAAAAAGAATCGCATCGATATCTCGCTTTAGAACTGTTTTCTCACCCCCAACTCTTCCGGAAGACCTCTACTCTTCCGGAAGAGTTGGCCGATTTCGCCCCCTCTTCCTTGCAAATTTCCATTTCCATAATTTCAATGGGAAGGTCTTCCTCTCACTCTTCCTTTGCCTTCCCTAATCAAGAGCACTCGGATTTCAAGAAAGGACTTAAGTATTAATTGCTTACCATCTTTTTACATTAGATAACGAGCACGATTGAATTTTTCACTTATTTAACCACGTGTTCTAGGAGAGTACTCGTGGAGTGAGATGGATAGGGTCTTGGGGTGGTCAGTGTAGAAAGATGGCCGAATCTTGAGTCGCGCACTATTGTTAATAGCTTGTGCGACATCAGTTTCAATACAAGATGTATCAATATGTGCAGGTGCTGTGTGAGTCGGAGGCCAACGGTGACGGAACGAGCGATGAAGTGCAGAGTTTCGGAAGGAAGAAGAGACAGTCGATGAGTGACATCGGACGAATGATGAGAAGACTGCAACCGGAGTTTGGACGATCGACGACTGCGACGACTGCTGCTGTGAGCTAATCCTTCTTACTATCTTCCAATTATATCCTTGATTGAGTACCTCTCTACAGTGATACTATCAAATGAATCCCTTTTTCAGCCCTCGAGAAAGTCCGCGAAGCGACGTCGGAGCATCACTACCGGTACTATTTCGATCGTTGACCGGATGGCGGTCCCTTTCACTTCCGATGATGCAGAGACCGCGAACCTCGCCGATACGGGTATGGACAACAATGCGCAATCTTTAGGTCGGACTTTTGACGAAGTGATTGCAGCTGGTCTGGTCCTCGACCCGTCATCCTTCTGTCTCTCTCGTACTCATCTCTTCTCTGCCGTCGCCGTTCTCATCATTCTCTCTATCGGCCAACTCTTCGTCATCATCAATTTTGCGAGGCGCAAGTGTGGAACGGGAAGCAGCGGAGCGTCCCAGTGCTCATCGGGTAAGACAACCATTGATCTACAACTTCTAATTGTTAAACGATCCTATTGATATCCTTACCGGTAAATTATGCACAACAATTGATTAGATACATTTGCAAAGCTTGTGTTCTAGGAGGGACGTCGTACATAACGGCCTCTTCCACATCCTCCGCCTATCATCCTTCATCGCTCTCATCAGCATCGTCAATTGGCTCACGAGAGTCGTCGACCACAGCATCATCGCCTAATCCATTCGAGCGACAAGGTGAATTGAAAATAGAGGAATTGAGCATCCGATAAATTAAATAGGTACAGTATGAACGTCTACGAAAATTAGTGGTGAAATCTCTCATTCAGATGACCACCGTCATCAACTGATTAAGACGCATGCGGCAGCACCAAAGTTTGATCGTCCTGCGTACGAACGGCCAAGGGAACCGTCACTGCCACCACATAGGAGGTATGTAGAATTGAGCTTGACGAATTATCATCACACGTCTATTCGTTTCAGAAGAATAGACGCAACCTTGTTCTAATCTCACAATGATCGTCCCATAATTTTCAAGAAAAGGAAACGGGTTCCAATCAAGTCTCATCACATGATCACACATTCCAATTGTACTCGCATTTTTATTCTATTCGATAAAGCGAAAATAGCATACAAATCACATACAATAACTAATCAAAGAGTAAACTACATCTACTTTCTGCAATGATCTGGTTCATTCTCGATTACAATATGTATCATCTTGATGTACACTCGTTCAGCATTATCGGTGGCGAATGCGTAATCGAAGTGATTGTACGGCGTCTCGAATGCTTGCTGCAATTAAGTGATTAATATATTTTTAAAACAAAAATTCAAAGAGAACCATCAACAGTATTTGTATATAATATGACTGACTTTGATCACTCCAGGTCGAAGTTTGTTAACGAGCACCCTGTGAATATTGTCAGGCGTGGTCAGCCAGTCGTCCTTACTCCAGAACAAGTACACGTCGCTGTCAATATTACTGTAGTTGTAGGAAGGCGCAGTTATCTGCAA
Source organism: Pristionchus fissidentatus (assembly GCA_036245785.1). Classification (NCBI taxonomy): domain Eukaryota; kingdom Metazoa; phylum Nematoda; class Chromadorea; order Rhabditida; family Neodiplogasteridae; genus Pristionchus; species Pristionchus fissidentatus. The sequence goes on from BTSY01000004.1 coordinate 17,307,798, forward strand.
CGCAACGTGGTCTGTAATACAACAATAGTCCGGACTCCGGAATATATTATCGTTTGCTTATTAATAGTACCTGTCCGTATCGTTTAATGTTCTCAGCTGGCGAGATGTCGAAGTGATCAACGGAGTCTTTCAAGATCATCTGATAATATTTCAATTGCACTTATCGGTCCCATGATGATTTGTCCATGAGGAGATCGAAAAAATGGAAAAAAAATGGCCAATTGAACTTGCGACATTTCAAAACGTGTGATCTTTAGAAAGATTTGTTAGGAAAGTATCACAACAATTTGTTAATTCTCGCGATTGAAAAGTTGGAAAAGTGTATACAGACTTGCTTTCCGTGCATTACATTCCACGACGAGGTGCTGATAGGAATGTTGTTCGAGTAGACTGGCATTCGAGACTGTCAAAGTTATCTCATATTTATGGCTTCTTTTTTTGAAAATTTAGAAGTAGCCCTAGCTGGGAATCGGTTAGTATAAATTCGCGCAAATGAAGCATTAATAAATGCATCTTGGGTTTTTTATGAAAAATGGTTAACATGAAAAACGTTCAGAATTTTTAGCTCTACAAAATGAGCTCCATATTGATGACATTTGAGCCAAAAAAAAATCAAATGTCACTTTTGGCGGGGAAAATGAAAAATTTAGGCTCAGCAAATTTTAATCTTATATTTTTTCCTCAACGTGGAATTTTATGCTCTATGAGATAGAGTATATAAAATTTTCCGAAATCAACATTATCATGCTCATTTTCCAGAAAAATACCTATGAAGAGCGTGAAAAATCACTTTGCGATTGAGGTAAAAAATAACTCTAATGCATTTTTTCATACATTAGGTCTACCCACACAACTTCTATATCAAAGTTGGAAAAAATTTCAATCTCGGAAAAATTTCATATTCCAATTTTCCATTTTTCGAGAAGCTGCCTTTTCCGTATCTCATGAATATGGGCCAAAAGGGGTTGTATTATGTCATCACCATACCCACAGGTATTCACTATGTAAGTTTGGACCGAATCGCAGACATCGATGTCCGGCCACAACAGCCCTACCCTCGAGCCGTACGTAGCCGTTGTCTTAAATTAAGACCCACCTGTCCGTCCAGTAAATCACACACGATACTACCAACAGTTCGAGTTATCCATTGGAATGGGAATCCAATCTCGTGAGGGCCTAATACAATGCTGATGGTCTGAAAAAAGCACGATATTATATTTGCCAAATACATCGCAAAGAAATTCACAAGAGTCTGCTCTGATCGTTTTTGTATGCTATTTGCCTATTTAATAATGACGGATTGTTGGCTCACATCTACAATAGGCTCGAGGAGAGTTCGTAGATCAATCCTAGTGGCCCGTGTATGTATCGAAGCGTCCCCACAACGCCCATTTGGAAGAGAACACGCACCTACAAATATTATAAGTTTTGAAGGATAGGCTAATGCTGTTTTATCAATTCAAACAAAAATTTGAATAAGCATATATAACATCAAATTAATTCATTCGAATCCCGAACCTTTGCATTACCTTGTACACGGGTCGTTGAGCTATCATGAGAAAACCGACAAGTGTTCCCTGCAAATAGAGGAGAAAAAACCCTCTTTTCGCTCAGATTTCTCGATAAAGGAATTCTTACTATACTTCTCGTATTCCGTTTGATCATAGAGATGTCTATCAAATAACGATTATTTACCTGCGAGTGTCCGATGTAGTAAAGGGAAGAGGCTCCACTCAACTGCAGAACCTTGTCTACCGCGGCGGGAGCATCGTACAAAGCCATATCGCCAAATCTGAGAGATATAGCCAATGATTACTACATTTATATATGATATTAATGCTACATACTGTTTACTATTCGTGCATTACCAACATAGTTTCATCTATTAACCGGTGCCTAGTAGTGCCAATGAGTGCGCTCTTACGTGAACTTCCAGAACTCTCCTTGGTTCGAGTTCAAGCTTACATGACGTTGACTGTCCCTGGTTCCTCGCAAGCTGAGCAGGAAAACATCGAACCCCGCGTCGGCCAGAATCATTCCTGCATTCCTTTGTAACATTCGAATAAAGGAATTAAATACAATCTCAGTAACTTGTTATGCCCCCTATTTGCACACGTTAGTTCATCGTACCGGCTTTATATCGAATAAGAACCATAGGCTGAGAATGTTATCGTCCGACCTACGGCCATTTTACCTGGTGATGATGCGGGTTGATTAGTTACGAATTCGTATGCATCTCCAAAGACGCCGTGAACAAGCAGAATTGGAGTGCGACGACACGAAGAGCTCCCATCTACAATACATTCTCCATCTAATATAAATAGAAAAATATAAATATATAATATAACGTATAATATAATGTAAATATGCAATATAACAATATAAACCCTCTCCGAGAATAATTGGAGCTACATATCACGCCTCTCACGAGAGGCTCGGCTCAGAATGGCATGATTGGTGCACAGACCAACATTTTCGATACATTTATTTTGGCGTTTTCGGGTAGCAATTGGTCCAACTAAGATCCCTGAGATATATTACGGCCTAAAGTTCATTCCTCGCGGAGCTGCTACCTGTCGTAGCTGCAGCTTGCAAACTTTGAGCATCTATTTGAGCAGTTCAACGAAGTTTCCGTGAAAACTTTTCACTTAGAGGTAGGGTTATTTTTAATCCCTCTTTCGATCCGTTCAATTTATTTTATCAAACAATAAATAAATTTGCATAATATCACACTATATTGCATTACAGAAATTCTGTTCGGAAAACTAATGTAATCTACACATAGGAGTCTGTAGAATGTCACTTGGATCAGAATGGTATATTTATGCTCTCCCAACTCGGGAGCTGGCTATATTTTTCATTTGAAAATAGTAAATTCTTACTTACGACTTCCATTTTGAGCTCGCAGACAATAGAGGTCGCATCATTCCAACCTCAAAATGACTGGGAGGCCGTGTCATTTCTCGCTGGAGACTCGAATTTGCGGTGTCTAATGTTGAAAATACAGGTTTAAAGAACATTTTCATGCGAAAAACATAGCCAGCTCCCGAGTTGGGAGAGCATAAATATACCATTCTGATCCTAGTGACATTCTACAGACTCCTATGTGTAGATTACATTAGTTTTCCGAACAGAATTTCTGTAATGCAATATAGTGTGATATTATGCAAATTTATTTATTGTTTGATAAAATAAATTGAACGGATCGAAAGAGGGATTAAAAATAACCCTACCTGGAACCGTTGGACCAATTGCTACCCGAAAACGCCAAAATAAATGTATCGAAAATGTTGGTCTGTGCACAGTCTAGTTCGAGCCTCTCGTGAGAGGCGTGATATATTGCAAACAATAATAAGTGATTGTTTAATCGACAAATTTAATTTCGGTAAAACATTCCCCACTTAGATTCCTTCATTCTCAATAAATTGACGATGTATCCATCTTCGGTGAAAACATCGTGCCACTCCACTGGGTATCCCCAGTAACTGATCATCTCCATCTGAAGCGTTATTTGCATTTGCCTTACTACGTGGATTTATGGTCATGAATCGGAACTTTCCTGAATTCCGCTTACGGTACCTCTGTATGTATGCTTACCGTAGTCATCGACGCTTCAGGATCCGCAGCCTGGATTGCAGTGAAGATCCAGTAGACTAGCAGAAGACGCATCATGATTGCGCCGATTAGTCGTTCATTTCCGTTGCTTCCTTTTTGTACCTTTTCTTGCCAATCTCAGGAATTTTATTGTTTAGACATTCGGTTGCTGTGGAATGTCTTTCCACGTGGGAAATTTCCTTGCACTGTACACATGGCACTCCTGCCAATGTGCTTTCAGAATACAGAATGCGGAAATTATTGACTATAAGGAACACACAAATCAGATGTATCCTTTTTGATTTGTTACCCTTAAGCGTAGTCACAGCTGATAACGCTCCGAGCGAGGGAGTGCTAGTGATCAAACACCGCCAGACACGTTGGTATCAGTGCACGTCTACAAGTTGCACACAGTATATTTTGCATTGTGCGGTCACAAAATACGAGAACTTTGGATACGGAATACAATGGATGCTTCAGGAAATAATTGTTGTCATTGTGTAACTTCCTTAAATGCGATCGAGAAGACGACGATGTGGTAGAGGGAATGCATTAGACAACATCACACTCCCAATGAGGATTTACGAGCAGCTATTCGTATTTAACTAACTATAATCACTAAAAAACTACTATATTAAAGAAGGTGTATCACGAATCTCCTGCTCCATCATTCCTCATCTCATATGTGTCAATGACGCGGTCGCTTTCTCCTCGTCCACCCTTATCCCTCCCTATCATTTTTGAATTCCTGCATTCAGGGTCAGTTTGGCACAGAGCCAAACGCGATTAACTTTGTTCAAACTTATCGGCTGAACATGCGGTTTGCGGGGCTCTTATCTGGAAACCGATTACCATAACCCAACAGTGAGAACTCAGTTGACCAAATATTCGTGGGACACCACCTTTAACATTGCGAAGCTGATTGAACTTATACTTCATGAATACATTATCATTGTGAGATAGAATGTCAAACATTTTTTCAACTATTAGTGTTCATGGCCATTTCTATGGCTCTCTCAATTGCCTCTCGGTATGCCGGCTCCATTAGTTTGTACGCATTCGCGTTGAGGTGCATGTTGTGGTTGTTGAAGGCCTTCAAAGTCCGAGAATCGTATCTGCAATATTATAGTTAGATTGCAAATACAACAGAAGAAGCAATCCACTAGCAGAAAGCCGTCATAATCACCCATAGCAAATTCCATCTTGACACAGCGCCTGCGTGATGTTGTTCAAGATCACTTTATCGCCTGAGGAAAGTGGTATTTCCCTCGTGGTAAGAGAACTAACTGACCTTGCAAAGCTTCAACACGAACAATAGCTCTACTTCGTTCAGCTAGCATCTTCTGTAAATTCAAAATGTCTCTCAATCGATTTTGAAAATATTTTATAAGAAAAAAACAGTACCTCAGTTGTCTCCGAGAAAACGCTCAAATTTGTGTTGCCGCGCGCAAGATAGTGAGATATTCCGAAAGCCGGAAGAGCTCGCATTGGCAACAAATAGGGTAGGTCGATCACAATCGCTTTTGAGTACCTCCTGCATGCTCATCATTATGATAAATCGAAATTATCAACATACTTGACATACTCCACGAACTCTTGGCCGTAAGCTAGACTGCCGGGATCGTTTATGCCGTTCCCGAAGTGACTGAAATCTCGAATGACTCGACTTTTACACGCACTAGTTACTCACTATTCGGTAAAGAGAACAATTTCCGGCTTCATCTTCGAAACTATTCTTTTGACGGCATGGTGATATTCTGAGGGACGACCGGGAGCTAGTAGCTCCGATCCTGCAGAACACGCGCGGAGATAGGACACAACGATTTAACTTTTTTGAAACACATCGAAAAAATATGTTGCATACTGCATTTGCCTGGTACCACTTCGAGAAGAGGACTCGGATGGACTACATCTAATTCAAGTCGCCAACTTTCAAGAAAGGTCCAGTCGACGAGACTACGACGTGAGTTCCCACTTAGGTTGATACACGCTAGTCAGGACGTTACTGGTTGCTGGAAGATCTACTTCTACGCTCAATGTCAATCGTCCAAGATCGACACTCCAATTGACCTAAGAAGCCAAGCAATATCCATTCCCTTGAGCCAGTTGCCTCGAATTCGAAGATCCCGACCACCTCTGTCCCCGAATGATACCTCCTGCAGGCCCTTGCCTTGATGTCAGGATAAATATGTATCATACGTTCATCTTTCAACGGCTCATCGAAGGAGCTGAAAGTTTCTGAAACTTTCAAAACTTTCAAGACTTTTCTAATCTTCTGATGCATTTCCACAGTTCCTCTTTATTTTCATTGCATTCTTCATGGTCGATTGCCCATTTTCCGTGCGAAATTAAATTAAATTGTAACGAATAACGAGCAGAAAAGCGTTCAAGAAAACTACCGTATTTTGCTGACAAATATGTGCTATTTCCCGGCTTCAAATTCCGGTCATTCGCGAATTTTTGCCAAGGATTCCACGCTCGTTATTCGTTACAATTTAATTTAATTTCGCACGGAATATGGGCAATCGACCATGAAGAATGCAATGAAAATAAAGAGGAACTGTGGAAATGCATCAGAAGCTTAGAAAAGTCTTGAAAGTTTTGAAAGTTTCAGAAACTTTCAGCTCTTTCGGTGAACCGTTGAAAGATGAACGTATGATATGTATATGTATACTGCGTTTATTCAGACTCAGCGCATCAATCGTTAGTTTGAGAACTAATCTTCACCCTGACCGCAACCAAAAAGAAACCAACCTTTCTGGGCTAGAAGTCGAAGCGTTTTGTAGCGGCCGCCGAACACCGCATGGACAGTTTCAAAGGACGACAAAGAGACGGAATTTCCGACGACCAGAATCTCGAGAGAGCCATTTGACTTCTGAAAAGAATTTCCTATAAATTATATGTATATGCTATAATCGATGCTCGTAACAATATATTTTCAGATTTGACTGCACATACAAGCGGGAATGCGAACCGCACGTGATTAATGCAATGGAGATTAAACTTTCATCATAGAGATTCAGTTGTTACCGTACCGAGACGCAGTGTGAATCGGCAGACGGCCGCCACATGGTCGACTTCCAGAGATCTTTGTCCAACTTTGAACAATCCTGAAGTAGGACCATTTTTTTTAAAATTTGGTATTATGAAATTAGGGTATGAATTGGTGAATATTCTTACATTCGGTTTGTGCATGATGGGAGAGGTGGTAATATCGTGATTCCATTCCATCGTCTCCCGTAGGGTTGCATTCCCACCCTGGCCTGATCAAATTTATTTTTAACATAAGAACAAATTAGTTTTTCTAAAATCAGACTAGAAAGTTAACTCATGCAGAAATACTGATATGAATTTTAAAAAAAACTCTACAAATCGGCATCTGTCAGTGATAAAAATCAGGTAAATTCAATAGAATTGACTCTATCAATTTTACATTCCGAGTGCTCGGGTGAGAAACTTCATTGTTTGCTTAATTTTGTACACAGTAATCTAAACTTGTTATTTACTCTTTGTGTGAACACTCACACCAGTCGATGTACTGTTGAGAAATATGATGAGGGGCATCGAAGGCAATGCATGCGGCGACAATTGCATAGAACACACACGACAAGATGAGAGATATTCTGCAAAATAAATGCATTTTCAGGGGGGGTGACAATTCCGCAAGCGACATTTCCGCAACGGTTTACAACTTTTCTCAAACTCGAGGAATCTGTATGAACTTTTTTCCCCTGTCAGTTATTTGCTCACCTCCATCGATTCGGCTTGTTGCTGCATTTTTCAAACCATTTTGAATTTTCTGCTAATTAGCCAAATTTTAATTAGCTAATTTGTTAATTTGTGGGTTTGAATGCCCTCGTGATTCTGAACACTTTGGTGGAGACATGCAGATAGGTTTAGAGCAGTTAAAAACCTCGTTGCGTCCTATGCGGTTCAGAACCAGGATTTTTTTTACGGATTGCATTTTCCCACCTGAACGCTTTCGTAAGAAGAGGCTTTTCGAAGAGATGATGAATAAGAACAGAGAGGACGAGAGAGATTGCGAGCACGATAAGAATGTCTGAATGGAGAATGCATCTAGGATGAATCGATTGCAATCAATTTTCCAAGATGTTTTATATCTTTTGTTTTATTTATATATCTTCGTTATTTATGCAAGCCGTCTTTTTTAAGCTGTCGGTCACGTACACAAAAAGATCTCATTCATAAATTCCTTTATAATTAAATAAATATCGAGTCGTGTCACTTGTCTCTCTACTCTCCTTCTTCTCACCTTTCAAGTATAATAGCTGAGTGACTGAAATCATATGATCAAAGACGATCACCGGCCAGTGAATGAGGTAGAGAACATACGAAATGTCGCCCATGTACACCAGACCCCTGAGAACTGTTCATGTGTTATGTGGTTTTATTTTAAAGGATGTTGTTCACCCCACTACATTGCGAGAAGTTGAATAAAATCTAAAGTAAACCATGAAAAATTTTCTTTTTCTATTCAGATTGTATTGAATGTGTTCACATAAGCAATGCTATCACCTCGTTGCGAGGAGAGGATTCTCGGAGAAGTTTGAGCAGAGAACGATGAGTGAGGTGAGGAAGCAAGTGAGAACACGAAGCACGCCAACGTTGTCAGTGAGTAGAGGAAGGCGTCCGTTGAAAAAGCACAAAAGAAGCAGAGAGCAGATGGAACTCGTTATGAGCAGCCATTTCCTGTATAGGCAATGAAGATTCCGATTTTGAGATAATATTTTTGATGGATAGATATTACTTTTGAGATACTTTTATAAATTGGCATAGATTTTGATATAAAATTTTGCGGTGTCTTCAAATAAAAGCGTTGAACACTCTCAAATTTCTCTTTCACCAATAGCGAAAATTGCGCGCGAAACTAGGAGATAAGATCTGGTGAACCCGATCCGACTAATCCAACATATTCGCGTCGAGGAGTGAAACGATCAATTTCGCCCACGCTTTCTCTCAATAGATCTATTCACCGCCATTCACTTTTTACAAAGAGGCGAGGACATTTGTGAACAACTCTGGCAAACTGTTTGTAGCAAAACGAAAAATTCACATACGACTTCGACATGTTTTCGACTTGACCCCAAAATGATATATTCTCACTTTTCTTTGGATGTCCCGCCAGATTTTTCACTGGAGTGAAACTCAAGTGCGATTTCGTGAGCCACAAATCCGCAAACGAACTGCCAAAGTCGATTGTGAAGATGGTAGAAACGATGCTGATCGTTCGATTCGACGCAATAGCTGAGCAGTGAACCTGATCAAGATTGGAGTTACTCAAGACAAAGGAAATCGGAAAATGAGACATCGTATAAACTGTTCTGCATTAACCTGTAAGGATGCTTAAGATAACCGCGATTCTTGCCCGTCGTTCATTGAATCGATTGAGGACCATGTAGATGAATGGGACGAACAGATAAAATTGCATCTCGAGAGCGAGTGACCAAAGGTGCATAACAACTGACGCGAAGAAGATGTCCTGTAGAATACATCCTCATCTACCTTATTTTTTAAAATGTTTTAAGTACTATGGTATTATGATACAATATCTACGTCACAATCACGAACCTTCCGGAAGTATGAAACCGTTTCAGCGCCGAATTTGAAGTTGATTGTGAATGCGAGGGACTGAGAACATAAACATTCCAGTTACACAAAGATGCATCAAGAGAGTCACTAACATGTTTGAGCTCCCAGTATGCAATATCGATCTCTTTAAGGATCAGGAAGAATGGCATAACGAGAACGATGAAACAGAGAACAAGAGCGTACGATGGAAGAAGGCGTCTGAAATATAATTGATATTCACACTGACTGCTCGCATTATTCCACAGGTCGGTCAATCCAACAGAAAGGTTTATAAAATCGAGAGGGACTCTCTCACTTTCACACACTTTATCGGCATTGGCTGAAAATTATTTCGTTTTAAGCAAACTGAGAATTGGCACGGAAGAGAACATTCGGTGTCGATTTTCGCGACAGATACTTTTACAGGTTGATACTAACTTGACTCTTCTCCTGTAAAATTCAAGAGCACTTTCGAGAGTCACTGCTCGACCGGCCATTGAACGAGCCATGAAATATCCGGATAACACGAAGAATCTGATAGAGACAAGAGTTTTATTCGAAATGGCTGTAACTTATTGTACTATTTATCTATGAACGGCGACGCTGTAGAACTAGAAGAACGAAAGAAGGAATCACTCACATATCAACTCCGAGAAATCCGCGTTCGACATATTTTACTTTAAGATGATAGAGAACAACAACAATGACGGCGATGCCACGCAATCCTTGCAAATCCTTCGACTTCATCTCTGATATACATCGAAAATATATAAATGTGCACAGAAACACGGTCTGCAGTATCATTCGAAAACAATGTCTTTGAATATCTAATTAAGATAAAATTTTAGTCTGTTAGTAGAAATGTATTGCGCGGAATTGAATATATTTTAAAGGTCTGAACCAGAGAATAAATTGAGAGCTGGTATTTGAAAGAGCCGAAACAAAATGCGCAAATCTTGGCGACTCTTTCGAAGATCAGATCTTTGAAACGACTCGGCAAAACCATCTCCTTATAGGATCTTGCGATCCGTGACCAAAACGAGAGAAATCTTCTTTCACTTTCTCAGCAGTGGTAATTTTCAGTAAATTCTTCGCTGTTGTGAATTTTTTGAAGCTTCAAAAATCTTCGTTGCAAGTCCTGAACTGTTGTAGCCTTTTCTTATCGAAGATAAGACATTTATCACTATCACTTCAAGCGCGCGGATTCAAGAAAATCTTGTCTTTCATTCTACGTTATCAATGCTCCACCAGTTCGTTCTCATTTTCCACTTCAATTTCGTTTCTGCTTTCGAATATCAACACAGATTGAGAACATTTATCACCCGCTTTTCATTTACAATCAGGAAAATTTTGCACATCGGGTGGCTAAGGAAATACACGTCGTCGTAGCTGTACAAAGACGAACAATTGAGATCATTGGCAGTGAGTGAAATCGAGAAGAGATCGGAAGGAAAGATATGACAAGGGAGTGAAAGGGGCATTGAACATTTAGTTTGCGTTTTATTTTCTCGAATATATAAAAGTTCTGTTGTTTCTTGAGGCTGCCGAGGGTGAATTGTGCGTACACTTGCAAGAAAAATATGACAATCAAGAGATCGTCGTGACTTTTGTACACTCTCATTCAAGATGATACATGGGATAATGGAGTATTTGTAATTCAAACTCTAGCATATCGCAATGGATGATCGTCGTTTGAATGACATTCGAGGGGCGTTTATAATGAATGGCGAGGTGGGTGTGACGGGAGACATCGGCTCCTTCTCGTCATCCTCGTCCTCATCTTCGTTCCTCACACTCAGCAGAAGAGAGAACCACGCACTCTGCATGCCCTCAGATCCAAGACGACAACGTGGAGGAGGAGTGTGGGGATTCTGAAAGAGAAGAGGTTATCAAATGAAAAGAGGCAATTAGCCAAAAGTGAATATTTACTTCAAGAAGTGTACATGCCCACTTCCCTGAAAGCGAAAGTCGCTATAAATACGAGACATTTCACTTACAGGAAAGGTTAGGATATCCGTGCACTGATCGGGTGATTTTTTTCCTGATTGTATGTAATGTCACTTTCATTGCCTGTCTATGTAGGAACGTGCCCACGGGTGATAGTCGTCGAAACAGTATTACCAAGGCCTCACTATTTACAAACCCAGTATTCGACCAGAATTAAAACACAAATTGTTGAAAGTTATGATCATAGTTCTTTAACTCATAGTATTTCGCTGGAGAATTGACAGTTGTTGACTCTTTTTGTTTGCACACCAAATGACCCTTTTACTATGCATCAAAGCACCGTGAGAGCCGTTTGTCGCATTTTGCTTCGAACCACGCAATTTCATGGAAGAGCAGGGGATAAAGATTAGATACGCTGTGCCTACACAGAGAGCGACTAAATTTGGTTGAGAATTGCGGTGCATGATGTGCTTTGCCTATTCGCGCGGTGAGCGTACAAAGGAGACGTGTGTTCGCGCAGGGGTGTAAGTGCACTAAATTGTAATTGAACCTTGTCAATATCAGTCCAGATCCTAGTGACTTTGTCTGGATGAATGGGACGTGCCTTCTCCTCCTTCGGCTCGCCCGTGAACAGCACGTAGAACTGATTACGAATCTCAGAGTTGGAGACGAAGTGGGCGGGGCAACGAATAGCATTTCCAACTGCAAGATATTTAAATTTTCAAAAAGTTTTTGAAATTCTTATTATTGTTACATTCCTAGATGCCCTTCTCTAAATGAATAAATCGAACCTGCAGTGAGAACTCCAGCTGTATCCGCCGCAAACCGATACATTATCGGGTGGTCGGTGTAGAGAAAGTCTGAATTATCCAAATGCGTATGAATCCATATAATTTTCCGTATTCCCGTTAGGTTAATTTTATCACATTTGAAGAAGGAAAAGCGAAAAAATCGCCGAAGGCACTGGCCGAGCAGTGTTTTCCCCTTGAAAACCCTTCTCGAAGACGGGAAGTACCTTTACATAACGCTGAAGATAAGGATCTAACCTCGATCTAAGAACTCGAGCATCGTTAGGGCGAGATTGAGCGCGTTCGATATGAGGTAGGCAGTGATAATAGCGAGTAGAGTGTTCGTCGCTGCTCTCAGATTCTTCCTCCGTATCTTCATAACGTCCTTGCCCATCGTCAATTGAGTAATCAGCGATCGCAGTTGCTGTAATGTTTCTTTTATTCGAGTCAAATTCATGAGACCACTAAGGGATGCCGGTTAAACGGTCGTATTCTGCATTTCGAGCTGGTAATACAGCGTGATTGGAAATTCGGCTGATAAGAGACAGATAATCAGAGAAAAAAGAAATTACTAGAGGGTATATCAGTGCGTTCGCGTAAGAATCGCACCCCTCCCGGTACAGCAAATTTACACCCTCGTTTTTTCACAGTTTTCGATAGCCTTATGGATCGTCTATCGATTTCTGATACTATCATTTTCTCATTGAACTCATTTGCATAATTACAGCTTGTCAAAGTTGAGCTGTTTTCAGTATTTCAAATGCAATTTAGGTCAAAATATAGATAATCATTCATAAAAACAGTGAAAAAGGATCACCAAGATGAGACTGAAAACTTGGTGTCGTTCAATTTTATGTTTTCCGAAATTTGCATATTTCATGAAATTTTGATCTCATGTTTCTCGAAAACGAAGCAAAAAACATAGCTGGATTTTTGACATGTTATGGATACAGTTGATATCTATCAGATTCATCCATATTTGGTAAATTTCAAGGGGATCCTGGTAGTTAAATTCATGAAAAACCATTGAGTTCTAATAGAGGGAAACCCCTCATTTCGTCTCATTCCACCCATTCAACTCCGCCCGCGCGGTCTGAAATGAATGGACAGAACAATGGCTAGTGACGTCATCTCATCTCTCTATCTCATTTCGCACCGCACGGGTGGGGTTGAATGGGTGGAATGAGACGAAATGAGGGGTTTCTCTCTATTAGAACTCAACGGTTTTTCATGAATTTAACTACCAGGATCCCCTTGAAATTTACCAAATATGGATGAATCTGATAGATATCAACTGTATCCATAACATGTCAAAAATCCAGCTATGTTTTTTGCTTCGTTTTCGAGAAACATGAGATCAAAATTTCATGAAATATGCAAATTTCGGAAAACATAAAATTGAACGACACCAAGTTTTCAGTCTCATCTTGGTGATCCTTTTTCACTGTCTTTATGAATGATTATCTATATTTTGACCTAAATTGCATTTGAAATACTGAAAACAGCTCAACTTTGACAGGCTGTAATTATGCAAATGAGTTCAATCAGAACATGATAGTATCAGAAATCTATAGACCAGCCATAGGATAATCTGAAACTGTGAAAAACCCAAAGTGCCTTTTTACTCTGTACCGAAAAATCTGAGAATTGTACGATCCTTACGCGAACGCGCTGATATGCAACACCTAACCAGCGTCCCCACGGTTCCCTATCTTTTCCGCAGTATTTTGATGAACTCTATTCTATTGCGTTCTCTATGTGTTCCATGAATCAAAGCAACAATAATATTTTGACAGTCCCCTAATTTGAGGAAGCTTTTAGAAATGCTTTGTACTCTTTCTGAGAAGCGCGCTATGATTGCCCACTCTCGCAAATGGGATGTTGTTCTTTACGAGTAGATCTAGCACCAGGGGCACAATGTTAGGATTGTCGGGAAAGCGGCCACGAAGCGTGCTCTCACAATTGGGAAAAGCTACTAAGTAATCCTTCTGGCCCAGAAACATTGTGGTGAAATCGAGGTCCCTCCGCACGCAGATGTTGTATCCTGCGGAAAACGATTCAGAGAACCTGTCGGCTACTCAACAATTCATGGGAGATTGTATCGTGTTTACCTGCACGTTCTGCCTCCGCAACATCATGACGATGCCGCCGTTGAGAAAGATGAGAGTGACAAAGGGAACCGCGATCGACGCCATACCTCAAATTCTAATAATAATTAAATAAACATTTAATTGTGTTTGATAAACCATTGGCAAAAAAAACGGATTGCTATAGCGTCAGTGGTTTCGGTTCAGTGAGAGTGTAGTCAACACAAAAACAATTCGTCTAAACACTTAACGAGCCCCACTCGATATCAGACATCAACTTTTCTTGCCGGCCGTTTTATTCGTACTCGAACCTACTCTGCTCGATTGGGTGCATGCCAACTAACCTATGATGCCCAGAATGGTCGAGTCATTTCTCGTAATTGATCCTATCGTGAACTGATGCAGCGGATCGCAGTGCGGTCGCTCAATAACCACGACTTCCTGTAAATATACAAATATCATATTTTATTTATTTTAATTTTTTTTTAAAATCGTATTTTGCCACTCACTGGATTCTTTTCAAAATATATGTACATTTTTTTCCGGTAGACATCGTTTGAGTACCCAGCACCGAACATCCTGTCGATTATTTTCTCAGAGAACCCGGTCCATTTATCAAGTTTGTTGTGTGCCAAGTCTCCGAGATCCCAGACGACCATCACATAACGGGTCAGTCAAACGCACGGCCACACGAGCCAAAGCTATTATCCGAGAGGGAGGAGGGTGGGGTGCCTTCTCCTTCGGGGAGGGAGGAGAAGGGCCTCCCCCACGCTCTCTGAGCCCATCAACCCCCCTTTCCTGCCTGCCAGCCACTTTCCCTCTCAACTCAATGGAAATCCAAACACACGACAGCGTGCTCCCACGCCTACTTTGGGGGCCCGGCTCCGGCCGGATTTTTGAGCCACCCACCGGATTAGTATAGCCAAAAGCGGAGCAGTGAAACTGTTTCGAGAGTGAAAGCGGCAATCCTTGTGAGATCCCCGACTCTAGGGCTCACAGTCACTTTTCGTGAGGACTGATGATCTCTCTCTCTCTCTCTCTCCTTCTTTTTCTCTCTCTCTCCGATGGGACCGACGAGCGCCGCATGGATAGAAGACGGCAATCGGGAATGCGTAATGATCGAGAGCAGAAAGCGCCATCAAAAGGAAGGAAGACAAGAGAGAGACAGAGACAATGCAATGTGCAGAGTTGGAGAGAAAACGAGGACAGAACTTCCGGGGAGAGAACAAGAAAGCAGATGGTAGGAAGAAAATGATGACAAAGAAGGAATTCAACTTGAACTCAATCTCATCTCTGGTCAAAAGGGATGGCTTTGTGTCTGAATGCGGACTCAGAAAGCACCCAGTGAGGCTATTGAGAATCTGGGCAACAAAGGTTATTCTAGCGAAGAGATTGCTTGATCAATTTTAATTGAGACATAGTTTTGCTGCTTCTCTAGATCAAACTATATTATATATATCTCGGGGAGGTCGAGAGAAGGGGAGGGGCTAACCGTAGTGATGATCTTGAGAAGGACGGCAGCTCCTACAACGAAAACAAGAACGATCCATCGAGTTCGAGACTCGAAACCCGTGAACGTCCAGTGTTTTGTCATGCAATACCTGCAAACTATGATTTGAGCTCCCTCACTTTTTTTAAGCCAGACGGAGAAAGTGATGGTCCAAAACATAAATATGCTTATAGACAGGCTTTATTGCGGTAGTGCGAGAATATTCAAATTAAGTTTGAAGGAGAGTGAAAACTGCGAACGAACCGTTCAATAGAAGCAACGATGAGACTGAAGGTTGAGGCCATTTTGAAGATCTGTAAGTGAACGATCACCATATATTTCTTTATTTCCATTATTGTTAACTCTCGGACATTGTCTTTCACCATATTCTACTCAGATCGGGAAGTCGCCAGCTTCTCTTACTACGGAGATGTTGTCTGTGGCTGAGAGAACATACAAAGTCGAGAGATCACATCTCACTTTCTTTTGAACGTTCTCTCGATTTTGAATTCTCTCGCATCAGGAGACAGCCAGAGTAAGGGAAGTTGGAGACTTCCCGCTCTGTGTTTACTGAAGTGCATCATAAGGTTGAATTCCTAACCTGTCCGAGGTAGTACAGGAGTGGCATAACGCCAATCCACTTGTGGATGAAGGCCACATCGTGAAGATATTCCGCATGAACAGGTACTGCCTGAAATTGGTTTACCTTTCTTTACTTCCATTTTTTGTGTATCCGGTTCTAAGAAAAATTACAAGTGTCACGTAGACAACACAATGTAGTAGTTGTATCGTTTACCACTGTCACTGGAATTTGTTGAGACAGCTCTGGCCGTTTTACGAGCTCGGATTTCTCAAGAATGAGGGTGGTTCGACTGCGATAGTCCGAATCCCGAGAAAAAAAAACGATCGGGTTTCATGTTCGCGAGCGCCGCGTGCTTCCTTAAGCTGACTCACATAAACAATATCTAGAGTGACATTCGATGCTTTTGGCCTCGGGGCATGCCACTTTCGAAGTAGAAACTATCGTATTCGCACGGGGATCGAATGTCGACAGCATCAAGTTTTTTGGTGCACGAACCAGGACCAAAGAGAAACGAATGAGTCATATGAGATCGCACCTGATCTCTCGATCTTTACGGTACACAAATGAAAACCGCAAAAGGCTGACATTCCCACGGGAACTTGTCTCCAGGCATTCTACCGAATTCCAGCTTACCATAGATATTTTACTCTCATGAATCAACTACCTATTCGTAGTTGTACATTCGCACGCAATTTATTCCAAGTCACGTCTAAGGAGAGACGGCAAACATAAAAGTAGCAAGTAGCCTGCAGAGCTGTCGAAATGTCAGTGGCTGACCTCTACATTCTACTTCCCCGTCTAGTCGTCTGTCGAGCAAAACATGCCAATCTCTCACGAAATTTGAAACCCCCTCTCCCTTTTTTTAAATCATCCGTTCCATGAAACAAACGAAGTGAGTACTTGTCTCTTACAATTAGTGCATGCTTTCTCAGTCTACATTCCGCATCATCTTTTTCCTGGGAATCTAGAAAAAGGTGAGCATCAAACCACAATCTCTCCCGTTCTTCTTTCTTGATTAATTAATTATCTTGAGAGAAAAGTGTCCTCCCTATCGCATTAGATCAATCATGCACCCGCCATCTGGTGCATTAATTTCTAGATTGACTATCACACATTCACTCATTGCAATACAAAGACTGAAAGCCGCTGTGCAGTCTGGTTCAAAAGTTAGCGCCCCTTCGGGTTTTGGAGGCCGGAAAACGCCTCCTTCCACCTCCTTCCTCTCCGTCTTTCTCTCTCTCTCTTTGATCTACGCAAAACAATCGAGAGCGCCCGGTCATTACTTTGGTCCCCTCAGCCTGCGAGAGACGGAGAGGGAGAGAGGTGTTACAATTGGTTCCGGGAGGGAGAGGTAGAGAGAGAGATAGAAGCGATGGATGATTGAAGTGGTGGTAGTGGTGGTTCTCGGGGAGGAAGTAGTTACGGAGCGCTTGCATTTTGCGTTAGGAGAGCGGCGCAGCAGTTATATTGTTCGGTCCACAATGCGTCGACGTACCAGCAGTAGAATGTAGCAGGCATCGAGAAGAGTATCGAAGAGCGCCACAAATCCGAGAAAGAAGAAGGGAGAATGCCTGCAAAAACAGCCGCTTTTTCGACGTACTTTGTCGTTTTTATTCTATTCTAGGGGCTTTCGGGGGTTTTCCCAACCCCGTCGCGTACTAGTCTATTCATCATCATCCTAATACCACGTCTGCAGGCGATTTGGCCGTCACTTCGCCTCTCTTCTGCCTTTTCGAGTTTATGTTCTCCCCCTTCTCCTCCTCCCGCCCTCTTTACTTTGCTCTAACCGAAGAAACCAAGGGGCAATCAACAAACTGCGTCTATCTGGAAGGCGCGGCCCCTTCTTCCGGAGCGTTCTATGACCACCTAGGCAACTAAACTATGCTGCGGCCGCACAAAAGCGGGTGAACTCTGAGCTCATGCGAGGAAGCTCGAGAGCAAGCTAGCGCGATTCGTGAGAAAAAACCGTGAATGCGACTCATTTCGAATAGATGTAGAACGGGGAAATATGAAATATCGTGGAAGCTATTTATTCTAGAGCGAAAACAGCGGAGAACCGACGATTTCTCTTCCGAGTTCTAAAATATGCGCAATGATGTGCACTGTCGTCTAGACGCTACACTCATGAATACAAAAGAGGGAGCAGGAGGAGAGAAGGGACACTGAATGAACAACTACAGCTGTTTCTACCCGGAAGCAACACTCCTAGTGCAGAAATATCATTGATTGTCGCTAATTTGCGGATATTTGTCGGTGAGTTTAAAGGAAAAAAACACGAACCTATAATGAATTCGGGTGAGGAAGAGGATGGCTAGAAGGCAGTTTGCTATCATTCCAAAGATGGCGAAAGCAGTGCCGACGATGCCGACTAGCATGAATCTGAAAATTAACTTATATTTCACCGGTAACCTTCCAATTATGCAATTGATTCCGTTGGATGTGCATGAATAGATAATGGCTTTGGGACGTTCGCCGTACGATTTCTGATCAATTGAAGTTCGATATTCGAGTCATCAACCGAATTCCCACTCAATTCTATTGACAGCCGTCGTAATTTCCCCCCGAGGGAACTCGAGAGAGAAAACTTACCGAGCCGCCTCCAACGCGTCGTCGTGTGGCGCGGAGCACAGCGAGGCCGCGGACACCGCGGGGAAAGTGAGCGCCAGCGGGGCGCCAGGTGGCGCCGCCTGCAGCATCGTGGGCGCCATCGAGGCCGCGCGCGCTAGAAGAAGATGACGGCGACGTTCTGCATACTCACATTGATTTTGATGCTGTTTAAAACGCGTATTAAACATGGAAGTAAAGAGTGGTGAATTGAAATACGTAAATTCGTGTGAAATATTTCCAACTCTTATGTGGTAAAGAGAGTATGCGACAGACAAGGAACAACTTCTCAACTCATCTGAAGCAGAGACTGACAGGAAATCCTACAAGAAGCCCGAATCTGACCATTCGCGTTGAAACACTAAGAGCTGGATACGCATGGGAGGCGTTCGAAAATCGTTGGAACCAGCACAAAAGCTCGACTACTCGAGAGAATCTAAAGAAAATAGCGACTGGACTGGGTGAAGTTCCTGGTCGTTAGATTGATGAATCGTGATTGGTGTGTTGATAGACGTCTCGAAAAGCAACAGTTGTGATGAAAGAACAGAGGAATCAAGAGACGCAAAGGAGACAGAGAGAAGAATGACTCAGTTGCGACTAATGAGAAATTGATAAGTTCTCTGATACAATTAGAACAAGGGTTATAGTCGATACTCGTTTTATATCATGTGTTCAAATTGCATTGCAGTACACTACTGTAAGGAAGTTTTCAGAACATAGACGGTGACATAAATAACATATAATTGGTAAAATGGGGATTCGAGAAAACATATTTACTGCTTGAAAGGCATGTAGGAATCAAAATGAGTTAAAGATAAGCGAGAAAACCACCCCGAGACTCGAGTTTCGCGTACCAAATTGAACTGAAAGGGCGACGTCATGCTCTTGTCGGAAGTCTACTCGTAAAAGCGAACGAAAAGAGTTACTCTTCGAAATTGGTTTCGTCGCTTGGTCGGTTAGAGCTGCTCTCTAACTTCACACCCCCGCCGTGTTGTCTAATCCAATAAGAAGAGGACCTCAAGACTCTCAAGGAGTGCTGACCGAAAACACACGAGAGAACTCACTCAGCCCGGAAATAGTTCAACCGCCCCCCCCTTCTCTCTTTTCGAAAATTGGTCTTCAAAAGCACGCGAAAATGCAGGCGGCGACCATTTTCTGGAGAAGAAAATGAGAGCGCGCAAAGATATGAACCTTTCTCATATGCATTTAGAGTGGGGCGAAAGAGCAACTGTGCAAAAATGAACAGAAAAAGTGAAAAGAGTAAGAGAAAACAAAGTCAACATGCAGACTAAAAAGCGAATTTATGGAAACACTGATATCAGAATTGGTGAATTCAGGTTACGTCCACAGGTGGATTTGATGCGAGGGAGTGGGATGTGAGTTCTCACTTTTTTCCCAGACTGACAATCATTTGCTAGGAGACGCGGCGTGAAGAGGAGAGAAAACGATGGATATGAGAGCACACACACACGGATATCCGTAGTGGGTATAACTACAACAACAACATGAGCGCCAATCGTACTCACGTAATTCACGCAGTTCCGCATATTCCGGAGGTTCAGACTCGAAACAGTGTGCAGATGAGCATGCGACAGAGCATTACGGAAAACTTCTCTATGTTTAGATACTTTTCTTCCTAACGATTCTCTGGATGTTTTCCCTGCAGATGTTTTCCAGGTAATATCGCATTGAGAAAAGTGTGTTCAATAGGCGTAAATCGGGCACTACACCAGAGATCTCCGAAAAAAGACAGGAGTTTGAGCAGCGCTAATCAGCCTAAACTTTTCGCGGGAAAGTGTCGCGGCTGCAAGTGAAACCCATTAGCGTTCTTCACCGTCGCAGAGTTTATTCTATGGCCTGGGAGGGGGAGATTAATGGAAACGTTGCGACGCCCGCCGGCGCCAGATGTCAAAGAGGGAGAAACCAAGCATTCGAAAAATAAGCTCCGGGGTGCTCAGATAGACGCGAGGGTAAAGGGGAGGAGTCACATAGAGCAGGAGGAGGGGAAGAGAGGGTGGGAGAATGAAATGAACGAAAGAAAGAGGGTGGAGAAGTTGAGGAGGAAGAAAAGCAGTGTCTACTGATCATGTTGTTGTTTTGTGTGACTTCTAATCGAAATGGACTCGACGAAATCCCATTTCCTCGCGAATTTTACTAAGAAATCGCACGCACGCCGCGCGGATTGCATGATATTCTAGTATAGTCGCGCTCAAAATTCTAGTCTTATGAGTAGAATCAAAAAGGTAGCAAAATTTGTTCAGTTTTAACTTTTTATGCGCAGTGTAATACTTTCAAGTGGCCGCTAGTGAAAGGAGCGTCTCGAATTACTAGAAAACAGCGTGGAGACCGGAGAAAGAAGGCCGATCGAAGCTCAAGTGCCCCAAGACTCCTTTAATTTCTCGACGATGAAACAATGTGGCGCAGAATAAACGGAGCGAAGAGCAAACGAGCGCTTTCAGTATACTTTAGTGTTCTCTGATGCCAGTCCCCAGGACGAACTGCCTGGAGAAAAGAAATCTCAATCTTTCTTTCCGCTTGTTGTTTGTTGCTCGCCTCGTGCCACTTTATGAGCTCATTTACTATCATACACCGGCTGATTTTCCCCATACAAGTTGACAGATTCTGTGTAGGCAAATAGTATTCGGAAGAAGCAGAAAAATGGAAATGAGTGGGAGTTTTTATGTTGTTCTTTGTGAGCGTCGGACTGTAAAAGCATGTGAAACCGTTTCTAAAGCCCAGACGCAATAACATCAGACCGCTTAGCGGATCTTTAGTTCCCTTTTTCTGAACATTTTTCTTCGAAAAACACAGAGCCGTAAATAAATTGGTATCGCCTAGAGACATGGTGGAGTCTAGAAAGCAGGAAAAAAAGAAAGTATCGCTGAAATTAGTTCACTGCAAACTGACATAAATGTAATCGCAAAATGACTTCAACCATTTCTATTTTTTCACAAAAAAGGCGATAGATGAAATTATTTTCTTCGTGGCCAGTCTCGATTTGCCTTGAACACATTCTTCCCTAAGCTAATTTCTGCACTGTAACGGTGTGTTAATCAATGATATTGAAGTGACAAATTGTAAGGGAGTACACTTCACCGAATTTGTTGAGCGAATTTCAGAATGGTAGAAGGTTCTCTACAATTTTAAAGTCACTAGTTCTGAGCCCAGAAAGTTCGACTTAGCAGACCGAATCGTACATTCGTACATGGAAATGCACTATGCATAACAAATGAGAGATTGATAATTTCCGCCGAGATAGTTCCGCAATGTGTGGTCACGCTAGACTACCGTACTTACCAGAGCCCATTTGAGCGAAATACCATCCCCCTCTCCCAATTTGAAGGTTCGTGAAAATGTCGGTATATTATTCATCATGTTATGGCGAATCGAAGACATCGGGTTGTTCATCGCGTGAATGAGCACGTTTGCGAAGTATGCAAGGGGATGTCGGATACTTAATGACACTTTTCAGTCTGGTTTCCAATCCACTCATTTTATCCAGATCTTCCGGCTCAACCGGCTAATTCAAAGAAGCTATTTTAGTGTAAAGGGAAGTGCATAAGCTTGCACACTATTCAATTGGAGAGTGTTCATTGATGAAACGTTGCAGGCTTGTTACAACGGGCTGATGTGTTGACACCCGGATAAGGAACTAGAACTTCTCTTCTCAAGAGTCATTTCACGTGCTAAGGAGATTAGCCCCGTCCATCTTCAGCCCTTGACAGAAATGAGAAGAAATGACATTGAAGTGCAAAACACAACTGAACTACATCCATAATTTAGAAACTATTGTGTTCCTACTTCCGTTCAAACGCTGAGGGAGACATTCCTACATACGAGTAACGAGGGTTGGAATACAAATTTTACAGTATTTATCAGGTCTGCTGGTGTACCTCATTCTAAAACGAATTATTAGAAGTTGTGTGAACTTCACGGTGAAGGCTTTGACCTCAGTGGTTAGATGAATGATACATAAATAAATATATAAATGACATTCACCCTCAACAGAGCGTTTTTATCTGGATCACTATTTATTTCTGTGGAAAATGTGTGTTTTCACTTTTCCACACAAGATTGATTCGTCATTAGCTGCTCGACGGCTTTTCGATGGTCGTAAAATCTCCTCACTCATCTCCTCGCTATCAATGACTCTCCACTAATCGCACAGTCTCTCGTCTCCTCATTTACAACCCTTCCGATGCTGGCTCCCGCCCTTATCACTAAATGAGATGACGCCCAATTCGGAGGAGAGTCGCAAGCCACTGCCTTCGCTGTCATTGATCATTCATTTTGTGCGAAAATTACGATATTTATTTCAAGAATGCTGTCTTCCAGTGTTACCCTGCGTGACTGTAGAGGGCTACTGGAATGGCATCACCTCATTATTTCGTTTCCTCGTCCATTTCAAAAGTTAAACTAAAAAACTTACAGTAATGAAGGCCGTCGTGCTCACTGTGGCGACACTCGTCGCCATTTGCAATGGACAGGTTCGATTCATTTATCTCCTTGATAGCTCATACTCTATTCGGGAAGAACTAAAGATAGTTCATTATTCATTTTTATTGAAACGTATATTTAAAGTATGATGAAATATGTGGCTCCGTTTTGTCAATTCCTCTGTTAATCTCACAAATCTTTTCCAAATCTACTAATATCTCTTATCAGTTCATCACGAACATCCGTGTTTCCGAGGAGGCTGCTGAATTCGCCGTTCAGAATCCCAACCAGAATTCCGCCAAGGTAGGTCGCAATATTTTGAAATATAATAAATCGATTTTCAGACGGAGAACCCCTCTGTCTGCATGACCACCAACCTCAAGCGTTGCCAGGTAATTATCATAATCCACTATGATTGATTAGAGAAATTAGCTAATTGAGAGGAAATTGACGAGAAAACGACGATATTTTCTGCATAATATTAATATTGATAATTATAATAATGATTGCAGTCCGAATTCGACACGATTCTCGGTTTCGACACGACTCTTGACTGGACGAATTCGTTCGATCTCACACAGGCAATCAACAATTACGCTGACGATGGAATCACCAACATCCTCAACCTCTGCTAGTACGTGTGGAATTAAATTAAAATTTGATAGGGAAACGGTTTTCCAAGGGTTGAAATGAGAGAGTGTGTGAACTGAGGAGGTCGAATTTCATAACAAACGGACACTTGGAGAACCGTTCTCCTATTACAATTTTAAAATGATACGTTCATGAGATGGACTAATGATGTGTATACTCTCTTTCTGTACCTCGGCATGTCTCTTGAATGCCAAATTCCGCTGTGTATGCTGTGTATGCTCTCTCGCCAGCGGAATTTGTGTTTAGCCGCGGAACGTTTTATTATTATGAACGAGTGTTCGTGAACTTGTAATAGAAAATGTGTTCTCTGACCACTGGATGGTATTAGCAATGTGGGTTCGAAGATGTGGAAGTAATGATGCAATTACAGTGCCCGCTCGTACTTCTACCAGTGCCTCGGAGCGCAGTACGCATCGTGCGTGTCTCTCTACAATCTCCTCGACCAGGTGAGCAATACATTCATTGACAGAGATAACAGATAAGAAGGCCATACCTTTGCAACCTTCTGACGCATATCTGGACAATTATAATTTGCATAGAAATGATACCTGCTTCAGGTAGCCATTTTCCGGGCTCTCATTTCACTCTCGGTCCAATGCAATGAGAAAAACAAACTCTACTCGTTTCTTGTTCTTTTACTAACCTCATTTGAGGGCGGGAAAATGGCCTTACAGACTCCTCGGAGAAACACAGGGGTGTTCTGTAATCCAATTAGGCGCTGACCATCGTCGGCTAACTGCTTCACAGTGATGTCTGTCCCTCCTTGGATTTTTTTGCACACATTCAGCAAAATATGCAGGATGACCACAGAAGGACAGCAACGTCATCACTAAAATCGGAAAAAAATATGAGAGAAGCGGCATTAATCTGTGTTGCATTCAGGACGGCTCTACTGCGTCTCAGGCGTACAACTACGTCCAGACCTTCCACTCTCTCGATTTCCTCTGCAACGCCGGATTTGAGGGTGCGCCGCCATCCTTTTTTCATGCTCACCAGAGAGTATGCGTTGTCAAAATGAATTTGAACAAAATATTTAAGTGCTTTGACAATTGGGAAAAAAACAAATCGCGCGCCGTCATGTGAAACATGTAAAGTTAGATAACGAGAAGCAGTGGCGAATTCAAGTGATGAGTCAATGGTCCCATGTAATTAATCCTTTTCAGAGGCCCTCAACCAGTACCAGTGCATGAAGTACGTCCCCAAGGGATCTCCCGACTACGATGTAAGTAGCATTTGATTTTCGAACTACGCTTTATTAAATCAAAATTGTATATCATCAGGCCTGCGTTAACAACTTCTCTACCAAGCTCGGACAGCAGCCCCAGCAGTTCTGCAGGCTCGATTTTTTTTGTATTTTTTCTTCTTAAAATTTCCAATCGGTTTATCCTTCTCGAGATGGCAGCTTTCCAGACTAAAGTGTGATGGAAAATGTGTCACACTGTCTGCGGAAAGTGACCCGTATAAGACGAAGGAATCTTACGACAATGTTCTCGCAAGTGCCTTTCGTTGTTCATCATTGACTCCGTTGTTTCAGTCATGTGAACGAGACTTCTCTGTGCATCCAGAATGCGTACTCCAAGGGATGCCAGGCAACCGACCCCAGAGGAGTAAGTTACTTAACTTGTTCGTTCTTTACAATGGGAATATTTAGATATCGGGATAATTTTAAATAGGTTTGGAACAGGACTGAGTGGTTTAAAATGTGCGCCATCCGGTGTGGCGTGCTATAGAAACTAGGGATGGCTAGTCAAGCAAGAAAGAAAGATCTCTTGTTGGATCATTTGCATCATTTCCCAAGTGTGGCAAGATTCCCATTTCTGGCAAGAATCTTGCTTTCCTGTCATTTTGAATTTGGCAGCTGAACTGAACGGTCTATAACATCAAACCTATGTCAAATAGTTGTTGCAGACAGAGCTAATGCGATTTTTACTGGAAAGATTTTTCTTTGGAAAAGTGGTCTTTTTCCAAACAAGATTCTTGCTAGTGTCAAGAATATTGCTTCCCAGTATTCCCAGCAATACTCCCAAATCATTTCCCTCTTCATCCAAGAATAAGCAAGATCATTCTCCACTTTCGCATTAAATGAATAGGTCATTTTTCTTGCGAAGCCATCCCTAATAGAAACTGAACAATAAGAAAGACATTGGATTTGTAGTTCTGTTCTAATAAAAGAAACCTACTTCTAGTAGTACATTGTTTTGCAGGCTGGCTGGTTCGGATGCGAGAACTTCCGTCAGTCTTTCGAGGAAACTTGCGGAGAAACCTCGAGATGCTTCGTCCACTAAATAATAAACAAAGTCGTTTAAATATTTAATCGACAGACTTGTAATCAGAGTGTAATAAATTCTATCGATTTGCGACGTTTCGGATGATTGTTGAATTTTGTGTTCCGAAATACCGCAAATTGTGCGCATGTAATTATTTCCGAACTTATTCTTTAATTTCTGCTAAGATCAGGACGTCATACGCTCCTCATAGTCATCCACATGGGTAAGTTATTTTTAAAAGTTCTTATTTCCTCTTCTTTCTCATCCTTTCTGTCGGTTGTGAGAAGTACTCGATAATATAATATTCCCAAAAAAGTCCCTAATCTACCATCGTTTCATCACCGACTCCACGTATCTCCACGCAATCTCTCTTCTCTTCGTTAACGACCCTTTCGGTACGGGCTCGCGCCCTTATCTCTGAATAAAATGACGCCCTGTTTGGAGGAGAGTCACAAGCCGATCACTCTCATTCTGGATAAGATTACGATATTCGCTTTGCAATGTGGTGTTAGTTTTCCGAAATTAAAATGTAAAATGACGAGATTTGAATTCCCCCAATTTCTTATCTCAATTTCCCGTCGTCCAATTAACCGCTTTAGGTGTTTTAATCACATGAAACAAGCGAATTTTTAAGTCAATCGCACTTTGGGGAACTGAGATAAGAAATTGCAGGATTTCAAATCCCGGCTTTTTCCATTTGCTTTTCAGAAAACTAACACCACATCAAATAGGAAAGGTATTCGTCTCGGAAGACATAGCGCAACATTGGAATACAACATCTCTCATTTATCTATTATTTGTGAAATTGCTTTAAGGGAAAATTGCCATAATGAAGGCAGTTGTCGTCATTCTGGTGGCATTATTCGCCATTTGCTACGGACAGGTACTTTTTGAAACGCGTTATATACGGAAATTATTTGATAATCTTTCAATTGTTGCCATTATTATATAATTATTATTTTAATATTTTTAGCAGATTGTTGTAAAGGCGTAGACACAAGAGGTTTCAAAATATTCCTTTGTGTGAAGCAAATTTGTTTCCAGCCATATTTTTGGAATATCAAATTAATCCGCATAACTGCAGTTTTTCGCCAACATTCGTCTACCCGATGAAGCTCTTGATTTCGCGATGAAGAACCCCGCCCAGAAGGCCGCCAAGGTATTCTTAAACACAAAACATTGATGCAATTAAGGATAACAATACTGTTCATTAAAAATTATTTCAGACCGAAAATCCGGCTGTCTGCATCACGGTCAACTTCAAGCGTTGCCAGGTAATTACTTACGTCGGTAATGGATACGTGACTAAAACAATTCCGCGTTTGGTAATTATTGTGAAACCGGATATCAACACAAATCATCTTTAAATAGTAATGCCTGTTTTCAGTCGGCTTTTGATAATATCCTCGGCTTCGACACTACTCTTGATTGGAAGAATTCGTTCGCTCTCACTGACGCCATTCAGAATTACGCCCAAGGAGACAGAATCAAATTCCTCAACCTTTGCTAGTGCGTCGCAACTTTACGAACGTAATGGATACGATATAGACGACGCATCCTCAAAAAGTAATCAGTGTTACCACATTCATAAAAATATTCAGCGCTCGCTCATACTTCTATCAGTGCCTGGGAGCGCAGTACGCATCGTGTGTCTCACTCTACAATCTTCTCGACGAGGTGAGAAATGCAGGCTGAAAACTTAAACATTACGTAACGGTAAATGTCTCAAAAACAATTTTATAAAAATAAGCAATTTCTATTACCAAAATCGACTCTTTTCTATCGAGACAGTCATATAGCCCTTGTTAATCTATGTTTCTCATTTCCAAACTGCGATGCATGAACGGGATCATAATCAAAATTTATCAATTTTGAGAGAAATTCATCACTTTACCTCTGGGACTGTGCAGAGGAGTAATGTGCTTGGTCGAAGATATTCGCGAATACCAATGCATTTGCCATTAGATCTAAAAGGAACGGGATTACTTGACCTAACAAGACTTGTTTTGTTTAGGACGGTTCGACTGCCTCTGAGGCATACAACTTCGTGCAGACCTTCCACTCCCTCGATTTCATCTGCAATGCCGGATTCGAAGGTTAATAATTGATATTTAAAATATAAGAAAAATGCAAGATGAACCATATTGATAGGGGACGAAATTCAGTACAGACCATCTATAATTGAATGTTGATCAAAATAACAGTCAATAAGTTTGATGATTACAGAGGTTCTCAATCAGTACGCGTGCATGAAGGGAGTCACCACCGGTTCTCCCGACTACGATGTCAGTTTTTTGATTCGTAAACTTATATTTAAAAAAAACTAAATGAACCCCAATTTCAGATGTGCATTTCCAACTTCTCGACCAAGCTCGGTCAACAGCCCCAGCAGTTCTGTAGGTAAGTATTGTCATCTCTCTCCTTTAATTATTCAGATGAATTCCCGAGAGGGTTATCGAAGGCTTAAAGAACAGTGATGGTAATTAAAAGGTGCAGCATTTTTTACTTTTGCAGTACTGATAAAGTCATTTGCCTGCGCTTTTCCCCTTGAAAGACAACAAAATCAATTATTTTTCAGCCACGTGAACGAGACATCGCAGTGCATTCAGAAAGCATTCTCGAAGGGATGTCAAGCCACTGATCCCAGAGGAGTAAGTATCTACTCATTTCTACTCTTCCCCATTCATAATTTTGATCAATGCTAAAAAATTTTGCGGTCACACTGGGCTTCTGCATGAAATAGATACATTCAAAAATATAGGCTAAGAATCAGAGTAGAGAGTGATAGACATAGGGAAAAGATCTTAGGAATTATTGAAACTCCCCTTTAATCCTTATTTTCTTTCTTGCAGTCTGGTTGGTTCGGTTGTGAGACCTTCCGTCAATCATTCGAGGAAACATGTGGAGAGACTTCGAGATGCTTCGTCCACTAATTAATTATCAAAGTCGTCTAATTACCTAATCAATAGACTGAGAATGATGATTTCCGTTCCAACTGTAATACATGCATTCCATTTGTAAATTCTTCCGTAAAATACCAATTGTGCTTACTTCCTTTACTGAATAGGTAAAAAAGTAAAGGTACTTCCCGACTTCGAGCTGGGCTCGCGGGAGAACACTACTAGGCCATTGCTACTAATGGGCAAATTCTGTCTGGAGTGCCCATCTTGCGCCAGACATATTTACCTGCGTGATCTAGTCACGACTACCAATTCCCCGTCCCCATGGGCGGCGCCTTGGTGAGGCGGTGGCGGTGTCACGCCCGGGAATCGAACCTGGGTGATATGGAATGGAATGGGAGGGCGCCTTAGACCACTACACCACTTCTGAATAGGACAAGTTCATTATTTCCGTTCCGCGTCATCGATATTTTATAACTAATTATAACTAGAGTTCTCTTCGATTTGGCACGAAAACTGAGTACGGTGTGGGATTTAAAGAAGGAGTTCCACGAACGGAAATCATCAGTTTTCGATAGGCCAATACAGTATACCTGAGCGCACACTCGCCTCACTCGGTCAATTTCTACTGGTTTCGTTCTGAAAACTATTATATTTTTAATAAAACCCGATGCTATCCACAAGGGGGAACATTATTATTTTGTCGGAAGCTTAATTTTACGTCGATTCATGCGCCTTGCCTTTTTTGTTGGTCTTCGACAGTGCGTTCTCATTTTTTGTTAAAAATAATTAACTGTGTGTGGTTCCACTGCGCAGAGATTCAGTGAAAAATAGGCTGCACGATGGTATGCGCAAAACCAAACCAACATCCGTAGTACCAGCCATAGTTGTTTTCAATTACAGCCAGTCTTGATGGTCTAAGTCGTAGGCGTAAAATGGGAACTCTAAAATGCATGTAACGCATGAAATGTCGCGAAATAAAATTCCACGACGAGAGGAAATCCGTTTTAAGTGCAATTATCGCTTGACAATTTCCCGAGCGCGCACTTTTCGCGTTCTTTCTACTTGCATTTATACGCGTCTTTTGAATTGAGAGCAGAGGTGTGAAGAGTCGGAAGTGATTCATATCTACCAGTAGATGCTAACATCTTCAAACCACATTTTAGACTACAATGTCTCACAAGCTACAATCCATAAGGATAATATTAGACAGAATTCGAAGAGTCTCATTCATTTTCCATGAGAGTGCGTGCCTTGTGTCCAAATATGACGGCACATTATGTTGTTGCAATTCGTCTTGCTTCACCATCCAATATTCTGCGCAGGTTCTGTGT
This sequence comes from Pristionchus fissidentatus, assembly GCA_036245785.1. Classification (NCBI taxonomy): domain Eukaryota; kingdom Metazoa; phylum Nematoda; class Chromadorea; order Rhabditida; family Neodiplogasteridae; genus Pristionchus; species Pristionchus fissidentatus. Next base: position 17,338,068 of record BTSY01000004.1, read on the forward strand.
CCATTATAGTAGAAATGCTATATTCTCACAAACCTTGAGTAGTTACTTGTACGAATTCAAGAGAATCCCGATTTAGAATGAGAATGTATTTCCTTCGCTTTTCCTTCCTTTAGAATCCCTTTAGAACTTTAGAACAATTTTGATATTTTTTTGCGATTTCACACTCCACCACCGCGTTTCCATCCGGGATAGAGGCTTATACCTCACGCCTTCTGCCTTAATCCTCATACATTGGTGCCAATTTCATTACGCGTCGAGCTGTGTCAACTCCTTCAGCCCATCATCCATTCCTTCTCTCTTCTCCCCTTCATGAATTTCCTAGTGCTGTTGAGGAGCTTCCAATGGGAAGAGGAAGCTAGAGAGAGAGAAGGGTCGGGGAAGGGGGGAGGCCAGAGAGACGGGGTCAGAAACTCTCGCGTTTCTTCCTAATCTAATAGGCGGCGGAAGCAAACATCCGTGCACATCTCGCCATTTTGGTTCACGAATGCGTGCGCTTTATGAATTGAGCCACACGTTGGAGAATAGATAAACTTCTGACGTCGATAATTATAGTGCGTCATCAGTTGTTCTCTATTGTTCAAGCGTAATTCACCCCCCCCCCCCTTTTGTCGTCTTGTTGACAATGAATCAGATGCTCTCTCTCTCTCTCTCTCTCTCTCTCTCTGTCTCTCTCTCTCTCTCTCGGGGGAAGGGATGGGAATGAATTGTATTGAAATAAATCAACCTTCCACGAGCTTCGGAGAAAACTTCCACGAGCTTTGTCTATTAGCTTTTGCACTGAATATTTTAGCTTATTTTCTCACCTACAATTCTTGCACGCGCATTCTTCCGTTAAATATAAATTGCACCCGCTTCGATATAAATTGTTATCTCTCATTACGTTCAACAATATTTTGTCAGTACAATATTCAATTTTGATTTTTCATCATGGGCATTTACGTAGATGCTAAGCACTTTCCCTTTTGCTGAATAGCAAATTCATTCGCCAGTTTCGACTCTCTACGAGTTCGACGTATTTATGCACACGCGAGTCTTCCCTTACCCTCTCTCTTAACTTTTCTCCCTCTCCACGATCATGTATTCTGGTAGTCTCCCATGTCGCAATTTGAACTCACATTCAGTCATTTCTGTCCATTCGGTTGCTTTTTTTGTTTTACAATTTTGGAATCAAGATTAATTGTGGAGGATAGAACTTCCCTTTTTTATCAACCGAGTCATTGTATGTATCCCTCGTCAGATCATTGATTTCTGACATTTTCCGATTTGTTTACTCTATTTTCAGTCCCGTGGATGAATCGTTTTCACCTCGTGTGGTTAAACTGCAGTCTGACCGAACCATACACTCCCATATTTGAAATTATCTACACTTTCGAGGTTTTACATTTTCTAGATATCTAAATTGATATAATATCAAATTCAATAAAATCATTCAAGCTTCAACATCGTATTTAGCGTTAACGCATCTTTTGTCATTACCTTATTACACTGAACCAGCAATACAGCCATTTACAATACAATTCCAGATATTCCTCATCATTTGCTTCATTCTTCTCTCTCCTTTCGCCTGTTATGCATTCTGGAAAGCCGCGCCACTTCACCAAAATGTGGGTGAACTCTTGGTTTGTAACTTATCTTCACAGATGAGTAAAAATAAAGCAGCAACTAGGTTCATCACAGATAATAGTTTTGACAATTATTCACTTGTAGTACTCATAGAATTTGCGATATATTGTAGTAAACTAATTCAATTAATTGATTAATGTAAATAATTGTAGTAAACTAATTCAATTAATTAATTAATGATATAGTTACGTCCTTTTGTAGTTTATTTCGACTGATCTCAGATTCGATTGCTTTTCTCTGCCACTGTTCTGCATGGATTTCTGGGTGCTGCCGCGCGGTTGGTACTCATCTACCAACAATTGGCCGACGACAACAATACCGGTAGTTAATATTTATTATATCCTGCTAGCGAGTGGAAAAATGCCGTCTTTCGAGCCATTTTCGCTTGAGTGTGCAGAATATAAAATTTAGAAGATCTAGAGATTCGTTATGCAAAGATAGCGTGTGAAGTCGAACTATTCCTACTTAAACTCTCTTGAATTTATAAATACTAAGCGTGCGTGCGCTGCTCGCAAGGCTGTGTTCGTGATTTGCAAAATCATTAGAGTATCATCAAAAATTCTTTTAAATAATATTTTTTTTAAAATCAAATACTAACATTCCAGATGCTTCAATTTCTCGTCTCACAGCAGCGAGCGTCGCCCGTGAAATCTGCTTTGGTTACATGATGATATTGTGAGTGCAAGCAGTAGAATTTTCTTTTCTTGTAATACGATACCGATACACGGAAGACTTTTGCACTTCGCGAACACACAACTCCATGAACACGGAAGTCGTAAGAATAATTATTCGTGTAGTGAGCGAATTGTGAAATGCCATGTGGAACACATAATTAACACAGCACGACAGAAATTGCGCAAACAGGAAAACATCTTTGAACATGCCATGTAGGCGAGCTGAATGGGATTTTGTTTACGAAATGTTCGATGAACAATAATGAATTATTGAGGTTGTGCTTCCTCTCTTCCGAACGAGCCGTGGCAACTTACGCATGGGCTTGGTGAGATAATTAAAATATGATTATTGATTAATGATTTTTTCTGTAATAAAAAATAACATCATAAATGAAATCTATGGACACAATTTGAAGTATGACTCAATAAGTATGCAATATCTACAGTATGATTAGGTACGAATCGCAAGCTGACTCCACTCTCGCCGTTTTCGTCGTTGAATTAGCAGTCGCCGAAATGTACAGTCTCACAACTGCTTTCTTCGCTGTTTATGGTGAGTTTGAAGCAACCTGAAAATTTAGTTTTTCGGATACGTAGTAGATACTAGGGAGTCGAGAGTATTTGAAAAGCGAGATCGGATCTATTGAGCTTTGTCATCAACTTGACAAGGATTATCATCTGAAATGAACATACCCTTATAATGGGAAAACTTACTTTTTATCAGAAATCTACTCAATGAACACACACGTCATGGTGTTCGCTGTTACACTGTCGCTCGGCGCACTGGTGAGTCCATTTTTTTTCTTTTTTCGCGTTCACTATTTTTTATGAAGTTTGCGCAACGTTTCAACGATATCAACTTTAACTTGTTTCTTGTTCCTCCACTACTAGGAAATTGAAATGTCTGTCTGTTGGTATGTTTTTTTTTCCTTCCGCGTGACCGACCTTTTTTCTGAATAACTTTCTTCAAAGTTGAGCAATCTTCTCAGATCCTTTTGCATATGATAGCCCATCACGAAACACATCGATTTTTATATTTGAAAAATCGATAATTTCATGGCCAAGTCGGTAGCGAGCTCGAATTCAAATCCGAGGGTCGCAGGTTCGATCCCCGCCGGTGCATAGTCTTTTGCCGCATTTTTTCCAAGTGTCAAATGTGGCACAAACCCATTTTTGAGTGACGAGATTCACATTTGAGCATCTTTTGCCGATTTTTGAAGTGAAATATCGATTGATTTCACTTGATTTCACGCGATTTCATGAAATTTTCGCACATTTCGTTCCAAATCATTCCTCATGCCGGCAATCTCGCAGGAATGGAGTTAGAACGAGAGTGAAAGGAAAATTGAGAGTGACTCTCTCATTTTGGCACACTCTCTCGCCCCTGACCCCTTTCTGGAGGCCGGAATCATGCATCCGGAAGCTTCCTAATAAATCGCTTCAAAATCGCTCTATCTTCTCGGATCCTTTTGCATACGACAACAGACCAAAATCCCTTTAAAATTTTGCAATATTTAATTGACCAAATCCACAGCCAAGTGGGTTACGCGCTTGACTTACAACCCGAGACCCCCAGGTTCGAACCCCGCCGCGGGCAAAACGTTTGCCGCATTTTTCGCAACTATCAAATGCCCTTCTAGCACGTTCTTCAGTAAGGTGAAACACGTTTTCACCTGTTTTGCCGAGTTTTAAAATGGAAAATCGAAAATTTCGAAAAGTTCCCAATTGGATCACAGAGCGTGGGGGATCACAGGAAAAGTGTTTTGCGATGTCGGAAACGTGTCAAACACGTTTTAACGTGAAAAATTGAAAATTTCGTAAAGTTTCCAAATGATCCGGCGAGCGTAGGGAATCATTGGAAAAGTGTTTTGCGATACCACAAACGTGTTCGAAGACGCCATGGAAATCAACACACGGTATCCTGCGTTTCCGTTGAGAAAGGCTCGTGAGGCTGAGAGCGATCGAAAAAAGTTGCCACGGAGCCACGAAGTGGCGTGCGCGTCAGGGGCCTTTTGCAACGGAATAAGCCAGTACCTCTTTCTAGAGATTAACATTCCCCAACATACTAAGCTCCCCCCTGGACCGATCGTGGAGCCGGCTACTGAGTTCTTCTCCCTGGACCGAGCCTACAGCAAGCTTCCAAACTCCCCCTGGACCGAACCTGAAGAATGCTACCAAGGTTCCCCTGAACCGTACCTGAAGAAGGCTACCGAGGTCCCCCTGGACCATACCTGAAGAAGGCTACCGAGGCCCCCCCTGAACCGTACCTGAAAAAGGCTACCGAGGTCCCCTGGACCGAATCTTAAGTATGTTACTTAGCTCCCCCTGGACCGTACCTGGAGCCAGTTACCGACCTCCCCCTGGACCGAACCTGCACCCGGAACTATGCATAGAGCGTAGTGTATTTAACCTCAATACATCCCGGCTAGTTCATTGATATGTTTACTTTTCAGCGAATTCACCTCAATTTAGAGATTCTAACACCTTGGGATTGCAGTGTTTCTTCAAGTTGCTCGCTCACAATCGACGGGAATTGCAGCGGTTAAAGGGCCGACAGGACAATCTTGGATATTGCATATCAAGAAGCTACCAGATACGAGAGAATCTCGCTGTGTTCAAGGTACTTTTTAATCTCTTCTTTACCTTACTGGTTATATTTAGTGGATTAAAACAAGAACACAAATTACTGTGTACTCAAATAGCAATGGAGCGTACAGCGTTGTAAAAATGCAAGATCGGTTTTCGTATTACGACCCTCTCAGCGAGAGATCGGTAATGCGGCTGATAAAGGGGAGAGATCGAGAGAAAAAGATACGCCGTATTACCGAAACCGACCCCGAACGAGCAACCTTACAGCGTTGTCTTGTATAAATAGCTGAAACCCAAATAATGTAATAGAAAGGAAAATAGTCGTCGAATTATGATGTGTATGTTGCAGATCTTTCGTCACTTAGCAGTCCCGTGTTGTGCAATGGCCGTGCCTGCATTCGTGTTTTTCATCGCGTACTGGTGGATTCCAGCTGGAGCAGGTACATTGCTACTTTAGTTTATGATTCAAGTTAAAATCTCAGAAATTACGTATTCTGGGTCTTGTACCTGATGTGCTTCTTGTGCCTTGTCTTGTCCTACTTTTATAACTGGTCTTGCCTCTTGTACCAGAGTACAATCCGGAGATTTTACCATGTACGAAAGGTGCATGACCAAGTACTCAGGGTTCTTGAGCTAGTTCTCATATACAAATACGGTTTGCTACTTAATGCGATTTATACCGAATATGCAAAAATTAGTGAAAATATTTAATTTTATTTTATTTGGTAATGATTTTAATATTTGTAAAACATGCAAATTCCAGGCTGGAACACTACGAGACTCGTCTGCATCGCGTTCTACGACATGTGGCTAGCGATGTAAGTATACATTTGCGAATTTGCTGTAGATATACTGGCCTTGTTACTACTGGACATCATAATATGCTACTATTAGTAACTCTCTCTGTACTGCCCATCGAGCTGAAAGGGCAGGCAATAAATTAGTACTAGCTCATTTACGCACTTCCTTTAAAAGTAGAATTATATCTAAATTCGTCACTCAAATTGTGTCATTTTCAGGTACGATATGATGCTACTCGTCATGTTTATCAGCAGCGACGATAAATTCCAGAAGAGTCTGCGTGTTTTCCGCTTGTTCGATCGCCTTTTTGATCTACTTCAACCCTCGGTCATTCCAAGGTGAGCAATTCATCAGAATCCACGACCATAACACACACATAACATGCACAAGTGAAGTCTATAATTACTTGTCTCTCCCACTTATTCCACTTACTGGTGTTTTCGTATGAAGTTTAGATTGTAAATATGTATTACTGCCATTTCAGGCCTGAAACCGCAACGCGAGAGCAAGAATCGAATGTTTACTTCTCACTTCTTTCGAAAGACCTCAAATTGTGATGATAATAGTGCGTCTGTATTGTCGTTCTCTGAATTGTCATAAATCCCCCGTAGGCAATGATTACTTTGTTGTCGTGTCGTACGATCGGTAATGTATGGATGGAATACAGCGAGGGCGTTATCGCGCAGGTGCTTAAATTTTTCGCACTAAACTTGCTCAAGTTTGACTGATTCGACTCGTAAATTCTATCAGAACTTCCAAGAAGCGGAAATGAGTTCGCGTGATTTTCTCCTGTACATATTGGAATTGTGTCTGCCCCCTCTTTTTATCCTTATTCTTCTCATTTATCAAATCATTTTGTACAACTATGTCGCACATTCTCCATTTGATCTCCAACTGTTTTGTATCATGCGGCTAATCAGAAAGCAATTGTACCCGTGGTGACGTGCTGACGATATCAAGATTCCTGCAGAATTTAGCGATGTTTTACCTTGGTTTCCTCAACCAAACCCAAACCGCTCCACTTCAACCGTTCTTCGAGCTCGTCTACTGTTTCGAGGTAGAGAGATAATTGGTGTAATCGATGATTACTTTGTGATCAGGCACTTCTACTGCTAGCATATCTCGTCCTTTTCATACCATTCTGTATAGGTGTTTCCTACGCCTCTCCTCTTCATCTAAATGTAAGTGTGTAAAACACAATTTCAAAAACATCAAAACAAATTATAAAAAAAATTAGACATCTTCGAGTGAAAGAAAATCATTTAAATAAATCAGATTCGCTGTTACTTTCTAACTTGGTTGCTGCACGGTCTCATTGCTACACTCAGTCGATTGCCCTTACTTTCTGACCAGATATTTGAGTTCGACAGAGATCAAAGTGCCGATTTGCTCACCACGAAATCAGTCAATTACTACTTTTAAGATTTCCGCGTGATCTTAGCAGTATCAAGTGTGGGAAGGGAGGTCTTATTTGCATACTCAACCCTTTTGTGAGAGCCGATTTAGAAATTGCAAACCACGAGAGATATTTATAAATTCTATATCAGGTCATTGCTCATTGCTATCGACCGGTTTATTGCCACATACGCGTACGCATGGTACGAAATTATGCATTTGCCGATCAATGATCTCTTTCGTAGTCTAGAATGTCAGTCATACATTACAACTCTCGTACAATTTTCGGCGAGGATTTTAAAATCAAAATATTGCCGAACTTTCTTTATCGTGAGAGGGGTTTAGGATATGATTTTAAGGATGACATAGACTAGAGGGATTATGTGTTGCCCGCACTTCATCTAAGCGAAAAGAAGAGATTTTTAAAGTCTGATAACATGGAAATGTGTGAAATAATTTTTAAAGCTAATTTTCAGGTACGAAAGCCAATGTGCATCCACATTTATCATCTTTCTGCTACTCACTTCATTTGCTGAGGCTTACTCGATTTCGCTCAGCGTCAGTGTTGTGCAAGGTTAGTTTTGTATTAGTTAAAAGAGGAAATACATACTTTACATTATTTCCACATAATTTGCATATTTCCTTATTAGAGTTCTACTCAATTTCCTCTCATCTTTTCATAATGGCCACCGGAGGCACAGTTGGATTTTTCGTAAGTCTCTGTGTTCTTTTCACACTAAAAAATTGTAGGTGTCAGAAATATTCAAATTCACGAAGAGAAATTGCAGTGTTTCTGGCTGGTCCATAGTCTGAATGAGCGACTACGAGACCAATACCGTGCAAACTATTTTGGTATCTCCGAGTACAACATAGCTCGCAGCTACCAAATTAGAGAGAATGTCGTCGTGCTACGGGTTTGCTTTTTTATAATTCAATTGTATTCAAGTAAGTTTTAACTGCCGTTTACTAATCTAATCATAGCATCTCTGTGTAATTTCATTCTTTATGTCAGTGATGATTAAGTTTGAACTCGATGGTTTTGTCATTGCATGATGATTTGTTGTGCAGGTCCTTCGTAATATCGCCGTTGCAACCGTCCACTATACAATTCCTCCATTTATTCTTTTCATGTTCTTTGTACTGACTCCGGCAGGTGAGGTTTAGTCTGAGTGAAATAATTGAGCGAGACATCTTTCTACTTTGCTCAGAGAAAAATGCCTAAAACCGCACACATACACATTTTTTGAAAGAATTCTTGTCTTTCCATGTTAACCAATATGTAACTCAAGATCCGAGTATGATACCGTACTCTTCGCGATACAAATAATGACATAAGCATTGTCTTTCCCTACACTCATTTGATCTCTTTCTTGTTCAGATGCGGGTTTAGACGAATGGAGATTCATTACAGTCGCCATTTACGATCTCTTCATCGCACTGTGAGTAGTGTTGACCATTCCATCCTTCATTTGTTCGGAAACAAAGGGAATTTAAAAAAGAGAACTTTTAAAAAAAAAAAAATGAGTCGAAATACATTGATATTTATATTTTCGACTTTTCGAGTGGCCATCTCGAACTGTAACTACTGAGTGAAATGCCAGAAAGTTATCTTCTTTATCGACAGTGAACACTTGGGATTGCTATTCATTTGGAAGAGGATTGAAAACAAGGGGGAAATTTTTCTCAGCAAAGTAAAGTAAAGGAAACAAGATAACGGGGATAACAAGTGATTGAGAAGTACAACAAATGCGCGCGTGTTTTGCCTGTCTCTAGGGATGTGTACTTTAAATCGTTTGAGCGAGTTCAAATTGACGTTATCAGATTCGCAATCATCGCTCCTCTTCGTCTTCTCTCATCGGATATTCGATTCGAACGGGGACTTCGACGTCTCGCCATTTTCGAGAGATGTTTAGACCGTCTAAGACGAATGAAGACAAAGTATGACTCATTACAAATTCGCAAACACTCGTCCAAAAGTAGTATAACGTAGTAGTATAACGTTCCGAGGTGAAACACATGTACTACTGTCGAGAGAGTAAGAAAAAAACAAGAGACGCCCCGAGGAAAGATATTGCACACATCAGTATTTCATAAAAGAGTGTTATTTGAAATTGAAATAGACCTAACGTTATACAATTATATTCCCACTTTCCTCATTGCAGAGTCGATATCTACACATTTTCGTCAAATGCGCAAGAGACGAATCAGTACTTTGCACAACTGCAAAAAGAGTGGAAATCGGAAAAGCACTGAAGACTGAGTTAACATCGAAATAGAAGAATCGTGAAGTATCAAATAGTTATTTGAATCAAATATGCTCATTACTTCCATACAATTCGTGTATTGTCGTTGAATAAAAAGTTTGTCTGTTCCATAAGTCACGATGTGCGATGTATGCATTTTCATGTGATACATTTTAGCAGGTGAAGAATTCGAAACACCTTCCCAATTCTATTCGTGAATTTTGCGGAAATTGGCATTTTGTTCAACTATCACTTCACACATTTCTCGAACAGAAATTGCGCTTCACATCTGTTATTAAGGAATCTGACGAGAAACATCTCTCCTTCTCTTTTTTGTCTCTTTCGTGCTCTTGTCATTTAGTTTTCGACTTTTCTTCTCAATTTCTTCATTAATGTTAATCATAATTTTAGAATTATGGACATTGTGTATGGGTCTGATAGACACATTCTAATGTGGCTCAATGCGAATCAGACAGCCTCTTTCTACCCAATCTTCGAGATAATTTATTGTCTCGAGGTTTCCACTCTGAGCGAAGTGCAAACTCATCGTATTGTATTCAGCTATCATTCGTGATTTTCGCAATCATTTTCTGTCCATTTCTCTTGATTTCCATATGGAGAGCGGCACCACTTCATGTGAACGTTAGTTCAGTTAGAATATACATTGGCAATATCGAAAGCATATTAGAGATCACTTTAGATTCGTGTGATTTTTATTGGTATTACACTTCACGGCGTCGTCGGTGTGGCGTCTCGCGTTGTCATTCTCTACCAACAAGAATTTGGCAACCAATCAAAACGTTTGTTCTCTGATTTAACACAGCAACAAATGTGATGTTTTCAGAAACTGTAGACTATCTTACGGTGGCGAGTGTTTTGCGAAGCATGCTTTTCGCCAATGGGTCTGCCTTGTAAGAAGATACATTAAAAATATTTGTCCTATGATATTTCAGAATAATTTCAATAGCAACAGATCGTTTCATCGCTACCCACTTCTGGTCATGGTAGGGTAATTTACATAAAAAATATTTTCAAGTGATTGTTAGACAGAAGAAATAGAGTTTCCTGTTATTTGTATTCACGGATGCATTTCCTTCCGTCGCTATAACAATGATATCAAATTGTATTTTAGGTATGAACGTCAAAGTAGATCCACCTTGTATCTTGTAATATTTTTACTGCTACTTTCCGAAACACTGAGCGTTACGATCTCATGCTTTTCTGTATTCAGTAAGAGATCATTTTAATATTGGATAATCTAATATTTCTTTTATCGATCGACGTTTCAGACGTCTACGGCATTCTCACGCATTATCTCGTTCTAGTGGCCTTGCTGATTCTGGGTTTGATAGTGAGTCTTTTTTTTCTCTAATTGCATATTGCTCAAGAGCAGACAGATAATGGTCGAGACCAGATTTAAAAAAAAATCAGACGGGGATGAAAGCTATAACAATTTGTATCTCTTCATTTGAAAAATCGTCTTCCTATGAGAAAAAAATATTAAATAACAGTAAATAATACAAACTATATTCTAAATTTGGGATAATCTGAATTTTGGTAGTGAAGGTGGGGAGCAAGGGGTGGGGGGAGATATAGACTAAGCAACGGATCACAATTTACCACTTAACTGGTAGAGGTGCCATTGTTTAATTTCAGTTCTATTTTCTCGTATTTCGACACAATCGGCAGTTGGCCGAGCGATTTCGCGTCAAGTTCGGTCTACCCAACTACAGCGTCTCGAGAAGCTATCAGATTAGGGAAAACCTGGTGGTCATCAGGGTACTGGCAACTTCTTTTACCACGATATGTTGTTTTCGGTTATAAAAAAATATACGGAAAATTCTAGTGCGAAAGCAAAATTTAAAAAATAAAACAAATGAACTGTGTGAATTCTTCCAACGACATTGTTTATCTGACAATGAGGTCATCTATGAAATAACTAGAATATTTGCTTACCAGGTGCTCTGGAAGATTGTGTATACAACATTTGTTCTACTCACGCCTCCATTCACTATATTCGGATTGTACTACGCGACCGAATCAATGAACTGTCTCCTACTTCCTCGAATGATAGCAATTGCACTCTACGATTTATCCATTGCAATGTGAGTACGAACAGAAAATTGGTGCCTGATATGAAATTATCGTTAAAAGGTCAATTTTCAGATTCGTGGTCGCTTTCGAAATTCGTTTGGTAATCGCCGATGAGCGATTCATGAGAGGCCTTCGTTCGATTGTTTTCGTTCGCTCTCTTTTCTCCAAATCTGAATGCAATCGCCCTAAGAAGTATACAGCCTCGTTTTCCGTTTAAAGAATGTATTTACTGTACAGGAAAACGACTATCATCGTCGACAGTTCTGATCAATATTTTGCTCAGCTGAATAGAGATTTGAAATAAAGATCATCGGTATGCCAGAACTAATGAAGTACACACGTTATCGTAGCTTCCACACTACAATTTTCTTTTCGAACCATTCTTTCACTGTCCCCGCTCCGTGAGTGTGTGTACTAACACTTAGTTGTTTTCCACTTGAAATTGATGTTTATTATTTCCGCCGGTTCGTTTTATCGGGATAATACCAGCAGATGTTCCTCTACGCAGTATACGAGAAATCCCGATTGTAGTCTGCATCTATTACAAGTATCGTATACAATATCTTATCTATCGTTGTTTCCAAGTATCAATTCTTTTCTTTTAAACAAATGGATACATGGAATCTCTCTTTCTTTAAACACAGAGATTTTAGAACTTTTCGCGCAATTCATCTAGCAGTAGGGTACGATCACAGAGATTTCCATACCTCATCTTTTTGCTCTTGCTAGTATTATCGTTAGTACTGAAAACATATTTCCCGGCGTAACGTTTGTGCTTAATGTTTCACACTATATATTTCACAAGCTTTTGCACGTGCCAGCTTGCGCTAGTTGACAATAAATACCAGACTTTTATTAGATTCATCACACCTCGACTGTTTTCATCCACTCGGTAATCATTGGATATTCATAACAAGGAAGTCGTCACGTCCTTAATGGTAAGTCATCGTCTGTCGATGGATTTATATTATCTGAAATCACAGTCGTCCTTTATTCAATTTGACTCAATGGATGTCCTCTACGGCTCCAATCGACATCTACTAATATGGCTGAATTGGAAAGCGACAGTGGAGTTTACACCTGTCTTCGAAATAATTTACTGTTTCGAGGTTCGAATATTTGGTGCCAAGAAGCTACCAATCATCTTTTGTTCCTTTTAGTTGTTGCTGATTGTAACTTCATTGTTATTCACTCCGGTTCTATTGCTAACTACATGGCGAGCCGCGCCGCTGCATAGAAATGTACGCATCTTCGTTGTTATTGCAAATAAATCACAGAGGAATGTTTATATAGATTCGCATAATATTGATTGGACTAATACTCCATGCGTTTGTCGGAATTTGCGCAAGAGTGCTTATTATTTTCAATCAACAGTTTGGGGATGGATCACAAGGTTAGTCTTAATTAACTCTCCTTTCCAAAATAGAATTGATTTTCTAGAGGCTATCGATCTTCTCACTTTCGCCAGCGTCTTTAGAATAATGCTCATCGCTAATGGTACAGCACTGTGAGGGTCCATACTTATTTAAAAAATTGTAAATATCAAATTTGCAGGACTCTGATAATATCCGTGGATCGATTCGTCGCTACACATTGCTGGGAATGGTTAGTCTCTTATCTTTTTTTGTATTACAATGATTATTATATGAAAATACCATAAAAAGATTCAGATTGAACCACGCATTTCCAACGTGTATCCATATTTGTAGGTACGAGAGACAGGGTCGAGGGACTCTAATCTTTGCAATACTTCTGCTTTTATCGGCCGAAGTGTACATCGTTATTGCCTCGTTTTGTTCTGTTTTCAGTAAGTTATCTTATCTACAATCTAACATTTCAAAATAGGAATGCTGCTAATGGCGCTATTTTTATTTGCAATCGCATTTATCGTTTCAGGAATGTACAGCCTACTCACTCACTACTTAGTTCTAGCACTAATGCAGATCATTGGAAGCGTGGTGAGCAATTCAATGCACTCATTCAGCGATCAACCGTGTTGGGATACGCTTGGGGGCAGGGCTACAAAGTTCAATTTGAATACAGACATATTGAAGTGTACAAGTGCATCCATTTCAGTTTTTCCTCGTAGTCTATCGCTACAATATCGTTTTATCGGAGAAATTTCGCGTAACGTTCGGTCTCTCCGATTACAGCGTTGCAAGGAGCTATCAGATTCAGGAGAATATGGACGTGATTAAAGTCAGTTTTCATTCCTAACTAGAGAACACTTGAATTCACCACTCGAAATTACCTTGGACCACGAGAAATAACAGGGTATCCTCAAAAGATTGTTACCCGCATGGGTGTTTCTTATTGTTGGGGATTTTAACTATCTCTGCCTAACAATATTTACAACACATACAACTCGAAAACGGGTTTTCAAGTACTCATAACCGTCGCTGTAGATGCTGGAGAAGATTGCCCGAGTCACCGCCCTGCTCATCTTACCCTTCATTTTCTATGGGTTTTACTATGCGACAGCGGGAGTTGAGCGATTCGCAATGCACCGGAAATTATCCATAGAACTGTTCGACCTTTCAATCGCTGTGTACGCCAAGTTTACTCGCACGCAGGGTGATTTTCTGTTTTTAGATTCGTCATAATTTTCACTTTACGTCTAATAACAGCGGACAGGCGATTTAAGAGAGGCCTACTTTCCATTGCCCTTTGTCGCCGAATATTGCAGAAATATTGGCAAAGCGGATCGCTGCAGAGAAGTATTCTCACAAAGTAAGAGTGCAGTACAGAAATATCAAGTACCATTCATTTGTAGAAGAACATCAATCGCTCCACAAGAGATCGCAACTGCCAACTATTTCGCGCAGCTTAGCAAAGATTGGGAATGAAATCGAATAAAGTATTTCAAAAAGAAGTGTTTTATATCTGCTTTACGAACTAACAGATACAAGGTTGTGCAATTTTTCTCTCTTTCATTCTCCGTCTCTCAATCTCTCCTCAATTCACTAATCGTGTCTTCTCTGCTCTTCTCATCTCATTGTTTCATATTGTTTCCCTCATTCATTTTATCGCGTCTGTGTTTCGTCACAAATCCTTTCAATAGATGGAGAAAGTCACAACGTCAATTGCTACTGATGCCGATGTCGAGGACATTCACGACTTCTTCTTGGAGGATTTTCTCTTCGAACCCTCTCTCAACGAGCACTGCGTCGCTTCACGCACAACAACAGTACAGAGAAACGGCGAGTAAGTCCCTAATCGTTCGATTATTTGAATGCCATGGTTATTTCAGAGGTCATCGGTTTCTGTTTGTGTGCGACAGTGCGCCATGGAGAGGTACGCAGGCGAGATAAAACTAGTGGAATAAATGCATTTTCAGGAGGAAGAATGGAAATCACCGACTAGAATTAAGCTGATTCTCGATCTACTCGATAGACTTAATGTTGATGTAAGCATTATTAGAGCTTCTTCACTGAGCCAACACGACAACTCCCCAGAAATGGTCGTTGATCCCTTGTGACGTCGAGAAGATTCTCTACGTTGAAGTTGTATCTATCGCAGATGGATACAGAAGACGAGGCCTGGCCAAGGTTTGACTGCCCGCCGATTCAGCCGTTTCCTAAGTCTTTTGTTTTGCCATAGTTCAATGAAACTCAATCTTCAATATCATATCATAGGTTTATTTTCGACAAAGTTTCGGCTAGCCACAATTTACCGTTGAAGGAAAATTTGCATAGCTTGGAAGCCATAGACACTCGTCAATTTCTTTTCCAGGAACTGCTTGAACTGAGCTACGCAGCTGCGCGTCAACAGGGTTGTACGGGCGCTTTCGCAGAATGCACCTCACACCCATCACAAATGGTGAGCTATGGTGTACAATACATTCATCAGTTATCGAATAACTAAGTGCGCGACTATAGTAGTGAGACCGCGAAATAATATTATTCTCTATATACAAAAAGCGCGCATTTACTCGAGTATATAAATTTCAGTTATTCGGCACAATTGGATATCGAGTGCTTCGTGAGATTCAACTAAAAGAATTCTTGGGCATCGACGGCCTCCCTGTTTTTGTTTGTCCCGATGGAACAAAGACGGCCCAGTTGGTCTTCGCTCGTATTTAAAGAAGAAAATTATGCGTATATCTTTCTACCGACATTTTTTGTAGAAATAAACAAGATTGTTTGTGCACAGCGGGTAGGAATTGACCTTTTTGATTCGTCAATTCTTCATCGCGTTTTTAGTAAGGCAACAAGGAAGTCCTCAACTCTCTCTAAACTCAATTCTCACTGATGTACAACAACCTTATGATTTTGTATAGATGCCATATTTAGACTGCATTTTCTTAGCCTATATGTTACAATCGGTTGTGTACTGACGAGGGACAATCGTGAGTTCCAAATATAGCATAGTATAACAGAACACATTTGGAATGAAACAAAACTATTACTCTGAAATTAATAGTTTGCCGTCTTTCTCTTGTATCATAAAAATGCTCGAACTAAAGCCTCCTTCCTAATCCTCACCTAGACCCCCAATTCAGAATAGCATTAATTATCCTTCGTTTCTTACCTCCACTGCGTTACCTCCATTTGTTTGACATTATTGCTATGTGTTGGCGTTTCCCGAAGAACTGCGTGAATGAAGGAGCATCGAGCCGCGATAATAATCATTGTAATAGGGAAAGCGTAAATCAGAGATTGATGTGACTGATGAGAAAACAGAACCGGACATCTAATGACAGATGTTAATATGATATTATGGATTCCAGATTCTTCCAGTGTCTTACCGATTCTTACCGTGCGGATGATATTTTTACCACTTTTCGTGCAAGATCATTTGCTTCTATACCAGCGAGCAATGTTCGTAGTTTCATCACTACTGAGCATAGTGGCGTTCTTCTGCTTACTTACTAAAACTCCACCTACGCAAGCGGTAATACGTAAATATCTCTTGCTCATTCAGGTGAGATTTTTGTTATTCTTCAACTTTTGTGGAAAATCACGCGTAGTGAAACAAAACAAACTTTTACAATTAGGATATGTTCGCTTTTTATTTTTCTTTCGTAAGCGAACGATTTTATCAGAACTGAAATGGGGAGAATCTCCAGCAGACAGTTCAAAATGGTTGTGTGTTATAGAAAATCTGATTCCTAGGTAACAATAACACTCACGAGTATCTACATGGATGTGCTTTTTGAGCCGGTTCCAGTATTTCCCGTGTTCGGTGGATATTGCTTGGGAATTCTCTGCGTCATCGGAATATACCCGCAGACAGGGCTTGTTTGTTGATTTACATCATTATCTCTTTGTTTTCCGGAGAATAGTTCATTGCTGCAAAGACATTTCTAATGTTAATTTCGTGCAAAGGGAATATTGTGGCTGCACTATATTTTTCTTTCACATTCTCTCATTGTCACTTGTTGGTTTCGACAACAAACACTTGTTCCCAGCAACAGCCCCTCAAAGCTCAGTCAGGTTTGGACGAAAGCATTCAATTTTTTCGACCACTTATCATTGAGCAGAGACACTTCTTTCTGGCTCAATTAGTCATTCTCACTGTCTTTTCAACACCAGCCGTTGTCTATGCCGTGCATTCCATAAATCCGATGGAAATGACACAGGTATTAACGCAAATACAATTTGTTCTAGGAGATTCATTTTTTGTGAATTGACATATTATCGTATTTCTATGGAAGATTCTTTTTAGGTTTCACTTCACAAATATAATCTCAGTTGGATGGCGCAACGAGGATCTTTTTTCCTCCATCCGAAGGACGCCTTAACTATTACTCTTTTCTGCGTACTAAATCTGGTATTTTTAGCATCTTCATCTACATTCATGAATATGTTGCAATAAATTTGCGGGGGAAATTGTGTTCCTTTTTTCAGATGGTTTTTTTATGTCTTCTTGCACTGGTTATCCTGTTTCTGCACATGTTTCATCTTCTGCGAAATGATGTAATTCATAATTATTTCATTAATTAACGCGAAATATATTCGATTTTTTCAGCAGAGGAGTTCCACCTGTGTACGTATGATCAGGTCGTCATTAATAACTTTGTTTATTCAAGTGAGCAGAGAGTTTTAAAAAAATTCGATTGTTACTTCCAGATCTGCGTGCCGTTCACATTACTCATTGTTCCAGCATTCGTGCTATTCACTTCCGTTGCCTGTGATTGTATTCCGTTCGGTGAGTTTCCATACTATGAATATGGAAAACCTGAAAATATAATAATCATATATCCTTAAAAACGGCATGTATCGAGAGCGGGCAAGATTAGGATATTCCAATCTCAATTGTATTCAGAAATCAGAAGATAAGGGTAGAGAAGAGAATAGAGAACAGAGAACAATAACGAGAGTAGACCGAAAAACAGCAATAAAGATAAGAAGAAAACGGTGGGAAAGAGAACAGTGAAAGGAGCGCAGTAAGATATCGAGGATTCGCTCAGAATTAACCCTGCCAGCCTTCTTCGTCCTTCCCCTTCATCCCACTGTGCACAGTATTGTGCTGCTCGCCTCGTCTTCTTCCTATCGAAGCTTCATTAGTGCAACAGTGTGCCACAGCTGCTGCAAAGGCGATGTTCAGGTTGTCCCGGCGACCCTCTCCCATTATGGGATGGAAAACAAGTTGAGACGTATTTCGAATTGATGAATCCAAACAATTCATCGCGTCAATGTTCCCGGTTTCGGAAATTAAAAAAAAATATGACAGCTGAAGAAATACATAGAAAATAAATCGGTGTGTGAAGTTGATGTGTTACTGGGAAAAACTGGCTTTTGCGTATGTAAGTTGTGCGTTGCCAGGTGATATTTGAATTACCATGTATTGATAGTGATCTATTTCATTTATCACACACCATAGAACCTTTATTGAACCGTTTGTATTCTGTTGTGTCTCATGTTGTATCTTTTTTGTTCATTTGGTATGTATTTCAAAGTCCATAAATAAATAAATAACCAACATTTCTTCAGGACGTGATAAAACAGAATTATCGAAATTACTGAAAACATCTGCATCTTTTAATTGTGCGTAACTACAATAACTTTGTAACATAATATAATAAATTTGATACGAATAAAAACAACTGGTCTGAGTATATGAATATTGTGAAATTAATATTGCATAACTGAAGCTAGCTGCTAACACGACGAACAGTATTCGAATTACTTGATGAGAAGATGTCAATTACAACACTGAAATTGCTAAGACTTGATGGCGAAAAGCTACAAGAAAATCACTTCCGCAGTTCGCCGGGCATGATTACGATGCAGATCGGATAGATTATTACGATTGACAAATTTACAAATTCTGAGTATACGTCACTTCAAAGGTACCGTATCTGTATTTGTCAATGAAGAGTGGCACCAATGGAATCGCGACCATCGACAGCTGCAATGAAATTTATTTTAAAAAAACAGAATGTAAAATTTGTTTAAATGTACAATTCCAATTTGAATGAAAATAATTTGTCTTATGAGATTGGAAATGTTTCTCACTGCATAGAGTATGAAAACAAGGAAGCTTTGCCTAAGAAGTTGTAGTTGCATCTTCGAACTAGTTGCACTATTATCCAGTTCGCGATTATGTTTCCTGCACAATTTGGTTTAATATATTTTAGTGTATACTTTGAAATATTTATTAAGTGAAAGTTAACATATCAGAATGAATCAATAGCTCATCAGTCGATCTTAATTTGTCACAAGAATGAGTTTTCCAGAATGAGAAATTAGGGGAAAGGAGTAATAAGCCAAGTATATTTTTTCGGACCTTTTTGGAGCACATTAGCAACAATATTATTGTACGAATCAGTCCAGAAATTAACGTATACCTTTTACAGCAGAAAATGAATAAGTACATGAATAGCACAAATATTGCACACGTATAGGGAAGATGATTTGTTGAGCTGACCATAATCGTGGTAATTTCAGAAGTAGTAGCACATTGTTGGACATACATTTTGAGCTTTAAAAGAGTAATTTCTTTGAATATAAAACAAAATATTATAACTTGGCAAGCTTACCATATCACTGTATTCGTATCGGCATTTGCAGAAGACTAATAGTACTGGGACAGCGAAAGCACAGGGCCAAATAAGGATACATGCCACCGTAGGAGATGTCCTTGATAATAAAGAACACGAATATTGAACTTAATTTGATAGTGCATAAATTGCATTTTTATCTGCATCTCTACCTCCATGATTGACGGACAAAGAAATCAGCAGATTTTGATAGCGCATAATATCCGTCCACAGCGAGTTGCATAGAGAACATGAGAACGCCTGCGCCTTGTCGTTATAATATTTTTTATAGTTCATTTCAAGTTTAATCGTTTCCTACTAGAGTAAATAGGGGATTAAAGAAGGCGTCCAACGAATGATTACAACCTTTTATTTCCCCCGATGTTCGACGTTTCATTTCCCTTATCAGAAGATGGTGAAACACAAATGCACGCGCGGTTTCCCTCGCGCACCCTCCTCTTTTCCCATTATCTCTCTCCCTTTCTCTGACTTCTTTTCCCAAAATTCCAACTCCCACCGCGAAAAGATTGCAGGTTCAATGTGAGATACTGTAAGAATTCTGGTCGTTTTGGACAGTTTATTAAACATAACTTTCTTCATACTAAAAACTGAAACAACCGATTTTTGAGGCTCTCATCGGGTATTCGATCCCCATTACCCCACAGTGAGAACTCAGTTGACCAAATATTCGTGGGGCACCTTCTTTAAAGAATCAACCTCTCGTACATTTATCTTTTTTTATTGAGAAAATAATACAGGAGTCATAAATCAGAGGGAAAAATAAAAAAAACACCGTAATCTGCCAGCACAGAAATATTGAAAAAGATGAATTCGTATTGAGCGGAGAAGTATCCGTAGAGCTGATGACGGGCGATATTAAAAGTTACTTTTGTGTGGCAGACAAAAAATTGACACTACAATGTTTTTGCTTCAAAATTCTCACATCTTTCGATTCGTTCTGCTTGAAATAGTAAGGAAGAATGAAGAACAACTCTACGACGGTTTTCATAGATGTTAGGACGAACAGATTTGCAACCACTATGTAGAAGCTATTCTGAAACATATTGATTAGAGCATCTATACCCGTTATCTTTTATAAAATTTTCTGACGAGTACATGGTGTGTACATGGTCTTGTACCTCTAGCACCCGGGTACACTCGGCAAAGTTTTTCCAGGTGCGTGACGTACACGAGCAGGAAAAAAAGAGGGCACACGGTACAAGAGGTAAATCAGGGGGCTGTATAATCTGTCAGAACTTGGCCAAGTTTTCGGCGATCTTTTTTCGTCAGTTTTTGACTTAATCTTAATTTCTTTGCAATGGGTAGATTAAGAAAGGTGAAAAATTAACAATGCCAAAGAAATTAACATAAAATATAATGATAGCAATTAGCAAATCCGTGTTAAAGATGGGCGAAAACGGAACTTCGCCAAGTTTTGTTTTGAGCGAGCTAGACAGTGACGAGAGAGCACGTAAACAAGAGAGAGCGCAGAGTTTCGCAATAAACGTAAACAACACATGCATACTTTTCCCTCTCCTCGATCTCCATCCCTCGAAGCTGAGAACAAGTGTTTGACCATAGTATCGAAATGAGAAATCTCTAATCCGTGACCGAGATGTTTTATACACCTGGGGTAGCTTGAAATTACGAGAGTCACTGCGTAAGATACGAGTTAGGAGTGTGTGAAGATTGAATACGCAAACATCTGTAGTACTAACGTAATGGCGAAATTCGATGAAGTGGTTGAGAGTCAACGATAAAAATATTTGAAAATTACAAAGCATACTAATTATGTGCTATTGATTTTCCTGTGGTTATTGCTCGATAATAATCGGGATTAAATGCGTAAGTAAAAATCATCAGTGTTTCGCTTTTCACTTTTTGATTATTTAGTATTAAAGTTCTATTGATTAACAAATACAAATGATGTGGCCGTCTCGCAATTCAAGATATCATAAAACATCCTTTTTTTCAGAGTTACAGAGAATCGATCCTTTTACACTGTGCCGGACCCTCCCGGATCCACTCAATTCTATGGCGAACGGCTTCATATCTATATGAGCATTAGTGCGCTCATGACACCTTTTTTCCGTTCGAATCATGCTAATTGCGTAGCAATTCCCCTGTAGTGTACTTTCAAGAAAGACACATAAAATGAACAATTCCTTTATCTTTTCCTCTGTTGTGTAAAGATCGAAAACTGTTTGCTGCATTCTCATCGCTTCGCTTCTGAAAGAGACGCATTCCTGTAATTTAATGTTATTTATATTTTATGGATATATTTTCATTGAATAATTCGAATAATGCTTAGGACATACGGTTGACGTGTTGTTTCAATCTTTCGCATTTTTTTTTAAAAATGACGGACGAACTTACTCGAAAAGCATGATTGAGTGACATGAGACGGCCAAGTCTTGTAGAGTAGTCACTCAGTCCAATTTCGTCCTTGTAATACCCTTGAAGATCCTCGAAAATCTCGGCTCGAATGTTGTCTAGCGCTTCTAATGTCTCTTCAGACACATCGAAGGTGTAATGTGGAATACGGATGAAAGTGTGTAGAATGACTTTTTTAAACTAATATTTACACATCTGGAACTGTGCGATAACAAATCCAAAAGGCAAAACTAATAATATGCAAAATAATTTTTATTGTATCTTCTCCCTGTAAGGACACTGTTATGGTATAATAATATAAAACATACCGATTTCGCACATCAAAAGGGCCAGCAGAGCGTGGAATTCCTTGTCAGTAATTTGTGCCCTTTCCATAATTGGAACGACAAAGCCAAACTGGACTTGAATTTGAGCTTCCAAGTAACTTAAAAGACATTTTAGTGTTACAATTGGCCTAAATTTCGATTTGGTAGTTACGATTAAAGAAATTTAAAAGAAATAATTACAATGAACACAATACAAATTCATTCATTGTTGGGGGGAAATAAAATTAGATATTCGAGAAATTTCAAGAGCACAATAAAACTTTAAGAAATTGACAAATTACCTGACGAGTGACTGCTTGTTTTGGCCTCCTTTTTCTTCTCCTAACCACAAATCGAATCGGTTGAAATCAACTGTGCTCAGGACCGATCGCATACCGCTTTAAAAATTTGAAATTCAAGCATCGACTTAATTTCGTGCGCTCGTTTTTTTTTCATTTCACAGGGGTCTTCCACGATAAGCAGATATTCTCTACAGACGCAATCATCAAACATGTACACAGCTGTATTCAGCACATAGAGCCAAGTCAGCTCACTACAAGTTTGGAAGTACTCACAATCGCGTTAATTCTCCCCACATCTTCCTCGTTCTATATACATTGTCGACAAGGCAGAATTTGGAGATGTAGCTTTTGCAGAGTGTATCCTGAATGTGAAAATAATTGTTTGTAATTGAAGAGAAATTATCTAATACTAGACAGTTACTAGACACGTTTCAATTTACTGCAAATATTGGATATTCACCTGTTCTTCGATAGCTAATTTGGTGATTGCTGGGAATGCTTTCTCGTACACTTGACGCGTTTCGGAGTGAGTAATGTCAAATATCCGCAACGAAACCGCATACGTTCCCAAGTATAGTTTCTGCAACTGACCGATTTACGAATCCTGTTACACTGTAGAAAATGGTTTAATCTTATTCGCATGGAAGTAGAAATACTTTTATTACATTTATGATACATTGAACACTCTTTCAATTCAACACGATGGTCACGTTTCTTATTTGCTACACCTCATAGAGAGTTTCGCTAAAAGGTCAAGGATGTCCCTCTTCTTGCCTGCTCTAGACTAAAATGTAGCTTTCAATTTCTGTTTCGCTGGCCAATTTGTCCGCTATAGACAGACACACACAGACACAAGTCGAATTTCTGCGGCACATAGTCCTTCGTGTAGTGTGCATCAGAACCTGGAGTTTTTAGTTCGGGTAAATAATTGGATCCGCTCTCTTCATTTAGCACACTTTCTCTCATCAACAGAACGGCGTAGAAAGTATGTAAAATGAAGAAATTTGTTCTAATTATTTAGCAAAATTTCAAACTCTATCAGAACCTGTGTCGGATGTGGCGCCAGTTTAAGGTCGGATCGATTTTGCAGCAACTGCAGCTCGCGATGTCGACGTCGATCGATTGAAACACTGAGAATGATGATTTTTAAATTAGTTCACGCCAAATATTTTGCTCTTTTCTATTATTTTCGTATGTTCCTCTCTGTGTTCTTTAAGCTACAGTCGTAGAGAAAGTTTATGAAAATTAATCGCAGTCGAGAACTGAATGTTTACTTGTATAATCGGCCTATCCTCTGTAGAATGGACTCTTGAGACTCTCTAGACGTCGAAGGCCCTACAGTCTCCGCATCGTAAAATGGAATCTGAAGATGACTCATATTTTATGTGTGTTGCGAGATAAGAGCGCACCTTTTTCTCATTCTCGTTGATGTTATCGTTCACTTTCAACTCATAAACCATTCCATTGGCAACGCATCGATCGTAACGACAACTGCGACACGTGAATCGTTCTTCTGCAAATTTACGATGAAACAAAACATGCTTTATTCTCTAAATGCGT
Source organism: Pristionchus fissidentatus (assembly GCA_036245785.1). Lineage (NCBI taxonomy): Eukaryota > Metazoa > Nematoda > Chromadorea > Rhabditida > Neodiplogasteridae > Pristionchus > Pristionchus fissidentatus. The sequence continues at coordinate 17,362,032 of BTSY01000004.1, forward strand.
CTGCCATATCATAATGCCAGAAGTCAAATGACTCACCTTTCACCACCGCACATTTCTTGTCTCCTTGACGACAGACAAACTTCTTTCCCGTGAGCTTGGCACGTTTGAAAAAGGAAGCACATGCGCTGGAAGAGAACAATCAAGAAAGTGGTTAATCATGTCACAGACAGGGGTTGCTGAGCAGAGTTATGAAATAACGAGTAAATGCCCATTCCCGTGGACTAATCCCGGCTTAGCGATTTGTATATGCATATAGAGCGGCTCATCTGCCCATCGAGCATACATAACATGGAGGGGGCGATGAATGTGAAAAATAGAGGGGGCGTTCAGACTCTTTCCTGCTCTCTACTCGCTGCCTTTTACAGATATGAAACGCCATGAGTTTTCTGTCTGTTGAACGTCGCATAATCATATAAATTAAAAATACACGGACTGATTGAATCGTAATTTGACCCACCGACAGGCATCGATTCCATAATGCGGAATGGTGATTGGCGTAGTACAGATGAGACAAGTCTTGCGAATCTTAACATCTTCCTCCACCTCCATTTCATGCAGTATGAATGGAGGAGAGGCAGAGAGTGACGGAGGGGAAGGATAGAAGAGAGAGAGAGAGAGAGAGAGAGAGAGAGACAGAGTGAATGAGTGAGAGAGAGAAGAGTTCTAGTGAGAGGGCACTCTCTCCCTTTCCCACTCACATGGATGAGGACGCGCGAACTATTGATCCTCCCCTCCCTCAACTCCGCCCCAATCGCTCACTACCATCTTATCGCCATTTTGCCCGTCTCCCATCTCTCTAAACGATAAACACGAGAGGACACTGGATGTTTGCTGTCACATAGTTTACATGGAAATACGTGGCACACCATCACGAGAGAGAGAGAGAGAGAGAGAGAGAGAGAGAGAGAGGGAGAACAGAGAAGAGAGTGACGCTCGATGAAATGGACAACAATGGGCGTTGTTGGAATGCTGTCCTCTGGAAGCTATGCACATGCGTAGCTTATGCTTCGAAATTCCTCCGTGAGGAGTATATTTGCATTGGATGTGTAAAGAAAGATATCGATATAATGCACACAATTCCCTTTCCTCACTTGAGTTAGGCTGATGTTGATATTGGCGTTTACGTCAATCTTCGAGAGCGGTCACTCTCCATTTTGCTCTAATGGAAAGGGGGTCTACCTGCCAACGACTCGATAAGATCGGAATCCCCGTCCTAGCAGGCCTGGTCACCGTGGATGGGTATGACCGTTTGATGTTGACTACTCAGATTCCAGTTTCGCTAATTCTCCATTGGATTGATGACTCGAGCTTGGTGGACTCAAGTTCAAGAAAGACGCGTCACCCGTTCGTCAGGATTGCCTTCAGCCTCACGTAACCCCCTCCCCCCCTTCCTCTTACGTCCATGGTCCTAAGAAAGATCTGGTCTATTCTTCCAGCAACTTCAAAGAAAATGGTCTATGGATGGGAAGAATACCAACAAGAAGTAGTTTCTCAATTGAAGAATCGTCAACATGAAATTGAGGATCATGGAATCCATTGGAATGTTCCCTTGCAGTGTTAATATTTTTGGATTTGAAGCGAGTTTCTTTGTCGCATCTGTAGCACCGCAATATTGTGCAGCTATAGCTAATAGATATCGGCATGGCAATAATACGTATGTGAAGGCGAAAACGAAGAATGTTTGTTGTTTACTGATCTCCGTTACTCATGCGCTAGTGGAACTGTTTAATGTTCGAATAAAGATCTGCATGTGCGTGGTCGATATAGCACGCAAATAAAGGTAATTGCTGGAGCTGGCTGAGCTAAGTGGCAGTTTGAATAATGGGAGTAACTGACACTTACATACCACGTCCTTCCAACTTTTCTCAGTGTTTGTTCCCATGAACGATGATTTTTCTGCCTCTACGCGTGCAGGAGAACCTAATATTGTATCAACGAATAATGTGTATTATCTCATCACTTCTGAGCGCACTTTCCATTTTCTGTCTCGTGAAAAAGACTCCTCCCGCGCAATCACAAATACGGAATTATCTCCTGCTCATTCAAGTTAGTTCTTCTGTTTTACCAAAATTACAATCGACGAAACAGATGGAAGGCGAGACAATGTTAACTATGATAGGATCGATCGACAGCTTTTGCTTATTCAGATATCGATCTCACTAACTAGCCTCTACATGGACATTCTTCTCGAGCCCATTCCTCTATTCCCCGAGTTTGGCGGGTACTGCTTGGGCATAATCTGTGGAAACTCGTTGCTGTCCCCGCAGACATCGGTGGTTAGTGCTTATGAACCAATCGAAGATATTATTTTCTTTCTTAGGGAATACTCTGGATTCACTATGTGTGCATCGTGTCCTCTCTCATTTTCTGTTCATTGTTCCGTCACCAAACTCTCCTCTCCGGAGGCTATGCAGACAAATTCAGTCAGGTGCGACCGCCCAAAATAATTACGACTACATTAATTAGGCTAAATATCGAAATTCATTTCTCTAAATAAGAAACTTCTTTAAGAAAGGAGTAAGTGACTTGAAGGCTTCAAAAAGAGGCGCGGTTGGATGTTTCGGTCCTTCTTTTCGTAGACATCCGAATGATAATTTTGCAGAAGTATTATTTTCTGCTCCAATTTATTATTCTCCTTGTTTTATCTGTACCTGCACTTTTTTATACTGCGAGTTCGGCTGAATCAAAGAATATCTCGACTGTAAGCCATGTTCGCAAGCTTCGAAATACATTTGAAATTAATAAGCATTTTTGTCCTGCTTCAGAGCCCGTACAACATCACTTGGGTAGCTGAACGCGGTCCATATTTCCTCCATACAAAAGACGCTATTACGGTTGCCTTCTTATATTTGATAATTGTTGTGAGCCATTTAATTCTGCAAGATTTTGATTTTCAAAATACTATTTCTTGCAAGTTTCACATAAAATTATATACGATTGGCAATCCTTTAAGATGGTGATTGCTGTCTCTGTGATTATTATCGGTTTATTCCTGCACATGTTTGTGCTGCTAAATCGCGATGTGAGTTGTGACGTAACTTCTCAAGTTTGCATCCAGCAAAGTTTCAATAATTTAGCAGTCACAGCGCAGTCCTGCAGCACTGCTCCTCATCAAAGTATCCCTCAGAGCGTTGTTCATTCAAGTAAGTATTGAGCAAGAAAACACACTGGAATGTACCGAGGAAGAAAAAACCCTTAGTGCACTCTGTAATTTCGATAATTGGGATATGCATTCCTTCTTCAGATTTGTGTCCCTTTTGAACTGCTCGTTGTACCTGCCATCATTCTATTCACCTCAGTTGCTTGTGATTGCATTCATTTTGGTAAGCCCCTTTTTGAGGCATGAAATAATGCCACAATACATTGTTTTCTGCCTCGCTAATGGGGTGCGGATTTCGCATATGATTCAGAAATAGTCTCGTCATTCCGAACCGTCCCAAACCTGCCGACCGGCCGAGATAGTGTATGAAATGACGAGACCACATATGACCCTTCGACAACAGTAGACGCCAGTTACGCAACATCAAAATATAACAATTTCGCATCATCAAAATAATACTTAGTACTCACAGAATTGTCAAAGATACTACTCAGAGGTGTCTGTGTCGACTTACTTCGTGCTCACTCTTCATCCTGCAGTCCACAGCATTGTTCTGCTCGCATCAATGTCCACCTATCGACGATACATTCGAGAATCGTTGAATTGCTGCAGAAGACGTGGAGATGACGCCTCCATTCCCCCCATCCGCCATTATTCTGTTACTGTTTGAGAATAATTTCATATTTTTGAAATAGTAATTTCCTATTTTTTTTCTTGTCAAACGCTGAGATGCCCCGCAGTGAACAAATGTGTGACCACGTACTTCTGGTTGATAAGAAAGGAAGAAGGAAGAAAATCGTTCTTATCAGTAGCCCCACAATTCATATTGATATTTCGTTGGTGAGGTAGTATTTACAAGCGGTTTAAAGGTTTATTACCGCAAATTCGGAACAAAATCAAATAAAGGCGGTCGCTCTTTACATGATCTCTGTATTTTACGCTTCGCGCGATTTTTTTCAATGACAAGGGAAGCGGCAATGAATAACTTGTCTATTTGCCTACACTCCGCGCTCCCTTTGCCTATCGAAGCGAGAGAGCACCGCATGCAAAAGAGACGAGCAGAGAAATAGAGAATACCCCTCCATTGATGTACTGGAGATCGATTTCTGCACTCTTGGTTTGTTCATTGCGCGTCGCGGGGAATCCCTCTGGTTATCTTCTTTCCCGCTAAATTGATTATTTTTGCCCCCCGGGAGTGTACTATTCGGGTCACTCATTTCCTCTTACTTATGCACACTTTTAGAGTTCATCAACCAAGGAAGAAAAATTAAGTGACCTTTTCGATAAAAGCGCGCGCTAGTGCGAATACATCTCTATTTCTCTGCCTTCGCACACATCTCTCTCCTTTAGATTACAATCTCTCATTGAGGAGTAGGCCTACTCCGTCCTCCTCCTCTCTCTCCCTCTCTCTCTCTCTTCCTTTCACTCTCTCCTTCGCTCTTTAATGGAGCGAACGCGTAACTGCCTCGTGTGCACTGCCACAATAGCATTCGGCCATCTGGGCATCGATGCTTGCAGGTAAGACCTTTTTCTCCTACTTTTCATATTTGCACGCAACAATTGTCGCCTAGCAACCCTTTAGTTGCTCTTTCCATGATACGTTACACCAACTTCCTCTAAGCATGTCCTCAACACGTTTTTCAGAGCCTGCGCTGCCTTCTATAAACGGGCACTTATCTCGGGCAAGAAATATCCGTGTCGACAGAGTAGCGGCAATTGCACATTTCGCAAACGTATGTTTTGGTTTGAAAACACATCCTTGTCAACGTCATTTCGCACGTTCTTTGACGGAATTGTGCCAAAAACATTCAGAATTGTTATTTGAGTGAGAATGTACGTGTTATTTGTGAAATTGGATTATTCACAGACCAGAAGTTCATGTGTCGCAGCTGTCGATTCAAGAAATGTGTTGAATTCGGGATGACATTCGACGTTTCACCTGCCGAAACGGTAAACATCGAGCGACCTATTGATGAACCCTCTACGTCAACAGCGGTTCCTATTGTGCCCTCGCCGCAAGCTATTCGAGAGTCGATACTGGACAGGATAAATCACGAGTACAGGTGGATTATCTCTTTATTTCTCTCTCTTTCTCTCTCTCCCCCCCCCTCATCTCTCTTTCCTCGTATTGCAAAAGAACTTCCGCCTTCAGGGAAAGTGCAGATCAGAGACGCGTGAAAGAATTGGCATTTGCTAAAGAAGTTAATCTGATAAAGACCAATCATCCTAGCCAGGTTTGTTTTTGTTATTTCAGTAGAAAATCGTGTTACTTTTTACCAACTTTTGCCGTCGTTTATATTAGAAATATGACTTTTATGATGACATTTCTCAGGAATATTTCATCAGCAATGTTCGCCACAACTATGAAAGTCTTCGAATTCTCGTGACTGAATCGATGCCACTAATCCGCAGTGTCTATTCCAATTTCGATAGTCTCTCACTCGATGTGAAGGTAAGCCGAGCCACTGTTGCTAATCCGATTACGCGTGCACAGGTGGCGCTTTCGAAATGCTTCATCAAATTTTCCGTCGTTGAGAGCTATTATCTGACGCAGCGAGACTGGAGGGACACTACATAGTTCGTTCTAATTTTCTTTCCGACGATTTGTGTTACATATCTATTTCTAAATTTAAAAACGTATTTTTGAAGTTTCGTCGTTTCTCTTATTACGTGCTTCGATCTCAACAATTCATCCGAATGGGTTACGAAAGGCGATAATATTCAACGGGAAGAAGACCTAAAGCAGTAAGAGTTTGTCCTATGTTTAAAGTCTGATTGAAAAAAGTTTATGGAACCCTGAACAACACCTTCAAATCATTACGATTTTTTAAATGAAATTCTTTCGATATAGAATAATAAATATCCTACTAATACAGATTCCTGCGCCAATATGCAACAGAATACACTATGTTCCTAATGTCGATTCGAAAGAGCGAAAGCATCAGCGAACGAGAATTGCAAGCTATGATCGTCCTGTCTTTTCTCGATCTCGGTAAACAATTTTCAACAATCTTTTCAACACGAAAAAGTAACTGATTTTGAGATCAGAACACTAAGTTAACATGTTTACTTACTTGTAAATAAAATGTTTCGTATTTCTAGTGGATTTCCTTTACGCGTAGATGAATATGCGCGCTTTGTGTCGTGTTCATATGATACACTGCGTGCTTGCGCAAATTTCCTACAATAACGGTTTTCCAAGGTTTATTTTCTTGGAAACCGTTCTCCTAGGAAATTTGCTCTCTGTGAAGTTGATTTTTTTCTCAGAGTACGAAATTTTGACAATTATTGATTCACAGATGCGGCAGACAGTATCCCGGATGGTATTCATGAAGAAGCAGAGAAGATTCGAGCACAAGTCTTTGATGAACTAGCCATTCACTATCGAGACGATTTGAAAGTTACCGATTATGCTGGAAAGATCGGACGACTCGTGTCTATTTATCACACAATGAGCGTGAGTTTCTGTTTATGTGATAGTAGAGACTGTAGAACCAATATTGTTCAATGTGTGCAACATCAAGTGCAATTAGTACTGAAGCATGAACAATAGGCTTTTAAAATGTGATGCTCCTGTTTTGTGCCTGGTCGTGTACTGTACATGGGTGCGCTCCGCCGTTCGTACACTTGTACAACAGGTGCATACGGGTCACACAATGGTCACAAAATAGATACTCTGCTACATTTCTGACCTATTTTAATTGATTCTCAGAGAGTAAATGCGCTTTACAGGAAGCTTCGACGGTTCTCGCAGAGGAACTTCGCATGTACTCCACCGTCTTCGGTGTCTATTCGTCAGATAAAATAGTACGGGATATATTTATTCAATGACAGTTGTATTGACACATTGTATGATGTATGTATCGAATTTCGTGGTTTCTGCCATATGAGTTTAAATCGTTCTGTCATATTTCTTCGTTTTGTGCACTTTTCTCGGTCTTCCGTAAATCGTTGACAACATTTCGGTAGAAATAAACTGAAATTGAACAACATTTCTTTGAACATCGGCGATAAAGAACGTCTACCTGATACTACAGAGTAAAGAATAATCACAATTGAGTAAACTGGCATAGGGATCAATGGAGAGATGAATGTGAGTGCAGCAAGAAGCAAAGACTGTCAAAATTTTATATTTTTTTAAAGATTCTATTTCCATACAAATAATCGTAATCACATATCTTTTTAAAGCATTGTTTTTCGGTAGTGCGGATGATACCTGATGAAACTTGGACACCGCAAATACTTGAGTTCTCGCTTCTGGAAGAATCAGCGCACAGATAACCGTCCTCGATGTGTTGAGACAATTATAGCCGATGCCAAAGAGAACGGCGATGAAGACAGGGAGATAGGGACTGCAATGGTTTCTTTGTTTACCTGTGTGAAAACAAAATTTTTTTCCAAGACCGAAAGCAATGGAGTAGTACGCGGGCAGGTAGACGTTCAGTGAGTTTCTTGGAGAAAGTGAGAGTGGTCGGATAGACGGAAACCCAGATACCTGACACGAACGGTCATCCGATTTTTTTGGAATGTTTCCTGTATAATGCGGAGATGACTTAGAGAAAACTTGTTACAGCAAGACAATCCGATGTATCCAAAAAGAGGAGTTAGTTGCAACATCTTCTTGTCGACCATCGTTACAAACGTTCTTTCTGTAATTTCGAAAATCAATTTCAATTGAGGTATCAGTTCGCACTCATTTGCTGTTTAAATCCAGACTGATCCGTGTGTTCTTTAATTTCTGCTATCGAATTTATCAATGATCGTTTTGGAATACATGCGAAAATCACATTGGAGCACACTGTAACTTGAAGAAACGCGCCGTACATCAATCTTAAAATACGTATAATTATTCTTTTAAACATAATAGGATTGCGACACTTGGCTCACCGAATTTCTCCACCGGAATATCTGTTCGTTTCCGTAGTCTCACAATCAGTCATGTTCTTTCTTTCGACTATTTCACTCAGTTTGGATGGTTGAATAGTGAATAGCATCACTATTCCTCCCACAGTCATGCTCAATCAGATGTATAAAGAAATAGTTTTTGTGCGCTGAGAGAACGGCACATCTCTGCATCAAATATTTCTAAAACCAAAAAAAATTCACCAGCTTGAACCGAGTGCCCAAGTCAGCGCTGAATTTCTCTCGATTGTTCTTCGCGAAGAGTGTTCTGTCGTGTATTTGCTATAACCGCAATTGAACACTGAACAAAGGTGTTTACAGGTTTGCAATTTAAAAAAAAAATCTGTTTTAGAAATTGAGGTTGTTTGTGCTAATGATGACTCACGTGCAAATCCAACACCAAGCAGCGCCGCCGTTGAATAGTACGGAATCCAGTGGATAAAGAAGAAAGTAACGATATGTAGACTGAACATCATCGAACCGAGGAGTAAGGATAGCTGAAATATACAGCATTGATAGAAAATTTAATAAAACTTAGTTCAGCAGCTTCTTCTCGCTGCGAAATTTCGTTAATTAAAATTAATAGTGTACGTTAGATCCTGCCAAGAAAGTATAGTTGCGCTGATACTAGCTGATGTTAACATTGGGCGTAACCTTGGATCCGAGGAAACTCAGTGCCCATGGTGCAGCAAGATTGGCAAACGTGAAAACAATCATGCACAGAGCAGGGCTGCAACAAATTCTTTATATAATGCGGATCCGATCCTCAGTTACTGAGAAAATTCTGCAAAAAAGTGGTCAGTAGAAATCGTACCCATAGTATCCGGCATTGGCGTTGATTGAGCTTGGCGATAGATTATGAACTGTCCGAAGCACTGGTTCAACGATGGTCAGCTGAGTGTCATAGCCTTCAAGAAGAAGTGGTTAATGAGAGGAAGTGTGTGATATTTTTAAGAACCATACAATATCTCCAACCTGTATACGTGCACAATTGACCAAGCCCGAGTAGAAAAGCGCACATTAGGTCGTAGGAGGATTCACGCATTATTCAACCAATGATATTTAGTGTCGATTCTTGCAAGAAAATTTGACGAGATAAGAAAAATTTCGGTAATTAGGACTACTTTATGTTAGAATAGAGAACCACAAATAATATACTGATAACTGACTGCGATTTCACCTAAACGATTTTTTGTCTATGTTGACATCCTTAGTCATTGCCCACATCATTTCTTTTATTCCATTCTCTTCTCCGTCGCTTTTTCTATTTTTCTCTTCACCTTTGCCTCATATTTCAACACCGCTGAAACGCAACCCCAGAATCAAAAAAGATGTTGTTGAGTTTGCGACCAGGTTTATTTATCATTTCAAATACAATATGCCATTATCATTTAACAATTTTTCTCTAATTGATTAGCTTACGTGTGCAGGGCACACTTTCCCCGTTCAAATTTTATCACAGCAATCGTTCCCTTTCGATTTTTCTGCCAACTGAAATGGTTTAGTTTTCTCAGTACTGTATTCATGGAATACCTCCTTCTTGCGCATATCACTGACGACTTTTCCGAAGAAAATTACTGAAATTATAAAGCTGTGACCACTTGCCATAATAATATACCTGCCAGTAGCTATAGTGTAGACCATCATCACTCCAAAGTGCATTGGCATTGAAATGAACGGCGAGAGAAACGTGAACCCTCCGAGAAGCAGAGACTGATTGTGGGGATTAATTTACCCTACTGATTTTTCCTACTATTTTATCATTTGAAGTAGTAGTGAACTTATAACCCGGAGAATTGCAAAATAAATCGTCTCCAGTTTTGGTTTCTCATTTCAGTGCAGTCTTCCGTGTGCATTGAGGATACCTGATGAAATTTGGATACTGCAAATACTTGAACTCTCTTCTCGGGGAGAATCAAAGCACAGATGACTGTTCTCGATGTGTTCACACAATTGTCGCCGATGCCAAAGAGAACGGCGATGAAGAGAGGAAGATAGGGACTGAATTCGTGTCTTATTTTCAAGAATATATAACATTTTCGCTTGATTTTTATGATTCCTCCCGTAGAATTTAACAATCACTTTACTTCGGTTCGATGAGAAGTGTGAGCTCATCTGTAGGTGTGTTAGTCGCCCATGTGGGAGTAGAAAGAAGGGCGAGAACCATGGCTGTCGCGAACGAAACGGACCCTAAAGAAATACAAAATACCTCGATATACATATCCATATATTTTAGGAGTTCGTAGTCAAAATTTGTATTGGCCATAAGTGAAGACAAGACATACCGATAGTTAGTGTCGGCATCTGAGCGAAGTTCTTCACACGTTTCGAGATTGCGGAGATGGTGAAACCCACTGGAATGGTATTCCATGAATACGCCCTACTATACAAACGCACTCAGCATATTACTCAGACCGAAAGCAATTGAGTAGTAGGCGGGAAGGTAAACGTATTCAGAGAGCTTCTTAGAAAATGTGAGCGTGGTAGGATAGACGGAAACCCAGATGCCTAAAATAAGAATTACTATTTATCTCGTATGTAAAATGTAATACTCGTTTTTTTAATGTGATTGAAAAAATAAAATATACATGAGGACAATCCGATGTATCCAAAGAGCGGCGTCAATTGCAACATTTTTCTTTCTCCCATCGTAGCGAATGTTCTTTCTAGAGTCGAGATTACAGCAATTGAATTCAAATTCTTATCAAACTCAATTGGTGTCCGAATCCAGGTTGATTCTTGCAGTCCTTGGTCTTTGATATTGAATCCTTCACTGATCGAGTTGGGATAGCAGCGAAAATGGCATTGGAGCACACAGTAACAAGTAGGAATGCACCGTACATCATCCTTTAGCAAAATTATCCATAAACATAAACAGCTAGTTCACCTTATTTCCCCGCTGGTATATTCTCTGTAGTTCGCAACAGTCTGAGAAACATTAGTGTGGCGTATCATTTCGCTCGCCAATTCCGGCGACTGCATTGTGAACAACATTACTCCACCTCCCACCGTCATACTGAAATAAGTGTTCTTGTTTTTAAAGCTACTAAATCTAACAATAAGTCGGGAATACCAGCTGGACGCGAGTGCCCAAGTGAGTGCTGAGTTGCGCTCGATCGTCGTTTTCGTTGAGTGTTCCGTTGTGTATGCGGCGTGGCCAGAATAGAACACTGTATGCATTATATTTTCTCGGAATCTCTCCTTTGGAAGTTGCATTCGTAAAATTTTTTTTCTTCATTTTTTTGGTCCGTCTTTCACACCTTTTCCGGAACTGCACAAACACATAAAATCTCACGTGCGTATCCGAAACCAAGCAGCACCGCCGTCGTATAATACGGAACCCAATGAATAAAGAAGAAAGTGGCAATGTGTAGACTGAACGTCATCGAACCAATCAGTAAAGCGAGCTCAATTATTTGATTAGATTCATCTCTCCGTTATTTATTGGCGTATTTTCTCAAATAACACATAGTTAAAGGTAACCTTTGATCCGAGAAAGCTCAGCGCCCACGGTGCCACAAGATTGGCTACCATGAAAACCATAGTACAGAAGGCCGGCCTGCATATTCAAATTTTCGCTTTGAAATTCCAAATTTTTTGAATTTATCGAGATTAGGACATTTTGGCAGTACAGTATCATTGTTCTCACCCATAGTATCCAGCATGGGCATCTATTGTAGACGGTGATCGATCATGAACTGATCGAAGGACCGGCTCGACGATTGTGAGCTGAGTATCGTAACCTGCATTCTAATGGTGCATTTAGTCTTACTGATTTAGACGTGAGCGCCCTCTCCGAAAGTTATAATTTCTCGTTCTTAGAAGTAGGGTAGGCGAGAGATAATTTCAATTGGAGAGGGTGGTCTGGTCCAGGCCAGTGACACTAATTGTACCATTATATTTTGGTTAATATAGTAGAAGTTCTCACCTGTGAACATGCACAGTTGGCCTAGTCCGAGGAGAATCGCGCACATTAAATCGTATACCGATTCACGCATCATTCTTACCAAAGTTTAAATCCTGTTGCGCCTTGGGCGTAGACAAATTATTATTATGATTCAGATAATTGTATTATGATATTGTAAGCTCCCGCTAATATAACAGATCAAAAAGTTAAATATTTGTGATATTACGATATGAGGTCACAGAAAAAAAGTTAATTCTAGAAAGAGTTTTATAAACTGATGCAACAGAAATTTCGTACCATTTGGTTGCGCTTAAAGTTACGAGCAACTTCATTTGCATGGATTATAAGCGTGCCAACCCGAATGTTGGTACAGATTTAACGACAATCGAGACAATCTACGTTCTCTCGCATTCTCGAGTGTGCCTCCAGTGGACCTCCACTGTGCTCTCTATAAGATTCCAAATTAAAATATTAAGCCTTTTAATAATAATAAAAACTGTCCTTTAATGAGAAAAGATTCGGTGCGGAAAGATATTGGAGAAGTGGTATCTTTTTTTTAAAATATAAGTGCGTGATGGTAACAAAGCGGAAAATGGTAACAAATTATATCTGTTTAGTGAATACACAGCCGCATAAGAAAATATATGTATTCATTTTCTGTGGTGTTAAAAATCCGGCATTGATCACTTTCCCTCGCTGTTTAAAATGAAATACAAAGACTCTTTATCGACACAATGAAATAATAAGTATTCACTGAGAAATTGTCGCTGGCATGTGTGGGGAAAACATATTCAGATAATTGCTGAAATTTTAAGAGGAGATTGAAAAATCAATTTTTATAGAAACACACATTCCTGCTTTTCTATTGCGATCGCTTTGCCTTTTCGAACATCGCGCTAACTTTCCTCGCGATTTTCTCGTTTCTTTCTTCTTCTTCGACCATTCGGACAACGTTGACAACATTGCGATAGAGTAGCACTGAATTTAAGAATAAACACTGGAACGATAGAAAATAACTAACCGGACACAACTGTAAAGAACATTGTAACTCCGAAATACATGGGCATTGAGATGAGTGGAGAGACGAACAATAGTATGGCGGCAGTCAAAGACTAAAGGGTTTCGTATAATTTACTACTTTTTCACCATTTTAAGCGAACTTTTTGTTTCTGACCTTCCTGGGAAAAATGCAACTTTGTAAAATTACTGACTTGGTAAAATTTAGATACAGCAAAAACTTGTGCGCGCTTATCGCGTAGAATCAAGGCACATATCACAGTTCTCGATGTGTTGACGCAATTGTCGCCAAACCCAAAGAGTACCGCGATAAAAATGGGAAGATAAGAACTGTAATGACCAAATTCGTAATCATTCCTTAAATATTATTTAAATATCATTAATACTGTAATCGAAAAGATATTCTCGATTACTTGGGTTGGATGAGTAAAGTGTCTGCATCTGTCGGCGTGTTGGTCGCCCATGTGGGAGAGGAGAGGAGAGCAAGAAGCATTGCTGCCACGTAGCAGAATGCACCTGTTCGTTTATTTTCAAATATTACATTTATGAAACTTTTTGATAAATAATACATACCGATGGCGAGTGTTGGCATCTGAGCAAAATTTTGCACGCGTTTGGAAATGGCGGAAATTGTGAAGCCCACTAAGTATTAGTGTTTTATATGTTTGTTTCAATCGAATTAAACTGACTCGCCATGTTGCTGATGCCAAATGTGATGGAATAAAATGCAGGCAAGTAAGCATTATCGGAAAGTTTCTTCGAGAATGTCAAAGTTGTCGGATAGATGGACAGCCAAAGTGCTGGAAGAGTTCGCTATTAGTTCGGTTCATCTTCCCGGCATGCCATATTTGGTGAGCGATTACTATTTATTCAAATGAGTCGTTGTTCGCATAGATGTTCCACCCCAAAATAAGCCATATATATATAAAAGAGAAACTAAAATATTTTTTCTTTTCTGCTTTTAAAAATATGGAACAAGGAACTTACCCGAGGCAATTCCCATAAAGCAGAAGAGAGGCGTAAGCAGGATCATATATTCGTGTCGCATGGTTGTGAATGTACTTTCTAATATTATTCATGTTATCTAACCTTTTTGCCAAATTTACCTTACTCAATTGTTCGCGGAAAGCAGGCTTGTCCTTATTTTCTTCTGCGAGCGAGTTGTGTACAGATTGTGTTGGAATTAGCGCGAAAATAATGTTGGAAAAGAGAGTAACGAGCAGAAACGCACCGTACATCACCCTTGATTGATTTTATATTTGCAGCATTAAATGATTAAAAGTAGATAAATATTTATTTAAATGAAACCAACTCGCCTTATCTCGCCATCGCTATACTCCCGGAAGCTTCTACCTATAGCAGTCATGTTCGTAGATTGGACAATTTCATTCCCAATTTCGGGAGATTGAATAGTGAAAAGCATAACGATTCCACCCACTGTCATGCTGAAAATGTGTGCAGTGAATTAAATGTTGAAGAATTTTACCTAATTGAAGCGAGTGCCCATGTGAGAGCGGAATTTCGCTCGATAGTCAGTCTCGTTGAGTGTTCCGTCGTATAGTTACCGTGACCAGAATTGAACACTGCAGTGCACTTTTTTCATCGCATTCTTAGCCAGACAAAATATTCAAACAAATAATATTGCGTATTAAATAATTTCGAAGAATAATCACTGAAAACCTACGGGCGAAACCGCCGCCAAGTAGTGCAGCAGTCACGTAATACGGAATCCAATGAATGAAGAGGAACGAGGCAATGTGAAGACTGAACATCAATGAGCCGAGTAGAAGAGCAAACTCAAATGATCACTATGTTGCAGCACAAATTCGTATTACCACCTTCGATCCGATAATGCTCAGAGCCCAAGGCGCCGCCAGATTGGATAAGACGTACACTGTCATGCACGTCATGAGACTAAAACAAAGTATCTTTCTCACTTATTTAATTAAATTTTAAATCAGGTGAAGAATCTGACCCGTAATATCCGGCATGGGCATCGATATTTGACGGCGCTCTTTCGTGGACTGATCGAAGGACCGGCTCGACGATCGTCTGCTGTGTATCGTAACCTATGTATAATATATTTTTATATTACTCAAATTTTATAATAAATATTAAATTTACAAAATTTAAGACTAGCTCACCTGTATACATGCACAATTGGCCGAGTCCGAGGAGGAATGCGCAGAGAAGATCGTATACGGATTCACGCATTATTCCTCCCCCACGCTGTCAAATTGACAATTAAGGAATCAAATAGTCTTTACATACAAATTACATGACAGTTAATCGTAGATGCAAGCAGACTTTAACAAATAAGGCACTACGTCCAATACGGAATGATTGAAGTGTCAGAGATTGGTATGATTTCTATTGCGAGTTAGTGACGGAATCGATTTGCATGGATTATCACTGTGTCAATGTAGAGAATGGCGCCGTTTGATCGACGAATGTCAAACACAATCTGCGAAGCATCAGAAGTGACTCCCAAATTTTTCAGAGTCTTGTCGCAATTCGTTTTGTTTTATGAGGATGATTTTTAAAACGCGTTCTCTGTAAGACCGTAGGAGAGAGCAGCACAACTCCTTCAAAGTGGTCGCCCCGGGCCCAAACTTTTTTCACGGATGGTCTAGGGTCCAAAGTATATTTTAAAAGTGAGAAATACACTAAATGTAAATTTTTGAAAAATCGATAATTTTTTTACGAAAAAAAATTTTTTTTTCTCAATTTTTTTATTTTGCTGTTGTGTTATATATCATTTGAAATAGCATCAAAAGTTATATATAATTCCATATTTTCAGAAGAATTTTACCACTAGGAGCGAAAATCGATGGGCGTATCCACCGAACTTTGCCCTTTTCGTGAAACTTACTTTTGGCTAAAATTGTTCCCATGATTTGTAGGTCGTGGTTCCGACGTATGTTATGTATTTTTCATTGTAGAATCGAATTATCAACCTCTAATAAGACATTTCGTGCGTGAAAGTACTCCAGTCTTTACCAGACCGACACCACTCTAAGGTAAGATTCAACTAATAAGTGTGTGGGAAACTTTTTTCAGGCGTTAAACCTAGATCACTTGTATACCATTCGAAAGAGCGTCAAAAATTATGTGTAAATCTATATTTTCAGAAGGATTGGACCACTAGGAGCGAAAATCGATAATCGCACCCTCAGAATCTGATATTTTTAGTAAGGCTAGACATTCAGCTCTATTATCGTTCAAAGTCATCGACCAGGGCTTAAACTTTTTTTACTTACAGCCTTAGGTCCATAGTAAATGTTGATCTTGAAAAAGTCATGAAAAAAATAACTTTTGAGAAATCAATAATTTTTTTTTGAAAAAAAAATGTTGAAAATTTTTTCAACTTTTCCTGTCGTGCTCTTCGTTCGAAATCTCATTCGAAAGAGAATCAAAAGTTATGCAGAAAATATTTTTTTTCAGGAAGATTGAGCAACTAGGACCCAAATTCTGTGAGTTAATCCTCAAATTTGATATTTCTTTAGCAATCACTGATTTTCGTTTCTAGAGGCTCTTTCTTCATGAAAAAAAATTAATTTCGGCATAACTTTTTGTGCTCTTTTGAATGATTTATGACACGACATTAAAATTTAAAAATTTTTTTTTTGATATTTTTTGAAAATATTTTTTTATCGATTTTTCAAAAGTTATTTTTTTATGACTTTTTCATCATCAAAGGTTAATATGGACATAAGACTGCAAGTAAAAAAAGTTTAAGCCCCTGTCGATCACTTTTAAAGATTTCATGGTCCAAAATTTTTCAATTTTTCACGGGTTCATGGTCCAAAATTTGGAAAAATATTGTAATTTATTTTCGCTCAAACGTTACCCCCGAGCAAGTTTCGAGCTTCCTGATATGTCCAGAGCATGTGTGCATTCCGTGGTGGTCTGCTGAATAATCTGAGAAGAAAACAATTTTTCACTTTACCCCAGCCCACTCGTTACGTTCTCTCGTGGACGGTCTCTTAAAATTACCTTTAAGTCCACTAGCTTAAAATAATACAATAGCATCTAGAAAACTAGCGGAGCTGTATTGAGGTTAAATGCACTACGCTCTATGCGCACACTACGCTCTATGCATAGTTCTGGGGGTTCGGTCCAGGGGGAGCTCGGTAGGTGGCTCCAGTTTCGGTTCAGGGGGACTCGGTGGCCGGCTCAATGTTCAGTCCAGGGGGACTCGGTGGCCGGCTCCAGGTTCAGTCCAGGGGGAGCTCGGTAACTGGCCCCAGGTTCAGGGGACCGAACTCCAGGGGGACTCGGTGGCCGGCTCTAAGTTCGGTCCAGGGGGAGCTCGGTAACTGGCCCCAGGTCCAGGGGACCGAACCTGGAGCCTTCTTTTTTATTGCAAAATATTTTTTCCGGTGACCCCCGAGACGATTTGTTTGGTAAACATTCGAACATTTAGATTTTTCAAGTTAAGCTCGAACATGTTCAGACACGTTTCCGACATCGTAAATCACTTTTCCTGTGATCCCCTACGCTCTCTGAATCATATGGGAACTTTTCAAAATTTTCGATGTTTCACGTTAAAACGCGTTTGGACACGTTCGGACACGTTTCCGACATCGCAAAGCACTTTTGTAGTGATCCCCTACGCTCCGCGAATCATTTGGAAACTTTTCGAATTTTTCGATTTTCACGTTAAAACTCGGAAAAACAGGTGAAAACGTGTTTCACGGTACTCAAAAAGGTGTTAGAACAGTTTGTGGCACTTGCGAAAAATGCGGCAAAAGGTTTGCCGGCCGGCGGCGGGGGTCGAACCTGGGGGTCTCGGATTTAAAATCTGGCGCGCTACCGACTTGGCCATGAAATTAGCGCATTTTTCTTTTTAAATTTTGAAAGGTTTTCTGGTCAGTTATCATATGCAAAAGGTTCTGAGAAGATAGAGCGAATTTGAAGCGAAATATAAGGAAAATGAGAAAAAAGTGTGACCGGACGGAAGGAAGAAAAAAAACGGACAAACAAACAAACAAACAGACAGACAGACAGACAGACAGACAGACAGACGTTAGCATTTTTTAATATATAGTAATAGCAACGGAATTGTTCTTGCAAGAATCGTTGAGGATATTCACTAGATTTACTCGTACATGGAAATTTCGTACAACTATTCGTTCACTAAGTGATGCCCTTCACTTGATGGAATTTTCAATTGATGCGATGCTCAGTTCTCATTTAGTAATTTCGGTCTTGTCCTCTTGCTCGAACTTTTGTTCGATTTTGTCTTTCTTCACTGAATCCTCGACTTTCTGCACGCCATGCACAACATTACGATAGAGGAGCACTGAAATAATGTGCTCGAATACTGAGAGTAGGAAATGCCGAAGATCATCTATTCAGTTCCCACACTCTGTACACTTCTGTGTAGAGAGTTTGTGCCAAAAAGAAAGTATCAACCTAATTCCCCTCCAGCGAGATAGCTTACCTGAAGCTATGGTGAAAATGATCATCACGCCGAAATACATGGGCATTGAGATTAGTGGAGAAACGAACAAAAGGACTGATACGATCAATGACTGAAAAGTTTTCATTGCTATTTTTCATCTTTGCCGGTGTCGTTGACAATTTCTGAGGTCACCTGGTGAAACTTGGAAACGGCAAAGACTTGCGATCGCTTCTCTGGCAGAATCAGAGCACATATAACTGTTCGAGATGTGTTGACGCAGTTGTCGCCGATGCCAAAGAGAACGGCGAGAATGAGAGGGAGATAGGGACTGGAAGTCATAGTTGGGGATTCTGCTTTTTAAAACAATTACTTGGGTTCGATGAGTGGAGTAGGAGCGTCTGTGGGAGTGTTCGTGGCCCAGGAAGGCGTGGAAAGCAGAGCGAGAAGCATCGCCGTCACATAACTAACTGCGCCTGAAAATAAGATTCAGCAATGGTTTGGAAGATGGCAGAGAAGATGCTCCGCTCTAGGTCCCAAAATATTATAAATAAGGAGATCATTCGACAAATATTTAAACACAACAAACAAACCGATTATGAGCGTGGGCATTTGTGCAAAGTTTCGAACTCTTTTGGATACGGCGGAGATTGTGAAGCCCACTGTAGAGTTCAGTTATATTTTTACATTTGTTTGCTCACCTCACTCAACATGTTGCTGATGCCGAAGACAATCGAGTAGTATGCAGGCAAGTAGACGTGTGATGAGAGTTTCTTCGAGAATGTTAAAGTCGTCGGATAGATAGAGATCCACATGGCTGACAAATGGTGCTTCGGACAATTTTTTTTTATTTTTTTCACTATTTACTTTATTTTTTTTCTAAGTTTTCAAAAAGCTTATATCGAAATCGTCTCAAACCTTCGCACTCAAAAATTCTAACAATTTGTTTGAGAAACAAATATTTGGAAGGGTGTCGGCATTTTTGGGGAAACTCCCCGACGCCGTTTACTTCGCCCTTTTTTAAGGGGAACTTTCGTTTTGAACAATCTACAACGTAGATTACACGCCGACATGCCGACGTAGCAGAAAATCGGAATGAGTTGAAGCATGTATTTGTGCCGCATTGTGGTGAACGTTAACTCTGAAATGACAAGGCCTAACACTTCGGAAAATATTGCTCCTCACTCAATTGTTCACTGAATCTTGGTCGTTTTGATCGGTCGATGATCTCTGCGAGTGAATCTTTCACAGCTCTTTTCGGAATTACGGCGAAGAGAATATTGGAGCAGACGGTGACGAGAAGGAAAGCACCGTACATCATCCTGTACATATTTTTAATACAATTTTTTCTGGAGTTATTACGAGGTTCTGAATAAATCCTCGTTTAATTTAGAGTGTTTTTAAAACCATACCTACTTGAGTAACCAAACGTCGAGAATTAAAATACCGTTTAATACTTCAATTAGTCAAAATACAGCTACGACACTTCACCGTATTTCGCCATCGGAATACTCTCGAAAGCTTCGTATTGTCTCGGTGATGTTCATCGACTTGTTAATGTTGTTTCCCTCTTGAGGAGGTTGAATAGTAAAGAGCATTACCACTCCGCCGACGGTCATGCTGAATATTATTTGTATTTTTTAAAATTCTTATCCTTACACCACTCTCGCTTTTTTTACGTGTACCGGTACACGAATGATGAGTGAGTGTACCGGTACACGTACCGCCGTTAGCCACCCTAATGTTTACCACATAGAAGCGAGAGCCCAAGTGAGCGCGGAATTGCGCCCGATAGTTTTTCTCGTTGAGTGCTCTGTGGTGTAGCCGCCATGGCCAGAGTAGAATACTGCAGAGTTCAATGTTAAACTGCCTTACTTTAAAATCTTTCGACAAAATGTTGCTTCTTTATTTTTTTCATAAGATTTTAATTTATTAAAGGATGCAATTATCTGCTGCACAAGGTATAGTTGAGAATATCAGTAATACGAATGTGAATATCTCACATGCGTATCCGAGTCCGAGAGTCGCCGAAGTGAGATAGTAAGGAAACGAGTGAATGAAGAAGAAAGTGACGATGTGCACACTAAACAACATCGAACCAAGCACGAGTGAAAACTGAAACGTTTCACAGCTATCTTTAACGATGCCTACGGTGATCGTAAGCATTTATTGATCAATTACAATAAGAAAAGTTTGTAAGTGAAAAATACCTTTGATCCGAGAATTCCGATGGCCCACGGCACCACCAAATTGGCGAACGTGAAGACAATCATGCAAACGGCCGGTCTGGAATACTTTGATCGTAATGCTGCTTGAGCTTCGAATTTCGGGTTCTTCTCTTTTTACTTGTTCTTTCAAAATTGTATTATTTTGCATGAATAACATTCATTCGCACCCATAATATCCAGCATGGGCGTCGATTGTTCCGGGTGATCGATCGTGAACTGATCGAAGCACCGGCTCAACGATCGTCAGTTGCGTGTCGTATCCTGCAAAGTTGGGTTGTTTGATCAAGCGTGAAAGAAAGTTGTGGAAAAAGTAGAGTACAGGTGAAAAACGAACCTGTAAACATGCACAGTTGACCGATGCCTAGGAGAAGCGCGCAAAGGACATCATAGATGGACTCTCGCATTATATAACTGGAATATCGCCGCTGTCATGTCGAGAAAAAAACGACAAACATGGCTGATAAGTCATCATATTTTTTCCTAATTAACTGAATTCAATTAAGAAGCAACCAAGAAAATAACGGAAATCATCTATCAAAATGTCAACAGTGAAATCGACGACGACTACTTTGATGCAACGCCACGTTTTGCTCGCCATTGAATATAAGCTGCTTTGATGGTACTACACACTTTGCATGAATTACGCGAATACTCACTGCACTCAAATCTTTTACCCAGAGTCGAATATCGATTTCGCCCCGCGATCTAGGAGTATGTGTTCCGGTTGCAAATGAACAGTTGATCAAAGCAATGAGCACTCGTGATGAACTCGGTACGACGCGCGGGGATATTGTGCTGTAAAAGTCTAGAAAAGAACGGCACTTTGACAACCATGACCTTGAGAGGAGAAACGACAGGAGATGTGATCACACTATCCGATCGACGAAAGAGAACAATACACTTGAGGGTGTGACTTAGAACACTACTTAGAGCATTCACTCTTCTTGTTTGCTCTTTCATTAAAATAGTTGACAATCTGTATTTTCAATGATTTCTTACGAAATACAATTCGCTCTGAATGCTCTTTTAAACGGGGAGAGATGCTTTAAAACAATTTTCATTTATTAAGTATGACAAATATATAATAGTTAATTCATCTCCTTGACTATAGGTTGCGTGCACAACATCTAAAAGTGAATCCATTGTGTCTCCGAGCAATCGGCTGTTGGCGATTTCGAGTAATGCGAGTTTTTGCACCAGTATGTTTAGGCAAATTTGAACGTTTCGAAATGCACCAATTCGTGAGAAATTAATGCAGTTTCGACAAATCTTTTACTCGTGTTAACCCGAACAGTTCCGCTTAAACTCTAGTTTCTCTAGGATAGGCCAGATCGTTTAGAAGAGATTGTTAGAATCGTAGTTCACGACCGAGTTGAAAACAAATTTTTTACTCATTTTCCTGCTCTTGGAAGCCTACATGCGAGATGCATGTCTACCATATTATCCTCTGATTACTCCAGGAATGCAGGAAACAACGCACTACTTTGGCACAAAAGTTTGAGAGTGTTTCGCTCGCACGCCGTTTCTCCTCCAGTTTCCTTCTATTTCAATTTGGTGTCTACTGTCTGGCTCGGCAACACGTGCATATAATAAGTGTGATCGAGTATAAAAGAGGATGTGTGAACAGCATCAAGCACACAGTAAGTCACAAGACTCTTTCTTGACTCTTCAGATATTACTGCTCGGTTAACCATACAAGCATTAATAATAACAGTTCCATAAAGTTCCTCACGCCTTTTGATTACATTGTTTAACGTTTCAAAGTAAACTAATCCAGGTGTTTTTGTTGGTGAACTTCTCCTCAATGGTCTACGTATTGATTCATTTCAATCGCACATTTACCGACGAATACTTTCCATTATTCGAGTTTATGTACTCATTCGAGGTTAGCATGTAGTTTATTGATTCAATTAGGTAACAGGCAGACAGTAAACCCTATTGCCTCTAGTATCGTCAGTAATGTATGTCACATTGATATAATACGTGCAATGAATAATTGTTTTCAAGATCCTCAACATTCTCCTATTCCTCACCTTTTTCTCGCCCTATGGAATTCTCACTCTGTGGAGAGCACAGCCTTTCCATCGGAATGTTGGCATTAATTTGATAATGAAATTCATGTTTCACCAATACAATTTCCTTATTTTGCAAAAAAAAGTGTTCTTTCACTGTAAAACGTTCTCCCAAATGAAAAAAAAATCATGAACGCCAAAGTAAACTTTGCAGTCGCGAATTTTCATGTGTAATCTCATTGTGTACGGCGTTTTTGGAATGAGCGCTCGATTAGTTATCATTTACCACCAATATTTGGTCGGAGGCGGATATGGTAAATGATCGCAGAAGCACATACGGTAGATCACATTTGCAGAGAATAATAGCATCCTCATCGTGGCTTCAATTACACGTATTGCAATGTTGGCAGCTTTTATGGGAGTGTCAGTTGCTTATCATTTGCTCGTTTTGCATGGCTCAAAGAAGACGTTATCTCCAGAAAGTCATTTCGAAAGAAACTATTTTATAAGATTGAAAAAGGTTTACTTTGTGATGTACAATTAAATGCGAAATATTAAAACATTTAAAATTAAAGAAAGGCTATACAAATGCTATAGGTTTCTCATTGGTTCGATGGAACGCCTTATCGCAACGTTCGCATGGTCCTGGTACGTACTATATCTTCTCTGTCCAAAAATAAAATAAGTTTTACAATTACGTGGCTCTTCATCAAAACAAGAAACCACTATTTATCTTTGGAAACCATTATTCATTACAGGTACGAGAAGGTATCACTTCAAACGCTCTGTGTGTCGATTATCATTGAATTGTGCGGCGCCATCCAAGCGTATTCGCTTGGACTTTTGTTTATTCTTAGTGAGTGTTCATGATCATATTTTTTAGATAATATAATACCATATTTTTAAATATAATATTTTAAAACAGGTTACATCACAGTGGAGCAGCTACTGGTAATTTTGGTGTTGATCGCGACAATAGGACTTAAGGTGAACAAATTATCTTATCCTGCTTCAGAATTTTTTTCAATAATGTCTTTGCAGTCAATTGTTTGCATATTAGTGCATAATGTGCGTCAAAATGATTCGTTGAGACGCATTTCCCATGTCACAAAATATTCCGTTGCCCGTTCTTACCAGACGAAGGAGAATATCACAGTTATAAAGGTCTGCGAACGGAATTTATCACATTCCCGATAAAACATTTTCGCTTTTTTTCATTCTTAAACATCTAACTTAAACCGCATTCGGAGATTGTGGAATAACTCGTGCTTAGGCGCTTCTGAGACTGGCGATGTGTCTCGGGCTGCTGAATGTTCCTATCTTTGTACTGGTTGTGTGCTTTCGACACTTTTCTGGAGTCGAATTGGCAGTTTCTGGAAACTTTGTGCATTCAATAATGGACATCTGCCTTAGCCTGTCAGTTTTTAGAAACTATCTAAAATATATGCCAAAAATATGTCTATTTCGTTGACGGGATATATTTACGTTATTATCATTTCTTTGTTATACCAATTTTGTTCCGTTCAATCACTGAATTGCTCGTCTAATCTATTCCTCTTTAGTTATCCTCTCGTTCTCATCAGCTATATTGCTATCGCTGATGAGGTTTTCGCACGATCGCTGAAGAAACTTCCATATGGAGAATCAATTTATTTCATAGTGATTCTCATTTATGGTCATTCAAAGAACAAGAAAATGAAAATGTGAGGGCGGTGCTTTTTTAAAAACAAACATACAGAAATGTTGAATGAGAAAACTAACCCTTCTTTTAGAGAACCGATAGCAAATGCGGACGACGTTTACTTCGATATGCTGCATCGCTCAATGAACTCAATTTGACAATATTTTGATTTTTTAATCATCATTTGTAGAGAAGATGACATATATTCTTTGGCACATTTTATTCGGCTGAACGCTTGCTATTTCAATACAATATCTTTTTTTAAAATTGTGTTATCACAAAGAAACGAACGGCATAACACGTATCTTTAGAGAGAATCAATTGAAAGTAGTTAATTTTGATCCCTACGTGACATGACGTCATGAAAATTGTAAAAAAATAATTTCATTGCAGTACGTAAGATTAAATTTGAAGCTCTTTTGCGATACCGATACAAAGATAGGCTACTTACTTTGTTACTTGGTAGATCCATGCTTATTGTTAGCCGCGTTGATCAAAGTTCATCCAATTATTTAATCACGAGCACGCGTCGTCTAGTAGTCCAGGCGCTCGTTGGGCTGAAAATCGGGTGGATCGGTCTACTGGAACTTCGTTTGTCGAGTTTCGCAAATTCGGCTGGCACAGATGTGGATTCTTCGACGTCCATCCCCCTTTTCAGATACTTCGGAGATGTCATTTCTGACAGAAATTTTCTGTTATGAAATATTAATTATAAAGGGGGGTTCGAAATATTTTCCGTTTGGTATTTTGACGTTTGATTAGTTTGCATAGTTTGACTAGTTTCCGAGGCAGAAATCGACAACACCACCGACCGCTTCCCGCGGCAAATGTTACCCCTAGGATCTGTTTTGAGTCATTTCGATCCCTGTCGACTGCTTGTTGATCCTTACGTGGACAGCGTCAGCGTCATCATGTTAACCTCTGGTGCATTACTACAAAATTGAAGAAAAAAACAACTCAAGTCGGTGTTTTTACTGCGTGTCTCTGCATCTAATCAATCCGTAAAAGGAGACGTATACAGAACTGGAGAATTTAGTGAAACTGGTCTAGACGAGACCGCCAGGTGTAAATTATTTTCACAGATACACTTCAGATCTTGCTTATACAATACAGTAATGCACAAGATTCTCTCTCCCCCTCTCTTTCTCTGATTCTTGAGTTTGGAAGGGCAGTCAATCAACCAAAGGTGCAAGTACTCGTGATAATAGGTCATGTTTCACACGCTGTTTCGATCATAAATTAGTTAAACTTTTTGCTCAAAATAAGTGTATAACAAATACCAAGAAGTTTATATCTTGGTGGGCGTCGAGTTTTATAGATACTTGAAAAAACCCAACCAGTAGGAAAGGCCTTGAAAAAGGCCTCTCCTTCAAGGGTAAACTATTTTGACGGAAGTTCTTCAGATTTTTCTTATAATTGCATTCACGTAAGGATTTCGATACCTCTGTACAGCAAAAATGAATACTTGTTTATTTCACATATTCTAAGAGCCCTTGGTATGCTCTATCGATTTATTTGTCATTCATGATCTGATGTCTAAAATTTGCATAATTACTATATCAAAGTTAAGCTAAATTTATAGTCTAGTTTTCGAACTGTAACTCGTCAGGGACTGAAACTTGTTAGGCAATTTAATATGATTTTAACCTCATGTAATTATGCAAATACAATACATCAGATCATGGATGACGCATACACCGCTAATGGCTCTCAGAATATGCGAAATAAAGAAGTAGTCACTTTTTGCTTAAGTTTGGTCATTTCTGCGCTCCTTATGCTATCGCACTGTTATGCTAAGACAATTATTTGAGCCTTGTATTTTAGTTGGTGAGCTTCATAACAATGGTCTTCAAATTGATCATTTTCAATCGCACTTTCACCGACGAATACTATCCTTTATTCGAGTTTATCTACACATTCGAGGTAAAAATGTGTTCGATCGATTGCAGTATGGCATACAAACACTTGTAGTGCTTCTCGTGTAATACAATATAAAATGACTAATAAATAATTGTTTTAAAGATACTCAACATTCTCTTCTTCCTCATCGTTCTCTGGCCATATGGAACTCTCGTATTGTGGAGAGCACAGCCGTTCCATCGAAACGTATGTTTTTTTTTCAATTCACTCCGAAACTGACATATTGCATGTGTTATCATTTACCACCAGTAGTAAAACTCAACTTTACAGTTGCGAATTTTCATGTGCAATTTAATAGTCTACGGCGTTTTCGGTATGAGCGGTCGTCTAGTTATCATTTACAACCAGTATTTTGAGAGCGGTGGATACGGTAAAGGAGGGTAGAAAAGAATACGGTAGATCTCATTATCAGAGAACAACAATGTCCTCATCGCTGCTTCAATTGCAAACATCGCAATGTTGGCCGCATTTATGGGCGTGTCAGTTTCTGTGTCCACACATCCATTGTACTTTCTTTCCAAACCTCCGAAAATTTATTCGAAAGAGATGATTTTATATTATTACAACTTTTACTTTGCGACGGAATGCATGGCTAAATCAAGCAGATTAAAATATCCTGGTTAAGGTTTTTCATTGGTTCGATGGAACGGCTCATCGCAACGTTCGCATGGTCTTGGTAATAGTGAATTATATATTCTTTCTCCAAAACACTGTATTTATTTTCATTATTGCGAGGCTCTTTTTTTCAAAACTCGTTGCTCTATTTTCAAACCATTATTTCTTACAGGTACGAGAAGGAATCACATTCAACCCTCTGTGTGTCGATTATCATTGAACTTTTCGGTGCACTACATGCATATTCACTTGGGCATTTATTTGTTTTGAGTAAGTGTCCATGATCTTCATTGGCCGAAAAATATATAATTTTAATATTAAAATTAATCAAACACTCACAAATTCCGTAAACCGAGTGTTTTTAGACCGGCCTTCCTTGTACTAGGAAACGCTCTGCGGAGTGTTCTTTAGGTACAAGACCAGATACACATAATTCTTGAGCAGATATCATCATAGTGGAGCAGCATCTATCTATTTTGGTACTGATCGCGGCAATAGGATTTACAGTGAGCAAACTACCTTTACCTGTATATTCGTATTATATTTTATATTTCTGTATATACATATTTATCCTGACATCAAGGCAAGGGCCTGCAGGAGGTATCATTCGGGGGCAGAGGAGGTCGGGATCTTCAAATTCGAGGCAACTGGGTCAAGGGAATGGATCTTGCTTGGCTTCTTTGGTCAATTGGAGTGTCGATCTTGGACTATTGACATTGAGCGTAGAAATCTTCCGGCAACCAGTGACGTCCTGACTAGCGTGTATCAACCTAAGTGGGAACTCACGTCGTAGTCTCGTCGACTGGGCCTTTCTTGAAAGTTGGCGACTTGAATTAGATGTAGGCGATCCGGGTCCTCTTCTCGAAGTGGTACCAGGTGGGCGATATACTTGCCGGGTTGCCCAAGCTGACTGGCAAGGATTCTCCAAACTGAGGAGGGAGAGGAGCGGGGAGACTGTCGACCGCCCGTCACGAGGCACAGAATGAAGAATCCTTGCCAGTCAGCTTGGGCAACCCGGCAAGTATATCGCCCACCTGGTGGATGATTTCTGTGTTATATGCTGTACATATATTGATATTCTTCCTCAATATTTTTTTTGCAGACATTTGTTGGAATTCTAGCGTATAATGTTCGTGAAAATGATTCATTGAAGCGCGTTTCACGAATCAAGAAATATTCCGTAGCCCGCACTTACCAGATGAAGGAGAATATCGCTGTTATGAAGGTAGCAATCACCCCGAAATTTAGACTTTCCGGCCCCGAAGACTACGGGGTGTTAAAACAGTACGTGCCCGATGTTGGAACATGCGAAACTGATAAAGAAAACAGTTATGATTTGGTGAATAACACACTTAGTTTCAAGAGCATTCGCTAGAGTTGTAAGATAGTATACACTTTAATGAATGAGCCCGTACTTTTTTGAACTCCATGTATTATGTTTTCATCTTTAGAATAATTCGTATTTAGGCGCTACTTCGACTGGCAAAGTGCCTTGGTCTGCTGAATATCCCTATATTTGTACTGGTTTTATGCTTTCGACACTTTTCCGGAGTCGAAGTGGCAGTTTCTGGAAACTTTATATATTCGCTAACCGGTGTCTGCTTAAGCCTATCAGTTTTATGAATCTATCTAATTGATGTATGAAAGGTATATGACGCAGTTTGTGTTAGGATCAACAAGTGCTTAAACAAGGAGTGGAACAAGTAAAAAAGCGCTCTAAAGCTGCTCGTAGGGGTAACTTTTGACGCTCTTAGTATTTTCTATTCATTTTCACGTGAGCAAAGGGCGTGGGCACATGAAGTCATCCGCGTCATAGCACTTCTATCCTACGGTTATTGGCTCGATTCCCACCGGACACTACGTTAGAATCTCGTGCGAGGTGCATTGGGTGAAAATTCATTTTTTTTTTCGAAACGTAAGCTTCATTGGATTGAGCGTGCAATTTTGGCAGTATGCGTGAGATCTGTGACCATTTTGTTAACAGCGAATTTTAATCGAACAACACGTTTCCCCCTAAAGTACGCAGCACAATACCGGCTCAGAGGCTCAGAGGCGTTCCATTGCGAAGTCGTTGGCATCAGTGTGTTCAGCGTTGAAATTTACTCCTGGGAACAAAGTTTGAGCAAATTCCCTTATTTTCGAGTTCCAGCGATTTGTTGATCCTAACAAAACAGCGTCATATGGGGCTGTTCGCGTAAGGATCAACACTTTTTGTGAAGAGATTCTCTGTAAATTCGCTTTCTGAGCTTATCGAGGGTGCCCATTTTTCGTTCATTAATTGTGCACTCCATTTTCAGTGTACATCTTTTTATTTATTCTTACACGAGCATACTGATATTCATGATCACTATTTATTGCATTTGCTTGTTATCTCAATTGTTCAATTCATTGCCAGTCATTTGAATGATTTATCATACCGTATATCATTCCTCTTTAGTTATCCTCTCGTCCTCATCAGCTATATTCCTATCGCTGATGCGGTTTTCGCACGATCGTTGAAGAGTCTTCCTTATGGAGAATTTATTTATCGCATATTGATTTTCATTTATGGCGAGTCTAAGAACATGAAAGCAAAGATGTGAGCGATGATGATGTTTTAGAAAAGAGGAAAGAAATGTAAAATGAAGAAGAATAATTTTTAAAACAAATACACATTATTTCAGTGAACCAATATCAAATGCGGATGACGTATACTTCAATATGCTGCATCGAGCAATGAATGCAACTTGACAATACTTTGATTATTAAATTTCAATTTGTTGAGAAAATTCGATATATTCTTTCGCGTATTTTGTTTGTGTGAGCACTCGCTATTTTTTTTTCCTTTTAAAATTGTGTTCTTACAAAGAAACGAACGACATAACACATATCTAACGAGAGGCTCAAACTAGTTTTTCTGTCGTATGTGGTCATGAAAATGATTTCTTATTAGGATATGTACACTTGGTAAGTCGCTTCGCAAGTTGCGTGTTCTCTTAACTTCAACGACTGTACGAGGTCACATGGATTCGAATAAAGCCCCTAAACTTCCATAACTCGTAACAGCTTACTTAAAATAAGATTTATTGGGAAACTTTTTGTCGTTGTGGACTCGAATGACATAGATACTCCCATAACTCGGTAGGTAATGTGATGCAAAACATCTAAAAATGTATTTAATAATAATAAGCATAATAGCAAATCCTGAATATTCCTCTGTGAGAATGTCGAATATAATAGTGATGATGAATAGAAATGCTATGCAAACAAGACGACATCACACTAATGCGGCTAACTACTCCTTAATTGTCTGTACAAACAACTGACCGCTTGTGAGAGGCGTGATATACATTACACATTTTTTTGTGAAGTTGTATCAAAATTACGGCAATTTTTTTTGAAATAAAGAAATCACTTACGGCTCCGTTGTCTCGTGTTTGGCAATAATAGTTTTAATTTTTAGCCAGTGAAGGCAGTCTAAAGTGACTATGCGGAATGTTCCCCATAAAGACAAAAACAAGGAAAGAAAAGAAAGTAATATTTTCGAATAGAAATATGATGAAAACAATCACAAGCGTGTTTCCTATGGCAACGGATACATTACATAGTCAACGGTTTGTGATATTTCCGGATACAACATGATACTAGAATTGTTATCAAATGCGATTTGTATGTGTTAAAATGAGGCCACTTGCGATGGAGTCGAGCAATGCTGACAATAGAAAATGTGAGATAAAGATTATTTACGACATTATCGATGAAGCTGATAACAATGAAATATGTTCCATTGCTCGCTAATTACTCTAAGTTCAGAGATGCAAATGTAAAATTATACCTAATTTCGCTATTTTTTTACTATTTCTATGAACTTTATTGCTAAGTGCAAACTCGTTATATTGCTATTCACAAAAGTAAGGAAATGGATTCTTCGGAAATATATATTCTCATATTTACAAGAATGTGAAATATTAATTCAAGTAGTTCTTATTTAAGAGCATTTAAATTTATGTCGATTGTGGACGGGACTTCTAGTTATCTACCATTTTAATTTGGTCTCTCCACTCCGTTTGCGAACCAACATCTTTTGAGTGGCAGGATGAGATGAGATGCGCGCATTTCCCCATTTCTGCCGACCGCTCTCGCGATTTGCAATGTCTCCGGATTAAGTGCATGATAATGAAATATTTGGGGAGGAAAGAAGCTGATCCCTCGAAAAATCATTATTCGCTCTGGAAACGAATTTGAGAGCTCAACTTTAAATGATAGATCACTAGAAGTACACTTCCTCCTGGAAATATTCAAAAGTATTTTTCTGATGAAGCCAATTTGTTAGTTGTGCAACCCGCGAGCACTTGTAGTCCAAACTCTATCAAAAAACTTCAGTGGAATAGTTAGAAATCGTGAAATTATGTTTAATTGTGCATATCTGGTTGAAGAGTAAATAGCTTGCAATGACACACTCTTCATTGTTGTCAGCATCATGGAAAATGTCGAAAACACTCAACAATTTCTTGTTCTGATTGTTTTCCGATTGTTCCTTGTAATATTCCTGTTCATTTTTTTGAATACATTTTATTCGTGCTACTATCTTTAAATGACTTTAAATGTTTGAAAATTTACAAATGAATATATTTGTAACATGATCCACTTGTTCATGGTCATGTTTCAATTGTTCCTGCTCACACTTGGCCACAACAGAAGCATCAGGGACAATCGGGAAAAAATTTATTATCAACATTCATTTCACATTTCGTATTTTCACTGCCCGGAGCACGTAGTCTTTTGTCCAACTCTATCGCAAGCAGGTTAATATGAAAAGAATAGAATGTTTGTTTCTGTTAGAAGTGATTCATTTATTATGCACACTGGATAAAAAATAAAAACTATTTTCGAGGATAATACGTTGATTATTATCATCATTTGATGATTCGATGATTTCGATGATGATATTGCATGCTTTTAAGAAAACTTTATAGTATTACACCAATTATGTATCTTCAGCGGCGTTACATTATCTTTTCTAATCACCGTACATCAAAATATCAAATGTTCAACGTACTTTCGCACAAATGTACTTTCGCAAAAATCTCCCATAGCGACGTTAATACATTATATTCTCGAGTTACTCATGCGATGTCAGTGAAGTTGTATTATCATTTCTCAGAAAGATGTCGAATGATGGGTGCGCGATTCTGCTTGAATTTTCTCGCGACGTTGTCTATCATTTGGTTATTGCCACAAAAGGATTTCTATGCTCGGCAGGAGCTGTGGGAATCATAATACAATGGAAGAAGCAAGTGGGTTTCTCATTTTATTGATCTAAGCTGAGAGGTTATTCAGGGAGTCCGTTTTCTCGGGCATGATAATTCTAAAATTATGTTCAACTTTTATTATTTTCTGCATGTGATGACTACGCTAATGTTTGCCAGCTTGTATTTCTTCGAAATTATTAGGTGTGAAGAAAAACATATATTGTGGGAAATATTAATTCCAGATTGCGATTCGATTGTGTTCTGATCGATTTTCGGTTAATAATTATTACAAAGTACGCCTTTTAACACAAAATCCGTGCACAAAATATTTCTAACGAAAATTTATTCAGGGGCATCGCAATTTGTGCAGTATTTTCTTCAAATCATATAATATTGATTCTGTCAGTGGAGCGGGTTTACTCGAGCGTCTTTCCCGCACATTTTGAGAAGAATTCCAATCGAGTTCTTGCATATTTTCTCGCCATTTCAGCGGTGAGGACAATGGGTAGACTTATTAGAGCATCATATTAGTTTAGGTCTTACTAACGTCTTTCTACACTTTAATGTGCCTTACCAATAACTTGCAATTGTTCTACAAACACTACGTTCCATTTCTGGATGAGCGACTTCCGGAGAATGCTCAAACATTTTCTGTATGTTGTAATTGTTTTCTTTGTTTATAGTTGTCTTTTTCACAGAATCTTATGAAGTTTATGACTTTTTCGTGTGTGTTCTCCATTGTTATGCTATGTGTCGATATTTATCTTAATTTCTTTCGACGACGAGTTGACAATACGTCGCTTGCAGTTTCCTACCAGGTAACCTACAAGTTGACCTAGGTGACTTACCTACCTGCACACCAGAATGACTAACATTCTCGCAAAAAAAAAATTGGTTTCTGCTCTCTAATCAATTCTTACACAATACTCAATAATAAATTGCAGTTTGCTGAGAATCGGCGAGTTATTCTGATCCTTTTGCCTATTGAACTAACGGGAACAATTCTCTCCCTGATTACAGTAGTCGCGCTTGCACTCTACGAATATGTACGTTCTTCCTAATTCTGCTTCCTAATTCACAAAGGCAATTGCAATACAAATCTCCTTTCGACGTATTTCGTTCCGCTTATTTCCTTAGGACCTCTTTCTCGCATCAGATTATTTTCCTTCAACCAGGCTTTTCCTTCCGCATCGCCGATCGGTCGTCAACTTTTTCTCGAACTCGTCACTTTCCCTCCGATTTATGCACTTCTACTATCATTTTTCTTGGAATGCAGAGTTGGACGAATGTAAGGACGTGACTGTTTTACAACAACAAAGAGCTCACTTTCAGAAAACGAAATTCACTCAGAGTAAGCCAAAATGAAGTCGACCACTTTGAGAGCTTGCGGAGAGCCTGGGATGGGCCTAGAAACTGATATCCCGCATGCATATCCTTTTCATTTGTTAGAAATTTCTTTCCTTTCTGATTTCATCGTCAATAAAGAAACAAAGAAAGAGGCTTTCGTCGGCTATTTCCTCGGAAGAAATTTACCCTGTTTTCTTGAATTGCAATGTTTTCTGCTTTCGATTTTTCCATTCAAATGCGAAAGCGACGAGGAAAATAGTGCACTTCCGCCTCGCCGATGTAATAAATCAAGAAACACTGATATAGCAGACAGAATGAAACATCAATTTCTATTTCAACAATTTGTAACACATTTGTGGCACACATAAAGAGGTCGTAAACAGCAAACAAAAAATGAAATGCATTAACAATTTATTAAATAGTCCTGTAGTTGAGAAAATAATTGAACAGATCAACAAAACGGAATAGACAAATGGGGCCAAATGTATTTTGTTCAATTAATCAGTTCAGAGTTTAAACATAGCGGGGCTCGATTGTGCTTAAATAATATCAAGATTGTCAATTGTATTAGTTTGCCCATAACAGAGATACAACTACGAGGCTTTAATCAACTCCAGAAAAGACAGGTGAAATCACGTATCTTACTTTCCATGAAGATACTGAGCAACTCTTTCTTAAATGAATGATTGGAGATCGGACAGCTCTCTCTTCTCTCTTATTTTACATATACTCTT
This sequence comes from Pristionchus fissidentatus, assembly GCA_036245785.1. Taxonomy (NCBI): domain Eukaryota; kingdom Metazoa; phylum Nematoda; class Chromadorea; order Rhabditida; family Neodiplogasteridae; genus Pristionchus; species Pristionchus fissidentatus. The sequence continues at coordinate 17,396,130 of BTSY01000004.1, forward strand.
TTCTGCTCACCAGAGTTACCTGATCAACTTTTAAATTTGTGTCTCTCTCGCCCGTTACTTTTTCTAAAAGACGCAGAGAGAAAGAACAACATGCCCTTGGTTATCCAAGGGATTATTTCTATTCAAAATCACCATTTCTGATATTAGTTATTTAAAAATTTGATATTATTGTCTCTCTCACTAGCTAAGAAAACCAAGCCCTTGATCCTTGGAATTGAAACTACTGCTCACTAATACTGCTCACTATCATGCTCATGAAACGAGGAGGAAAATCTCACTTTCGAATTTCAAAAAAAGGTGAATTGTAACGTGCAGGTTCAAACAAGTTGTTCACATCATAGCAACTCCATATTTTTTTCGAAATTGCCGGTATCTTTTGTTTGTCTGCGACTTAGAAACATCTAAAAATAAACATCTAAAAAATCATGTCTATAAGAGAGGTTATCTCAATGTCAGTGGGTCGACATATTTGTTCAGAAACTTGGCACAGGGCTGAATTTACAATGCGATACTAACCATGCTATAAATTAATGCGTCATGTGAGGAGTACGAATACACTAAACAGAAAGTTCAAAAATGCGTCTACGCCTCAGGCGATGAAACCGCGCGATTATGACGTCATTATCTATTTTTGCCAATTCGAACCGAATCAATTTGTACTGTGTATTAATGGATTCCTTGTCAAAATACAACTATTTTTTGGTTACGGAACTTTTTTGATTGGAGCCGATGCTAGCGAGTTATTCAGTGAAATGAGTTTCATTTAATTTTCATTAAAAAGTTTCTCGTAAAAAATAAAATTTTATTTGATAATTTTAATCGTTGAATTATTATACAAAATATATTTTAAAAGGAAAATATAACTTGCCCTGGAAGGAAGTCAAATCAGGAAAAGTGTGGTGAAAACTCGAATAAAGTCAGTTGTTGACAGCGTATGTACGGTAAGTACTCGCATCATACGGTTTTATCAATATCGAAAAACCTATCAATATTATCTAATTTCTCTCGTTATGGACTCCGATGTGCTCTATGTAATAAACAGTCGCGCGCATAAGTGAGTGGACACTTTTCAAATCACATTTAACTTTTGAGCCAGGAAATGGATCACTCTGAAATTTTGGCGTGGTACACCAAATCCATCGACGATTATGATGCTGATATTGAAATATTTCGAAATCCCCCAGTTATTGCATAGTGATGACGTAATCAAACCATACTTTTTCGGAAGTCCATTATTCTTACATACATTTTTGAGGCTAGCCAAACTTTTTGAGCATAAAGGTGGGCTGAAGGGCTGCCGTGAAAAATTTTTTCAAGTTGCTGCGACATCGCACCTTGGCTGCAGCCTTGCTGCAATTTCGCGGTCGTAATCTCATATCTCGGCTTCTAGGCAAGCTAAAACGTCGTTCTAGGAATCAAAATAATACTTATGTGGATTGCTGACGATTCTGAGAATATGATACATGTAACTGAATAATTGGCCTCGAGGTACCAAAAAATCGATTTTTTTCATGACCCATATTCGATCGATCTCAACTCTGTGGAACAGTTTAGCAAAAATATAGTTTTTGCGTAGACGTACTGCAAATGTATTGAAGAACTGATGCCCAACTTTTTGTACGGTTGGCGTTTGTTTCCAAGGCGCCTCGATCGTTTTTCTGAAGGACACACGATAGGCCACGCCCCCTTTTCGCCCTATTGACCTACAGTTTCATTAATATAATTTGTTTTGCTGTAACTTTAGAGCTAGAGGAGGTAGAAGTCTGAAATTTTAACTGGAACTCCTGCACACTCAGGGGCGTTGATTCTGTATTTTTCATAATAATTTAATTTTTTCTTCATTGCGTAGTGATGACGCAACATTTCGTCGAAATTTCAGATGTGTTTTTTTGCTCGGACGAAAATTTTGCAAGCATCGTACTTTGAGTGGTGATAGTTGACATGGAGATACACTCGAGAAAATTTAGTACCACATCGTACGGTTCCATACCGGACCAGTGCGAGGTCTCAAAGTGGGTACCCGAAAAAATGGTTTTTCGTTTCTAGACGTGCTAGAGACTCGTATTCAACTTCAAAATTACCGTAATGGTGTCTTAATAAAATACCAAAAGTTTGGCATTGATCGGCCGTCATATGCCTTCAGGGCATAAAAAAACATTTTTTTCTGGTGTTTTATTTTCAAGAACATGATCCATTCAATGAATGCACTACAAACTGCGAAAACCCTAACTTGTTAATGTCTTTGCAAACATTATTGAAAAAAATATGTTTGAGCCACTCTTTTGGATGGATCATGTTCTTGAAAATAAAACACCAGAAAAAAATTATTTTTTATGCCCTGAAGGACGGCCTGAAGGATATGACGGCCGATCAATGCCAAACTTTTGGTATTTTATTAAGACACCATTACGGTAATTTTGAAGTTGAATACGAGTCTCTAGCACGTCTAGAAACGAAAAACCATTTTTTCGGGTACCCACTTTGAGACCTCGCACTGGTCCGGTATGGAACCGTACGATGTGGTACTAAATTTTCTCGAGTGTATCTCCATGTCAACTATCACCACTCAAAGTACGATGCTTGCAAAATTTTCGTCCGAGCAAAAAAACACATCTGAAATTTCGACGAAATGTTGCGTCATCACTACGCAATGAAGAAAAAATTAAATTATTATGAAAAATACAGAATCGACGCCCCTGAGTGTGCAGGGGTTCCAGTTAAAATTTCAGACTTCTACCTCCTCTAGCTCTAAAGTTACAGCAAAACAATTTATATTAATGAAACTGTAGGTCAATAGGGCGAAAAGGGGGCGTGGCCTATCGTGTGTCCTTCAGAAAAACGATCGAGGCGCCTTGGAAACAAACGCCAACCGTACAAAAAGTTGGGCATCAGTTCTTCAATACATTTGCAGTACGTCTACGCAAAAACTATATTTTTGCTAAACTGTTCCACAGAGTTGAGATCGATCGAATATGGGTCATGAAAAAAATCGATTTTTTGGTACCTCGAGGCCAATTATTCAGTTACATGTATCATATTCTCAGAATCATCAGCAATCCACATAAGTATTATTTTGATTCCTAGAACGACGTTTTAGCTTGTCTAGAAGCCGAGATATGAGATTACGACCGCGAAATTGCAGCAAGGCTGCAGCCAAGGTGCGAAGTCGCAGCAACTTGAAAAAAATTTTCACGGTAGCCCTTCAGCCCACCTTTATGCTCAAAAAGTTTGGCTAGCCTCAAAAAATGTATGTAAGAATAATGGACTTCCGAAAAAGTATGGTTTGATTACGTCATCACTATGCAATAACTGGGGGATTTCGAAATATTTCAATATCAGCATCATAATCGTCGATGGATTTGGTGTACCAAGCCAAAATTTCAGAATGATTTATTTCCTGGCTCAGAAGTTACAGGTGATTTCAAAAGTGTCCACTCACTTATGCGCGCGACTGTAAGAAAACTGTAAAATATAAAGATGACAAAGTTAAACCGAGGAAAAGTGAAGGAATTTAAATAATTACGATATTGCATAGCAATCGAGGACTGACTTTATTCGAGTTTTCGCTATACTTTTCCTGATTTGACTTCCTTCCAGGGCAAATTTTATTTTCCTTTTAAAATATATTTTGTAAAATAATTCAACGATTAAAATTATCAAATAAAATTTTATTTTTTACGAGAACCTTTTTAATGAAAATTAAATGAAACACATTTCACAGAATAACTCGCTAGTATCGGCTTCAATCAAAAAAGTTCCGTAACCAAAAAATAGTTGTATTTTGACGAGGAATCCATTAATAAACAGTACAAATTGATTCGGTTCGGATAGGCGAAAATGGATAATGACGTCATAATCGCGCGGTTTCATCGCCTGAGGCGTAGACGCATTTTTGAACTTTCTGTTTAGTGTATTCGTACTCCTCACATGACGCATTAATTTATAGCATGGTTAGTATCGCATTGTAAATTTAACCCTGTGCCAAGAATATGTCGACCCATTCAGATAACCTCTCATAACACTACTCTGAGGTTCGGTGTGTAGCAAAAACTCCCTTTATTTTCTATTCGAGTTCACATTCACAAAAAAATACGGAAACTCGTGTCTTTTTTCTACATCAGCCAAATATAGTTTGAAATAAGTTTTACCGGTTTCCTCAACGTATGTACAATTATTACCCTCGTCTTGCCACTCAACCATATTGACAACAGATTCATTGAGATGAATCCAGAAAGACTCGTGGCATTCGCACTTTATTTGATTACCCATTTTATCAAATAACGATCCGGCGATTAACGATCAATGACTAATGCAATCTGAACACGTCTAGGTTATGCACGTATTGAGTGTTTGTCCTGTGAACTGTGATCTTGTCATTGTTGTACGTGGTTGCCATTCAATTGAGTTTGTTTTTCTTTGATCGTCCGCATTTATTTGTATGTAAAAGACGAAATGCTTTCTCCGAGGAAAATTTCCCACTTTCAGACTCATTGTATTTTTGTACAATATAAGAAAAAAAATATGTATTCACTGTTTATTGTCTTCAACTTTACTGTTTCAGTTTTTCTTTTTTAGAGTTTGGGTCATTCGAATGGTCTACGTTCTGCTTCATCTCAATAGATCTTTCACTGATGATTACTTTCCCGTATTCGAATGCATCTACAGTTTCGAGGTTATTTTCGAGGTCGAAAAATTAAGATGATAAAGTCGAACCGTTTCTAAATTTTTTTTTGGATTTGCTTTAATTAACAATTTGTTTTGTAGATACTGAACATTTTCTTCCTCCTCTCATTTCTGGCTCCATGTGCAATGTTCACACTGTGGAGGGCGCAGCCTTTCCATAGAAATGTCAGCACTAACGTTATTTATAATATATACCAGATATGATATCTCCCTGATACTATAACCAAAACTAAATATGCTATCGAGTTTTTACTTATTTTTTGCAGTTGCGAATTTTGATGTGCATGGTGGTCGTTTACGGTGTTTCCGGTTCGAGCGCCCGTCTAATTGTGATATACCATCAGTATTTTATTAGTGAAGGATACGGTAGTTTTAGATGGCGTGTGTGTAAATAAGCAATTTACTTCAGAGACCAGTCCCTCGCTCATTGTAGCGTCAGTAATTCGTGCTGGATTGATGGCCGCGTTTATGGGCGTGTGAGTGTTTTTTAAAAATATTAATTTAACATCAACGAATTTAAGGAGTAAAATAAGAATAGTCTAATTATTTCCATAATGGAAACAGGGCTTAGTACCTTGTGTTACAGAGCAACGGGTGGATGTTCCGCATTCCAGAAATATTAGATTTTGTTGCGTTATGAAGAATGCCAGTTTGAAATATTTTAGCGTTATTTAGTCATTACGATGTATAGTGCATCACATGTTTAAAAGTTTGTCCATTTCAGATTTATATTTGGATCGATAGAACGGCTCGTAGCTACTTTCGCTTGGTCTTGGTGAGAACATGTTAATTGTTATAGACAATTTCATATATACAAAAAGAATAGTGTAATTCGAAATATGACAATTTATTGAACAATAGTCTATTCATATTTCTCAGGTACGAAAAGATATCAATACAAACACTCTAAATAACTATTGTCATTGAATTTTGGGGCGTATTACAGGCGCTTTCACTCGGATTTGCTATTGTTTTCAGTAAGTTCATTCCGTTAATAAGAGGAACATATACTGTTAAACAATCCTTCTATATTTTCGGTTACATAAACGTGGAACAACTGATCGTTATTTTGCTTGTGCTGGCGGGGACAGGGCTTACGGTAAGTGCCTCATTTCGCCCATGCATAGTTTCGCTGGATTACTAGTGGTGCGTTTATTGTCGCCTAACCCGTCATGTTGAGCCGTCAGAATGACAATTCTGACCATTCAGAATGATCATTTCGACAACCCATAATTGCCATTTTGACCGCTCAACCTGAGGGGTCAGGCGACAATAAACGCACCATAAAAGAAATCACGTCAAATTTACTATATTTTTAATAAATAAAATCTTTAAGCTAATAAGTTGCATACTTGTCTACAACTTGCGTGTGTATAATTCGCTGAAGCAGTTGGATCGGGCCACTAGCTATTCGGTCGCACACTTATATCAGACGAAAGAGAATATCGCAGCTATAAAGGTCAAATCAATCAATTTATCATATCAGGCGATAATCGCTCAGATGAGGATGGGTCGGTAGTCTTCATAAGTTGCATTCCACCAGTTCGCGCCGATTGCTCTCCTTAGGTCATCTCTCCATCTTGCTCTTGGCTGGCCTGGGGGACGAGTTCTGCTGTAAGGGGTCCACACGGTAGTCGCTCTGCACCATTTCTCCGTATCCATACTCCTCACTTTCAATGCCCATTGAGCTTTTCGTTTGAGGCTTTCCTGTACCCAGTCTTTCACTTTGGTGATTTCCCGAAGTCTTTCATTTCTCCAGCGATCTCTCAAAGTCACTCCAATCATTCTTCTCTCCATTGCTCGCTGTGTGACGTTCAGCCGATTTCTCTCATTCCCTCTCAAAGCCCACACTTCACTCCCGTAGAGTACTGTAGACGTGATGCAGCTCTCAAACAGTCTTCTTCTGGTCTTCATAGGTAAAAGACGGGACGAAAGAAGGCGAGACAGTTTGCTCCATGCGAACCATCCGAGTCGAATCCTATGTTCCACTTCTTCAGAGATATTTAGGGGAAGACTAATTGTCCCTCCTAGATAGGTGACAGATGGAATGAAGTTAAACTTGTTGTTCTCGATCACAATGGGAGCTCGGGTCGTGGTGCATGAGGTGAGCAGATTAGTCTTCGAAGCATTGACTTCGAGACCAACTCGAGAACATGCATCCATAAGTTTCTTCAGCATTCTTTCCAGCTCTGGACGTGACTTTGCAATGAGTGCCACGTCATCTGCGTATTCCAAATGGGTTAGGTGATCAACGTGCAAAACGAAGACGAAAAAGCCTCTAGATGGATTGTTGACTGCTCACGTTCACGCTGAAAAAAATCGTGAAGGCAAATGGAACCGTTTTTGATACCTGATTATATTACTCACGATACACGTTCGTATTGCAAATGTTTGATGCTGATATTTCGATAGTATTCATATTGTAGCGAATTCAGGCGATTCTGCGATTAGCCTTGTGCCTTGTTCTGCTGAATTTGCCCATTTTGGCGCTTGAGCTGTGCTTCCGCCAGTTTTCGCGGGTTGACGCTGCCGTCTTTGGCAAATTCGCCTATTCAACAATGGACATTCTCATAAGCCTGTATGTATCTGCTTTAAAAAAATCGATAAATGTGACGGCGAGAAGAAGCTAGCTAGTGAAAATCGTTGGAAGGTTGGAGTCCGTGATATCAGGAGTATCATTGAGGTATCCGCAAGCACTCATCAGCTATATCCCAATAGCAGACGAGGTTTTCGCACGATCTCTGAAGAAACTACGATATGGAGAGGCGATTTACTCCTTCGTTTCTCGTGTTTATGGACAGACAAAGAACAAGAGAAAGAACATGTGCGGTATTCTTATTGTTCTTTATTAGTATGTGTGCTCAAAAATAATGAACAACAAGTATTACATTGACGAGTATTGAAGAATAAATATTTGCAGAACACAAATAGAGAAGGCAGACGATGTTTACTTCGACATGCTAAATCGGGCAATGAACGGATCCCTTTAGGACTCGAACTTCTATGTACATGGTTATCGTTATATTAACATTAATTTTATTAAATTACTTTCTAGCTTTTTTTTCTTTTTTTTCCTTTTTGCACCTCTTTTAGTTCTCAGGAACAACAGCAACAAAAGGAGGAACATCAGGAACATTGAAATGTTGTCTCCATGCATTGTCCAAAGGGCCGGGACTTGCTTGAATTACTCGTGACCCAAGACCCGTAGCATGCTATTTTAGTTTGTTTTCAAAATCGTCGCCCTATCACATTAAAAAAAGCAATGCTGACGGATTTTTCTCATATTCGATTCAAAGATGCGTAAAAACATGAAACATCTAACTACGGTAACAGGTTTTCGATATCACTCTTTATCACAGAGAATCAATTGAAAATGTCGGGAGAAAATTTTCGAAAGTGAAGTGTTTGTATAAAACGAGATATTTCACTTCTGTCCACGTAGTTAGATAGTAGAGTGCGAAATGTGAGACCACGCTCTCTTCATTTCGCACTCTCTCTCGACCGGTCGGTAGGTGAGAGAGTGTGCGAAATGAAGAGACCGTGGTCTCACATTTCGCACTCTATTAGATAAGGCATTGTCAAAGGTTTAAAAAAGTACACTCAGCTCAAATAACACACCGAAATAATACACCACTAGTTATCCACAATACAAACAAGTCTCGGCACTTTGGGCATTCTATGGATATAATATTTCAATGTTCCTGTTGTTCCTCCCAAGGAGGAACAAAAAAACTGGAGATGTTTTAAATAAGATATTCAAGGAATCGCGCTTCTCTAATTATCACGATAATTATGGTGGGAGTGACCATTATGCGCATCGGAAATAAAATGACGACAAAATAACACGTTCATCATTACCTAATGTTCAGTGATGTTCATGGTATTTACACACATTCAACGACAATCATTATTAGACATAAATCATTATTCCGTTCATAATATATTTTCTAATGTTACGGATTTGCTGCCAACGATCTTCAGGATCACCATAGTTTGGTTACTGCTTTCAAAGCGATGCTGTGCTTTTTGATTGTAAATAATATGTAGGAATCGAATTGTTCCGGTTTTAATCGAATCGAACCTGCTTCCAACAATCATTATCTCTATGTAAAAATATTGAATGACTGCCATCTTCTCAGTACACTAACTCGGCCTCAATGATTTCTAAATTTGTTGAAGCGATATTATTTTCATTTTTTGAAAGTTTCTTCTTTTTTTGAAACGTTTCTTCTTATATTAATTGTCCATGTTGATATCAGCGCTGTGTTAGTATATGGGAAGATGGAGATATCATTACTCATTTGTCGTGATAATCAAGTGAAGGCAATAGGGAAAAGTGTTGCTAGAGGCAACGCTCTGTAACATAATACTCGATACAATCGCTTGTCTATGCGTATAGGTCCCTACGTATTTCCGTTAATGAGCTTTCTCATATTATTGCAGGATTTTTGTATCACTGTATTATATTGGCGAAAATTATTAATATTGCACTTTCGTTATTCACGTAGGTCGTTGACTGTTTTTGAAGCGTTTGTTATAAGTATGGCTGGCGAATGAATTGAGACAACTAAGAATTCATCTCCTCCAAACAAAGGATCTCATTGTCACGTAGGTGCTGTCGCTCGTAAATTTGTCCCACGTAAGACTGCACTCGATGCGAAAAAATATTGTGCACTTTGCAGCCCTTAAAAGGTTTGACAAAGAAATATAACTGATTTGTGTGTCTCTTGGGGCTCCCACCGACTTGAATTTTCTGATTCCTCTTCGTATACTCTTGCAGTTCTATAATTAGTAACACACTATCTTGAATAACTGATTCTCTTTGATCACATTATCACGTAGGTTCTTTCCCACGTAGCACTGCACTCTCGAGTCTCTCTCGACTCTCGAGGCGAAAAAATTGTATAAACACTTTTCATCACTTAAAAGGTTCATCAGAATAAATATAAAATGTACTGAAAAATAGAAAAAAATGATGTGATTATCTTGGGGTCTCATCGACTGGCATCGATATTTTTTAAGATTTCTCTTCGCATATTTTTGCAGTTTAGTTACAAAAGGTCCCGATGTGCAATCGATATCGTACTTCACGGAAAATGTTACTGAAAAGTTTAAACAATGTTTTAATCCGAATTATTTTTTCTGCTCCTAACTAATTGATGAATTTCTTCTTTCTCAGATAAATGACTGCAGAGGAGTGCACAATGCTAAATGAATTCTCTCGCAATCTACTCTACCACTTCGTTATATTCACTAAAGGTTGTCTCTGCGGCGCTGGTGCATATGGAATAATTATGCAATGGAAGCAACAGGTGAGTGCAGTTTCAAATATTATCATTTTTCACGTACTCCAGGGCGTTCGTTTTCTTGGCCATGATAATTCTAAAATCTTTTTCACTTTCTACTATTTCCTCAACCTTTTAACAGCAGTAATGTGCGTCTGTGTCTATCTCATCGAAGTCATAAGGTAAGACTACACAAATGAATACGAAATAGGAGCAAATCATTGCAGACTTCGATTCGATTGTTTTCTACTTGATTTTAGGCTGGTGCTGATACTAAAGTAGCGTTCAAAAAGCAACCAAAAAATAAATTTCATACTCACTAACAGAGGCGTCATTATTTCCTCTGTGTTATCTGCTCATCATATAATCGCCGTTCTCTCATTAGAACGACTCTACTCTAGCTTTTATCCTGCACACTTTGAGAAGTACTCTAATCGGAAACTCTCATTTCTGCTAGCAATATCCACGGTGAGCACCTGTCCGCCATGGAAATTATATTAGAGGTTTAGACCGTGTTCACTTCTTTTTACATCGGAATGTGCGTCTCAAGTAATTTTAATCTTTTCTACAAACACAATGTAGCCTTACTGGATGAAAGAGTGGTCGGTAATGCACATACCTTTTCGGTACGATGTTTATCTCGTTAAAGCAATTTGAACAAGCATCTTAGGAGAAAGATTCTCCACATAATTATGCCAATGCTCTGTAGTTCCCGCTAGAAAACAATAGAGCTTTTGGAAGAATATTGATTGGAAAATCGTTCTTCAAGAAAATATGAAGGTTCTTCTGGCAAACGTGCTTCCAATTTTCGTTTCAGAACTTACTTTTATCTATCGCTGTTTCGAGCGCTCTATCGATCATGCTGCTGATCTTCGATTATTACATGAATTTCATCAAACGTCGGATAACAGACTCGTCACTTGCTGTTTCCTACCAGGTACTACCGTCAATGAAACATATCTGATATTTGGGGAAGAGGGAAAGACGAAACCGAGGTAAAAGACCACCCAAATATATACAAATTAATTCTTGTAAATTCCCATTAGACAATAATATTCAGTTCGCGGAGAATCGTCGAGTCATTCTCATTCTTCTGCCAATCGAATTAACCAACACATTCCTCACTCTAATCACGGCAGTCTCACTTATTATCTTTGAAATCGTATGTTGTTTCTCTCTTGACCTCAAAGACTTTGAAAACACGAATAAACTAAGCTTTTTTCTAGGCGGTGACTGCTCCGTCACCAATGAATCGACAAATGTTCCTCGACCTTATCACATTTCCTGCATTACATCCTCTGATTCTAGCTGTATTCATAGAGTTCAGAGTGGGAAGACAGTAAGCGAGGGATAATGATTCACCAAAATACTAATATCTTCTCCATTAAGGAAACGGCCCAAACTCATTTCGATTGGTGACGGAGTCGATCATTTTGAGAGTCTGCGAAGACTGTGGGAGGGACCGACTCGTACTCACAATAAATATAGCATGGGACACGGGCAATGATCTATCCATTTCGAATAATCTTGAATCCGATGGACGAAGGACAAGTTACGTGTGCTCAATATATTGTTATATATATTATATAAATCGACGAAAAATATCTCTGCATGGACGGGCGCCGCGCAATAGAAACAATTTTTTCGCTTACGCACCGCAGACGGAACGCTTGTACACACCCCACGCTTAGTCGACGCGGTAAGCAGTTTGAACTTCGTTCCGAAGTTCGTTGGTTCGAATCCAATCGATTTGTCTTGACGCGATAGATGATCTCTCCAATGTGACCCCAACATAACACGAGATATTCTCATCATTTATTACTACACAGAACAATGTAACAATAGTGAATAGACCGACCAGTAGGTTCTTCGGCGGAGAGCTATCGGTCAAGCCTTCCACTATCCGGAGATAGCGGGAGCCGTTGGATATGGGGTTTGATATGACCTCAAAGGAGTCCCTGTGGGAAAGGAAGTTGATATGGAAGATTGCTATTTCATGTGTCATGGGATACGACAAGCCTTCTCTCAAAGTGAACCAAGGGAATTGATATGACGTACCAGTAAGGGAAGTCATCCTGTAATCGCTCGTCCATAAGAGAGGAGATGCAGACTACTCTTTCCTCGAGAGAGGGAGACTAGATGAGAAGCATACTGAGGGACAGACTGAGGAACACCAGAGTTATCTGGTTCCCTCAGCTGCCAGCTGCTACCAGTTCAGCCTCCCTCATTGCCTCCTACCTTACTTATATACGGGGAGAATCACATGCCATAAAGAGGATGGCCTCCCCTAGAATCAATAGAGATGCTATCGGCTCCTATTCAGAGAGGATGTCGTAATGGGAGATGACATTGAAAGAGATATGGTTTTGCTATCGTGGATCTGACTCATCGAACATGAGCCTACATCCTCCCAACACAGATTGCCTTGGCTCCTGTTTATTGATCATACTAAGAGATCCATAAACTCGAGTCAAGACACGATTGCACTTTTATTTTGCTGAATTTTTTTTAGAAAAAAAAACGATTTTTTTTCCAGTTTCTCCACAATTTTCAAAAAGTGCGAATTTTGGTTGGGTGATTTTCTTTTTTTTGCGTTTCCGAGAAAAAAATAATATGAAATATTTGCCGAACCCACCTTGTGAGAATGAACATAAAGAATATGTTGATGAATAGAAAGAGTGGTCTTGTGAATGCGCTGTTGAGGTTTTAATTATCAAAAAATATAATGAAATTGTGATGGTTACTCGAAATAAATTGTAGAATTCAATGTCGTCGCCCAATTTTTGCACAGAAAATACGGTGTGTCTGTCATGTTAACAGTGTGGAATACTCTCCGACGTTGGAAGTAGGAACTAAAATATTTGTGCGTGGGTGTAGGAGTTACTTCGTGCAGACAACTCTAATGGAAAAGTACAATAAATCAAGCAGTGCCGGGAAATAGTCTATACTTAGTCACGATGTCGAGCGGCGCTAATGGTGCCTGACTCGGCGAGATCGAAATGTAACTCCAGAGAATTAAATATTAACTTGAGGTATCTTCCCTGCAAAAATGTACTCTCCTCGGATGTGCTCCTAATTAAGTCATACAAGTGTAAATATATAATAATCGAGAGAAAGTAGTTTAATCGAAGCTGTGATGGCGGTTCAACAAGCTTCTTTGCAATCGCTGATTGAGATGTCGCTGATTCTGCGACAAGTCCAACGTACGTAATCTCAAATTGATCTAAAATATTTACCGATGCCCGTTTATTGTGTATGCCGTAGGCCATCGTATGTCTCTTTGTCACTACTTTCATGAGACCAGGTGTGACGAATTGCTAACATGATTACACTACGAGACCCTGCATGTTTGCGAATTGTTACTGGTTTCCATAAAAGTGCAAAACGTCACCCACCTCTTATCGTTACATACTACCCAGTTGTTCGTCCCTTAACTTATTTGACAATGCGCAGAAAACTCTTCAGGCGAGAATAAAATATTGTAAGATTATTGGGATTTTTGCTATTTCAACTTTTCCATTCAGCTTCCTCCGTATGTCTATTTATTCAATGCTGCGTTCGAAAATACATATCATAATGTTACTTCCTCTGTGTACCGAAGGCGAGAGAGAGCATAAAAGTGAGAAAGTCGAGTACGTTCCTGTTTGGTAAATAACAGAAGTCCTTGTTTATGCATTTCTGGATTCACCGTATCATTTTATAAGTGTAATAGTGCCATCACATTTCACTTTTGTCTCCGCGAGTGCGAGGTCGCCTAGACCTTTTGTATTTATCCTAATAATAATGACGTCATATTCTTAATGGGTTTTAATGACCATAGATGGTTGGCGTGTGGCAATTTCACGGAGACCAGTGACCATTGCCTTGCAAATCGAATTCCCATGACTATCAATTAAAGGAGGAAGAAATAGCAATAATTGTTTATGCCATATATGATGCAAGACTGGTCCCTATATATGTAGCCAGCCCCTCTCGATTTACACTTTTTCAGTCAAATCTCAGAGTCGATAAGAACTTCTTTATATTGATGACAACGTTTACTACCTTTATCCTCGTTTCAACGCTTATTGGAGCGATTAGAATATTAGCGAATGCATTTTTCATACTCATAATCATTACTCAGTAAGTTTAGCGCTTAGAAAATACACCAATATGGCCTTGGTAGCACGCCGAGAAACATGCATTCCTATTCGAAACTGCTTCTGATATCTGCTATCGCGGACTTTACTGCTCTGTCTTGCATGTTGTTCACAATCGAGCATTCGAGCTTTAATTTTGACGTTGATTGAAAATCTTAGTCAAACCTGCTTCGGCGAGATTTGCTTCATACATTACTGCGGGCTCTGCAAATATTTTTATCCATATTCGTGCTATTATGTATTCGGTAAGTTATTACATGTATAAAATGATACGAACACACAAAAAGTCAAAATGGTACTTCCTGTGGTTACCAAAGCGAGAGAGCGGGCTGAGAAAATTGAGAGGGTCGCGTACGTGCCTGTGTGGTAAACAACGAAAGTCAGTCATTTGACTTTTTGGTGTGATCGTATCATTTTATAAATGTAATACTTCTTATTAGATGTATAAAACGGTTGTGCCAAACAAAAAGTCAAAGTGTACGTTTTTTTTACTAATGTTCCCTAAAATTTGCAAATATTCTGGAGAATCAACGACATTTTTATTTTTGGATGCATGGAATGGTCGTACCATTTTTTTATATATTTGCTACCTCTGGATAAATGTTTTAACAGGAGCACAAGTGACCTTACACACTATCACATCTTTATTACTACTACTTTCCTTCTTAATACGATTTAAATGGCTCCCCGACTTCAACGGTATGAATATTACCAATTCAGCACTATACAGTAGAGCGCAGAATGTGAGACCACAGTCTCTTCATTTCACACAGTCTCTGAGCCTGTCTGTGGATTAGCAAATGTGAAAAATGAAGAGACCGTGGTCTCACATTTCGCATCCCGCTATACAGTTAGGTTGAAGACTGTCACCCTGCTATCCTTCACTGTTGTTGGATTTAACCTGCCCATGCTCGTTTCGGATGGGTATTCTGCCGTAAACGGACACTCATTGTGGAATAAAATGCATCGCAGTAGCGAAGAAGCAGCCGCAGGTGTCGTCATAGGTAATTAATTGTTTATAAGCCTATGACATTAGCTATGACGTCATAGGTGCGTCATAAATAGTGCATTGGGTGCTATTATGCAAAGAAAACCGAATAAACGATTGAAGGTGTGGTGAATTTTGAAGATCCTTTCACATTATTCATTGTCGTATACGCAATATTATCTTCGTCCATATCATTTATTCTATCGTTGGTAGCGCGACAATGTATTGTCAGATTCACAAAACGATTGATGGTATGGATATTATTCTTGTAATTTCTTTAGAGATTTCAATTTTAGATGACCGACAATCACTCAACGGCTCACCATGAGCTCTCCGAGGAACTGTTACGGGTAGGGTTCTCTTATTGGAAACTATTTGAAATGGGAAATGTGGAGAACGAATGAACGCAAGCAGCAACGCGTGAAATGTAGAGCGAAGATGGAGAATTCATTTCCAATACTTCCAATAAGAGAGCGCTAGTTACGGTAAAACTTTCCTGCCCCTAACAGCGATTCAGGTGTACAGCGAGACGACCACACACTTCATGCGAAAAATAAATTAACTTGAATTTAAACTGGGGAGAAAAGCGGCACGCAACGCGACCGCAACGCTCTTTGGTATCATCCGAATTTATTTAGGCGCTCAACACCCAACTTGCGCTCACTTCACTCTACGCAATCGGTGCCTCGTTGTTCATTGCCAACTGGAAGGGAATTATTCAGTCTGAGTGGCCGCAATACGTATTTGTACCGGTATATTAGACTGACTCTCTAAGTTACAACAAGAAACCAAAAAGTGGTCAAATGAACATTTGTGTGGCTAAATATCGAAACGCGAAAAGTTAAAGCTATATGAAACTACTCTGTCGACGAATAGATGCAGTCTTTACGGGAACAAAAATCGAGGAAAACTTAAATAGGACTTGAAAATCAAAATATTGTGTTCAGGTGTGTTCCTTGCAAAGTGTGTTCTCGCCTATTACAAATATTCTGATAATCAAACCTTATCGGATGTACGTAACTAGCAGCCGTCGAAAAGAAGTTTATTTTTTGAAGGTGGTTCAACAATATTGGGAATCAAGTGTCTGCTGTCGAGTCAATTACTAATCCAACAACAACTACTAAATCGAATTGATGATCAAAATGAAAAAAATACGGCGCATTTTATTGCTTTTACTTGCTCAAGAAGCAGGGATTAGAGAAGTACATAATATACTTTTCTGTAGAATAGATAATCTTAACATCACTCCATCATTATCTCGCCAGCTTATTTTCAGAAAATGAGCTAAATGTGAAATTTTGCTCAAAAAATGCTCAAACAGCACTATACTTATCTGAAATATTTACCGAACCCGCCTTATGAGGAGGAACATAAAGAATATGTAGATGGAAAGATCAATTGTTCATGTGATAATAATATTTCAGAAAATGCGTTTCCGAGATCTCTGAATTAAAAATAACTGAACCAAAACTAAAACTGAACCAAAGAACATTTCAGATTAAGATGGTCATTCGATAAAATTATCGAATTCAATCTCGTACCTTAGTTGGAAGACAATTATTCTGCATGGAAATTACGGTGTAGCGTTCATTTATTTGTCGATTCGATAAACTCTCCGACGTTTTGTAGGAACATTATTTGTGATTGGAGGTGTGTAATGGAGCAGGAATCAGACCGGAAAAATAGGTAGGATATAATCAAGATATGTCCCATGTCTTGCTTCCCTCGATGTGAAAATCGGAAAGTACCACATAGTGTAACACCTTTTTAAAAGTGTTTTGGGCGTGCACTATTTGAAGTACCATGCATTTAAGTTTTGGGCTAATTCAGTGGTTCTCTTACGATATCGATCCGAATAAAGAGAACGTTCTCCAGACTTTTTAAGGTAAAAGCTCTGACAGGCATAACAGTGTGCCACATAAAAGCATCTCACGAATATTTTGTCACATAGACTGCCAACGCAGTGTTGTTTTCGTTCACCCGATCACGCGCCCGTTTATCATAAGTGCTACCGCATCCGTTGGAGCGAGATACAGTCGCTCAAAGATTTGAAATTCGACAGGCAACCTTTCATGATTCAGGAAATACCTTGATCCTAAAAAAACTTAAGGAAGGGGATGTTTGTAAGGCACTCTCCCCTTTTCTCTCTCTCTGCGTCTCTGCCCCTCCTGGGAAGAACAGAGAGAGAGCGTTGCGTTTTTGGAGAGTTGCAGAGACGCAGAGAGCTCTGGTCGTCTGTCGCTCTCGCCGAGTACAGAGGGGAGAGAGTACTTTTGACAATGACAATCTCGCGCGCTAACGCTTTTCATGCGCGACAATTGCACTCGGCATTTTGCCCACTTTAGCTACACAATCTTTCAGGATTTAATGCTTTCAAGATACCGTATTTTTCATTGAATCGACAGGGACGGGGTTCCCTATTTATTTTATATTCGTGGGATGCCTTCTTTAAAGCTCTTCTTACCAATAACTTAGACATCCTCGTCAAAGCTTACTCTGTTTATATCCGGCCCATTCTAGAAAGCGCATCCTTGGCAATCAATCCTTATTTAAAAAGAAATAAGGAAACTGAAAAGGGTGTAGGATCACCTCACAAAAGAGGATTAAATTTCTCAAAATCTTCTTCAACCTCTAACTATAGAAATAACAATTTCTTTCCCAGAGCCGCATTACTAGTATCAAAATCCTAAAAATTGACGTTATCCATTGATGATTTGAGCGTATATTTAAATTTTTTTAAACATGTTTTCAAGTTCTGCCAGATAAGTTCGAGCACGTTTTGACGTGTTTAAATGATTTTATGAAATTTTTCGAAATTTCACAAAACGAATCAGGGAGTGTGGATAATCACGGGAAAAGTTTTTTGCGATGTCATAAACGTGTTCGAACACATCAGGGAAATCAGCACACGGTTTTCTTCGTCTCCGTTGTGAGGAAGAGAGCGATCGAAAAAAGTTGCCCCGAAGCAGCAAAGAAAATTTTGTTTAAAAATGTCCTGACACGTTTAAACACGTTTATGACATCGCAAAAACTTTTCCCGTGATTATCCACACTCCCTTTTTCGTTTTGTGGAATTTCGAAAAATTTCATAAAATCATGTTATAACACGTCAAAACGTGCTCGAACTTATCTGGCAGAACTTGAAAACATGTTAGGTGCTCATTTCAATGTTGCGAAAAATGCGGCAAAAGGATAGCCCGCGGCTGGGAACGAACCTACGTCGGTGAGTTTTGAATGTCGCGCCCTTTAACCACTTAGCCAAGAATAAAATACAAATAAAGTAATATATTATTGGAATTAAGCTAATTCAGGTACACACAGTTGATATAGTAGTAGGAAGGGCAAAAGATTCGGGCCCGGCGCGGGATCTGAACCGGGCGAGAGACTGTGTTTACGTGAGAGAGTGCCTGAGAAGGCAGAGCATGCGCTCTCGTGCAGATATGTGATTTTCTTGAGGGTGTAACTTTTTTCTGCGAAAAGATAGCATCTTACTTTCAAAAAGACATATGTTCCACACATGATAAGGTAGCCGCTCATGCAGTATCATCATAACATGGTACCGAGTAACATGCGAAATAAAAGAAATAATTGAAGAAATAATTATCACAAGTTAGACTCGAAAATAGTGGAATAGGACATGCCTCACCATCTAATTGTTATAAAAACATCGTATACGGTTATTTGAAATTGAAAAGTACACGATTGGATAGTAAAAAATTAACTTTTCCGCAAAATCGAAAATCATGTCGAAAATTTTTATTTTTTTTTCTTTGAAAATTCTTCATTAAAATTTGCTGAAAACAAGTAAAATATTGTTTTTGAATAGTCTACTTACATTTCCACCGGAAAACACGCAAAAAAGTACGACTTTTCGATAAGTGGTATTCATCCGAAAACACATTTTCAGCGGCACCTTTAGAACGCAAGGGCCGATTCTGCTCATTTAACCGTTAATTATTAGGCCCAAGGTGCCCCATCAGAACACGCATAGAGGCGGCTCTTAGTTTTGACTTTTACGGAAATTATGACATATTTCACAAAACCGACCGCCCAGCTCCGAAGCATGAGCCAGGAATGACCACGCTATTTTTGTTTTATAGCTGAGACTTCCCTCTATCTAGTGAACGAAACAGTGATTTTCTACCTCCATTTTAAAATCAGTTATGATGTTTCAAACTTTGGGGTTTTGTAAAAAATATTCGAACTCACCAGGTTTATTTGTGTTTCACGAGGCTGCTAAATTTTGAATCAAAATTCTGTCAACGCAGTTCGATAGAGGAAGGTTTGATGTACCTTCTATTAACTTTTCAGCCAAATCAAAAAATAAAATTTTCTAGGTCCCGGCAATCCTCGAGTTTCGAGCTGGGCAGAAATTTTTTGCCAGAACTCCTCTGATTCATCTCCAGGATTTGTGGGCTGAAGTCGCGTGATTTCGATAACATAGAAGCTTTGCAAAAGATTTCTGCCCAGCTCGGGATCCGAACCCAGGCGAGAGAGCGTGCGGAATTGAGAGAGTGCTAAAGAAGCTAGAGCACGCGCTTTTCGCATAATAATAGATTTTCTAGGCTCTGTAAGTCTTTTCTGCGAACAGATAGCAGTTCACTTTTAAAGAGGAAATTGGTCTACCTATAATGAGGAATTTCATGATGAAGTATGGATGGAATTGAACCTGTTCTAAGAGTGGAAGACAAATTTCGCATTTTAGGTGTAGAATCAATGGGCAAAATATATTAGCTGAAGGAATTACAGAAACATCTTGCACTAACGTTCACAACTAATAATATGAAACCTAATAAGAAACATATAGACTTCGAAATAATCGAAATATCGCAAATCCAAAAATCAACACTGATTTTTTTTCAATTTTTTAAATCGAAAAATCAATCAATAAAAAATGCAACAAAGAACACAAATATTGTTTTTGAATAGTTTGCAATAGTTTTTACTACAAATGGGCCATAATTGATGTTCGAGGCCATTAATTATATTTGACTGACTTGACATAATCGCGAGTGTCTTTAGAATTCATGGGCCGATTCGTCCCATTTTGTTGTTGTAGTGAGCGCCAACTATGCTCACCACATCGCCCGTAGGGGAACCAGAATTTTGGACTTTGACGGAAATTAGCCCAACTTTTGCAAAAGCGACCACCCCACATCGGCGCATCATCCAGGAATGACTTCGAGCGATTGGTAAACAAGCCGAGTCATTTGTCTATCTAACGCACCAAACCGCGGATTTCTATCTTCACTTTGAAGATATTTATGATTTTTCAAACTTTACTATTTCTCGAAAAAGTTCCCGACTCACCAGGTTGATTTGTGTTTCACGCGAAAACGAAATTTTTAAAAAAAATTCTGAAAACTTTATTAGATAGAGGGAGGTTTGTAGTACCTTGTGCTATATTTTCAGCCAATTCAAAAATCATAAATTTCTATGTCCCGGCAATGGCCGATGAGCTCGAGTCTCTCGCGATTCCTGTCATATATTGTCGCATAAGACTGCTTCGACATGCTACAGTGACTAGAAAAATAACACATTTTTGATAATCGCATCAGATATATAGCGGGAAAATAACAATCTTTCATTGTGCCAACACAATCGCCTTGACACAAATTATTCTTAACACTTCCCATAAAACTGAAAGCATTGGTATACAATTTTAGCATGATGCATTAAATCCATCGGCGACTATAATGCGTGTCTATTATTCCTGAATACATTTTTTTCTGCTAGCCAACTTGTGAGAGTAAAGATTATGTACCGACTCTCCCCGAGTGGGAGAGCCTGTTAGGTGTGCGTGTATGGCACAGAAGGGTTACGGTAGAGCGAGAGAACAAAGCTCAGGCCCAAGTTTATGACCATACAAAACACAAACGAGTGGGGTGAGCGAAGAAGTGGAGGTGTCGCTGCGTTGAAGATCCTACCACGAGGAGTGGAGGGACGGGGTGTCGAGGGAGCTACGACGATTGGAGATCCAGCCATGACATTTTATTCTAAATACTACTTTTGGAATAATAAAATAACCTATTCTTCTTGAATGCCTGCACCTAACCATGTTAGCGTGCAAAGGAGCTGGAATAGTTAATAATAGTGTGTTTTGCCGCGCACAACCATGTTCTTTGAAATGCATGTCCGCGTTTTTGAAGTAATTGAGATTCATTCTGTCCATTAGATATGTGGAGCAAGCAATTTACCGTGTTCTACCCGGATCAAGAAAAAATATGCTGATGATTGGTCATTGCGAAGGAGTGGAGGTAAAAGTTGAACAGGAGTCAACCAGTGATTCGACCAATTTGAAATGCCTCGCTACCGTATCATCTCTGATGATCTCCTCGTCATTATTTGTTCTACGATTGGATTCGTCTCACTGGCCATTAATATTGGCTGCTTTTTTCTTCTTGTAAAAGTGCATGAAATCTACGGAAGACGTTTTTTGATTATCCTAATAACGCTGCAGGCGAGCACTTACATGATTTCTGTCATCGGAAGCTGCTCACAATAAATTTTAGGTGCTGCTCACAATTGAAAACTTCCACTTTACCGTACTCTATATTCCATTCATGTACATCACTCTCAGTGGTGGATACTGCATCGGTTTAATGTGCGGGCGCCATTTGTTGCCATTCCAACTACACGAAGTGCGTTATTCGACAGATATGTATTGAAAATTTTGGAAACCAGTTACTTTACCGCAACAAATATCAACATATATTAAGAGAATGAATATATAACTATGTAATATATACATTTCCAATCAGGCATTTTCAATATTTCTCCTTGTGAATATTTCTGGGATGTTTATGGTTTTGCTTTTCTATCGGCACCAGAGTGTTTTGAATGCGTCATCTGCTTTAAAATTGAGAGGATTTGCATCGCATGGTCGGTAAATCAATTGCTTTCTTTCTATTAAAGAAGGCCTCCCACGAATATTTGGTCACATAGACTGCCAACGTAGTGTTGTTGGGGGCGCTCACCCGAGCACATTGCAACGCATCCGAAATTCTACAGTAATCAATAAATCGATATATTGGCTCTCAAATGGCCGCAAAGGTACCAAGAATCAACAGGCAACGCGTGCTAGGACCAGAATATAGGAAAATGAACGGAGGAAAATGAAGCTGCCAACGATATAATAATGTTTCCCCCTATGGATAATATCGGTTTTCATCTAAAATATAATAGTTTTCGCAAGGGAATGCTTAGAAATTGCCCCTAATGCTAGTGTGCGCGCTCCATTTTTGGTCGCATTTTTCAGGTGTACTGTATTTGGCTTATCGAGAGAAAAATGGAGCGCGCACACTAGCATTAGGGGCAATTTCTAAGCATTCCCTTGCGAAAATTATTATATTTTAGATGAAAACCTATATTATCCACAGGGGGGGACATATTATATCGTCGGCCGCTTCATTTTCCTCCGTTCATTTTCCTATCTTTGGTCCTAGCACGCGTTGCCTGTCGATTCTTGGTGCCTTTGCGGCTATTTGAGCGCCAATATATCTATTTATTGATTACGGTAGAATTTCGGATGCGTTGCAATGTGCTCGGGTGAGTGCCCCCAACAACACTACGTTGGCAGTTTATGTGACCAAATATTCGTGGGAGGCCTTCTTTAAGACAATGTCTATCTCACAAGCGTCAAGCAAAAATTGAATATTTTATATTCTTCTAACTAAGATTTTTTTCAGTCGTAGTTTCTCTGCTGATGTTGGGTATTAACACATTGCCCATTGTGTATTCGATCAAATATGTCATGGCCGATCCTACACAGACCAACTATTTTCTCAGAGAAGTTCAATTAAGGAGATTGGATAATTTTAAGAATTTTAAGATACTTTTAGCAATGCCCTACATGCGATTGGATTGAGAAGGGCAGAAATTACGCAGTTTTGAGTGCGGCCGATGGAGAAGTTTGAAATTTAATTTAAACATAAATAATATTTGTAAAAATGATTTAGCAGTTTTAAAAGAAGATTTTTGTATCAATGCATGGCGTTTGTTGATTTAGTGGTCGCTAGAATTTATGAGGGCAAACGTCTTATTCAAAATATTTGTTGTTCATTTTCCTTAGGTACAAATCGTAACGAAAATTGTCACAGGTATTTATTGTAATTACCACCACTACCTTAATTGTATATTTATCGATTGGTATTGTGTGTGCAGCACACACTCGCAGTATAATTGCAAGACACCGTAAATCAAGGTTCGTTTGTTTTGTTACGCTTTTTAAAAATCTAACTAATGATACGGTTCATTAGTTTGCTACTAATATGTCATTTTGACTGTAATTCAGCATCGTCGCTGGCTTGACGATAACAGTGACAATGAGGCAGGCACGGCAATCGTTGATGCAGGTGAGTGGACGTGACAAGAGCACACAAATTAACTAAACAATCGCAACGAAAATGGTTTTCAAAATCAACAAAAAAAGTTCCTTACAATAATCTTTTTTTTAAAGTCAAGAAAAACTTTCAGATTGCCATAATAAGTATCGTTTCTGCAGCGCCCATTTTGTTCTTCATGGCGCTCGTTTTTGTCGAATTTGAAGATGGTAAACTCATATTCGTGATCGTTCCAAGTTTTGGTCTATTTTATTTTTTAGTTAAAAATAAATTTATATATAATAAACAATAATAATGCGACATTTGAAATCAAAGAAAAATTGTAAATTAATTCAGCATTTTTTCACAATTACAGATTCGGTGGTATTGGTGCCATCGATTCTTCTCTTCTCTCTCAATTCTTTCGTTCACTCATTGAGTACAATCTACAACACACCGGCAATGCGAAAATACATGCGACAACTGATGTGCAGTTAGAAGAAAATAATCACTAAGGAAAAGGAAAATGAAACGCATTAAGTATCCATCGCTACACCGTTATCAAAATGTTGGTTGATTATCAAATAAATATTTCTGATAGGCTGTACTTAGCTCACTATAATTATATGCGGTCTACAAGTAATAATGGATTAGTGCACAGTGCGACAGAAATGTATGCTTTTCCTATTCAGATTGACTGAATTTTTTCACATTCTTTCGAGCTCTATTAAAGAAGGAGTATTACGATCTCGCGCTCCCTCATTCCTCATCTCCTATGTGCCAATGGCGCGGTCGCTCTCTCCTCATTTCCCATTATCCATCCCTCTCATTTTTTAATCCCTGCGCGTCAGGGTCAGTTTGGCACAGAGCCAAGCTCGAATAACTCTGTTCAAACTTATCGGTGAAACGTGCGGTTTGCGGGACTCTTACCGGGGAACCGAGCGTGATAACCCCACAGTGAGAACTCAGTTGACCAAAAGTTCGTGGGACACCACCTTTAAGCTTCATAAATTCTCCTTGGGTGTCGTTCATGGGACGGCTATCATTGTGAAACGACTAAATATTTGGGCTGGCGAAGTGCGATCAATTTCGAATTCAACGTATTATGTTTCAGCGCATAGATACTTCGCATAATTAGAAATTAATTAGGATCCAGTGTCGCAGTCGAGGTATTGAACATGATTATTATCAAATCAAGCATGAAATATTAGATTAACATGTGTTTTGCACAGTACGCAAAACCGTTCTTCGAATGTAATTATGAATCAAATTATCTGATCTGTAGCTGTGGTATAGAAACGCTGCCACTATTTGTCACAGGACTCCACTCATGAAATTATTGCGGGATCATGGCTGTTACGCATTCATGAAAGCAACAGTGAAAAGGCGTAAATCAGAAATCAATTCGACTCATTGAAATGCCCGACCGCCCCATCCCTGACAACGTAATCGTCATTGTTTCTTCTACAATCGGATTCGTGTCGCTCGCAATCAATTTATTCTGCTTATTTCTAATGCTCAAAATGCGCCGTATTTACAAATGGCGCATTTTCGTTGCGCTGATGGCTGTAGAGGCGAGATTTTAGTTTACTCTTTTTTTATATTTCGAGAATAATTCAGATCCTGATCTCGATTCAAAACTTCCATTTCACTGTGCTCTACATTCCCTTCATTTACATCTCACTCGGAGGCGGTTACTGTATAGGGCTGATGTGTGGTCACCATATTCTCCCCTTCCCACTGCATCATGTAAGATCATAGATGGTCACCATTCCTATCTTCTTCACTGCGGAGTAAGCATGAATTTCCACTTTTTTCAAACTCCTTAATAAAATCAGACCTGGCTAGAGAATAGTCCGTGAAACTATGTGATCGATGCCACACGACTGTAGATCAAGTCTGCGCAGGTTACAACAGTCGCTCTTCAAGTCAATATGTCCGGGATATTCACCGTTGTACTCTTTTACCGACACCAGAGTCTGCTGAGCGCGACATCTCGTGTACGTTTGAATGCACCCGCATCAAATGGTGAATGATTATCATATTCAAATTCATCACACTGGAAGAAATACAACCAGATGAGGCATCCAAATATTAGACGTCCTCATGCCCATTCTTTTGCAGCAATAGTTTTTCTTCTGCTTACGGGCATCAATGCGCTCCCTATTGCCTACTCGATACGGAATATTATGGCTAGCGCTGAAAAGCCGGAGCGATTGCTGCGAAAGGTTTTGTTTATGTTTTAAAAAAAACGTGGTTAAAACCACGTTTTCACATATTTATCACACAGCAATGTCCTCAATGCGACTGGATTGAAAAGCGACGTAATTTCGGAGTTATGAGTGCTCAGGATGGAGAGGTTCGAAGAAAAAAATAACATCAGTACTATTTATTCAAACATCGTTTAATCGACTGTTCAAAGCTCTCATTTCTTTAAATATGCAAGCCTTTTTCAGTCACTAAATACATGTGTTATTGTTATGTGTTTATAGGAAATTGACTGTTTTTGAGTGAACAGAAATATCTTTTTCGTTCATCTAATTTAGCACTAATTTGGTGATCAAGACTAGATAATTTTTAAGAAAAAAAATCAGCTTTAAAATTATAGCTTTTCGGCATAATTACAATTACAACTGTACTCTCGTACTTGGTTTTCTGTGTGGCGTGTGCAGTTCACATTTGGACTATAATCTCCGGGCATCGACGGTCTAGGTTTGTATGAATTATTTCTAAAGAAAGTGCTGAATCGTATGAATCTCATGATTTTAGAGGTTAACTTCCTTCCTTAACTTTTAGAGGGTAAATTAATGCACGATATTGATTCAATTTATGAACTTTTTCAGTAAGGTTTCTGGTTCAAAAATCACTGTAACGATCCGACAAGCACGACAATCTCTTATGCAGGTAGTTAAATGAGAACTATAAGCCTCATTTTTAAGTATTTGTCGACATAAAAATTATACAAATTCCTAAAATTCTAAATGCACTACACAAATTCTACGAATATTGTTAGAAGATGTGATATTAATTGAATTATACATATATGTACTTATCATCCATCACAGTTCAGATGGCCATCTTTAGCGTGGTTTCTGCGGCACCCATTACACTCTTTATGACTCTTGCGTTTGTAGAGTTTGAAGATGGTAATTTTGATTCTACATATAATTTTATTTGATATTCTTTCTTGAAACTAGGTTTAACATTCCCTTGCCACGATGGCATTATCAAGATATTCCGTTCTTCAAACAATTCCTTTAAAAATGTTTCTCTAAAATATGTTTATTTCTTTCTAAGCCTAACATATGAAAAGCGCACTCTCATTCTCATTTAACAGTTTAATCTTAATTATATATCAATTTAATGTATAATTTAAGATTCGGTGGTTCTACTTCCATCTATTCTTCTCTTTTCACTCAATTCATTCGTTATTTCAACGAGTACAATTTACATCACCCCACCGTTGCGAAGTTGTGTACGGCAGATGATTTGCCGCAATAAGAAAAGTGAGAATCTGAAAGATGCATCTGGCTATACAGTTGTTTAGTGTCCATGGATGTCGCTCCGACATCAGTGCTCAAATTTCGATCAGTCGGAGAATAAATATTTGTTATTATCGGAACTGACTTCAATATAATGTGAAGAAAGATGATCACATGTTTTATTGTAAATTACAATTTCCAATAGTGAATGACTTCTTTCGTGATATTTTCACATATAACAAAACAGTGATAATTGAGAACAAACTGAATTATAAACGAAAACTCATTCCAAGTATATATCATTTCACAAGTACAGTTCTGGTTGTTTCCCCAATGAAAACTTTCCGGCCAATTGGACCCGGCCGGGCCTAATTGGGTCCATGCAATCTGTGGCCCGAGTAGAGAAAAAAATTGAGACACACTGTGTACAGTCAAAAAGTTCAGGTCAATCGTCATCGACAAGTGTCAACAGAAATTTAAATAACTATTTTTTTAGCAATTTTAATTTCATTAGAAAAAATTGTTCTGTGAAAAATCAGTTTGTGGAAAGTTTTCATCGGGAAAACAACCAGGACTGTATAGGGCACATTGGCAGGTACATTTCGTAGGGAGCGAGTCATTGACAGTAATGTGGCAAAATTAAGAAAAAAAACTATGCCGTCGTCGTAACATCATCCGGAATTGCGGAATTGTTAATGTAGTATTTCATTATTCCAAACAGAGTTAGCGTGTGTTTCCACATGAGCATTTACTTATTTCATTCATTAACGAAATTATGTAGTTAGTTGTAACTCGTGTGCTCTTGTTCCTATTGTATGTTCTATCCTTCATTAGTTTTCATTATCGTTCTTTCGAGAGTTGATGAATCTGCATTTTTTTCTTTTATTTCATGTAAATATCAAAGCAAGTGCAATTACCTGGTTAACGTCTAGAAGCCAATCCCGTGGGCTGATACAGTCAATTTAATTGTTGGTCTCGTGATTGAACACTCATGCAATTATCTCTGGTGACTGATCATAGTGAATAGAGAATATGACGCTGCAAACGGATCTCAACAGCAGTTAATCTATCACTCTACCGTAGAAAATGTCCGTTAACCGTCCTGTCCCTGACAACACCATCGTCGCCATTTCTTCCACAATTGGATTAATTTCAATGGCACTAAATTTGTTTTGCTTCTTTCTTCTGGTAAAAATGCGTCGGATTTACGCACTACGAATTTTCACGGTTCTTATTTCACTGCAGGCAAGCTCATAAAGCCTACATCACTCGTTTCAATCATGCTTTTAGGTTTTGTTAACGGTTCAAAATTTCCACTTCACAGTGCTCCACGTTCCGTTTATGTATGTCGCGCTCGGTGGCGGGTACTGCATAGGATTACTTTGTGAACCGCATCGGCTGCCCTTTTCCCTGCAGCAGGTAAACATTCAACAATTTCATCAACGTTATCTACTAAAACGCACGTTTAGCGTAAAAAAATGAACTGAAAAAATTCCGTGGAAGCATACTACTAAAATATGATTTTCCAGGGCACAACTGTATTCCTCATGGTCAACATTAGCGGGTTGTTTATGGTGTTACTCTTCTACCGTCATCAGAGCGTATTGAGTCCTGTGTCTATCCTGAAACTAGGAAAGAGGGCTTCGAACGGTTAGAATTTGCCATTTCCATTCAGAGTGTTAAGACAACGGCTACGTACGGCTCGAGGGTAGGGCTGTTGTGGCCGGACGTCGATGTCTGCGATTTGGTCCAAACTAACATAGTGAATACCTGTGGGTATGGTGATGAGATAATACAACCCCTTTTGGCCCATATTCATGAGATACGGAAAAGGCAGCTTCTCGAAAAATGGAAAATTGGAATATCAATTTTTTCCGAGATTGAAATTTTTTCCAACTTTGATATAGAAGTTGTGTGGGTAGACCTAATGTATGAAAAAATGCATTAGAAATATTTTTTACCTCTATCGCAAAGTGATTTTTCACGCTTTTCATATGTTTTTTTTTGCAAAATGAGCATGATAATGTTGATTCCACGGTGAGGAAAAATTATAAGATTAAAATTTGCTGAGCATAAAGTTTTCATTTTTCCCGCCAAAAGTGACATTTGAAATTTTTTTGGCTCAAATGTCATCAATATGGAGTTCATTTTGTAGAGCTAAAAATTCTGAACGTTTTTCATGTTAACCATTTTTCATGAAAAACATTTCTTCTTGAGCTGTAGAACCTCAAACATCACTAAAAGTAAGAAATGCCTGTAACCTAGGAAAATAGGATACTATTACTTTCGAACCGTTTCGTTTCATGAAAAATGGTTAACATGAAAAACGTTCAGAATTTTTAGCTCTACAAAATGAACTCCATATTGATGACATTTGAGCCAAAAAAAATTCAAATTTCACTTTTGGCGGGAAAAATGAAAACTTTAGGCTCAGCAAATTTTAATCTTATAATTTTTCCTCAACGTGGAATTTTATGCTCTATGAGATAGAGTATATGAAATTTTCCGAAATCAACATTATCATGCTCATTTTGCAAAAAAATACATATGAAAAGCGTGAAAAATCACTTTGCGATAGAGGTAAAAAATAATTCTCATGCATTTTTTCATACATTAGGTCTACCCACACAACTTCTATATCAAAGTTGGAAAAAATTTCAATCTCGGAAAAATTTCATATTCCATTTTTCCATTTTTCGAGAAGCTGCCTTTTCCGTATCTTATGAATATGGGCCAAAAGGGGTTGTATTATGTCATCACCATGCCCACAGGTATTCACTATGTAAGTTTGGACCGAATCGCAGACATCGATGTCCGCCCTATTCTCGACCCTTACTTAGCCGGTGTCTTAATAGCAATTTCATGTTTGTAATTTGTTTATAGTGAAGACGACTGAAAATATAAATCTCCCAGTAGCCTCATTTTTGCAGCCACAGTATCCCTACTGATTCTGGGCATCAACATACTTCCTCTTGTAATTGTTAGAAATATTCTTCTTGCTGATCCCGAGCAGAAAGAGATATTGCTGAGAGAGGTATGGTCCCTGTAACATATTCTTTATTGTAATCTCGCTTTTCAGCAATGTCCAAAGTGTGATTGGATTGAGAAGCATCGTAATTATGCAGTGACGAGTGCTGAAGATGGAAAGGTAAGCGAATAAATATAGATGATGTTTATGGTACGATCTATTCCATGCAAAAAGCTTGGCATACTTCAATGAATTCCTTAAAGAAGGAGTATCACGAATCTCCTGTTCTATCATTCCTCATCTCATATGTTTCAATGGCGCGGTCGCTTTCTCCTCGTTCCCCCTTATCCCTCCCTATCATTTTTGAATCCCTGCGCGTCAGTGTCAGTTTGGCACACAGCCAAACGCGAATAACTTTGTTCAAACTTATCAGCTGAACATGCGGTTTGCGGGGCTCTTATCCGGGAACCGATTACCATAACCCGACAGTGAGAACTCAGTTGACCAAAAGTTCGTGGGACACCACCTTTAAACACGGAATTTTAATTGCTTTTAATGCAGTCAGCTTGTTTCTGGTATCATTATTGATAAATGTATTTTCAATATTAAACAATGTAATTACCGCAGGTTTTCGGTATTATAACGGTTGCCACGCTTACGGTGTACTTGTCAATCGGAATTGGCTGTGCGACCCATATTCAAAGAATCATCTCCCGACACCGAAAAGCAAGGTCGGTAGTGTCACTCTTATCCATCGTTTGCATCTTTGGAAAAAAGTGTGAAAACATTATCATGGCACGCAATTTATAGTGAAAATATAACTGAGTTCTACACGTGTTATTTTCATTACGTGAACGGCGCACTGACATTATTCTATATTCTCCAATTTTTCGTTCAGCATTGTCGCTGGAGCGAAAATAACAGTGACAATCGGCCAAGCAAGGCAGTCTTTGATTCAGGTGAATCAGTGGAAATAACGAGACGATAACATGAATTGATCTCAGGTTGCCATTATTAGTGTAGTCTCCGCTGCTCCAATCGCACTCTTCATGAGTCTCGCTTTCGTTGAATTCGAAGACGGTGAGTGAGCTTCTTCTGCTTATTATTTCTCAAATTCGAAAACAGATGACAGAAAGACTAATTTCAGTGTTTCCGCTTGCGAGAAGTCTTTCAGTAGTTATTTAGAAATTTCGAGAAACAATATAACAGTAATAGATTCGGTTGTTCTTCTTCCGTCCATTCTTCTCTTCTCACTCAATTCTTTTGTCCACTCATCCACTACTATTTACAACACGCCGCCACTTCGAAATTACGCACGACAATTTCTGTTTTGCGGAAAGAAAAAGAAGAGTAAGAGAATTTAAAAAAAGAGTATAATTATATAATAAATTTAGTATCCATGGATCTCACAGCGACATCGGCAATCCTCAAATCGCGTTTGACTGGAGAATGAATTTAATTCATGTTGATGTGAAATGTTGATATTGAATAAATAAGACGTATTTGAATTTGAACTACTACTCTACTGAACTCTACATCAACTCGTTTGAAGTTACTATCTCCGCAGGCGGTAAAACAGATGAAATTAATCTCACGTTATGAAATACAAGTTAGACCTAATCACTGAGAACCGGCTGATTACTGCAGTGAAAGTGGCAATTTTAAAAGACTGTAAGCGTCAATAAGTTCACCATTCAACGACTTTGAAATGTCCCGTGACCGTCCTATTTCTGATAGCTGCATCATCTTCATTTGCTGCACAATCGGGCTCATTTCGCTTGTGATCAATCTATTCTGCTCCTTCCTTATGGTCAAGACACGACGAATCTATGCTAGAAGTATTTTGATAGTTCTCCTAGCTTTACAGGTCGGTGAAATATTGTCGTCTAAACTACCGGAATCTACTTTAGGTGTTGCTGATGATGCAAAAATTGCACTACACAGTGTTGTTTATTCCCTTCATGTATACGGTACAGGGCGGAGGGTACTGCATTGGAATACTCTGTGAACCACATATTCTTCCGTATCCTGAGCACCAAGTGAGATGTGAAAGATTTATCGGATACGTTGACGTGAATTATACACGACAGTCTAATGAAACCTTTAAACTGGCACAGGGCATAACCATGTTTCTCCTCGTAAATATATGCGGATTGTTTATGGTACTGCTATTCTATCGACATCAGAGCATCTTGACAGCGGCTTCGCCTTTTAAGTTGGAAAAGCGGTTATCTAATGGTAGGCAATCCTCTCGAACAAAGGTGTAAACTCGCGAATACTGCGCACTTCGCAAAACTTTAAGCTGAGTGCCGATTAACTAAAGAATAATAGAGCTATTTATGCGTAAAATGAGTGTTCTACACAATTGTTTTCACTATTAGTGTGCTCGCGACCATGTAATCATTCACTTTCTTTGTAGCCACTGTCACCCTGATCTTGATGAGCATTAACACTTTACCTATTGTCTACGCAATCAAGAATTTTACTGCTGAAGATGGGCATGCCGAGCGGATGCTAATGGAGGTATGGTGTATCAGTTGCACCCGTTCCGTAAGTTCTAAAAAGTAACCTTTTAGAATTGCCCAAAATGCGATTGGATTGAGGAGCATCATAACCAGCCGATGGAGAAGTTTGAATTTAAAACTAAAGGCAACATCAAAATGTTTTGTGTCTTCGGGCATTTATTGATGAAGAACCGAACACAAAAGAAAATGCAGGTGTATGGAATGATTACCATTATAACGGTAATTGTGTACCTATCACTTGGAATTGCTTGTGCATCGAACATTCGGAGTATCATCTCGGCACATCGCAAGTCTAGGTAGACTCGTCACGATATTGATTCTTAACACGGGGGCTCAAAAATTCGAGATCCTCTACAAGAGAAATGAACAGATAATGGTCACGAGCGCAATGCGTAAAATTTCCATTGCATACTACGGTATTGCGATGAAAATTGTGGACTACATCAAGCATTATACCGTAGTAAGTGCATCTTATTCGCGGACCGCTTTTTTATCCGCCTTTGAGCCCCCGTGCTTAATTTTTTCCTCTTTTTTAACCTTTTGTCAACGTTTTCTAAATTGAAACATGCAGCATGGTAACAAGCTGCGAGCCACCGTCACAATAGCACAGTCACGACAGTCTCTCATACAAGTGAGCCATTGAGGATTATTAGCCTAACACTCTTTCTCGACTTTTCCGTTTGTTCTATCCCCCACACAAACCGGTGAAGTTGTTCTCAAAATGAGGTTTTGTGGGAGGATGTTGCTTGCGACAGTTTTTAATTATTAAATTTTCCCCTACTCTCAGATCGCCATCTTCAGTGTAGTTTCGGCTGCTCCAATATCTTTAGTGATGACTCTCGCTATCGTCGAATTCGAAGATGGTATCCAAAAAAACTCTTTTTTTTAAATTTTTTTTCTTCAAAAAATCCCCTCAGATTCTGTGGTTCTGCTTCCGTCCATTCTTCTCTTCTCACTCAATTCCTTTGTCCACTCATCCACTACGATTTACAACACGCCACCGCTCAGAAAATGCGCACTCGAATTGCTGTGCGGCAGTGCAAACAAAAGTGAAATGCGGGAAGTAAAATTGAAATAGCGAAGTCATTCAGAATCCGTGAATACCAGACCGACTTCGATCATGTTAAGATCTTGTTTCACCGGAGAATAAAAAAACGTAAATTTGATCATCGAGTGTACTACGAATTTTGCGCTCGCCTTCTTCGAAATTGTGAGCTGGAAACTTGATGATAAACAGTTTTGGACGATCACATCACCCTGTGTTCTTTGATTGCTATTCGTTATTTGACAACACCATTTCTTTTGAATCTGTAGGCGTTATGCAATAACTCATTTCATTGTTCGAAATTATTAGTTATTGATTGCCAATTACTAAATTGTTGGCGGACAGCGCAACTTTCGACACGAATATGGACATTTAGATGCGAAATATTTGCTCGTTTCTCGTTATCTTCACCAATTCCTCTGCCAGTGCACCGAAAATTCCATTCCATCACCAGCCGGCGGAATCAGGATGTAATTCAAGAACATCGGGACGTCAAACTTCCTAGCGATCCTACAACAAATCGGGCAAAAGGAGAAAATTATATGTGCAAGATTCATTCATTGTGGTAGAGCTTGGTGAGAGATCGGTGGAGTGGGCAGTAATTTGTTTTGCGAAATTCCATCGACCGCGCAAACAATCCCGTTTTACCTTTTATTACGTGAATTTAGTAATTCCTCGCATAGCCAATTAAAGCGTAGCGATTACACGAAACAATGAACGACAATTACTTTTACTTTAAGAAAGGGAAGAGTGAGAAAATAATAATGAAAAGGATTATCTATTATTTTCAGTATTCGTGGGTTTCACGAATACTGAAAATAATTGATAATGATGATCTTCAAATCTTGTTTGATATAAAAATAAGCTTACCTTATATTGCTTTCATTTATCAAGCAAAGATGTAAAAAAATTTAAAAAAAGTTCCGGGGAATGTTCTGTTCCTCCGCCGATGAACGACAGGAACACTGTAATATTGTATCCATGAAATGTCAAAATGGTCAGGAGTTGTTCGAAATGAGAGAAATGCGTGAGCATTGATTGTTTATATGTTAGGCGACGACTCTTTAAACACAATCAGATTGGACACCACTGACATTCCTAATCCAAAGAACGCCCATTGGACATTGAATGAAAACAATATTTCAGTGTACCTGTTGTTTCTCCTTTTGTTCTTGTAGTTCCGAGGTACGATCGGGTACAAGGAACTTGATTTTGAACAACACAATTTTTCTTTGTATCCTGTAATTGTCTGTTGTTTTCATGGTCCCCATTTTTTCGAATCAACCTCGTCAAAAGGCGTGGAAATTCGATTATTATTTCAAGATTTCCCACTCGAGACGTGACTATTGGTTGTTTAATAAGTCTACATGTCCGTTGACCGTCCCATTTCTGATTATTTAATCAGATTAGTTTGTTTAGCAATCGGAATCTTCTCACTGCCGCTCAATTTATTTTGCTTGTTTCTCTTGATAAAAACACGCCGGATTTATGCACTACGTATTTTCATAGTTCTTCTAACTCTGCAGGTGATTGATTTTTGCATTATCTCGTTATTTCGATGTTTTAAGGTTCTTTTCACCGTATACAATTTCCACTTCACAATCCTGTTTATTCCTTTCATATACATTACGCTCAGTGGAGGTTACTGTATTGGATTGATGTGTGAACCTCATCTCCTCCCTTTTGCGTTCCATCAAGTGAGATAGTGCTCCGATTTTTACTCGAGGCAACTGGGTCAAGGGATATAATCGTGCTTGGCTTCCTTGCTCAATTGTAGGGTCGATCTTGGAAGATAGACATTGACCGTAGAAGTAGATGTTTCAGCTTCCAGAGGCGTCCTGATTAATTTGCATCAACCGAAGTGTTTAATCACGTGTTAGTCTTGCCGGCTGGGGCCATTCTTGTAGTCCTCTGCTCGTACTTGTCGTGCTAGTAGGTGGGCGATACTTGCCGGGTTGCTCAAGCTGACTGGCGAGGATTCTCCAAACTGAGATGGGAGAGGAGCGGGGAGACTGTCGACCGCCCGTCACGAGGCACAGAATGAAAAATGTATCAAGACAAACGGGAACATGACCAGGAACAAGAGAAACATGATGAAAAAATATTTTTCCTCACAAATTGATTGTAGCGCATATTTAATATATTCCAAATTGAAAGAAAAGATTTATCTAAAATTATTTTCGCTGTGATGCTCCTGCTATAGAGAACATTATCATGATCAATCGGAATACAATCGCTGCAAAAATCTTGCGTATAGTTGAGAAAAAAATGCATTCAAATTGTGTTTTTTTGCAGTCAGCTTCAATTTTTCTCTTGGTCAACATTTGCGGGATGTTCATAGTTCTACTATTCTACCGCCATCAAAACATTCTGAGCTTCAGATCGAGTTTCAAATTGAAAGATGCAGCTTCCCATGGTGAACAATTTCTTATTTTTTATCTGACACTCTCAATAATTTATAAAATAATGGAGTTTGAAGAAAATGATTATCGTTTAGTCATCACATTAAGATAATCAAATTTCGCCAAGCCAATTTGTTGATTTGCAGCCGCAGTGACACTGTTAATACTGGGAATTAACGTGCTACCCATCGTATACTCAATAAAGAACTATCTTAATAGAAACGACAATTCGGAACATTTACTCAAAGAAGTGAGCTTGAAATCAACTGACAAGTGTTACGACGAGTTAAAACAATTCTCAGCAATGCCAAAAGTGTGATTGGATAGAAAATCGTAGAAATTTCGCAGTATTGAGCGCATCCGACGGACAGGTTTGTTAATGTCTTTAACGTTCCAAGTGCCAAAGTAGATAATGAAAACAAAACTTCTTGTCGCAGATGTTCTCTTTAATCGTTGTCGCTATCGCGATTGTATATCTAACAGTGGGTGTATCCAACGCCGCTCACATAACGAGCATAATCAGAACGCACCGGTTTGAAGTTTTACTAAGAAAAATTGTATAAATGAAGAATTCAGCGCTGTCGTTGGCTCTAAAATTACCGTGTCTGTCAGGCAAGCACGCCTGTCTTTAATTCAAGTGAGCAAGCCACATCTGCATGCCTAGAATGATAGTTATGGTGGTAGTTAGTGTGATACTAAAACGAACAAAACTTGCCAAAAACATCACATAACTAATCGAAAGCTTTTAAAATGAAAAAAAAATGAACAACGTATCCCACTGTGGATCGACGTTGACTTGGTGTACGACAGCAATATAGTAGAATAGAATGTTCCTAATTCATACATTTCCAGTTTGCCATCTTCAGTGGATTCTCAGCAGTTCCTATCACTTTCTTCATGACACTCGCTTTTGTCGAATTCGAGGATGGCATGCTTACTTTTAGCTCAATATTATGAATATTATGATTATTATTAGCAGAGAAATGCCACGTTTTATATCAGATTCGGTGGCTCTGCTTCCGTCGATTCTTCTCTTCTCCCTCAATTCATTCGTTCACTCATCAACAACTATTTATAACATACCACCGCTTCGAAAGTATGCACGGAAACTTATATTTTTCATGAAGAAGAGTGAGACTGCGACGAGCTCACAGCGACCTCAGTTGTCTTCAATTTTTGTTTGACTGGAGAATAAATTGTGTAAACCGTCTACAACTTTCATGTCATGAACAAGAATCATCCTTAAAGACTGCCATCTTCAGAGACCCGTTATTGTACCAAACGGTAAAGTTTCGTGCTCAGAAAATCAGATAATTTCCTGAAATTAACTTTGAAACTAAACTATTGCAAATGATTAATTCCGACCTCTCTCTCTATCTCTCTCTCTTTACCGGTCTTTTTTAATGCGACGTTTCAATGTTCGTGAATTGTGATTTATAAAAAAAAGTAAATAATTAATAGTGTTTGCCCATGACTAAATCGTCTGCGGATCGCGTTACTTTCGGTACAAATAAGGATGAATAGATGTGTAATCTTAGTTGTGCTCTTCTCTCGTTTTCTTCTCCCATTCCTCTTCCCGTCCATCGACGAATCCATCCAACTACCGAGCGTCGAAATCTGATCATATATAGTTTCGAAAAGGAGATCGGACAGAAATTGTTTTAAAAAATTGGGAAAATTGATTGAGAAAGGGGAAATGACATTTTGCGTAGGAAAATATTGTTCGAGCCCAACGTTTGCTGAGAAACGATAGTACTGACGTTGAGAAGGAGATTATCATCAATATGGGATCGATGGCTGGGAAGAGAGAACAAGTCATGGCGAGTACACTCCCCGTTCTACTCAAAGTGGATGTTAAGAGAGGCAGACCGACAACGAATGTGAACCTCTCATACTTTTCTCATGCTCATACTTTTCTCCCTCTCATGCTCATACTTTTCAAAATCTTAATAATGCAGATTACACTAATAAAGACGGAACTTGAACCGAGCGCACCGAGAGCGCAAACACACATAATAGTAGACCAATTAGGGCGATTATAAGCGTCCTATATTGAAATACCAACAAGGAGATAAATGTCCAGTTAAGGGCCGGTAAGAAATACTCAAAACAATACCAGGTACATCATGGAAATAGTGTTCGCGGAAAATAAATCGGATGACTCGAGCATGCCGTACTTCCGTAGTTCTTGCTCGAACTGTTGATTTAGTCCTTTTCTAGCTCTGAGTTGTGAAACATATGAAATAATTTTAAAAAAACAAACCAGCAAAAGAAAGAAATCATGTTGAAAAAATGAAAACAGCGAAATATATCTCTAGCGTAAATTCAATTCAACTCACAGAACGAATGAAATTGCTGCACAAGCTGACGCAAACAACAATGTATACACGCTGGCTATGAATAAGAGCAGCCAGAACCGACGTTTTAGAAAATGTGGCCTGCAACGCGAAAAAATAGCAAAAAAACAAAAACAATCCAAACAATCTAGAACAGCTTTCATAAGCCTGTCACGAGCATCTTAGGATCGGACATAAATTGTACAAAAGGGTGCATTAAATACGGAACTCCGCGTTCCCTATAACATTCGGCTCTGTTCCGGAATAGAGGTTCTTAGGAAATAGAAAGGTCCCAAAAAAATAGAAAGGTCCCATTAAAATAGAAAGGTCCCTAGAAAATAGAAAGGCCCCATGGAAATAGAAAGGTCCCTAGAAAATAAAAAGGTCCCATGGAAATAGAAAGGTCCCTAGAAAATAGAAAGGTCCCTTGAAAATAGAAAGGTCCCAAGCATTGGTAAGAGGTCTCCCAAAAAATAGACAGGTCCCATAAAATAGAAAGGTCCCAAGAAAGTCTAAAAGTTGTGCTGCAAAATAGAAAGGTCCCAAGATCACGTAAAAATGTTCCGAAAAAAATAGAAAGGTCCCAAGAAAAACCAGACTTAAAAATAGAAAGGTCCCATCAAATAGAAAGGTCCCAATAAATAGAAAGGTCCCATTATATCGTTAAATGGATTTCAAAAAATAGAAAGGTCCCAAGAAAGTTTTTTTAAAAATAATATTTAAAAAGATCCCAATACCGTTTAAAAATGCTCGCTAAAAATAGAAAGTTTCAAAACATAATTAAACAATTTTAACAATAAGAAAAAATAATTTGGCGAGGGAGGAGAGGTTGTGGGAACTACTGTTTGGTCGGGGTCAACATACAGAACGAGCAATCGGTCGAACGGTCACAACAGAATATTGTGAAAGGAGCGAGAAAAATAAAAATTTCTTTGCGTTGAGAAATTTACGCTATCTATCATTGGCATTATGTTTGTGGTGCTCAGACATTGTCAAATGGGTAAGATCGTGTTTTGGATGATTCCGAAATAACTATTTTGATGCTCATTTTCGATATTTCGATGAAAATCAATCCTTTTTGGAATTTTTTGTCGGTTTGGATAAAGGTTCTGCTTTATTAAATTTTATTTGGTTTTTTAGCAACACTTTTTCGATTTTTACTTCCTTCCAGGAAAAATTTTATTTCCCATTTTAAATATAATTTGTATAATAATTCAACAATTCAAATAACCAAGTAAAAAATTATAGTTCTTCGGGAGACATCTTTATGAAAGTTGAATGACGTACATTTCTCTGAATAACTCGCTAACATCAATTCCAATAAAAAAGTTCCGAAACCAAAAACTACTTGTATTTCGATAAGGAATCCATAAATTTACAGTACGAAGTGATTCGATTCAATTTGGCGAAACTTGTTGATGACGTAATTTTCGCTCGTTTTCATGCCCTCAGGCGCAAACGCGTTTTGGAACTTTGCCTTTATTGCTTTCGTATTCCTTACATGATGCACTAATTTATAGCATTGTTTACATCTCATTGGAAATTTAGCCCAGTGCCAAGCATATGCCGACCCACCCAGATAACATCTCATATAGCACATTCGACAGAGCTCAGCGAGATTAGAAGAGATTTCAATTTTTAGCTGCTTTTCCTGAAGGAGGTCCGAGTTACTGCTGCATCAAGCTCTTTCGTTTACATCGCCGTAAGGTGTAGTGGTATCATGCGTTCCTTGAGTTTTTGTTAGACCCTATGCGCGAATCCCATCAACGGGCTGATTTTTTCGGAGAAAATTTTCCAAAATTCATTGCTAATGTATGTCGAAATTGAGCTTAGCAGTTATTTTTGTGAAATCCGATTGCAGCACCTCAATTTTCTATAGAGCCCGGGCTGCAACCAAATTGTGCAAAAC
Organism: Pristionchus fissidentatus; assembly: GCA_036245785.1. Lineage (NCBI taxonomy): Eukaryota > Metazoa > Nematoda > Chromadorea > Rhabditida > Neodiplogasteridae > Pristionchus > Pristionchus fissidentatus. Next base: position 17,436,213 of record BTSY01000004.1, read on the forward strand.
CTTTTCGAATCGAGTTCAAATACCTCTCACATTGTAAGGCTATCGAAATTAAAAATGCTTAAATATAATCTTGCACAATTGGGCTGTAGCCCGGGGCTCTGTAGAACATTGAGGTGCTGCAATCCGATTTCACCAAAAGCACAGCCAAACTTCCATAAAAAATAGTAATGAAATTTGAAAAAATTTCAAAGAAAACCCATTAAGATCCCAAATAATGGAGATTCAGAAGTTATCAAACTGCATTCTAGAAAAATTATTGGAAAAATAGCAAATGATTCTGATTTTCTGAAAAGAATTCTGAAAGCAATACGGAAGTTTGAAAAAAATTCTCAAGAAACTTTATCTTACATCCCGAAAATAGACGATTTAGTCTTGTAATGTATTGAGATGACCTGTGTTGTTAGACATCTATGGCAAACATTCCAAAAAAGAAAAAAAAACATCGAAATATGCATAAAAATTTATAAAAGCTAAAAATGCGATCTTACCAGCCCTTTGACAAAGTTTGAGCACCCCAAACATAACGCCAATGATAGACTGTGGTTAAGAAATTTTTATTTTTCGATTTTTTTCGTCGAAAACAAATGCATATCAAGTCGCCACTTTTACAATATTCAGGGATACCCGTTTCATTGGAGAATCAATGCGAAAAAAATCCTGAATCATCTTTTCTATGACATGAATATTTATCACCGAGACTCAGTTACTCGTGAATCGGCCGTTCCAGTGGCACCAGCTCAACCTATTATCCCCTTTCCTCCTGTTGTGACCGTTCGACCGATTGCTCATTCTGCATGTTGACCCCGACCAAACAGTAGTTCCCACAACCCCTCCTCCTTCGCCAAACTATTATTTCTTATTGTTAAAATAGTTTAATGATGTTTTGAAACTTTCTATTTTTAGCGAGCATTTTTAAACGGTATTGGGATCTTTTTAAATATTATTTTTAAAAAAAACTTTCTTGGGACCTTTCTATTTTTTGAAATCCATTTAACGATATAAGACTAGTGCATCTAAAAAAAGTACCAATTTCGTTAATTTTGCAATTTTTCCAATTTTGGGCAACCTACTAGAACCTCGAATGCGGCCCTCCAAATACACACATGCGCGGACGTAACTCGACAAACTATTTTGTTTCTGAAACAAATAAATGACACTACGATGACATTGATTTTTTTGCCATAGCCGTTTCGATTGGAAGAGCTCGCCATTTTCGAGTGTTCAAAATTGGCAGATACAAACTACAATCTGCCATTTTCGAGCGCTCGAAATTGGCAGCTCCTGTATTTTGCCAGAAGCTGCCATTTTCGAGCGCTCGAAATTGGCAGATACAAACTACAATTGCCATTTTCCAGCGCTCGAAATTGGCAGCTCCTGTATTTTGCCAGAAGCTGCCATTTTGGAGCGCTCGAAAATGGCAGATACAAACTATAATCTGCCATTTTCGAGCGCTCGAAACTGGCAGATACAAACTACAATTGCCATTTTCGAGCGCTCGAAAATGGCAGATACAAAATATAATCTGCCAATTTCGAGCGCTCGAAATTGGCAGATACAAACTACAATTGCCATTTTCGAGCGCTCGAAATTGGCAGCTCCTGTATTTTGCCAGAAGCTGCCATTTTCGAGCGCTCGAAATTGGCAGATACAAACTACAATTGCCATTTTCCAGCGCTCGAAATTGGCAGCTCCTGTATTTTGCCAGAAGCTGCCATTTTGGAGCGCTCGAAAATGGCAGATACAAACTATAATCTGCCATTTTCGAGCGCTCGAAACTGGCAGATACAAACTATAATCTGCCAATTTCGAGCGCTCGAAATTGTCAGATACAAACTACAATTGCCATTTTCGAGCGCTCGAAAATGGCAGATACAAAATATAATCTGCCAATTTCGAGCGCTCGAAATTGGCAGATACAAACTACAATTGCCATTTTCGAGCGCTCGAAATTGGCAGCTCCTGTATTTTGACAGAAGCTGCCATTTTCGAGCGCTCGAAATTGGCAGATACAAACTACAATTGCCATTTTCGTGCGCTCGAAATTGGCAGCTCCTGTATTTTGCCAGAAGCTGCTGTTTTCGAGCGCTCGGAAATGGCAGATGCAAACTACAATTGCCATTTTCGAGCACTAGCAAATGATAATTCGCGGTAATGTGTATCGACAAATACAGCAGAAACGTCATTTTTAAACAAATGTATTGGCATGCAATAATTAAATTCTTGCGTGTTTTCCTGCCATTTACAATTCCACTAAATTTTCGCCTGATTCGTCTCATTTGATTCACAATTAGACATTTCCGAATTCAACCAACTGACAGGTAAAACACGCAAGACACAATAGCAAAGGGAGGGGTTGGGTTCTTCGGAAATGCCACTCTTCAATTTCCTTCAACGAGACCTCCAAATTGATGATGACGCCTGAAAATATTGACAATTTATTGGATTTCAGATTTAGGTACGACACGGGAGCGGGATGGGCGGGTACCGTATCATGGTTATTCAGGGCGGGATTTTGGATGATGGGGAGACCTCGATAGAGCAGACTAAGGCCGCGTCACTACAGTATATAAACGACGATGGCAATTAGCCGAGGTAGCAAGACTGGTCGGTGCGGGGCTTGGTAACTCCGGGAGAGTTGTGGGACTATCATCCAGATCCGAGTCCACCGCTGCTTCCTCCTGAATAAGATCCTCACCTAGCGTACTCCACATTGGCGTATCCAGATCCTCCTCCTCCGGCTCCAGACTGGGGTGGGCTCCATTGTAAGCAGACCATTTTGAGCGAGGTGCCGAGTCTGAACCACATGTCACCATTATAGATGCACACTACAAAATTGAAACGGTTAAAAACTCACGGAGATAAGAAATATCGAGATAAGAAACACTGATTAATCCTTCTGCCGCTCCCGTGGCCAGACGTAATCGATCGAAGTTGTAATCAGGTTAATCAATCAGCCGTGAAGTAGCAAAACGAACCAATAGATTTCAGAGGAGAACGGAAAAGGCGAAGTAGAGAGCAGTCGACCGATCAGAGCGAACGCGAGCATTGAGTGTGAGAGGGATAATGAAAATGGTCGAGTCAAATTGGTTAATTGACTTATGCAGAATGGACATTTTCATAATTCCTAGACATATTTTTCATTATCCCTCTCATACTCAATGTTCGCGTTCGCTCTGATCGGTCGACTGCTCTCTACTTCGCCTTTTCCGTTCTCCTCTGAAATCTATTGGTTCGTTTTGCTACTTCACGGCTGATTGATTAACCTGATTACAACTTCGATCGATTACGTCTGGCCACGGGAGCGGCAGAAGGATTAATCAGTGGAGGATATTTCTTATCTCCGTGAGTTTTTAACCGTTTCAATTTTGTAGTGTGCATCTATAATGGTGACATGTAGTTCAGACTCGGCACCTCGCTCAAAATGGTCTGCTTACAATGGAGCCCACCCCAGTCTGGAGCCGGAGGAGGAGGATCTGGATATTTAATTATTGCATGCCAATATATTTGTTTAAAAATGACGTTTCTGCTGTATTTGTCGATACATATTACCGCGAATTATCATTTGCTAGTGCTCGAAAATGGCAATTGTAGTTTGTATCTGCCATTTCCGAGCGCTCGAAAATGGCAGCTTCTGGCAAAATACAGGAGCTGCCAATTTCGAGCGCTCGAAAATGGCAATTGTAGTTTGTATCTGCCATTTTCGAGCGCTCGAAAATGGCAGCTTCTGGCAAAATACAGGAGCTGCCAATTTCGAGCGCTCGAAAATGGCAATTGTAGTTTGTATCTGCCAATTTCGAGCGCTCGAAATGCAGCTTCTGGCAAAATACAGGAGCTGCCAATTTCGAGCGCTCGAAAATGGCAGATTATAGTTTGTATCTGCCAATTTCGAGCGCTCGAAAATGGCAGATTGTAGTTTGTATCTGTCAATTTCAAGGACGTTGTTACTGAATTATGAATGACGAAAAGTTGTGGATAAATCAATAAAGTTAAATGTAGTGAATTGGCATTATACGTTTTCAAACATGCTGTGGCACATATGATCACTTAAATGTAGCAAAATACGCCTCTGTAGCATTTCAACATGAAATTGGCACATTTTTACAACAACATATTCTGGAGTTGGAAATTGGTACTTTTTTTAGATGCACTAGTCTTATATAATGGGACCTTTCTATTTATTGGGACCTTTCTATTTGATGGGACCTTTCTATTTTTAAGTCTGGTTTTTCTTGGGACCTTTCTATTTTGCAGCACAACTTTTAGACTTTCTTGGGACCTTTCTATTTCCATGGGACCTTTCTATTTCCATGGGACCTTTCTATTTTTTTGGGACCTTTCTATTTCCTAAGAACCTCTATTCCGGAACAGAGCCTAACATTCTAGGCCGTCTATTATTTTTCAAAATATGTTTTTCTTTTTCTCAATCGGAATAACCTTGTCAGCGAGAGGTAGCGATAGAGAAAGTGAAGTGAAAGAATGAGAAATGGTAGATAGAACAATGAACAGTAAGTTAGATTCGTGGCTAGGCCCACGAATCTAGATTTGCCGCGATTTCCATATCCGAAATATGAGAATCCGTACTTGCCAAGGATGAAAACCTTTCGATTTTTTTATTATTTTAAAACCCAATATTGTAAAGTTGAAGCTTACCGGAACATACCAAGAATGATAAATGGAAATGAAAATATCAACTACAGCAAAGATTCCAAGCAGGATACGATAGTTTCCGAGAGCGGAACTTGCTCGATTTAGCAACAGAATAAGCAGAAGTGAATTGGACACGATGGATACAATTGAAGTTATGTAGAGAAATACCTCAAATTATGTGTTTAAGTTTATGTATATTCTGTTTAAAGTTAAAGATAAAATTTCTAAAAACAAAATTACTTTATGAACCACAATGGGGATCATCGTTGTGCGGTAGAACTTGTTGTGATATAGATGGAGTAGGTAGAAAAGACTGGCGATATCTGATGACATTTGGAAGACATCCAACATTTGCTGTCTGTTTTCATCAAGCATAGAAACCAACGAGCATAATAACTCTTACACAACTTGGCGTTCTTAAGCACAACACAGGCCGACTTACTTGTTCTACTACATTTACTATTGATCAAATTCTTTTTTTTTCTATTGGCTTCTAGCCAACACACACTCACTATTCAGTGTATTCGTGTGACATTAATTTTTCCCCGAAACTTCCTCGATGAAAAAACTTCCTCATGTGACGCAAATGTAGATCTAATTACAATGCCCTGTGATTTTGAGCAATCCCTCTAGAGAAATCTCGATTGATCTAATTGGAATCAATCGAGATTTCTCTCTCTGTGACCATGTATCGCGCAAACAAGGCCGTTTTATCTTTCATCACGTGACTTTTGTAATTCCTCGCATAGCCAGTTCCAGCGTATCGGTTTCTCTCCGAACCATCATCGAAGTGAAAATGCGCGATCTTTCCACAGCTCTGCGCTCGTTTCTTTCCCCAGTGCGTCCGCTCAACTTGTAGAACCATTCAGAAAGAGTCCCACGAAATCTGTAAAAATGAAAATAAAATACTTGGAAAATAATGTGGTCAATCTTTTTCGTATTGTTATTTTAAGCAAACCTCGCTACGGAAGAGACGATGAGTATAGGATCTATGGCAGGGAAGAGAGAAGAGAAGAGTGAACAAACATTTCCCAATTGGCCCAGCGAGATACCACCGAATGGAAGAAAAACTATCAATGTGAATGGAAGGAAAGAGAATACGACCGGAACGAGGAACTAAACTACAAAACTAAATTGGTGCTGAAATATAATTGTTTCGCACCTGAATAATTAGTGCTCGGAACAATTGCATGTGTAGACGACGTGTTCGAATCTCCATCACTCTGATCAGTTGAAAAATGATGTTAATGCATTTCTAATTAGCATTTGCTCGGTAAGCACACTAATTTGTTCACAAATTCCCAAGCACTCGTCGAAAATAATAAAACGTTCCGCAGATAAAGATACATTCCTGGCGAGTGAGCATTACAAAGCGAGAGACATGCCGAGGTATAGAAAGAGATTACACACACGAGTAGTTCATTTCATGAACGTTTTTAAAATTGTAGTGACCTGCCTCGTTTTCATCATCACCATTATCTTGTGGATGCAAACTAGGCTGATCAATATCGACTGTCCACAAAGAGAGCTCACAACGACGATTGAAATGGCGATGGTTGGAACCAGCTTGAATTGCTCGTCCTCCAATGATGTCAATGATCATCGTATTCTCATGCGTTGTTACTTTTCTGCCATGAAAATGGAAAAGTCCGAAATTAGAATTGCCACAATTTCTGATCTCAGTTTGCCCAATCTACTCAAAAACAATTCAATTTTCATTTCAGAAAATTAACAACACATTATATTATTTCTTACTATATATACTATCGAGATGGCGTTCGGTGCCGGTGCAGCACTCATATTCGCCGAATACGCAAGAAGTGGCACGGAGAATTGCTCACTCCACCCTAAAGTGCTTCTGAAACGAATCAGACTTCTGAATAATTGACCTTTACTCACAAAACATAAACAACAGCCATGATAATCGCAATGTAGATGACAGTGTAGACAAGGGAAAGTGCGCAGAAAAGCCAGAACCAGTCATGAAGAAAGGATGGACTAAAAATGCATAAAGAATATTGGATATAAGCTCAGCGAACTTTGCAATCGATAGCAGTCGATAGATAAAATGAAGCGATAGTAGTACAAAAGGGAGGTAGAATGTCGTGCAGTAAGTCTCATTTGCTAACAGTCCAAGGTGCGGTTCTGTGAATAGATTTCCGTAACCGAAAAATACGTATCCAAATTCGCCTAGCAGGAACATCTGTTGAAAAACAAATATTTTTCGAAAATTACTTTCATTATAAAGCTCACCGGAATGTACCAGGTGTGAAAAAGTGAATTGAAAATGTCGACAAGTGCGAATATTGACAACAGTAGACGATACTTTCCTAACACTCGACTTGTTTTACTCATTAGAAGAATCAGTAGAAGCCCGTTAGCCAAAACAGAAACAGCGGCAGACAAGTAGAGAACAAACTAAGTAGCGATATTTCGGATATTCCAGAACAATCTATTGCGAAAACTGCTCACTTGGTGCAGTAGAATAGGGATCACCATCGACTGAGAGCAGCGAAAAACATAACGAACATTTACGAGAGATAATATTGGCATTATCAGGATCGTGACGACAACAAATAGTAGAAAAACGTTGCCGAAATTACCTCTACCACGTGATTTTGTTTGTTGTATATCGTCCCTTCACGAAGCGAGCTATCCTCGATATTTGAATACCAACAACTTACACAATTAAAGATAAAATTAAAATGCGCAATTGAACAATGTGCATCGAATGAGATACAAATGAAACGCATGAAAATATGTTATAATAAAAATATTTCATGTTAATTTGTCATGGTATCCTCATGTCTGACTTCGAGCTGTTTCATTGAAAATGAATATCGTTTGAGATACGTTTGAGAGGAGATATTCACTTCGATACTCGGTGAAAAGTACTTTTTCTTCAAGAACTCGCATCACTTTTGATCTCAGTCAAGATCGTTTTCACTACCAGTTTTCTATCACTTCTTCTTTTCTTTCTCAAATGCACCCAAACTAATCGAGAAATGGACAATCTCTACTTCGCTTAGCAATTAGCGAGTAATTAACCGAATCAGCGTTCCGGTTCCACCGAGTTGAGCGAAATTAGAAAATGGTTTGGGCGATTTCGCATTGAGGGATTCGGCGAGAGGGTTTCGCTGTCCTCCAGGGAAGAGGGAGACAATACACTCACTCTTTTCCCCCGTGACTCATCATCCCAACAGTTGGCGACATCATTATCAACCTCCTCTTTCTCTCTCTCTCTCCCTCACTTTCACCGTCTATGGCTACAATCACACCGAGAATCGGCAATACCCTTCGGACTTTCGTCCTCCTCTTCCTTCTTTCTTTCCGTTCTCAGTCAACAATAGTCCCAGAATAGTGTCTGACAATTCCTAAAATCGCCCACTCGCCCGCTATTTCCGGTCGCCTCATCCGGCAAATGGTGGCCAATTATTGATCGTATGTGTCATTGACATTCGATCCAGAAACGGAAACTCGACACCCGTATTTGGGGCAACCCTCTCTATTCTGAGTCATGCACTGCTTTTCTGAGATCTAGCGGTTACAGTATGCTTTCCGATCTTTTGATTTGCCTTGAGTACAGTAAAGAGCGCGCACTCAAAAGCCCACACTCGCACGGTGATTTAGCGAATGCGATCCAAATGAGAAAAAAGCTTAACCTGCGAGCGAAATAGTTCTGTGAAGTTCATGTGAAGAATCGAAGTAGAGTATTTGACTGTGTTTTCTCCGGCGGATAGGTCACGCCAATTAAACGAACAATTTGGACTTCGGCTGTTTTTTCATTCTTTTTTTTTGTTCAAGATCCGATCATAGAAACAGTAAACAATCTAAGGGTGTGTTGACATCCAAATTCACTCTTGGGAGACAAAGAAAACTGTGTTTGCTCCGTTCGCACTGATTAGGTTTTATTCATCTTTGCTATCGGCATTGTTCCGCATTGTGTTTGCCAGTAGGCGTTCTTGCTGCAGTTTGATTAGGGTGATGGATTTCGATGAGACGGTGGCTGGCTATCAACGATCAACGGACTACCTCTCGGACGTCCTTGATGGTAATTAAAGATACGGTATAAGTCGGGGCAGACTCTTCCGAAAGAGTTGAGGATTTTCTTCCCCTTTTTTTACCAGAGCATTCATTTGCATTGAACATTGGTGTCAAACTCAATGGAACGTTTGATCCTCTTATTGTAGAGAACTGGTGTTTAAAAATGAAGCGTACGTGCACGCACCGCGCCCGGGAAGTGCCTGTCTATATTACATTTCTTCTCATGTCGTCTCGGGGGTATCTCTGATATTGTTTTATAACACTGATACATTTAAATGAAAATTGTGTTCCGGAATAATCTTGAGCTTTTGATCAGTACCTGACATCAATGATAATGTTTTCGGACACAAGATTCAGCCCTCTTATGAGGAGAACACAAGCATCAGTTCCAAAAAATATGAACGTTGGCCAGACAACTGTTTACCATTTTGCGAGGATGACACAAGAAAATCCAGGTACGATCAACAAAAGTACCTCTGCAGTTGCGCAAATTATAACAAAAGTGAGTAATCGATGATCGTTCGTTATAAAAAAAATGCTCCATTAAACGCGTTTCGCATAAAGCTTCACGCAAATTCTATCAGCTTTAAGAAAGTTTTACGTATTTCCCACAACCGATTCGAACTGTTTGTGAGTGCTCCGTGAAATGCGAAATCGAACTTGATGGCTGCATCTCAACGCTTGCGCGATTTCCAAAACTGTTATCTGACCACGCGAGGTTTCCTCCAACCACCACAAGGGATCACGGCCTCCTCTCCAAAATCCAAAACATCCGATTCATCGATCCGAGGATTTGCGGTACACTCGCGCACATCGCTCAGTTTCCGCCGACCAACATTTGTCCATTCCACTTCCACCCATCGTCGTCCACATCTTCATTTTACACCTTAATATTTCGATTTTACACGTATGCATCGAAATAACACGTGTCTCGCCTCTCATCTCCCGTGTAATTTGTCTCTCATTTTCCCATGTTCTAATCACGTGAAGTGCAGCCAACGTGGTTTCCAACATGTTATTTTCTGTTTAGTAGAAGCTTATTGAATGTTGTATTCACATCCCTCATTGTTCTCATTCTAATTTGTGATAGCGACTTGAAGAGATGATTGCACTTCATTTTTCTTCTCATCGTGCATGTTAATCGAACTCCAATCGCACCCATGCTTGGCCCCCATCGTCTCCTCTCTCTCATCCCATTTCTCTCATTATTTATCGCACTTTCACTCGCACGCGCGTCGCTTCATCATTCTTTGCTCTAACAGTGGAGGTCACCACTGCTTCACGTGAATCGATACGCTCCGCCCCATTCGGCCCACTTGATCCAATCAGCAATGGCCGCAGTGGGCGGAGTCAAGCTTGCCAAACCCCGCCCACGTCCGTCGAACTAGCGGCTACCGCACGCGCCACTTCCTTCATCCGAACCGAAGCGGCGGACTATAAAGTCGGCCGGGAGCTTAGTCGAACCATCAAACTGTGTCTCCATTTGGGCCCTCGATATCCTCGACCCCTTCTGTTTTGTTCCATATATCCATACGCACTCATCACCGCACACTCACTTCTCCGTACACACATTCCCTTCACACTTTCCTTGTCGTGGTGTTGATGATCGTAACTGGTAGTACTACTCCTTCTCCCTCCCCCACCATCACTGTCGATTCCTAATGGCGATGGTGACAGTGCGAGTTTGATCTCATCTCATTCCTTCCCCGTTCCTTTAAGGGGGAAGGCTGTCTTCCTCCTCCCGTCCTCCTTCTCATTACAACACCTGATTGATGGACTGATTGCCGACCCGCTCATGGAACGTTTTCCCCTTCCATTGATTACGCTGCGCGCCCTCCGCCTTTCCCCTGCTGTCGCTATTGTTAGCGTTCGATTGATAAAGCCGGCTTCTTCTCTGCAGGTCACCCTCCTCCTCGTTCGTTGTCTCTGCAGTACCCGGGAGTGCCTCCCGTGAGAGACCTCAACCATGTTCGAGATCTTCACTCATGGCTTCACCTTCCTCAATCTCCTCTCCATCCTCGCCTTCCTCACCACAGTCGGCCTCTTCTTCTGCGGAATGTGAGTGCACTCTACCATTTCTGACATAGATCGCCTGTGGAAAGTTGCATTGTGTGTGCGATTAGTAAACATCTTCGGAGCGCTTTTGACTAAATAGCAGCAAAGATCACCAGAAGCAGCTCAAACCAGTTGCATCGTGACGTGTGGGTGTTTAGACGATTTGATAGAATGTGTTTGGGTGGGTTAGCTGCTTGGGAGATTGATAGTCCGATCAGATCTGTTCGCCAAACACATTGATATCAGGGGAACCGCCGCCGGTTCTATTTTCCATCGGTCAACACACAGATTAGACACACTGAAACGTCTCATTAAACAAATAGAACGAGAATTGCATGATTTCCGGAGGCGACTAATCAATAATTTCAATCCCTAATTACAGTCCGATCTGCCGTCAGATCTGGAAGCGCGGAGACACGAAGGAGATCTCCGGCGCACCCTTCCTCATGGGCGTCGTGGGGTGAGTGGTGTAAACATCATGTTGACGATTAGGAATCGTCGTCTTTCAAAGATTGCATTGCGTGATCCATATTTGGAAACGGCGCCTGCCAAAACAATAATTGTGTGTGATCAATTAGTAAAGATCGTCATCTGCAGAGGCTCTTGCTGGTTCGCGTACGGTTGGCTGAAGAAGGACTACACGGTGTTGTATGTGACGGGCACGCAGATTCTGCTCTACTCCGTCTACTCCGTTTTCTACTGGTTCATGACCAAGAAGAAGGTATTTTCCCGACCTCATCTTGTCCTTTTCACAATCAATAACTTCTCTTTCGCCCTCTCGGTTCCCGTTCTCCTCCCCCCCTCACCAAGTGAAAACATCCGCCGTCCTAATGCCAAAGTGTCGCCCTCTCCCACCACTATCATTGCACACTCCACCGAGTTTGCCGAAGTGCCGCTCGCAATGTGTGAAAGAGAGAAAGGCGATAGGCAATGGGTGTACAGTGGCCAGAGAGATCAAACAAGTACCTCTGATTAGGAGCGATACCTCTCTCTTCACGTGAATAGAGTTCGTGACGTACCCATTAATCACCCAACGATCGAAGGTCGAATCCCTACAGTACTCCTTTTGCAGCTCTGGATCTCGCTCAAGTGCCTCGCTGTCCTCGCACTGTGCGCGGGTCTCTTCAGCGCCGTCTACTTCCTCGGCCGAAAGGTATACGGTAGAAGTCGACGCATGGTTAATCGATAACTAACTATATTTCAGGTGTTCCATCCTCTGGGCATTGTGTGCATGACGCTGAATGCAGCTGATTTCGCGGCGCCGCTGGCCGGCTTGGTACGATTTCCTCTTCTCTTCCTTATCATCCTTATCATGAGAATGAGTGAGAGATCAGTGCGCGATCGCTCCTCTCTTTCACACTTTCGATTACTCCTCACCAGCGGCTCACATGCACTTTACACACTAGAGCCCTCTCGGCCATGGAAAGTGCTACTCGTCAAAGAGAGCCGCGCACCGCTTGTGGGCATTAAATAAGAGCAGTGCACCAAATGAGTGCTGCATGCAACGGGGAGAAACGATCATGTGATCGGGGGCGGTCGTAAATTGTCTCCGACCCCATTTCGATTCGATTCGTTTGTGCTGCGGCGACCAACAAGTTAAGTGTGATCTAGCGAATCAATCGTGCCAACAATGTTGGATGAATGCACTTGAAGTTCATAAACATGATGAAAACAACGGTGAAATGGATAGTACAATTGATCAATCGATATTCTTTGCAGAAGACGGTGATTCGTCGTCGAGCCACCTCCACTCTACCTCTACCTCTCTGCATCGCCAACTTCCTCGTGTCCTCCGAGTGGTTCCTCTACGGAATCCTCGTCAAGGACTTCTACCTCATCGTGAGTTAACCATGATTCTTTCTTATTGAGCAGATTACCTTGTCCAACGGGACAAGACGATGCGAAACAAAGACAGCCTGGGAGTTCCCCCACAACTGCTCCATGACGTTATCTAATCTCATCCTTCAGACGCCCAATGGCATCGGCTGCATGTTCGCCACCGCGCAGATCATCATGTTCATCGTGTTGCCGCGCAAGCCCGGCATGCGCCCGCCCATCGTCAAGCTGTACCGGTCCGTCTTTTAGAATGAATTCTAGGTTACCTATTTGCTAGTATGGACTTGATATCATTGCCGGCTTTCAGACGCATTGCCTCGTGCTGCTGCAAACTCGATGAGACTGAGAAGGACGTTGAGTCAGACGTCGAGAAGGGTACGGTACCTTATCTCCTTTTGAATTCGGCGCTAAATCCAAAATGGAGGGAAATCAAATTTTAAAAAAAACTTTCAGTCGTTCCTTCGGATCCTGATGCGCCTCAAGAGGATAAGCTGACTCGTGCGCATCGTTGGTCGAAGAGAGTCGTCGCTAACATGGCCGGAGAGATCGAGAGCGTATTCACCAAAGTTGGCGCCTACGACCAGTGAGTAATTCGCTTCTTCTTGATTACGATAGGGATATTCACTGGTTAGGATTACGGTATCCTCATATTCTCAGAACCATGTTCGATCTCTGTGATCGTAATTGGGTGGACAGGGTGACACACAAAGTAGGAAAGAGAGAAGGGTGTCAAAGTTGAGCTAATCAATGCGAGAGGCACACAGTATTGACAGCCGACGCGCCTCTCGAAGAAAAGGACGATCGGGGGTAATTATATGAGAGGGGCAACCTCGTCTTTCGTTGAGAAAACCCTCTTTTCCGGGAACTTTCTCAGAGGCTCCTTTAAAGAAATATTATGAATCATCTTATTTGTTTGTGGCGAAGACGTAGGCGGCCACTTGCAATGGAGGAAAAGAACCAGTTGCACTGTTGATCGATTAATGGCGTGAGACAGTGTTCACTAGTGAAACAATAAAGTGACGATCGGCATGTCGTTGTGCTTTGGGTGGTATTTCAGGGACAAGAAGGGAATTATTGTGTATTCTTTTCAGATTCGGCTACTCGGGAAAGCTGAATCGTATGGAGGGCGACCAGACTCCTCCAGGAGAGCAAGAAGCAGCCGGCGCCAAGGCAAATCCCATCTTCACTGCTGAGGAAATGGCTGAGAAGCTGAGAGAAGAATCGAAGAAGGCCAAGGAGGTAACCAATTAATCTACAATTAGTTTCGACCATTAAGTGGTCATTAGGAAGTTGCAATACTGAAGTGAAACCGCATGAGCGTTTATTCGAAAACTTTCAATACCGAATACACTCAATGGAAGATTGAGAAAACTGCGACCGATCGCATCCCGCAATTCTCACTTATCATGCGACTCTCGGCCTTGAACATTCGATTACCGTATCCATTTTGCAGACGGGTAACTCACTACGACCACACGCTGACATCCCTCTGAGACGTGTCGCTTCGTCGCCCGATCTCTCCGAGTAGATAGACGTCAGGGTCCTCTGCCTTCTTTCTCCTTTGTTCCTAGTCAAGTCCTTCTCTCTTGTCAATAAGTGCAATCGTGTACTCACCCTCTTCATCGTTCCTGTCTGTCAATGACCTGCTTCCCTTCGGAGCCAAATTCTGCCCGCCTCAAAGAGCTTTAATTCTCTCTAGGATTTTGAGAAATTCATCTTTCGTGACTGTTCGTGAGCCCTTGTCCTAACTCTCCTTTAATAACTGCTGATCTCGCCGCTTTCTTATGATTTTTCACTGACTCTTACCGCACATCAACGGGAAGTCGTTTTGTTTTAGTAGCCAAGTATCTAGCCCTTTGTACGCTGTCTCAGATCACTTTGAGACTTTTTCGACGTTACAAACGCGTGTCGCGTGGTGCCCATTTACTATGTGAATTCGTCGTGCCATTCCACTCTCCTTCCTGGCAAAGGTTCAACGTTGCCGACATTCGGCACACATCTATTTATTTGTATGCTCGGATAAAATTGCTTTCATGAATTCCGGTGAAAGATACAGATACAGATTCAGATTTATCATGACTGGGCCTGCTGGAAGGTAGCTTCGTTTCCAGAGAAGGTCAGCATCTTCGAACTCACAAGGGGAGACCGCATAGAGGATATTGAGTTTCCGAATGAGACCTAGTGGAATCGATTACTATCATAAAAGTAAGAAATAATCGGTGGTTCAAAACTGCTTAATGAGCCCCTCTCATTCGGAAACTCCATATCCTCTATGCGGTCTCCCCTTGTCAGGGCAACAGGGTCAAGGGAATGGATCGTGCTTGGCTTCTTTGGTCAAATGAAGTGTCGATCTTGGATGATAGACAGTGAGAAGTAGATCACCCAGCCTCCAGCGACGGCCTGACTAGTGTGTGTCAACAGAAGTAGAAACTCAAGTCGTACTCTTGTAGACTGGGGCTTTTCATGATAGTTGGCGACTTGAGTTAGATGTAGTCGGTCCGGGTCCTCTGCTCTGAGTGGTACCAGGGGGGGGCGATCCTTGCCGGGCTGCTCAAGCTGACTGGCAAGGATTCTCCAAACTGAGGTGGGTGAGGAGCGGGGAAAACAATTAGCAGATGATACGATCTAACAAAAACGTCAAACTCTGAACTGTTGAATTCCGGTGACAATGGTACAAAATATCAAACAAATTTCAATTCCACCGGGGAAATAAATCTCTTTATAATTAGCGAGAATCATCCTCTATTGCTGTTGATAATTTGATTTTTTTAAAATTTTAAATTTGATTTTTAATTGATTAGACTTTTGATGCTTCCACGAAGCAATTTGCCGTTTGCTTCTCAGGGCACGTTAACAGACAGTACTTCGCATCCAGAAAACGAAAGAAAACGGAATGGTATTTATTGTGAATTGTTTGTATATAATTAACGTTATTTAAAACAAATGAAGTTAGGAATGGGCCTAACAGCTCGTATCCCACCACATGAGACCTTCCTTTAACCTATTCGTGATCAATCATTATTCGCTTCGCGACCATTATTGTTGAATAACATATTTAATATATCAAATGATACTATCAAACAAAACGTCAAACGTCTTTGGTAAACACACTTCCTGTGTTTACCAAAGGCGAAAGATCATAAAAAAATTGAGAGGGTCGAAAACGTGCCTGTTTTGTAAACAATGGAAGTCCGTATGTTTAATTTTTGGTGCGATCGTATCAGAAATGTGATACCTAAACACCACAACAAATCTGATTGCGACTAATATCTAGTCGGCCATTCCACAATCCTCGAAAACTAAACCTACTTTTATATATCGCATCTCCTTAGGTTTAAAGGGACAGTAAAGGCACCGTTGAATTCCCCCAAATTTCAAGGTCTCGCCACGACTTTCGTCCCGTGGGTTTTACCGTTGCTCCACTTGGGCTGATATCAGATAGGGCGCGCTCTATCTCTATTCTTACGTCGCTCGTCAAAAGTGGATCAAATGAACAAGAATTTGTTGTTTACTGTCCCTTTAAAATATTTTTTTCATTTTCAGACAGCATACATTTGCTCACTGTTCGAATACTACCATTTGATGCATGCGCATCAGGGGTGTTACTCGATTACTATGTTCACTCGATTTCTCGATATTTCTCGAGAAACTTTCTCGATGAGAATTTTCCCGAAAAAAAAAATTCGAGAAATCGATAAAATTTTTATATGAAAAAATTCTCAAAGCCCAGGTATCAGTGACTCAGAGGGTATGTGAAATGAAGAAATCAAAATGTAGTTCAAACTTTTGTGAAGATTCATAATTTTAAAATATTTTTTGTTAGGGTTATTCGTTCAGGATTGTCGGGCGTTGCAGAAACCATACGTGTTGACGTAGTGGGCATCTTCGTTTCTCCGCTTTAATCCTAGTTTTTTTATTGAAAAAAGGTAAAGGTACTTCCCGACTTCTGCTAGGCCAGTGTTACTAGTGGACAGATTCAGTCTGGAGTGCCCACCTTGCGCCAGACAATATTTACCTGCGTGATCTAGTCACGACTACCAATTTCCCGTCCCCATGGGCGGCGCCTTGGTGAGGCGGTGGCGGTGTCACGACCGGGAATCGAACCCGGGTGATATGAAATGGAATGGGAGATCGCCTCGGCCATTTTTTATTACTTATTTTATCTTATTTATAAATTATTGTTTTGCTAATCCTATAAATTATCCTTTATGATTAGAACATATGTAGAATCATCATTTTTTCTCTGTTACGGATTCCAACTCATATTTTGTTAATTCAAATGCGTCTGTATGTTCAGTGTAAGTTTCAGGTTTCAGGCGGCGTGTTTGCCTAATCAGGCAACAGGTCGCCTAAAACCTATCAATCTTGTCATTTCATTAAGAGATGACCACTCGAAAAGCCGAAATGAATAAGACCATTTCGACTACGTTTCGGAACGATTCTTTGTTTCTTTGTCCAACTTCCTTTGTTTTCGAACAAGGGTAATTTCGAGTGGTAACCACTAATTCCAATCTAGAGGCCACTTCGCTTCGTGATTTGCTAAATATGTGAAATTATTTTCTTGAAAATGCGGTCGCAGGTCAAATATTTGATGCGTAACTCACGAAACCCAAATACAAATTTATATTTTCTGAAGCAGCCAATAATTGTGTGACTAACTACTAAATGAACATTGTATGGCTAATCATGTGAAAATCTAGAGTTCCGAGAGATAAAGGGAGAGAGGGGAGAATGGGGAGAGATAGGGAGAGAGGAGAGTGCGAGATAAGTAGAGTGCGTTATTCGGGTCGGGTAATCGAGTAATAGACCGGGCCATTCCTCATTTTGCGCGAAATGATCTGACCCGTGTACTTCGCCTCGATTACCAGTGTACTTTTCAAATCTGCAACACATAAAACTATCAAAATGACAACAAAACTGTTATAAATAGCTAATCGAACAAGAGTTTAGTTTAGTAGGTGTTACACCCAACAAGTTGGAGCTTATTTTACACTTTTCCGCATCAACAAATTTTCTCGCCACTGTCTTCTTTGGAGGAGAGGTTCTCCAGCATCTAAGACGTGGACCACTCCCTGAGACGGCGAGAGGGGGAAATGAGGGGAATCAATGAATTAGCATACCGGGAATATTCAAGTAACTAATTCCAGTCAAAAGATCTCATTCAGAGTTAATTACATGGAGTGGAGGGGAAAAGTACACGTGTAATTGAGCGAAGTACACGGGTAATGCCTCCAACTCATTCTCAATTGCCGGGTCAAAAAGGTATCGGGCCGTCTCACTTCGCGCACTCTAGAGATAAGTATTGCTTCTTTTATTTTATATTTCAATTCACTATATCACATCCCATTTGGTGATCTGATGTTGATGCACTAAAATATAGATGTGTATTCGTATCTCCAGACCGGTCAGATTGGTGTACATGAGCAGCTCTGCTTCATGTGCAACGAAAAGTTGCAGTAATAAATTATATTTTTGACAATAAATCAACTTAAACACGAAGGCGTAATCGCCATCGAATAATGTGACTTCAACGTAACTCCTCATGGCGCCGATCAAAATGAATATGCCTATCGTCATCAACACCCTCGACAACCTCAAATAACTTACACAAAATTGACTTTTCTTTCAGTGTGCCAGACAGTAGAATCAGCTCGATTCTTATTGCGAACACCCTCAAATGTAGCTTTCGAAAATCTAAATTCTAAAAAAATTGTCACATCTTTTGCACCAAGATCAAGGAAAGTGGGGCAGGAAAAGGTTCAAATAAAAATGTACCACAAAGTTCGCTTCTTTCGGCATGATCTCTCTCCCATAACGAAGTCATCTTGGAAGTCGTTCCAGTATTTTTTCTCATTTGTTTAACGAGGTTCGCTAATCCTTCATTTGGTTGATTAATCTCAAATGCAAGAAATACGCACACTCGCTAATGAAGACAGCCTTCAACCTCACATTCTCTCCTTAGTTCCTCTACCTGTGATCCTAAGAAGATGTAGTCTATTCCCCCAGCAACATCGAAGAGGATTGTCTGTGATTTAAAAGAAGATGATCTACACTAGGGCGAAACACATTAATTTACAATCTTTGCGTTAGATACATATCTACCTCATCAAATGTTATCTCTTTTTCTCAGCTTTTCTGAGAACACCTTCTTTGTCACTATATGTGACATCGTATCTCATGTATGCCGTTACTTTCACTTCGTCTCAAATTTATATTACAATTTGCTATGTAAATTGCATGATTATTATACCTTGATTATTATATTATTATTATACCGATCGCGCAGAAGTTAAGGTCAATCTGAACTGAGAAGAATGACCCTGACATGAGACCACATCCTCAACTGACGAATGACACCATAAATATGAGTGCGGTTTCATTGCGAACATCTGATGCGTTACTCACGTGAACATTACGTCCATCAGGTACACATCCAGTAGCAAAGGAACTTCTGTCATACAAATCCCGAATCAACCAAGTGTCCGATATCCTTTTGGTTCATTCCACACAGTGAACGAATTACTCGATGAGATTCGCTAATCGCATCAATGAAATTAAACTTTATTTACAGACATTGCACAGTGAGAAATAATGCAGAGGCAAGTATTGCATGTCAATCAACTGATTTTGATTCTTTTTTTCGGTAGTGAAATAATATACAATATTGCGTGAAATAGTGTGTATCTTGACAACGAATTTTCAATTACTCCTGAGTTAATCAAATGAGAGTTCACACAATGGCCAAGCGCCAGAGATCAAGGAAATCGCAAAATAATAGAATCCGTAGAACTACGAGACAATCGCTGTTCATCCTTCAGCACACTTACGTCCAAGGCCTTTAAAATTTTATAATTTAAGATTTTTTTTTAAAAATAATAAATTAAATGTATTTTAAGATGTAATTTTTTTATTATACCTGGACTGCCAGCGTATCAGTAATTCCACACTTTCGAGTGTTCTCACTGCATTCCACCAAACTTTCAACATCGAACTTTCGAGAAGCTGAATGCGTTTAGCAATTTATGATTTGTTTGAGAAATAGCGTACTTTTGTGCCTTCTCGAAGTGTGACGAATTGTCAGCACGATCGCATCCAAACTCTGCAATGTGTTCACAGTTGTCCTACGCAAATCATCTAAAATGTACCGTCAGCGCCAGAGTAATGAGAATGAGATCGCACGTTGGATATGTCACGAGTAACTGCAATTTAAGCTTCAAATTGAGCGGAAATAATTGCAAACTGACCTCTTCGAACTTGGAGTAAGCGATAATAATGACTGAGTATGCAAGTGCTGTCCAAGCAGCAAGACACGCAGAAAGCAATGTCATTACTGCAAAAAAAACAATGTCTACACCGATTGAGGTTTACTTTAGCAAACGTTTTGAAAAGTTTGGAAAACAAATGGCAATTGTTCAGAATGAAAGTGAGTCGTTGATCGTACCTCTATTCCGCCTTAACAGCACCGTCGAAACTACTATGAGCATGCACATGTTAGTGAAGAAAGTAAGCATCGAGAAGAGAGTGAACGCCTGGTGAGAAACACCGATTTCTTCTGTTGCTTTACAACTTATTTGGCTATTAAATAATATTACCCTATCTGTGGTAATTATGCAAATAACTGATTCCCATTCGTACCTGAATATGCTCCTGTTGCCAATTCGTCGAATCGGTCGTGCTCAGCAGGACGGCGTCCATCAACATAATAGATGTGTGGCACGCGGCTAGAACTCCTAGAGCTCGGCAGGACCATAGTTGAGCCCTCTTGCTGCACTCGCTCTGAAGACACATCCTTTATATATTTTGTATTTAATTTCTTTAATATTTGTTTTTTTATATTTATTTATTTTTTCCTGCTATATCACGCCTCTCACGAGAGGCTCGGACCGGACTTGGCACAGCTCCCATTTTCAAGGTTGAGTTTTCCACGTTTTCAGGTGCCAATGGGTCCAACTAAGATCCCTGCGTGCTATTATGCCACATAAGTCATTCCTCGCTTTGCTATACTTCATACGAAAATGTGTCAAATTTTGCTTTTACTCTCATTATGTACACCGCACACCGCTTCATTCAAAGGAAATGAACGATTAGAGAGAGGAAGAACAATGGATGGCTGAGTCATTCATCACGAGAGATTCGAGTGACTCGGTGGGAATTGTCTAGAATCCACATTTTTGGCATATTTTCGTATGAAATATAGCATCAACTCCCGAGTTGGGGGAGCTTAGACATATCATTCGAATCCTCATCACCTGCTGGAGGCTATGGAAAAATAAAAATGCAGCCTTTTCGAGCGGATTTTGGTACATTCAATAATAATGATTTTCAAGCAAATTCGAAAACCAATCAGAAAACGAATGACACAGGTCGAAAGAGCATGGAAAAGTAACACTAGCTCTAAGCAAAAAGTTTTCTCAGAAACTGCGTTGAAACACTGAAAAACGGCTTCGAAGTCCGCGAGCTGCACCTTACAGTAGCTGTAGCAAAGCGAGGAATGACTTATGTGGCATAATAGCTCGCAGGGATCTTAGTTGGACCCAGTGGAACCCTAAATACTTGAAAACAGAATTTCGAAAAAATTTTTTCTAAGCCGAGTCTCTCGTGAGAGGCGTGATATTTCGGGACCACATCAAAATTTCCACTCTATACCTGCGACTTGCTTCCGATCAACTCAGCTTGACTGCCGATAGTGGACACCGAGGCGTCACTGACATTGCGAGACCTGAAATAGCCAATTTTGTCTGAAGGAAAGCATCAGAATATTAGCAAAAAAAATGACCGCTGGTAGGTAGTATATTATGATTTGTTACTAACCGTGGCGACTCTGTGCTGGTGGTGGAGCTCTTGCGCTCTTGCTCGGTCTCATTCAAATTCTCGCCAACAATGTACGGGAAGTAGCGAGTGATGCCGATCAGCTGAACGATTTTCGTAACAATTGATTCAAGTCTATGATCATTCAAGCTAAATGCCAATAAGCTGATAAATACTTACACTTAGCATCCCGGAAGAACAGCTCGTCAGGGGTTGATTTTTGTCTGAAAAGTAAGAATATATTTTTCGTCCGATGTACGGGATAGAAAAGGTGCGCGAATTACAGTAATGCGTGGGCATTGAGCGACCGGATGAATTTAAGGAGGAGGTCGTAAACAAATGGAAACGTGTCTAGGAAATGTCGCCTGCCGTCAGGCGAATAGGAGGTCGTTCAATGTTTTGGTGGAGAACCCTGCAAGTGCAGGACAATTAACCGACGGTTCGTTGATCCATGAAATACATCTATAAACAGGTATTGGGTATGTTTTATCCAGACACAAAACACAGGCTAGATTAGTAATACGGAGGATGCAGATCAAAGGAGTGCGGAGAATGAGTGTGACAATATTCGAGTAAACTTCCGGCAGATGGACTTCCTCGAATGTGGAACGATAAACAAGCCGCGAACGTGCATAGACGGAACATTCAAGGGCGGACGAGCATGTTTTGCCCCACGTAAGCGAAGTGCAATCGTTAATCAAGAATTAAGAGATCTTATTGTGAACAACTGAACACGAAAAAAGGCCAGTTCGCGATTACTGGTGTAAACATTCTTGTGATCTACGGTACTCGCCCGTCTTGCCAGCTATCAATCATGATTTTCGAAGGTTGCAAGAATTGTTGTTGCTGAGTACGGCACATGATGAATGTGTGAATCGAGCGGGCAATTTACATGTGATTGGAGTAATAGCTCGTTTATTGTCGCCTAAGGTTGAGCGGGTTGACTTTGAGTTGCTGAGGTTGACTCTTAGGTACAGCGGAGAATTCTGATAGCACGGAATGATAATTCTGAGCACAAAGAATGAACATTCGGTCCGTTTAACTTGAGAGGTCGGGCTACCATAAAATCACTATACGCTTGTAGCGGGCGGCATTAGTACCACTGAGTCAGGCACTGATGATACGACAACTCCATCTTAGTTGTTTCAAGTTCGAATGGATGAGGGACGATTTGTTTTGTTTGCGCATGTGACACAGTTTCCGACGATGACATTTCGATTCTTGTTCGCTCCGCGCCGAGTTGTTTCTCGTTTCGATAACTTTCCTGCATGTGCACCTCTCGTTCCTTCTCTTGTTTTCATGTTGAGCGAGAGATAGAGAGAGAAAGGGAGAGGGGAAGGGAAGGTTTGCTTGTGGCACGAGTGCGCCTAATACGCACCCATTTATAGAGCGGCAGAAGATTGGAGGTGCAATTTAGGCATCAGAACGGAATTATTCGATTGTTTCTTGGTTGCCGAATGGCCGTAACATGTGACCGTTAAGAGCGCTCGTTAAATTTACGTAGACCCCCCTTGTAAAATTACTCCCCTTCCTTTCATCAAATTCGATGTTTTTGAACTCCATTTGGATGCAGTACTGCAGAAGTTTTTTATCCAGCCAATTACTGCACACTTATTAATAACACTGCTAAAAACTCAAAAAAGTACGTCAGGAAAATAGGTAACCGGATAGGGCGATTTATTTGACATAATATGCGTACTATTCGACGCCATATGTTTTGTTGTCTCTACATGGAAACATTGGAAATGCGTAGTGTCTCTGTATTTTCTTTTTCCTAGCGAAGTCCATAATAACAAATCTTCTGAAATGACAGTGCGTTAAAAGATACCAAATTTGGAATTGGGCGAAAACAAAGGGATTGTTTTACCAATAGGCATGTACAGGTGAGAATAGATTAATGGGCTTGATTTGCTGATATATGTGGAAACTTTAATTAATGCATTTATTATAACTTGAAAAAATTGTGTTTGCTACGTAAAAATTGATATTTTATGAAACCACATTTTCTTAAACTAATAATGGGTAGTTAAACAATAGTAAGATTCTAGCTTTGACCACTCGAAATGGTTTATGTTCGAAGCAAAGGAAAAAGCGAAAGAAAGAGAAGTTACCGAAAAGTCGAAACTTTTTACTCTTTTCGTCAAGTTAAATCGATTCTCTTCATGTAAAGGAGGTGGAAGGCGATGGCTAATGAAAAGAGGAAGAAGCAACATTATTGCGGGAGTCTAAGTTTCCGGATGCTATGGGTAAACCAAATTGTGGAATGGATAGTGTAAGAATTTGTCCTGCTGGAGGAGAATTGTTTCCAAGGACTCGGAAGTAGCGAGCAAATAACTTCAGCAGCCTTTTTCGATGAACGGAATTTCGAAGAATGAAAATGAGACAAAATTGAGCCTCGTTGACGGTGAAAAGAAACTGGCAAACAGTCGAGTATATTTCGCATCTCTCAACATTCTTGTCTTTACCAGTGCAATGAATCTAGCTATGGCAAAGGCCCGCCCGGATAAAATTGAAGAAATATCGACGACACTTGCGACAATTACAGAACAGAGTGGGCTGACAAAGCAGACCAAGGCGCCAACAAGCTAAAAATATTTTAAAAGTCGTATATTCAACAACACTATCAAAATACTTGCAGGATGAATACATGGAACAGTCTCCTTGTTATCATCTGCGTCCTGTTAGAAAGAGCTCTCTGAAAATGAGTTGTTAAGAGACCATCCACGAGAGGCCGGGGGGCTATGGGGAAATCGTCGGATGCCTTTTTTGCAACCTATACCAATAACTTGGTGGTGAAGTCAGCATCACGAGTGCTGATATTTCGCCAAGTAACTAAGGTTCTGGGTCCCGCCCCGAAAAGTTACAGTAACCCCACCTTCCGATATCGATTTTTTTGAAATTTTAAAAAGTAGGTTTTTATAAGTTTTCTAGGTGTATTTTGCGAAAAAAATACGAATAAAACCACTTTGAAAGTGATCTGACAACTATAAAGGGTCGAAATTTCAATTTTTCTCTGTTTTTGACCGTCCTGGAAAAAAATTGCCCATCTATTGACAACGATTTTGCGATTTTTAGAATCCTCATCAAAAACTGCATCAAGGAAACCATTTGTTTCAATCCGGACTACACGGCCGATATTCGTAAAATTCGACTAAACGTTCAGATATCAGCGGACCTTGGCGCGTGTCTGGTGATATTTATGATCCCGATTGCGAAATATTACGTGTTTCAAGTGATAGATTATTTGTCCACGATGCCGTGAACATGACTGACATAATTATTTCATCACCATGCGGAAAATTTTTCATAATTATTTCATCACCATGCGGAAAAATTTTCGAATTTGACGATAAAAGTGCTAGATATTTCCTGAATTAATGTGTTTGTATTGAATTTTACTTTGTGGTTTTCCTTCGTAGGCTGCATCACGAGAGTCCAATATTGCAATTTGTATAGTCAAATTCGGCGCAGATATATAAAATTTCATGTATTGAACACATTTCAAACAGTTACATCAACTTTTGGAAAAATTTTTTTTTTTGAAAATTCCATGAACCCGGGTTCATGGTCGAAAAAAATGTTGAAAATTTTTCCGCTTGGTGATGAAATAATTATGTCAGTCATGTTCACGGCATCGTGGACAAATAATCTATCACTTGAAACACGTAATATTTCGCAATCGGGATCATAAATATCACCAGACACGCGCCAAGGTCCGCTGATATCTGAACGTTTAGTCGAATTTTACGAATATCGGCCGTGTAGTCCGGATTGAAACAAATGGTTTCCTTGATGCAGTTTTTGATGAGGATTCTAAAAATCGCAAAATCGTTGTCAATAGATGGGCAATTTTTTTCCAGGACGGTCAAAAACAGAGAAAAATTGAAATTTCGACCCTTTATAGTTGTCAGATCACTTTCAAAGTGGTTTTATTCGTATTTTTTTCGCAAAATACACCTAGAAACACTATAAAAACACACTTTATAAAATAGTAAAAAAATCGATATCGTAACCCGGGTTTACTGTAACTTTTCGGGGCGGGACCCAGAACCTTAGTTACTTGGCCAAATATCAGCACTCGTGATGCTGACTTCACCACCAAGTTATTGGTACAGGTTGCAAAGGCATCCGTGGGGTATGTCCGGCTTCTCGTGTATGGTCTCTTAACTATTGATTTTCAATTCAATTATTAACCCCACGGCTCATTGTTAGCATGAGCATTGCGTGCACTGTGAAAAACACGAGAGGCGGAAGAAATACAGCAAATGACGCCCCGAATAAGAAAATTTCTGCAATTTGGTTAGCAATCTTATATAAATATTGCAAAATTTCTCACCGTAAACAAATGGATTCTTCTGTCCAGGTTCTGCGAAGAGAATCAATGTACCACCGCGCTCTTTGATCCATGCCAGTTCAGGGCGCTGAAAAACACCATGCTATTTCGATTATACGTTTTGCTAACATCGCTTTACCTTCACGAGGTCATCGAAGTTGTCATCGTCTCTAGTGAAGATTACGAATCCTACGACATTTACTATCAGAAGAATCAAAAGCGAGGAATAAACAATGGCTTGCTTGCTGTTATGATAGGAATTGGAAATTTATTGCGGTAATGTGTGTATTTATAAAGTTGCCTCAACCTCGTTGAGAATTTCCATCGATGAGCACCATTAACTGTTACCACCATTTGGTGCATGTTCATCATGACTATGTAGAAGGTTGGAATTACAATAATAATCGCTGTCGCTAATAGGGCCTGAACAATCATCAGTGATTCCTTAGAACAAATTTCAAAACTATGATAATCTGTTTGTTCGCCCCATCGCCGCAGAGGATTCCTTCGCAGTAGAAGAGGCCGTATGGCGGAAAGGCATACACTCGAAGTAAGACCGAGAAAATAAAGTCGCAGAAGATGTGTGCTATCTCAAATCGGCAACACATTATAAATAGTGTTATTTTGGAACAGCTAATTGTAAGATTTACAAACCAAGTTCGCTATGTATGCGGCACGAATTGTTCTGTTCATGGCTGGACTCTCTACAAGCAAGAGGTATAAATTGGCAGGGTAGACGGTGAAAATGCAAATGATTGGAAGGATAGCTTGAACTCTGAACAAAAAATATAGGTTCCCCAAATTTTCAATTCAATTTCAAATGGTAAATGCTGATATTGTATTGAGAACCGTATTGCATCTATTGAAATGAAATAACATGCTTTTCATGTATTTTCAAGGTGACACACTACACAAAGAAACCGAAAGTTGGGCATATTTTTATTGATTCCTTGATTCAATCATCTCCTGAAGAAGGCATAAATTCAGGGCAAATAGTTAAGCGTGTTTATTAGATACCTATGAATGAATATTGTATAAGAGAGGAATCACGAGAGACTCGACCACTTCGGCCATGGCCAGGACGTAGAAATTTATGATTTTTAATTTAGCTAAAAAATTTTGCTATGGTATTTCAACACCTCCTCTATCGATTGGCGTTGAGAGAATTTTGATAAAAAAATTCGCAATCGCGTGAAACATATCCAAACCTGGAGTCTTCAGATTTTTCCGCCGACATGTCAAAGTTTGAGAAATCATAACTCGGTTCAAAATAAAGGTAGAGAATTGCGGTTTTGTGTGTTAGATAGAGAAAAGACTCGACTACAGCCACAACTGTCCCAACTCATTCCTGGCTGATGCAGTGGAAAGAAGCGCTCGGTTTCACAAAATATGTTATAAATCGCTGTAGAATTAAAACTATTCTTAGGTTCTTTGTTTGTTCGAATGTGCAGCTTAGTTGCTCACTGCAAACTAAAAGACGGACAAATCGGATCTTGCGTGGCAATTGCGCTCTGCCGAACTTTTTTTCGAAAAAATTTTTTTTATGCCATTGTCACAAACCGTGTCATTTGCAGTCTAAATATTCAAAAACAATCTAAAAACACAATACAAGTTGTTTTAGGGGACTTTTAAAGCTAACTTTTTGAGAGAAAAAAGTTCGAAAAATTTTAGGGCAGAATTTCACTTTTGAAGAAACTGTTCTTTACAAGATCCTATTGTGTACTAATGTTGTCATAAATTAGGGTTCGCCTGACAAGGAAAATGACCGCTTTTTTCCTTGGAAAGTGAGAAATGATCTTGGCAAGGAATCACTCGGCGCCATTCCTTGTTTATTTCTTGGATAAACAAAGGAATACACAAGGAACCAAGATCTTGTCAGGGAAGCTTTTAATATTTTGTGATAATTGACTTCTAATCAACTTGGAAATTACTAAATGGCACTCCGTGATTCTCGCTTAGGTGATAGATGACTGATTTCTTCTTTTATATGACCAAGAATACAAAAGTAGAATTAGAAAAGAGGAATTAGTAACGAAAATGAGCTCCACGTAACTAAAATGAAAACTTGTTTAATAACCAGGTAAAAATTATTGAGAAGTTTGATAGGTTGTAATCTTCCATTTCCGATGCCCATTCCTTGCCAAGGAACAAGATCTTGAAATGATTTTCACTATTCTTGCAAGGAGTGAGATAATTGAATTATCTCATTTCAAGGTCCCAAGACCTTGTTTGCCGGGCGAACCCTAGTCATAATCATTAGAGATGATGCTCGGGAGAAGATTTGTGCAGATACATGCCGATACTAAAATGGTTATCGCGTTTCCAACACTCTTCTTGTGATGGTCGGTTTCATATTTTACACCGCTAGCCATACCCTTATAATTTCCCTCATCATGCTAAGAGCAGTCGGAAAATTGAAAGTGAGTCTCTATCTCATCATTGTGGGCAGCTACAACAACTAAGTTTTCCAATATTTGTCTGAAAGCGCGTGTTCTGCGTTGTCAAAGAGCAAATATCGTATTTTTCGAAAATACATCCACTTTTTCACACATATCTCATAAATCTAGATTTCTACCGAATCCTGGCACAGGCCAAATTGTTCGGACACTTTCATTGAATCATTTTTTTGTTGACAGTATTCAAATCTAACGATGATTTGATCTCAGAAAAAATCGAAGACTCAAAAGTGCTCAAATTTCCCACATTAAAAAATTAATTCTGAGGATATTTGAAACGGTTCTAGTGAAATATTGCCCACATTCATTTTCATTTACTTAAAGAAGAACTGTGAAACTGATAACTTAAACTTATGGAAAAAATATTTTTTTGAAAAATACCATGAACATTGGTCATTGTCCAAAAATAATTTTTCACCATGAACCCAGGTTCATGGTATTTTTCAAAAAAATATTTTTTCCATAAGTTTAAGTTATCAGTTTCACAGTTCTTCTTTAAGTAAATGAAAATGAATGTGGGCAATATTTCACTAGAACCGTTTCAAATATCCTCAGAATTAATTTTTTAATGTGGGAAATTTGAGCGCAGAACACGCGCTTTCAGACAAATATTGGAAAACTTAGTTGTTGTAGCTGCCCACAATTATGAGATAGAGACTCACTTTCAATTTTCCGACTGCTCTTAGCATGATGAGGGAAATTATAAGGGTATGGCTAGCGGTGTAAAATATGAAACCGACCATCACAAGAAGAGTGTTGGAAACGCGATAACCATTTTAGTATCGGCATGTATCTGCACAAATCTTCTCCCGAGCATCATCTCTAATGATTATGACAACATTAGTACACAATAGGATCTTGTAAAGTACAGTTTCTTCAAAAGTGAAATTCTGCCCTAAAATTTTTCGAACTTTTTTCTCTCAAAAAGTTAGCTTTAAAAGTCCCCTAAAACAACTTGTATTGTGTTTTTAGATTGTTTTTGAATATTTACACTGCAAATGACACGGTTTGTGACAATGGCATAAAAAAATTTTTTCAAAAAAAAGTTCGGCAGAGCGCAATTGCCACGCAAGATCCGATTTGTCCGTCTTTTAGTTTGCAGTGAGCAACTAAGCTGCACATTCGAACAAACAAAGAACCTAAGAATAGTTTTAATTCTACAGCAATTTATAACATATTTTGTGAAACCGACCGCTTCTTTCCACTGCATCAGCCAGGAATGAGTTGGGATAGTTGTGGCTGTAGTCGAGTCTTTTCTCTATCTAACACACAAAACCGCAATTCTCTACCTTTATTTTGAACCGAGTTATGATTTCTCAAACTTTGACATGTCGGCGGAAAAATCCGAAGACTCCAGGTTTGGATATGTTTCACGCGATTGCGAATTTTTTTATCAAAATTCTGTCAACGCCAATCGATAGAGCCGATGTTGAAATACCTTGGATACACTTTTCAGCCAAATCAAAAATCATAAATTTCTACGTCCTGGCCACTGCCGAAGTGGTAGAGTCTCTCGCGATTCCTCTCATAAAAGAAATACCTGAATACAACGTCCACGAAATAGTCTCGATCCCAGTGAAGACCGTATAGCAAATCAGCCGACATTTCCATGAGTGAATATGGATATCAAACAATAATTGAATGCAATTCACCCTTCTCCGTTCTCAACAGGCTGATATACCAAATATGTTTTCATCATAATAATTAAATATTAATGTTTGATAACGTAAAAATAATGTTGCACCTGTAACATGTATCGCTCTAACGAGGTGTATGGGTACGTGTGAGTACAAAGCACCCAGGATGGTTCGTTTGTTCCTGTTAATGTTCCGATTGTCCCTGGTCGTCATCAGATACTTCATTATCATTTTCCAATTGTTCTGGAGAACTTTTGGCCGATTGAACAACCATAAATAAATTAACAACAAAAATATTGTCACTAGCCAATCTGCTGGGTATTTTATATGGAAAGAAGACCGATCATAAATTTTCATTGCGATAGCAATCTCTCGTTTTACACTCTCTCACATGGTATTGCAAAATCTCAAACCCGATGCATATTGCAAGTTGATGAAAAATTCGAAGTGGGTAATTTTTATTCGTTCCAATCTGCCGCGTATTCCTACATATGAGGCCGATTGCGTAATTGTCGAACAAGCCTCGGTACAGACGAAAAGTCAATGTCTGAGGAAACAGTGGTTTTCGGTACTATTTGATGTGCTTATCAACATGGTGTAATGACATGGTATGCAAATTCATGTGGACCCCAATCTGGAGCTCCAAAGATCCCACTATTTTACTATTTTCTTGCTGTATCTGGATACCCGTTGCCTCCATCGAAAAATTCTGAACACAAACTATGGCTCATTTTCGAAAAGAAAAATAATGGAAATACTTATAGGGCGCTACCTGACCTTGTGTTCCAAGCGCATTCTGGTTCTGGCGTATAAGGGAAAAGAGCATGTTCTTACTTGTACAGAAGGTGCACCGAACCTTTGGTAGTCTGCGTTTTTAATTGGGGGCCATATGGGTGACGGCAAACAAAGTGATGATTTTTCTACTGAAGCAACTTGAGGCAAAACAGCCGGAGAAGGAGAGAATTGTGCGATTTGCATGCAATCGCTCTCTCATTTCTCACTTCCAGACGCCGCGCTTAGCCGGGCGGTCGAGAATGAAAGGGGGAATTACATGTAAATCGCACAATTCTCTCCTCAAACAGCTGTTTTTGCCTCAAGTTGCTTCAGTAGAAAAATCATAACTTTGTTTGCCGTCACCCATATGGCCCCCAATTAAAAACGCAGACTACCAAAGGTTCGGTGCACCTTCTGTACAAGTAAGAACATGCTCTTTTCCCTTATACGCCAGAACCAGAATGCGCTTGGAACACAAGGTCAGGTAGCGCCCTATAAGTATTTCCATTATTTTTCTTTTCGAAAATGAGCCATAGTCTGTGTTCAGAATTTTTCGATGGAGGCAACGGGTATCCAGATACAGCAAGAAAATAGTAAAATAGTGGGATCTTTGGAGCTCCAGATTGAGGTCCACATGAATTTGCATACCATGTCATTACACCAAGTTGATAAGCACATCAAATAGTACCGAAAACCGCTGTTTCCTCAGACATTGACTTTTCGTCTGTTCCGAGCGCTGTTGCTGTTTGTTCGACTTTTACGCAATCGGCCTCATATCAGTACATTCGCGTAAGGATCGCACGATTCCCAGACTTTTCGGTACAGGGTAAAAATGCATCTTGGGGTTTTCACAGTTTCTGATAGCCTTATGGATGGTCTATCGATTTCTGGTAGTCGCATGTTCTGATTGTACTCATTTGCATAATTACAGCCTCTCGAAGTTTAGCTGTTTTCCGATATTTTGAACGCCATTTATGTCAAACGAAAGATAATCACTCAAATAGATACTGAAAAATGATCACCGAGACATGACCGACAACGATGCGTCGTTCAATTTTACGTTTTCCAAAATTTGCATATTTCATGAAATTTTGATCTCATTTTTCTCGAAACCTAAGCAAAACACATAACTGGATTTTTGATATGTGATAGATACTTGTAATATCTATCCGATACATACATTATTTGGCCATGTTTCGGGGGTCACTGGTAGGTTTATTCATGAAAAACTGATAATTTCTAATAGAGAGGAATCCCTCATTTCGTCTCATTCCACTCACCCAACCCCGCCCGTGCGGTCTGAAATGAGAAAAGAACAATGGCTTATGACGTCACATCAATTTCTAGGGGTGTCGGTGAATTGTTCCCTCTCTCTATTGATGCCATATACGGGCGAAAAAGAAGCTACGGTAGCTACAGTGAGATGATTTATCTCAATATGATTACGGTATTCCATGTTTTGTCATAAAGACGCCACTTGTACTGCACATTGGGAGGCACGAGAGGAGGATGAAGATGTGCAGGCAAAAAGTAAATACATCAAAAGAGAACAATTTATCGACACCCCTAGAAATTAATGTGACGTCATAAGACATTGTTCTTTTCTCATTTCAGACCGCACGGGCGGGGTTGGGTGGGTGGAATGAGACGAAATGAGGGATTCCTCTCTATTAGAAATTATCAGTTTTTCATGAATAAACCTACCGGTGATCCCGAAACATGGCCAAATATTGTATGTATCGGATAGATATCACAAGTATCTATCACATATCAAAAATCCAGCTATGTGAAAACGTAAAATTGAACGACGCCTCGTTGTTGGTCATATCTTGGTGATCATTTTTCAGTATCTATTTGAGTGATTATCTTTCGTTTGACATAAATGGCGTTCAAAATATCGAAAAACAGCTCAACTTCGAGAAGCTGTAATTATGCAAATGAGTACAATCAGAACATGAGACTACCAGAAATCGATAGACCATCCATAGACCGATAGACCAGAAAGACCAGAAACCAGAAAGGGGTGTAATTTTGCTGTACCGTGGGGGGTGCGAGTCTTACCCGAACGCACTGATATGAGGCTGTTAGCGTAAGGTTCAAATACTTTTGTGAACTACCTCGTCGATATTTTGTTTGTGAAGAACTGTCAGTTGATGTTTTCAATGATATTCGACGGTGCCTATTATTTGCCTGCCAATATTGACCGAAATTGACAATTCCGCAACCGACATTTCCGCAACGGCTTATAACTTTTCTCAAACTCGAGGAATATGTATGAAATTTTTTCACTGTTAGTTATTTGCTCACCTCCATCGATTCGGCATGTTGCTGTATTTTTCTGACAATTTTGAATTTTCTGCTAATTAGCCAAATTTTAATTAACTAATTAGTTAATTTGTGGGTTTAAAAGCACTCGTGATCTCCCATTCCCTACAAAATTTTCACGAAGGTTCTCGTGAATCGAATGGAGAGGCAATTGGACGAGGCACATCAAATGCAGCAGGCATGCGTCCGACGACGCTTCGGGTGTATCGACCACATACACACACTCTCCGCCCTAATAGAACACTACCGTGAATTTCACCTTCCTCTCGGCCATAACTTCGTCGAATACAACAAGGCCTGCGACTTTGTCGAAATTCCCACCGTTCTCAACGCACTCACTCGATCTGGGATCGACTCATGTCGACTGCCTGGAGCAGTTCAACACCGACAGCTACACGGAGCTGAGACCCTTCGAGAGGCCCATCTGCATCCCCATTGGGAAAGGAGTCCGCCAAGGAGACACCATATCCCCAAAGTTGTTCACCGCCGCTCTTGAAGACTGCATGAAGGAACTCGACTGGGACAACAGAGGAATTCTCATCGACGGGAAACGGCTCTCCCATCTCCGCTTCGCCGATGATATCGTTCTCATCGGAACCTACACGATCGATTTTTCTACAGTCCATGCGGAGCTAGCCGCCGTATGAGAACAAATTAGATTGAGTGTCAACAGGAAGGAAAGCTGGTGAAGCACGCATGATGCACCGTATCTGCAGTCTCACGTCACGGCTTCGATCTATTAAAGGGACCGTGCATAGATAGCGAAATGCACATATTTAGTAGTATTTTGCCCACTGATCATGGGAAAATAAGGGAAAAAATTTCGGACCATTTTGTGAGCCGCTACGGTCTTACCCGCAAACCACACCACAATGGACCAAAGGGCGCCGCCTTTTCCTAATATTTCTAAAAACGGTTCTAGTCCTAGCAATTCGTGGCTGATGATTTCGTACGATGTCCTGGGTGGCTACTGAGTAAAATTCCTGATGTTTCATGATGCTTCCCTTCGCTTAAGCCACCATTAGGAAACGTCGAACTTGCACACCACGAATATTGAAATGTCCATATCTCGAAACAGAAAGTTCCAATATTTTTTTCTGAAATTTTCCCGTGATGTGTTACTCAAACTCCACCAATTGAGCTCAAGTTGCCGATCTCTGCCGGGTCTACTGATGCGTTCGTCAACCTCGGCCGAGATCTGGTTCTATCGACTCGGAGATAATCCGAAGAAAGCGAGCTGCATGGGGCGCTTTCGCCAACTGCGAGGTCACTTTCCAGAATCAAGATGCGAAGCCACTCGTTCGATTCACACTGTTCGATTCACACTCAGCAGCAGAATCAGTCATGTGCCCACATCCGCCGCATTTGACTCCTATCGGACCCGATCAAACAAATCACAAGAGCGAAGCACCGATGAGCAGGTCACGTGCTACGAAGAGCAGACGAAAGATGGTCTACTCGTGTCACGCAGCGATTCTCCCCTTCCAACCTATCTTGTCCACGAGAACGACCACCTGCACGCCAAGAAGCCCTACAGTACAGGACGATCTACCCTATCGTCAACCCAACGAGCGCCCTACTGTCACTGGACGACGCGCGCTCGAGAAAGAAGCAATTGGAGGAACTGTGATCCACGCAGCTTCGCCGCTGAAGATGGATCTACTAAGAAAGTAAGTAACTACGTGCTATGAGCACACAAAAGCGAATATATAATAGTCTTATTTGTCTTTACATCTGATACGTCTGAAACGTTTAACTATATATATTTTATGAAGTCACTTTTACATGAACAATAAATGGATGGTAAACAGTCGTAATAGAATTGCGTGAACTCTAGCGTGTCCCACTCGAAATAGTTTCTGTTCGAAACAGAGGAAAACGCTAAGCAAAGAGCTGTTTCGAAACGGAGTTGAAACGCTTATTGTTAGTTCTTTTCACAGTACTTATTGTTAGTTCTTTTCACAGTTCACAGTACATTTATTTCGGCTAGTACATAGCCGAAATAAATACCGAAATACAGTATCCACGAAATAGTCTCGATCCCAGTGAAGACCGTATAACAAATCAGCCGACATTTCCGTGAATGACATGGCGGATATCAAAGAATAATTGAATCCAGTTTCACCTTGATCCGTTCTCAACAGATTGATATACCCAATGTTGTTTCTTCACAACAATTATTTATTAATGTCTTATAACGAAAACATAATATTTCACCTGTAATATCTATCGCTGTTATATTAATATTCAAGTGTACGTGTGAGAATGAGTTCAATGAACCTGAGTTGATAGTTCCAACAAAACCATTAGAACAGCATATTCTTTTTTTAAAAAAACCCGATAGAGATTGACAACATGCTTTGTACTATATTAGATATTTATGGTCCCTTTAATACATGTAAATGGTAAAATTGTACGTTGGTCTATTCGTGAGGTATATTTCCCAGATCGGTATCTCCATCCTAGCCTGACAGGTGTGATTCTCAAAATTTGTTTCACACTTGACAATGTTCCATGTGTTCCTACAATTCCTGGTCATGATCCGATGGTCCATTTCCCGATACTTCCTTGTCACGTTCTATTGGTTTCCGGGAACACCCTTGGAACTCTTGAGTAGGTTTGACCAAATAAGACGGTTGGTCCATCATGTGCTGATTGAATTAGTGTGCTAAGATTGATGTATATATTGAAGAGTTCTACAAGTAACAGTGTTAGAAACTACAATAGGTATGACTGTTTCGCTCCCTTAGCGTCAGACAGTCATAAAACTCGATTATTCCCCTACCGAGTTTGATACAGTTGAGATTGTTTGACGCAAAATCGTTAATCTTATGCATCACGCATTCTTCAGAGATGCCACAGATACACTTCAGTCCCCAATCGTAGCAAATTTCTCATTTTTCCACACCTTTTGTTTCGCAATGAGAATGAGAAATGGGATGCCGAAAGAAACAAAGGATTAGTGATTTTGGATTTATAATTTTTGATGAGATGTAAAAATGCGATGGGAAAACTAAGAAATTGGTTACGAATTTAGGACTGAAGTGCATCAGTGCTACCTCTGAAGTAAGCGTGAAGCATCAGAATTTGAAATCTGATAAAATGACGCACCTAGTGATGTATGCTATAAACGGCACTCATGAAACTATTTTGAAATTCTTTGCTGTTATTGCAAACACGGACTTATAGTTTCAGTACTCCCCAAATGCTTAGTGAAATCAACAAATGGGATTCACCATAATGATCAGCACCCTCGAAAATCTAAGAATGCATACTTTGATCTTTTTTATTTGGTGTACTTCGTTTTCACTGATTCTTTCGAAAAGAGCGTCATATATATTTCAAATCAGCGAATTCAGTGAATTGGTCAGATATTGTCACAAATATTTTTAGCCTTTGCAAATGTTGAAAATGTATTACACGGGCACCGTAAAAATGATTTCTGAGACCATTGTTTATGAATCGGAAATGAACACACTAAGCACCGCTGACGAAAATGCAGGCTTGTCGAATTTGTACTTAACAATTTAAAATGTAAATTATTTATTACATTAAACCGAGTGCTTGTTACGTAAAACAATAAATGTATTGCCAATATGCAGTTGCTTGATACTAGTCGGATCTATGCGATGAAGGGATTCGTACGGTTACTGTCGGAATCGCCCCTGACGGCACGGAACCCAAGTTGAAAACTTGTTTGTTTCGTGCTAAACGACGGCGCAGAATATCACGATGTGTAGAGTTTCGGAGAATGAAAGTGAGACAAAACTGCGCCGGGTTGACGGTAAACATAATCTAAAATTTTTTTTGATCAAAAAATCTAAACAATTATATAGTGAAAATTATAATTTATATTTGCTTATTGAATAGTCACCATCATAATTCCGAGGGTACTCACTATTGCAATGAATCGTGACGCTGCGAGTGTCCAATCAGGAAGGATTCCACTTGCATCGATCACGAAACCGATGACCATGCTACATAGTGGACTAAGGAAGTGCATGAACGAACCACGCATCTGGAGACAACAAAACAATCACTTTACCAAAAAATATGGAGATGACCTGGTATTTGAATACGTGGAATAATCGACGTATCATTAATTGTGTCTTGGTGGAAAGCGCGCGCTATAAAATGTAATTGATGACAGATGTTTCTGTCTACTATCAACCTCGCCGCTATTGTTCAACATGAGCATCGCATGAACGGTGAAAAACAACAGCGGAGGCAGAAATACTGCAAATGAAGCACCGAAGAAAAGAATTTCTGAATATATTACTTAATAAATAGGAACAAAACAAGCTAACCGTTGACGAACAGGCTTCGTTTTCCAGGTTCACCGAAAAGAACCAAACTTCCTCCACGAGCCTTCATCCATGCCAAATCTGGCCCCTGCCATTCCATGTCAGTTATTTATATTTTAAAAAAACATTCTGGGGAAAAAACTGTGACACACTTTGACGAGCTCTTCGAAGTTTTCCACATCTTGAGTGAAAATCACGAATCCCACAACATTCGCAAGAGAAACGATCACAAGGGATACATAGATTATGGCCAGCACACTGAAATCGTAGAAAGATTATCTAAATAGAGTTTTAAGGTTAGTAATAGTCAGCCGTGGGTAATGGATGAATTAAATGGGTGACAGAAACACGGCGTGACAGAAAGTACCACATGATTCCAACCCGACAGACAGGGATGAGGGCGAGAGAGTTTACTAAAGTGAGAGAGTCCCTCTCGATTTCACACGCTCTCTCACTCTAAAGCCCTTTCTGTAAGGTTGACCGGCCTGTGGAATGATGTGGTACTACTCTAAAATCTGAAGGAAAAACATATAAATCTAAAAATTAGCTTTTAACTCACTTTGTGGAAAGTTTCCATCGGTGAGATCCGTTTACAAGAACAACCATTTGATGCATGCTCATTATGGTGATGTAGAATGTTGGAATAGTAGTCATAATTGCAGTTGCAAGTAAAGTCTAAGGAGAGAAAATAAATAGATATTGTTCACTAAAAATTACCACAATAATTATTTTGTTGGCGCCCTCTCCGCATATCATTCCTTCGCAGTAAATGAGACCATAGGGAGGAAAGACATAGATTCTCAGGAGGAATGAAAAAATGAAATCGCAGAAGACGTGAGCTACCTGAACTTTTCGTTAGTATCGTGATTTGGTGTATAATATATAGACAATCATCCAACCAGATTCACTAAGTAAGCTGCACGGATTGATCCCATCATAGATGGTCCCTCAATCAGCAAGAGATAGGCATTGGCGGGGAAGACGGTCAGTGATGATATTATTGGAAGAATCATTTGAACACTGCAATTTCCAATAAATGTATTAATATGTGACTGAAATTATGTTAATGAGTACGAAACAACGCGTATACCTATGGGCGATGTCCACTAGATAGTCTCTGTCCCAGTTGAGTCCGTACCGCAGATCTGCCGACATTATTACCAAAGAAGTGAATGGCTTAATGTAATTGGAAGCAATATCATATTCAGTAGTTTTCTTCTTATATCGCCATATTATGACCTAATTCAAAACCATAAGGACAACACACCTGTGCATAGTACATAAAACGAATAATAATTTTATAGATAATCATATATTTACAGCTGCGCCTAGAATAAGACAATAATGTTACTGTTTTGATTGTCTTCGACGTGCTCTAATCAAGACTTCATAGTGAATATTATTTATATAGTACACAGTTTACCGATAAATGTTATACACACACTCGAACTCAAGCAAAGAGAACTTGAATAACAACATAAAAATAGAACACAGCCTAGAAATAGAACACTAAATCGATACTTTACATCAAACCTGCTAAAATATAAGTATACACTTTGCTTATAGATGATACGATCGTAAATTGTTGCAGTGCGGCAATTGGAAAACTTTTTCAACTTTCTCTAGCGCGATTGCACAAAGAAAATACCGATTAAAACTGCAAATGTGATAGCTCCGACGAGTGAATGCGAAAAGATCTTGACTAGCGTCTCGAGATCCTGAGCATAACTTTTTTTTATTTGGAAATCTGTTTCACAAACCAAAGTGCTATTGCGAATGGTGATAGTTGGGGATTGTTTAATCTGAAACAATGCTATTAATGTTTATTTGCTTCTCGCAATAACCATCGAATTCGTGTCCAGCCATGCAAAGATAACTCTAATTGCAAAAACGACAATTATTTGGAAGAATGTAATCACGTGTAGAATGCCTGAGCGAACAATAGTTTAAATTATTGTAATGTGTACGATACCTATTAGCGGAATTCCGTCATTTCCCGCTGGAATAGAGCTCATAAGATCGCTGAATTGTCTGTAGAAAATATAGGCGCCGAATGACAGAAGTATGAAAGCGTGCTCGCTTGAGTACAAAAGAGACATTTGGGATATTCTTCAAAATATAATTTTGATTAGGTTTGGTGAGAAAACGGGAACGTACATAACGATTAGAGCGAGAGAAATGTAAAACTGAAAGAACAATTTCGGATTTTCTCGTTTTAATGCAATGTCAATTGAATATTCGAAGTTTGTCGTTCTTCTTTTGCTCAAATTGGATAGATTTTATAGCAAGATAAAATTGCACTTGCCAATTGGGAAAGTCGGCACAAATTGAATCGATAATCATTCGACCATTCTGGGTGCGATACAAGAATTGACCATGCTGAAATGGTATGAAGATGAAACATGTAGAAGTTAATTATTGTACTCGTCTCATGCCTTGATTAAACCAATGATCTTCCATCGAATCGTCTTCGGTGAATTCGGCACTGCAACGAATATTTGTTTTAAATGAGTAATGATTTCGATGGAGCATTAAAAAATCTCTCAAACTTTAAAAAAGGGGGGTGTGACATTTCGGCAAACGACGTTTTCATAACTCGGTTGGGAGTTGCCCTATAGGGTTACTCTCAGCCGTATGCACTTGGGAGTTGCGTCATTCCAATTAGCATCAGTTAATTGAGATTTCAATTTTTATCACTTATTTTTATAATTTTTATCGTGTTCCGCAATCGATACTGATTATAGTTTTATAACTTCCAAGGGGATAGGGTCACTCCCAACTAAGTAACGCCACGTTGCCGAAATGTCGGTTGCGGAAATGGCGTTGCCGAAATGTTGGTTCCGGATTGTCACCACCCCCCACCCCCTCTAAAAAAGCTTACGTTAAGGGAACATCGTTCCTCACAGAAATGCTGCAAATTTGTTCGTCGTAAGGGAATGAGAGGAAGTCGAAATTGCACGGAACTCGCAGGAAAAATGGAACCTTCAATATTGATTTTCTTTAAATCCGTAAGGAACGGTTGACTATGTTTAGTCACTATAAACGGAAAGCAGTAGCTCTTCGTTGTACTTTGGTAGAACAGGAAATTGTAAATAAAATCCCAAAAATCAATCTTAATCCCACTCAAAACCAAATTGAAAAGATACCCACAGAGAGAATCATAGATCCGTCATTGAAAATTGTAAGGTATGATAGTTTCTCATTTTCAATCTTTTGCACAAATTCGACTTCGTCAGGCTCAGGAATGTCTCTTCCGAGTTCTATGCTGCAACATTGAGTGGAGGTTTGCAGCTCGAATGTAAACTAACGCGTTGTGAAAGAAAGGACGAGGAGTCCACGGTTTATGAGAGTAAAACTCTTCTGTTGTTCTCGATATCGCCCTGCATAAGCAACATGTTGCTTAAATAGCAAATAAAACTCTCACGAAATGTTATGAAATTTAGTTCCATTCCATTGGCAGTGCGGATCAATCCATTTCTTCAATTGGAAACATATTTTCACATCGGGAACGATATTTAAATGTTTGACTGCTATTTTTGATCAATGTCTAATCGATTAAACGTACAAAATGCACTGCGCCATGTACATCCAGCGACTCCGCCTGTTCGTCCCGTCAATATGATAGAAAATCGATATGAAGAGGGAATACTTTGTCACTAACGATGGGCCTAGTGCCCGAAACGCGTCTGACCACATACAAATCTAAAACAACCCTTCGTGTACTCACATGATTCAGCACTCTAACGAAAGAAAATTGACCACACCCTTAACTCACCATATTCTGAAGGTGATTGAGATGGGCTCCAATCGTCACGGGCACTCTGGTCGCTTCGGAAATAACTCTGTTAGCATCGTACTTGGCAACGCAGGACTTGAGAATGCTAAAAACAGCTACTGCTGAATGCTAATATGCCAATTTTTTTTGAATTTGAAAAAAAATAAGTTGAGGATCAAATTCAGTTCGGAAGGTACAGGGGAAGTTAGTGAAAAGCAGTAAAAACAGACGTTTCCTCTGCTTCTCGCAATAGAATTCCGTCGATGTGAGTGATTTCTTCACCCGTTGGCAGATGGAAATGAGTGATGATGCCAAGGATGGACTGAATCATCTCTTCGATCTTCATCTTCACGACAGCGAGAGAGGAAAGATGGAAGAGATAGATACTGAACAGCGCTGACTAACGAGTGTTTATGTTGGAGCGACGAAGTGTTGAACAAGAAGAACTGTACGATTTGATAATCCAAACAGTGACTCAGAACCAATGTGCTTAACCAGTTATTTTTAACTATTCAACTGTTGAATGGACAAAAAGTACCATTTTTTACTTTGTTTTATAGTCACTCAAGAAGTGCTGTTCAAGATTAGTTTTTATTTATTGTTTGCGTATTTCTTTGGATTCATTTGGCATTCACAATATTTACTGAAGTGTGCTTCCTGTTGGTTCCCGTATACGAATCATCACGGTAGGCTCGGTTTTCGTGCCTCCCTTGTTTGACGAAATCCGATTCGAGAACCGTGCAAAGGGGCGGAGTCGCGTCAATAGACGGAGTAATATTTGTCGATGCACCGAATTCCGCACAACGAAGGTAGTACAGAATTGAGCCGAGTTTACTGTGAAAAGAACCTGACAACGGTCTCGAAAATTAGAGATGTTTGCATGTTCACAAACCAGTGCAACGAATCGTGCAGCAGCGAATGTCCATCCGGCTACGAGAACACTGCAGAGAGGGACGACGAAGTGCACCATCGCATTTCCCATCTGCAAAGTGTTGATGTATATTATTATATTTTTTCCATCTTTTTTGTGCATTTTAGTGCAATTTCCGATCACCACTAGACATCCGGCCAATTGTCTCTTCATTTCGCACTCTCTCAAGACCCGTAGGTGGATGCTTGCTGAATAAAACGACCATTCCCCGAAATGCTTTCTACAGTTACCAAATATGCACTTTTAGGAATCAAGCACCTGAAACTTGAAAACATGGAATAGTCTTCTAGTGAGCAATAGTGTCTTTCCGGAAAGCGCGCGCTGAAAGAAAGCAATTATTATTTGATTTCCCGATCATAAATCGACCTCTGCCGTTTTATTCAGAGTACACATGGCATGTACTGTGAAAAACAAGATGAGAGGTAGAAAAATAGTGAAAGAGGCCACGAAAAATGCGATCTCTGAAAATAGAAAGCCTTGACTTGGGAAAATAAATTAAAATGCAACAAAATATTTTGAATTGAAAATATAACCTACCATTGAGTAAAGGGTTCCGTTTACCGGGTTCTCCAAAGAGAAGAAGAGTCCCTCCTCGAGCCTTAATCCACGCCAACTCAGGGTGCTGATATTTGCAAGGTGTTTTCATAATGACGAGGCGTTCTAACCATTACAAGTTCCTCAAAGTTTTCGACGTCGCTTGTGAAGAGAACAAAGCCTATGACATTTGCAATGGCAACTATGAAAAGGGAAGCATAGATGACGATCTGTGTTCTGTAATGAAGGAACGACTCTTTTATTATCGATAAGGTTCGACAGAGGTGTGGAGGAAACCAAACATTTAAGAGACCGTCCAGGAGAGATCGTAAAGGATGGGCAGGGGTCCCGGATGGGGAAAATGCAACCTACCCTCAAACTTTTTTTGTGAGAAGAGGTTCACGAATGCTGATCGCAGGCACATTTATTTAAGCTTGAAAAAAATTTTCGTGGTCAAAATTTTTTTCAAAATTTTGATTTTTTTGACACCCAAAATTAAAGTTTTGATATGACTAGCGAGAAGTAGTGTATATTACGTATATTTACGCGCTGATTCCGATTTTAATAGTTAGAACAGCCAAAACTGTGGTAGAAAAAAGTTATGACCGAAAAATCACTTTTTTGAATAGAAAAATCCAAAAAAACGAACTTTCAAAAAATTCGGTGGGCATTCTCACTAGGTTTTTCGGAATCTACATGAAAAGATAATATTAAAATAATTTTTTCAGAATTTTAAAAATAGAGACCCCTGAGATATTTGCGCTCAAACTTGAGCATTTGGAGAGTTTTCAGTACGGTATATGCCAGATATCATTTGAAATATGAGCCCGATTGCGAAATATCACGTGTATCAAGTGATATATTATTTCTCCACGATGCCGTGAACATGACTGACACGATGATTTCATCACCAGGTGGAAAAATTTTCAACATTTTTTTCGACCATGACCATGGAATTTTCGCGAAAACTTTTTTTTCAAAAGTCGATGAAACTGTATAAAATGTGAGTATTACCTAAAATGTAATATATCTACACATTATTTGTCGATTTATATTACAATATTTGACTATCGTGATGCAGCATACGAGAAACAACAAAAAAAGTAATATTCCATACAACCTCAAAATTATGAACGTATCAAACAGGTGTTTCGGAAAATATGGTGTATTTATTTTATATTTCAACTAATGAATATATTTCACACGTTTTCATCGACTTTTGAAAAAAAAAGTTTTCGCGAATGGTCGAAAAAAATGTTGAAAATTTTTCCACCTGGTGATGAAATCATCGTGTCAGTCATGTTCACGGCATCGTGGAGAAATAATATATCACTTGATACACGTGATATTTCGCAATCGGGCTCATATTTCAAATGATATCTGGCATATACCGTACTGAAAACTCTCCAAATGCTCAAGTTTGAGCGCAAATATCTCAGGGGTCTCTATTTTTAAAATTCTGAAAAAATTATTTTAATATTACCTTTTCATGTAGATTCCGAAAAACCT
This sequence comes from Pristionchus fissidentatus, assembly GCA_036245785.1. NCBI lineage: Eukaryota > Metazoa > Nematoda > Chromadorea > Rhabditida > Neodiplogasteridae > Pristionchus > Pristionchus fissidentatus. The sequence goes on from BTSY01000004.1 coordinate 17,480,181, forward strand.
AGTGAGAATGCCCACCGATTCATGTAGATTCCGAAAAACCTAGTGAGAATGCCCACCGAAGTTCGTTTTTTGGACTTTTCCTAACTTTTTTTCATAACTTTTTTCTACCACAGTTTTGGCTGTTCTAACTATTAAACTCGGAATCAGCGCGTAAATATACGTAATATACACTACTTCTCGCTAGTCATATCAAAACTTTAATTTTGGGTGTCAAAAAAATCAAAATTTTGAAAAAAATTTTGACCTCGAAAATTTTTTATCAGCATTCGTTTTTATCAGCATTCTGCGATCAGCATTCGTGAACCTCTTCTCACAAAAAAAGTTTGAGGGTAGGTTGCATTTTTCTCATCCGGGACCCTTTCCACTTTCTGCTGGACGGTCTCTAAATCTCGTAAAGCTTTGCACCATGGCGGCTAAGTGTGCACATTTCAGAATACAATTATGCGATAGACCTCGTACTATTAAAGGCTCCACTAGGTAAAGGTAGAAATAATTTATTTTTGCTCACTTCAATGAAAGTTTCCATCTGCTTTCTATGTCTACCACTACTACCATTTGATGCATGCGGACCATGAGGACGTAGAAGGTCGGAATTACCGCCATGATAGCTGTCGCGAGCAGCCCCTGCATTCAGAATGTTACATTTAATACACAAATCTTTTCACCATAATAAGTTGCTTCTTCGCTCCCTCGCCACAGAGAATTCCCTCGCAATAGAAGAGTCCATAAGGCGGAAAGGCATAGAATCGGATGAAGAAAGAGAAGACCCAATCGAAAAATACGTGCGTTACCTTGAATTTAATTTCGACTACGATTGTTTCTGTACTGGAATATTAACTTGAAACGTCGCACCGAGATAATGATTTGACCCACCAAGTTTATTAGATAAGCCGCACGAATTTCTCCCATCATCGATGGTCCATCGATGAGTAAGAGATATGCATTTGCAGGATAGACGGTTAGTGAACAAACGATGGGAACGATTGATTGAATCCTTGAAGCGATATATTTAGTAAAATAAAGCTGAAAAAGTATGCCTGAATAATATATCGAGTAAGTAGTCTCTGTCCCAGTGGAGACCGTAGCTCAGTTCGGACGACATGATAGATAATTTACTTGGGAATGGGTAATGGAGTGTGTGTTCTCCGAGAATATTGTATTCAGAATTGTTGACATGATTTGTCTTAACATAGATGTCTGTCTGAACTGGATTAGCACTATTCTAGCTACAATCAGATATGGCAATACAAAATACATTTGCAATACAATAGTATGTAGAGTTATTTGCGTAATAATATTTTGAATTCTCAGCAACTCATTTAGGTGAACTTTCGCAGAGCTCAACTCTTTACTTCACTCTCCTGCAAACCCAACACTTTCCGTTACTTAAACTCGAGCGAAATTCGTGCGAAATCGCCTGTTTCAACCCGGCACTTTTAGAATCTCAACCAGTCACACCAGATTCCGTTGTCAAACACCTATCTGAAGGAACATGTGTTATGTGTTTTAAATCTATTTCTTCGAGCAGATTGTGAATAAGAATTCAAGTTACTATCATTTCAACTTTATTTCATTCTCAACTAATTAACAAAGATGGGCGGTCGACAACATAATTCTCGTTGTGCGATCAAACTCGTATAATGGCGATGACCAAGAATGGAAATAACTGGCACGGGCGGTACGTATAGTGGAGACCTAATGTGTGAACGAATGGGTGAATGTATCAATGGTGTCTCTTCGCTCGTCCGCCATGGAGGGAGTGCTTGGTTACAAGATTGAACTGGTCTCCCATCGTCTGGTCCTTGGTCTGGAAAAGAAAGGTTGCTCTTACTCATTTCATTATTACGCTAATAAAACGGGAATACAATGTGTCAACGATACCTGGAAGTGGTCTAATCCGTTGTATCCATGGGAGAAGTCGCTGTCGGGTACAATCGACGTCTTCCTTCCCCACACGAGATTGTTCTTCCCCAGAATAGCGTCGTCTGCAAGTAGGCCACTTTCAAGAAGGCTGCAGGCTTATTCTAATGAAATCTGTGTACAAAACGAACCGTTTGACCAGAGGGAAGCGATGAAATCGGCAGATCGATCCTGTCCTGCATTGGCGGCCCGCAGCACACTCGCGTAGTCTTCCTAAAAATATATTCTTTTACTCATCTTCAGAGCGCTCGGAGTAGACTTTGGAGTGGGTAATACAAATATTTTAATCCATGAATAAGGTAATAGTTTAGTGAAAAGAATTCCTCAATTCGTACCTCTTCGCAGTCTGTGGTGTGTGCCATGCAGCCTCCCATGCTTGCATCGTCCGTTCCACAGCTTCCAGGAGCGAATCCAGCCTGAAATTGCAACTTTCATTTGGAGAAACAATTTATCGGAAATCGCAGAAAGCAACGCCTCACCTGTCCACACGCAGGCATTCCAGTGAGTCCAGCCATCAGACACATGCACATGCCGTAGTTGGCTCCAGAGATGGCGACAAGGGAGTCCACTCGGTCTGAGAGGGACTCCCCGAGGTCACATGATTCACCAGATAGTGTTACCTGCAATTGCGATATTTTTATGGAGATCGTTTATCATAAACTCATCAGACTTCAATATTTTTTGATAGATATGAATCTTACCACTCCTCCTTTAACAGCCTTTCTCGCCAGCGTGACACCCATCGAATGAGCTACGACGTCGATCTTGTCGGCTTCGGTGTATTCGATGATCGCCTCGATGAAACGACGGAGGCCAAGCAGATTACGGCAAGTGATGCTACTGCAAGTCATTTTGTTTCAACAGTTCAAAAAGAACTCGAATAGAAGTTACGCACTTCTGCAGAGAGAGGTTGATGTCGCGAGCTCCGTAAGTCAATCCGTACAGTTCAGCGCTTGTGTAGGCCTTCTCCTGAAAACAAAGAATAATCAAAAAAACTCTTTTCCCTGAAAGCGATACCAATATTACCTTGAAGTGCTCAACGGATTTGGTCCACCCCGTGGCTAGATCGGAGTAGTGCAGTGCCGAGTCCGAGTTTCCATGCACAAATAGTACTGGCTGGCGATCGATCTGAACATAGAGGTCATACGTCTCGTCATACGTCATAACGCTCGAGACGTACGACAACCCTCTTGATCACACAATGAACATACCTTCTGGTTCTTAGCGGTTCTGCCTCCGAATGTTCCTGTTGCTCCGTACTCCTTGAACGCGCTGATCACGTACTCGTTACGGTCGTGATTCCTGAGATTTATGGGTGAGCGAGATGTTCCAAGGGCTACTTGATCGTATGTAAAAGTCATCTGGTGGAAGAAATAGATAGATGTCATACCTCTTGAGGAATTGGACGAAGTCATCCGTGAAGGGTCCGTGTTCTGAGGAGGCGACGATGGCAGATACAAAGGCAGTTACAAGCAGCAGAGCAGCAGCCATTCTTGGTACCGATTCGAGAAGTGTCTCGAGGTGTCGAAGAGTAGTCTCCGATGTGTAGTGATCTCCTCTCCGATACTCATCCCTTTTATACCATCAGTCCAAATGTCACACGACTCGTCTGCTCGTCTCGCAGTTCTTCGTGGTCTCTCCTGCAGGCCTCATAATACGGCAGTTATGTTCTGGCCAAACGGACCGTGTGGTAAAGCACACGGCATCGAAAGGCCCCGATAATCAGCGGGTCTGCACAACTGGCAAGCAGTGGAGGTGATGGGATAAGTGATGTCTCCACTTCCCCAGGGCTTAAGCCACACCGATAATACCAGGTCTCTCGGCAGAAAACCGTGGGCGGAGTGATAGTGATATCAAGCAGAGAAATCGAGATTTGTTAGAGGTGTGCAAAATGTCACGTGCCTCAATCTATTCTAAAGGCATAAAACAAGCACTCCTTCGTCGCGGTCACGATTTATAATTTTTTATTGTAAATTCATATGAACCTTTCTAAATGATTCCTACAATTTAAAAAAAATCATATTTTCATTTAAAGACGTCGGTTACACATTTTATTTTTTCTCAACCGTTTCCATGAGAAACGCTATCCGATGGATCAATTCGCAACAGTCTGCGAAGTCGCCGTAACAGCAGCTGTCTATACGCAGGATTTCTCAGTATGAAAACAACTGTGAAATGAGAAGGGCTGAGCGTGAGTAGCAACTGCAATGCGATTCTATCGATAATATTCCTGACGACTGAGTTTACTGTCTCTCATCTCTTGATTTCTTACAATCTTAATAATTTTCTCGTTGGCTCAATATTTCGTTCTCACCGAAGTAGCGAATCTGGCCACTGCCATGAAGCCATCAGGCATAATTTGTCGGATGTCGACAACACTTCCAATGCAGAGATAGAACAATGGACCAGTGAAAAATATCAGAGCACCACGCAGCTGGTCAAATACAGTAGCGGACAAAAGTCTTCGGGCACTTTTTATATCTGATACAACTTTTTAACCCAAAGGGGCTTTGATACGATATGGTAAGACCATATACCAAATCTATTGGAGATTACGATGCAACTATTGGGGCATTGCGAAATCGATCAGTAATTGCGTCGTGATGACGCAATCGATGTACACTTTTTTGAAGTGCCATTATTCTTACATGGATTTTTTCCCGCTCGTCTAACTTTCAGGATGTTGAGACCTGGCCACGACCTACCTAGAAACTTTTTTTCAAGTTGCTGCGGTGCCGCTACTTGGCTGCCGCCAAACTGCAAAATGGAGACCTGAAAATCATATCTCGCCGTTTAGACATCGCCCAGACCCGATCAATGCACCAAAATTATCGCCATCATGACTACCGATGATCCTGGGAATATGGTCGCGGTAGGTCACCAATTGCCCTCAGGGCACGAAAAAATCACTTTTTCGCATTATTGTGGTCTGACGAAGGGGAAGTCTATAGGACGTGCTCGAGAGATCTGGTTTGGGCGTGAATTTGGTTGTGAATCTATGGGAGATCCGATTCCTAGCTGCAATAAGCGTTTCGATTAGATTCCTGCCCGCGACGATCGATTTCCGGAAGGACACTGGTTGGGCCACGCCCATTTTCTGCCCGTTGACAAGGTTCTGACTTTTGAGTGTATCTCGGTACTGAGTTAACGGAGAAGGCTGGCAGACCCAGTAATGGAATCAGCGTGGCTGGCTCTATAATCTCATTCACAAAATTTCATCATCACTATGCAATATTGCATCATCCTTAGGCAATATTCCTATTTTTTGCGTTTTCTTAGCGGTTAGTCAAGGAATAATAGTGGAATAAATTCCAATCAGATAAATTTGATATTTCCGCCACTCTAGAGCACAAATTACGTCATTAATATGCAATATTTTACAATTCTGAGGATTATTGCCTAAGGATGATGCAATATTGCATAGTGATGATACAATTTTGTGAATAAGATTATAGAGCCAGCCATGCTGATTCCATTGATGGGTCTGCCAGCCTTCTCCGTTAACTCAGTACCGAGATACACTCAAAAGTCAGAACCTTGTCAACGGGCAGAAAATGGGCGTGGCCCAACCAGTGTCCTTCCGGAAATCGATCGTCGCGGGCAGGAATCTAATCGAAACGCTTATTGCAGCTAGGAATCGGATCTCCCATAGATTCTCAACCAAATCCACGCCCAAACCAGATCTCTCGAGCACGTCCTATAGACTTCCCCTTCGTCAGACCACAATAATGCGAAAAAGTGATTTTTTCGTGCCCTGAGGGCAATTGGTGACCTACCGCGACCATATTCCCAGGATCATCGGTAGTCATGATGGCGATCATTTTGGTGCATTGATCGGGTCTGGGCGATGTCTAAACGGCGAGATATGATTTTCAGGTCTCCATTTTGCAGTTTGGCGGCAGCCAAGTAGCGGCACCGCAGCAACTTGAAAAAAAGTTTCTAGGTAGGTCGTGGCCAGGTCTCAACATCCTGAAAGTTAGACGAGCGGGAAAAAATCCATGTAAGAATAATGGCACTTCAAAAAAGTGTACATCGATTGCGTCATCACGACGCAATTACTGATCGATTTCGCAATGCCCCAATAGTTGCATCGTAATCTCCAATAGATTTGGTATATGGTCTTACCATATCGTATCAAAGCCCCTTTGGGTTAAAAAGTTGTATCAGATATAAAAAGTGCCCGAAGACTTTTGTCCGCTACTGTATATCAATTGTAAAATATTTTTTTAACAATACATATAAATTGATTATGTGTACGGTCTAGGAGCTTCACCTAACTCAGCTTAAGCCGTGATTAGAAATGGGAATGCGACCAGAAATATCTTACTTGAAAGTTGAAAACATCAAACAGTTGGTTGGTCAAATATTGCGTCCGACTGGACATGGTTCGCTAAATTTTGAATAATATATGTTATTATTAATACTAAAAGTATACCTCTGCTATCTTTTCGAGGGTTCGCTTAGCATCTTCTGTCAAAATGATAAGAAGAGGGACGTAAAGAGCAATCGAAAATCCGAAAAAGTATATTGCTGAAATGAGAAATATTGAATATGTTTCGGCCAAGTATGAAGAACCATTCACAAATTCACTCCGTACTCCGGGTTCCCCGAAAAGCAAAAGAGTGCCTCCACGAGCTGAAAGCCACGCCAATTCCGGTTCCTTAAACCGAAATATATTCAATCATGGAAAGAATATTGTCATTACATTTACGAGTTCCCAAAAGTTTGCGACGTCTTGAGTGTTGTTGACAAAACCAACTACGTTGATGATAAGAATAATAGAGAGCGACGCATAGAGAAAAAGTTGCATTCTAAATGGGCACGCATTCTTCTACCATAGATAACTGGACCGGCAATGCATTTTTGTCCACATCATCATTACAATACTGTTCTGAGTGGATACTGGTCATGAATCCTACTTGCACGACAATTTCCACTTGCTTTCGGACTCTGCGACGACCATTTGATGCATTCCCATCATGATGAAATAGAAAGTGGGAATAACGGAAATCATTGACGTAGCGATCGCACCCTTCAGTCAGTTCTTTTTTCAATCATTTTGAAGAAAAAAAGTTTCTGCATTATAATTATAAAATTAAGTCGACTCACCATTATTATATGTTTGCTTATTCCACTCGTAATTCCTCCACAGTAAAACAGACCGAAGGGTGATACTCCGTAAAATCGAAAATAATAAGACATAGTCCAGTCCCACGATATGTGAGTAAACTAGATGGAGGACAGTAAATAAATTAGATAAGTAAAACAACAAAAAAACCATATTCAGCAAGTATGCAGTTCTCACTGCCCGCAACATTGACGGACTCTCAACTAGCAGCAAATATAACTTAATAGGATATACGGTGAGCGTGCAGGCAATTGGAATACTCGACTGGAGGCTGTCAAGGAAGATATGAACAATGAGCTAGCGCAAGAAAGTTGGCAACCTGTTAACAATATCCAGGAAGTAGTCGCGGTCGAGATGGAGTCCGTATCTCAGGTCAGTATTCATTGTGTCTAGACACATAAAAATACAAATCCGCCGTCTGCTGGTCACACTATTCAAGACAGCCCATTGAATTAATGATCAATTCCGCACCACAAGCCTTAGACTACTGTAAAATAATGTAGTCTAAGAAATGTTTTGACAAATATGAAAGAAATATAGCCAAATCATAAATCACATTTCCAAATTGATTGCCTCTCACAGAGTAAAATAGTTTGTTGTTCTGTCGAGACAGGTATGACTTCACAATTTTGACGGAGCGATGAAAATCGTTTCGAAACAGAGCAAAAACGAAACAAAAAAACTGCATTCTCAAATGCGCCCGTTTGAAACGCTGTTTGCGGTTTGTCTCGGAGCGAGATTTCTCGAATCCAAATGCAAGATTCGACGAAGTTTGCGACGAAGAATAATGCGATGTGTCGAGTTGCGCATTATGAAAAGAAGCGTGAATTGAGTGGGATTGAGTGTAATCAGCAACTGAAGTGAAAAGTGACTTCGCGAAGGATATTTTTCCATCTAAGTATTTTCCATCTCAGTATTATAAATTCACAAAGAATCGCGCACCAGTAGCTGAACGTATAATTTTAAAATAGTAATATTCGTTATCGCAATGTTCTCACATTCGCAACAAATCTACTCGCTGCCATCAATCCATCTGGAATTGAATTTCTCGTATCGACGACACTTCCAATGCAGAGATAGAGTAATGGACCGACGTAGAAGATCAAGGCACTGCGCAGCTGTTCAAATACATATTTCAGCGCAACTATTAGGTAAACACATTTGATGAAATAAATAATAGTTTAATGTGCTGTAGGAGACCACAGAACATAGCTTTCATTTGAAATTCGAAAACAGTTCTCAGGAATTCGAAAACAGCTCACTTGAACGCGAAAAACGTCAAACAGTTGTTTGGTCAAGTGCTGTGTTCGATTAGACATTGTTGGCTGAATTAATATTAACTAAACATGTCATGCTTAGCCGAAAAATAACCGAAAAAAATGTTTTTGAACAATATTTTTTTAAAAAAACAAGCGAAATGATAACTTTGGCATTCTTTTGCAGAGTTCGCATTGCGTCCAACATTAAAATAACGATAAAGGGGAGGAATAGAGTGAATGAAACTGCGAAGACGACTATTTCTGGGAAGGATAATTTATGGGAAGGATTGATTATAGGAAACAGACCATTCACAAATTCACTCCGTACTCCGGGTTCTCCGAATAATAAAAGAGTGCCCCCACGAGATGTAATCCAAGCGAGTTCCGGCTCCTGAGACAACTATTTTAGATGAAAAATATGGTTTGAAATTCAAAACCATGATTAGCTCTTTAAAGTTGTCGACATCGCGCGTGCTCACAACGAATCCTCCAACATTAATAAAGAGCATAAGCGTAAGACAGACATACACGAACAATTGGGTTCTGGAACGGGAGTCAGAAATAAAAATATATCCATATTCCCATACTTCCACGACATTTTCCACTTGCTATCCGACTCGAAAATAGCCATTTGATGAAGTCCCATCATTAAAAAGTAAAATGTGGGAATCACGGCAATTACCGCGGTGGCATCCACAGCCTTAAAGAAGGTGTACCACGAATCTCCTGCTCCATCATTCCTCATCTCATATGTTTCAATGACGCGGTCGCTTTCTCCTCGTCCACCCTTATCCCTCCCTATCATTTTTGAATTCCTGCATTCAGGGTCAGTTTGGCACAGAGCCAAACGCGATTAACTTTGTTCAAACTTATCGGCTGAACATGCGGTTTGCGGGGCTCTTATCTGGAAACCGATTACCATAACCCAACAGTGAGAACTCAGTTGACCAAATATTCGTGGGACACCACCTTTAATAATGTTGGAGAAATTGTAGATGAACAATTGTTAACGAATTTAAGAATTCTTAATTGAGCAGAGACATGTATTTGTCCACAAACACCAACCATGAGTATCTGCTTGTGCAAGACGTCAGCATAGACTATTCCTCCAGAATAGAACAGGCCAAATGGCGGAAATCCATGCATGTGAAGTGTGAATGAGTATATCCAGTCGAATGCAATATGCGCGATCCATAAGATAATATAAGATAATGAAAATATTTTCTCTAATCAATACAAATGCATACCAAATTGAGGGTGTAAGCTACACGCAGCGGTTTCTTCATAGATGGGCTCTCAACAAGCAGCAAGTAAGCTTTGGTAGGATAAAGAGCGAGTGTACAGAATATGGGAACGACAATTTGAACACTGCCAAGTGAGCAACTATTTTAACAACGTGGATGAACAACAAACTTGTACACAATATCGAGAAAATAATCTCGATCCAGATGCATTCCATACTTCAAATGCGCAGACATTTGAGAGGGAAAAGTGTAAAACGAGAGTTGTGTGTAATAGAAAAGGCGCAATCAATCTCTCATTTCATTATGCTCTTACTGCCTGACTCGAAGTAAAAAATTGTTCAATAATATTCGTCAAATGTCATTCATAGAATCGTATTTTTTCACAGTAAGAAAGTGATAATAGTGTTGTGTTGCTCATCGCTCTCTTGTACAATTGGGAGGGGCAGATTACGAAATTGTCCGCAAAAAAACTCTTCTTCTTCTAGTTCTCCACCACTAATATATACTGTTTCAACAAGAAATTTCCAGTTCACCATGTCGAACGTTTGATAACAGACAATGAATGAGCACATGTTTATAGAATATTCAACAAATACATATTTATACAAATCGACATATCAAAGACACCGAAAAATGTAATGTACTACAAAATATATTTGTGTATGTATGGTATGTATGGTAGAATGCCATTCAGGCAAAAGTTTTTCCAGCAGTGACACTTCGTGTTGATTTTCTGTTATCGGATATTCCATATTCAAATCGCATTAATCGAAGTAGGCGCCTGCTCAGGATCTTGCGATGTGTCGAATTGCGTACAATGAAAACCAGTGCAAACTGAGCCGGATTGAGCGACACAAGTAGCTGTAAATTATGATAATTCTTTACACATCTGTTAAAACTGTTCACCAGTGCAACAAATCTGCACATCGCCATTGCTTCATCAGGTAGAATATTTCTCGTGTCAACTACACTTCCTATGCAAATGTAGAGAAGAGGACCAACAAAGAAGATGAATGCACCGCGAAGCTGGCAAAATATATATAAATACAATCACCATTAATTAATTCCTCCCGCTCTGTTTCATAAATCGGGTGGTTAAAAGACGTCAACAACATTTACTGGTGAAAACAATTCACCTGAAAGCTGAAAACATCAAACAGCTGTTTTGTCAAGCGCTGTGTTCGGCTAGACATTGCTCGCTGGAAATTCAATTGACTACAAATAATAAACGAAACATACATATATGTACATATAACATTTACGATATACGAAAAATACGAAAAGCAATATACGAAACCTCGGCACTTTTCTGCAGAGTTCTCATTGCATCAAGAGTCAAAATCACTAGAAGTGGAAGAAAAAAAACAAATGAGACTCCGAATAGAAATAATTCTGAACCAGAATTAGTCGCGTTGATTAATCTTCCAAAATTACCATTTGAAAAGGAACTTGGAATTCCGGGTTCTCCGAATAGCAGTAAAGTGCCTCCTCTTCTTGCAAGCCACGCTAGTTCCGGTTCCTAATCAAATGATTTAAAATTAAGGTAGTTATAAATTCTGGAAACATTGACAAGTTGTTCATAGTTTTCGACGTCTTGGGTGAACATTGCGAATCCTTCGACATTTACAAGGAGAATGACGACCAGTGATACATAAACGAAGACCTGACTTCTGAAAATAATGAATTTCTCATCTGTTTCATTCGATTAACAGGCTCGTTTTGCCATAAACTCACTTCCACGACATTTTCCACTTGCTTTCCAAATTTATAACGACCATTTGATGGAGGCCCATCATAAGGAAGTAGAAGGTGATTATGATTAAAATGACGACAGTCGCAGTTCCTGCCTGAATTTCTTTCAATTTGTTTAAACACATTATTTGACGTTGTTCTACACTCGGTGCTAAACTCAGAAGCCAACTTACTACTATGGCTGTCTTGTTCGCCCCACATAAAATTCCCTCACAGTTGAACAGTCCATAGGGTGCAAAGCCGTACAAACGGAATAGAAATGAGAAAATCCAGTCGAATGCAATATGTACCACCCAAAATGAAGCTGCGAGTTACATTTTAAGAATATAAACTCACCAAATTTACAAGATAAGCTATTCTCAGCGACCGCATCATTGAAGGACTTTCTTCTAGCAGTAAATAGGTTTGTATGCATTACGACAAAACCGATAGAAAATCGTAGAATATTAGTTGTAGGGGCTCTCTTAGAACATCATAACTCGACACATGAACATGTAAGGGAATAATCGTGAAATCATTTTCGAACCTGTTTGTTTGATTAATACTCGCACTATCTTAAACCGCAAAACAAGGCATTTCAAAGAAAGATTATCTCTTGTATGCATTGTAGCCAGTTTCAACTGTAAAATGTACCTGGGTACAAAATGTTAATCAGCATGAATAAATGCAGACATAAAAAAATGGATGTTGTGTGTAGACTTGTAATATGACCACTTACAGGAGCCATTCTAACCAGCAATTTAAACTCCAGTCAAATTGATTGAATGCAAATAACATGCCATGTAAAGATTGAAACAAGTGTCGACGTGTCGAATTTTTTATTGAAAATATAAATTCTCATTTATGGAAAGCCATCTTGATCAACCACCCAAGTTTTTTTGTTCCTTTTGATCATGAACACGTTCCGCAATACAACCCCGGGAACAGCAAGAGGAAAAGGAGGCACAACCTGAACACTGAAATATTGATTATACACACAGTCCAAAGGGATGGGATGTTGGGAATAGGACTCGCAAATGGTGTACTACCTCGGTCTATGAAAATGGTTAATATGCTAGGCCATTTACTTGCAAACTCTAGTATGCGTAGCAACGAGATCTTGTCCTGAGGTGGTCAACTCTCTGTTTCCAGGTTATTCTCGTGTTCTGTACTCCTATCGGGGACTCCTTGGAGGCACATTTTTGGAGCGTTATTTACCAAAAAAATCACAGCCAATATTTCTTAACCACCTTGGTTGGGAGTATCAGCAGACACAGATGCTATGCAAACACATTTTTTTTACTGTGTACCCAGTTGCCTCGAATTCGAAGATCCCGACCACCTCTGCCCCCGATTGATACCTCCTGCAGGCCCTTGCCTTGATGTCAGGATAAATATGTATGTATGTTACCAATCCAAACTCAAAAAAACCTAATTTTTTGACATTTCAAATAGTATGGGCGCGAAAGCGGGATATCGAGAATCTATTTGCGTAATTAGAAAGAATTATGTGATGTATCTCCGAATCGAATCTAGGAGAGATTCGTGCATATCGATTTCTTGATTTTAGTCGTAAGACGATTCAATGAAGACGCACCGAGATTGAATTCCATCGGTAAGTGCTAATCCACCCAGCGGCTATATCGGCATTGCGTAGAAACAATAGTTCAGCGATACTGTTGTTCACAGAAACGTTCTGTGGAGTGTTCAAGGGAATAACAGAAGCAAGGAACAAAAGAGGAACAAATATGTCTTGGGCATTCTCGCCTCTCAAAGGTCATTCATTTTCAAATTGTCTCATACACACACCCTATATTCGTCCGTCAGTTTCCATTTGATTCTGCAAAAACACCGATTTCACAACTGATTCGTCCCCACAAAGTTAGCCGATGCGGTTGTGGCCTACAATTTAAACCTAATATCTTTTTTTTCTATATTCTAGGCGGTTGGCCGCTCGCGATTTTTTTAATATTAAAAATTCAGTTTTTTTCTCGAAAAAAAACCCCAAAACAATGATATCACTGGTTAGGACAAGTAGACGGTAATGTTGCGCGATTTAGAGGGGCACTCACTTGAGGGATGCGATAAATACGACCTTCACGCAATTACGGCAATGATTCATTCATTTATGATTCACAAAGACTGCTTGTTCATCAAATAAGCTTGAACAGTAACCGGAAATGCGTCGATCTATCTTTTAGTATGCAACACTAATTTTACATTTGTTAGGTAATCTTTATTCTTCACATTTGAATTCGTACATTAGAAGCACTGTGTGTAGTTTGCCGCTGTTCGGGAATTGTCGAATCAATTCGTAACCATTTACGAAGGCGATAGTAGAGAATTTCCCTGTGCGTCTGATTTCGTAAGATGAAAACAAGTGTGAACTGGGCGGGATTTAGTACAAGCAGCAACTGCAAGGGAATGACTTACACGACGTTATTTTCTGTGCATATTATACAGTACTCCAAACATAATTCTTAGCATGAATTCCAGAAGTACAGCTTATTTGCAAACAAGTTCCACTTGGAACAAAACAGTGGCCATGAAATTTCCAGTAGCAAGTGGCACAACAAATTATACTGTGAGCTATATCGCAATAAGCTGACCGACGAAGTGAATCTGCACACGGCCATTGCTTCATCTGACAGAAATTTGCGAGTGTCTACGACGCTCCCAATGTTCAGATAAAACAAAGGGATGACGAAGAAGATTAATGCGCCGCGAATCTGATCATTGTTGAATAAGTTATTTATTGAATAGTACTTGTAAAGAATTTGTATTTTTATCGTAAATTAGAATCACCTGCCAAAGAACTATAATTATTCCCATCATAAACACAATTCTTTTCTTTTTTTGAAAATATGGTTTTCAAATGTAGTTGAAACCGATACGCCACTCACTTGAAAGCTGAAAACATGAAAGAGTTGCTTGATCAGGTGTTGTGTTCGACTGGACATCGCTCGCTGAAATGAATATGCGTTGCTCAGCAACAAACATTTGAATTGAAACCGCAGCGGTATTGTGCAGAGTTCGCATTGCGTCCAAAGTAAGCACAATGATAAGAGGAAGGAAAAGAGTGAAGGAAACTCCGAAAAGGGCTATTTCTGAAATGGAAGATCACTATTTCCTTGTTCGATTCTGATTTCGTCACCATTCACAAATTTACTTCGCACTCCGGGTTCGCCGAATAATAACAGAGCTCCTCCGCGTTCTACGAGCCATGCGAGTTTCGGCTCCTGAGATAAGGTTTATTGGTTGGTGACACGGATAGAATGACGAACCTTGACGAGTTCTTTAAAGTTGTCGACATCCTGTGTCGAAATAACGAATCCCGCGACGTTTACGAAGAGAAGAAGAGTGAGAGAGATGTAAATGAAAGCCTGCGTCCTGCAAAAAAACGACCATCACATATTATCGACTTCTGAGTCTTTGAAATTATCCAAAATTTAACTTACTTTGTCGACATTTTCCACTTGCTTTCGGTCTCTGTGACGACCATTTGATGCAGACCCATCATGAGGAAATAGAAGGTGGGAACTACACCGATTACTACTGTTGCATCAATTCCCTATAGAATTTGAATGAGTTAGATGGTATGAGCAGGACTCACCATGATTATCTTCTTGTTCATTCCACAAATAATTCCATCGCAGTAGAAAAGGCCGTACGGCGGCAGTCCATACATTCGAAGGAAGAACGAGTAAACCCAGTCAAATGCTATGTGGGCTACCTTGAATGTAATAATTCTTTTGGCAGCTTACAAGATATCGGTAAACCAGATTTATGCCATATGCGAGTTTCAACTTCCTCTTCATGGACGAGCTGTCGACCAGCAGAAATACATTGGCTGGGTAAACAGTGAGTGAGCAGATTATTGGGATGATCGATTGCACTCTGAATGGAAAGAAATTTGAAGAGCAGTCACACGTTGTGCACACCTGGCAACAATATCAAGCAAGTAGTCTCGATCCAGATGTAATCCATAGCGGAGATTCGAAGTCATCGAGCGAAGGTCGAAATTCGAAAATGGAAAATCGCAAAATGTCGTAAAATATTGTGTTCTAAAACATGAATGCGAGCAACTACGTGAGTTGTCTCCACCTATTAGTCGAAAACTAGAATGTGTTTTCCACGACAACGAGCTAATATCCAATCTTGTTTGTAATTTAATTGAAATCAGGAAACCTTTTTGACGACAGTGATGAAGTCATTTGCTAAAGCTTTTTCGCACTTCCAGATATAAACAATGCACAGTGAATAAAGAATATCACGCTTTGATTTTAAAAATGTTTTTCAGGTAATGATATACCATAATGATCTTTTTGCGAGTCGTTAACTCCATTTAAAATCACGATGACAGTGCTAGGAGGAAGAGTGATTGTTAGGTGATTAGTACATACTATTCTATCAATGGGATACTGAGGTGTGCAATAAAAGAGGTCCTCTCCTAGCTCAACCAGCAAATGAAATCTTCTTCCCGTCCAACAAAATGAACTACGAAATAAGACGTCAACCTGTCCTTGAATTAATGCATCTGAGGAAAAGAGATTGAAATCGATGAAAATCAATTGCTAGAAAGTTGAAAGTATAATTTGTTTTAACCATAAAGTTGAGCAACTAAACAAGCAGCAACTAAACACAATTGAGTTATCGTCACCTATTCTTCGAAAATTCAAATTATTGTCCGCGACTTCGAGATAATATCCAATCTTGTTAATCATTTAATTTCAATAGGAACAAGGAAACCATTTAACGACTGGAATAAAGAGGCAGTCGAAAATAATATTTTTCCCAATTCAGAGAAAATTGCGCGTGCTAACGGCACATAAAGATATAAAAATAGTGCAATAATAACAAAAACTTTTGTTAAAAGGCGTAAGAGGAGGAGAGTCTGCCAGTTGCCCATGAAATATGGATCTTCCTCCAAAATCACCTCTTCCAACCCAACAAAATGTGCTAACATTAAGAGGTGGTCTCTGACGGAATGCATGCGCGAAAAATGAGATTGATGTCGACGAAAACAAAAAAAACTTATCTCATACGAACAAGTACTCTACTGAGCACAAATTCGTTAACTCAGCCTCAAATCACCTATTTGCAATCGGAACGAAAGTGGAATCGGCAATACTTTTAATTATAACAAGTACGCCTCGATTGATCCGTGGATGCCCGGATTGTTGTATAAAAGTTAAAAAGTCGTCGTGGGGAAGACGGAGAAGACGATGAGGGCCGGGAAGACCATTGTGGTCTGATCGTTTGGTTACAGCAAAAAAATTTTCTACCGTTTTTTTTCCACATTTTCTGGTCTTTCAAATTCTGTTGATCTATCAAATTCTGTTTCAACAATTACCAGATGTCTCTAATTTGCATAATTACCGAATGCGAATCGAATGGTCACAAATTCGACCCCCGTGCCTGCAGATCCACCCAACCAAGGGGGTTAAGAAATGTTTGTAGTGATTGGTAAATCACGATCCAAACATGCCTCGAAAGGGGTCCCCGATTCACGTGCACACAACACGAGAATAGCCTCGCAACAGGCCGCTGATCATCTCAGGACAGGCTCTCGTTGCCCCTCAGGCATAGGGGTGGTCGAGACCGCCTTGCGTGTAGAAGACCTAACACCTTTACCTTTTTTTTACACGTCGTCAAAGTTATGGTATATTCACAGTTATTTAGCCATAACTCTTCTCAGAGAAGAGCTAGAAAATTTGTTTCAACAGCAACATTACCGTCTGGACCAGCTGAACCTTACTGTGTCATTTGTTTATTCAAATTTTCAAATTTAATGTCTTATGGAAATTTCAGAAGAAATTTGTCGAAAATGAGGACGAGTTACATCACAGATTTTTGAAGTATTGTAGCTCATGACCTTTGCTCGGTCACATGTTGTTTCGAGGGAGGGTATGTATTCAAATTTTCGACAAACTAAAATTTTGTAATCGAGAGAAATCTCCATTTCCCCCTCATTCCACCCATTCGAAGTGGCCCGCGCGGTGTGAAATGAGCAAGAAGATAACTTGAGTGATGAGAGAGTACTTATCACATTCATTGAATCAAAGTCTGGAGAAATTTTCACCTCTGGCGAATAAATCTTTTTTTCAATTTGCATTTCACACCGCGCGGTTCGTGTCGAATGGGTGGAATGAGGGGGAAATTAAAGATTTATCTCGATTACAAAATTTTTGTTTATCGAAAATTTGAATACATACTGAGTGCATGTTGTCATGCCCGTTTTGATGATTGCCTAGGAATGCACATGACTAAGAGAACAATACAATTAATCACTAATATCTTTCGAAAACTTACAAAAATATATCTTCAAGTTGTCATGAAAAGGCTCCTTTGAGACACATACAATATATCGATTGAAGTCCTTCTATTTTATATATCGTACGAACAACTGCATTTTCAAATTCTTTCGTTTGAAATGCTTTGGGTAATTTTGCCTTCTTGGCTACTGCCCGAGTGAGTGAAGCGAGAGATGTATCACAGTTAGCAGTAAAATCCTTCCGTTTCATATTGCTTTATCGTGCTAATGCATAATCTCTCTTGACACAGTTTGAGTTATGATGCGCTGTTCGCCACGTCTCAGCATCCGAGTGATCTGTCTATACAGAATCTTTCGATGAATTGAATTGTGCAGAATGAAAACAGTGGCGAACTGAGCGGGATTTAGTGATAGTAGTAACTGAAATTATATGGAAATGAATTGGCGAACAGGTTGAATGGCATTGCCGTTGTAGCGAATCGAAAAGCAGCGATGATTTCGTCAGGGAGGAGACCTCGAGTGTCAATGACACTTCCAATACAGAGATATAGAAGAGGACCAACGAAGAAGATCATAGCACCGTTAATCTGCGCATAAACTACATAGTGGTATCGCAGCTATTTAACAACCAGATCTCTGAAATTTTCTAACGACGATAGCTTGAGTCTCAACACAAAATTAATTTATTACTGTATGCGATGGACTAAAAGTCCCCTTCCATGAGAGCAATGAAACAACTAACTTGAAACCGGAAAACATCGACTAGCTGTTTCATCAAGTGCTGTGTTCTGGTGGACATTGCTCGCTGAAATTACAATTATTTCCTACGTAATAAATGATGATTGATACCTCTGAACTCTTTCCCAGTATGAGAATTGCGTCACGTGTGAAGACAATGAGAATTGGAAGGAAAAGAAGGAAGGATGTTCCGAAAAGAATAAGTTCTGTATATCATAGTAAATGATATAATACAATTTAATTTAAACGACCTTTCAAAAAGGCACTATGCACACCGGGCTCAGCAATCAGGAGCAACGTTCCTCCTCTTTTTGCGATCCACTTAAGTTCGGGCTTCTGAGGGTTACGATTTGATATCGATGGAAACGAAAAGATCACAAACCTCTACAAGTTCGAGAAAGTTATCGACGTCTTTTGTGAATATCACAAAACCGCCGATATTGAAGAACAGAATAATATTTAGAGAAAAATATATGAAGAACTGAGTTCTGGACATAATAGCAGCTTTGCTTCGTACTGTTCGAAATCGATGACCATTTCAATTTCACCAAATTTATCACCGTATTAAAAACAAACTATAATAGGAACTAGAAGAAGCTCACTTTCCCGACATTTTCCACTTGCTATTCGAATCGGCGATGACCATCTGATGCATTCCCATAATGAGAAAATAGAAGGTGGAAATGATAGCGATCATTATCGTCGCAACGATTGCCTTTAATCACTTTGAATATATTCATATATTGTATCCAGCTACATAAGTGGCCAGCATTTATTATTATAATGCTCACCATTATTACGGGCTTGCATGATAATACACCTTCAGAATAGAAGAGGCCATACGGTGAAACTCCATAGAAGTGAAGTAAGAAAGAGAAGATCCAGTCAAACATGATATGCGCGACCAACAATTAATGTTATATAGATGAGAACTATGTTTTCAATCAAAAGGCTATCTAAAAAGGCCTCCTTCAATGAGAAACAACGCATGAATGATACAAAATGACTAGGTGGTTCTTATCCAAAGGTGACCTCTGAGAACAACTCACCAAATTTATCAGATAAGCTACTTTCAACTGTCGTCTCATCGTCGAACTCTCCACTAGTAGCAGGTATGCATTTGCCGGGTACACGGTGAGCGAGCAGATTATGGGGAAAATCGATTGGATTCTGAAAGATATTGCAATGACCAAGTGATCAATCCCTCGAAATACCTGAACATAACGTCTATTAGCAGGTCACAGTCGAAATGAAGACCACATTGAAGATGAGGATGCATTTGAAGGGACAACTGTCTGCGGAATAACAAAGAGAACTAACCGTAAGTTGATTTCAGTTAATCTTTGAAAAAAAAGTCTTTTATAATGTGTTTCGCAAAAAGGTATTTTCTGAAAAAAAAGTATGTGCTCTATCTGTATGGAGGCAGATCTTATCGGTCGAATCTAAATCGAAAGCAGAGCTACAACCGAATAACAAGTGACTCTCTAGAAGTTCGGTTCGATAACTGAGTTTCCGCATAGCAATTATAATGCCGTATGCGATAGAATCGATCAATGTTCTGTAAGTGTAAAATTATGGCATGTGAGGTAATAAACTCAATAAACGCAATGGCGGCCGTACTTGGAGACTTGAATATCTACTCACATGCTCATTTCATCTGAAAGTCACGATTTGATATTGGTGGAACAAAACATACCATAAACCTCTACAAGTTCGTGAAAATTATCATTGTCTTTTGTGAATATCACAAAACCGCCGATATTGAAGAACAGCATAACATTGTGGAACACATATATGTATATATACGAACAATTCGGAATTTATCACGTTGGCTTTTTCGTAAAGCTATTGACCATATTCATCAAAATACTGTAGGATTTATAGAATAGCGCAAACTCACTGTTCTGTCATTTTCCAGTTGCTATTTGAGTCGGCGACGACCATTTGATGCAGTGTCATCATAATCGAATAGAAGGTGGATATTGTTGAGATTATTATCGTCGCAACCATTGCTTACAACCATCCCAAATTTTATTCTCACCAGCACCATAAGCGTCCACCGTTAGTTATCATCATGCTCACCATTATAACTGGCTTCGACGACAATACTCCTTAAGAGTAGAACAGACCGTCCGTGGATTCCATAGAAATGAACAAAGAAAGAGAAGATCCAGTCAAAGACAATGTGCGTCACCGAAAATGAATGCGAAATACGCGTCAAGTGTGGGAAGGGTCGGGTGGTTGTGATTGGGAAAACAACTGACTGGCTGTTTTTTCCCTTTTTCTTGTTTTTATCATTCCAAGTTCCTACCCAGTCGGTTCTCATCCGAGGGTAGCCCTCGCTAGTACAAGTAACCAGATTTATCAGATAAGCCACTTTCAAATGTGGCTTCATCAGCGGGCTTTCCACCACTAGCCAGTACAGGTTTGCCGGAAAAACAGTAACAGATTATGGGAAGAGCCGTTTGATTCTGAAACACGTTGCAATGACCAAGTGATCGGCCGCTTGAAACAACTGAACACAACGTCCAATAGTAGGTCACGGTCGAAATGGATGCCGCATTGCAGATGAGGAAGCATTTGCAGTGGTTTTCTGAAAGAAAACAAGGTGAGTTAAGTTGATCTGCTCCGTCTGTTGTAATGAGAAGGAATAAGGAGGATCACCAAGACGAATAATCTTTAAAAAGAGATGATAATACATATTTTTTAAAGAATTATTTTACTGCATAATTTCGGCGTATAACGGAAAAATACAATGGGAATTGTCAAAGTTGTGTTTGTTGGTTGGGTAGTTACTCGAGAGTCTCTGGAAGCATTCGAGAGCTGTTTTCCACTTACCAATTATGAGACTGTTTGACGATAGAGTAGAAAAATGATCGGACAGCAGTGAATATGAATCGACTACATCTAACTAAAATTAAACGTTGGAAGGATTCCACGAGTGAAGTACCTACAAACAGAGCACCGAAATTCTTTTATAAAAGCAAATATATGGACGCTGGAAGTTGTACTGCTATGTTCAATGCATGTCACCCAAGATCACCTGTAAACAGAATGGAGCTACGCTTGAGTTCTGAGAGATGGTGTCTTCCTACAGGCCCATTCGCTTTGTAGAGTGGATAATAAAGAATCGATTTATAAATGTCTATGTAACATGCCAAAATTGCATCTCTTGAAGTATTTATCAGTAATGACTAAGTACATATATCAGAGAGTGATTAGACAGCTCTCTTCTTTTTTCCGCTTCCCCCTGGAGCAACAGTGGTTGTCGTGGTGGTGGTCGTTGATGTAGTTGTGTTAGCTGCGGCAGTAGTGGTGGTAGTAGTTGCAAACACCGCCGGACGACAAGTGTTGCAGCAGTACTGTGATGCAAGAGATTTCATTATGCCTTCCCTTTAAAGAATTAGAATATTCCGTAGTGTTTAGAATTCTCATTTAAAATTCACATTAGGAAGGACGGAACAAAGGCGGTTAAATATAGAGTTTAGAATATACCAGCAATTTCATTGAGTTGGATGTGCTCGGGTTGGTGCAGAATCCCGTGGCTGCCCATGAAGCGCAGCTGAATGAAAATAATATTAGCTTTTTAAAAATGTTATGCAGATAACAATATGAAAGTGTGTGATTGAGATGGTTTCTCCCAGTCCCATTATTTTTCCTTGGAACAGTGTAAGCCGGTGAGCATTTCAACTATCGAGATACGACATTAAACTTTTATATAGCCTGTTGAGAAGCTCTCACTGTCAATTCCTGTCGGTGAGATCTACTAGAAGTAAAAATGTGTTGTTTTCTCTTCTGTTCTATGTTAAGGAAATCCTATTTCAACTGGTTTGAACTATATCCTTATTCTTGACTAAAATCCATCAGAATAATGTATAGATAGACTCACTTTGTATTCTTGTCCACGCAAGAATTCAGATTTGATCCTCCTCCAGCTTCAGTTTGACTACCGTCTCTGTTACAGAAGCCGCATCTGAACTGTGGCTTATTCTTCGTTTTCCAATTGTTGGGGGGGGGGTGACATTTGAGCAACCGACATTTGAGCAACCGACATTTGAGCAACCGACACTTGAGCAACCGACATTTGAGCAACGAGCCATAACTCACCAAGGAGTGAGCCTAGCGCTATGGGAGTGGTACCATTGTGACCAGCATTAGAAAAAAATAGATTTCGTAATTAATTAATTAATTAGCATAATTAATGAGATATTAATTAATTAATTAATTAATTATCAAAACTCAATTACCTGATGCTAATCACAATGGTACCACTCCCATAGCAGTAGGCTCACTCCTAGCTGAGTTATTACCCGTTGCTCAAATGTCGGTTGCTCAAATGTCGGTTGCTCAAATGTCCGTTGCTCAAATGTCACCCCCCCCCAATTGTTAATGGGCATTGCACACATATTATGTGGAAGTTCTATCAAATCTTACGCTACTCCGCAGTACTGCTTGCGCATTTCCATCGTGTATCCAGCGTTCGAGCAGAATCCAGTTGTTTTCCATGAGGCGCACCTCAACAATCCCTAGAGCATCATCACTATGCAATACAAACTTACTGAGGAGCATCGTTTCCGGTACACTGAGCATCGATCATGAGGAAGACAGAGAGGAGGAGGAGAGCCGGGAAGATCATTGTAGGCTGTTCGTTTGATGATGATTTGAAGCAGGCCCGTCATCATTTATAGGGTAACTTCGAACGGTTTTATATTTGAGCAGCTGATTTTAGTAGAAGCACCCGAAAATCCGTGGGCGCGAAAAGATAGCGGATGAAATTATATCGAGAGATCACAGCGCGAGAAGAGGTGATGCGGATTTAATGCCACGCAATTCAAATAAACGGGAAAGAGAACCATCCCACTATCGGAATGGAGGGGTTTCTAGGTGACACGACATGAGTTTGCATACAATTGTTTCTCCCTTTCTCGTAGCAACAACGTTTGCAGTCGTTCCTAAGTACGTATATCGGGAAAAGTTCGTGAGACATAATTTCAAATAAATACATTTTTACACTTTTTATTGACCACGAACATCAATTCACAAACGAATAAGTTTAAGTATTTCCTTCGCCCATTCTACGAACGCCTTTAACTTCGACTCCTTTCACGTTTCTCAGTGAATTCCACCCTTTTTCACAAAACAAATTCTCTATAGGTAGGGTCCACAACGTCCGCCCACTTCTCGCGCACCCGGATTTGACAAAAAATGAAAATTCGAGAGCACAAGCGTAATTCGAAACGATATGAGTCATATTATGGCTTGTTTTGGAGCTCTTGGAGAGCGCAATCGATTTTGCCTATATCAGGGATGATCAGAGAACGTTGAGGTGTCGAAAAAGTGAAAATTAATTTCGAAATCGTCGAAATTGGGCTTAATAATGAACTCACAACTCCTGATATACCCGCATTCTATTCTCTTGATTTTTATGGGAATATTACAAGAGAAAAAGAAATCAAAATCGGCGACTCCGAATTGTGCTTTCGTTTGCAAAAATAGTGCGTGAAAATAGGGGTTTTAAGAGTACGAGAGTGTCAACATTACGGTTTACTGTAAATAGCAATGGTTTTCGCAAAAGAGGAATTGAACCTGCGAGATCCTGTTCACAAAGCAAACGCTCAACCCACTGCGCCATGAGAGCAGATGCTTACTCTCTGCAATTGCGCGCTATGCTCCTGCACTCCCGCGGTGCTATAGCACACGCAATCCTCCAAAATGATGCGCCATCGTACTCTCCATACCTTCATAAACTACTTATCTTCTAGCATACCATCAAAATATCTCTAATTAAGCGCGCTATGCCCCTAGAAAGATGTGGGAATAGGCTCCGCCCCTCCCCCCTCTCGTCGCGTCTTCTCTCCCTCTCACAACAGTCGAAGCGCGTGTGGTTTTTGAAGTGTAGCTCGGCTCAGAGATAAGATATCGACCTTAATACAAAAGATTTGTCTTAATCAGACATGTAGGCACACTTGGACACTACATTCTACCCCAGTCGGTCACTTCCGCTGACCACGTTGTGGACCCTATCTATAGGTTTCTCTTTTCCATTGATACTTCTTTATCTTTATTACCGATATTTATTTTTATGTCATTGAAATAACTAGCAGCATCACATCGCCGGCAACTGTCACCTTCTTCGTCTCACCATGAAACAAGTGTCTAAAATATTTTTAAAAAGAATTATAAATGCGGATGCGAAAAAAAATTGCATTAATGTAATTTTTTTGTTATCGTGGATTAAAGTGCGCAAAAATAATCGATTGTGTACAACACGACGAGTCGCCGGCGTTATTTTTATGATCTCGGGAAACGTCTGTCTCTCCTAGGCCGAATCATGCGCTCTGTCCTTGTAACGTCGACAAACTTTTACACCGTAAGATGCCTTTCTGTAGTCCGATTTCTGTGAAAGTCAGGATACGCCCGTGTCTATATTCGCCAATTGATTCTCATAGAACATGCAGTATTTATCAGAACTAGTTTCGAGAACATGGTCCAATTCCTCTCTACTTCCTATTTCCTCCGACTGGGGGAGCAACAGTGGTTGTCGTGGTTGTTGTTGTTGTTGATGTAGAAATTGTAGATGACGATGCACCAGTAGTGGAGGTGGTAGTAGTAGCAAGCACCGCCGGACGACAAGTATTGCAGCAGTACTGTAATTCAACGGCTTATATTACATGTAATCTTATCAATTCACGTTCGGAAAAAAAGAGTATTGGCTAATAAACAAAGCAATAGAGATTAGAAAATACCAGCAGTTTCATCGAGTTGGATGTGGCCGGATTGGTGCAGAATCCAGTGGCTGCCCATGAAGCACAGCTGAATGAGAATATCAAGAGGACAAAAAAAGTGTGACAAATTTAGATGTCCTTTCCCATGAAACAGCTGGTTAGATATGTTTTCTTTGATAAATCAATACAGCGCTTGGACTATTTGTGTTTAGGATTCAGGCAGGAAAATGTAGATCGACTCACTTGGCATTCTTGTCGACACAAGAATTGAGAGTTGATCCTCCCCCAGCAGCTGTTTGACTGCCGTCTCTTTTACAGAAGCCGCAACTGAAGAAAAAACTCGGAAATTTGAGCATTTGTTGTCAATTGATGATTGGTGCCTTTCTTTTAATTTATGTTATTGTACCGCGTTTCCTCATGACTCGCATTAATAATATTATTATTTAGAATTATTCCTCGAAAATCGCTGGTCAAAAACATTCTGGTCAACTTCACACTGGAATTTCACAAAATTCCAATTAATATCATGAATACATGCATTGAATAAATGTATGCAAAAATCAAACAAGAACTCACGCGACGCCGCAGTATTGCTTGCGCATTTCCATCGTGTAGCCAGCGTTCGAGCAGAATCCAGTTCTGCTCCATGAGGCACACCTCAAAGGATTGGGATTGTATCATCTCTATGCTATCGTAACTTACTGTGGCGCGTCGTTGCCGGTACATTGTGCATCAAAAATGGGGAAGAAAGCGAGGAGGAGGAGGGCCGGGAAGATCATTGTAGGATGACCGTTTGATGATGGTTAGAAGCAGGCCCATCTAATTTTATAGGGCAACATGATCGGAAGAATATATTTGAGCAGCTGACTTCAGTCGATGCAACCGAATATTTGTAGGCGTGAAGAATTGTTGAGGAAGATAGAGTATCCGGAGATCAAGCGTTGGGCGACTCGATTCATGCTATATTCTGGCCCACAACATTACTGATTTCGCTGAAGCGAATTTTTTTTGTGATGAGCTACAATCCATAAGTTTCCTGCTATTTGCCGAAAAATTCCCAAAAGTCTTATGCTGCTTTTTATTTCACATCAGAAGGAAAATGTTTTCAAATGCGTAAAACGCACTACACCACAATTTGAAGCATCCGCATCCGATTTGGGTACAATCCGTCGAGTCAGCGGCGTTGTTTGAACAGCTCTTCCTGCCTTTCTGTACACGCCCACATTCAACTATTTCATACACAGTCAGCCGTCACTCGAATGGCGATTCGATGATCTCCAACGAATTCCATGAAAACCCTTTCCGCATTATTTCGCTTCGAAATGCGCATTCAAATGGTCCTCTTCAAAAATGTCTATCCAGGCTTATTGTTGTATACGACAATAATAAGCAAGTTATTGCAATTAAACTAGCATCCTGAAAATAATCAGTTCTCGATACTTCATGTGGTGTACTATTGTGATCAAACATATCTCGCCCAAATCACACTCACTGCACCAACGCACAACAATTTGCCACAGCATTGATCAGTCTTACGATATTCCGTCTCTCCCGAGTTCCCCTCCCATATTCTCTCGTATTTAATGGAATTTGGGATACCTACTTCTACTACGTCCATCGTCTAAGGTCGACACTTTAATTGATTAATCCAGCCATGAACTCTTCTCATAACCCTACCGCCACAAACTTAATAATGTGGTCACACCAGGATCATTACCATTAGCCAGCATATCAGTGTCCACTAAAATATATCCTAATCTCGCGTTTTCGTTTCCTGTTTTTGTCGCGACTTGAAGCGTCAAAGCAATATTATATCTTGACGAAACTAATATATATATAAGACTAGTGCATCTAAAAAAAGTACCAAAGTCTGTCAACTGAACACAGCTACTTCTATTTATGGCATAATCTTTCATTTTTCTCAAATATATCAGGAAGGATCATTTTTAGACACTCATTTTGGAAATGTTGCAATGAACATGACAATTGACAAATACAGTAGATCCAACTACTTATTATTTATGACACGTCTTCTGAGAGATTGCAGGAATCCGACCCCCCTCGCGAACAGCCGCCCCAAGTTTGCCTGTTTTGAATAATATATTTATGGTAGATGTCTATATGGGCACTGAAAATTATCAAACTAGTTATTTGAGCCAGAACCGGCTTTTAGGGAATTGCCGGCTCTAAATACGGTTTTGAGCTATCTCGGATTCTAGTGACCGTGGAATGCTGGCGATAGCTTTAAAATTTTCTAAATAATTTTCTGAACAACTTTTGTGTTGAACACTAAACGATATGAGAAGAATTTCATATCGAAAAATATTGAAACGTGAGCAAAAATCGGGAAAAAAACGAAAAATATTTTTTTCTGAAAAACTTTCCTCTAGTTTCCCCCATTTTTTTCTCTGAATTTGGAGTCTTCACATATATACAAACCTAGAAAAAAATAGATCTGATACAAGTTGGCCCCTTTGGAAAAAGTTATGAGTCAAAATCTGATCGAAAATCGCAATTTTTTAGATGCACTTTTTTGGGGAAAAGTAGGTATCTAGTGCAAAGCACTCCCAAACTATGCGAATAGTATTTTAAAATTATATTTATATTTTTGGAACGAATTTAGCATCAAAAGTAGCTTGAAAAATGAGAAAAATTTAAATTCATCAGTTAGGCTGCGCGCATTTGGCACTTCTACAGAATTATTCGCGATCGGGCTTCGCTTGCTGTGTAATGCCATAATTATGCTTTGAATTTAATTATCGATATATTAAAATTGTTTCTAAGCTATTTCATAATTATGACGCAATTTTTTTTTATGAAACTAAAATATCTTGTTGGAGAATGGAGATTTAACAGAATTTGTTTCCCCACAATATCATGGAATATCTCGTTATTTCCCCCATCGACCTATCCTAAAGCAGGCTTCCGGGGTCCCCTGAACCGAACCTAGAGTTAATTTTTTTCATGTGTTTACAACTAAATCAAACACATACCATGTGAAAGAGCATCAAAAGTTATATCTAAATCGGTGATTGCAGGATGAATAAACCACTAAGAGCGAAAATCGACAATCACAGCCCCAGAAATTGATAATTATAGTGAAACGCAATATTGGCATATATTTTCATTTAAAGGGGTCGTACTGGGCCGAAACTTTTTTCACAAACATTCTAAGGTGTAAAGTAAATTTTAGTCGTGAGAAAGTCATGAAAAGAAAAATTTTGAAAAATCGAAAAAAAATTTTTCGAAAAAAATAATTTTTCAATTTTTGTTAGAAAATCATATCATGTCATATCTCATTCAAAAGAGCATCAAAAGTTATGTAGAAATTTCAACTTTTTAGCATGATTGGGGTACTAGGAGCGAAAATATGCAATTGTGAAAAACGAACATTTTGGGTGGGTGCAACCACCATTTCTCGGTTAGTAGCAACTCAATCATGCTAAAAATAGAAATGTATACATAACTTTTGATGCTCTTTTGAATGAAATATGACATAATATGATTTTCTAAAAAAATTGAAAAATTATTTTTTTCGAAAATTTTTTTTTCGATTTTTCAATTTTTTTCTTTTCATGACTTTCTCGTGACTAAAATTTACTTTACACCTTAGAATGTTTGTGAAAAAAGTTTCAGCCCAGTACGACCCCTTTAAATGAAAATATATGCCAATATTGAGTTTCACTATAATTATCAATTTCTGGGGCTGTTATTGTCGATTTTCGCTCTTAGTGGTTTAAACATCCTGCAATCACCGATTTAGACATAACTTTTGATGCTCTTTCACATGGTATGTGTTTGATTTAGTTGTAAACACATGAAAAAAATTTCTACTCACATCAAGATTGAATCTCATTTCTGGGTGGTCACGGTCTAGTGAATGTACGAGTACTTTTACTCCCAAGATTTTTAACCAAATAGTGACCATTCGATTCTACGATGAAAAATACATAATATATATCGGATCCATGAGGTGGAAATCATGGGAACATATTTTGCCAAAATAACTTTTCACTGAAACGCCAAATTTCTGTGAATGCGATCACCGATTTTCTCTCCCAGTGATTGAATTCACATGAAAATATATATTTATACATAACTTTTGATGCTCTTTCGAATGATATATAACACGATAGTAAAATAAAAAAAATGAGAAAAAAAAAATTTTTTCGGAAAAAAATTATCGATTTTTCAAATTTCGATATTTCATGTATTTCACATGTTTAAAATTTACTTTACACCTAAGACAGATAGTGTAAAAAGTTTTAACCCTGTGCGACAACTTTAAACTAGTTGTGCCGCGTGTCCTGCGTTCTTACAAAGAACGCGTTTTAAAATTATATTTATATTTTTGGAACGAATTTAGCATCAAAAGAAGCTTGAAAAATGAGAAAAATTTAAATTCGTCATTTCAGCTGCGCGTATTTGGCACTTCTACAGAATAAGTCGCGATCGGGCTTCGTTTGCTGTGTAATGCCATGATTATGTTTTGAATTTAATTATCGATATATTAAAATTGTTTCTAAGCTATTTCATAATGATGACGCAATTTATATTTTTTTCATGAAACGAAAATATCTTGTTGGAGAATGGAGATTTACATTAAATATATTTTCTTTTGGCGTAAGGATTTTTTATAGTTTAAAATATATATTAAAGTTAATTTTAGCACTTTTTAAATACATTCTTGACTTTTATGTATGAAAACTGGCCGGGGTGTATTGAGGATAAATGCACTACGCATAGTTCCGGGTGCAGGTTCGGTCCAGGGGGAGCCCAGTAACCGACTCTAGGTTCGGTCCAAGGGAGCCTGTCTGCTAACTCTAGGTTCGGTTCAGGGGAGCCCGGAAGCCTGCTTTAGGATAGGTCGATGGGGAAATATCGAAATATTCCTTGATATTGTGGGGAAACAAATTCTGTTAAATCTCCATTCTCCAACAAGATATTTTAGTTTCATGAAAAAATTGCGTCATAATTATGAAATAGCTTAGAAACAATTTTAATATATCGATAATTAAATTCAAAACATAATTATGGCATTACACAGCAAGCGAAGCCCGATCGCGAATAATTCTGTAGAAGTGCCAAATGCGCGCAGCCTAACTGATGAATTTACATTTTTCTAATTTTTCAAGCTTCTTTTGATGCTAAATTCGTTCCAAAACTATAAATATAATTTGAAAATACTATTCGCATAGTTTGGGAGTACTTTGCACTAGATACCTACTTTCCCCCAAAAAAGTGCATCTACAAAATTGCGATTTTCGATCAGATTTTGACTCATAACTTTTTCCAAAGGGGCCAACTTGTATCAGATCTATTTTTTTCTAGGTTTGTATATATGCGAAGACTCCAAATTCAGAGAAAAAAATGGGGGGAACTAGAGGAAAGTTTTTCAGAAAAAAATATTTTTCGTTTTTTTCCCTATTTTTGCTAACGTTTCAATATTTTTCGATATGAAATTCTTTTCATATCGTTTAGTGTTCAACACAAAAGTTGTTCAGAAAATTATTTAGAAAATTTTAAAGCTATCGCCAGCATTCCACGGTCACTAGAAGCCGAGATAGCTCAAACCCGTATTTAGAGCCGGCAATTCCCTAAAAGCCGGTTCTGGCTCAAATAACTAGTTTGATAATTTTCAGTGCCCATATAGGCATCTACCATAAATATATCATTCAAAACAGGCAAACTTGGGGCGGCTGTTCGCAGGGGTCCTGCAGTTTGTCAGAAGACTTGTCTTATTGCGATATCTACCGTTTTTTTGGATTGCTGAATATTGGCACATTCGGACATTTTTCAGCGCTGAATTTTGGCAGATCCCGCCATTTCTCAGCGCTGAATTTTGGCAGATCACGCCATTTTTCAGCGCTGAATTTTGGCAGATCCTGCCATTTTTCAGCGCTGAATTTTGGCAAATCAAACTAACATCAAATATATTTATTCAAATTTACAGTATTGTTGTATCCTTTGGTTTGCATAGTCTAGTTATTATCATATATTAGTCAACGTGCGATTAGCCGTCTCTTGTGTTGTCTGAGCCTATTATCATAATCATGTATCTCATGTTAATTGTATGCCGAGCTCGTCTCGCCCTCATTCTATCCCTGCCCAGTGGGACTAACTGGTGGTTTGCTTGTAGATAAAATAGATATCCCGAGTCTCTGTCTTGGCGGCTACACAGAGACACAACAGTGGCGATCAGGATTAACTCGAACTGCGGAGGACTCGCTTCAAACTAGTTTGTGAGCCACAGTTGTGGCAGATCACAAACTAGTCTTCACTTCAATTAGTGAGCCGCGGGTGTGGCAGATCACTAAGTCTTCACTTCAATTAGTGAGCCACAGTTTGTGGTAGATCACTAATTGAGGGACTCTCAAATCAGTAACCAGGCGTCCCTGGAAGGAAATACTGATTGTGACGAGTAAGTAAGGGTAGAATCCCCAGTGTCGGAACTCGCACAAGCAACTTGGATCAACCGGATAAGTATTGATTGACAAAGGACACGTCATCAATATGGGAGAGCCGGAGGATGCAAATGCGAATGCGAAGGGTAATCTGATGCAAATGATGATGCAAATGCTGACTAATCAGCAGACAATGATCGAGAATCAGAGAATTGAGATTCAAAATCAGAGAACTGAGATGGAAAATCAGAAGGAGCAGATTCAGACACAGAATAAAGCGATTCAGACTCTGTTGGCTGATAGACCTGAGAGAGGATTGGACTCCACTGATGGATGGAGGCATCGAGGACCAAGTGTCGATGCTCTGGAGAAGCAAATCAGGAATTTCTCGTACAATGCTGATGATGGAGTCACATTCGATGCATGGATGGATAGACATCGAGTGATATTCGAGGAGGATCTGAGTGAGCTGGCGGATGGTGATAAGGGACGAGTGCTGTTGAGACACGTCGATGACAAAGTGTACAAGCAGTTCAGTGATCACATCCGGCCGAAGAACCCATCAGACCTCAAGTACACTGAGATTGTGGCAACGATGCACGATCTGTTTGGAGATAAGAAGACAGTTTTCGAAAAGAGACTCGACGTATTCGGTCTGAAAATGTCAAAGTTGAAGTGCACAGATATCAAGGAATTCTCAGCCATTGTAAATCGAGTAGTGGAAGAAGCAAATCTGAAGGACATGGCGCTGGAACAGTTCAAGGCGATGGTAATGTTGACGGGTATTGACTTGCCCCGATACACTGCCACAATGTTCCATGTGATGAGTGGAATTCGAACAGAGAATGCACCTACTATCGAATCAATTCTGAGGGTGGTGGACACGTACAAGGAACTTTATGGAGATGCACATGCGCTGTCCCACCAGAACAGCCCTCAAGTGAATGCGGTTAGAAGGCACGAAGATAGAGACTGGCAAACGAGATCAAGGGAAGCTACGAAACCACATATTTCAAGGATGGATGATACATCAAATTGGAAGCATTCAGTGGAGATTGAGAGGAGGTGTGACAGATGTGACCGCGCTCACATGAGATCGGAATGTCCTCATATCAGTTCGATATGTTTCAATTGTGATAAGAAGGGACATTTGGCATCTGTGTGCAAAGGAGATTTCGATTCGACCGAGAGAGGGGATCGACAGGAGAAGAGAATCAATGTGATAATTGAAGATTTCGTGGAAAGGGCTCCCTCGTATGATATCAAAATGAAGTTGAATGGAACTACTATCACAATGATGCCCGACACGGGTTCCGACATCACTGTCATTTCGAACGAGACGTGGGATAAGATAGGAAAGCCTCCTTTCACTAAAACAAACGTGAATGCAGTTTGTGCGAACGAAGGGAGATTGTCTGTGAGAGGAGTATGTAATGTGAATATCGAGATAAATGGATGGGAGACTCAGAGTAATGTGTACATTACTGAGTCAAATGTGAACGTCCTGGGAAAGGACAACTTCGGATATTTCTTTCAGCTGATACCGAGATCAGTGAAGATTCGAACCAACTGGGAGAACTTCCACGTGAAGAAGAGAGAATGCCAAGATCGACCATGAACTTTGAGTGTGGTGTGGTGTCGAGCAGCCGGGACAAGGTGCTTCTAGAGGATCTGGAGGCAGACTATAGCGCAATGAATTTCTCGCCGGAATGTTCCGAGACTTCTAGTGGCCGGGATAAGGCACTCAGAGAAGCGTCGCGAGGGTCAGGATCAACCGTGGACAGGGATTGTCCAGCGGAAACGAACAGCCGGGATAAGGTGCTTCGAGAGGATCCGATGGCGAGGGCGAATGAGGAACAGAGTGGATCGGAAAGTGATGAGGGTTCACTTGGAATACCGAAGATAATTGAGATGACAAAGGACGAGCACGAGTACAGGGTTGATGTACAGAAGTGCGAAATGGAGACAACTCTGAGTGGAACAACTGAGAAGAAGAAGAAGAAGAAGAAGAAGAAGAAGAAGAAGAAGAAGTCAGAGATCAGAGAGATCAGATCTGATTGTGGAAGGGCTATTGATAGAGACGAGTGGGTTAGTAACGGCAATTGGATGGATCACACCAAAATATTCCGAGGAACTGAGGCAAATGGACTACGACAGCGCAAGAAATGTCGCAAGAAATGTGAAGATCAAGTCGATTGAGACCGATATCCCGACCAATGTTCTTCGATCGTGGCCCCATTGTTTAATTGCTCGTAATAATCTAGAATCTTGAGGGAAGGTGTTGTATCCTTTGGTTTGCATAGTCTAGTTATTATCATATATTAGTCAACGTGCGATTAGCCGTCTCTTGTGTTGTCTGAGCCTATTATCATAATCATGTATCTCATGTTAATTGTATGCCGAGCTCGTCTCGCCCTCATTCTATCCCTGCCCAGTGGGACTAACTGGTGGTTTGCTTGTAGATAAAATAGATATCCCGAGTCTCTGTCTTGGCGGCTACACAGAGACACAACAAGTATGATGAGATAGCATTGGGGCAAACAGAGTTTAAAAGTTCATATTTTTAGCGCCAATCTTATCAGCCAAATTAGCAAAATTACTTTGGTTTGATATTATACTAGTGAGAAATGGCCAAAGAAACTGTAATAAGTATCTACAGAGCAAAGGACATTGTTTTTACTTCACCGCATGGAACTACGCGGAAATCATTAATGGAAATCATGAGAATGTCTTCGTGTCGTCGCCATCGAAGTAAAATAATCATTCTTCTCTTCTTCAACATCTGGGCGATGCACTTGACGGAATCTGAATAGATTTTTTTCATAATCATGAGCGACCATGGGAATACACGGGAGGAAAGGTGGTGAAAAGTCTGTACTATCGTAAGAAAAGTTCTCATTTTGAGACGCCCGATGTATACTCTCTACTGGTCTTAATGTCCACGTTTGCGCTAACACGGTTTAAGAGACCATCCACGAGAGGCCGGGGCTACCACACGGATGGCTTTTCAGCAACCTATCCCAATATCTTGGGGGTAGAGTCGGTATCACGAATGGTGATATTTAGCCAAGTAGCTAAGGTTCTGGGTGTGCTTTTCAAAATTGTAAAAAAATCGATATCGGAAAGTGGGGTTACTGTAACTTTTTCGTGCGAGACCCAGATCCTTAGTTACTTGGCTAAATATCATTCGTGATACCGACCCAAGATATTGGGATAGGTTGCTAAAAGCCATCCGAGGGTACCCCACCCTCTCGTGGATGCTCTCTTAAACCATGTTTACTAACATACCTCTCAGTGTCCGGGCCAGAACGGGAAGAAGAAGAAAAATCGAAGAGTAGGTGTGGAGTCGACCGCTAGAATGAGAGCGGGAGTCAGTATGAAGAGGACGATTGAAATGAGAATAGAATTAACGATTGGGCATATTAAAATTGCAAAGTGCAGACAAATGATTATGCAGAATCGTTAATTCTATTCTCATTTCAATCGTCCTCTTCATACTGACCCCGTGCGCTCATTCTGAGCGGTCGACTCCACACCTACTCCTCCATTTTCCTTCTCTTTCCCGTTCTGGCCAGTACTCTAGAGGTATGTTAATCCTTCAAACATTCTTTAAACCGTGTTAGCGCAAACGTGGACATTAAGACCAGTAGAGAGTATACATCGGGCGTCTCAAAATGAGAACTTTTCTTACGATAGTACAGACTTTTCACCACCTTTCCTCCCGTGTATTCCCATGGTCGCTCATGATTATGAAAAAAATCTATTCAGATTCCGTCAAGTGCATCGCCCTGATGTTGAAGAAGAGAAGAATGATTATTTTACTTCGATGGCGACGACACGAAGACATTCTCATGATTTCCATTAATGATTTCCGCGTAGTTCCATGCGGTGAAGTAAAAACAATGTCCTTTGCTCTGTAGATACTTATTACAGTTTCTTTGGCCAATATGAGCTTTTGTATTCTGTTTTCCCCAAGTTATCTCATCATATTGTAAATTTGAATAAATAATCATGTCCTGTATATTTGAAGTTAGTTTGATCTGCCAAAATTCAGCGCTGAAAAATGGCGGGATCTGCCAAAATTCAGCGCTGAAAAATGGCGGAATCTGCCAAAATTCAGCGCTGAAAAATGGCGGGATCTGCCAAAATTCAGCGCTGAAAAATGGCGGGATCTGCCAAAATTCAGCGCTGAAAAATGGCGGGATCTGCCAAAATTCAGCGCTGAAAAATGGCGCGATCTGCCAAAATTCAGCGCTGAAAAATGGCGCGATCTGCCAAAATTCAGAACTGAAAAATGGCGCGATCTGCCAAAATTCAGAACTGAAAAATAGCAGATTAGTAAAATTCTCCAGTAATCGGGAGGACAAATAGCAGCATAGCCAGCTGCAGTTTGTTTGTTTTTTTGGCAATATCGTTGACTGATCTATGGAAAAGACTAGGTAGTATACAACCCAATTGCCCGACTACGTGGAAATATGGAAGAGTAACTTCCACAATAAATGTGGGAGACGAAAGTGGTGAAAGTACTCGAATGATCGATTTTGGTACTATTTTTAGATGCACTAGTCTTATATGGTGTACGATAAATCCATAAATTATATCTAGATTTTAAATTGTGAGTCCTCTGAATATGAAGTTATTTACAAGTGCGTATTGTTTATCAATGGAGAGATAATTCAAGAATATTTCTATTTCTTTCCACTTCCTCCTGCAACAGTCGTCGTTGTCGTTGGCCCGGTGGTCGTCGATCCAGTGACTGTCGATGATCCAGCAGCAGTAGTGGAAGTCGTAGCGAGAACTGCCGGGCGGCAAGTGCTGCAGCAGTACTGCAACGTTATTATAGAAACAATTAACATTTACGTTCCGCGTCTGAAAATGCGTCAGTGCGCGTTGTGAACGCAGTCTTTCTCACAAATTCTCAGTATCTCTTGATTTTTACAGCGAAATAAGAAACGTTTGATCAGTACCAGCAGTTTCATCGAGTTGGATGTCTTCGGATTAGTGCAGAAACCAGTCGCAGCCCATGAAGCGCAGCTGAACGAATATAAACTTCGTCATTCTATTATAATTTTTTTAGAAACGTATTGTTGTACTTCGCTCAAGGTTAAGGTCTTTATAAAATCTGAAGGGGGAGCTCACTTGGCGTTCTTGTCAACGCAAGAAGTGTACGTAGATCCTCCTCCAGCTGCAGTTTGAGTTCCGTCTCTGTTGCAGTAGCCGCACCTACAGATCATGCTCATTGAACCACTCAAATTGCCAGAGAGGAAGGGTAAAATAAAAGCATGCTCACGCGACTCCACAGTACTGCTTGCGCATGTCCATCGTGTAGCCGGCGTTCGAGCAGAATCCAGTTGTTTTCCACGAGGCACATCTAGAATGAAAAGAAAATTGAATTCACTAGAGAGGCTTTTGAGAGTTCGCGCTCTGTAGAATTCGGGCTCAGTTTAAAAACTGAATTACTCAATAGTCTTGACAGGCTTACTGAGGTGCATCGTTGCCGGTGCACTGTGCGACGAAGGAAGGAACGAACGAGAGAAGGAGAAGGACACTGAGTACCATTGCACTCGAAGGATATTCGAACAACCGGAACCCATCGCCATTTATAGGGCAAGTTTATCCGCTCCTCTCTGTTTGAGCAGATGTCTGATGGTAGATGCACTCGTGATTTGTGGAAAAAATATAAAAGCGAATAATTTACTATGTTGACAAAGTTGAAAGTACTTGTCGCTCGGATGGCTGTATGTCCACTAATTCAATATATTGTGCCTTATTTGTTATGCATTTCAAGTACTTTATTTCGCTTTAACATTAATGAGAGATGTCTCAATGCGCTGTTTATTCAGCTCTATCCTTGCATTGGTTGATGATCAGTTCCCACCTCTGTACACAGTTCGTCAATAACAAGAGCGACGAAACATCCATCCGAAACGACGAACTCAAGTCACAATTTGGACACAATAGATGAGCAACATACATAATAAATAATTATCGACCCTTATAATCCGTCAGAAGTTCGCGAACTTTTCACGCATCTTTTCTTGCTCGTTTTAGGCTATTTTCTTTATAATTTGCGTTAAACAGAGAGAGCGCAGAAATACAACAACAACATTGCTTACTTTTCCCTCTCCTCGTTCCGCGTGCTCTCTCGTCACTGTCTAGCTGCGTGAAAACAACTCGCAGAATTCCGCGACCTTCTAAGAGGTGCGGCAAATTCCCTAGTATAAATTTTTGGTTAATTTCTTCGGCATTAGTGGTTTCTTATGCGTCTCTAATGACCTAACATAAATTATAAGGAAAATAGCCTAAAAAGAGCAAGAAAAGATGCGTGAAAAGTTCGCGAACTTCTGACGGATTATAAGGGTCGTATGAGTCCTCGAAATTATCGTTAATAACTCCCATTCCCCAGAGAGGTAATTTTAAGCAATTTTGAATGGCCATTCTGGCCGCATAGTCTGATCCAATTTTTTTGAGACATGAAAAAACGCAATGTTGCTCACCCTAAAAAATGTTTTTTTAAAAATTTTGTGGACAAACCTTCATGGAAAAAAATCCAACATGGATGGATGTTTTCTGTTCACATTGTAGTTTCTCATTCGAAGCTAAAACTTTGTATAGCATATGTTAAAATTTGACTTAATTTTTTTCTAATTAGGCAAATATTTGAAAAGTGCATGGAAAGCTTAGTAGAGACACCAGTAACTAGTAAGTTTGTATTTTTTGGTGTTTATCAAAATTTTCCAGTAATTTTTGCTTATCTATTCCTTGCCTATAGAAAACTTGGATGACTGTTTGTAGGTGCGTGCGTTTAGCACTACGGGTATCCTAAAAATGGACATCGAAACGGCGATCCTCCCGCCGTTGTACTCATTCAGTCACTTCGTAAATTAGTAGATCCATAATCAATGGGCATGGAAGCGTTGATCACAATTCCTCCAATTCGAGTTCTCATGCTCTTGTCATCTACTCTACTCCCTACTCTACATCTACTCTTGTCATCTACTGGCGCAAGGGCGGTTGGAGTGTCGAAGGCATCGAAGAATGTCCAATGTTTTATGGCATCCAGATGTATTACTTGATTGAATTTATCTATCTTATGCTAGTGGTGATCTACCCGCTGGACGTTCTGCATCTCGCGGTGGGAACCGCAGAGTGATTCCCGTAGACCATCTCTCGTCGTTCCTTCACGTGGCCGAATCATTGATAGTTCGCCCGTTAGATGCAGTTTACTGCTGTCAGGAGGGATTTGCGGCGAACATCGCTACTTATCACGTCCCCAGCTCTCATCACGTGCAGATTGATCTCAACAAGTCTTCGTTCGAGAGCATGAAGGGTGGTGGAGATGAAAGAAGTGTCTGTCGTCCAGGTCGCACAATCAGCGGCGTAGCAGAGAGCGAGAAGAACGTGCGAATCGACGAGTGACTCACGCTTGGTCATTGACATGCGAGGTGACCCTCGAATGCTGTTGAAAGCTGCATAGGCTGCTCCGTTCGAGATCTCGTCCGAGACACGTGTCTTACTATCGCGCCATTAGTTAAAGTAAAACTTTCAAGTTTCGTAATGCATGTTGCATCACGATATACACATACCATTTTTGCGTCTATTTCTACAGCCCAAATTGTTGCCCAAATTCATCGTTTCCAAAAGCTGTTTATTTGCAAAATACATTGTGTTTCTAGAGATTTTGATTCCCAACGCTTTCATCACACTTGCATGATACATTTTATCTATTGCTAATGTATTATTTTTAACAGTCGCAAAACTACTATGATGTCAATATGGTAAGGTATTTTGCATCGGCTCCTTAGGGAGTAGTCGTTGTCGTGGGTCCTGTAGTCGTCGATCCAGTGACCGTAGTTGAACCAGCCGCAGTCGTCGAAGTCGTAGCGAGAACAGCCGGACGACACGTGCTGCAGCAGTACTGCAAAACGGGCGCTGTTAATACGACATTTCCCATACGTTCCGAACAAGGTTCGAAGATTTACAGAATGACAATAGACGTTTAATCAGTACCAGTAGTTTCATCGAGTTGGAAGTGGCCGGATTAGTGCACAATCCGGTGGCAGCCCATGACGCGCAGCTCAAGTTGTTTTTTCTCTATGATTTAGCGAATAGAGCTGTTTTCTTTAGACACTGCTTTAGAAGACTGACTTGGCGTTCTTGTCAACTCAAGAAGTGTACGTAGATCCTCCTCCAGCGGCAGTTTGAGTTCCGTCTCTGTTGCTGTAGCCACATCTGACAAAAATATCTCTCCTTCGCTGAATGGGCCAAGCAGATGAGATTTACGCGACTCCACAGTACTGCTTGCGCATGTCCATCGTGTAACCAGCGTTCGGAATCCAGTTGTTTTCCATGGTTCGCATCTCGAACAATCAACACTTTGATAAACGATGATACCTGAAAAGATAACTTCCATTCCACTTACTGAGGTGCGTCGTTGCCAGTGCACTGAACATCGAAAACAGTAAAAGAGCGAGGAGGACGACAGTGACTAGCATTGTGAACGGCTCGAGTATTCTACACTGGATAGCAGACAACATTCATACTAAAAAGTTGAACTATCACTTCATGTTTGTGTAGCTGATGGGGTACATGCACCCGAATGTCGATGGGAAACTGACAGATCCATTTCGAATCCTGAATATGGAGTTTGCTCATCTTGCAAATGTGCTTCCCTGTTCCAGGTTGTTTTGTCTGGAATGATCGTAGGAATAACTACAACTTTATTGACGATATCGAGCAACAAATTTTGATACAATCAAGGAAGTTTTTTTTGAATGTCTGTGAAAATGATTTGAGTCCCGAAAGTTTTGAGATCGAAGTTCGAACATTCCGAGTCGAATATCGTAAAAAGAACTTAAAGTTTTAACAATATGCTCCAATTTGAGCGGAGCTATGAGTGCAAGTTGATCGATGAAGAGTAGCTTCGATATGGAGGCAAACAATTTAGCCAACGAACTGAGTTTGCCCAGTTGCATCCTCTCTTCCTTCGCGTACGTCTTCACTTTCAACTCTATCCAGCTGAGTAAATTCGTCTATGAACGTCCGTCATGCACCCATACTTCATACTTACGAATGCTCAGACATTGGACTAAGAGATCTACGACATTAGTGAAGTGATAAACTGACAATGAGTTGCGATGCCCTTTGTTCTACGGGAGAGATCGTTGACAAACAGTAAGAGCAAGTGGGAAAAAAGGAAGTGATAGAGTTCTGCCAAGATTTGTGTGATGATGCGACATGAGAATGTCGATTGTTTTTGTGACTACATCCTAGAGTGGACGGAGACAATAACAAAACGTGTGGAGCGAGTGTGAAATGTGGACCATCCTGTGAACTGATAAAGTACAACACTCTTCTCTTCAAAAGTGGATTAATTAGTCGGGGAATCACAGCAGAGCTCAGTCGGAGTTCACTCTAACTTTCCAGGATTGTTATTCATGTCTTTTCACTGTTCCCGGTCTGCGAATTTACACGATCTTTTTGTCAGCGCCTTACTCCTCTATGCTTTGAGCTAGCTCGCCCATTTCGTAGACAGTTTTTGACAGTGAGCGAACTGTGCTCCCATAAGAACTAGAGAGCGATAGTTCGCTAATCAACTCGACACTTGTCTCACTATAAAAGTGGGTCGTCTTCCATCCGGTCATCATTCTGACACGAGGTTGCTCTCACAGGACACTTCCTATTTGAACCGTCATGTCATCCGCTTCTCGAAGTTTCCGTGCCATCACTCTTTTATTGCCGCGATCGCTTCAAAATTTTCAGTTCTCTCCAACAATGCGCGAGTCAGTATACGATCTTCTCTGTGCAATCCTTCTGGGCGTCGGCAACATGTGTCTGTTCATGGGTGAGTTCCTCTTTCTGCCTATTTTGGCCCCTTGTTTTCGTGTAAATTGTCCCGGACATCCATCGCCTTGACATTCCTCAGACAAGTGCCAACGATAATAGCAAGTAATTATGATGCAATCGCTTAGGTTACGACACGCAGCTTACGATCGTCGAGCCCGTGCTTCGATCAGTTCACGATCGATCGCCGTCGACGATCGCAGCACACGCCGGATACTACGGGTGAGATCGACGTTCCCCTGTAGAACCATTCACAATATTAGTGATGCAAAATGAAAATGCATTTGCAGTGCCGGAATCTGCACAGTTTTCTTCACTTTCGCCAGTCTCGCTTCGCCGTGGGTGCTGGGTCTTCTTGGATCTAAGGTGCGTGGGATCCCAAAATCTGTGAAATGCGATTTGTAAATTTTAGCATAACATTTAATTTACAGTTGAACATTTTAACACACAATTTGATTGACAGTTCAAAATTTAATACATTTAAAAAAACAACTCAATATATATATATGTATATATATATATATATATATATTTATGCGATCACAAGAAACGCGGTACAAAATTAAGTTAGATTAAAAACGAATTCAGTAGGAAGACAATGACAATCTAATAACGAGTCACTCAGAGAAACTGATCAATTCTCTGGACTTCACTAATAGCCTTGCCGCTCTGGGGAAGAAACTATGATGTCGGTAGTTTGAAGTGGAACTAGCGTTAGTGAAATTTATCCCATGTCGGGTG
This sequence comes from Pristionchus fissidentatus, assembly GCA_036245785.1. Taxonomy (NCBI): domain Eukaryota; kingdom Metazoa; phylum Nematoda; class Chromadorea; order Rhabditida; family Neodiplogasteridae; genus Pristionchus; species Pristionchus fissidentatus. The sequence goes on from BTSY01000004.1 coordinate 17,522,188, forward strand.
AAGTAATAGCTAAAGTGATGTGGTGTCTTTTTAGATATTTTGTATTTGCAATTACCATCATTAATATTAATCCTTCTACAGTACACCCTTCTGCTCGGGTCGCTCCTATTCACTCTCCATCTGGCAAGCTTCCAATACGTTCACTTCATTCCCTACTACGTCACTTCCGCCGCAATTGGAGTCGGATATGCACGTACGAACTATTTTTTTGCTTTCAATAACAATTTTAGAACGGTATGGGAGAGAGGAATATGTAAGTGATCTTTTCAGTCTTCTACTCTGGCCACGGTGGATATTTGACGGAGCATTCGACAAGGAAGACAATCGAGCGAAACTCTTCGCTCACATGGGCTATTGCGACGAGTTGGTAAGATCATTTTTTCCACCCCCACAAACTGATGCAATAATTCGAGAACGCCTTAACTCACTTCATTAGTCTTTACGCGCTAAAGAACGACCAGAAGAAGAGTTCGCCTATCACTTTCACTGTACGCGATCGGTGTAGTCTGTACTAGACTACAGTAACTCTCTTACCCTTCGTTCGCAAGATCACAAAAACAGCACAAACACATATTGCCGAAAGTTTCTTCTCACCTAGAGATACAAATGAAAGCAAAACCAAAATTTCGATCAAATTATGATCAAAAACTATATGTTTGTGTTTCAGCATGATCGTTGGCGGAATTGTGCTCGCTCTCACCGCACAAAAGCCGGCTCTCGATTCAGCCAATGATCTCCTCAACGGAACAATCTCCGTGAATGCAACGGAATTGATTGGAAAGCCGAAAAGCTTCCGCCAGTACTCGGACACCGAGATCAAGTGGGTAGAACACCGAGATCAAGTGGATATCGTTGATGCCATCTCGGATTGAAATTGGATAACAGTTCTCATTTAACCATGCCATAATACAAAAAAGACGATACATTGCAGGTTGATGTACGGCGCTTTCGCCGCCGTTTGTCTTGTGGCCAATCTCCTCTTCGCCCTCATGCCAACTCGCAATGTGACGAACTCGATAGCTGCACGCTATGGCCGCCAGCGAGTTGGATTCGTCGACCAAATGAGTAAGCGACCCAATAACGATTACTACGTAGATGAATTGTGAGAAGATAACTAAAGTTAAGAAAATATCCACCATACCGTATTTTCTTGTTCACCACTAGACAAACGCTGCTATTCCTGTAATAGTCTCGTTGATCTCTCGATTTGCGACAGAGAGAGATCACTTGAACGGCGCGTGTTTACACTTACAATTAGCTATCAGCGTGACGAATGGAAGGAAGAAGTTTCACTTTCAGCTAAGATTTACGACACGTTCACTGACGTTCGCGCCCTCGAGCTGACGCCGCTCTTCTGCTTCCTTGGACTGTCAACATGTGAGAACTAATCATTTCTCGTGAAATAATGACATAGTTTTCTGTTGGATCCATGAATGTTTAATAAAATCCGGTAAACAAATACTATTTTAGGTTTCTGGGTAGGTGCTTATCCTACATCACTCATCTTCACAAAGGCGCTCTCTGGCAACATCTACCTCCCTGCCATGTACCTTATTGTTCTCGGAACCGGAGAGATTCTTAGTGAGTTTGTTGATCATTTCAAAAAAAATCGCATTCGAGTTGAGGTAAATTGACATTTTCAGTGGGCATCATCATTTCCATTCTTTCCAAGCGCATCAAGAACTTTGCCCAGATGCCCTCACTCGTCATCGGTAAGAAAAATCTATCTATTATTATTACTTATCATTGACCAAAATATTTTTTCAACTCTTTATATTCTTATCTTAATGCAATTCTCTCCAGGAGCAATTCTCTTCCTGGCTGCAATGATTCTCGCCTTTCTGACTACTCCTGCGGCAGCTACAAATTCTCCTACCGACGGAGCGACGCCATTGCTCGAGCCGAGGTCAGAATTTAGCATGCTTTCATATTTATTTAAGATTCAAGGTAAATAACTCTAGAATAATGATCGATTTGGCTTTAGCATATACATCCTTTCTATGTTTACAACGCTTCCATTTCAGCCCCGCTATCGCTCTTATCGTCGCTCTTCTTCTCGGAATGTCCGACAACTCCTTCAATACCTCCCGCACGGTTCTCTGCGCTCTGGTGATTCCCGAGCACATCGCGCAAGTGTACTCCATGTCCAAATTCTACCAGGTGCGTACTCTCTCTGGTCTTCCGACGTAAAATATTATTCGAATACCTGTAGTAAATTTATAGTATTTAACCAATTTAAATAAACATATTTGAAATATCGTTAATTTCTCCAATTTCAGTCGTTCGCCGAGTCAATTCTCTTCTTAGTTGCACCATTCCTATCGATGCCCATGTACTTCGGCCTGATCTCAGTTTCTTGTCTGCTGTCAGTCTTCTTCTATCGCCGAGTCGTCCTGAGGTTGAGAGCTGCAGAGAAAGAGGTTACTTTTTTTAAAAATTGTATGGTCCCTTGGTAATTGAAATAATTATAATTATTATAAAAATTGTGTTTGCAGGAGGACCGCATTCGCCCGCTCACCTACTGAACTTTGGCTGCGCGAAAATAACAACTTGCTAAATCGGCGAAGCGAATTAGGCACTATTTCAATTGTTCATGTATAAGATCCGTATGATTTGGACGACACGGCCCAATAGGCCATCGAAGAACTGGCGATTCAACCAATCCGTGACTGGAATAAAGATGCAATACATTCAGTAAATTGTGTATAGAACTGACAAAAACACATGCCATGCACATAGATAATAGTACAAAAAAAGCGGAAGTAAATGAAAAATACCAGAAAGTATCAGAAGTCTAGTGTTTACTTCGCTATTTATAATCTTTATTGCAAAAAATCTTTCGTTTATCTATCACATTTTCGAGAAAGAACTCTACATTATTTTAGTGGTCAAGCGCGTGACATTTGTGAACTGTTGCAAATCAATTGTTATGTTCAGAAATAGTTCAATTGCGATGAAGGAAAATTCGATGAAGATCCGCCCAAGCGTGGGTTAATTAATAAGCATTCATTTCTTGCCACTACTCTCGCAACAAACGAAAACGTGCACGTAGTGTAATATTAAAACGATCATTTTTCGGAGCCGTTTTGCTCTCCGTGATTTTGATCAGAATGTGCCTAATCGAGTTCATTTTTCGGCGCTGTAGTTCCAGCCCCTTTCACTAATCGAGTTTTTGGCAGACTTTCGTCGACAAGCTACCTCTTCACTGTCCATTTAGCAACTACGAGTAACAGATATAACTGTTACTCGTTGCCACTAAATCAAAAAGAACAGAACATTGATCTGTTGCATTTTCTTTTTATGCACTAGCGGTGACCTGGGGTCTTTCACGGACACGCGAACTCCACCCCTTCTCCGCCCTTTCTAATTGGAACGGAAGAGTGACAGCTCGATTATCTGTAACCGATCATGCCGCTCCCTCTCACTATAAAAGATGCCGTTCAACTGGAGTGAGATCACTGTGTTGCAGTTTAATCAAGATATGCGTGAATCAGTCTACGATATCCTCTGTGCCGTTCTCCTCGGCGTCGGCAACATGTGCATGTTCATGGGTGAGATTTGTTTTTACGTAAAACAAATCCGAAAACAATAGTCTTTGGCCGTAAAATTAAAATGAATTACGTGTTCGGCATTTTCAGCTTGAAGTTTATGCGTTCTTTTAGACTAACCATTTATTAGTTCGTTTGCAGGGTACGATTCACAACTGACCATCGTTGAGCCAGTGCTTCGATCGGTGCACGATCGATCTCCGACGACTATTCATGCACACTCTGGATACTATGGGTACGTTGTCCTTCTTGGCTATTAACCAAAACCCGAACAGAGTAAAATTTTGTTGATACGGACTTTGTATAACACGAAACCATAGAGTACAATGTATTTTTAAAGATAGCTGAATTCTCTGAAATTCACATGAAATTTCACCCAAGGTGAGACTAGACAGTCACAATCAATTCGATGAGCATCAGTAATCCATCTTATCTACAGAGCTGGCATCTGCACTGTTTTCTTTACTTTTGCTAGTATCGTTTCGCCTTGGGCACTCGGTCTTCTCGGGTCGAAGGTTCGTACCATTTCTCAACGTGTAATTGCGCACAATCAGTTAAAAAATATACGAAGCATAATAATTTAGAACACTCTGCTGTTCGGCTCGCTGATGTTCACTTTGCACATCGCCAGCTTTCAATATGTGCACTTCATTCCTTACTATCTTACATCAGCAACAATTGGCATCGGATATGCAAGTACGACCTTTCTTTTGGTCATGCGAACGATATTCGAAACGGGTTGCCCGTTTAGCCACATTTGAAAGTGCGTCCAATAACTGAGACCGATCTAAGAGAACTGCAACAAAGGGATTAACTGTGGAACCAGCCGAACATTTAAAGAGTCAATTAATAAGTGAAAGTCGAACCAAATCACTCAATTACTCCGAGACGATATTCAAATTGCAAATAATTAATAATTAATCTTGCAGTGTTCTATTCTGGACACGGCGCTTACATCACCGAACACTCCACGAGGAAAACTATTGAGCGAAATTCCGCTCTCACTTGGGCTTTAGCGACGAGTTGGTCAGTTGAATTACTGTGAAAGAGCCATGCTATTTATATTTTGCACCGTCTCTACAGAAAAAAATTAGTATGTACTTTGAGCAAATGAGCCAATTGTTGCTTACGTAATCCACGCACCGTATGACCACAGATTTGAAGATGAAGAGAATGCACTTGAGCACCCGTAGCATAGCCATAATCTCATGATTTACAGGATGATCTCATTCATTTCAGTATGATCGTTGGCGGTGTAGTTATCGCGCTCACTGCGCAGACTCCGGAAGCATCTGGCGACATTCTCAACGCAACTTTTGTTTCGAATGGAACGATACCCGTCGAAAGTCATAGAAGTTTCCGTCAGTACACAGACATCGAATTGCGGTGCGTTCCTACCCCAATCGCACGAGAGATGAACGAAGTTGGGAGAAAGTGGAAATCAAATGATAATTCAGGTTGATGTATGGCGCATTCTTGGCCGTTTGCTTTGTGGCCAACCTCATTTTCGCTTTCATCCCGACCCGATGTGTAACCAATTCGATCGCCCCCAGCAACAAGCCCGAGAGGGTCGGATTCGTTGAACAACTGAGTGAGTTAGCTCAAGCGCCCTCAGACACATTAGAGAACGATAAATTAGAGAATGATTTTTATTTTCCCAGAGAAGATTTACGACACTTTCTTCGACAAGCGAGCACTCGAATTAACTCCTTTATTCTGTTTGATCGGCCTTTCCACTGGTAAGAGAGAACGGCATTACACACAGTGATCGAGATTGGAACTAATTGTTCGATGTACTTTCTCTTTCGATCTCGGACATTTTAGAAAATTATGAGAAGAAAAGAAGCGTAATTAGTCTTAGGACTAGAACGCAGCTAAGCGAAGGAACATAATTTGTATCGAAATTGATAGATATTTTCATTTTCAATATTACACTGCTCCATGTCAGGTTGGTGGGTGAGCATCTATCCGGCTTCTCTTGTCTTCACTAAGGCCCTTTCTGGAAACGTCTATCTCCCCGCCATGTATCTAATGGTTTTCGGCACCGGAGAGATTCTTAGTGAGTATTTTTAGATAAATACAATAAATAAAAAATATTTTTTTCAGTGGGAACGATCATCTCCGTCGCCTCAAAACACATCAAGAACTTTGCCCAATTGCCCTCACTTATCATCGGTAAGTATATAAAGATTCCTGATATTTTTGTTTTTTAAACAAATAAAGTAGATTGTCATTTTTAGGGGCGTTGCTGTTTCTGACAAACATGGTGCTTGCGCTGCTAGCCACTCCCGGTCCCGCCACTCATTCGCCGACAGATGAAAGCTCGATTCTAATCGAACCGAGGTGAGGTTTACGGAGCCAAGAACAATTTTTTCCACCCAAAACACATTCTCATTTTTTGAAACAATTGATCCGACGGCGTTGACGTTTTTTTATTTACCCCATTCATAGTTACTTCCCATTAATAGTCGAAGAAACCATGAAATGCATGAATTAAATGGTTGTTATTTAAGTATTCCGATCGCTCTCATCAACGCTCTTCTACTCGGCATGTCCGACAACAGCTTCAACACTTCTCGTACGGTTATCTGCGCCCTCGTAATTCCTGATCACATCGCACAAGTGTACTCCATGTCGAAATTCTATCAGGTTCGACACATTATTCGACTTAACATCGAAAAACTTTACTTTTTTATGTTAAAGATTTGAAATGAATTTCATAATAACAGGTAATATTTAAGTCTCTCGCTGAGTCGATTCTCTTCTTCGTCGCTCCCTTTATGTCGATGTCGATGTACTTTGGTCTCATCACATCGACGTGCCTTCTATCGCTTGTTTTCTACGCTCGAGTAGTCATCAAATTGAGAGCAGCAGAGAGATCAATTCACAATGAAAACTCGAGAAAACTTACCTTCTGATACCGATGATGCGCTCGGCTTTTGACAAGTTCCCATTTTGGTAACGCCGATATGAAACTGTTTCAACGACGCTGAAGAACCGCTGAAGGAAACTTCAACTATTTGGAAAATAAAGATGCTGAAAATCGTGTATGTTGTACACAAATATTTCCGGAGAAATCGAAAAATTAAAAAAAATTTAATATGTATGCAAAAGCTCGGTAGCCTACTTTAGGTTCGGTCCAGGGGAGTTCGGTAGCTTACCCCTGGTTCGATCCAGGGGGAGCTCGGTTTCCTGTTGTGTCTGGTCTTGTATTTCTTATGTCAGATCTTGTGTCTGTTGTGTCTGATCATGTGTTTGATGTTGTGTCTGGTGTGTCCGGGGATGTCTGGACGCACGTCCTCGAACATAACAGACACAACACCAGACGCACAAAATACTTGAGAAGATTATGGGAAAACACATTCAATTTTTTACTTGTGCTACTAATTCGTGAGATATTTTCTGAAAATATGAATTCAAATATATTATTCAATTTGCCATGACATGATATTAGCGAGGAAGTATTTACTCGACATACATTTACTCGACGAAACATTACTCGTGGGACGAGACGATGGCACGAATATTGTCGAGTACAGTTTGGATTTCTGATATCGATTCTGCATATTCCCTAAATTCACCAGGACTAATCTAATATGGGATATCAATTCATCAATGGTGTCTCCTTGACCGTCCGCCGTGCATTTTGTGATTGGTAACGAGTGCAAACTGATCACGTACCGTATGATCCTTCGTCTGAAATTATACCTTTTTTCGCTGCATAATTAATTGTTCCGAACATTATCGTGACTCGCTTTAATTTTATTTAGAATAGTAGAGGGATGTACCTGGAAGTGGTCGAGTCCGTTGTATCCATGGGAGAAGTCGCTGTCGGGTACAATCGACGTCTTCCTGCCCCACACGAGATTGTTCTTCCCCAGAATAGCGTCGTCTGCAAGGACACTTGTATTTAAAAATGGATCTAATACTGCGAATGAAATGTTTATCATACATTTAATTTCCACGTTTAATTGAGAGTTACACAAATGTCCCATATTTTACCGTTCGAATAAATTGACGCGACGAAGTCGGCCTCTCGATCCTCACTTTCATTCACGACGCTCAGCACATTCGCGTAATCCTCCTTCAAGTGACTTGTTGTTAAAAATAATGTCAATTAGATACATCATGATAATTTCTTCAAACTCACATCCTCGCACTCCGCATTCTCTCCAACGCATCCAGCCATCCCGGCATCTTTTCTTCCGCAACGTCCAGGAGCGAATCCTGCCTCCAATTCAAAATGTTAAGGAAATGACCGATGAAGCTTCGGAAATCATCAGAAAGCAATACCACACCTGTCCACACGCAGGCATTCCAGTGAGTCCAGCCATCAGACACATGCACATGCCGTAGTTGGCTCCAGAGATGGCGACAAGGGAGTCCACTCGGTCTGAGAGGGACTCCCCGAGGTCACACGATTCTCCTGATAGAGTTACCTGCAACGTTGTACAAAATAGCAAATTACTGAGATGGGGTAATACTTTGCCAATTAATGAAAAGGTCAAGAAAAATAATAAAAACCGTACTACTCCTCCATTGATTGCCTTCCTCGCCATAGTCACTCCCATCGAATGGGCTACGACGTCGATCTTGTCGGACTGCGAGCGTTGTAAGTTAGTTGACGATCGAATAATCTACCGTACCTCGGTGTACTCAACGATCGCTTCGATGAACCGACGGAGTCCGAGTAGATTGCGGCACGTGATACTGCTGCAAAAACATTTTGATTTCCATTTAGTTTCGTAGTGAATAAGTTCGATAGTTCCTTACCTCTGCAGGGAAAGGTTGATGTCGCGAGAGCCATATGTCAAGCCATACAGTTCGGCACTCGTGTAGCCTTTCTCCTGAATACGGTATTAAAAATGACGCTAAGGGATCGAATTATTTACTATCGCAATTCTAACTGTGAACTTTATGCAGAAATAGTCACGTTAGCAATTTCAATGAGTGAGGTGAAACTTTTAATGGGTAACTTTCTGAAGCTTCCTTGCATCTCAGGCACGCGACATCGTCTAGCATATTATTCATGGATAGTATCAGCAGACCAATCTACAAAAGCATGAGCAAACCTTGAAGTGCTCGACCGATTTCGTCCATCCCGTCGCTAGATCCGAGTGGTGCAGTGCAGAATCAGAGTTGCCGTGCACGAAAAGAACGGGCTGTCGACTGGTCTGAAATTACGACAACAGTCAATGGCTCCACCAAGCATTCGGCACTCACCTTCTGATCCTTGCTAGTTCTGCCTCCGAATGATCCCGATGGTCCGTACTCCTTGTGAGCGCCCAGGACATATTCATTATGTTCTGGTCTCCTGAAAATTTGGTTATACTCGCTGAGCAACTAGTAAATAGCGTTAGCTGGTTCTGTGATCTAATTATACATCTATTCCTGTATGAGATACCTGTTTAGGAACGTGACGAAGTCTTCGGCAAACGGCCCATGTTCAACTCTTACAGCTGCAGCTGCCACGTAGAGGCCTAGCAGTGCGCAACAAGATAGCATAGTTGCAAATTGAAGTGTATTGAGATGCCAAAGAGTCCAACGAAACTGCACAAGGTGCTACGGTAACCTCGAGAGACTCGTATTTTATACTGCCCCAACTAGGAAACCGGAAGCTTCGGGAATCTCTCAGTTCTGCCCTATATCTCGGCCTTCAGAACACGCGTGTCCCGTGGTTTGCTCGAGGGATATGTGCAGAAAGCACAAATCTTGTGAAAGGCCACGATGATTGCGGGGTGTTGGCGTGCAAATTTCCCCCACTGAACATGGGAAAAGTGATCTGAAATGTGTCTAAAGGTTTTCCGGGGGTGGATAAACCACTGAATCGGAAGACTTGGCTGCAGTTCATGAGTTTACACGAACAACTGGTTTATTGCTTGCAGTTCTGGTAATAACAATAATTATATGTGATTCCTTTGATTTCTTCGTCCTCCTAAATGTCGAGCAAACTCTTAAAGTCTCAAATTTTGGGAGAACTGTGACGGCGGATTGAAGATAAGTCTCTCACTGGCATTACCTCTGCAAAATTAAATTATAGCCGGAGGGGGAGTGGAAATAATCAGTTCTGCGCTCCATCCAAATGATCTTTAAAAAGATCTACAAAATATTGAACACTATCCACTATCAGATACTATCCGATTATATGATACGTGCAACTACGTTAGAAACTTCAATGCAAGAGTTTCTGGTAAATAACAATCGCCTCTCACCTGTGGATTCGCTAGATCTAAAAATGGTTCTGATAATATGCCTCCTGAAAGGCGGAGTTCCAATAATAAGAGTGATGGAGTGTGCGAATGAATTCACAGAGAAGAGAAGTATGGTTGGTAGCATTGCATCTGCGAAAATATACTATTAGTCATTTGTGGAAAAAATAAACAACATTCGGACACATCGGCAAACAGTGGCAATAGGAAGAGAGCGATGGGCACTGCCAAGAATGCTCCGAATATTAGAATCTACAAATTTCAAATTTTTGATTTGATTGTTTCCAAAAAAAGAACATGAATGAGGAAATAAAGTAAATATGGATCAATAAATATACCTGTATAATCGTCATTCTCGTCTGACGAATAGTCACTGTTATCTTTGCCCCTTCACGAGTGCTGAAACGGATATTGAAGTAAAGAACAGTGCCATTTCAATTAGCACCTCATCTTGCGATGATTCTCCATCGTATACATTATGTGCCCGCCACAAAGAAATGCGAAAACAGCATAGACGATAACAGTTGCCAGGACGATTATCCCATTCACCTAAATCATAATCTCTCTTTCCTAGCAACTATCTACGATATGTAGCGCAGTTATTTACTAGTTACACTCGAATTTGTTATTTCAATCTATGTCAAATTGCAGGTGAGAAATTCCCCCTTTATTCTGCCTTTCTTTTTATAAGATGTTTACTTGATTTTTCAAAATTATTCTGGCATGTATAATGCATATTGTACAAAAGCAAGATTAAGAATAGACGAAACTCACAATAGCCGTCTCCTGATCGAGAACTCCAAAATGTCTATGTTTATCGACCCAATCATAAGAAGGACACAACTAAAGCACTCATAATCCGAGCTAGAAAAACTTCCCTTGCCTGTCTCAACATCTCTTTGCCAGTTTCTTGATCGCTCCGTGATAAATTGGATATTGTGTATCGAATTGGAACGACATTGATGCCGATAATAATGAGAAAAGAGACCGCTAAAGAGTTGCAGGATTTACTAGTACTAGTAAATAGCTTTTATTGGATTTATGGAAATGAGAAATATGATATTTTGATTTTAGCCATTTCCATTTTAAAAAATCAAGAAGAAAACTGCAAGCAATAGAAGCTGTTACAAGTTAAATAGGAAATAATTGACGCTTACTTGTCGTTGCTCGAGGATTCAACTTGAAACTCGAGTTGCCTCTCATCAAATTTTGATGGCGGAAGAAAAGTAGCAGAATGAAGAGTCCGCTTAGGTTGACGATAAAGAACACGTAAAGATCCTCGACAAAAGTATTTTCAGTACTTTATTGTCTTAGAATCAACTTACGAATAGCACCCAGAATTGAATAAAGTCTTCGTGACACGCAATTCCGATGCAGTAACCTCCTCCCAGGGAGGCATACAGAAATGGGACAAACACAATCGTATAATGGATGTTTTGAAGGGAGTAGATAATCTACAAAAACGGGAAAAGACTCTTAAACTAAAGTGGATCCCAGATATCTTCATGAAATATCACAAAAGATGACACAAGTCATTGCCAGTAATAATAAGGAAACATTTTAGATCACATATCTAAAATATTACCTGTAGCAGAAACATAATGATGAAAATGTTGTCAGCAAGTAATTTTCGCATTTTCGCTAGGAGATAGAGACATAGCAGGCTGACTAATAATGATGATACTCCGATGAACGCACAAAGTTGTTTCAAGTGTTGTTCAGATAGGGGGAAGTTATCGGACATCACTCTGGTAGAATCTATACCGAAGAAAGAGAAGAATCGAGTAACTTTCAATCCACCTGGTGATCAATGCTTGAGATAAACACATAAATGGCTAACGCAGCGGATGTCGTAAATATACTACTCGGAAATGTAGTTATTCCGATTTTTAATGATAAAAATCAAATATCGGTTCTTACCGGTAATTTGCGCATTAGATATTGCTGCGGTGACTAATTTAGTTTCACTTTCCCCTCTACTCTTGTTCTAAACGAGTTATAATTATATATCAGTGCGTTCGCGTAAGAACCGCATAAATTGACCTCAATTCCGTACAGCAAAAAGTGATTAGATGAGTATTTCACAGATTCTGGTAGCTATTGGTGTGGTCAACCAAATTCCGTTACACTCATGACCTGAAATCTCAAATTTGCATAATTACAGGAGGTCAAAGTTAAGCCGTATTCATAGTTTTTCGATTGCAGCTCTTCAGGGAGTTGAGTTACGACTTTACTCAAAGAACAAAGAATGGTCGCCAAAATATGGCGCATCTTTCTGTGTCATTTGTTTATTCAAATTTTTATTTTAAATTATTTCCAGAAAATATAAACTCAAATTTCTCGAAAACCAGGCCGAGTCCAGTCACCAATTTTCAATATGTTGTACTTCTGAACACGGTCTTTCCGATGGTCACAACCACATGATGTATAGAGGGCCGCTTACGGTCGCAATTTTATTACAAAATTATCTGAAATTCACGAAAACCCCTTATTTTACCCTCATTTCCCTTGTTTTACGCTAAGTGAGCGGTCTAAAATTCGCTCAATTCTCATTTTACACCGCGCAGTTCGCGTCGAATGAGGGGAATGATGGCGAAATAAGAGTGAAATGAGGGGTTTTCGTGTATCTCAGATATTTTTGTAATGAAAATTGCGACCGTAAGCGGCCCTCGATACATCATGTGGTTGTGACCATCGGAAAGACCGTGTTCAGAAGTACAACATATTGAAAATTGGTGACTGGACTCGGCCTGGTTTTCGAGAAATTTGAGTTTATATTTTCTGGAAATAATTTAAAATAAAAATTTGAATAAACAAATGACACAGAAAGATGCGCCATATTTTGGCGACCATTCTTTGTTCTTTGAGTAAAGTCGTAACTCAACTCCCTGAAGTGCTGCAATCGCAAAACTGTGAATACGGCTTAACGTTGACCTCCTGTAATTATGCAAATTTGACATTTCAGGTCATGAGTGTAACGGAACTTGGTTGACCAAACGAATAGCTACCAGAATCTGTGAAATACTCATCTAATCACTTTTTGCTGTACGACTGGTGTTGCGGTTCTTACGCGAACGCACTGATATTCGGAGAACAACAATTCGTTGAAAACAAGGTGAAGCTTCCATACCACCTTTGTGAAAAATTTCGTTGTGAATAATTGATGAAATAAAACAAACAACTATCTTCTCATTAGGAATTCACCGTTAACTTTCTGAACTTGGTTGCGTAATATTGATGACGGAAGATGTTTGAGTCTCTCTGGAAATATTGTATGATAAATTGAATACATATTCGTTGTTCATTTCCGATCTCAAGAATTTTTGCCGTTCCCGCTCACACTCGGCCGAGTGTGAGCGGGAACAATCGGAACATGACTAGGAACAATAGAAACATAACCAGGAACAAGAGGAACACATGGTCAAAATGTAGCTTCACTTACAATTTTCCAAACATTTAGCAGTGTGCAAAGTTTTGAAATAGTAGCACGAATGAAATTCATTTAAAATATAAACTATAGCATCAACTCCAAAATTATGTGTTCCTGGTCATGTTCCGATTGTTCCTCGTCAAATTCCTGCTACGAGGAACATTACCAGGAACAATCGGAACACAATCATAACAAGAAATTTTTGAGATTAATGAAAAAAATTTACACATGCCAAAAAGCTTTTTTTGTTGATAAAATGACTTTTTGCGGTGTTACAATAAATAAAACCCACAGTAGATTGCAATTGCATCTGAGGACATCTTTGATGAAACTGCATAATTCAGTCATTTGTTTCCTGTCAATTTGAAAAACTTACTCTCTATACGGTGTAGAGAGTGATGAGTGGTGCGAGCATAGGCATGAACGCAATTGACTTTAGAAGCCATTTATCAGTGAAATCCATTTTTTTTAATAACCTGCAGTGAAAAAGTGCTCTAGCACAGGCGTACATACGAAGTCCAATTGGCATAACGAATAACTAACAGACGCTCCACTGAAGAAAATGGGGAGCATCGATTGGAGGGTGAGCACCTGCTCATTCAAAAGATATTTAACACATTATTCCCCAATGAACCAATGTGAATGTGCGGTGCATTCCCGCTGTTTTGTCGCTCATCTGGGCCGAGTGCACAGCCAGCTTTGCGAGTACCTGAAATGACGAATCTAAGGTCACTCTTGCTCTTATTGTCAATCGAACCCGTCGGCGCAAGAAGAAAATTGCAACGAGCGTTGGTCCAACGGGAACCGTCAGCGCCAGAATAGGGAAGATTGTGAAGAAATTATAGATATTTGCGTGCCCTGTACCATTCATATTAGAAATACAAATCATAATTATTTATAAAGAAAGGCGGTGCGAAGCATCTTGACGCACACCATTTTCGAAAGGAAGAAAAATTATTGAAGCGGAAAAAATCAGGGAAGGCAGGACTGAAAAAGTCAGGAGAGTTTCTCTGGCGATCGAAGAAAACAACGTACAAGGAAATGTAACTTTGTACGTCAACTGGATACCCCTTTATTTTTACAAATCTCCATTCAGATGGTGCGTCACTCACCTTCGATACATAATTGTCCAGCTCGTATTCGGGCCGCAATAATCGCATCTCTGTCCTCACAATCTGTGATTCATCGAGCCCAAACTGGCAGGAGACCTGATAATGACGATGTTTTGGAAGTAGATAGTTGGGCAGGGGGGGGGAACAGATATGGTTGAAGCTGCAGCCGCATCAATACTGTAACGCTAGCAGCTCCACGCTTAGATTGAGAAATAAATTTTCGATTTTCAACGACTAAACCACTTACCAGAATAAATATACTGGGAACGGAAACGAGTGTTGTGAGAGTAAGTACAGAATAAATCGTGGGTGATGGACTGAATATATGATGTCAATAGAAGGTTGAACTTGTTCTCACCGTCCGAGAACGTATTATCTGTATCCGAACTAGCACAGTATAAAATGCAGTGACTGTGAGAACGAAGCGATGGTAACGGTATATACACGGTTACAGAAGTTGCCTGACGATGGAAATTTTGTAGAAATTGCGAACTATACGCCTCATGGAATGCCCTTAGTAATCATTTCATAATGTTATTATTTCAATGAGTGCACAACTTTTAAGTTTGAGTCTTTCTTTTCAATCCAAAAAATTCTCAGTCTCCCATATTCGTCTTCCAATTGCATCCCCCTAAGTTTTTTTTGTTTCAGAAGCTAACTCTTATACTGAACATTAATTTTTCACCTGAGATGTAAACACACGGGCCAGGATAGACATATGCAACTGCGTTTTGTGCCGGAATTATTCTAAAATTGAACATAACCAACTTTTCTGTTTTGCTCTCATTGACCTAGTCATAACGAGAAGTAATGATAAGGAACTCAAAAGATCTACAACAGCTGAGTTCATGAGAAGAACCGAGTACGATTTGAAATAAAATATATCGCTTTTGCATATAAATTACAGAATGCACTTTATACTAGGCGGAGATCTAAGAAGAACTGCTAAAATAAGCAGAAAGTTGAAGACAATGGCTGAACTGTCGACAATTGAGTGATGGATTATGGATGAGATATCGATAGTGGAGAAACGAGAGAATGGATTAGCCATTGGAGAGAAGTGACGGTCCCAATTGTAAAGCAAACTATTCCAGTCGAATTAATATATGAGAGGTCTCACCAGAGATTGCAGGTTGTCCGGAACAATTTTCAAAAAAGTATTTTTGATTTCGATTAAACTTTTATGTGAGACTACTTAGGAGATGAGAATTCGATTTATCCTGGTCCCAGGTCTCGGAGCCGGCTTTTAGGAATTCACCGGTTCTGTCGCCGGAATCGTCATAACTCAGCTTAAAGTTGTGCAGGAAAGCTCTGGTAGAGCTCAAAATGTGCGGAAAATAATTCTGAAGAACTTTTATGAAGTAAATAAGTACGTGCCTCTTCATCACAAAAAGTTATATGACAAAAACCAAATTTCAGAATATTTAAGAAAAATTCTCCTATATTTGGAGAGCGATCCCCACAATTTTTATTGCTGAATATTAAAGAGTACATCATTTCCTATCAAAATAAAAATAAAAACTGGGTAGTTTGGGTATCACCCGTGGGGTAAAAACTGCGCTGAATCCAGTTTTCACCGATTTTTCGAGAAATAATCTTACTATAAGTTTGTGCAAACCGTTCAGAAACATCGTAGTATACATTAATAATTTATATTCTGACCTTACAATTTGTATTTAGTCATTGCTTGGTTATTAAATTCATTTTCTGTTTAGCACATTTGGCGATGCGCTGTGAAATAAGCATATTTTTTACAGGAATTTTTCGTATTTTTATTTTCTCTCGCAATACAGTGGAATTGAATTCTGTTTATATTATTCATAATAATACATACTTAAAAAATCGATAAGAAACTATGTAATGCAAGATAATGATTTTTTATAAAATATTTTTTTCGTGAATTTTCTAGATACAATCGAAAAATGTGCTAAACAGAAAATGAATTTAATAACCAAGCAATGACTAAATACAAATTGTAAGGTCAGAATATAAATTATTAATGTATACTACGATGTTTCTGAACGGTTTGCACAAACTTATAGTAAGATTATTTCTCGAAAAATCGGTGAAAACTGGATTCAGCGCAGTTTTTACCCCACGGGTGATACCCAAACTACCCAGTTTTTATTTTTATTTTGATAGGAAATGATGTACTCTTTAATATTCAGCGATAAAAATTGTGGGGATCGCTCTCCAAATATAGGAGAATTTTTCTTAAATATTCTGAAATTTGGTTTTTGTCATATAACTTTTTGTGATGAAGAGGCACGTACTTATTTACTTCATAAAAGTTCTTCAGAATTCTTTTCCGCACATTTTGATCTCTACCAGAGCTTTCCTGCACAACTTTAAGCTGAGTTATGACGATTCCGGCGACAGAACCGGTGAATTCCTAAAAGCCGGCTCCGAGACCTGGGACCCGGATAAATCGAATTCTCATCTCCAAAGTAGTCTCACATAAAAGTTTGATCGAAATCAAAATTACTTTTTCGAAAATTGTTCCTCAAAGGTCGTGTTTACCTACAATCTCTCGTGATACCTCTCATATATATTTTTAGATCATAAAAGTTACCACTTGAAATCCAAGCTCTTTTTTTCCTCAATCGATTTCAGAATAAGAAAAAATCCGAAGAGCCGGAAACAGAAATAGAACGGGCGTGGGCATTAAAGATATATGAACTGTTTACAGACCTTGTACCGAGTATTCATTCGCATAAGCTGCATATGTTGATAGTTTGTTCTGTTGTAATTACACCTGGAAGGTGAATCAATCTCCGGATACATTAATCTCCTTAACTTCACGATTATCGTGTATCAACTGAGTAAAAGTCTTGATCGATCTTTGCTGAGAAATAGTTTTTTTAAGTGGCATCGAACTCCAACTGGAATTTAGCCGTGAATGAAATGAATATTCACGAGAACTAAAGGAGTCTTAATAAATACGTCTTACATGTGCTGTGGTTCCACAAGTGAGACAGCTCGAATTCGAGGCAATGTTTTGGATTATGGTCTTCCTTGGAGTCTACGAAAAAAATGACAATATTGCGGGAGTAAAGCTCTGTATGACTGTTCTGAGCAGTGGGCGAAGGCGTGCCCCTGCAACTATTTTTAAAAAAAGAAATTCATTCGAAAAAATTGATCAAGTCGAATGCGAACTCTACTATGTTCTTCTATTTTAATCCTTAATTCCAAAACTGGAAATTTTCGGACTAAAAAAATAAGCTGGCGAAAATTGATGCTTTCATGAGGCCACTCTTTACATGCGTACACGGCTAACATGTTTTGGAGATGACGCAAATCATTAGTGTCTTGCACAGAGAAAAATGTCTGTCATATATGGCTCCTGAACTGCGTTTGTATGTCATATATAACATACAGTATGTTATATATAACATACAAGCGCAGTTCAGGAGCCATATATGACGGACATTTCTCTGAGTGTGCTACAGGACGATTTCATATGGAAAAGTTTGAATTCTTGGTTGTGTTGACACAATTCGATCTATATATGGGTGCAAAACTTCGATTGATGTGCTTACTGCGTGCTCATTGTGTGCGAGCAACAAAAGATTTCATACAGCGAACAAGAAAGCCAAAGAACACTCACGTTCTCTAAAGCGATTGAGTTCGCTCTACTGTTTTACTGCCCTCCAAATCGCTATTGCTAGTCGATATATAAATGGGAGCTAACTCACCCAACCATGTAGGGGGAGTCTCTTGTGTGACTAATTCCCACGTTGCGAGTCTATTTCCCCTCTCGTGTTTGCCTATCTCCATTTCGAGAGATCAATGGAATGAACTTTGTGTAATCGGATGGTTTTGTTCTCTGTATCTCTCTCAAAAAAAGATCACTTCCGTTGCTCTTCGTACAAATTGACGTTGTCTCATAGATCAATTCATTCGCAGAAATGGCTCGTCTCACTATTCTACTCGCCCTTGTCTCTATCATTTATACAGCAGCAGCCATTTCATGCGGCGCGCAAAAGTGTGCCGAAGGAGAAGTCTGTCGAATGCTGCAGGTATGCACAAGCAGACAATATTTATTAATGCCCCCATGATGCATTTGTAAAATTCCCCGGAAATGTTCACGAAAGTTTCAACATGCAAATGGACGTTTAGATACCTATCACTTTCTATTATTGTGTCGTATCTGCGCTCGTGTGCAATGAGTAGGCGTTGAAATCAATGAGGGGTATTAGCGCTTCGACTCCTTTCCCCTTTCAGGTTCAATGCTTTGTCGCTCCGTGCCCTCAAATCCCAGCTTGTGCTCCTCCTTCGGATATTCCTCGTGAAAATCCTGAGGATGCGGTGTGTGGCGACATTGTCTGTCCCCGCGGCAAGTTCTGCAGCAAGCAAAAGGTTCCTTTTCCTCCATTTCTGCGACCCATACGAGCATACATCACAGTGACTCGAAAGGCGTTATGCCTATTTATATATATTTTCTCGCAGAAATAATAAACATAGTTATTGCAGAAGTGCGTTGGACGGCTCATCATGCCACTTCTCCAGAACTAAATATGGGTTTTTCGTTCCTTTGTTTGTATTTTTGATGTGGAGTTTTAAAGAGACATGCATAAACACAATTGTGTCATCTTATCTCATGTTCTTTGCAACTTGTCATGTTTTCGACACATCCCTTTTTTAGTGTTTCACGACACCAAATTCGGCAAAAAAATTTGTTGTTGATGGTTTCATCATCTACTTTCACTTCCGCAAGTTCTCCTACAAAATATCATTCGATCCGTCGTTCTAAAGAAATGTCTCGTCTCATAATACTCCTGTTTCTTGTCTCATTCGTTGTCTCCTCATCGTCGGCCATCTCTTGTGGTGCTCAAAAGTGTGCTGAAGGAGAGACTTGCAAGCTGATCACTGTGAGTCTTTGCAATTCTGTTTTGATCGTCGCTAGGGGCGTACTCTATTTCTGAATATCTGCTTCTTATCAGCCGTACTTCAAATCTCTCGCTTAAAATGATAGAATACGAACACCGAAGCCGCATCCCTATTCGAGTATTCGAAAAAAACCGTTCAAATAATAAAAATATAATCAATCCCTTTCATTGTATATCATTTTCAAAAGTATTTGCCATTTTCAGATTGCATGCTCTTTCAATCCGTGCCCTCAAGTTCCAGCGTGCCAATTGCCCACTTCTTCTGCTGCATCAGGCAGATTTGCATGATACAGCAGGAATTCACCATCGATCCCTTTGTATATCTCCGACCAATTTTACAACTAAATGGAAGAAACCGAGAACCGAGTCTTTCCTTACCAAAAATACAATGACACATAAAATTTTCAGGCGCATGCGTCGTCACTCTCGTTTTATAATTGCAGAATTGTATATTTTTCATATGGTGATTTACTATGAGTGATATGAGCGGGAATTGTAAAAAAATTTCCATATATTAAACAGTTTGTTTTGATAAAGATAAATTGCCTGTTTGCGAAATAATGCAACGTCGTATTTCGTGCACACTTCGATTTTCATAGTGCACACAAATCGGGCTCTTATCATCTTTCGAAAATTGCTCACTCTTCTTGAACTGCCTGTCTTTTCTTATCACTCGACTCTAACACTTTTCGGCATGGCTGACGAGCAAACAAGTAAATGTCGATGTCGCCGTTCGTGGAACAAGGTTGTTTACCCGATTTTGCAACCCTATCAAATCACATCTTCACTCTAGATCCTAACCTTCACCTACGCCATCCTATTTACGGTAGTGCACGCTCTTCTCGTGTGGGACAGCATCGATGTTAGTTTATTTATGATATCAAACCATTCCTTCACGGATACAAAAGTTTTGTATATTATATCTACGCCTGACGGTGCAATCGGATGTAAAAGCGAAGCATGCTTATTCCAAAAGGATAGTGATTCGTGTCAGATAGATAAGGGCCAAATCAGTAAACGAGTAGATCAATCGTGCCGGTCCAACCTGCCAACATTTGGGACCGTATTTTTGGTACTTGCAGTATAAAGATTTGCCTATTTGTCAGAAACTTACTCAAACGAGGGCGCTTGCCCCCTTGGTCATCGAAACTGCACTAACTTCTCTATTCGCATCTGCGGCGATTGGAGTGCTTCTGAAGAGCGATCGATTGATGCGTCTTTTCAAATGGACACTGGTACGTTTCCCATGACTAATGTGTGCCTGTTTTGAAAATACCTTATTCATTAATTTTTGATACTTGCATGTATTTGGTATCTTGTATCTGCTGCATACATGAGGTATAAGTCACAAACGCCCGAAATCAAGTAGACACTGGAACGATAACCAATTTGAATCCATTTAAAACACTTAATAAACGATTAACTCAACACCGAAATAAGTTTAAAACACCGCTTCGGAAATAATATCGACGAATGTGCCGTTGCAGTTTTCGTGTGGCTCGAGTGTAATCATCATCTTCACTGCCTACGCAGCATCGGTTTGTTTGTTGTATAAACCTATTTTTTAAATTGTAAATCTTCAGGAAATCTACGACATGACAACCAAGATTGGTGAAGTCGGCGATCAACTGGTGCGATGATTATTATATAAAATAATTTCTCTCTTGTCTGTCCAGCCGGCCTGTGCGAAATATCGACTAAAATGAGATGACAACTCAATTTCTTCTTTATAGTGGTCGCATTCAATTTTTATTTTTTTTTATTTTTAGCAATGACATTTTCAATTTTGAAATTTACAGAACTCTCTCCTACGAGTATTCCTCTTCACTGTGATTGCTGTGAAGCTCTTTCTCCATGCAAATGAGACTACGGATAAATACAGCGAAGAACTGAGAGAGAAGGAAAAGAGAGTAAACATCTACCACCTGGTCAAAAGCCCCGAAGGCATCGTTTTTGTGTGAATATTGCAGAGAATAAAAGAAGAGTTTCAAACATCTGTAACTTGTTTTGCATGGCGGCAACATATCACCTTCTGATTGAAATTAAAGTTATATAGGGGCATAAAATGGTATAAAACCACTTCTTCTTCAGCTAAGGAAATAATGACCGAAATAGTTCTTGTTTTCTAAAGCGGGCCATAACCCCACCTTGCTGAAGTTAAGAAAAACTTGTATCCGAACACCGAAACACTGCTTGTTTTATTACTCGTTTCCTGATGTGTGTTCAGACAGATTTGCTAAGACGCTCGAATGTATCAAGTGGAAGCGATTTGTTGAGTAGTCCCCTGCGGAAGTTGCATTTATGTCACAGCGTATGGTTTTTCATCCGCAAGATATGCGGCAATTATTTTGTTCACAAGAATATTATTGCTTTCTCGTATCTGGGAATACTGGAATGAGCATGTAGTTGTACGAAATGTTGCTTTCTTCCGTTAGCAGAATAATTGATGCTACAATCGAAGGTATCAGCCCCGATGAATAAATATATATTATTTTCTCGTTTTCACATATCAGGATAATAATTGTCGAGCAGCAATTTTTCGCAATTCACGTCTTTTAAATCTTTAAATGTAAAATAGTGATTATATTCGAAGGTGAAACTAAAACATTGCTATTTACTCTTCTACCAAATTCTTGCATACCAGCTCCCAACTTCCCAAGCGACTTTCTGGTCAAATTATGTAATATCACAGTATGTCTGCAAACGAAGTGCAGTCGGAAGTCGACGTTTATTATCTTGCTGCAAGAGTTCTGTGTATTGTCCATCCCACAGTGTGTGGGCTCGGAGTCCTCGGCAATTCTTGTCTTCTCTACACCACGATAAGAACAAAGTTGGTCAAAAGGGTGGAGTATGGCCCTAGGGTACTCGTTAACTTTTTTTCTCATAAGCCTCTCTATATCTACAGTCGCGCGCATAAGTGAGTGGACACTTTTCAAATCACATTTAACTTTTGAGCCAGGAAATGGATCACTCTGAAATTTTGGCTTGGTACACCAAATCCATCGACGATTATGATGCAATATTTCGAAATTCCCCAGTTATTGCATAGTGATGACGTAATCAAACCATACTTTTTCGGAAGTCCATTATTCTTACATACATTTTTTGAGGCTAGCCAAACTTTTTGAGCATAAAGGTGGGCTGAAGGGCTGTCGTGAAAAATTTTTTCAAGTTGCTGCGACATCGCACCTTGGCTGCAGCCTTGCTGCAATTTCGCGGTCGTAATCTCATATCTCGGCTTCTAGACAAGCTAAAACGTCGTTCTAGGAATCAAAATAATACTTATGTGGATTGCTGACGATTCTGAGAATATGATACATGTAACTGAATAATTGGCCTCGAGGTACCAAAAAATCGATTTTTTTCATGACCCATATTCGATCGATCTCAACTCTGTGGAACAGTTTAGCAAAAATCTAGTTTTTGCGTAGACGTACTGCAAATGTATTGAAGAACTGATGCCCAACTTTTTGTACGGTTGGCGTTTGTTTCCAAGGCGCCTCGATCGTTTTTCTGAAGGACACACGATAGGCCACGCCCCCTTTTCGCCCTATTGACCTACAGTTTCATTAATATAATTTGTTTTGCTGTAACTTTAGAGCTAGAGGAGGTAGAAGTCTGAAATTTTAACTGGAACTCCTGCACACTCAGGGGCGTTGATTCTGTATTTTTCATAATAATTTAATTTTTTCTTCATTGCGTAGTGATGACGCAACATTTCGTCGAAATTTCAGATGTGTTTTTTTGCTCGGACGAAAATTTTGCAAGCATCGTACTTTGAGTGGTGATAGTTGACATGGAGATACACTCGAGAAAATTTAGTACCACATCGTACGGTTCCATACCGGACCAGTGCGAGGTCTTAAAGTGGGTACCCGAAAAAATGGTTTTTCGTTTCTAGACGTGCTAGAGACTCGTATTCAACTTCAAAATTACCGTAATGGTGTCTTAATAAAATACCAAAAGTTTGGCATTGATCGGCCGTCATATGCCTTCAGGGCATAAAAAAACATTTTTTTCTGGTGTTTTATTTTCAAGAACATGATCCATTCAATGAATGCACTACAAACTGCGAAAACCCTAACTTGTTAATGTCTTTGCAAACATTATTGAAAAAAATATGTTTGAGCCACTCTTTTGGATGGATCATGTTCTTGAAAATAAAACACCAGAAAAAAATTATTTTTTATGCCCTGAAGGACGGCCTGAAGGATATGACGGCCGATCAATGCCAAACTTTTGGTATTTTATTAAGACACCATTACGGTAATTTTGAAGTTGAATACGAGTCTCTAGCACGTCTAGAAACGAAAAACCATTTTTTCGGGTACCCACTTTGAGACCTCGCACTGGTCCGGTATGGAACCGTACGATGTGGTACTAAATTTTCTCGAGTGTATCTCCATGTCAACTATCACCACTCAAAGTACGATGCTTGCAAAATTTTCGTCCGAGCAAAAAAACACATCTGAAATTTCGACGAAATGTTGCGTCATCACTACGCAATGAAGAAAAAATTAAATTATTATGAAAAATACAGAATCGACGCCCCTGAGTGTGCAGGGGTTCCAGTTAAAATTTCAGACTTCTACCTCCTCTAGCTCTAAAGTTACAGCAAAACAAATTATATTAATGAAACTGTAGGTCAATAGGGCGAAAAGGGGGCGTGGCCTATCGTGTGTCCTTCAGAAAAACGATCGAGGCGCCTTGGAAACAAACGCCAACCGTACAAAAAGTTGGGCATCAGTTCTTCAATACATTTGCAGTACGTCTACGCAAAAACTAGATTTTTGCTAAACTGTTCCACAGAGTTGAGATCGATCGAATATGGGTCATGAAAAAAATCGATTTTTTGGTACCTCGAGGCCAATTATTCAGTTACATGTATCATATTCTCAGAATCGTCAGCAATCCACATAAGTATTATTTTGATTCCTAGAACGACGTTTTAGCTTGTCTAGAAGCCGAGATATGAGATTACGACCGCGAAATTGCAGCAAGGCTGCAGCCAAGGTGCGATGTCGCAGCAACTTGAAAAAATTTTTCACGACAGCCCTTCAGCCCACCTTTATGCTCAAAAAGTTTGGCTAGCCTCAAAAAATGTATGTAAGAATAATGGACTTCCGAAAAAGTATGGTTTGATTACGTCATCACTATGCAATAACTGGGGGATTTCGAAATATTTCAATATCAGCATCATAATCGTCGATGGATTTGGTGTACCAAGCCAAAATTTCAGAATGATTTATTTCCTGGCTCTGAAGTTACAGGTGATTTCAAAAGTGTCCACTCACTTATGCGCGCGACTGTAGCTAATTATCATCACGAGTTACAATAATTAACTAAATCGATTTCAGAACTCTTCGAGCGCCGTGCAACATTCTCATTGGCTTTTGCGCGCTGTGTGATGTTACGCATCAGGTGAGCAGTGATAAAATCCTCGTATTTAGTGCTAGGCACGAAGTGAACACGGAGCAATATCCTTACTAATGGTTCCATGTCATCGTTCAAGATTATTTAATTAAATTGTAGCTTGGAGCCGGCATTCCTACCTTGGAGGCTTACCGCGGAGAATTGACGAATAGTCTGAACTGTACAATCATTATGGTAAGTTCGCCAATCTGTTCATGGCACACATTTAGAAAAAAACACGTCATGCATTCAGTTTCTCCCCGAGATGGGAGTTTCCGCTGGCAGCTTTGCCATTCTCTCAATTGGAATCGATCGGTTTTTTGCAATTGCTGCGCCGAATACTTATCGAACAATGAATATATCTTCATACCTCGCAGTGCGTACATTTAGAGACTCATATTTTCTTAGTAGAAACGTTACTTAGTAAATTAGATAATTGTAAACCAATTGTTACGGTAATGCGCATTGGAATGTGAACGCAGATCCACTTCTTCTTTATCTTTCTTTATTGCGTCTACAACACCGGTTTAATTGTCTACTTCTACACTGATGAGTCAGTTTGCTATTTATGATTTTTGTTATAATTTTTTAGTGCTCAAAAGTATAGCAAAACAGGTCAATCAATATTTTGTTCTAGACGGTAAGCATAGAGTATTGCAGATGTATCAAGTGCGATATAGCTAATGTATACCAAGGTGACGGCATTACATTGTGGGCATACTCATCAGTCGCTCTAAACACACTAACATTCTTTATTTATCTCACCACATGGAGGCTCCTCAAAGCACGCTGTACTCCCGAAGCCAATTAAAGCTGAATAAATCACGCTCTTATAGCCAGTAGTATGGATAAGGACAGTATTCGTCGCATTTTTCGAACAATTTCTATGGTTACTCTATTCGATCTGCTTGGCTGGGGACTCACACAACTTTTCATGGGGACGATTTATTTTTTTGTAAGAACAAGTGAGGATTTTACAATCTAAACATAAACTCGTCCCAATTTAAGAAATTCAATTCATATGTTACGAATATTCTATAAGCATTTTCGTTCATCTTGGGATAGCCATGAAGCTCTTGGTGTTCTATTCCACAAGGTAACAGATTGACGAAATTAAGTTTTGAATTGTATTTTTTCTTAATTGCAGCACGGAATACCGCAAAGCAATGAATCAACAGTTTAGAATCGGTAGGGACTTTAGTAAGAAGACCACAGTATCCGTTATACAGTAGCGGTCAAAAGATTTGGGACACTCTTTCTCTTTGATAAAAATTTTGATCTCAAAGCGGCTTTGATCTGATATGGTAGTTTCACATGCCAAATCCATTGGAGATTACGACTACACTACAGGGATATCGCGAAATAGGAAACACTCTTTTCCAATCGGGCATTATTCTATGGGAGAATTTCCGTTGTTTCTCAAACTTTGTGATTTTTGATTTTTTTGTTTGATTGTGAAGCTTCGAATATATGAGAGGAATCGCGAAAGACTCGAGCATGGCCGGGACATAGAAATTTATGATTTTTAATTTGGCTGAAAACATAACACAAGGTACTACAAACCTCCCTCTATCGAATAGCGTTTTCATAATTTTTTTTTTAAATTTCGTTTTTGCGTGAAACACAAATGAACCTGGTTAGTCAGGACATTTTTTCGAGAAAAAATGAATTTTGAAAAATCATAAATATTTTCAAGATGAAAATAGAAATCCATGGTTTGGTGTGCTAGATAGACAAATCACTCGGCTTGTTTACCAACCACTTGGCGTCATTCCTGGATGATGCACCGATGCGGGGCGGTTGCTTTTGTGAAAAATCATGTAATTTTCTCAAAAGTCAATTGGGCTCGATGCCTCAGTAGGCGCTCTTACGAGTGTTGTGAGTAGTAACTACGATCATAAAACTAGAGAAATCGGGCCTTGCGTTGTAATTGCGGGCGCGATTATGTGAGGTTGGCCGAACACAACTAACAGTTGTGAGCCTACATTCCAGCTCGTTTACGGTGAAAATATTCGAAAATTAGCCAAAAACAATATTCGCGTTGTTTGTGATAAATTTTTACAGCCACTTTTTGGAAGAAAAAAATTGAAAATTTTCGGACTCGAATTTTTATTTTATTGAATATCGTTTATTTAGAAGTCCTAGTGAGTTGGTTCGATCAGTATATTATTAGGTATGATTGAGAGTGGGGGATGTGTCCGTGTGTCGTTGAGAATTTTTATAATATCATGTTTTTCAAATTCAAAATGGGATATTTTTTAACTCGCCTTACAGAGCTTCGATGTTCCCCAATACTTCTCGAACAGCTTCATTATTATGCATGGAATATTTCCCCTTTTGAAAGCTAAAAGCTATCACTTCAAAGAAAGAAGCTACACCGACTAGAAAATGAAGTATCTGATTAACGACGCACGCTCTGCCTTCTCTGGCACTCTCTGCCAGTGCTATATTAAATCCTAATAAACAGTTCAATGCTAAATTTCACATATTCTAATTCCACTGATAACGGGCAAAAGATTCGTCTGTGCCCGGGTCTCGAACCAGGGCGAGAGAGCAGGCAGAATGGAGAGAGTGCCAGAGAAGGCAGAGCGTGCGTCGTTCATCAGTTACTTCATTTTATAGTCGGTGTAGCTTCTTTCTTTGAAGTGATAGCTCTTAGCTTTCAAAAGGGGAAATGTTCCATGCATAATAATGAAACTGTTTGAGAAGTATTGGGGTACATAGAAGCTCTGTAAGGCGAGTTAAAAAATATCCCATTTTGAATTTGAAAAACATGATATTACAAAAATTCTCAACGACACACGGACACATCTCCCTCTCGCAATCATATCTAATAATTTACTGATCGAACCGACTCACTAGGACTTCTAAATAAACGATATTCAATAAAATAAAAAATCGAGTCCGAAAATTTTCAATTTTTTTTCTTCCAAAAAGTGGCTGTAAAAATTTATCACAAACAACGCGAATATTGTTTTTGGCTAATTTTCGAATATTTTCACCGTAAACGAGCTGGAATGTAGGCTCACAACTGTTAGTTGTGTTCGGCCAACCTCACATAATCGCGCCCGCAATTACAACGCAAGGCCCGATTTCTCTAATTTTATGACCGTAGTTACTACTCACAACACTCGTAAGAGCGCCTACTGAGGCATCGAGACCAATTGACTTTTGAGAAAATTACATGATTTTTCACAAAAGCAACCGCCCCGCATCGGTGCATCATCCAGGAATGACGCCAAGTGGTTGGTAAACAAGCCGAGTGATTTGTCTATCTAGCTCACCAAACCGTGGATTTCTATCTTCATCTTGAAAATATTTATGATTTTTCAAAATTTACTTTTTCTCGAAAAAATGTCCTGATTAACCAGGTTAATTTGTGTTTCACGCGAAAACGAAATTTTTTTAAAAAATTCTGAAAACGCTATTCGGTAGAGGGAGGTTTGTAGTACCTTGTGTTATGTTTTCAGCCAAATTAAAAATCATAAATTTCAATGCCACGCTCGAAGTGCTCGAGTCTATCGCGATTCCTCTCACAAGAGGTCTGCATAACCTCACGGAGCGATAACTGAACATATCGTCCAAATGTTAAAACTTGACCCCAGTAGCAACCCAAAACAACTTTCAAAAACTGCAATAATCGCTTCCTAAGAAATATTAACCCGGCAAAAGTAAAGCACATGCCGGTCAGCGCATTTGCATATCTCTCAGAGTGACCTCCGAAAGTGTGCGCCGATGGCTCAGGCGGTAGAGCGCCAGTGCTCTCAATTTTGCCCCGCAGGTTCGACTCCCGGCTGCGATATAATTTTTGCTTAATTTTCGGAACATTTTATGAGCATTGAACACCTGATTCCACCCTTATTTCGCCAGTTCATAAAGTTGCAAATCAAAACAGAAAAGAACAAAATCTCGCTGTATTCTCATAGTTTGTGCTCACCAAAACAAATTGGTGAAATATGGGTGGAATCAGGTGTTCAATACTCATAAGATGTTCCGAAAATTAAGCAAAAATGATATCGCTTGCCGAGAGTTGAACCAGCGAGGCAAAATTGATAGCACTGGCGCTCTACCGCCTGAGCCATCGGGGCACACTTTCGGAGGTCATTGTGAGAGATATGCAAATGCGCTGACCGGCATGTGCGTTACTTTTGCCGGGTTAATATTTCTTAGGAAGCGATTATTGCAGTTTTTGAAAGTTCTTTTGGGTTGCTACTGGGGTCAAGTTTTCACATTTGGACGATATGTTCAGTTATCGCTCCGTGAGGTTATGCAGACCCCTTGTCATATGAAGTTATGAAGTATGAAGTGTATGCATTTTGTTTCTAAAAGTGATTACAACTAGTGGACATCTATTTGATTTGATCGCGTATTATCGTCTCATCAAATTCCCTCTTGGATGCATGGCAACAAATTTCTTGACGTATCGTATCAAAACATGTGTTGTTGATGCATCGTCACCTCTTATTCTCGCGAATTTTTTACCGTAATGCATATCTTTTGTGGATGCGAAGCTTTGTATCTATATCTGAATGAACAATTTTTTATTTATTAATACTTCATTCAATATTAGATATTTGAAGAACCCTCAACTGCGAGTGTTCCTCTTTATTCTGATCGTTGTGAATCTCTTCGCCCATGCAAATGTGACCACTCATAAATACAAATATGAATTAAGAGAGGGAGAGAGGAAAGATAGCATCTACCACCACCGACGACGGCACCGACGGCATCGTTTTTGTATAAATATTGTAGAGGGTCAGCAAAACAAGCGAAAAATCTGTTTTTTTTGAGTCCCGATTCCTAAAGACCCTGTCTGTCTGTCTGTCTGTCTGTCTGTGTCTGTGTGTCTGTGTGTCTGTCCGTCACGTTTTTCGCATTTCCCTTATATTTCGCTTCAAAATCGTTCCTCTTCCCAGATCCTTTTGCATATGATAACCGACCAGAATACCTTTCAAATTTTACAAAATTTAATTAACGAAATCTATAGCCAAGTGGGTTATGCGCTTGATTAGCAATCCGGCACCCCCAGGTTCGGTCCCCGCCGCGGGCAAACCTTTTGCCGCATTTTTCGTAAGCGCCAGAAGCTGTCCTAACACGTTTTTGAGCACCGTGAAACACGTTTTCACCTGTTTTGCCCAGTTTTAACATGAAAAATCGAAAATTTCGAGAAGTTGCTAATTGATTCGCAGAACGTGAGGGGTCACAGGAAAAGTGTTTTGCGATGTCAGAAACGTGACAGAACGTTTTAACATGAAAAATCTAAAATTTTGAAAAGTTCCAAAATGATTCAGAGAGCGTAAGGGATCACATTTTTTGATGTCACAAACGTGTTTGAACGTGTTCTAACACGTTTTAACGTGAAGATCCAAATTTTCGAAAAGTTCTTAAATGATTCAGAGAGCGTAGGGGATTACAGGAAAAGCGTTTTGCGATGTCAGGGACGTGTCAGAAAGTGTTCTAACACGTTTAAACGTGGAAAATCGAAAATTTTGAAAAGTTCCAAAATGATTCAGAGAGCGTAAGGGATCACATTTTTTGATGTCACAAACGTGTTTGAACGTGTTCTAACACGTTTTAACGTGAAGATCCAAATTTTCGAAAAGTTTCTAAATGATTCAGAGAGCGTAGGGGATTACAGGAAAAGCGTTTTGCGATGTCAGGAACGTGTCAGAAAGTGTTCTAACACGTTTAAACGTGGAAAATCGAAAATTTTGAAAAGTTCCAAAATGATTCAGAGAGCGTTAGGGATCACATTTTTTGATGTCACAAACGTGTTTGAACGTGGAAAATCGAAATTTTCGAAAAGTTCCAAAACGATTCAGAGAGCGTAGGAGATTACAGGAAAAGCGTTTTCTGATGTCGGGAACATGTTCGAAAACGTTCTGAACGCACTGTATCTTGCGTTTCCGTTGTGAAAGGCTCGTGAGGCTGAGAGCGATCGAAAAACGTTGCCAACGGAAAAAAGCAACGGAATAAGCCAGTACTCTTTGTAGCGATTAACACTCTCCAACATAATGTAACAGAGCGGACTCCCGAGCTCCCCCTGGACCGAGCCTGGAGTCGGCTGCAAAGCTCCCCCTGGATCGAACTGTGCCCTGCAACTGAACGCCCCCCTGAACCATACTATTTTTTTAGTGCGCACCCTACCATAACGTAGTTTAACCTCAACACACCCTGCTAGTATTTTTAACTATTTATGAATAAAAATTCATAGTTGACGCCCAGTACAGTACATTGAATATTTGTCCTAAAGGTGAAACTATCTTCATGCTATGCACCGTCCTTTAAACTCTTCTGTCAAATTCTTGCTTGTCAGGGGGCTGTATAATCTGTTAAAAAGTTGGCAATTTCGTTTTTATTTTTCGTCATTTTTTGACTTAATCTTAATTTCTTAGCATTAGTTCAATAAAGCCCGATGAAAAAGTCAGAATGCCAACTAAATCAGCATACAATATAATGTTAGCGACTAGCAAATCCGTGTTAAAGATGGCCGAAAACAAGAAGTTGGCCATCTTCTGTTTGCGCGGGCTAGACAGTGACGAGAGAGCACGGAGTTCATTTTCCCATGTTTCGACTTGCATTGTGTTGTGATTATCAGGCTGATATCTGATGTAGACAAATATCAGTGCTTCACCAAAAAAATATGTGTGTGGATGATCACACGTTTTCGTGCACTCATGAAGTTGGATGTACAATTCAAGGCAGCCATTAGTCCTCTTGATGTCTTGTGCAAAATTCACGATTGTTTGTTCCGATTGTTCCTGGTAATGTTCCGGAAGTACATTCCCAGTACCAATCGGAACAAAGTATTCTTGAAAACGCATGTATCGTCATATGAACATTTTATTCTCATGTCAACCAATGGGAATTCCTTTACCATAAAGGATATATGACGCTGTCTGCGATAGAATCAACAAACCTTGTTCAAGGGTCGGCACAGGCAAAACGATGTTCTTCAAATTTCTTGAAAAATCGGTTTTAGGGGTTGTTTTTGATTCTGCACAACGTGGCGTCGTTAGTTTTTCAAGATTTTGCCTCCAGGCGCCAAAATGGCGCCGCGCCACTTTAGGGCGCGGCACGTTTTCCTTTCATAACTTGTGTCAACCAGCTCGAATCAGCCCAAAACCCACGTACCCGAACAGAATTTTATGGCGAATACAATGGTATATTTGGTTATACGTGAATCGTCCAATGAAGCGAGATAAAACAACTTTTTGACCCGTTATAGTGTGAACCAGGAGACATAGTTTATTCGACGTGCCTTTCGATTCTGATTCTAATAATATAGCATTGTGTAGAGGAAAAATAGGTGGAAATATGTTTCCCAAGCGATTTTCCGATTTTCAACGCGCGAACTGTTGTCCGTCCGTCCGATCTGCCTAGTTAGGCAGCGGTGAGCACAGTGAGTCCGTCCGATCTGCCTAATTAGGCAGCGGTGAGCGCAGTGAGTTTCACACTATAACTGGTTCACACTATAACGGGTCAAAAAGTTGTTTTATCTCGCTTCATTGGACGATTCACGTATAACCAAATATACCATTGTATTCGCCATAAAATTCTGTTCGGGTACGTGAGTTTTGGGCTGATTCGAGCTGGTTGACACAAGTTATGAAAGGAAAACGTTCCGCGCCCTAAAGTGGCGCGGCGCCATTTTGGCGCCTGGAGGCAAAATCTTGAAAAACTAACGACGCCACGTTGTGCAGAATCAAAAACAACCCCTAAAACCGATTTTTCAAGAAATTTGAAGAACATCATTTTGCCTGTGCCGATCCTTTGTTGAAGCTATCGCGGACAGCGTCATATCACGCCTCTCACGAGAGAATCGAGCTGGCGGATGCAATGGGCCAAAAAAGTGAAAATGAGATTTCCATGGATTAAATCATGCCTGGGGATGGCGGGCATCCTCCCAAAGTTTAGGACATCCAGGATCACGGGGATCCGTAGGTACGCTGCTGTACCCTGGGTATCCAACTTTGAGCTCGATTTTCTCGGTTGTGAGTTGTTTTTGTGAAAATGTGTGTCTGAACGACCCGGGCTAATTTTTGGAGCTCTATCGATCCATGTACTTCATTTATCGAGAAATTGAATCTCTAATGCGCTACACTCAGGCCAATATTTTTCAAAAATGTAGGAAAAGCGGGAGCTCTAATCTCTTGAGCATGTAGATCTCATCAAGATCTTTCGAATGAGTAGCTTATGGTGAAAATAGCCGGGGATATGTGAGAGTTGTGTACTTTTGAATGCCCGAGATGATTTGAAGTAAATTTTGTTAAGCGATAACCGGTCTTATGCAGGAAAGAGGGAAGAAATGGAAGAATTACAAGCTCATTTCATTTATCGTTTCAGAGACCGCGCGGTCAATGGTGAAGAAAATTTACTTCAAATCATCTCGGGCTTTCAAAAGTACACAACTCTCCCATATCCCCGGCTATTTTCACCATAAGCTACTCTTTCGAAAGATCCTGATGAGATCTACATGCCCAAGAGATTAGAGCTCCCGCTTTTCCTACATTTTTGAGAAATATTGGCCTAAGTGTAGCGCATTAGAAATTCAATTTCTCGATAAATGAAGTACATGGATCGATAGAGCTCTAAAAATTAGCCGGGGTCGTTCAGACAAAAAAATTCACAAAAACAACCCACAACCGAGAAAATCGAGCTCAAAGATGGATACCCCGAGATCCAACTCGGTGTAAGGACCTCCAACATGATATTGGTGGATTAAGCTTTTGGGAGGTTGTTAGGCATCCCTAAGGAGGAATAATCCCATAGATAACTCAATTTCACTTTTTTGGCCAAATCCGCAAAAGATGTGTTTCAGCCCGATTCTCTCGTGAGAGGCGTGATATTTTGTAGATTTGAAGTGAATGGGAAATTGTTAGTCTCATTCATAGAATCTTAGAGAATACAAAAAAAAACGTATCAGCCAATGCGCATATAAAAACATGCAAATAGTAATAAGCATCGACAAGCGTATAAGTTTTGATATTATATTCATTCAATGATAAAAAATCATTTATATTTTATTTTAAATATTTTATATTTATATTTTAAATATGCATTTATCATATGTAAGGGGGATCACCTCCCACGAATATACGATAAATTGTTGGTAGTACTCCAATATCCGTCCCTTCCTCGTTGTCACCATAGCTATTTCCGTTCTTGCAAGTATGTTGACAATATTTTTTTTTAAATTGAGTCGACACTTACAATTGACAGTTAACTTTATTAAATTGTGAAATTATATCGTTAAATATTGTGGGTTTCCTAAAATTCATTTTCAGAATGTCGTACATCGAGCAACAAAGAGAAGATGAGGACGTTTACATTCTTATGACGAGAATATTATGCGCGCTTCTCACTGTGGTCACTACTTTGGGAGCAATTGGCAATTCATGTCTACTCTACACAACTATCCGAACTAAGTTAGCGAAAGTATGGCTCATACATGCTCCCAACATCTTGTGTAAATTTTCTTCACTTTTCATGAAGCTGGTCGTCGGAACATGACTCACATGAGCAATCTCGTGCGTAACGAGAACAATTTCTTCTCACAATAGTTTACTTCCACAGCACTAGTGACGACGCCATTTTCTAAAGCAATCAGAGTATTACAGAACCCTTCGTGCGCCTTGTAACATTCTGATTGGAGTATGTGCACTGTGTGACGTGATGCACGAGGTATCCCGTTTTCCATTCAATGGCTCATTATTTGTCCATAAACTAGACACCATCATGCGGCCGAGCCAGAGACACTTACTTTCCACAATATGCTTGTTTCCTTAAAAAGTTGCTTTACAGTTGGGCACTGCGACTCATAGTCTCAATAGCTACCTCGGAGAGACAGAAAACAGTTTGTACTGCACTATCACAATGGTTTGTCAATTGTATACTCAGAGTACACCTAATAATAAATAAGAGGGGTACGTTCATCGATACGTTCATCCCTCCTATTCTGGTTACTTTATAGATTCAGTTTTTCCCCGAGATGGGAGTCTCGGCTGGTGGTTTTGCGATTCTTTCGATCGGAATTGACCGATTTCTCGCAATCTCCGCTCCGCAGTATTATCGATCAATGAATAAGCCATACAATCTCGCGGTAGGTTGTGAACTTTAAATTAGCAGGAAGTATTACAATCTCGGTACATTACTTTGAAAAAGAAATTTGAATGAATCTGGATAAGTATTAGTGTTAGAGATGTTACTTTAATATTCGCAGACTTTAATATTTAATATTCTCGGCAATGTTTCTATACTGTGCCTATAACGCGTTTCTGATAATATTCTTCTTCAGAGATACGTCAGTTCATCTTCCCGTTTTGTTGATCTTGAAGATTAAAGGGCGACCATGAAACTGATAATACACTAAAAAGTATTGCAGAGAAATGATGTGCAACATTCCGAATGTCTATCAAGGCAAAGGTATTGCGTGGTGGGCCTATTCATCAGTCGCTCAAAATGTCCTCACATTAATCATCTACACAGTCACATGGAGGCTGATCAAGTCACGATGTATTCAAGTTCAAATCAAACCAATATAATTCTGTTTTTCTAGCTGATAATTTCGATAAGGAAAGTATGCGTCGAATTTTCCGTACAATAGCCATGGTGACAATATTCGATCTCAGTGGATGGGGGCTCACTCAAATACTCATGGGAGCTGTTCACTTATTCACATTTTCAAGTGAATTGATGTGAAAGTGATGAAAACACAAATTGCTTTTAGGAATTCAATTCACATGATATCAAAAATTAGCATGTAATTTCGTAAATCTTGGAATTGCCGTCAAACTGTTGGTTTTCTACTCTACAAGGTATCATAATGGCAATCAGCAGAAATAATTTATATATTGCAGCACGGAATACCGTAATGCTATAAATCAACAGTTCCGTATCGGCGACGAGTTTAGAAAGGGCAATGCAGTACTACCCTTAACTTCCGGCAAGAGTAGTCAATAAAAGTCTTCATTACATTGAAGTATGCTGTACAAAAATATACAATTCGTTCCTATTTTCTTGGATTTTCTTAAGTTTTTCTAACAAAATACATTTCATTGCGTCTATGCAACACTGTAATACGTGAATAAACCGTTTAAATATATTCTGGCGTCCACATGAATTTTAATGTCTTCCGTTTCTTAAGAGAATTTTTTTGTGTATTTGGAGTGATGCAGATACATTAATCTATGCATTACTTGCTCAGATCCGCAGAATCACGGTAGCTACGAATACGGTATCTAACAATGATATTGCATACAATCAGCATTATGTGTCTTATGCTGTGCAAATATTTTTCTGGGTGGAATTCCACCCCCTTAGTGTGGAAAACTCGTGTAACTCAGCTCAAACTTAACGAAATCTCTCCAATCAAAAAGGAAAATGTTCCAACCGTGGCTTGCAATCCTTATATCAAGATTGGAAGTTGTAGCTTCACTAGGAAAAAAGTTATAAAAGGGTGCATAAAACTGTTTTGCACCTTGCACCCCATGAAATTTGCGCAGCATTAGTAATGTATTAATATTCCTTACAATTAAAGTGAACATTGAAACTCTTTCCCCCACGCTAAATGAGATATCGTTTCTCGTATCTCAGTATGCAAGGATTTTGATGTTGTTCCGTTCCACTTTCTGAACACTCGCTATTGTAGAGTTCTCGATATTCAATGAGCCTTGTAAAAAAATCAAAGAGAAAAATCCTTCTCAATAATTTAGAATTTTTTAAACAAGTTTCCTCATGAAGCCCAATTTCGAAAAGACAGAAAGCTTTTTATTCGCTATAATATCGAAATTTTCATTGTTACGAAACCACTGTTTTCACATGTTATGGTATGTCAGCTGAGTTCGGAAGTCGCAAACTTTTCCGAAGATTCAAAAAGTTGAGTCAAAACAGTGGTTTCGGAACCATTAAATTTTCTCTCGAAATAGTTGTTTTATAATTTCCGAGAACCTACGCAAAAAAAAAATATTGTCCATCTTTTCAATTTGAGAAATTTTCATTTTTTGAATTTTTCCGACTCAAAACTGCTTTTCTCCTGTCCTATGCTAAAAAAATGTGTGGTCTTTTGCGCAATCAGATGTGGGAACGCTCCACCCACAGAAATATGTATGGGCCCTCAGTTCTCATTTGGGAGGGGCACGTCTGGGCACAGTATTATGAAACGGGGGGTCGCTGAACAAATAAGAGCCTGACTGCGGAAAAGTGCGGGAAATTTCAAACCAAACAGTGCGTACTCTTAGAACGATTTTTGGCATACTGTAGCTCGCTTGCTGCTTGTTCCCAGAGGAAATCGCAGACCGGCGTTTCCCTAGGAATGGGGTGAGCAAATGTGAACAGTGCCCTATCTACACTATATAGTGTACAGGTAACAGTATCTTCAGTGCTGATCGTAGGGTCGGAGGTTCGACCCCCGACCCATGCATCTTCTCTTGCTCATTTTGGGAAAGCTCTTTGCCCTTGTTTCGGATAGCGCAAAAGGCTACAATTCCTTATTTGTTCAGTGCATAATACTGTGCCGGAAGGGTCTGACATGGTCGAGTCTTGCCGCTCCTGTATCTTAAGGGAGTGCAGCACAGGGGGCGGGGCCTTGTACGCTCTAGAATCGCTGGTGGTTGGTCCCGTAGTAGGTCGGACGTGTGGACAGATGGCCGGCCACGTAGCATCTTGTGGTCGGTCCCGTAGCCAAAGATGGAAGCTGTGGTCGGACCAGTGGACGGTTGGTCGGTCCAGTGGACAATGTGGTCGGTCCCGTAGCATCTTGTGGTCGGTCCCGTAGCATCTTGTGGTCGATCCCGTAGCATATTGTGGTCGGTCCCGTAGCATATTGTGGTCGGTCCCGTAGCATATTGTGGTCGGTCCCGTAGCATATTGTGGTCGGTCCCGTAGCATATTGTGGTCGGTCCCGTAGCATATTTTGGTCGGTCCCGTAGCATATTGTGGTCGGTCCCGTAGCATATTGTGGTCGGTCCCGTAGCATATTGTGGTCGGCCACATGATGCTACGGGACCGACCACAGGCGTTTCTAAAGGCGGATCCAGAAAAGTTCCAGTGTTGCTTGTATTTGACTTTATATTTTGTAAAATAATTACAATGATATATTCTTCTCTAGACTACACTGTTCACTCATTTATTTACTCAATCAATCGCGTTGATTGTGTCGCGTGATGCTGAACGAAATGACGCAACAACGTAACTGAACGATGTGTTACATAATTAACGAAGATCGATTTTCGAAGATATACTTTACTTTCGATATGGTTTTACGTAGAAAAGAGTCGTGCAGGGACCAACGACGAAGATGAGTGAGGCGGACTGAAGAATCTTTCGAATTCTCCCAATCTGAGTCATTAGCTCACCACTGGGCGAAGTCCATCCATTCTACGTGATAAATGTCGAACGTCGAAATAACGAAGAACGAGGATCCGAAAAAAAAAGAACGAAAATGTAATTAATAACTGCGCCCGTAAGGCCTCAAATTAAACAAAAATCGAAAATTTAGTTTTCACACTTTCAGGAGCATATTCTGCAGAGTATGCGAAGCAGTGCTCATTGAACCCTGAAGCGATTTCTCATATATAATATATATTGTTCCCATATATATTTTTTTGTCATATGTGCTGTTCACAAGTACCATTCTCTGCCTTTATTTAGCCGACCATGTTTTGCGGCATTAACCACGATCTTCGAATAGCCTCTCATTGTTGATAGAGTCCTGCAATATAGCTATTTTGTGGGACGGAGCTTCCCAATCGCCGACTCCGATACTGGATGCTGGAACTATTATGCTTGATGTATTGTCGAAAAAGTGGAGGGGACAGTTTTCTCACTTTCAAGTTCTCTCGCAAAAAAAAGTGAATCGATCGGTCGGCAGGGAAAGTTGGAGAGATTTTTCATTAGGGTGGCATTGGCTACATTTGCCGAAACGGCATTGGCTTTTTTGTGCCACAAATTGGGAAACAAACTTGCGGGCGACAGCAGCCAACAGCAGAGTGTTGAGGGCTACGCCGATGAATGAGATGGTCGCCAGCGACGAGACGCCGCACACTTCAACCGACGACCACATGTCAGTTCTGTATTTGAAACAGTTCTCAAGACTTTTTTTGTTCCTGGTATTGTTCGATAGTAACCGCTGACAATAGGAACATGACGAGGCACAATCGGATTATGACAAGGAACAATATCGTACGTACTGAAAATATCGGAACGTTTACAGCAATGTGATCAAAATGTTCAGAATTTGCATCTTTGCGAGTACACATTATCATGACTTGTGTTTATGCTAATTCGATTAATCCGCATCGATTTGCCGGAATCTACCCGGTGATGCCCGGTGAAATGTATAACAGAAAGCGACAAATTCGCTTGCAAAAATGGGATAGAACCGGCAATTACTGGCATTTCCCGGCTGTATACGGTAATGATGACAATTCGCTAACTTGGTCGGTTATCGCATCGAATTTTCTTCTTTATTTTAGACATTTCACCGGGCATGTCCGGGTAGTTTCCGGTAAATCGAGGTGGACAAAAAATATGAACCTATTCACGAGTCGCAAATAATTTTCTTCGCAAAGTTACAAAAATTGAACATTTTGAGCACGTTCCGGTAAACGTTCCGATATTTTCAGAACATACGATAGGAACACCACCACCACTACCAGGAATAATAAACCTCGAGTTCGTTCTGTTTGATCGTATCATTTTATAAATGTAATAACCGTTCATTCGAGAAGTGATCGAGCACTGCACATCCATCAATCGAATTTTAATTTCCAATGAATATTTACCCGCTCATTTAGTCTACGTCGACGAATGAGAATGGAGCATTCGAATTAGTTATGTTGTCCATTTGAAGAAGTGAAGTTCAAATAGCTACATTTCGAAGCTTCCTTCCGCCGCTGACCACGAAGCCTCCTTTTTGCTAGCCCAACCGCCTTGATGTCAGGACAAATGAGTGATATCTGCAATATTTTCGTGCGTGGTGTTTATGGTGTGTGCGCCTATTTATGGCATGATGATGCCATAAATAGGGCATCGCATGAGGGGCACCTAGAGAATGATTGTGAACGCTGTTCTCATTAATTTGCTGAGTGACGCCACCACACTTCTCACTATCCCGAGGGATCCTAGCGGAAGCTGACATGATAGCGGGAATCACAGTGCGCTTAGTCTTTTTAGCGTGTATTGTATTTATCATATGTATGGTGTGATGGTTGTAAGGAACATAAAGTAAGCTCATCGTAAAACACCTTACCTTATGCACTTTTTCCACACCGTTGGGGAAACAATTTTTTGTAATTTAAGTTTTTTTTTGTAATTTAACGAAATAGTTTTAGGAGGACTGTCCCCCCTTATTGTTTGTACTCCCCTCTCATTGCTCGCGGTCGCTCTCTTTCCC
Source organism: Pristionchus fissidentatus (assembly GCA_036245785.1). Lineage (NCBI taxonomy): Eukaryota > Metazoa > Nematoda > Chromadorea > Rhabditida > Neodiplogasteridae > Pristionchus > Pristionchus fissidentatus. Next base: position 17,562,182 of record BTSY01000004.1, read on the forward strand.
CAATCATCCTTAAAGAAGGCCTCCCATGAATATTTTTGGTCACATAGACTGCCAACGTAGTGTTGTAGGGGACGTTCATGCAATCACGCGCCCGTTTATCCTAAGTGCTACAGTTCCCGTTGAAGCGGGATACAGTCGCTCAAAGATTTTAAATGTAGCGGGCAACATCAGTATGCTGTTGGTCATACTGTAATAGCTCGTCGGACACGAGATAGAGAGGGCACCGTTAGTAAGGCACTCTCTCCTTCTCTCTCTTTCTGCGTCTCTGCCCGGCCGGTAGGAATGAAGTAGGGCCCACCGAACCGGAAATTCCAAAATTAGAGCCGGGGAAAAGTATGAAAAGACAGAAACGACTATTTGCACAGAAAAGGCTGTTTTTGATGTAATTGTGTTTCTAAGGGGTGCGGCTCTCAGTTTTCTTACTCAATATAAAGTTGAGATGACAGACAAGTGACAGAGAGAAAATAAGAAAAATCGGTACTAGCGAATGTGTTTTAATTCGCACACGAACTTTATATTATCTTTAATAACTATTGTTTCAGGAGGTGCGGCTCTGAGATTTGATTACTTTTTCATACTATGATATCCAGGGCAGCATTGAACGAAAAATAAGGAAAATCCGTACTAGCGAACCTTATTTATTTCAGCTTCAAATTTTTCGAGTTGAACACTGTAGCTATTGATTATGAACTAGTTATTATTTACAAAATTGAAAATCAAATATTATTTTATTTATTCATGGCTTCCTAGTAGCAGCTAGAAGTGAATACTTGCTGCAAATATTATATTAATCTAGAATACAGCAAGAAAAACTGTCAAAACGAAAATGTCTGACCTAACTAACAGTCGTTGCCCCACCGAACTCATGGCGCAACGATGCCGCACGAATTCGGTGGGCCGACTACACCACGGCAGGCGGAGATTTGAAACTTGCCTGATTCTCGTTGAACTGGATATATTTGATAAATCTGGAAACGCTATCGTGATTCTGCATCCCTCATTACCCGGAAAGCACGAAATTTGCAATTTTAGGAACAATTTTCAATTTCACGCGGTGGGCCCTAGGAATGGGTCATACCCAAAATGTCCCCCCCCCTCCTAAAAAGATGCCCAAAATGTCCCCGGAGAATGTGCCCGAAATGTCCCCTGCCCAAAATGTCCCCCCCATGCCCAAAATGTCCCCCCTGCCCGAAATATCCCCTGCCCGAAATGTCCCCCCCCCTTCCGAGGAGGGGGAGAGAGTAGGGGAGAGGAGAGAGATAGCGTCCTCTCCTTTGCCGCCAAGCCATTTTAGGCGATTTTCAAGGTGCTCGATCTCAGCCGAGAGTAAACCGATTGACATAATTTTTGGTTTCAGAGGTCTTCTTGCTTATAGCAATAAATAGAACCGAGTATTAAGCAAATATATTAAAATAGAGTCGAGTTACAGCAAGTCAAATATGGCCGTTTTCACCCACATAAGGGTACCCCCCATGGTGAAAAAAAGTGAAATTTTTCGATCTCACAAACTTTCATGAAATGTTGATAAAACACATTTCCCATTATGGGGAATTTGATTTCATCAATATTTTCACTCGATTTCGACTCCTAAAGCAGTAATTTTCGACTGATTGACATATTTTTGTGATTCCATTGCATAACTTGTTTATTACTGAATACTATTTACAATAAAATTGTATACAAATTCTCTTTTTTTTCTTGAGATTCTAGATTTCTGATAGCGCACACGGGGCACTCATGATTCTGATAACCAGAACATTCTTCTCACAAATTGCTCTGCACGCCGCAAAAGTTGAAGGAATTCCAGGAGCGTCGATATCACGAGTGTTTTCTTCACAGCTCTTTGAGAACATGCCATAGACATAGTAATCCCCGTGGATAAAGTTCCAAAGAGGAAACCCGACTCGCATCTACCCAGTGGGGATAACAATGGAAGAGGAGCGTCATTTTTGCATGAAGAGTGAGGGAATGATCCGACTGTGAGGGTATTTAAGTCGTGAAAGTTTGATTGAAAATTAAACTCAACCTTTTTAAAATTAGTTCTTTTTTTGGATAATTGTGCTGGTTTCTGCTACTTTGGTACTCTCATCAAGATCGCGAAGGCGAATGGATGCGCCTATTATCGTCAAGGAACGACCGGGTAAGTTTTCATTCCTTCCCTTTTTATATAATATGTAGTTCCATAAATATTTCAGTTTCAAATCACTAGAATTTTACCCTAATCTAGAATATTCATCTTCCCTATCCTCTCCTTTCCCCTACTCTCTCCTCCTCCCTCCTGTCTCTGCCCAATATCGGCTGTGCTCTCTGCGATCTGGATAGAAAGGTATCCCCGCCTGAAACAAGTGTGTTTCCTGAAAGGTGCCTTAATGGCGAATACCTTTTATAATATTTTTAGGCCAAACGGAGGAATATTGTGTGTTGCTATCTCTGTTCTTTCTATGTGTCTTCCTCCCCGGAACATCGTTGAATGTGTAGTCAAAACAACGAGTGATGAGAAAACGAGAAAACAAAATTTATCATTAAAGGAACTCGAAAGTATCGAAAACAATGCTCAATAAAGGCAAGTCAAAAAGCTTCAAGAAAATAATAGAGTTGCGCTTCTCTCTCTCTCTCTGCTCTCTTCTCGCATTCTCTCTCATTACTCTCTCGCTTTTCTCTCTCACATAGTATGTCTTCTTAGTCTTCGTTCGGGGACATTTGAGCACTCGTCTCGAATCGATACTGCAATAAAAGAATTAATTAGACTATGTACAGAATCATGTTAGACTAGGCACAGGAACAATTCAGTTAGTGAGTTCATGGCAGAAAGATACCATCTTGTCTAAGTAAGAGTGGATCTCATCTTCTGTTGGGTCCCTATCCTGAGATTCTCTAAGATCTACCAGTGCCTCGAATTCAATCATAAGTGCAAGGGTCTTATCTGATCTTTCTTTGGCGATTTTGGACTGCTCTAATTTCGTGTTCTTGTCGACGTAGTGATGAAGCGTGTTGAAGTCATCTAGTTCAGTTTGCTACAGAAAGGGAGTTATATTTTTACCGAAATACATTTTCGTCGAATATTTCAGCATCATCCAATTAAATATTTTTAATTCTTACTTGGATGAACTTCACTAAGGTCATCAGAGGTGGATGAGTGCAGAGGAAATAGTCCATCGCACCTCTGAAAAATTAAGAGATCAACAATTCATGAGTTTCTAGAAGCACATTTTTTCTGAAATAATATTTCAACTATCAAAACTAACCGGTGCCATGATTCAACGAGATTGGAGGTTCTATGACTCTCGACCATGAATTTACAGGTCATTGGCTCAGGATGAGTCATCCATTCATCTTTGAAATAATCGATGAAGTTCTTGCAAGCTGCATATTGCGAGTGGATAGGAGTCACTGGCACTTCAAGGATTTTCGCGCTGAAAATAATTAATTAATTAATGAACAAAACATCGATTATTGCGGATGATACCTTTTGAAGAAGCAGCGAGGAAGGAAGAATGACGCCCGAACTCGGTTCGTCCATTCTTTGATAACGGGATAGCTCTTTCCAGCTATCTTCAAACCAAAATGGCTCAATTTGTGATTCGTACACTTGAGTGCATGGAAAAGGCATCCTGAAAATAAGTTTATCTGTGTGTTCACCTAAAATTGGATGCTCGCCGTACATCAAGTTTTGAGTCTTTCTGATTTTTTTTCTCCCTCTCCCGATCCCGCATCTCAATGTATTTTACGCATAAAGAAATGTTTTGGAAATGCGGGATCGGAAAAGGGAAACGGGGGATGAATAATAAATACTCAAAATTTTATGTACGGATTCTTTCTAATTCCATTGCAGTTTTTGCTGCGAACGCACTGATATTGACATCTCGTTTCTTTATAAACAATTTTTCTATTCAAGGCCTATTTCATTCTAGGCATTCTAGATACCTTCGTGAGACATCATCGGAACTGTGTCACGGATTGCCTTGATAATTCCGTTCTCCCAATCACTGACAATTCGAACACCACTGAGTGAGTGGTTGAAGTCTTGGAACAGTTCAGCCAAACTCTTGAAAGTTAATTTTTTTTAATTCGTTGACCAATTCACAGAACAGCTAATATATTAGAATAGACACCTCAAGCAGCTTGGAGTACTCCTTGGCCGTCTTGGATGGGAGCAATGCAGCCATGAGAAGGAAACTCGTTCCTCTCATGCAAACACGAACAGTGTACAACTATAACAGACATAGTTACTATCAATATGTTTCTAACAATATTTTAAATTAAAACAACAAGAACAATAAAGAAAGTGTAGGTATACCTGAAACGCGAGTTTCTTCGGTAGTGATGGAGTGGGGGTGAAGGAGAAGTTTCCATCCACGAGAAGGGCTTCAATACCTCCTTTGATCGCCCACTCCACCATCTGCAACAACAATTTCTTTCATATAGTATGCATGAAAATCTAAAAATCTGTTTCAATAAACACACTCTTCGAGAAGCCAAATAGATTCGCTTAGTATCAGCAGGATCACTAATTCGGAGACAATCAGTTGTTCCGAGTACTTGTAGATCCTCGTCATCGACTTCATCATAGGCGCCAGCTGACATCGTTCCACATGATCTGATATTTAAGGAACTGATTCATTTATTCTCCTTAAAATTACCCTGTTCATTAGAGATTCTCAGTGCGTCTGTTGCAAAAAAAACACTAAAATATTACCGTTTCAAGTCGGCTGCAATTTGCCTCTTCCTCTTTCTCCTGTTTTCACCTCCTGAGTACAGTTCGAGCACTTCCTAAAGACTTTTTTTACAAGGTTCCGTTTCGTTGATCTACCTGGACTTCATTTCTGTCGATAATACTCGGAAGGTTGCCTAGTCTGTTGGCAATAGTGGCATTGCCTTCTTTCTGTACTCTTCCTGGTTTCTTCACGTGACCCTGTTTCGAATATTCTGCATTCTCCATAGACATTGATTTTCTGGAAATAACTATTCTATTTTTTTAAACGTAATGGCCCAGAAAATTTAATGGTCCTGTTTTAGAAACTGGATCATTAAATTTAAAATGTTATCTCTCAGGATTAACTAACGCGATTTTGGTGCTCAGAACATTGACAGCTCTGCACTTCTCATCAGTTGTCCAATCGATTTGTGTCTATCTGAATCTGCGGGGTCCGAGAGGAACTCGCACTCGTCCGGTTTCGGGAAGAATACCTAATGTAAAATATGAGAACACATATTTTGCAGCGTTACAATTATTCTTGCAATTGTTGGCTCTGTTCCGGAATAGAGGTTCTTAGAAAATAATATTTAAAAAAATAGAAATTGTCAAAAGATATTTTAAAAAATCTGGATTGGAAAAACTAAATTTTCAAAAAAAACAAGTTTGATTTTTTGACTTACAGTAACTTTTTTCAACGAGAAGTTGGAAGAAAAGTTTAAACGAAAAAAAAATACTCCTTCCGTGGTGAGCTTTCAGAAAATATAACTATGAAGGAGTTTCGGTGATCCGTTCTCGAAATAGAAAATTGACCTTTTATCGCATATGAAACATATCTCAGCCGGGGTTGACCTGAGACAATTTTAAGGTGCATTTTCGGAATCTACGCATCAAGTTTACCACCTAGGGCAACTTTTCAGCATAGTCAAATTTTTCGCTAGTACGGACCTATTTCTACCCTGTCAGATAGTGTCTGCTAAGTGGTACCCTTTCGCTGCTACAGAGAACTTATTTTAACTTTAAAATGATTTCATTAAAAATATTTTTGACACTTTCTATTTTTTACCTTTATTGGGACCTTTATTTTTCGAAATCCAATTCAACAATTTCTATTTCATGGGACCTCTCTATTTCATGGGACTTTTCTATTTTTAATAATGGTATTTCTTGGGACCTTTATATTTTTCCGGACAATTTTCGCATGATGTTGGGACCATTCTATTTGCAGCATCATTTATAAAAACATTCTTGGTACCTTTTTATTTTATGGGACCTTTCTATTTTCTAGGGACCTTTCTATTTTCTAGGGACCTTTCTATTTTCTAGGGACCTTTCTATTTTCTAGGGACCTTTCTATTTTCTAGGGACCTTTCTATTTTCTAGGGACCTTTCTATTTCCATTAGACATTTCTATTTTTTGGGACCTTTCTATTTTCTAAGAACATCTATTCCGGAACAGATCCCAAATATTTACCTTGACGGTTCATCTAGTTCCTATATCCTTCGATCTGTTGCAGGCGGTACACATGTACTTGTATCGCCTGGACTGATCAGGAGTTGTCGCTGGATCCACACTTTCCTTGTAATGGAAAGAAAGGATAGTGTCGGGATCGGTGGGGATACGGTACGCTGCCACTCTGTGGCTTCCCTTGTTAGAGGGGAATGACATGCCAATGAATGACATCTGAAAGCAGAATAGTCAAGAAACGCATCTAACCTAACAGAAAATGTAATGTGAGAGAAGGAGAGGCGCTACTCACACACTGGGAGACTGATTAGGGGCGGAGCTTCTACTCCTTATATACCCACTCGAACGGGTGCTTCCATTCCCTGTGGCATCTTTCATCCCCTGTGGCTTTCCTCTTCACTCTCATCTCGCAAGTTCCTACCTTGTGGCATGCCTTGACTATCCTAGAAGAATTTTTTCCCGCCTAGAGAGGGAATACGACTTGGTGAAATTAGAAAAATTAGATATTTGAATATTTGTAAAACTTTTGATGATCTTTCGAATGAGATATAACACAACACGAAAATTTTTTTTAAAAATGAAAAATTTTTTTTTTCGAAAATATTTTATTTTATCAATTTTCAAAAATTAACTTTTCATGACTTTTTCACTTTCAAAATTTGCTTCACGCCTAAGAATGTCTGTGAAAACTGTTTTTATCCCTTTCCGATCACTTAGAATGAAAATATAGCCGAATACTAATTTTCACAAAAAAATATCAACAAAAAAAGACAAAAAACTTTTGATGCTCTTTCGAATGATGTATAACACGGTAACAAAATAAAAACAATGAGAAAAAAATTATTTTTGTGTAAAAAATTATCGATTTTTCAAAAATCGAAATTTTGTCTATTTCTCACGTTTAAAATTTACGTTGTACCCAAGACTGTCTATGAAAAAAGTTTGAGTCCGGGGCGACCACTTTGAATTAGTTGTGCCGCTTACTTCAGCTTTCAATGCGCTCTTACAGAGAACGCGTTTTAATTTTGATCAAACTTTTAGATTGGAGAACCCAATTTACGAGAATTCAATTTATCTCGGCCTCATGTTCCCAACTTTTGGGTTCTCAAATATAAAAGTTTGATCAACATCGCAAATATTTTTTTGAAAATTGTTTAGCAAAGGCCCGTTTTATATTCGATCTCTTGTGACACCACTTTTAATCCAAACAACGCAGAATTATTAGCGTATTCATTCAGACTATTTAGAAAAGTGGGCTCAGAAATGTAGATGTTGAGTTCAATAACAACTTGTAAAAGGTTTCATCGACAGGAAAGCACAAACGATCATTATATGAAAGATTCACTCACCTCCAATTATTGACCAACCAGTCTAGAGCTGTGAGATAGTGAGAAATGACCACAGAATAGATATCTATCAAGACAAAGAACCACAATGATAATAAATTAATTTTAACATTCTATATGATGGAAGAATAGTCTGCGGAAACTGGCAATATAAAACTGCCCATTTGGCAGACTGGAAGCATTTTCAGTCGCATTTATCACGCGTTGATAAACTGTTTCAATTCTTTTCTTTACTCATCGCTCGTTGTTTTAACACAATAGTATACGTTATGTCTGCAATATACTTGAAAGGTAACGATATTAATTTGATCCAACTGAATCTGGTTCAAATATGACAATTTTATATCTATGCGGAAAGGAATGGATTAAAATGGAACTATTCCGAACTTCATTTAGACCTCTCCACCAACCAGTCAAGAGCAGTGAGATAATGAAAAATGAACGTAGAATAGGAAGCGATCAATCACATGATGAAAATGAAATTGATCAATGGAGGATTATAATTGCAAACAAGGGAGAGTAGTCTGTGGATAATGGTAAAATTATACTGCCAAAAATGGCAGACTTATTTAACCGTCTGTGTGTTTGTTGCAGTCAGTGAACTGACCAAAGTGCAAGAGAAAAAGACATAGAACATTCAATCTTTGATTTTCATTTCATTATCCAAAACTGTTTGGTCTCAAAATTAAATTTGCAGAAATGACTTACGATTCCAGGCCTTAACATTTCCAGGTGTGAATAGACACCGAGAAAGAAAGAGACTTAGTAATTCTCGTCATTGTGTAGAATTAGTGATTGATCTGTGTATGACCGAGCGGATAGACGAGCGTCATTGAATATTTACTTTATTCGAGACGTTTCAGCTAGGGATGGCAAAAACGGAAAGCGTAATGAAGGTGGAATTCAAACTGATGTGCCCTTATTGCCGGCAAGAGCTCAATGTGCTCATTTCCTAGGTGGAATCAAGGCAGAAAACCCTCTTTCGTCTGATCGTATGTAAATCCATGGCAAACCCGAAATTTGGTGGATTAATACCACAAATATTTTTTGACCTTATAAATTGTTTTGAGAGTTTTTTATATTGTGTTTTTTTATATTGTCTGCAGAGTCCGAGTGTCCCAGCTTCCGTGGAAAAATTATATGAAAAGATGATTTTCCGTTTTCGTGATCTTTCTGCTTCCAATCCGGAATCAAAGCGGAAATTTGATTAGATTAACGTGCATGCCGGCAAGAGACGACTCTCGCCGATTTGCATGGCTAATTCCGCTTCCCGTTTTCATTTTGTTATCCCTAGTTTCGGGCAAAAAGCCCAAACTAGGGAAAAAAGAAATAAATTTTATTTTCCCTAATTTGAGGTGAAACCGGATGAAGATGGGCTGTTTGCCCGAAACATCTCGAATTAAGTAAATATTCAATCATGCTCGTCTATCCACTATGTCATACACAGATCAATCAATAACTACTGAAAGATGCTAGCAAAACCGCATTATTTGTTTTAATCAGAGAAACTTTCAAATTAATCTTTGGAGAAATTGCCCGTCATGTAATTGTCTGGATTTTTTGATAATGTCTCTTCTAGTTTTGATAGCTATTGAATCAGTGATAGTATATTTCAAACGCCCACCAAAATACCAACGGCAAGTCTTCGAAAAGCAATCAAAACAAGGGCTGGGATTTTAGATTCAAATTTTGTTCTGGAATTATTATTTAATTCGCATTTCGTACGCATTGATTTCGATCCTTTCGAGTTTCTTTCATGATATTTTTCTCGTTTACTCATGGCTCGTTGTTTTCACTACACATTCAACAATGTTCCGGGGAGGACACACAATGAAAGAACAAACACACATTGCACAGAATACTCCGGTGTTTGGCCAAAAATATTATAAAAAGATATTTTAAAAATATAACATTAAAACCCCACAATAGATAACCCCATACAAATTTCATTCCAAAAATTCGCATCGCTGAGTTTCACAATCCTGGACATATTTCCTCGTATCTCTTCTCCAACACACTCTCTAACATGTTATCTGCCTGGCAAACGAGGTGAGATTAGTACGGCGACTGAATTGTTTCTTCATTTAATATATTTTGCTATCTTCATAGAAATCATAGTAAATTATTTGAGAGAAAAAACAACGTAATAGCGATAAAACAGCCTCAAGCAGTCGAAAATTGTCGCTTTTTGAGGCGACATGAAGTGAAAATATTGATGAAATCGAATTCCCCATCATGGGAAATGTGTTGTATGAACATTTCATGAAAGTTTGTGAGATCGAAAAATTTCACTTTTTTTTCACCATGGGGGATACCCTTATGTGGGTGAAAACGGCCATATTTGACTTGCTGTAACTCGACTCTATTTTAATATATTTGCTTAATACTCGGTTCTATTTATTGCTATAAGCAAGAAGACCTCTGAAACCAAAAATTATATCAATCGGTTTACTCTCGGCTGAGATCGAGCACCTTGAAAATCGCCTAAAATGGCTTGGCGGCAAAGGAGAGGACGCTATCTCTCTCCTCTCCCCTACTCTCTCCCCCTCCTCGGAAGGGGGGGGACATTTCGGGCAGGGGATATTTCGGGCAGGGGGGACATTTTGGGCATGGGGGGGACATTTTGGGCAGGGGACATTTCGGGCACTTTCTCCGGGGACATTTTGGGCATCTTTTTAGGAGGGGGGGGACATTTTGGGTATGACCCCCTAGGAATGAAGAGAGAGAGAGAGGTAGCGTTGCGTCTCTTGATGATGGTGCACATCATTCCACAGGCCGGTCAACCTTCCAGAAAGGCCTTTGGAGTGAGAGAGCGTGTGAAATCGAGAGGGACTCTCTCACTTTTGCACACTCTCTCGTCCGAACCCTGGTCTGTAGGTTTGGAATCATGTGGGTGGGGATGAAGAGAGTGTCAGCTCGTCTGCCGTTCTCGCCGGGCGCAGGGAAGGGGAGAGAGCGCAACATTTCTTGGCATTTTTCCAACTTTAGCAAACTTTTAGGACAGTATTTTTCATTGATATAACAGATACTCCTAAGTATTTTTCATTGTTGTATCTGGGACTTCGGGGTTCCAATTTTATATTTTATTAGTGGGATGCCTTTTAATCCTTCACTTGGACTCATTTTTTCCGTGCATAGCTTGCATAACTTTGTTCCAACTTATCGGATGAACGCGCAGTTCGCGAGACTCTTACTGGGCAACCAAATTACATTGCCGTGAGAATCATATATGCGTGATAAGGTGATATTCGTCTCACACCAATTACTATTATTACCAATTATACATTCGCAAAAATGTTTTGCGAACTTGAATAGTTCTTGTGTCGTTTTTGCTCCTGTCAGTGAAGCAATCAATCACCGTGGTCTGAAATTTTAGATCAGACAAAAAGTATGAAAAATAAAAGAGGATAATGCAGCCGGCTATTGTCATAAACTGAATTCTACTCTACTACCATCAACTTCCGTCTAAGATAAAAACTATCCAAATGAGAAATTTTGAAGAAAACCCACCTTTCCTCATTGCTTCCCTCCTTTCTCTTGGAATGGACAAAAGGTTGTAGTGGAATATCTCACGAATGAACTACGGTCGTTGATTAAAATAGCAGTTTTCCAAGCCAAATGATTTGTAGTTTAATGAATATCGCTCTTGCGTTTCACCAAGTAAACTACTCATATTGTCGCCCTATAAATATACTATGATGAATGCACATTTCTGAGTTGATATTCATTAGCCCGACAATCAACAAGAGTGCTCGCTAAGGAACCGTCGGTTAACTTATTCTTAGTTTGTGTTTACCTCTTTGCCTCTGCATATAACACCTTCAGTCTTCTAAGATAGCTATTGTCACTTCCTCATTTCTTGCAGCCCTCGATATCCTGTATTCTATTTCCTCAAATCAGTTCACTCCTATCACAGTTCCGGTTTCATAAAATTCAAAGTCTACTACATACTTCCCACTTCCGCAAGTTATGTTCGAGCATGCGCATCTCTACGAGGATCCACTGAAAGATGTGAGATAGATAACTCTCATTTCCAAAACTTCCCAAAACATAAGATAGTTTTCCCTTCTGCTTCCTCTCAAATATCAGCTCCACCTCACAGTCGTTCATTATTCATAGAGAGACCAATAACGGTGTTTGGCAGCCGTGTAATATATCTGAAATGGAATTATTTTCAGTCATTCTACTTCGTCTTCCATCACGTAGCCGTCGGTTTGTACCTTATTAGACTCAAATCATGGCCATAATCTCATTGCGAAAGATTTTATTTATTTATCTACAATTTTTAGAGCCAATGAATGAGTGTTTGAGCATAAAACTTGCAGTGCTCACGATAATCATTGACGGAACTTTGATCGCACTCATTCTAGTAAGCAAAAGGAATGATTTCGGAGCCTATCGATATCTGCTATTCTCTTTCGTATTGGTGGATCTCTACTACGGCATCGTCCACTTCCTCGTCATGCCAGTAATAATGAATCGTTCTAATAGTAGAGAAAGAAACATGCTTCGCAGATTCCTGAATCGTGGGCTAACGTTTTCTGTATGGCAGCTCACGGGTACATCAAAGGTAGGTGAAACACATGTTCCAAGCGTGCATGTGCAAGACATTTTTTTCATAAAAATGTGCTATCGTAACAAGTCGGTTGGGACGTTCAGGAAAATTGGCGGTGAGCTGGTTCGCGGGTGCTCACTCTCACACACTTGTAGTTATTGCCTTCCACTTTCTCTATCGTCTACTTGCCGTCAAACGGTACTTTAACTCCACAGCTCTAATAGAGAATTCGGAGCACAGAATACAAATATGCCGACAGATCCCACCTCGTCCGTCTATTTTCGAAGCTCTGGTTCAATGGACTATTGCTTGCCGCCGTCCTCACTGTTGGATTTGCGTGGTAAGCACCTACCCAGTTAAGTATTGGTTTAAGCAAGTTTCTTAATGTACTTTTCCCTACGTACATATTTTTCGCTGGACAGGTTTTCTGCACTCTATTTTCTCTTTGATACGGACTCGGACTTTGTGATTCAATACATGAATCGAAATCTGAGAGATCATTCTGTTGGAATAAGAATGCCAATCGAGGAGTATTCTACAGCAGTCTTCTGGGTAAGAAATCAAACTAACGAACGAAGAATAACAATTAATAGTGCGATGAATGGATGTACAGTCCGGTCAGATCCCCACGTGAAAACGGGGCGCCCAGGGGCGCCCGGGGCGACCCGAAGCGACCCATTGCCTTTCACAGCAGGGAGAATGAGAAATTCACGTTGAATTAAAGTGGGCTGTTTTCTCGAGGTAATTACCGAACTTTTAATGTATTTCACATACATTTTTTTTAAAAAATACATTAAAAAATTTACGAATCGTAAGTGCACCCGAGCCGGACTACCGTAGTTGAGAGCTTTCTTTTTTACGGACCTGGTCTTGGTGTGCTCTTAACTACGGTAGTCCGGCTCGGGTGCACTTATTATTTAGGGACCACCACAGCAAAATTGAAAATTGTTCCTAAAAATACAAATTTCGTGCCTTTGGGGGTAATTAGGGATGCAGAATCACGATAGCGTTTCCAGATTTGTCAAATATTATCAGTCAAACTAGTATCTGGCAAGTGTTCTGAGTCCCACCCTAAGTGGTGTAGTCGCCCCCAACGAAATCGTGCCGCAAGGTTGCGCCATGAGTTCGGTGGGGCGACGTCTGTTTGTTGAGTTGTTCGTTTTTGGTGTTTGTTAACTCATTCATCGACATAATTTGATATTTACTCTGAACATCTAACTAATAGAATGGAGCCATAAAACACAAAAGAGTAATTTTTTATATGTTATGTAAAAGATTTCTAGTTCTTAATCACTGAGTACAGTATTAAACCCGTCAATTTTGAAGCCAATATAAATTAGGTTTGCTCGTACCGATTTTCCCTATTCTTCTCTCAAAGCTGCACTCGATTTCATATAATTCAGCAGTAATAAAATCTCAGAGCGGCACCCCTTGAAACAGTAGTTCTTAAATATTATTAAAAATCATTGAACTTCGCAGCAGAATTAAAACACATTTGCTCGTACCGATTTTTCTTATTTTCTTTCTGTTATCGGTCAGACATCTAAACTTCATAATAAGCAATAGAATTGAGAGCGGCACCCCCTAGAAACCCAATTTTACAGCAAAAACAGCTTTTTCTGTGCAGATTGTAGTTTCTGTCTTTTCGTACTTTTCGTCGGTTCTGATTTTAGAATTCCCGGTTCGGTGGTCCCTACTTATTATTCCTAAATTGAACTGTTTTAAATAATTTATTTATAATTAATGCAATTTTTCAAAATTATGTGAAATAAATAAATAGCTCGGTAATTACCTCGAGAACACAGCGCACTTTAATCCATAACGAATTTCTCATTCTCCTTGCTGTGAAAACCAATGGGTCGCTTCGGGTCGCCCCGGGCGCCCCTCCCCCGGCGCCCCGTTTTCACGTGGGGATCTGACCGGACAGTAATTGCGCACTTGACAACATTGGATTTTTTTTCTGATGAAATAAGACATTGTTGGGGGCAGTGGCACCGTCGCAAGTGTAATTCCACATAAAATCAGTTAATGATCAGTTAATGAACGATTCATTCTTCATTAACTTCATTCTTCATTCATTTATTCTTCATTCTGTGCCTCGTGACGGGCGGTCGACAGTCTCCCCGCTCCTCTCCCTCCTCAGTTTGGAGAATCCTTGCCAGTCAGCTTGGGCAACCCGGCAAGTATATCGCCCACCTGGTACCACTTCGAGAAGAGGACCCGGATCGCCTACATCTAATTCAAGTCGCCAACTTTCAAGAAAGGCCCAGTCGACGAGGCTACGACGTGAGTTCCCACTTAGGTTGATACACGCTACGTCACTGGTTGCCGGAAGATCTACTTCTACGCTCAATGTCAATCGTCCAAGATCGACACTCCAATTGACCAAAGAAGCCAAGCAAGATCCATTCCCTTGACCCAGTTGCCTCGAATTCGAAGATCCCGACCTCCTCTGCCCCCGAATGATACCTCCTGCAGGCCCTTGCCGTGATGTCAGGATAAATATGTATATGTATGTATGTAATGAACGATTTATTCAAGGAGAACGGTGCGTTCTCTGGTCCAAGATGGAAACCAATCAGCGGTGCCACTATCCTGGCCGGCTCCATGATCGTCGGATATGGATTCATGGTGTACGCAGCGCGCGAAATTAGATGGTTGGCTAGGTAAGTTTCTGGAATACTGGTAAATTTAGGTACATGAGGCGGTATTCAATCAGTTATAGTAAACGGACGATGGAGTTGCAAAGGCAGTTGATGAGGGCTTTAACGTATCAGGTTGGTTATTTTGTCCCGCACAAGACGCAACACTTCGCCGCTCTAATCAAAGTGCTAAGCAGGAGCTCTAAAATCTAGTTCCAGTTTGAAATTCTCGAATTTTAAGGAAAATAAGTATCATAATTACCGTAATATACAGTCAATTCTACCGCTCATCACTGCCTACTCTCCTCCTCTGATCGCCGTCGTTTCTCCTTTATTTTGCATCTCCAATTCTCTCATGTCTGATCTCACGACTTTCCTCTGTGGGTGTCACCCGTGGATAGACGGAGTCTCGCTCATATGGACGATCAAGGAGTACAGGTACATACCTTGCTCTTGTAGAGAATCTGGATTTTGAGCCCCCGTGTGTTAAAGATGGTTAGTAATGAAACCAAACTAAATAACAGTTAACCCTATCCGCCCACTCATTCTTGTCTCTCTTCAGATTTATTCTCATTCGTTGTTGTCGTCGGAGTGTCGGAGATATCGGAATTGTAGCAACGAGCGGCATATGAAGTGAACAATATAGTTCGACGAATTTTATTTCATGAGTTGTAGCTTACAAAATACAGGAATTCGCAAATATCATCTTCAATAAAATAATATTATTATGACCATCCATGAACAAGATGTAGCAAATTATTATCTTGCTCGTATTTCTTCCTTGGGTGCTATTTGTGTGCTATTTATGCACATTCCTCGGCAGACAGGTGCTAACCGTTGTTAACATGTGATCACTAGATTCAACCGCTTCTATTTGTCCGCGGATTTTCTGTGAAGAGGTGTACAGTTTACACACATTTGATACACACTATCCCGTTCTGTGCACATGTGTATGCGTGTTTCGGCGTCATTTTCGACGGGAAAGAGAGAAATTTGGAGAGAGTTAGTTAGTCACTGATAGAGCGCAAAAACGCGTTCAATTTTTCTGAGCATAAATAGAAGACGAAATCTCCATTACGCCACTCACAACGATGATCGGAATGCTACTACTCCTCGTCGCGACGACTTCATTCTTCCTTTACTGGTGAGTAATTGTTTACCGTAAATAAATCAATAGATATGAGTTAGCTTTTCAACACCGTTAAATATTTACATGCCCTTGTAAACATTTGATTTCGAACAATGGTATTTTTGAGTGTAGATAGCTGATGGAATTTCCGATGTATTATTAATGGTCGAGCCGTATATTTTACAGGTACTACTCTAACGCGAACAGAAAATGGGCGAAACGTGGAATACCCGGACCTGAACCGGAACTTTTGCTGGGAAACCTTCGTTCGATCTGGGACCTGGACAACCCCCGGTCCCTCGTTATACGTGCCTGGTCCAAGAAGTATGGAAAGGTAAGTCCGAATACAAGTTGCAAGTGTATACATTACAAATATGTATTCCAGGTGTACGGTTTCTACGAGGGACAGCGTCCGTTGCTTGTAATTTCCGATTTTGACATGCTCAATGAGATAATTGTGAAAAGGTTCGATCACTTCTACGCGCGTGCCGTGAGTTTCATGTTCCCCTGTATTTCATCGAAGTTTTTTAATCTTTCCATAGGATTATTCTATGATTCAAACCTAGTACCTGCATTGCAGCGTTTCCTCATGCAAGAGCGCAATGATGGTCCGAACACGAAGATAATCGAGTCTCGCGGCCCTCATTGGAAACGATTGAGAACACTCGGCAGTATGGCATTCACTCAGAAATCGCTCAAACACGTAAGATGCATTAGTTTTTGTGTTTCTTGTTCCCTATTCCCGGAACATTCCTCACAACGAGGAATAAAATGAACGATGGAAAGTCCAGATGCGTCTAAAGAAGAAAAATAGCTTAACGCAAGGATTATAGTAATTTGGAAAACGCACATAATTGTGGACGACTGAACAGAATATAGGCCATTTTGCACAGATCATCTCTACTGTAGAGCACTCTGCAACTATGGTAGTCGATGGAATGACAAAGGAATCTGGAGAGATAAATGCCCTCAGGCAAGCTCAATCGATAGTTCTATTATTTAACCTTTAACAAAGTGCAAAGATTTGTTGAGCTCGAGATGTGCATGACCGATCGAAATTCATCTGCATTCAGATTCTTCCAAGAGTATACTCTCAATGTAATCTGCAAGATCGCTCTCGGCCTTCATGATATTAAGATGTTCGACAACGAATATCTCGAAACCTGCATCGGCATCTTCAATAAGTTTGTTGTTTTCCGTATCTCGGAATCATTATCGACAAGAATTAGAGTTTGCTATCTAAATTCGTTAGGAATGTATTGTTGCAGACCGTTGAGCAGTCCAATCACAGTGCTCGCATCCATTTTCCCCTTCGCCATCGACGAAATTCGAGCCTTCTCCATGATTCTCGGTTCGCGATTATTCTTGGAATAATATTTTTAAACGTCATTCTCTGCATCCTTATTAGTAACAACAATAATTGTGAAAAGTAACGTGTCCCAGCTGCATTGAGATTTCTTGGGCTTTCAAATCCCACCTTGCAGCCGGTTTACCGCCTTACCACATGTAGCATGTTGGCTAGCTACCGTGAAATCGTTTGCCATGGAAGAGATTTTCCTTTCTCTGCAGCCAAAGTTCTGCCTCGTCCTCCTTTCTTCGTTCTCATGGATATGCTGAAGAAGAATGTAGAGCAGCGAAAAATGGAGAGAAAGGAAAATGGAAATGAGGAAACGGGCGACTTTATCGATCTATTTCTCGACGCCGAAGTCGACGCTTCTGAAGTGCAATTTGGCGAGGATTCTGATGTGAGTGTTCTTAAATTTGTAGTGCGAATAAATCTACTTTATAAGTTTGACAACATGAAAATATATCTATTAAATGTCGTATTTACCAGACTACAAAGAAGCTATCATCGGATGAGATTGTCGGCCAATGCTTGGTATTTCTGCTAGCGGGATTCGATGTGAGCTATTAGGCTAAGAAATAAATACGAGGTATATTGTGAGATTTACCATTCACAAACTATAACAAAGATGTGTCAAAAAAGTTTTGAGCAACTACATTTCAAAATAAATAACTTTTGTAAGCAAAAAGTATGATGTAATTTGAAGATGCTTTTCATTCCTAGTTTTTTCATTGACAGTTCGACGGTTCCATTCCTAGACAGCGAACGATCGAGGAACAATATCCGTAAATTGCAGACAACCGCCAACTCTATCGCTTATGCAACTCATTTTCTTGCCAATAATGCTGACGTGCAGAGAAGATTAATCGAGGAGGTTGACGACTTCCTGCTGGAGAATGAGGTGTGTATTCTATTTTTATCTTTCAGAAAATTAGCAAAGGATACTTCTGGCTAACCGGCTTGCCCCATCTAGCGTCGTAGCTTGCTACTGTAAAATCGCTTGACATGGAAAACATTTACTTCTTCGAAAACCGCTAATCACAATCCGATGCTATGTGTTTCTGCAGGCAAAGGTGCGAGAAATTTTTAAATATTAATACCTTCCACTTGCTTTTATTGTTTGCAGACTATCGAGGTCGACAAGCTCAGCAATCTCAAATATATGGAGGCAGTTCTCAAAGAGTCGCTTCGACATTATCCTTTGGCCAGCTTGTGAGCCGTTGATACTAATTTTAGTTCATATTATCTTCCTAACACGTTCTTCATTACCTTGTTTCAATGCAATAAATAATGTAATATTTAATTTCTTCTATGTCAATTTTAATTTTCATTGATACTATTACAGGGCCGTAACCAGAGAATGCGCTAAAGCCTGCGAGATCGGTGGTTTCAAGTTCGAAGTTGGCGACATGATCGCCACTGACACGTGGAGCATGCACATGGATGAGAAAGTGTGGGGCGCTGATGCGAAGGAATTCAGACCAGAAAGGTAAAACATTCATGTTATCCTTCCACGATGATTCGAATTTTAGTGTTCTTAGTTAGCTGTTCATTGAATGAGCATTATTGCATTCTGTTTGAGATGGCTGGAAGAGCCAACTCGTCCCAGAGCAGCCTTTCAATCGTTCGGAGAGGGTCCTCGTATATGTCTCGGCATGAGACTGGCATACATGGAGGAGAAGATGGCAATGATCAAGTTGATGTCCAAATTCACCATTGAGAAGACGCCAAATACTGTGCATACAAATGAAATTGCCTTTTTAGTATGTAACTGACGGCCACTTTTCAGAATCCGATCAAGCTCGTGGGATCGCAAACAGTCAATCCGGAGAGGGTTATGGTGAAACTTGTGCCTCGATTTTAATTTTTTCCTCTTGTTGTGATATGTTTTATTTGCTGCAATAAAGGAATGTAAAGACAATCATTCGCTAATGTTAGAAGAATTTATTTTTATGGAAATATAAGAAAAATAACTCACATCGACAGGAAAAATAAGTGAAGCGAATGAACCCCAGCGTATGTTCTGAAAGTTTGTATTTGTGATAGCACAAAACTATAAAGCGTACTGCATTAATTGTAGGGCAGATCGAGTTTAGATAGAGCAATACGAGCGTGAAGGAAATTAGTCGTCCTTAGCATATTTCTATTCTTCTATTCGGACTTGTGAACATGCATAATGCATAGCTACCGTATCATTTTAGAATCGTTATTTACTCTTAAATATACATTGATCGAAAATTAACTGGAACCGGTATATTGTATTCTCTCTTTCGCTGAATGGTGACTGATACAAAAAAATGTATTGCCACACGGAAAGGCGTAAATAAATGCTGTACAAAATGTTCGATTTTTAATGCGCACTTGCCTTTTTGTATCCAAATTTCCTTTCGTACACGTGCGTATAGCTTGGATTACCGCCATTTCATGTCTTGCCCAAGTTTCCATTCTTTTTAACTCCCAAAACTGTGAAAGAAGTAAGATCCCGCCCACTCACATTTATGTATTCTGAGCTTCTTTCTAGCAACTAGTGGCTAGTCGGATGCTAATTCCATTGCTCGTAACGTCGCTCTCTTGATTTCCCTCGCTCATTTCCTCGCTCCACATTAGGAAGTGCAATCGAGGTTTTGAATTGATGTTGTAACGAGCTCGATTATGGTTTAGTCATAATGTAGAATGTCTGGGATGCAATCGGAAGCGGACTATTATATTCTGGCTGCGAGAATCTCATGTGCCATTGTAACTGTTGTGTCTGCGCTCGGCGTTCTCGGAAACTCAGTACTACTCTACACAACGATAAGAACAAAGTGAGTGAAAAGATTCCGTTCCTTGTGGTTCATTTAAAGATCAGCGAGATCATTCCAGCATTTTTGAAGCGTGCAATTAAATCCGTTGAGTAATTTCACTAAAGAGTGGTTTGAACATGCCAAACGCGCTTAGTCCGAAAGCCAATTGTGCGTCTTGAAGCGAATGCAGTTTTTTTCAATGATCATGTTCTCTCAAAAATCGTAATTCTCGTGCTCTGAGAATGTCTGTTCAGAACCTTACGCGCGCCTTGCTACATTCTGATAGGAGCTTGTGCACTGTTCGACATGGTACATCAGGTACGCGCTGACTTACGAAAGACAAATCTGCAGTTGTCTGTTCATTTTTCTCAAAGTTCTTCAGTGGGCAACGATAAGGCTCATCCTGTATAGAATTATTTCAGCACGCTAGAGCCTAATGAAATATTATTTTTATATGCAGTTGGGAACAGTCGCTCATAGCTTCAACAGCTATAAAGGAGAAAGGTCAAGCAGTCTACACTGTACTATCACCATGGTAACCAAATGGTTTGTGACGTGACTTACCGTAATCCATACAGTTTCTTCCTGAAATGGGAGTTACTGCTGGCGGTTTTACCATTCTCTCAATTGGAATCGATAGACTTCTTTCGATTGCTGCGGCTAATGTTTATCGATCAATGAATACGCGTTCCTACCTCGCAGTAAGTCATTACTGAGTATAACTGCAAACAAACTATAAAACACCAGGATAATATATGTTTCACAGATACACTTTTCTGTCATCTTTGCATACAATGCCTATAATGCGTTTCTGATATTCTTCTTCTACACAGATCAGTCAGTTACTTCGCTGTGTATTTCACTATTAGTATGTTAAACTAACTTCTTTTAGGTTTTGTTTCCATCCTGATGAGAAATATTCCAGAGAGATCATGTGCACCATTCCAAATGTGTACCAAGGTAACGGGGTTTCTTGGTGGGCTTATTCATCAGTCGCTCAAAATGTTGCCACTTTCATCATCTACACGCTGACCTGGAGACTGATCAAAGCGCGCGGTAACCAACAAATATGGTTAATATTCTATAATATTCTCCCGTATTTCCAGCAAGCAGCATGGATAAGGACAGTCTTGGTCGCATTTTCCGCACTATTCTAATGGTGACAATCTTCGATCTGCTTGGTTGGGCACTAACTCAGATATTTATTGGAGCTCTCAACTTTCTCACGCTTCCAAGTAAGAAACAATAGCTGACACAACTCATTCGCTCATCCATTTAGTATATAAAATAATCTCTGTCGTTTGCTTCGCCGCTATTTTCGTGAATCTTGGAGTGGCTGTCAAACTGCTCGAGTTCTATTCGACAAGGTATCACAGGAAGTATATTCAGATTGTGTATATTTATTTCAGCACCGAGTATCGCACTGCAATCAATGGACAATTTGGTATTGGCGGCGAGGCTCGACGATCAAACAGCTCGGTGCATCCTAGCTCCACCGCCAACAAATCAACGGCAAAATGATCGGAAGCGAAGATCAATTATTTATAAAACACAACTTGACCACGATAGAATTGAAGAAACCAAATACAATAATATTTCAAAGAACAACGACTCTACTCATCCTTATTGGGCTTGAATAAGGCGAAACGAATAAAGATAATTCTTTTTAACAGCAAAAAAAGACACAATAATATATATACATCACGCGAAAGCTAGAGCCATCCAATGCTTCTATGTGTCGATTATTCGTTGCGGATAATATCAAACTCGCATCACATTGTCCGTCTATTGTGGCAGAACTTGCTACGTAATGCAGGTGCCCATTATTACATATCAACGTTCAGCTTTCAACCTGAGATTAGTGTCAGACGCAACCGCCACTTTCTAACTTTGCTGTCTTTAGTCTAATCTTGAAGTTCACAACATTTTCCCTCTCTTTTTCTTGCTCAGTGCGTACAAGAGAACACAACAAAAAAAATTAGATAAAATATAATAAAAAATGCAGTCAACGAAGAGCTGGGAGGCAAACAATCAATTTTCGAATATCTATTAGTTTCTTCAACGCAAAATGATCTTTAAAATGCCTGTAGACGAGTTAAGATTTCCACACCCGCATCCTTTCTACTCAACCTCCAACGCTCTTCGGTGTACTAAAACTGTGGTAAACAGCTCAAATCGGATTGCGAACTTATGAACTCGTGCGTGTGGTAAATTAGACCTCAGTTTCCAGATCGGCCTCACAACAGACCGCTGATCATCTCAGGACAAGCTCCTGTTGCCCCAAGGCAGGTCGAGACCGCCTTGCGTGTAGAAGACATAGCACCTTAATGTTTTTTTACTTTTACCTTCTCGCTAGGCTGGCGTATTTCGGTGTGCACCGGACCCGGAGTGGAATCGGAGTCAGCACCGGCCGGTGTCACATAGTCTCGGTAACCTGTTGAAAAGCGAGAGCGATTTCCCATTTAGTGAGCACCGCCTGTGTTGAACGGGAACTCACTCTCGCTTTTTGAGCTGTTCCTGGGAACTGAACACAGATTGAAGTTTTGTGTTCCCTTACAGAAAAAGGCCACCATACTCCTCATGCACTTAATAATTTTCAATTTTTTCATCATCAGTGATGTTGATAGCAAATTCGAGGAGCACTACCACACAAACTTTCGTGCCTCCCACCCTTGACCTTTGAATGAGCACATGCCCAAGAACATGCTACGAGATGCAATTAACGACTTCGAGATCAGCGTAGGAACCGCGAAATTGTGTGGAAGTGACTAGCATTTAGCATCGTTCGATCAAAGTCACCAAGTTCCTGTTAGTTCTAAGAAAGCTCGTTTTCTTTGTTTCACTGGTCAAGCTGTGTCTTGCTCAGTTGGTCACGTTGACCTATCGAGGAAAATTTAGGATATGCTGAGACTTTTGTTGATCTCTCGTGCAATCGGGGACGCTTACATTACCGCGGAAACGCCCAAATTCACTTATGGACACCATCGATCCGATCTTGAGTAATTCTGTTGAATTCTGTAGAATTCTTTCCCTTGAATTGATAATTCAATGCAGTACGACAATCCGAACGAAAAGTTCGAAGGGCGAGTTTGGTATTTCCATCGGCCAATCGAGTGCGAGAACGATATTTTGATTGGAGAAGACAAGGGCTGAGAGAAGAGAGTGCTAATGGGCACACTGAATACGGAACCGGTGAGCACCAACCGGAATAGAATTGCATGATCTTTTCGATCACACCATTCCTTTTTTTATTGTTAAGTGTGCGTTTCCCGAGGGAAGCGGGCTAAAAGAGATCATACATGAGATGACAAAAAGAGGTTGATATTTGAGAAACGATAGGCTGCTGTGTGAGCAACTCATCCCCCATTCCCACATGTACTTTCACTTTCATCAAATTACTCGTGTCTTCATCTGCACGAAGTACTACACTAATTCATTATGTGACTAGTTAAAGGCGTTCGATTCTACCTTTGCTCCACCCTGTTTGTAGCATCCCTTCCATACCAGTCAGCTTGGGTAATCCGGCAAGTATGGTCTACCTTGTACCCCGTCACGCATCGGACCTGGATCGACTACGTGTAATTCATACCGCCAATGCGTAACATGACTGTAATACTATGTAAGTTCAAACTTAGATTGATGCTCGAAAGTCAGGGCGGCAGCCATTTACAATATCTACTCATACGCTCACTTTATCGCCGAAGATGGACGCGTACTGAAGAATTTTAGAATAATACTTTCGCACTGTTACATTGACGAGCACGGACATCTCTTACCCCTAAGCTATTTCCCCATATCTTGATGTCAGGATTGCTCTTTCAAGTCACTCTGAGCAAGTGGGCGACACAGTGTAACTCTTTTTAGCACATTTTCATTTTCATTGAAGAGCACCTCACGTCCTTAGTTTCCTTTCTTGAATTTAATTCAGTTCTTGCATATGTTTATTCGACAAAATAAAGGATGGGAAGTAGAGATAGGACATTTAAGTATGACAGTTCTAATTTAAAGCGTTGTGTATTTTACACATTTTTAAAATTAACCTGAATAATCATTTTTATGCCTTGTTATTCTTGTTTTTAAACTTTACTATTCATCTATGCGATGAAAATCAAGAAACGTAGCGAAACTCGTTTCTTGAGAGATGCACTGCAAGAAAGCTAAAGATGTGCTGAAAACGGTGACACTGTGCGACGTTGTGCGGCGCACTCATCCCATTTCCATAAGGCGAAAGTCTCTAGCTTACAATAGCCGATCCCCGAAAAGAGAAGGGAAATACAATCTGATATTTAAGGTATTACCAAAGTGGGATATATTTCTCCGACATTCGATCAATTGAGAATAGTAAAAGATTCGATTTCAAATTCGTTTCTATTCACGGCACTTTTCTTCTCAGGAAGCCCAAAAAATGTCCTTTCGGATATTTTAAAATTGTCGTAACTAGAGTTGTTTTCAAAAGCACTCACTCGTTAAGTTGGTGTTGACAATAAAGTCGATCGAATGTGTACGAAATAACAGTTTACAATAGAATGGAAATCATGACCTCAACAAATCCCACAGTTCTTTTCTTTTGTCGTATTGAATATTTGATGAACCCGATTGTGCTATTCACTGGCCCGATAGAAATCTTCCCGTTAACTCAGTGAGATTATGTTTTTGCCCTTTTCCAAGAAAGCGAAAGTCAAGATGAGGAAGCTCCCCGCCCAACTTTCGCTATCCCGCGATAGAGGGGAGGAGAAATAAACTATTGCACGGCCCTGTTATCGTTTTCGAATATCTCAGCACCCATTATAAGCAAAGCGATGCTCCGAAGTCCCTCCCCCCATCCCACTTTCTTTATGTTTTTTTTATGTAATTATCGTTATTTAAGATCATGTTATTAGGTGAAGGGAAATCAATGGTCTTGATCTTGCCTCGCACCTTGAGGAACTTACCTTTGGTATCCGAAAATTTTAACTTACTCAACACCTTTTCAGCGGTTGACCTACATTCATGGAAATCGCAAGGAGTTTCTACGATTCGCTTACGACATTCGAAATCAACAATGAGAACTACACCGAGGTTCAGTCGTCCTATGAATACAAGTGGGTGCATTTTAATTGATTGCTTACTTTTTAATTGGTTGCCGTATGTTCAATCGCCTGAAAAATTTTAGATAATAGTTTAGTAGAAAAAATTGACCTGAAACTCAATTTTTTCTACAAAAAAAATTGACCTGAAAGAAATTGAAAAAAAAATGACCTGAAAGAAACTGAGAAAAAATGATACTGACCGGAAGACCGCATCCTAGATGTTAACGTCTGACGTGAGAAATGTGTAATGTAAGTCAATTTAACTAAGAAAGTTAAGTCATATTTGTTATATTCAGATTCGTTTTGCCTTTCGAGCACTTCGAGTCGGCTCGCGCGATAACACAATTCCTCCAAGATTACTGGATGCACACCGTGACAGTTTCGGTATGTCCGTTTCTTCAATGTATAAATAGAAGCTCAGTTAAAATAGATGTTGGTACTCTGAAGCGACTTACTTATTATCTAGTAATCTGAAGAATCTTGCGTAGTTCCACAATGCCTGTCAGAAACTTATCCTTATCAGGTGCTGTACTACTTCCTCATCAAGTCGGTCCAGAGGTACATGCGTGATCGTCCGCCCTTCGAACTCCGCACTCCGCTTGCCCTCTGGAATCTTTCTCTCGCCGTCTTTTCGATATTCGGGTTCTTCAGATTCGGCGAGGTTTGTATAGTCGCATTTTAATCGGACTCCGACCAGTTCTAGAAATACATTCTGAGCGAAAAGTCTCTAGTATAAGGAGATCAAGTGGAATTGATCACTTACCCGTAAGTGAAATTCACTTGAAATAAGAGAAATGTGAAGATGCTCACTTGGTCCTCATCGCAGTGACATTTTTCTGCACTATGGATGTTGTTTGAAATAATTCCTTGTTGAGGACTACTTCGAGTCGCTGTTCAATCGTGGAGTCTACACCACTCTTTGCACTACTCCATCGCACAGAGGTGTCGCGGCCTTCTGGTGCACGCTATTCGTCTTCTCTAAGGTGGGACAGAAAGAACACTTCGATATGTTTTGGAATTGCGCATTGAATGACGAGCCAATATATTCGTAGAATAGTCGCAATAGGCAGTCTACAATTTTTCACATAAAACTGAAGACCAGCTAATTTGCAGTTGGTTGAATTGGGCGATACAATGTTCATCGTTCTTCGCAAGAGACCTCTCATCTTCCTCCACTACTATCATCATGTCGCAGTTCTTATCTACGCAGCACACTCAGGTACGCAAAGTTTGCTACTTAATAATACTTAATACTTTGTTCTCCGCCGGGAATGTGGGTGAGGTCGGTAAAGTTGACGTGATGATGTTCTCTTCGGGTCAGGATCGAGAAGTTTTGTTGTGTCTGGAACAATGCAGTTTGTAAAAGAATGCTTTGAGGATAATGGAAAGCGAGAGCTCGATAAATAGACAGCACTTAGTGCTTGATCTTGCTCTAGATCGTTTTGTTCTTCCTTTCCTTTTCACGTGTCCTTTCCATGAAAGAGTGTAATGAAACATGAGCAATGAAACAAATCCTGCACTTTAGTTCCGTAGAAACGAGGGCTGCTTGTGATTGTCCATCTAATTTGGTGGGCTTGCTAGGACAGCGTTACCAAAATTACTCATTCGCGGAGATTTGTGTTTCAACAAATTCTAAACATTTCACTCAATAAATGAGCCACCGTTCAGGCGCCGAGCACGCTACGCCCGGTCGGTCATTCGTTCTCATGAATTATGCCGCCCATTCACTCATGTACACCTACTATGCAGCGAGAGCAATGGGATATCGACCTCCAGAGTTTGTGAGTTTTTAGTGAGTTTGTGAGAGTTTGCGATTGGAGATTTGTTCATAAATGTCGCTCATAGAATTTGAAATGAGGTCAAATAGCTGGATCGAATTCTTTTTTTCGCTCGCTTTCTTCACTAGTGAGAAAGTATGAGAAATGAGAATCGATGATCTAATTTTATTTGCAAAAAAAACTCTAATGTCTACTCTTTCAGGTTTCCGTGTCGATCACTATCTGTCAGACGACTCAGATGCTTCTTGGAGTCGCCATTTCGGTTGGAACTTACTACACTAAGTCAGCGCTTGGATGGCAGTAAGTCTTATAACATTATACATTAAGTTCCTCATCCTAATATGAGAAAAGGTGTTTGGCTTAGTGGGTTTGCGTTTACCTCTGACTCTAATGACCATATTTACAGATGTCAACAGTCGTTCCCCAATCTCTACCTCGGGTTCTTCATTTATTTCACTTTCGCATTCCTCTTTATCAAATTCTTCGTCAACAGATACATCAAATCAAAGAGATCAACGAAGGAAAAGAAAACAAAGAAGATTGAGTGAGGCAAATTGCGCCCACAATGTACATTATGTAGAGCTATTTATTTGTTACATCCTTCTTTTAGAAATGTAGATTTCAATATTTTCATATTGTGCCATCGTATCACAGGGAGTTCTACACAAAATTTGGAAGAAAAAAAGAATAAAGATACCATTTAATTGCATGGCACTTGAGTTGAAACTCTATGATGAATAGATGAAAGAGTTTGAAGGCAATGAGATTCCGTCGAAGGCTAAGCTGGCTTCGGGCATATGACGCTTCTCGATATTTTCTCTAAAGTTACGATAATAATGCTGCTCAATGCGAAAACGCATTACGCGCGATTTGATTTCATCCTACTTGCAGACCAAAGTAGTAAAAATGATTGGAATCGTGAACGTGGGAGGAGTGTAAAGTCTATCCTTATTGGTAGTTCCTTTTCAAAGTTTGCGCAGTAATATCATATTTTCGTAATTGGTTTTCGTGGGAACTTTGCGTGCTTTCACACCCTGTGAATTACCGCGTGTTGTGAGATACACGTGATCTATCGCTTCACTCCCCGCATACGACCAATTCAACTCTACTACCAGGGACAGAGTGAGCTGGCAATGGCAAAAAACTCGATGATGGGTGGTTTAGATTCTCATTCTATTTGCTGACTTTAACAATTATTCTTCAGTAAAACATTTTTGTGTCGTATGTTTTCTTATTGACAACTAAATAAATTATTCATCTTTCCTAACAATTCACCGATGAAGAATATACTCCGCTCACTCATTAATGAAAGATTCACATCACATCACATCATTTATCCAGGTCGAACAGTACTACAATTAGGGTCTTACAAGAAAACACACAGTAAAATGAGGGGTCAAATTATTCGTATATTTCCGTTCGTAGTATTCTTCTCTCCACGCTAGGCGGGGTCTGGATGTGCTGCCCATGATCTCCATAAGTCACTGTTGAGATTGTGCCTCTCCGTTAGTCGCTTCGTTGCGAAATCCTTCATAATCACCTTCTCCCAACTCATTTTGGGTCGTCCCACCGGACGTTTCCCAGGAGGGTTGTACATGAGGATCTTTCGACATGAATGATCTCTCTCTCTCATCTGAAAAAAAACAGAGTGGATCGATGTTCCTTGTCATGTTGTTCAGTGTGCATTTGACCGTTGGAAGAACATATACCAAAAATAAATGGGTATGATATTCACCTCTACTTATCAATTGTGAACGATATGATTACTGACGCAATTTCCTATTGGAGGGGCTCCTCATCGAAGTTACCCGGCAATCTTTGTCACTTGTTCTAGATGCTCACACCTCATTTCCATATAGTACGGAAGATATGATGCAGCTCTCGTAGAGCTGTATTTTAGTGTTCATGTGAAGAATGCGAGAAGCCAGAATTGTTTGAGTACACCATCGACATCGTAAGGAGCTGTGATAGCTCATGGATAAATGATGTCTCGACGCCAACGCCCTTCAGACTGTGCTACTCACCTCAAGCAGCACAACCTCCATTACCTCGCGCTTATTTGCATCTACAAAAAAGCGTTCAGAATATGCAAAATATTTTGGCAGAAGATTTTCACTTCCTCTTTCATAGAAGAAGCGGTGCTGATTAGTCGAACTGTACCTTCAAAGATTACTGGAAAATACGGAAGAGCGAAGAATTTCCAAAGGGTATTCCCCTGAATCGATCGCTCTTTATTTCTTTTACCTTCAATGCGCTCATTGAGATGAAATCCCCTCATCAGGAAAGGACTTACTGATTGAGCGTGTCACTGAAAATAGTACATGCCGAAGAATTGTCTACGGATAAGCACCGTATTTTATTTGTCAATTATGTCTTATTCCAAATTGCTTAGTCAGGGAAACTAATCACAATTTCGCAGCGCTTTGGTAGTCGTCAATTTCAAATTTTCCCTACTGATTGTAAAAGCAGTGGGAATTGTATAAGTGCGATCAAACTACCGTAATTACATTTCTCCGCCTCCGTATATAAGCCGGATATTTCACTTCCCCAGTCCGTCTGGAGTGATGTATCTAATAAGTCCGAGTGTATTTGAAGTCTTCACTATTGTTGAGCATATTAATGTCGGTGAGTTTGTTGAAATATGTATTGTGATCACTAAAAGGGAATTAAAAGTATTTCCTAAATTCAATGAGGTATTCATAGGCAATACATTAATCTCAAGATCTTGAATTACAGCAACTGGAGTATTCTTCAATGTGGTTCTTCTCTATCTTATCAGGAGGTTCTCTAGAAGTACCATGGGAACCTACAAATATCTGCTTGTAATTTTCGCAGCCTATGACATATTCCTAACCATTGTGCACGGCACCATCAATCATGTGAGGCGGTTTCCATTATCTGAGATCGTCTCTTTGTTTGAAAAAAATTTTTCAGCAAGTTGTAATCGTCAACACCACGTTCGCTGCAGTTTCCTACAGTTTTGTCGAAAGCAGGGTAACACAATTTGGCGAAAATAATTCACGCTGTTAGCCATCAGAACTTAACGGGTTTCTACTGCGCCAGCTTCACTGTACCTTTCACACTAATGATCATCCATTTTCTCTATCGATACTGGGCGATCAAATGGTAAGTGGGTAATGCAATATTATTTATCTGACTATTGATAATCAGCCCGGATCGCATCCGTTTCTTCTCCTACAAGCCATTCATGGTTGCATGCGCCTCTTTCAGTCTTTCAGGAGCGGTGACTTGGTGAGATCATTTCCAAAAATGCATCTGCCTAACTTTTTTTAGTGGCCAAGCTTTTACTTAGTATTTCGTTCTGCTTTAACCTCTACCTAACAGGTACTGCCTGTGCATCTTCGGCTTAACTGGGGGTATCGATGAGCCCGGAACAATTATCACAAGGACAGAGTATAATCGAAGATACAATAGGAACGTCACAGATTCCTACCTGGTCGCCGATCATTGGGTATGAAGATTATTTCATATCATTTGACTAAAAATGCATGGCAAGCAGAATCGAAGGTATCATAATAATCGATTGCATTCAGAAAGATGATGAATTCAATCTCCGTCCAGCTCTGGTTCTTCTCTGCTTCGATTCAATTATTCTCGGATGTATCACAATCGCCTCAGTTCTCTGCCTCCTCACGGCCTATCACATTCGACATTCGCAAGCGATCTCAGAGCGATCGCGATACCTGCATCGCAAGCTACTCATTACACTGGCCGTCCAGGTGAGGTTAATCTTATCTCTCAGTGTTCTGTTTTGATTATAAAATGACATTATTTTCTGGACGGTGTGTTCATTACCAATTATCTTATATATTCATTTTAGCAATATTCAGTGTTGTTTTTGCTTTCAGACGATTCTGCCTGTGATGCTTGTGTACATTCCGTACTTTTCCATTCTCACTCTCCCCTTTCTCAACATTCCCGACTACGGATTGACTGCTGCGTGCACTTCACTCAATTCGACATTCCCTGCAGTTGATGCCATTGTTGTCGTTCTTCTTATGACTGACTACAGAAGAGGACTTTACTCGATGTTCCCATCTTGTGTTAGGAAAAATAGGACTCACTCGATGAGTGAGATGACCAGTGCTCACAGTCCGAAGAGGGAGACAACAGGAGACAGTTAGAAAGAAAATCATATTTATTACGATAAAAAATACAAATGATTTCTCAATCTCATTATTTTCGCATGTGCTTCGTTTTGCAGAATAAATATAACTGATTAAACTGATAAGTCAAATATTTAATTTATGAAAAAATGTAAATCTGATAACCCTCCAAACATCTTCAATAAAAAAAATTCCTCGACTCGACTTCAACAGAGAACACATGCATCGCTCCATCAAGAGCAGAAAGCAAGCTACCACCTATGTTGTTTCCTTGCTCTTCCGTCTGGCGAAATGGTCGACCAACATTTTGCGTGCGTAGGTGCCTTTCGCAACGCTCAACATTTGTTGTTTTATTGCACCGATGTGTTGATCTCTCTAGCTAGTGTGTTGTCTCTCGATCTCTCGCTTTCTCCACCCTCCTCTTCCCTCGTGCCTTCTCCCGATAATACTCCGATCACACTTCTGTATGGTGTTTGCCGACTGCGCGGATGTTTCTCTACCTGCTGCTTGGATTACTCACACTACTCGTCTATGCAGTCTTCAAGTACTATCAATTCGTCGCCAAGTTCCCCAAAGGTCCTTTCCCCTTGCCTTTCATCGGCAATGCGCTCGAGGTACCGTTCAATCAGCAAATAAATTGACGGGGAACTTAATTCTACCTTAAGTTCGACTTCAAAGCCCAGCACACATCACTAGACCGTCTCGGTAAAACACAGCCGCCAATCTACACTGTTTTCTCGCCCATTCCATACGTGCAACTGACCGATTTCGAAATCGTCAAGGAAGCGTTCGTCGATAAAGGTACATTTAAAAATTGTAAAATTAAGAAATAAAGCTCGTAATTGATTGCAGGAGAGGATTTCGTCGGTCGACCAACCAACGAAATCATCCAAGAAGTGTTCACTTTCGCGCCGAATTCAGGTACTATGAAGCGTTTGAACGTGATTACAAAATATGCAGGTGTAATCAACTCAAACGGCGAAAATTGGCGTGAAAATCGTCGCGCTGCAATTTCTATTATGCGAGACTTTGGAATGGGAAAGAATGTAATGGAGGAGCAGGTGAGAATTCTTCATTTCTCTTGCTCGCTCAATGATCGCTCTTCACTATCTTATCAGTCAATTGCATGCAGTGTGCGAAAGCACCATCCATACGTAGAAAACATGTTTTAAAAACTAACAGGATACTTTTCAAAATGATAAATATTTTTCTAAATAATGTCGAATGCTTCAGGTTCGATCTTCGGTCGCTAATTACCTTGAAGCATTGGATCAGATCGAGAATAAAGACAACGTCGACCTTCGATGGCCTATACAAGTTAGCCATTTTTTCACAATTTCTCTTACGTAGTTGAAACGTTTTTTCTAAATTATATCAACAACCTAATCTTCACTGCTGAATGTAGTCTTATCAAAATTTCGCAATCGTTTAGAATGACGCATCACACTCAGTTTGCACAAAAATATTACAAACACAAGGGAACACAGTAACCTATTACTCATACTACTCTCGCGAATGCTATTCGATTGACATGCTTCAGGTCATGGTAGCCAATGTTATCAACGACGTCCTCTTCGGTTTTCGATACAAACACGACGACTGTCAGCCGTTGTTAGACTACATGAATGGAGTCGATGAGGTATCCCATGTGTCAGATTCTTCCCCAACTCTGAGAAACATCTATAGGATGGATCAGTACGCAAAATGAAAATATTCACTAACTTGTAAATGGAAGTCATCAGAATTATGAGATAAATGTAGAGATAAATGTTATCCGGATCCTAGGGACATTAATCCGAAAATGAGTGTATAGAGTCTGTTCAGATGACGGAAGGCATTCTTGAATCCAAATTGTTGCTGCTGGCTTTCATCTTTCCTAAAATTCGCAAGGTTCCGTGGCTCGGATATCAGGCAGTCGGAAAGATTCAAGAGGCGAATGAAAGAGTATGATTCTCTTTGTTTGTTATATTTTGGATAGGGGTTGGCATAGTTAAAATATATGAAATATGCAAATAAATTTGCAGAACAATCAATACATAATAAAGAACGTGGACAAGTGTCTGGAAGGCTTCGATGTCGACGACGAAGCGACGTGTTTCGTGCACGCATACAAGCAGAGAATGGGACAGAACGAGTACCTCGAGTGGGTCACGCACTTTGCGTCTTTTTCATTAACTTTTTTTCTGAACAGCGGATGAATGGTGCATTTGCGGTCGATGAGGGGCTCAGAAATGGTCTCGCCATTCCGAACATCTCAACATTCGGTAGACTATGTGGAATGATGAGACAATTTCAGACCCCTGAGCGACAATAAACGCACCGTAAGAGTATGCGATATTGCAGTCATAAAAATCTGCTGGCGACGTGCAACGATTTCTTCATCGCTGGTCAGGAAACGACAACGACGACATTGAGATGGGCAATGCTTTTCTTCGCGAGCAACCAGCAAGTTCAGGTTCAACGTGCGATTCTGCATGCATAAAGTGCATGTGCATATCAATCTCATTTACGTGAACATCATTGTTTTCCAGGATAAACTGCGTGAGGAGATTCTTTCAGTCATCGGTACCGATCGACTACCGACAATGGCAGATCAAGTACAGGTATTGTTTGAGATGACCACAAAATGTATTTTTATTTCTAATATTGTCTCTATCAGATGCCGTATACTCGTGCTTGCGTGCTGGAAGTGCAACGACGCGCGAATATCCTTCAAGTGAACGTGCAGAGAGTGGCCGTTAGAGACGTCGAAATTAGAGTGAGATAATATGATTTTAAATTTTCGAAAACAAGTTTTTAGGGTCAGCTCATCCCGAAGGATACGTGGGTCAACGGCGACATTCACTATCTGATGGCTAACGATCCGCTTTTCAAAGAGCCGGTGGAATTCCGTCCCGAGAGATATTTGAGTGAGGATGGAAGAACATTGAAGAAGGTGAATAAATTCTTCGACATGATTTGTTAAAATATTTTCTCTATATTGATATTTTGGGTTAAACGAAGATAAACTTGATCAAAAAAGACACTTAATTTGAAATTGCAGGAGCTCGTTGAGCACACGATTCCATTCTCCATCGGCAAGAGAGTCTGTGCGGGAGAGGGAATTGCTCGAGTCGAACTTTTCCTCGGACTGACGGCAACTTTCCAACACTACCGAATCCTTCCTAGAGAGGGCGAGGAAATCGATCTCGTCGCTCCCCCCGGAACGATACTTTTGCCAAGATCACAGAAGCTACGCATTCAGAAAGTGCAGAGCAACTGATCTATTTCAGAACAACATGTAAATAAATAAAAATTCGTATAACGAATACCACATGTCACATTGCACATTTAAAAAAAAGAAAGGTCAGTGCTCTCCTCTTGCTGAAATCGTTTCATGCATGGAGCTAATGCGGATCGGCTTGTTCGTTCTGAAAGAAAAGAATATTTTTGCAATGGCAGATTTGATGAATACGGTTGGTTGAGAGGTGATATTTTTTCTAGTTGAAACGGAAAACTACTCGCCTTCCAATAAATCGTAGGAGATCATTGCGAGTTCCCGTTGAGAAAACGACGAGGAGCAAAGCAGGCATACACATTAACAGAATACCAAAGATGTGGTGGAGTGTAGACCGCAAGGTAAGCTGCGGCACAGAGAAATTTAGTTATCCGATAATCAGATAGCAATATCACGAGAACACACCTATTGTATTGATGGAGCAAATTCTTCCAGTGGTGCTCTCAAAATTCATTGCAATCTTCGAAATAAAAAATCCTACCGAGGTCTGCAGTATGTGCAACTTCTTCATTGCTACCGCGTAAAGAAAAGCCGCGAGCTGAAAATCTCGAAGATTTGTTAAAACAGTATATTAATTGTTGAAACCTCGAGACTACAGATCGTCAATGCGATTTTGTTGAGCTGAGCATTCGATTTCTTGTCTATTTTACAATTAGTTGCTGATTCCTCGTCATCATGACGCTGAAATTTCACCATCTTCCTCAATGTATTTTTCTGCATGCTCAATACCACTTGATTGCCTTGCTTTCGCAACTTGATTATCATGATAATGTAGCAAGTGAGTATTGACATAGTACACATCATGTTCGTAATGAGGAAAAAGAGTATTAGAGGATTAGACGTATCAAAGCTGTACTGAAGTAGTAAGGAGCAAATTAACGAATCCATATGCAAAGATACAGACGTAAATGGCCTGTCCACTCTGGGTCGACCTCCACTCGACATCAATTGAACCATTGATACTCGCAGAAATCAAGAGAGGTGTTACGATTTGGAAGACCGACATGTTCATCCTCCATTTACCACCGTATATCTACAATCATTGCTCGTGCTATATTGCGAAACTGAAAGGTCACGCTGTTGTACTGCATTGGCGATGTGATGGCGATGACTCGATTGAGAGAAATGAGGAAAACTGAGCACTGCTGACCCATACGAGCTGCGTATCCTATCAGAGTTAAAATCTGAAAGAGGTTTACGACATTGCAATGATTCAGGATTCACTACTGACCCGCGCCATTTCATGAGTAGTCATAAATTCGACCATCCATCCTTGATGTACGGGGATCAGCAAAAGGAGTCGAACAAGCCCGGCAATGTTGAATAAACCGTCCACCTGTGCATTCAACAAACTAATACATTCACGAGTGAAATCACGTATGAGAAGTACACTCACAACGTAGAAATTGTAAATGAGAGAATTCCTTCTGTACTTGAACATTGCCAGAATGAGGAGAGTGTAAAACGGAAGAGTGACAAGACCAGTGCCAAAGCATAGGTAATCAGTGAAAGATTCTACGATGCGGAAGATATCCATCTAGCGTCTGA
Source organism: Pristionchus fissidentatus (assembly GCA_036245785.1). Taxonomy (NCBI): domain Eukaryota; kingdom Metazoa; phylum Nematoda; class Chromadorea; order Rhabditida; family Neodiplogasteridae; genus Pristionchus; species Pristionchus fissidentatus. The sequence continues at coordinate 17,597,942 of BTSY01000004.1, forward strand.
CGTCGAATATATAGTTTCTTTATAATGAATAATACAAATACATGGAAAACACCTGCATGATAATATGCTGCAGAAAAGAACCTTGTAGTTATCTTTTTTTCTCGAATTTAATCCAATAAATACTATTTAGAATATTTTCACGTCAAAAAGGAAGTTTCGGAAAACAGGAAAGGATAATATTGGGAACTGTTATTAGCGCGAGCTTCTCTGAATTCCCGCAGGAGAGTAACTCCCATTTGATGTTCAGCAATGACCATGCACACAACTCTCATTATTCTTGTTGCTCCAATAGAAAGAGACTAATGCTCACCATCTAGGTGTGCATGTAAAATATAGATAAAAAAAGGCTAAAGGTTGTAAAAATGCATCGAATCTGTCTATTGCCGCGCATCGAAGAAGTATAATTAGCGGACGGGAAGCCACTCGTTTTGGACATCGACACTAACCCCATATAAGCATAAATACATCTGTCAAAAACTATTCTCCACATTCACTCACCCGTCTATTTCATTCTTACACGCATGTTTGTCCGGATTAAACCATGTTTCCAATTATTTTTTTCTGTGATTAGATGCTGAAGCAATGACAATTCCTTAGATGACGTCAATGGTGAAACCAGATAAAGCTAGGTGAACACCTCATTTGTTGTGAAATGTTTCATAGTTCAACAGAATGATTAAGGTTTCCATTGTATCCACATCACAGCGGCCTTTCCCTAGTTGGTATTCTTGGTAGCGCACATTCTGTCCCTTCACTCTTCTCGTTGCTTGGCTGTGCTTGTGTGTAGTGTGTCTCTTTCTAGTCCGCGCGTATCTTCCCTCTTCATCAGATAATAAATGCCCCACTCACACAGTATTATGAACTCACAAATTTCTCCACTGCCGCTATATCTTTTTAAATATTCACTCTCCAATTTTCAGAATGAAACAGGTAGTGTTTGGAAGCGTGGCTGCAGCCTTTCTCATTCATTTCTCATCGTGGTCCAATATATTCCTACTAATCGCGTCGATCTCCGCACTCTACGGTCTCTTTCGCTACTACGAATTCGTATCGCGATATCCGAAAGGGCCGTTCCCATTTCCCCTAATGGGCAATCTGAATCAGGCGAGACTTTCTACTTCTTTCTATAGCTCTTCAGGAAAAAATAAGGCCTGCTAGGTTTTCGTATTTTTGCCCTCTTCGACCACTCATACTTCCAGTTCGACCCCAAGTGTCTGCACAAAACGTTCGATCGAATCGGGAAGACACAGCCAGGAATGTACACTCTCTTCATGCCTTTTCCCTACGTGCAAATAACGGATGCTGATATTATTCGTGAAGCGTTCATTGAGAAAGGCGAGTTGAAGTGGCAGTCCAATTTTGTTTTCTTTTTTTCTTTTCTTGGCCATTTCAAATTATCGATTTGCTTTAGGAGACGATTTCGTTGGTCGACCACAGAACAAAATCGTGCAGGAGGCATTTTCGTTTGCGCCCAATTCAGGTTCACTCCTCTTCTCTCCCTATGCCTTCGTAAATTAACCACATAACTTTCAGTTTTCGCAAATTCGGAATAAGAGAAAAAAGAAAATAAGATCTGTTTTAAGGTGTGATCAGTTCCGTGGACGACATTTGGAGGGAGAATCGACGAGCTGCCATTTCCATTCTGCGCGATTTCGGCATGGGCAAGAACGTGATGGAGGAATTGGTGAGGCCGTTGTGATGGTCTGTCGCATTCCGGGAGATTTAACGTTATTTTGCAGGTTCGCTCGTCAATCTCGGATTATCTACTACATTTGGAGCAGATCGAGGATAAAGACAACATCGACTTGCGATGGCCGTTTCAGGTAGGGGACGATACTGCTTCCATGGAGAAGGCGGGGGCGACATCAATGCAAGCGACGAATCGATTGATCATTATGAGCTAAAGACAAAACCATTGGTGATGACAATACTGTGATTGGATTGCCTTTCCAGGTCATGGTTGCCAACATCATCAACGAGGTTCTCTTCGGATTTCGATACAAACACGACGACTGCCAGCCTCTGATGGACTACGTGACACGCTTCAACGATGTACATCCTTTATTTCTCTATTTAGAAAGCAAGCACCTTCTAAGATGATGAACAGTGTAATGGACTCAAAGGGAATTGCTCTCGGTATGGTCTTTCCCTTCCTCACAAAATTGCCGTGGATCGGATGGCATACTCTCGGAAAGACACAACACCAAATGACACAGGTTCTTTCTCCTTCGTTACTATCTTCAACGGCGAATCCGCGTGGATTACAGTTCCAGCAATTGCTTCTATCCTGAGCGCGCGTCGACCAGTGGCAATAGGGCGCTCGTAGATACTAATTACTATATATTAGAAAATGCTAACGTCTGTCTGTTTGTTTGTTTGTTTGTTTGTTTGTTTGTCCGTTTTTTTCTTCCGTCCGGTCACACTTTTTTCTCATTTTCCTTATATTTCGCTTCAAATTCGCTCTATCTTCTCAGAACCTTTTGCATATGATAACTGACCAGAATTGCTCTAAAATTTTACAAAATTTAAATCACCAAATCCATGGCCAAGTGGTTAAAAGGCGCGACATTCAAATCCGACCGACGCAGGTTCGACCCCCGCCGCGGGCAAACCTTTTGCCGCATTTTTCGCAAGTGCCGCAAGTGCTCCTGGCACGTTTCTAAGTACCGTGAAATACGTTTTCACCTGTTTTGCCGAGTTTTAACCGCGTGACGGAAGTTTTCGTGTTTTCGCTATAAATCGCTTCAAACTCAATCAATCTTCTCAGATCCTTTTGCATATGATAACCGACCAGAATACCTTTCAAATTTTACAAAATATAATTAACCAAATCCATAGCCAAGTGGGTTACGAGCCAATTTTGAATCCGAGGCCCCCAGGTTCGACCCCCGCCGCGGGCAAACCTTTTGCCGCATTTTTCGCAAGTGCCAGAAACCGTCCTAACCCGTTTTTGAGTACAGTGAAACACGTTTTCACCTGTTTTGCCGAGTTTTAACATGAAAAATCGAAATTTTCGAACCTTCTCTAAACGCACCGGTGAGTGTCGGGGATCACAGGAAAAGTGTTTTGCGATGTCAGAAACGTGTCAGAACGTGTTCTAACACGTTTTAACGTGAAAAATCGAAAATTTCGAAAAATTCCAAAATGATTCAGAAAGCGTAGGGGATCACTACAAAAGTGTTTTACGATGTCGGAAACGTGTCTGAACGTGTTCTAACGCGTTTTAACGTGAAAAATCGAAAATTTCAAAAAGTTCCCAAATGATTCAGAGAGCGTAGGGGTTCGCAGGAAAAGTGTTTTGCGATGTTCGAAACGTGTCTGAACGTGTTCTAACATGTTTTAACGTGAAAAATCGAAAATTTTGAAAAGTTCCAAAAAGATTCAGAGGGCGTAGGGAATCACGGGAAACATCTCTGAAAGTGTTCTAAAAGTTCTGAACGCACTGTATCCTGCGTGTCCGTTGTGAAAGGCTCGTGAGGCTGAGAGCGATCGAAAAAAGTTGCCACGGAGCCACGAAGTGGCGTAGTGGCAACTTTTTTCGATCGCTCTCAGCCTCACGAGCCTTTTGCAACGGAATAAGCCAGTACTCTTTGTAGCGATTAACATTCCCTAGCATACTGCGAGCTTTAATGAAGCCCGGAGCCGGCTTCCGAGCTCCCCCTGGACCGAACCTGGAGCCGGCTACAGGGCACCCCCTGGAGCGTACCTGGAGCCACCTATCGAGCTCCCCCTGGACCGAACCCGCACCCAGAACTATGCATAGAGCGTAGTGTACGCATAGAGCGTAGTGCATTTAACCTCAGTACAACCCCGCTAATTGTAATGTCTATAATACCAACAACGATGCTCTCTCAGATCAATGAGTACATCGTCAACAACGTTGAGAGGAGTCTGAAAGGATACGATATCGAAGACGAGGCGACATGTTTCGTGCACGCATACAGACAGCGGATGGAACAGCACGAATATCTTGAGTGAGTCAAATAACAAAATGAAAGCAATCGATGAGTAGGCAATACAGGGATACCACCATTTCAGCCGCACTAATCTCATGGCGACGTGCTCCGATTTCTTCCTTGCCGGACAAGAAACGACGACGGCGACGTTGAGATGGGGGATGTTGTTGATGGCAAGGCATCAAGAGATACAGGCAAGTCGCAGCTGTCGACGCTTATTTACCGCGATGTACTCATTTCGTCGTTGCCGCGTTGCTGCAGGAATCATTCAAGTTTTTAAATGGCTAATGATTGAAGTCGATCGAAAAAAACGTATTTGTGCAGGAAAAGCTTCGTGCAGAGATTCATTCTGTGATCGGACGCGACAGACTGCCCACAATGGCTGACCAAGTTAGAGTGAGTGTATAGCTCTATCGCCAGACCCCTAAATCTCTCTAATTTCAGATTCATGCAAACTTCTGGTCAGCGTCATTAGTTTATGATCCACACACATTTACAATCTCTAGAAAGAAAATCTTAACAGCAACTGCATGCTCGCATCAACATTTCCTCATATCGCCCAGAGTCTACACGATGATAACCGGAAATACAATTCAGATGCCGTACTCTCGTGCCTGTGCATTCGAGCTGCAGCGATGTGCGAACATTATGGCCACGAACGTGCAGAGAGTAACAGTAAATGATGTGACGATTCGGGTGAGAGCGCTTTGAGCTACCGCTCATTGTATGCAATCGGAATTTGCCTATGGTCGACTTTATTGCATTATGTGAAGGATTACGAAAGGGTCAATACCGATAGTGGAATCCTCGATACAGGGTCAGATAATTCCCGCGGGCACCTGGGTCAACGGTGATATTCACTTCGTAATGGCGAACGACCCGATATTCGAGAACCCGAAAGAATTTCGTCCCGAGAGATACTTGAATGAGAACGGCTCCAATTTGAGAAAGGTAACATAAACTTCTTTCGGATTATTGATATGATCAAGAATGAGAAGATTAACTGATTTTGAGTTGTTTCAGAACCTCGTTGAGCGCACGCTTCCTTTCTCCCTCGGCAAGAGAGTCTGCGCCGGAGAAGGTTCGTTAAGAACTAGGGTGCGATACAGTCATACCCATATGTTTTGCCACATAAATATCTTTAGTACAAATAGCTGTAGTTATGAGTTAATTCGATAACCGTGTGATTATCGATCAAATAGGCCTCGCCCGAGTGGAAATCTTCCTCGGCCTCATGGCAACCATTCAACACTATCGTATCCTTCCTCGAGAAGGAGAAGACATCGATATGGAACCAGCGCCTGGAACTACTGTTCTTCTACCGAAAGAACAAAAACTGCGCATACAGAAAGTGTGAATAAAAATGATCCTTTTCAAATATTGTGCTAATAATCCGGACAAAACAATCGAAAAAACAACTTATTTTCTCACTTGAACTAGCAGGGTGTGTTGAGGTTAAACTACGTTATGGAAGGGTGCGCACTACGTTTTCAAAGTATGGTTCAAGGGGGCGTTCAGTTGCAGGGCACAGTTCGGTCAGGGGTGAGCTTTGCAGCCGACTCCTGGCTCGGTCCAGGGGATGCTCGGTTGCAGGCTCCAAGTTCGGTCCAGGGGGAGCTCTGTAGCCGGCTCAAAGTTCGGTCCAGGGGCTTTTTAGCCGGCTCCAAGATCGGTCCAGGGGAAGCTCGATAGCCGGCTCCAAGTTCGGTCCAGGAGGAGCTCGATAGCCGGCTCCAGGTCACATTGAAGCTCGACTTATGTTGGGGAGCGTTAATCGCTACAAAGAGTACTGGCTTATTCCGTTGCAAAAGGCTCGTGAGGCTGAGGGCGATCGAAAAAAGCCTCACGAGCCTTTCACAACGGAAACGCAAGATACAGTGCGTTCAGAACGTTTTCGAACACGTTCAGACACGTTTCCGACATCACAAAACGATTTTCCTGTAATCCCCTACGCTCTCTGAATCGTTCTGGAACTTTTCGAAATTTTCGATTTTTCACGTTAAAATGTGTTAGAACACGTTCAAACACCTTTCTGACATCGCAAAATACTTTTCCTGTGATCCCCTTCGCTCTCTGAATCATTTTGGAACTTTTCGAAATTTTAGATTTTTCACTTTAAAACGTGTTAGAACACGTTCAAACTCGTTTCTGACATCGCAAAATACTTTTCCTGTGATCCCCGACACTCCCTTCATCATTTGGGAAAATATCGAAAATTTCGATTTTTCTGCAAAACAGGTGAAAACGTGTTTCACGGTACTCAAAAACGGGTTAGGACAGCTTCTGACACTTGCGAAAAATGCGGCAAAAGGTTTGCCCGCGGCGGGGGTCGAACCTGCGTAGGTCGGATTTGAATGTCGCGCGCTTTAGCCACTTGGCCATGGATTTTGTTCAAATATTTTTTATTTAAAAGTTTACTTTTGTGGATACGCATATGATAGTGAAGAGAGTGTGTCGAAATCTTTCTTCGTTCCCGAGTTATTCAGCAATAAAGTTTGAACACACGGACAGACAGACAGACACACACACACACACAGACAGACGTTCTGAAATAATAGTATTTAGGAATCACCATTCGGGCTTTACCTGTTGATGCAAGTGATTTTCAGGTTCATATTTGTTATTCCTACCTATGTTGATCAAACAAAACGTTGTGAAACCCGATAGTTCACTTCGAAATGTCTCGTCGATTGCGCTTCGATTCATTGATTCGTCTCCCCTGTTTGAACTCCGTCGATTGATATCACGAGTCAGTTTACTGCGCGGATTAACTTAGCCCGCCTCGATCAAACAGTGATAAGATAGGTTTCACTTACAGCCAAGAAGTAAAGTGCGCAATTCTAGTGCCGTCCTTTTCCAGATATATCTGATATTTTTCCAGATATTTTTCGCTATAGGAATCGTGCTGCTTACGATAAATGAAAATTAAGTATTGAGTTAGTAAACGCTAGTCCTTTGGTAAATTATGGCTAGAACGAGAGTTTGGTGGTCTGCTCGGATCATCTAACAACTGCTACATTTCTCTTGTATCTTCTTCCTCTTTTCTCTCGCTTCTGTTTGATGATATGGGTGGTGATAATCTTCTACTAGAGTGTTCACTGATTCCTCTCATTTCACCTCCAACCTCTCGCGTGAGAATGGATCCGGTTGGCATCGAGTTGAAAAGAGAATGAGAGAGAGAGGTGATAAGCTAGCGGATGCAAACAGTCTCATCCCTCCCGTCTCTCTCTCTCTCTCTCTCTCTCTCTCTCTCTATTCCGCCCTCCGTCTCTCCGTTCTCTTTGTTCTTCTACTCTCAGAGGAGCAGCGCGTCAGATGGGTGCAACGTTTCCTACTCCGTCTTGATTCTCATCGCTTTGCAATATTAAATAAGGTATTGTACATAAAAATCGTCTTTAATATTCTTCCATAGAAGAATAAACTTATTTCTAAAGCTTCGCTTATTCTTATTACATTTTTTTTATTACTATTTTATTCTTATTACTCTTCATCTCTCGATGTCTTTCTTCTCATCCGAACCACGCACTATTCTGTGCCCCTCGGCGTCTCACTTTCCCACGTGTTCGGATGTAGTTTGAAGAACCTCCCAACCACTTGAGATGAGACCACTACGTCCACTTTGCGATTGAGAGACCGGAGAGATGATACTTCCTCCAAACCTCCAAAGGCCGGGAAAAACCGCGATATGTCCCCGCCAGTTACTACAGTATCCGAAAATAAATCTTATTATTCCATTCGATGTGTATTGCCTTTTATCATTAACTATATTGTTAAGAGCGCAAATGAGCTAGGAGAACGGTTCTCTAACTATAATCTTTCTTAGAAAACGGTTGTACACCCTCCTCATTTCATGCTCTTTCTCACACTCAATGTACTCATCAAAATGAGACAGTGTCTTGAATGAAGAGAATTTAGATTCAATAGTTTAGAACGTCCTAATAAAAAAAGCTGAACCTTGGAAACAGTTATCATAGCAAATTAGTTCGCGCGATCTTTGACATGTCAACTCAATACTCTTCTCACGCCTCTTCCTCATTCTTCATCTCTCTCAATTCACACGCTCCTCTGTATCTAATCCGTCCAGTTTCGATCCCGAGTATTCTCCTCATCTTTGCTTGTCACCGATTGCATCCATTGACTCTTCCCATCGTTCCATGACCATCCATACACATCATTCTCTCGCCCATCTCTTCCCTTTTGTCCTCCTCTGATGTTTTGCCGAGCTTTAGTGTTTGTTGGATCAGCTGGCACAGGATCTCTCGAATTTCCGTAATTTCCCACCTCTCAATATTGTCGCAAAACAGATGTCACAGTTAGATTCCATCAATTAATTTTTTGTCGCAATTACACTTTTCAAATTTAAAAATGAGTTTAAAAAGCAGATGCATGACAACGATCTGGTGTCTGATCAGTTCGAGTATTCCCCGGGAGAACCGCGCCCGCCAACGACGAAATACGATCTGCCACCTGCAGTAAGAAATATCATGCATTTTGTATACCTCAATAAAACTATACAACTAAAGGACATTAGAGAACTTGGGTTACTCTTCACAATAAAAATAATACAAAGAGACTTTTGGATTCAAAATCATGATAATCATATCGTAATCTAACAATTTGGTCATTGTAAATATAGTGGCATCTAAATTTTTTTTAAACAGGAGATATTTTATACGAATTGAAGAACTCTTGTTGACAAAATCAAATTTAAATAAGGTCTTTATTATTCCGCTCTCACAGGTTGAGGATGAGTATGCCGTCCTTCGCAAGACACCCGACATTGTAGAAACGGAATTCATCAAGGAGGAAACCATCGATGAGGTATCCAACAACGTCTGAAATATTGCATTTAGCTTTCAAATTCACGACAAAACAAGTCGTGAATTTGTAAAGACGGGCTGCGAAAAACGTTGACCAACAATTCTCACAGTCCCCAATGGAATGATAAGTCACCCCGTCGTCAAAACCGCAGTCAACTGAAGAAAATTTCAGAGACCCCCATATCTTGTTCCTATATTTGTAAATTTTATTTTTTTTATAAATATTTTAAATTATTTTTTACAGGAAGAGGACAAACTCGATCAGTCCATTTCCATCGAAATCACCAATGACGAATTCTCTGAGGACGCGTGAGTTTCGCCCATTTTTTTTTGTCAAAGCTTGAGAAAAACTCGCCCAAACTTATCGACTCATTGTTTACTTTTCACTCGTTCACCACAGTGAATCATCAACTCACTCTCTTTCCTCGAAAAGATACCCTGACACATTCTTTTCCCGTTGCGCGCGCGGTTATTTTTCTTCATTTTCCGCCATCTTTGCGAATATCGAAAGTAAGAGTAGACACGAAGTAATCCTACTTGTGTAATGATCGCCTCTCTCTCTCTCTCTCTCTCTCTCCCTTTCCATCAAAATATCCGCCCTCCCTTCTTTGGGGTTGATCGCATTTTCGTGTATCTCCCACCCCACCCTTCTATCCGGCTGTGACCGAGTTACTACTCTCGTTCACGCTCGCGAGCAATGTTACCCGGGTTTTATCGTTATCGACACGAGTAAGTTGTGTTAAGATTATTGCATTTGATTATCTCGAGGAGTAAATAGATTACAACGTCGCAAAAATTGCAACATCATTTTTCACAATTTCCACACTCAGAGAAAAAGCTTGGAAGTTAGTAAATGTTTAAATTAGTAAAAAAACTTTTTTGCATAGAGAACATGGAAATGGGGAGAGCGTAAGTAATTTATTTACTAACTCGCATGCATCACGCAGTAATTTTTCTCTGAGTGCAATGTACTAGTCAGAAAGTAAGAAAATGAAGATGCGATAGATTGTGATCCCCGATGGATTGTGCGGCATAAATAGATATCTATCCAAATTCCGAAACAAATAGTGTCGGCCGCGGCTATTTTGTGGCAGTGTCTCCTTCTCTCTTTTATTTCTCCGGAAGAGGCCGAGTGCGTGTACAAAAACACACAATAGAGTCGACTATTGACTCTCTCTGCACGTGTCGGAGCGAGAGCATCGACAGTGAGAAACTCGGAAACTCGGGTAGCTCTCTCTCTCTCTCTATCTCTATCTCTCTCTCTCTCTCTCTTCCGCCCATCCATCATTAAACTGTTTCTCTATTGGTCGCATCTACGAGAGTGCAACGAATAGAAAAATAAAAGAATCTCATCGCCGTGAACTTACTGTTTGTTTGTTTTTTTCTTTCGCCTATAAAACTCATCAGCTAAATTGCTTTAGACTTTTCGTGCAAAAACCATTGGTGCATAATCGGTGGATGTTATCGCTTTCTCTCTCTCTCTCTCTGCCACATTTCACCCGAATCTGCCCTGCAGAGAGGTGAAAGGGCGCGCCGATTGTTGAGAGGGAGAGACGAGAGTGAGAGAGAGAGATGCATGGGAGAAAGACCGTTTGCACTTGAAGAAGTGTGGAGAGAGCGCAGGGGCATTCATCCATTCATTCACTAACACACCTGTGCCCGCCATGTACATTTTATTGCCAGATTCGATCGAGCCGCTCATAATTCTCCCCTCTCGAAATAGCCGCTATAGCTTCTCTGTCCGCGTGCGTTTTTCGAAGAGGATTATGGCTACGCTAGCTTACTCTCCTGCATAATCAAATTTCAATGCTTCCCATGGTTTAATATTTCGAAACAGGGAATTTCTGGTTAGAAAATGGGCCCGGTTTTGCATCGTCGTAAAAGTAGGTAGCGTTCCGAGTCAGGAACTGAAGAAAAAAACTTGCTTGTATGAAGTGCCTTTGTTGATGAAATAGCTGTTTTGTTATTTTTCTTACCATTTCTATACTGAACCCCGGCAGCGGACAATTGCTTGACCCCGGCAGCAAGTTTACATTTCTCTGTCAATACTCCCTCGATATTCCCTCCTCTCCCTTTCCAGAATGCCGTCTCCATCAGCACGGGAACGTCGATGCTGTGCGACGGCAGTCGATGCTGTGGCTAAGAATCACGTTGGTTGTCTATCGGGAATGGCATCGGAGGGAGGAGCGGAGAGAAGTGGAACACGTATGTTATGAAACTTACTTTTTTCTTATTGTTAGTAGATCCTTCCTAAAAATGAAACCGCGTGAATCACAGTACCCTCAATTACTTCTGTCTCGAGTTCTCCATGGCGGTAGGGCGCAATCATGCAGCTCTCACGCTTGTTGTCTTTCAATATTTTCTCTACTCGTATGGATCCCGTAGACCCAAATACGCATACTACACTTTCGGCCTTTATGTGGAAACTGTGCCGCACGCATTGCCATCATGTATTCCCTGTTCGAACACTGCAACATTGTGCGGGTGGTGTGGCAGGGAATGCCACTCCATCTCCCTTTCAGAACGACTCATCCATGACGAGCGCTCTTTTCGGTAGAGAAATAGTGGCAATTTGGGCAATAACACGGACGCGCTGGACCGCAGAAAATGAGCGCGAGTGACCATTCCCACTATGATTCACCGTTCCTCTACAACAGTTACTTGGACAAATGAGAATTGCGTGCTCAATAAAACTGTGAAGTACACAAATTGTATCCATAACATGGAGATAACCAAGTAGTGTTTCTTTAATTAATTAATTAGTTTGTTTCAGTAGAAATCGAGCGTCGATTGCTTGCTGCCGATATCAACGGAGAGACGGCACTCCATCTGGCAGTGAGAGAAGGCGACGAGGAGATGGTCAAGTAAGCACATTCAGCATTTTTATTCGGTCTGTTTGGTAGTCGTCAAAAGGGCGTTCGGTTCACTGGGAATCGAACGGGACTTCTGGTAACGTTGAAAGCGCTCAGTATCTTCGTTATATTTCTTCTATATAACGAGTCATCTTGAGTGGCTTTATGATGACAAATTTCATTGACATCCATATGGGTATTGCCTTCTTTGCAAAGAGAGACAACAATTCGCTCTAGTTCTCCTCAACCAGATCATGTCTCTGTGTATGCTGATACCTCTCAACTTCGCACTTCTCTCTTTTGTCTCCAAACTGCGCGATTCACTAAGTTCTGCGTACACAAGGCAACACCTCCTTGAGAGGACCACTGGTGGAGTCACTTTCCCAATGTACCACAATTGGAGCCAACCTTTTACCTAAAGTATGCACTAGTTCAGCTAGATCGCATAATCCTATTCGCGAACAACAAAGATAGCAATGTATTCTTCGCGAATAACCATTGTTTCTTCGTGATTATAATTATTCTATCTAACAACAATAGAATTCAAAAAATCAACAATCCCTATTGATCGCTCGTTCTGCACTGAGATTGTGCATGCAATTTGGAGAGCGCAGAACGAGAAAAAGAGAGTCAGAAGCAACGGTAAATACTGCTGTGTATCTACTTGTGCGCAAGCGATCGGCATCGGCATAGAGGTCATTGGAATGTGAGAGAGCGCGAGACGAACAGAGAGTTCACAAGAGAGTGGGTAAAGTTGAGAGAGCGAAGATGTTTACCCTCGGAAAAATCAGAGCGCCCCCATGATTGATTGTGGATTCCGGATCTGCACTAATCGCTCAGGATCAAAATCAGCTGAAGTCACTCCTCATCTCTCATTTTTCGATCCTTATCGAAAATAAATTCAAGTCTTTAACGGGGGAGTATCAGGAATATTAATTTAACTCTCCATAGAAGTCGAGCTCTGTTTGCCATAGTAGATTCGCGCAAACAGCATGCTCATCCGATATTTTGTACCATGTTATTCGCGTTTGACATTGTGCTATACTGACCACCGCACAGTCCTCTTTCTAAACATTTCATACTAGTAGTTACATTCATGTTCTTCATAAACGATGTAGCTTCTAGTTTATTCTTCCAGATTGCTTCTGTCTCTCGCTCCTTCTCTGCGCGAGCGTCAATCTCTCTCGGGTGAAACTGCAGTGTTGCTGGCTGCAGCTCTCGGACACCATGTAAGCATCCGCATGTTCATAATTTCCTCTATTATGTTCTCTTTCCTCTAATATCGTATTAACAAAGATCAATGCTGCAGAAAATTCTGATGGAGTTGCTGTCGAGCGAGGATGCAATGCGAACGGCAGTGCTCACGTGAGTTCGATATCTTAGTCAACTTGTTTAATTAACATTCCTGGCTGAAAAAAACACAATTTGTAATTGAAATAGTTTGAAGGAGAGAAATGTTTGAAGCAATTGTAGTGACATCAACGGCACGTCGCTTCTCATGGCGGCTGTGGTGAAAGGCGACAACGAAACTGCCAACTATCTGCTCAAGAAGTTAGTTCCTTCCGCGGATAATCTAAAATACCTCCAGAAACGATGTGACAGTGGGTAAAACTAATAGTGTACCTTTCATTGCATTATCTACCGCTTGTGACACTTGTCTAGAGGTTTGACAGGTGTATGAAATGATACAACATCATTCTTGCCAGATTCGGCCGCAGTCTTCTCATGCTTCCCAATCGCTCTCATATGACTCCCGTTCACGTCGCAGCTGCGCAAGGTGAGCAATAAGCATATGAAAGAACGCCACATCTTCCTTTATATTTCTAACCTACGAGTTAAAACAGTAAGAACAGTAAGTACAGCAACAAGTTGGAACAGTTAGTCCGGTAAGATCCGTATCAACTAAATGTAGCAACTAAAGCTCGTGTTTTGCATCAATTAATCTTAGTTTCGCTATGATTCATTCGGTTCTTTCAGGCAACGTCGACTTCCTCAAGGCGGCAGTGAAGATCGAGCCAGCTGTCGTCCACTGCAGAGACGAATTCGGTGAGATGAAACTGCAGTAGAATTGTGAAATTGAGGAGTCGCATCCTTTGGTGGAGCTGTTCCTGTTTCCCACACAATCTTCGTGTCTCAACATGAAATATTGTCGATGGATGTTAATTACATAATTTTCGTAGTACGCGAACTAATATGTCCTCTCAGGTTGCACTCCCGCTCTCTATGCCATCCAGGGCGGTTGTCTCACCACTCTTCGATTCCTCATCGACAAGGCAAAAGCGAATCTACACGTGACCACCCACAAAGGTATAAACTTATCGTGAGTAAAGTGTATGCCAATCTTTGAAAAAAAAGAGATTATTTTTCTTATAGTAATTATAGCTTTCGTTCCAACCTCCCTTCTGGCGCCAATCGTTCATGAATACTTCTTGTTTTCGCGTCGATGTCTTTAAAAATGACCTATAGCACAAGTTCAACAACAATTTATATGGCTTCAGGCATGTCACTGCTACACGTAGCGTGCATAGGCGGACATGACAATATTGTGAGGTGAGCAATATTGTAAGTTCGGAAATTCCCCGTCGGCAAACAGAACTCGTACTATATATACTACAACTAGAACAATGTGCCAAGCTGGAGTGTCAACCACCATTATTGACGCTGTCTTTTTCAGATACCTCCTGGCCAAAATGGGGACGTCTGCTGTAACGTCAATGACTAAGGACCACGCGAACGCTGTCCACTGCGCTGCTTGTAATTAAATTTCTATATTGTTTTTTTCTGCTATTTCTTTTCCTCCTCACCCTTTCTGCATTTCATCTTTTCTCTGTCATAGTCTAACCTCGCTTGAGGGCTAATTGAAAACAAGTCGTTTTCAGTCGTTGGCCGAACACATATTCTCGCCATGCTTCTTGGCTGCTTCGCTAAGAGGAAGAGGAAGGAGGTAATTGAATTTCCCGTCGAAGGACTCTGCCCTCAGTGTTGCCAAACCCCGTTTCAATTCTTCTATTGGAAAGCCGGAAAGACGAAGAAAAAAAATAGAATAATTACGAGGGTGTTAATGAACGGGGCTTTTATTGGACGGCATGATAGGCAAAATTAGTCTCATCCTGGCGATTCTTCGAAACGGATCTCTGTTCCTAGAATAATGGAAGGAAGAAAAAATAGGGACGATCGAGAGAAAAAATTGACGGGTACTATTTGTTTAACTCTCGTGTTCTGAACGGAAGGGAGCCAGACAATTAATTGCAGGTGCTCGCTGCTCGTGATTCTCGTGGCAACACTCCATTGCATCTGGCTGCTATCGGCAATTTCGTCGACACTGCACTGTTTTTGGTGAGGAAATAGAGGAATCCCCGTGGGACGAAGTTTCAAACGATGTTTGCTTCACTTGAGATTCACTGGGACGTTGAAAAGATTCAGTATCTTTTGCTTGATATTATTCTACAAATAGGTATTAGAAAAGGCAACATTAAATGTGTGACTATTTGCAGGTTGAAGCGGGATCGGAGCCAGCCCTCCTCAATCTACAGCATCAAACGGCCCGAGAGGTGGCGCTAATTCGCGGTCACGGAAGTCTCGCTGGAGTTCTGTCGGGAGCCAAAGGTATGTCCATCATTCTGTTGTCGTTTCGCAATTCGTCATCGTCGATTACTGGCTCGTGAATAGAGTAAACGACAAACGAGAAGGCATAGATGACGTCAGGGCAATCATGGTTTTCATGACTGTGCATATGAGAGACTATCTGAGTCGATCGAGATATGGCCGTAAAACCAAAAACTTACCTATGCTGAAAACATGCTCCTAGGGTAAACTTTGTGTGTAGAGACCGAAAATGGACATGAGAAGTTTCGTAGATCAAACCCGGCTGAGATATGTTTCATGACATGTCCAAGGCTAAACGCAACCAAACCTATTACATAGTTATATATTATGAAAGCGCTCACTAAAAGAAACATTTTTCATGTTATGGCCAAGTTCGTAACTTATCTGTGAAAAAAGCTATAATTTTTTGAACAAAAAAATTTAAAAAATATATATCACTTCGTTTTCGTCCGCACTTTTAACTGTGTCCATTCGATTGCGCGTGAAAAATTACCTCCCTGCGCAAGAAAATAGCAAGATTCATTTTCTGGGCCTTGATCAAATCATTCGATGAACATACTCTGTTGCTCAAAATCGCTGTGATTTTCAACAAAATAATTTATTATGAAAGTATACAAAACTCGCACAGCGAAATATTTCGCAGACTCACTACACTACATAAACTGAAAAAATTAAAATTAACTCCACTCAATTTGGATGAAATAATTTTTGACCTCAAACCATGAACCCCGGGTCATGGTCAAAAACAGAAAAAAATATTTATCGTTTTTTCTCTCTTCCGTTTGACATCTAATACCAAAATGTGGTATATATTCTTTATACATGAGAAATAATTATGTAGAATGCTCAAAACTGGAAATCTGTCGAAAAATATTTTCTTCAAATTTCACCATGACCCGGGGTTCATGGTTTGAGGTCAAAAATTATTTCATCCAAATTGAGTGGAGTTAATTTTACTTTCTTCAGTTTATGTAGTGTAATGAGTCTGCGAAATATTTCGCTGTGCGAGTTTTGTATACTTTCATAATAAATTATTTTGTTGAAAATCACAGCGATTTTGAGCAACAGAGTATGTTCATCGAATGATTTGATCAAGGCCCAGAAAATGAATCTTGCTATTTTCTTGCGCAGGGGGGTAATTTTTCACGCGCAATCGAATGGACACAGTTAAAAGTGCGGACGAAAACGAAGTGATATATATATATTTTTAAATGTTTTGTTCAAAAAATTATAGCTTTTTTCACAGATAAGTTACGAACTTGGCCATAACATGAAAAATGTTTCTTTTAGTGAGCGCTTTCATAATATATAACAATGTAATAGGTTTGGTTGCGTTTAGCCAAAGTTGAAAATTTCAGTTTTGGGCATGTCATGAAACATATCTCAGCCGGGTTTGATCTACGAAACTTCTCATGTCCATTTTCGGTCTCTACACACAAAGTTTACCCTAGGAGCATGTTTTCAGCATAGGTTAGATTTTCCTTGTGCGGCCTCTACAGTGAGAAACTCAATCGACTCAGATATTCACTCATATATTTTTCTTCCAGCCGGAAAGTCGAAGAAACGTCGTTCGTTGGCCCTTCCGACGCCTCCTCCAGCACTGATTATCGGCCAGTCGAGATCCATGCATGATCTGAACACCGGACACGGGTGAGTTGAGAAAACATCTTAGAGTTTGGAATTCCGTCAGACTTTGGGTCTAGTAAGAGAAACACGAGAGAGACATGTGCGAACACTAGTAATTACCAGGAAGGATGGCGCACTACTTTCGCATGACAAATGCTTGTCATTAATAAAGTTATAGCTCCAGTTCTCATAGTTGTTCTATAGTTCATTGTTCTTCTAGTTCTCATAGATCTCATTAATCTCATTATATCTGCCCTCAGATCCGTTGTTCTCGTTCGTCCGATGCCTCATCCTTCTGAACTCTATGGTCATCTTTCCGACGACGTCCGTTTAGTGCACAGTCCGATGTCTGCAGGACCCGACCGGTACGTGACCCACAACTGGAATAAATGGTACCCTAAAATACTTTATTTATTCCCAATCCCCCGAGTTTAAAATCGCACATGATGAGAAAGAAGGATTTGGGAGGGGGACAAAAAAAGAAATAAGAAATAGAGCGCATGCCGGTTTTTGAGGCGAAAACAACTCATTTTAGAGTAGCCGGAAGAACTAAGAAAACATGTCGCTTAAAATGGGTTATTGTTCTTGGTTGGTACGTGCGTTTTGTTTGCAGTCGTGTCTCTCCCCACTTCTACTCTCCCATGCGTGTGCAAGTGAATGGACGAACTCCTTCTTCGATGGACAACTATGCACAAACGTACGTATTCCTTATCTACCGCTTGTGAAAAACTCGAGCAGATCCGGAGTGGTTCTGTCACAGTCAACCAAGCTCAATTTTCTGAAACTATGAGAGATGCGATTATCGAGGGTGCTGATGACGAAAGAAATTTTAGTATTGGATGCAAAACAGGTAATTGACGATTCGTATGCAAATGGTATCATATGGTGTCCTATTTATAAATTATGCAATGTAAACACAATCTGAAGCGCGAATGTAATTTTGAAAACAAAACACAACTTCCCCTATCTGCTGAGCCCTACATCAAATTAATATATTGAAGCTGTCATGAATTTGACGACCTGTTGATCGTATTTTTACCGTGAAATCCACTCTGTAGATTACCCCCGGCACAGCAAAACAGCACACCAGGAACTCGTAAAAGATAAGAAATTAGCACAAATTGGTACTTGGAAAAACGAGGACTCTAGAAAATAGCCGACCATTTCCTTCATTTTAAAATTAGAGTCTTGCAAGTGCCCTTCTTCCTTGTGATGTTCTGGTAGAGGATAATTGGGCCGCGCACATAAAATATTTACTTGCTATTGGATTCCATACACGGAAGCTGTGAGATTTGTTCGCATACAACAAGAGTAAGTACAGATTCCACGGAATGCGCTCTTTGAAATGTGACACTTTGGAGCGGGGTATTCTATGGAGAACTGTTCTCTAGTCTCTTAATATTATTCAAGCACTTACAGATCATGACAGTTCGCACTTATGTAGATTCGATTGTTTGATTATAATTCCGCGTCCGCGATGTTCGTGAATACGGTATCACTGCAGTAGTCCCCTGCCTGCTCGTTTGCTCATGGCAAAGACGTCGTCTCCTCGTTCGCCGCACGCTCTCAGCAGTGGATACTCGTCTGCAGGAGAAAGCCACGAAAACAAGTGAGACCTTTCGAAGTTTATCTTTTCATTCCACATACCGTCAGGCAACGACCGTAGAACAGTGAATGGAAAATGATAGATGAGTTGATGTGTTTTATAGTGCTAATTTTTTTGATACTGTGTTTACGACACAAGATTATACATAAAAATCCCTTTCACCAGGCCCGAACTGACGAAGAGACACCTCGATTATGTTGATTCCGCCTCTAGCGACGACGAGGTAATTTTGCAACAAATATTTTGAATTCATAGTGCTTCCTTCTCTCGTTTCACGTAAGAAAATATTATCTTTAACTTGTTATCGCCCATCCTTCCTCTTATTGTGCCATTACAGGGTTCGCGCCGTGACGGAACTGTTCAGACTGATATGGATGAGTTGAGAGACAACATCAAGGTTTGTTCAGATCACGATATCATTATCATCGTCCCAAGGGCCATAATCACATGAGCTAATGCTACATTATCCGTTTTCCTATTATTTCCTATAAGCAGATTAACAAGCAAGTTGGGGCCGGGGCAGGCATATGATTTGCATAAAGCGGGCTTATTTTCAGCACATCGATGACGTCACGTGGATGTCGCAAGGATTGGATGCAGTGGACGCGTTGGATCGAGTGCTCAAAGAGGTCGACGAGACCACTGACGATGAGGAGAATGCCATCATTAGATGTTGATCGACTCCTCCCCTTCCCCTTAACTATCCTCCCTTGTTTCCTCTCACCATATCCACAACTGGGTCGCATTAAAACGAGAGTAAAAATAGACCGGATGCGAACAGAATTAAGACGAGAGACACCAATCCAAATTGGTTTTCATCAGGTTGTTTTTTATTCCCCCGTTATTACGCGACGTAGTGCCGCAACATCCTTCCTCCCTCCCATTGACATGAAGCTTGCGTGTGCGTATGTATGTGTAGCATTTCTTATTATCGCTTTCTTTGCTATGTTTCTCTTCCAGCTCTTCTTATAATTGGCATGAGACAACAATCGCGCCTTGTCACAATTTGTCTTCGGGGCCTCCTCATATTCTCCCTCTCCCTAGGCACCAATTACTCTGTTTCACCATGCATTTCCCCACTCACCTACTCCCAAGCCTTTCCTGCAATCTACTTATCCGCAAACTCTGCAAAGAATAATTGCTGCTTATTATTGACAGATGTTTCCGAGAGCATGCGTTGCGTTTAGCAGTAACATGCAACCAACCAGTGATCCCCGTTGAACTAATTATCCCTGTATATCTATCCCCGTTGTCATTCCTTAGTGTACAGCCCACTACGCTTGCTAGCAAATTCAATTAAACCAGATAAATGATTTGTTGTACGATACACGCCGAGTGGTGTTGACTAGCTGCGCACCTTGTGTCCTTTTCCCTCAGTAGTCAGACAGTAATGCATCGGTAAGAAGAAGGTCGGTCATTGAGCGTCTTAGTGTTCACTGACAGTCATCTCTCCACGACGAAAACATCGACCAGAAGGCCGAGTGTCGTCCCGACGACCTTATCAACTGAGCGAACATCGGCATATTCCATACAATTAACGCTTATTCACCAGACTATGTTCATCATAGACGGAGACTGCTATAATTAGGGGCTGTCATCGAGGGGAATGGGAACAATTCGTGGTATTGCAGTGTCCCTCGTTGTCTGGCACAGAGATCGTAAGCGAGCCCGCCTCCACACTGCTCATCGATCTCAAGCAACGCTTCGATCGGGCGCTCAGAAGGGCGAAGGTGGGCGCCGTCGGGGCGCCGATTGAGCGCCAGAAGAAGACGGCGCCGGTGGCCCCGCCCCCTTCATCGCCCGACCCACTTGTGCTCCCATTTACCCGCGCCCGCACACCCTCGTACAGAAAAGCCATTGCCTCTCACCTCTCTGATATCTGAATCAGTTCTTCATGTCGCTTATCCGTGATTTTGTATCCATTCCACGAACCTCCATGTCTGTACAATTTAGCTCATGCCAATTGCCTCTCACATCAGATTACGATAAACCGTACAAACATCCAAATTTAATCCGTTCCAAGAACGGTTAAAGTGTGACGGAATTTCTGTAAACCCACTCAGAATATGATGCTAATGCGTAGATTCTTCGCCTACTCGAGAGTGTTTCTTTTTCAATTATCCGGTGATCCTTACTTCTTTTGTTCCGCACAATTGCATGCCATCAGTACGCGATTCTTGGTTTTTGGGATTAGTTGCTCATTTTTCAGTGTCTTTCTTACACATCTTTCTTCATTTTTTCGTACTGTAGCATCAATACTGTGCTCCAATTAGTCTGGCCGGCGAGGGTATCAACATGGAAGAAAGAGTCTTACTAGCGACCATCTATAATGCATTTCTTACCGATGCGTACTGCAGTGGAATAGTTCAACTGATTCCTTCCACTAATTAGTATTTCCAGTGCTTCGCTTCAACAGGAAGTAAATCCTCGAGGGAATTGGTAGGTAGAGCACGGTTCAACCCTCATTTCGGAAGTTCACAATACCGAGTCCTTCTTTTCTCAGAAAACCTTCGAAGGCTTCGTCATAGTCCAAGCAAAAACAGATTTTACTTACTGAGTTTATGTCGCTCACCGTATTCTCCCCACACAGGCCATGCATTTGTGACTCGCTTTCCTCAATCTTAGTCATATTTCATCTAGTATATATATGTGCCCGCTAATCCTTAGTCGCTAATCTAGTTGCGATTGTAAATGTTTATGACGCACACAAAAAATCACGATTCTGCGAACAGAATTTGTCGTAAACGTAATCATTTACCGAGTGTTTCCCCCCATTGCAAGCAAGCAAATCACTGTATTCTGCTTCTATTATCGTCATTTCGTATCTCTACCAATCTTCTTATTGAAAGGAAAGAAGGTCGTTGTGTTTTTTTTGTGGGGGAAACAATTGCACTGCCCTACCCTTCCTCTCTTTAGCCTTTCACCTCTCGCATCAACTTCATGGTGGTGATTGTTCTTCTCTATAGCGAAAACAAAACATCCGATTTCATATTCAGAAATCGTGGTGCTGAAAACGGAGAACATTGCTTGCCTACTTGTCCGTGACAGATGTTTCGACTCAATCGCCTATTGACTTTTTAAAGATTCGTTCATGTTTAAATAAACAAATTTGAATGTGTTCTAGTATTGAACTAGAATATCTCGGCTGATCTCTGCATTCTACATCTGAGATTAGTCGAATGTCAGGATGATATTATCGCACTCAAAATAAGGAGTCCTCTATCCTAATGCGATGTAAATAGATTTCGCGAAGAAATATCTACGACTAATTTACTTTTCTCCGCTTTTCATTCTAAAAGAGTAAAGGTGCTAGATCATCTACACGCAAGGCAGTCTCGATCACTCCTAATAACGGTCTTCTGATGGTTAATAAAGAAAATTTTGTTGAAAATACATAATGTGACAGCTTGTCTTTATTATCCATCAGTACATTCTTATTCTCTCTGAAGTCAGAAGAAGTTATTGTCTCTGTGCACTGTGCTCTTTCTGCAAATTGAGTGCTCCTTTGCGTGTCTCTCTTTCATAAACTTTCTCTGCCCTATTCACTATTCACTAGCACAATCTATTCACTAGCACATTTCACTAGCACAATAATCTTCCTATTCAATTCTATTATATTCAATTCTATTCACTAGCACAATAATCTTCCGACACGACTTCTCTCCTCCTCCCTGCCCTTCCCTCATTTCACATGCATGGTCCATTCATTATCGCTCATGTCTCCTAGAGTTTCGCCCTCTTCCACAATCGATTCACATTTATACCCTGTAGTTGAAAGTGCAAACCTACCGTATTTCAAAGCATAAAAGAATACATCCAACCGATTTATGTCCTTTAAAACATAATGTAGCTCTCATGCATCGCTGACTATTCCTCTTTCGCTGATGATCAAAGCATCAGAAGAACTTTGTTTTGTTGTGTTTCCTCGTTCGCTCTTCTGAGACCTCTCTATGTCATTTCCCCCTTTTCAGTCGTTTTCCGTATCTCCTCCTCTATCCACTAGCTCACTTCAGTGTCACCGGACAGTTGCTTCTTGTTTATGCGCTTCTCGACACTTTTGCCCTCTTATCCGAGTTGAAATTCAATCTCGCGAACTCGTGAAAAAGAACTACAAAACGATCTTCGGCTCAGCCTCATTTTCACCATTAGTCAAAGTTTTCTCGATCAGACATATCAAAGGCAATAATAATAGTAGTCTGGGGATTGAGAAAAAAACGTCAATCTTCGATTCTCTTTTCCTCTGTTTCTCTCGCTTCATTCGAACACCACATGCTTTATCGTCGCATCAAAAGACAGAAAATAATGATAGGCGCCCGATTTATTGCCTCATTTTTCTCGTTCTTTGAATTATTAAAATATCGATTTGATGGCTTCCACGGTATTCTGGCGAGTCTGCGCAAATTTTTGCAGACATTCATGGTGCGAATTCAAGTTGAACGTTTTGGCCAGAACGCCGTGGCGGATTGTTTTGGTCGTGCTGCAAAAGAGTGGGGGGGAGTATTATTAAGCGTAATCCGATAATTCTGCACACTCCTTTTACAATTTCGTGCGTGACTCAACGCGTGTGTGTGGCAATAACTACGATGGATTTAGGGAAGCTCCCATTACATGCATGCATCTGCTCATATTATTCTTTCATCTCATCCCTCTCATGCTGTCTTGTTGAGCGACGACGTGATTTCATTCCCACGCAATTAGCGCCCGCAAAAATTGCTTGTGACTTGCGAAAAATGCCGACTTTCGAACCCAGAAGGAAGTGTCTTGTCACAATTATATTGCATGCAACGTATACACAAGCCCAATTTGCCCGCTCACTCTTCTCTTCTTCTTCTTCATTCTCAACTCTTGATTACTCCCTTGTGACGGTGAAATATCTGTGAAAAGAGGCGAATGGAATCCTCCAGGGTCGATTCCGCTTGGGTGTTCGGTATTGCTTATCGCTGTTTACTGAGTTCGTGGTTGTCCCAACTCGGGTAAACAGAGGATAGCAAGCGTTCGAGTTCCTTGCGACCCCAGTACTTTCTGGAATACTTCCTGTATTTCATAGAGTGGTACGTGAGGGAGGGCCGAGTTTCGAGCGCGCTTCCTGTGTTATGGGGTAGAGAGAAGAGAGAGATAGAGCTAGGGAGTATTATTGCGGTTGCGTGATCGCAGGAAGGGATGTCTCCTATTCTAAGCCGTATATCAGACATCTTTTTCTCATCGTTCATGATTTACCATACTACTGTTCTTTCCCCTTCGCACCATCTGAATTCGAATGTGACCTTCACTTCGAAAGACTTTTCCGCTATTCTCGAATTCTTCGGAAACTTGCAAATCTCATTTGCTTTGTTTTTGTCCTCTGCCTTTCGGATGTTCCTGACAATGTTGCGCTCTATCCCAACTGTAAAATTCCATGCATTTTTCAAACTTGAGACCTTTCCGTTCTTGTCTACAGAAAATTCACGTTCGCTTCCGAAACTCGCTAATGTATTTTGACAGTCGTTATTTTGTGAATTTCCGTTCTAGCCACACCAATCTCTTCCTTTTCAGATTCATGGATACACAAGATGCAATATATCGCATCATCTGCCTCTATCTCGTGCCTCTGGTGAGATTCTCCCTATTCTACTGTTCTTTCTCGTTTTTTCCCTTGCCAAATTTGCCATTCCGATCACACATCCATCAGAAAGTCGTATGTTCTCGCACGAGACAGGGAGAGAGAGAGATAGAGAGAGAGAGAGGGACAGAGAGAGAAAGAGAGATAGAAGAGTGTGTGGTCAGCAATTGTTGTGCTACGTGTGTTATTATCCGACGGCGCCGCTAGCAAAATAGCGAACACACACCACCCTCACTCAACATTCGAGAGATATTGTGTTGGCTTTCAAATTGTAGGCGACGTCCAGTGTTGATGCACTATTCTAAATACATTATAACGCGATTTATACGGGTAAATAGAGGAAATACACTCCGGGGCAATTTATATTCCACAACAACTCTCTCCATCGTTTCCTCCCTTGTTTGGACGCCATTAGAGCGCATACGGTATGCGTAAACTGAGAGGAGATACTTGATTGTAGGGGGGAAAGGGAATTCAGGTACAAATCGGGCAAATCGGGTATGTGCACTTTTAGAAACATGAAATTTCCACAATTTACGGTTTAGTAAAACAGAAAAAATTTACCGAAATGGAATCGCCACAAAACTGTACTGCAGTTATTTGAAAGGAAAATCGATTTGCAAGTCATACAATGACAAAGAAGCTGCACAATAGTGTGCATGTATGCGTAGTGTATATCCACAAGACAGTATGAAGACAGAGATCTTCCTGAAGGAAAAATATCTCCCTAAGAGAGATAACAATTTTGTTTTCGTTTTAAAGCCTCATGTTTATCCGATTACCGTGAAAAAAGGTATGAAAATACTGTCAGAATATTAGCACATCACTGAATTATCTCAAATTTAAATATGCCTGATGTATTTATTGAATGTAAGGACGGTTTGCCAATTTCTTTATAGTTTGTTTAGGGAAGAAGAAAAGGTCGCTAAAGTTAGCCTTGTTCCGAGCTGCTACCCTATCATTTTTCGCCGTCGCTGGTACACGCTCCCGAATTTCATTACCTCATTTTCGGGTAGCAATAGGCTGGAAAGACACTTAAAGTTCGTCGACCAAAAGTGAGGCTTTATGAATAGGTCGTCACACGCATGCATAGTAATACTGTCTGCGGAAAAATATGAGAACAATGGAAAACATGCAAGGACTTCTGTTGGAACTGGTCGCTTCGAGTGCATTTTTGGAGGGAGAAATACCTCTAGAAAACACCCAGAGATTGACCTCTCTTCCTCTGTCTCTCTTCGAGAGGGAACAGACAGGGAAGTGATCAGAGAAGAGAAATTGGGGAATCGAGGAGGGGCGAGAGATGCGAGAGGAGAAAAGAGAGTCAGTAGATCAAAGAGAGTGCAAGAGAGTGTGACCGCGCACGCAGGGAATCACACTAGTCTGGAAAAGGGATGGAATAGTTTGTCTTTTTGTTACGAATTCATACATGGGGTAACTCTCCCTTTAAGTTCTCGAGAACTATTTTTTTCAAATTCTGTTAGAGTGCGAAATGCGAAACCACGGTCTCTTCATTTGCACACTTTCTTCAGGATGAGAGAGAATGAGAGAGTGTGCGAAATGAAGAGACCGTGGTCTCAGATAACTCACTCTACATTCTAATTTAAGGTGTGCATTCCGGGCTGCGTCACTGCCGCTCTCTCCTGTACAATCTTCTTCCGAATGAGGAGGTATTGTATGGCATGTGCAAAGACCTCTCAAAAAAGAGGGTCGTTTCCTGTTTTCGCCTTCTCCCTCATCGTTTCGTGACCAAGATATTCCGTTGTAGCTCCGTTTTCGAGCTGAGAAAAATACATGTAGGAAAGCAAAATGCAGTGGAGAAAAGGGGTGTTCGCTGTGCGATGGATTGAAGCAAAGAGTATGCAAAGTTACATTTTGTACAATCCAGGACCTCACTCGACGTTCTGCTCTGTGGATTGTCTTTCTTCGACGTACTCGTGCTCGCCTGCTCACTTTTGGTAAATTATTTACATTCTCTTATTCTGTGCCGTTAGAATTGTGAAAGATCCTTGCATACGCCAGTGTCGTTGGGTAATACAATCAAGGTCCTTTTCCTGCTTTTCTTTCCAATTCTTTGGATTGCAGATGTATCCTCCTATGGCAGAATGCGTTCGCTACGAGAACGAACACGAGATGACTGGACACAATTCGACGGATCCGGTTTGTCATTTGCAACGGCATAAAAAAGTTTTATCGCCGTCGAAATCCTTGCGTGTAGATCATAGATGGGATTCATCGGCTGCTCGTCATTTGCTTCTCTCGAAACCGACACGTCGTAATTTGCAATTCATCCGCTATCCATCAGAGACGAGTATCGAAAGCCCGTAGAATATCCCCTAATTCACATTGCTTATTCAATGGGGAATGGGCTTGCCTCAGGCAAGCGGAGAGACTTTGGACTCCGAGTGCAACTTCTATACTTTGCAGCGATGGAAATTTCCTATTTTTAAAAAAACCAAATATATTTAAGGAACACGATAATTATTGACGCCGATTTCAGGCGACTACCTGGGTCTGTCAATACTTCTGGAAGGCTACTCTTGTCCTCTACCCCGTATCTAACATGGCTCAGGTATTTTAGACTCGGCCTACTTATGTTTTCCCAAGACTACTTTAGTCGTCCGTGATAGAGATTTCGGACACGTCAAGAACACGCGAAAAACAAACAATTTTCGAGTACTGAAATAGAGAGAACGGAGATCAAACAAGTATTCAGTGTAATCGTGTTGTCACGCGACTCCATATTTTATCGAACTCTCATCTAGAGAAAAAAAACTAATATTCTTCGTAAAATCAGTTTGAGCTCATGGTGACGTATTTGAAGCAATTGTGCCACTCATTCCGACGTTCTTACGTGCATGGAAGGCATTTTAAGACGGGGTTGAATGGTGTCCTCTGTTCCAGGTTGGCTCAGTGTGGATGTGTGTTGCTGTCGCAGTCGATCGTTTCCTTGCCGTTTCTCTTCCCATGCGTCGCATCACTTTCTGCACTCCTGCCAATGCGGCGGTCGCAGTTTCAGCCATCACTCTATTTAGGCGAGATTAAAGCACTTGCTTAATTCAATTCAATTCAATTTCAATTATTTATCAAATTACGATATCTGGTGAGGATGTGGTTTCAGCTTAGGGTCTTTTTCTCATTATCGACGAATTATTTCGGCTGGGGTCGGGATAGAGCATCGGTTTCTTCCCATTCACAAGTCCAGACAATATTAAAAATCTCTGCGTCATCAATGCTCCCAGCAGTGGGTTGGGGCGGTAATGAACAAGGGAATACAATATCGTATGCGGGACACTAGACAATAGACTCCGTTTTCCATCTCTTCTTCCTCAGAAGTGGACAGCACGTATACAGTGCACTATTCCTTCTCAATAATTAGGTACTATTTTGGCGAAATGAGAAATGAGTTCGAAAGGGGCCCTTCTCAGACTCAACCGGAAAAGCGCAGAGCGCAATTTGTTCCGTATTTGAGAGGAAAAGAAACGCCCGAGGGAAAGTGTCTGAGTGAGGGAGACATTGGCAACATTCAAAGCACAAAATGAACTCGCACTGAAAACAGAGACCGAAGTTAGGTTGTCTTTAAACGTTTAAATTTTTCTGAATAAAGTGCTTGAAAAATCAATAATTAATTTCAGCGTTCTCTACCGTATTCCGGCTGCTTTCGAGGTGACGCTCGATGATGACGGAAAGATGACGCAGACGGCACTTGGACGAAATCAGGTCCGAATTCATGACAAAGGATGCCGTTAAATGTATTAACTCCAGCTCTATAACGACATCACTCGCATCTACGGATACATGCTCGTGCTGGTGCTCATTCCATGGGCGACCATTATCACACTCAATGTCATCATCATCTGCAAGGTTTGCCGAAGATTAGTCCTCTCGGAAAGTGTAGCATAGAAGCGTTCGAAAATATATAGGACGCTTTATTTTGCAATTATTCTATAGAATGCGCCTTAATTTTGCTTGAAAAACAGATATTCTCAGATTCGACAAGCATATCGGGCGAGAACAGTTCTCACCAATCAGAAGCCGCGATCGGAACGAAGAGAAGAAGCGGAACGGTAAATCCTTATCTCGTTTGATTTAACCAGAACAAATGGTAATATTGATACATCCAAAGGTCATATTTTTCATATCCAAAGTTTTTTTCACGCGAAACATTCTAATTTCAGTCGGATGACGATCATGTCCGTGGTAGTGGCCGCTCTCTTCATCACAACCTCCGTCCCGGCATCAGTCGTTTCCATCCTCGAGAACTTCTTCGGATATCACTCGAGTGTAATGGTCGCCGCAGCTAATCTACTAGTCTGCATCAATAGGTACTGCCAATAATAATTTTGAAATCCATAGCCTAGAATGAAAAGAAAAAAAAGGTGTTAGTCCAGAAGGACTTCTTGCACAGTACTCGGAAAATGCGCAGAAAAAAATTATCGTTGAACAGAAAAGAAAAAAAGGGGTCCTCCTGAGTGGCCTGAGCGAAGTAATATAGAACGGATAATATGAAGCGGGAACAACAGTGTGTTCTCTGTGCGAAAAAACTGCGAACGGTTCTGAGAGAGGGAAAAGTTGTATGTTAGGAGAACTATGCAAAAAATCTAAATTTTATTCCCATCTTGGAAGTGGCCTCTAAGTTTCCAACAAAAAAGTAGACAACGAACAATTTCAGCGCGAACAACATGATTGTTTACATCGTGTTCAATCGCAAATTCCGTCTCTTCATCATCGAATTTCTGACTCCGTGGATGAACAAACGACGACGACGGTACGCCGATTTCCAGCAACGCGTTGTTGCATGCATGTTGCAATGCGACGCTCCACTGGCGTCCGGCGCGGCGCCAGCGCCCGGCACGCGGCCACTTGCGCGCGCCGTCCTCTCACGAGTCAGCTCGCTGATGTCACGACACAGCACGGATTCTCTGTCCATGTCCATCACTCCCTCCTATCCTCATGTCCCTCCCTCCACTCTGTCCTCCTCCTCCCAAAAGTGTGTGTCTGTCCTAATCGAGAATGGTGTTGTGAAGTCGAAGAGAAGACCAATGAGAGTGGAAAGAACCGCCTCGACTACCTCTGGAGGCTCAATGGCTCTACTCGATGAGGGAAGACAAAACAGGGACAGCAACGGTCTCATCTGAGTGTAAGTGCAGGTCTCACTCTTTTCGTTGTACCTTATTATTTCCCCCCACAAGCACGTCACCCTATGATTTTGTTGTGCCTACGTTCACTCTCAGTTTACTCACACAAACGCATGGTTTTGGCCCCAAAATTCGTCTTCGAAAGACGAAAGTTCAAGTGGAAAAACAGAGATTTCCAGATGCTCGACACTCATTTCTGAGCTTGAGAAGAGCAAGAGCAGTGTTCACTACGAGCGATCGAAGCTTTGCCCAAAGGTATGCATACTTTGGACACAAAATACGGTAGAAACGATCGATGACGCCTCTGAATTCTCCGTCATATTTCGTGAGGAGTGCACGTAATTGAATGAACGAATGTGCAGACAGATATAGTACGTGTGCTGCGTGCCTTTCGGCCTTTCTCCGACGGTAGTCATTTACGATGCAACGAGGAAACGTCAAGTAGACATGCTAACATTGACGCATTCGTCCTGAATATGAGCGAGCTCTCACATACATCGACCGCAGAGGAAACGATTAGAGCTCCACTCGCTTCATCGTTCATTGGGAACATTTGGAAAGAGCTCAAAAGAATTTTGAACGACGAAATAGAATAGCAGAGTGGGTATGAATGGACGCGTGTTTGTAGAGTAGAGTTTTGGAGAAGAATTAGGGGAACTGAGAGGTCCACAGAAACTAGTTTGGCTATTGTTACTACGCCGTCATGGGGGTCGAAAATAGTTGACATATCTATTTAAAGATGTCATGCAAATTGTACATTTGACGAAATCATTTGCAGCACATCTCGAGTGATTCTCTCACTTCCTTCACTCCTCTTTCTCGTCTCAACTCCTTCCGCACTCACGCCGGCGCCATTCCTCTCGGTGGCGGCCGCGAGCTTGAGAGATCCGCGTCCGCACGCGCTCCCCAATCCAGCTGCAACCTGGCCACGACGCCCCTACAACAGATGCAGCACAGCAGAAGCGTCGATCTACGATAAGCAGCAGCTGCTTTATATTGTACCACACAGCATCCAGTTGGCACCTCTCGTTGACCCTCTCCTTTGGCGGGCTCTCTTGCCATCTTTCTCTTTCTCTCACTCGTTCTCGAATCTGTTTCGAATGCTGAGAGTATCAAATGAGAACGAGCGTTTGGATTAAGCCGCATCATTACTAGGTCTCACTCGAGTACTGATATTTTCTGGGTGAAAAGAAGAAAGGGAATCAAATTATTTGTACGATTATTTTCTTCTAATCAACCCGAATTGCGCTCCTTCATGGGTACACCTAATCATTTGACAGATCTCTGGCTTTGAATTACTCTTTTGTCCGTTCGTTCAGGGCTTTTTACTACCACAATTCTTCCCATCCGGGACATTACCTCTTGTACTGGTTTTGTCATACTCTACTTTGCATTGTGACCTTGTATATGCATAATATTATTTGATGAAGCGTTTTAAAGTATGGCATCCATTCATGTGCAGTTACAAAATTGGGTACATTCTGTAGAATGTACCCAAGTGGGGTACAAGGGGTAGACGTCAAAGTACACACGATGGGCAGGTGTACTACCCCGGACATTATTTAACCACATATACAATAAGGGAACGATTACAGATTTGTATGTGTGCACAAAGTTTTAACTTTTTTGTAAAAATATAAAATGTGAATGAAAAATCTTGATATGAAAAATGCAATGACGGAGTCCAATTTCATTACTTGAAATTGGACCAGGAAGCAGAATAGGCGATTGAATTCGATCGCGTGATTGAATAATCGTTGCAGCAGAGGAACATTGGCTACAGAAACGGATAACTTCCTGATTTCTTTACGCAATACAGATCGAGTTTCGCATCGAACTTAGTACTTGAAGAGATTGAATGTTGTTGAATGGGGGATAACTCGAGGATGGCCAACTCTAAAAAGAGAATTTACTTAATCACTAGATTCAGTTCTAAATATTACTAGAACTGTTCTAGCACCGACACCAAAGGGGTGTTTTGATCATTTCCCCCGGATGACCTTTAGTGCAGTTCTAAACAAGGACTTCATCCGTTTTACGGAACGACCTTCCGCACCTGCCACTTATTTTTTTCCGTTCACTCTGAACAATAGACTCTTAATTATATTTTCTCTTGCTTTCGTATCGATCACGTTAGAAAACTAGAAACTAGTGATCACATATTCTAGAATTCCCACCAGAATGACCTTTACAGCAGTTTTATGCAGGGACTTCATTCTTCTGGTACGAAACGCCCGAAAACGCATAAATCGTTTAGCTGTCCTTACAGAAAATGGTGTCTTAATGTCTCTATGTTGTTGAGTGCCCGGTCTCCTAGACAAGTGAGCAGTTACCTAGAAAACTAAAAACTACATTATTCGTGCGTCATTTTTAGTGAAGTTATCTAGTACCATTGTTCAGTGTGTAATTGAAATTTAACAGACAAATGTTCACTTTCTTTCCTCGTCCTAGATAAGTGAGTGTAGAACCACAATACTCCTTTTTTTCCTTTCAGATGTTTCTTATCGTTGCTTTCACTATTCAAATTGTCATCACTATGCTCTCTACGCTATTCAATCTTATGATCTTCTTTCTGATAATTCTTCGAACTCCGAAATCCTTCCGAGCCTATTCCATTTTGATGAGACAACAAGCTTTCTTCGATTTGATTGCATCAGTTTCCGCTCTAGCGACAATGCAACGGTGAGAACAAATTATTATTATTATAAGAAAGGTATCACCAGAGATTGCATGAAGCCGGAAAAAAAACTTTCAAAAACATATTTTGGATTTCGATCAAACTTTTATGTAAAAGTAGCTTGGAGAAGAGAGTTCCATTAATCCGGGTCCCAGGTCGCAGAACCGGCTTTTAGGAAATTCATGGCTCAATAGCCGGATTGATGTAACTTCCTCCCAAATGAAGGTAGAAGGCTGTTTAAGTGTCCAAAATGATCGGAAAATATGCTTAACATTTTACTTGTTAGCGTCATCTAGGGTTGGCCTCGTGAGAGAGAATTTCGAGATCTCGAAATTCATCGATGTCGAGAATCTCAGTTCCCATTGAACTTGGACGCGCAATGAAAATAGATTTAGATTCGCCATGTTTCAAGACCACCTAGTTCAATTTCCGTGTGACAATATTGACCGCTCATCAATCAGAAATGAATTTAAAATGAAATGAATTTCGATATCTCGAAATTCGAATTCCTTTGTTCTTTTCTCACGAGGCCAACTCTAACGTCATCCACGTAAGAAATAATCTGAAAAAGTTAAAATCAAAAAAAGTAACATTTAATTTCGAAAAACAAATATTTGTATATCTATATTGAGAAGTTACAAAAATGCTATACATTTTTTTCGAAATTTAATTTTACTTTTTTTTGATTTTAACTTTTTCAGATTATTTCTTACGTGATTGACGCTAACAACTAAAATGTTAAGCATATTTTCCGATCATTTTGGACACTTAACCAGCCTTCAACCTTCATTTTGAAGGAAGTTACATCAATTCCGGCTGTAGAGCCGTGAATTTCCTAAAAGCCGGTTCTGCGACCTGGTACCCGGATTAATGAAATTCTCGTCACCAAGCTACTTCTACATAAAAGTTTAATCGAAATCTAAAATTTTTGAAAGTTGTTCCTCAGAGGGTCTGTTTTCATGCAAACTCTCGTGTTACCTGTCATAAGTATACTTAATTAATTATATCCAACAAATATATAACATCCTTCATCAACAGCATTGTACCCTGTGACTGGTCGTATATCTTCATCTCATACGGTCCTTGCTCACTGCTTGGAAGTACTTGTTGTTATGCAGCACAAATAGCAATGGTGACTGCATACACTGTAGCAGTAAGTTCTTCTCGGATCCTCTTCCATTTTCATATTCTCTTCTCAGTTTGTGATCGTTCTGATCTGCATGGGCGCGCGTTTGTGGATCCTCAGATTCGGCTCCATTTCAAAACTGAGAGTGCGCACAACGCTAATGTTGGGTGCCGGATTCCCTGCGCTTTTCGTGTTTGTAAGGACGGAGTGATTGTAATTGTACATTGATATTCAATCTGCGAAGGTTGGTCTAATGGCCATTCGTCTTGATGACAACGAAGCGAAGAGTTTGCTCCTGCAAGGGTACGATTATTCGATCGAGAATCTGACGATAACAGGTCAGTCGATTCGGAATTGTATTTGCATATTTCCTTTTTAAATTAATATCTTTTCGCGGGTTAAAATATAGCTTATTCTCTCGATATTTTCATCCCGAACACCGTGAATTCATTCCAGCGACAATTGGCCTACGATCTCCTGTTTCCATGAGTTTTGCCCTTTTCATTTATCTACTGCCGTTTCCACTGATGGCCACGATTTGGATCTATGTTGCAACGTGATTCCACTATTTTTTACTATTCCATTACTTTTCAGTTACAAAGTTCTCCATCTTCTCAGTGAGAAAAAGGACATGATGAGCGAACAAACGCGCCACTTGCACCGTCAATTTGTATCCGTGAGTGAAAAGTACAAAAATAAATTGGCAGCGATTGTTTTTTTCCGTTTTATTTTCTTCTTTCAGAGCCTCACATTACAAGCACTTCTTCCAGTGTTTACTGTGTCCGGAGTTTGTCTATTGTTTTTAGGAGTTCTCAATATTGTTAGAGGCCCTCGACTCGAGATGGCGATTGTTATTGTTAGTGGAATTGTGAGAAATAAAAGTTCGGCACATAACCATTTCAGTGCAACGAATTGCCTGCATTGCTAAGCCCGATAATCGTTATCCAGCATGTTCCCCACTACAACAGGTTAATAGGTTCTGAATGCAAACGATAATCTGATTTCTCAGCTCTCTCAGGAGATTGGCGACCATTGTACTGCACGATAGCAGGTGTTGTAATTCCTATTGGGAAAAGAATGGAGTAAGTAGGAGCACCGTAGTCCATATTTCTCTCAATAATTACAACGTTGCAACCGAATAAAGAGCGAATCGTATTTGATAAGAATCTGTAACTCTTGTTAAGCGAAAAGAGTAACACATGTCATAATAACGAATAATCCATCCCGGCGGACATTTCCTATCGTCTGGTAATTAATCAAACCTTTAAAAAAATATAATTCCAATCTTCTATTAAAAGCGCTAATTTAAAATGAATAAATGTACGTATTGTGCCTAAATTTTATGTTACGTTAATAACGAGACTACTGTGCGATTTCTGCAGTGGACGCTAACAGTCCATATTAATATTTCGGTGATTTAATTATGTGATTCAACAACAGTGGAGTCCACGTTTTATGAAACAGGAATGAAAAAAAATTAGAGAAAAGCCTGCCTCCATGGGGAACATAATGTTCCGAAAAATGGACTAACGACCGTATTGCCAAAGTGGGCGGAGACTGCTGAGTTTTTGAATCGCACAATATGTAGACTAAATGTTGAGTTCATCACTTATTTTGATCATCATCCCTTAACCATCGTCTCATTTTTATTTTTCAAAAATCATCCCTGATTCCGCAATGAAAACTTTCCGAGGGCGCCGGGTCCCACCGGGTCCTTGCAAGTTGTGAATCAAATTGAAAGAAATTTGAGGCAAACTTTATGCAGTCAAAAAGTTTAGGCCGTTCGTCATCGAGTAATGTCGATGATTTTTTTAAAAATAAGGACTGGAGAACATTCGAAATGCTCCGGTGGTCATCATTTATCCCACATCAAATAATAGAAACTGAGGAGTTTCAAATAGAGTACATTTGCTTGAATTTTGAATTTCTGCGATTCGTCTTTTTGGGGAATTTATGGATCCAAGTTCATTCTTCTAATTGAACAGATCCTGATGAGAGCTTTTGAAAGCTGAAAGACACACAATCTAAAAAAAGAGTGAAAACTCGCATTTTAAGCTCGTGATATCATTAAAGCTATTTCTGGTTGAACTTTGCCGTGATGTCTTCGAAAGTTCACTTCATTTATCCTTTGATCCCCAACATAACGAGAGACAAAATAAAATTGGAATATTAGATATTTTTTCGCGTGTAAGTCTAGTTCAAAAGCGTAGGATTACATTTATATACTGAGGTAGGGATATCGCGTATGTCATAAATAGTCACACATTCAACAAGAAATGACGGCAGCCTTTTAGATTTTTTCTCCAATTCATATCACTTTCAGATGAAGTTCTGCTTAGTTTTCGGTGTCCAAACAATGATATCAGCTTTCGCCGCATTGTTCAATGCACTTCTATTATTTCTGAGCTTTCTCCCAACACCGAAATGCTTCCAGTCGTATTCAATTTTACTCAAATATAATGCATTCTTCGATTTATTAGCTTCTGTTTGTGCCCTTTTTACTTTGCAAAGGTAGGTGTTATGGTATATTTCACTTGCAAGTGTGCGCAAAACTTACATCCATACGAGCTCGCAAGCAAAGGTTCTGCCTTGAGGGTAGTTCCTGGTCACTGGTCATACGCATTCATTGCTTATGGTCCTTGCTCGATGATTGGAATCACAACTTGCTACACTTGCTGCATGATTATGGCAGCGGCACAGCTTGTTTCGGTAAGAACTTATTATTTGTTCACCGCTCTCATCTCAATATTAATTCAAAATGCTATTTATATAATGATAGTAATTAAAATATCATCTATATGTGCCCGTATCCGTATTATATAATCAGAGCAGGAGTAAATCGATCTTGACCGATATCTTTTCAGCTCTTAAACATTCCAATCTGCATGTATTCACGATGGCGGATCCTTACATTTGGCTCAATATCGATTGAAAGAGTGAACGTAATGTTCTACGTGGGAGCTGTTCTGCCACCGAGCATTCTCTTTGTAAGATATTCAAGGTTAACTAATAAATACGACTGAAGTAGTTGTGTGCGATGAACATGCGTGGAAATGACGACGATATCAGAAGAGTGATGGAGTTGTATAACTATTCGATCGACAATCTCACAGTCACTGGTTCGATTTATTCTCAACAGAAATGCATTGAGAGTTTTATAGCTACTACCGGTTCCCAATCGCCTACGAGAATTGCTATCACGATATTACTCCATCTATATCTTCTCCCGTTAACATTTTTAATTTGGATATATCGGTGATTTCAATACCATCATATTCGTATTTTGCAATATCCACTAAAGGTCGAAAGTTATCGATCTTCTAAACGACAACAACATCCATATGAGCACACATACTCGTAGAATTAATCGCGAATTCATTTCTGTGAGTGGCGATTTATGAAGTAATTCTTTCGTTCATTCTCAACCAAATATTATCAAACAACATCAGCAAACACACTTTGTGAATTAAAAACATATTTGGTGTTTGACAAGATAAATAAATTATCAACAACTTTCACAGAGCCTCACACTACAATCAATTCTTCCTTCTTTCACTCTGTGTGAAGAATTTCTACTGCTTTTGGGCGCGTTCAACATTGCGAGAGGACCGGTTCTCGAATCTGCCATTGGAATTGTGCAAAGGATGGCAGGAATTTCCTCACAAATACTCTTCTTTCCAGTGTGCCGAGTTGTCAGCAGCAATCTGCCCAATAGTTGTAATCACGCATATCCGACATTATAAGGGGTTACACTTTCATAGTTTAACGAAATTTTAAGATATTCCAGATCGTTGAAAAGGCTTTTCGTAAAGATCGTTCATTTGGAATCTACAGACAGAAGGAATAGTACGATGAAGAATGTTCATCCCTTCGTTCTCCGTTGAATATTCATTTCTCAAGATTCTTTTGCGCCGGTTGTTCCAGATGCATCAGATCACACCTTTCCGAGTGTGAGCGGGAACAATAAGAACAAGATAAAAATATGGTTTACTCGATATTTTTCAAATATTTTACAAAATCGTATAATATACAGAATTCAAATAACAAACGTTTCAACATTTATGAATTATTATATTCCTGGTCATGATCGACCGATTTTGTTTTCCCGTCATAAGAGATCGTACAACATGATTAGGGATACCAAATGAAGAGTGAAATGAAGATCTTCCTTTCCCCTAACAAAGAAATTCTTCTACTTTAAGAAGAGGGAGTCCTCTCTTCAAGAAGAATAGTGTCAAATGAATTTGATTCTAATGGAGGCGCGCATCTCTGCATGTGATTTGTGCACTTATCAGTACACATTAACATGCTGTGGCAGCCATGAGAGACTCAATCCCGCGTCAGCCATCATTTCATTTTTTACGATTCTTTTCTTATTGCTTGCCATTTGTATTTTTCATTTTTCATGTAATTGTTTAAACTATATTATGTACAGATTATGACTCGCACTAAACGTTCGTGACACAACGAGTACCATACTAATAACGATGACTAGCATCACAAAGATTACATGTCATACTACTCAATTATTTGGGCACTGGCGAAAATATCGGAGATACTCTCACTCTGTGTGTGTCACTCTTCCTAGGATTGATATGTTTCAACTTTTTCCTAGATATGTTGATATGTTTCGATATGTTTCAAGAGGGGGGAGAGGACCTAGGATTGGCCTTAGTCTTCTTGACGCGCTGTTTAGAATGAGAAGAATCCGTGGTTATCTGTTAATCTCTCTCTCTCATTTCACGAAAAAAACTCTTCATTTGGCATCCCTACTCATAGACAGTTCCCACCAGTTCACTTCTTATTCCAGTGTCACTAATTACCCGTCATCCTCAGTCCGATAATAGTGATCGTACATATTCACCATTACAGAAGGTAAACGTCAGAAATGAAAGAAAGTAAATTTTCAATTTCCAGTTCCCTACAAAGATTTTTCGCCAATATTGTGAACTTCAAAAATACCGGTTGCAGACAAAGTATGTGGATCGGCGATTTAAATCGTTCAGTTATCAATTCGTTTTTTAGTTTGTCGTTATCCCTATTGCAATGTGTACGGATTTTCATCGGAGAAGTAGAAATCAACAAAGAGATTTCGAAGAATTCTTTGTTTCCCCATTATATTTCCATGCTTAACTGCAGCTTTATAGATATTTTACAGCGTTCTTCAATGTGTGCGAACACCTCAATTAAAGAAAAGAAAGGAAATAAGACGCTTTACAAAAATATCCACACTGATTGATGTTTATAATGCAATTGAATATTTATTAATTTGTTGGAAACCAATCCGGTTACAGGCGTATTGAGTAAATTCGAACTCATTAAATTTCAATAATAAATGAAACAATCGGTACCCGAATCACTAGAGAGAACCGCAAACGAAAACGTATAATGAAGGCATGAATACTGGCTTAATTAGTTAGTGACTAGAGTTAACGCAGTAGTTGATTTAAAGCTAATTGTTGAAATTCAAATACTACACTACAAATCGATTACGAATGGGGCCAAGGCGAATGGTGTCTCGACCGATCTCTCAAAGGAAGCGGCGTCGGCTTTCTCGTACGTTGCAGTAGACGCAAGATTGCAATGATTAATTTTCTTTCCTATTGCGGAAACTGATTTCCAAGCTTCTTTTAAGTCTGTCGTCGCTCCTTCAATCGATTGTTCGATGGTTTCATCGAAAGTGATCCTTCGAACTATTAGGAGCACCTGAAAATTAAAAAAAAAATTTTTGTTCGAAAGTTAATTCGTTGTGACAACATCCAAAACTAGTTCTCAAAATGTCTCCCCACCTTCCTCTCAGTAATGAATCGCAGCGTAACAATTTCAAGCTGCGTCGGCCACTTAGCGAAGATCGAAGCACCCGTATTTGAGGCTGAAATTCATAGGGATGAAAACGATGTGAATGGACACTCTTCTCACAAGAATCGGGGGCGACATCTTCGATGTTTTCCTCCTCTTCGCTGATTTCTCCTTTTGGAGGAGATGGAGGATGAACGTCAGCTGAGAGTAAAATAAGTTTCGCCCGTTCCTAATTTGTAGTATCGAAATGTTTTAATTTTGAAAATATGGAAATAGTGCGTTAATCTCAAATTGTGATTAACAAAAGACAGCTCACCATAATCGCCCTCTTCCTGTTGTCTCACAATGAACAAAGTGAGCGGATTTCGGAGCGAATCGAGTGCTCGTTGGGATGGAATTGAGTGGGAGGGAGAAATGGGAGAGACTGCTGGAGATCGAGATTCGGGGAAGAATCGGAGACGGATGTCCGGTGAGTGATCCTGAGAAGGGATTATTCATTGCATTTTAAACCATTCTGATGTATCATGTTTTTTTAAATAATGAAAAGCTTGTATTGTATTGTTTATTATATCATATTTAAAAAAAGGATTTTCTAAAACTTAAAATATATTCGTGCACTCACATCATGATGCTCTCCAAATGGAAGTCCCTTCCCATCGTCTGTCGACATCACACGATCTACGAGAATCTGCATTCGACCGTTCTGAAAAAAAAATGAATTGGTATTCTCATAAGTCTCCTTTCAAATTTTTGTGTTCTTATAATGCTTCCCATGACTTCCAAAGAATTTACAGTAATTATTACATTAGAGAAATTACTTTAGAAGCGACGACACCGTTTGGTTGTCCGAGATGAACCGAGAAGCGATGGAGCTTATCCTACAATGATATTGATTATCCCCGAAATTGGCGGTACTGAACATAACTAGCCTTGCGCAGTACCTGAATAAAGGTTGACGAGGCGGCGGGAAAAACATTGGCGTCGAATGGCTTCTCTCTTTAAATGTTACCTTTTCATTGACCTCAGCTCTCATTGACTCACTCATTGTACGTCCTTTTCATCATGTACATCCCATTGGCGTCAGTGAAGAACTGTCCGTCGTTGAATAGTTTTGACGAAACATCGAAGAAGAGGGCCTTAACACATCTATTTTATTTTCGAAAGAAAATATTTTGCAAACGAATTTATTTGTGGTAAGAACGAATAATATTTATATAACTAGCAGGGATGTGTTGAGGTTAAATACACTACGCTCTATGCGTACACTACGCTCCATGCATAGTTCTGCAGGTTCGGTCCAGGGGGACCTCGGTAGCTTGCTTCAGGTACGGTCCAGGGGGACCTCGGTAGCTTGCTTCAGGTACGGTCCAGGGGGACCTCGGTAGCTTGCTTCAGGTACGGTCCAGGGGGACCTCGGTAGCTTGTTTCAGGTACGGTCCAGGGGGACCTCGGTAGCTTGCTTCAGGTACGGTCCAGGGGGACCTCGGTAGCCGGCTCCAATACGGTCCAGGGAGAGCTTAGGATGTAGGGGAATCTTAATCGCTAGAAAGAGTACTGGCTTATTCCGTTGCAAAAGGCTCGTCAGGCTGAGAGCGATCGAAAAAAGTTGCCACGGAGCCACGAAGTGGCGTCGTGGCAACTTTTTTCGATCGCTCTCAGCATAACGAGCCTTTCTCAACGGAAACGCAGGATACCGTATGTGGAGTTCCCTGGCGTGTTCGAACACGTTTCTGACATCGCAAAACACTTTTCCCGCGATTCTCCACGCTCCCCGGTTCATTTGGGAACTTTTTGAGATTTTCAATTTTCCACGTTAAAACATGTTAGAACAAGTCCAGACACGTTTCTGACATCGCAAAACACTTTTCCCGCGATTCTCCACGCTCCCCGGTTCATTAGGACACTTTTCGAAATTTTCGGTTTTTCACGTTAAAACGTGTTAGAACACGTTCAGACACGTTTCTGACATCGCAAAACACTTTTCCTGTGATCCCCTACGCTCTGCGCATCAATTGGACACTTTTCGAAATTTTCGATTTTTCACGTTAAAACTCGGCAAAACAGGTGAAAACGTGTTTCACGATACTCAAAAACGTGTCAGGGCGCATTCTGGCACTTGCGAAAAATGCGGCAAAAGGTTTGCCTTCGGCGGGGGTCGAACCTGGGGGTCTCGGATTCAAAGTCTGACGCGTTATCCACTTGGCCGTGAAATTAGAGGATTTTTATATTAAAATTTTGAAAGTTTTTCTGAGCAGTTATCATATGCAAAAGGTTCTGAGAAGATTGCGCAAATTTGAAGCGAATTATGGCGAAAATGAAAAAAATGTCCGTCACGCTGCAAAAAAAAACATACAGACAGACAGACAGACAGACAGACAGACACAATTATTTCCTATAAGTGGAGGAATTAACTCTCTGAAAGCTCACATTTCCATCCTTCATTTTCGGTTTGATTTTGATGTCAATCGATCGCGTGAGATGTTCGAATTCCGCGTCGACAATGCTCATTTCCTGAGAAATAGAGAGAAATTGTTCCAATCCCTGTCTGTGGTTGCTCACCGTCTGTAGATTGGCTTTGGTGTAGTAAGAGATTAGCTTCTTCTCAATTGGGCCGTGGATGGTGGCTATTTTATCGGGACGAGCGAGTGTCTGAGTTGAGCGATTTTTATTTTATTATTTGAGCGATTGCAGTTGTCACACCTGATTCATGAAGAATGAGAACGTAAGGAAATGGGCAGTGTGTTTTCGAAAAGCATTTCTTTTAAAAAAAGTTTTCCAACCTCCTTCTTCTCGTTTGTTTCCAGGACATAAGCACCTCCTCGATCACCCATACTCGTCAACTCGAATTGGACGTCCGTCGCAACGCCATTCACAATGATATTCTGAGGAAAATAAGAATCGATGCGCGAAATATTTATTAAATTTTTGTATTCATGGTGTAGGTACTCACATCCACTGCGCCTGCGAACACTTTCACCTCCAATTTACTATTCTTGAATGTGACGAACGATTTACCCGGCGAAGAGTCACTGTAATATTTCGATTATAAGCTGAAACATGACTGTTCTTTATTTTTGATGATCCACTGCACAGATAAACCACACAAATAAGGGCTCGAAAATCAGACATTTAGCACACACATAGGTAATCCATTTCCGATTCGTATAATTCCTAAAGACTATTATTTCAGAACGTCTGTCTGTGTGTGTGTGTCCGTGTGTTCAAAATTTGTTTTGCTGAATAACTCGGGAACGAAGAAAAATTTCGACACACTCTCTTCACTATCGTATGCGTATCCACAAAAGTAAACTTTTAAATAAAAAATATTTGAACAAAATTCATGGCCAAGTGGCTAAAGCGCGCGACATTCAAATCCGACCGACGCAGGTTCGACCCCCGTCGCGGGCAAATCTTTTGCCGCATTTTTCGCAAGTGTCAGAAGCTGTCCTAACACGTTTTTGAGTACCGTGAAACACGTTTTCACCTGTTTTGCCGAGTTTGAACGTGAAAAATCGAAAATTTCGAAAAGTTCCAAAATGATTCAGAGAGCGTAGGGGATTACAGGAAAAGTATTTTGCGATGTCAGAAACGTGTTTGAACGTGTTCTAACACGTTTTAACGTGAAATTCGAAAATTTCGAAAAGTGACAGAATGATTCAGAGAGCGTAGCTGATTACAGACTTATCTTGTGGAGTGTTAATCGCTACAAAGAGTGGCTTCAATGTAACCTGGAGCCGGCTATCGAGCTCCCCCTGGACCGAACTTGGAGCCGGCTATCGAGCTTCCCCTGGACCGATCTTGGAGTCGTATAAAAAGCCCCTGGACCGAACTTTGAGCCTGCTACCGAGCTTCCCCTGGACCGAACCTGGAACCGGCTGTAAAGCTCCCCCTGGACCTAACATGGAGCCGGCTACCGAGCTCCCCCTGAACCGAACTTGGA
Source organism: Pristionchus fissidentatus (assembly GCA_036245785.1). Lineage (NCBI taxonomy): Eukaryota > Metazoa > Nematoda > Chromadorea > Rhabditida > Neodiplogasteridae > Pristionchus > Pristionchus fissidentatus. Next base: position 17,640,684 of record BTSY01000004.1, read on the forward strand.
GCCTGCTACCGAGCATCCCCTGGACCTGGAGTCGGCTGCAAAGGTCCCCCTGGACCGAACTGTGCTCGGCAACTGAACGCCCCCTGGACCATACTTTGAAAACGTAGTGCGCACCCTACCATAACGTAGTTTAACCTCAACACACCCTGCTAGTTATAATATTGTAATGCATACTCACTCCTTAATCTTCGCAACGATCGTATTCTCCTCATCAAGTCGTCCTTCAATAACAAATTCGGCTGATGACAAAGGAGAAATTGAAGCGATGAAAACAAGTTCGTAGACATCCTTTACAATGACGAGCGCCGTTCCGTACACTGGAATGATCTGCAAGAAACGTGTTACATGCCCAGCCGATTAGATGAATATCCACAACGAAAATAATTCTTATGCTTCACGACAAGAGATCTCACCTGCGCCTTAACGGGCATTCCCCTTTTCGACACGCTCACGTCCTTTCTATTGACGAGCACTCGAACTACGTGCTCCCGTGTGTTGAGGAGAGGATTGAAGGCGAGAATAGTGACTCTGGAAATCTTTGTAATATTTTTAAAATATATAATATACTACTTTGTTAATCTGCCGTCAATCTGTTGTCCGGAAGATCGCCATCACAACTGGTCATCCCAAATTTGTGATCGAATTCTTTATTTATTTATAATTTGATTATAATCACAATAATATATACTGCACTCACTTCATTCCGTGTGGAACTTGTATCACTTGCTTCTCTGGAAGTTTCGTCGGCACACACTTTGAGGGAGAACCTGGTCCCTTGCAGTTGACGTATTGAGGCGTCTTTTCCAGCTAAGAATATTTACCGAATCATTGAAATTATAAAATGAAATTGCACAGATGTTCCATGCCTGCATTGGAGTTAGAACGCCTTGAAATTGCTTATTCATAAGAGCCCGTTTGCGTAAGAGTCAGACAATACTCGGTACAGCAAAAAAGTGATGGACTGAGATAATAACTGTTTTGGACACACTTCGATGGGTTAGGAACGCTGGTAGAATCTCATGATATGCAAATTTGATTGGAGATCAGTGTGGAGCTCTGAAGATTCAACTGATTTGCGGTTTATTAAGAATAACTCGATACCCAATAGACGAAACCGAAATGTCTAAAGAAGGACTCTAGTTGAATTTTTGAGTGGAACATCGCTGTGTTTTTCAATGTTGGAAAATATATTTTATTTTCGAAATTCGTTTTATAAAAAAATAATAACAAAAAAGAGATAGCAGAAACTTTCACAGTATCTCGAGCATACATTAGGTGATCTACGTTATTTTTCTGGAAGCACAAAACCTACCGGAAAATGAGTTATGATTTTTTAACTGTTGTGATTTCAACTATGAAACGCCGAATTGGAGAGAACAGTGCCTGATTTGCATCAACTCACCCTTTCATTTCTAATCCCCGAGCCCGCGCGGTGTCTGAAAATGAGAAATGAGACGACTAATCCATGCAAATCGAGCATTTTTAGCTCAAATTGGAACACTCACATCTCGACATTCAAAAAATCATAACTCATTTTCCGGTAGGTTTTGTGCTTCCAGAAAAATAACGTAGATCATCTAAGGTATGCTCGAGATACTGTGAAAGTTTCTCCTATCTCTTCTTTGTTATGATTTTTATATAAAACGAATTTCGAAAATAAATTATATATACCAAAATTGAAAAACACAGCGATGTTCCACTCAAAAATTCAAATAGAGTCCTTCTTTAGACATTTCGGTTTCGTCCGTTGGGTATCGAGTTATTCTTAATAAACCGCAAATCAGTTGAATCTTCAGAGCTCCATACTGATCTCCAATCAAATTTGCATATCATGAGATTCTACCAGCGTTCCTAACCCATCGAAGTGTGTCCAAAACAGTTATTATCTCAGACCATCACTTGTTTGCTGTACTGAGGTCTGTTGACGCTTGTCCGACTCTTACGCAAACGGGCTCATAAGTAGTAATAGACGCACCGACTGAACAGACTTCTGTGGTCGGGTGGTCAACACGGCGAGCGCGTTACCTGCTTCAGAAGATAGGACGGAATGGGCCTTGATCAGACTGCAACATGTTCGGTTTAGTGGTGTCGACATAGATGTTTTGCACACCAAGAAAATAATGAGCGAATATTTCGAAATCTCATTCAAAGTTGCATAATTCTGAAAGCGACCTTTCACAACCTTCTTACCGTTCGAGATAATCCTCCATCACATGTCGCTTGCTCGTGCCTGTAATGGCATCGTGATGCTGGAAGAGAGCGACGTCTCGACGAGCCTGAATATTAATTAATTATTTATTTTCACTAGAAATTTTGAATGTCAGTCAGTTTTGAGGATAATCTAAGATGTCACTGAAAAGAGTAGCAATAGCTATCAATACCTGGACGAGTTCTGGAGTGGATACACTGCTTCCCACTAGTACACTGAGAAGATCGAAGGAGCGAAGACGAGACTGAAGATTAAAATTTAAAAGTTTTAAATAATTAAAATTTCGCTAAATTGGACTAGCATAAATCATGTATCGTACCTCGACAATTCTGCCCATGCGCTTGAAGAAAGGCCGATGAGTGAAGTAGCCCGTCCACCACCTACAAATATCGTTTATGCCTGGCGACATCATCCGGAGCAGGCAATCAATGAATTCAAATAAGTCGATAAGAATAAGTCGAATGTATATCCCACTTGTATGACTGGTGCTCGTTCTGAGTGTAAGGGAAGAAATCGCCTGTGAGAGTCGGAGCCGTCGCTGTTTCATCTTTGATAGAGTCGAAGAAATCGCCAACGGAAGAGAAAGCCATCTTAATTGATCAAGCTCATACAACCTCAAACGGGCCTAAATCTCAGACGTTCTTGAACGCAAGAACGTAAAATGAATCGTGTATTCTCAACACACGCTGTATCATGTTAGAAAGAAATATGGCTTGCTCTAGAGGACTTATTCTCTTTTAGTTAAAATGTAGTATGTTATATTTTAACCTTGGCATTGAGCGACGGAGTCTGGTTGATGTGGTCCATGATGGCCGTGTAGACCTCTACGACCTCCTTCCAATCGTCCTACAAATGGGGTTTTGAGGCTTTTGTAATCATTCCTCCCCGTAAGATATGGGTAAACGCCACTGACATTCTTTGTGAGATAGAAATCGTCGCCGACAGCTATGAGTACGTCCTTTGAGTTGTACAGCGTTTGCACGATTCGGTACTGCTTGAGCAGCTCGCGCGCGCTGAAAAGTAACATTGCATCTATGTGATACAATATTTAGCGAGGAGACATGATTAGCTGATAAAGTTGAAGGATGCAACTGACTGGTCTTCGAGGTTGCTGATCTTGTGGACGGTTCCGCTGCACCAGTTGGCGGATGGTCCGACGTGATACTTGCAGCAGACCTGCAACAAAACTATCGTGTTATAGCGTCATCGGTCCCTCGTAATATTCTCACCCAGTAACCAATTCAGGATAAACTTACAAAAGACACCCTATCTCATCGATTGTCTACAAATAACATTGTAAATATCATATTGGAAGAAGAGAAAGAGCATACTTACAGAATCGTCAGGACCGCACGCACTCCTCGTTGTGTAGTAGAGATAAGGCAAAGTGTTGACAAAGGGGGCGGGTATGGCGGGCTGCAATTGGTATAATACTGAGTGGTGTTTCAGTGACGAACTTCTTATCGACTTTAGGAGTAGTGAAGATTAATTGTACCGTCGAATTCCTCAAGAAAGGCTGCTTCCAATGGAATCTCATGTTCATCGTGTCTCGCATTTGCTGCTTTTGATGATCATTCAATCTGCAATTTAGACAATTCAAGAACAGAAAAAGTTTACTTTTCAGTAGGGAAATATATTTTTGGAAAGAAATTTTTTTTGTTTTTTTTGTTTTTTTAAAGTTTGCTACCTGCCTATGACCATCTTGTCGATCCCCGATGCTGCCAGTAGCGCAGGAACCATCAGTCCGTGACCGAACGGATCTACCGACCTGCAACACGAAAACATTTCGTGTAAAACAAATTCAGAAAAGAACGGTATTGAAGTAAGAATGCAAAGGAGCACACACCACGATGTATTAGGGCGAATGCCGAATATTTCGTGTACCCATCGCTGTCCCTCGATCATGTTGTCGATGGTGGCGGAGAAGTGAGGAGTCGCCTCGTCGGTCATCACCCACGCGCCTCCACAGATCTCCAGTTGACGATTGGCGATCAATCTGAGATACGAAATTTCCCTGATGTTAAAGCAATTATATGAGAGTCAAATTCGCGAAATATCAAGTACTGTTTAAAACTGTTCATCTCGGATGGTACAAGGGAGCCAATTCAACCTGATTGGCTCCCTTGCTTCAATACACATTAAACAACTACGCTCCACTAGGGTTTTTTCTTCTTATTATGCATTGTTGACTTGAATGAATTGAAATTCTATGATCATTCTTATACGCCTCTCACCGTTTCATCTGTGTTTGCTGCACTTCGCTTGCGTCCTCCCACCATCTCTGCAGGAAGGAGATCTCGGACCAAATAAATCGGAGTCGCGGCGTCTTCGTCAGCCATTCAACAGCGAGATCGAGAATCGATTTGACCTGACAGACATCGACAGTAGTTCTTATGATATCTGCTTTTACATATACTTATATGTTATTCGACATTTTTGAATTAATTCTAATCGATACGGCTCACTTTGTTCAGGTAATACTCTTCGAAAGTCTCCAGCCAACCGGGATCGACATGAGAGTGAAGGACGATGTGGACATTAAGCGGTTTCGAGACGGCCTTCACTCGATTCTTGATGGTGATTATCGTGCCGTCCGCCTGCATTTCGCCATTTTCACGTGGAAAGAGCGCTAACTCCATACTCTTTATCAGATTATTTTTCCCGCAAACGAGATTTGCATAATTCGATTTCTATTGGCTCTACATGAACATCTTGCTCACTTTCATATCGGTCATTTGCTCTTGGAGAGGCACGAACAATTCCTCCTTCGAAGGAGGTTCCAGTTCTTGTGAATCCTCGCTTCCGGCATTATCGCTGTTGACACTGCCAACAATCGCGAGAAAAGGTCGCAATCGAGAAACCTGCAGAATTACAATCGTCTCTATCTTTCTCTTTCACTTCCGCGAGAAGATCAGTGAACCAATTTGATCCATTGAAAATGCGCCGTTTCCACTTCTTTCGCGTCGGAAGTTTGATCAGATGCGATAGCGTGTGGGAGAAAGTGCGAATATATAGAAAATCGATCCCCATTTGTTGGGCTGGCCTCCCCTACTCTCTTTCGATGTCATCCATTTGAAGTGAGCAAAAAGGCGCGAATTGATAAGTGTCCATTCATCTATTCACAATGGAAGCAGATAGCTCACCGCGGCGACAGAGTCTGTTTGGAAGTCGAGCAAGAGTAGGGCGAGTGTTCCTATCAACACCACAACAATGCAAATGTTGAGTTTGCGCCCGGCCGGGCGCATTTTCACCGCCTGAAAGAGAAATAATTTCCAATAAAATTGAATATGAATAAGCACAATCGCGTTGAATATTTGTCGCTGAAAACAGAACTATGAGTGGGATTGAAAGGGTGGAGAAAAAAAGATTCGAGGAAGCTCAAAAAAATCTCGTCCCAAACGAGGAAACATGTGTGCAATTGACATTTAGAGAGAATGAGTGGGAAGTGGAACAAGATTGATTGTTGAAACAATCGCATACGGGCTATGCGATTGTTTCAACTTGCCTAAGGAAAGTGAAAAGAAACTTAAATGGAAGAGCGATGTAAAGATGATAATGATTCCATTACGAATCGCGCTAAAGATTCTTTATTCATAACAACAAAAATAGTATAACGAAAATCAGACCGAAAAGCAGTGTCTTGTAGTCATCTTTTTCTTTCATCCTAGTAACCAACCGCGCGGGAAAAGATGACAACCCCGTAGAGAATAGAGGTCTCGCCTACACAACACGACTGGAAATAGTGGAGTGAGAGACCGGGGAAACCCCTTCTCGTAAGAACTCCAAGCGTAATAAACTAGGGAAACCATAGAGAGTCCATAAGTTCAGCGAAGATCAAGAGAAATTTGACGATTCTCAGAAACGAAATAGCGAGTTGTTTCAACCTAGAAAAGAATGAAGGATGAAACAAGGGCGGAATCACCATAGAGAAAAAATGGATGGTTTGTAAAGGATAGTTTGTAGGGCTCTTTCTCTCCCTATTCCATGCAAGCTCTGTCACCCTCGATCCTCTCTACCCACGCCCTCTCTTTGCTCTCTCTTTCTATCTCTTTCTCGCTCGCTCTCTCTCTCTCCCTCTCTCTTTCACTCATTCAATGCATGACGTTACCTCCTCTGACACACCTGAGACACGGTGATAAGCGGGTAAAGTGACCGTTGTACAGTGGACAATTCGCGAAAAATTGATGTGTGGCGGGGATCAACAATATGCGCGATCAACACGCGTAACTGCGGATTACATAGAGCGCGAAAGAGCAAGATAGATACTCTCTCCACCCCCTTTCTTTCTCGAAAGAGATCCCTCCGATCAGCGCCCCCTTTTCAACATCGTAATTACATTGAAAGCAGTGACCACCCAGCGGGAGAATCTCTCGTTTACTCTAAGTGCCCCGATGCGAACTGGTTCATGTAACGGAGGGGGGTCAATCAGTGCGAGAGAGGTGAGAGAGAGCGTGAGGAGAAGAGGGAGTTTTCCCGCTAGACGGGCATTATGCTTAGAAAGGATGAAGAGCTAATGGAGAGAGAGATGATAAGAGGAAGAGTGATAGAGAAGCGCAAGAATATGGAGTTGATCATGCAAGAAAGGGGCTGATTCATACGCATATTTGAGAGAGGAGAGAGGGTAAGCAAGCAATGGGAAAGGGCATCGTTCAATTTATGAGAGGAATCGAGCACCTTCCCTTTTCATGAGAATAGTAATAGCGTTGGCGGAAAAAACGAGCGCCTCGTCGCTACAAGTGAAAACTTTCAATTTGTGGTATTGAACTACATCGCTCGCATTTGGGGAAACGAAAAAAAACGATTCTAGAAAAAAATGAAGAAACAGCTAGGCTTTTATAATATGCATTCGTGTAAAGCCTGCATTAGATAATAGTGAGCAAGGAAGTGTGGGAAAACATCGTTTTGCAAAACATGGAAAAATGCGTCAGCAAATTTGCTCCTTTGTGTCCATCCGTGGATTGGAAAAGAAGGCGCGCTTGTGAAAGCATTAGAAAAATAGCACAGCACAATGGGAGAGAAACGACACCGAATTTTCGCCAGCGAGACGTTTTCCCTCATTTCTTCGAGGAAATTAGAGGTCAGCTCACTAATTGTTGTCGTGAAGACAACGAAACCGCAACAATTTCCCCTCACTTTCGCGCAAGAAAAAGAGGAAAAGAATTAACTATCGTGTCTAGTCGTTTTAGTAGGTGAAAGAAACGAAACAAAACGGAAAATGAGATTGGAACACTGGTAGTTCTCATGAACTTTCTAAGAACGAGCCGAAAAAAAAACAAAAAAAATGGCTCTTCTAAATTATTTTCCTCAGAAGAGCCGAAACAGTGAACAACACAGAACATTCAAACACGAAATTGAGGTCATCTCCCCTTGTGCGAAAGTACACGCAAACTTGTGTCCCACTACCTCAGTAACTATCAAGAAAGGGATGGAAAGAAAAGAGGAGAGGAAGATTGGATTGTGAGCAAGTTGAATTTCCTATTACACCAGAGTTCAACACTTAAGATATGGGTCATCAATGAGAAAGTGAAAATGAGAAGGTTCCCTCATTTTTTATACGTTCTCTAGGGACTAACCGCTCAGGAGGTTTCACCGGGCTGTGGAATGATGTAACTAGCCAGAGAGATGGAGGAGGGAAGTCGAGAGTTTTGATATTTATCATGCATGGCGCAATTCTATTCCCATGGGATTTCGGAATGAAGTCATTCTGCATAGGGTTAGCTGCTGAGAATTATTGAGAAGGAAATGTGAAATGGAGGGACGGAGGAAATGCGAAATCTTCGGGATTTCTTTCAGGAAGGATCAAAAGACTAGACGCGAGTCTCGAGGAAATAAGAGAGCGACACGAAAAAGCGAAGGGGCTAATGGCCGAGTGAATGGGGGAACAGTTGTCCTTTCTCCCTCCTCAAGTGCCTTCAAAGTTTATCTTAGTTCAGCGGTCAGATGAACAGCTGCGGCCAATGAATTACGTCATGATTGGGCATTGACGACAACGATTTAAACTGATGTGTGAAAAACAACTTTTTTATGGAGTATGATTTGGTCGTTCTTGTGTCTTGAAGTCTTCCGAGAATTTGCATCACGTCCGGATTTTGTCGGTTATGGTAGTCTTTCCCAAGACATCTTTTAATAATATGTGAGTTGCATTTCTAAAATCAATAGATAAAAATGTTAAGACAAGACTGAAATGACCTGGAAAAATCATGGACATCCAAAGATGAAGCTAATACCTCCCCTTCTGCGCCACATAGGTAAACGGAGAAGAGCGATAAAATTGGAGAAAAGAGCTCGGCGGGGCAAAATTCTCTTTAAATTTCTCCAGGTGGTCAATCAATATGGGTCTTTTTTTGAAAATGAATTATTTGTATGCGGGGGACTAATTATGAGTGATCCTGGGTAGGTCACTCGTTAAATTATAAATTATCCTGAAACAGATCCCATAGCAAAACATTTCCGATTCCTCTTGTTGATGGCTTATCAATGAAATAGTAACAAATATTTTGAAAACGAACTTTATTATTTGAAAAATATGAATGAATATTATAGGGGTTGTCCAATTTGGAGTCATTTGTAGTTCGATGACGACCCCTCCCACACTCCTTCTCTATTTCTTTTCTTTTCCTCATTCTTTTTTACCCGCTCTCATTTTCATCTTATGGCTATGCTAAAACAGTCCAGGACTATAAATAAATTTTATTGAGAGAAATATTGTTGCTCTAGGTAATACACTTACTGTAATATTCCATTCAAGAAAGAAGCAGAATATATTTGAGTGTTCAGTAGGCTGATAAATTTACCATTAGAACGTTTTCCTGGTTTCGCTGATTAGAATACTGTTCTCCACCTCTCCTCTTTCCACACGTTCACTCCTTTCGGTGATGAAACGAGAGAGAGAATGGATTGAGGAGATTAGACAATCGTTCTCTCACAAAGAAAACCGAGAAAAGAAAGAGAACCGCTCGCCTAGTATATTTGCGCTATGTACTGCAAATACGATATTGGATATTACAATTTTAAAATTATACGTTCATGAAATGGACTACTGGTGGTGTACTCTCTTTCTATACCTCAACGTGTCTCTCGCTTTGCTAGCCGTATCCGTAGCCGTGGTGATGGTGGTGATGCGAAGGTCACCGACGAGAAGCAGAGAAGAACGAGAAGGCAGATGAGAGAACAGAGAATGCTCATTGTTGAATGAGTGTATGCTTTATTCCGGCTCAAGCTATCCTTTTATACGCTGTATGGGTAGTGTTCGGAGAATAGTGACTCGCCGAACTGTCAATGATTGTTGGATGGTAAAAAAACTGATGCAGAACGAATGTGTGAAGTTATCGAATTTAAAAAAATACTCCAAGTTGGACAACACATTTAATTTTCATATATTGATATTCCTCAAAAATTAAAGTTATTATATATTTTTTCTATTCCATTTAGATAACCGGCAAGAAAGAATCATTATGAGTGTTCAATCCGCAGATGAACATACCAGGAGAACGTTCTCCTGGTTTCCTTTCTTAAATGACTGTTCTCCAACTCTCCTCCTTCCAAACGTTATCTCGTTTCGGGGAACAAAAGAGAGACCGTGTGGAATGAGGAGGCCGGAGAACTGGTCTCTAAGAAGGAAACATGGGAGAACAGTATTCCTGGCAAATTGGCGCTAGGTGATTGCTCATTTATCTTGCGTATTTCACCTGTAATTGACAGATGAAACAAAGACATATATATTGCCCATTCTTAGTGCAAAGACATAGTCTAATCTTAGTTACAAGCCTCCTGATCAGCACTTTTTACATTTCTCATCAATTGTGCCACCGAACTTATTGTTATACTTGTAGAACTGAATGTGTTCTTAAGATATGGAAAATGTCTCTACACAATGCATTCCTTATTGTATGAGTAGAATATTTTCGAATTTTACGAGGGTTAATTTATTTACGTGATCACGTGATAGTCCATCACGTAAATAAAAGAACTAGGGATGCCAAATGAAGAGCAATTTTGCAAATTTTGTCTCGCGTAAAATAGTTGTAGTATGCAAATGAGGTATTGAAGAGTTGATTCCAATCATTCGAGAACCTTTTTAGTAATATTTATCAGTGTTGCTCTTGGGAAAAGAGCTACGTTCTTCAGGTTTATAAACGACTCTTCATGAAGAGCCTGCGATTTTTCGTTGTTTTCGTTGTTTTCGTGTTTACCAGTTCTCAAAAACTATCCTCATGTATATTCATCCCACACTTAGTTTCAAAAGTTTCGTATTGATGCCCAGAACAGATTAAAACATTAAGTTGGAGAATTGGTCGGAGTATAAAAGTGTTATGGGTGATAAGCCAATTCTCTTCATTTGGCATTGATGGTTCCCTATTTATGGTTCTAATTGAAATTTTATCATTTCAGTCATTCACGATGAAAAAAAACTTTTGCATCACTATTGTTCTCGTTTCTCTTTTACATTAATGCATGTTCCAATGAGCAAGAATTGAAAGCAATCCATTCTCAGGGGAATACGGATAATCCAACAGTACATATGTGTTCATCAATATAATTGCTCATAAAAAGAGCCCTCAGTGATCATTACTTGATCATTAGTGAAAGCACTCATTCGACTGCATTTTTGCAATGCTAAAGTATCAATATCTTGACGTTATTGAGAAAATAAATATTAGTGAGTTAGTTTCAATTCGTTCTTTTTAAAAAAAAAAGTGATCTAGAAATTATGTTAAGGTCTGGGAATGTTTTCGAATTCAGTACTCATATATCTCATCAAGCGATTTTCGCAACCGCACATGGGAAACTACAAGTATCTTCTCTCCATTTTCGCGCTATTCGACATTTATTTATGTGTGCTGCACGGCTTTCTCAATCCGGTGCGATCTCAAAATGTATACTCTCCGTGGTTATTTCATTTAGAGAAAGGCTGCCTAAAGCCGGCATTTTTAACTGTTACTCTACTCCAGAAATCGTTCGTTGTCCACACAACTTTCGGCGCCGCAATGTACTCTCATTGGCAGAGTCGTGTAAGAATAAGCATTTTTTTTCTGGGTTTCGCCCACTGACCGAGTTGCGACATGCATTCTCAGGAAATCACCTCCATGTATTTTGGCTCTTTCGCTGTGCCCATTGCACTAATGAACATTCACTTTCTTTATCGCTACTTATGTGTCTCGCAGTAAGTTATTTTGTAGACTTACATTACTATATATATATATATATATATATATATGCGCAATACCGTCTTCAAAATTGCGCAATATCGTCAGAACCTTTTGCGTATGACAGCTCACCAAAATAGCATGAAAAATTTACAAAATTTAAATCACCAAGTCAATAGTAAAGTCGGTATCGCGCTTGACTAGCAATCCAAGCGACTCAGGTTCCACCCCCGCCGCGGGCAAATCTTTTGCCTCATTTTTCGCAATATAGTAGAGCACTGCAAACACGTTTTTAAATAACGTGAAACATGTTTCACCTAATATGCCGAGATTTAACCTTAATAATCAAAATTTTCAAACTTTTTCCAAACATACCGGGAAACCTTCGTGTGAGAATGGCAGAATCTGCCAAATCTCCTCCATGTGAGAATGGCAGAATCTGCCAATTGCGATAATGACAAAATTAGAACGAACTAAGATATGTACTATGTGGTATCTTGCGACGAAATTGACAGAGTACGCATATACTTGGAGGAGTAAGTTTAACAATCAAAGTAGCAAGCGAAAATGGAGAAACACGCTGAATGACGGTTTTTGGTACTTTTTAGATGCACTAGTCTTATATCGGGGATCACAGGAAAATCCGGCTCTGGAGCTGGATGCCGAGCTTCTCCTAGACCGAACAGAGGGTTGGTTACCGAGCTCACCTTGGACCGGACCTGGAGCAGGCTGACAAAGTCCCCTGGACCGAACCTGTACCCGGAACTATGCATAGAGCGTAGTGTTCGCTTAGTGCGTACTGCATTTAACCTCAATACATCCCGGCTAGTTTATTTACATATTTAGTGAGTTTTAATGCAACCGGTCTTATCGGTGGGCCCTGGCAGAATAGTCGGTTGTGAGTGTAATGCCCTCTTGATTCCGGTAGTAACTTTATCTATAATATTTACCTTTTTAGTCCAACTCTAGTTCATCTGTTCGCTCATCCTAAATACGCCCTACTCATCTCTATGTACCCAATCTTGCAAGGAGTAATCTTGTGAGTGTGATAATCCATAAATATGTTAAATAGTAAATTAGTTTTTACACCGCCTTCATACTCGGAACAGATGCTGGAGAAGAAATTCTCTTCGAAATAGAAGCAGCGTTTCACGCAATGTACAATGACACGATCAGAGATGGATGGATAGTAATGGACAACTGGGTATCTAGCTAGTTATTGACTACACTATTTCGATTAAACAACAGTGTCGTTCATATGTGTTAATATTTTTAGAATGGTTCATATATGAATTTCTTTTGACATCAAAATTCCAAGAGAGTGAATGAAATGTTTACAGCGTGACGGCGATCTCAATCTGCTCGTTCTACAAGCACTCATAATAGATATCTCTGTTATGTCCATCAGCTTGGCGGTGGCTACGTCGCTTGCCTCATTAACCTATCGTGGAATTCGAGAAACGACAAGCCTCTCCGCCGCCTATCGAGCAGTCGAACAAAAGCTGCTCATTGCAGTCTGTGCGCAGGTTCGCCAAATTTAAGGAGAACACCGATTATGGATGGGGCGGATGGCCTAGTGGTGTAAGGCACTGCTTGCCAGACGAAGGGTCATGAGTTCGATCCCCGCCCAGGTTCACCAAGCCTTCCACCCCCTCGTTGGCGGTAAAATTGGTAGCAATGTTGATAGCGAAAGGTAACGTGCCCCAGAAGCCGGATCAGTAGGGGAAATGTAGATCTGTGCAGCAACCGGCATTACCGGTCGGCCCCGGCAGAGTGGTCGCTTGTCGACGTAAAGTCCTCTTGATTCCGGTAGCAACTTTACATTTTTTACCGATTATGGATGTCCGTAGCTCATGGATATCGGGGTCGATGGTGCACTAAGTGTTATCCGACGAGACTGTTCTCTCATAATGCATCTCTCCTCGTCTGTGGTATACCATAAAAAAAGAGAGATCACTTTTTGGATGCGAAGTCTCGTCTAGTCGATAAATACAACACAAGAAGTTTTAATTCAGACATTTGTACCGACTCTTTGCGTCTACATACCTTACTTTTTCACAGAAATGGTTACGTTCCTTGGTTTACCAGGTGAGTGAGAGAGATAGTGTTTTTATTTTTTACGGCGAGCATTAGGCAATCGAAGATGATAACAATGGTTTAAATATATATTTAAGGCATTGGACTCATTGACTTCTTTCCCGTCGTCGTTACTCTATTTCCTTTTTGGGATGCGCTCGTTATCACACTGATAATAAAGGACTACCGATTCGGATTAATGAAAATAATGGGATGGAAACCAAAACAGAAAGTGAATTTGATTGTATCTCAAGTCACTTCTTCTGCGAGGTGATTCATTCTTATCTCGAAATCCTTCCGAAAAAGTACTATTTCAGCCATAGACCTTGAATTATGGGAGCAAGGTTGATGCACGGTTCTCACTGTCTGGGAATCTATTGCAAACAGACTTATAACAAATTCAATTGAACGAATATTCACTAAACGAATGAAAAATCATCCCGTCGTCACAGAACCCCCTCATCAAATGTGAAATTCGGAGAGTCCCTCCCCCCATATTTCCCCTTATTTCTTGTCAAATTTCTAATCCTGATGAGATTCGGGCGTACAGATAAATAATGTGTTTGACCTCAGAAATAAATTGTTTAATTAGTATGACTCAACTGTGCAAATGATGGATTTCCTTTGAAAGAGAAACGATCATAATAACTCAAATTATGTGTAAAGTTGTATGTTTTATCCCCCAGGAATATCGTGAGAGACACAAAGTTCATTGCACAGTGCAGCCCAGAAGCTTACTGAAGAAATAAAGAATTGATCTCCAGTAGATAGTGATGACTAATCAAAAAGGATGGTATTATCTTGTTGGGAAATGAGCAGTTTCGATAATATGCGTTTTAAAAAGACAAAAATCTTGCCCGGTTCAAGAATCTTACGTCCCAGCAATTTTTGTAATGTCTCTTTCCTTCTCCTCATTCGCAAGAATTAACTCTTTGCAAAAACATCATGATACCAATTTTTGAATTTCACTTTAAACAAAAATTAGAATTAATCCTCGCCCGACCTCTGACAAGAGATGAAAATCCAACAAACCTCAAAATTCGGTGAAGGCATTGTTGATATAACAAATGATTACAAATGTTCGTTTTTTGAAGAGATGTGTCGGAAAGTAAGAGGCTCCTAACTTAAACCACAGAGCATAGGCAACTTTGTTGTTCCTTATTATAAATACACAACAAAGCAGTCTATGCCCTGAGGCTACAGAGTTAGGCACCACGAAGGAGGAGAATGTGAAGGTAGAGTAGGGAAGGAACTACTAATACCGTGTCTTGTGTCCCTTATATGGCAGATTGATTACAATGCACGATGACTAATGTGAGAAGTGTGATTGTACCTCTCCCTCACTTGAATGGAAAGCGGAGATTGAACATCCGTCCAATCTATACTATCCGAGTAGTCCAGTATGACAACTTATTCAGAAGAGAACGATGACGTCGCCATTCAATTCTCATTTTCAGATACCCAGATTATAGTCGTCTATCCATTCGTCTATCCATTAATGGGCGATTGGAGAAATACGGAAAAATTCAAAAGGTTTTGCCAATCAGAATTCAATTTTTCGATCGATCGGAGATAGAAATAATGAATACTGTCAACATTTCTCAGTTTTGAACGTTCGATTGAGTCTTTGTTACTCCTTCCATCTCAGGTATTCTTCTTCATCATTTATCAATCGAATGATGGGTGCAGGGAGATTGCGTCGTCACGAGTTTGATTATTCATCAATTGAGGGAGTTGGCTTCTCTTTCCTCCGAATAGTGTACATCTGCAGGACTTCGACCTATTCAAGGTACTCATAGTGGAAGCAATTCGGCCTTTGCGGAGCGCATTTCCCCTCTCCACCTTCGGTTAGCAATATTCCACGCAAACAATTGCATTGTTACCACGACCGGGAACTAGCCATAGTACCAGTGAGGTGGGAAATACCAGAGTCACTTGGGTACAGAGGTGAGATCTCTGAGCAACATGCCGAAAGCGTTTTTGTACGTACTGAAATATTCAACTCATGCAATCAAATTAGTGATAATGTTAGGCGATCTCTCCCGGGGCAATTTCTAAACATAAATGATTGCAAAATTCATGTAGGAAATATATTCTCCAGCTAAACGTCATTGTTAAAACGCTGCAAATTTAATCCTCGTTTCCGACTTTCGCAGAACGATCGTGTGCGAGAGAACGTGTAACAGCTGGTACTAAGGCAGATGTACCTAAAATATCAAATGAGCATATTTCACGTCACATTTACTGGTTCGGTATCAGGTGTGTTTAGACCCTCTCTTCATCATTTGAGCATCTAATGGTTGTGGTACAGTCCAGTGTAACAATATATAAATATTATTTGTGAGAAAAGATGAGTTTGTTCATGTCATGCACTCTTTAATTTAGCTAGACAGGAAACCGGCGTACTCGGTAGTCTCCTTGAGTAGCTCATGTAATGCAACGTGTTCCACCTGCAACTGACAGATGAAACAAATATAAATTGCCTCCCCATTTCAAACATCCACATTCCGCACTTACTTGCAACCTTCCCTTCATTGCAACCTTCCTTATGAGCGCTCTGTACATCTCTCCTGAATTGGAAATCATAGTAGAATGTATATTTCGAGTTATCTTCGTAATTTCGATGATCCTCAATACCGTTGCATTTTTCTGTCTTTTTCGAGAGACTCCTGCTCATCAGAACGAGATTCGCAAATATTTGATCTTCATCCAGGTAATATTTCATTTTTATCACTTGCGCAAACATCAATGAGAAATATATTGGAACGGAAAATTATACACACAGCGAATATAACTGGGAATATTATATTTGAATTCTTGCGGATTCCACTAGCATCTAATCTTCCAGTGAAACTACTGTGCCGAAATCCTAGTTTGTCTCATGAGCTTCAAAGGAAACCGAGATACTAAACAAAAAATATTTCAATTTTTATTATTCTTTACCTTTACGTTATCTTTACTTTTTAAACCCCAAGAGCATTGCATCTTGGCGAAATTTCTAAGTGAATTTGTACGCACCATTACTCGAATTGTTACAAATGAAATCCGTTTACTCGCTGCAGGCATTAGTTGTGCTCAGCGACGTAAACTTCGATGTTCTCTTCAAAGCATTCCCAATTTTTCCGATTTACGGTGGATTCTGTAATGGCCTTTTATGCCAGTGGAAAGTTCCTATTAAAATAAGCTTTGTTAGTCACTGCTCTACGCGCATACCTACTATTCTTTCACAGGGATGGACTGTATTCGTATTAGCTATGATCGGTGTATCCATTCTCATCTGTTTTATATTTCGACACCAGTCAATTATTACTCTCACCAGCTCATTTAAACTTACAAATGTAATTTGTGTTTTAATATATGAGAGGAATCGGGAGAAACTCGAGGACGAAGTGTCACTTCGAAAAATCATGATTTTTAAATTTCCTGAAAAATTAATGTTAAGTACTACAAAGTCTCCTCTATCGAATAGTGTTGCCAGAATTTTTTTAAAAAAATTTGTTTTGGAGTGAAACACAAATGTACCAGGTGAGTATGGGATTTTGTTTCGAAATTTCAAAGTTTGAAAAATCATAACTTGCTTTAGAATGAAAATACAGACTAGCGATTTGTATTGTTAGATAGAGACAACACTTGGCTACAAACTACAACCAATGTTTTCATTCCCGCTTCATGCAGCGATGCGGGGCTGGCGCTTTTCTAAATGTTGTTTTTATTTTCTTAAAAGTAAAAACTAAGAACCCCCTCCTAGTACGTCATTGTGGTATGTGCGGGCACTCATTTCAGCCAAAATATGAAATGCCGGAGAGGGTGTATTGTAAAGTAGGCGAATAAAATGTGAAATCTGGTTAAAGGTTCTCATCGAAAAGTGGAGTCGGTGAGTCTCATTTGGGGTTTAATCCTATGAAAACGATCTAAAAATAATATTTAAGTTGATAAAAATACATTTCATCATGTCGTTTTTAGATTAAATTTTTTTGAAAAAATATAAAGCAGAATTTTGATTATATATAATTTTCCCTGGTTCAAAGTGCTAGTTACCTGCGAGTATCTTAGTATTGTCGAATATGAATTTTAAAATGCGTATTTGTCGATATTATACTCTGTGATCAATTTTACCGAATTTTTTTTCATTCGAAATAATTAAAAATGTTATTCATAAATTCAAATGCTACAATATGCCTCGACACTTCATCAACGGTATCTTCAGGAGATATGCAACATTCGTCCTTTTGAAAGTGAGTTGCTATCTATTCGTAGAAAGAAGTTATACCGTCTAGAAAACAGTGCGTTTGACGAACGACGCGCGATCTGCCTTCTCTAACACTCTCTCACTTCAGCACACTCTCTCGCCCAGGTTCGTACCCCGAGCTGGGCATGAATCTTTTGCCAGAGGCTCGCCTCAACGGAATCATGCAAATTCGGTAAGAAACACTTCTTATGAAGCTATTGTAACTATGGCAAAATATTAGTTCTATGGCCGGAGTCCGAACCTGGGCGAGAGAGTGTGCTGAAGTGAGAGAGTGTTAGAGAAGGCAGATCGCGCGTCGTTCGTCAAACGCACTGTTTTCTAGACGGTATAACTTCTTTCTACGAATAGATAGCAACTCACTTTCAAAAGGACGAATGTTGCATATCACCTGAAGATACCGTTGATGAAGTGTCGAGGCATATTGTAGCATTTGAATTTATGAATAACATTTTTAATTATTTCGAATGAAAAAATTCGGTAAAATTGATCACAGAGTATAATATCGACAAATACGCATTTTAAAATTCATATTCGACAATACTAAGATACTCGTAGGTAACTAGCACTTTAAACCAGGGAAAATTATATATAATCAAAATTCAGCTTTAATTTTTTTCAAAAAATTTTAATCGAAAAACGACATGATGAAATGTAATTTTATCAACTTAAATATTATTTTTAGATCGTTTTCATAGGATTAAACCCCAAATGAGACTCACCGACTCCACTTTTCGATGAGAACCTTTAACCAGATTTCACATTTTATTCGCCTACTTTACAATACACCCTCTCTGGCATTTCATATTTTGGCTGAAATGAGTGCCCGCACATACCACAATGATGTACTAGGAGGGGGTTCTTAGTTTTTACTTTTAAGCAAATAAAAACAACATTTACAAAAGCGACCGCCCCGCATCGCTGCATGAAGCGGGAATGAAAACATTGGTTGTAGTTTGCAGCCAAGTGTTGTCTCTATCTAACAATACAAACCGCTAGTCTGTATCTTCATTCTAAAGCAAGTTATGATTTTTCAAACTTTGAAATTTCGAAACAAAATCCCATACTCACCTGGTACATTTGTGTTTCACTCCAAAACAAAATTTTTTTTAAAAATTCTGGCAACGCTATTCGATAGAGGAGACTTTGTAGTACTGAGCATTAATTTTTCAGGAAATTTAAAAATCGTGATTTTTCGAAGTGACCTGGAATCCCAAAAATGCTCGATTCTCTCCCGATTCCTCTCATATAAATGTATCGTCTTTCATCAGAAAACTCTTTCATTCATTCGCTTCGCATTATTCGTAATATTCGCTGTCCCGGGCACGGTAATAATGATTTCTACACTGGATGTCGAGGATACTGAGTTACAGCTCAATGTTGTACGTTAGATGATAATCAATATTATTTAGATGATAATCAATGTTATTTGAAACAACTCTTTTCTATTAACTTTTCTTATCACAAACTATTTTGTCACTCTTTTAAGGCACCAGTAGATTTGAATTGGATGCGCAATCGTGGACTAATGTATGTTGTATATTCTAAGGCGCTCTATTTCAAGTTAACAACTGCATATTTGATCGTTGTGGGTTCTCATTCTTTTCAGTTAACAGAATTATAGTATCTCATAGATTGCAATGCTTGCGCTTTTCATAGTTATATTCTGCTCAATGCACATATTGATCGTCATGAAAGATTTGGTGAGTAGATATGTTTTATTACAAGTAACCTTTTTTCAGTCTACGAGGAACAAAAACATAGCCAGTCGTAATATTCGAGCTTTCTTTGTCCTTTTTATTCAGGTAGATGAGAGGATATAAGAAAAACATAGTTTACATCTTTCATTTTCAGCTTGGACTACCAGTTTTCCTGATTATTACTCCTGCTTTCATAATTATGATGGGATTAACATTTGATGTTGTGCCATTTGGTATGTTTATTTTTAATTCCCCCTCAAATTTATGATTGAATCCCTTATTGCAGAGATCAGCTTTGCTGTGTTTTACATCTTTCACATTCACGGAGTAGCGCACAGCTTCATTCTACTTGCAATAACACCTGCCTATCGTTCATTTATACTCAATGCGCCTCTCAAAATCGTTAACTCCTGTTCTGTGGTGAATCGCATTTTGAGAGAGTACCAGCAACATTTTCTTACCCAGACCTTCAATAGTCGAACAACTAGAGTGAGTGCGAGCAATTGAATGATGATAGAACCGTCTCGAAAGAATGCTCAAGTATTATAACAGCGATTGTGATATCAAATGCAATTCAAGTTATTGGTGAATTTTCAATTAAATGTTTGAATAAAATCTCACTGCAAATGAAAGGCTTCTGCAATTTGACGTCAATCACAGTTCTATAACATCACTTCACACTCGTTCTGCATAAAGTCCTGTTTACCTGCTCTGATTTTCATTGGAGCTAGATATTCTGAAGCAGTAAAAGAGCTGAAATATATTTGTATTCTTAAGACAAAACATTGTTTCTCAAGGCACTCACTTAATTAATTCAGGCACGAAAGAGAATGTAAATGAGTGTTTAGTAGCTCATTAAATTCTGCGTGTATACACCTGCGAAATGAACAGACTAAATAAATAAATATATTGCCTGTACTTTCGGTGAGATAAAGGAGTTTGGAGAACCGTTGTCTAAGAAAGGAATCCTTGGAAAACCGTTATCCTACCAAATTCGCGCTCTGTGAAGCTCAGTAATCCGACATGGTTCATCTGCGAAATGAAAACGGATGGTATTGCAAAAGGCAGTGAACGACTAGTTTCCGCAATTCGCAGAACGATCGTGTGAGAACGTGTGAAATGCGGAGACAGATGTGTCCAAAATGTCTAATTCTCACGTCTCACGTTTCACTCACTCGTTCAGTATCAGTTCTGTTTCTGGCTGCTCTCTTGTTTATGATCTGCGAAGTTTATTGTACAACCCTGCGCAAGAATATTTTTCGTAAGAATACATGTGGTTTGCTGAATTAATTACGTGAATTATAGAATTTAGCAAGCTAGGAAAGAGGCAGACTCGGCAGTAGCTCATGTAATACAACGTGTTCCACCTGCAACTGACAGATGAAACAAATATAAATTGCCTCCCCGTTTCAAACATCCACATTCCGTACTCACTTGCAACAGCCCTTATGAGCTCTGTGTACATCTCCCCAGAGTTAGAAATCATAGTAGGGGACGTCTTTCGAGTTATTTTCGTAATTTCTATGGCGCTCAATACCTTAGCATTTTTCTGTCTTATTAGAGAGACTCCCGCTCATCAGAATGAGATACGCAGGTACTTGATCTTCATCCAGGTATTTTTATTATCCGATTTGAACAAATGAATCATGTTTAATTTCTGCAGGCATTAGTTGTGCTCAGCGACGTAAACTTCGATGTTCTCTACAAAGCATTCCCAATTTTTCCCATTTACGGTGGCTTCTGCAACGGACTTTTATGTGATTGGAAAGTACCCATTAAAATAAGTTTGGTAAGCCATTGCTCTACGCGTTTGCCTACTGTACTTTCACAGGGATGGACTATGCTTGTATTAGGTATGATCGGGGTATCCATTCTCATCTGTTTCATATTTCGTCATCAGTCAATTATTACTGTGACGAGCTCATTTAAATTTGCAAATGTAATTAATTTAAAAACAAAATGCAAATATCTCTTTTCATCAAAAAGAAAACTGTTTCCATCATTCGGTTCACGTTATTCATTATGTTCGCTCTACCGGGAACGGTGATAATGTTGTCTACATTGCTTGTCGAAGACATTGAATTCCGGCCCAAGGAGTTTGTACGTTTAGCATCCTATTATGATTCATAATAAACTATTGACCTTTGAACAACTTTTTTCACAAAATGTATTCACCGTTTCAAGGCATTGGTAGATTTGAGCTGGTTGCGCAGTCGGGGATCAATGTATGTTATATATTCGAAGCAGCTCTACATCAGGATAACTACTGCGTATATTATCATTGTGGGTTCTTATTCGGTTAAGCTAGTAAATGTTAATTATCTCACAGATTTTAATGGTTGCACTTTTGATTGTTACTTTCTGCTCATTGCACATATTAATCGTAATGAAAGATTTGGTGGGTAGAATGTTTTTTTTTCATTAAAACCTAGAATTTCGTAGAAGTCCTCACGGAACAAACACATGGCCAATCGGAACCTTCGAGCTTTCTTCGTGCTGTTTATTCAGGTAAATTAGAAAATTCTGAAATTATCAAGAAAAAAAACAGTAGTGTGCCCTTTTCTTCAGCTCGGGATTCCGGTATTTCTGATCATTACACCTGTATTCATCATAATGACGGGCTTGACATTTGATATTGTACCATTTGGTTAGTCATTTATTGCTCCCTTTTGCTTATAAGTTATAACTAAATTCATTATTGTAGATATTTGCTTTGCGGCATTTTATGTGCTTCATATCCATGGAATTGTTCACAGTTTCATTCTACTCACAATAACGCCTGCCTACCGATCGTATATTCACAACGCGCCCCTCAAAGTCATTAACGTCTGCTCTTTGGTGAATAACTGAATAACTTTTCGAAAGGGTATAATCAACATTTTCTTTCTCAGACCATCAGCAGTGCAACTTCTCGAGTAAGTGCGAGCAATTAAAGAATGATAGAACCGTCAGATTTTTCCAATGACATGTTTCTCAGAGTAATTCTGATTCATGTTGTGAAATATCGAAGAGTAAAGTATATTTCTAAAACGAGCACTATTTTTGAAACAATACCAATGAAAATCGAAGGGGCTGTCCAACTTGGCTTCATTTATCGTTTTATGACGACTGGGCACTCTCATTCCGTATATATTTTAACCTGCTCTTATTTTGGCTATTCTAACACAGTGAAAGAGTTTTTTAAAAAATTCTTGAGACAGAACACTAATTAATACATGCATTCACTTAACTAATCCAGGCAAGTAAGAAAAAAAGAATATATATGAGTGATCGGTAGCTCGTTTAATCACATGTAACCACCTGCGAAATGGTCATGTGAAATTAATCTGAAAATATATATTGCCGTGATTGTGGCAAAGACATACTGTGCTCTTAGTTGCAAATCTCGTGATGAACACGTTTTATGTCTCTGCCCAAGTGGAGTTCATAATAGAAGGAAGCCTTCGAGTTATTTTCGTTCTTTCAATAATTCTCAATAGCTTGGCGTTCTTCTGCCTCTTCCGAGAGACTCCTGCTTATCAGCACGAGATACGCAAGTATTTGCTCTTTATCCAGGTATAGATGAAATGTATTGTAAAACGGATTGGACAAATTACAAAATTATGTTTGTTACAGGCATTAGGTGTGCTCAGCGACGTAAACTTCGATGTTTTCTTCAGAGCTTTCCCAATATTCCCGATATTTGGCGGTTTCTGTAACGGAATTTTGTGTGATTGGAAAGTACCTATAATAATTGGCTTTGTTAGGAAACGCAATACGCACTCAACTAAATTGATTTCACAGGGATGGACTGTGATTATATTAGCTATGATCGGTGTATCCATTCTGATCTGCTTTATATTTCGCCACCAGTCAATTATTCCGGCGACGAACTCATTTAAGCTTGGAAATGTAATTTCTGGAAGAGGGGCAAAATTCCCTTAAATTCACTTCAGAGATCTCTTTCCTTGCTGCGCATCGGACTATTTGTTATATTCGCTGTCCCGGGTATAGCAATAATGATGACAGTATTAGATGTTGAGGACATGGAATTGCTGATGAAGTCTGTGAGTTTTTAAACCAAAATCCTAGCGAATTGCGCGTTTTCCCTCTTTCAAGTCACCAGTCGATTTGAATTGGTTGCGTGGTCGTGGATCTGTTTACGTCGTACACTCAAAGACACTCTGCTTCAGATTGACAACTGGGTATTTGATCCTTGTAGGTCCATTTTCCCAGGTCTTTGTTTGACAACTAACTATCTCACAGATTCTATTGCTCGCATTTTATATAGTAATTTTCTGCTCATTGCACATATGGATCGTCATGAAAGATTTGGTTGTCATTTTCATTATTTTATTAAATATACGAGAATTTTGCTGAAGTCTACGCGGAACAAACGGATTGCAAATCGAAATCTTCGAGCTTTCTTTATCCTTTTTATTCAGGTAAAATGAAAAGTAAATCATTTTGAAAAGTGGGAAATATCATTTATTTCAGCTTGGGCTTCCGATATTTCTGATTATTACACCGGCTCTCATTATTATGATAGGATTGACATTTGATATTGTACCATTTGGTTAGCCGTTTATTCTTCCGCTGTTCCGTTTATTGTTTTCAACTTTATAGAGATCAGCTTTGCGGTATTTTACGTGTTTCATATCCATGGAATTGCTCACAGCTTCATTCTACTTACAATAACACCTGCTTATCGATCATTCATTCTCGCTGCTCCATTCAAAGTCATTAGCGTCTTGTCGATGGTGAACAACTATTCCAGAGGGTACAAACGAAATTTTCTTTCTCAGACCTTCAATAAACGAACAAGTCGAGTAAGTGTGAGCAATTGAAGATGAGAGATTTCCTCTACAGAATGTTCAAATGATAAACATAGTTTGGTCGAATCGTATTGTTGTATAGCAATCTTACAAAGAATTAGCCAGCGGTGTGCGATTTGTGGAGTCATTTGAACTGTTGACCTTTCCATCGCGGAACAAATAGCAACAGGTCTAATACGTGCAAGACGCATCTCTCCCTCACTTCATTCCACTCTATCGCGCTCTTTCATAACTTGTCCTCTCGTATCGCGTCTATTTCTCTGAATCTCTGTAGACAGGCGGGAAAGTAAATCACTCCCGCGCCTCTTCCATCACTCCTTGTACATCATCCTGTTGCTTTGACTGTTCAATGATACGTACGTGAGATCCACGATTTCTCGTAGTTTCCATCGGAACATCCACTGACCTTGCCAATCGCATTGATTCCATTCCTCTTCCGCCCTCGCTCACACAAACACCTGACCCTACCTCACTCTATCTCTCTCTCTCTCTCTCTCTCTCTCTCTCTCTCTCTTTCTCTCACTGTCTCTCCAGCGTTGTCTCTCACTGTCTCCCCTGCTAGTAAACACTCGCTGTGCACGCGACTTTCACTTGCTTTCTCTCTCCTCCTCTCAATTAAGATCATTCAAGGATGCTCTCAGACGACAAAAAGGTGCTACTCGCTTGCATCGGAGGTTCCATCGTCTCCTATAATGTGAGTTACTAGTTCCTCCAAAATATTTTTAAATGGAAAATAGAGTATGTTATTCGTCCAATAGGCTATTGATTTGTCACTATACTCCTGAAATCGATAGAACTTTTGCGAAATGAAGAAGGGTTGTCACTGAAATTATAGTTTGTAGCAATTTCTTGGTGTGCACAAAGCGGCTGTCACTAGTGAGAGGTTATGCGGTTCAAATCACCCTTACTATCCTCTCTCTTCCTCGCACTCTCTCTCCAGCGTTGCCCTGCTAGTGAACATTCGTTTTTAGGCATTTCGCGCCCTCAAATCGATATATAACTCATGCGGCCAATCGGAATGGGTTCCCGTCGGAATGGTGAAGCATCTGCGAGTATACCCAGTCAAGAGCTGTCGCGGACAAGAGGTTAGCAAGCCATAGATACTAACTCTCATTCTTTTGAACTAATAAATATTCCTCATTCATTTGGACTAATAAAACACTTTCTCGATTTATCCTTTTTGTAGAATCTCAAACATGGGGAGAATAATGCATATCTGTACAAATCTATATGTATTCGTTACATGAGACAATTCTAACTCTAAAGTGAGAATAAACATAAGGATTCTTCAAGGTGTTCTCTCTCCACTGCGACGCTCGCGGCGTTTCCTTCGGTGATTTGCACGATCGCGAATTCCTCGTGATCGATGGCAAGACTGGACTCTTTCTCACGGCCCGCGCCTTCCCCAAAATGATACTAATGGAGGTACTCAATTGTTGACAATCTCTGCAGAATTGTATTGTCGTCCCACACCCAAAACGGGTTCCGTTATCGTGTCTTTCTCGCAAAACAATGCAGATTACGGACGAATCGAATCACTCAACCGCATTGTGAATTAGATATTCGAAATTTTGCAGTGCAATGCAGTTGATGGCGTGCTCACAATTGACACTCCGGACGGAAAATCTGTCAGAGTCGTACTATCTGAAGTAATTGCGAAAGGAGAAGTCAAAAGAGGAACGTAAGTGCATTCGTTTCTTGTTTTTGAGACAAACATTTTTTTCGCAATGTTTTTGTGCGTGAAAGTTCGTATTTCCTTAGTGGCGAACGTTCCTTCGGTCGTCTGTGATTCTTTTGGGCATCATTGTTTTATCATGCAGGCTCTTTGACAAATTGCAAGCCGACGGACTCGATTGTGGAGATGAGATTGGCAGATTCTTCGATGAATGGCTCGACACCACAGGTTCGACGTCACCTTCTTCTGCCCACGGGCCAACAATTGTTGACTTTTACTTTGCTCCAAATGAATATGAGTAATCAGAGCGTTTTGCGAAATTCAAAGGAAAAAACCCATTTCTCAGACACACGCGTTATCTTCTACCGGCCAAATCTCTTCAACGGTCGTCCGTGCATTCCACAAAAGGAGTGGTGGAACAATCCCGTGCCGAAGAGGAATGATACGGTATAATCCCAGAATTAATGGAACCCGTGCAAGCACAACAGTAAGCAGTCTCGCTGTCAGATCATGTACGCCGACCTCGCTCCGTATCTCATTACTTCTGAGGGATCGGTGAGAGATCTCAACACACGACTGGAAAATAAGGTATGGCTTTGTTTACCGTGCTTATCTTATCTCACCTGTACAAAGGTAGTTAGTTTCTTAACTATTTGTACACCACTGATTCAACGGTTCAGTATTTGTCATATTCTGCGAATTCAGGTTACATCACTCAACTTCCGTGGTAACATCGTCGTCGAGCACTCTGCAGCGTGGGACGAAGACAAATGGGCGGATGTTCGCATTGGAGACGCGCAGCTGCAGTGCTTCTCACCCAGCACCAGGTGCATTTGTCTAGCAGCTATGCATTTCTAGGGAATTCACTGTTCAGAATGATGTAGATGTAGAAAAATAGCAAGCCATTAGACAGAGATCATAGAGAAGTGAAAGCCGTATAGGGGGATCGAAAGTCTGGATAATCAAAAGAAAAGTACAATTAAATATATCTTTGTCAGATGCATTTTAACGACGGTTAATCCGCAGACGGGCGAGAAGGACAAGGATATGCAACCTCTGAAGGAACTTAGACAGTTCGTTTTTCGTATTGATGGCGCTGAAAATGTAATAGGACATTTACAGATTCCGATTGGCTCCCGAAGGCCAAATGAGGAAAGCACACGGTCAATCCCCGTGTTTTGGAGTAAATTGCGGTGGGTTCATTGATTATACGAATCATCTTCGCAGACATCGCCTTTTCAACAGATATTTACACAATGCGAAGAACCATAAAAACCACTAATAATATTCTCCTTAGGTCTCGTCAAGCCGGGCTACATCCATGTCGGGCAAACTGTCTACGTCAAGTACAAGCCTTCAGCCTTCTAAATTCACCATTTTGTCTTTTTCAGCGTAATAAACAACGCACATTCCAATAAAAAAGTTCACTAACGTATCCACACAAATTATTTATGCCAGTTACAGAAACCTACCGAAAGATAATCGTGCAATTGTGCGCCAGTTTTGTATTGATGCATAATGGCACCATTGGAAGATGCATTGACGCGACTGCTCATAATCTCTAGTCTGTTATCAGAGTGAGACGTCGCATAGGGAATGCACTCGATTGTGAGTCGGCAACAGAATGAAACTGAAAAGTGGCCGAATTAATTCGCTCGCGGCGTTGATCAATTTCGGCGCATTGTATGGAGTAGGTATGTTCTCCTTTGCTCCTTCTTTTCAATGTCATCGATTAGTTTCTCCTACTACCATTTAAATCGCGATACGTCGATAATTGCATTTCGTATCGCGAGTTCCTCACAATGTTTTCAGCGTTCATAACAGTTCTCATTCCTGAACTTCTCGGAACTCGCCAACGTGGATTCTATTGCGATGATGTTTCGATACAGCAACCGTTCTATGATCACACCATCCCAATGGGCAGAATGACCCTCGTCTCACTAGCTCTTTTCCTTATCATTGTGAGTTTCTTAACTTGCCAAAACAATTCTATAAGGGCAATTCAAAAAGTTGACTTGTTTCAGCCACTCGCAATAGAATATTTAATTGTCGCCAAAGATGAATCAGTTACTCCCTCCTATCGCTGGGGGCAGTTATCTTGTCCTGCATTTGTTGCAAATGCTCTGGTCATCTTCGGTGAGATCAATATATTTTCCTCAGAAAAAAAACAATCCTGTATCATTTTCCAGGGTACTCACATATTGGATTTACCATGCAGGTCGCCCTCACTCAAGTTAGTAATTTTCATATTTATCAAAATTGACGGAATTATCTAATTCAGATAGCTAAATTCGGGACTGGTCGACTGCGACCGCATTTCATGGATGTATGCAAGCCTATTGGATTCACTTGCACTGAACAGAATCAGTGAGAATTTTAATACGACTTTAACGCTTAGATCGGTGCCAAATAGTGTCAGTGAAAATATCATTCATTGTAATAAATGTGTAATCAATTCGTTCACATTTTCTCTGATTCAGGTACATAACAAACTACACGTGCACTGGTACAAATGCTCATCGAATTCGGGAAGTTCGACTGTCTTTCTTCTCCGGACATTCGTCGACTGCTATCTATGTCGCTCTTTTTATCGCGGTATTGTGTCTGGCTACAGTTTCACTTTTAAACTGAGCATTTTCAGCTTTATTTGGAGTCACGATTGGGCTCTAGAAGGCTGTACAAGAGAGGCCGACGCATTGTGCAGGTTTGGAGAGATAACAAATGAAATTCGACACAGAACTATCGCAGGGTGTGCTCATTGTGTCTGCTCTTGTTGTGTGTGGAACGAGAGTCACTGATAACTTCCACCATCCGACTGACGTCCTCGTAGGAATCATATTCGGAGCAGTATTCGCAGTATTCTCGGTGAGTTTAGTTGTTTTTTTTATTTTTGTGATTTGATTTTTTTGTTCCAACAATTTCTTTTTCCAGGCTTGCCTAGTTGCTGGCCTATTCGACTTCAACAAGGGATTTGTGTATGTGAAAGAGCCCATGGGAGCGAAGATGATTGCCAGCTTTATCTCGTAAATAAATTACATTCGATCTTCTCTTATTAAGCATCCGTGAGGACGAATTGTTGTAGATATTATTTATATCGGTTTTACGGACGACTTCTTCCCAGTTGAACTTTCTCTTAAAGTACAATGGTAAATGTACGGAAATTATTGGCCAACATACGGTCCTCTCGCAATTTCCTTGATATCACAGATGAATATGCTTTTAACGAAACTGAAAAGTCTTTGTGAGGGCACGGCGTTATGTATGTCTCTTACTCTCTGTACGGTTTCACACATCAGATAGTTATTACAGGAGCCAGCAGTGGCATGTAAGATACTGACTGACAATATTATTCTTAGAATTTCAGATAAAGAGATGCAAAAACAAACAGATGACTTGAGGAAATAAATAATGACCTCCATCTCAAAATGTTCTTGAATAGGTGAACACACGACTCCCACTTGGCATAGGCCGTAGCTGAGCACAGCGCCACTGAAGAATACTGGAAGAAGCGATTGCAGAGTGAGCACCTACAACCCATTAACACTTGCTTATCTCGATGTTCCATGTCTACAATCTCTCAATGCGAACACTTTAAGAATTTCGCACAAAATCAATATACTACTCTAGCAGATTGATATCGTTTTCGCCTACTCGTGTGAACGTGGAATGCATGCTGGCCGTTTTCCCACTCATATTCACCGATTGTGCTTCGATCTTCGCGAGAACCTGTTTTTTACAGTTTTAATATATTTTTTGTGGAAATTAACTACAGAAGATATCACCTTTCTTCTGATTACAAAGATGACAACCATCGTTGGCCCAATCGGCATAGTCATCGCAATTATTGTGAAGATTACTTGAAATGAGAAGATCGTCACATGACCTGCGTCATTTGCCAAATATTATGAGTAAATATGATGGTGGATACTTTTTAAATGAATGCTAGCCATATATGCTCTATATTGAAAATATATAGTGTTGTGTATTTACACAGATGAGGGTTTTATAGAATATATTTATAATAACGGGGAGCAAAAAGGACAACGACGTCTCTCTACGCGAGCTGTGGGAGAGAAGGATTACGTGTCGACTAGAGTCTCGAAAACAACTGGTTTAGCGAAATCAACTAGTTGAGAAGGTTCGAATTCAACTAGTTGATTTCAATTCAACTGTCCGTCCCGACCATTCTTAACTAGTTAACTAGTTGAAAAGCGGTCAACTAGTCAAATACTCGACGCCAGTCACCTCATCTCATTCTAAGGGCACTCGGAAGATCGAATCGGTGGTTCATTTTACCCGGTGTGACCGACCAATCGTAGGCCACTATAGGGGTGAAAATGAGTCGACTGGTTCACACCATGTCAAGAGGGGGAAGAATCTTCATTTGCGTGGCGCGAGATTCTGATCGGATTAACGCTTAATCCGGGGCGAGAGAGGTAGAGGGAGTGGTCGGAATGAGGTCTTTTTGAGATAAATAAATTCATAAACCGTATTAGTAGGTCAAAATCGAAAATTCTGCTTCCAACAAATTGTCCAAAATTATCTTAGGCACGTGATGTAAATTTATCACGCACTCACCTTTGATTTCCGACTTGTTATTCCGCATTGAAATTTTAAACTTGGAATAACTCTTCGAGGAAAGCAGCTAAGATTATGCGGATTTTACAGAGCACGCCGAACACAATTTCAGACAATTTGTTGGAAGCAGAATTTTCGATTTTGACCTACTAATCGGATTATGAATTTATTTATCTCAAAAAGACCTCATTCCGACCGCTCCCTCTTCCTCTCTCGCCCCGGATTAAGCGTTAAGCCGATCAGAATCTCGCGCCACGCAAATGAAGATTCTTCCCCCACTTGACATGGTGTGTGGTTGATTTCTAGTCAACTAGTTGAGTTCGACCGCTCTCAACTAGTTGAATAGTTGACAACTGGTGAAAGTCAACTAGTTGACAGGAAATGAGTAAACTAGTTGATTGTTTTCGAGACTCTAGTGTCGACAAGGGGCTTAGTACACGCCGTCTACTTGCTAATGCAAGGATGCTAATCACTCAATAGACGAGCGGGTATATGTAAATATACGGGGACGTTAATGTCTAACAGTATGCAAAGTTGCGCTAGGTCAGACACATGACTAGGCTCGTACACAGCACATAGTCTCACCAAGAACGAGATAATCATCTAGATCGTATTCTGGACGCAGGATACGAAGTTCTGCACGCACGGCATAGGCATCATCGAGAGTGAACATGTACGCAGCCTTAGAATTATTAAGGTTTCCCGAGTTCCAAGCCTGGAGGTAAACACATCACTGTGAATCTTACCAGAACCATAATATTAGGAATTGACAGCAGAGCGCAGATAATGAGAACTGATCGAGGTCGAGGTGAGGGGCTGGAAAAGTTCAGTAAATGGACCGATGTTCAGGAACAATTTCTGTGCGCACACTGCGTTTTTTTATCGACGAATTGTTCAGACCACATTCAGCTAGATAAAGGTGTAATTACGTATTTTCTCTGATTGTGAATTTCGCCTCATCTAATCTCACATGCTTAGGTAAAGTGATCTACCACTCGAGTGGCCCATCATCGTCTCGATCGAGGATCAGTGTTCTCTGGCGTCTACTAATGTGTCGCCCCTCTTCCCGTCGATATTTGCTGGGAGACTGGCGGAATTCGGACTTCGCCTTAGTCATCTGGAGTACTCCGGCGACGTCGCCAAATGTCAACCGGGTAAGTTGCTGCGAAAGCTCATGGAGGCGTGCACACGAGTCTGTTCCGAAGGCAGCGTGTCCAAGACTGTACTCCTCACATCTTGCAGCACGACAATAACTAACTTTAATGGAACAACTTAGCTTCCTCACCGTCCGAGCACATAAAGTCGATATCCGAACGAAGCTGCGATAAGAAAGAGGGATTGGGAGAGAGTAGATAGCAATACACTGTACATTGCGTGACAGAAAAAGCCTGACGTACACTCATTACTATTTCTGCTTCACACTTTCCCTACCGGATACTTGAACGCATGGACCGTCATAGACGTTCGCCAGAACTTGCTCAGCTGGTATTATTCTGAACAATTGACATTTTTAAATGTATTGGAAGTGTTGTTTACCGTGGCATTGTGACGAGCATCGAAGTAGCGCCGATGAAATCGATGAGAACAGAGTTAATGAGAAGAACTGCGTAAGATCTGCGAGGATGCGGTTCAGTTTAAATTTAGGACAACTTATTATAGGCTTATCCTACCTTTGCGTATTTGGTGTCCGAAAAATAATCGCGAAGAATAGCAATAAATTGAAGATGACAGCGAAAGAATCGACGATAGAGTGATGAACGATGGTGGACAAATCGTGAAATGGAAGGGGAGTCGGAAGATATCGCATCACCTTACGAATTTCATAAGATTAAATACGAAAGCTGAACGAAAAGAGTATTCTATTCTCAGTATCAAACGGGGAAATTTCTCATAGCCGAAGCATATGTGATTACTATCGAGATTGAATGATCATTGCTTGCAAGCAGAGGCAATAATTGTGCACATAGGAATAAATATCTACAAATATTGATGTGAGCAATTTATACGTGCACACATTTTGATGCATGAAGAGAGCTTCACTTCATTGTCGATCCTTTTGTGGTCATATTTAATATATAGCGACTCTTCGCTGTTATTTTTCGACGTTCAAAGAAACAAACTCTAAACATTTCCAAATTCCAGATTGTGTGACCATTCTGTAAAGATTGAATGATCACGTCGGTATTGTACGATCATTAACAGAAAATGTAAGATATAAATCTCATGACGATAAACTAAAAATACAACTATAATTCTCGATAATTGATGTGAACAATTAATATACAGGAAGGTACGAGTTGTGAAAAAAATGAAATGAAATTCGGCCTTCTTCGTATTTTTTCAGCAGAGTTCCGAAAGGAATGCAAAAAGTGAGGAAAGAATACTACACCTGATACGAAAAATCCTGTTTCATCGGACAGATCATGTGTCGTAGACATTACTTAAACTGTTTGACTGTTTATGATAACATACATGATGAATCAAAACTACCCGGACTGAACTTGAGAAGATAATTCCAAAACGTTAAATGAGTTATGTAACCTCAACTTCAAGACCTAACATGCATTTTAGCGACTATTGACGTTTCCCCTGAAAATATTCGGTATTTCAAGACATTTCGTCCATACATTCGTTAATGGCAGAAAATAATCTGTCCTGCATTGACATTTCCAATTTAAACGCAAGAGGATGAGACCACTCAGCAAGTTTCAGTTGCAGATGTATCGAAGATCACGCTGAATTCGACTATTTCTCAGTACACACAGGTAGACAATGATGCACAGTTCACATGATTATATTTATCAAACACCATTCTCTTTATGGTGCGTTTATTGTCGCTGAGGGGTCGGAAATTGTCTCGTCAATCTCTGCACTCTCTCGACCGGTCGGCATGTAAAAGAGTGAGCAGAATGACAATTTATCACCCCTCAGCGTCAATAAACGCAGCATTAACTATTCATTTTTTTCGTTGCTTCATCCTAGAGCTTTCAAAGTCCTGTGGTCTCCCTAATTGTACACATCACGGTGTATTTTAATTTTTTTTCAAAATGAAGCCATGCTCGTGGTCATACATTTTCTTTACCACAACGGCAACCCGTTAAAATCGGGATCTTCCTGTCATGTCACGGCGTGCCGTAGATTTGAGCAAATAGTAGAGCTATTATCGTTGTTTGAATAAATTAATCAGTTCGCTTGTATCGCGTACTACTACAGGCTAACTGTGATCTAAGTGGAATGGAATTACCTTTAAAAATAGGCTATTTACAGGGTGCGGCATAATTACTGTGACAGGGAGCGTTGCTCCGTACTAATGAAATTTTTCCTTCTATTAAGCGATCTGCTAAAAAGTACCAATATATATTTTTATGAAATGCACCACTTATTTATCAATCAAATCACGCGTTCAAAAAATAACATTTTTTTTAAAATAACATTTTTTATGCTTTGAATCTTGCAATAAAAACACTCACTCAAAAAAGAGGTGTCTACCATTTATTCTGAAACAAAATTCAGAGTATGCATTTGAGCTTCAGATAATTTTGAGAATGGAAATTGATCATGTTCTTTAAGTTTTTTTTCTCAGAAATGCTAGCAATTGCAGGCGATTCAGAAAAAAAATTAGATTCAGAAAGTCAGTTTTGAAATATCTCACAAAACCGACCCCTAACCACCAAAACTGTCGATCCTGGTTCTCTTAATTTTCTAAATATTCATTTGACCAAAAATGAGCAATTTGACACAATTTTCTGTGGGCGGGACGCCAGCTCCGTTGGACCGTACAACGGAGCCGGCGTCCCGCACACAGAAAATTGTATACCACAAAAGCATTATTTTAATTTAATTTATTCTATCAGCTGTTCTCCTTTTTTTATAAATTTATTAAATTAAAAATTATCCCGTGTTTGAAAATCACGCAATTCGTGCAAAGACGAACGAAGAAGAAACTATAGGTTTTAATTCGGTTCGAATCCTTTTCAAAAGACCGGTTCCTACGGCCAATTTGCGCAAAATGATTGGATCCGACATCATACTCCGGAAAATGACTCGGATTCGACATCTTCTTCCTGAAAATAAGCAGGATTCGACGTCCACCTAAACCGAATAAACGAGAAATATGCACGTTTCGTTCACTTACCTCTTCGTATTTGGACGATCAACCATCCCAGATGACGAGAAATAGAAGAAATGACCGTGTAAACAAATAAAAACCATATGCAAAATTGAATTTGGAAACGGAGAACAATGGGATGTCGAATCCTATACCCCTTTCATTCTTGGATGTCGAATCCATTCTCATTTTCTTTCTCGGGTGTCTAATCCACCCTCCCCCTCATTCTGAAAGTGCGACTCCCGCGGGTGTCGGGTAGCGTCACTTCTAGAAGAAAAACTCTACAAGAAACTGATTTATCAACTATGTATTTTTTAAAATATAAAAATAGCTCGGTCTACCGCATATTTCGTGAGGAAAATTGGCTCCAGCGTGTCGCACTTTTTGTCAAAATTATTGTGCCAAAAATATCGATTACGCTGGCTGCCCATCTAATCTTCACATACCGGAAAAATCATTGAAAATCCAATCTTATCTTTAGTGCGCTTATGGTAAATAGATCATGAAAAAATATAGGTGTTCATAGAAGCCAATAATCCAATACGTTTTCGTGAAAGTACTTTTACTCTAGTGCGAAACCAGTAATGAACAGTGAGAGAGATCCATCAGTGGAACTATGCACGATCCAGCCAATTTGATGAAACGGGTGAATTGAACATCGACTTGACAGATGAGATGACTGAGATAGACGATGTCAGCAAGGACAATGACAAATGTACTTTATAATCTGCTTTCCTTACAGTTTTTCTTTCATTACGTTCCCTTCCGCCTCGCTCAATTGGTCATGCTGTTATCTTCATCGTGATAAACTCTTCGGGCATTGTTCGACTGCTATTTATGAGACTGTATCGCAGTATTGTATTTAACTAAAGCTTTAGTTTATTTTAAAATAATGTTTCAGTTCCAGTTGAACTGAAGCTCTGTTCAAGAGAGGACCTACAGTGGCCGTGGATTATTTTCATTGATATTTACAATTTAGTAGTATTCGCAAATATCCTTAAGCGTTCCTCAATGCTTCCACCTTCCATATTCCTGTCTTTCCACATTGCTGGCCTATTCGTTATAAGTCAAGGATTTTTGATGTGTGAAAGTGCTCAAAGAGCGAGGATGATTGCCTGATTTATTTCGCACATTAAATAAATTTTCCCCATCCATCACTATAGCATAGTGACCGATGTCGACTTCCACATTGAGATTTCTCTGAAATTACTTCGGTAAATGTACAAAACAATCTATACTTTAACGTACGGTCGTTTCGCAATTTGTTGTATTTCGCACAAGAATATGCTTTTGACGAAACTGAAAAAAAATATGTTCAAGTAGTAACTTCGCTTCCAAAGAATGCTTACTCTCTGTATGGCTTCACACAGTAGATAGTAATTACAGGAGAGAACAGAGTCATGAAAGATACTGACTGAAAATAATATTCTTAGAATTTTACTAGGATGAAAACAATCAAGCTACTCGGGAAAATATAATGATCACCTCCATCACCAAATGTTCTTGAACCGGCGAACACGCGACTCCCAATTGGCATAGGCCATAACTGAGAACCGCACCACTAAAGAAGACGGGAAGAAGAGATTGCAATGTTAGTACCTTGAAAACGTCTTTGGATATTGGGAAAATATTATCTGCATTCAATAATGTAAGAAAAGGGCAGTTTGTATCAAAATAATAATGCTTTAATTAATTATCTCACTCTTGTAAACGTATTATGCATGCTCGCAGTTTTTCCACTCATCTTCACCGATTGCGCTTGAATCTTCGCTAGCACCTGTTTTCACAATTTTTAAAATGTATCTTAATAACCGGGCAATATCAAATATCACCTTTCTTCTTATTGCAAAAATGACAACCATCGTAGGACCAATCGGCATGGTCATCGCGAGAATTGTGAACATGACCAGAAGTGAAAAGATCGTTACATGACCTAAGTTGTCTTATGTTATTAGCGAATGATACTGTTTTAATGAATGCTTTCTATCTATGCTTTAGGTTAAATAGAAATAGTTTCACCTTGAACGAGATAATCATCTAGATCGTATTCTGGACGCAGGATACGAAGTTCTGCACGCACGGCATAGGCATCATCGAGAGTGAACATGTACGCAGCCTTCGAATTATCACCGTTACTTCGGAAAATAGCAGTGTATTTGATTTTTCTTCTTACCAGGATCATGAGATTAGGGACTGACAGTAGAGAGCAAACAATGAGAACCGAGCGAGTGCTAGGTGAGGGACTGGAAAAGGACCGATGTGCTACATTTTGGAGGTCGTTTTTTTTTGGGTTCAATTTTGCTGCTTTTAAAACGGCTAGCGTAACGATGTTCAAGCCACAACTAGTACAATAGAGGTTGGCCCTTGTTCCTCACCGTCCGAGCACATAAAGTCGATATCCGAATGAAGCAGCGATAAGAAAGAGAGATTGGGACAGTGTAGATAACACTATAGTATACAATGCATGGCAAAAGAAGCCTGTTTAACAATCATGACTTTCAAAATTGAAATTCAGTTCACTACCGGATACTTGGACGCATGGGCCGTTGTAGGTGTATGCAAGAACTTGTACAGCTGGAATTACTCTGAAAATAATGAATATTGCTTTTACAAAAAAAAAGATCTTTGTAGTTGATAGTTACCGTGTCATCGTTACGAGCATCGTAGAAGAGCCAATAATGTCAATGAGAACAGCGTTAGCGAGAAGCACAGTATACGATCTTGATTTAGGCACATCATCATAAATATCATTATTTTCCTATACTCTTTAATAATTTTGAACATAACTAAATCTCACCGAAGACTACTGGGAGACCGAAAAATAATGGCGAAGAATAGCAATACATTGAAGATGATGGCGAGAGAATCGACGATGGAGTGATGGATGATAGTGAAGAAATCGTGAGATGGAAGAGGAGTCGGAAGATACCGCATGGCAGAACGACTACGATACGATGAAATATCAAAGTAGAACGAAAACAGTCGTCTATTCTCAGAATCGAACTGGGAAAATTCCCAAAGCCGAAGATTGTTTGATCATTGGATTTTCGTATGCAGAATCAGTAAAGGTGGAATATCATCGATGTGCTGAATTATTTGTCGGATCGACAAGCATTATATCGCATTTATGCTCAATAGCACAATCCTTGCGGCACTGTAATCAACAACTTATTCTTCACTGATGACGTCACGTCAAACGCAATTTATCAATTGATGGCTGATTAGTATATTTCTCAATCAGCTCCAGCCGAAAAGATTTATATCTTCCCTATATCTTTGTTACATTTGTCGAATTCCAAACGGAAATATCCCTGAAATACGGCGATGTGCAATCAACAAATGAATATGCTTAACTTACGTCGTTTTCTTCACTATTCGTCCAATTTTGCAGAATATAATTTGCTTTACGAAACTAAAAATACGCTTTTTAGATTTAATTTATTCGCTGATTTCATCTCACTCTCGGTACGGCTTCATGCAGAAAATTGTGATAAGTGGTGAGACGAGAGGAATGAAAGAAAGAGACTGCAATTTTATTATATTTGTTCGAAACTCTTCTACTGTAATGCAAATTGAATTCTACTATTGGGGATAGGGGATAGTTCACCTCCATGATGAAGTGTTCCTGGACAGGAGAGCATGTGATGTCTAGCTGACAAAGGCCGTAGCTGAGCACTGCACCACTGAAGAAGACGGGAAGAAGTGATTGAAGAGTGAGCACCTGGAAGCACACATCGTATTGTGTGGATCAATTTTAACAAAGAACGGAGAATGTTATACCTTTGTGAGCGTGGAATGCATGCTTGATGTCTTCTCACTCATCGTTACCGATTGTGCCTTGATCTTAGCGAGCACCTGGAAAATGATATTCTTTTCAATTTCAATCTTGTATATGCTGATAGAACCGTGAGAAACGAGCCTTTCGTCGGATGATGAAAATGACAACCATCGTTGGCCCAATCGGCATCGTCATCGCAAGAATGGTGAACATGACGAGCATCGAGAATATGGTCAAGTGGCCTGTAGTACCAGGTTCAATGTGTCTAGTGTGTTCTGTGTAGCCTCATTATTTTTTTATTTATTCACAGCAGCACAATCCGTGCGGCGCAGTAATTATAATCTAATTCTAAGTTGCCAATGTCGCTGTTTGTTCCAATTTGAGGACGTACCCTGCACGAGGTACTCGTCCAGTTCGTAGTCGGGACGAATGGCTTTGAGATCAGCACGCACGAGATCACTGTCGTCCAATGTGAACATGAACGTCGTCTGCAGAAGGGAAGGGAATAATTAGTATTTGATATGAGGAAAGGTCGAGGCGACAATGCAAGTGTTGAAATGTGTGTATGTGTGGGAATCAAATGCTGCGTCAGCCAAATTTTTCGCACGCGCATATTCAATAGTTCCATATTTAATACTGACATAATATCTCATCATATGGTCAAATTAGTCAATGCACCGCACACTTACCAAAATTCCCATATTAGGAAGAGATATGATAGTACAAGCTGCGAGAACGGTGCGAATACGGGGCGATGGCCTGAACGATCACTATTGGATGGCGATCACTATTTGATATTGATGGATTATACTCGATGGCAACAGTATCAAAGTACTCTGCAACAGCAGATTTTAACAGGATAAGTGCAAATTTTAATGGAACTCTAATCTGGTACATCTTATCTTTCTGTTTGATGGACCTATAAATTCTGAATCATATCATAGCGTGACAGAGTCAGTCTATTACTACTACGGATACTGTAAGTATCCAGTAACGCTCCCTATGAAGGGAGATTTAGAGTTTGAAAATGTGCTACATGCATGCTCGCCAATACTTATGCAGCATAACAATTTCCCGTCTTTTACCTTCCCAATACATAAAGGCGGTAGGCGAACGATGCGGCAATTAGAAACAGCGACTGTGAGAAGGTCGATAGCATTACTGTATACGACGCGTGGCAAAAGAATCCTGCATGAATCACGCCATCAGCCTTCTATGAGATCATTCTGATCACCTGAAACATATACACACGGTCCGTCGTAGACGTAGACTAGCATGTTCTCAGCCGGAATCAGTCTGAACCGATTATAATAACCGTATTAGGTGAAATTAAAACTCACCGTATCATGGTGAGGTTCATTGTGAAAGATCCGATGAAGTCGATGATCACGACGTTTATAAGCAAAACGGTGTATGATCTAGAGATTCGATATCACCACTTTGCTTGGAATCAACGAGGAACACATAAATGTATCAAAAGCATAAAAGTATGCCGTTGAAGTCTGTATGGATTCTTAAGTAAGATCTTACTTATCCACTAACAACACTTCGTTAGCTAACCACATTCAGTCAGGAGGGGGAGAAGGCAAATCGATAAAACAGCAAAACCAATACGGAATCGCTACTTTCACATATTTCACAGCTTCCAATTTACCGGAAAGTATTCGGTGATCGGAATAAAACAGCGAAGAAGAGCAAGACATTGAAGATTACTGCAAGGGAGTCGACGATCGAATGATGGATGATTGTGAAGAGATCGTGAGTTGGAAGAGGAGAAGGAAGGTACTGCATGTTCCCACTATTACTATGAGACTGACTAACACGCTTGTAATCGCCGATTGAACGTGGGTAAATGACATAAGGAAATGGCAACATTTTCAGATAAGAAGATTGTGCGATCTGAGGAGGCGGAAGCTATCACAAGATGCATTACGACAAAATGCAATTCACATAGAGATCGACATTTCGAGGCAGGTAAGAAAAAATGGTACTCAGTCGAATACTGCATTTATGGTTTCACACACAAATATATTATTATCTTCGATATTTCGGTACATGTTCCTGATGATTTGAAGATATTTGCTACAGCATCGTGACTGATGTTGATTTCCAAATTGAAGGTTCCCTGAAATTGAGAATACCAACAAACAATATTTAAAGCGGGAGTCTACCCGGCGCTCTTTGCAATCCGTCCAAATTCGCAGAAGATTATATTTTTGACGAAACTGAAATTTCGTCTTGTTTATTGCTTAAGCTCAAATTGATATTACTCTCGGTACGGCTTCACGCAGTATATTGTGATCATTGGTGACAAGAGAGTCATGAAGGAAACCGACTGAAAATATTGTTATTTATAAGAATCACCTACTTTTTCGCGAAATATTCAATCATCGTGTTTACCTCCATGATAAAATGTTCTTGTACAGGTGAGCAAGTTATACTCAATTGGCAGAGAGCGTAACTAGAAACTGCCCCACTGAAGAAGACGGGAAGTAAAGATTGTAGCGTAAGCACCTCAAATTATTTGTATAAACCTCTTACGATATATTATCCGTTTCAACATGAAAAGAGATCCCGAAAATCAAGATAAAAAGATGGAAAACGGACACAACCTCCAAATCTAAAGGGACAGTAAAGTCACCGTTGAAGTTGCACAAATTTCAAAAGTCTCTCCACGAATTTCGTACCATGGGGCGAAATAATTTAAAAGACGTGCATATGGTGGGCATTGCACCCACGTGGGCGCATTGTTCAGACAAGCGCTCTACCTCGGCTTCATATGAGCTAAGATAGATCGCGCGCTATCTCAACGTCGCTCGAGGTAATTGAATAACAAGAGGCAGATTTCATGTTTGTACTATCCCTTTAAGGAAATTATAATATTCGGCATCGTCTTCATACGACACAGAATAAATGGTCAACTCACTCTTGTGAGTGTTGCATGCATACTGGCCGTTTTCCCACTCATCTTCATGGATTGCGCTGCGATTTTTCCGAGTACCTGACAATCAGCGTGCTTAATTTCACTTCCAATAGCAGTCTTGTGGAATCGCTTATAGACGGGAAAATATGTGAGAAACGCACCTTTTGTCGGATTATGAATATAACGATCATTGTTGGTCCAATCGGCATCGTCATTGCAAGAATTGTGAACATGACGAGCGTCGAAAAAATGGTCACATGACCTAAATAAATTCGTACATATACACTAATTCATCGTGTGCTGCCTTGCACGAGGTAATCATCGAGTTGATAATTGGGACGGACGATGGCAAGTTCCGCACGCACAGCATCGTTATCATCCAATGTGAACATAAACGTAACCTGAGAAGTGCAATCAATAAGTTGCTCTTGCATTATCGAATACCCTGTTATGCATTCCTACACGAAAACTGGAGGACTCACCAAGACTAAAATATTCGGCACGGAGATGATTAGGCAGAGTGCGAGAACTGAACGAATTTGAGGCGACGGCCTGAAAAGGAATCATCTCAAATATGTTTTCAAATCAATTACCGCTCATAATTTCAGTTGCGCCATGCAACTGCCTCCCATCCTAATTATTTCTTGGATGGTCTGTAATTCTTCATGTAATTCACCTTCCCAACACGTAGAGTCTGTATGCAAATGATGATGCGATGAGAAACAGCGATTGCGAAAATGTCGCAAGCATTACAGTATAGGCTGCATGACAGAAGAAACCTGCCGTAGTTACTACTGGTTCCTCTGACAAATTAGATCAATATACTAGATATGTGCACGCATGGTCCGTCATAGATATATGCCAGAACGTGTTCGGCAGGAATCAACCTTAACATATTTGAAATAACGAAAATATGCACTATCTACATACCGTATCATAGTGATTAACATAGTGAAAGAGCCGATGATGTCAATGACGACAGAGTTTACGAGAAGAACAGTGTAGGATCTAAGTAGCATCTTTATTGTCGAATTTCAAAATATACCAGGGACGAATTAGATTGCGAAATGTGAGACCACGCTTTATTCATTTTGAAAAATATATCATCTATCGACCGGTGAATAGAGTGTGCGTAGTAGAGTGCGCAAAGTGAGACTTCCCGATACCTTTTTGACCCGAATGATCAGAATGATTGGGAGCATTTCCCGATACCTTTCCTCGATTTCCCGATACCTTTTTGGCTCCGGCCTGCGAAAATAACGTTGATAGTGCTTATTCGACTATCATTTGACTGTGAGTACTAGTGTATTCTAATTTCATGCTAATTAATTTATTCCCTCTCATTTCGCCCGTTCGTCGTCTCACGAGACGGTCTCTTCTCAGCACACAGGTCAAGTAGGTTTGTATTCTCTATTTTCACGTCGGTTTCTGTGTTCTATTGTTTATATTGACATAAAAATGTCGTCGAAAAACATCGGCTTCCGCTCAAAGAGCCTACACCCGGAATGTGACGTTAATTTCTTATTATCCTTCCCCTATATTTCTCAGATAAACTTTTATCTTTCAGTATCGTCAGAAAACACCCCTGGTCTCGTTACTAATGATACGCTGCGCATGATAACAGATACAGTATCGCCGGAAAGTATTGGCACAGTTTTATTTTCCCGTGTAATTATTGAACCATGTGAGCAATGGAGCTGAAAATTTCACTGAAGGTGGGAAATCTATCGGTGAATAACGAGCTTGCAAGGCCATATCCAGAAAATTGAAACGTATTGCGTAATAATGACGCAACTGAACACCACTTATTTGAAAAATTCTATCTCTCAGGAACGTTTTTCCACACTGGTCAAAATATTTGAGCGTTGCGACCTTACCAAGGACTGCTCAGAAAAAAAATTTCAAGTTGCTGCGATTTTTCTCCGTTCCAGCAGCCTTGCTGCAATATATGGGCTGCAAAGTCATAATTCGATTCCCAGATAAGCTAGAGACTCGTTCTTGAGCTCAAAATGATTGTCGTTGAGAGCCCAGACATCTCTGAAAGTTTGGCGAAGATTGATCTTCATTTGCCTTCAGGGCACAAAAAAAATCGCTTTTTTACCTACTCCAAATTTGACCATGCACATCTCCAAGGGTGAATTTTCTAAAAATATGGTTTCAGTGCAGGAACGACCCAAATCTATCAAAGAATCAATGCCTAACTTTTGGTAGCAATCGCAGCATTCAGGAAAAAAATGATGCGATCGCAGCATTCAGGAAAAAAATGGGGTTCTAGCAGCAGCTGGTATGATTTATTTGCGTATAATATGTATTTTTTCAATAATATGCTAAAATAACCGTCTAGGGTAAGATTTATAGCATGTGATTATTAATTTCTTTACAGAGCCAAACGACCTCCGGGAAACATCGAAACATCTGCTTCTTTTAATTACATATACTCGAGTACCGTCGAGTTATCAAGGAGTAGTAAATTCGGTCTTCTACCTCCCAAATTGTCTCAGGGAGCTGAAATAGCTTTTCAAATGATGTTGCGCGGAGACGAACTGATAGATGCAGAAACGCTTCTATCCAACGTTAGGAAGCGTCTAGCATACTCCCTTTACTATAATATTGTTCACATTTCACTTTTTGTAGCAGTTATAGGCTATTATGGTTGACTTACTGGGCCGGAGATGAAAAGGTATCGGGAAATTTGGCGAAGGTATCGGGTCGGCTCACTTTGCGCAAAATGGGAAAAGGTACCGGTCATGTCCCGATTTCCCGACCCGAATAGCGCACTCTAGTGCGTAGTGGAGAGATCGTAGTCTCACATATCGCACTTTAGTACCAAATAAGAAATTAAGTTTACCGAAGAGAGCTTGGAGATCTGAAGAGAACAGCAAAAAAGAGCAAGACATTGAAGATTACAGCAAGGGAGTCGACGATGGAGTGATGGATGATAGTGAAGAGATCGTGAGTTGGAAGAGGAGACGGGAGGTGTCGCATAACTTATCGATATACAATAAGGGAAAACGCGAAGATTATCAGATCCTGTTCGAAAACAATCAATCGGTTCCTGTTATGAACGTGGAGAATATAACTGTGAATTCGTGTGTGAATTTTCCACACGTGAGAAACGATCTGTTGAACGTTGACAAATTGAAGTCTTTATCATTAGAGTGACGTTGTTACTATTCTTTAGAAAAGTCTAACGTCTGTCTGTCCGTCTGTCTGTTAGTTTTTTTGTTTTTTTTTGTCCTTCTGTCCGATAACACTTTTTTTCTTTTTTTCAAAATCGCTCAGAACGTTTTGCATATGATAACTGACCAAAAACATTTCAAAATTTTAATACAAAAGCGCGCAAATTTCATGGCCAAGTGGATACTTAAAATCCGACACCTCCAGGTTCTACCACCGCCGCGGGCAAACCTTTTGCCGCATTTTTCGCAAGTGCCGCAAGTGCTCCTGAGACGTTTTTGGCTAATCTGAAACACGTTTTCACGTGTTTGGCGAGTTTTAACATGAAAAAGTCAACATTTTGAAAAGTTCCAAAATGATCCGGAGCGCGTGGGGCATCACAGGAAATTTTTTTTTTGTAGACAAAGGCTCGTGTGGCTGAGAGCGATTGGACTATTTCGCCACTATAGTCGATCGCTCTCAGCTTCACGAGCCCTTTGCACGTGCCCGGC
Source organism: Pristionchus fissidentatus (assembly GCA_036245785.1). Lineage (NCBI taxonomy): Eukaryota > Metazoa > Nematoda > Chromadorea > Rhabditida > Neodiplogasteridae > Pristionchus > Pristionchus fissidentatus. Next base: position 17,685,605 of record BTSY01000004.1, read on the forward strand.
TACCAAGCTCCCCTGGACCGAACCTGGAGCCGGTACCGAGCTCCCCCTGGACCGAACCTGGAGCCGGGTACCGAGCTCCCCCTCGATCAAACCTGCACCCAAAACTATACATAGGACGTAGTGTACGCTTAGAGCGTAGTACATTTAACCTCAACACATCCCGGCTAGTTTCGACTAATAGATATTGTGCACCGGAAACCGGAACCGACCGGAAATACTGACCGGAAAAGGGGGAAATCGAAAAAAGTGACCTGAAAAAGGGAAATCAAAATATCTCAGAACTTTTTTGAGTTTGAAAATGCTGACGGAATAGATAGGTTCGGGTACAATCCTCGAAAACTACCACGACGAGCAAGTTTTGAACCATTTCGATGTTTGAACTGTTCCTGTTGTTGATCCTAACGTATAGTGCTGATTGTGGGTAGTTGATTCAATGTGGTAATTGCGTGATTGTTATTGCGGAATGATGAGGCTTATCGTGAGAAAAAAATAGGCATACCTATTTCGCTCTCACACCAAAGGAGAAAACGGAGAACTGAATTGAAAATAGGTGCATCGTTCATGAGGATCATAGATGAGGTGGTGCGGTGCAGTAAAGTTCATTAAAAGTATCTACTATGGTCTCAAAAGTTCGTGTTAAAATATTTTTAAAAATGCAAGCAGCGAGTGTTCATTGTCGAAAGCCATAAAATAAATGAAAGCCATTTCAGTCTGAGTAGGTCATGAGCGACCGCGATTGACAATTCCTATGCAATCATTACTGAGGTATTGGTCTTCCATGTAGACCCTTCACTGAAAAAGAGTCGATAAATTTTCGTTGTTGTATATCCGACATACAGTTTAGTCGTTGCAATTTGTCGCAAATCACAGCATATAATGCTTCTGACGAAGCTGCAAACAGACTGGGGTTAATGTATAATTGTCTTAATTGATTACTTTCGATACGGCTTCACGCAGTAGATAGCGATCATCGGGGAGAACAAGGACATGTAAGATACTGACTGGAATGTTTTTAGAATATCAGATAACATTATAAACCGTGAGGGAAAATGAACAATCACCTCCATGATGAAATGTTCTTGAACAGGCGAGCACGCGACTCCCAATTGACACAATCCATAACTGAGCACTGCTCCACTAAAGAATACGGGAAGAAGAGATTGAAGAGTTAGCACCTGCAAGTTATTTGAAAACATGCTTATCTGAGTGCTTCATATCTATCTCAACGCTTGACTTACCCGTGTGAATGTTGAGTGCATACTGGCAGTTTTCCCACTCATCTTCACCGCTCTACTGTCGATTTTGGCTAGAACCTGGCATTCGTTACATTTTAACGGGTTCAGTATCGAAGTAAGGGATAGCATAATTCTTTCGAATAGCATGCCTTTCGTCGTATAGTGAAGATGATGACCATCGTGGGGCCAATCGGAGTAATCATTGCGAGAATTGTGAACATAACGAACGAGGAGAAGATTGTATAGTGACCTGAAAACTCTAGAATTGATTTTTAAAAACTGATCTTTTTTGGTTTGATCATTCACGGTGCGATCATCGATGAAATCTAAATACATTTAATCCAGCTTCTAAACAAGTTTTTATCTCAGTTTCATTCGATAGTGCCGATTCGGCACTGCAGTCTTAATGTATTGCAATTCAACAAAACCAATACATTGGAAAGTACTATAAAATAATTGAATTTCTCCCACGAGTTGTTTTTAACAATTTCACCTTGTACTAGGTATTTATCGAGATCATACTCGGGACGAAGAAAGCGAATCTTCGCACGCACGGCATCGGAATCATCGAGTGTGAACATGAATGTCGTCTGAGAGAGAAAGTTCTCACACGCGATATTATGAATTCCATTTTCACCCGATATAGATGATACCGGGAACATATTTTCCATGGTACTAACAATTTCATCACAGTCTCACCAGGATGATAAGATTGGGGACAGCCATAAGGGCACACACTGCGAGAACGGAGTGAACCTTGGGTGTGGGACTGTAAATACTCGGTTGATCTCTACGGGGTGTACGTTATTATTTTTGTTTTGGGCTTACTGTCCGAGCACGTAGAGTCGGTATGCAAACGAAGTTGCAATGAGAAAGAGCGATTGTGATAGCGTAGCGAGCAGCACAGTGTATGCGACATGGCAAAAGAAACCTGGATTAGGTAGTTCAACTACAGTCAATTTCAATTATTTTACCCGAGACTAGAACACAAGGTCCATCGTAAACGTAGGCTAGTAAATCATCAATCGGCACTATTCTAAACGAATGCAATTGTACGCGTAATTTCGTAATCGCAGCCTACCGAACCATAACGGCAAGCATGGAACATGAGCCAATTATATCGATGAGAACTGAGTTGACGAGCAGCACTGTGTACGATCTGTAATGTATGCGATTGGTTTGCGATAAGCTGCTTTAAAGGAATCACTACTCATTGCGGGACGTCTCCAGCTCTCCATATAACGCTGGAAGAACATGAAAAATTGAGAGAGCATATCTCATAACTCCTCGACCGTTCTCTTTAGTTTGCATTCTCTCTCAACGGGAGACATCATCTCCAGATTAAGGGAAGTTGGAGACTTCCCGCTCTGTGTACAACAATAAAAATATCTCTCGTGATAGGACCTACCGAAGAGCGCTCGGCGAACGGAAGAGAACTGAGAGTAAGAGAAGGAAATTGAAGATGATTGCCAGCGAATCGACGATGGAATGATGAGTGATGGTGAAGAGATCGTGAGAAGGAAGAGGAGAGGGAAGGAACTTCATTCTTCGAGTGATTCGAAATGAGGAAATGGACGTGACCGACACAAAACCAACCGCTTGATTCCCATAAGAAATGTGGGAGAATAAAGTAATCTTTCGTCGGAATTTGTATTCAATAACATATTTATCGAGCCTTTACAAGAACAAAAAAAAAGAAATACACATATGGAAGGAATTAAAGTTTATCAACGAACAATGCATGAGACATGTGATGCCCTTCGCGGTCTCCCAATTCGGATACACATAATGTTTATTTTCGTTCATCTTCTTTACTTTCTTAATTTCTTAATAAATTTCGAGTGATTCCGTTTCACATCATCAATACTTCTCTCTCCCTCTCTCTCTCTCTGAGTGCTGTGACTAGCGTAATCCTTGAAAATGATGATCGGGTCTTTATGTTCTTCGATTAGAAATTTATATTTATAATTCTACAGATATTGATCTTCGAATAGGGATTTACAGCTGGAAATGAACGTGCAGCAATCATTCCTTCAGGTGAAAAATTTGATAGTAAGATAAACAAAAGAAACTCGTGATAAAGCCTACAATAAGGCTTTCATGTAATAAATACCACCCCCTTTCAATATATAATTCGAATTGGGAGCCTTGACAATCGACCGACTTGTCGTATTGATATAAGGACGATTCAATTCTACATACTCAAGTGCAATATCATCGTGCCAATGGCTCCCCTTCCCTCTCATCTCTCAACAAGTGATATGTCCAATATAATCCACCATTCGATCGTCGACAGTTGTGCTATTCTATTCAACTCACTATTGATACTGGCCATTCTTCTTAGATCTCCAGAAACGGTCAAGTGAGTGAAGTTTTTTTTGTTCTACAACTTGATTTCATACCGCCGAACATTTCTCCCCTCTTGTTATGTGCTTCGCGAGCACAATAAGTAGCAGCAAAGTAAGAAAAATCAGTCACTTTTTTCGTATAGATCCTACTCGCTTCTTCTTATGAATTCTGCGCTTGTCGATATTTCTAGTTCCACGTCAATGTTCATCGTCATGACTAGGTAATTGAGAAGCAACTAAAAGAATTGTGAATAATCGGAATTTCAGAGTTATTCCCGCACAATATGCGATCGGACTCGTATATGTTGGCCCTTGTGTGTACGTATCAGGTATAGTACTACTCAGGTCGGCAGCAACCAACCACCAACAGGCGTATTCTGCAATTGTATCTACACCATTGCTCTAGCTTCGATGTCACACTCATTGTATCTCATATTGTGCTCGTTCGGCTACCGATTGCATGTTCTCGGACAGTGATATATCGAACTAAAAATTGAAATAATTTGTTCACCTATTTTCAGCCCTTCCCCATCGATATGTTCCGTACTCCTTCTCTGTATTTGTGTTTCCACGCCAAGTGTAATGATTCTGGTGAGCTAGGAGGGAATAAGAATGTTGGGAGTGGGAGTGGCATTTGAAAGATTTAAGTAGGCTGAGAAAGGATCCCTTCGGTCACATGTAACATACAACTCCAGCGGGTAAATTGCATCAATTTTCACCGAATACGATATACACGTTTATAAAGCCATTAAAATCCATATTGATCAATCAGGCCATCTATCCGTTTTTTCATGGATAATCCGGAGGACGTGCGAGCAGCTATGAAATTGTTGCGTTCCGACTTAGATCTTGACGATTACGTTGTGGAAGGTGAGTGAATTCCAATTACCGATTATTCAGTGAAAAAAATATATTAAAGGTAACATTTAAAAATAAACAACATGTTGTGATAGGTATATTGAGTTACTTAGTTTGCTCATTGTCTTTGTCACCTAGCCGTGACATCGTAAATAATATTGCATAATTCTACAAGTCAATCAAATCTTTGGCATGATAAATAATTGACTGATTGATTATGTTAGATTAAATAGTAATTATTTAAACTTCTGCAGGACATGGTAATATCTATAATTTCCACGCAATGTTCACCATTCTGGCGATGTCTGTTCCAGTTGGGCCGACTCTCATTGCCATTTTCTACTTGCGAAGGAAGGTGACTATCAAAGTTTTAACAGCATTTTGAAAGACCAATCGGCGAACGGAAAATGAAAGATACGAACTTTTATTGTTTGCATACAGGAATACGATTTCAGGTTCTCTCAAAGCTGGTTGTGCACTCTTCTCAGATGAGCGGCAAAACTGCAAAAATGCACAAAACATTCACATTGGTTTTTAATCTGTCGAGCTACCTATAAATCGTTTCAATTGAGGTTCTCACTCTCCAATCAATACTTCCCGTATTCTTTAGTGGAGCTGTGGCCAGTTACGTGTTGTGTCAGTTGGATGTCGTTTGCTCACCACCACAGGAACATCTTGTGCTCGAGGTCAGCACAAAAAAAATAAACTTCAATGTTCGATACTCTAGATGTGTTTGGCTCGCTTCACTAGATTTTGACCCAAAATAATCGATTTTTTCAATACTAACGTCTAATACTAACATAATAGCCAATGTATTTTCAGTGCTTATCTTTCAGGCCGATGCTTGCGCCGCTAATCACACTGTATTGTGTAAAACCTTACGGATAGTGAGTTATTTCGAGAAGAGATGTTATTTGTCACCATTAACTTTAATTTCGTTCCAGTTTCATCAGAGAACTCTTTATATGCAACTTCTGCAAACACAGCGTTATTGCAGCGTTAGTTTTTCCTCTCTCAATTTATCATTAAAATAACAGATATTTTTATATTAACACAGATTCATGAGGCGAATTGCGCTGTTAGTAGCAATTTTAATTATATAGCTTGCGTTAATTATATAGCTTAAAAATATAGCTTGCGTCGTTGCGTTGTGAACAAATAATACTCTCAGAAAAGCTACAGTATCCGATACACGAAGATCCGTCGATCACGGCAAGTTAAGTTCAATAATTTGACACATGTTCTATTACGAATCATTTGAAAAAGTACATGTTGTCGAACCCTTGTGGTGTACGGTAAATAAATAAATGAGGTATATTGATTGTCACCTATATATATATATATTTATGCGATCACAAGGAAACGCGGTACAAAATTAAAATAAATTAAAAACAAATTCAGTAGGACGTTCAGGACAATGACAATCAAATAACTAGTCACTCAGCGAAACTGATCAATTCTCTGGACTTCACTAAAAGCCTTGCCGCTCTGGGGAAGAAACTATGATGTCTGTAGTTTGAAGTGGAACTACCTGATTATTCCTATTGGTAAAATATTTTCAAATTGTTTTTAGTGAACTATTTTGAGTGGGGAGAAGAATTACCAATAAATATTGCGAGGATTCTTTTCAACAGGTCGAAAGAAAACTTATTATTATAGATACATAGTATGCCCGCCTTCAGCGGGCTGGGCCGTACGGATCACAGTTTCCCAATATCTCGGGCACTTGTCATCCAATAGCGGAAGGGATGTCGAAGACCTCTAATATTCTCCAGTGTTTCATGGAACCCTTGAATGGACCCTTATGGAAGTACTTGATTGAATCTCTACATCTTGATAGCAGTCTACCCTCTCGTTGTTCGATATCTCGTTGTGGAAACCGCCGAGTGACTCCTCATGAATCTGTGTTAATATAAAAATATCTGTTATTTTAATGATAAATTGAGAGAGGAAAAACTAACGCTGCAATAACGCTGTGTTTGCAGAAGTTGCATATAAAGAGTTCTCTGATGAAACTGGAACGAAATTAAAGTTAATGGTGACAAATAACATCTCTTCTCGAAATAACTCACTATCCGTAAGGTTTTACACAATACAGTGTGATTAGCGGCGCAAGCATCGGCCTGAAAGATAAGCACTGAAAATACATTGGCTATTATGTTAGTATTAGACGTTAGTATTGAAAAAATCGATTATTTTGGGTCAAAATCTAGTGAAGCGAGCCAAACACATCTAGAGTATCGAACATTGAAGTTTATTTTTTTTGTGCTGACCTCGAGCACAAGATGTTCCTGTGGTGGTGAGCAAACGACATCCAACTGACACAACACGTAACTGGCCACAGCTCCACTAAAGAATACGGGAAGTATTGATTGGAGAGTGAGAACCTCAATTGAAACGATTTATAGGTAGCTCGACAGATTAAAAACCAATGTGAATGTTTTGTGCATTTTTGCAGTTTTGCCGCTCATCTGAGAAGAGTGCACAACCAGCTTTGAGAGAACCTGAAATCGTATTCCTGTATGCAAACAATAAAAGTTCGTATCTTTCATTTTCCGTTCGCCGATTGGTCTTTCAAAATGCTGTTAAAACTTTGATAGTCACCTTCCTTCGCAAGTAGAAAATGGCAATGAGAGTCGGCCCAACTGGAACAGACATCGCCAGAATGGTGAACATTGCGTGGAAATTATAGATATTACCATGTCCTGCAGAAGTTTAAATAATTACTATTTAATCTAACATAATCAATCAGTCAATTATTTATCATGCCAAAGATTTGATTGACTTGTAGAATTATGCAATATTATTTACGATGTCACGGCTAGGTGACAAAGACAATGAGCAAACTAAGTAACTCAATATACCTATCACAACATGTTGTTTATTTTTAAATGTTACCTTTAATATATTTTTTTCACTGAATAATCGGTAATTGGAATTCACTCACCTTCCACAACGTAATCGTCAAGATCTAAGTCGGAACGCAACAATTTCATAGCTGCTCGCACGTCCTCCGGATTATCCATGAAAAAACGGATAGATGGCCTGATTGATCAATATGGATTTTAATGGCTTTATAAACGTGTATATCGTATTCGGTGAAAATTGATGCAATTTACCCGCTGGAGTTGTATGTTACATGTGACCGAAGGGATCCTTTCTCAGCCTACTTAAATCTTTCAAATGCCACTCCCACTCCCAACATTCTTATTCCCTCCTAGCTCACCAGAATCATTACACTTGGCGTGGAAACACAAATACAGAGAAGGAGTACGGAACATATCGATGGGGAAGGGCTGAAAATAGGTGAACAAATTATTTCAATTTTTAGTTCGATATATCACTGTCCGAGAACATGCAATCGGTAGCCGAACGAGCACAATATGAGATACAATGAGTGTGACATCGAAGCTAGAGCAATGGTGTAGATACAATTGCAGAATACGCCTGTTGGTGGTTGGTTGCTGCCGACCTGAGTAGTACTATACCTGATACGTACACACAAGGGCCAACATATACGAGTCCGATCGCATATTGTGCGGGAATAACTCTGAAATTCCGATTATTCACAATTCTTTTAGTTGCTTCTCAATTACCTAGTCATGACGATGAACATTGACGTGGAACTAGAAATATCGACAAGCGCAGAATTCATAAGAAGAAGCGAGTAGGATCTATACGAAAAAAGTGACTGATTTTTCTTACTTTGCTGCTACTTATTGTGCTCGCGAAGCACATAACAAGAGGGGAGAAATGTTCGGCGGTATGAAATCAAGTTGTAGAACAAAAAAAACTTCACTCACTTGACCGTTTCTGGAGATCTAAGAAGAATGGCCAGTATCAATAGTGAGTTGAATAGAATAGCACAACTGTCGACGATCGAATGGTGGATTATATTGGACATATCACTTGTTGAGAGATGAGAGGGAAGGGGAGCCATTGGCACGATGATATTGCACTTGAGTATGTAGAATTGAATCGTCCTTATATCAATACGACAAGTCGGTCGATTGTCAAGGCTCCCAATTCGAATTATATATTGAAAGGGGGTGGTATTTATTACATGAAAGCCTTATTGTAGGCTTTATCACGAGTTTCTTTTGTTTATCTTACTATCAAATTTTTCACCTGAAGGAATGATTGCTGCACGTTCATTTCCAGCTGTAAATCCCTATTCGAAGATCAATATCTGTAGAATTATAAATATAAATTTCTAATCGAAGAACATAAAGACCCGATCATCATTTTCAAGGATTACGCTAGTCACAGCACTCAGAGAGAGAGAGAGGGAGAGAGAAGTATTGATGATGTGAAACGGAATCACTCGAAATTTATTAAGAAATTAAGAAAGTAAAGAAGATGAACGAAAATAAACATTATGTGTATCCGAATTGGGAGACCGCGAAGGGCATCACATGTCTCATGCATTGTTCGTTGATAAACTTTAATTCCTTCCATATGTGTATTTCTTTTTTTTTGTTCTTGTAAAGGCTCGATAAATATGTTATTGAATACAAATTCCGACGAAAGATTACTTTATTCTCCCACATTTCTTATGGGAATCAAGCGGTTGGTTTTGTGTCGGTCACGTCCATTTCCTCATTTCGAATCACTCGAAGAATGAAGTTCCTTCCCTCTCCTCTTCCTTCTCACGATCTCTTCACCATCACTCATCATTCCATCGTCGATTCGCTGGCAATCATCTTCAATTTCCTTCTCTTACTCTCAGTTCTCTTCCGTTCGCCGAGCGCTCTTCGGTAGGTCCTATCACGAGAGATATTTTTATTGTTGTACACAGAGCGGGAAGTCTCCAACTTCCCTTAATCTGGAGATGATGTCTCCCGTTGAGAGAGAATGCAAACTAAAGAGAACGGTCGAGGAGTTATGAGATATGCTCTCTCAATTTTTCATGTTCTTCCAGCGTTATATGGAGAGCTGGAGACGTCCCGCAATGAGTAGTGATTCCTTTAAAGCAGCTTATCGCAAACCAATCGCATACATTACAGATCGTACACAGTGCTGCTCGTCAACTCAGTTCTCATCGATATAATTGGCTCATGTTCCATGCTTGCCGTTATGGTTCGGTAGGCTGCGATTACGAAATTACGCGTACAATTGCATTCGTTTAGAATAGTGCCGATTGATGATTTACTAGCCTACGTTTACGATGGACCTTGTGTTCTAGTCTCGGGTAAAATAATTGAAATTGACTGTAGTTGAACTACCTAATCCAGGTTTCTTTTGCCATGTCGCATACACTGTGCTGCTCGCTACGCTATCACAATCGCTCTTTCTCATTGCAACTTCGTTTGCATACCGACTCTACGTGCTCGGACAGTAAGCCCAAAACAAAAATAATAACGTACACCCCGTAGAGATCAACCGAGTATTTACAGTCCCACACCCAAGGTTCACTCCGTTCTCGCAGTGTAACAATCGGTAATTCGCAACACATAGTATACATTTTACTCTCTACAATCACGAGTTTTAAGATCGAAAATCTTTTTTTTTAAATTCTTACCTGCATCGCAAATATTCCAAGCGCGCAGTAGCCCGGCTTGCCGTCGACTGTTATGCCGAGCTGGAACGGCAAAAGTGGACGCAACCGAATTATGTGGAATGTCAACAAAACAATTCCAAAGATTCAGTGTCATTGTTAGATAATTCTTACATCCATGACGTACTGGCGGGCCGACACATGAAAGTCTTTGCCGTTGATCTTGAAGACCAAGTCGGGATAGTTGCCATTGCACGGTAGAAGGTACTGCAAGTTTGCCATGATTGTGGCATGTGAACACATGACGAAAAAGAAGCATTTTTATCACAATGAGGAATAAACCAGAGTAATATCTTCAAGCTTACGTTTTGCAATCTCATGTTGTAAGTCGCGCCGCTCTGTTTCGCGATTTGTGGCATGATTTCAATGGGCACACCGAGATATGAAGTGCCAGTGTCAGAGATAGCCTGGGTTCGCAAAATTTACAATGAAGCGAGATTTCAGATATGATTTCAGAAATATTTTTTTTAAATCACTACACTCTCTAATCGCATGTTCTTCGCGCTTGGTGCTCCTTACCTGGTAGTTCGTGCGAGCTTGGAAGCTACCAATTTCGAAGTCTTGCAGGGGAAACTGCCAGTATGTTTTGGACGACAACTTCACGTAGTCAACCTTCAAATGGAATTAATTTCTCAATGAATCAGTTATTTTGTGGATGAGTTTCAGAAGAAATCGCTGCACACACGAAATTTTAGAGAAGAAACTCGCCTGGGCGGCGCAATTTTTAGTGTCCAGTGCCCCGAAAGTTATGAGACCGCCGTCTTGATAATAGTCAACCATCCTGGTGAGACTGTGATGAAATTGTTAGTACCATGGAAAATATGTTCCCGGTATCATCTATATCGGGTGAAAATGGAATTCATAATATCGCGTGTGAGAACTTTCTCTCTCAGACGACATTCATGTTCACACTCGATGATTCCGATGCCGTGCGTGCGAAGATTCGCTTTCTTCGTCCCGAGTATGATCTCGATAAATACCTAGTACAAGGTGAAATTGTTAAAAACAACTCGTGGGAGAAATTCAATTATTTTATAGTACTTTCCAATGTATTGGTTTTGTTGAATTGCAATACATTAAGACTGCAGTGCCGAATCGGCACTATCGAATGAAACTGAGATAAAAACTTGTTTAGAAGCTGGATTAAATGTATTTAGATTTCATCGATGATCGCACCGTGAATGATCAAACCAAAAAAGATCAGTTTTTAAAAATCAATTCTAGAGTTTTCAGGTCACTATACAATCTTCTCCTCGTTCGTTATGTTCACAATTCTCGCAATGATTACTCCGATTGGCCCCACGATGGTCATCATCTTCACTATACGACGAAAGGCATGCTATTCGAAAGAATTATGCTATCCCTTACTTCGATACTGAACCCGTTAAAATGTAACGAATGCCAGGTTCTAGCCAAAATCGACAGTAGAGCGGTGAAGATGAGTGGGAAAACTGCCAGTATGCACTCAACATTCACACGGGTAAGTCAAGCGTTGAGATAGATATGAAGCACTCAGATAAGCATGTTTTCAAATAACTTGCAGGTGCTAACTCTTCAATCTCTTCTTCCCGTATTCTTTAGTGGAGCAGTGCTCAGTTATGGATTGTGTCAATTGGGAGTCGCGTGCTCGCCTGTTCAAGAACATTTCATCATGGAGGTGATTGTTCATTTTCCCTCACGGTTTATAATGTTATCTGATATTCTAAAAACATTCCAGTCAGTATCTTACATGTCCTTGTTCTCCCCGATGCAGGGTGGAGGATTCGGTCCCCAGTGGATCCTGGGCGACGTCTTCATCCGAGAGTACTGTAATGTCCACGATATCGGCCAAGCACGCATCGGATTCGCCAAGACCAATTCCTCAACACAGATCTCCGTCATATTTTTGTTCATGTCCACATTCATTGGACAAATGCTCTTCTAAATAAATCATTCTTTCGTATAATGAAGACTGTTGTGTTTGCTTGTGTACCGAACATCTCTGTATACTCGACTCTGTGAAATAATATTAGATTGAAACGGATTCACTGTGTTTTTTGTGATCTTTTCTTTTGTTTCTAAATATCGTGAATAATCAAACTCATTTCTATAGCATAATCTGTTCATAACTTTCGTGAATGTATTTTTTTTAAATAAAAAGCAAGAAACTTCATCAGACACCACAAAAAGGATAATAATTCTCAACCAAATTCTACTGTGAGGGTTGAAAAGATGCGCTCGATCTGCATTCCACTACAAAAGTTTGAGGGGAAATTGAGTTTTCGGCCATTCGAGACCCGTTCACGTGTTCGGCTGGGGGGGGGTCCCTCAAAACTTGTCAACACCCATATCTATTTCTACTACCCAAGTTTTGTCTAATACGCAATTATTTTTCTCACTATTGTGAGAATCGTAATCCTCCCTGAGAATATTAATAATATCCCCTGTACCGTACCTTCATGAAACCCTCGTTGTTTTTGCAGATATTCATTCGTTAACCTTTTCTCATGGGACGCTTAGTAAGTATTTTGTATGTGTTTTGTCTTCCCTTCCCAACACGTGTTACCTGTCATTATTTCCTGCAGCTGAGACTGAGAACGAATCCACTTGTTTCTCCCTTCCCTCATCCCTCTCACAAGTCTTTCCTTTCCATTTTCCCCGCGGGTGAAAGTGAGAAGGTTGATGAACATTCTCCTTTTTCGTGCATTGCATTCAGTCGTGATTGTCCCATCCAATTAGCCCTGTAGTTTATTTACGCGCGCGTGTGTCCGCCTCAAAATTTGAATTTATATCACCGTCAATAGCAAGGACAGAATAATACCATCAGATTGACATTGAATTGTTGATGATTTCAATGGGCACACCGAGATATGAAGTGCCAGTGTCAGAGATAGCCTGGGTTCGCAAAATTTACAATGAAGCGAGATTTCAGATATGATTTCAGAAATATTTTTTTTAAATCACTACACTCTCTAATCGCATGTTCTTCGCGCTTGGTGCTCCTTACCTGGTAGTTCGTGCGAGCTTGGAAGCTACCAATTTCGAAGTCTTGCAGGGGAAACTGCCAGTATGTTTTGGACGACAACTTCACGTAGTCAACCTTCAAATGGAATTAATTTCTCAATGAATCAGTTATTTTGTGGATGAGTTTCAGAAGAAATCGCTGCACACACGAAATTTTAGAGAAGAAACTCGCCTGGGCGGCGCAATTTTTAGTGTCCAGTGCCCCGAAAGTTATGAGACCGCCGTCTTGATAATAGTCAACATTCATATTCAGCTGTTGATGCCTGAACGAGAAAATAGTAAGAATAAAATACTCGTTGCATACTTTTTGGATGATTTAAAAAAAGAGAGTGACCTGCTCATGTAGACTGTAAAGATTGGTTGATCGAGCTGATTGAGCACGTTTTGCATCGGCGGAACCACGCCTTTTTCTGCCAGAGCAGGCCAGCCGAGGCCCAAAATACCTGAAAAGGACTCGTCCCAATTTTAGAATCACGAAAATGCCATCTCGATAAATAGAATTAACCAAGTAGTCATTGCAATGTTTGAAAATATGTTAATCAAATTTTATTTTTCTTACCATCGATGGGTTGATTTCCAAAGACGTCGGCGATAGTCGTAGCGACGCCGATCCCTTGTGATGGGCACTGCAGATTCAATTACCAAATTTCATTTTTATAGAAATTTCAAACGTTCAATCCTGCCATATCAAGCACATCATAGCCGATGGTTCCCGTGCACGAACCGGAGCCGTACGTCAGCACAAATGGAGTCGGTGTTGCTTGGTAAGAAGTAGACGCACTGACAATATTGTTGCACCATTCTTTTGCATGTTCAATTTGAAATATGAGAGGAATCGCGAGAAAATCGAGGACGGCAGGGACGTAGAAATTTATGATTTTTGATCTGGCTGAAAGTTTATCACAAGGTATAACAAACATTCCTCTATCGAATGGCGTTGGCAGAATTTCGATAAAAAATTTCGCAACCGCGTGAAACACAAAACAACCAGGCTACTTCGAATTTTTTTCTTAAAAAGACAAAGTTTGAAAATTCATAACTCTCTTCAAAATGATGATAGAGATTTCTGGTTTGGATATTTGGATAGAGAAACTCTTCGACTACAAGGTGAAAATTCAAAACTCATTCTTGGCTCTTGAGCCGATGAGGGGCGGTAGCTTTTGCAAAACATATTATAACTTCAATAAAAGTAAAAAAGGCTGGCTCCCACCGCGTGCGTTCTGGTGATGGTTGTAGGCACTAATTGTAACCAAAATGTGAGCCAAAAAGGGCCATGCTTTTTAAAGTGGGCGCAGGTGACGTACAATTTTTCGAAATCCGTCAAGCAAAAATGCAACGGAACCATTGTCAATTTTGCTGAAACAGCATGAAAACTATTCAAAACGAGAAAATACTTGGCTGTGATGAGTTTTAACTTATATTTTTTACTTATAAAATTTTCGAAAAATTTTAAAAAATTTTAAATTTTTAAATTTTTTTCGTATTTTCGATGTTAAATTTTTATATCATTTCATAGTTTCGTCTTCTCATTGTTAAAGATACTGCATAGAGAAAGTTTGACTGGTTCAAGTAGTTTCACTCCGAAATTTTACAATGTTTACACATCAATTGTGTAATTATTATTTTTGCGTATTCAATCTCATCAGTGATATCCTGTTCTCATTGTATGTATTCCTGATCATGTATAGAACATTTCCTTTTTTGAAAGTGAGTTGATATCTATTCGAAGAAACGAGCTACAAAGTCAAGAAAACTGAGTGTTCTCTAGCACTCTCTCATTTCCCCACGCTATCTCGCCCGGGTTCGGACCCCGACCTGGGCAGAAATCTTTTGCCAGAGCCTTGTCATGAAGGGGCAAAAGGAATTCTGTTCAAAACAGCTGATATGGAGTCAAAGTAACACTGGCAAAAGATTTCTGCCCAGGTCAGGGTCCGAACCGAGGCGAGATAGCGTGGGGAAATAAGAGAGTGCTAGAGAAGGCAGAGCGTGCGTCGTTCGTCAGACACTCAGTTTTCTTGACCTTGTAGCTCGTTTCATCGAATAGATATCAACTCACTTTCAAAAAAGGAAATGTTCTATACATGATCAGGAATACATACAATGAGAACAGGATATCACTGATGAGATTGAATACGCAAAAATAATAATTACACAATTGATGTGTAAACATTGTAAAATTTCGGAGTGAAACTACTTGAACCAGTCAAACTTTCTCTATGCAGTATCTTTAACAATGAGAAGACGAAACTATGAAAAGATATAAAAATTTAACATCGAAAATACGAAAAAAATTTCAAAAATTTAAATTTTTTTAAATTTTTTCAAAACTTTTATAAGCAAAAAATATAAGTTAAAACTCATCACAGCCAAGTATTTTCTCGTTTTGAATAGTTTTCATGCTGTTTCAGCAAAATTGACAATGGTTCCGTTGCATTTTTGCTTGACGGATTTCGAAAAAATTTTATGTCACCTGCGCCCACTTTAAAAAGCATGGCCCTTTTTGGCTCACATTTTGGTTACAATTAGTGCCTACAACCATCACCAGAACGCACGCGGTGGGAGCCAGCCTTTTTTACTTTTATCGAAGTAATAATATGTTTTGCAAAAGCTACCGCCCCTCATCGGCTCAAGAGCCAAGAATGAGTTTTGAGTTTTCACCTTGTAGTCGAGGAGTTTCTCTATCCAAATATCCAAACCAGAAATCTCTATCATCATTTTGAAGAGAGTTATGAATTTTCAAACGTTGTCTTTTTAAGAAAAAAATTCGAAGTAGCCTGGTTGTTTTGTGTTTCACGCGGTTGCGAAATTTTTTATCGAAATTCTGCCAACGCCGTTCGATAAAGGAATGTTTGTTGTACCTTGTAATAAACTTTCAGCCAGATCAAAAATCATAAATTTCTACGTCCCTGCAGCCCGCGAAATGCTCGAGTCTTTCGCGATTCCTCTCATATAAAGAAGTTGAGGAGGTATGGCAGGAATAGATCGTGGAACTTCAGCTCACATTTAAAATGTTTTATTAAAACACACAAGAATGACTCATGCTGAGGCCCAAAGAAATGACTCACGCGGTGTCAAATCGTCTCTTGGAGTAGCCGGATCCCAGATTGCCAAGACAAGCCTGAATATGAGTAACACATGGTACTGTTGTTTGTTATCAACGTCAAACACACAAGGTGACACGTTACGATAGCGTAGGCTGGGGTGTTGACTTTTCACAAAGGGTGAAATATTTGCCTGTGTTATACCTGAGATTTGCAAGACGAATCGATAACCCAGAGATTGGAAGAACCAGTGTCCATGACGACAGTAAACTGCTGCGCTGAATGCTACAAACTACAAAGTGTCTAAATCGTGTCCAACGAGCCAAATTTGTAGGACACGCGACTAATTTGATGTGTGCAAATATGCCGAATAAAAATGCATTTGTTTGATGGCATTTTGAGGTTCCCTATCAATGTTTACATGGGAAACTCACGGGGTGTGCCGAGCGAAATGTTGCCGAGATAAAAATTATCGTAGTAGTCAATGAACGGCTGCTGATCGATTGCATCCTGAGAACTTTTATTAGAGATTCTTTAGAAAAAATATAAATGAAAAATATTAGGAAGTATTGAAAAGAGTGAGTGATAGTAGCATGATTTTGGATAAGACGATAAAGATGAAAACGCGACATACCTTCGAAGTCTGCACTCCAGACTGATCCTTTTGCAGCTGCGCCACATATTCTTCAAGTCTATTTTCTCTGAAACATATGGCTGCTCCTTGAGGCAACTGTGATAATACCTCACTTTATCATCGTTTCCTGTAGAGACGGAACTCGTTTCATGCCAACTTGAAAGATTTTCCGCGTCTCCGGAGCCGCAAAAGATAACGCAACAAAAGTTGAGCTCAGTAGTAACCGCAGCATAGCTGTAATGAATACATTTGCGTAAAAAGTGTGCATAAGAACGGAAATTATGCGAGAAGCCACGTTGATAAAAGTGCGGGTGATACCATTGAAATCGCGACTTCGATTGATAACTGATACACGCTTTTATTGCCAGGAGAAAAGATGACTGAGATAAGGAAGAGAATGAGTCATCCTCAGCTTCACGTTGAGCTACAAAGGACATTCTTTGAAGACTCCTGTGATTCATTGTAGTTACTTACTTCCTCCATCAGATAATTAGTTGATTTATTTCCAGTTGGCATTGATATTTGCTCCTCTGGTAATAATTGTCTCACTATCACGCGCGAGCTTTCCAATGGTTGTATGGTACTGGAAGAGAAGATTGCCTCTTGGAACGGCAAGCGTGCGAAGGGATCCAGTAACACGATAGGGTGTCTCCATAACGTTCTTCCCATTGCTCGTTCGCTATCGGTGTGCTATTCTTTAGATTTATATGGATTTAATATTTGTTAATATGTAGTTTCCAATGATGCACTCTACTTCTTATCTTAGATTGATCCTTTAGACTCGAATGACTAACCATCTGATAGGAATACATATTACGCACACCTTAAAAATATATGACGCAGTCCATGAAAAGGATCAACAAGAGCTCAACAGAGGTCTGGAACAGGTGAACACTTTCGACTCTGAAAACGCTTGTGCCATTGATTTGGCAATAGGAATCCTCTGGGCACCGATACAACGCCGCGTAATTTTGGCGGAAAACGTGATAAAATCTCTTTAGAGTGCTCGTCGTACTGCGGAAAAATCTGAACTTCCCGATCAGAATTTGACGCACTATCTTCCAGTTATAAGACAGGTATCATCAGAGATTGCATGAAGCCGGGAACAACTTTCAAAAACATATTTTTGATTTCGATCAAACTTTTATGTGGAAGTATACTAGGGATGAGAATTCCATCAATCCGGGTCCCAGGTCGCAGAACCGGCTTTTAGGGATTTTCCGGCTCCAAAACCGGAATTTACGTAACTTCCTTCAAAATGTAGCAAGAAAGTCGTTCAGGTGCTCAAAAAATTCGGAAAAATATTCTCTACAATTTATCTGTTGCACACAAAAGTCGTAATGGGGCACAAAAAAGTTCTGATAAAAAAACCTAAAAATAAATCAAACAAAAAAAATTATAATTTTTATATCAAAAATAGCACAAAATTTAAGAGTGGAATATGAAAGAGCAGGTCATATAAAAAAATTATAAAAATGGTTATATATATTGGTTATATAAAAAAATAAAAATGGGAAAAAAGGATCGTACGAATACCCGAAAAATCGCATCGAAACAAGGAAAACTGAGATTTTTCGATAAAAAAACTATCGTCTGAAGTCATTTTCGGCTTTAAACACATTCAATTCGCCTTTATATTAAATAAAACGACAATACGTGACAGTCTCGCTTATTTCATCGAGATATTTACCCATATGCGAAACTTTCCAAAAAATCGATTTTTTTGAAGAAAAAAATTTTCAAAATTTTTATGACTCAAATTTTTGCAAGCTATCATTTGGAGAATGTGTAAATAGGCCAGATCGCTCATTCTGATATGGGTTATTCAATTTCGAAGATACTTTTCAATTTCAATCTTCACACAAACACATCACACAGTTCTCGAAATAATTTATATTTTTTTCCTAATTTTTACCATTGTTCTTCGTTTTGATGGACCACCTTAAATCAAACAACTCTTTCAATAATAACTACGTATTTTGTGAATGATAGCTTGCAAAAATTTAAGTCATAAAAATTTTGAAATTTTTTTTCTCAAAAAATCGATTTTTTGGAAAGTTTCGCATATGGGTAAATATCTCGATGAAATAAGCCAGACTGTCACGTATTGTCGTTTTATTTAATATAGAGGCGAATTGAATGTGTTTAAAGCCGAAAATGACTTCAGACATTAGTTTTGTATCGAAAAATCTCAGTTTTTCTTGTTTCGATGCGATTTTTCGGGTATTCGTACGCTCCTTTTTTGCCATTTTTATTTTTTTATATAACCAATGTTGACCTGCTCTTTCATATTCCACTCTTAAATTTTGTGCTATTTTTGATATAAAGATTATAATTTTTTTTGTTTGATATATTTTTAGGTTTTTTCATCAGAACTTTTTTTTGAGCCCCATTACGACTTTTGTGTGCAACAGATAAATTGTAGAGAATATTTTCCCGAATTTTTTGAGCACTCGAACTACTTTCTAGCTACATTTTGAAGGAAGTTACGTAAATTCCGGTTTTGAAGCCGAAAAATTCCTAGAAGTCGGTTCTGCGACCTGGGACCCGGATTGATGGAATTCTCATCTCTAGTATACTTCCACATAAAAGTTTGATCGAAATCAAAAATATGTTTTTGAAAGTTGTTCCTCAGGGGGTCTATTTTCATGCAATCTCTCGTGATACCTGTCATAACAGCATGAATAGGGATGGCAAAGGAAGAGAAGAAGAGGGTGCGTGTCTATAATAGGGGTCGACTCTTCCGCAAGACCTCAACTCTTCCGGAAGAGTTGGCTATCAAAACATTGAAAATCAGCTGTAAAATTCTGATCTTCGAGACCAAATTGACGTTTTAGTTTCTCCTGTGAATGAGTTAATTGTTACAATTTGCATATATTCGCATTCAATGAAATTATAGCTTTCGCTGGTGATTAAAGCGCGCAGACAAATTTCAAAACAGCTTAAAAGTTTTGAAATTAGCAACAAATGGTTCCTAGGTGTACCCAGCCTTGAACTAATCGATAATGACGATATGTTTACTTGAAAGAAGTTCCTAGCATACTCACTGTTTACGATAGGGTATCGCTTGTATAACATTACTATTTGATACGATATTTGATTTTAAAAAGCAGGAGAGTCAATTCAAACCATATTTCTGACGTCCCTCAGCATTTGGACCCTCAGTTTTCAAAACATTGTCAGTAACAAGATATGCAAAGAAAGCGTCACGTTACAAAAGAATCTGCATCATTATCTCGAGTTTGAACAGTTTTCTCACCCCCCAACTCTTCCGGAAGAGTTGGCCGATTTCGCCCCCTCTTCCTTGCAAATTTCCATTTCCATAATGGAAGAACTTCCTCTCACTCTTCCTTCGCATGACACCGTATTTAAGTGAAAGAAAAAGTGAAATGTTGACTCCGTATTCATCGCGAGCGAACCTCTTATCAGATTATAGATATTTCTTCTGATCATTTTGATACTTTTGTTCATACACTGTACTCCCGGGAAAGATATTTTACATTTCTTCAAATCATTTTCGCGCGCGTGGAACGCGTGTGCTGACGTCCTCGTGGCCGAAGTGGTAGTGGTCTAGAACTTGGTTCGATTCCGCAGATTGCCAGTGGTTCGATTCCGCAGATTGCCACCGTTTTTTGTCAATTTGTTTCATCGAAATTTCACCCCCATTCAAAATTTGCTCTTTTTCAACAACTGAGGAAAAGTGATTTTGTTGAAGTTCAACAAAAT
The DNA here is from genome assembly GCA_036245785.1 of Pristionchus fissidentatus. Lineage (NCBI taxonomy): Eukaryota > Metazoa > Nematoda > Chromadorea > Rhabditida > Neodiplogasteridae > Pristionchus > Pristionchus fissidentatus. The sequence continues at coordinate 17,706,007 of BTSY01000004.1, forward strand.
TAGCAAAAAAACCTTTGGAATAGACTGGAACCGAACCATTGACCCTCGGATTGAAGTTCTAGGCCACTACCACTTCGGCCATGCGAATGCCACTTCGGCACACGGGTTTCCGCGCGCGAAAATCCCATAAGGATAATTAAAATTGCTTTCCCGGAGTACATTGAGTCAAAAAAAGTATCAAAGTGATCAGGAAAAAATCTATAATCTGATAAGGGGTTCGCTAGCAATGAGTGCTGGGTCAATAATTCAATTTTTATCAAATACCCGGTAAAATCGTGTCATGTGGATATCACCAGAGCAAGAGTATCTAAGTAAAATTCAGATGTATATCTTTAGATTTCCTCCCGTTACGAGCACTCTGAAGCGAGGTTTATTCGAAAAACACGTTTTCCTCCACAATGACACGGGTATTGTCGATGTTGCGATGAAACTTTACTGCGCTTCAAATGATGACTCAAAATGCAGTCAAAACGTATGAAAGCTAACTAGGATTGACGTAATGATATTTAACATGATTGTTTTTCTACGTATTTTCATGTTTTTTTCATTAGCACTCACTAGTTGATGGCAATCAGCAGACCAAACTTTTACCTCACATAATGAGTAATTTTAGAGTGCTTCAAGAGTGTTCCGCGAATCGAGTTTTGGCTGTAATCTTCCTGTTCTTCATACGATTGGATCTTCGCTTCTCGTTTCCCTTCTGGTAGTATTTGTTCAGCTCTCGCCCCCTTTTCATCGACACAAGCGTCGAATATAGGCAAGGAACCAAACAGTCCCTCGTCCTCTCGCCTTTCTCGATTCTCCCACTTCCCCATCCACTCTCCGGATAGACTCTTTCCCACTACCGAGATTCGACCGCTGGATGATCCTGAGTAAACACACGCGGCCATTTGTCAGTTTCGTGATATGAAAAATATAAAAACCAGAGACGATCAGACACTCGAAAACGCACGATGCAGTTCGCAGTGATTTTTGTGTTCGTTTTCATCGTTTTGGCCGAAGCGACTGGACCTATCGGTATTTAAATTATTAACGTAATTTTCCAATATGATAAAATCTCAGAGTGTGTCGACCGGTTAGCGACGTGCGCTGCGAAGCCTCAACTCTGCAATATTCCCGCCTACGATAGTCTTATGAACTTTTATTGTCAGAAGACGTGCAGTCGACCCTGCGTGGAAATAATTACTACTACGACTCTCAAACGTAATCATCTGGTTCATACCATACTCGAAACGCGGCCGCAATCTCGCAACAACAAAATGAGCATATATTCTGCCTAAGCAAGGTGTTTTGCAGCTTGTATGGATGTCACTCCCGATTGCTTGATTAAGAAGGGGTTATGCACCATGTCACTCTTCGACTCAATGACGAACCAGGTTTTTTTGGATATCAGCTCACATTTTAAATATCATTACTTGCAGTACTGCGCGAAAACATGCGGGCGATGCACGTGACGAGGATTTAATTCTTGTGCACAGATCGTCCATTCTCTGATCATCATAATAAGTAGACATACACGGAAATGTATCACTGAATTAATTTGAGATAAAAGTGAAGAATATCACGCCTCTCACGAGAGAATCGGGCTGAAACACATCTTTTGCGGATTTGGCCAAAAAAGTGAAATTGAGTTATCTATGGGATTATTCCTCCTTAGGGATGTCTAACAACCTCCCAAAAGCTTAAACCACCAATATCATGTTGGAGGTCCTTACACCGAGTTGGATCTCGGGGTATCCATCTTTGAGCTCGATTTTCTCGGTTGTGGGTTGTTTCTGTGAATTTTTTTGTCTGAACGACCCCGGCTTATTTTTGGAGCTCTATCGATCCACGTACTTCATTTATCGAGAAATTGAATTTCTAAAGCGCTACACTTAGGCCAATGTTTCTCAAAATGTAGGAAAAGCGGGAGCTCTAATCTCTTGAGCATGTAGATCTCATCAAGATCTTTCGAATGAGTAGCTTATGGTGAAAATAGCCGGGGATATGGGAGAGTTGTGTACTTTTGAAAGCCCGAGATGATTTGAAGTAAAAATCAAATTTTGACTATGTCTGATTTTGACATGGATGCCCCTGTTCTCTCAAGACTTGTGATGTTTTAGAGCAATTTCGACCACTCGTCGAGTGAAACCTGTGAAGAAAAATACGAAAGTACTATTTTGAAAACAATAGTTTTCATGGATTTACCCATCTTGTAGTGTTATTGGCTCGAGCGGTATTCTTCGACTAATGGCTCGACGAATCATTTCCGAGAAGCACTCGCCGGTCGATCTTATTTTAGAGTGAAAAAAATTTCTAGTCGCGAGCCGGTCGGCTCTAGAATAAAATGGAAAGTTATTCTTGAAAAACTACGTGCAAAATGTAATTTCACAATGTGATATTGGACTGGTCAACTATGGTCAACTATGGTCAACTATGGTCAACTCCCTCCATTGTGAGAGGAGACCGCTCAACTCCGGCGCACGAGATAACTGAGATAAGAGATGAAAATTAACTCGAGAATAAAATGGAAATGAGCTCGGGAATAGAAGTGAAAAATGAGATCAAGACTAGAATTAGTTGCGAGCTCTTTCTGAGAAAAGAACTCGAGAATAGGAGTTAGTCTAACAACACTACTATCTAGAAAGTGCATTTTTATTACAGACTCGGATTCCACATACAAAAATACATAACATATCAATTTTCTAAAAAATAAAATAAAATTTTTTCTGGTATTCGAGATATGCTTCTAAAATTTGCATATTTCAAAAATCATCGAATTTTAAAATTCTAAAAACGTACGTCGATTAATTTTGACATACCGAGCAACATTTGTTCAGCAATGCCAATTTACCAAAAGGAAGAGAGATACTATCGATAAAAGTGAAAAACGTTCAATCGTTCAAGCTAATTACCTATGCAAATTTTATGGGATTTTTTTTTTGAAAAGCGGGATTGGAAGAGGAGGACAGGACTATCGATCCATATCAAAATCAGACATAATTTGCTGTACTGATTCTTCCTCATTCCGTGCAGTTTTTACGCGAACGCACTGACAGATTGTTTTTTTTAAAATTCTTAGCTGAAGTCCTTTATGAATTGCATTAGCATCTGTAACAACTATCATCGCCTTAATCACTACGATCCCGGACGTGATTGACAATTTATTCGTGCAGACTGGCTATTCTCGTCTTCGTTATTACTTAGTGAGTAGGTATTATTTTCGACAGAGTATTTTCCAGCATCCTCAGTAATCACGCATTTCAACAATATTGAACTGATGATTGAACAAATTGTTATTATTGTTATAAGAGCTGTTAATTTTTGCTTTGATTTTTAAACTGTTCAAGAATTTTCTATTGCATAATTTCAAAAAGTTTCACGACAAGTGGTTATCCAAGGAATAAAAAAAGGAATGGCTCAGTTTGATTCCTTGACAAGACCATTTCTCAATTTCCAAGGAAAACGGGATTATTTCCTGCCAGGCGAACCCTAAACTGTGGTAATAATGATATGAGAGGATGTAACATTTCTTTTCTGCCAAATATGGAAGGGGAAGGTTGGTGGCATTCAATTTAACATCACTTCTCCTCGAAACTCCCGATTGAATCATTCCGTTAGCGTCATCCGCTACTTCTAATTGCTTTCTTGTGAGCATTGCTTATCGTCGACATTTCCTCTCCAGAGAGTTCCTACAAAAGATGAGGAATCATCAACAGTTCTCACTTCTTCTCCAACTATGCTACTTCTCCCTTCGGTTTTGATATCTCTTGCTTGGGTCTGCGCCGCGGAGGAAAACAGTGCACAAACGGTGAGATTATATTTGATGTTTATAATATTCCGACTACGCAGACTGCCTCGTCAACTACTGAAGAATCGCCTAATTGGTGTGTGGACACCTTAAACTTCGGTTATTGTCCAGGAGCGGGTATGATATAAATCTTATTCTAGCCACGAAACCGCATTGTTTCAGCCAATCACAATGAAGGCCGATCAATATCATTTCTCAATAAGTTTCAAAAAGAAAATCACTCCCGTACCGTCGTCGACTATCTTGCCGAAGTATTCAATGTTGATAACATGAACACGAAAGGTTTATCTGTATTATAATACGAAAATATTGCATTTGATTCTCAGAAATGCTCGCAAAATACGTGGCCACAACAATGAATTTCACCTGTTCAACAAAAGATGCATCTGCATGGCCGTTGTCAATATACAAGGACTGTGTGGAGTTCACCAAAAAGATGTAAGCTGCCCTCAAATCTGCACCAACTTTGAAAATAAAACTTAATTTTACATTCTATTTCATCCTATTTTGTTTTGCCTGAAATGATGTTACGAAAAAATATATAAAAATAAGAATAACTGGAAATTTTGAAAAAAAAGGAATTGTGGAATGAACATTTTTCGGTGCGAGACACGAGATTAGTTACTTGGCCAAATATCGGCACTCGTGATACAAACTCCACACCTAATTATTGAAAAGGCTGCAAAACAGCCTAGAGTGGCGTATATCCGACTTCTCGTGGAAGGAATCTTGAAGGGACAGAGTTGCTCTTGCATCCTCATGAATATTCTGATATTTTTTATCTTAATCCATTTTCAGATTTGACAGCGTAATCATCCTAATGTACGCCAATCCCGAGATGCGAGATATGCTATCGGCCGTTGCTAAAAATCACAAAGTCACGTATGCAGATACTGAAGTTTGCGTAGCCCTTATAGCAACTGCTCAGCAAATATTTTCAGGATAGCAAAATGAGAGATGCAGGCACAATTCTTCAAGCGTTGACGGAGCCATGGAAAGAAGAAGCCAATAAGGTTTGAAAGTAAAATTAAAATATGAACTAGCAGAAATCCGTGCAGGATCCGGAACTACTTGTCAACGTCGTAAACGAGATTCAGAAGGCATTGCGCACTGCAGCAGGATGCACCAAACTTGCCGCTGTCAAGGCGAGTTGAATTAACAAATAAACGAAAGTCATGTAGGCACAACAACCCATATATTGTAAGTTGATATATTTCAGCTTTCTGACTACTTCGTGCAAGCCTTCAAATCACGCGAGAGCGGCGAATGCAAATGGACTGCTATTCCTATAGCACCTTCAGCCACCGCCGCAGAAGCGCCTTCAACTACCATCACCGCAGAAGCGCCTTCAACTACTATCACCACAGAAGCGCCAACTACCACAACAATATCAATCGATGCATCAACAAGTGCCGCTCCTCCGGCAACAACGACAACCACAGGCGGAGCAACGACCCTTGCCACTCTCTTCACCTTCACTGCCACACTCATTACACTGATGTACTAAATCATGCTGGATCGTTCTCAATCAACTTATTTGCATTTTCTCACCAATCCTGATAAATATTATTGCCATGTGACTTTGCGCCGCCGCCGGCGTTTCCTTCCGTGTGAAGTTTATTTGCGAGGAAGGGATAATTCGAGGGACGCAGGTGTCAGTGAAAGTTAGTCTTATTCATTAGTGTGCCAATGAAATGTAATTGATTGGTCCGATCTGTTCGTTGTTAATGTCAATGTTTCTCCTCTCCCCCGATATTTCATTTCCCGTTTTCCCGTCCTTCCATGTGTTTCCGGAACAAATGAATCATTTCCAAATTGTTGTGTGAAATTCATGAGCTACTGCGTACCTCGGTCTTTCTCTTTCTCGCAATATAAAAATAGTAGCTAACCATTTCGTCTTGATATCAAAACATATTAGCGTTCGCTAGTGAAAAAACCTCAAATAAACTCTTTAAACTCTCTCAATCAACTCTGTAGAGATCTCGTGTGTTAAAATATATTTTCTCCATTGTTGATTATGAATGTTGGCTCATTCTGCTACACTTTTGAAATAATTTATTTAATTTCTTTTGGTAACAATAAATAATAACAAATAAATCCCGTAGATTCGAAAGTTTACTCGTAATCCTGATTTTTTCCTAAATTCTATTTACGGCAATTATTCTTCTCTTTCCATCTAATCACGGAAACTATTTTCTTGAATATTCGATCAGCATTGTTCGTCGCAAAAACGTAATCAAGGTGATTGTAATCGGCAATCTCGATTGAACCCTGCGAAGTAGTTAAATTTATACATATATTACCGTTAGGTAGAAGTAAAATTGGCTATTCATTGTAATTCTTCCTCTAATTCAAATATCGTTGTGCCAAATGACAACAATCTTTCTATGCACGATAATCTTGCAATGTATAATATCCCAAAAAATCTCGCTTAATTAATTCAGGCTATGCTCTAAGAAACAAAAAAAAGTGAACCTTGATGGTTCTGGTCCGTAGATTGTGCTCCAAAAATTTTATATTGTCTGGAGTGGTTAACCAATCATTCCTGCTCCAAAATAGATAAACATCCGTATCCACTAACTTGTAGTTGTAGGGCAGAGCGACGATCTGATTAATTAATTAATTTTATAAATTTAGAATTGTCAACCAACCTCTCCGTATCGGCGAAGGTTTTCACTAGGAGAGATGTCGAAGTGCTCAATCGCATTTCTAGCTCCTTGCTGAAAAAAAAAATGTTCCGATTCAATTTTCTGAACACCCTAGACATGAGTAAAGCGACGAACCGCTTTTGCTTTACAAGTGAAAATTTGAATACCTGTCCCCAGTGTAGCAGATTCCAAGTCGATGTACTTACGGCAATATTCGGCAAATAAAGCGGAAATCTAGTCTGCAAAATATAACAGTGAAATAAGTCTAGACAATGCCGAAGCAAGCTTCCGTCGTCTTCTAATCCCAATGATAAAAAGAATATCAATGATTAGAAGGATGTTCCGCACCAAATTAAATGCAGCAGATGGCGGGCCTATTGCGAGAAACATTACATCTCGACAAACCTGAAACAATGCTCAGTCAACATTAATGAAGGGGAAGAAAAAATATCAATGTAAATTTTTTTTCGGTTGAAAAATCATAATTTTCAAATGATGGAATTGGATGGCACTAGGGACGGGCGGGTTGCACATCGATGAATGATATAAATAACAAGAGTATGATCATTCGATAGCTTATTCTACCGCATTTCGACTTATCAACTTCATTTTAGATAATTAAGTCTAATTAACAAGAAAAATGATTGAAAAGAGTGACTACTTGCGCGACGTCATTGGTTCATGTGGAGCAGTGACTGTGTCACGTTTTGATCACATCTATCGCAAACTGAAAAACAGTTTACTTGTTATGAACAGTTTTATCTGCTTATTTCTGCATTCAGTGTGTTTTAATAAATGGAAAATAAATTATGCAAAGAAGAGGTACGCTATCAAAAGTCGCAGACCGAATAAATAAAGAATTGATTGAACTGGGCTACAGTAACCTTCTATTTAGCTATTTTCGAAGATCGATTACTCGAAATCCGCGGCGTGTTCACTGTTTGTTTTCTCAACATTGCTCAAACATTCGATAATTCACATCATAATAAAAATATTCGAGTGAACACGCCGCGGATTTTGATAAAATGCGAGAAAAGCAAATTTCCCGTTATAAAATGCGAAACTTTGTCGAACTCTTTCTCGAAATCGGCAGCTCCAATCGATTTTCTGATTTTATTTGCATTTTTTTCACTGCGAACTCTACCGATCCTGAAGAAATTAGCCTTCAACTCGATAAATTGAAATTCATCAATATTCGAAGTTGTATATTTATGTTTCTGTAGAGTGTTCCGTGAATATCGCGTGCTTTGTCCATTCTTTTGATGATCCTCGATCCAATAACATTGATAAGTTTTCGAAATAGACTGCCGAAATACGGGAAAAGTGATTGCGAAATTGACAACTGTGGTATACGGTATTTTCAACCCAACGGCGTCGAAGGTAGTACTGCTAAATCGCGTACTCAAAAAATCACTCGCCTGTCCCTAGATGGCACACACTTTAAAGGGACAGTAAAGACACCGTTGAATTCCCGCAAATTTCAAGGTCTCGCCACGACTTTCGGCCCGTTGGAAGAAACAAAAGCATAGGGTGGGTAGGGAACCCGCGACCCCACTATTGCTAGGCTATCGTTTTACCGGTACTCCACTTGTGCTGATATCCGATAGGGCGCACCCTATCTCTATCCCTACGTCGCTCGTGGAAATTGGATCAAATGAACAGGAATTCGTGTGTTTACTGTCCCTTTAATTTCTGTAGATGTTAGAACGTCGAAAGACGCACGCACCTCAGCGGAGAAAAAAGGTGGACAGACGGTTCTTGCAATATTACTGAGAAGTCCGGGCACATGAAGACCGAATTCGTGCGAGCCAAGAATCCGTTTGTATGCCTACATTAGTTCTTTGTAAAATAATGAAATATTCTTATTAATAGGGTGTTCCGAAAGTTCTGTCCATATTTTACCAATTTTTTTCTCTAGTTTATGAGGAGACAAAATCACCCACATCGTTTTGTAGTAATTGGAGCTCCAGCAGAACTATTTTTTCCGATATTAATATCTGGCAAAAATTTCGTTGTGATGACGTAATAAGCAAAAATGACTGATCTTTCATTTCTGTATAGAAATTTATATCTCGATCGAGGATGCTTGCTGCAACCACAGACTTAAACCACAATTGAGAGACACGATGTACTCTTTATAGAGCTATTGAAATTGTGTCTGACTTTAGTTCTTCGAGAACTACATCAGAAAATGACAAAACTGGGGATGGGAAAAATCACAATTCTTCTACTTAACCCGTTTCTTGAAGGATTAAAAAGGCCTATATAGTGGTTCTAGTCTACAATAATTATTTAATAATTTTTGACACTAATGCCGGAATCAATTTCGCGAAAAAAATCATATTGCGTAGTGATGTTGTAACTTGTGCACGGAAGCCGGGCTGGTTTTCACGTACTTCTCGTCAACAATGAACTCGATTGGCAATATATTCAGATTTTTCCCGGTGCTCAAAATCTTGAAAAAAATATGTAGTGAAAACAGTTAGATCGCCCGCACGCTATATTTAACCGGAAGTGCGATGATGCAATCGGTTCGAATTAAATATTCAATGTGTAAAGGGTGTTCTATAGTGTATTCACTTTATGGAGCCGCTCGATCTATGTAGGCTGAAATATTCAATTTTCAAACAAAATGGACAAAACTTTCGGAACACCCTAATATCTTACAGGATATTCGTATGACCTGTGTTCATCACTATGCCTCCTCCCGTTTCCTGTTCAACATCTTCAAAAATCTGTTATTACTCACATTCACAACTGGCATGAGAAGTTGTTGTGCCCCAAACAAGAGTCGCAAGAGTCCTTTCCTCTCGTAGTTCGGACCGGCCGGCGCCAATTGGAACATTGCACGCACCTAGACAGAGAACACAATTCGTCTGGTACGGAATGCTAATCATTGTAATCAGAAAAGAGACACTTTCTCGAATTGTGTAGTCTTGTATAATTTCATTAGTAAACGCTCACTTTCTTGTTGTATTCCGGCCTCTCTGCGAGTGCCATGAAACCGATGGTTGTTCCCTGAAATTCAGGAGTTAGTTCAATAGTGCGATTTAAAAAAAAGAACTATTTTGCATAAAAGACTATTGATATGAAACGCCAAAATATAATTGCCGGTGTATCTGACCTGTGAATGACCGACATAATACAAAGCTTCGGCTCCATTCAGCTCGAGTATTTTATCAATGAATGCAGGAGTATCGTATCTGGCCATATCGTCTTGTCTAGAAATATGGAATTTCCTTTTTAAGTTTACATGGGTAGCAGATTCATGATCGGGGTAAAAACAAAGTCATGTAATGCGGATTCCGAATGCAGTCGTTCACTAAAACTAACGTGAACTTCCAAAACTGTGCATCGCTCGTTGTGAGGTTAACATGTCTTTGACTGTTCGTCGTACCGCGGGAACTCGGCAAGAAAACGTCGAAGCCCATATCCGCCAGGAACATGGCTGAAATTGTATGTCCTCAAGTCATTTCCAATTGTTGTAAGGTTCTAAAAAACGATCAAGTTAAAAACAAGTGAATGTTTCTTTGAATTTCCACTGCAATTTTCAGATTCTTAACTATGTTTTCGTATGCTAGACATTTCGTAAGTATTTTCGCCCAAATGCAAATGTCGCATAATACTTACCGGGTGAAGAATCGTGAGGATTGAGAACGAATGTGGCAGCATCACAGAAGAGTCCGTGCATGAGAAGAATGGGAGTACGACCGCAGCCAGTCGAGTTAATCTCTGCAAGCTTGGTCATAATTAGATTTTTTAAAACTGTATCGTTAAAATGCTGACTTTGGCTGTCTGACTTTCATGATTAAATTGTCTGCACGCTCCACAAACATTGCTCGCATTCGCTCTAATTAGGAAAATTTTCGGTATTTCCCTTGAAAAAAAACTGCAGTCTACAAACCTGTGCCAAAACGACCACTTGGAATCCTGATCATATTTAGAATATATCCGTCTTCCGTAGTTACATCATACGATTCGGCGGGGTAGCCCCAGTACCGTATCATCGAAATCTGAATACAATATTGTTGGATAAATTCGGCGGAATCGAATGTATTACCGCAGTCATGGACTCCTCTGGATCTGAGGCAAGTGAACATGTTATGAGAGTGAAGAGCAAAGGAGGAAAGAGGCGAAACATTGTTGAGATCGAATGTAGCGGAGCATGGAGCGTCCATATTTATACCTGTACTCTCCATCACAGATGAATGGTAGTCGAAGAATGTTGAACAAGCGACAACACGTGCCGCCAAAAGTGCACAAGTCATCATCAAATGAAGAAAGGGCGACCAAATGATAACTAGACTACGGAATTATAGTGGACACAGACACGGAAAACACCCAGCCTCTTTAGAACGTACACCGAACTCTAATTGAGGGAGACCGCCAATTAACTGAGCAGTTTCAGAGATAGTCCAGAGAAAAGTTCGCTTAGAAAAATAAATGAATATATTTATATGAAAGCACTATGCCGCCACTTGATTGATCTCATCGTCATTGCTATGTTACAATTCAAGGCAATCATCATGTTATCAATTTTTGATAATTTCCCCCCAGATTTTAATCGCTGGATTTGAACATTCATGTGCGATTTTGGTCATTCCATAAGATCCATTTCAGGCCACTTGTAGAGCCGTATCTACAAGTTCTCTTTCCTTTTTTCGGATTCCATTAGAATCTCTGAAAAATCTCTCCAAGAACAAGAGCTCATCTCCGAGTTGCATGTGTCAATTTGTCCCTTCTGCACTTTGTTATCAGTCAGTCTTAGTTAGCATGCACCTAATTTTGCACATTCTCCAGCACAATTCCGCCGCGAGCACTTCTCTTATCACTCATGCACATGGCCACAATCTTAAGAAATGCGATAAGAACGCACTTTTCCCAATAATGCAGAACGCGGTCGACTTGCATGTTCCTCAAGAAGGCATTTTAAACTCAGAAATGCAAATTTTAAGAGCGACGTTAATAAAATTACGAAGCCCTGTTTAACCCCTACTACTTCCACAGCTAACAGGGGCCAGCGAAGCTTTCCCCATCCCCCTTCCTTTCAGTTTATCAGTGAACGGAGATTCACTGCTGTTGCCATCCAAAGTCGCTTCTTCTCCACTCCACTCAAATCCCCCCACTCCAGCTGTTTTATGAGTGGCACGAATCTACCTGCAAAACAAAGGCGGTCGCCTCTTACAACTGGAAAGAATCTCGTGGTTCGGTGTGAGGAGGCGATCACAACGTGAGAGAGAGTGTTGACTGTTGACAGAGAGATTTCCTCCCAGGTATCGGGTCGTCTTACCCTGCAATAACATGTGGAGATCCGCCAGGGATGACCTATGTGCATGGCGAAAGTGAGACGACGAGAGGAGGATGATCAAGAGGGATCAGGTGAGGTTGTTGACAGACCCCCTCAGTGTCCCTCCTCTCCCTCGGTCTTCCTCCTCCCCTCTCCTTCTCCACCTCTCAGCTGCTGCTGCCACCCCTTGAAGTAGTCAACACGGCCCTGCATTATAAATAGAGCCGTCGCTTGCAGGCGGAGCCACTTATTTTAACCACTCACAGTAGATGATTTTTGCCGCTCGCTCTGATTATCGCCATTTTCGTTTACTTGAATAAGAATTTAGTCGAATACATTGCAGAAACAGTACAGCACAAGATGAGTATTGCAGTTCAGCACGACGCCGGCCTTTGGGATTGGCCCCTTCAGGGACATGATGGAGTCGCGAAGGTACGCTTTTAGCAATTACCATCCCTGTGTTTAGATCACAAATTCGAAGATAAGTGATAGGCATTCATTCTCTAGTATACTTAAATATCTAGAGAATCTCTAGCAGTGTTACCGAGTGCCCATTTAGACTGCTACGTCATAAAACGTTCGCGCTTTCTGCACTTTACAATCAAATAGCGCGCCACGTACACTCTTATCACTCATCCAACCCTGCAAGAATAGCAGGGAAAGCCAACACATGTTGCAATTTTCCCCACGGGGGCTGAGAATCCCCCCCGCCATTTCTACAAAAGGCGATTCGTTTAAACTTTTGAGTATGGCTTTGCAGGTACACAACGACTCGGAGAAGTTCGAAGTCGACCTTGACGCTCAGCATTTCATGCCGAACGAGATTCAGGCGAGTATTCTACATGAAAACCTCGTAACACCTATTCCCATGGCACTCTTCCCTCTGTAACAAACACCATTTGAAGTCCTCGAATGAAATGTCTTTACATGAAGACTGGCAATAATGCGTAAACAATCCATAATAAGCCAGAACTTTCGTAAATTGAAGTGATTTAATGATCCATTCCTGCAGGTCAAAATGATCGGCCAGATTCTCGATATTCACTTCGAGCACAAGGCGAGACCGGATTCTCTCGGAGACGTTTCCAGAACCATTACTCGCAGTTACAAGGTGATCAACCTTTTTTTCTAGAAATATGCAGCAATTAATTTTCACTCCGGGCATATTCCCCACACGCGAGAATGAGTAAGAAACGAAAGCTGTTTTGCATTCCTGAATTACCTCTAAATGGCGTCTCCGGAGATTAGTAGTCGTTATAATGCTTATCCATTGTAGCTGCCGGACGACGTCGACCCGAAGTCGGTCAAGTCTGCTCTGTCTCCCCGTGGACAACTGTGCATCTCTGCTCTGAAGAAGAAATAAGATTATTCCCATCTACTCTCACGCGTCATGTTTCCTCCCCAGTAACGCACACTCGTAGTATTTGTATATTCCGTGTGTAAAATGAGCGTGCGCGCCGTCTTTTCGAGCATTGATTGCAAATGATCTTGTAATATAAATAAAGATATGTAACACTGTTCACAAGTATTTATGGGCAAGGGGCATGCCCTGCGTATGACAGTTGAGAGAAAAAGAATCGAGGCGGGCATTGCAATGTAGGAGGAAAGCCAGGATAGATCTTCAATCTCTGACCTTTTTCCAGGACGTATCAGCTCGTTGTGACCAACAAAAGTAAGCCGAATTGACGGTGATCATCTTTTTTTTTAAGTGTTTCCCCTCCTATCAGTTGTTGGCCCTTTGATGTTTGTTATGATCGCCCGCTGTTGTTTATAATGCAACACTAATTATCTGTTTTGTGCAAACAGTTTCAGTTTTTTTCGTTCGATCACTCAGTGTCTCTCAATCGTGTCTATCAACGCGACAGTCAAATCGAACAGAGATGATTTTGTTTCGTTTTCCAAGGTTTCTTCTTGCCTTTCCTGTCATTTCTTGCCTCCTCGTTGGTTCAATAACCGCCGATCCCGAAGAATTCGTGAACACTGTAAGCGAAATCGCCAATCGTTGCGCTATCGAATTCGTTTTCAGACAGAATTGATCAAGTATTGGGGTTATCCCGTCGAGTCGTATGACGTCATCACAGAAGATGGGTACATTCTAAACATGATAAGGATTCCTCACGGCCGATATCATGGTTTGTGGTACGAGAACGTCATCGATTATTCCTTCAGTGAATGAGCGGCAGAGAGAGAGCGCAGGAAATTCTCAGACCCAATGCAAATTGAAGATTCGAGTCCAAATGTTTCAATTCGCTATATCTGCTCGCAATCAATCATTTATCAGATTTAAACACAAGCGAATGCGCGCGATCCCCAATTCTACTCATTCATGGAATCTTCAACGACGCTTCCGTTTTCATACTCAATCCTCCCGCTTCCTCACCCGGTGAACAATGGACACAATTCTTTGTGGTTATTTAGTCTTCAATCGTAAGCTGTGAATTCTTGTTCATAAAATTAACATTTATTGTGACGAATCGCCCGAGTGCTTGAGCTATGAAAATCCTAAAGATTTTAAAACAAATTATATTTATATCGCAGCCCTGATTCTGGCTGACGCTGGCTTCGATGTTTTCTTGCCGAACTCTCGAGGCACGACCGACAGTCAAAGACACGTCAATATTTCAACAAAAGACGTCCAATTCTGGCGATTTACGTAAGTCTGTTCGCACTTTTTTGATATATTTTTAGGATATTCTTTGAAAGATTTGTTTAAACAGTATTGATGAAATGTCTCGCTACGATACACCGGCTGCCATCGATAAGGCTCTTGAATTAAGCAGAGCCGAGTCATTATATTTGCTCGGACACTCTCAGGTTAGCTGTAATTTGAAATTGCTTATTACAAAATTTCATAGTGGGAAACACTTCAAAGTGGAATTATTAAGTTAAAGCCCTCTTCTGTAGCGATATGTATTGTCAGGGCACAACTATCGGTTCCATGGCTCTCACGGAGCGGCCGGAGTACAACAAGAAGGTTGACAATTTATTTGAAACTAGATCCTATGTAGGAATCATTTCGCAATCATCATCAAATATTATCATGCCAATTCAGATACGGGCGATGTTTCAACTGGCGCCGGCCGGTCCGAATCATCAATTGCGGGGATTCATGCGCCTGCTTGTAGCTGTATTCAAAGCTATCAGACCAGCAGAGATTGTCAGAGATATTTTTGTGCATAAACAGAGAAGACAGCTAGCACGTGTTTATTACTAACAGAAACGTTAAAGGCGTACAAATGGTCTCTTCGATCGCATGAGATTGGCCTCAACAATCACTGGTTGATCAGTAGAATCGTTCAAATATTCTGCCCTTCGTTCATAGGCGAGGTACTCTGAAAACTCACTTTTTCCACTCACACTTAAGTTTCGACTTTTCTTACTTCGAACCGAATTATGTTTCGATTGTTTGCAGATTTGCAGAGATTTCTTCTTCCTTACTTATGGTCCACCGTCGCGAACTTTTAACGCGGTAAGAAGCATACAGATATACAGATAAGAAACATAGGGAAGCACACGTTGCTTTAATATGCTCTGCCTGATATTAATGTAATATTTACAGTCCCGTTTTCCTTTTTACGTGGCGCATATACTTGCGAGCACATCATCGTGGAACATAATGCACTGGGAGCAGGTACGAAATATGAATATAGAAATTGTTGTACGGTCAAAATCAATAAAAAAATTAGAAAAATAGGGGAAATATTGAAATTCAAAGACTGCAGATGATCGAGCGGAAAAGGATTGATCACTTTGATATTACTCCATTTGAGAATCAGCGCAGATACGGAAACGTTGGTTGTAATCGCCTCCATTAGTATAGACATCAATGGTTCAGAGCGTCGCTCCGCCGTACAACTACAGTCGAATCAATACTGATATTTATCTCTTCTGGAGCAGGAACGATTGGCTCGCGGCGCCTGCAAATATCGTCTATTTGAACAACAACTTGAGACCAGGCATAATCAAAGTTCGCCGTGTTCAATAATTGTTTTCTCTTTGGCGAAATGGAAATGACACTCCTATGAATTCTCAAACTTTTACTATTGGCGCGAAATGAGTTTTCATTGACTTTTCAATGTCTGAAACGATACTGGGATTGTGTGAAAGAAAGTACAATTCTACGGAAACTCTTTCCGGGTTCTTTCGACATCGCAGAGTACAACCACGGTGATTTTCTCGTTGCGACGGACAACGCGGAACGAGTCTATGCAAATATCGTAGCTATCGTAAGTCAAAGAGAGTCTATGCATTGTATCAAATAACAATTTGAATAAATATGCTTTTTTAGTTTGTATAGTATTTACGTTTATAATCCTCAGCAAGAATCGATTGGTCGAATGGGAGAGATCAATCACCTCAGTCGTCAGCATGCTGGTCGAGCTTGTGTGGATCATGTTACACTTCATCACAAATAAAAGAACAAGGGGGTAGAGGGCCATTTGTTGTTTACTATCGTTGACCACGTTTTCCTAGAGTCTGGAATTTCAGCGATCGGAATTACGCAATTTAGTGATCATCAATATCCTAATATCCTTCTGATTAACAAATACAGTCGCGCCTGAAAGTATTCGTACACTTCGTTTTTCTAGTGTGACTTCCGCATTAGTTGAGCAATTCACATGAAATTTTTATTAAGTAGTTGAGCAATTCACATGAAATTAGTTGAGCAATTCACATGAAATTTTTAAAAGTTTTACTGACTAATTTTGTTGTTGATAGTATTCAAATCTATGAGTGATTTGACCTTCGAAAAAATCGAAGAATCAAAAGGGCTCAAATTTCTCAACAAAAAAATTAATTCTGAGGATATTTGAAATGGTTCCAGTGAAATATTGCCCACATTCATTTTCATATACCCAAAGAAGAACTTTGAAACCCAATGGTGGAATGCAACTAACGAAGAATTCCGGCCCATCCTCATCTGAGCACTATTGCCTGACATGATAAATAATTGAATTGAATTGAAAGAAAGGTCGGTACCGACTTCGTCGATAACTGATATTCGAGTGAAAATTTCGGAACTTTAGTCAATCAGGGGGGACCTGGCTATAGACAATATCGTTGCATATGGTGCTAGACTACAAGATGTGCACAGAAAATCTTGGCAGCGGATCGAAAAATGGCCAACTTATCTCGAAAATGCAAATTTTTGAGTCCAAAAAGTGGTCCAGAGCCGGCAAATAGAAATAAGTGGTGTTTTGTGCAATCCGGTGTGGACACCTTCCACCCAACCGAGTATGGGCCCCCAGCTCTCAATTTGGGGGGCCACGTCCGTGGGGTGGTCGAATTTTACCGATACCGTAAAAATAGGATGTTGATACGAATACACAAAGACGAGAGAGTAAGCTTGTGTCTAGTGAGAGAAGCCAATATTTAAGCATCCAGCATAAAATCTATTTAACTTCCATAGGATTTCAATGGAAATTGGTGACAACAATGCTCTCTCTGCTCTATAGGGACTTACAGTCGCGCCGGAAAGTGTTCGTACTCTTCGTTTTTCTTATGTGACTTCCGTTCTGGGTTCTCAAGAGCGTAGCGAGCGGTCGGACATTCTTTCCCTCCGCTCGTGAGCCGCCCAGTGTCCCTCTACCAGAAGAGTTTGGCCCTCGGTAGTTGTAAGCCACCATGATGAGTCGCCACGTCTACATCGGCACCATCAACGCCCGGACGCTTGCCCCGAAGGACAAACACATCGAGATGGAGCTGGCCCTCGACAAGATCCAGTGGGACGTGATTGCTGTGCAGGAAGCCAGGATTGTGGGTTGTGCCTCGTTCAATCTTACATCCTCAGGCACAGTGATCTACCACTCGGGTGGCCCATCCGCGTCCCATGGCGTGGCCTTCCTCCTCCGACCGCACCTCGCGCGAGGAGCTGTGTTCCGTGGCCTCTCCGAACGTCTAGCGACTCTGCAGCTTCCCGACCAACGGCTCTTCCTCGTTTGCGCCTACGCTCCGACGTCTGCCTACCAGGACGACGAGTATGACGCATTCCTCGATCAGGTCGATGCCGCGCTGCAGAGTGCGCCCAGAGGCTTTATGCCAGTGTTGACGGGGGACTTCAACTGTAGAGTGTCGAGGGAGCCTGGCAATGAGATCCATGTCGGTGACTTCGCCTCTCAGACCCCGAACTCGCGCGGCCGCATTTTTACCGAGGCCTGCGTGAGAAACAACCTGCGCATATGGAACACTTTTCCCAAGAGACGACACGGTAGACTCTGGACTTGGCGGTCCCCAAACGGCTTGACCTTATCGCAAATTGACTTCATCGCTGCCCCTCCATCAGCGCGAGTTGTCGATTGCGGAGTCGTCGGTCCCTTCGAGTTCAACTCCGACCACCGCCTCGTCCGGATGTGTCTCTCTCTTACCCGCAAGATGAAGCAGAAAAGACGCAGGGAGCGTTACGATTTCGATCGGCGCGCTTATTCTGCCAACTCGAGTCTTCTCGGGTCACTGCCCCTTGCACGCGCCCAGTCCGCCCCGGAAGCCTACCGTACCATCACCGCTTTCGCCAAGACCGCGGCTACCAACTGCTGGAGGAAGCGCCAAACCCCGCCCTGGATTTCGCCCACCACTCGTCGCCTACTCGCCTCCCGTCATTCCCTTCGCGCTGACCCTCGAACCACCGTGTCCTACTCCATTTCCTGCAAGACAGCCCGTGCCGCCCTTTGTGACGACATCCGCAGAAGGAAGGAGAATCAAGCGCACCTCGCGGCTGCCAAGGGAAGGAGCATCGTCAAAACGATGAAGGACCTCCACTCGTCTCGGAAACGCCTACTCGTCCCTGACCCAATCTCTGGCGCGCTCTCTCAAGATGCAACCAAGCTTGCCGTCAAACGTTTCTACGAGACTCTCTACACCCCTGCAGTGGCGCTCCCTCTCGCTGCCGCCCCACCCTCTGAGCCCTTTCCACCGTTCCTGGCTGATGAAACCCGACATGCTCTATCCCTCCTCAAGTGTGGTCATTCCCCCGGCTCCGATGGTGTCCTCCCTGATATGCTCCATCTATCAAGGGAGTACCTCGCTCAACCGCTAGCCGATCTACTGAACCACCTTGTTGCCGGTGACCTCGTCCCTGGAGCTCTGGTCGAAGCTGTCGACTCCCTTCTTCACAAGAAGGGCGATCCCTCCAACATTGGCAACTTCCGCCCCATCTCACTACTGACAGTCACCCTGAAGAGCATTACCCGTGTCATCCTAAAGCGAGTCGAGACGTCTCTCGATGAGTCGGAGTCACTCACCCAGACCGGTTTCAGGAAAGGGTTCAGTACTCTCGACAATCTGCACGCCATTAAGCAGCTCGCTGAAAGGACTCACGAATATGGTATGCCTCTCTACCTCGGATGCGTCGACTTCGAGAAGGCCTTCGACTGCGTGGAATGGAATGCAGTGTGGCAAGCACTCTGCACGTTTGGAGTCCATCCCACCCTCGTCGATCTCTTACGTCGCCTCTACGAGTCCTCTTCCACCCTAATCCGAGTGAACGAGGACCTGGTCCCAGTGTGCGTGAAGAGAGGAGTCCGCCAGGGAGACACACTTTCTCCCCGTCTCTTCAACGCGGTACTGAGAAGCGCGATGGACGACATCGATTGGGAGACCTGCGGAATCCGGATCGACGGACGCCATCTTAGTCATCTGGAGTACGCGGACGACGTCGCCCTTGTCGCCAAGTCTCGACCGGAACTGGAGAAGATGCTGCGAAAGCTCATGGAAGCGTGTGCACGAGTCGGTCTCGAAGTCAATGCCTCCAAAACGGTTCTCCTTACATCCTGTAGCACGACTCGCGCACCCATTACCATCGACGGTCAAGTATTCAAGTTCGTTGAGTTTACCACATATCTTGGCGGGAGAATTTCCCTTCCCCTGGACCCCTCCGAAGAAGTGGAATACAGGATTCGTCTGGGTTGGGCTGCCTGGAGCAAACTCCACCACCTGCTGGCGTCACGCATTCTTCCCATGAAGACTAAGAGGAGGCTCTTCGACAGCTGCATCTTGCCTACCGTACTCTATGGTAGCGAGGTGTGGGCTTTGAGATCGAGTGACAAAGAGCGCCTCGATGTCACCCTGAGGAAGATGGAACGTCGATTGGAGTCACCCTTCTGGATCGAATGAGGAATGAACGATTACGAGAAATCACCCAAATTCGATTGGAGTCACCCTTCTGGATCGAATGAGGAATGAACGATTACGAGAAATCACCCAAATTCGAGACTGGAATAAGGAGGCACTTAAACGGAAAGCGAAATGGGCCTTGAAGATAAGGCGAATGGAAATCAACCATTGGACGCGGGCAACTACGATGTGGACCCCCTACAACTGGAAACGCCCCCAAGGCCACCCCAATACCCGATGGAGAGATGACCTGAAACGAGCAATCGGGCCCCAATGGTGGAATGCAACTAACGAAGAATTCCGGCCCATCCTCATCTGAGCACTATTGCCTGACATGATAAATAATTGAATTGAATTGAAAGAAAGGTCGGTACCGACTTCGTCGATAACTGATATTCGAGTGAAAATTTCGGAACTTTAGTCAATCAGGGGGGACCTGGCTATAGACAATATCGTTGCATATGGTGCTAGACTACAAGATGTGCACAGAAAATCTTGGCAGCGGATCGAAAAATGGCCAACTTATCTCGAAAATGCAAATTTTTGAGTCCAAAAAGTGGTCCAGAGCCGGCAAATAGAAATAAGTGGTGTTTTGTGCAATCCGGTGTGGACACCTTCCACCCAACCGAGTATGGGCCCCCAGCTCTCAATTTGGGGGGCCACGTCCGGGAAGGGTCGGATATGGTCGAGTCTTACCGATCCTGTCTCTTAAGTAGTTTGGATAGAGTCCTCGACGGTGATGGGAACATCACTGTTGTGAGGAAGGAAGTGAAGTGACTTCGTTCATTTCTCTTCTTTGTAAGGTCGACATTCTATCTGGAGTTTAAACTTATTATTGCCCCATCATATGGGGGAACGTTGAATTCGCGGCATAATATTCAAATTACAAAGAATGTGATAATGAGGTATCCGAGAATATTCTTCTCTGCAAAACCCTCCAATTTCAGAGTTCCCCAGAGTAGAATCATTTGAGGGTGTACAGCATTACGAAAAAAATCCCATAAATCGGCACTCTTCCATACAACGATTCTCACAAACAGTCTAACTATGTCGAACGACCCGAATGGGAATTCGACTTCTGAGAGAACAAAACACAATAGGAATTGCAACGCACATTCCGTAGGTGTTCTCATTTGGTCACAATTCACACACTACTTCGCACAATTGATAACTGAGTGTCTGGCTGACGGCCTGTTGTCATTCCGATCACCTTCAAGGCGAGACGTCCCATTCTGCCCTTTAGTAATCATCGATCGAACTCTTCACTCGTCGTCTGATAATTTAATCTTTATTGGATACACATGTAGTCATTTCTGATCGGATGGCAGCCTGGTGACAAAAATTCCGACTGGCATAGAGAGTGCATGTATAAATAAATGGCCAACCACACGGGATGGTCTTGGCCGGCGATGTTTCGTCTTATCTTTTCGTTTCTCCTCTTAGTCTCGTCTACACTCGCTGCCGACCCAGAAGAGTCGATGACAACAGTGAGATACTTCAAAAATCTATCCCTATCCAACACCATGTTTAGGTCGAAATTATACAACACTGGGGTTATCCTGCCAAGTCGTATGACGTCATCACAGAAGATGGTTACATTCTCAACATGCTAAGAATCCCTCATGGAAGATTCTCTGGTATGTACCACCCACCTATTAACTTCGAAAGCTTCGTCCATTGTAAATTCTTGCATGATCAGATGCTAACACGAGTAATTGCGTGCGAACACCAATGTTGTTCGTGCACGGAATCCTCGCCGATGCTGCAGAGTTCTTGCTCAATCCGCCTGATTCCTCGCCCGGTGAGTTCATGCAATTATTAGCATCATTTGCTAACACACTTGGAGAAAGAACGACAATTTTTTTAAAAAGTCAAAATATTTGCGCACATACTCTCTATGTTTGGCATCCGCCATATCCGAAAGCGCCATTTCCCCCCATCTAGCGCAATCGTGGACTGTAATATCGATTTAGCTTGCATTTCCCTCTCTTATAGCGTTTCTCTATGTGTAGCTAAGATAGCTAAAAAGGTTAAAAAAACTCAAAGAGGATCATAGTCTTTGTTCATCAAGGTATGATTATGGCGGATGCCGGATTCGACGTTTTCTTGGTGAGCATCCGAGGCACGCGCAACAGCCAACGACACCTTAATCTGACAAAGAACGATGAGAAGTTCTGGGAGTATACGTACGTTTTCTTCCATTAACTTGAATTGCATAAATCTATATCTCATCAACTTAATCTATACTCTAGTTCTCGAGCAATCTCGACTCGACTCAACTTAATCTCGAGTTGAGAGTAAGATATTTTTTTGAAGAACTTATTTTCGTTCTGTTCAGTATGGACGAAATGGCTCGTTTCGATATTTCTGCCGCCATCGATAAAGCACTTGAATTGAGCGGATCCAAGTCACTGTATTACATAGGCCATTCGCAGGTTTGAATAACAATGAATTCAAATTTTTGTCGCTGAAATCAGTTATATTTGTATCGCGTTAATCTTTCCATCGTCAGGGTACGACCATTGGTTTGATGACACTCGCGGAGACGCCTGAATACAACGAAAAGGTTGGCGCCTGAGTTACCATGATCATCAAATGCAGCGAGGCTTCAAAAGTGATGATTGCAGGTGCGGGCAATGTTCCAACTTGCGCCCGCCGGTCCGAACTACGAGAGGAAAGGAATTATTCGACTCTTATTCTTTTTGCAGAGAGCGCTAAAGCCTGCTCTTACGGTGAATTTCAGAATTTTTATATTTTGAAATTAACATTACATTTCAATTTTTTAAAAACAATTTATTAATTTTTTTTCAACATAAAATTGATGCGTTACAATTGTTTGCAGGTATACAAACGCATGTTCGGCTCTCAGCAAATCGGTTTCTACATTCCTTGGCTACTCAACGACATCAGTTTCATCGTTCAATCGAACCCTGTATTTCGCGAGGTAAGAACTGGTAATTATATTTTCATTAGAGTTATAGCGATACGTTTATCCAAAACGGAAAATTGCTTCGTTAACTATGCGGATTGGTACGTACGAAATTCATTTTCTGACACATATTAATTTTCAATAATTAATATAACCAAGCAGTTACAGTTCCTTCGGGATTTCCTATTCTTGCTTCTCGGTCCACCTGCTCGCACTTTCAACATGGTAAAAAATTTGCCCTTCTTAATTTCTATATTTTCTCTCGGAAAGAAATCGAACAATCGTAAAATACCATTATTACAGTCTCGCGAGCCGGTTTACCTCTCGAATTTGTTGATAAGCACGTCTACGTGGAACGTACTCCATTGGGCACAAGTGAGTCGTCTGATCATTAGATCGATTAGAATCGCAGGAGTGAGTGTCTATTAACACAACGTTTTTTATGAATCGTCTGGTGTCTTGTCGTTATCCGAATTTTATAAAAAATGAAATGATCTTGTTATTTGTACTCAGCTCGGCGTGAGGAACTCCATCGATCACTTCGATGTTTCGCCTACTGAAAATTTGCGGAGATACAGAGTGGTTTGTCTTCTCCCTCCATTCTTGACAAGAAGTATCCCTTCAGAGCGTCGCTCCACCATATAACTTGAGCCTGATCACATCGGATGTACACCTATTCTGGAGCCGAAATGACTGGCTTACTTTGCCATCGAATGTCGTATATCTAGAGCACCATTTGAACCCAGGCATTATTAAGGTTTGTGATAATGTCCACTAAAATATGTATCACTTGAAGCGCAATATTTTATCATAAGTAAGAGTTAAAGAAAATGAATGGAACAATGTCTTCAAACACTATGCTAATATTTCGAATCGATCTGTATATATGTAATTATTTATAGTTAGTAGTACAATAATTTTTACAGGGCTCAACAGAGATTGCTGATTACAACCATGGAGACTACGCTATTGCAACAGACAATGCAGAGAGAGTCTTCAACGGAATAATCAATGTAGTCAGGCGGAAAGAGACGAATCATTGTAGGCAATATTACAATATTGTTTATTCGTAGAAATATACTAAAGTGATATTTAATAATTGTCGTTTGTAAAAATACGTACAGTAAAATTCCAAACATACTACTGCGCACAATATTTATACACTCATGCCTGAGGAAATATGTTATCTAGTGTACTTGTTCGTCTGCTCTGAGAAACATTGCTTGTGCTGTTTTTGTAAATAGTGGACACAGTGATTTTATGCATGCCCTTCGCTCTTCCAAACAAAATGCGAATTAGCTGAAAAAATGATTGTCGATTGGAATTTATGATTCCGAAACCTGCCGAAACCACGGATTCTTCGATAAAGAAACGAAAGAGGTCGGAATTGAACAGGAGCAGTACATTAACTGAGAGTCATTGAATATGCAATGAAAACCGAAAACGTTTAATTAAATTTTAAAACTAACAAATTTAAAGCGAAAATAATTTGTTTGAAGTGTAAGGCGCCAATATGTTTAGTTTTTCATTTAAATGAATTACTCTCTCTCTTCTCACCAGCATTGACACTCTAAAAGATGCGGCGATCCAGTTTGGTATCAACCAACGGACACGAATTACAGCAAGTCCAATAAAGAGAAGAAGGAGGGGCAAAATGAAGAAAATAGCCGAGCAACAGGCCTGAAAAATAAATGATGCGAATGTTAATTCTCCTAAATTTAAGCAGTTTCTATAACTACCGACGAGAATTAATGAAAGAAAATTTCATTCACATTCGTAGAATATAAATGTTAAGAACTTACTTGAATCGTTAGTGTATAGATAAATCGAAGATGAATTACGTGAGTCTTCGAATTTCTACGCGTCTAAGAATCGAATATCTATTTACTTCTTCCGTTTTATCATTCATGCTTACCAAAGGATTTCCAAGCTTCTTTACTGAGTGATAAGTGAGGAATACATAGAATGAAAAATTAATTAAGATTGAAGCCAAGAGAATTATTAGTTCTACAACATAAAATTGTTTTTAAAGTAGTGTATTTGCTTGGATACCAATCATGAAATTGCCGATATCGCCCTCCTTACTCCCCAGAACGAGAAAGTTCGAGCTGTATTTTTTCGCCCATCTGACTTCTGGTTTCTGTATAAAATAATAGCAGTCATAAACTCTTAAATAATTTCATACCTCTAGAATTTCAACTTTATTAGGTGTATCTACAGCCCATAATCGAAATCCGAAAATATTTGAAATAAGCGTTGAGGCGAGAAAGATAATAATTATAACTTGAACGCTGAAAAATTCGCAGATGTTAACAATAATATGAATTATGAAGCACCTGGTGTTCACTTTGAAAGGACTACAGGGAAGGAGCATTCTCTGATGTGTTCGCACGATAATAAAAATATACGGCAAGCACACCATTATAGTTAAAAATGACAATCCAGTCTGAACGTTTGAATTTCCAATGAACTTCGTAAAAACATAACTTTCGATCATACCATCAATGTTGATCCGTCAATTTCTCCGTCACAGAGATTTCCGGTGCAGAGAAATACTGGAATAGGAGCTAGTGGATACATTTGGTAGAGGAAAGCGTTGTAGAAGTCGAAAAATATGAGAGTTATCTGAACAATGCGGACTTTAAAAAAAAACAAAATCTCGCACCCACCTGTCGGTGGTATTTTAGTTCATTGATTACAAGAGCTTTTTAATAACTAATGAAATATGGCCTACGTGCTGCAATATGAATGCGATTCTGCAGTCGAGATGCATGGTAGTTTTCCAAATGAGAACGTAGAGTGTGAAGGGATGTATGAGAAATACGGAGATTGGCCAAAATATTTCGCGATATCTGCATAAAACATTATTGGTCATTCTCGATTCCATACGTTGAAGCGAACTTCCTTGCGAAATATACAAAGTAGTCTCGATCCCAATCAAGTCCAAATGCGACAGAATCGTCGGTCATCTTCAATATGCAGACACTAATGGAAAATGACAGCTGAAAACGAAACGAAAAAAAACCAGTGCGATAAAATGATTTACATTTGTTGATAGTCTGGGGATGTTGAGCCGCACTTGCCACAACGTTTCTGAAAACGGACCGGAGAAAGGCATATTTACAATATTTTCCGCCTGCTTTGGCTTCTCTAGCACTTCTGCTTCGTGCGAATCGCTCACATTTTCCTACACACTCGTCACTCTTTTCGTCTAGCATGTTGCTTGCATTTGAAATGCTGAGTTTTGCTCGTCGAAATACGAAAAATAAAAGTTGCCTTCCAGGAAACATGAACAGCGAAAGAGATCAATATGATCAAAATGCATTATGGAAAAATACATGGGATGCAGTTTCGTTATGCTCAGCAGTAATAGGCCGAAAATCAAAATCGCAAAAAAAACTGCAAGTGCATTTTAGGCGCTGAATACAATGGTATCAACGACTTCGCAATCGGATTCCTGGGCGTTAAAAAAAAGTATCGAATGCCCTAATGTCATATCAGGAAGATTTTTCGTTTCAAAGAAAAAGTCGATTTATGACTAAGGATGCATTGCAAAAATTCCCAATACCAGATTACGGGCATACTTTTCTGATCATTTTGGTGTATACGATGTGCTAGTTGACCCTGCGGAAAGTTGTTTTACATAACTTTGAATGATTTTCACGCGCGCGGATCGCGTGTACGCACGTGGTATCCGCATGTTGGATGCGGTAGTGGCCTAGAACTTCCACCCGAAGGTCGTTGGTTCGACTCCAGTCATAGATAGATAGATAGATATTTATACATGCTGGACATGTGGTTATAATTAGAAGGGGGATTTGGATTGAAGAATAAGAGATGACGATAGGATCTTCATTATCCCCACGGATGTCTTTTTTGCAACCTATCCCAATAACTTGGTGGTGAAGTCAGTATCACGAGTGCTGATATTAGGCCAAGTAACTAAGGTTCTGGGTCCCGCCCCGAAAAGTTACAGTAACCCCGGTTTCCGATATCTATTTTTTTACTATTTTAAAAAGCGTGTTTTTATAGGTTTTCTAGGTGTATTTTGCTAAAAAAATTCGAATGAAATTACTCCGGAAGCGATCAGACATCGATAAAGGGTCGAGAAATCGAATTTTCAGAGTTTTTTGATCGTCCTGGAAAAAAAATGCCCAGGTGACACAAACCATTTTGCAATTTTTGGAACCCTCATCAAAAACTACATCGGACAGTCTACTTTATGGACTCCGAGCTGTGGTTGCGATGTCCGTAATTGAGGTCTGAATATTCGGATATTAGCGGACCTCGTCGAGTGTTTGTCGATATTTCTTATCCCAATTGCGAGATATCACGTGTATCAAGTGATATATTATTTGCCCACAATGCGATAAACATGAATAACACAATTATTTCATCGCCAGATGGAAAAAATTTCAAAATTTTTTTCGACCATGAACCCGGGTTCATGGAATTTTCGCAAAAACGTTTTTTCTCAAAAGTCGATGTACCTGTTTAAAATGTGTTCATTACTTGAAATTCAATATGTGTGCACCGTATTTGACTATAAATATTGTAATAATTGACTGTCGTGGTGCAAACTACGAAAGAAAAACACCAAGTAAAATTCAATGCAAACACATTAATTTTGGACGTACGTAACACTTTTATCGTGAAATACGGTACACACATATTAAATTTCAAGTAATGAACACATTTCAAACAGGTACATCGACTTTTGAGAAAAAACGTTTTTGCGAAAATTCCATGAACCCGGGTTCATGGTCGAAAAAAATTTTGAAATTTTTTCCATCTGGCGATGAAATAATTGTGTTATTCATGTTTATCGCATTGTGGGCAAATAATATATCACTTGATACACGTGATATCTCGCAATTGGGATAAGAAATATCGACAAACACTCGACGAGGTCCGCTAATATCCGAATATTCAGACCTCCGAATATTCAGACGAATATTGGGATAGGTTGCAAAAAAGGCATCCGACAATTTCCCCCCAGCGCCCCGGCCTCTCGTGGATGGTCTCTTAGAGAATTCTGAGTACTCGGTTGGTAATTTCCTTTTCTGTAATAAGGATATTAACAGTTTAGTAATCCGATAGGCAAAACTATTTTCTCGTTGCTTTGGCTTAGCCATTTCGATGGTGATCTTGTATCCAGCTTCACGGGTTCTTGTTCTCACAAATGAGAAAAAGTTTAGCATAGACTCAGATAATATTACCTTTCCAAATATCATCTGATATGCAAATTTAATATAGTTTACACTCCTTCTGTGTTCAAGAAAGGGAATATTAAGAATTGCATTCCTAGAAGTATAATTAGGAGTCGCATAATTATAATTCAGGGGTCTATAAAATATTCGGCGTGTAACTGAGTTTTGTCCTTTTTCAATTTTCTCTCTATCGGTTGAGTTTATAGGACGCGCAACACTCGAACTAAACTCTAACGTGGGTCTGACATCGGTTGCGAAAGTTTTTTGCCGAATTGTTTTTCATCGAAATAATGACTTTTTCAAGATTTCAGAAATGTGCGAATGATTATAATTTATCGAGAGAAAAAAAGTAAAGAGCTAAAATCAGTTGATAAAATTCAGCAATTCCTTGTCTTTCAGTTTTTTTTTCTGTGCAGCGTTTGCGCTTTTTGACTCATCACGACGAAATCTTCATCCGTTAGTTCATTGCCTTTAGCCAGCTCATAAGCGACGATCACAAGATGGAACAACTGCCTCGTTGGAACAATTACAGTACAAAATTTTGAAAATTATTAATCAGTGTCATTTGCGTGTATTCATATAAAAAAACCAAGAACAAGCGGAATGCGCCAAACAAGTTCATACTTACTTATTTATTTGATACACCCGCGAAGGGTGTGACGGCAAGCGATTAAGAATTTAAGATAATATAAACGGGCGTCGGGGAAGGTGACGGGGCGATAAACTGCCATGCCTTATCACCTTTGGATGAGGAACCTCCAATGGAAATAAGGTAAGGTCCAAAGACATCGCAGATTTCGAATCTTTTCTGTCTAGCAAATGTCAGTAATCTACCAGCAGTAATAATATTATCAAAATTATGAGCGAATATATTATTTGCTAATGTAAGTTTTTAATATCTGGTCGGATTTCTTGTCTCTCTTTGAAGACTTGATTTGGTCTTGGAAAAGCTCATTTGCGTTTGCTGCGTTGTTTTAGAGGACTTAGTTTGCTCTCTATCCCAACGTCTTCCCAATGCAACACGAATTCGCTGAAACAAATCTGTTATATCTCGAATGAATGGGTTTCCGCTTACCTTCCGAAACCACGGATTGTTAGACAGTAATATAGACGCGATCGGGACTGAACAGGAGCCGTAGGCCAACTGAGAATGTTTCAGATTATTTTTTAAACGCAACTTTGGATGAAAATCAGTGGGTTTTCATAATCTGTGTTATAAAAAATCCTCTCATTTCAAAAACATTTTTTGTCCTTTTTAATGAATTCAACTTCCTGAGCTTGATAATTCTTCGAAACATTCGATTTGTATTCGAGGATAAGCTGTGACGAATATTGAGATTGGCTTCGAAATGAAGGGGGCAATCACAAAAATCGGTCATAAGTGGGAAAAAATCTGTTCTAACCAGCATTGTGATTCTGAAAGGAGCTACGATCCAGTTGGGAATTAACCAACGGACACGAATTACGGCAAGTCCAACGAATAAAAGCATAAGTGGCGAAATAAAGAAAATCGCTGAACAACAAGCCTGTAAAAGGAGTGGTTCAAATATCGTCTCAACTCTTCTATTCATAAGAGTTTAATGATGTATTCCATTTTCTTACCGTTTTGATAAAATATAAACTCTAATAGTTCATTATTTATTTACGTTAAATTTTGCCTCAGCTAAAATTCCTATATGAGTTATTAAAACTCAGTTTCTCACTTGAATCATTTGTGTGTTGAATACGAATCGAAGCTGAACTCGATGATTCTTCGAATTAATTGGATTCTGAGAATCGATTAACTAAAAGCCCTTCATTGAAATTCTCTTCTCTTACCAACTGTTTAGTGATTCTATATGTTATGTCATGCGTGAGGAATATATAGAACGAAAAATTGATTAAGATTGAAGTCACTAGAAGTATTAATTCTGAAGAATAGAGATTATTAAAAGTCAATCACGTTGTTTATTACCAAACACGAAATTTCCAATGTCTCCTTCATTACTCCCTAGTACGAGAAAGTTCGAGCTGTATTGCTTTGCCCAACTGATTTCTGGCTTCTGAATATTAGAACTGCCGTCGTAAAAACTCAATTGCAAATCTAACCTCTAGAATAGTGACTTTGTCTGGTGTATCTACTGCCCAGAATCGGAATCCGACGACATTTGAAATTAGTGTTGACGTGAGAAATATAATAGTAAAAACTTGAGCGCTGAAATTTTTTTCTGAAGTTTAGCATTTTTCAAAGTTCGCAAGGACCTGATGCTTATTTTGAATGGACTCCCAGGTAGAAGCATTCTCTGATGGGTACGCAGAATATTGACTTGAAACGGCACACACAAAATGACTGTCCAGAATGCCAATCCTGTCTGAATGTGTACAAGTGAAATGTGTTTGCCGAGGCTGATCTATAAATATTTGAATCTAGACAATGTTTCGAGGCTGATCTTATATCAAACTTTTGATGATTTTTAAAGGATTTGCACAACTCCATTGACTTATAAATGAATATATTCGAACAAACCAGTAACGTTGAGCCGTCAATTCCTCCATCGCAGAGACATCCTGTGCAGAAAAATACAGGAATAGGAGCCAGCGGATAAATTTGGTAGAGGAAAGAATTGTAGAAGTCGAAGGCTATTAGGGTGATCTGAATAGTTAGTTGAGTGCACAATTCTTGCGTCAAAATGTTCTCTTTGCGTCTATACTATTTTTTTTGAGAAATAGAAATGGAAAAAATGGATAATGGCTGCGATTCGCGCAATTTCTTTTCTTAGTTACTCGAAGTGAGATAGAAAAAAAAGCCTTTATATGTGTAAAAACACTGAAATTCTCTTACAAGTGAAACGGGGAGTGTAAAAAGTCGGAAAAATGGGAAAAAAATATCGGCCTTTTATCGTTTCCGTTTAGTTTAAATTAAATGTTCATGATACAATACCAACACAACGGGTACGCTAACATGTTGTATTACGCATGTAATTTTGCAGTCGAGATTCATCGATGTCTTCCATATAAGAATGTAGATTGTAAAGGGATGGACGAGAAATACGGAGATTGGCCAAAATGTTTCTCGATAACTGCAGAATGCTTATTATTCTTGATTAAAGATTTCCAATCGAACATTCTGGCGAAATTGACGAAGTAGTCTCGATCCCAATCAAGTCCAAAGGCGAGAGAATCGTCGATCATAGTAATAGACCTGATAAAAGAATGGTCATGAGAACAACAGGAGAATAGGAAACGAAGAAAGCAGGCGAGATAATGGGTGAAATTGATATTTGTTGACAGTCTACGAAGACTGTTGAGCCGCACTTTGCTGATGATGTAAAGCACAGTGGGATAAAAAGTAGAGTTTGAAATTCGGGTAAATAATTGAATTAGCACTCCTCACACACTCTCTCACCGGTCGATTGATGAGAGAGTGTGCGAAATGAGGAGTGCTAATTCAATTAATTACCCGAATTTCAAACTCTAATAAAAAGGCATTCTTGTGAGTTGGGGTCTCGCTTCCAGTGAATTTTAGCTTCTTTTCTCGGGGTACAATTGTATATGAGTAGCTGAGCACTCGCTATAATTCAGACATTTGTATTTGAAGATTAAATGCATTTCACACAAATTTATTTCGAAATTCATTAATTTGTTGAACACAAGGTCGGAGAATTAATTCTCCATCCAAGAAGCTTGAAGATTTGATGATGGATAGAGTATATAAATGGTGGATACAGAAATAGGGGAAGACGCAATCTCAAAGGGATTAATAATATTTATTATAACAATAATTATTATAATCATGCATGGAGACGAAGCAGTATGGTCAATGACGGTAATGCATAAGATCACTTTGGAAAACTTTTTTTCCGAAAGTAGTGAATACCATCGCCGAAAATCAACTATTATGACCGTAGTTGTGTGTGTGTGACAAAAAGTGTGCGTGTGATTTTTCTTATTTTCTCTCTACTGGATAATATAATATAAAAGCGAATTCTTCATCAATATTTTATATTTGCCTCTGATAAGAATACTGGCCGGGATAAAATATTTTTTTGTTCCTTATTCTTTTGTTGTACCCGGTAACGCTCTACCGGACCTTTCCAAACAAGGAAAAATACAAATCCTCGAAAAGATATTCGGAAACGAGTGGGAATACAAAATATTCAATTTACGCTGAGACATATAATAATCATCTCAACAACGTTAAAACACCTAGGGACTACTGGTGCGCAAATTTCAGCGGGGAAAAATTGTAATTTGGAAGCTGTAGCTTGGCAACAAAAAAGTTATGCAAAGGTGGACAAAACTGGTTTCCAGTTTCCATCTATGAAATTTTCGCAGCATACAACGTGGGTAACCGACGTTTCGCAGTGTGGGTGATAGTCGAGGTCTCATTTTTTCGATATTATGAGACAGTTCAAAAGATCTCTCTGCGGAAGGCGGAGTTTTGATCATAACGACTTTTGCTGAACGGATGTGTGCGACTGTGCGAGGTCTGGTGTTGGAGCAGTTGACTTTTAAACTGCTATTCATTCCACGCAGTCGAAGAACTTCTTGCAGTTTGAATTTGCCCGATAAGTTTGTACTTGATGTAGTTGCACTTCTCGTAGTGGTTGCACACACAGAAAAAGTTTAGTTTTGCTCTCCACCCTATATATGAGATCTGCGGGTCTTACATCTCAGACAAATTTCGGGCTTGACTATAAGACTTTCAAAGTCTTATATATAAGACCTTTTTCTGTGTGTGTGAGTCTCGCGAGACAGTGCAGTTGCCCTCAAGACGACGCCTTTCTTCACGATCCAATCCGTACACTTCTCATTGGTCATCGACCAATTCCTGATAATCCATTGTAATTTTGATCTCTGAATGTAGGGCAGTAATGTTGACGAACTTGTGCTCCCACTACCAACATTTCTCCTAATCTCAGCGTCTACCTTCTCAGAGAGAACGAACTGAGTTTTCCGTGAAAGGTCAGCGACATAATTCTAGGATACTTGAAAACACAATTCAATAAAATGAAAAGGTCACTGCACATAACTTCCCAAACACTTCTCTGAGTTCTCTCTCACATCTGTATTTCAAACATTATTGTTTGGCATACGTCCTCCGGGTTTTTCTTTAATTTTCCGTGAAAAAAAAACTAACTGAATAATGAGGCTATGGAGAAGCATTTCCAGGCCAAATCAATAACAGTTATTCGGGCAAATTTGGATTATAATTCCAAAATTAATCGTTTGCTTGAACGATAAAGTCTCTAGAATTTCTTTCCTCCTGTACCCGGGTACACTCCTAGGAGTGTTTACCCGGGTACAACAGGTGCAAAACACAAACATCACAAAGTAAGATCCTTTTGTGTATCAATGAGTGCTAACAACACTTGATGTTACACGCCTTGAGTAATATTGAAATCCTTTAGTTACTTGTCTAGTTATTGAGAAAATTCAAAACATATCTAGGAGGTATAAGACCAGATACAAGAGGTACATGAAGTAGTATGTGAAAATGCTTGACAGTCATTGTTAGCGTAAAATATCGAATTCCTAAATTTATCAAACAAATTAATGAACAAGTGGTTTTAATTGCCGAAATCGAGCAGCGCTTTGATGTCCTTGCACTTTTTCTGAAAATAAGCTGTATAAATAGTTCTTTATTGTGCAAACTCACGACGAAATCATCATCCATCACTTCATTTTCTTTTTCCATCTCATATGCGACGATCAGTAGATGGAATAACTGTCTCGTCCGAATCAGAACGATCTCGTTCTACAGGGAAAATACTCAATTTAACAGGAAACTGCGCGTCGCGTCGCTTAATATGTGCGATTTCACAAACCTCTCCATCCGTGGCAACGTTACCCTTCGCTATCTCACCAACGATCTTTCTCACATCGTCGTGCTTAGTTTTGTTAGCAGTTGGGCAAATCTGAACTATCATCTAATCTGAACTATAATTTGCTTCATAAATCCTCTAACCTCCTGCAGTTTCTTCCAAACTTTGGCTTTGAATGCTTTATTCTGTGCTTCCAATCCAGTCGTTGAATTATCCTGTGAGCAATAC
The DNA here is from genome assembly GCA_036245785.1 of Pristionchus fissidentatus. NCBI lineage: Eukaryota > Metazoa > Nematoda > Chromadorea > Rhabditida > Neodiplogasteridae > Pristionchus > Pristionchus fissidentatus. Next base: position 17,740,012 of record BTSY01000004.1, read on the forward strand.
AATTTAGCATAGCCTTCTCCGCATAAGTTCTGGTTGAACTATGTTTTGAAAAAAAATCTAATACAATTAATAATGTACCAACAATCATGATCTCTGCAACGTTGTGGTCGCAGCGGCCCTGCAAAATTACATTGAAAAAAATTACAGAATTCATCACATTGTAAATCTATCGACGAAGGCACCTTGAACTTGTCCAACGTCTCTCCCGCTTCTTTACTTTCTTCAAACAGATCGATTAGAACGTGGAGATGGGTGGCCATCACGGGAACTAACTGCAATAGGATAAATGCATTGCATATTTTATCTTCAGAGGCTATAATATAAATTGATCATGTCATGAATCACTTTGCTGTCAAAAATCGATTTGAGAATGATTGGCAACTGACCACGGTAAGATTCTCTCGAATTTCTTCAGGAAACACATCGAGTAACGAGTAGCATTCGCCGAGAATATCTTCGCGATCGAATTGAGTGATGTTCTGGCATGTCTGCGAGAAATAATTTGGAAAATTGGAGTGCGTAAATGAGCGAACCTCAGTGAGTGACAGTCGAATCACCTTGACGAAGGGATTTTCTTCTACCGTAGTAGCCTGAATGATGTAAATTCCAACACAATAAGTCGAATGATTAATTTACCGAAACGGTGAGGAGGAGAGCGGCTGATAGCAAGAACTTCATGAGTGATACTGCTCAACCCAGTATAAATCGGCTTTATAGCCGACTAAGCCTTTTTTCGCCTAAGTTTTGGGGTGGAACCCATAAAGAGTTCTACGCGACCACGAGAGATCGCAATGGTGATGGGTATTAAGCAGTTCGAGTACCGGCAAATTGCACTCGATTTCGTCGCAAATGTTGCACTCTTTTTGTTGTTGTATCTTTTATATTTCTTGACTATTAAACAAAAACGCGAGGATTGAAATTTTATTGAAATATTTCTATCGTTGAAGTGTGGTTGTACTTAATTCTTTATTTGTTGTAGTTCTGTGTCCGCGGAAATGTGTCCTTTGTCCACATTCACCTCGTCTAGCTTGACACCCTAAAATATTTAATTCTCGCAATGTATATGTTTTAATGCAAAACTCTGCCTTTGTTTCAACGAGGAAGAAGTAGGACTGAAGGAGGTTCACACTTCCCAGCAGAACTACGACCAGATAGACAAAACCCGGATGGGAAATATCCAGGAACGTTATCTGAGTGTAGAATCAATCAATTCTCGTGGAATAATCCATTAACAATTTTTTTTTGGCAAAGACTGCATTGCATTGCGATAATTTGATGTTGCTGGATCGCTAACCGTGGGTGTCATGAGCATTCCTATCCTCGCAATAAACGAGCTGGATCCAGTTGCGGAGGCTCTCGAAGCCGTCTCCATACTCTCCACAGCACAAAGATGGCACGCGTCCCACGTGTATTCAACGAACACTATGCCGATGAGATTGAGGATGAGGAAGAGAGGACCCTGCTAATTCATTCTTACAGTATTCTTAAGGGATCTCAAACAAATTGTAAAATAACTACTCCTACAATTCTCGCTGGAATATATCAGTGCGTTCGCGTAAGGATCGCACGATTCCCAGATTTTTCGGTACAGGGTAAAAATCCACTTTGGGGTTTTCACAGTTTCCGATAGCACTATGGATGGTCTATCGATTTCTGATAGTGTCATGTTCTGATTGTACTCATTTGCATAATTACAGCCTATCAAAGTTGAGCTGTTTTTCAGTATTTTTAACGCCATTTATGTCAAACTATAGATAGATATAGATAGTGCATGATATACATTCACGTAGATAGTGCAAAATGATCACCAAGATATGACTGACAACGTGGTGTCGTTCAACTTTACGTTTTCCAAAATTTGCATATTTCATGAATTTTTGACCTCGTTTTTCTCGAAAACTAAGCAAAAAACATAGCTGGATTTTTGATATGTTATGGATACAGGTGACCTCTATCCGATTCGTCTATTATTTGGGTAGGTTCCGGGGGGGAACGGTGGTGTTATGCATGAAAAACTGATAATTTCTAATAGAGAGGAATCCCTCATTTCGTCTCATTCCACCCATCCAACCCCGCCCGTGCGGTGAGAAATGAGGCGCATTTTTAACTAGGGAAGAGAATGGAAGAGGGAAAAATGAGACTTTCACACGCTATTGGATCTTACTCTTCCACAAGAGCAAGACTGCCAAAACGGCGGTGAAAAATTTAATGCAAATGCGTTCTGGGTATTGTAAATAGCTTCAAATTGTTTGGAAGGTGCCAATGAATATTACAAGACCCAAATTACTGGAAAATAACTTTTCTTAGGAAGATCAACTCTTCCCAAATCCCGTCAATTCTTCTGGAAGAGTTTGCCCGGCCTTCCTACTCTTTCTTCCTGTCTACCATTATAATAATCACAACGGCGAGAGCGAGGAAGGCCTCCCCTCACTCTTCCTTCCTAATCCCTAATTTTACTCCCACATAGAGTGGTGATTTTCAAGCAAACATTATCTGAAATTCCTCAGACAGGCAAGGATGGCCACAGAAAGAAAGTCGAACGTCTCGGATGGATCATAATGTGCTGTGCATGCTGTTGCTATGAAATTATTCCTAGACCATCGCGCGGAAGACAAAAGGGCCAGCGCTGTAGAGTGGCGTGAATTGATAAAAAATAAAATGGACTGTCTCGATGATTGTTTCAAAATTTTCACAATCTCGTCCTTCTGAAATAAAATCTCTCCTGTCATTATTCGGGAGTTGGGAAACAATACGCCTCAGGCGTAAGGTTTTTGGACTAATATCATGCCACGAAGATTTGTTTTACAGCTCTAGCAACAGCCGTCACTATCCCAAAATTAATGCGAAAATATCGGAAACTCGTAGAAACTGCAGTAACAGGAAGACATCGGAAGTGATGGTGATGATGATGATAGTGACGGAGAGAATGGAGGAGAACAGGGACATGGAGAAAAGGATGATGAAGAAGAGGAGACGTTGTTGGATAGACTTAACGAGTCCAATCTCATGTTTTATGTAGTGAAAGAGAGTTCTGATGAGATTTTCCTGCTACCATAAACCATTCTTAATTGTCATTTCTCACCGCACGGGCCAGGTTGGATGGGTGGAATGAGACGAAATGAGGGATTCCTCTCTAATTGAAATTATCAGTTTTTCATGCATAACACCACCGTTCCCCCCCGGAACCTACCCAAATAATAGACGAATCGGATAGAGGTCACCTGTATCCATAACATATCAAAAATCCAGCTATGTTTTTTGCTTAGTTTTCAAGAAAAACGAGGTCAAAAATTCATGAAATATGCAAATTTTGGAAAACGTAAAGTTGAACGACACCACGTTGTCAGTCATATCTTGGTGATCATTTTTCACTATCTATGTGAATGATTATCTATAGTTTGACATAAATGGCGTTAAAAAATACTGAAAACAGCTCAACTTTGATAGGCTGTAATTATGCAAATGAGTATAATCAGAACATGACACTATCAGAAATCGATAGACCATCCATAGTGCTATCGGAAACTGTGAAAAAACGAAGGTGCAATTTTACTGTACCGTCGGGTGTGCGAGTCTTACGCGAACGCACTGATATACATAAAAGATAGATGTAAGAATGTTCACCGTGTAGCCAATCAGCTTGAAAACTGCAAGTATGCCGAAGCATAGAATTGCACCGAATTGTGATCCCTGCAATTAATTGTATTGCATGCTCTGATAACACCTGTACACACCTGGTGAAGCATCCGTCGTGAGAACGAAACGCATCGAGAATCAACGATACCCAGAATCTGATTGTGAGCGCAATAATTACAAAACTAAATTATTAGAGCAAGCGAACCACTTTGGACACATATAGGACGAGTCCGAAAAGAAATTGATTAAGGTAAAGATCGCCCGAGATTGTGCTTGAAGCGAGATCCGTCGCATACGAACTAGTAGCAGCTGTTAACCTGAAACGGGAAAATGACTTTAGTGGCGGGGAAAAGCTTGATCTAGAGCCGTGATGTCGTAATTTCTCACTCTAATTCGAGAAAGCGTACCACATCACCCACAGCACGACGAGCTTCTTCCACGTTCCGCCTCGCATCACATCACACAACGACTGAGGGGAAAAATATATTTAGCTAGGTAGACTTTTATGGATAACCTTCGATTTTTCTTGCCTCGGATGGTTTACGGGCACGTAATTAACCCCGGCTATTCGAGCAACCTTCCGCTCACTAATCCGCATTTCGTCCAGTCGATTCTGAACAGACATGTTCACCTTGTACACTAGTCTCTGGCATGAAAAACCATGAAAAACCTTTGACAGTAGCCAAGTGGGAGATTCAGGAAAGATGAACAACATCGCTATGAGCGCGGGTGATGCGACTATAGCAATGCCCTGAAAACATTCTTAAGGCTAATTTATTACATTTCTAGCAATTAGGCATATTTAACTATGCATTAGAAAATATTACAAAAATAAGGAATCACGAACGAATGAGGCCATTCGCCATTCCTGTGTGAAGTAGCAGATTCCTGTTAGCAGCATACGAGACTGTCCCTGTAGTAATTGGAGTATGATACGTAATATTCAGCATTTTCATGGTTTGTCGTACCCAGTTGAAGTACGCCCTCAAGAACATTCGTTGCTGTGGAAGGAGCATCTCCATGACGTAGGTGCACCCGACCACCGTCACTCCTGGTCGTTAATAGATTGATAAAAAAGAAATCTAAAAAATCCTGTTTGGAGCTAATGTCTGCTATTCTCTAAGACTATAGAAATCGTTACCTCCAATTCCTAATCCGATGCCGAAGCGGGCGATGTAAATGAAAATCACAGAATGAAATAGGCCTTGGATGATTCAAAATGAGTCTTTACATTAATTTTAACTTAATTAATCATACCTGTGGCAATAGTTGCGGTAAGGCCAAGTGAAAGAGCGAAACTTGTCACAATCTTGCGGCCTAAAATATCGGAAGCAAATCCAAAAGCAACTGTTCCGAAGAAGAAGCCTGAACGAAAAACCTGTAGTGTATAAATGTTCGTTTGTGCAAAATCTTAAATTGTGATGCAATGGCAAACACAATATCCGCTGTGAATTACACTTACCAAAGAATTGGACTTGATTAGATGCTGATGCCGAGAAGGAATTGTTACAGATCCAGCGGTATCTAAACTATCTCGGAAAGGTTAAGGCTTAGGGGAAACAAACTCACTCGTAAGCAGCCGAATGGAATGGAACGTGGGAGAAAGTGATGGTCTCATTGCAGTTGCTGGAATGTTTTGTTAACGGTCTAGGCCCGCTTCAGGGTCGTCAATAATATTATCTATTTAAACAATTACAAATCACATTTCTCAAGTTAAAATAGATCGTTGCTATGTTCAACGTTTAGTATGTATTGGTATTCTCAACTGGGACACCTCTCGTTTACCGCATGACGATAAATCACTCACTGGTAAACAGTGCAATTCTTTCCCAGCGAACCGTTGCCACAGCGCCATTCGGGTACAAAGTTAGAGAAGATCTGCTCGTATTTACTTTTGCCGCCATAAAAACTCGACCAACTCACCGAAAACAAATTGGATGCTGCGAAGAAGTTCATGCACTGCCATGATATCAGTACAAGCCAATGGAAGCGATTAAGGTCCCGACCCATGATAGAACGATTACGATTATTTGCTGTCAAAGAGCGCGACCGGTCGACAAGAGTACTCGAGTGAGTGTGTGGGCGTGCAGCAAGTGAGAGATCTCTGGGAGGAAAGCAAAACGATTATTTCTCAGATCGTGTGTAAAGTTTATGGGTGCGTCACGCTTTATTCTTCTACTTGCACATTTATCGCACGCCAACTTTGCAGAACCGTTCGATTATTTCTTGAGTCGATCGAGTTCTACATCATCTTCGTCTTCGTCGACAACGTCGTCCACATGCACTTCATCCAGTTTGACGCCCTGCAAAGAAACATTTATTTCAAAAGAAAAGAGGTATATTATGCATGCAGTGTACTTTTCGTTGTTGTTAATAAACGATAATCTTATGATTGTTTCAGTTTATCAGAATCCAAACCTTGGTCTCTACAAGGAAGAAGTATGACTGTAGAAGGTTGACGCAGCCAAGCAGTGCCACAATGATGTACACAGAACCGGGGAAGGGCTTGTTCAGCATCGAAATCTGTAATTGTAAATGGTCGACGAAGACGGAAACCAATTAATCTCCTATAAATCAGCATGATTGCATGATTGACTGTAAACGTCGCATTGAATTTCAATTAATTGCACAGACATAAAAGTTGTATCCTCTTATGTTTCCATGCTCTTGGTTCTCAAGAAGTGGGCAGAATGACCAAGATGCCGCTTTCTCTATGCATGTTATCTAACATTGGGTTCCAGTGAAATGCCTACAAGGAACAGTGTACATGCGAAAACTAACCATGGGCGCGATGATCATTCCAATCCTTGCTACGAGTGAGCACGATCCACTCGTGGAGGCTCTCGATGCCGTCTCCATACTCTCCACTGCACACACATAACACGTGTCCCATGTGTACTCCACGAAACAGATACCGATGATGTTGAAGACGAGGAAAAAAGGACCCTCAAATAAGAATGCATCATCTTCCAAAGGAATTGTCTTTTCGGAGGGCCGAGGCAACGGATAATCGATTGGTACCGGTAGGTACTTTAACTTTACTTTTCAAAAGGGAAAACGGAACATCGATAAATGAAACTGCCAGTGCACAACTCGCATCTCTTACCGTATACTTCACTACACTGAAGATGGCAAGCATTGTGAAGCAGAAGATAGCTCCTGCTTGCGAACCCTGCAATTCAATTCTTCACATATTTTTTAGTTTATGCCAGACAATATACAAAACGAATGGTTTGCTCTGAATTAACCACGGGGATCATCAGTGGTCGGAAAATCAACACATCACCATCGATGAACATCGGGACTTTCTTTCTTCTCAAGACTCACCTGATGCAGCAATCGTCTCGTCAAAGCTGGCACACGAGCGTCAGCTATTCCGAGAGCCTGCAGTTATTCTTAGTCTTCTTATGTTTCAAGGGACCACGTTTCTCACAATCTTGGATGCGTAGAGAACGGCTCCGAAGAGCAGTTGATTGACGTAGAGATTGCCAGAGATTTCGTTGGAAATGAGATCAGTAGCAAAGGAACTCGTTGCAGCCGTGAACCTCAATGATCGTCGTCCTAGTATCTTCTCCGATGTCACCATTCAGCATTGAAACGTAACATTACACAAAGAGGCGAAAATTTAATATTAATACGCAAACTACTTGCAGTTATTATTCTTACATCTGTAGCAATAATTGCTGTCGTCCTTTGGAAAAAAATAATTAAATGTAGCTCGCGACACAACTGAGAAAATAGTAGGCGTTGTGAGCCCGTTCCAACGGATAATACAGGGGAGATATACTCACCACATAACCCACAACACCAGCAGTCGTCGCATGACGCCACTCCTCATCAGTTCGATGAACGACTGGAATGAATGTATTATAAATAATGTACGATCGCATCCGTACGATTGTCAGAAAGTATTCGAAAAAATTGAATGATAATCATTATGATTAGTAGGATAAAGAATGGAACCTTGCTCTTCTCGAGTCGTGGATGATGTACGGGCACGTACTCCACCCCAGCGATTCTGGCGATTCTACGCTCACTTGTGCGCATTTTATCAAGACGACCCTCAACATAAATTTCTCTTTAGACCTTTGAATCACATGTCTTGTCTTAGACTTTTGAAGAAGAGCCGTACTGTTTGAGAGGATTTGTATGATACCTTTGAGTGCAACCAAGTAGGCGATTCGGGAAAAATGAAGAGTACAGCAATAAGGGCGGGGGAGGCGACGAGAGCGATACCCTCCAAATTTACATCACTGATAATCACTTTTATTTGTGTCCATAAAAGAATCAATTTAATCTATCACAATTTAATCAATTGAGCCGCGAAAATAAGAAACTCACAAACGCAGCAGCTCTCCACTCTTGCGTTACATAAGCGATTGTAGTGAGAAGAATGCGAGAAATTCCCTAAAAATATTATTGATCGATACGTAATTTGAGCTTCGAAAGTCTACTTGATATTGATGCTATGAGAACGAATGAGAACGAGGAATGAGAAATTACTTGCCCAGTTGAAATAAGCTCGCAGGAACATTCGCTGCTGTGGTAGAATGAGTTCCATGATGTATGTGCATCCGACCACCATCATACCTCAAAGATTTCTTATTCGTTTTTATTACAAAAAATAAAACGAATTTTTCACCTCCAATCGATAGTCCGATGCAGAACCTTGCTGCGATTATCATTGCCGCCGATTGCAAAAGACCTGGAATTCCTCTTTCTCGAAAGTGAAGACTTTGCTCGTTTGTCGGTTTACTATTTTAGCATTGACGCATTCAAAAACTAAGAATTGTGATTTGTGTACCTGATGCAATCGTTGCCAGTAATCCGAGCATCACTGCCGCAGTTGACACCCATTTACGACCGAGAAGATCGGATGCGAATCCGAAAGTGACCGTACCAGAGAAGTAACCTGTTTGATGATAATGTGAAAACTGCATTACCTTTGAGGTCGAACAACAAAAATAAGAGGAAAATATGCAAATGATTCATGGATTCCTTAATTTTCATGGGAAATGCGACGAGATAATATTTCTCTCACCAAAGAACTGTGCTTGACTTGAGAATGCAGCGGAATACGAGTCATTACAAATCCATCGAAATCTGCAATGATTAATTTGGAAAATTTAAAAAAAAAGATAATTTGAACCAACTCGAGAACGGTCGAATTGAACGCAGCAGGGGCGAATGTAACGTTGCCCTTGCAGCGCCTGCGTCAGATTAAAATTATATTTGAAAATATTCACCATATGCCGACGTTCATTGTTTCTTTCTCAATGTGCTCTCTTATTGAAAGAGTACACCCGTATTGATTTACAAGCATATCGGCGTTTGAGATTTGCATTTCAAAAAAGTGAAACTTACGTGTACTCTGTGCAATCCTTCCCAAAAACACCCGCGTCGCCACACTTCCATTGAGGGACGAGATTAGAAAAGATCTGACATTTATTTTATTGTTTTTTGTTGATGCGCTTAATTATTCCCTTTTATCTCCATTTTCTCTCCCTATTCACACTCAATGTCAATTTCCATTTTTTTTTTTTTTACAAAACGTTATCCGATATCTTATCTTTTACTGTGGTAAACAATCAAGACGTACCGGAAATATGTTTGATGCACCGAAAAAGTTCATGCATTGCCAAGTGAGAAACGCAATGCAGTGAAAGCGCGTCACCCCCAATCCCATACCTGGTAAACAATTATAACAAGCGTACTATTCAGATTAGGGTTGCGAATCCGGACAATGCCGGATGCCGGACAGCGAAAGTGAAAAATGAACGGGGCCTTGTCCGTCTTTGTCCGTGTCCGGACGAACGTCCATCTGTCCGGATTTGTCCGGGAATACTGTAGTCTGTCCGGACAACCTGATTGCAAACTGGTTGTATTTCTTTTTTTTGTAAAAAAAAATATTTTTTCAAACTTTTTTGCTTATCATTGCCAGTTTACGTTATTTTGCCACATTGAGTTGAGTTTCAACCATAGATGACCACGCCTGATGGCAAACCCACGAATTGGGGCCGTGGAAGCCCCGTGCCCCATACCGTATGCCATACGATCTCTTTGGGGGCATGTGACATCCACGTATTTGAGGTCATGGCCCACAATGGGTGGGAATGCGTTAACCAAACCCAACGTGGTGTACTATAACTTAACCACCGGTCCTATACGAAAACAATCTATCGCAGTCAATTCTACCATAACCCGAAAATACAATAGTGCGAATATTACCCCTGGTAGATTGCATATGGAGGACCTCGAGTGGGTAACACATATGGGTATACCGTAATCCTCTTACCGTACTCCCATTTTGGATAATGGCTTCCTATACGTGGATGCCCGATCACAAAATGAAATCTTGGGGCTTCCACAACCCCTATTCATGGGTTTATCCTCAGGCGTGGTCATCTATGGTTGAAACTCAACTTAATTTGCCAAAATAACGTAAACTGGCAATGCTGAGCAGAAAAAAGTTTTAAAAAACTAAAAATAAAACCAGTTTGCGATCGTGTTGTCCGGACAAACTACAGTATTCCCGGACAAATCCGGACATACGGACGTCCGTCCGGACAGACAAAGACGTCCGGACACAATGGAAATGAGATCGACCGATCATTTTGTCCGGAATGTGTCCGGATTGTCCGTCCGGATTCGCAACCCTAATTCAGATGATAATAATGGAATTCTTAATATCACATGATGCAATTTAAGAAAACACAGGAAAAATGATATAACTGTTGAGAATATGGGAAGTGCATGGAGGTAAATGCAAAATATCAATGACGTTCCAATGAGTGGCGATCTATTGAGCGCCTACTCTCTCTCTTTCTCATTCAATGAGAGATCACTGTGAAAATCGAGTAGAGAACTCAACGGATTAGCCGACCCATCTACTCCTCTTTCTCTTGATTGAAAGTGATGTGTGCTCGGTTGTATTAATGTTATGTGCAAGTAGTTCGAACACACACGCTTTATCGACCGTTCTCGCTATTGGTAGGAGATAATCCGTAGTCTATGTGATGAGGCAGCCGCTCGTCTCTCCTCTTTATCCTCTCTTGGCGTCGTAGGCCATATTGTAGTTGCTCGTGACCATGATCGTCTTAAAAAAATGTAATTCGACAGACATTCATTTTTTTTTAAACCAAGAGGGGAATGCGTTTTTATCTTACTACGGAATTGATGTTAATTGATTGGTCAATGTTAGCGTGCTCGACTTACGTTGAGTGCGGGAGTGGCACAATCGTATTCGGCCTTGGTGCTCTTAGTCATGCACACGTTGATCACCTGCGAATAAAGCTCAAACTTTCAGATCTCCGAATATTTTTCTAATAACATTCCCGCTGTTTAAAACATGAAATACAACCTGCCTTAGTAGCTCATGTAAATCTGAAAATTGCCACTTCCATGTGATGTTTTTCTCAGCGCCTGCTATATCGAGAGCGAAAGTTCTTTTCAACTCACACTCTGGATGAGAGCCTTGGTGAGACCGGCAGTGGCGATCTTGAATCCCTCAGTGAGAATCGCCTTGTCCGCCTTCTTGTTCGTCTTCATCGTCTTGATTTTGTCAATAACCTGCCATTATTTAATTTATATCATTGAACATATTCTAATTAGGTATTTGGTATACCACTAACACAATCTCTTTTTTTGGTATGATTGGGTGTGAGCATCATTATGAATTTCAAAGATTGTGAGTCTGCGTGCCTTCTTGTAGAGAGGTTGCAGTTTGCCCTTGAAAGCGGCGCCGATATTCGCCATTGCCTTTTCCATCGATGAGCCAGCTTTCTGCAGATAAATATCAATAGAATATTATCTAACCACAGACTAATGTCTTTCGATAAATGAAGAACAGCTTGGGATCTCTTACGCTCATGCAAGACTGGAAATTGGTGAGCATTCCAAGTGCTCCCATGTATTTAGATGCCGGCACAAGTCCGATAACTTCCTTCATCAGATCTGTAAAACCACTTTGCGGTTCCCGGATTTGAAATAAATCAATATTGTAAACTCACGAGAGACCATCTCGTCAATTGTCTTCAGTTGGAGCGCATCCTGACCGATCATATCTACTGCCTAAACAGCAAATAATTCACACGAGAAATTGATTCAGCAAGAATTAGTTCACTATAGCAACTAGGTATGTACAGTACCTTGACGGTGTTGGCCCCGAGGTAGTTTGTGACCAGGTTTTGGAACTTGGTCACGAACGCGGCGGACTGAGCAGATGCTGACCCGACGAGAAGAAGGACGATAAGCAGTTTCATTCTGCTAATAAGTTATTTTATTATATCGTTTTAATTAAGTATTGTTAATCTAAGTGGCCGATTTAATATGTGCAATGATGATGAGCGGGATATAACAAAAAGACAGTTCTCGGCGCAAACTGATCGTCGGTGCTTGTTGTCCGTTCTCCGATCGCCCCTTTTATTGGATTGAAATGAGCGATCGCTCGGATTATCGTTTGATCATCAAATCCGTCCGTAATTGCTACACGAACGGCTGTGAGCAAGCTCAAATCGATGTTGTTGTACTCGCCGATAAATCCAATTGAATTGGCTATCAAAGATCATCGTGGGTGCTAAGTTCATTTACAGTAAAATAGTGTAGTGGAGTGCTTATTAAAAATAATAAGCGAAAATATTAAGTGTAACTCAAAATTATAGTTCATGGAAAAGAAATGTAATTCAATACTTTTTTTTGTTTCTTTTCTTCTTATTAACAGTTCGGAAGGGGGAGGGACACCATTTCTGATAGAATAAATATTTCAAAAACTGTTGAATCAAAATTAAAGAAAATTTAGAAGAAATAATCTTGTTTTCGTGTGTGTTGTATTTGTGTTCCGTTTTGTTCATCATTAATTAAATTTTAATATATGCCGTTGATTGTCTGCATTGTTCATGTGTCAATCGGACTCTGCTACAAATACAACATAAACACACTATTGAATTATTTAACATTTGTCTACCACTTCAGAAGCAGCACAAATGCTGGTATCCTATGTTTTTAATCGCGTTTTAAATCCGAAGAGCACATAATCACAAGAAATAATCTGTCATGTACTATCGAAAAATTGATAATATGCACACTCTTTATCGACCGAATGCAACGGGACAACTGATGTGGCGGGATTTAATCTATCTTCATCTTTTTCTATCCTCTCTTGGCATCGTAGACCATATTGTACTTGCTGGTGATCATGACGGTCTGAAAGTATATATTCTGTTCTGTGCCATCAATTTCTCAATCAAAGTTTTCAGTAGGTGGTAGTCTACAGTCGAGACAAACAAACAGGGGATGAAACAAGAGAGGATTTACGTTGAGAGGAGGAGTGGCACACGAGTACTCGTCCTTGGTGCATTGAGTCATCGCAGCATTGATCACCTGAGTGCACATCAAGTAATCAGACAATGAATGACAATTTGATTACTTGTTTAATGATATTTTTCTGATGTCCATGAAACACTAACGGATTGGATGAGTTTGGCCGTCAATCCATTGTTAGCGATAGTGTAGCAACCCTGATCGAGAATTTCAGCCTGAGACTTTTTGTTGCCCTGCATCGTCTTGATCTTGTTAAGAATCTGCAATATGGAAAGCTATCTTGCTGTCTTCTATGTTCATATATTTAAAATTTTAAATCATACGTTTATGAAACGGACTACTGGTGCGAATACTCTCTTACCTCGACGTCGCTTTCTCATGTTCTCTCTCAGTCGTTTAGGAGAGGAACAATTAATTATTTTGGACAAGTATTTGTGAATTTATAGTACTTGAGCTCCGCCATTTATTCCTTAATGTTCACCTGAGTGTAGAGGGGCGTAAGCTGCTTCTTGAAGGCGCTTCCAACTGCAGAAATTGCTTTGTCCATTGACGAACCGATTTTCTAAAAGGGAATTTTGTTTACAACGGAAATGAACACAGTCGCAATTTGTTTAGTAGCCGCTATGTACTTCCGTCGCAAACTTTGATCACTACAAGGGCAAACAACATTCAATATTTTGTTCTGGATTATACCTTAACGCATCCGGAGAAGGTGGTGAGCATTCCCATGGCTGGAAGATACTTTGATGCAGGCACGATGCCGATGATATCTTTCATCAAATCTGAACAGGATGAACGATGAACAAATCCTCCACTATTTGTCTGTAATCGCATATGAATTTGTATGAAAGAGAACTGACGAGCTGTGATTTCGTCCATCGTCTTCAACACGAGCATGTCCGTGCACACCAGATCAATTGCCTGATTAAAATGAATAATTAGATTCAATTGAATATTTTAACGCGAATTCTCTAAACTCATTGATGTTTTTCATTATCCTCAGCAGGTGAGCGAGAGAGGAAGACACTGCACCTTTCGCAAGCTCTACACTAAGACTATTTTTTACCCGCGCACCTTGTTTGTATTAGCTCCAAGGTAGTTGGAAAGGTTATTGTTGAAGTTGTTAATGAGTGCAGTCTTTGAGGCTTGAGAAGCGACTGAGCCAACAAGAAGAAAAGCAACGAAGAAGTTCATCCTACAATTCAAAATAAATGTTGTTCGTTGTGAACACTATAACCGCTAATTAGATTAGTGAAGGCTCACTGATGAGTGAGCGCAAGATTGGAAGGCACGGAACAATATTATAAGAGAGGACGGTGAAGAGAACTGAACTGAATGTGCTCTTGATGCTCCCAGGACAGAAGCACAGCTTTTATCGCGTTCTGAGAGTCGTTGATCAAGGATTATCGCACGTTCAAAATCCGCCTGTAATTGCCCTAAACAAGCATTCGGCCAGTTCAAATCCTACGCCTTTTTTTTGAAAGAACTCGTTCAAACCCGCAATCCGTCCGATCTCTGAGCCCCTCTCTGTATCTGCCAGTGTGATCACTGCCATGCAATACTTTAATGTGGTCATGGGTTAGTATGTGTTGCTTACTGTTTCAAATTTTATCATTACATTATCAACCGTGGCGTTAAAATCGTCATTTCCTTTTCTTCCCCAGGAAATCGATGATGGGACTCGTGAAGACGTCAAAGCCAACGCTCGCTCCGAAACTCGGTCTCGATGAAGAATGGGAGGAGGGATCACGCGAGATTCCTGGATTCTACAATAATCTTTACTTGTTTAATTAGCAATAAAAATAATGTGTGGTGAAGGGCAGCAGAATTGTGCTTATGCTTAGGGCTGTGACATGAAATTTCGTGTTATAATTACATTATTGTGGGATAGAGAAAAGTTAAATATTGTCGCCCTCACATGTCTCGCGTATTGTGATTCTTGATTTCCGTGAGCACCGAGTCCAATAAGACGACCGAACGAATTGAAAATGCCTCCTGCGAGGTTCGACGCGCCTTCGAGCGAAGTCTGCACGAGGAACCAAATCCATTTTGTCGTTCAGTATACATTAGCCGGGAGGAGAGATACAAAAATATGCACTAAGTAAATACTTTTTATAAATATTGCGAAAAATGATTTACCCTAAAAATGCTCGGTGGAGGAGTCACTTTTTTCGGCTGCCGAATCTGTTTTCTTATCTGCTGTAGTGTTTCAACGTCGCTCATGTTCAACCCCTCGGGCAACGTCAGGCGAATGGCGTCTTCTTAAAAAAGAAACCGATCTCTTCTGTGTCAAAGATTTGTCTTCCTTTTACTCGTTGGCAATTATATCCGTAAACCGCGTGTTATATCTATGTTGCGAAACATGGTGTATGATCATCGTAACACGCACTGTCAACATTACTTTGTTCCTCTATATTTTTCAAATTTTAAATTTAAAAAAAAATGCAATTAGTGGTCATGCACCTGAAGGAGCTTTACTAACCAGGCAAATCATCGACCAACTCTATCCGATTATTTGGATTAGTTGGACGAAGACGTCGCGCTGTGAGTTCGTCCTTCTTCTTCTTTTTCTTCTTATCGTCCACCTCTGGCGGCTGCACAACAAGTACATTATCAATTGATTTGGATGCGAAAATCTGTTGTGTTTTGTTTAACATTTCGTACCAGAAAAACGTTTCCACTGCACAACCTTTGAAAGTGGAAGTGATTGCTTATTTAGAAGTAAGTGAACAGTAAGTGAACATGGTCGCATTTTCTTGCGTATGGTGAGTTATTCCGTACCTTTGCGCATGCCCAAAATCGCTCGCAGGCCTGTGTGTTGTCAGCGAACTCGAGTGCGAGAGTGACGAAACCGATCTGGTCGTTGCAAGTCGCATAATCGCCGAGTACGACCGTGCATAGGCCAGTCAGGGTCTGAATTAATTGCAATGGTTTCCGAATAGAGATTCTTGATATGAAAAAATTGAATGAACAAACCGCAATCGCTCCGGGAATGTTGGCACCCGTGAACCGGATAGATTGAATGGCTAGTTTGCACGGAATGCAGAATAACTTGGCAACTCCCTCTCGAGGATCGGAACCCGCCAGTGCTAAAGATATCAATATGAATCCATTTGCTAGGAGACATAAAACAGAATTTTAAAAATATTTCCATTGGTAGCTACAAAAAGAAACTCTACTACACATGTACCATGGTATCAATAATGACATCTAAATTGGGAAACGTACGTCGATTGGTGAGGAATATGTCGATTATTGCCTTTGTTGTATCAGCCACGACTTCATTGATTGGATCGACTCCATCACTCACACCAACGACAATCACTAGCAACAGAACGAGTCGCATGATGAACAAACGTCAAAAGTGAGCGACTTCCCCGTTCTCCTGTTCCTCCGTTATTACTGTGATGTTATGATGGCACCCTCCCCTCGGCACTCCTCGGATATACCGAGAGAATATTGTTTGTTTTTGTGCGCCAATCTTCTGGTACCATAATCCGTCACCGATGATGAGCGAGATATGCACGAACAATGATCTAGTAGAGAACGGCATGATGAGACCGGGTTGATTGCTATACGCATTCGTCAAGCTACTAACTGTACACCGCAATAGATTCATACATCATTTCAAAGAAAAAAATCAGATTGGCAGTGACTCGAAATAAAATAATCATTGTTTATTCCATACATGAGAATCTGAAGTCTGACAATTTACAATAGCTAGTTAGCACATGATAAAAAAGGGGAGAGGGGAATTACGTTCGGTTGTTGCACCCGTCGTAAAGCTGCTGACCAGGAGGGCGGACATCGGCACCAAGTGATAGCTGGCACAAGTGGTAGTGGGTACCAGTCCTGGTGCCGTGTGGTATGTATACAGCCTAGAACTCGTGGGCAGCGGGAAGAGGACGGGAGTGGTCGCCCTTCTGCGTCTTTTGACGCTCGATTGCCTGCATTGATAAAGTTTCGTTAATGCTCCTCATCAAGCGAGAACATGAGACCTAGTTTGCATTGTCAAATATGATCAGCGTATCATATGTAATTATAGTTATTGCTATTAATCAACCAATCAAAATACCTCTTTGCTCATTCTCTTTCTGTCCCACACCCATCCGTTCCACGCGCAGAAATCGATGAACATTGCCGTTGTATTTCCCTTCCACATGTACTCGGAGGCACGGTAGTCCTGAATGAGGGAGATTGAGTATTTTTTCCAGGACAAATTATCCCTCTTCTCCTTACTCCACACGCGATATTATAAAAATTTCTCGACGTCTCCCCATTGCAACATTACGTAATATCGATTTGTCATTACCCTCGATCCAACGGAAAACAACCGGTAATCCAGGAATATTTTGAACTCGGTTATGTTCCGCGCACACAATGTATTCGCCGTAGTGTTGTCGAAATCCGCTCGGGTACACTGTTATCCCGCACAGGATATCACACAAACTGATATTAAATGTGAGTCACAGTTTCATTTGCGTTCTTTTTCATAGTCGGATACTATCGTATTCCCCGCTTACACATTCATTGTCCGCTCACCTGAGGGAAAGTGTGGTGGTAGTTGTGCCATGCCTCTCCGTTGGTGAGAACTGCGACGAAGAAGTTGTCGACAGCAGTGATCTTAGTATCGAACGGCTGGTAGCCCCACATGTGAGCTAGCGAATTGATGAACCTGAAGAGGAATGGTCACTGTCAGGATTAGGTCCTTAGTGGCATCTCTGGTCTATTCCGCAACAAAAAAAGAACGTGCGTAGTAAACATTGGACTCCCAATGACCTACCAGGTTCCGTGCAGTTGAATGGTGAGTCTGAGAACGGCGCCGACGTAGAATGCGACAGCGACGTGCTCATTCCAGAAGTAGACAGGGACAAAAGTGAGGAAGAGGAAGGTCAGAGGAACCAGCAGAATGTAGTACCTAAATAATAAAGACTCCTTTTAGCCTCTGCCCATTGTGGAGAAACTGCCTGCGCTAATGAATACAAACGATGAATACAAACATGTCGTCAAGCCCTGCTATTGAAAGCTATTGATAACCTGCGCTGGAAGGCAAGAATGGGATCGGCTTCGAGATCCGATAGATCGATCTTCGCTCCCATCTCTTTCACCTGCATCCAATGAAGCATTCTTATAGATTCTTTAAGTTGTTCTACGAAGTGACGAAATTTGGTAATACCTTAGGGTGCTTTCTGCACATGAGCCATCCCATATGGGCGAAGAAGAATCCTCGATTGATGTTGTGCGGGTCGGCATCGCTGTCGGCCCATTTGTGATGGCATCGATGGTCACGAGACCACTCGATCACGTCGTTCTGCAATTTCACTCTACTCATTTTATGATTATTTAGCAACTGTTTTTTGTCTTTTTTACATTAACTTCTTTGTCTAATTCCGAATTTCAATCAGTAGTTTTCATAAGGGTTGCCTATTCAGCTAGCTCAGTCAGATATTGCAATAGTGAAATTATACGTTCACGAAATGGATTACTGGTGCGTGCACTCTCTTTATATACCTCGGCGTGTCTCTCGCTTTGTCGTGCTCTCTCGCAGAAATATCTGTTGTTTTATTATTTTGGACGAGTGTCTGTGAATTTATAATAGCTCTCTCACTGCAAAAGGAGGCTCACCTGCACGGCGATTGTCGTGCCGATCATGTAAAACAGACGCACCCAGAAGTTCGCCTGTGAATAATGTTCATCGATTCGTGTTATTGAGAGAATTACGATTGTATTGTTTACTGATTTCCATAGCCGGCGATTATGGAACGTCAATTGATCGGCCAATAAATCTTGCGACCCACCTTGTACGCTTTGTGGCACCACAGTCTGTGAGCGCCTCCTGTGATCGAATTGCCGGCGTAGAACACCATTACGAACACTGAAAAATATTTGTTCCCTTCTGTTTTTTTAAACCTCCCATAGTGACAGATGAATTGGGAAGAGGCCAAAAGGTTCCTCTAAATGACCCCATTTTTTCGGACCGTCTGCAACCAGAAAAAACAGTTAGTGCTCATTACGTGGCCTCGACATAGTACGCTGTTCCCCCACTCACTCCACACATTCGTCTTCCAATGGGCGTCGTACATCGACTGGTAGATGCCGATGAAAGCACCGATGTGAAGGGCGATTTGGATGAAGACATTGGCCCATACCAGCTCCATCTGGTAGTTGTTCTACAATATATTACCATTACAACTAGCAAAGTTGTCTTTCAGGGAAGTTGTCTACCGCGTGTTCGAGCAAGGTTGCGTGAGAGTTTAATGCTTTCCTTGTTGTCGTTGCGTAAGCGTTGATTATGTGGCGCAAATCTCTGTGTGTTTTCACCTACTTTCTTTTCACTTGAACCCCGCTCTCTGGTGGGAGTTGGAAGATATCGGAAATAACCACTCTCACTTTCACACAAACATTGCCAAGAGTTCCCCCAAAAACGCCATGAAATTATTTTTTTTCAAAGGACATGAACAACAACGTCTGTTCGCGAATAATAATAATTGCAAGAGGGAGACTATGATCTCAGCACTCACTCGGGCTTCTTATCATGGGTAAGAAGGATGAGGTGGTTCGGAGGGATTCTGAGTAGTGAATAAGTTACCTTCTTGGCATCTTCGTCCATCTGCTCGATTTCCTTGAGTGCCGGGGCCAGGTAGCATTCTTCCTGGTCCTCCACAGGAACCACGTCGCCGAGTGTCATCCTCTCACTGAAAGACGGAAGACAATGGAAAGAGAGGAGAAGGGGTACTATCAATATCTCCGATATCTATCCCGGACATCTAGAAGAGAGAAGAGGATTGCCGGACGGCTCTAACAGCTAGTTGTTTCATCTATGAGCCAATGGTCCCGTGAGCAAAATGAGATTAGGAAATAGTCCGGAGAGATCATAGTAAAGAGAGGTAGTACTGCCATCATAAGAAAAAAATAGACATGATTAATTTATGTTTTTCGCTAAAAAGAAGAACATACCGCAAATGGTAGTGTACGCACTCCTCGAGATTGATGGTCTCTCCGAACATAACGCCCGAAGTAGGCTCCTTTTATGGTGCGGGTCGACTACTTCTCGCCGGTCTACTCTAACCGCCCCTCAATCAACTCGGATAAGACGAGAGATCCGCTGATAAGACGTTCGGAACTGGTATCGACTCCGTGATTTGCGCCGTTGTTACGCGCGGAAAAGGAGGAGAGCCTAATGTAGTAGTCGGATAGACCAGTTATGCGAGCGTTCCTTGCTCTCGTTCCTTATTGATACGCGCTCACTCAACTCCCCGGGATCCCATTTGCCTTTATGCTTTCCTTTGAGCAGATACAATGGTGCCGATCGCGCAGTAATAGTGTGCAAAGGGCGGAAAATGCTGGGAATCGTTGTGCGTTTTTCTTCAATTTTAAGATCGAAAAATTGAAGACAAATGTGCAACACATATTTTATCACTATATAAATAGTATCTTGAACTAAAATTCGAGTTATTGATTTCTCGTAATCATAATTTATAAGAATATAAAGAAAAGGAAATTTTTATATTGTTTTATCAATCTATGGCGGGCGATCAGTTTTTATCTAAAGAAAAGGTACTCTTCCCTTTTCTACTCGAGGTCACTATGTCCGATTTCTCCAGTTGACGATTTACTAGAGTTATAAAGGTTCTTTTTCATCGTCAACGACATCTCGACGGCCTGAGAAATATCCAAGAACGAGAATGAACTTAAACCAGAAAATGCTGAGATTTTTATAATTCAATACCCATATCGATGGACGGGAGGGCGACTGAAAAAAGTAGACAAGGGTCTGTTAACTACGCCAAAGTCGAAGAATGTTTGTGATCAGAGCACACAAAATATTTAATTTTTGAATTTTTTGGAGCGAGATTGAGCCATGTCAGGAAAATTATGTTTTTAAAGTTCTCATAAGGTTAACATCGTCTCTAGTAAGAGATTTTGCAGCAACACTTTTCAAAAACTTTGCAGCAATAGACTGGAAGGCATGTGATTGCAACTTCTTGATAAAATAATGCACAATCACGATCAAAGTATCCATTACAAATTTCAGAAAGCTAAAGAGAAAAACGCGTAATTGTGAACATTGGTCATGAAAATATAATAACGATCATTCTTGTGTTCTACCACTCGTTGCGAGCGGTGCCTATCTATTCCGTTGAAGAGAAAGGACTTCTCTTGTTCCCCGGACCCTCGTATTCTCATCATTCCACAGGCCACTCAACCTTACAGAAAGGCCTTTGAAGTGAGAGAGCGTGCGAAATCGAGAGGGACTCTCTCACTTTTGCGTACTCTCTCGCTCTAACCCTGGTCTGTAGGTTTGGAATCATGTGTATTTCTATCAACGACTCTATAGATCGTCCTATTTGGCAATAACATCGTGGTATGATTGTTTGATGGTGGATACTTAGACATCTGTTTCATTGATACTCGATTTGATTAATGATTTGAGCATTGTCTAATCAAATGCAGTTGCCCATTCCTCAGGACTGACTTCCCCTCGCTCAATCTTCCCTTTTATTCTTCGCTCGTGGTCAAGGAAGATTTTGTCCATCCCTCTTGCAATTTTAAAGAAGATGCTGCGTGAATGTGATGAACGCCAATTCTCTAACCCGACCCTAGATGAATTAGTCCGTCAAAACTGAGAATGATGATCCTCACGAGAAGAATGATCCACATAAACACGGCATTCTGGGCAAAATGCAAAGAATGAGTTCACGGCAGGACCATCTCTCATTTGCACACTCGCTCGCACTCTGACCAAATTTGCATAAACTAGCCTCCGTTTCTAAACGAATTACTTCTTCCCAAATCATTAAAACAATGAGCCGCATCATGATCTCTATCGTGAGAAATCGTCCCTCCCCAATATCCTTAAATTTTTTACTTGGCTGATTAAATAGAGAGATTGTTGATGCCGACGCCTGTGCTAAACAATTCCGAAGTATATTTATCTAGCCCCTATCTAACCTTCACAAACACAGTAAAACTACATTCAGGAATCACAGTGTTATTAATTACGTTTTGAAGTGTGAGATAAACTTTTGATTGTGTATCGATGTGGAATAGTATCGTGTGAGAAAATAATGTGTTCGAAAAAAATGAACAAAAAAATCATACATCAGAGCGGTGTTTTGATTCCAACTTTATACAACCGAGATTAATTTCCCATTCAATATCTTTCACATGATTTGTATGCACTATTTAAAATTCATTGTTATTTTGTGATAATGCCGGAAAACAACGGAATGCAATAATACCCTTATTCGCATATGCCAAAAAAAAGCGACGATGCGTCCTTGCAGATGCTAATGTTGATCATTTACTTAAATCCCGGTTCACTTGATGGCCACAATCATACAGTACGTCGTTCCTCGTTTTGTTCGTTTTGTTCCTGGGACGTTGCACTCAATGACGGACGATAAATATTGAGTTGTAGAATGCTTGATTTCGAAGATCGACTACACATCGCGATTATTGCGGCAATAGATTTGGCAGCGCTGATAGCAATTATTTTGTTGATCTCAGCGATTCGCTCACGGTGAGGAATATACTATTGATAATAAAGCGAATTTCAAGTATCTCGAAAAATTGAGGGAAAGAACTCATTCATTTTATCAGAACCCCGAAAAGTCTATCTGCCTATGCCGTGATTCTTCGGGCTACTGCTTTCAACGACTTTCTTACAGCATTCGCTAGCTTTCTCTGCATTGTGAGGTGAATCAATGCAATTCGTCATCAAGCACTTTTATTTTTCTCACTTCCTTTTAACCATATTAACGGCATTGTAAACTGTGATTTGTGCGAAATGGACTTACTCTAATAAGGTAAACCCGAGCAGAAATGTACATGCTTACTGGTGTATTGGCGATTTCTGATGTCAAATAATCGGAATAGTTTTTCGATCGTTCTTAGCCTCACGAACCTTTCACAACGGAAATCCATGCTTCCTTGCTTTCATTATCTAACACACCATAACATGTGCTTGAACACATTTCTGATATCGCAAAACGATTTTATATTGTAATTCCCTATATTCTTCGGTTCGTTCGGATGGAATTCGAAAAATTATTGAAAACACGTCAAGACGTTCGAACACGTTTGATGTTACTGGCAATGTTTTCTACTACGCTGCGAAAAATGCGGCAAATCATTTTCCCGCGTTGGGGATCGAAACTGCGTCGGTTGGTTTTTGAATGTTGTGCCCTTTAACCACTAGGCCATTCCTAATTACAAGTTTAAAAAAAAAATCCTGGAGACGGCCATTATGGCGAAGAA
This sequence comes from Pristionchus fissidentatus, assembly GCA_036245785.1. Taxonomy (NCBI): domain Eukaryota; kingdom Metazoa; phylum Nematoda; class Chromadorea; order Rhabditida; family Neodiplogasteridae; genus Pristionchus; species Pristionchus fissidentatus. The sequence goes on from BTSY01000004.1 coordinate 17,763,226, forward strand.
AGTGAATCTATAGCTTGTTTCGCTTTCGAGATTGCTGGTAGTGGCGCACGGATGGACGGACACACAGACAGCAGACAGACATACAGACAGACAGAGCCTTTGAAATAATAGTGAGTGGTAATGTTAATGTATTTCTAAATATTGCACGATCTTAGAATGCATTAATTCCTTTTCTGCAGCATCGGCTTTGAGGAGGGTGTGGTTGTTCTTGAATTTGTCGGTCCGTGCACTTTACTCAGTGCGTCGATATGTCACGCAATTTTCTGTGAGTAGTGTCTATACTATTCCTAACATTCGTTTATGAAACTTTAACAAAACAAATGCACATACTGATACTCGAACACTACGTTACGCAATCATGCGGATATTAAAAAGTTTCCCTCCCGGTATCGTTTTATCGCAGTTGAACAAACATTCAAGCCAAAACTAATATGATGGGTAAAAATGCTTACTAGAGTTCCAAATTAATTTTGTATTTGTGCCTCGCACAGCGTTAAACGTCGGTGCGGTAGGGTAGTCCATTACACTGCTCGTGCTCTCGTTCGCTTATCGTCTATGGACAGTTCGTCAATCGAATTCATTTGTTGTTGGCGATGATACAATCAAGAGCAAATTGAGTACAATATGCTTTCTGTCGATGATTCCAATGACGACGTACACAGTGAGTTATTTCCAAGTTTCCCTTCCCCTTTCAAAATACTTATTGTTTGTTTTTAGATTTGTCTGCACATGGCTGGGTGTTTTCCGAACTCTTCTATAATCACAACCAGCACAATGAATATGACAGGTTCATTGACAAGTTCAGACAACATCTTACCTCGGCTCACCATCGCTTGTATTATAATTTTGTGTTCAATCGGTTTCGTAGCGGTGATTATTCTCCGCACAAAGATAGTGGCTGCATTGTCAAAGATGGTATGTTTTTATAAAGATATCAATAATATCTTACGCGTTTTCATGCAACACCGGATCGACACAATGACCGTCGTATTCTACGCACACTTGCGGTCCAAATGATGCTACCTATTGGATATCTTCTCGCAATTTCTGCATGGATGCTCGATGTTACTAACATAGTTCAATCGACTACTCTCCGTCGAATTGTTGTTGTGGTAAGCAAGACCTGCTGGTGTAAGACCTGGTGTAAGCAGGACCTGGTGTAAGCAAGTATATTGTTGAACGCTTGAAGCGTATTTTTAAAGCGTGGTTAAAGAAGGCCTCCACGAGTTTTTGGTCAAATAGACTGCCAACGTAGTGTTGTTGGGGACACTCACCCGAGCACATTGCAACGCTTCCGAAATTCTACCGTAATCGATACATCGATATGTTGGCGCTCAAATGGCCGGAAAGGTACAAAGAATCGACAGGCAACGCGCGCTAGGACGCGAAGATAGGAAAATGAACGGAGGAAAATGAAGTTGCTGACGATATAATAATGTTTCCCCCTATGGATAATATCGGGTTTCATAAAAAAATATAATAGTTTTCGTAAGGGAATGTTTAGAAATTGCCTCTAATACTAGTGTTATTATATTTTTGATGAAAGCCGATATTATCCACAGGGGGAAACATTATTATATCGTCGGCACCTTCGTTTTTCTCCATTCATTTTCCTATCTTCGCGTCCTAGCACGCGTTGCCTGTCGATTCTTGGTACCTATGCTGCCATTTGAGCGCCAATCACAAGGGGTGGGGGCCGAACTCTCAATGATTGACACACTACTTACTTACCTGCTGAGCCATGCGGGCTGAAAACACAGTCTTCTACTTTGCGCTACCCTATCCGGCGTAATCTCATGCGCCGGCCCATGCCGCCAGCGCGCTTCGAGCCATTACAGTACGCCAACAATCCGAACGAAAGTACACAAACCGCTCCTTCTGTCATGAAACTGTGCAATATATCGATTTATAGATTAGACTTTCGGATGCGTAATGTGCTCGGGTGGATGCGTAATGTGCCTTCTTTCCATATACATTTGTGATATTTGATTCTTTTTTTAAAATATTATTGTTTGAAAATAATTAGGACAATTAAACATCCCTTTGATATAGCCAACAAGTTTAATATCGCAAATTTCGCCTGTAATCACGATATACTACCTTCCATCGTACAGAAGGTGACACTTTTTTGTAGAATGGATACACATTTCTTCTGCGCTTCTAATGCTGAAGTAATTTTACTTTAAATTCAGATACTTGAGAGAAATCGTTCAAGTGAAAATCTGTGGATGGCAATAGGGAAGGGCGAGGGAATAAATGAGTACGCGATAATGCAGTACTACCTGCGACGCCGTTGAGTCCAAAATACCGTAATCTTCAACGTGACATTAGAAAATTGATTTTCTAATGTTTGGCTATTTTATATTTGTTTTCTTTTCTACTGAAGATAATTAGTAATGAACAGGACATATTGAATGTAAAGGAAAGATCGAACACGACAGAGAAATGTATTTAAACATGCAATGAAAATTTCAGGAATTTCAAAGACCGTATTTACGTCCTATTCTACCAGTGGATGTTGATAAGGTCCTAACAAAAAATGTATTCATAAGGAAAAGGCTCCACGAGTGTTAGTTTTCGAGAAAAAGTGATTATAAAACTGCAAGTTTATAACAGTAAATGAAGTCTTTGCCAAACAGTTAAAGAACCGCGGAACGATCGAGATCGGGAAAATAGCACAGTGTGTAGGCTGGCACTGGCCATCTCTTAGGTGAATATTAAGATGGATCGTTCCGCGGTTTGTTAAGAAATTATTTTTAAAAATAATTTGTAATCTCGACATGTTTGAACATACCGTAGTTACGCCGCCATTGCTGAGAGGCAGGAGATTCGTTGAACAAACTACACCTTTACTTTGTTATATGATAGTTGTTTTATGTTATTTAATGTTAACTTGATGCGTTATTAGTAGTAATCGTCAGGTAATGCGCAAACCGGACCGGCAGACGTAGCGATCGGAGCATGCAGACGTCAGTGAGGGAGGAGCGACTTGGCTCACCTCCTTTTCGAGAGTGAATCTCCTTTAGATTATAAATCTAAAGTTAGAGCTCTGATTGGGGACGTAGAGGAGTCTCAAGTGAATTTTGTTGTTGATAGGTTGAGAACGTATATTGGCAAACTAAGAGCGAGTGAGAATGCAGCTATAAAAAGTGGAAGAATCGCTAGAGATGCTTTCTACGATACTCGTCATGAGGCTAGCACCGTTTTTGGAAGTTCGCAGTACCGCTTTCGCACTGTAGATGGAGTCGATGAAGCTGCTAGTGACGTCAATTCTAATTGTGTTGAGATAGACTCTGTTGTTTCAACTGGTATTCGTAGGTTTGCTCGTATCTGCCTTGACTCGTCACAACTGGTTATCAGTACTTCTAGGAAGCGACGTACCGGGAATGGAATAGATTTAAGAACTGCGAACAATGCTAAGCGCAAGGAATTGTTCAGATTGAGACTGGTCATTCGGAAAATGCAAAGTCAGATTTCAAATCTAGCTGTGAACTCCCAAAACTCTTCTCGCGCGGCGATTTGTATGTGTAGTGATAGAAACGAAATGGACAAGATGAGGAGGAAGTTGGAGAGGCTACAAGAGGAGAAGCAACAGCTAAACGCTACTATTGATCTTTTGACTAGAGATAGAGTAATAGTGACTAAGGAAAATGGTAGGTTCACGACAGCCTTCCACCACCTCTTGATCCGGCTCATTGCTATAGGTGTTCCAGATGCTAAACTGTCAGACGTTATCAGAGAAGTTTCTACGTTCACTGGATGTAAGATCTCTCACTTTCCTTCATTGCGCACTATTAGAAACGATTCCATTGCTCTTCTTGCATTGACCATAGAACAGACGAAGGAGCTGCTAGATCTCTACACAGATAGCAACGATATCACTCTCATTTCCGATGAGAGTACTAAGAGAAGATACAAGATTCAGTGCTATCTCATTTCCGTAGCTAGAGATGGGAATAGAAGCCAGGTGTACTGTCTTGGCATAAAAGAAGTGCATGCCAAGACAGCGAGTGAATCACTGGAGGCACTCAAATCTCGTTTGAATCGAATAGATTTGATCCACAGTGGTACGGTAACTGGTAATTCTCTCGCTCTCTTGGTTACTTCTTTATCATCGTGTATGTCTGATAGGGCCTCCACTCAAGTATCATTCAATAAGCTACTTGAGAAATTCAAGAAAGAGATACTTGAGACTGTGAGAGATGACTGGGAGTTTCTTACTGATAGTGAGAGGCAATACTTATCAGAGATTAACTCTCTATTTTGTCAACTCCACATTACCGCCTCTATTACTGACGTATTTATGAATGCTGTGGGTGAGATTGATGGAACACCTGGGGACGATTGTGCGCTTCTGCTGATGCTTCGCTCACTGGCAAGTCACTTCTCAGATCGAGGAAGTGGCAAGTATCAGCAACTGAGTAAGTGGCTGGTATTCCTAGACGAGAAGGGATTTGACGGTGAGCACACTATTCTTCCTTCATTTGATGGCCAGCGCTTTAACATTGCCTTTGCCATTGCCTCTCGAGTATACTACTTAAGGACTCTATTCACTGAATACATTACGAGATTTAGCTCCGACTCTGATTCTCTCTTAAAAGCGAATGATACTCTAGTCGACCTAAATCATCTATCGCAGTTACGAGTGGCAGGCTTAGTTAATAGTTACGTTACTGCTCCTCTCATTCGATTATCGGAGCATTCTGATCACATTCTGTCCACTTCTGTGTATATCAATGAAATGATCGTGTATCTAACGGAATGTGAGACACGCCCCGATAGAATGCTTACTCCCCCTCTCATTTCAATCGGCGACCAGAACAAGATATTCGAACTGCAATCTCCGTATCTACTCGAGCTCCTCAAATTGCCCCTTTCTTCTAGCGATAAGATATGTGCATCAGCCGTAGCCACTAATATTAGAATCTTCCTCGAAATTCAATATGTAGACTACCTTCCTGGAGGGCGCTAATCCTTCCAGTAGTCTTGTACAGTCTCTTCGGAACGCACCTTCTACGTCTCGATCTGCAGAGGCCGCTTTCGGCCAGGTCGACTTCACCTTCATGAAAGCCCCCAATATGCGCATGATGAGAAGGGAGGGTACGGTAATCTCAAAAATCAATAAAACAATGAAGTGGGTGGGAGAGAAGCCATTGAGAGTACAGGCCGAGATCCTGCAGACTGCTCTTCGCAATAGGAATCAATTAGTTAGACTGAATAAGGCAGAAAAGGAGGAACTAACTGCCAAGATTATGTCGGATCTACTAGAGAAGGAAGTAGTAGTGCAGCAGAGAGAACAGAGAGCGTTCGTTAGAAATAATGTTATCGCCACAGTAATTGCTACGGAAACGGGAGGATACTGGAGAACTGTAGAAGCGATGGATTTAGCTCTAGAAGGCATTAAGACTAACGCTAAGAAAATCGAGGCTCTAACTAATCAGATTCGATATCGCAAATCCGTACTCAAGCAGCCGGCGCCGAGAGAGGGGATTTTTGTTGTGAAACCTAAGGGTGTAAAGGTTACGGTAGAGAAGCTGAGAAATCAAGTCAGAGAGTTAATTGAGGCTGATCTTGCAGCGAGTGCCGGAAAGAGGGTTCCACCGAAATGGGAGGGTAAAAAGGTTGAGCGAACAGTTAGAAATAGACAAGGCTTCTATACTATGGTAGAGGGCATAATTACTCAAGTGGAGGAGAAAGAGGGTGTGCTTTATGTGACCATAGCATATGATTATGGGCAGGCAGACGTGATCCTTGTTGAGGAATTAGAGGAGGAAATAGATCACGGAAACTCCAAGTTTCTCGGTAAAAAATAAACGGTAAGTTGTCGCAGTGTCGTCGTCGTCCCTCCTCTTCTCTTCTCTTCTCTTCTCTTCTTTTCTCTTCTCTTCTCTTCTCTTCTCTTCTCTTCTTCATCTTTCTTCCCCCCTTCCCGCACTCGACTTCTTCATCTCATCTTGTTGTTTCTTCGCTCAATAGTTCTAATTTTGTTGATGTTATTCTTGTATATGTCATATCTTTATGTATATCGCTGTATGCTAGAGTACACAATAGATGATAAATTATTATATTTTAAATATTTGGAAAGTTGTATTCATTTGCTCACTATTGCACAGCTCTCAATGGAGACTGTACCTTGATACTGTAGGATTACGGTAAAGAACTTCGCTATTCCAGCCAATGTCTGACAGTAGCTGGATAGCTATGAATCGAATGGCTGCGGTCAACGATTTTCGGTTGGTCAGTAGTCTGCAGCCTGCACAAGTTCTCGCTCTCTCTTCTCCATCTCCATTCTCATCTATCTCTTCTATTCCATCACCCACCTTACAGTTGAAGTGAGTTTCATTTCCTTACTTTCGTAAACAACCCAAAACCTTGATTACCTGCAGTGTCGTTCACTCGGGAAGCGATAGCCGGCACGACGGATTTCGTCGAGTAGAAGAGGAAAGAAATAGAAGGAGAGATGATGATGAGTACGAATGAGGAGGACATCAAAAGAGAAGGAGAAGGAGTTCGATCGTCGAATGGAGTCTTTAGCGGAAGTTAGTCAATTAATTATATATAGAATTACTAATAAAATGAGCCATAAGCATGTATATTCCGGTATTAGGACGAGTAATATCACTTATTATAATTAAATATAATAATTACTTAGTATTTTGATAAGGCTACGGTAGTTCTAGGATTACTGTATGTTGCATGGACGGTAATGTAGGAAGTCCAACTCTTACAGCAAGAAGAAGTGCTGTCAAAGAAGAAAGAATTGGTAGAAGAGAGAGAAGGAATTGGACACTGACAAACTGGAGATGGAAGAGATGAAAAGGGAGATCAAAAGGAGTCAAGCCAAGAACGATAAGGTAAGTAAAAATCGACTCGTGATAGTGTGAAAATAACTGAAGAGTTTATTATGTTCCTTTATCCAAATAATTGAGAGAAAGTAGATAATTGTTGAACTAATTGAAAACTATGACATGCAGGAATCAGTGGATAATAAGAAGAAAAAGGAAACACTTAAGAAATAGGAAGAAGAATTGAAGAGGAAAAGAAGAAGAATTGAGGACAACTAAAAAAATGTAGAGAGACGACAGAAGCAAGTGACTAAGGTATTCATTTCTTTTTAAACTTGCGGAAATTTAATATTTTATAAGTATAATTAGTGTTTCCTTCGTCCAGAATACAGTCAAACATAACTGACTACTTTAGGTATACGGTAGTCAGTTATTACATTTAAACCTTTTCGAGTTCCTTATATATAATAAATTATTTTAGGAAGAACAAGAGTCTGAGCAGAAACTCGATCGATTGAACGCTCCATGGCTCGCATTGAGTAATAATGAACAAAGCAGATATCAACTGGAAGAACTCATCAAGAAGAAAGACAATGAACTAGTGAGACTTACTCCATTTAGTTAACACAATATTTAATTCAGTTCTCCATGAGGGGACAATATGAGAAGATGTCCAACGATCTCGTCGTCTCTAGAACGCAGTGTGAGGAATTGCAAGGTTAGTTTGGGGACTGATTTTAATATTTACCAACCTTAACTATTATAGGCGACATCAACACACTTAGAAGCACCGTCACTACCTCATCATCGATAGAAACGCAAACAGGTATGTTGTGCAATTTTAGTGTACAGTAACCCGCCTACCGTAATTAGCGTTCGATGCGGAATCGATTGACATAACTCTTGCACTCCTACTACAACTTTCGACCAACCTACAGTAATCCCCACGTTCCGTCTAGGATCCCCAGTGACCTACCGCTTTCACCCCACGCGTACACCCCACCCTTCCTTTCTTCTCCCTCTCATTCAGCGCGGGCACCCCTCCCCTTCCACAATCACCTCGAGTTATATTCAGTAATAGCTCATCCCGCAGTAGTGACGCCCTTATTCCTGATTATGTTCACGAGACTTATCGTTTTTCATTACAACTATGCCTTTTTAGATGACTTTCGTGCACTCAAAAGGAAACGTCGAAGCTCTTCCTCGTCTTCCTCTTCATCTTCCTCTTCTTCCACTTCCTCCGGTAAATAGACATGGTACACATTCATACAATATGTATTTCAGATGATGAAGAACCGAACAGAAATGAGATGATAAACAAGGATGGCACGAGAAGATTCAACTGGAGGAAATTCATTGTTACAGTAAGAAGTTACTCTAATCCTAATTGGTGTACGGTAGAAATGAATCTTAACACTCATTACGAGCAATGGTCTGACCCTCTCAATTGTACATGCTCTCTCGCAATGTGTGATCGATGAGAGATCATGTAGAATGAAGAGAGTCTGGTCATTGCTCCTCATTTGTAATTGATAATTCACATTCAGGGTACGGTCACCTGCTTATTTGCTGCCTCGGCTTCACTGATGCTCACGACAAACCAATATCTCCTCCTTGAGGGCGTCACTACTGCTAGCCTTAATTGATTCGTTTCTTTCATTGTATCAGAAAGTCTATCTAAACGATAGCACCTGTGTTCTAGGGGTACTGTATTTACAGGAAACTGTCATGTTCTGTTTTGTTTTGTTAATTTGTTGTTACGAGTAAAACATCTTTATTCACAATGGCTCTATTTCAACCAGTCAAATAAGTCCAAAACGCAGATTCAGAACAAGTATAATGTCATTTTTGTTTTTACACCATCCCACACAATCATTTTATAAGGAAAAAGTAATACACAAAGAGCATACCACTCAAAACAATATCTCCATAATGAATCTTCGAAAATAATCAGTTTGCGATACAGATCGTAAAGTTGACCCAGTCACTACTCGGATTGGACTCTTCTTGACTCACGGCGTCGCGCTACGTAGCCCTCTTTCTAGTCGATTTTCTTATTATTTATGAAATATTTGTAAACTCGAAGTTGATAAGTCGAAATGCGGTAGAATAAGCTATCGAATGTTCATACTCTTGTAATTTATTTCATTCATCGGTGTGCAACCCGCCCGTCCCTAGATGGCAAATCAGATCAAGTGACGTGTCCAATAATTCAACTAACTGGACTGGTAATTGATGATTTGGAAAGTTCAAGTCCAGTTTTCAATCGCAATAATGTTTTCTAATAATAAAATTGTCTTACGAAATACTATTTCATGAATGTACCTGTAGCCAATTCTTCGTTGTAACCAATTAATCGCCCATTTAAGAAAAAAACCCTGCATGTGCAGATTATATAGATGAGAAAAACTACCGATTCCGATATTATAGATAAAAACATTTATGCAAACGAATCTATACGGGTTGGATGCATCCAACGAAGAGATCGCCCCTTAATTGCATCTTGAGCGACTTCTGAGTTTGCGTCGCTCCGTTGATTTTGAAGGACCATTCGCTAATAGCCTCGTCGCACATTACAGATTCAAGAGTTTTTGTGGGCGCTGCGGGTGCCTGAAATAATTTAAAATTTACTTTTTTCTTGAAATCTTCATATGAGAGGAATCACGAGAGACTCGACCACTTCGGCCATGGCCAGGACGTAGAAATTCATGATTTTTAATTTGGCTGAAAATTATACCTAAGGTATTTCAACACCTCCTCTATCGATTGGCGTTGACAGAATTTTGATAAAAAATTTCGCAATCGCGTGAAACATATCCAAACCTGGAGTATTCGGATTTTTCCTCCGAGAGATCAAAGTTTGAGAAATCATAACTCGGTTCAAAATAAAGGTAGAGAATTGCGGTTTGGTTTGTTAGATAGAGATAAGAATACAGTCACAACTGTCCCAACTCATTCCTGGCTGATGAAGTGGAGAGGAGCGGTCGGTTTCACAAAATATGTTATAAATCGCTTTAAAATTAAAACAATTCTTAGGCTCTTTGTTTGTTAGAATGTGCAGCTTGGTTGCTCACTATAACCCAGAAGTCGGCCAAATTGGGTCTTGCGTGGCAATTGGGCTCTGCCGAACTTTTTTTGAAAAAAAATTTTTTCATCACATTGTCAAAAACCGTGTCACTTGCAGTGTAAATATTCAAAAACAATCTAAAAACACCATACAAGTTGTTTTAGGCGACTTTTAAAGCTAACTTTTTGAGAGAAAAAAATCTCAGGGCTGAATTTCACTTTTGAAGAAACTGTACTTTACAAGGTCCTATTGTGTACTAATGTTGTCAAAATCATTAGAGATGATGCTCGGGAGAATATTTGTGCAGATACATGCAGATACTAAAATGGTTATCGCTTTTCCAACACTCTTTTTGTGATGGTCGATTTCATATTTTGACCGCTCGCCATGTCAAGTAAACTTCCTTAGAATTTCTCTCATCATATGAAGAGCATTTGGAAAATTGAAAGTGCGTCTCTATCTCTTCATTGTTAGCAGCTACAACAACTACATTTTCCAATATTTGTCTGAAAGCGCGTGATCTGCCTTCTCAAAGAGCAAATATCGTATTTTTCGAAAATACATCCACTTTTTCACACATATCTCAGAAATCGGGATCTCTACCGAATCCTGACGCAGGGCAAATTGTTCGGAGAGTATCATTGAATCATTTTGTTGTTGGTAGTATACAAATCTATGGATGATTTGATGTCATAAAAAAACGAAAACTAAAAATTGCTCAAATTTCTTAACAAAAAAAAAATAATTCTGAGGATTTCTGAAACGTTTCGAGTGAAAAATTGACCACATTCATTTTCATATACATAAAGAAGAATAATGAAACTAATAACTTAAACTTATGAAAAAAATTTTTTTTTGAAAAATACCATGACCCCGGGTTCATGGTGAAAAATTATTTTTGGACCATGAACTTCATGGTATTTTTCAAAAATATATTTTTTGATAAGTTTAAGTTATTAGTTTCATAGTTCTTCTTTAGGTATAAGAAAATCTGTGTGGGCAATATTTCGCTCGAAACGTTTCAGAAATCCTCAGAATTATTATTTTTTGTTCAGAAATTTGAGCAATTTTGAGTATTCGATTTTTTATGACATCAAATCATCCATAGATTTGTATACTACCAACAACAAAATGATTCAATGATACTCTCCGAACAATTTGCCCTGCGACAGGATTCGGTAGAGATCCCGATTTCTGAGATATGTGTGAAAAAGTGGATGTATTTTCGAAAAATACGATATTTGCTCTTTGAGAAGGCAGATCACGCGCTTTCAGACAAATATTGGAAAATGTAGTTGTTGTAGCTGCTAACAATGAAGAGATAGAGACGCACTTTCAATAAAGTACAGTTTCTTCAAAAAAAATCGTAAAGTACAGTTTCTTCAAAAGTGAAATTCAGCCCTGAAATTTTTCGAATTTTTTTCTCTCAAAAAGTTCACTTCAAAAGTCCCCTAAAACAACTTTAATGGTGTTTTTAGATTATTTATGAATATTTATACCGCAAATAGCAGCGTTTGGACATGTCGCATAAAAAATATTTTTTTCGAAAAAAAGTTCAGCAGCGCCCAAATGCCACGCAAGACGCAATTTGGCCGACTTCTGGGTTTTAGTGAGCAACCAAGCTGCACATTCGAACAAACAAAGAACCTAAGAATAGTTTTAATTTTAAAGCGATTTATAACATTTTTTGTGAAACCGACCGCGTCTCTCCACTGCATCAGCCAGGAATGAGTTGGGACAGTTGTGACTGTATTCGAGTCTTATCTCTATCTAACAAACCAAACCGCAATTCTACCTTTATTTTGAACCGAGTTATGATTTCTCAAACTTTGATCTCTCGGCGGAAAAATCCGAAGACTCAAGGTTTGGATATGTTTCACGCGATTGCGAAATTTTTTATCAAAATTCTGTCAACGCCATTCGATAGAGGAGGTGTTGAAATACCTTAGATATAATTTTCAACCAAATTAAAAATCATGAATTTCTACGTCCTGGCCATGGTCGAGTCTCTCGCGATTCCTCTCATATGAACCGTTCCTCATCGTAAAGTTTTTACATGACATTTTCTCTATTCTCTCGGCTATTTCGGACGTACCCTAGTCGGACCATAGAGTGCGAAGTTGGATGTGCCTGGGGGACACATGATCATGGTTGGGGTTTGCGTCGGCCCATTGGGGCACTTTCCTTTGCCATTCGTCAGAGTCGTGCATTCCGCCGGCGTCAAAACTCCCAGAGGAGCGCAGCCTGCAGGAGGAATACACATTTCTATTGGTTTTGCACTAAGAGAAGCTAATTTTCTGATTAGTAAGAAAGTTTGTCTAGTTGCTTCATTTCTACTGCGCCCCACTCTTCTCTTTCCTGTCCCCTCATAATAACACTACTTCCTGAAGTAGGTAAACAGCAAGTGTCAATGAGTACTATGAAATGATATCGGGTAGTGTAAGCACCATATTTTAGATGGCCAGGACTCACCTTTCGTGTTCTGAGGTGACGGGGTCGATGGGGCCGGGGGCTTCGGATTGCTGGGTGCACACGCAAATGCTGACGATATAATAATAAGGAATGGAAGGAAGGTAAGCATCATTGGAGTGCAGTGTGATAATCCATCCCGCCTCCCTGGACACTTTTATATTGCTCTATCCACTGTGCTGCGCGCCGTCCATCCCATATTTGGCGCGCTTACGCAGTTTGCAAAGCGCACCGAGGAATGCTCGATGGCACTCATTGCCTCAGATCAAGGTAGAGTGTACGTAATTTTGATAGAGTGTCACTATCCCTGTCTTGCCTGCGGCAGAGCAAATGAAAGCGAGAGTGACAAAAAGAGCAGAGATCGTGTTCGAAAGAGATATCTTGTTGGCTATTCTCACTTAATATCCCTTCGGTGCACAATGATTTGCCGTCACGCACCCTATTAGCACAGATGGGTGAAACAGCTCCATTGGAATTATACCTTTCACAAGAGATTCGAGATAAATCGGCTCTGATATATCTCTCTCCTCTATTGCTGTATTGCCTTACAGAAGGATACCAATGTTGTGCAAAATCCAAATGTTGATTTCAACCAGACCAAATAAATACGGACGCAATAAAAACGCCGCGTTGCACGGCGCACACTTGGAAGACAGGATTTTATTAGTTTAATATTCGTCGACATGATACACAACAAGCACAGTGTGATTTTGTATAACGAATATGAACCCGATCACTCTAATTAGAGAATGGACACATGACACACACAAATTGGCACGATTTGTAATCGAGTTCATGTCATTTCCCGAAAGCGGCACTGATATGATCTGTTGTCTGTATTCTGTCGTTGGCTGATAAGGGGTCGTCGTGTCACATGAAGAGAAGCGTGCGCGACCCTTTCATCAATGATTATTCCCACCATCACAATGGAAGGCGCAGCTGAAATCTCAAATATTCCGTACGAAGAGCCCCGATTGGGACGGATTCGCATCATTGTAAGCTTCGCATATTCATTTTGTTTGCTCACTAAGACTAAGCATGATGTAAACTTTATGATTCGCTTCAAAGCCTTTCCATCTCTATAGTAAATTACAGTTGATTGCTCGAATGTTATACATCTTCGCCCTCCTTGTTTCTGTCTTCGAGTTATTTCTGTTCACTACATCGTATGCAGCAGCAGCGCTCACATTACAGGTATTAAAATATAATATCTGCAAACATTTCCCAACTATTTTTGTAAACTTTACTCTTGCAGATAATCAGTTTTCTTGGATCAACAATCATTCTTGGTATTTTTCAAACAGTGAGTTCTGAAGATTCGAAGAAATTAGAGTGATATTTTTTGATCGTTAAAGGCGATTAGCTCACAATCTCCAAAGTGGATGCTCCCTGTTCTTCTGCTCGATGTAAGTCAAGCTAAATTAGAGCTAATACTAAACTATTGAAATACCACAACCACTATAGTTATAGATGTTTAACATAATCCTTGCCATATTGCTCCTTATCGTTGCTATTCCAACCACGAATCACGCGGACACTTTCCTGTGTCGGCAAGTAAAGTGAGATTGTGTGTTATTTCCTTCATAGACTAATACTCTCTAGTTTACAGATATTTATTTCAAACTGACGGAAACGTTTATAAATATATAATGCACGTTGATGGCGGAGATGTAGGCAAAGGCAAGTGAAAATCCGGTGCGACCATCTTTTTGTCTCTCTATTTCTTAATAACTAGTTTTCGTTAGATACCCAACACATTCAAAAGGCATTTTTGAGTTGTTCTTCAATTAAAACATTTCAATTCTTCCAGAAATGAATTTTTGCCCAAAGCTATTGACTTTTATCCGCAACACCTGAACGCTTATTTTTCCAGCTTGTAATAACTACGGTATTGGAATGAGCGTGCTCGCAGGCATTCTTACTGTGCTGCACTCTGTCTCCTACGCCCTCCATATCACAATGTTCAAGTCGTTCAGGGCCTACAGGTGAGAATAATATGCTAAGGCATTTCAAAAACATTTCAGAATCAGCGGTTGGCATGACTAGTAGCATTGGGTGGTCGGACTAGTGGTCGGTTGTACGTAGGGTTGGCCTCGTGATAAGGGCTTTGAGATCTCAAAACTCATCTACATATGTCTAATATCCCCGTTCATTTTCAAATTTTCCCCCAAAGCTAGAATAGAAGCGATGTTTGAAAACCTCCTATTTTAATTATGTGACAAATTCACCGTTCAACAGCCCGAAAGTAAACAAAAATAAAATGGACTTTTGAGATAAATAGACGAATTCCCTTGTTCTTTTCTCACGAGGCCAACCATAGTTGTCTACGGACTATTAGCCAAACAGGCTAAGCAGCATGATTTTGATGGTCGAGCGAATACCAGGGCACATTCTACTTTTCCGACCACCAGCATGTAGCATTCACCAGCATTCATGATAAAAACGTATAAAAATGTAAAACACATTCAAAAATCTTGATAAATGCGATTGCAGGCATCAGATTTTGGCTGAGCTGCAGAATCGAAACGAAGCACGACACGGCCCATTGTCTCTGTCTGATTTGAATGCTCGTGAGTATGGACTTATAACACCGCCAAAGCTGCCAACTTATGAAGAAGTTATTGATAGCCCGCCTCCCCCGACCTACGATGGCCCAGCATCGGTGGAGATACAAGATTCGATCAGTATAGAACTAAATTAATATTTGATTAGTGTTTTCATTCTCTTAAATAACATGATCTCTTTTGTATTGTCACGCGTTGTGTCATAAATACATAAAAAAAAATCGATATCCATTTGTTCATCGTTGCTTAGAGTACAAGTCTCATTACAAATTTAAATTAATATTGTGCATGTGTTGCAATATGTGCCCTGTTGCGGCAAATTCGGTAAATAATGTGTTGATATCTCGACAATATTCGCTTGCAAGAATAAACACTGCAAAGAAAATATAACCAATATTGGTAGAAGTGGGGAAAACGTGAGATAAATCCACTACTCATTATTATTATTTCAAGACTTCAGACATCAAAGAGAGTGAATTGTTTTTCCATGGTGTCTATCCAGCGTGAGTAATTTTAATACTTATTGGTTCTCTGATATTTTTCGCGTACCATTGTTTTTAATGTAATTAGTTCCAAATACGTCATTGTTTACGCATAGTTCTGATGTTTCATTACTAATTATTTGTGAAAACATGGTGCGTTTCGTTGTCTTACTGTGGACTGATCAAGAATCTCGATCGATATCCGGAACATCTCTTGTGGTATGGTCGGCATCGAGGATAATCTTCATATCGTTCTCATGACAGCTTTAGATATCTCTGCATTACTGGCCAATATAACTCTGATCGCCGCGATTCGCGCACGGTAAGTGACTTTTTTTTTGTCTTCTTAGCCCAAGAGTCAATACATCTTTCGGCAGAACTCCAAAAAGTTTATCTGCGTATTCTGTGATTCTTCTTGCTACTGCGTGTGTCGATCTGGTTGCGGCAACTGGAAGTTGGATGAGCACTGTGAGGTGAGCAGCGTCTAGTCAATCGTACTTCATCCGATTCTTTTTGTTGGAAAAGTTGTTTCATGTGAACAAATATGATACTACTCGAAAGGAATCGAACTCTTTTTTACCATCAATACAAGTGGAGAAAAGAAATACAATAATCAGAAATTGTTTCATAGCAGAATTGACTTCGAGTCGGGTTTGGTCGTTCTCGTCTACGTCGGTCCTTGTACTTTAATCAGTGCGTCGACATGCCACGCATTCTTCTGTAAGAAGTTCACACATTTTTTGAAGAAAAAAACAATTGAAAAAAGAACACGAGATAGCAGTAAAACACCAGTAAAACTGTATTTCTTGTAACCCTCCACTTTGTAAGCATTACACACTGGCGGAGTTGGACAGTCAACGATTATGCTAGTCGTTTCATTTGCGTATCGTCTCTGGACAGTTCGTCATTCGTCTACGTCGATAATTGGGGATGGGAAAGTGAAAAGCAAACTACACGCAGTTTGCGTTTTCTCCACCATACCCATGGCTGCCAACACCGTGAGCTGAAATGTTTGCAATTTTCTCTTTTATCGAAACCCTTGTAGGTTTGCATGCACTTAGCTGGATCCATTCCGTCCTCTCCCAATGTCATCTCTAGTGTTCTCAATATGACGGGACCTTTTCCCGGCACCCAGAACGTCTTGCCTCGATTGACCATCGTTGCCATCATTGTAATGTGTTCGATCGGTTTTCTGACGGTCTTTTTCCTTCGCAGAAAGCTCGTGGCAGCATTGGCTACGATGGTGAGATGATGTGAAGATCTTAGTACCTAAATTGAAATATACATCAATTCGACTCATCAGAGAACGCCGGCTCATCATAACGAAAGAAAGATTCTACGCACGCTAACTATACAAATGATTCTACCTCTTGCATACATTGTGGGCACTTTTCTCTGGCTTCTTGATGTTACTGGTGCAGTCAAATCGACGGCGCTGCGGAGAACGGTTGTTATGGTAAGCCGGAATAAGAGAATATAGCAAAGTAATATTACAAAATTGAACACCAAGAAGCAATACACAATAATATAGAGAATTCACACAGATACTTTCATCGTTTTGGCGAATTTCTGGCCTGATGAATGCTTTCATAGGAGGACTTTCGTACTAGGAAACACCTTTCCTCCATTTGAAGAAAATGGTATTGATTATGCCAATTCAGTCGACAAGTGTTGTCGCACTAATATCGCCTTTGATAACTCTATACTACCTTCCGGCCTACAACAGGTTAATCAACTTCAATTTACGTCAAATTTTTACTGCGATAACTAATAAAAACAAATTCAATTTCAGATATATTCAGGAGATTGTTACCTGCTCGCGCGGTTCTACAGCGGTACCGCTCAATCTTTCGCACACAAGGGCATTCATACCGTACTCTACACTTAGAAAATTTACATGCAGCTTTCAGACGAGCCAGCTCACCCGAGCGAAATTATCGCAAACACAAACGACTGCCGAGGCAATTTGACGTGATTATAGTAGGCTTGTTTATCATTGATGGTAATGAGATGCACTTTAGTATTGTTTAATTATTTGTCCAGTGAATGTTGCTTTTTTTAAATTGTAAAATTTAAAAAAAATCAATTTTGATCCCCCGTACAGTACCCGCCAAAAGTATTGCAACAAATTTCAAATCGTCATAACTTCTTTTAAAATTGAGATAGAGACCTGTGGTTGGGAGCGTTAGATAGCAAATGATTACAAAATTATTTCGCAATAATGATTGTTTATCCTTCTTTAACTTGTCATTTTCGACATTCCGTTTGCTGAGGTGCGGTCGCAAAAAAAAATTCCATTCTCACATAGTTTTTATGTAAAAGCTCAAATACTTGGTGGTGATAGAGTATCCATTGTAGTATATATTCCACTAAACGTGCCGTTTTTTGGTTTGCGAATAACGCTGGTAGCATCATTTCCCAACACCTCCGAAAAAATCGGAAAATCGTTTATCTCTCGTCTCAGTAGTGCTAGAGGTCTCAAATTTTGCAGAAACAATGAGAGTATGGTAGAGCACCTCCATGAAAAATTTGAGCTCGATCGGTCGCTTATTGCGAAATGTTGAAAAATTTCGAAGTGCTATTTTTGCACTACCAGAACTCGCCACTACATTTAGCTAAAAATCTGATTTTTTGCCATGCTGTGCAAGTACTATCAGGCATCACATTCACCAAGATTCGGGGCCCTGGAAATTTGTTCACGGCTGCTGGAGTTGAAAAACCGTCGAAAGTTGGGGTGCGAAAAATGCAACTTTTCTCGAACATTAATTTTAAAACTGAAATTTAACATGGTTATCAGTTCAATAAAGCTTCTTCTATAATACATACACGTTTTGTCAAACAAATATCACGATTTGGATCTATTCTTGACCTCTTGAGGAAAGAGTGAATTTGCTCGGCCTGCATTTACGAAGCTCCGCCCACCCCGCCTTTCGACGGTTTTTTAACTCCAGCAACTGTGAATAAATTTCCAGGGCCCCGAATCTTGGTGAATGTGATGCCTGATAGTACTTGCACAGCAGGGCAAAAAATCAGAATTTTAGCTAAATGTAGTGGCGAGTTCTGGTAGTGCAAAAATGGCACTTCGAAATTTTTCAAAATTTCGCAATTAGCGACCGATCGAGCTCAAATTTTTCATGGAGGTGCTCTACCATACTCTCATTGTTTCTGCAAAATTTGAGACCTCTAGCACTACTGAGACGAGAGGTAAACGATTTTCCGATTTTTTCGGAGGTGTTGGGAAATGATGCTACCAGCGTTATTCGCAAACCAAAAAACGGCACGTTTAGTGGAATATATACTACAATAGATACTCTATCACCACCAAGTGTTTGAGCTTTTACATAAAAACTATGTGAGAATGGAATTTTTTTTGCGACCGCACCTCAGAAAACGGAATGTCGAAAATGACAAGTTAAAGAAGGATAAACAATCATTATTGATAAATAATTTTGTAATCATTTGCTATCTAACGCTCCCAACCGCAGGTCTCTATCTCAATTTTAAAAGAAGTTATGACGATTTGAAATTTGTTGCAATACTTTTGGCGGGTACTGTATCTCTTTCATATATTTGACAGCATGAAAACGATTGCATAACACCTGTTTCAATAAAAAAAATGAAAAAAAATCACTGTTTTACATAAACATATTGTAACAAACATGATCAGCCTTGAATGACAGAACGTTGACCTAAAGTATTTTAATGTTAAAACAGAGAGTGTAGATGCCATTCCTCTCTTTGGTTGTCACGACCAAAAATCATCTTACAATCGTTGTATTTTGCATTTATCTCGCTTTACAGAAAAGATACGGGATAGAGAGATCGAACTTCTTCCCATTCACAGACCATTTTCTTTGGTTGCTTGAGGAATAGACGAGATCTTTCCTAGTACCCTGGACGTAGGAAGAAAGGGGAGGTTACGTGAGGTTGAAGGTAGTCCTGAGCAACGGATCGTTTGCTACAGGTGACATAAGCGAGGAAGCTTATTTATCTTAAATTGTTCGCGAAACTCCCCAGTGGAAACTGTACAATCTTAAAACAAACAAAAAACGTATTTGAGTAGACACATAATGCATTGATTTCAGAATAACCACTTTTAAAGGTGGTATCCCACGAACTTTTGGTCAACTGAGTTCTCACTGTGGGGTTGTCACGCTCGGTTGCCTGGTAAGAGCCCCGCAAACC
This sequence comes from Pristionchus fissidentatus, assembly GCA_036245785.1. NCBI lineage: Eukaryota > Metazoa > Nematoda > Chromadorea > Rhabditida > Neodiplogasteridae > Pristionchus > Pristionchus fissidentatus. The sequence goes on from BTSY01000004.1 coordinate 17,782,778, forward strand.
GCACGTTCAACCGATAAGTTTGAACAGAGTTATTGGCGTTTGGCTCTGTGCCAAACTGACCCTGACGCGCAGGGATTCAAAAATGAGAGAGAGGGATAATGGAAAAAGAGGAGAGAGCGACCGCGCCATTGGCCCATAGGAGATGAGGAATGAGGGAGCGCGAGATCGTAATACTCCTTCTTTAAAGATCAAATATATCACACCCATAAATAATATCTCTCGGATATCTACAATAACTTACACAGAGTCCACTATCAATAAAAGTGTTTCGCTTTGTTTTTTTAGAATATTTTTTTCCATATCTTCGATTGTATGGTGAAAACACTTTTTTGTGTCCATTGGTTCTTTCTAGACTGTTCAATCTATATAAGAAAAAAATATCAATTATCCGTTTGAAGAACATTAGTTCCAATTAGCTTGCACTTTCAGGCTTTGGTCTGTGGGGTTCCTCTCTAGTTGATTATGCGAGTAAGTCGGCGAGCTAGTGGCACCATGTGGAACACTACGCAAAGTGGAAGAAATCAATTGCAACCGTACAATATTCTTCAAAATGGGACACATTTGATGAACACATTGGAACACTGTGGAAAGTGGATTCCTCCACTTATAGGAAATGAAAGTGTGTCTGTTTGTCTGTATGTTTTTTTTGTTGCCGCGTGACGGACATTTTTTTTCCCATTTTCCCCATAAATCGCTTCAAATTTGCGCAATCTTCTCAGAACCTTTTGCATATGATAACTGATCAGAAAACCTTTCAAAATTTTAATATAAAAATCCGCTAATTTCACGGCCAAGTGGATAACGCGCCAGACTTTGAATCCGAGACCCCCAGGTTCGACCCCCGCCGCGGGCAAATCTTTTGCCGCATTTTTCGCAACTGCCAGATAGCGCCCTGACACGTTTTTGAGTATCGTGAAACACGTTTCCACCTGTTTTTCCGAGTTTTAACGTGAAAAATCGAAAATTTCGAAAAGTGTCCAATTGATGCGCAGAGCGTAGGGGATCACAGGAAAAGTGTTTTGCGATGTCAGAAACGTGTCTGAACGTGTTCTAAGACGTTTTAACGTGGAAAATTGAAAATCTTAAAAAGTTCCCAAATGAACCGGGGAGCGTGGGGAATCGCGGGAAAAGTGTTTTGCGATGTCAGAAACGTGTTCGAACACGCCAAGGAAATCAACATACGGAATAAGCCAGTACTCTTTCTAGCGATTAAGATTCCTCAACATCCTAAGCTCTCCCTGGACCGTACTTGGAGCCGGCTACCGAGGTCCCCCTGGACCGTACCTGAAGCAAGCTACCGAGGTCCCCCTGGACCGAACCTGCAGATCTATGCATAGAGCGTAGTGTACGCATAGAGCGTAGTGTATTTAACCTCAACACATCCCTGCTAGTTTTGTGAATGATATTTAGTATGCATTACACACTGAATCCACTTTCCACGTTCCAGAATCGTAAATTAGTTTTGCACACTGATTTACTAAATGTAAATCGGTATGCAAAACTGATTTACATTTAGCATGAAAAACTGAAAGAAATTATCAACATTCATGAGTTTTCGTAATGTGTGAATTCCGAGGAAACGGTATTGTGAAATTAAAAACAGGTTTTATTTATATATTTATGAATACATTTCCCCCACACGTTTCGAGCATGGCGTGTACAAGGGCTGTGCACGTAAAATATTTAGATTCGATATTATCGGATGTACATAGATATTTCTCCACTGTTTTTCATATATTTAGATAGATCTTATAAATACGAATCGAATGATACCCCTGACATACTATACTGATGCTACTGAAGCAAAGTTATTCAACTTTTTAACGAATTTTACGACTCGTAAAATTTTTACGAAAATTTCGTAAAAAATCGAAATATCTCTTCAGCAATATGCAAATCATAAACAAATCAGGTATCATTCAATTTGTCTACAGTATTTCTATAAACATATACTGAAATATTTTCATAAATTCTTCATCGTGAAAAGAAATATTGGATTTTACGAATTTTACGATGCACAGCCCAGGCGTGTACCACATCAAATGCACCAAATACACGTATGAAATAAATTCAGCTTCAAGCATTTCTTGTGATTTGGTAAACAAGTCATAGTTTTCACATGGTGTATGAGAGATAATTTGATTATCGCAAGAAGATGTTTGAACACCAAGACATCAAATGAAAAATATAATTTCACAAGTTAGCCGATGACACCATGCATTTGTTAACTCATTTTTTCCGAGATTAATTAGGCTCGTTCTTCCATGATGTTGTTTCATTATTTAATATTACAAATGAGTGATTTCCTTTCCTGATTTATGGAAGATATGAATGAGACAGGTTGATCATCATACGGCATCCCGCAGAATGCTCTACAGCGAAGATCGATTTCACATCGTACTTATGACCATCTTAGATTTCTCTTCCATCTTCGTTAATCTTATGTGGTGTTAGTTTTCGGAAAAAGGAAATGGAAAAAGGCCAAGATTTGAATTCCCGCAATTTCTTATCTCAGTTCTCCGTGGAGCAATCGACTCAAAACTTTATAGGTGTAACAGGGTCGAAGAATGCCATATTCGAAGTTTTGAGTCGATTGCTCCACGGAGAACTGAGATATGAAATTGCGGGAATTCAAATCTTGGCCTTTTTCCATTTCCTTTTTCCGAAAACTAACACCACATTATCCTGATCGCTGCTATTCGTGCACGTTACGTTGGAAGAATGACATGTCGTACTAGTTTAGAAAATCAGAAGAATTGACTATTGTTCTTGAAGTTCTGTGCCCTCATAACGGTAAACCAAATTTTTAAATCACTGCTAGCTCTGCTATGAAGCGAGATACGCAATTGCCGAAATTTAAAAGTAAAGTTATTTTCACCGTTTCAGGAAAAAATACACAGTTTTTTTTATCTGAAATACTGAACACATATTTGCATGGATAATGGTTTTCCAAGGTTTCGTTTCTTAGAAAACAGTTATCCAGCCTTTCCATTCCCAGCGCTCTCTCACAACGAAGCACCGCGCTCGCCGTAACGAGAGAGAGAAAAACATTAGAGGGTTGGAAACCCGTTCTCTAAGAAACAATTGTGCACTGTAACAGGGTCGAAGAATGCCATATTCGAAGTTTTGAGTCGATTGCTCCACGGAGAACTGAGATATGAAATTGCGGGAATTCAAATCTTGGCCTTTTTCCATTTCCTTTTTCCGAAAACTAACACCACATTATCCTGATCGCTGCTATTCGTGCATGTTACGTTGGAAGAATGACATGTCGTACTAGTTTAGAAAATCAGAAGAATTGACTATTGTTCTTGAAGTTCTGGGCCCTCATAACGGTAAACCAAATTTTTAAATCACTGCTAGCTCTGCTATGAAGCGAGATACGCAATTGCCGAAATTTAAAAGTAAAGTTATTTTCACCGTTTCAGGAAAAAATACACAGTTTTTTTATCTGAAATACTGAACACATATTTGCATGGATAATGGTTTTCCAAGGTTTCGTTTCTTAGAAAACAGTTATCCAGCCTTTCCATTCCCAGCGCTCTCTCACAACGAAGCACCGCGCTCGCCGTAACGAGAGAGAGAAAAACATTAGAGGGTTGGAAACCCGTTCTCTAAGAAACAATTGTGCACTTTTTGTAAACAGAGAGCGTATTCGTCTTACAAAAACGACGAAAAATTTGTTTTGGTTCTAAAAGTGTCAAACTTCTTCTCAGGACTCCGAAAAGTCTGTCTGCTTATTCCGTAATCTTACTTGCCACTGCGATGGTTGATTTGGTAGTCTCATCTTGCGGTTGGTTGGTTACTGTAAGGTGAGTATGTCCTAGCGACGAAAGAATAGAAAAAGGGAATAAGTGAATTTGTAATATTTTCTTTCAGTTTGGCTTTTGAGGACGGTGTCGTTGTATTTGCTTACGTTGGTCCATGCACTTTCATTAGCGCTTCGACCTGCCACGCCTTATTCGGTTAGCTATATCAAATTGTATTTTTACTTCTAGCTCTTTTTTTGCTAAAACGTACGAAACCTGTAGGGTTTGTTATGATATCCTCTATTTGTCCTTCTCTTTCACATCATCTCTTCTACACGTGCAAAGATGTTTTGGTACCATTTCGAGTGCGCACAATGCGATCAAGGGGTTAATTCTCCCTTGATTTATTTCATCCTCCAAAAGAAGGAAACTAAATAAATTACTTTCTTTTGCAGTAGCCCACGCCGGTGCTGCAATTCAATCAGAAGTCATGCTCATGATTTCTTTTGCGTATCGTCTATGGACTGCGCGTCATTCATCTTCGATCATAATTAAAGGCAGATCAACCAAACTCATACTTAGCGCAATCTGCATACTCTCTGCAATTCCCCTGTCAGCCAATGCTGTATGTATCACGCCTATCACGAGAGGCTCGGCTCAGAATGGCATTATTCCGGCACAGAGCCCATTTTTCGATAGTATTTTTTTACGTTTTTTGGGTGCCTCTAGGTCCCACTAAGATCCTCGTGTGTTATTATGTCACGGAAATCATTTCCCGCTTAGATACAGCTACTGTAAGCTGCCACCCTTGAACTTTGAGGCAGTTTTTCGATGTTTAAATGAAGATTCTGAGAAAACTTGTCTCTTAGAGCTAGGGCTTCTTTTCCATGCTCTTTCGATCTGTCTCGTTGGTTTTTCGATAGGTCTGTGAATTTGCATAATAATTAACTTTTGTAAATTTACATAAATCTGTTCGAAAAACCCGCATTATTATTTCACTATCGTCTCCGGAATGTCGCAAGGATTCGAATGATATGTCTGAGCTCCCCCAACACGGGAGATGCAAATTCACAGACCTATCGAAAAACCAACGAGACAGATCGAAAGAGCATGGAAAAGAAGCCCTAGCTCTAAGAGACAAGTTTTCTTTTTATTTAAACATCGAAAAACTGCCCCAAAGTTCAAGGGTGGCAGCTTACAGTAGCTGTATCTAAGCGGAAAATGATTTCCGTGACATAATAACACACGAAGATCTTAGTGGGACCTAGTGGCACCCAAAAACGTGAAAAAAAACTACTGTCAAAAAATGGGCTCTGTGCCAAGCCCAGTCCGAGCCTCTCGTGAGAGGCGTGGTATACTACAATATATTCTTTGAATACTCATTCACTCCAGATGTGCATGTACTTCGCCGGTACATATCCAGTGATGCTGCCTAACCAATCTGTTATGACAAGCATGCTCGATATGAATCCATTGCTTCGCTCGGAAAATATCCTTCCTCGATTGTCTATAGTTATTGTAGTCATAATGACTTTCCTCGCGTTCCTCGCTGTTATTTTGCTCCGACGAAAGCTAGTGACAGCATTGGCAATGATGGTAGGTTGTTCCTGTCCATGGTGGATAGGAATACGATTTACAGAAATCAAATTTATTGTTATCAATATAATATGAGACAGAGTACATGAAGAACTCTTAGAAAAAAAAAGAAAAAAGTCACATCATTTTTAATTTGCAATACCTGAATACGAATATTGATTGTCTATTCATCTGATTGACATTCGATTGATTTCAGAAACCTTTCAATCGTAACAATGAGCAGCGTATTCTCCATATGCTCACTATACAAATGCTGTTGCCAGTCGCGTTCGTTTTGGGATTTTCTATGTGGATGATTGATGCAACTGGTCTCGAAAAATCAACAAAGTTGCGAAGGGCTATAGGTTTTGTACGGACAATCTCTTATAAAAATGGCTCACACCGCTCATTCAGTCGAGCAGTATCGTCGCTTTTCTCTCCCCTATGATGATTCTATATTACTTGCCAGCATACAAAAGGTATAGTAGTATACAATAGTAGAATAAAAAATATAATGAAAATAGTTCAGATTCGTACATGACCTTTTCGGTTGCTCACGAAACTCTTCACCTCAAGTATCAAATTTGTCACAAGCAAAGGTCTTAAGTAGTTAAGTATTCCTACTTTTTTCAATTCAAACTATTTTCAGACAAGCGATACTCGCGGAAACATAACTCTTAGGAACACGCAAGTCGATCCTCAAAGCAGCAATATGCCCACCTAGTTATTTTGCCACTTTCTAATAACCGCTTTTCACTCTTCGATAAATTTGTATTCTTTCATTGTACTGTTACAATACTGATAAAGTTACATGTATTAGTTTATTGCACCATAATAAAAAATCGAAATTACACGTGAAGACGCATTGTGGGTAATGCGAGTATGGTTGGCCTGGTAAGAGAAAAAATATGGATCACGAAATTCGAAATTTCAATTGTCTATTATTTTCGAGAAAAGAGTGAACAATGGTTTGAATTTCGAGATATCGTAATTCGAAAATACATTTTTCACATGAATGTGTAATCGTGTAGGAGTGTGTGAAAATCTCTGATTTTCAGATTTTCTTGAACAATATGCACCAAATGGATATTATGATTTTGAAAGTTAGCATACGATACCACTCATTGCATTGATATTATTTTTCGCGCGAAATTATTCTCTGTCGTAAATGATTATGCATTATTATTACGTCATCATCGATCAATATTACGCATGAGGAATTTCGTTTCCTCACTTGTGAAGACATATTCCGATGATTTGTATTAAATATACAGTAGCGGTCAAAAGTTTTCGGACACTTTTTATCTTTGTTAAAACTGTTGAACCCGAAGACGTCTCGATCTGATAATGGAGGTGTCGTAGGTGAAATCTATTGGAGATTACAATGCATGTATGGGGGTATTGCGAAATCTTTCAGTTATTGCGTAGTGGTGACGCAATCAATGCACACTTTTTTGAATGGGCATTATTCTTACATGGATTTTTTCCTGCTCCCCAAACTTTCGGGGTGTTGAGACATGCCCACGATCTACCCATACAAAATTTTTCAAGTTGCTGCGTTGCCGCTACTTGGCTGCAGCAATGCTGCAAAATCGAGGTCGGAAAACCATATCTCGCCTTTTAGACATCGCACAGACTCGTTCAATGTATCAAAATGATCGCCATCATGACTGCCGATGATCCTGAGAATATGGTCACGGTAGGCCACCATTTGCCCTCACGGCACAAAAAAATCACTTTTTGCATTATTGTTGTCCGACAGAGGGCCCCCCTATAGGACGTACTCTAGAGATCTGGTTTCGGCGTGGATTCGGTAGAGAATCTATGTGAGATCCGATTACTCGGGGCAATAAGCGTTTCGATTGGATTCCTGCCCGCGGCGATCGATTTCCGGAAGGACACTGGTTTGGTCACGACCGTTTTCAGCCCGTTGACGAGGTCATGACTTTTGAGTGTATCTCGGCTCTGAATTAACGTAGAAGGCTGGCAGACCCATCAATGGAATCAGTATGACTTGCTCTATAATCTCAAGCACACATTACATCATCACTATGTAATATTGCATCATCCTTGGGCAATATTTCTATTTTTTGTGTTTTCTTAGCGGTAAGTGAAAAGATAACGGTGGAATAAATGCCAATGAAATAAACTTGGTCTTTCCGCGAGTCTAGAGCCAAAATTACGCCATTAATATGCAATATTTCAGCATTCTGAGGGCCGAGATACACTCAAAAGTCATGACCTCGTCAACGGGCTGAAAACGGTCGTGACCAAACCAGTGTCCTTCCGGAAATCGATCGCCGCGGGCAGGAATCCAATCGAAACGCTTATTGCCCCCGAGCAATCGGATCTCACATAGATTCTCTACCGAATCCACGCCGAAACCAGATCTCTAGAGTACGTCCTATAGGGGGGCCCTCGGTCGGACAACAATAATGCAAAAAAGTGATTTTTTTTGTACCCTGAGGGCAAATGGTGGCCTACCGTGACCATATTCTCAGGATCATCGGCAGTCATGATGGCGATCAGTTTAATACTTTGAACGGGTCTGTCGATGTCTAAAAGGCGAGATATGGTTTTCCGACCTCGATTTTGCAGCATTGCTGCAGCCAAGTAGCGGCAACGCAGCAACTTGAAAAAATTTTTATGGGTGGATCGTGGGCATGTCTCAACACCCTGAAAGTTTGGGGAGCAGGAAAAAATCCATGTAAGAATAATGCCCATTCAAAAAAGTGTGCATTGATTGCGTCACCACTACGCAATAACTGAAAGATTTCGCAATACCCCCATACTTGCATTGTAATCTCCAATAGATTTCACGGTGTGTTCAAAGAATGTTCGAGAGACACTACATTCAACTTATGATTCGTTCCACTTACATCCACTTACATTTGTTTCACTTACATTCCAATACTGAGTCCTAAGTTCCAACAAGTCCCTAGGCTTTTACTTCTGCGACTGTTTCAATGCTTCTTCTCAGAACTCCGAAAAGCCTATCTGCTTACTCCGTAATTTTGCTTGCCACGGCGATTGTTGATTTGGTGGTCGCATCTTGCAGTTGGATGACAACTGTGAGGTGAGTTGATTACTGCCAGTATATTATCAAAGGCTAATTGTAAGTTAATGGAAATCGAAGAAAAAATAAAATATGAAATATTACATGTTCCAGATTGGCTTTTGAAGACGGCGTCATCGTTCTGGATTACATCGGGCCATGTACACTCATAAGCGTATCGACCTGTCACGCATTATTCTGTTAGTCATTTATATATTTTCTATATTTTGTAAATTCTAAAAACAAACCATTTATGTTGGGGTGATGGTACCCTTTGGATCTGCCGCTTGGGAGCACAACAATATAAAAGTTTAGCATGACATCCCCAAGTGCATCCATCGCATCGAGCGCCAATGGCTATAAAGGATGGTTTCTTCCACACGATTTTTTCATTAAATTAATATTTTCAGCTATTCACGCGGGTGCCGCTGGCCAATCGATAGTCATGCTCTTGATCTCGTTTGCATATCGACTCTGGAGTGTCCTTCACTCCTCTTCTATAATCATCAAAGGAAAATCAACGAAACTCATACTTGTTGCAATCTGTGTACTCTCCGCAATTCCTTTGTCGGCCAATACAGTGAGTTCGTAATGTACAGTCCTTGTACACTCAAGCGCTCCAGATGTGCATGTACTTCGGCGGCACATATCAAATGACGCAACCTAACCAGTCTTTTATGACAAGCATGCTCGACATGAATCCACTGTTCGGCACAGAAAATGTCCTTCCTCGAATTTCCATAATTTCAACAATAATTTTTTGTTTCCTCGATTTTCTCACAATCATTTTCCTCCGAAGAAACCTGGTTGCTGCATTGGCAATGATGGTAAGTATATCATGCACTAAAACATTTCAAGATTAGTTTATCGCTGGGGAAATTAAGGGAAATTTATAGTCCCGTCTATTCTCGCATTTTATCATTTATCGGTATGTCAACAAGAGAGAGAGATTATGCGGAATGACAAGACTAATCTTAATCAATACATAAGAGTTTTTTTCTCAAATTAAAACATATCTAGCCGGAAGTATTACGGTTAATTGTAAATGCACTATCCTACGGTCCTCTTTGTTTTCCCCTGAACACTCTTCATTTTTTAAAATAAATGGCTCTGTTTTAGTTAACCGGGCCCATGGGATTTAACCGGACCCATGGCATTTAACCGGTCCCATGACAGTTAACCGGACCCAACGAAATTGACCGGTCCCATGACAGTTAACCGGACCCAACGAAATTAACCGGACTCATGACAATTAGCCGGACCCATGTTCAATCAAAATAATAAACCGGACCCATGACAGTTAACCGGACCCATGAAAGTTAACCGGACCCATTGAGAAAAAATGGCAAATACGAATAAAATGGCAAATACGAAAAAAACATGAATGATTTATTGACGAAGCGTATTACTATAATGTGTGATGTTAACGATGATTAATTCTTAACACAAATTCAGTTCTTTCTCGCCTTCACATTACGGCTCCGTCCTACTTGCGCACTAGTGCCCGATGAAGCCGCAGGACGCTTGGGAGGACGCCCGCCTTTCTTGCCTTTGTTAGGGACAGAAGCAGCAGGCTGAGCGTGTTTTCCACCTCTTGGTTTAGTAGGGGGAGAGTTAGGTCGAATTTGAGCGCGCTGTCTATTGATTTTACGCTTGGGAGAAGGGCTGTGAACAGGCTTACGCGGTCGCATTTTGCGGGGAGAGATAGGGAGAACGGCGTTAATCACAGGTTGAGGGGGAACAATGGCGGGAATCACAGGTTGAGGGGGAGGGGTACCAATTTCGCGCCGGTAATAGTTCGTTTCCACAATGAGATGGTTCAGAATCTTCTTGTTATCGAAAAACCTTCTAAACATGTAATTGTACAAATAACCGAGTAGTCCGTTCTCCGGGATGCCGTTATAGGCCTTCAACTTCTTCTTGAGCGCCCCCCAGCTAGCCTCGATGGATTGAGTGTGGACTCGCCGATCTTTAGGGTCGATAAAGTGGGTCTTGTGGTTGACCCAGAGATGATCGTAGCCGGACTGGAGATTCTTTATCCCTCCATACGCCGCCCACCCATCGGACACGATGAGAGTCTCTGGAAAACGTATTTTAGATTTTCAGTAGGAACCAAGTTTCTAGTTGACGAAGTAAAACTTACGGGGGGCGACGTTGGCATTCTAGTATCGATCTCTTAAGACTTTCACGACAGTGATAAACATAATGTCGTAAAATTTAATATATACAATTTAATGTAAATTATGGAGAATAGATACAATTTCGACAGAAAAAAAGGAAATCCGTCATGAGACCGGTTAATTTCGTTGGGTCCGGTTAATTCCCATGGGCCCGGTTAACTAAAACAGAGCCAAATAAATTTATGACAATAGACGAGAGAAATCTGACATAAAGTCATTCTTTTTCAGTCATATTGCACCCAGTGTACGCCAAAAGAAATTTAAATTACTTACTTTAATGTTGTATAGAAAAATCGTTTAGAAAAATCGTTTCACTAAAAGTAAAGTTATCAGAGTTTGACGAAAAATATTACTGTATTATTTTAAATTTTACCTTGAACGCGAACTAAATTTAATTCGGAAGATATTTTGAAACGAAATTAACAATACTAAAACAATACATTTAATATTCTATTAACGTAAATCGGTAGCGACCCATACTAAATGACTGAAAGAGAATGTCTTGAATTTCTTCATTCTTGTGTCAGAAATTGCCAGGCCGCTAAAGGCCGGCCCGGGTCATGAATAGTGTTAAGTGAGGGAACAAATTCTGTTGTTGTTTAGAAAACGCCGAATCGTCACAACGAACATCTTATTCTTCTCATCCTCACTATACAAATGCTTTTGCCAATTGCTTTCGTATTGGGAATTTCAATATGGTTGATCGACGTAACCGGTCTCGTAAAATCGACGATGTTACGAAGAACTGTTGTTTTGGTGAGACTCTCTTCTTGTTACGCAAACCATTGAATGAACTCGGAATCTGTTTCTCAAAACTAATTAAACCGATATTACGATTTTTTCAAATAAAATTACACTGTTGAAAAACAATCAGATTTTTTAGTTGTTTCGAACGGGGTAAGTCTATTTCGCAATATGCGGTTTGGTTCCTCCCGCAAGTGCGTGTGCGAAAAAAATGCGCGGATTTCGAAAAAGAAATTCATGAAACATACTCAGTCCTCGAGCATTGTCGCCTTTATTTCCCCTCTAATCACCTTATATTACTTGCCTGCATACAGAAGGTAATCAATAGTGATGCCCAGAAAATAATTAAAACATTTCAGATACATTCACGACCTTTTCGGTTGCTCGTCACATCAAGTGTCAAATTTGTCACAAGCGGTGATCTTTTAAGAATTCTTTTCATTTTATAATAATTTTTTTTCTATTTTACAAGAATTATTTTATTTTACAAAAGATTTTTTTCAGACAAGCGAGGCACGTGGGGCAATATTACATAAGAACACGCAAATCGACACTCGAAGTGGAAATATGAGTTCCTTATAAATTTGCCACGTTTTTATTACAGATGTATTTCTTTGTCTGTTTAACCTTGAGGCCGTAGATTGTACTGTAATACTTCTGATAAAACTAAATGCGGCATAATTAGAAATTAATTCAATCATATATGAATTTATAGTGATCAGATGAGGGATAGGTCGGTATTCTTTGTTCCACTTGTTCCCGATTCCACTGAACTACCAATAGGGGCCACAGGCGAAACTCACATCACTTCAATGGTGCAGAGCTTTTGCAAAAAATTGCGGGACCGGCGTGGGATTTGAACCAGAGAGAGATTTGGTGTAATAGAGAGAGAGTGCCCGAGAAGGAAGAGCGCGCACTATTGCCGGCAGAAACTTTTTACTAAGTATAAGTATGTTAACTTATGTTTGTTTAAAAGGTAAATGGTCTGCGTATGATGAATAAACAGCTCACAAAATGCGGTGGGAAATGGTTTAGTTCTAATAGGTAAACTAAAAAGACATTTTCGAAGGTAGAACTAACAAAGGTCACCACTGCGCCCAAAGCGGCCACCTCTCATCTGCGCTTGAACCCTCGAAGTTTTCAGGCGAGCGATCTCACCCGAGTGAACTTATCGCACACACAAACACTATGGTTGGTACGAAAACAGATGGAAACTATATTTGAAATGGAAAACATCTTACGTATTTAATTAGACTTGTTTTCCAGTGATGACAAGACACGTTTCGTGAGTGGTTCATTGTTAGAAAAAGTGTCAAAACGACCCTCTTTCTTACATAGACATTTATACTGCGCACATACTGTATTTCAGCCGTATTACTACACTCAGGTAACATTAGTTTGCTTCGTGTTTTTTTATCATATCATCCGTTAAAACACATCTTCTATCACAATTAAGTTTTCATTTGACACGCATGAGAATATTTTTTTCATTTGAAACTAGGGAGGGGGGAATCGTGAGAGATAATTTTCTTTCTGAATATTCTGTAATAAATTTAATTGTTTTACTATATCGGTGCATTATCTATATCAACTTCCTTTCTCAGCGCTAAAACTATACTATATCGCAAATTCACTGTACAAAATTTACTTATAAGTAGCGAGCATACGTATTTACTATTATGAGAAAAAAAGGAAAAACAGTCACACGGATGAGAATTGGGTTAAAACAAATTAAAAACTCAAATTAAAAACATCTTATTTTCCTGAGCAGCACAGATCAATGGTTTCAATATACAAGCTAACCGATGATACCATGCATTTGTTTAGTCATTTTTGTGCCATTACATAATTATGCTCTGTCTTCCACTAAGATGTGCATTAATGTTACGCATGGGGAATTTTGTTTCGACATGTTACGAGGGGTTTGACGGAATATTACACAGACATACCGTATCTCGTGGAATGTTGGACATCGAAGATCGTCTTCATATCGTGCTCATCACCATCTTAGATTTCTCGTCCATATTTTTTAATTTCATCCTTATCGCGGCGATTCGTGCACGGTTTGTTCAAAGTATAATCTAGAGGATTCCTTGATGGCTTTTGTATCTGCCGGTGTTTCCAGCGTCATACTTCTTTTCAGGACTCCGAAAAGCTTATCCGCTTACTCAGTTATCTTGCTTGCCACATCAATTGTTGATTTGGTGGTCGCATCTTGCAGTTGGATGATCACTGTAAAGTGAGTGATGAAAATTGAGTCATATGAGATGAGGAGAAGGAAAAATATGTTTTGTTCCAGATTGGCTTTTGACGATGGAGTCGTTGTACTTGACTTTGTCGGGTTATGTACACTCATAAGCTTATCTACCTGCCACGCTTTATTCTGTTTGCAAATTTATATTTTTATTTTACTGCCGAACAAATCATGCCGTTACTGTTGAGTTTGTATGATTAAGCGTTTTTGACGTGCTTATCCAATGAAAAAAGGATAATTGTTTTTCCAAAAGATTGTTTTTTATGAAAATCAATTTGATTAATTTCTTTTACAGCACTTCACGCCGGTGCGGCATGCCAATCAATAGTCATGCTCTTGATCTCGTTTGCATATCGACTCTGGAGTGTCCGTCACTCCTCTTCTATAATCATCAAAGGAAAATCAACGAAACTCATACTTGTTGCAATCTGTGTACTCTCCGCAATTCCTTTGTCGGCCAATACAGTGAGTTCCGTAATGTACAGTCCTTGTACACTCAAGCGCTCCAGATGTGCATGTACTTCGGCGGCACATATCAAATGACGCAACCTAACCAGTCTTTTATGACAAGCATGCTCGACATGAATCCAATGTTCGGCACGGAGAATTTCCTGCCTCGATTTTCTATAATTTTAATAGTGATATTTACATTCCACAATTTTCTCGTTGTCATTATCCTCCGAAGAAGCCTAGTGGCTGCATTGGCAATAATAGTAAGTTAATTTATATAGATAAAAATATGTTATTAGAACACCATATCACAAGTGATATGGGCTAGGATAAGTGATACGTAGGTTTTCTACTTCGTTTTCTTATGTACGCCAATAATGACATAATATAAAACTTGCTGATTTTACAAAAATTCGCCTGAACGCTAATAGGTCTCTCTGACTAGAAGTCTTCGCAAGGTCTCGATGAATTAATGTATAGAGTAGAGCCGAAAGGAAGCGTGTCAAACTCAAACCAGACGTTCATAAAATATGTGAAAAGTATTCATTCGTCGTTAGAATCGCGATAGAAGCAGAGACGAACAAATCGATACAATAATGAAAAATATAATCAATTTTACACACGTTTCCCATTGAGGTATTCATCTGCAGAGAAATGCGAACTCCAACATATATCATTTTAATCCCTGCGACCTTGCGGAGCCGTCTATAAAGAGAAACATATTAGTTTGCGAGCGCATTTTTACGGTGACAAAGTTTGAAGGGATAATGCACTGGGGACACCGAAGTGCATAATAATTCACAGGAACCTTAGTTGGAACTAGTGAAATCCCATAACGCCAAGAGACTCATGTTATTTCTGGAAACTTTACAAATATATGTTTTTCAAAGCAATTTGTGCTCAGAAAACGCCGAATCGTCACAATGAGCAGCGTATTCTTCACATCCTCACTCTACAAATGCTATTGCCAGTGGCTTTTATTGTGGGATTCTCGATCTGGATGATCGACATAACCGGTCTCGCCAAATCGACAATCTTGCGCAGAGCTGTCGTTTTGGTAATTACCTCATCGCTATATTTTTTAATGTGCAAATTAGGGTGGCGAAAACGGTACAGTTCCGATACACGGTACATTCTCGGTACGCGTACCGAACGGTACTCGACGTACCGGTACACTCTCAAAAAGCGAGAGAGGTGTACCGTAATGTACCGTGTACCGCGGTACACGGCCTCTCGTCGAGCGCTCTCTCGTGTACCGCGGTACACTGTGTACCGACGGTACACGACATGCTAATTTCTCCCTCTCTTGACCTCACGAGTGATGAAGAGAGTCCTCAGGTCCTGTGGCGTTGTGGCAAAGTTTTTGTTTATCAATCCAACCTTATCTGGTTCGAGTCCAATCAAGCTTAGATCTTGTTTTACTATGTTCTTGAACATCACTGAAGGATTTTAGTATGGAAATTATCACATATTTTATGTTTTTTTTGTAAATCGTAAAAAAATGCTCACTATGGTCAAATGTGCAATACATATTTATATATTGTAACTGTTTCAACAATGTGCTTGAGTCTTCTCTCAAATATATTAGATAATGTTGTAGCGTAAATGATAGTTTTCTTAATATTTTACAAGTATCAGACGAATAACCATGAGATATTAGCAGTCGACGCACGAAAACTTTCAAAGATACTCAAGATAATAGCAAAACAAGATCTAAGCTTGATTGGATTCGAACCAGATAAGGTTGGATTGATAGACAAAAACTTTACCACAACACCACAGGATCGGTGACCTCGGCCGCTTATCTCTCTTCATGACTCGTGAGGTCAAGAGAGGGAGAAAAAAGCATGTCGTGTACCGTCGATACACGGTGTACCGCGGTACACTAGAGAGCGCGCGGCGAGAGGCCGTGTACCGCGGTACAGTTAACATTCCGGTACACCACTCTCGCTTTTTGAGCGTGTACCGGTACACGACTGATGAGGGAGTGTACCGGTACACGTACCGCCGTTAGCCACCCTAGTGCAAATGCGTTAATGAATTCGAATATAATGTCTGGGTGCTCAAGTGCGCGGGCGGAAAGATACATTCGCATTTGAAAAAAATATAACGAAACGTATACTCAGTCGACCAGTCTTGTCGCGTTTCTTTCCCCTCTTATTACTATTTATTACTTGCCTGCCTACAACAGGTAATCAATATAATTATCAGAGAAGTCTGAAAATATTTCAGGTTCCTTTATGATACTTTCGGGTGCTCACAAAACTCTGCACTGGAACCGTCAAATATTTCACATGCAAGGGTTTCTAAAAGTATTGTTAGAGATCTTTAAGTTCCAAACATTTTTAAGACAAGCGAGCTTTCTCGTGGAGCAACAACACGAAAGAACACGAAAGTCGATCCTCGAAGTAACAATATCGGCACGAAGTAAATTGGCCACTTTTTCAACATTTTTTATTATTATTTTTATTCACTCTTTTTTTGTAGTGTAACCTCACTGATAAATTATTTGTGAAACGTGGGGATTGCACGATATTAAGAAATTAAAACGAGACCATACTCGTTCCGTTTTCCCCACCTCCGATGTCCAGTCCCATTATAACTATAAATAGTATGTTGGCTGCCGTTCCATGTGTACGTAATCATTTATGGATGGAGAAATACCAATCCGCAGACTAATCAAAACCTCATATAATTATCGTCACCAATCGTCAACCAATCGTCAAAATTTCTTTTCCGAAGAACCTTAGAAATAAGTCTTTTGATGTCGTACTCCTATTTACACAAGGAGTCATGTGACGCACTGTAGTTTTATGTTTCACTGTAGAAATCTAGTTTCACTGTAGAAGTTTCACTAGTAGTTTCACTGTAGAAATCTAGCTGGTAATATACGCAATAAAAATGTTCTGCATTCTTACAATGCTTAACGTTTTGTCAAGCATAGGAACAATACCAATCTAGTTAGAAAAAGACCTTCGGATGACTATAAATAACAACTCTTTTCGAGAATTCCTTCTTCTGAGAGCTGATCTTGCTAATCCCGTCATATAGTTTAGTTCGTCGTATTGTATATTCCAATTATCACTAATTATTTTGTGTTGCGACTGTAGGCGACCAAAAATCAACGTTCATCATACAAAAATGGTCACATGTTGATTCTGATATGTTATTCATCTGCATTATTACAGTTTTGCAGATATTTCCTGATAGATTCCACAGCGTCTCGTTCAATGTTCGACGTCGAGGCTCGTTTTTTTTTCAAATCAAGTATTTATTTCTCGTACCATGTTCTAAAAAAATTGCAGATTACGTGCGGGTGGCCGGAAAAGAGAAATTTAATTTATTTTAAGCATAATTTGAGTTTGAAAATCGGCCAACGAATTTATGAGTCCCCATATATCATTGCATGGACTACTGCGGGATAACAGCATGTATTGCGAAGGAAGCATTTCAAATAATTTTTAAATAATTTTATTTTTTTTTTGAATTATTTTACTGAAAACTACGGGCGACCGGAGAATAACAGAAATGTAGCCATTACAACGGGTGACCGCCGTCGAAACGAAAATGGGGTGCAGGTATGTATGTATTACGAAACTTTAATCGTATTAATTTCATCGCTCATCAAGAGAAAACAATTATTAAAAACGTTATCGCTTTCTTCTGGAGTTTCTCTTTTTTATGAATTTTTTAAATGAAAAATGGAAAATGTCAATGTCAGGTAAATGTCGTGGAGATGCATTTATTTGTTCAGCTAATGTTCATACATTGTTTTCATTCGTTCACTTTTTAGAGTGAGATGATTTTATGAAAATGAGGAATGCAATAATTATTTTATTGGCAAGTTTTTCGGGCA
Source organism: Pristionchus fissidentatus (assembly GCA_036245785.1). NCBI lineage: Eukaryota > Metazoa > Nematoda > Chromadorea > Rhabditida > Neodiplogasteridae > Pristionchus > Pristionchus fissidentatus. The sequence continues at coordinate 17,800,641 of BTSY01000004.1, forward strand.
AGACAGTGCCAATATTAGACGGATGCTTGAAATCACTGGGTGAACAGCTTGAGCTGGCTAGATTGGTCGGAGGTCGCAGAGGGGCGAAGGAACAAATCTCGTGCTGTCTCGCGGAACGATCGAATGCACATCATGGATATGACCATGTTGAGACCCGTAGTGAGGAAGCTGAGTATGTCCACGGGCTCTTTAAGCCACCACGGAGATTTGACCGCTGCAATGGTGAACTTTATACTAACGAAATAACACAGAAGCAGTCAACTATCTATGTAACATGAAGCGTTCCTGACCAGTGTTCCCTTTTTGGAAGTATTGGAAATGAGCTGCCCTCTTCTCTGTACATTTAAAATATTGTCTTGCACGCGTTGCGCGGTCCATTGTTCATTTCATTTTTTTTAAATATTTTACACATTTCCCATTTTTAATAGTTTTGAATACGCGAACCCTATTCTTTACTTCCAGACACTCTTTACCGTATATCTCCACTATCGATCGATATCCCTTGCTGCTCATCGTAATGGCTGGAACGAGAGACTGCAGAAGTAGAGCGAGAGCGACGTGTAATTCGTTCACTCTCTTCGTCTCACTTCCGGAACTCACTAAAACTAAAAATTAAATAACTATCGTTTTTGGGAAAGAGCCGAGTAAGCATTTCCACCATTCAGATACGTTAATGGCCCTTCTCTAATTGATCTTAGACAAAATAAGCCAGAAGAAATGTGAGCTCTGTCCGGACATAGCAAAGACAGTATTCTCTGAATAACTCTCACGTCGTCCTATCCGATGTTTGATGAGATAGCAAGCCGTAATCGAATTCAACACGACGGCAATCAGTGGAATGGCGAAAATGTAGAGATTCCAAGCCTGCAAATTAACAATTTATACGTGCGTCTATTCTCAGAAAGCGATAACTGCGTCTAGTTTAATCATGCTGCTCTCTATAAATCAGTTTTTGTTGTAGAGAGTGTCTCGATTCAAGATAAATACGCGTTCGGAACTCACAAATATCCATGCAATCTGTTGAGTGTTGTCAAAGAAGAGTAGTGGGCCACAGACGGGATTCTCTCTGCTCGTGCCAGATGCAACGGCTTTTGCAAAGAGACCGAGCTGAAAAGTGCACTTTAGAGGATGGAATGTGAGACGAGAAGAGAAGACTTACGATGGGCAGGCATGGAAGAGAAAAGAAGAGAAGATTTCGTTTGAGATCACAGGGATGATCGAAAACAACGGAGAGTACTCGAGAGATACTTATTGCCTATTGAAAATAATTAGACATAATTAGGTAACGTAAGGAAGTTTTCCCGCATACAAGACTAATCCGCACGTTTTCACCATAAAGGCAGCTATCCCAAATGATGCGGGTTTCAAGCGGTTTCGGGCAAATACTCATTAACTCTCATTCAATCTCAAGTTTCTTCATGATCAGTAATTTCTTGTCTCACCGTCAGCGCGTTGTATGACACGTAGTTGAGGATTGAGAGACCCATTCTTGCCATCGTGCAAACCAATTCAGTCGTCTCGATTTCGTCGTTGACAAAGATCGCAAACCACGAGTAGAAGAGAGTATACGGAAGGGAAACGAAGAATTGAACGACGCCAGAAAATATGATAGTGTTCTGAGATCAAATCGATGAAACAGTGAATTAAATTTAAATATACAAATAACTTTAACTTTAAATCCCTAACGAATAAAAAAAACAATATTTGAGAAAACAGTCGGAACCCCTGATTAAATTGATGTTGCGCCATTTACCCATTCTACCTTAATTTTCATTCGTTTTGCTAGCAATGGGTTCAGAGATCTGCTTGCTACTGTAATTTTGGTGAATCTACATCTGCAAAGAATTTCCCTAGAAAATCCGATGTAAATCTAATGACAACGAGCGTTGCGTACCTTGTAATTGACATAGATCTGAGAATTTCTTCGCACCAATATGGCCAGAAAATAGATGGGTAGATATCCGATGTGGAGCAGAATCGCGTTTCGTATTGCTTCGGAGCGGTAAGACGTGTGATAGAAGGACATTTCACTTTTGGATCCTTCTGGAAACGGCGTCCCCAGATGTTTCGAAAGGAAATGGGAGAGACGTCGAAATGGGTTAGGAGGAGGAAAAACGAGGGGAAGGAAAAGCACACACAAGAAATTGGCAAGGATAATGAGAAGTGAGAGAGAAAGAAACACTTGAGGAAATTGATCTGCTGGGGTGCCCTTCTCTCTCACTCGCGGTTCTAAATGAGTCAGGGTAAACAGTAGTAGGAAAGCAAGAGGGGGGAGATAAAGAATGAGAGGGCAAAGAGCAGATGGCCGCTAACAAAAGTGTTTGGTTTGAGCTCTACTAGTAATGTTTGCTCGAGCAAGCAACACCCCCGGTTCCCATTCCAGTAAGCAATTACAAGTCGCTAAGAAAGGCTCACAATTGGATTTCTCGCCCTGAAGGCGGACTCATTATCTTGACGAATTTTACTGTTAACTCGTTGGCGAGTCAAATGTGAACTTCATTTTGTCACGTAAAACTACAACAGTACACAGCAGGAATATTGCATGACTATCGGCTAAGGTCGAGGCAATATTAGTCGTATCCCATGGCTCTCTGTTGCAAATAGATTGGACTGGCTGGTGGGGGCGGGGGACTGAGCACTTGAGACGACGGAGCAATTGAGGCACAAGATTCCCTGCTGATTATCAAGCCGAGATAGGCCAGAAATCGATCGCGCTCTCGCTTTTCATTCAGTCTCGACCGATCTCCGAAGAGCGGTCGAACCCGGTCATTCACCATGCATCGAAATCTGCAAAAGTCACGAATACAATTTGAGCTACACAAATATTTCGTAGTACATGTGCGAAAGGACTTCATGATTAAAAACTATGTTACGAAAGCTTCAATGACCACTCACCTCGGAATTGCGATAATAACCAGGAAGGGATCGAGAGCGGGGTAAAAGTCAAAGAGTAACACGAAGAGATTGACTAGACCGCCAAGATCGCCGCCAATAGCGGGAATGATGAATGATATACCGAAGGGAATGCACACAAATACTAGAGGAACGGAAAACTGCAATATTCTTGGTATAAAATGGTTACCGGATTCCATGGAAGGAGTCAACAACGTTGTGTAAACATGTTTTCATATCGAACACAATGTAAAAAAACGTAAATTACATGAGTAACAAACCTGCACAAGCAAGGCACGAAATAGTTGAATTTGCAGTTGACGGAAGCGAATTTTGAGTGAACTAAAATTAGTTATAATATTATCATTCTATGGTACAACATGTAGACGTCTCAAATTGAAAAAAAAATATTGTTTCAGTATTTTTTAAATTTTAAAATTTATAATCCGTTTAATAAAAATGGTTTATTACAATTAGGGACCGCAAGGTGTGTTGCCGATTTTATGCAAATGTTTGAAAAATATGTTCAAAGTATCCACTAATGTCCCAATAACATCATCCTTTTTGTCGTTTGTCGATATCTTGTTTCCGAGTCGCGCTATAGCTCGATAACCATTCGCGCCGATTGACAGAATTGGTAACGAGAGAGAAAGGGGCGGAGTTTATCTGCATCTCCAAACTGTGACTGATATTGAGAGCGGCATAGTGTCTCCCTCACGTGTTCTCCCGTGGCTCAGGTGGTTGAGCACGGCACGGGTCGCAGGTTCAAATCCAGCCGTTTGCAATTTTTTTTGCTGATTTTGTAAAGTACTTAAAATTCAAATGGCAATTCTGCGCATTAATAAAATTTAATTATTTTTCTTGGTATAGACTCCTCGAACTAATCCACACAAACTGAGAGTTGCGCAGCTGTGCCGATGAAATGGAAGTGCTCTAAACACCTACTATCGAAGCCTTCAATCAATATTTGATCTACTAAATGTTGTCAGAACATGGTGCGCAAGGTCTCATTTGTAAAGTTTACCGAGAGCTCTCGAATAAGCTTTTGAATGAGGAATTTGACTCAAGATGAAGCTTGCCATTTGATCGGGACACTTCTCGCCTCACGTGAAGACAAAAAGTGGGCGGAGCTTGCGCTGGCTAATTACAATCCCCCCTCGCATGCTAGGATTTTTCAAAGACATACCTTGTGTGCAGTCCTTCATAGATGAGTATTATACATACGAAACACACAGTAAAAGTGAGTGCTGCGATCACCATTACATTCAGAATTGCTTTGACGACAGGCCAATTATACTGCGCGTCGGCCTTGTTGCTAATCTGAAAGTTGTAAATTTTAAGGGAGTATTGGAGGAATCCGTAATCATCTCAATAATCATTTTATATTGTTTACCTTGAAATTGACGGCAAATAAGCATGGGCCTCCCACGATGGAAACTCATTCAACAGTATTTCGTCAAAGAAGTCATGGTGCTTTGACAAATTCCTTAATTTTAAAGGATGGAGAAAAAAGACTGAGTTTGCTCACCACGGAATGTAAAACGTGTAAACGGTCACCGCACAGAAAATAATATTCATTATTAGAGCTATTGATGCACAAACACGAAAGTGTGAGTGCAATACCTACAAGTAATCTATAAATGTATTTAATCCGGCCTACAAGTAATCTATAAATGTATTTAATTTACAAAACAATCAAAGCGTAATGAAATCAATGCGCAAAATTCTGCTGAACATCATCCCGAGTACTCAAGGGAAACCGATAGTATTAATCATTTTTTGATAAAGATTTGCACTTCAGTTGTGGTATTCTTGTGAAATCATCCCCGCAGTGTTTTCATTGGAAATCACTCAAATGAATGGAGAGAGTGTGCGATATTTGAAAATACTTTTGCTTTAATATCCCCATATTCAACTGTTGCTCACCTTCGCAGTGCTAGATATCGATACACGAAATGGAATGAGAGAAGTGCGTAGGGTTCTAGGAAGAGTAACAAAAGAATCATGTTGATCACTAGACGAGGTTGTTCCGGCCAGAACATCGCTGCGTCAGAGAAAAGAGCAAATCCGTGGGGTGCACCAACTGCCAGCTAAAGAATATTGAGGTTTATTTATATAGCGAAAAAAATATAATTGCTCGCATTTTCTGAATCAGCCTTCTCGTCCCCAGCGAGAATACTTCACTACCATCTCACAGTTGTTCCCTGTACCTGCTCATTCTACCTTTCGGTGCACGAGAGAGAGAGAGATCATGCTAGCAAAAATACATTATGGTTTTACAATGTAAATGATGATTACCGGCAAGAAGAAGGCGTGAAAAAGCGATGTGATCGCATTTGTGAGTGCGAAGATAGAAAGGAGCCATCGATATCTGCCCATCACTGCATTCTTGACACTCAAAACGAGATAGACTAGAAGTCCGTTCCCGGCAAGCGAAACCATCATACAAGTGTAGAGAGTAACCTGAATGGGTTGTTTGTGAAATTACTAGCACTCACTACCATTTAAAATTGTTCAAAAATACAAACCTTGTGAGCCTGTATCGATATGAGCATAGTAAAACGTCACTGGGGTTATATTTGATATGACGCTCTCATTTATTCACGCAAGGGATGGAAAGGTGACTGCCACTTGGGCGTTCACTGCGAACAACAACAGTCTGTGGTTGAATTCCACTGGGAGTAGAGAATGGATAGTACTAATATCGAAATGATGAGATTACAGCGAATTACAGAAGAACATTCACTAAATTATCTATTCCAGATCGATATCACTCTGAGCAACGAGCTTCCAAAAATAACTTCGGTAGCAAGTTTATTGACAGGGTTACAAAGTAGGGATACTCTATTCAGCAGTCCTCTCTCATGGGGTTATGAAAATAATTATCCGCATAATGACGAGTTATGCCTTTTTATCGTTGGTTTGAGATAGGCATGCTTCTCACTGAGGAGAACATTGACAATTCGGCAGCTCTTAACGAAAGTTGAGGTGGCCTGCAATATATATTTAATATTAGTGTGCAATTATGGTCATTGTACTTTTTCCGATTGAATATTCGTGCGATCTCCCTTTTGTAGTCAGACATGGTCAACAGGACTGCGAGAGCGTCCAATGGAAGGAAGAAGGAAATGAAGAGTGGTGAGTTATCAGCCATCCAATGATCGTCGATACGGAATATGGGGAAAGTTATGGTGAGACCACATGATACATACATCGAAAAGAAAGGGATGAGGGTCTGCAAAAAGACATTTGTATTCTCCTGTAATCTTCGTGTATCACAATTTTAATTTTCATTTCGTTACCGCGTTGTTACTTGTAATACGCATAAATATATATATATAGACAAGTTTTCTTTACACTTGCAGTTTCTGTTTTGCTCCATTCTTCTCTAACTATCAGATGATTTTCTAATGTTGCTAAGCGCCGCTTTATTTCACTCAGCTCATTATTAAAAAGTGACAATTACATTGTATTTGCACATCATTGAATTGAAATGTGGTCAATTTGATTTTTTACCTGCAAGCATAGAGTGAAGAAAAGCTGCCGCTGTAGTCGAATTGCAGTTTGTGAGAAAAGTTTTGTCTGTCTGAGATAAACGTAGATCGTGAAGATTGCATAGATCATAAAGCTGAAGCAAATGGCCATGATGAAACAATTGATTGCAGTGCCGACGATTTGTTGGATTCTGAGGGAACCATCCACCTGGAACACATATATTCTCTTTGTTCATCTAATGTAACGATAACAGAAAAATCTAAAGATCATGCCAGCACTTTTAAGGACGAAGGAGGAACTATTTGTTAATCTACCTTATAGTAATCTCCCATTATCATCGCTCTCTCGAGACTGTCAACACCGAAGCGAGAAAATGAATCATTTCGAATCTTTTCTGCACTGATAAGCGTTGGAGCATAGAGAAAGTAACAAGTAGAGAACCTGAATTAGTAGAGGATAGAATACCGTGAAGCGAAAAAAAACCGTAACGTGGAAGGGTGTTCAGAGAGCGGCAAGTTTTATACGCGCTTTTTTCGTTCTCACTTCAACCAGCCAATGTATGGAAACTTTTAACAAACATTTTCTAAATAATTTTTTCGTTAATTTTTTTTGTTAATTAAATTGAATCGGCTTGAAAAAATGTAATCCTTAAATGTTAAATTCTCGAAAAATGCCAGAAAAACTAAACACGCGATGAATGACGACTGCGAGAATAACTTGATACGGTAAGGACTAAAATTTGGTGCTTAAAAATATCGATTGAATGAGACAAACTATTTGACGGCCCACAGTCGATAGAGGAAACTGTAGTCGTTGAGAACGAATGTCAATGTGTACAGGGCGAGATACACGCAGAGGATACGCTGAGACTAATTATAATACAAAACACTTGAATAGCATAAAATTATTAAGGATTTTTTCAGTTACGATATACAATTGAAAACAATGAAGAAAGAAAGAATATGAAAAATATTTTTTCAGTCTCCAATAATTTCTCACTCTGTCGTTCAATGGCCCAGTCGAGAGCAGTGCGAATAAGCCATCTCCAGCAACAATTCGCTGAAATTTGTAAAGGTATTCCTCTCGTTTTATCTAATAAAATATATGTATGCAAAGTTGTACCTCCCGGATTAAAATCTGCTGAGTGGCATAAGTCAAATCGACAATGACAATGATCATCTGAAATTGAGACAGATCAAATATTGTACACATGTATGCGAAAATCTGCAGATATCTGTACACACCAAGGTCGCATTTCGTACGAAAAATAATACAATAAAGGAGGAAAAAGTTGACGACAAGTCCAACAGCTAAATCGATAATTACAATATTTGAAATGTTTGCCGAGTATTCTTACAGTAGTTGACATGCTCTATCACAGTTAGCAGCTCGTGGTATTCCATTGGACGAAAGCTAGCACTGCCGTATATTTCCGTGTTAGGATTGCGGTCTGATGCATCACATTTCGAACAAGTGATAAAAATTAGCCGCTGCTTCTATCCAGACAAGACTCTTTACGAGAAACAGATGACGTCTACTGCGATCAATGTAAAAATCCCATCATCAGTGTGGTTCTTTGGTTTGTGCCGTTTTCATACAGTATGTTATGTTTTTTTTGCAATGTTATGACATTCTAATTCAGATAGTCGTTATTCATTTCCCTCTGTTTATTTTGACTTTTCCATGACAACGACTTGGAAGTATTTGTCAGTGTGAAAGAAATCTCCATCTCACCTGTTACTGCTGTCAGTCATTCAGTGGAGCGGTCGGGGGGAAAGAAGGCAGGAGACGAGCGCGTTTACTTTTTACTGCGTTCTTCTTTTGCGAGTTTTCACAATAATCTAGCTGATGAATGATAATGTAGTACAAATATGGTATTCGAATGGGAGATCATCCTGTGGCTGAACAGTACTCTGACGATTTTGGGAGGGATGATAAGTGCGACTTCTCCCACAAGGGAGTCGAATGCTCTTCAACATGTATAGTCGACATTCAGACGATTCGCTCTTTTCGCCAGATTTTTAAACATGGAGCTGATCAAATTATTAACTCATTCTCATCATTTTCATTTTACATTATCTATCACTAAACAGAACTGTGAAATTTTTTTATAATTTTTTTTTATTTCCCGTGTAATAACAAGCATTAACACTTCTTCGCTATACATCTTCTGACGTGATCATTTCGTTTATATGTGATTGTCTCGAGCCAACAGACGATCATTCTTGTGGAGATTTTCCTACATGCCGTGGCAATGATAACAATTTGATTAAAATGCTGAAAAAAAAAACAAGAATTTAAATTAAACGGAATATGAATTTGAGTCTTTATTTATCTATTTCCACGCAGATTCCAACATACTGAAGTACACTGAGGTCGTTGCTTCTCCTACTGCTCCATCTACCGGTGCATCTTCAATTCTGATACGACAGATACTTTTTTCCGATAAATATTTTAATGTAAGGATGAGCTCGGTACGAACCTGGATTTGCCCAGCGCCGTTATTACAACACCCCGTATCGAATCGTTCTTCATTATGAGAAATGTAGAGGAAAAGGCGCAGTTAAAGCAGTGAAACTGCGTCCATTGGTATTTTAAAACATTCGCAGAGAGCATTTCTTGTGCATATCGAAGAAGTTACTCACCATGAAGTAGCCGGCTTCTAACACGCTGTAGATCTGGCCATTGAATTCCTCTTTTAAGAACGCATAAACGAACGCGATAACAATCGCCAGTATCTAAAATAACCATAAGGACTAGCACGATTATTACAGTGAGAACCTTGAGTACAAAACTGAATGAATATATTGGCCGCATTACTTGGGCAACGCGATAAGCTTCTTTGACCTACAACATAAACTCTTAATCTAAGAATGAATAAGTAAAATAAACTTGATATCGCGCGTTAAGAGTTCCTCGTCCGTACAATGACTGATAACGCCGCTTGCAGTATCGAACTCCTATTTCATTTATCTAATAAATCTATTAATGAGTTTTCGATAACAAATAATAAACTTACGACGACTGCCGACAAATCAACAATATTGAACACTAATAAACCACTAGCCAAGTTATCTGTAAAAATAGTATTTTTTTTGAAAACATGAATTATCTACTGATGCGCACCTTGAAAGTAGATGTAGTACCCGTTGTAGGCCCCAAGGGTAAACTGAATTTTTTTAGATTTGGAAAGGAAGAAGAGAAAATATCTCTAACAGCTGCGATTGAGCAAGGAATGAGCCACGGCCACGAGAAACCGACGAGATGGTACACATCGGGACGACCAGTCGAGAGAATTCGTTCCAACGCTATGAGCATCTCGAAAAAGGAGCTCGAAAAGTAGAAGATCGAATGCATTGCAAGCGGAAATCTTCGAAATGCTGAAAGATATTTTCTGGCAGTTTGACGAGAGGCGGGAAATGCATACGTGTAGCGAGAGCAGTAGTCGGCATGAAACCGTCGCAGAAAAAGGTGTAGGCGTGAAGAAAGATTACTGTGATTAAAAACCACTCCAATGAGAAGGCCCAATGAAGAATGAGATATCTAAACTGGGTTGTACATCTTACTAGTGCTTCTCACCGGTGCTACTAGGGTTGCCACTGTACCTCAAGAAATTATCTTACCGGCAATTTGCATGGAGAACGCAGTTTCGTGCCGCGAGAAAGAGTGAAATCACAGGGATCGAACACATAAGAGCAAGCAGAATCATTGAAACCGGAATCACGGGGTAAGTATCACACAAATGTAGAATTGAATTGACGGAACTCATGGACTCGTCGAGTCTGAATAATAATTAAAACTAATGTTATCACTTATACACGCGGTTTTGATAAAACTCGATACATTGTCATCACATCAATGAACCAACCACACGAAAAGTTCATTATGACATCTACTGTAGATTATCGATGCCGGCAGATATCAACAAAAAGACAATTAGAAGATGCATTTACACAAATATTCTTATCCCATTTTTTGCATAATTCATCGGCTTATCTACATATATTACGCAATTTCAACTTGAGCAGTGGTGCAGATTATCAAAAACATAATCAGTCTCTGCTAGCGAAGATAAAATGGTAGGAAATTTGTGAGAAACAGAAAATCGTTGGGAACGGAATTATGTAAAAGGAGTAATGCAAAGTTCGCTCTTTCAAGAGCTAAAAATATTAATGTCATATTTTTGTTTAAAACGCATTATAAGAGAGAACAGGAAGTTATTCACGTGGTAACATCATAAACGGTATTCAATATCGAACTATAAGTCAGTACAAAGAAAAATGATTATCACAGTGAGTTCATTTCCATGACGATTCGAGCATTTTGAAGTATGCTGTTGATGTGTCCTCCGTAGAAACAGCCGTGTGTAGTCTCCCTCCTCCCATTCTGACATGATATATCTAGTAAGTTAAATCAACATTAACACATATCCCCGGAATAATATTTCTTTAGATGGGAACACGGATGAGTGAGTCATCGCAACGCTATGCACACATTGCGTGTCTATAATATGTTCCAGGAAAATAATTAGAATCATTGTATACATTGAACGTACCTCGTCTGGCCTAGAGCCTCCGAGACAGCTCCTCGAATTGAATCATTCTTCATTATCAAAAAGGAAGACGAGAACGCGCAGTTTATGCAGTGAAACTGAAGAGAAACAGGGTTTTAGTGAATCATCGTCATCAAAGTTACCATAAAGTAGCCGGCTTCCATAACGCCGTAAATCTGCCCGCTGAAGCTTTCTACGACGAAAACATACACGTAAGCGATTACCAGTGCAATAATCTGGAGAAGGCAAGTTGGCATTTGAAAAAAAGTTCACCAAGTTCTAGGGTGTTCAATACTTCTTTGGACTAACTTCATCTAATATCGGTAATTAGTTTGCTTTAATTATATGCTTATTCGGTAAGGCATATATGCATATATGCAGATATATCTCATTGTGAGAGCTCTCACAATGGGACCTCTAGAGGGTGAAAACCAACCTTGAAGACGAAACTGGAAAGGTAGATTGGTCGCATGATTTGAGCCACGCGGAAAGCCTCTTTAACCTATTCAGAGCAAACATAAAGACTAATGAGGCAGAGCACGACCTGATAACGGGCATTGAGTGTTCCCCGTCCATAAAGAGACGTATAACGACGCTTACAATAGCGTATTCCGATTTCATTGATCTGTAGCATCAACGGTTCGAAATTGCTCAAGAGAAATGGGTAATGCTCACCAAAACTGCAGATAAATCAACGATGTTGAAATTCACCAGCCCACTTGCAGCGTTCCTTGTAATTTGAATAGGAAATCATAGTCTAATTCGTCGCAAAATTACGTACCCCTGAAGTAGATATCGTATCCCGTATATCCACCAAGGGCGAACTGGAACGGTTTATTGACTGAGTGCTGTAAAAATAATACGTACCGCGAGAGTTGTGCAGGGCACTAGCCACTGCCATGACAGACTCGTTACATGATACACATGCGGTCTTCTTGCTGAGAGCATTCGTTCTAATGCAATGAGCATTTCAAAGAAAGAGCTCGAAAAGTAGCAGAGCGAGTGCATTGCTAGCGGGTATTTGCGATACACTGAGACATTTTTTCTTCAAAAATGCAAATCGGGCACAGAAGCTTGCCTGTGTAGTGAGTTCCCGTTGGCATGAAACCATCGCACCAAAACGTGTACGAATGAATGTAGAAAATAATTATCAAGAAGCCCTCGAGGGATAAAGACCACAGCAAAATGAGGTATCTGAATTTCAACCCGTAAATAAGAAGCATAATTTGCTCCCCATTGCTCAAACACGAATGCATACCGGCAATTCGCGTGCAGGGCACACTTCCTTGCTGCGAAAAATAGCAACAATACGGGAACTGAGCAGATTACACTCACAACCATCATGGTGAGTGGCACTAGAGGATAAGTATCAAGAAACTCGAGCAGAGAGTTGATTGAGACCATCAGTTCTTCTTTTCTGAGCTCAACAACAGGAATATCAACCAAATCGAGTCATCTCATTAACTTGTTTTGGTCAATGCACAACAACTAGAGCGTGATACGAGCAAAGGTAACGATGACATTCTTCGAATATAGACTTAATTCGAGCGCAATGCGCTGGTTTGTTGTTGAAGAAGAAGACATGCACAAATTTTTTTTTCATTTTCGGAAGATATGGGGTGTATATCAATGAAAACTAGCCTTGGTAAACTAGTCTCAGACATCGAAAACAGCCTCGTTTCCATATTTAATAATTTTGAGGAATGTGGCGTGAGTCGCCTGTGATTGCACGACCGATTCTGCTGCAGGCTGGGAGGAGATTCGTCGATAAGAATTGCTAATGGAAGAAGAGGAAGGGAATTGGTAGGGAGAGGTTTGACGACATGAATGGCAACTCCACGAAACGGGACAGATCGGCCAATCAATATCGGCTGGTGATATGTATGAGGCGGAAATATATTTTTGGGGGATTATATATCTCTTATCTCCTACATCTGCTGTGCTCGTTTTTCAGACTGCGACCAGAGCAAATACATCTTCTTTTAGTGTACTGTGAAGTACCCACAGTGAGAACATATCAGTGAGTTCGCGTAATAATCGCAACACTCGTCGTACAGCAACAATTGACTAGATGAGTATTTCACAGGTTCTGATAGCTATTGGTATGGAGAATCAATGTGCGTTCCACTCATGACCTGAAATATCTAATTTGCATAATTACAAGAGGTCAACGTTATGTTATTTTCATTGTTTTTTTGAGTGTAGCTCTTCAGGGAGTTGAATTACCACTTTAGTCAAAGACAAAGAATGGTCGCCAAAACAAGGCGCATCTTTCTGTGTCATTTGTTTATTTAAATTTTTATTTTTAAATATTTCCTGAAAATATAAACCCAAATTTCTCGAAAACCAGGCCGAGTCCAGTTACCAATTTTCGATATGTTGTGCTTCTGACCATGGTCTATCCGATGATCACAAACACATGATGTGTCGAGAGCCGCTTAGGGTCGCAAATTTCATTACCAAATTATCTAAAAGACACGAAAACCACTGATTTCACCCATATTTCGCCATCATTCCTCTAATTCGACGCGAACTGTGCGGTGTAAAATGAGAATTGTACGAGTATTAGACCGCTCACTTCAACTCCCTGAAGAGCTATGCTCAAAAAAACAATGAACATATCATAACTTTTACCTCCTGTAATTATGAAAATTACACACTTCAGGTCATGAGGGAAATGGAATTTGGTAGACCACACCAACAGCTACCAGAATCTGTGAAATACTCATCTAGTCACTTTTTGCTGTACGGATTTGAGAACAATGTATACGGTTCTTACGCGAACTCACTGATATCCGTTCTCAAAAGATTCATTCCGACACCAAGTGTACATTTGTTAGTGATCATTGATTAATTGTCTCTGGTCTGTTCGAATTTAGAATTGTAGAAAGAAAAATTTGAAAAGAGCTAAAGGAAATATATGGGAAGACCGATCGGTAGGAGCTGATCGCAAGTCTAATTTTTTTGTACTCGATTCCGTTCGTAGCCGAGTAAAACAGTGTTTGTTCAGCCCACGGGTACAATCTCATGTGCAGTATAATCGAGCCTTGACTTCCGCCAAACTATCGAATAATCACAGATTTAACAAAAAAGGAGCGAATATTGGTATGGTGAATTTAAGCAAATGAGGTACATACACCATAATAGAGTGCGCAAAGTGAGACTTCCCGATACTTTTTTTACCCGAATGATCGGAATGATTGGGAGCATTTCCCGATACATTTCCTCCATTTCCCGATACCTTTTTGGCTCCGGCCTGCGAAAATAACGTTGATAGTGCCTTTTCGACTATCATTTGACTGTGAGTACAAGTGCATGCTAATTTCATGCTAATTTCATGCTAATTCACTTATTCCCTCTCATTTCGCCCGTTCGTCGTCTCACGAGACGGTCTCTTCTCAGCACACAGGTCAAGTTGGTTTGAATTCTCTGTTTCCACATCGGATTCTGAGTTCTATTGACATAACAATATCGTCTAAGAACATCGGCTCCCGCTCAGAGAGCCTACACCCGGAATATTACGTTAATTCCTTATTATCCTTCTCCCATATTTCTCAGTCCAACTTTTACCTTTCAGTATCGTCAGAAAAAACTCCTCGTCTCGTTACTATTTCGACCTAATACGCTGCGCCTGATAACAGATAGAAGACACGACACGAGAAAAGAAAAGTTCTAACAGCAGCTGGTATGATTTCTTTGCGTATAATTTGTATTTTTTCAATAATATTCTGAAATAGCCGTCTAGGGTAAGATGATTAATAATAAGTGATTATTCATTTCTTTACAGATCCACACGACCTCCCGGAAATTCGAAACATCTGCTTCTTTTAATTTTATAATTATTAAAATGAGTCGAGTGTTGAGTACTCATAATTTGCTGTTCAATCCGACCAATACTCGGCTGTGTCTAAAAGAGGATCTGAAAATTTGTCGAGTTTTCGACTGTGAGAAAGAAGGTAGAAGGATGTCAGTTAGATCATAAGACGTATACCCAGCGCGCGAACTCTCTAACATGTGCCTCTCTAGTGAACTCAACTCTCTTAGATAGTTGGCGAGTTGGCGAGGTGTGCTCGATGAGGAGAGCAGATAGTGGACTCTCTTGAATATAAGAGAGCCCAATTCAGTAGAAAGGCACATGTAAGAGAGTTCGCGCGCTATGTACAGTCTTGCCTACCTTAGAACTCGACATAGTCCAGTCGAGTTATCTATGAGTGGTAAAATCGGTGTTCGACCTCCCAAATTTCTCAATATCTTACTAACTAGCGATTACTAGCGGAAATCGTTCAAAAAATGAGGAAAATTGTCTCAGGGAGCTGAACTGATGCATGCAGAAACGCTTCTATCAAACGTTAGGAAGCGTCTAGCATGTTCCCTTTACTATAATGTTGTTCATATTTCACTTTTTATAGCAGTTATGGGCTATTATGGTTGATTTACTGTGCCGGAGATGAAAAGGTATCGGGAAATTTGGCGAAGGTATCGGGTCGGCTCACTTTGCGCAAAATGAGAAAAGGTACCGGTCATTTCCCGATTTCCCGTCCCGAATAACGCACTCTACACCATAATACAACTAGCATGCAGATGTTTGCTCTCATGAATCATTATAAGCTCGCTTCAGTGCTCATTAATGCGCATTAATGCACTCATTATTTACGTTAATTTCTGACGCTCACATGAGTTCAAAATTAAAACTGCGCTCAATTGCTTCAAAAACAGGTGGAACGACGAATTGAGATGATAGACAAACAAAAGAAGATAAATTTCTGTTTACAGGGCGACAACAAGTTGACGTTTAGACTCGAAACTGGAAGAATATTATTATGTGTGCCCGCAAAATACAAGAAATGCTATTTATTGTACGGGCTAATATTCGCTTGAATCGGAGGTGGCCAGTGGACACTTGCAATTCTTCAATTTTGAGGCAGGCGCATCGTTAAAGCGTATGTGAAGGCAAGCAAACAATCAAACATCAATAACCCATGTGACCCGTATCTCTCCATTATGCGCTAATCGCAACCAACTTATTGAGTGTACTCTGGTGGGATTTCATCACATTGGGGAGGGGTACTCGTTTCAAATGTGCTCGTTTCGTATGCCGGTGGAAGCGGAGTCTCAGCCAGTTCTTCATACTTCGGAAGTTTCGATGTATCCGGTCTCAGGTATATCACGAGATCTTCGTTTCGAGCCAGGAACTCGGCCAATGACGAGTCAATTCGTTGTGCTTCTCTAAGAGTTTGTCGCTGTATCCGCTCACTGAAATTATCGCTTGGAATTGGTCAATAGATATCGTCCCACCTATGCCTCCGGAACGACTTTAGCAACATGAAATGAACGTTGTAGGAGAAACTGTGAAACGCAACCAGAACCATCGCGATGACACCCATGAAGGTGCCGAAATCAATGCAAACTGCAACCGGAAAGTGTTTCAACAGCCAGTGAAGCCTTTATCTACCTTCTTCCACATTTCCCTTGTGCACCCGATTCACATAGCTGACAAAGTTGTCATCAGAGAAATATGATCTGAAAACATTTATGTGATAAACTATACAAATAAATGAGCTTACTTTATTTGTTGGCACATGAAAGAATCTGATCCTGTGTAGGTGATGATTGCAATGACAAACAGCGAAAATGAGAAGATAATGTTGTACAACTGCATTTGTTTACCCATCGTCAGTTTTCTAACTTCTTTACTCACATCAAGCAGCAACGAAGGTAATATCCATTTTGCACTTCGACTTTTTATCGCCTGAAAAGTGCATCTTGTGACTATTTTGAAGAAAAACATTTAACTCACTCTAGGAAATATGAAAATAATATTGGACGATCCAAGAAAGCTGATAATCTGAAGTGGGAATTTATTTTTTGAAGGGAATTTACGAATTGTATTATGTTTGGTCACCTGCGCAATAAATGGTACTGTAGCGGCGGGAGAAATGAACAGAAATACTTCTACGAAAGATATCAATAGTGTGAAGATTAGCAGTACTCGAGCAATCTTCTGCAATTTACTACAGATATACATGTTGGCAAAACGAAAATAAATGTGAAAATAACTTACAACAGCTGAAATCCGACAAAGTTGAGGTTCTTTGTAAGCAATTTCCGAAGGCATTGAAAGGGGTGAAAGAGACGTGTGGATTGTGAAAGAAAACGAAGTGGCTTGTGACACGCTTTCAATTCTCTTATCGATACGTGAGATGGTCACTCTTATCACGGTTTATATGGATAATAACGTATGTGCTCTCCTCTGCTTTCAGCTGATACTGAAGTGTGTAAGCATCAAAGCCAAGTGTCAAAACGCGAGCACATGAACAGCGAGCCCATCATCCACTTTATTTCTACGAATGCTCAATGTTGAAATATGCAAGACTCGTCTGTATTATAAGAGGGCACCGCGTGTAATTCACTTCGAATTTTCCTGGAATTGTTCGCTACAATCAATAATATTTTTCGTTGCCGACCCATTTTTGCCGAGCGATGTTGGGGCTTAGTTTCTAATGGATTCGTGTTTAATAGAAATGTCGAAGAGAAGGCGCAATTGAATGCATGAATCTGTCAAATATCACATTACTTCGTGTAGATCAGAAGTCCCGTCATGTGATGGATTGCAGATAAATCCTATAGCCTGCCCAGACCCCGAGAGAAAACTAAGAATCGTCATTTCATCGATTTAGAACAGACGACCCTTATAATCCATTAGAAGTTCGTGAACTTTTCACTTATCTTTTTTTGCTCGTTTTAGGCAATTTTCCTTATAATTTATGTTATGTCATTAGAGACGCATAAGAAACTACTAATGCCGAAGAAATTAACCAAAAATATAAACTAGGGAATTAGCCGCACCTCTTAGAAGATCGCGGAATTCTGCGAGCTGTTTTCACGCAGCTAGACAGTGACGAGAGAGAGCGCAGAAATACAACAACAACATTGCTTACTTTTCCCTCTCCTCGTTCCGCCTGCTCTCTCGTCACTGTCTAGCTGCGTGAAAACAGCTCGCAGAATTCCGCGATCTTCTATTACAAATTCACAAACACTCATCCAAAATAATAAAACGTTCCGTTGATAATCCATGCTGAACAACAGATACGGCTGCGAGAGAGCATGAGAAAGCAACAACAACAACAAACATGGTTCCATTAGGGATCTGTGAAGGTATCCGAGTTCATAAGTTAGTTTTTGGAAAGAAACCAAAGCGATGTCGATAAGGGCACCGAGCAAACACAGCGACCACAGTTATATGAGATATCTAATAATAATACTGTAAGAAACAAATACATAAGAAATATTCATATTTCTTCTCAGAAATTGAGCGTAAATTCGATAAGCTGTTATATTTCATTGAAAATTAAAAATTCTTCGTGTTCTCACCGGCAATTGTCGTGCAATGCCCATTGTTGGGTTGCCATCAGCAGAAGAGTGCCGGGAAAAGAACAAAACGAGCAGAAAATTACGAAAATCACTGGCAGAATCGGATAAGAATCAGTGAAGAGAATGAGGGATTCGAAGACGCTCCCATTCATCGTTGATGGCCTTTGATGTAATGACTTGTTTTTCCAACTTTCCGTCGATGATGACTACCACAGGTAGAGGACAGGCAGATCATTAAGGTCTTTATTCTTTTTTCGAGTATTAATGACATTCTCTGAATTCTTAGAAAAGATCATTCTCAGACATCTGTATATCTGAGTGGAAGAGACATGAAATGTCGTGAATGAATACTGCTTTATTTTAAGAAAATTGGAAAGAACATATCCAATCTTTCTGTAAATAGGATGTAAAATTAATAACCGGAAAATGGAAAAACAGGAAAAACAGGAAAATGGAAAAGTAATTGTTTGATGGTTCTGAAATTTACATCTCCTTGACTTTGTGAAAATGACTTTGTGAAAAAGATGCGTTTCGTGGGAAATTAATATAAAAATGGAAACGACTGTACAGAAAAAAGCGTGCTCAGAGATAACATGTACGAACATTCGAATGACCATTTGTAGTTGGATTGTGTGTATTTTGTCCTTTCAAACTATATAGATGGACATCTCCTCTAAATATATATCAAGAGGTGTTATTGACACGAATTTTGGAGGCGAAGATTGCTCGAAAAGTGAACCTTTGTCATCCTTCTTGTCCTAGTCCCAAAGGAAAGGACGACTATTATTTATGCACAGTGTTCTTGTTTATTTCGTTTCCGAAATCTAAATATACGTCTCGGGCAGCGAACGAGAGAGTGTGGAACGAGGAGGGTGGAGAACCATTTTCTAACAAATGAAATCTTGGATAACTGTTATCCCAGCAAATCTGTGCTCTGCGTTCAGCAAATCTGCGCGGGATCGTAGTGACAAAGCGGTAATAGACAAGGCTAACACTTTCTTGGTTGAAGGATTCCCTATTTCCACGAAGAATCGAGCATGCTAAATGCAGGTGTTCGACATGTCCTCTAAGCTGCCATCGGAGCCGAAATTTGAGAAGTGCTCGATCCTAAACTTACGTTAATGAATGTTGAACTATTCAAAAATGGGAACCTCTTCCTTCCCATTAGCGTAATAGTCGATTTGCGTAGTGACTTGTGTCGACAAATCAGGAAAGTAGCAGAAATAGCGCAGTTGAAGGAGTGTATCTAAAAAATAAAAAAAAATTATGACGTAATTTAGAAAAATCTAGTACCAGAAAGTAGCCTGCGTCAAGGAGAGCGTAGATAGGCCCGGTGAAATGCGACATGAGCAGTACGTACGTGTATGCGATGAGGATCCCGCTTATCTGAATATTCTAAGTATCACGCAAGTATAAACCCAAAGTGCAAGACCTTTTTTAAGAGCTTTTAATACTGAAATTTGAACGATTTAAAAAAATAGTTTAATTTGTCAAAATCGATAGATGAATGAACTAGTGACCAACCTTGATACAAAAACTAGCACAATACACAGGATGCATTGCGCTCGTCATTCTATATGCCTCTGAACCTTAAATAAGATGATTGGATTAGTTGATCACTTATACCTCTATTCTATCATGGAGTAAAGGGCGGTGGTCGCCGGCTGGCAACTGAGTGACTGATTATGCAGTATATGCCTAGGTTGCGTGCACACTGAAAAGCGCAATGTTCCGCGCATGAAAGTATGCTGAAGACGGAACTACCTTTACCTTTACTTTTTACCTTATCATGTCCATAATGGAAACTCACTTGATAGCGAGCGTTTAGAGACGCTTTTCCATATAATGCATTATATCGCCTTTTGCAGTAGTAGATGCCAAATTTATTAATCTCAAATTAACTAATCTTTTTTCGAATATCATCATCTCATCTTCGAACCACCAGAGTGGAGATGTCGATTGCATTATAAATGAGGAGACCGGTGAGATGATTGTCGATAATGTAGATGAGATAACCAACGTATGCACCGAAAATGTACTGAACGACCACAATATTATGTATGCGAGGTATCAACTTACAGTGGCAATTGTGACAGGCACGAGTCTCGTCCAGTGCTCTTCTCGAACGTGATAAGCGTGCGGCTGCCGCGTGGAAACTATGCGCTCAAGCGCGATATACATTTCGAAACTCGAACTGCACACGTAGAACATGGAGTGCACAGCGAGGAAATATCGACGAAGAGCTGAATAATTCACAAAGATAATTATATAATCCGGTGAAATCCCAAGAATGTAATCGTACAATTTTGCAGCTAGCGCTTTCGAACTCTTGTTGAACATTTTTTCGGCTATTCGGTTTTTGGGCGATTGTATAAATTTGATAGGTTAAACAAATTCACAGATGAGAAATTCACAGAATTCACAGAATATTATGTATGCGAGGTATCAACTTACAGTGGCAATTGTGACAGGCACGAGTCTCGTCCAGTGCTCTTCTCGAACGTGATAAGCGTGCGGCTGCCGCGTGGAAACTATGCGCTCAAGCGCGATATACATTTCGAAACTCGAACTGCACACGTAGAACATGGAGTGCACAGCGAGGAAATATCGACGAAGAGCTGAATAATTCACAAAGATAATTATATAATCCGGTGAAATCCCAAGAATGTAATCGTACAATTTTGCAGCTAGCGCTTTCGAACTCTTGTTGAACATTTTTTCGGCTATTCGGTTTTTGGGCGATTGTATAAATTTGATAGGTTAAACAAATTCACAGATGAGTCATGCTCAAAACCCTCAATATATAAGGGATTATGAGAGGGACACTTTCATTCTCCGACAAAGGTTACAGGATTTTTTAATTCATCAATAAAGAAGGCAAAGCAAACCGCTCACGAGGATCAATAAGGTTGCGTGGCAGATAGCCGTTGTCGAAAGTAAGCATCTCAAGATATAACGAGGCAACGTTAACGAGGAATCCGATCAGCGACAGTGACCACAGTGATATGAGATATCTGAAGAAGCGACGTGGTCGAACTTCGATTTGGATACCGTCTAGTCCTTTCAGAAAGTACGATGATTATGATAATATACCGGCAATTCCTGTGGATGGCGCAATTTTGTGTGGCGATGAGCAGAATTACAACGGGGATAGAACATATTATGCAGTAGAGACAAACGAGCGGAGGCAGAACGGGATTGTGATCGAGATAGAACAGGACTTCATCGATCAACTCGGTCATTACTCGAGAGATGATTATGCCGTCTGTGTAGTGGTGCCGACCAGGACTTTGTTGTTATGAAAGACCGAGAGCATGATAATGTTCGATAAGACTGGGGCAATTAGATGAGAATGCTACCGCGAAATATTATTATGCAAGACTGAGTAAGTAAAGAGAATGAGCGAGATGATTAGGGGGACTGGAAAATGCCTTTTGAATTGTTTGTACTCGTAAAAGCCAAGGCCCAGCCACATGAGGAACCGACCTCCCAAAGGAACGGCGACATGGCTTCAATGTGAAAGCGAGGCCATGAATCCGCTGCCTACATCCCTATTCAGGTCCCGTTGGGTATTTACTCAGCTTGTTACTATGAAAGAAATAGTGTCTAAGAGTAAGTTACTGGCGGAAAGGAATGACTCCAACATTCGTTCTCTACGCCGCTACAAAACCAATAACGAAGGATTTCGTCGCCGACTTTCTCCAGTCTTTGATAATTTCAAATTATCAGAATGATCGATATAGAATTCAATGTTAGAGCGCAATTGACACTTTTTTGGAGAAAAATATTATCAAAGCACAAGGGTTGTATTTGTTTCTGATCAATAACCATCTTTGTCAAAAAAAGGCCTCCCCCTTGCCGCTTCACAATGACAGACGGTCAGAGGGTAAGCGATCGGCCACGAAAACCCGAACCAACAAGCGAGCTCAACAAAGCAAACGAGTTTCAACAAAGACGATAATTATGAAGGCGGTGAATACACGTTTGGACATAATTTACACAAGGTTCAAGTTTAATATATTTCAAGTCGTCATTCTTTTTATTTATAACAATTTTCCGACAGATGTATGCTCTTTTCACATACACAACAGTCGCCTAACGAGCGACTACTCACATTACTCTTACTGGGTGTTGTGTTGTATTCCCAGACGACACAGCATAGTCAGCGCTGACTTCAAAACTTCCTCCCGTCAGGCACGATGTATGACTGGATCCTTGCCTTCGTTGTACCACTCTGTTCAATTCTTCTAAACCTCATCTCTTGTTCGTTGACGATTGTATTGATTTCACTGGTCTGCAGCACTGCCCTGCACAACAATTGCAAGTAAGCTTGGTAACGGCAATTTTAAGAAATATATTTAGCAAAGCTTACGAATGAGAAAGTCATCCCAATGATACATTCCTGAATTGCCGACGACTACATTTTTCTGGTTCATATTTGTTCCTAATGCATTGCGGTATGTCGTTGCTGACTCTCACGCTGCACCGCCCTGCGCAGTTTAGAAAATCCGGAAGAGGAGTCGAACCTACCGACGTTTCCCGAGCACTTCAAAACGTGAAGTTCACAACTGTATACTTCGAGATGCTGCGCTATTCGTGGAACTAATTATCACTTTAAGAATTACACAGACTATGAAAAATATTTTTATTCAGCAAGAATAAAACAATGCGATTTAAAACGCGTTCTCTGTAAGACCGTCAGATGAGGTTGCACAACTAATTCAAAGTGGTCGGACAGGGCTCAAACTTTTTTCACAGATGTACTCGGGTGTGCGAAACATTTTAGTCTTGGGTATTGGACAAAATTTTAATTTTTAATTATCGATAATTTTTCCGAAATTTTTTTCCTTTTATTTTTTTCTATGTCGTGTAACATATTCGGAAGAGCATGAAAAGTTATCTATAAATCCAAAGTTTAATGAGAATTGGACAACTGGGAGTGGAAATACATTAATTTGTTCGAAGGAAACTGCAAACAACAACTTCATTTCAGCTGACCATGTTACCATCATTACCCCATCACAGCTCCGACATATCACGCTTCTCACGAAAGGCTCGGCTTGATTTTGGCACAGACCCTGTTTTTCGAAATCGCGTTTTCGACGTTTTCGGTTGCCAATAGACCCAACTAAGATCCCAGTGAACTATTATGCCACATAAGTCATTCCCCGAATTTATACAGCTACTGTTCTGTGCAGATTGCAAACTTTGAGACACTTTTTCAATGGTTCATCGAAGTTTCTGTGAAAACTTTTTGCTTGGAGCTAATGTTGATTTTCAATGATCTTTCGACCCATTTTATTTATTTTGTGATTATCATCGAAATTTGCATATTATTCATTTTTGTTAATTTTCCAGAAAACTGCTCGAAAAGTCAAAAATGTATTCCAATAGGAAGCCGCGGATGGTGATAAGGATTCGAATGATATATTTACGCTCTCATAACTCGGGAGGTAAGGTGGCAAAACATCTGAAAATATTAGGAAAACATCCAATTGATAATTTCACTTTGGATTTCCGTTGTTCTTCACCGGTTCATTCTCCTCAATCGCGGTGAATGACTCGGTATTATCTCATTTGTCGAGCTTCTTTCCCCATTTTTCATGTTTTCAGTCGTTTCACCACCTTACCTCCCGAGTTATGAGAACGTAAATATATCATTCGAATCCTTATCACCATCCGCGGCTTCCTATTGGAATATATTTTTGACTTTTCGAGCAGTTTTCTGAAAAATTAACAAAAATGAACAATATGCAAATTTCGATGATAATCACAAAATAAATAAAATGGGTCGAAAGATCATTGAAAATCAACATTAGCTCCAAGCAAAAAGTTTTCACAGAAACTTCGATGAACCATTGAAAAAGTTTCTCAAAGTTTGCAACCTGCACAGAACAGTAGCTGTATAAATTCGGGGAATGACTTCTGTGGCATAATAGTTCACTGGGATCTTAGTTGGGTCTATTGGCAACCGAAAACGTCGAAAACGCGATTTCGAAAAACAGGGACAGTGCCAGATTTTGTTCACTAGTGAGTCGACCCTCTCGTGAGAGGCGTGATATACATTATGTATTTTCATCGTGGAGTCCGATTATCAATGTCCCGTCGGAGTTCTAGGGAGTAAAAATTGTTAAATATTCACCACGACCACTCAAGAATACAGTTTGATAAAGAACGCGTATGTTCAATGGAAACGCGGTTACAAATAGAAAGAGAAAACGAATACAGCATAACAGAGTGAGATGAAAGGTCGGGGGTGTGGGGGTCGCTCATACGTGTATTAACAATTAAAAAAGTGGATGAACAATTATAAACGTGAAAAGCGAAATGATTAAAAATAAAGAATATGACTAATGCTTGGTCTCTGATAACAATTTCTCTGACAGTTGAATGCTCATTTCATAAACAACAGTCTCCTAACGAGCGACTACTCGCAATATTCTTCCTAGATATTCTGTTTTCTTTCAAGGCGACACATCGTAAGCAGTGCTGGCTCGTGAGCAGAACTTCCTCTCATCATTCACTATGCATGACTCGCTCCTCGGCCTAGTCGTCCCTCTCTGTTCAATTCTTCTAAATCTGATCTCTTGCTCGTTGACGATTGTACTGATTGCCCTAGTCCGCAGCACTGCTCTACACAGCAACTGCAAGTAAGATCCGTTTGGGTAATATTACTTTTTTTGCAAAGCTTGCCTAGAAAAGGATGCCCTAATGAATTTATGCATTCCTGAATTGCCGAGGACTACACTTTCTGGTTCAGATTTCTGATTTGGACATGGGCGACTGGATATCTCACTTTATTCGTCACTCATTGTGGCATGTCATTGCTGACACTCACTCTTCACAAACCTGCGCAGAACAGAGTTGATCCGCGTCAGTTATGGAAAAATTTTGCGATTCCCCGTTTCCGAATTTTCCATTCCATTACATCTGAATCAAAAAAAAATATCAAATATGATTGGCACTGATAAACATTTGAAATGCGTACGTGCGTTGCAGCTTTACGCTACTACTTGAACGACTGTACCATCTCAATGCAGTTTTTCTGTATCTGTTGTGAGATCATGATAGCCGTCGAGCGAATCATCTCTACAATTTCTCCGGAGAAGTATTCCACTTCGAGCAAAAGTGTGGCAAACCTCAAACTGGTCACAGTGTCCATACTTATTGCTACCATGTCGATAGGTATTACAACCAATTGTGCGTGACACAAAAAAATAATCTATCCAATCCCGTATTGCTCAGACGGTTACCATGTAGTTGTTGGAATCATTGTCCTCGTCCTCGACATGGCAAATATTACGGTAACCTAATTTTTTTATACTCAGAGAGCGAAGTCTCCAGCTTTCCTTACTCTTGAGTGTTCACATCTCCAACTATTAGGAGATATGAAGTCTCCATCTCTCGATTTCGCATGCTGTCTCAGCTGGAGACAACATCTCCAGAGTGAGGAAAGTTGGAGACTTCGCGCTCTGTGTAGGATCTTTTTCAGTAATATTCTTTGAATGGCTACATAAACTACACATTTTAAGACTAATTGGTTTGCTGCAAGTCATTGCAAGTCACGAGTACGCAACCGTCATTTTACGTCCTCATTGAATGCACGATATCAAGTAGGCGTTGTTTTATTGTCGATTGATGGTCAATCGAATTAATACGAACGTTTCATCAAAATATAACATCATCAGGTTTACTAGGTTGGTTATCTGTGAGATCCTAACGGTCTCACACAGAACCAATCAAAGTATTTCATTTCAAGAAGCCTCCAAGAAGTTAGATTTTGATGACTCTCTACGCATCACTAGGAAGGGTCAAGGGGGGGGGGATAAATCAGTATGTAGATCAATCCTCGTGCATGGATTGGTTGATAACTTTTTTCAGGTCAAAGAAGCGTCTGAAGTAGCATCTGCAATGTTTCCTGCTTTTGTGATCTCATTTATTAACTAGGAAATCATTTAACCCTGATCAATACACCGGTTATTTTTCAGAATGCTGCGATCTCAATTGCTGTATTCAGTTGTTCTAAAACCGACGAATCCTTCAATTGTATCCCTCTTCTCTATCATCTTCCCTATGTTGTCACAGAGGCGACTTACACAACAGTGAGTGGTTTTTTTTTTAAATTTAAATTCAACCAAAATAATTATCATAAAACAGGGAACATCTTGCTCCTCAACATTTGTAATTTGTTGGCTGATTCTAAAGCATCCAAGGTTGAGAAGAAAGGCGATGACGCATTTGGCAAAATTTCGGTATCCCTCTCCATGAATAAAAATAAATTAAATTTATTTGATAGATCGGGAAGCGCCGTCGAACTTAGTGGCGTCATCCGAGCACGTCAAAATGCAAACGATACTAATGCCTACTTCGAAATGCTCCGCTATTCGTGGAACTAATTACCAATTTACGAAATAATTTAAAAATTTAAGACTTTGAAATACATTTTTATTCACAACAAGAATAGACAATGCGATTTCAACTGCAAAATGATAGCAAACTCATTGATTAAAAGAAGAACCTTGCTTTTGCGTAACTTCGATTGTTTTTCCACGATAACGATCCAAGGATCTGAGCATGAATAATATGTTTAGAATCTTGCATTGAAACAATACCTTCTGTACGGAGCTACGAAGTAATAGATAGAAAAGGGACTGAGTGTTGCTGTCATTTCGCCGGCCTGACAAGGATAATGCACATTGATGCTTTGCTTTAATTAATGTGATTATTTAATGTTGTATTTTTGGAAAAGTTTCCATTTTCATGCTAACTCGCAAATTCTAAATTGAAAAATGCAAAAACAATGATAATACCATGTGCGTTGTATACTCAATCCATGGCGCATTGTATATTTCCAGTTGGCCTGCAATCAATACGTCATCTACTGTCGTACCATTGAAATGTATTCACCAATGACGTAGGATCCGACAGAAGCGGAATATAGAGTTGTAAGAGAACCTTGAAAGAGTAGACCCTGTAAAGTATTTGTGTTGAATCGTCTTTATCTTTTTTTAAAAATAAATTATGGCGTTTACACGACAGATAGTATACTTTGTATCAACAGAATGCCATTGTACCCTCATGATTTCTTGATGCACTTTCTTGGTGCGGTCGCTCATTTGATTATTGCCGGCGAGAATGTGATGCATTTTACGGCCGAGCACAATTGATGTGACACTCATAGGAACAACTGATAGACAGATCCATGAAATACCCACGAGGAACGAAGGCACTTCCAATTCTTTGAAACCTGAGAACAAAAGTTATTAAAAAATTGTTTAAATGGCCCGTTATATTTGAAATAAACCTTACCAAACATCTTCTCTTCACCGATTTCGTAATTTGGTCGAAGTCGATTCAGTAAAAAAATCATGTATTCATCAGTTGACAGTGGGGTTAAGGCGAACCAGCCCTGATTGTGAGTAGAAAGATCAGCGGCGCAATATGCATTATACCAACAATTACTATTACTGTAGGTATGTAAATTAGGAAGGAGAGAATCGTCGTTTCTTTGACGGTCGGCGACGGATGCAGAAGTATATAATAGCTGCAAAATGTATATTCATTTTAAAACCATGTAGCACCAATTAACATTTTTTTAAATATTTGAATATTACTGCAGATGATCAATGTTCAATAATTTTCTATGCAAAATGTAGAGATGCTTCTGCATGATCTTCATTGCCCAAGGACAGCAGCGAGAGATGTCGAAAGATTCGATTCTGTCACTCACCGATAGGAGAAACAGACTGTTATCATAATCGAGTAGTGTGCATGGCCGTGCATCATAATCATGTAGGACGAATAGGACAGCCAATCTGTATTCAGCCACAAAACCGGCCCACTCAGCATGACCAAGACACTCGATCGTAGTGGGACGAGTCTAAACGATGCATTTCACATCAGTCTTTGTATTTCTTTCTTTCACCATTAAAAAACCTGCCATGAAACGCTAATGTATTGGTGATATCAAGGCAAATATGCACAACTCTGAACACAGTACAAAATGTACCTGGGAAAGCATATCATCGACGTAAAACAAGTGATCGTCTGTAGTAAAGTCATCGAAGCAAGCAGCACAGAGTACGGTCTGTAAGTGGTAACCAATTATTGCAAGTGGAAATATTGTTCATTATCTTAATTTGAGAAAAGATAATTTCGAGTACATAAATGAGAGTCACCTCATTGTTCGCGGTGTTCTCTTGAAGATTGTGAGTAGCAGAGAAATGTTGACTGTTATTCCCACGGTGCACACCGAATAATGAACGATTGAGAGTAGAAGCGATACGGCCATTCGGTTTCTGTGAAACTGCAGCTAGACCTGAATACATCTCGAATAACACGTACAATCAATTTGTAGGGCAGCATTTCAGTCATTCCAGAGTGAGTGCGCAGTATGTGAACTATAGAGGAAGTGACTCTTTACTCAAAAAAGACTACATTTAAGAAAACCGTATTCTATTTAAAAGTGCACACTAATTAAAATGATAGTAAGAATGAAGAGGAATTCTCAATAGCGCTCTATCTGGGTGAGGAGTGCGGAGACTGTGGCTACTTCAGTCAACGGGAAAGATTCGAATCTCATCACGTATGGCACAAAGGTAGAAAATTAGCTACGACTGTGTTACGAAATGGAGTACAAAACCCCTCAAAAAATAGATTATTGTATCTTTGTACGCACTGAACTCAAATTGCTGTACTACTACCATACTCGTTGAAGTACACATAGGATATTTTGTACTTAAAAGAATTACGCATATCCGAAATCTGTTTAGCTCCATTTTAATGATCTGAATAACAATTCACGACACCTCGCATTCTTTGCATCAAAATATTCATTAGTTGATGTTATTGAAAATTATTTCAAAATTGAAGAGGTTTGGTTGATCGTACGGTTCCTATGACGATAAAAAATATTTGTGATTTTGTTTGTTAACCACATTCTCCTGAACAGCTTAATATGGATGTGTAAACCGTACATACCACGCCTATCACGAGAGGCTCGGCTCAGAATGGCATTATTCCGGCACAGAGCCCATTTTTCGATAGTAGTTTTTTCACGTTTTTGGGTGCCACTAGGTCCCACTAAGATCCTCGTGTGTTATTATGTCACGGAAATCATTTCCCGCTTAGATACAGCTACTTTAAGCTGCCACCCTTTAACTTTGGGGCAGTTTTTCGATGTTTAAATGAAGTTTCTGAAAAGAGCTAGGGCTTCTTTTAGATGCTCTTTCGATCTGTCTCGTTGGTTTTTCGATAGGTCTGTGAATTTGCATAATAATTAACTTTTGTATATTCACATAAATCTGTTCGAAAAACCCGCATTATTATTTCACTATCGTCTCCGGAATGTCGCAAGGATTCGAATTATATGTCTGAGCTCCCCCAACTCGGGAGATGATGCCATATTTCATCTGAAAATAGGTCATTTATGGAGTTTCCGCTCATTAGTTGCCTCTCGCACCGCTTCATTCGCTCGAAATGAGTGTTCAGAGTTGGTGAGAACAATGGAAGGACTGGTCATTCTTCACTTGAAAGTTGAACTACTCGGTGTGAAAAGTCGAGAATCAACGAGATTTACACCTTTTCATATGAAATATGGCATCATCTCCCGAGATGGGGGAGCTCAGACATATCATTCGAATCCTTGCGACATTCCGGAGACGATAGTGAAATAATAATGCGGGTTTTTCGAACAGATTTATGTAAATTTACAAAAGTTAATTATTATGCAAATTCACAGACCTATCGAAAAACCAACGAGACAGTTCGAAAGAGCATGGAAAAGAAGCCCTAGCTCTAAGAGACAAGTTTTTTCAGAAACTTCATTTAAACATCGAAAAACTGCCCCAAAGTTCAAGGGTGGCAGCTTACAGTAGCTGTATCTAAGCGGAAAATGATTTCCGTGACATAATAACACACGAGGATCTTAGTGGGACCTAGTGGCACCCAAAAACGTGAAAAAAACTACTGTCGAAAAATGGGCTCTGTGCCAAGCCCAGTCCGAGCCATTCGTGAGAGGCGTGATACAACGGCATACTAATCTGATTAGATACAAATATGTGGCGGAGCTAACAATTCAACATGAATGAACCCGTGGAATAATTATTTGCAAATTTCACTGCATTGTTATCACCTTGGCCATAGTAATGATGTTAGATTGTAGCGTCGTATGCAGATCAAAATAACACGCAGTATCATAATATCAACTTGTCTTAACAATTAAGCTAAGTGTATCTAAGCACGCAAATGATCGCTCGCAATTGATTGACTTAGGATTTGGGGATGCCAAATGAAGAGATTTTCGCGAAATGAAGAGTGGTGAAATGAGAGGGGGGATTATCTCTTCAAGAAGAGGTGAGCGGTCGTTCCCCCCTCTTCAAGAAGAGAAAATAGTGACGGGGCATTGTGCCTCTCATGGGTGCCACAACATGCGAATTTGGACTTACTTCAGACATCCACACTAATCTCATGCAAATTAGAGATTCACGCATCATTTCGCTTGAAATATCAGTCGATTGACACTATTAGTCTTCTTGAAGAGGGGCCTCACTCTTCATGGCCTCACTCTTCATGAAGAGTAGAACGACCGCTCCCTCTCTTCTTGAAGAGAGGAGGGAATCAGAATTCCTTTGTTCGGGAAGAGGAAGCTCTTCATTTCACTCTTCATTTGGCATCCCTACTTAGGACCGAATTTCAAAACAGTTCTCCCTAACATAAATTTGTGTCATTTACACGCGTCGGAATCTCATCTTCTATTAGTCTATTTACCCAGTTAATAGTTGAGCAAAGTTGCGTAAGTGTTTTTAGATAAAAATTAATGCCGAGACTGGAAATGATTAATTAAACTTAGATTACAGAGGGAACACGTGCATGATAGTCGAGGAAAAGGGCTCTTTCGCATTATCCCATGCCAGCCCAAGGAGTAATACAACGGAGTAAAACATATTCAAACTTGATAAAAGATGTATTGATAACGTAATAAAAGTCTATAGATTACGTAATAAAAGACTTCATCGAAAACATCAATAATTAATTTACAAACTAAATTATGTTCACGAACTCGTTGCAGAAGAAATCACAATTAACGAAGAAGGCATATGTGAAACTTCAGATTTCTTTCGTTGGAAATGGTGTATTGATCTGATAATTCATTTTGAAGGTGAAAGTTATTAGAATAAAATATAAAATCTTTTACCTTCTATATGGAGCAACAGAATAGAGTACGAAGAAGGGACTTAAAGAAGCTGTAGTTTCGCCTGCCTAAAGTAAGTCACCCTATTACTTTATTTACTATATGTAAGTGTAGAACTCTGATTTTTCAAATAAAACACATATATTTCACTCCTCAATAAGAACTTTCGCTGATTTAAAAAAAAAACTTATTGTTCTTTGTTACGGAGCACAGCGTTTCACGGGTAGACATTGAGGGCGAGAGAGTAGAGCCGGCAGAGAACGAGAGACAACCGCACTCTCCGCCCCTTTCTCTCCCTCCGTCTGCCTACTCTCAAACCCGTCTCGCGTAACTCGCGCTCTCCAACTATGCTATATATGCAGCGCGTGCAAATTAGCGACAACGTCTCTGATTTCCATGGTTCATCGGCACATCTTATCACTCGAGTTTTGCATGGCCTGTCCGGAGCGCACGCAACGCGTCCGCTTCGCTCTCAATTTCGACATCCCCGCTGACATGCACATCAAAGAAATTCAAAACCAAAAGTCCAAAAAGCGACAGGTGTGAAAGGCTGTGCGGAGCATCAGGAAACGCATTTTTTGGAACAATCCGTTTTCTGTTATGCCTAATTTTGCGTAAACATAATGTGAAAATTACCATGTGCGAGGTGTATTCCGTCCAAGGAGCATTGTAGATTTCAAGTTGGCCTGCGATAATTTGATTACAACTAAAGTTTGAGCTTGATATACCAATGACGTACGATATGATGGAAGTAGAATATACAATTTTTAAGCATGCTTGGCAAATTAATCCCTGAAAGATTTTATAGTTAAAACTGCAGCCATTACAATTAGTTAAGCATTGTTATTTTTCAAATTGAGCGATTGTTTTTACAAAAGATATCGATTACACTTCAAATCAAATCAAAATCGGTATTCCTAACAAACAACTTACCTTCATGATATCCTTATGTAATTTTCTTGTCCGCTCGCTCATATTTATGTTCTTCTTCAACATATCATGCATGCCATATCCGCATATTATGGAAGCGGCGCACATGGGAATCATTGGTAAACTGATCCAGCAAATGCCCACGATAAAGGAAGGTACGAGAACCTTGTGAAAGCCTGTATGGTACGCATTACACACTGTTATCAGTAAACAACAAATTCAAATACGATTATGGAGTAGCGACCAATAATTCTCACCAAACATCTTTCCTCCATCAATTTCGTAGGTTGGCCTTAGACGCTGCAGCAGCGACGTCATGTATTCTTGCGTCGAGCCAGGAGTCAAGGCGAACCAAACCTGAGAGAAGAAGGCATGGAACCGTATTGGAACACGGCCTACTATTGCTAGGAACGTTGGAATGTAGATGAGGGCTGCAAAGACGGCAGTTTGTCGAACGGACGGCAGGGGGTAGATGAGCACGAAATAGCTGGAAATAATAGTAATGCTAAAGCTTAAGTGAGACTTTTTAAGAATAATTTTGCATTTCGCTTTTTTCGCATTTGGATTCTTCACTGAGATCTCACCGATAGCAAAAGCAGACTGTTATCATAATCGAGTAGTGTGCGTGGCCGTGTAACATAACCATGTAGCACCAATACGACAGCCAATCAATCTTGAGCAACACAACTGGTCCATTGAGAACGATCAACACACTTGTACGCAGTGGGACGAGTCTGAAACGAGCACAATCAAACATTATTTAAATCATTATTTATAAATTTGATCCTCTGTTTATGGCATTAATCTGAATTCACAAGAGGATCATGAAAAATGTGTTTAGCCCCAATACATTTTTGAACCATTTATGATTCACACTTGGTTTTTCATGTTGTAGCATTATGGTGTAAAAAAATGATATGTATATTTTTGAGAAAGCGAACCTGGGAAAACACATCATGGATGTAAAACAAGAAATTGTTTGTAGAATACTCATCGAAGTGAGCAGAACAGCGTATGGTCTGAATGAGAGTTATCATCTAGCTAATATTCTTTGAATGAATTAATTAAATTTTCTTAATTTGAATTTTAGATCTCTGGATTGTTGTATTTTAAGGACTGTATTTGGGGCTCTACAATTTTGGCGCGGTCGCATTGAGCCACCAACCGTCTTATTGTGCGCGCAGAATTAGAGGACTACCTAAATAGCACCCTCATGCATACAGGCGTGGTGTGAAAAATAAATATTGAGACGACTCATTTATTTTATTTCGCCCAACGAAAAAAAGTGAGTGAGAATTCAAAGTCGAATTGTTGATGTCATCTAACCTCATGGTCTGCGGCGTCTTTGTGAAGATCGTAAAGAGTAAAACGACATTGACAGTTGTCCCCACTGAGCACACCGAATAGTGAACGATCGAGAGGGGAAGAGGAACGACCATCTCACTGTAATCCACAGTAAAGGGTAAGGTAAAGGTACTTCGCGTCTTCGAGCGGAGTTCGCGAGAGAACACTACTAGACCTGTATTACCATCCACTCTTGCAGTCAACAGAAATGTCTCGACTGTGGCAAATGAAAGTGGGTTATACGGCACGTGCAACTACAATGGCTCCTTCGAAGCGCGTTCGTACTGTATTCCACGAATACAAAATGGATAATGTAGCTCGCTCAGTGCCGAACTCATAGTTCTATATCAGTCATATTCCAAGAATTACTATTTTTTTTCGACACCGTATATCTACAAATCTTCTCTATGGTACAGAGGAAGGAAGCAATTCTCTAGAGATATTATGTAAAAAAAACTGAACAATTCGGGACATGAGAAGGTATCGGTGACTGACAATGAGACACTACGGACTACAACTGAGAATATATTTATGTCGTTAACCCAAAATGATGACAACTTGATGAGGATGAGCGTAAGACGATGGGGAGATAACAGAAACAGAGAAACAGGAAAACAGAGATACGAGGAACTTATGGTGTGGGTAACTGGAAAGATAGGCAGTGGAGTGCGAAAGAACCCGATTGATTATCTGCATCACTTGACGTCTCGATCATAATAGCCGATGTATTTGTATTCCTACAGTAATAACAAAGCCCTGTCTCTATCCAATGTGCCATTTCTGTTCCACTGCAAATCATGTCGTAAATATGCATCTCTATCAGTCAAATACTCAGCATTTCTTCTTGCTCAATTAAATATTGACAATAGTTTGCACATTGAATACTGACATATCGCTACTGCTCTTGAACGATCCCTTAAATTTAAATATTGCGATCATAACATTCACTGCTGAAGAAACAGCTATTTATAAATTGATCCGTATGGTCCACGCCCGGTCGAATAAAATTTTTCTTTTTCTGTTAATTCGTAACGATAATTCATTCATTTTGTCTGAGATATTACATCTGCCCTATCTCCCTATTCGGACTATTTAAATATGCATCATCACGAAAACGAACGATAAAGCGTCAATATTTCTTTACAATTACAATCACAATTACAAATGCCCATTCTGCCAGGATTAGTAAGGGTGCTCTTGTTATACAATATGTGCTGCAATATTGAATGGTTTGGTTTGTTTGGCAGAATGAAATTTTTTCAATTTGAAATTTTTCAAAAATAAATTTTGATGAAATGGTCTGCTAAACAAGAAAGACAATTTATAATAAACCTTCATGATGTTTCTTCAATATAAAAAAAGGGGAGGTTAGTAGCGTAAGCATCAGATGGTAGGAGAGCACAATCGGAAATCCATTTTGAACTTTCAAAAAAAATTAAACTGTGATGAAACGAACAAAACATCAGGTATGCATATATTTTATATCGAAGTTCAAATCATTTACAATAGAAAATGTGACAATAATATAAAACGCACAAAAAGCCCATACATTCCAGAACATTCCCAGAAACTTTTCGCTAGCTATTTCGATGTTGTTTGCATCATTGATGTTAACAAATGACGGAGTAGAGGATCTCTCGAGTCGACGAATTGTGTCTCTGTGTCAACCTTTAAAGCAATTTTAAATGTTTTTTTTTCAATTTTGAATTCTTTGAAATGACTATTTGTATATTTTTTCTTGTATATTAATACATTGTAGAGCAGATGATTCAACGAAACAAATGACGTACCGTAGCACGCCTTCCTTCGACGACGATTTTCATTGTCGATTCGTTTCTCGCAACAACAGAATCCCTTCCGCAGACCTTAAATTAACTATGCAAGCTTTCAAGATAGATTGAATGATAATATTTCGAGTGAGTGAATGATTAAAAAGAAGTTTTCAGTTTATCCAGCATTGATTCCCCAGATTAGTTCGATATAATTTTTTTTAAAATAAAACAAGCAACTATGGCGACATTACATCTTCGATGGTTTGCTTCATTGCCTCAGGCGTCCGAGTGGTGTGTTCAACTTTGGGAAGATCTGAAACATGTAAGATATTTTGAAACCTATTTGAATTTTGAAGTCAAAGAGGGAATATTGTAATTGTAAGATCGTCAACACTGATCACTTACACTTATCCGGGACGGGATTGTTCTCGGCGTGAAGAATCGCTGCTTGCGTCGCATCCGCGTACATATCTGACACCTGGAATCGGATTTCAAGGGAAATAAATTTGTATAAAAATCGTCGAGACATAATACAGTCCAGTCAGATCCCCATGTGAAAACGTGGCGCCCGGGGGCGCCCGGGGCGACCCGAAGCGACCCATTGACTTTCACAGCAAGGAGAATTTCTTTTCTACAGATCCCGGTCTTGGTGTGTTGCTTTCTTTAATTTAGTCCTCTTAAAGAAGGCCTCCCACGAATATTTGGTCACATAGACTGCCAACGTAGTGTTGTTGGGGGCGCTCACCCGAGCACATTGCAACGCATCCGAAATTCTACCGTAATCTATAAATCGATATATTGGCGCTCAAATGGTCGCAAAGGTACCAAGAATCGACAGGCAACGCGTGCTAGGACCAGAAGATAGGAAAATAAACGGAGGAAAATGAAGCTGCCAACGATATAATAATGTTTCCCCCTATGGATAATATCGGTTTTCATAAAAAATATAATAATTTTCGCAAGGGAATGCTTAGAAAATTGCCCCTAATGCTAGTGTGCGCGCTCCATATTTTTTTCGATAAGCCAAATACAGTACACCTGAAAAATGCGACCAAAAATGGAGCGCGCACACTAGCATTAGGAGCAAATTTCTAAGCATTCCCTTGCGAAAATTATTATATTTTTTATGAAAACCGATATTATCCATAGGGGGAAACATTATTATATCGTTGGCAGCTTCATTTTCCTCCCTTTATTTTCCTATCTTCTGGTCCTAGCACGCGTTGCCTGTCGATTCTTGGTACCTTTGCGGCCATTTGAGCGCCAATATATCGATTTATAGATTACGGTAGAATTTCGGATGCGTTGCAATGTGCTCGGGTGAGCGCCCCCAACAACACTACGTTGGCAGTCTAGGTGACCAAATATTCGTGGGAGGCCTTCTTTAACTACGGTAGTCCGGCTCAAGCGCACTTATGATTCGTAAATTGAACTATTTAAAATAATTTATTTATAATTAATGTAATTTTTAAAATTTATGTGAAATACATGAAAAGTTCGGTAATGACCTCTAGAACACAGCGCACTTAAATTCAACGTGAATTTCTCATTCTCCTTGCTGTGAAAGTCAATGGGTCGCTTCGGGTCGCCCCGGGCGCCCCCGGGCGCTCCGTTTTCACATGGGGATCTGACCGGAGTGTAGTATAACTGATCTTTCACACTTGCTATCAATTTCCACATTCGAAATAGTGTGCGATACAAAAAGAAGATCAATGTGTCACTTTCGCACTCTTTCTCGCGCAAAACATCGTTCCGGTGATACGCCTGTGCGTAAAGAGACAATCGATAAAGTTCAATGAAATGATTTTTTATAGAGTTGAAGTGATATCAACTTACGGGATTGCACGCCCACTCTATCAAGACTGTATTCACGCTGCTGAAAACGAGGACGGAAATGGTATCCTGTAATGTGATGTAATTGTTTTACAGAACGTTATATGCCAAGTCACCTCAAAAAGCTTGATAGCATGCGTTGGCATCAATCCTGTATCAGTGGATTTGATGGTTTCGCAGAGATGAGCATCTTCGTTGAGTTGTCTGCATTGAAAGTTCTTTAAATAAAAGAAAACAATATTAAAGCAGTGGCTGTGACAAAACACAGATAAAAGGCTCGCGAATTTCTTAAACATTTGTTGCTTGGTTCACCTAAGATTGAAAAGGAGAAGTTGGATTGATTGTGAGTAGTGAAGAGCCGTCTTTTGAGTGAGATGCGCCGGAGAAAATCCAATGAATTCTGGAATCAATAAGTTACAGAGGACCGCAGATTGGTCTTAATATGAGTTGATGACGAAAATAAAATATAATATAGTATTTACCAGAGAGGTCCTCCGGTGCAACGAGTAGGTAATTAAAATTCCTCTTGACCAGCACTCCCGATATTATCTCGCTGCTCTTTGGACGTTTATGAGCCAGCCTTCCAACCACTTGAAAGAATAAAATTTCAAGTAAGAATATATCCAGAGTGAAAAATGGAAAACAAACAAAACAAAAATTAAGGAAAATAAACCTTTACTGTTTTCCCTCTTCTGAACTGCAGTGTAATCGTTTCTGTGTTGCGTGGAGTGTGCACCTCGAATCAAAATTAGAGTATTATCTCTGAGCTAAAATTACAGTTCGTTGCGAAGATTTAAATCTATCGTTCATCGAACTGAAAATGTGTGCTTTCAAAAGGCGGTATGCAAAGTTTCTAGTAAAAATCTGACGGAATAGTTTCTTTTACCTCAATATTTCTATTCTCGGATTCGAATTGCCTTTCGATGGCGGATTTCAGCTTGTTCATTCCGTGTTTCTCGCCATGCACGAGCACCTTAATTTTGGCAATCAATAAGGAAAACATAGTAATAATCTAATGCTGCAATCTTTATTAACAATCGTTTTTAGCTCACAAGATGCGGAGGTTGAAGGGATTTGACAAATGCCGACGTCTGTTTGAAGTCGGTATGTGCAGCGAATGAGACGGAACACACCTGCAAAATAAATGAGATATCTAAATTCAGTACTAGATTTATTTACCTGCAATCGCATTGCTAGCTTGTCTCCATTGAGCGCAGTTATCTGTTCGGGTTGAGACAAGATTTGCTGAAATGAATAGGACAACGCCTGATTATCTCTCTGAGGTCACTCACATTTGCCAGCGTTCCCTCAACTGAGTATCCCGCGATTATGCAACCATTCTTCGCTTCCGGGCACCTCAATGTTGAATAGTTTAAAAGTTATGATAAATCTACACTACGAAACTATCAGCTAGAACTTGCACAGCTTCCCATTTTTTAGATGGAGAACGTCAGTCAGGTAAATACATATTAATGTCTCTCATTGTCAAATGAAATTACAAAGATGATCACCATCTCTCGAAGAGTTCTCTGCTCATTCCACTCTGCAGCATTCCGGGTGATGCAAGGACTACGCAAGGACCAATGTCGTCCAAGTGTTCGATGCCCTGCAATAATGGAAGAAATTACATCCGAATCAGTCAGCGATAAGTTTGTTTTTCGTTGGCGTTCTTCTATTTGTAATCACTTCAACGGAGAATGAAATGATTTCGATAAAAATATGGCTTTTAATTATAGTAAAGTTAAATATAATAAATTCCGATTCGGAAAGCTCACCTTTAGATTCGAGATGTGTTTGAAGACGAACGGATTACTAACGGCCATCTAAAAAGTATTACTATCCACAGTATAAAAAGTAACAGAATTGTCGAACGGGGGGGAAAACTAAAACAAAAGGTGCTATAAATCACCTGCTGTTGTATTCGCTCGTTCATTCCCGCCACAAACGTTTGGTATACGGCCATGCATTTTTGCGCCATCGGTGATGCATCTGAATTCATGTAGAGAAATTATGCTTTTAGCTCACCACTTCACTTCTTTTACAAGAACACACAACGAAAATCGGAATTCGCCATTCAACGAGCGTTGGCCGAAATAAAAATATTCATAAAGTGATTAAATATACATTTCTGGGGAAAAACTAAAACAAAAGGTGCGATCGATTGGCATACACGTAGACGGTAGATGGGGTATTCGATTGATTCCGCATAGATATCTACATTGTAAGGACGGATACATGAACGGATGTTTACATTCCACCTTCACTCCCGTTGCCTGTTTGCCATTCTTATATAGAACTCTTTATTATCCTCTAAAATATCATATTTATGCATCACAGAAATCGTACAATAGACAGGGATGTCGTGGAGGTCTCGATGTGCCTCCCAATACTCATCGAGGATCAGCATCAATTCCTGTACAGGACCGAGTGAAGAAGCGGGAATGAGAACACGTCCGCCCCTTGAGACAATCTCGTGCACCATCGAAGTGAATCTGTAACAGATTATGCTATAAATAAATTAATGCTTCAGATATTTATCGAAGAAATAGAATATAAATGAAGAAATGCAGAAAATCGAAATAACTAAATCTTACTTTGATTCCCTTTCTTTTCTGCTCTCCAAGATCTGAGTTCCAAATGTTGCCTCCTGAAACGAGAAAGATTGGGTTAGTGCAATACGAAATGTCCCGGAACAAAGTAACTATCGATTGAATTCTCTCACTGATATGAGCACATCGGGCTTCACTGGAGGCATTTCTGCTGCACGCAGATGACGATCTTCCTGGCAAGAGAAGTCACCTGAAAATATGGCTTTTTTGTAGAGATGTGTTCAATAAATTGTGGAAGCATATTATTTCCGTCCATCAACTGACCTGTGTACAGCGTCTTCACTCCATCAATGTCCACCATGAACATGCAAGCGCCGAGGACGTGACCAGCAGTGTACGATGCGAAACGAATCCCCGCCACCACTTTCTCCTCGTGCAAATCGATTACCTTAAAGAATAAGATGATAAACGTGACAACAAATATGGCTTCAATCATAGACCCTATAGCTAGTTTTCCATCGTTCAATAATTGCACATGTGCTGCACAGGATTAAAAAAATGAGGATAGAATATACCTCAATCTTTTCCATGCTTCTATCGAGATCTTCTTCGGTAAACAACTGATGCGCCTTCGATCCTCCACCAAACTTGGCCACCTGACAATAATCGTTCACCTTCGCTATTTTTAATCTCGAATCATTCATTCATTATTTATTCCGTCACAGGATCGAAAGTGAATTGTGAATGGGGGCATGAAACGGACGTCCGTCGACGTGGTCGAATGGCTTTTATGCACTGCTGTGGGGAAGAAGGAAATCCAATTTGGAATAGTTGCTTCTTCACAAACTCACTTTGATATAGTCGCCGAGTGTGATGCGGTATATGGCTTTGGTCGCATGCGTCATGAAGCATCTGGATTTAATTGAGCAAGTATTTGTGAATATTCAAAAGGGGTCAACGGCTAATATACGAAAGAAAAGTCTTTTTTCCAGTTATTCTGTCGTTCTTCTAAATTATACAATGAAATATCAATCAGTGCATGGTTTTTTTCACACTATTCCTCACCTTCCTTTGAAAGTAGTCTTCTGCAGTAGATAGGGCAACGCGCCGCAGTGATCCAAGTGGAAATGAGTGATCTGCAATGTCATTGTGCCGGTTTGTGTCACCCAATTGCACATCTCCGACGTTCCATCCACTGCCATCAACCTATTAAAGCTGAAAAACTCTTGTAAAATGAGCCGAACTAACAAGGACGGCATCGATGGAAGCGAGATCGACAGTATCGATGAAGGGAAGAGCATCCATACCAGTCATGCCCGGATGCACTCCGCAATCCAACTGAAAGAGTGGGTCATAGATAGATTAGACATCATAAGTTTTATGACGTAAAATAGAACGACTTTTATAGATCACCGAAGAGCTAAGATGATATAACTTATTAGTTGAAAGATACTCAGAGGGGGGGGGAAGTTTACATCTTCCCTTCCTCCGAAGCTATTTTCTCCTGATGTGAGAGCATGTAGAATCGAGAAATCATCTCTCACTATCTCTCAAATCTCGATTTGTATGATCTCTCTCAGCAGGGTACGATACACATCTCTTGAGTAAGGGAATTTGGAGAGTTCCCGATCTGAGTAAACTGGATACATAACCACAAATTAAAAAAAAACAGTTCGAACCATGACACTCTTCCCTTTGTAGTTCAATATGTGACAAGAGCGTCCGACTTCCTGGCCTGAGCCTCTGAAACAGTATCTTAGAGTCAGTGTTCTTAGACCATACTTTCCACATCACTCCAGTAAACCTTGAGAATGGAGTTGGGAATATAAATTCGAAAGAAAGACGTCTCTCTTTCACTCACTCTTTTA
Organism: Pristionchus fissidentatus; assembly: GCA_036245785.1. Taxonomy (NCBI): domain Eukaryota; kingdom Metazoa; phylum Nematoda; class Chromadorea; order Rhabditida; family Neodiplogasteridae; genus Pristionchus; species Pristionchus fissidentatus. Next base: position 17,842,439 of record BTSY01000004.1, read on the forward strand.
CTGCGACCTCCGTGGAAGTCTGGAATGATGTGCATAATGTCCAGTAAATATGCGAGCTAAGTATCCATATTAATATTTATTAGATGATAAAGAAACAACGTGAAGTCGCAATCATTACAGTGGATTCAGAGTGAGAATGTCGGAGTTAGCAGCCATCGGAGCGTCAGTCGACGTTAGTAGACCTATCAAATTTTCCTCTTTTTTTAAATCCGCGAAATATACTTAATTATAATATGAATAAATGTTATAACAATTGATGCATCGGACTACTTATGACAGCAACTGTATTATAGGATTCTAATTTGTATCTCGTTTAATGATTCCGTGCTATATGAATTTAGCCATCGATAGAACACAATACTGAGGCGAAAGTTTACAAAAAGTGATTAGAGAAGATTGATTAGCCTCTAGCAGACATTTGTCCTGATTTGTCTTTGGACACCAAAGCTTCGAAAGAAAACAATTCATTTATCGCAGTCAACATATAATACAGTGAAAGAGAACAAGTAACGAGAACATGGCGGGAAACAAAATTATTGGTTGTATCTAGCTGGCAGGTCGAGCATCCACACCAATTCGAATGATGATTTGAGAGGGTAAATGGCTAACGAGAGCGACCACAACTGATGAAACGCGTGTCACGCACCCCTGTGCGTAACGCGGGACACTTTCGAAAAGATGACTCGCCCCTCTCCTCCTTTCTCTCTCCTCTCGCCACACACTCTGACGCGGGCCGCCTTGCGCGACTGCACATGCGTCGAGGCTTGTTTAAACTTTGCACTCTCCCCTCGCCTTCTCTACCAATCTTAATGCGCGCAAAGAGTGAACAGGGCGCATGCCCTCTGAGCACTTACTATAAGCGTTGCAATTGAGACAATCACTCTCGCAATTTGCAAGAATTGTGAGAAAAGGTCGTCAACGATAATGCGATATTTGTGGAGACCAGTGAATCAATTTTTTCGGCATTACCCTTATTTTTTATGAAGGATACGCACTATTAGAGTGCGCAAAGTGAGACTTCCCGATACTTTTTTTACCCGAATGATCGGAATGATTGGGAGCATTTCCCGATACATTTCCTCCATTTCCCGATACCTTTTTGGCTCCGGCCTGCGAAAATAACGTTGATAGTGCCTTTTCGACTATCATTTGACTGTGAGTACAAGTGCATGCTAATTTCATGCTAATTCACTTATTCCCTCTCATTTCGCCCGTTCGTCGTCTCACGAGACGGTCTCTTCTCAGCACACAGGTCAAGTTGGTTTGAATTCTCTGTTTCCACATCGGATTCTGAGTTCTATGGTTTATATTGACATAACAATATCGTCTAAGAACATCGGCTCCCGCTCAGAGAGCCTACACCCGGAATATGACGTTAATTCCTTATTATCCTTCTCCCATATTTCTCAGTCCAACTTTTACCTTTCAGTATCGTCAGAAAAAACTCCTCGTCTCGTTACTATTTCGACCTAATACGCTGCGCCTGATAACAGATAGAAGACACGACACGAGAAAAGAAAAGTTCTAACAGCAGCTGGTATGATTTCTTTGCGTATAATTTGTATTTTTTCAATAATATTCTGAAATAGCCGTCTAGGGTAAGATGATTAATAATAAGTGATTATTCATTTCTTTACAGATCCACACGACCTCCCGGAAATTCGAAACATCTGCTTCTTTTAATTTTATAATTATTAAAATGAGTCGAGTGTTGAGTACTCATAATTTGCTGTTCAATCCGACCAATACTCGGCTGTGTCTAAAAGAGAATCTGAAAATTTGTCGAGTTTTCGACTGTGAGAAAGAAGGTAGAAGGATGTCAGTTAGATCATAAGACGTATACCCAGCGCGCGAACTCTCTAACATGTGCCTCTCTAGTGAACTCAACTCTCTTAGATAGTTGGCGAGTTGGCGAGGTGTGCTCGATGAGGAGAGCAGATAGTGGACTCTCTTGAATATAAGAGAGCCAAATTCAGTAGAAAGGCACATGTAAGAGAGTTCGCGCGCTATGTACAGTCTTGCCTACCTTAGAACTCGACATAGTCCAGTCGAGTTATCTATGAGTGGTAAAATCGGTGTTCGACCTCCCAAATTTCTCAATATCTTACTAACAAGCGATTACTAGCGGAAATCGTTCGAAAAATGAGGAAAATTGTCTCAGGGAGCTGAACTGATGCATGCAGAAACGCTTCTATCAAACGTTAGGAAGCGTCTAGCATGTTCCCTTTACTATAATGTTGTTCATATTTCACTTTTTATAGCAGTTATGGGCTATTATGGTTGATTTACTGTGCCGGAGATGAAAAGGTATCGGGAAATTTGGCGAAGGTATCGGGTCGGCTCACTTTGCGCAAAATGAGAAAAGGTACCGGTCATTTCCCGATTTCCCGTCCCGAATAACGCACTCTACGCACTATGCGTGTGTACTGAGTGCAGGCACGAGTACTGTAATTGAATTGGGTACGGTAGTCGTTCCGTTTACCACTTTTCGTTTCTTGAAAATGTATGAACGCGTGTGCAGGACTATGATGATCAGGCTGAAAATGGTGTTGGTGGAGGAAGATTGGGGAAAGGAATTACCCGTCCATTCCACTCGAAATATTCCATGTAAGTGAGCACAGAAACATATGAAATGCGTCGGTTTGCGTGGGAAGAACGTGGAAATAGAAGAAAACGAGAGTGAGCGTGGGAATGTTCTGGAGCAAACTCTGAAACCGTTGTTTTTGTTTTGTTTTGTTTTATAAAAAAACGTAGGTCATAAGGACGCCCATAAATATTTAACGTGAACTCATTACGTGCTTCTCACTAGAGATTATCACAACTATTCCTCTGTTGAGAATAGAATGTGCCTTGTTTCCAAGCTCGACTTATTGTTCATTTGCTAGTATTTCAATAGACTTTGTGTGGATCCTTGCCTGCACTACGAGCTTCGCTTCTGCCCGTGTGTTCGCGTCCCAGATTGCACTAGAAATCTGAGAAGCTTTTTATTAGTTTTCTATAAAATATATTTTTCTTGACTCACTCTGGACTTGAGGTGGAGTAATTTCCCAAAGGAAATCGAATCCAGAGCGAAAACAATGATCACTTCCGCATACGAAAGACCCATTTTTATACTGCAAATTAATTTAAGTCAGTCCGCCACTCAATAAAAACAAGTTTGAAAAGGAGAATAACAGGAAAAATGAAGATCAAAATAAAAAGATATCCAATCTGTATGTCGATTTAGAATATATGAAGGGTACAAAAAGAATAGGAGGAAAACAACTATAAACACGCACTTTTTGTAAAGTTCGGTTTTCGATGTTTTCGTGAATAGCCAGCACATGATAACTCTGTCGTACATGAGATAGAGATCCTTATCTGCAATGGAATAATTGAAGTGATCTGAAACATCTGCAATATCTGTCGTGCCGAAGATATTACTGGTTATTTAATACGTCAATTCCATTTCAAATCACTTTCGAAATAGGGAAAGGGGGAAGTTATCTCCAGGGAAGTTATGGACAATAAATCCTTTTCTTGAGGCGTACAACTGTTTTTAACCTCTAGGGAAACACTTTTTAGATCGTTTGCTTCAGTGGAAGCCGAGAACCCCAAAATTCGATTATTCAATTTTTTTCCTCCGAAATTTCGAGAAGGAAAAGAGCTCACGCATCATCTGAGTGAGAAACGCCTTGAGAACCGCGAGCGCGACGCAAATTGCCATTGCGAGCCACGTGTAAGATTCCCAGGTCAATTTCTTCTTCGGAAAGACGATGAAAATGAGACGATGGATAGCGAAGAGGACGTGCATCAAACAGGATGAGAAGTAGAATATCTCGCATGTCTGGAATGCAAAGAGAAATTAAAGGGACAGTAAACACAAACAATCTGGCTTATGTGATCTCCGAGTGACGTAGGGCATGAGGCAGCGTGGGATCTCTCAAATATCAGCCCATGTGGGGCAGAGGTAATACGTTTCATTCACCAACGTGATATGGTGGGTTCGACGGCCACCATATGCATGTATTTTGCTTTGTTTCTTCTCATGGGACAGAAATCCAGGCGAGACAGTTGAAGTTTGCGGGAATTCAACGGTGCCTTTACTGTCCCTTTAAACATGCCACACAGATAATAGCGTGTTTAAAGTTTTATCATACTTACGAGAGAGAAAACTGTAACTTCAGTATTTTAACGCCGTCAGAATCATCGAAGTGGACTTACTACGGTTAGTGTGATGCTGAATCGTGAATCCGTTGCGGGAGCGTGGACATCCGGAATGACAGAATAGGCGGTCGTCAAACCTATCTTCACGATGTCGCATATCATTTGAAAGGTGCAGATCGTGCCAAATCTGGACATATTCGAAGTGATTACATTCCATATGGATCTATCTTCTTACGAATTCTGCAGAAATCGCGACCGTTGTATGGTCAAGATGGCGACCAGTGAAAAAGATATTCCGACTACACAAACCTAAATCGACAAACGTATAGAAATCTTATACCTCTAAAAATCTTATCTTCCTCCTATTCTATCTGGTGTAAAGTTCACATCCAACAACAGTGAAAGAAAGATGAAACAACCACACAGAGAATGAATACACTAAGATTAGACACCTAGTTTATGATATACTAAATATTGAGTGCATTCGAGCGCTGAGAGAGCGTGCGAAACCGATAAATTTGTAAGTATATCATATACTAGGTGTTGTATCTAAGTACAGGATACACTCAATAGTAAATATATTCATTCTGGGTGCAATGACTCAGTATATAAAAATGGAGAAGATAAAAAAGACTAACACCAAGGGTGAGCATTTTGGCGAGCTCCTGTTCTCGTGCGTTCATGATGAGAAGAGTGAACGAACTCTAAGTAAGCACTAGAAAACCCACTGCTGGTATTTGGAAAAGGTGAGACGGCAAAAACAACCTTTGCTAACGGCATTTCATTCTGTAGTTCACAAATTGGAGCAGCCTCCGTAGCACTGAGAACGTAGTCCCTTCCTTTATCAAATTATAGTCATTTGAGAGTGCACATGCTCAATCAAGGTAAATGTTATAAAAGATCAACGCTCTTATCAAAAATCAAATGTAAGAAAATCGGTATGTCCAATTGGAACATGTGCAGTGTCCTGCTATCGAGAGAAATTATTTCGCTTGGTGGATAATCAACATTCATCCATTTCATGAGGAATTTTAGCAAAGGTTCCTTTCATTTGTTGTTTCCCTGAAACTAGAGAAATTATCCTACATTGTACTCATTATAACTTGCACCGTGCTAGCTTGAACTGTCCTCCCGATTGTTTGATATTTCGGACCATCTTATTTGACCTTTTTTTGTATTATTTCATATTATTTTTATAATACGAATTTTACACATTCCCCACGTCCAAGTGTCAACGAAGAGCCTGAATTCGTGCGGCTCAAGATAGTGCAATGCCCCGTTAGTCTCGTCGGGACGAGTAGAGAAACAGTAGCCATAGCGAAATATGACCATTTGAGACAGCGGAAAACCGCACACAAAAACGGAAAACAGCACAATAATCGGCACAACGACCCACCATAGAGACTGAAGAGAAAATAGGGAGTCGAGCAAGAGATTACGACCCGTCAGATGGGTCAGCACAACTGAGGATTGGGTATAAATGCTCAGCTTTTTCCTCAATTGACCGTTATTTTTCCATTAGTCATTTGCATTCTTACCAAGAAAACACAATATTTCCCATTCATATCGTGCCATTGTAATTTTGCTTCCCGATTTCACGAACATATTGTTCGCGCTTTCTCTCGAGCAGCCTCTGAATATCCCTAATACTGAATATCTCTAATACTAATATATATCGTACTTGCTGAAAATATCGGAACGATTACCGGAAAACGTGAAAAATTTTCACTTTTTGCATCTTTGCGAGTACACATTATCATGATTTGCATTTATGCTAATTCGATTAATCCGCATCGATTTGCCGAGTTCCACCCGGACATGCTCGGTGAAATGTGTAAAATAAAGCTACAAATTCAATTGCAAGAAAAGGATAGAACCGGAAATTATTGGCATTTCCCGGCTGTATACGGTAATGATGACAATTCGCTAACTTGGTCGGGTTTCGCATCAAATTTTCTCTTTCGTTTTAGACATTTCACCGGGCATGTCCGGGTAGTTTCCAGTAAATCGAGGTGGACAAAAATATGAGGCTATTCACGAGTCGTGAATAATTTTCTTTGCAAAGTTACAAAAGGTGAATATTTTTTTCACGTTTTCCGGTAAACGTTCCTATATTTTCAACAAGTACGATATGACGCTGTCCGCGATTGATTCAACAAAAGTTCCGCACAGCTAAAAAATGAAATGTCTCGCAAACATGTCCCTAGGGGTAGTTTTCGATGCTCTACAACGTGGCGTCTTTCATTTTTCATGAATTTGACTTTTGGCGCCAAAATGGCGCCGCGCCAAAATACAGTGAAATCACTTTTTCCAATATTTCTTCTTCAGTGTGCAGCTAGAGAGTCGAAATCTCACGTGTACTATCAGAATTCGATGTCGAATCTCGCTATGTATTTCATTTGTCGCTAATTAGCTTAATTAGCCTGTAATTAAGCGTTTTTGACCCGTTAAAGTGTGAACGTCGTGACATAGCTCATTCGAACCGCCGTGAGACGCTGATTCTAGGGATATGTTTATGTGGCAAACGTACCTACGCAACTATGTTTTTGAGATCATTTTAATGAAAAATACTGGATAATATATGTTTTAACACTATTGACTTGAGTATGTTAGCGTAAAATTAGTTTTACACTCTAGTATATGCATTTCCAACATAAAGTTTTCGTTTTTCTATTACCCGATTCACGTGGGTTCGGATCCCCTCCGTGACGGCTCATTTTGCCAAAAATTAAATTCTGAAAATATGCAATGAAAAAGTGTTCTGTGGTGTTATTTTGCGATTAATATCACTTTAAAATGTTATTTCATTTTTTCATGCACTAAAACACCCTTTTCCAACTCTTTCAGACAAAACATCGAACGAAAAACATAGTTGCGTAGGTACGTTTGCCACATAAAAATATTCCTAGAATCAGCGTCTCACGGCGGTTCGAATGAGCTATGTCACAGCGTTCACACTTTAACGGATCAAAAACGCTTAATTACAGGCTAATTAAGCTAATTAGCGACAAATGAATTACATAGCGAGATTCGCCATCAAATTCTGAAAGTACACGTGAGATTTCGACTCTCTAGCTGCAACACTGAAGAAGAAATATTGGAAAAGTGATTGCACTGTATTTTGGCGCGGCGCCATTTTGGCGCCAAAAGTCAAATTCATGAAAAATGAAAGACGCCACGTTGTAGAGCATCGAAAACTACCCCTTGGGACATGTTTGCGAGACGTTTCATTTTTTAGCTGTGCGGAGCCCTGTTGGAGATTTGTTGAATCTATCGCGGACAGCGTCATATTAGCTAATTTGCTTGCCGTACTCCATGAACCCACAACGATAACATATTTTCTCAGTGAAATATACCGTAGGTTATATATACTCGAGTCCTTCATTAATTCATCGAGTTCTTAGCAGTCATGGGAGCCGAATCTTCTCACGATGCCAATGAATCGGGAGGTAAATTCTAGATGATTAATGCTGTTTCTTGTTGAGAATAGTGCAAATGTGCCTGCAAATCTTTCGACTTTCATCAGATCACAACGATCCATGGCAGAATCCGCCCTTTCTACAAAACGTGACCAAAGAGGCCAGAAACGAATACATAAGGATTTACAATGTATGTGAAGTGCCAATAAACATATTGACAAATGTTTATTGCAGAATGAAGCATTTACCAAAGAGGAAACGACAATCGCAATGTCGAGATGGGCCGAAACATACAACTTCACTGTGAGCACATTTTTATATTCCTATTTAGAATTTAGAATGCTCTTTTAACTTTTTAGAATTCTGGATTCTTCTTTTTTTCTATTCAAAAATTAATTTTGGATGCTGCTTGACGAGGTACGTTTGAGCACACATCATAATTATAGCACTATAGGGTCAAGTCGACTCGTTCAACGGCCAAGAAGAGTTCAGAAAACAACAGGAGCGTGACAGTATCAATGCAGCAGTGGCTCAACTGCCCGCCATTCTGGGGCAGGTACGATATACGCCTGTTGAGGCTGCGTGTACAAACTAGATCATGGACGTACAATTAGTATTCTGGAACAACTCCAAAAATAGAGAAAAAAAAGATTTTCAGATAGAATCGATCAAGGAGAATCAGTACATAACTGCACATCAAGAAGCCGAGCAAATCGAAGCTCTCGTAAGCAGTCTCCACTGTCCTTATCTCATTGGCTTCGTGTCGAGTCTTGAAGAAGAAGGAGATGATGGCAATGGTGAGAATTACTATTTCCTTTGCTTCGTGCATTTTCTATCGCATTAGCTCTGCTCCCATAAGCGTTCCCAATATTTTTTTTTTAATTCAGCAGAAAAGTTTGACGTGTGGAAGCAGCCCCCGTTTCTCTGGAACCTATCAGAACAGGCTAAGAAGGATTACTCAAAGATTTACGAGGCAAGCAATTATGTAAATAAATGATATTCAACATTTTTTCTTTCAGAATGAGCATATGACCAAGCAACATCAGACAGACGCTATTTTAGCGTGGGTTGCAGCCAACAATTCTATGGTAAACATTTCTTAAAAAATCTTTTGTAATCTTTTGTTTATGTATTTTCTGGAGCAGTGGCTCCAGAAATCACCAACAGAGCAAATTTCAACGGTAAATATTAGCCAATAAGAGTCACACTTGTTCCGTTGTTGTGCAGAGTTTATCATAACTCTTTTTTTGCAGCATTACGAATTGATGCTACATGCTCAAGTAGAAGAGTTTATGGATCAACAAGAGAAAAAGAAGAGGCAAGACAGCGAAGAACTCTCTGAAGCAGTTGATCAGCTAAAGGGAACATTGTCGCAGGTATGTCATAGATATGAATTGATGTGAACATTGATTTTTTGTGTATTCTGTTTAATTGCATTCTTATCACGCCTCTCACGAGATGCTCGGCTTAGAATGACATAGTTCTGGCACAGACCTCATTTTTCGAAATTCTGTTTTCAAGTATTTAGGGTTCCACTGAGTCCAACTAAGATCCCTGCGAGCTATTATGCCACCTAAGTCATTCCTCGCGTTGCTACAGCTACTGTAAGGTGCAGCTCGCGGACTTCGAAGCCGTTTTTCACTGTTTCAACGCAGTTTCTGAGAAAACTTTTTTCTTAGAGCTAGTGTTACTTTTCCATGCTCTTTCGACCTGTGTCATTCGTTTTCTGATTGGTTTTCGAATTTGCTTGAAAATCATTATTATTGAATGTACCAAAATCCGCTCGAAAAGGCTGCATTTTTATTTTTCCATAGCCTCCAGCAGGTGATGAGGATTCGAATGATATGTCTAAGCTCCCCCAACTCGGGAGTTGATGCTATATTTCATACGAAAATGTGTCAAATTTTGCTTTTACTCTCATTATGTACCGCACACCGCTTCATTCAAAGGAAATGAACGATTAGAGAGAGGAAGAACAATGGATGGCTGAGTCATTCATCACGAGAGATTCGAGTGACTCGGTGGGAATTGTCTAGAATCCACATTTTTGGCATATTTTCGTATGAAATATAGCATCAACTCCCGAGTTGGGGGAGCTTAGACATATCATTCGAATCCTCATCACCTGCTGGAGGCTATGGAAAAATAAAAATGCAGCCTTTTCGAGCGGATTTTGGTACATTCAATAATAATGATTTTCAAGCAAATTCGAAAACCAATCAGAAAACGAATGACACAGGTCGAAAGAGCATGGAAAAGTAACACTAGCTTTAAGCAAAAAGTTTTCTCAGAAACTGCGTTGAAACACTGAAAAACGGCTTCGAAGTCCGCGAGCTGCACCTTACAGTAGCTGTAGCAAAACGAGGAATGACTTATGTGGCATAATAGCACGCAGGGATCTTAGTTGGACCCATTGGCACCTGAAAACGTGAAAAACTCAACCTTGAAAATGGGAGCTGTGCCAAGTCCGGTCCGAGCCTCTCGTGAGAGGCGTGTTATTCAGCTGGAATCTATCGAGGATAATCAACGCCTAACTCGACAGCAAGAAACACAACAGATTGAGCATTTCGTCAGGAATATCCAGAATTCGTATCTCCAAGGATTTATCGCGAGTCTAGACGAGAATGATATGGAAGCCTTCTCTGACAACACGCAGTACAAGCCTACAAAGTCACAACAGCTTGAAAGCTTTATGGATTTTATTGAAGACTTGTGAATAAGACTTGTAATATTGTATTCATGATAAACGAATGCTTTCGGCAGAAAAATAATGACTCCTGCTCTTAAAATTTCCATAGTGAGAAGGTTGTAAAAATATACCAAGATTGGACTGCATAGAAAGGAACTTTTAGTATTTCCTTGCATGACGTTATTCTGACTAGAGCGACATTTTGTTAGCAGGTGGAAAAAGTGCCCCTATCCGTTGGTCGAAGACCCTGGGAAAAATTAGGAGAATGGACGAAACAACAATTCTCATTTCCCTCATTATCGCTCTATGCAAAATGGGTTTGGAACGTGAGAATTGGACACGACGAATTGTAACCGGCATCCTGGAACCAGCGAGTTCATACGAATGTTTAATGAATAAATAGTCAAATTCTGACGTTCTTTCTTTTATTTTACATTTTTTTACATTTTATATTTTTTCCTACATTTTCTTGACATTTCATTTGGTATTTGAAGTTCATCATTTCACACATCGAGCATTGCCAGTTGACAAATCAATGATCAAAAAAACAGATTCCACAGTTGGTTATCACAGGGCTGGTTCCAGAGCAGTGGTTCCAAAAGATCGGTTTCAAACCGCTGGTTCCCGGATGCCGGTTACAAATCGTTGGTTACAAATCGTCGTGTCCAATTCTCACGTTCCAAACCCATTTTACATAGAGCGATAATGAGAGAAATGAGAATTGTTGTTTCGTCCATTCTCATTCAAATGTGATTGATTCTCGGTGGACTAATTTTGGGTACGAGATTATCGGTTGTGGACGTTTACATAAAGAACTTTCTTTGTTGAAAGTGACCAGGCCATTTCGACTGAAATGATGGTGTCGATCCTATGATTCCCATGTGATCGATCACCTATAGAAAGAGAGTACACACACCAGTAGTCCATGTTATGAGCGTATCATTTTAAAATTGTGATATAGAAATGCGAATTTTGCATCCGCAAAAATTCAAAACTTGGTTTGGATAATTTAAAATAGTATTAAAATTTGTTTATATGATGCCCATGCTTAAACTAGTAGAGCCATGTACTAAATTTAAGATGGCAGATAACTTCAGATACCTTATTTACTCGATTTTGCTTTTTTCAAACGTTCTTATTGTTAGTTTCGCCACTCCTTTTTCAGCACTCTTTTTTAGAAATTTGAAATGCCGAGTCCCGGAAGTTTACTCGATATCTAACGTAAACAACTCCGATTCTGATATACTATCAGCTCTTTGAAACGTAAATTGACTGACAGGTGGAAACTGCGAAAAAGATTGTAAAAGCGAGCTACGTATCTGTGTTGATTCTTGAAATAGTCACTGGCGGTATGAGAGCAGAGCTTATCTCACAGTCATTTATTCAATCGATGATTATCTACGAGCACACCATTGGAATCATCACTATTCTCCTCTCAGCTTCAGCTATTTACCTTTTGGTATACATAACACCAAAATCCGGAAGGCCCCTAGCTCGGTACCTAATAATGATTCAGGTGGGCATTTTTATAATTATAAATTTCAGTTATAACAGTTTCTGTACTGTAACTTCTTTATCCTTTAAAAAAAGAGAAAGAAATAACAGTACCGAAAGAGACTACAGGTATCTATAACGATCACGGATATAAACTTTGGTTTTCTATCCACTCCTATCGCTCTCTTCCCTTATCCCGCAGCTCTATGCGGTGGAATTATTTGTCGAGCGGGGTTCTCCGGTCATTTTGGCACGGTATTTACAAAAAAAATCTTTTTAATAGCGTTATATTAGGTATTGATGATGCTCTCAATGGCATTCCTTGCTTTGTCAGTGGTGTTTTGCTTCCATTACAAACACGAGACAATTATGAGAGCGACGAATCAGAACACAGTGAGTCCATGGGCGGTAGGAGATGTAAACGGGTCTGTTACTACTAGATTCGGGCGGCGATTCTGCGACAAAATACTGACGATGAGTACATATTTGCAGACTGTCAGCAGTTGGTCTCTACGGACTTTTCTTTTGGTGTTAGTGAGTATGCCGTTAATAGTGACTGCTTTCTGGAAGAGAATTGAAGATGAAGGAGCAGTGCTTCTGATTCAAGTTCGTTAGGGCCTGTTTGAGTATTATTACAACAAAAACAATTTGTTTTAAATTTCATAATGTATACAGAAACACGACAGTGTAATGTTTCAGAACAATCCCTCTGCTGCGTGGATATTATCCTTCGGGCTCAAACCTATAGCATACGCGTTTGAGAAAGATCTGTGGCTTTTTGTTGCAAACTGTTTCACTATAGGCTTGGTAGATAATGAATGTATTATCTTTTTTTTTAAATCGCAATGCTAACAGGGAGTTGGAGCAGCAGCACTGTTGATCATCTTTTTCGTATCTCATTGCTTTTACTCGCTCTCTTTCCATGCAAGTTCCCTTACATTTATCATTTTCAAATAATAAAGTCACCTTCCAGAAAATTAAACAAAATATTTAAAATTGAAATCTAATTATCTTAGGTAGCTTTGATGAGTGAAGGAACTCGTAAAATGCATCATAGCTTGATGGTCGCTCTAATCATACAGGTTCGATTTTTTTGCAAAAATATATGCACAATGATTCTAGACCATGATTCCGATATCAACCCAAATAATTCCAATTCTGTTCTATGGATCTTCATTGATTCTGGGGTTGTACACACCAGGTGGGTGCTTACATTTGTTAATGTTACACTCATCGCAAATAAGTACGAACATCTTTCCAAGCCAGTTTAGATAAACAAACGGGAAACTACATTTTTATCAACTTTTTAAATTTTATCAGCTTTTGCAATACCCATTTGAAATTCAATAATTCGTCAAATTAATTGCAAATAATATCAACTCTATTTATTATATTTCAGCAGTTAACAACATAATACTCTGCGTACAGTTACTGCATGCAATTGTGCATACAATAATACTCATAATCATAACACCGTCATACAAAGATTTTATACTCAGGTTTTTTTTGTTGCTGGCGAACACTCGGTGTATTCTAACTTTTTTTCAGTAAGATAAAGCAGACATCCATTCCTAACTTACGGATGACCTTCAATACTTCTCAAGTTACAATATAATTACTTGCGTTCGCCTATGTTGCTTTCTGAATAAATACTTTGAAGAAATTTAGCGAGCTCATTGCACTTAAATATATGATTAAAACTATAATGACTGTTTCGCTCCCTTATATGATAATTAGCGTCAGACAGTCATACCCCTCCTGGGGGGGGGGCTCGTCAGTGACGGCCCAGGAGTGTTTTTGCCAAATTATCTTTTTAAACAAAAAAAGTCAGATGATAAACTAGAATCTTATTGCTGAAAATGGTCTAGAGGTCAAATCAAAGGGAAGAGGGAGAAATGGCGAATGTTTTAGGTCGAATATGTACGGTTTTTCACGACTTCTGCTGTCCTGTTACTTTTTCAATAAGAAGAAAACCCTCGTTTCTTCGAAATGGCAGATCTTCGTGTTTCAATGTAAAATACTGGCCAAAGCTGAAATAATGTCAGATTTTTGAAATTGGCTGGCAGGTGAAAACTGACGAAAAGGTTTTCAACGCGCGTACGTTTCCGGGTTGACAGATACGTGAAATTGCTCTTCTACATATGTATGTAGAGTGTATTTCACAGACTTTCATCGATTTGATGATTCTCTATGAACACGTTATCGGAATTATCACTCTCCTCCTCTCATCTTTCGCATTTTACCTTTTATTATTCAAAACACCGAAATCGGGAAAGCCCCTAGCTCGATACCTAATAATGCTTCAGGTGGGCATGTGTGTTTTCATTGTTTTGTTTTATAAATTGCCATTTAAAACAGTTTAATGTATTTTAATTGTCTCCCAAAACAGATTGGAAATACTGCAGGCATTTATAACGATCACGGATATAAACTTTGGTTTTCTATCCACTCCTATAGCTCTCTTCCCTTATCCCGCAGCTCTATGCGGTGGAATTATTTGTCGAGCGGGGTTCTCCGGTCATTTTGGCACGGTTTTATGCTCTCTCTGGTCTTTTTCAACGATCTTGCACAAGGTTATGATGATGTTATCAATGGCGTACCTGGCTATGTCGGTTGTGTTTTGCTTCCATCACAAGCATGAGACAATTATGAAAGCAACAAATCAAAACACAGTGAGTCCAAAATATTCTGAAAATCGAAAAAAAATCTTCGATAAACAATTCGCTAACAATTGATACAATTGATTTTCCGCCGATGTACAAATTTGTAGATTGTCAACAACTGGCTTGTGCGGACTGCTCTTTGGGTGATAGTGACTATACCCGCAATAATAACTGTTTTCTGGAAGATCATCGAAGATGAAGGAGCTGTGTATCTCATTCAAGTTAGACGGATATTGGGCATTTTCACCAAAACCGTATTATAAATTATGATTCTTAATTAATGTTTTACGGATATTACAGAACAGTGTTACAATGTTTCAGAAGAATCCCTCTGCTTCGTGGATATTGTCATTCGGGTTCAAAATAATTGCATATACGTTTGAGAAAGATCTTTGGCTTTTTGTTCCTGTATGTGTCGCAATAGGCGTGGTAAAGCAACGTCTGAATTATTTAATTCGAAATGGAATCAGGGAATTGGAGCAGTCACAATCTCGACAATTTTCTTCGTATCTCATAGCTTTTATTCACTCTCTTTCCATGTAAGTTCCGCTACCTTTCCACTTAAAAAAACACATGAAAAACACACGAATTCTTTGGAAAAGGCAAATAGCCGTAGACAATTTTCCTACCAGGCACTCGCTTCCCATGATTGTGATATTAAATTTGACTCATCATTGCAACTGGGGAAAATGCTAAGGTCGATATGCAATATTTATATATTTAATTCTTGAAGGTATCTTCTATGAGCGAGGGCACTCGTAAAATGCATCGGAAGCTGATGTTCGCTCTTATTATACAGGTTCTATATATGTTGTGCTAATTCTAGAACAATACAATTCTTAATTCCGCCAGATAGCCTCGTCTGACACTCTGGCGAAATAAAAAAACAATTAATTGAATTGAATTGGTCTAGAATGATTGTGCACTACGCATATTTTTAACCTGTATACTTAGACTATGATTCCTATACTAATCCAAATTATTCCAATTATGTTTTATGGATTTTCATTGATGTTCGGTTTGTTCACACCAGGTGGGTTCACAATTTCAATGCCTCGTTAGCATTATTAGCTTTGCACGCCACTTTAGATAACAAAAGGGAACTTAATTATACAACATTCTGAACTCTTTTTTTCAATAATGCATCGAAATATTTCAGTAATAAACAACATCATATTCGGCGTACAGTTGCTGCATGCAAGTGTGCACACAATAATACTCGTAATTATAACACCTTCATATATAAATTTTATTCGGAGGTATTTTTGCTTGCTGAAGGTTCGATGCAATCGAACTTTTTCAGTAAGTTAAAGCAGACGAACATTGCTAATTTACACGTGAGCTTCACTACTACTCAAGTCACAATATAATTGCTCTCCAATAACGATAATTATTTTTAATTATAATAAAAAGTTGGAATTGTTTACTATAACAGATAACTCAAAGACGAAATAAAACAATATAATCGTCTTGTTCTTAGTGTGACTTGTCATGGGAAGAAGTAAAGAAAAAAAAGACGTGCATTGGACGGGTGGAGAACCCATGAGGTGACGATAGAGAAGCACTGATATATATATATCTCTCAGTCGAGCAAGAGGAACGAGCGATTGCGAGAAATCTCTCGAATTTTATTCTTGACTGGAATTAGGAGGGACTCAAAAGGAAAGCGAAATGGGCCTTGCAGATAAGATTGATGGAAATCAACATTTGAAAATTACACTGTGGACCCCCTACAACTAAAAACACCCGCCAAGGCCACCCCAATTCCGGATCGATACATGGACTGAAATGAGCATTCGGCCCCCAATGGTGGAACGTACTATAACTAGTGAAGAATATCGACCGATCCTCATCTCGGCACTATTCATGATATGATAAATAATTGAATCTCTCAGTCGGTCTTTACAAATATGTGTCATCTACATGAATGTAGATCTACATGGATTTACGATGTCTCCTACTCAGAGAGCGAAGTCTCCAGCTTTCCTTACTCTGGAGTGTACACATCTCCAACTATTAGGAGATGTGATGTCTCCATCTCTCGATTTCACATGCTCTCTCAGCAGAAGACAACATCTCCTGAGTATGGAAAGCTGGAGACTTTGACTCTGTGTACATGGAATAAGAATATCTAGGATGTGAAGCAGTCATTGGCATCAGTTTTACTCTACAACCAGCCCAACAACAAAGGAACAATTTATCAAGACAACTCATTCCAAATATGATGTCTCCTCCAAATTAGCTTCTTGAGGTATTTCTTGAGGTATTAAACGAATGAAGTGACCTTCGTTTCTTTGCACTCCTGAAAATTAGAATATATTCGATTGAGAATGAGATACTAACTGTTCTTGTTGAATCCGATGATTGGAGGCAGGAAGAAGTGAGAAACTGGAAGAGTTCGTGGCATCGATGGATTAATCGAAAGAAGAATGATGAAGAGAAGAAGGAGACGCATTGAGAGAGGAATGAGAATGAAACAGTCGACGCTTTCTATCCAAGATAATTCGATTGTTCAGAGAAGAGGCGGATTCCGTACGGAGCGACGGTCGTAAATAAAGATTAGAGCTAATTACTGTGAGGAATTGGAGAAGAATCGAAATGAGATGAGAATGAAGGAAGGATGAAAGTGCGAGGGAGGCAATTTTAGAATGACGAATAAATGCCCTCGAGGCGAATCTGTTATGCCCTGCTCTCTCCGGGGGAATGTGTTTATGCCCTGCTCTATCTCTGTGTATCCCATCTATCCATATCACGTCTCTCATGAGCGACTCAACGTCTAGAGCCTCGAAAAGTACGTCGTCGTATTTTGCCTGCAATTGTTGATAGTATCACTCCTTTATAAAAACAATAGGTGATACTAGATTTTTCGGTCGCCTCTGAGTTGCAGCAAGTTACTGCAAAGTGCATAATAACTCGACGTCATGAAAATTCCCTTAAAAACCTTTCGATTATCGAGTAATTAGAAAATTAAGGATTCGGAAATTTAGCGATTTTGTGGGTGACAATAACAATGTAACTCTTTTGCCAATTTTTCGCAAAGTTTTGTCTATTTTTCTGGTACATACCGATGTTTTAGGCATATATCAACGCCGTCGAAGTGGTGTACTCAAAACAGCAAGCTACATCACCTCAGAGCGACCTAAAAATGTAATACCACTTGTATTCGTGTTTTTGAGGGAGGTAATACCAATCAATATTCGAAGGTAAAACACTACACAATTTATTTGTCCAACTAAATTTAGTTTCGAGTCTCTCGTGAGAACTGCTAAATCTCTTCGAACTAGTGGCAAAAGAGCGGCCACAGAGAGTGATCACGACAGTCAAAAATTTTTTAAGTAAACATGTAAATTCCACAATGAAAGTAAATATTCGTTCAATAATTGTTGGTGGGTGATATTGTTTTTGTTTGATCGTCCCAATAGCTGTTGTTGCCTTCCGTGCACTGTTGTTGCCTTCCGTGCTCGGACGCATTCTGCATGCAAACATGTTGTCTTACGCGCACAGCTATCGAAATACCTATGTCGAAATTTCCTTTCAAAATATCAGCAGAGTTGATAAGAAGTTACCCATAAAACAGTGTGAGCAGTAAGAAAATCAGATTGAGAAATCGAGAAAACCATCACCAAATCTTTTTTTCGAGAGATTTAAAGAGACGTTTAATATTGTTCGCTTCTAAGCGCCATCCTTATCTCGTTTTCTGTTGTGTGCATCCCTACTCTACACCTTTCTCTTGACATTTTCTCATATCAGCACTCGTTTCTGACTCACTTCAATCGACGATTTTCGTTTCTTCGAATAATGGCAGTCAGTTTCCCTCAGATTTTGTTTCCAAGAGCAAGTAAAATATGTGACCCTTGCTCTTACAGTTGTTAGAGAACAGCTACAGCCTGGTTGGAAATTTACAACCTTTTGTTAAAATTTTACCTATTTTTCCAATTCAATTTTGCAGAATTACACCGAGGTCAACTTGGGGTTCGGGTATACAGTGCACCTTCCGAGTAGTCTGGGTGCTGACTACAATGCACCCCTCAGATTGGGTGCGGGAAGCACCGGCGCTTTTGTGTGAGTTGTTCACGCAGGAACAAATAATGGGAAAGGATTGTTCAGACTTGTGCAAAGCAATCGATCGAATCTACCACACATCGTTGTGAAGAAAATGATCGATCTGTCGGACAACTTACACATGGTCAGACTCTCTTTAATGCTTCTTACTTTATTGCTAGATGACGCCGCGTTTCGTCGCAAATGAACTACAGATAAGGATGAAGACAGTGAAGTCAACTGCGAGGCAAGAGAAATTGAGCGCAAATTTGCTAGGAGAACGGGTTTCGATGGTCTCGTTTCTAGGAAAACGGTTCTCCATTCTCCTAACACTTGCTATAACGTTCAGGCGAGAGCAAACGAGAGATTGTGCTGAGTGAGGCGGGTGGAGAACCGTTTTCCAAGAAACCAAAACCTTGGAAAACCGCTCTCCCAGCAAATTTCTGCTCTAGAGAGTAACACACGATTGATGATGTGTTAGTTCATAGATTTCCAACAAAGGACACTCATTGGGAACCCTAGAAATGTTAGCTTCACATTGAATTAATTGACAGGCGAGACTTTGCCTTCGTGAGCTCACAATCCTCAAGAAGATGAACCACGAGAACATTGCGAGACTTCTAACGACGTACACTCTCGATCCCAACGAAACCTCTCTTTGCACTGTGTGAGTAAAGTATCGTGTGCTACATTTTCCACACTTGTCTTTGATACTAATACACAGGGAAGTAAGAAAAATGTGACGTCGCAAAACGTCATGTTCTAGGTATCACATCACGGAGTTTTGTGGAAAGTCCCTTCGTCAAGTCATCGAACAGAATGATCGAATCCAGATGAGAGATGTCAAATTGTTGATTACACAACTCCTGAGAGCATGCAAGTACCTCAATTCTGCATCTGTAAGTCTGCTTTGTCATTTGAATGTATACGGCTAGTGGATACTTTAAAGATCCTAATATTCTTGGGAATATTCGGATCTTTAAAGTATGCACATTCTATAAACAACCAACAACTAAATGCTCGCAGGAAATTAAGAAATTCTGATACATAACTTTTTCCAACTTTAAAGTTCACTGTCCAGGTGATCTACCGAGACCTCAAGCCCGACAACATCTATTGTGACGATAAAGGAAAATTGAAATTGCTTGGTGTGTTTAAAAAAAAGTCGTGGTATCTTTAATATTTCCTATTTCCTTAAGAATTCGGCTTGGCTCGAGTGATCGATCGAGATCAGAACATGACTAACGATAGAGGAGAATACTCGTATATGGCAATTGAGATGATGAGAGAATGGACGGGGCAGTACGATGAGAAGGGTACGTGCCTGTAGGAAATATTTATTCGAACCAACTTTTTTTTTTTTTTTTTTTTTTTTTTTTGATATTACGCAGTCTTATTTCAGTGGATATTTGGAGTGTGGGCGCTATTCTGTGCGAGTTGCTCACGGGCGAAGCTGTCTTCGGAGAGCACGGACGACATTCGCTTGATATGCAGATAAAGAAGTGTGGACCCATCGATGACAATGTGCTCGATATGGCGAGTTATTTCGTTGTAGTTTTTTCCATTGTTTTCTTCGCTTTCTGAAATACTTTAAAAAACGAAAAGAAAAATTTAGATTGGCAATGACTACATGAGACAATTACTGAGAGAAGAATCGAGAAGAGCGACAAGAATTGATTTCATTCAATATTTGATGGATGAGGGGAGGGAATGGTTGAAACCTGAGATCCTTCGAGACAGAGACGATCTCAGCAGTTTCATCGACCTTACTCTCCAGTTCAATCCTAATCGCAGGTTGGTTGTGCGATACTAATTGTGGAAAAATGGGCAAATATCTTTTAATTACGTTTATTTAATCATTATTGTTGTAAACGATTAAGTCCGTACAATTTAGAAAAAAATATGGGCGCGACTATTGAGCTCACAAGAACCAATGAAACGATATCAACACACATTGAGTTTGCAGGATGACAGTGGACGAAGCGCTCTCTCATCCTTTCCTCGCCGCTATCTACGATTCGACGAGGAACGACAATGCACAGAGCGCAGTTCCTGCGGAGCCGCCGTTGCCTGAAGATGAGAGAGAGGCACTGAGAGAATGCAAGAGAAGAATCTGGGAGGAGATCCAGACAGCACCCACATTTCCCTGAAGGTTACTTCCGTTGATTACTACTCGCAATTACTCTCATTGTCAGAAATATTCACTTCACCCCCTTCACATATTCACATATTCAATATTCAGTCCTTTTTTCAATGCTAGAAGGCATAAGGCCAATAAATGTCGAGAAATAGATTGTGAATGGTTTTCGATATGCAAATAAATAGTTTAAATGCAAAAACTATCTCTACAAAATACCACACATCAAGACACCGATAACAATTTTCTCGATCACATCCAAATTTACTAAGTGAGCCGTTATTTGTGTTACGGCCAATATGTGTATGAAATATGCAACCATATTTCCCGAATGAAATTATTCATATTTCTCTCTAATCCGATTGCCTCTGTGAACTCTCCCTGCAGTTTCTCTGTCAAATCGATAGCGCGGCATTTGAATGAATAATGCGACCATGGAGTTACCCAATGGAAGAGAAGGCTAGTTTTTTCACATTTCGCTAATTTTTTTTAGTTTCAGCCGTTCAAGAACGTTGTTGAACGAGCCCGTGACCGTTTTCACATCTCGAATGATCTATGTCGAGCAACACTCTGCGAGTTTTTCTGCACTGCTTTTCTGCTTGTGAGTTCTTATCATTTTTAAATAAAAGTGAACCCACTAATGTCATCAATAATAAAGAGCTCTTTTACGCTTCTACAATGCTAATTCAAATTTTTTAAGTAATAAATATAACCTAAAGTTGTATTTTCAGTGCATTGGCTGTTGTGCTAGCGCCCAGTACCTCATCTCTAGAGGAGAGTAAGTAACGAATTCAAATGAAGGAATGATGAAATCGAATTCGCAGATTGATCGATTACTTCGGTAATACAATTGGATGGATCGGCGCGCTTTTCTTCGCTGTCTCACTCGGTTTTCGAACTTCAGGTTTGCATTTTACAATTCCCAATTGTCAACCTCAGCACTCAGGCTCTCATCTAAACCCCGCGGTCTCGTTCTTCCAATTCACAATAGTTTGTTTTTCAATGTTTGAGTGGATGTTGTCCATAAGTCCACTCAAACAGATTGTGTCGTAATGAATGTTCACTTCAAAAATTTTTCTTATATTTTTCTTAAGTTTCAATTGAAGGGTAACATCTCGGGAATTCGATTCGTTCTCTTTATCATCGCTCAAACAACCGGCGCGTTCGTCGGATCCGCCATTACATTCGTCGTGTATTACGGTGGGAAACGTCGCTCCTCGATGTTTGAACTGGGGCACGTTAGAATTAAGTGCACAAATGGATTAAAATGGAGAAAAATTATCAGAAGAAAATTGGTAAATCACAGACGCGATCAACAACTTTGACGGCGGGAGTCGTGCTGTGACTGGAGACACGGCTACAGCTGGCATCTTCGCCACCTATCCGTCGCCGCATTTGAGCACGATCGGAGCCTGCTTCGACCAGGTTCGTTGTGTAAACAGTAGGAAACGTTGTCTGTCAAATTTTTAATAGGCTTTGTAATTAGGAAATATCAGAAACAAGGATTGCAGACAGTCGCAACTGCGGTACTCTGCATTGGAATCGGAACAATAACCGATAGACGAAATCACGTGCCTCTTTTCATCCAGCCCCTATTCATCGCATGTGAAATTTTTTTTAATTCACAAACATTCGTCCAAAATAATGAAACGTCCCGTTTTATAACTACATACATGGCTGCGAGAGAGTGTACATGAATGTATATTTTTAGAATTTTTTTCTCCAGTTTTTCGTTATGATTTCGATTCAGGTCATGTAATGCTGATCGGCATGAGTCTTGCGTGGAATGCTGGTTATGCAATCAATCCAGCGAGAGATTTTGGACCACGAGTCTTTACTTTCTTCGTCGGTTATGGCTGGGAAGTGTTCGAGTATGAATGGTCTCCAACTTGTGATAACTACAACTACCATTACAGACATCGTAATTATAGCTGGTTTTGGGTGCCCGTTTTGTGCCCTCTTCTCGGAGCTCTCATTGGTACGTTCTTATTTTTCAAACTGAATACGTTGAAAAACGAGGAATAAGTACTCTCCCAATTTTCGCCTTACCCTGTCACACGTGTATGTCTATTGATTGATGGCCGCTCTAATTGTAAACTAGACACTAACAAGTTTGAGCTTTAATTATGATTACATCGACAATAATTCAGGAGCCTGGCTTTATCAGTCCTTCATCGGATTCCACATGCCCGACGTTGTTGACGATGCGGTTAATTACGACTGCCGGGAAGTAAAACAACCAATTCAAGTCAATGATGACCATAGGAAGAAGAATCTAGAAACGCTATAAATGTAATGAAGACAAGGGAATTGTAATGTGATCGTTTGAAAACCATACAGATAAATGTAATGTAATATAGATGTAATATCTCCCAATTAGGCCTAATAATTATTGAATTTCGAACAGTGGTTAATATAGAAGAAAAGTCGTTATAAGTAGTTAATTAAAAAGGAAAGTCACAAGTAGGGAAGGCAAAGGAAGAGTGAGAGGAAGACCTTCCCTTTGTGATTATGGAAATGGAAATTTGCAAGGAAGAGGGGGCGAAATCGGCCAACTCTTCCGGAAGAGTAGAGGTCTTCCGGAAGAGTTAGGGATGATAAAACAGTTCTAAAGAGAGATATCGATGCGATTCTTTTTGTAACGTGTTGCCTACTTTGCATATCTTGTTACTGACAATGTTTTGACAACTGTCGCATGCAAATCCCGTCCACTTTTCGACTTCTAAAGAATATTGGCTAGAAGACTATTTTTGCGATAAAAATATGTCTTGTGTGCTCAAAATATTTTAAATAGCTATGAAATCTCCAAAGGAGTGATTAAAGCTGTGAATACGTCCTGTTTCGCCCATCCGCAAAGAGGGAATCAAGCACTAGTGATCTTTGATCTACCGTTATATTGTGTTATCTGGTCCAAATACTGAGAGATGACAGAAATATGGATCTCGTTGAGTCTACCATCTTTCTAAACCTCGAATATCGTAACATACACGTGCTACGCTATTGAAAACGGTGGCTATGCCAGCGACTTGTTTCAGATAAAGTATACCGTCATTATCGATTAGTTCAAGGCTGGGTACAACATAGACTCGTATATTCTTCATTTCAACACTTTTACATTGTTTTGGAATTAGTCTGCGTACGTTAATCACCGGCCAAAGCTGTAATATCAATAAAAGCGAATGTATGCAAATTGTACTAATTACATATTTCACAGGTGAAAGTAAAAAGTCAATTCGGGCTCGAAAATCATAGTTTTGCAGCTTCTTTTCAAGGTTTTCACAGCCAACTCTTCCGGAAGAGTTGAGCTCTTGCGGAAGAGTTGACCGCATTAGCATAGACACGCCCCCTCTTATTCTCTTCCTTTGCCATCCCTAGTCACAAGTGCATATTATGGCACGTGCATAATATAGCACTATTCCAGTCACATTACTCGAAAATGAATGAATTCTTCTTTTAGGAATCAAAAATGAATTCTTCTTTTAGGAACCACTTGTAATTGTAACATACGGTTTTCTTGATCTTTAGTCCTCGTTAATGTAGTAATATTTAGCAGCTTCTTCTTTTCTCTATATTCAACTTTCTTGAGAAGGGAGATAAGGCATGTTCCTACCTGCACAGTGCAATCACAGTATACAAAAGTATGCCAATAAAGAAGATACTGCCAGAAATAACGCAAAATAGATGTAATAAAATGCTGAAATCCAAGTGGAACACATCACAGAGCATTTTTACATTGACCAATATTTGTTGGGCGTGTTAATTATTGAATACTCCTTTTGTACCTTTCTCGAGTTTTGGTGCATCGAACATCTCGCCCATAACAAGGGCATCAGGCTTCTCTCTCAACCACGCAAATTCGGTTCTCTGAAGGCACTCAAGTAAGATATTCTTATGGAACTTACTATTCCACTAACATGGTAAGCTGCAATTGCGTAACAAAATTACATCGAGTACATTGGACTGTGGCGGAATAACATCCAAAGAAGAACAAACGTGAGAGACATCGAAAACCATCCAACTGAGAAGAACCATTTTGGATAAAATTGAAAAGAACGAGTGCATTTTATAGCTTAAAATAGTTTACGCTGACGGCATCAAATAGCTACGATCCCATTCGAAGTCCACATAATATCCGTGATAGCCGACCATTTTCGGAAGAAAAGAAAGAGACGTGCGGCTTGTAAAATCGAGCTGCGCTAGTCCGCATCTTCGGCAAATGACGGGTTAGGAAACGAGTATCTTGGATGAAGTGGACGAAGCTGAGACGGAAGCACGTATGAGCTCAGTACGGGAACAAAATGAACTCCGTATAATTTCACTGAAACGATTCGGATTTTTCACAAAGCACGAGTCATCTTGAATGATTTTTGGAGTGAGGATCGGTTTCTAGCCGAATAGGAAATGGCGAGGGGTCCATCCGTGAGTATCTCGTGCGAAAGGATTTTTCTCTCGTCTATTCTAATTCATAAAGAGCGTTGATTGCACGTAAGTGGAACTAACAAAACAGTCTAAAACATCTGTATCTTGGACAAATTAATTCTCGAGGAAGGTGATTTCACCTGCTTGCAATCTGCCGAAAATGCACTGAACGTGACCAATTTGCATGCATATTGTTCCCTTCTTATTACTTGGCCACTTTGATTCGTACCAAATATCCATATAACATTTGCTGTCCTCATGAACGGTGGCAGCAGTTATTCAACCACATTTGTGGTCTTTTTCTTTTGCTTTATTGGCATTGTCTCACTCCCGATCAATCTCTTCTGCCTCTTTCTCCTGTATAAAATGCGTCGCATCTACGCCCGTCGCATATTCGTGGTCTTAGTCTCAATACAGGTGCGAAACAGGTGTATTGATAACAATGGGCCATCTATAAATCAAAATTACCTTACCACCTTCAGAGTTTAATTTTTATTTTCTTCTTCAGATTTTCGTTGTTCTCCAAAATTTCCAATACTCTATACTTAGTATTCCATTGATTTACGGAAAACTCGGAGGCGGTTACTGTATCGGTTTGCTGTGCGAGCCGCATGTCTTGCCCTTCCATGTACACATTGTAAGTGGGCTGGAATCTTCGGCTACCTGTTTCTTTGTTCTAAACGCTATAGCGATCTGAGGCTTGAGTAGAGCAATGTGAATAGTGCTCGACTATCACAGTATAAGACTGCGATTATCACCTTTAATAATTTAGTGTAGCGTTTTCGCTCTCATGGTAAACATCTGCGGGCTCTTTATTTTACTGTTGTTCTATCGACTGCAGAGTCTTTTACGCGAAATATCATCGATGAAGTTGGGTGTTACAGCCTCGCACGGTTGGTCATTTATATTTATGTTACATTTTTAAAGTGATTTTTTTCTCAGCGGCTGCAGCGATCTTAATGATCGGCGTTAACATTGTGCCCTGTTATTATGCGTATGTTAACTTTCATACGACGTCTGACATTTTGGAACGGCTGCTCCAAGAAGTGCAATATTTCAAATTTTTATATCATATTTATTATTTCGCTCTACAGCAATGCCCAAGATATGATTGGGTAAAAAAGCAGCGAAATTTCGGAGTATTGCAAGAAGAAGACGGAGAGGTACTTGATACAGTCCTAATATTGATGCTAAAAATGTTATGGGTATTGGAACGATACAGATTGCAGGGTCTCGCAATAATTGTCACGATTATCGCAGTTTCATACACATTTTTCGGCATCGTGTGTGCTGTGCTCATTCTACGTGTGATCACTCAATATCGCAAGCGCAGGTTTGCTTCAGATATAGATCGTTTGTTCGGTCGTATCTTGATCAATAATCAGCGCCCCTTCCGGCCGTGCTGTCACCGTCACCGTGAAACAAGCACGTCAATCTCTCGTACAGGTTTTGTGTCCCTGTTTGTTTATCCTCTAACTTCAAAGAAAGGAGTTCTACGACAATTGTGAAATAATAAACTCCAAGCAAATTCAACTAGTTAAAGGGACAGTAAACACACAAATTCTTGTTCATTTGATCCACTTTCCAAGAGTGACGCAAGGATAAAGATAGTGTGCGCCTTATTCGACATCAGCCCAAGTGGAGCAGCGGTAAAACGCTTGCCTAGCGATCGTGAGGTCAGGGGTTCGACACCCAGCCTATGCTTTTGTTTCTTCCCGCGGGCCAGAAATCCAGGCGAGACCTTTGAAATGTGCGGGAATTCAACGGTGTCTTTACTGTCCCTTTAATCGATTCAGCTATATCGAGGATTTAAATAAAGTGAGTGCTACAGGTCGTCATATTCAGCATCTTCTCGTCAGTCCCAATCTTAATTAACATTTCACTAATGTTCGTGCAACTCGATGACGGTACTTTCATAGTTCTTTGTGCAATTTCAAAGACTTCTCTAGATTCGATTGGCGTTCTTTCTTCCACTCTTCTCTTCTCACTCAATTCATTTGTCCATTCATCTACGACTATCTATAATATATATATCCGCCGTTTAGGAAATACACTCGACAAATTCTGTGCAGTCAAACGAAAGGTGAGCTGTAGATAGTTGTAATTATTTCGAGAGAATGAAGGATCCGCAAGCATCGGAAAATGTTTATGATACATTAAAATATTTTACACAATGTTTACACTTTTCGAGATGCAAAATTGGTGTGGATATGAAACATACAAATGTTATCAAAAATATTAATAGTTAGCATTGGAATATCCGAATCTGCCCGTTTTGAATAGTTGCACTAGTATAAATAATAAAATATATTGAGCTTCTCGTGTGCACCCGCCATCTAATCCGTGTTGACATCTCACACTTATATATAGTAATAAGCCGATTTACTGTTGTATTGTACACTTATGAGAGGTATCACGAGAGATTGTAGGTAAACACGACCTTTGAGGAACAATTTTCGAAAAAGTATTTTTGATTTCGATCAAACTTTTATGTGAGACTACTTAGGAGATGAGAATTCGATTTATCCTGGTCCCAGGTCTCGGAGCCGGCTTTTAGGAATTCACCGGTTCTGTCGCCGGAATCGTCATAACTCAGCTTAAAGTTGTGCAGGAAAGCTCTGGTAGAGCTCAAAATGTGCGGAAAAGAATTCTGAAGAACTTTTATGAAGTAAATAAGTACGTGCCTCTTCATCACAAAAAGTTATATGACAAAAACCAAATTTCAGAATATTTAAGAAAAATTCTCCTATATTTGGAGAGCGATCCCCACAATTTTTATTGCTGAATATTAAAGAGTACATCATTTCCTATCAAAATAAAAATAAAAACTGGGTAGTTTGGGTATCACCCGTGGGGTAAAAACTGCGCTGAATCCAGTTTTCACCGATTTTTCGAGAAATAATCTTACTATAAGTTTGTGCAAACCGTTCAGAAACATCGTAGTATACATTAATAATTTATATTCTGACCTTACAATTTGTATTTAGTCATTGCTTGGTTATTAAATTCATTTTCTGTTTAGCACATTTGGCGATGCGCTGTGAAATAAACATATTTTTTACAGGAATTTTTCTTATTTTTATTTTCTCTCGCAATACAGTGGAATTGAATTCTGTTTATATTATTCATAATAATACATACTTAAAAAATCGATAAGAAACTATGTAATGCAAGATAATGATTTTTTATAAAATATTTTTTTCGTGAATTTTCTAGATACAATCGAAAAATGTGCTAAACAGAAAATGAATTTAATAACCAAGCAATGACTAAATACAAATTGTAAGGTCAGAATATAAATTATTAATGTATACTACGATGTTTCTGAACGGTTTGCACAAACTTATAGTAAGATTATTTCTCGAAAAATCGGTGAAAACTGGATTCAGCGCAGTTTTTACCCCACGGGTGATACCCAAACTACCCAGTTTTTATTTTTATTTTGATAGGAAATGGTGTACTCTTTAATATTCAGCAATAAAAATTGTGGGGATCGCTCTCCAAATATAGGAGAATTTTTCTTAAATATTCTGAAATTTGGTTTTTGTCATATAACTTTTTGTGATGAAGAGGCACGTACTTATTTACTTCATAAAAGTTCTTCAGAATTCTTTTCCGCACATTTTGAGCTCTACCAGAGCTTTCCTGCACAACTTTAAGCTGAGTTATGACGATTCCGGCGACAGAACCGGTGAATTCCTAAAAGCCGGCTCCGAGACCTGGGACCAGGATAAATCGAATTCTCATCTCCTAAGTAGTCTCACATAAAAGTTTAATCGAAATCAAAAATACTTTTTTGAAAATTGTTCCGAACAACCTGCAATCTCTGGTGAGACCTCTCTTATTATGGATAAGCTGAGCAAGTCACTCGAATATTAAATATTCGAATAGAATTTGATTGAATTATTCTCATTTCCGAATGCAATAATGAGAAATATCAAACAAAATTGCTCGATTCTCTCAATTTGTATAATTTCGCAACGCATTGAAAAATTACTTATTAAGTGTCGAAACTAGTCTCCATATGCCGTACCACATATCACTCACTAATTATGATTCTTCAATTCTCTTTGAAAATGACCTGATTCCCTCTCTCGTCATGTTCTTTTCTGCGAATAACCGATCCTTCAACTAAAAACACCTTTATCAGTCGATCAGGCATGAGCGTAGACAGGTGCTCTGGCTTTCATGGGAAAGGCTGTATAACTCCTATAATTATTGGCTCTGTACCAGTTGAGGGGGTTTTTAAAAATTGAGGGGGTCTAAAATATTTGAGGGGGTCTAAAATATTTGAGGGGGTCTAAAATATTTGATGGGGTCTAAAATATTTGAGGGGGTCTAAAATATATGAGAGGGTCTAAAATATTTGAAGGGGCCAAAGATTTTTTTGCATCCAAATGCGATCTCCCAAAAAATTGAGGGGGCTTAAAATATTTGAGGGGGCTTAAAATATTTGAGGGGGATGCAGACCATTTTATTTCCCATGTTTTCATTTATTCTTCGCTTTGTCTTCATTCAAATTGTCATTTCATTTGTTTTTTACTCAATTAATTATGTTTTTTGTGGGTGTATAAAAGATGACCATGCAAGTCTTCTATAAATGATGTTCATTAATTGATAAAGCAGTACAATTTAATATTAAGATCAGATATTGCACATATCAATTCTAATTCTTCTTAGAATTTTTTCTCCCGAAAGACGGAGGTCTGGGTCTACGGGAACGACTGGGAGAAGTTTTTTTTTTTAAGGAATTTTTTCTCCCGAAGGACGGAGGTCTGGTTCTACGGGAACGACTCAAAGCAGTTATTGGCATTTTTTTGAGGAAGGTCGAGACGTGGGTCGGCGGGTGCAATTGGAGGAAGGGCGCGTCGTGGGTCTCGGGTGCGATTGGGGGGGGAAGATCGCGTCGTCGTCTGGGGGTGCGATTGGGGGAAGATCGCGTCGTGGGTCTGGGGGTGCGATTGGGGGAAGATCGCGTCGTGGGTCTGGGGGTGCGATTGGGGGAAGATCGCGTCGTGGGTCTGGGGGTGCGATTGGGGGAAGATCGCGTCGTGGGTCTGGGGGTGCGATAGGGGAAAGGTCGAGTTGAGGATCTGGTGGTGCGATTGGGGAAGATCGCGTCGTGGGTCTCAGCGTGCGATGGGGGGGAAGGTCCTCTCGCTCCCGTCTCCCTGTTGTTCCTGTTCCTCCCATACCCCCTGTTGTTTCCGTCACTAACGCTGCCAAACCTGCTGCGACAGCACGCCCTGCTGCAAAAGGTCGCCCTGCTGCAAAAGGTCGCCCTGATGCAAAGGGTCGCCCTGCTGCGACTGCTCGCCCTGCTGCAAAGGGTCGCCCTGCTACCACGGCCCGCCCTGCTGCGACCGCTCGCCCTGCTGCAAAGCGTCGTCCTGCTACCACAGCTCGCCCTGTTGCACCTGCACCTGCAGCAAGTCCTCCCAGAACTCGCAGCAGTGGACGAGGCAGTGTGCAGAAGGGAGCAAATGCTGCTACTTCAAATTGATTAATCCCTGATACTCAATGTAATCTAAATTTCCCCACTGTCCATTTATTTCTACAACTAATAGCTGATTCTAAATATCTCTTCCATGACATTCTGCTATAATCTGCAATATCTCATCTACTCATTCTTTTATTTTGTCTCAGCCGCCTTATTGCTTTCATCTTTGAATATCTGTACTCCTCAATCCCCTCATGATTCATTTGAGTTTACGTACAGAAAAAATAAATGTTTAATTTGAATGAAGACAAAGCGAAGAATAAATGAAAACATGGAAAATAAAATGGTCTGCATCATACAATTTTTAAGCCCCCCTCAAATATTTTAAGCCTCCTCAATTTTTTGGGAGATCGCATTTGGATGTAAAAAAATCTTTGGCCCCCTCAAATATTTTAGACCCCCTTAAATATTTTAGACCCCCTCAAATATTTTAGACCCCCTTAAATATTTTAGACCCCCTCAAATATTTTAGGCCCCCTCAAATATTTTAGACCCCCTCAATTTTTAAAAACCCCCTCAACTGGTACAGAGCCTAATTATTGACATGCATGTGAATGCGGTAACACTTTTTTGAATCGTCTGTTGAGTCGCTGGATGGTAATAGATTAGATTGCAATGAATGGAGAACGTGGACACTTCGATAGACCAACCCTCATAATATTCTACGCAATAGGACTTGCCTCACTCCCCATTAATGTATTTTACTTCTTCCTGATATTCAAAATGCGTCGTATTTATACACTCCGATTCTTCATTATTTTATTCACTCTACAGGTAGGAATGACAAATTACAAGCATTTATTTGTCAACAATTATAATTGATCAATAAATCAATAATTTTGACCCGAAGTTCGTAATCAAAGTATTTTCAGTTTCTCGTCACACTCCAGAATTTTCAATATTCTGTTCTCAGCATCCCGCTCATTAATGTTAAGACCGGTAGCGGGTACTGTATCGGTTTGTTATGTGAACCGCCAGCACTCTCATTCCACGTCCATGAAGTGCGTTTATCTTGGGAGTTTTTCACTCTCCAAGTCACCTTTGATAGAAAGATAAACGAACTCGTTGATTATGGATGTTGAAGAACACTTCGGCCTACAACAATACTAATTTTAGAGCATTGGTTTGGTTCTCATGTTCAATATCGCGGGGCTCTTCATAGTCTTGTTGTTCTATCGACTTCAGAGTCTATCGGACATAACATCGTCGATAAAGTTGAGTGCTGCGGCCTCGCACGGTAACTAATTTCTTTTTTTCCACGTTGATCGATATTTTTAGTAACAGCAACGCTTTTAATGATTGGTGCTAATACCCTCCCATTCTCATATTTTCTCGTAAATATACATACAACGCATGATGAGTTGGAGCTTCTGCTCAGAGAGGTTTCACCATTTTAAAACCATTAATATGTATTGTTAACAGAGGTGTCCGAAATGCGACTGGATCGAAAAGCACCGCAACTTTGATGTATTGCGTAAAGAAGATGCCGAGCTTTAAAATGTTCTGAAGCAATTTATTTGTGTTCATCAACTTTTTTTGGTTTAATATTATTGACTTGCGCCACTTGATTCAGATGATCGGCAGTTATCTCTCAATTATCACAATGTCATACACACTGTTTGGTGTCTTGTGTGCTGCTCTCATACGACGTATCATCTTCCAGCATCGCAATCGCAGGTTTCTTCTTACATTTAACTGTTTGAGCTTTAAAAACCTCGTTCAGTGTCTCCTCGGGCCTTACAGTCACAATAACTATCAGACAATCGCGCCAGTCTCTGATGCAGGTTAGTGATGCAGGTTAATTCGCGTGGTGTTGTTCAACCGTATTATCCCGTTCCGATCGTAGCCACCGAGGTCAATGTGGTGAAACAAAAGAAAGGCGCACATCACTATTTTTTGTTTTCGTATTTTTGCCTAATTTAACAATTATTTTCAAAATTCGAATTGAAAAGGTGGTACAGGGCATTATCGGCTATCGATTGAGCGCTCACATGTAATATAACTCTTCCATCTGTTTTACATCGAATTCTGATCCGGAATTAGAACGGGAAAAATTGACAATTTCAATGCTCATATAATTTTACAAATATAATAGGCAATTCACTACCAAAATATAAGTCTAATAGTTGTGATGGGTGAGCCTTATCTCATTCATGGAATGAATTAGTTATACAATAGATAATGCGTGAGCATCTCGATTAATCGGTTTCAGGTCGGAATCTTCAGTTTCTCAACGGTAATTCCTACCGCACTCCTTATCGCACTCAATTTTGTTCACATTGATCATGGTAATTTCCTATTTTTCTGCCTTCAAAGAAGATGTCCCATCGTCACGAGTTACAATCAAGTATTGGCAGGGTCATTATATAAAAAAAGAAACTCTCCCTAGTACCACCACTGCAAGTCTTCAGATTCGATAATCTCACTGTTCTCACCCATACTCTACTCGCTTCATTCGATTGTCCATTCATCTACAACAATCTACAACACTCCTCCTATGAGGAAGTTCACAAGACAACTTTTCTTTGGTTATCCGAAATGTACGCTATCTACATGCCCTACTATAGTATTTCAACGCGCATGATTAGGAATGGCAAAGGAAGAGCGATACACACTAATAAACCGTACTCTTCCGGAAGAATTGCGTCTTCCGGAAGTGTGAGACGGCCAAAAGATCGGTGCACAATTTAATTCACATGCATGGCGTGGACAAAGTAAATAGGTTGAGGTGAATTTGCAAGATGCACATTGAATGACACAAATTAGTGCGTTTCTTTGAAAAAAAACTATTCCTATGGAAAATCGTCAACTCTTCCTGAAGATTTCCTTCCCTACTTTCCCCTCCAATCTTTCATTATCATAATATCAATGGTGATCGATAGGAATGCCTTCCTCTCTTCCATTTCCATCGCTATTGAATATCCTATGAACATCTGTGAGACAGTATGAGAACGCATGCAATATAGAGTGTGAACTGAATCACTGAAAGTGAACCACAATGTGACGTTTACTTATTTCAGCGTCTACGGTGCAACCATCATGACACCAGTCTTGACAATTCTTACGACGTTCGAATGATCAGGTTCGAGCCATTATTATTATTTCCTTGCAAGTTTGTTTAACTCTACTTCTCTTATACTGCAAATTGTGAGAGACAACATAACGTTACACGAACTGAACATCTTCTTCAAAAAATATTCCTTTCCAGAACTAGCAGGGATGTGTTGAGGTTAAATACACTACGCTCTATGCGTACACTACGCTCTATGCATAGTTCTGCAGGTTCGGTCCAGGGGGACCTCGGTAGCTTGCTTCAGGTACGGTCCAGGGGGACCTCGGTAGATTGCTTCAGGTACGGTCCAGGGGGACCTCGGTAGCTTGCTTCAGGTACGGTCCAGGGGGACCTCGGTAGATTGCTTCAGGTACGGTCCAGGGGGACCTCGGTAGCTTGCTTCAGGTACGGTCCAGGGGGACCTCGGTAGATTGCTTCAGGTACGGTCCAGGGGGACCTCGGTAGCTTGCTTCAGGTACGGTCCAGGGGGACCTCGGTAGCTTGCTTCAGGTACGGTCCAGGGGGACCTCGGTAGCTTGCTTCAGGTACGGTCCAGGGGGACCTCGGTAGCTTGCTTCAGGTACGGTCCAGGGGGACCTCGGTAGCTTGCTTCAGGTACGGTCCAGGGGGACCTCGGTAGCTTGCTTCAGGTACGGTCCAGGGGACCTCGGTAGCTTGCTTCAGGTACGGTCCAGGGGGACCTCGGTAGCTTGCTTCAGGTACGGTCCAGGGGGACCTCGGTAGCTTGCTTCAGGTACGGTCCAGGGGGACCTCGGTAGCTTGCTTCAGGTACGGTCCAGGGGGACCTCGGTAGCTTGCTTCAGGTACGGTCCAGGGGGACCTCGGTAGCATGCTTCAGGTACGGTCCAGGGGGACCTCGGTAGCTTGCTTCAGGTACGGTCCAGGGGGACCTCGGTAGCCGGCTCCAAGTACGGTCCAGGGAGAGCTTAGGATGTTGGGGAATCTTAATCGCTAGAAAGAGTACTGGCTTATTCCGTTGCAAAAGGCTCGTCAGGCTGAGTGCGATCGAAAAAAGCCACGAAGTGGCGTAGTGGCAACTTTTTTCGATCGCTCTCAGCCTGACGAGCCTTTTGCAACGGAAACGCAGGATACCGTATGTTGATTTCCTTGGCGTGTTCGAACACGTTTCTGACATCGCAAAACACTTTTCCCGCGATTCTCCACGCTCCCCAGTTCATTTGGGAACTTTTTGAGATTTTCAATTTTCCACGTCAAAACATGTTAGAACAAGTCCAGACACGTTTCTGACATCGCAAAACACTTTTCCCGCGATTCTCCACGCTCCCCGGTTCATATGGGAACTTTTTGAAATTTTCGATTTTTCACGTTAAAACTCGGCAAAACAGGTGAGAACGTGTTTCACGATACTCAAAAACGTGTCAGGGCGCATTCTGGCACTTGCGAAAAATGCGGCAAAAGGTTTGCCCGCGGCGGGGGTCGAACCTGGGGGTCTCGGATTCAAAGTCTGACGCGTTATCCACTTGGCTATGAAATTAGCGGATTTTTATATAAAAATTTTGAAAGGTTTTCTGAGCAGTTATCATATGCAAATGGTTCTGGGAAGATTGCGCAAATTTGAAGCGATTTATGGCGAAAATGGAAAAATGTCCGTCACGCTGCAACAAAAAAAACATACAGACAGACAGACAGACAGACAGACTGACACAATCATTTCCTATAAGTGGAGGAACATCAGATGGATGGGATTGTTATAGAATCTAGATTCAATTGTTTTATATCGAACTACTGTAGTGACTAGGCTCTACTTTTTCTCTAAGTTTTCGGAAGAGAAATCGCCGTATAGATCCAGAAAGAAGAATTGTGTAACTGAAGCATAATCATTATTTTACGATAAGTATTGTAGTTACGACAAAGATTTACAATGCTGGCCCGATGGAGAAAAGATCCGATGTGTAAACCATGATGTTAGCAAGCGAATTAATTATAAAAGCAGAATCTCGACCGAGGAAAAAATTATGGACGACGTCTAGTGTTGCCTATAAAATTGATATTTAGACAAAAACACACTATTAATTTCAAAACCAATATTCCAATATTCATCGCTTGCGCAATAAAAATACATAAACTTATTAAGAAGTATGGTATTTCCTGAAAGCGAATCTTTAAAAAAATGATATTTGTATTGTAATCGATTTAACCTTCACAATGACGATATTCCGTCGCAGAGAGACGAGTTGCTTCAAACACAATATCTACAACGCAGAAATGATGTAGGAAGGCAAGAAGAATGAGATAAGAGAGAATAAGTAAGGAACTTTCCTAGATCCATGCCAGGCTCCGCCCCCTGTGCTCCACTCCCTCGAGAGAGGGTGGAGCCGACCTCCCGCCCATCCATGGGGAAGGGCGAGAGGTAGTTCAAAACAGCCGAGCAATCGGCATTCAATCGGACATGGCTGCGCCGAAGAGTTCCAGTACGCACTGAACTCGCGCTTTACCCGAGACGGGGTTGACAGGTGGGGAGAGCGCGCTCATGAATGGGCTTAGTTTGCGCAGCTCCCTCTTTACCGCCCCTCCCCTCTCTGATGTGTCTCTCGCCTGTCAACCCCGTCTCGACTAAAGCGGGAGTTCTCTAGACATAGTGCGCGGTCGCGTCAATGAAGTGCGGCGTGTACTGCAACAAAGCAGCGAAGCAATCGCCGATAGGAAGGTGATTGCTCGGCTATTTTGAACGCCTCTAGCCCCTCCCTCGGGTTGGGCGGGAGGTCAGCTCCTCCTCTCCTCTCCTCTGGAATGGAAGGGGCGGGGCCTGGCACTGATCTAGAAAAGTGCCAAAAATAATTTGAATTCTTGCATTGAATACTGAGCAAACAAGAAATGTGAGCACTCCGAAAGCTAGTTGGACGTTAATGGCTATGTTCTTCAAAACGGAATTTTTCATTAAAATGTTGAAAAAAATTCAAACTAACATAATTCACTAATTCGTAGTTTTCCATTTTGAATGTTCCGTTTCGCAAGATCTATATTTAAACTCCATCTATATTTAACCTGATTTAGAAATTGAATAAAGAAGTTTTTTTTAAATCAAACCTTGATAAAATGTTGAATACTACACCTAAAATTTGAGAAACAATGGTGATTGCCACGTATCCTTTGTTCCACCACTGAACTTATTTTTAACGATAAATAAGTATACCAGTTACAAACCTTTGTGTCCATACTAACTGCGAAAACAGCAGCGAATCGATCGATTGTGAGAAGCAATAAGCATATATTTTGAGCAAAATAAAATTGAGGAACGAGGAAGTTTAGAGTTGTTCTAGACTGCAACAACTGGGAAACATGAAATATATAAATACTTGCCTGAAAAGGTGATTTTGCGAGGCCCATTAATAGCAGGAAAAGAAGAAGGGTTCGTTCAGCAATCTGATACTCACCCAAGAATTTAACCATGTCGCAATGTTCTAAATTAACAGTAACATCCACAGAGATACAATCCTATACACTAACTACAGTTGCCATTATGCAGAATATGGTGATGAAGCTTCGATGGAGAATTCTTCTCAAGGCATACATCGCATATATTACGATTAGGTAGGCCGTTACCCCAGAGAATCCGTACAACAATTGGATAACATGTGCAGTGAGCATAGAGTAAAAGAGTCAGATATTCAGATTGACAAATTTTGAAACATCCGTATGGAAACTCTAGCCTTCAATTCAGCAAAGAAAAGCGAAACTAGTAATTTGATGAACCTAGAAGGAAGCGGTACAGAAAAGAGATCACGACGTCTGAAGATCCGAAATATGGTCGAGGCAACAATTATCTCGGGAAACTTTAGCCACTACAAAACCCAATTTGTCTTGTCCTCGAATTCGATAGTACATACTCCATTTTCGAAAGGGAACTCGGTTGAAGAAACATTAGCAAGGACACAATTGCATAGGTAGCGACCGAAATGTGGATCGCTTATATCTTGGTATCGGATATACAGTCTACACAAAGATACAAAGCAGCCACAAAGGACTCAAGAAAACATTAATTTTACGATTTTAAAATGAGCTATCGCGCCGCATCGGATATATATCCAGGAATTTATCCATTTGCTTCTCCATATGACTAGACAACGACGATTAACTATAAGCGTGATAAGAATTACTCTCTCTCGAATTTGCTCGTCGTGGATTTCTCCTGAACCGTTAGACTTGTTTATGTTTCTCACAATTGAGACTAGAAATAATGTTTTCATAAAATACTACGAAGAGCTGAAGACCGTCTGGATCTTCAACGTTAAGGTGTGCGGAGGATACCGTATCGGGATATTGTGCAACTTGTCTTCACTACCCTTCCATGTACATCAAGTAAGCCATGTTTGGAACTTTGACACGAGCTATGCAAACTTGTTTCGGAGTTCAAAGAGTGTCATAGCAGTAGGCTTTTACGCACACCTCCGAAAGATGTATATATATTTGAGAGCGTCGGCTCAGCTCTCATGGTAAATATCACCGCACTCTTCATGGTGTTGTTGTTCTACCGACTGCAAAGTTTGTTGGATGGAACTTCTTCGATAAAGCTGACAGCAACAACCTCACATAGTAATTGAATCCTCTGCTAATCATAATAGATCTTGTCCTTGGTAGTGGCAGCACTACTTATGATTGCTGGAAATATCGTGCCCATTTCATACGCTCTCTTCAATATGCATTCAACACCGGAAAATAAATTGATCATTTTACCACCTCCAATGTGCAATATTGATAGCGATGTCGAACATGCGACTGGATAGAAGCACCTCAACTTCGGGGTACTCAGTAAAGAAGATGAAGAGGTACAATAGCAGTCAAACGTATTCGGGCACTTTATTCTCTTTGAAACAAATGTTGGGCACGAACAGGCTTTGATATGATATGGTGAGGTCCATCTTTTGGAGATTTACATAAGACAATGCAATGCAACTATTGGGGAAAATAAGAAATCACTCATTTATTGCGTTGTGATGACGCAGTCGATGCATACTTTTTCAAGTATCATTATTTTTACATGGATTTTTTACCTGTTGCACTTTTGGTGTCGAGACTTGCGAGGTCTACCTAGAATTGATTTTCTCATGTTTCCACGGTGCCGGTTGTTTGCCGCAGCCACACTGCATAATCGGGGGGGGGTTGACAATTCCGCAACACGACATTTCCGCAACGAGGTTTTTAACTGCTCTAAACCTATCTGCATATCTCCACCAAAGTGTTATCATGATCAGAATCACGAGGGCTTTCAAACCCACAAATTAACTTATTAGCTAATTAAAATTTGGCTGATTAGCAGAAAATTCAAAATGGTCAGAAAAATACAGCAACAAGCCGAATCGATGGAGATGAGCAAATAACTAACAGGAGAAAAAATTTCATACATATTCCTCGAGTTTGAGAAAAGTTATAAGGCGTTGCGGAAATGTCGGTTGAGGAATTGTCACCCCCCCCCGCATAATCGAGGTCGGAAAACAAGATATCGCCTTTTAGACATACCACAGACCCCACAAATGCAATGAAATTGTCACATCATGACAGCCGATGATCCTGAGAATATGTTCGCTGTTGACCATCATTTGGCCTGACAATGAGGGCGCGAAAAAGTCACCTTTTCGCATTATTGTGAACAGAAGAAGGGGCAGTTTATAGGACGTGCTCTAAAAAACTTGGTTTGGGCTTGGATTCGGTCAATCATTTATGGGAGAATCGATTGCTAGCTCAAATAAGCATGTCGAGAGGATCGCTGCCAGCGGCGATCGATTTCCGAACCATCGTGAGAACCGCCTCTTAGAACTTAACATCTTCCTTACAAATCATTCGTTTCGAGTACATCGGATGGTTCAAGATTGAACTGCCGAACTAATGTAGTGACTTGGCTCTAGTTTTTCCCTCAGTTTGCGGAGAAGAAATCTCCTAATTGATCCAGACAGCAGAATTGTGT
Source organism: Pristionchus fissidentatus (assembly GCA_036245785.1). Lineage (NCBI taxonomy): Eukaryota > Metazoa > Nematoda > Chromadorea > Rhabditida > Neodiplogasteridae > Pristionchus > Pristionchus fissidentatus. The sequence continues at coordinate 17,881,943 of BTSY01000004.1, forward strand.
AGCTAAAGAATAATGATTAGGATTAGATATGTAATAATCACGTGAAAACAATGAAACTTAAAAGGCTGGTCCGATGGATAAAAGATCCGATGTGTAAACCATGAAATTAGCAAGCGAATTACGGATTGAAGAGTAATCTGGATAGAAGTGACCGAGGAACAATTTATGGACTACTGTAGCCACCTAAAAAATTTCATTCAAGAATCAAGAAATTGACTACTAGAAACATATTCCCTACCACTAGATACACTAGATACCTACCAGTATTGCAATATTCATCGCTTGCGCAATAAAAATGCATGAACTTATTAAGAAGTACGGAATTTCCTGAACAAGAATCCTTGAAAGGGGAATCTTTATTTCGTTCCACCTTCAAAATCATAACGTTCCTCCTCAGATAGACAAGTTGTTTCAAGCTCAAAATCTACAACTGAAACACTGAATAGGAGCAAAATAAGAATAATTAGAAAACGAGATCAGGAGAAAGTATTCTGTATTCTCACATTACATACTGAGCAAACGAGGAATGTAAGCACTCCGAATGCAAGTTGGACTACGTTAGCTGATAAAAACTTGTGCTTAAAAATGGAAATAAATATTTAAAGAGTTGAATGATGCAAGTTGAAACTAACATAATTCACTAAGTCGTCATATTCCATTGTGTATGTTCCGTTGTGCAACAGCAATACTCCGTTTAAAGGTAGCCTGATTTGTCAATTCATTATGTCAGCTTGGTTTTGAAAATCAAACCTTGTTGACAAGTTCAATACTAAGCCAAGAATCTGTGAAACAACGGTGACAAGCACATAAAAATTTTTCCACCACTTTAATTATTTTGTTATTTTTTTGTATCCATAGTAAAAGAAAACTTTTGTATCCATAGTAAAAGTGTAAACAGCTGCGAATCGATCAACCGTGAGCAGCAATAAACAAATGTTTTGAGCATAATAAAATTGAGGAACGAGGAAATTTAGAAAATTTCTAGAATGTAACATTTGCCCAACTGCAAAATATAAATAGTTGTGCTTGCCTGAAAAGGTGATTTTGCGATGCCCACTCATAGTAGAAAAAGAAGAGGGGCTCGTTTAGCAATCTTATGCTAACCCATGAATTTAACCATGTCGCGATGTTCTAGAATTACGGGTAATATCCACAGATATACGGACCGCAAACTCACAATTATCGCCATTATGCAGAATATGGTAATGAAGCTTCTATGGAGAATCCTTCTCAAGGCATACATCGCATAGATCACGATTAGGTAGGCCGCTACACCGCAGAAACCGTACAACAATTGGATAATGTGCGAGGCCAGCATAGAGAAAATGTCGAGCTCAGCAATGGTTTGACGAGTTTTGAAACATCCACAAGCCCGACTCTCTCTTTAGCTCAGCTGAGAAAAAAACGAAGGTAGCAATTTAGCGAACCTAAAGAAACTGCAAGCAAAGCTGAGAAGTTTGTATCACCAGGTCTCAAACTCGAGATTGAGTGCTAACCACTGATTTATCTCATGAATTTATCGCATTCTTCAGATTTCCCAGTTTCTTTTTCGCTTCATTCGATCGTCCATTCATAGACTACAATCTACAACACTCTTCTTTTGAGGAAGTATGCAAGACAACTACTGATTGGTGAACTCAAATGTAAGCTAAATCGCATTCTCGAGCAGTCGTCGACATCTGGAGTGCTTATGATTCTCTGGGCCGCCGAGTTAAAAAATACGGCAAAAAAGATACATTCTTATAATGATTATATAAACATATTTCAGCATACACGGTGCAACTATAATTATATCCGCCTTGAACATTCTTGCAATAAAAAAGGAATCCATTTTGATTCCTTGTATCATACAATCTTTAATCTGGGAGTATCATTTGCACCTGGAATACAATTATCGAGTAAATATGTCTGATGAATCGTTTATGGCATAAACAATCGACAAGAAACATACATATTATCTTTTGCCGAAAACGACACAGTGGGATTCAAACTGTTTCTAATGGCGCAAAATGCAGATGCTGAAATAGAGTGAGTGTTATCAGATTTTGTAAAAGTTTAGCATGAGTTTCAAACCCATATTTGTGCTCACGCATAGCAACTCTTTAGTGCACAGACATAAACATCGTCTGTTATGAGATTTCTTTCGTATTTCTTCGTCAGTTTTAGTGTCAATTCCCTGCTCTTCACTGTCATTGTAAATGCATTATCATCGAAGAAAGCAAGCAGATTGTCCACTTGCACTTCCACCCAAACGAGAGGCGCTCAAGAGATTCATCGTAAATATTTCAACTTGTTAATTTGTAATATCACATTTTTTTTCCAAATTCGTCAAGAAATACTGTTGTTCAATATTGCAATAATCGAATATTACTAACCAACAGCGCTCGCTTCAATAACCAATCGATATTCCAGATCGTTCTTCTTCACAAACGACCGGATTTTGACGTCTCCAGTGGACTTGAGGTCAACCTGAATGAGTATTTCAATAAATCAAAAGTGAAATAGTTTCCGAACCTTCCACAATCGATCGGGAACGACCGTTGATTGATATCCGATTAGGGATTTCTCAAGATTGCGCAATTCACCGGTGAACACGAAGATGTTCAGATCCATGTTCTTCGTCGCGTCGCTCCTAGAATTAATTAATTAAAGTTGTTAATTGGAGCTGACTCTACCATTTATTCACTTCGACAAGGTCGATAGACGTGGATGAGTACGGTGGAAGATCCATTTTCTTCTCCAAGCTGTACACTGGTTCGAAACCATTTGAGAATGCAAAGACTTGGATCTGAGTAAGCAAATAATGCAAGGCTCTAAATGACTATCAATAATGGTCATCATGCTTCTTGGCGCTACCACAATTCTTAAAGGCTTCATTATACATGTAATCATACCAAGACGGTGACGTCATTCATCGTCTCCGAATGGTCGTTTGTCGCGTATCCCTCAAGAATCGCGTTGTCATTCAAGAACAAAACGATGAGTTGCGGGGCGAAGAAACGTCGTGCTTCGTAATGAGCTGGCTTCCATCTGTATGATCCTTCATCACTATTTAAAAAAAATTATCCCGTAACTGGAATGGCATGCACTGTGAATAATGGACAAGAAACGGATGTGACGAAGGATTTTTAAACTTAGTCTTCAGATCGTTTACTTTACACTCAGTTTCGCAATCGCTGTTGTCTATCATCTCTTCCTCAATGCCAACGCTAATAGTATTATCCGATGCGTATGGAATCTAACCTGAGATCCCAATCGATGGTACTCCATGTGGGCGCTGCCCATACGTCGTTCAATTGCCAGTAGAGAGCACACATCGTGTGACCAAGTCCATCGGAACTGAGACGGCCGCGGAATCTGAAATTTTATTTTATTTTAATTTTAAAAAAGCATGTGATTTAAGTTATTTTCCATTGCTTATTGATAATTGCAAAGCATACACAACCAAGTATTCATGTGTGTTTCCGAAGATATCAGAAAAATGCGCTAACCTCAGATAGTGTTCCGTCTCTGTCTTGTAAGTTAGCGCTTGGTGGAACTGTGTGAAGTAGGAGAAGCGGCCGATGTACCCTATTATTTATAAAATAATTTATCAAAATTGAATGAAATAGTACCTTCCGTCTTAGCGACACACTTTTTGGCCTTGAAGCCGTCCAACGATTGGGAAGTCTCCGATCGCAACTGAGAGCACTCCATTGGCAACTGTAATGTTTTTGTGTTGTACTGATCCTTATTGGTAATAGGTACGAATTGAATTTGAAGATTGACAGAGGAACCAAAAAATATATAATCTGTCTCACTGGGAAGTGTGCGAAGATCATTGTAATGAGCGTCTCGACTCCTCCTGGATGATGCTGTCTATGAGTGAAATTGCCAGAGAAATAGGAATACTCCGATTGAGGCAGGTACTTGGACATCGTCATGCTCAAATTAACAATTAACAATGGAAATATTAGTTTTCTGATGAACTATAATTAATCGATAATAAATATTCGATTAATTACCCTGAGGGAATACTTTGCAATCCGTATTCAGTCGCGCATCGAGGTGTTTCGTATGACGAATCTTTCCACAGATTCTTGACCTCGTTGTAGAAGTGAATATCGCCGTAGCGAGGATTCGAGGGATGCTCCGAGACTCCACCCGCCCTGCAGAAAACCATTGTTTACCAAATTTGCTCCTCTATCATTGTTATTTCACGCGTGAAAAATGGTTACAGGGATGGCTGATTATATTTAAAAAAAAGATCTTTGCCTGAAGGCATCTTGAAAGAATGGAACGGTAAGTTCTCACAGATCGGTCTCAATGCCATTTGACGGACTCGACAGAAGATAAGGACGACTGGGATCGACATCGGCGACTATCTTCCCGATCACATCCTTGTACAGCTTTTTGTAGTCGGCAACGCGTTTGGTTACTTGAAACGGCGCATTTTTATCAATTTCATACGCCATGCTTTTAGCAATAATTGTGAGTTAAAAGTGGGCGTTCTCACTGTCGTATCCCACTGCTCCCCACCATCCTCCCGACAGTCCCAATTCGTTCTCGTTGTTGCCCGCCCAAACGAGAACAGACGGATGGTTCTTCAGACGCTTTACCTAGAAAGGAAACATTAGATCTACGATGACACACTGTATAATCGATCAATATCTGACATTCTGTGTGATCTCCGTGGTAACAGACTCGAGGAAGGCGGGATCCGTGGGATAAAGAGAACAAGCGAACATCATATCGTGCCAGAGCAGAATACCCTAAGCAAAATATTTGTATTATGAAATGGTGAAATTACAGGTTTAAAAATGAGTTTGAACAATGACCTTTCGATCGGCCAATTCGTAGAACTCTTCGTTCTCATAACGTCCGCCGCCCCACACGCGCATTGCATTCATTCCTTAATTATTGTAACTAGCCATTATCACGTGATCAATCGTTTAGAAACTATTTTCGACACGTACAAGCAACTAATATGTCAATGAATACATCTTCTTCCAACACATGGCTGACTAACCTGCGATCCTGGAAGACTCGAGTAGAAATTCCATGCGCTCGGAATTATTACGAGAAGGAAAGGGAGAAACGGGAATCCAGTTTGATCCTATTAGCACATACATTTTTGCATGGTGATAAGAATTACCAAACCTTTCAAAAATATGGGTTGATCGTTGATTTTGAAGTAGAAATTCCTTCCGATTGTATGATTCGACTCGTCGATAAAATCTTGTATCAACTCCACCTTCCTGATGCCAAATCGAACAGTTCTCTCCGCGAAAGCTGCAACAACTCTTGGCTTGAATGCCTATGTAATTAAGTAAACCAACCTCGCTTGTCCTGCCTTGTCAATCTGACATTCATTTCATACATTTTCTGAGCGCCCATTCCATTCGGCCACCAGAGTTCGTACTGAAATCGAAATTCTTTATTCTCAGCGTATTAGTAACTCACCTCTTTTTTGTTCAGCTTGAACTGAGCAGTTGTTGTCTGTAGTCCATTTCCTCTCGCTAGTACAGTCACAACGTTATGTAACATGTCCATCTCCGGCAACCGAATGTCCCAGTGCACTTTTCCTAAAAAAGGCATAATTTTCGTTGCATGTCTGTGGAAGCTAATCGTCGCATGAGCTCACAAATCAAGATAGAAACAATGATTTATCGAATCGCTCGCTTTCAGAATGTATGCGTTGCCTACCTGGAATAGCGGAGCGGACGTCTGCATGTACGAGAACATTCACTGTTCCAGAGTCGGAGATAGTCGTGTCAATGTGAACTCTTTCCACGTGAAGGCCATCATGGCCGACAAGGCGAGCAGTCTGGAGTCATCCATGAAACACGTTCATTTCGCTTAACAAACCTCAAAAATGCCGACCGTAGGAAACGCCGGCCCCCAGTCCCAGGAGAACTGCGCCTGGATCTTCCTGAATATATGACTGGTATCACGAGAGATTGCATGAAGCCGGGAACAACTTTCAAAAACATATTTTTGATTTCGATCAAACTTTTATGAGGAAGTATACTAGGGATGAGAATTCCATCAATCCGGGTCCCAGATCGCAGAACCGGCTTTTAGGGATTTTCCGGCTCTAAAGCCGGAATCGACGTAACTTGCTTCAAAATGTAGCTAGAAAGTCGTTCTGGTGCTCAAAAAATTCCGAAAAATATTCTCTACAATTTATCTGTTGCACCCAAAAGTCGTAATGGGGCACAAAAAAAGTGTTGATAAAAAAACCAAAAAATAAATCAAAGAAAAAAAATTATATTTTTTATATCAAAAAAGGCACAAAATTTTAATGCGGAATATGTAAGAGCAGATCAACATTGCTAATATAAAAATATAAAAATTGCAAAAAAGGGGGTACCCATACCCGAAAAATCACCCCGAAACTAGGAAAACTGAGATTTTTCGATAAAAATCCATCGTCTGAAGATATTTTCGGCTTTAAACACATTCAATACGCCTCTATATTAAATAAAACGACAATACGCGACAGTCTGGCTTATTTCGACGAGATTTTTACCCATCTGCGAAACCTTCCAAAAAATCGATTTTTTGTGTGAAATTTTTTTTCAAAATTTTTAAGACTCAAAGTTTTGCAAACTATGATTCGGAGAATGTGTAAATAGGCCAGATAGCTATTCTAATATGGATTATTCATTTTCGAAGATAACTATCTTCACACAAACACCCCACACAAATAATTTTTAATTTTTCCCTGAATTTTACCTTCGTTCTACATTTTGGGGAACCCTCTTAAACCTAACAATTGTTTCTATAATAACTACATATTTTGAGAGTGATAGCTTGCAAAACTTTGAGTCTTAAAAATTTTGAAAAAAAAAATTTCACACAAAAAATAGATTTTTTGGAAAGTTTCGCAGATGGATAAAAATGTCGACGAAACAAGTCAGACGGTCACGTATTACCGTTTTATTTAACACAGAGGTGAAATGAATGTGTTTAAAGCCGAAAATATCTTCAGACGATGGATTTTTATCGAAAAATCTCAGTTTTCCTAGTTTCGGGGTGATTTTTCGGGTATGGGTACCCCCTTTTTTGTAATTTTTATATTTTTATATTAGCAATGTTGATCTGCTCTTTCATATTCCGCATTAAAATTTTGTGCCTTTTTTGATATAAAAAATATAATTTTTTTTCTTTGATTTATTTTTTGGTTTTTTTATAAACACTTTTTTGTGCCCCATTACGACTTTTGGGTGCAACAGATAAATTGTAGAGAATATTTTTCGGAATTTTTTGAGCACCAGAACGACTTTCTAGCTACATTTTGAAGGAAGTTACGTCGATTCCGGCTTTAGAGCCGGAAAAATCCCTAAAAGCCGGTTCTGCGATCTGGGACCCGGATTGATGGAATTCTCATCCCTAGTATACTTCCACATAAAAGTTTGATCGAAATCAAAAATATGTTTTTGAAAGTCGGGGGGTCTATTTTCATGCAATCTCTCGTGATATCTGTCATATATATTCTCAATTTTCAGCAATACGTTCGAATATGCAATCTATCAAGAGATCTTTTTTTTTTTAATTCCAGTGAAACCGAATTTCGCCGTTACTGACCTCACGTAATTTGCGTGGCACTCTCCATGGAACATTTCAATAGTACAATCAGGCGGAATTGAGTATCCATGGTCCTTCTCGTACTCTCGAGCGGCCCGATCGCCATAGGAAATGGGTGATTCGAAGTGAATCTGAATGCGATCCTTTTTTCTGGTCCCAAATTTGAAGGAATTAGCCGATGTAAACACACCTCTAGCTTGTTCCCTGTCTGCTTCAATTTGCCTGCTACATCAGCCTGAAATAAATTAATTCAGTGGCGTTCATTGAGCAATACTCGCCGTATATTGCACGAACTGGTTGTTTGTCGATAGGATGCCATCGCCGTTCAGAATTACTTGGGCGATCGTGTCCAACCCATCGAATACGATTATGTGATGCGGCTTCTGAAATGAAGAGATCGAAATTTTGTTGAATATTTGCTGTCTGCTAGTGGAAAACAATCTTTCCTAGCTAAATGAACGTTCAACGATTGACCTTGAGAAGCCCGTCGTCTACATCAAATTGTGTGGAATAAGTCCAGTTTTCCCTCGCCACCCATCTCAATCGAACGTCGTTATCTGCGTACAATGGATCGTCGATCAGCCTCAACGCTCTGCAAACAAACACAATTCATCCCATTCATGTTCACACCAAACGAGATAAAAGACGCGTTTGACTCACTGCAAGTCGGCATAGATATCGCCTGGCACAGTTGCGATTCCACTTAGAGGAAGCAATTTGGGGTCGTCAGATCGGTTTCGAAAGCTCCAAGAAGTATCCAGTAAATTCTGCGTCACTTCTTCACTTCCTATTCGATTGCTCGCAGTGAGTAACAAGCAGAGAAAGGTGGTGAATGATGCCATTCTGAAAATGAGTTTGATAAAAAATGAGAACTTTAAGCGGGCGGAGGCGAGATGTTTGATTCTTGTAATTCAGTAAAATCATAAGTGCAATGTAAATAAAGCCCTCTGGTAGCGTCTTTAGTAGATTGCACTATGTGTACACAAACACTAAGCGCGTCTATTTTTCATATACTCTGGGTGACCAAACCGAGCAAAAAGAGACGCGGTTCAGATTCATTCACACAACACTGAAACGGACAAGAAACTGGACAGGAACGGACATTACTAGCGCAATTCGGACAACGGGCGATGTTCTTCGTGGAATAGAAACCACCGGCCGTCCCTTGCGGTAGTGAGCGGTAGTTAGGGAGTTGGCCATTCCATCGGAGTGTTTATTGTTTAGACGACGCAATTGCCTCTTGATTGCCGACTTCCATTGATCGAACACTGCAGATACCGAGAGAAGCTGCCAGGACATGATACGAGAGAGAATACTGACACCAAATAGTGAAGCGATATCGACAGGGCGTGAAAAAAGCGAGTGAGCAATAGCGCATGAATGGGAGAAATAATGTGCAGTCACAGAGGAGAGATGACGGTATGGATTTTGCGAGGAACAAAAAAATTCATCTTTGTCAGAGTGGGAGAAAGTAGACCAAGGGGAAGAAATACTGGCAAACTAATTCGAACACGATGTTTTCTAGTTTGATTGGTTGGGATTTACGATGGCGAGCTGTAAATAGTTATGTGTCACGTTGCGAATGGAAGAGTGGAGGAAAAGTGGAAAGATTTGACAACTGGAAGGTATGGATACCTTCTTTCACTTTCACAGTCTACACATGTTTCAGTGATCTGTCTCACATGTCTCAGATAGATTTATTCGGCAATAATTTGTACATATACTGGAAGGTGATCTGTCTAAAAATGTTTGAGCATAAATTGTGAGTGCTACTTGGCGGAATTTTTGTAGTGTTTTAGTTTGCTCAACCACGAAAGGCCTTTGGGCGTTTCTGTCTGTGGAGGTGGTGGGGGCTGTGGTCCTCCACTTCTCAGAGGTAATCTCGATGCTTTCGGTGACATTGGCGGACTTCGACTGGCAGTCATGGGAGATGAGTTACTCGATGTCTTCGATTCCTCCCATGAACCTGAGAGAAGAGCGCCTCCTGCCGCTGCTGCTCCCATACCCGCACGACGGTCAGGATTGCGCTGAAATGAGCAATTGATAGGCGTTCTAAAAGAGAACCAGGCGACACAAATGAGTTTTCTCAAAGGATCCGTACGCTAGCATGCCCCTTTCTTCGGACACAATTCGGCGATCCTTACCATAATGGATGTGGGACGTGTCCTCTGCTGTACTGGCCGTGCCCGTTCCAGTCTTGACGAAGCGCGTTTCATCTCACTCTCGCGACACGGAGGTACTGCGTAATCATCTGAAATATTTACCCAGTTTAATGAATAACGGGACGTGGAATTTCAATATAAGAGTCAATGAAAAGGATATTGAAGATGCGTCTAGAGTTGTTCTTCTAACCTTTATTTGGATCTCACCATAATCATGTGCCGTAGAAGCCCATCCGACCCTGCCATAGCCTCCTCCTCCTGTCGATACAGCTGCAGTTTGATGCTGCGAGGGTGCGAGTCTCCTCGTCAGCTGTGGCGTCGTATTCGGTGTGCGAGGATTGGAGACATCCTGCATCGAAGCGACGGCACGGACGTCGCTGAATCTGCAATGAGATTGGGGTTGTAGCTTGCAACACAGAGAGGGACTGAAAAAAGACCCGATGTCTTTCTTAAACCATCGTGTGACTGTTCTCTCTACAAATCCTTTGAAATCTCAGCCTCTCATGCTCATCTCGGAACGACTTTGAACAATTAGGCGGTGATAAAAGAGGAGAAGGAGCTCACCCCACAGTCTTCTCATCTTTCCTCGCAGATTTCGCTTCCTGCGAGTCTCCAGATCCAACTCGATTGTGGTCTCCTCTTTGGCTTCGTCTCCTTGCGTCATTACGAGCCATTGCTCCGCCGCTGAGAAGTCGACCTTCGCATTCGACAAGACTGCAATTCGATTAAACTAAATTCTAAATCGCGCAACAAAATTAACTAGTCTATGAATGGGTGTTTGTATTGTAATCGTAGAATTCAGTACTGGAGTGGAGTGTACCTGACTGGTCTCTGCCTTCTTCTTTCGCTGTTCATAGCCATCGAGCTTCTCGTCTCCTCCTCTCTTCGATGTCCCATTATTCCGTAGAGATGCTGTTGCTCGACAGCAGCGACACGTGCAGCAGCCAACACTTTCTGTGGAGTCGGCCATCGAGTAGAACGAGACGACCCTGAGAAAAGGAAATGTTTCTAATGCCAAAATCGTTAGACCAGCTAGCAGGCAATCGTTATCTGCAAATATGATTGGATGTTGACCTCTTTTAGAAGTATAGACAACGATTTTCCTATATTCCTAGTAGACCTTACCACTGGCTCTCCTCTGAATGCGGTTTTGCGGTGGTTGCTGGTAGTGTCCCAGCTGGGGCGATCGAGGAGGGGAGGCCGGTGGAAGATCGGATCGTCGATGGTGACCGCCCTCATCTTGAGGTCGTCGACGATGACGAGTTGTTGATGGAGGAGAGATACGGGAAAGCGCTGCAAAGAACATTTAGTGTTTCATCTCTTATCCGTATTTTGTCTGATCACTTTCCGCTAGAAGAAACAGTAAATTCAATATGGTAATTACTTCGTGCGTGTCCAAATAACGATATGAATTCGTTCTCGATTCCATCTGCCACTACTTCCATCGGGAGAATCTTCGCGGCAGATCTTCCATTAGCTACACGAGTTGATTGGAGTCGGAAGGGAAGGAAGAAATTGAGATGAGCATGCACCTGAACTCTTTTAGTGCATGATATTAGAATTCTCAAATTTAGCATTGTTCGATTTTGTAGTGTGTAAATGAATATCATTCTTGTTCTGATCAACAGTGATATCTGACCCTTCTATCCACTCCATCGGCTCCATGCCACGATGAACTTCTTCTCTTCCTCTTCTTGCCCTGTTGCAATCGCAGCCTTTCGATCTGCGCGTGCGTCACAAGCAACGTTGATTGGGCGGAAATAAGATCGACCTCGGTGCGAGATAGTTCCGTGCATCTGAAGTAGAGGCCGATCAAGGAATGTATGTGAGAACCTCGTGTACATAAGAAAATAGGTGATATTGTAAAAACGAAGTGCGATGACCTCTCCAGTAGCGTCTGTCTGACGACTCCAAGCTTCCTCACTACTCTCATGGCGAAGGAGTAGAGTGCGTCGTATGAGGGCATCATGGCGAGTCGATGACGAACTGCCGAATCGTCCGAATCGATTAGACGACTTCTGCAAACAATCAACTATATATGAGGCCGATTATGTAATTTTCGGACAAACTTGGATACAGATGTACGTGAATTTGAGGAAGCAATGGTTTTTCTGTACTATTTGATATGTTTGCCATGAGAGTGATGGTATGAAAAGGCAGATATGATTGAATTCCATAACGTGTAGAGCTAGTCCCACCTGATGAGACAGAAGTTTTCCTTCTGCAGTCTCTCGATCTGCTCGAGACAATTGCGATAACACGAGCGCTCGTGAGTGCAAGCGGAGAGAGTCTGAGCAAGAAAAATAAATCAAACTACAAAATTTGACAGTTTTTTTAAAATGAAAAATGGCAACAAATTCTTTCCAGGATCCTCACCGATCTATCAACCGGAAATAAGAGCAAACTTTGACCATTTGATGGGCACTATTAGCATCCGCCTTCGCTTTCTGCATTTCTCCTTCGAAAAGTCTGAGACGTTCCTCGACCTTCTCGAGGACACGAGCAGGTCGTGCATTCAATCGATCGTCTGAATAAACAATTCTCATGGATCAACTTCTAAGTTAAAGGATTCAAGGATACATTTGTGAAATATAACAAAACTAACCAAGCGATAGCTTATCCAGTGCCTCGCTGAGAGTGCATCGCCGATGGAGTTGCTCCACCTACAATCAACTACGATAACTAACCATTCCTTGTAGACAATTTGTTTTATATTTTTATTTTGCTCGCCTGTTTCTCCAAACTCTTTGCATGAGTCTGGACATGAGCCATGAGCATGCTCTTCTCCCTGAGTTGATCCAATAGTCGTGAGTTTCTCGTTCTCATCTCCTCGATCTCCGCTCTCAGATTGTCCTTCTCGTGTTCGTGTCGAGACAACACGTGGTTCATCAGTGCCGTATCTGCAACAACGCTTGAAAAAATCAATATGGTCATTGAGGCTGCTGATATTCTTTCCCCAAATCCAAACTGTTGCTTGTATGCTCGAAACCACTTTAGTTTGTTGCGTTGATTAAGTTGAATTGTGATATTCTTCGAGTACTTACCACTTTTCGTATGGGGCGGCATGGGCGACGGCGCGGCGGACGACCCGCTGTTGTACTCGACGCTATTGTGTTTGGAGGATACGCCTGGAATCAAATTGCTTCTCAATTCATCAATGTATTTGTTATTGTCGCATAAGCAGTGCACACCTCCTCCTTCGTCCGTGAGAAGATCGTCGTTGAGTGTGAATCGGCACGATACGCGCTTCTAAGAAGATGCAAATACTGTTTTGTTCTTCTTCAACTCACGTAATTTTCTCGGAACTCAAAGTGCTCACATTTCCTGTTGTCTCGCGCTTCCTCCCGATTAGCTCTCCATTACCATCTAAATTATTGAATATTTACCGTCAAAACAAAAGAGTTCGTACCGAGTAGCATTTCTCCCTCATTCAGTTCATCGCTATTTCTCCTCTGTGTTCTTCTCTTCTTGTCCGTTCCTCTTCCAACTCCCAGCAAAGCGAGGGCGGAGGGTCTTTCGCGACGCTTTTTCATCCCCAGAATCTCCAGGAACGAGGAACGGGAAGTGGCTGGAAAGAATATTTTAAAAACAAATAACGACCACATTTCATGAAGACAAAAATTCCTCTTTCTCGAAATCTTTTTTCCCCTGAAAGCTATGATCATCTCTTCTATCAAAGTCATATTCCTCTAGAGAAAGAGAAGTTTTTGAAGAAGAAAACGGCTCTGTTCTAAATAGAGGAAGAAAAGAAAAAAGTCCCAAAAATTGGGAACTTTCTATTTTTTAGAGCCTCTGAGCAAAGAAACAATAATTTAATGAAACTGACTCATTGCCTCTGAGACGTCCCTGGATGAACTGGCTGACGAGGGACTCGTGCAGTCACTCAATGATTGATCTGCACGACGACGTGACGTGGTATTCTGATTAATTATGGGTTAATTATCTCGATTTTAACGTTTTTTTAAAATTTGTTATTAACCTCCTGAGTGTTCCTAATTGTCTTGTCTCTTCTTGCTCTTCTCTCTGTATCAGAAGCAGACGAAACGCCTCCTTCTTCCTGCAAATAACGTTATTACATTCTACAAGGGTTCTCAAAGCCTCAGAGTCAGATTCCGAGACACTTGCCGATATTTGTTTGTCGGAAGTGTTTTCAATGCCAACTCACACTTTCGCCGTATCCGATTTCGTCAAAGTCCGAGTCTGAGATCTCCGGTTGAACGAGGGGAACGAGCCTGTAGATATCAATAACAACTCAAGCAGGCCTTCTGGCCAAAACGGGCTAAAGGACAACGAAGTGCAAGGGGAAGTGCTATGCTACTTTCCCGTGAGCATTAACGCGGAAAAGAACTATTTTTACTATTCGACAATGGTATTTGTAAACACATTGATTGCTATACCTTGGTTGCAGTTGCCTCCTCTGTTGTGCACTTCTGCCTGAATCCAATGAAGAGAAGTCAGTGGAGATGGACGATGCCGTGAGGGCGTCCTGTAACTCATAATGGCGCAATGAACAAACTTTTCTTCGTGTCCATTTCTATTACAGATCAGATAGGATGATTACGATCTACCTTCGGTGGCGGTGTCGAAAGTCGCTCACGCGCTCCGCCAATTGATATTCTAGCCGCGTTGGTCGCGTTGCTCGCGGCGGTCGTCTGCCGCTTCAGTCGCGGAAAGAGCGCGCCACTCGCGTCCAGCAACGCGCTCATGCGCTCCACAACGGTTTGCTGAAGAAGAAAAAATGGCTGGAGCAAAAAGAGCCATTTCACAGCTGATGGAAAGAGTGTGGGCTAAAGACATCTGGCACACTTGAAAGATCGAAGCGCTCGTAAATTATGTCTGATCGAAACCGAGCCTAGTCCACGTTATTTCTAGCGTATACGAAACATGTTTTTACGGTTTCTAAGAAATGAAAACTAACCCGACTCCTCGGTCGTGGTAGAGAGAGACGAGTCTTCAGTCTGCGATTCTCATTTCGAAGAGTACCGATCTCGTCTACGAGATCACAGAGAACTGCTGAAAATGATTGAGATTGTCAAATAAAATCGGGAGAAGTGATTTTAGTTAGAAAAGTTTTCTCATTAAATGAAGTAGTTCCGCCTCGGAAAGATTTCATGATTGTGCACAGTTGGCTTGGAAATACGGAAATTTTTAGGCAACGCAATAGTATTTAGACAGCGAAAGAATTATTAGTGCAATTTCGGAGACAAGAATGTGCGAGTGTGCGTTGAAAGAACATCCGATCGGTCAAGAGAAGTCGCGTAGAGATCGAGTGAATCAGAGAGAGAGAGAGAGAGAGAGAGAGAGAAAGAGATTAGAGCAAGGAAGGGAAGAAACAGTTGTCATCGAGAAGAGACGTAACTAGAGAGATAGATCGCACTCTTGCGAGACTCTCGATCCCCCAACTGACAATTAATCACGGTGATTTGGATTCATAAATTACAAGCAAATTCTCCCTCTTTTCACAATGTCTCCTTTTTCATTCCTTGATATTTGCCATGTGGATCTAACAGAGTGTTGTCACCCACGCAATTTGAGCACGAGCAGGGAATAATGATGAGAAATGGAGACAGAGAACTGTGAGAAGGAAATTGAGCTAATTCGAAGGCAATAATAAGAGAGGTTATCTCAGTGGGTCGACATATTTGTTCAGAAACTTGGCACAGGGCTAAATTTACAATGCGATACTAACCATGCTATAAATTAATGTGTCATGTGAGGAGTACGAATACACTAAACAGAAAGTTCAAAAACGCGTCTACGCCTCAGGCGATGAAACCGCGCGATTATGACGTCATTATCTATTTTCGCCAATTCGAACCGAAACATTTTGTACTGTACATTGATGGATTCCTCGTCAAAATACAACTATTTTTTGGTTACGGAACTTTTTTGATTGGAGCCGATGCTAGCGAGTTATTCATCAAAACGTGTTATTTAGCGTTCCATTCATTTTTCATTAAAAAGTTTCTCGTAAAAAATAAAATTTTATTTGATTATTTTAATCGTTGAATTATTATACAAAATATATTTAAAAATGAAAATAAAACTTGCCCTGGAAGGAAGTCAAATCAGGAAAAGTGTGGTGAAAACTCGAATAAAGTCAGTTGTTGACAGCGTAAGTACGGTAAGTACTCGCATCATACGGTTTTATCAATATCGAAAAACCTATTACAATTATCTAATTTCTCTCCTTATGGACTCCTATGTGCTATATGTAATAGAAGGAATCTGTAAAATATAAATATGACAAAGTTAAACCGAGGAAAAGTGAAGGAATTTATGTAATTACGGTATTGCATAGCAATCGAGGACTGACTTTATTCGAGTTTTCACCACACTTTTCCTGATTTGGCTTCCTTCCAGGGCACGTTTTATTCTCCTTTTAAAATATATTTTGTATAATAATTCAACGTTTAAAATTATCAAATAAAATTTTATTTTTTACGAGAAACTTTATAATGAAAATTAAATGAAACACATTTCACTGAATAACTCGCTAGCATCGGCTCCAATCAAAAAAGTTCCGTAACCAAAAAATAGTTGTATTTTGCCGAGGAATCCATTAATACACAGTACAAATTGATTCGGTTCGAATTGGCGAAAATAGATAATGACGTCATAATCGCGCGGTTTCATCGCCTGAGGCGTAGACGCGTTTTTAACTTTCTGTTTAGTGTATTCGTACTCCTCACATGACGCATTAATTTATAGCATGGTTAGTATCGCATTGTAAATTTAGCCCTGTGCCAAGAACATGTCGACCCATTCAGATAACCTCTCATAAGAGTGCGAAGAGACTCACTCAGAATTGGTTGGGGATCCTGCGGGACGTCGCTTTCTCCCGTGCTTTCATCCGCCTGCAAACTCACCATTTATTTTTGTTTATATTGGCGTTTCTCCAGAGTCTTCAAGACATTTCCCTGGTCAACAGGTCAGTAAAAGACACGCTGGGAATTCACTACGAATAAGCTGTTGATATTTCCCCTATAGCCGAACAATTATTCGGGAGAATACACTGAGTGCAAATTTGCAAGCAGAAATGTTCTCCGAGGGGTTTTGTGTCTTACTAGGAAAAGGTGCTCCGACCTTACGAACGGTACATTGTGCACACTTCCTCACACCGAAGCAATGCGCTCGACTAAACTAGAGAGGGTGGGGAACAGTGAGGTTGGAGAACCGTTTTCCACGAAACAAAAGCATGTAGAACGGTTGTCCCAGCATATTTGTTCTCGGTCTACAACGGGATACGAGGAAGAAGTGTGAGAGAGTAAAAACCATTAGTGTACGTTTTCCTGCTTCTGTAACATTTTAAAGACAACTTGGATCTGCTCCCTTCTCCCAATAAGTGTGTATTACTCGATCTACGATGTTTCCTAACTAGAATATTGTGAGAATACGAGCTTCAATGGATGTTAAAATCTCTCTCTTTTTGCTTTTCTTTCCTCGTCCGAACTTGTAAATTCCGAGGGAAATTGGGGTTTGAGAGAACAATCTATTCAACTTTCACAATGCATCGCAAACCAAAACTTCCGTATTGCTTGGTGTTTTCTCTTTGTTGTCATAGCAGAACAACGATAAGAGATGGCTCTATTTGCCATGACGATCTTATTTACCCAACACTTCCAAGGAAGTTATTCATCATATGCATCACGCCCCCCAATGGAATAAGTAAGTACTACTCGTTATGCAGTTGCTACGTGCACGCACTCACTGTTTTTCGCGTATCTAGTTTCCTCAAACCGTCCTATTATTCTGTTCCGGAATGAGTTACGCCTCTCGCGCTCGAAAGTAATCCTTCCATTTGACGGAACACCCCTCTCTCTGAGTTCCCGTACACATGGAGCATGCCTCTATTGCCCTACACATGCCTCTCTTCTCTCCCTTATTCTGAGATATGTCCCTTCTCCTCTTCCCTTTCACCTCATCTTCACTCGGTCGTCCACTCTGCTCAGATAGTTTGGCTCGCATCTCTTCCAATTCTCGCGCGAATTCTTCCTCTTCCGATTCATATCTGAATTGCTTTGAAATCATATTGGATGTCGATTAATTTTTCGCAACGTCCGCTTTCCGTACTCATAAGGGTGCCTATTCGTACTAATTTCTGCATTTATTTGTTCTATCGAAATTGTGAATAATCGCTATTCATAGGGCACATGACTACGGTATTCCTAATCCAGCTGCTAACAATAATAGGACATTCTACGAAATAGCAAAGAGACAATAGAATATTAGCAGCCACCTCCGCACCACATCACCAAGCACTTTTGATTTCCGCGATAATAGAAAATAAGAAAATGAACGGCGAGAGCACCTTTTATGCACGCACGAAAGACATCTGCACTAACTCACCGAACTATTATCTCCTTGAGATTAGCCATTATTCTGTGTCAGCTTTTCTCTGTCGAGTGGCGACTTATCGACGCCACATCACTAGAATTGCGGAGAGATCAACTGACCACAGGCCACATCTCCAATGTGAGACTGCTTATGCCTCTGGGCACTCTCTCGAATCTTCCTTATCCCTCTCTCACTCTGTTTCTCTGCACTCTCTCAATGTTGCATAGTCTCTAGCGAGGTCCGATAGACGGATCGGCTTACTCGGGAGGGGGAGGCAGGCCTGCAGTGCAACTCCCTCCCTCTTGCTGTAAGGGGCGGACAGCCACAACAGCGTGGCGACGAGAGAGTGTGCCGAATGAGGAGAGATTGAGTGAGAGAGTGGGCGAACACCGGAGAGCGCAGAGAAGACAGAGAGAAGAGCGGCTGTCAGGAACACCCCCACCCTCATTAGCACTTGAGGCCGTTCGCCGGCCGAATGTGATGCATATTTTCAGTATCCCGAAACTCTCAGTATTAGAAGGTTAAGGAAGAAAGAGCAAGAATTGCATAAAATTATGCAAAAAGAGGTAGATTTAGGATTCTAAGTAGTGCGGAGTACTGAGTAATGGGGAAGTGATGCTACTATGTTTTTCAATGACGCCCGCCTTATTTACGTTTCTTCCTGCCAATTTTAGAGTAGGAACGAACTAATAATGTGTGAACGGGAGGGGAACAAGATGGATAGATGACCTACTAGAGCAATTGATACCCAGTGATGGAATGCAACAAACAAAGAGTACCGCCCCATCAGATAGCCATGCCGCCTGATCAATACCTACTTGTAAGGAACTACGTGCCGATCGCAATATCCTTCTACCAGCCGGTTCTCGAGTACTTTCAATATGAAAAAAAGAATGAGACAGATGAAAACGCGGTCTCGGGAAATAACAAATTTCCACTCTTGTGTGATTGTTGTCTGTGTCTTCATAGAGATCTTCCTCCTTCCTCGTCTCTCCTTGTTTCCTGCCTGAATTACCCGGTTCTCGAAACCGCCCTCGTCCCCCGAGGCTATCAGCTACTTCTTTTCTTGCTATTTTAGCCCCCTGCTAGATGTGAACACCGATCATCACTAGTCTGCACACACACAACATAGCAAGACGCTCTTTTCAGCGTCACGTTTTCTTGATTTATGGTGCGGTCCCAATTATTTATTGCTGATGGCGGAATCTTCAAAGTCCGCTGGAGCCTTTTTTCGGTTGATTCGCTAATTATTTGGGGCAGGAGGCAGGGCCGGAAATGGAGGGCTTTCTTTCCGCTGCACTCTGCAGTCCCTTAGTCCTCTTAGTGAACTTGCCAGACAACCCACCACAACCAAACCGAGCAAGCACTCCTTCGCCACCCATTAGCCCAGGTTTCTTTCCGCTTACAGATATAAGCAATTCCAGACAGGCCATGCCCCTTATCCCCCAAATTCCTTCCGCCTTTTTCCGTCCTGTTCTACCAAATGTTCGCGTACCGTTTACGTTCGTTGCTATTCCGGCCTTTACTTTTACACGTGACGCACATAAAATCCAATGTGCACGTCATTTATCGACGATCGTAAATTACGCAGATCGTAGTTATCTATCTACAGTTCTATTTAGAGACACAAACAAGAAACGTTTAACACTTTACTTCTACTTTTGGAATGATTTCATCTCTCCCCTAAACTTTAGTTTCCTTTCCTCTCATCCAATTGAAGTCCCTGATGATCCACGAATTTGAGATCTGAAGATTAGTCAGATCTTCCTCTGATTCTGTTGTGAAATCCGTCCACGAATGCATAGTGACTCAAATCTGAGAGTAGAACAACATATGATGACAACCCAATTTTGTTTGCAAAAAATACATTGAACTACTATCTGCGCGAATGTCTCGTCACGGCATTATCAAAGGGGTTCAACCGCCAGCGCGGGCGGTTGAGTGGCGAAAAATAAAGAAAAAAAGAAAATAAAAGAAACAAAGAGTGGAGTAGGCGGTATGGGGCGAAAAGTGATATCGATATTTTAAGAGGTTTATCGTCGTAGGTCTGTAGATTTGGTCCGGTGTTCTTCACGTGATCTCTGCGCCCTGTTTCACCCTTCCTTGGGGAACCTCTTCCACTTTGATTGAGGCCGCCGATAATCCTATCCGCTTACTTACTTTTTGCCCTCAAGGGACACGTCGAGAGGGGCTGGTCGACGCCCCATTTCATGTCCCTTCTCTCACACTTTTGATGTCTGAAGGGGCAATAAAGAGAACGGGCATGGATGTCACCTGACACGCCACTGGGAATCTCCACTTACTACTTCAGTACCTCGTTCATGCATTTCTCTCTCTCTCTCTCCAAAGATTATCTTTCTTGCGAATTTGCACACATTTTTTGTAGCCGCGAGCAAACTCGCGTGAAAGCAGTTTGATCCGCGAGATTTCTAGATGGACAACAACGTGATTTCTCTGCTCGTTTGTCACAAGTAAATACATTTTGACGTTTGGCTACTTTGCTTCTCCGATTCTCGTTATTTTTGTCTTGTGACAGGGAAGTTGATCTCTTCGATAATTTCATCGTCTAATTCGATGAGACCAAATGGATTTTCCATGCGCGTCATTCCTCTGCATTCGTATGCCCTTATCTTTAGCCATGCCGATTCCGTATTTGCCGTACCCTATGGCAGGTTCTATTTCTCTGACTATCTTTGCCTTATCAGCCGAATGCCTTTTCTTCGAAAATTCCGCAATACGAATACCAAACTTGCATTCCCTGTTCTCATCCATCATATCATTGCAAGCCCCAAGAGTGAATCTCCTCGTTTCCCTCCCAGACGAAGCAGAGATGGAGGGTGCTGAGATGTTTGTTAGACATTCATCAAATTCGCGTGATTCCCCCGTCCTCCCTTCAGACTTCAGACATCTTTGCGAGTGTAGAGGTCGGACTCTGCAATTCTAATCCCGTCTTGTGCTCACTCGTCGAATTAACAAGTCCACTTCTGAGCAAAACGCACGACTTGCCCTTGAATTTTGAGACTGAATTTGTCGTAAGTTAACGTGGGTTAACGCGAATCAGAATATGATGGGGCCAAGGTTCGTAGACATCAAGTCTGTTGGAGATTACGATTGCCCGATTTGCCCTCAACCAATTTATTAATTATGCAATTTCAATCCCCGATTCCCCGATTCACGTGCACACAACACGAGAACCAACAGTCCTCAGGAGATCACCTCAGGACAGGCTCTCGTTGCTACTCAGGCATAGGGGTGGTCGAGACCGCCTTGCGTGTAGAAGACCTAGCACCTTTACCTTTACCTTTAATCTGCCTGATCTTGTAACCCGTTCCACTAAAGGAAGTTTATATTTTATTCCAGCTGTTCAACTTTGACGCAGTCAATGCTTCGAGAAGGGCAAAATTCTTGATTTCCTGGTTGCGTCCCTGAGACATTCTCGGAAGTTGTGTAAATGTTGCCGATGTAGTCGAAACAACGGATAATTTGCGGGGGCAACCACAATTTGCACATCTATTTCGCATTTTTCTCACTTGCAATACCAAATTTCCCAGTGGGAAGCGAAATGAGATTAGTAGTTTCGAGGCGCGTAGTTTCAGTGGTACTTGTCAGTGTGAGTGAACATACAACTGGAATTGGATTCTGTGCTGGAGGGTTTTCGAATCAAGCGAGAACGTTGCTGGAGAGTTCAAGGGTGTGCTTCTTACTGTAGCGCCAAACGAAGGACACTAGTTAAGTAATCATACATAACCGAAAGAATCATACAGAACTTCTGGACATTTTCTGTTATGGATCGGGCCTAACATCTCGTCACTTCGTGTTTCATCTACCACATTTCGTATGTTTTCACACAAGGTTTCGCCTTGTCGGGCACGAGAGTTCCCAGAGGCTTCGCCTCGGTTTCTCAAATCTCAATTCCGCTCAGCACCGCTATTCCCCTCACTCCTATTACATCACACGAGCTTCCGGTCGTTCACGCAGCGCGCACCAATTTTTCTTTCTCTTGCGTATCTTTTTGTACGCATTTGAGTGTGGGTGTGCAATCTCAGGCAGGAAGACTGCTCAGACAGTAATGGAATTGCGGTCTACGGTCCGGCCGAAGTACAGTGCGACATTACTTGGATGAGCTTGCTCAGTCTAGGGGGGCTATTTCTATTTCGAAGTCTCGTCTCTCAAGACTCGACAAGATCCCTTCTCTCTCTTCTATCCACCGGTTCATTCCCTCCCCCCCATCTGTCCATCTCTTTACCACTGGAGGAGTCTCGACGGGAGAAAGGGGGCGGAGCCAGTCCCGGCAATAAGGCAACTTCGCCAGGGCTCAGTGTATGCTACACACGACAACGCTCGTTTCGCACGCTAAACCGGTATTGTGCTCGAATATCTTGTAATCTAGAATATTGTTCCACTACTTCCAATTTGAATTGCTATTTTTCGCGGATTCTCAGGACATCACACATACGTTATACCGCAGCGCACCGCATATCGCACAATATATTTTGTAGAACGAGGATTTGGGTGCCACAGATCTCGAGATGATCACATTCGGTCTTTTTTGTCCTCTTTCGCATCGCAATGAGAATGTTTTTCATTTTCCTCACATTTTCGGATTCTGCTGAATATTTTAGATGCGTTCTTTTCTCAGTCGCCATCATTTCTTCCTTCTCCCCTCTTGTCGAGCGTTATCTGTATTACTATCATGTTATTCTCGCATTGATTGGTTATGTTTCCCATATCGTTCTAACACAATATACACAATCACCTGCGTGCGGTAACTTTCGTCAAAGAAACGTAATAATCGGGGCAGTTCTATGCCGTCAATACTACAACCCGCCCACGACCTATCGTAATTGTTGGTTGACTTTCTAGATGAGATATGCATTTGTTCAGTTTGGTCGGAGGACTCAAACGCCCAATGGTTCCTTCTTCTTCCTCTACCTTCGCCTGGTTGACTCCATAACTCCGTCGAGTTTCTGTCCGCGCGCTCCTTCCGGAAGTTCAATTGACTGCGCACACTTGTGTGCAAGAGAGTCTCTTTGTGGGCACGCCTCGATCTTGGGTCGAATTGAGAGAGAGAACGAGAGAGAGAGAGAGAGAGAGAGAGAGAGGCTCCCTCCTCCGCCGGAAACTCACCTTCTTCTTCTTCTTCTTCTATCTTAGGAGCTTCAACTATTTCTAAGTTCTACCCATACATAGATCGCTCACCTTGCGTAGCCTAAAAATATTTATTCGACAGCGAAAATTCATACGGTGGTTTCTAATTCCGGACAAGTGTTTCATCGGTTCATGTTAGACATGCAATGTTGCGGTAGTACCCGTTTAAAAAGATCTCTAATTGGCCTTTTTCCTCCTTTTTTTCCTCCTCTCGCACTCTACTGATCGGCGGTCACTTATCTCATCCAGGAACGAACCCGATCAACACATAATTGAGTCCCAGACTGGTGATCACAGATTGTCAAAACAGGCGCAAACTACCATTTTGATCTCAGAACAACTTCGAACAGTACAAACAGAAAGGACAGGAGACTTCTTGCCTGACCATGGAACTACTTTTGTATTCCTGTTATCTCGGTCTGAGGATACGAATAATTCACAATTTGCCTCGCGTTTTTGCGCATTATAGATGCCACGTTGCGAATTTTTGTTTTCAGTAGTCGTGTCTTTTCTAGCCTCATACCGAGCTTTTTTCAAATCAAACCACACTGATTACAGCTCACATTGGGTGTTGAAATGGAATTAATTTTTTCAAACCAGTTTTTGAGTCATGCTCTTTCCAATCATACAGTCCGTTGTTCAATTGGTCAAAAATTCATAAAGATCCTCGTTGTGCGTGTCGGTGTTGTGGAGGAAACCAACAGGACCACAATCATTTTCTTCGTCCGCCGTCGTTTTCTCCCTGTATTTTCTGGAATCGCGCTGTCCCGTTCGAACTCTCCGTTGTTTTTGTCGTCTATTATTTTCTAAAGTAACGGTGTGTTTTACAGAGATCGCCGGCATGAACACGACGGAAGTTCTCGTGGAACGATTCTACACTCGATGCATCAACCGAACGGAGAATTATACACTCGAAAAGGATGTTTACAAGAGCAACCTCATGAAGGTGGGCAATGGCGAAAACAGCACCTGCAATGTTTCCTGGACACGAGCTCACGATAACTATTGTGCTTGCTAGTGCAGTGCTTCGGGCAGGGTGAATAACAATGAATCGATGGTTATACTTTTGCTGATAGCGAAATATTTACTTTGTGTCGGCATGAGTATAAACGCTTGCCCCGAGAGTACCAATTATTGGTGTGCGTGACAACTGGATGGTTCTTTTTTGACAGCGGAAACTGGGTCACATCCGGAGTCATTGCGAGCAAAGAATCGAAAGAATTTCTCGTGATTATGGCATGACACGATGTAGAATTGAATTTGGTTACAATGTTCATTTATTTCTTTAGAAAACACCACAAGGGGCCTGAACATTTACATAACTTGTCTAATAGATGAAAAGAAAAATATATATTACTATAGATAAAGAGGGGGATTTCGAACCTAGAATACACATTGTCTATCTTAGCTCGAAACTTGGTGGATATTCGAGGTTCGAGATTGGAGGAAGTTGCTTGAGGGCTCCAGGATGGATGGTCGATCGTCCGAGATAGAATGGCCCCCTGGGGGTTGCCTAGTGGGGTGCAAGGCTCTCACTGGGGGGAGACCACAAAATAGGATGATGCCCACTACGAACTGTTGAAAGGGAGAACTCATTTACTCGGACCCCTAAAGTGACGCTGAAATTGCGCCAACTCTCCTAAAACAAATGCCCCGCGTCATTGCAGAATAGAGTGCATTGTCTTTGGGGGCACTTCTACTGCAGGTAAATACAGGATGAACTTGTCACTCAGAGAACAATCTTGTGAGGAGGCCCGAGACTCCCTCGAAAACACGCTGTCGCATTGTTCTCACGAATGTTTACAATTTTGAATTGGCTTCGTCGCACTCAAAAATGAGCACACGTTGCCAAGTCAGAAAAAGCACACACTCAGAGGGTGACCACACTGAGTGCACATTGGCTAAAAGAACAGTTCACTACAGTTCAATTTCTTCAGAAACGGTTTTCACCCTCCTCGCTCCACACTCTCTCGTTTCCGTGAGTGAACCAGAGAGTGTGAGAAATGAGGGTGGAAAAACAGTTTTTTCAAAGAAGCGAAACATTATAGAACAGTTTACCAAGTAAATTTTCTCCATGTGGATATTGCGTAGGAGATGTCTAATTCAGAAACATTTGGAATTAATTGCGATTGAGCAAATTTCGAAATCTCGATGATTGGATAAACGGAGAAACCATAAAACAAATTTTGTGTTGCGTTAATTAAAAGATGACTAAGTCTTTGCAAAACTCATCTTGCAGTTTGTTTTCCCCGTTCAATTCACAATCGCCATTGCTGGAAATCTTCTCACGCTCGCTGTTCTTCTCTCTGGCACGTACAACAGGTTCGTCTTCTATTTTTCTCACGGGACATGGCAAAATTTCGGTTGAATGAGAATGATTTTCACCGATCAAATTTCGTTTAATTTCCCATGCGTGCTCATTCTCCTCTCGCACTTTCCGTAATCAATTATTTGCTCTCTATTTGGTCGTTTACTGCCGATCGATTGCCAAGCGAGATAGGGAAAGGGCTAATTGTGTGTGTGGAGTGATGGTGCGAGAGAAAGGATGGGAGCACGCAGGGAACATTCCGTTGAATGAATAACCAATGAAGCGGTTTTGTGCGAGAGAAGGCGACCCAATTCTGGTTCACCGAATATTCTATGCATTCTACTTACATTCTACTTCTTGAAGAGTTGATTCGAGTGCAACTCACTAGACACTCAAGCAGCAACATTCGACGTCTTGTTTCCACATGGCTACGTGCCAACACACCGAGTGTCCTATCCCTTTTGTATTCGTTCCTAACAGCTGGCTCTCAGTGGTCGTCAGTAGTTCTGAGAACGCCGAAACGAGTATGAATATTAATGAGAGGAGAGGGGAAAACACATGATCTCAAAGAGAAATCTCATGACATACGAAGAAAAAAGGAAGACAGGGGAAGAAAATCCGACGAAATGTACTGATAAATCAATCAGGGCCAATCGACTGCTCGCTTGTCTGGCGATCTGCGACTGTTGCGTGTTTCTCTCCATGATTCTCGACTCGATCATTACCTACGAGAAATTCTACGTCCTTTCCTCCGTTAGGTAATTTTTAAAGTTTTTTTAAATGGGTGCAAATACGGTAGCATAGATATCTTCATTTCGCACAATTTCACTACAAGGAAAATATTAGAAGATCTCTAGCATTTTTAATAAATTCCTGTTTTTCAGCTCATGTCATTTTGCACTTGCAGGATTTTCTTCTACGAATACCGCGAGTACAGTGCTTTCCTTTCGAATTGGTTCGCTGCCGCTTCGGTTTGGTCAGTTGATCATGCACATACACAAAATATAGATCATTTCGGTAAAAATTTATTTTTTTTAAATGTACGCAAAAGGACAAGCGACGCGACACAATGTTATTTCCATTGAATTCAAGATTAGTCTTTGTATTTTCGTCTTGCGTCATCTCAATTGTCGCCTCCTCTAGAATAGAAGCTCCGCCTCCTGGATGTTCTTTCTCTCCTAGCACAATCGGACACGAGGTGGATGCACAATTAGACTGCCTCTCGTCCTCGAGTGAAAGAGAGAGAGGGAGACAGAGGGAGAGAGAGAGAGAGAGACGCCGTGTCTGAGTTTCTTCGAAGGTGACAAGGCGCATGTTTCACTTCCCGAAGAGAGAAGGCGACAGGAGTGAGGGTGTGTTTTCCTGAAGGAGTAGTCGTGAGAGGGCCTGCAGTTGTCTTATTTGAGGAGAGACGAAACGGACAAAAACAGGAGGAGAGTTTGGCGATCTTTGCTTCCTTTTTCGTTTCCGTATTCAGACAGGAAAAGGCGCGAAATGAGACAACAGAGAGAGGGAGAGACGGTCTGATGCCTCCAGAAAGTAGTAGCCCTGGGTGAGAATTAGCGGGAACTCCTCAGAGGCATCAAAGTCTGCGACGACGCATCAAAAGGGAAAGACGTACAATGGAATTACTGAAAAATACCCATCGTCGCATGGGCAATGAGAGAACGTTCGTTGGTCTACAGCGTCGCGCTAAGAGAGCATCCAGGAGGCGCCGTTGGGACCTCCTTCCGATCCATTTTTTATCATTTAAATTTTTGTTTATTTTCAATAGGTTTTCCGGCTGCATTTTGTGAGGAAAATGACAAGGAAACCACGTCGGAAGCGATCGATCTGACATCGGTAAAGGGTCGAAAAAACACAATTACACAATTTATCAACTCTATTTGAGGTTCGTTCTCGCCATATGCATCGATCGTTTGCTCATCGTACGATATCCATTTCGATCACTCAGCAACCATCAAGTAACTCATTCTTACAGTTACCACCGGTCTATGTAAAATGGGGCTCTCGCAGGAATGTCGTGAAGGAATGCTTAAAATCGCATGCTGAAGTGCATAATACCTAATTTTCGATATCTTTTTCATAAAGGACGCGATGCAGGAATACCTATCCTCGCAGGCGAAATCACTTAAGACCACTGATAGTAAATGGTAGATTTTTCACGGTACTGAGCAAAAATGACCGTCGGGAGCGGTAACAAATGAGTGGAATTTTGTTGAGGTGTTGTTGAGTTGCTCGATAAACACCCATTGTAGGATCGACAAGTACTCGTTATCGCACTCGTCATCATGTTCCTAACCTGCATTTTCTCGCAAGTCAATCGGTTCACGAACGTGTGCTTCTGGATCGAGAGCTGCTTCAATACTCAGGTATGCTCAGTTTTTATTCGAAATCGGAGTTGCTTGAGAGATGGCATCTTACGATTTATTTAAAAAATCTAACTATAACACCTCGTTCGCATTGTTATTTTAACATGAAGAACGGACTGTAATAAAACAAGCGATTTTTTTCAGATCAGAGGTTTTTGTTTTCACTCTGCAATGGATTACTCACAGAACCACGTGCCGCATTGGCTGCGGAAGATCGTGCCGGTTTGTTCATGTTTTCTTCTTGTATTCACCAAGAATATGTGTAGTACAATGTTAAAATACAATAACAATTGTAGAAATGGATGATCTTCAACTCCTTCGCCGTCGTCATCATTCCCATCGCCATAGTGATCATCATCAACGTCTGGCTCATCCGCATTGTGAAAAGCATCAACCATCAGGTACGTGGGCGTCCGCAGCGAAAAGTGAATGGGAATTCAATTATATCTATTTGTCTCAGCAACACATAATATGAACTGTGCTGAGTGTATAGATAGATAGTTGTTTACTGTGTAATGAGGAAAGGGAGCTGATTATGTGTACAGTATATTCCCTGATTCGTAGTGCTCTAGAATGAGTCCATCTGTTGCAGGATCTTCTGCGCGACTCGACGACCATTCGAGCTCGTCGATCAGACGAACAGGAACGAAGCATGACACGCGCCATCGTCGCCATCGTCACCTGCTTCTCCGTGACGCAGGTGAGTCAGAGAGAGAACCTCTCTCTCTCTCTCTCTCTCTCTCTCTCTCTCTCTCTCTCCCGTTCCCTCCTGAAGTGTGCAGCTGCTGCAGCGAAATTAGTTCTCGCGCGTCACTCCGAACTGCACACTGACACTAGCAGACATTGGAACAAGAAACTAGTAGACATTGATGCGAAAGCGCAGAATAATGTATGTTCAGGGACCTTCCGGACTGCTTTATCTCGCAATCAATCTCTACACTGTAACGGGCACTGCAATGCCCCAGCTACTTCAGAGGATGTTAGTTATTGTTGTTCATAGAATTAATTGCGTCGCCTCAAAAAATAAATCCAATTCAATAAAGCTATTCCAATCTGATTTCAGTCTTGGAAGTCTTCTCGTGCTCACAAACATGCTCGTTCTAACGGGGAAGATGCTCAACTTCGTTCTCTTCTGTCTCACTTCGGCCACTTTCCGAGTTCGTCTACTCAACACAATGACCATGTAAGTGTTATATTGAACGATTCGTATCCAAAGGTGAAGTTCCCAACATAGTTGATTTATACAATGTTGTGGTTTCAGGTGGTGCTACAAGCTGGGACTGACGAAGCGGCCCGTGCTCAATCGGTAAGTATCCAGTATTGCCTCCGATCAGGCATGTTGTATGCCGGTACTAATCTGCCGTGTTGTACGCTGCTCATTAACTCACTCTTACTATTCGCATCATTCTGAATTCACCGAAATGTTTCTAATTTTAATTTTTTTTCTTACTCAACCATTGTGGTACACAGAATGATGTGCAACGTTGGTCGCTAGGTGACGTTACGTGGTCATCTCGTGATGGTTTCAGAAAGTACGTGTACGCTTCGCCCTCGGTCACGGAGAAAACACGCGGTTCCTTCTCGCGTCTGCCCATGGCTGGTGAGGGGAAGCATAGAATCTAATAGACAGTCCTCTCGCACACTGTCCTCTCTCATCTTCCCCTTCAAGCATGCTTCTCGCCCTCCTGTCAATGTTTGCGCTTCTAATGAAGCAGAGTCTTTGAGTGCTATCACTCACAGCGTGCACGCTCTGAAATGACTTAACTGCACTCTTCTATTGCTTTACTCGTTACTGCCTGAGAAAACGTCGTCTGTCAGAGGTTGTCACACAGTCCCCGAACTATCTGGAACATGTGACCATCCCGATGCGCCTAAATTGAAATAAATTGTGAGAACCGTTACGGATGGTCACATTGAAGCATAGTTATAGTCTAATTGGCTATTCACTGTGACCATACGCAGTGCACTAAAGTTCACTAGCACCAGTCCTTTCCCCACTGTCTAACTGAGAGAGCAATTCGTTCCTCTGTGGTTCCTTCTGTTAATGGGTTCGGCACCACGAGACGGGGGTGAGAATGAGTGTACATTCTAGAGACGCGTCCCGTACAATGCTGACGGCCAAGAGCTCCGTGGCCTCGTACCACTGGAAACGAGGTGAGCTTTCCTCGGTTTGAAGGGCAAAAGAAAGGGAAAGGAGAAAATAAAAAAAATACCAAAAAAAACTATGTATAGCCAACGCGTGTATATGAAAATATATCCTTTATTGTCTACATTCATTTTGTTTTCTTCTTCTTTCCTACCATTCTGCGCTCGGGTACTACAAATTTCACTATTAGATTCATTGCTCTGTCTGAGTGATTTTTAATGGACTATGAAAGTGTGAAGTGGCTATGGTCAAACTTCAGGTCGCAGTGGACACGGAGACTCCCTGATGATGAAGAGCATCAAGAAGAAGGTACGACACAATCAAATGTTTTGAAGACCAATACATTCAATTCTATTTCATTCGTGAAAACCGCGATCCGAATTTACAAGAATTTACATTATTGAAAACTGTATACCTGTGAACGTAATTGTTCATATTGGATTAAAACTCAGGAATTTTGGCCAGTGATTCTGATCTTCACAAAATATATTATCTTTTTTTCTCAATACGATCAACTCAGAGCTTTTTCCAGATTTTTTTTACTGTGAACTGTATTTTCGATTCAATGAATTTACTTCAGATCTCCACAGCCGACTCCACGATAAATAACAACGGTGTTCCTCGAACCAACGGGTGTCCATCTTCCGGATCTCGATCCAGTCAAGACTCCACTAACGGCAGCCAAACCAACAACAACAAGCCGTTCATGACCAATCATTCCGCCGAGACCGAACCATTCGTGCAAACTACTTTCTGATATTGTTCCTGTCATTCCACCTCTGCTTTCATCGCCTCACAGCATATGGGTACCAACGAGCGATAAATTATGTACAATGTATTTTCTTTCGAAAGTACATTTTCTAATCGAACAAGAAGCGGTGAGATCATTCGTACCGACGGAGCGTTAATGAAGTAAACAAGGGTTCTACGTTTCTGTACTGACAGAATCTTCGATATTCTCTGGGTATATCACAAGAAAGATGGTGGGGGAAATCACACTGGATTAGAAGTGGTGGTCGATATTACAAGTGCGCGGGTCCGTTCATCGGAATGACAGTGAGTGGTGGGGAGGGAGAGGGAGAGGAAGTGGATAACATCTCATAAGCCTCCTCGCCCTCCGCGTCTTCGAATATCGTCCGCTCCTCTGGTCGGAGAATAACGTTCGATTCACGTCTGCAATGCAACCATTTAACCCATTTCAACGTAATAAAATTATGACAGTGCATGTAAAGTGTCGCTCAAAAATAGTGGTCAATGACCTCAATAGAGTTCGGTCAAACTAGATGCACTTCCGGTGCATATCCGCCGAAGAATCAGTGGCATGCACGATTTCACGCGAGAACGAGCTCACCTAGTGGACCGAATGGTTCGAATGGATCCTCGTGGGTGAGAAGCCATAGTCTCCGAGAGACGTTGACCGAGACAACTCAATTGTAGCTGAAACTCAATTGTAGATTGAAGCATCAGTTGTACTTGATAACAACTCTTTTTCTCTCCTGCAGGTTCATGTGCCTTGATTCCACGATAAATATGTATGTATGTCAAACAAAATCTCTTTAATGAGAATTAGAAAAATATTGCGCATTCAAGGTATTTAAGATACTCCTCAGTATTCATAGAATGCACACCTGTGGGAACTTTCTGAAGATGACGGAGAGGCACTTTCCGCGGAAGTAAGCAGATGATAGACAGAAGAGAAGGAAGTTCGTCGTCTTGCCCATTACGACGAGGCAATTAGTGAGACTACAAAGAAGTGAGATCAAAAGATCGCGGAGTGAATTGATCGCAGCATCTTGAACTTCTACAACTTGTATTACTCTTGAAACAGCTAAAAAAATTGAAATCAAATTCAATCGATAGAAATATATTTTGTGAAGGCATACCTGATAATTGTATACAACGGATGGTGCGAGTCTTTGAAGCCGATGCACAACTCGATGAGCACCATCACAGCGGACGGACCCTCAAAGATGCTTCCTTTTGCAGGTCGTAGGATAACCCCAAATAGAGTTTGTTGCCAAATTTATCCTCTCACATGGGATTTGCCAAAGTTTATTAACGACACAGTTCCCTCGTCATACACAGCGCCCGATTCTTCAGTACCTGAGTTAGCGAGAAGCAGAGGGCGATGGCTATCACAGTCACTGTCACTCTCGTCGTTGTTCGCTTCATTCGCTCGACCGTCAGCTGCTCCGTGTTCACGTGCAACTCGGCTGCGCTGCAAAGGAAATAGGAATTGCAGCATCTGCAGCAGCTGCAGCACATACCGTGTTCGTAGCGTCTGCATCAGGCAGATGTTGAGCACGCAAACCATCGCGATTGGCAAGAAGACGACCTGAATAAATCATTGTCGAACGACCGCAATAGTAACGTAGAATAATTATTAATAGCCTCCGTCACCTTCCCCGACCCCCGTTTGGATTATTTTACATTCTTCATTTTATACTTGTTATCCCCCGCGGGTGTATCAAATAAACCAATACAAATAGATTCGCTTACCAGGACTGCATTGAAGACGGTAGACGCTTGCATGTAATACTTTGTGGAGGGCAGGGGTTCACTCAGCTTTCGAGAACCGTAATGAATCGGATGGGGCTGAACATAATTTTTTTAAACGGACAAATTTTTTCAAAATAAACATTTTTTTGTCAAATTGGTTGGGACCACACGAAAATAATTGTGTGATCTTCTTTTCCGGAAATTCTATTGTTAGGGTGGCAAAGGTCACATCGGATTTGGATGTTGACATCGCGTAGCACACTGATCTCTGCCCTCTATATCATATTCGTGAATTATATATTCGTGTGAAATGTCACGTACCTCCGAGGCGGGATAACAGACGTGATTCAGTTGAGTTCCGTTGCAGAACGTCACAATCTCACAGTCGAATTCGAAATGGTGATACAAAGTGAGAGCACCTAAAGAAAGAAAACGAGTTATTTAAAACTACTATAATACCCTTGGTTTTTGAGCACTCCAACCTTACCATCCTTTTCAGTGCCGAATAACAACTCCCAGTCAGCCAAATTCATTAGCAAAAGAGGCACTCTGAATCGCTTAGACTTGAATCGGTCTAGAGGTGACAATAATAGGGAGGGCAGCGGGGGTATTAATTCCTGTTTTTTGGCTACTCACAGGGAAGAAAGTCTGGTGTATCTTCCTAAGCTCACGCAACGTAATTAGCAAGGTATACGGTCGCTCATTGAGTTGTCTTCGACTGTGATTTATATAAAAAAACCCTAAAAACATTTAAAGGGACCAGGCAGATGCCGAAAGTAGTTTTTTTTTAATTCAAATTTATATTTTCTAAATAGCATCACACATAGTAAACAGGAAAATGTAGTAAAACTAAATGTATAGCCTTTTTTTAAAAATTTCTCTTCAATTCATATTTTTCACTAGCATCTAATGGATAATGCATGAAAAAAACTTTTTAGCATATTTTTCACAAACTAAATTGTAAATTGCAATTTCCTCCATGAGCGGAGCGTCTCCTATTACTGAAAAGACAGAAAAATGTATCATTTGCGCTCATGATACGATTTTATTACATAAATAGGAATATTTTGGTTTTTTTTACGGATTCAATGAGCACGATCACAATTCACAATAATGCATGGTTTTCGAGGGTGTAGTAGCTAGCGTTTCATTATCATATTTCTAATCTCAAAAATGCACTGTTTTGACCATTTTGATCTCTTTTCTAGTGTTGACTAGCTTAATAGATTTGCAAAACCGTTTCACATAATATTTAACCTTGAACATAATTATCTTTCTCTAGAACATAACTGTCACTGCACCTCTCCATGTGAGATCACTCTACTCTATTAGGTAATGTTCCCGCTGATGTCAAGATCGCTTGGCGCAAAGTCCCGGGTTTCGTGTACCTGTAGCAATGAAGATGGTTCCGACTACACAGGCCCGTCTTGCTCCTCCCCAGTAGTGTTTAGATCGAAGAGGATTGCGAATGACGAGAAGACGCTCGATGCACACAGCAAGGATCAACCTCAATATCGGATATTTATGAATTTATTTTCACATATCCCTGCACTTCATGAAGTTATTTTCACATATCCCTGCACTTCATCACAACACATAGTGTAAATTTTGTTAGGAGAGCGGCTCTCCATGGCTTCGTTTCTTAGCAAATTGTTTTCCAGCATTCTCACTCCACA
Source organism: Pristionchus fissidentatus (assembly GCA_036245785.1). Lineage (NCBI taxonomy): Eukaryota > Metazoa > Nematoda > Chromadorea > Rhabditida > Neodiplogasteridae > Pristionchus > Pristionchus fissidentatus. The sequence goes on from BTSY01000004.1 coordinate 17,916,160, forward strand.
CGCTATCGCGATGCGGCAATCAAACGACTCTTCGAAAGAAAACCTTGGAGAACCATTCTCCTAGCAAATCTGCGCGATGTGAAGAAAAACAATAATGAGAAATGGTGACTTGTAATTGATAAAAAAACTTTTCTATTAAGTGACTATGATATTATATTGAACGTTGGAAATTAATAATAAGAAGTAAAAAAATTAAAGAAGTAAAAAGAAATTAAAAATATAGTAACACAAACCAAATGGCGGCTGCACTCATCCAATTCGCAAATCCAGAGAAATGAAGACGAGTTTGCAAGTAGAAGAGACGATATCGGAGATTGAGAGCGAACTGAAAAGAGAAAATACTTTACTGTTTTTGTCGTCAGTTGATTATTCCTGTGTTTCTTTTAACTTCATTTTTTCAGCGTTTAGTTCATTCCGACATTGTGAACACATTATAGAATTGCTGGAAATTAAATCAAATGTGGCCGTCCTCTTATTGTTCATTATCTTTAGAAATATGCAAATTATTGTATAAAAGCAAGTATTGTTTGAGGGAAACCGGACTGTTTTTCTTCGACTTCACTCTTTCCAAAACAAGAATTCCAGATTTCCCCACCCGGGAATTTCCAAGGTTCCCATTATCTGGAGGAGAACTCCCTCGCACATTCTATTCTTGTAGCATACAATGATCGGGCGAACACTTATCCTGCTGAGCAACGAACGGTGGGAAAGACCGAGAATTGTTTACTACTTCTGCTCAGTAGTCTCTGGACCATCACGCTTCATTCGCTCAGTCCATATGACGATCTATCGCACCACTCCACCTATTTGTGTCGCCAATATCAAAGAACAACTGGTGAATGGCCACTAGTTGTCTCCTTCGCTACGGTCAAATGAAAAATAGACTAGGGCAGTTGCCCCATGCACTCACATAATCAAAAGCTGCCAGTGAATTCGGTGCCATTCCAAGCAGAAAAGCGAGATCGCACAGAGAAACCGCGGCCAGCTGCAAATTTAGATAGTTCAGTCAAGTCAGGCGTCAATTCAGAGCAAATTAAATTCCTTCTCACTCTGCTAACTGTGTTCACTTCTAAACAAGGGATATCAACAGCTCAACGTGTGACCGAGTCACTACAGAGATCCCTTTGACCACGTGAACGAGAGTTGAGCGTGAAGCTTTCCGTTTTCGTCGTGCTTATTTCGTTCATGCGTAAGAACCGTCAAACTCAGACAGAGAACGATTCTTAGAGGACCCTCGTCACTTACGCTATTGAACACTTGTTTTGTCCCGGGGTCACATCCGGATCTCATCCGCTCAGAGAGCGAAGTCTCGAGCTTTCCTTGTTCTGGAGTGTTTTCCTATTATTAGGAGATGCGATGTCTCCATCTCTCGATTTCACATGCTCTCTCAGCAGGAGACACCATCTCCAGAGTAAGGAAAGTTGGAGACTTCGCGCTCTGAGTACTCCGACAAACAGAATGCACAATGAAGAGACTATAACCTGATTCGGAACTTTACTTCCTCTACGTTGGTGCAAGTACATGTTGTCTGTGCACGGTATTGTGGAAGTGATGCTCTCACCAGATCATTTGCGATGTTATTTGGCACGTCTTCTGAAGTGAGCACCCACAGATTGAGCGCGTTCCCGAGTACTCCGAGTGTGAATTGGACAGGGAAAATGAAACGCCAGATGAAACTGCAAATGAACATCGGAGGGAAACGTATGGGTCCAAACAAGGCGTCCCAAATTCTAAGTAATGTGCTTTTCTCCGTGTTTGTATCCGCACACATAATTACTGTAATAACTACAAATGGTTTTACTTTTTAGAGGAATATTTTTCACTTCTCTGTCTAAGTGTTGCACCACGTAATCTTGAGCTGTGTGCTACTTCAATCCCCATCTCACCTGGATATTGGATCGGGGAATAGTCGAAGGTGCTGCTCCGACAGACACATCGAGTGAGTGTTTGCTGCAGGTGTCGGAAGGGTCGTTGTGAATTCGTCGAAACTGCCACCCGGCAAATCCTGCCACCCATATTATTATTTGGACAACGAATTTGAAACATGAGAAGCCCCTTCTCATAAATGACGGAGAATCGAAGAAAAAAGACAGACAATGGCAGCAAATTCGAGAGCATCTTCTAAAAGAGAGAGAGAGGGGGGGGAGGTTCTCGTTCTTGTTTTGAGTCTTGCTCTATATCTCTCTTGCTTCCTTCTATTTTCCGCAAGAGCATCGTCGGAATACGCGACAGTCTCACGATCTCAGTGAGAAATGAGGGCGAAGACCCGCTCCTCCCCGCACATTAATGAGGACTCCCCGGAGGATCCTAACTAATGAGGATCCTATTGACACGGAATAATACCTGGCTCCACAGCGAAGGTGTTGATGTCGCTGCTAGAGAGTCCATGTAGGTCGATGGACTTGGGAATACGGGCTCCATGGTATACGAGGCAGTTGCTGTGAGTAGTCCATAGTCGACCGACATCTCTTCGTCGGTTTCAGATGAGAATGAAGGTGTGGGTGGTGGGAGTCTGAGACCTCTGATCCTTCCTCCGCCTCCTCAACTTTTCGTCTCTCTTTCAGCACTGTAGCGCAGAACTCGACAACGGCATTTCCACCCCGACTCGCCTTCGCCCGCTCCGCTCTGACTGTAATCATATGCACTATACACGCGCGATTATGCGGGACACGAAGCGAATGGAGAGAGAGAAAGAGAGATTGTAGGTAGAGAGAATTTGGCGGAAGAGAAAGAGTTGATACTCGATAATCAATCGATGCGGCGGGCGGAAACAACCAACATGGATAGAAGGAAGAAATAAAGAAAGGAAGGAAGTCTCAAAGTTGAAATTCGCCTCATCCTCTCTCTCGAAGAGGCGGAAACGTGAAACTGAAAAGGCCCTGGCGCATGACCAAAGTGTGAGAAAGTCTCCGTACATTGCACCCTCGCGGTATCCAGTTACACAGGAAAGTAAATACCAAGAAAAGAATTTATCGACGAGAGGGACGAGATGAAAAGCACCTAACAACTCTAATGTCGTATCGGCTTCGGTGAGCGACATTCGCTCACTTTTCGCCTTTCGTTTTCCCCCAAAAGATTAAAATATAACCGATTAACGAACGGACGATTGTATAGTCACCAAATGGACAGTGATTTATTACCGATTGCCGATCATCATCGTTCATCGTTTTGACCTTCCTCTCAAATATTCTTCTTTCGTAGCCGTGCAATCGAGAGAATTTGACTCCACAAGTGGAAATGCGAACAGCGTTGATCCCCACGTGCTTTTTTGCTTTAGGAAAATCCCCTAGGAACCGGCTGATTCAATTACAATCTCGAATTTGCAAGACAGAATTCACGAAAGACTGGTACAAAGAGCACTGAGAATGACCAAAGAAAGCTTGAGTGCAAATTTTGTTCTTCTCTAAAATGAAATTCCTGCTATTATATGGATACTATTTTTTTCTTTGTTCCGATGGTAACGAAAATATAAAAGGCCCTTCATTAATCGATTAAAATTCCAATTTTTTTATCATTTGACGGAGCAGAATCAGAAGAATGCATGTCGATTAAAAAGACGAAAACAATGTAGATACCAATGCGGTGTAAAAATGCAAGGAGTAATCTGAGCATTCCTAATTTTAGTAGGACTTTTTAGTATGATTTTCACTGTTCCACGTTCGTATGCAACTATAAATACATTAATTGGACGCTCATGATGACATAAAGAGGCTGCCGCTGATCAGTTGATCGGGAGTAATTTTAATTGAATATCATTCTCATTAGCAGCGATTTGTAACGGTATTCACCGATTCTGTCTGCTTGATAAGGTCTTAGTTAGGCCGATCTTCAAAGACTGCTTCGTCTTTTATACAGTGATGATGTGCTCATATAAATCTGAGAAGCCAGAAATCTATCTTGAGAAAGCTATTATCTGAATGCCAAAAGTCTCGCACTTGATTAGATGCAAAGTTCGACGACCGAAGCCCATTATGAAGGACAAGGTGAAATATGCGAGAACCACTTTATCGCAAAATGGCACCATTCGAAAAAAACGAGACGAAAATAGTCAGTATTGCTGTAGGATACGGTAGTCATTGCACAATTCTGTTCAGGAGGAAAAATGAGTGGAAGTCTTTGTGGGAGGCGTACCGTAGATTGCGAGGAAGAATAAATCGATAAACGAAATATGAGAAAACTAAAAAAAATGGATGCGAAACAAGAGACAAGAAGTGATGACGGGCTGGTCGAATCTAGGAAATGGTTGGAGGGTCGAGAAGATCGAGATATCAGAGTAGAATATGGAGAGGAGAAGGGTCACTTGAGGTCGGATCGGCCGGGATTCTGCGCATATTACGGAGAACAAGCAAAACAAGCGTAAGTGAATGGGTTGTATTGGCTATTTACACAATTTCTCATTGACATTAATAAAGGAAATACACGCAGATGATTCTTAGGGTAGAGCTGGGAATATTGGACTAGTAATCTATCATCGTGATGAGGATGACCCGTTATCGGAAGAGGCGGATGATGCATTGGCGATGGGAGCATTTGCCACAAGATCGAGGGAAGCCATCCATCGAGCCTCAAAGTAGTAAGATCGTAAAATGTCAGGAATAGAAAGAGCCGTCAAAGTACTGAGCAAGTTCACAGGGAAATAAGTCCGCGAAAAGTCAAAGCTGAATAAAGGCGACTTTCGAAGTCTACACGCCTCGTTCCCCTGCGCATTTAAACTCCACAGCCGTCGCTGGTCAGCTTAGACTTCTGGAGTATTATTTCCGAGTGAGAAAATGCATGGTACCAATTCTACTCATATCCAATTACTTCTTTAGATACCTGGCTCTCATCATCTTCCGCCGTGATGAGGTACACCCTCCTCGATCCTATCCGAAGTGAGAAAGTATGCCTCTCGCCGGCCATTTTCACTTCACAGCCAGGGAGAGGAAGCATGGATAACGCCCGCTCGTCCTGCAATACATGCCTCGTTTATTCTAGTTTAGATTTTTAATTTTTCGTTTAAAAAAATTAGTTATGACTCATCAATTAGTTGATAATAATTGAATACTCACATCAGGCGACGCGTATGAGTAGAGACAGAAATTGGAACGGATCACGAAGAATCGCTGGAAGGATTTGCCCAGCGAGCCACGGAACTTTACGTTTGACGCGTGAAGAACGATGGCTTAAATTATTGGAGTTTACAAAATCAACACGGCTATGAACAAAACTTTGAAAACTGCACAATATAAAATAACACTGACCGCCTTCTGTGGAACACGACGCCGGAATTGCCAGCACATCTCTTCTCGATCGCGGACTTGACGACGTATTCACTCGAGAAGATCCCTAAATGTCCACAATAAGCATCCAGTTCACTGTCTTTAACACTGGGTATAGAACTGTTTTTGTTTTGCTATTTTCACCATGAGTCACCGTGCGTCAACCACTTATAATCTCCGTGTATCCTACCAGAAACGGAACTTATAAGGCTCGATAATAGCTGAAACTGACCATATGTTTGACGCAGGTCTCGCAGGCTTTCGTGCCCTTACTCTCATTTCGATAACGACCGAAGCACTTCTTGCACAGCTTTCGAGTGCATTGAGAGCATCTAAATAGGGGTCGATTAAGACTTCATCGGTTGAACTCAAAGTGCATGCAAAGCAAACGTAGGTATGAACAAAAGACTGACCGAGTACCACTCCGATCGAACAGAAAGAACCGGACAGTTAGACATTCCATTAGTCTGAAGGGACAAACTGTTAGGGTGAGAATGGTTGAAGCAAGCAGCAAGCGGACAGTGAGCGGCAAGCAAGTGAAAGAGTGCAGATAGTAGAGTGGAAATGCGGGCATTCATCTCTTTGCATACCCTCTCGATTGAGAAAGAACAGATATTTGCAATGAAGAGACTACTTCCCGGTAATCTACTATAAACATAAAAGGGATGGTTAAAGGAAGGTGTTAGTAGTCACCCGAATGCTCGTGCAATCGCCATCGCGTACCGATATCCTCGATTGAGCAGACCAAACTCCTCGTCACACTCGGCACAGTTACGCTCTGCGCCGGTGGTCGAGTATGTTGAGGCACGCTGAAATCACTATGCATGGTATAACGTCACAATGCCAAAACTGTCCCATTAGGGATGCTGTACATGATATCAAGTTTTGCTAGCAATTCCGGCGAGAATAGAGCCCCCTTGGGCGATCTCGAAACACGGTTTCCACGATCCTTTTGGATTCGAAATATCGTCATGATGGGTGCTCATGTTTTCGTTGTAATTTGAGGTGTGCAAGACAGGGAAAACTCAGCTTACGTTATTTGTGGACGGCAGAGAGTGCGAGGCGTCATCGATGATCTGGCAGAACGCCTGCACCCAATCCTCCTGGAATATATTTATTTTTGGGGGGTAATTTCGTAAACCTCTGCTTCAGATTTACTCCTGGAATGCACAGAACTAATGTGGTGTTAGTTTTCGGAAAACAGAACTAATGTGGTGTTAGTTTTCGGAAAAAGGAAACGGAAAAAGGCCAAGATTTGAATTCCCGCAATTTCATATCTCAGTTCTCGTGGGGCAATCGACTCAAAACTTCGAATATAACATTTTTCGACCCTTTTACACCTATAAACGAAATTTTGAGTCGATTGCTCCACGGAGAAATGAGATAAGAAATTGCGGGAATTCAAATCTCGGCCTTTTTCCATTTCCTTTTTCCGAAAACTAACACCACATTAGGGTGAAAATGTGCACAACGTACCTTCTCCTTCTGTGTCTCGCAGAAGAGTTCGAGCGTTCGTACTTGTCCCAACCCTCCATCGGATCCCCGAATGTAGAAGGAACATTCTCGTTCGAGATTGTCGCCCTCGCATACCTCCAATAGGCGTTACTGATTGAATCACATTTGCCAACATCTATAACTTTTCCAAGTACTGCAAGTAATAAACATTTATTACTGTCTCGCCCTCTTAGCGATGTCCTACTGATACTGATGATATGATGCGTGTGTTAATGTATTTGCTCCGAAAAATATAAATATTTCACAATCATATATTTTTCATTCATCTCGATTAAAATATATCTTTATGCTTTCTTCTTGCACTAAACACGTAGTTCGTTTTATTTCAATAACACAAATATATTATCGACCCAAAGCATCTCTATTCTAGTCGTCACTCACTTGACTGTGTGCAGCGTGAAAGACGGCGCGCAGTTTGTATTTGGAGAAGCCAGGAATTCCCCGTTCCGAAGCGAGAACGATGAGGTCGTTGAAGAGAAAGACGAATCGCTCCTCCGTCTTTCCCGTCGAACTCGAGATCTTCTGCAGGGAACCCGTCCGCAACAGCTCTCTGAAAGCATGGAATATAATCAGTGGAGACAAAGGAGTAGTAATGATTAGCCTTTATGCTTCTTCGTAGGGACTAAGATTGTCGAACCTTCCGGGATTGACGAGTGAAACGGCATTGCCCAGCTGCTCTTGAACCTCGATAACCTTGCCGTAGCGATCCTGCATATTTTGAAGCTTTCTCTTCCCATATTTTATGTAAAATATTAACGTTGAATTTTTTTGATCATGTTATCCATTGGTGATAATAAAGTATAACCGTACGAGCTTCTTCATCATCTCATTGGCATGACTGGCTGCCTCAAGCACGAGATCGAGGGCGGCAACTGTATCGGCGTAGTCGGCGTCAGATTCCACAAGATGCTTCTTGTACTCCTGCACGTATGAATTGTATTCTCAATGTGATTACGCGCCTTGTTGGGCATTATGGTATCAAATGTATATCTTTCCGATTCCCCCCTGTGAATCCCCATTGTTAGTAACATTTCTTTCATTTATTCTCACATTCTGTACATGATGTCACACCCTTGTGGTGTACGATGAATAAATAAATAAATCTTACCTGCAGCAGTAATTGGTATCGCATCACTCGTTGCACAGGGCAGATGAGATGGGACATGAGGGGCAGATTCTCGCAGGCTGGATCCTTCTCGATCTCACGTACGATCTCAGCAAATCGCTTCTTCTTCACCATCGATTCTTCGAAGAGCTGAATACATAAATAATAATTAAATTTATCAACAAAATACACAAAAATTAAATAATAAAGTTATGAATAAATTAAAACCTTCGTTGCTCGTTTGTAGTTATTCGTGTATTCAGAATACATCTTGAGGAAGGGCGCTTGTTTCCGCATGATCGAACTTATCCTGCAACAAATTCGTTAAATATGCCTGCTACCATTTCGAAGCAAATGGAGTAGAGAACAAACAAATACAAATGTACGAAAAGTTACCTCTTTGTGGTATTCCACTCTCGGATCGCCATCATCAACTGGGGCAGCAGATGCGAGTTGTGGAAAGTGTAGAGAGATTCCGTATTGGCAAACAGTTTAGCAATCTACAAATTCCTTCATTATGCTATGCATAGGAGATATCATCACTAATAATGCATATCATCAAATGATAATACTGTACCTTGTCCTTCTCAATAACATTCTCTGCCGCTATTCTCTTCCTGAACATTTGGTCCAGCAGTTTCAATTTCTCCACGTATCTCTCCTCCGAATCGACGAGTTCTTTCGCAGCAAACCACGCTCGATCGAGACGTTTCTTGGCTGCCGCAGCTGTGGATGATGCAATAGTCAACTTATTTGTGAATGAACTCATTGCTCAAATAAGATTACCATGGCAGTAACTGAGATATCGAAATTGAAGTATTTCCAATGACGATACCACAGAAAAAAAGAGTAGCGAATGACTTACCGGGCGTTTTCGGTATAGGCGCGGCCCCAATCGCGAGTTGACCCGACTCATCATCGCGGATCTCCGACAACCTGCGAATGCCAAACGTTGCCTTCACTCACTCAGTACTGAGTTTGGGAGTTCATATTAGTAAAAGGCGCCGTATCATGGTGCGGTCACTCACAGACTCCGGCTATCGTCCTCAGTCTCCTCCTCTGACAGATCGGCACCATCGTCGTTCGCCAGCTTGACCTACCAAATTATTGATTTAAAAAGAACTCGTTAAATAAATTCAATACTTTACTGTAATAATTTTCAATTATGGGATAATTGGCGCACGAATTTAAATTTTGGTTTGAATGTACTTACCTTGAATCCGCCCTCGGGCCCGTCGTACTCCACAAACGCCCTCACTTTCGTCTTGCTATTTGTCTTTACACCGTCTTTGTAAGTCTCCAATTTAGAGAAGTGTGTGCTGAAATGATGCAAACTTTACGCTAATCTCTGACGTCATCGCGACCTGTAACACCATTCTAGCGGCGGCAGCATGGCTACTCTCGGCACCAACGAGCCAGGTCGGGGTCCGGGCCCGAGCGGGACACCGGGTATCACGATGGGTGCCATGGCGGGCACCATGGTCACCCGGCGGGGCAGACAGTTCATTGATGGCTGATGGGGGTGGCAGACAACAACACTAACTAACGAGCAACGATCATTGCTGATTGATTGACTAGTTTGCGGTTTCGCCGCGTGCTTGATTGAGCATTCGAATGACGACATTAGCCATTTAGAACGAATGGGAGAGAGAGGAATTTAGAGGGTAAATGGGAGACGCGAAAGGGCACATAGCACATAGAATTCCTGGAGGCGCTAAATGTGAGAGAAACGAGGAGAAGAGAATAGGGAAATTTCGGAATGCGAAATCGATTCGTGATTGGAAGGAGTGAAAAGAAGATAGGATAGAGAGATAGGAAAAAGGAGAGAGCGAGTAATCCGAATAGGCAAAGGGGAAGGAATTCCGCGTGGTAGCCAGAACAACAGAGACTGGGCATCAGCAATTTTGTTTCGGGCCGTAGAGAAGAAAGTATGCATTTTCTCTTGCATATTAGATAAAATTGGGGGTGGAAATGAGCTTATTTTTATTTGCTTTTGGGATTTATAGATGTGTTACCTGAAGGTCTTCTTTGTGCGGCTTCTTTCCGTTATCGTTCCATCGGCATTTTGAATGATTTCCACATTTGGTTTTGCATCGCCGTTCTGCTGCAAGGATATGAAATAAAATGCAATTTAAGCTGCTCAATTCGTTTCATTTTTTTATATTCAGTGTGTGTTTTTAATACAGGTCAGATAGAAGTTACACTTTACTCGACAAATGTGACACTTTTTACCCACAATTCACCCACCATTTCTAGGTATAATAAAAAATCATTTATTTTTTTAGATGGAGTTAACCTACCAGCGCTTGCATTTTGAAGAGTTCCGGATAGAGTGCGATCATCTTCTCCTTCTCAGCCATGAACATACTGTTCATCCGAAGTTGCGCCTCTCGGAAAACTGCGGAAATGGCTTGGTCCTACAACGAACGCCATTTTTCGTTTATATCAAGAACGAAACGAATCAGCACTGAATTGAGTCAACAAAAAACAAAGGAAATGCGTCTGGAAGAGTCGAAACGACAGGAAGAAGAAGGACAAAAGCGTACCTGAGGATCATTTTGATCCAATTGCAATCGATTGCTCATCGTCTCAATCGGCGCGAATCCCTTGATGTCTCTCTGCATTCGAGTCGTCGTATTCTCCATATTCACCTGAGAGAAAACAATTTCGAAAAGAATCAAACTTTAGAAACCGTGGGTCTAATCAATCTAGAAGAAATAGCAAATGGAATATGCTAGTACTGAACTAGATGTGCCGTCCTAGTTGAAACTTTGCCAATCGACAATCGTTCGATTGCCTGGTGCATTTCACGAGAGAAAGCCGATCAGAATGCCTACGGTGCGTTCACATCATCTGCTTCGTTGTGTTTTGTCTGAGGTACCCAAAACAGCGCTTCTCGCAATCGGAAATATTGGAATCTCAAGATAAATTGCAGATTGTTAACCTCTTGCCCGTTGATATACTGAACGCGTGAAGAGTGTTGGAGAACGTCGAGTTGGAACTGCAAATGACTGTTCTTATTTCGATCTCTCTCACATCTTATTTCGTCAGTGTTCTGACGTTCGTACACCGGTTTTTCAGCAAAGATAAGCAAACAAAGATATTAGCGAGAATTGTTCAACTAACTTTTCTTCGTATTGTCTTGATGAGTTCGGTCATCTTATCCGGCATGAGAATACGATATTCAAGAATTTGCACTCGACATCCATCGACAGGATCGATTTCTTCCGACTGAAATATGCAGATTCTTACAAGTAAGCTCACCCATTGTCTTCCGGAATTGGATGGAATAAATCGGATTTGAGTACAGGTACTAATGTTAATGCGATTCACAGGAAGTGCGGTATAATAAGGACAATTAAAAGAATGACACGAATCGTCAATAGACAACAAACCAATAACGTCACTCTTAATTGTTTGTTTTGTCCCCCGCTCTGAATATTATCAATACTCACCTCGATAACCTGCTCGATCGTTCCTCCCATAGTGTCGATTGGCGGGAACTTCGAGTCCAACTCACTAAAGTGTTGGCCGATTGAAGCGGAAGAAGAGAAAACGTCCATCTGAGCAATATATTTGATTTTTCTATCTTGGAACGCGACGAGAAAGAGTCTTCAATTCGAACTACACGAAACGTATTAAAACATTAACAATTTTCTCTTATTTTCATAACTGTATTCGTGATAAAAATGTGATAATTGTTTTGAATAAAATCGATAAAGAAGAAAGTCGCTCACATCGTTCATTCCTCCCAGTCCAATCAGTGGCGGAATCGCCACTTGTGACGACATCGCCTGTAACAAACCATACTTGAAATCAATTGTTGTTTTTTTGTTGCTTTCGAACACTCTTCGTATATCTCTCTAATTGTTGCCAAAAAGGGTGCATTTTATCCTTGAGTTCAAAGAGTCATTTCGGTTAGATTAACCTGCACGGGTCGTAGTTCGGATGTCTCCTCTGAGATTACAATGGGAGTTCCTTCGAAAGGTTTTCTCTCCTCTCCGAGTCGCCCTTTTGTGTAGAGTTCGCTGTCTTTGTCTGCTAGAGCACGAAGAGTTCGCTGCCAAGGAACACGACGGGCTGAAAAAGAATATAATTAGTTTGAAGCAACAAATTTCAAGAGAAAGGTACGAAAAACAGGCTACGAACTGTTTTGAGAAATATCCGAACAAGTGATAATCAGATTGAATGGAAGTTCATTGTGACGAGAGATGTTTTCGTATGTGAGAACGAGCAAGAAAAATTAGAGGAGAAGGAGGCAATAGTGTGGTTGGAATGGATCCCCCACGGAAATCCGAGAACAAGAGGAAATGGAGTACACAGATAGAGAATCCTCAAAAAATCATCAACAAAAGATTTGGGTTGGTGAAGGGACTAGACAATGCGTTGAGAGTTTCCTGGAAACACCGCTTCTTCTCTTTTTGCTGCCCAGTTCCGCTTTCTAATTGCCCACGCGGAATCCGCGCCATTAAGCGAGTAGTTGCGGATTCTGCGGCCGCTAATTCACTAGCAAACAGTGGAGTAGCAATTACAAATTCACACGCGCTCCTTCGAAATAATAGAACGCTCCACTGATAACAAAATACGGAAAGCGAGAGGGTGTGAAAAATAATGAGAAATGCCGAGTTGTGGGAAGAGATCATTTGATCTATGCAATAATCAACATCGTTCTCTGGCTGGAAGAATAAGGAAAAGCTTCCTTCCGAACACATCGAAGTTCAGGAAAGCGGAAAATGCAGAAGAGGGGAGAGGTCAACTAAGCAGAAGTTGTTAAATGGAGCAGAAGTTGAGTGAGGAATGGGAGAAAAAGGAAGACTTGCAGAATAAACTACACGCCCACGGACCCAGAAGTTCAAGTTGTTCTCTCGTACAGGAGCAGATAAATATTGAGCTTGGCTAGTTGTGGCCAAAAGGGAAATACTAGATACGCCCGCACAAAAAATCCGCCCTCTCACATGAAAAATTGGCGAGCGCCAGCTCTGATTACAGAATAGCGAGAGATGGGAGAGGAGAAGAGAGGGGGCGAAGCAACATCTGTAGCAGTAGTTGTACGAAATGTGATCATTGCAAGACATAAACGATTAGTGCACCAACAGGGATTCGAAACACGGGCCTTCCGCTTACCGGGCTTCTACCCCATAATGATCTTTGAGCTCACTCGGAAATTAATCTAGAACACTCACAATCAGAAACAAGATGATTCCGAAACGTGATCGTCCATCACTGCCAGTGTGCAAGAAAACTGTGGAAAAATGTTAAGCAGCGGCAACAAAAGATTTTTTTGTAATATTCGCCCTTTATGTGAGAAAATGGGAAATTGTGTTCGCGGGACGGCGCTGATTCATGCACGGATTGCATTCATTCATCGATTGTGAATCAGTGGCAAAACATTCTTTGAGCGCTTCCGAGAACTGCAATTTTTCAGGAGGAGGAGATGCATAATAATAAAGAAGATGTCGTCATTTTACTGCACTGACTCGGCGCCGAATGAAGATACGCAATCGAATATTTTCAAGAAGAGATCAGAATGTGGTGCATACCTGTTGATGCATCGCCAGACGTTTTCGTCAACTCCATATCGGTCTTTGCACTCTTAGAGACAAATGGAGGAGGAAGGAGAAGAGGACACACTCGACACACTGGCCCTTCCGTCGACTATTCAATGGAGAGAGAGGATTCACTCCCAAATCAGTAGAGACTCTCTTTCTCTCACTAGAGAGAAAGAGAGAGAGATAGAGAGAGAGACCGTAGAGTGTTCACGCAGTCATTGGATACGCAGAGAAAACGAACAGAGGGAAGATAGAAAGGAAGAGATAGGAGTGCCTGTGTGCCCATGCAGTTATTTGAAAGCGGCTGAATCAGGGGATGAATCGGGGAGAGAGAGAGAGAGAGAGAGAGAGAGAGATTGTGTTACTATAGCATCGCTAATCGACCATTCACTTGTACAAACGGTACAGTGCTCGCAACACGAAATGAATGCAAATCGAGGGGTGTCCCGATTAGAAAGTTCGGTCAAGAGTGACTACTTGAACAAGAGAAGGAGGAGATAAGTGGATGACAAACCGCCATTTCGAACTGTGTTTTTTTCTCTCTCAACCAAGTTGCTCTCTGAACAAACAGATCTATCTCTCGTCCCAACTCTGAATAACAGAGAAGGATATCGATAATCGTCAAGCGAACAAACACACAGACACACACACGTGTACTGATGTACTTGATATGAGAGGAGAGAGTGTGAGGGTAATTGAGAGAGCGCAGACAGTGAGAGACCGCCATTTAGCTGACTCATTGATCATGCAAAACCAATAGAAACTGATAGGAGAGATTGGAGGGTACGGCAAATATTAGTGAGTGATCGTAGGATTCTGGCACTCATTTCCACTCACGTACACACGGAAAACACTAAATTATTTTATCTCTATCCAGATTAGGACTGGATAGAGAAGATTTTGACTTGTTACGGGCTGAATAAATATTTTTCAATTGAAATTGGCACGCCGACATCTAACTGTTATTTGTACCCATTAATCAATCGTTGGTTTTTATCAACGACTGTGATTGTCTCGATACAGATTATAGACGTCAGTTCTTCTCTTCCTCTTTGCGTTACTCACACAACACAAGAAAAGGGATTAAAAATCGCCTTGTTCAAAGGAAAAATCGAAGTGAAGCTCGCTTATCAATCGTATTGAGGAAACGCCTTTTACATCGAAATTGCGCCGTAAAACGATTGAGAGAACATGGTGGAAAAGGCAAAGAAGTGAGAGGGTCGACGACGTCGTCTAACCTTCGGCCAACATGTCAAACAAACGGGCATAAGACTGGCGCCTACGCTGAAAGTAAGAGTGAAGGGAGACTTGAGAACACACAAAGGAAGAAAAAACACTAGGGGGACTCGGAAATCCCTGTGTGTTCTGGAACAACGAGAAGAGAATCGCACGCTGATAGAAGCACTAGATACTATGTGAATAGTGGAGATTCAATGAGACGGAGCCACAATAAAGATGCAGTCTGGCGATAATAGGAAGGAAATACGTTCGAAGAAGACACGAGGGGAGAGGGGAAGAAAAGAGAGAAAGACGATGCCCCTCATGAAAACCGCCCTCGAAACACATGCGAAACAGGCGATAAAAGAGGATGAGAAAGTAGTGGGAAAACAGCTTGCTCGGAATGGAATTAAATGATGTGTGAAGTCTACTACGAGTGGCGTCAAGTGGGAGGCGAATTCGAGTATTAGGCTTTCATAGACTGCGCCCCCTTTCTTTCCCATGAGGTCCTTACGTTTCCCAGACTTTTAGCTCCCAAAAAAGCGCACACAATCGTAGGCGAAATCCATGGAGAATTAGCGAAATCAGCGCATTGTCAAGTTCGATTGCGCCAAATTAGTGGATAAAGGAGGAACTAGAGCGAAATCCGTGAGCTGTCGAGAGACCATCGTAAAACGACCCAGCCGAACGATAGATTGTTTGCTAAATCTTCGACGGGGAATCGTATCTTAGCGTAGCACAGCAGTCAACAAAACTGTGAGAGTTTGTGTGTGGTGAGATGGGTTTCAATTAGAGGAGGAGACACATGGGAAGAGAGAGGAACGGAGGAGGAAATCGTGTGGGTGACGACATCGGAGAGAGGTACGGTGAAAAGTAACGCGACCCCGAGGCCATCTAGGGTATAAATCTGTCCGACCACGCGACACAAAGCACAAACACTCTTAGATATGGACATCGTGATAGTTAGTTAATAGTTGGAGTGTCTAGACGTCGACATCTAAGAGAGTTCGCGCGCTTTGTAGGAAAGTAGAGCACAAATCAAGATGCTGTCTCGAGCGCGTCAAGCAATCGATGCTGATCTGCTTAGTGATTTCCCTTGTATGCAAGAGAGCGGAAGGTGCGCCGTGTGCGGGGGAGTGGTGACAACACTTCTGATTATCTTCCCCCACAGTTCTTCCTCCCTTCTCACTCTTCTCTTTCGCTTCTCTCTCTCTCGCTTCGCTCTCTCTCAGGGTGACTAATCCTATCGGTCCACTCTTTAGATCAGAGCGAGAGTGGCAGACACGCCTTAAAGGACACGGAGTGCCAATGGATAAGAACGATCGATTGATAGGGGTCAATCAGTTGGAAGTTAACAATGGATTTCGGAAAAGACAATGAGCGGAAATGAAATTCAATCCAGCCAATGCCTCTCAACACAAAACGGCAGACATCGATGCAGCGGGGCGCGAATTTGGGTCCGCCAAAGCCGAAATAGCCAGCCGTCTAATAGTCATCGAGGTGTGTGGCACGCCTTCATTGGAGTGGAAACCATCGTATCCCATTTCCTCTTCCGTGACTTTTCTCCTCCTTTCTCCATTTCTATCTCGGGACTCTTCTTATTAGCCCCGATCAAAGCCCGATTGTCGATTGATTCGGAGTGAGAAAGAGTAGAAGAAAAAGAAGAAGGAATAGGAAAGGATTGCGGAGATCGGCAAGGAATATAATAAATAGTACAAGGAGGATCATTCATTACTAAGTACCGTATCGTACCGTAATCCTCTAAAGAATCCTAGAGTGCGGTAGGTCAACCACGGTGGCGTTCGGCCAGATTCGTGACTTAGGAGTAGAAGAGGAAGGAAAAGGAAACGATAGTGGAGAGGAGTATAACAAATAGTACACGTGCGCGCGGGGGGAACATGACCTGAGACAGACAAAAATAGTGTGGCGCCGAATGAACGGCGGAAATGAGGCTGAGATGGACAGAGAAGATAACCGAGGGTTGTCAGAGGATCTCAAGAGCAGCGTATGTAATCTCCCCTTGCATTTGCAAGAGAAAGTGGAAGATTATAGACAAGTCACGGGCTCGTTTTCCGCGCACGCAAAAGATGAAAAGATGGGAAGAAAGAAGTAAAGACAGAGAGGTGAAAGGATTCCGACAGTGAGAAGGGTGCGAAAAAAGTGTGACGTTGATCAATACAAACCACCCCCGAATCGGAGTTGAAGGTGTGAAGGATCGAAAGCAAACAAAGGAGGGGGAGGGGGAGACCCGGGTGACCCCCGGGGGTCAGAGATTGAACCGAGAGGAGGAACTCCCGAAGGAAAGATGACAGCCGTTCGCATTACACTGCATATTGTTGCGTTGTCTGAGGTATTATCAGGAATGCGATCACGTAGAGTATTGTCCTAATGGGGAAAAGTTGCCCAAGAGGCGCTGTTAGGCGCCTATTCGCAATTGAAAAACACACTACGAAGCCGTCTTCCTGACAATCCCAGCATTGTCGTCCAGATCTGACTACGAGCACCTTTGAATGTGAGGGGATCGAACACCACTGGGGATATCTCATCACAGATGAAGAGGGGACAAAAAGCGTTGGTCCTTCTTCTTACTTCTATCTTTCCCATCTCAACCTCTCCCTACTACTGCATTTTCTAACAGCTCCCGTTGTCTATTTATTCGTCTTATCTGTCACTGAGAGAGCGGGGAACGAACCCCTTCTTTTTCGTCTGGCGCTCTCTCCCTTTTCAATGATCACTCCACCGACTCTCTCACTTTCCCACGCTATCTCGGAAGGGTTTTTGTTAAACTTTGGATGCATGTATCATCATTCGTCATACACGAAGAGCACACAACGGAGATATGATGGATAAATAATGGACGAGAGTAATCAATCGAATTGAGATCAGATAACATGAAGAAGACGTCGATTTAAAGCGAAACGTGCATATTCCATCAGTTTTTTCTACGATAGTTTTCAAAATAAAATAAACATACAAAGCGTCAAATTGATTAAGGCAAAAAGCAGCGTGGGCCACACTCGGGCAACTTCCGTAACCACCAAGAAGACCCATTATTCTCGCTTTAGAGTGTCTAGGGATTACTCCCGTGGGAGCGGACAACCTTCGTTCCTCCCCTGCCCCTTCCTCTTTCTTTTTTTTTCTCTCTCTCTCTCTCTCCCCCTCTCTCTCTCCAGATGGATAGCCCAGATCGGGGCAATCATAGAACGTCAACTCCTTCTATTCTGAGAGATAATAGTTCGCGATTGAGAAAGAAGACAGAACGGTCGATTATCTCAAAAGCAGTCAATTTTATTTCAGGAGCGCTAGGATATCTCAGAATACCGTAATTCTCCTGCGATAATATTACAGGGGAATTTCGTAGGGTGCTAATATTTTTTTTCAAAAACGTTTTGATTCAGAAATTCGCGGCAATTTGGACGTGAATTTTCACAGAAAATTGGCGCTATTCAGAGAACAAAGGGTTCCGTCAGTTCCGGTTTCGAAGGGAGCTAAGATGGACGTGCAAAACAGAAGGTTCCTGGTAGAGTTCGAAATTCTGGCAAATAATTCGATCCGGCCTCTTTATTTCGCACACTCTCTCATCCATCGACCGGCGTGGAGACTGTGCGAAATGAAGAGGTCTGATCCAATTATTTACCCGAATTTTAAGCTCTAGAAGCTACCATGGTACGGGGTTCCAAAATACGGGGTTCCTGGTTTCTGAATGGGCGAAAAGGCGAAAAATAGGGCGATTTCGTTCGCTTCGTTGAAGTTGGAGGGGAAAAAGAGTAATGAAGACTTTGAGGAGGAAAAGCATCTGGTTAGACTCGAAATCAACGCGAACAACAAGAGTTTATGATCTGCAGCAGAGCTGAAATGATTTCTACTATATCCAGGAAAGAAAACCCGCAGAATGAATGGCTCCCTCTCTCTCTCTCTCTCTCTCTCTCTTTTTTTCTATGGACGGCTTGTATTTATTCTTTTTCTGGTCTGAGCCTCCGTCCGTCTGGAAATAAACACTAGATTATGACACAAAGGGGGAAAGAGAAGCAGTTGCATGTGAAATGAGGAGAGCACTGGGGATGGAGAAAAAACAAGCTTACATGTTAGAGTACAGGTAAAGTTACTACCGGAATCAAGAGGACTTTACGTCGGCAAGGGACAACTCTGCCGGGGCACATCTTTAAAGGCCGTTTGCTGTGGAGGACTACTTACCGCCTACTGTCCAGGCTTCTGGCGAACGTTATGTTGCGCACTCAAAGTTGATACCAATTTTTCCGGCACCGAGAGGATCGGTGGAACTTGGGCATTACTCGAATAAGGATTAGGATTTCGATAGAAGTTTGCAATAAAAACGGAGTTAGGTGCGAGAGCGGCCATCAAACGTCCGTAAAACGGGTTGTTTGAGGCAGTGAGCGACGCAGAAAACAGAGACAGTGAGATCTCGGATCAGAGAGAAAGAAAGAGAGAGAGAGAGAGAGAGAGAGAGAGAGAGAGAGAAAAC
Organism: Pristionchus fissidentatus; assembly: GCA_036245785.1. NCBI lineage: Eukaryota > Metazoa > Nematoda > Chromadorea > Rhabditida > Neodiplogasteridae > Pristionchus > Pristionchus fissidentatus. The sequence continues at coordinate 17,935,288 of BTSY01000004.1, forward strand.
GTCATAGTTGATCAGTTGTGTCTCTCTACTACTACTTCTTCTCCGTTCCGTCGCACTACACAACAAATCGTTGTCGGGCATTGAATAATAGCGAGGATGAGGCGGAGAACACGCGGTGCGGAGGTTTGATCGGTGGGAGCATATAGGTAAATGCAAAGGTACGTCTCGTCGTCGAGTTAGGTTCGCGGGAGAGCACTAGGTAAGTGTTTTACAATCGAAAGATTCAGTACGGAGTGCCCACCTTGCGCCATACCTATTTACCTGCGTGATCTAGTCACGACTCAGGGTGGAAAAGCCTTCGATTCAAGACTTCTGGACTGCCGTGCGACGCCTTTCAAAGTCTAAACACCTAGCTCACCTTCGCCTGTTAGACTTTGAAGTCGTCGCTGGCCAACGTAGACATATGGAGTCGTAGACATACTTCCAAGTGAGGAATACCCTCCACCAGTGGGTTTGCGCCTTTGTGAGGCGATGTCAGACCGATAATCATAATGCAGTGATTATTGTCGATGACGGCGTCAGAAACGGCCCCTCGTCATTCCGGATTCTCTATCAATCGACATAGGAGCAATTAACGACGTCATTTCTGACCCTTCAATACGCTAATGAATGCCTACATCAGTTCACCAGCAAATTGCTTGTGATACACTTCCAAATGACAAAATATATCCCAAGTAAACTATCACGCGACAGCTGTGTAAACCCCAAGAACAAGTTACAGAGTGGCACTACATATAATGTTAAATTAGGTTATTAAAAAGGTTATCTTGATCCGGATTTGAGGAGAAGAGGAAGTGGAAAGCGGGTGCTCTCAATGACGAAAGATCGGGGGGGAGATCCCCCGTCTGACGATGTTACACAGTGAGAGGAGGGTAGCCGCGAGAGTGACCGATGTCCCCTGTGATGGGTGACCATTGAGGTAAGACAGAGACACGCAGTAAAGTGTGCTCGAGAGAGAGAAAGAGAGAGAGAGAGATCGAAAAGACCGCCCAACTCTATCAGCATTTTCCTTCGTCGATCCGAGATCTAAACAGGGTCCCAGAGAGAAATAATTCTGGCTCCCGACGCCAGGCTACCGAGCGACTAAAAGTATACAAAATTCCGTTTAAGTGCTTCCAACCGAAGTATTATACTTTAAAAGTAGTCTCTTGGTAGCCTCGACATCTGGAGTCGTACACTTATTTCCCTCTGAGGCAGAACAATACAGAAAACGATGTTTTTTCGACTTCTAGCTAATGTAAACGTTACGAACCTCGAGGGGCCCGCAAACGGCAGAATAAGGAAATAAACTACAACAGCACTTCAGGAAGTGCGAAGGCTCAGTGGTTTCATTTGTCCATTTCCGCAAGGTCGACTGTCATGTGACGATAGGGGAAAGAGAGAGAGAGAGAGAGAGAGAGAGAGAGAAAAGAGAAAGAGAGAGAGAGTTTGATTGGACCGACGTGCGTGTGTGAGGGACGTTTCTTGAGAACAGGGCCTAATGAGAGTGGAGTGATTGTCTCAGTCACTCGGAGAACTTTGAAAGACGATGAAAAAATAAGAGAAATTCACGCCCGGTGAAATTTGATCCATCGTAGTGGGAGCGAAAGGCGAGAAGGTCTCGGAGGGGTGAGTTCTCTCTCTCTCTCCCCAAATTTTAGGGGGTTCACTCTTGCTTGCGGACGAATGAGAAAGCATAGAGAGATCTGAATGGGCAATGAGCCAGGAAACTCAAATCTCCGAAGAGAAGTTGTCTCCGGAAATCCGGATAGTTATGGAATCTGGACTGGTGAAGCGTGAGAAATAAATGGCTAACGTGCAGAGCCGACTCAATTTTAGGTGCCTTTTAACCTGCTCGCCAAATAAGAAGGCCTTGCTGGCCAAGATCAATCAGGGGCAAAGTGAAGAGAAAGATGCAGTTCAGAAGCAGAGCTCATAATTATGAAATTAAGAATCAATGGTGCCAATTCAATCACAATTGAAAGATTGAGCCATTCAACACTGGATTTATGGGCATCAAGACGCGAAAATTGAGCCCACCCAGCCACTCACCAAATTACGACTCGAATTGCCTTCTTTTCTCCACGTGACCTTTCCCGCTCATTCGCACATAAATGAAGAAAATGAACAAAGTGCGACAGAAAAGGTCGATGTTGTCGAGACAAGGGGAAGTAAGCGGTTTGTGTGCGGAAAACAGCAAGAATCCTGCAACGTCCGAGAGTCAATAAATGAAAGATAGCGACGGGACTCGTAAAAAAGGGGATGAGAATGTGAGAATGACAACTTTTATGCGTCTTCCCCGACCTTTTATTCGTGTAATTGGCGGAACTTTCTTCGTACGAAAATGGCTGGAAAACTTTATTATCAGACCTATCAACAACGTTTTCGAGGAGGAACATCACAGAAAATGCTACGTTTTTGCTATAAATACGCTGCACGGGGGCTGAAGATGATGAGAAACAATAATAGAGTCTTGGTTGGAAGATTGGCGGAACTTTGAATGCGGGGGAGACCCGAGAGGGTAGTCAGTGGTGGTGGTGTGCGGTGAGGTGGTGTGGATTACGGTAGTCGCACGACCGAAGGAATACGGTAAGGAGTCGTCACTCGGTGTCTAACAACAATACAACACGGGGAGGATGTGAGGAAGTCACAGGGAGAAATGTACGGGGAAAGAATTCTGGAAAAATAAAATATATGTACCCGAAAAGGGGCTATTTTCGAAACGTTTTCTACACGAATGGAATGTTCGCTCTATTTTTTTGTCTCGCAGAGCTGCGCATCTATACAGTAACCGAGAAAATCGCTACTTCTATGGGTAGCGAGTGAAGTGGGGGAAGGGGGCAACCGGTAATGGGTGGGTCAGGGTGCGAAATGAGTGCCTGAGATGGGGAGGGAGGGGGATCACACTCTACAGGATTGTATTGCTTCGTCGTTTTCGATCATCGGGATCAGAGAAGAGTTTGTGAAGGAGTTCGCCCAGTCGATCGACCTCGCCAAAATTATTCGACTGAAATTATGTAAGTAATTATTTATTTAAATGCTACCGAATCCGTGTGGTGTATTTTAGAGGCTTTCCCCAAAATGCAAGAGGTTATCAATCACGAAAGTTTACCGCGTGGTTGTTACTCATGTTCCACTAGTCGAAAGATACCATAGAGGATCCACCAATATTTGCCCTGACATTGGATAATAAAAGTGTAGATTACTCACTAGCCACACTTGGCAAGTCCACAACATCTGCATCAGTTTGTCCTCGTTGACCTGCAAAATTCGAAATAAAACAATAAATAATATATATTTTATAAATTGAATACCACCTTCTTTGGGTATAAATCATTTTCCGCATGTAATATGAGAAATATGACTAACTCACTTCCACGATAGATCAAAAATGTATGATGTGTTTTTGGGAGGGTGTGGTTCTCATGCATATTTTATATGTTACGAGACGTCTGCAGCACGTTCTCACTAGGGTTCTGCTCACCGAATTTGTCGCGTGATTTCAATAATAGTGGGAAATGAGGGATCGGGGGGAAGGGCATGGCAATTCTTTCTTACCTGATCGATGCGGACGTTGATTCCACTGGGAGAAAGACGGAAGAAGGGGATATTATGTGCATGGCAACGATCTCGAGCCATCTCGACTACCGACAAATCGTGACCGCAAACCTGAACAGAGAATTGATGCACGAGGCATCCAACAAGTCATTCCGGTATTTCTCATGCCGACTTCATTGCGCTCACATATGTTGATTATCAGGATTCGAAAAACGTAGAAGGTTTGACTAATTAGAAGTGTACGAGATTTTGTACTTTCAACGGAAATATGGGTGCACTAACCTGCTCGAGAATGAGTGTCGATAGATTGGCAATATTGAGCGCTTTCTTCTTGATACTCGTTCCATGTTTGTACTTTCGCTCCACTCTTAATAATAGCCATTATTAGTGAAAATCACATTTTCTCTCAAGAAAGTTTGTAATCATACCTTGCAAGAAATTGAAGATCTAACAATAAGCACTAATCTTTTCTGTCTTTCAATTATACGTTTCATGAATATATTTTAGGCAGAAACTACTTGATTCTAGCCGCACCTTTCGGGTTCTCCAGTGCCGATGGACAACACTCCCATGAGTTTGACAGGATTGGAATGCTTACGAAGAGCATCGACCTCCTGAAAAATATATTTATTGTACATCGTTCAGGTGTTAGTTGCTCTGCTCCAAATGATAAACGATATTCTTTTGCACACTCTAATGTCTTCAATTATCATATATAGCTGATATTTCATCCAAAAATTTCGAATACAACTTCGTAACTACTCTGTTGGGCGTTCAGTGAAAAATAATGTTCTTACCTTGAATAGTACGTTGAGGGGGCAATTGGCGACGAATGATCCATCGACGAGCTTCATTCCATCCACTACGTGCGGTTCGAAGTACGTCGGAGCGGCGCTGAAACAATATTGAGGGTAGATTTCGAGAAATAGCGAAACAACAGATTGCGTGAGAAGAAAATCAATCCCCACGCACCTCATTTTCGCCATGTCTCGCTGTTGGAGCTGTGCATTTCCCTCTTATGCAACCCGTTGCTTAGCTATTTCTCGAAGTCTAGTTGAGGGTGATAAATTCAATAAGTATATTTGCATGATGCTCCTGTCTATTTTGCTCAAAGAAGCTTTGAATCTTCATTTTATAGCAGATGTAATGGAAATCGTAAGGAATTGAGTGATACCTGCTAGATCGAGTGACATCTCTGAATGAGTAGTCCTTGTCCACTTCGGGATCGAGTTTGACACCGAACGGGCAGGTCAACGAGTAGTTTCTGGAATTTAAATCTTGTTGCGATATAACAATTAGTCATGTTTTGCCTAGCTATCGAATACGTTCTTCTATTTTCGTTTCACATGATAAATCAATAATTATTAGTAAATATCCTTCTACGGCCCCTGAATTCTGCCATGCGGGGGAAAAGATCAAGAACAATTGTGCTCTCGAATTTCATAGGCCTCCTTCATATGCCTCCTTCATAGGCCATCATAGGCCTCAAAAATTCCCCTCTTCCGATTTCTCAAATTTCTCAGTCGGAGAGCGCAGTTGAGTCATTCTTATTTGCGGACTGCGTTTTCGGTATTTCGATTTTTTTCTGATTTTTTTCCGTGCAATATTCCGTCAAATAAAATTTTAAAAAAATGCACTAGTCAAAACATAAGGTTCGCTCTGAGTGTCGATTGTCTTTCTCACCTGAATATGTGTAATCGTGCGGGTGAGCATGAGATGTCGAGTGCGGGTACAGTCAATCTCCGTGGACACGCGTGCATCGTCTGAGTGGGGAAAGTCCTGCAAAACGCACATTTTGCAATTTAGTAAATAACTAATTCCACTCGATTCTGCACACTACTCGGGGTTATTTACACAGAGCGCAAAATTTATTAGGAAAACGATTTTTCCAAGGTCTCGATTCGACGACTCTCCACAACTCCCTGCGCTATCGCGCGCCCCCCTCCGGACTAAACTAGAGAGTAGGGATAGTGGAGAACCGTTTTCCATGAAACGAAACCCTGGAATACCGTTCTCCTAGCAAATTTGAGCTCTGTGTGATCTGCAGTCCTTGCTCTATCTACACCAGTATAGTGCGACGAGAGTGATTTGTGCGTGTCGGAATCCAACTCTCAAACTCAATTTGGCGTGGTTACTCAAGGAAACTTACGACATGGTCGCCGGTAACAACCTGGATTCAAACGCTTTTATTGATCTGAGGATTAAAAAGAATTTTTTAAAAAACGAACCTTTCGAGGCATTCGTTGATGTTATTCGTCTGTTGTCGCACCTGAAATCACAAAAATCAATATTATTTTCTTTCTTTTCTCTTTTGATCTAATTATATTTTATTGCACATATTTCTCCCAATGTTGCCATGTTGTTTTAAAAAAGTAATAAACCAAGTATCTCCTAGCTTTCGATTATTTTGTTCAGAATTATACACCAAGAAGCACATTTACAAAATATAATGTTCGTCCCCTCAAAACTTGTCATCTTTCGATTCGATCTCTTCACGAATTGATCACAGATCATCTATGCTTCGACAATAAAACATCTTATCAATGCCTGTATTTCTTATCAACTCTAATCCCTCTACGACCCCTTGCGAGTCTGTGGTGTCTTATCGAGAGAGAACGATGACGATAGTGGAATTGATCGATTGTGGTCACTCTCGAGACAGAATTAAGCCGTAAAACGGCGTTTCATAAGAGATGGAAATTGTTCGGCGATGGTCCCTTTTTTGCAAACTCAGTGATGCATTGTTAACCATTATTACTTTAAGTACACTTTGACTAGCTATAGATATGGGAAGGTATTTCAACTAATAAATTTGCATGCTCGCCTGGTCTCCGAATAGTCTTCCCATGGTGGAACCCTCCATGAAGATCTGCTTCTTCATATCCCAATAGAGAAAGAAGCAATCCTTGAGACTCGATCCCTTCGTCATGGCGAGTGAGAGCATCGAACCCGTGCTGAAACATATCGATTGCATAGCAATTTTACTTTCGGGGAGAAAAATACCAAATTCTTCATAAATATTTATGCACCTTCCCTTCCCACATTTAGATTATCTTTTATCCTTCATCGTTTCTTTAATTGCCATCACTCCCTTCGCTGGTGTATCAAATAAATCAGTTCTACGTAGTATGTTATCATGTTTTGCAAGATCTTTCACCGCATCCTTGACGCAGTGAAGTCTGTCTGCTAGTGTGGACACACCAACTGGTGGCACTCAATGACGCGTGAGATTTCCACTCGAGAGAATCTCGAGGACTTTCGAACTCGAGTCACTCTCTATCTCTCTCTCGAGTCTGGAAAGCCTATGAGCAAGGCTAACAATGGAATCAGAAAAGAGTGCGAGAGGTGATGAGTGAATGGATTATGTTATTACTGGAGTAATGCACTCTCCTATTCAGCGAGCTTATGTGCGACAAACATACTACTCATTCTCATAATGACGGTTGGTTTCTTAGAATGAGCAGCGTTGAATCAACAATGAGTACCTTGTTCCCACGAGCCAATCAAAATAATTGGGGAGCGACTCGTCTCCGAAGAGGCGACGAGAGGCGAAGAGAAGACAAACGACAGAGACGAGACCTCTGAAATGGAGGGGAATTTGATGAAGACGGATTGATGAGAATCGCATTGTTTTCTAGAATTCATAATAATTTTCAGCTCTAATTGTTTAAAAAAAACTTTTATCCGACAATTTCTGTACATGTTGACGCAACCCTTGCGGTAGATAAAAGTGGCAGATCTTATCGAGAATCAAAAGATCCTACTGATTCAAGATGTTATCACTCATTATAGGAAGAAACAAAAAATGTTCATTTTCACAATGTTCGTCGTGTTTCCCTTCGCCGCTACTAAAACACTCGTTCACCATTTTCCGCCGTTCTCTGAAACCTTCTGTGAAGACCAACGCATTCATCAATTCATTCGTGTTATTATTGCTCAGGAGGCTCGCTAAAGCCGAGCAGCTCTCGAATTATTGATGAAGACCCGTGTTTGTTTGCCTATTCTCGAGGGCCGCCTTTTCAAAAGCCGGTTCTCACTATTTAAAAGTGTAATTCGAACCTCATTCCTCCTCCATCTAGACACATTGGCAACAGTCCCTCAGCCAGTTTTCGGCCTCGAACGATGTTGATTGGGGTCTGAAAAGGGAAACTTTTCATCAATAATCATGATAACTTCGGTTGACACTTCTCACTGTTTTCTTAGTCTATGCCGAAACTCACGAGTCAAATCGTATCTAAGCGACAGACCCCTTGAAAGGGTTCAGAGAAACCGGGTCACCCCCAAAACAGAAGTTTGTTGAGGGTGTTGCCGCGAAAAGCGTCAATAAACCGATTGAAATACCACCCTCCAATGTTTTATTCATTATCCTATCAACGCGACCGATTCTCATCTAGGGTTCCCTAAGGTTCCCTTACAGAAAGCTATTGGAAATGTGAAGAACAAAGGAACGCAGAACGTGCGAGGGAGTGTAAAAAACGACAAATTCTGACCTGCTCAAACTGTTCTTCGTAGATAACTCCCGCTTTGTCAAGGAAGTCGTCGAATTGAAGGGCGCACGCCTCACAGAGAGAACCAGATTTGCGTCGTTCCTCGACCTGAAACCAATTGGAGCTTTTGATTCCGAGACGAACAACCGCATTTTAGACTTGATTGCTTCCCTTTAGTGGGTTTCTAAACACTTTTTAACAATGAAATATGATCTCGAAGCCCTGCACATGAGAACTATCATTACGTGAAAAGACGATACGGGATTAGGAACTATTTTCCAAATCGTTTAGGAATGCCACTAACCGTCTTCCTTCCACTGTCCTCTTCATAGAGGCCAGCTGGATTGGCTCCGAAAGTGAGCAGCATTCGAAGTTCGGAGATGTGAGATGAAGGAGATTCCCACATGTCCAGCAACTTACTCCCCAACTGCAAATACGAAATTAGACATCTCAAACAAAGCTATGCGTTCATTGAAATCAACATTGAAATGTTTTTCATTGACGAATATATTGTCTGTTATATTGTCTTAGGCCTTTCTCGCAGTACTATACTTCTGTCTCTTGTTCGCCCCAGTCTCTCAGTCTTTCAATCTCAACTCTCGACATTTCTCATCTTCATTAATCAATCGTCGCTAGTTTTCCTTTGGTTGGCAGCTCGGGCAGCTGACTTCTCTCTCAGAGATCCGCTCGTTCTTCTCCTCTCTTTTCTTTTCGGCGTCTTTACGAACATTCGAACCCGCAATCTGACGCCTATTCACTAAGAACATGTCGAGTTTACAAAGCGGAAAGAGGAGAGAGAGGTCGAAAACAAAAAGAGACCCGTTGTTGACTTCGTCATTTCAATTTTTGATCCTGCTGACAAATGCCTTCACGGTTTATTCACGTCACAAGAACACTAAGACAGAGTAGTCGTCGTTTATTCGAGGGAAACCCTAGTCCTCTCATGCAATACACCCCTCTCTCTCCTTCTCATTATCTAAAAGTAATGTTGTCATCGAGAGAGAGAGAGATGGGACACTCTTTTCGCCTCCATCCATAAAAGTGAGGGGCTTCTTCTCCCCTTTCTTATCTGATTGAGTGACACCACACAACATGGTTTGTGAGAGCAAGAGGTTTAGTTTCCTTGTAAACAAGTTGTGAACTATGCACTTCAGGAAATGATGTACGGTTAGAAGTACAAAAAAACAATCAGTCGTAGTGGCGAAAACCGTAGTTTATGCATAACATGGTCGTTGGAAGTTCCATCGGCATTTTAACCCAGCGTCAATTGCATTTCACGGAGAATAGAACTTCTAGAGGGCGCTCAATGAAATTATGTGCGCAGCGATGATAAACTCGGTCGTGTACTTCAAATTCCCACATTTTTCCTTCTTTTGAGCCTCAAAATTTCCCATGCCTTGAGAGCACCGATAATGTCAGGCCTTTCTTACTATTGATTGATTATGGTGCATTTAGTGTCACTGGTATTGCCAAGACCACTCTCTCCGTGCGAAATGATGCCTCGTTTTGAGGCTGGGCGATAGACATTTCATTCTGACAGGGCGGTCTTGTCTAGACCAGTGAAGCTAAACACACCTAATTACAATTGTAAGATAATCAGTAATTAACAAATTGTACTAATTGTAAGATAATCAGTAAGCAACTACCTGTGTCTGATTAGCTCCCTTGATGAAGGTCGCGACATTTTCCAGCCTCTCCGTACGCTTGTTCGCACTCAGAAGGTGCGCACAGCGAGGCGGCATTTTATTACCTAGAATTACTTAATTATTCAATTTATTAAATAATTAAAGCGACAAAAGCTGCCAGCAGTCGACAAAAATCAATGAGAAGCAATGGGCGAAAGGGCGATCACATCTGGAAGAGTTAGATAACAAAAAGGGTTGGATGAGAGGGAGAAAAAGGGGTGGAAACTTTGGCCCCGGCTTATCTCGAGTATTCGACGACTCTCTCATATTCACACACTCTCTCTTGCCCCTGTCAGTGTTACCTATTCCAAGAATGATAAGAAGGGACGGCGATTGATTGAAAAGCAGCGGTCAAGAGAGGCTACAACGTCCATATGGTAGTATCTGACTACGGCGAGAATGTAGGCACTACATTCTCGCCCCCGGTCAACAGAAAGGAGTTTGGAGTGAGAGAGCGTGTAAAATGAACAGCGACTCTCTCGCTTTTGCACACTCTCACGCTGACCTGGCTCTGTAGGCTTGGAATCATGTTTTTATGCGACGGAGTGAGAAAGTGAAAAGAAATCCAGGAAATACATCAGGATTCACATGAAAATGACTGGCGTGAGAACTTTCGCACTCACTCTAAAAGACCGCAGGTTGAGAGGGAAGTTGGGAGTGAGAGGGAATATTGGCGAAGTAAATATCAAAACACCTGGATTCAAAGAACGCGCCTGTGACTCATTCGAAAGCTGAGCATCGAGGCGTGTTTTCCCGGTCGGAAGAAAGAGAAAAAAAGAGAAGAAGAGAGAAAAGTCAGTGGAGACTCGATGTCGCCGTCTTGTCAATCCCTTTTCTTCTCGAGAATAATATGGATTCTGCTTCGTCAATACCTATATCAACCTATACATCGGTATTGGTACGCTTGACAGAAGGATTTCTTGTTTTCACGCAAATTGCAAGGAACATTCGAACTCAGTGGACAAATCTAATGGCAATCTAGCACCAAAATAAGCTGATAAAGTTGTACAATGCAAAAAAGGAGAAAAATCAACGCTTGATGAGGAGTAAAGAAAAATACGTAGAAGCAGTGTTCATCTCCCACATCAACTACCGTCTCTCTTATACCAGAGAAATTTATCCGCGATGACTAATTTAAACCGTAGTGAGACTGATTTGCGTGGGAGGATCAACAATCTGACGAACAGCGAGACCACGATTAATATTATCCGAACCGATAAAAAGGAGTGGTGGGAGAGGGGAAAAACAGCGTTGCCGTTGAATTGCCTCGGGGCGGAAATTAGGTAGCGGAAAGAGACGAAATGAGGCGGCTCTTGTCCCTCTCTCTCCTGGTTGCATTTTGTTGGGAAGGCAGGGGAGGAGGGAGGAAGGAGGGCAGTGCCCCCAGCGAGAAAGAAGAGAGAGAGAGAGAGAGAGAGAGAGAGAGACGGAAGAGAGATCGATAGGACGGGGGAGAGGAGAGGAAAGAGTATGAGAGATGAGAGGAGAAACGGAGGACGTCAAAAGCAGAGAGAAAAGTGAAAAGACAGAAAACTCTGAAGGAGAGGTGGTTATAGGACGATTTTGAATTGCCGTTTAGGAGTCCACAAAATATGGTTTACATGCGATAGGATGCGTTTTAGACAAGTTCGAAATTATATTTTCGGTTTCCTTAGTGTTGAACAGTGTGATCACCAGAGTGGACAAGACAAAATTAGCATGATGAGAACTCCTTCGTCAACCGAGGCTGGGTCCAAATGGGGGCATTACGAGAGAGACGATTCATGGGGATTACGGAAAATGTGGAGAACTTGGTTCGACGATAGAGATAGAGAGGAGAGGGGGAAGGGGACAGACGTGTAAGCTTGCACACGATAGTGTGTGACGAATTGTCGAAATAGAGAGAGAAGAGGAAAGGGAGAAAGGGCAGAGGGAAGCATGAAAGAGTCTAGCAGGAAGGCTCACTTTCCTTTGAATCGAATCAAAAGTACGCCGTTTTCTGAAGAAATCTCCTTACAGAGGAGAGAATTCCTCTAAATTTCTCCTCGTTTCAGTCAAGAAAAGGTGCAAGACACGAAGAAGAGCGAGAAAATCGGAAGGATTTCCATGGTTGCGTGAAAAAAAGAGAGAGAGAGAGTTGGGAGAGAAAAGAAGAAGAGGAAAGCTTGGAGTGCACACACATTTGAATTGGCTAATTGGGGAGAGAACGCGAGTGAGGAATTGATTGAATCCTTCACTAATGTTCCCTCATTCAAATCTATAGGAAATATAAAAAAGGAACTAAGAAAAGGAATAATTCTCCCTTTAAAAACACTGGATGCGAGGGAGTGAGCGAAATGAATGGAGAAGATAGCAATAAGGGATGCATATTATTCACTATGCCCATTATTTCTCGTTCTCTGTACTCTTTCTTGCAGAGAGAGACGAAACTCAATTGTCCTTCTGCTGCAGTGTAATAATGCCAATCAAGCAGCACGCCGCGGCCCTTTTTTGGGTGCTACCAAGGCGCAATAAAAATAGCGCACGTCCACAATGTCCGAGGAAGAGAGAGAGAGAGAGAGAGAGAGAGAGAGAGAGAGAGACGGGCGTTTCTGATTATTTTGTGATAGCGTTGATAAGGCGAAAATGGATGTGGACCGGGCAAAAATGGAGCGAAGGGTGTCAGGATCAAAGTTTGCCTTAGTCAGCACAAGTCGCGCCTCAACTACACAGACAGATACACAAATGAACGAAGAGAGAGAGAGGGAGTAAATTGTATCCTTTAGCTTGCTTGTCGGAAAAGAAAACGACTGCAGCAAAGAAACAAAGTAACAGAAAGAGAGAGAGAGATAGAGATAGAGATAGAGATAGAGAGAGATTTTCTTCCCCCTTGTGCACCGACAGAAATGGGGAGAAAACTAAGCGCATTCTTTGAAATTTCCCAGGTGTTCTCTCGCATTCTCTGATGATTCACAGAACATTTTCGACAGAAATTGAAAAAGCACGATGAGAAAATCGCGAAAACTGGGCGCCAATTTCTCTATCCGAGCGGTTCTCAGAAACATTTCGCTAATTTGATGGGAACTAAGCTGCAAAGAATCATTGATAGGAGCAGAACTGATGCGTGCTCAGTTACTGTGCAATAGTGTGAGAAGGACTATGTTGGGAGTGGAAGAGAGAGAGAGAGAGAGAGAGAGAGAAGCAGTGTGATCAACTGCGATAAATCGAGAGCAAATGGAGTAAAAGAGGAAAGGAGAACGAGTAGTGCGCAGAACTCTTATGGGAACTCTAAACGGAGCGACGGTGGCGATCAGATAAATTCTCTCTCTCTCTCTCTCTCTTACTCACTCTCTTTCCCTCATTCACACGAAAGGTAAACTGTGATGAGACAAGCAGATATCGACTCGGAAATCGCGCAATTCTGGCACTGGGCAGAACATATTTACCCCAGGAACTCGGATTTATTTACAACACCTAATTCTGAATTGTGCTACATGTTAGTACACTTTCATACAGGTAAGACTGTCTCATGCTGCGCAAATTTCATGGGTGGAATTCCACCCTCTGAGGGTGGGAAACTCGTGTAACTCAGCTCAAACTGAACGAAATCTCTCCAATCAAAAAGTAAAATGTTCCGATCGTGGCTTGCAATCCCTGTATCAAGTTTGGAAGTTGTAGCTTCACTTGGAAAAAAGTTATGAAAGGGTGCATACAACTGTTTTGCACCTTGCACCCCATGAAATTTGCGCAGCATCACTCTCTCTCTCAGATAGTCAAGCGTTTAAGTTAGACAATGCAGATCAAGCGCGAATTAGAGCTGGGCGATCAGTATATTCTCGTTGATTAAATTGAACATAGATTTCATTGGGCGTGAGAATGTTTGAGTAAAGGGCAAATCATCATCCGGAACCGGCGAATAGAAAAGGAGGATAGGATGTATGCTGAACTATCGATGAAACTGTGACATCATGAGACTACGCCCGCTACAACAAGTGCTGCCATCCTCGCTACTTTCTCTCTCCCCTTCCTCCCTCCCCCTCTCTCTCGTGTTCTCTATCTCTCTCTCTCTCTCTCTCTCTCTCTCCTCTTCTTCTTCTTCTCACCCGACTCCTCCAGATCGTTATCGCGATCGAACTTGTTGAGGCAACTACTACTACTTTCTCACTAGGGACACGGACTAGGTTGTGACTGATTCGAGTGCCAAGTAAGCTCATCCAGAGAAAGGAAACGAAACGAGAGGAAGAGACTGAATGGGATAAGTTTTAGGAGGAGACTATAATGGATACACGCACTTAGACATTCTGGAAGAAGATTTCTTAGCTCATCCTTAGTCACGACAATGTAACGCGAAATGAAGAACACCTCTCACAATATCGCCGTGTGCATGAAACCAACTCCTAAAAAAGTTAGCTCTGGGTGCACCAGAGAAAGGAAACGAAACGACAGGTTGAGACTGAATGAGATAAGTTTTAGAGGGTGAACATTCTGTGTTTGTGGGGGTGAAACTATCACAACTGTGAGTGATAGGGGACGACGAAGTGAGCAAGAGAGCCCCTCAAAGTCTGCAAACACAAATGACTTTCCGTTTCTCTCTCTTTTCCTCTCTCTCTCTCCCTCTCTCTCCCTCTCTCTCTCTTCCTCTCTCTCTCTCTCTCTCTCTCCCCCCCCCCCTCTCTCTCTCTCTCTCTCTCTCTCTTCGCCGCATCATCAGAGCGCTTTTTGTGGGCGCATATCAAGAGGAGCTGTAAAAACGTGAAGGGAACGTAAAGCGCGGGAGGGAGAGAGGAGTTCAAAGGTCCCCGAATATAAAAAAAGAGGGTGACGAATGGATCAAACGCAAGGGAAACACTCGGTACTATGGCTGGAAACATGATATCGCATCTCTGTACAACATATCATTCGCACTGGAAAGAATGAGCTAAACGAAGAGAACCATTCCGTTTAAAAAACACTTCTAAACAATTGAAATTGTAGGTGAAAAAAATACGGATATGGTCAAGAAGTGTCCGTAATTGGTTATCAATTCTCTCGGTCTCTGATCACTGAGGGGTGTATGTTTTTTTTCATTGAGAAACTGTGTGTATTTAGCGAATACGATCAACCTGAAAAGTGTCAATTTCTTGCAATCGGAGTTGCATTTTCCGACTCGTACAATATTCAATTAAATTCAGCAGCAGCGTTTTCTGTAATAACGTTTTCTGCACTGGGTACGTATTTAAAACTCTTATCGTATGCGGTTGTTGAACATTAGTAAATTATGGTAACGCGAGGTTAGCACCATTACTGTCCAGTCCCTTTTCAAAACCGTTCCCTGTTCTGTTCGATGCCACCAGCCGGTGTTCTCTCTCTCTCTCTCTCTCTCTCTCTCTCTCTTTCCTCCCACTACACGACAGCTTGCGCAATCTCCTAAGGCCATCTCTCACTCGCATCCACCATTTGGTACGCGCGAAACGATGAAAACGATCCCAGAAGAGGCGGAACGAAGGGAGAAAAAAGGACTACGAAGAGAATGAATCCATCCAATTTGTCACCATCTGGCACGATTCTGAGAGAGGAGGAGGGAAAGTGTGTTACCGTCCTCCACCAGACCATTTCCAGTTCTTCTGATGAGGCAGTACAAGATTCCTTATCCAAATTGAGATTACCTTTTATTCTTCATCGTTTCTTTAGTCACACGCTTCCCGGGTGTATCAACTATTGCAATAAATAAGCAACTTTCTGCGTGCCGTTCATTGTAAGCATGCATGTCATCATCACTGAAATTCCTTCTGTTCCGCAGTGATCCATTTCCTAATTATGCTTTCTTCCTAGAGAATTCGTATTCAAAATATTCTTCAGAAGTCAGCTAACAGTTTCTAGTCTAACATCCCTTTTATCTGTCACAATCTCATGCCAAATCGCGATGTAGACACTCTGGTAAATTCCCTCTAGGTTCTATTCAAAGTTGGCCAGAGGTTCTTCTCCCCCCCTTCTCCTCCTCTTCTTCCTTTATCTTCCTCCCACTCTTCTCCTTCTTCTTCTTCTCATCTGGTCGGCAGCTGGGCGTAGTCAACTCGTCTCCGGATTCCGACACAGCTGGCAGTAGGCAGGGAGAGAATGGGGAGAGAGGAGATGGACCCCCCGCCGAAGCTCCCATTTCGCTTTTTTCTCGCGCCTCGAGCAGCTCCGATTACCGTACTCCATTTTTTCCACTTGAAACGTACTCAAGATTGTCCTATCATCCCTCCCTCCAATCTTATTCCTAATGAGTCTCTCACTTCGTGCTTCATCGCACTGTGTCTCTACGGTATTCTCGCGTTTCCAATTATCTGTCGTCTGCGGCAAAGATTGAGAGGTATTTGACATCCCGCAGTCGTCAACAAGCTTGGGCCAACTACTTCCACGCTGTAGCTTCCTTCGGCGTGTCCCATTTTGAGTTATAGCCTTGTACCGTAAAATAGCTTAACAGGGAACACCTTTACTTATTTCCTATTAGGTGTATCCACGCTTCCTCCTCTCTCTCCTCCCATAATCCGTCCAACCGACCGACTGCCACTTGCAGATTGCACAGATTCTCTTCCTCTCTTCTCTCCGCCTTCTCATTACTTCCCCTCCCCTCGTCTTCATCCCTTTCCACCTGGGCTTTCAATCTCTCCCTGCTACCAGCCACCACCACCACCTTGACTGCATCTCTCGCTCAGTCGACGCGCGTAGTAATCATCGTACGGTAATACCTCTTCTGCAGGTAATATCGTATCATAGCTCCCGCCCCCGTTCTGAGCGAAAAGCGTGCATAGCAGCGCACTGTAGTGATCACTCAACCGAATTTGTTATGCTGTCCATACATCGCGAATGCCTGTCTCTGTACAAAGTTTGTCCCCCCCATATATTGCAGATGGTTATCTAGTGGAACATAGAGCAATCAGACGCCAAGTAGGAATGCACTGTGTACACCGTTGTATTTAAACGAGCGCTCATATTAGCGGGGTAGAAATAACAGAATTATGTCCCGAAATAGTGAACATTTGTGTCCTGCGCAAGCATTCTCTCGCTAACTACACCACCTGGACGCACTTGCTGCAGTCGCAAATGTGAACCTGTCTGACACAGTACGTGCACTTTCTTCTCCAGAGATCTATTATAATGGTCCGAGAGCATGAGTGCCCAGCATTTCGAGACAATTTTATAAATAATTCTATAGAGCGACGAAAAATGCGTGCATACAAAGGTCCGTTATCCCTGAACGGATCATTCGTTTACCTCTCTCTCCATCCCCCACCCCTCCATCACTCTTGCCACCCTCTGTGTGTGATGGCCTTGTCTGATCTCTCCGAAAGGAGGGAGAGGGAGGGGAGGGGTCATTCAATTCCCATACAATAACGGTCTCCAAATGAGCGCCGGCTGTTCACCCTGCCTCCATTTAGTGTTTTGTGAGAGAGGTTCTATGCATCCACCCTTTCCATCATCTTGTTTAATCTCATCGCGTGAGTGCGTGCGACCGCGCTCTTTTAACACTGGGCTAGTTGCGTTTTCCGAAATGTGTCCGCACTTTTCTGTCATGAGTACTGTCTCTCCTCTACTAGATATTCATATATACATTAGGTCCACTTCTCAGAGAAGGTTGGTACGTGGATTCACACCATTTAGGTAGTTTATGCTCTCTGAAGGATGTGGCTCCACTCGCGGAATTCGGCATGACTTTTTTCCAGCTGCGGCAGCCGGTGTTTCATCTATAAGTTTGAAAGAACACCCTGCGATCTCATGGTAGTTTACCCCAGCCGGCTGTCACACGACAAAGCGATCTGCGACCTTCTCTGAATACATGGGAATGTTGATGTTCGTCTCTTTGTTCCCATCGCGATCTGTTTACGCCCCTCCGCCTCCTGCCACTAAAAGTAGTCACATCCTTCCGATCCTCTTTGTCTGATCTGCCATCGGCTCGCGCTCACTCCTAGACACATGTGCACACTCTACGGTACTCTCCTGCACAGTTAGCTCAACACTTTGATGTATCGTTCCTTATTTCACGTGTTTAGTATTTGTTGTTATTTTCGTATTATGTAGCTTGTGCGAACCAGTTTATCTGAAAATAAACCGACATCTTCCTTTCAGAAGATGTGCTCCGTTCTGCCGCTAAAGAAGCGTCCCGTCGTTCCTTCACCGTTGGATTTGACGCTGAAGAAGAAGAAGTCAACGACCCCGGAGAGGATTCTGCTGTGAGTATCAATGACCCACACTTCTCAATGACTTTGTTAAATTTGCACCAATATGGATCATTTCTCATGAAGAAACTCATTGACCGAAACGTTCTTCAGACCCACTCCATCCACCTCCGATCCCTCCTCATCGTCTCTTCTTGACGCTCTCTCTGCCTCTTCCGTCCTCTCAATCGACGTGCAACTGCAGCTGGCTCTTCTGTCTCAACAACTCTACCTCGGTCTTCTCACTCGCTCGATGCCTCCGTTGATCTCAACGGCGACTCCTGCAACCGTCCCTACACCAGCAACACTTCCCACCCTGCCGAACCTCGTGATACCAAACAATGGTGAGTAACGAGGGAGCACGAACACTGATTGAGTTTACAATTGCAACTGTTGCTGCTGGGCTATCGGCTTGCTACTGTAAATGCGCGTTTACAATATTTTTACAATTGCAGCCATTTCGCCGGTCTCCTCGCGATCTCTTCCTTCGGACTCTCGCAAGTCCAGCGCAGCCAAGTCGACCTACTCTCTCGGAGAAGATAAGAGGTGAGAGATACCCATCAATCTTTAATCCATCGTTCTATCAACACTCAATCCAACGATTGCGTCATGGCACTCATGGCCATGTTGACCTACCGATAGAGATACACCGTCTAATTAGAAATACCGAGGCTCTCCCTTGTTATGGGGAACTCTGACACGTGTCCATCTGGTCATTTGATACGTGCAAGAGTCGATCCAGGAGAGGACGAAGGGGCGTCCCGCGGTGTGAGGTTCTCACTCTCTCCAGATAATAACAGACCCGGTAGAGACCCGATCTGACCTGTCGAGAAACAGCGGGACCACTCACTCGTACGTGTTGATTGTCACCATCACCTTACAAAAAATGGGTCAATGCAACGCACTTCTGGTGCCATTACATGTCACGTTTACTTATATGTAGAATATTATATGATATCAATGTACAATGTAATTGCTTCTGCTACATAGCGGGGAAGTGCAAGTGCACCTTTGGATATCATCTGCACCTTACGATATTACCAATATTCCTTTCCCAGCGAGCCATTCAAACAGCCGGCAGATTGTGTGGCTGTGATCTCTATCGCGAGTCACCAAACACAGGCTCATTTATTATTCGCGCCTCGCGCGGGTGGCAGCAGTGAGAGAAGGCAGTTGGATAGTGGGAGAAGAGAAGAGAGAGTCGCACCTGGGTCCCAGCTGAATTTCGGAGAGTCGTTCAATTGAGACTGGAAGGAAGATAGAGAGAAATGAGCACGTGCCTACAAACATCTGGGACATCTAACATTTACCATTAATGATCAGCTCAGATATCACTGATCAGAGATCAGAGGCACTGAAGAGCGAAACAAGGGTAAACTAATTGTATTTCTGCAGATGCGAGGCGAACGCTCGGGAGCGAAACAGAGTGCAGAACCTGGGTGTTCAATTCGAAAAGTTGCGAACTCTTCTGCCCGTGGACGAACAGCGACTGAGCAAGCTCACTATTCTCAAGTACGTTTTATTTCACCCACTTCTAGATGAAATGAGATCGAATCGAAATTGATGAATATGATGATTCAACTGGACGGATTCCTGTTCACTAATGCTGGTATCCTTCAGAGTGGCTCGTGCCTACATCGCGTATCTGGCTATTCTGGCGGAGAGTAACTCTGAGATAGAGATGGAAGCCGCTGGCATTGTCTTCAAAGCGACCGTCCACCAGGAAATGCTGCCTCGACGATGATCTCTTCCTATTGTTCATTGCCTCATTCCTCACCCTCGCCCTGCCATAATGTGATCTCGAAATTCATTCTCATATACTGTTCCACTAGCGGGTTTCCACCCTGGCATTATAAATTTGAGTAGCTTAGGAACTTTGATTTGTTTCAATCCCGGTGCATACTTAAGACTCATAAAAATGTTGTACTCTACTATACTGTTCTGCACGTACATGTTTCAATGTTCACATTAAACGAGCTAACTTATACTAGGAATCAGGAAAATCGGAAGTATCAACTAGTACAGCATTACTTTTACCTCATTTTAACATCGAGTGACTTAGTCTCGTGCTTTTCGAGCTAATTTTCTTATATTCCGGGCAGAAATGTGCTCGTTTTGTGTAATGAATGGTTCATCACTTCACATCGTTAGAGTATGCTATTAGCACGGCGGTAACTGCGTCTGATGAACATTTACTTGGAAACTTTTGAAGTTGCCGATTGACTCTAGTTTTCATTAGAATGCACGACGTCTACACCGAAAGATGCAAATCTCTCGTGTTCTATCTTCCCAATGAGTCCACCGCTGCCATCTACGCATTTCTCGAGTACGTTCTTCTAGAATTTGAAATTCGGGCAAATAATTGAATTAAATCTCTTCACTTCACATATTTACTCATCCACCGGTGCAGAGAGCAGTGACCTAAAAAATATTTACAAAAATATTTAAAGAGTTTCGATCTCTATGTTATTATTTTTAAAAAAAAGTGTTTTTTTCGTATTTCTTAGACACATCGGCGATGCTTTCGACGACTTCTTTGTGTACTTTCTCTTAACTTCCGGACCCATTTTATTGGTGTTGAATATCTTCGTGATGAGTATACTCACAAGGTGGAAATCTTTGATTAGACGAAATTAAAGTATTTCTGCAGAAAGGAATTGCGCAGTCCGTACAATACAGTATTCGTCATTATGGCCTTAGACCAGACTTTGTCAGTTATGAATATGAGTATTTGGTTGGCGCGAGTTCTCATTACTCGCAGCGATTGCAAGTACGCACTATTATTTGCATCTCGCTCAACTTCAAGATTCCTTTTTTCCCTTCGCAGTTATTCGTCCTATACTCTATTTATGAAACGTATTGATATTTTCCTCGTTGTTTTGGATGATATATTCAGTGTCCACTTATCCTTTTTGGCTGGTATGATGTGTTGAGATATTTAATCTAATCTACTCTACTCAGTATTTATCACCGCTATTCGAGTAAGAACGCTAAGGAATAATGGACCAGAAGTGAGCACTTGAACAACTAAGTGGAAAAAGCTAGATTCAGCCATCGATTCGATTCATTCTATCCATCTGCGGTCTATCATTCATCCTGATAGCATTCTGTTTCGTGCCACAGTTTCTCTCTTACGAAATTCGATGGCTCGAAAAGTCTACGACTTGCAAAAATGAAGTGTGAGCAAAGCAATACCAATTTCTGCCAAATAATTTCACGAATAGGTCTCGAAAAGTCCTGGTTCCGTCCATCCATGAGATTGACCTTCTATTCGCACAAGATTGCTTGGTAAACACCTAGAATTTATAAGCAGCAGTAATCAAATTGCAGCTTCTAAGACTACAATTCTTCATTGGAGGAATGCTCTTCAACGTCCTCCCGTGTGTTTCACTAATCGTTGTTACTTCGCTGTTGCTGCTGCGAATAAGCAAAGTTTGAAATATTTGTCCGCCTCGCCATCGCCTATTTCTTTTTATATTTAGATCAGGAAAGGCCGTAGCAAACTCATTTCCAGCGCATCATCAAGGTTTGTATGAGATTTATTAGTAAAGTGTATGAGATTTATTAGTAAAGTTTACTATTTTAACAGTTCTGACTCTACACGCGTTTCGATGATGCTCATTGCAATCATAATCAGCACGCTGATTACTTCAATACCACAATGTCCATTGAAAACAATTTCCCCCACGCTTAGAAATATTTTCATTTCAGCTGTATTAAGTATTCTAGTGAGTCTTTTATCGGACAGATTCCGGTCTTCTATTGCAGACCGATTGGGTTAGTACACTTCCATATTGTCTTGTTCTCACAAAATTACAGATTCTTTCATTGTAATGCTCGTCATAATATCAACTGTGTGGAACTTCTGCGTTCATCTATTAATGTCCCGACGATTCCGAGAAGTTTTAAATAATTTAAATTTCGGAACTGCAGAATGTTAAAATCATTAGGTTGCCAAGAATTCGCTCTGCTGTTTCTGCGTTGCATTTATGAAGAAGAAGCACGTCATTGGGTCATCATAATTTGAATTACATTGAGAAAGTTTTGTAAATATCCGAATATTTCTGATATTCGAATTTTCACAACACAAATTTGATGGGGAATAAATGCATTTTTTAGTCGATTTGAATATTGTTTATCTTTGTAAACATAAACCTAATGGCCAAGTGCTCTGGTTTCATAATAAAGTTTTTTCAAAAATTCAAAAATTGTTAAACGCTGACAGATCTTTCACAGATTGAAGGAAACTGTGGTCATTTTCCTGTTGTTTTTCTCGGCACTGAAATATACGATATTAGTATTGGATTCCAGGTTTTCATTTGACCAGAAAATGGCTTCTCGATAGCTTGGTGTACTGAGTACCAGAACAACAGTGTGCCCACTTGCATGCCATAATTGAACACAGAGAACCGCATTGGCGAAAGCTGCACATTTCAATTTGGAATGTCTTTAAGAAAAGAGGGAAATACCTGGAGTAAAGCAGCCATATGTTACTGAAACTCCGTGCAGAGACATGGGAGTCAGTAGTATCGACAGTGGAATCAGTAACTGAATGTTATTAATGTTTTTGTAAGGTCGTGATAAAATTATAATTTTCTCTTTAATAATTGTGGTTCAAAAACATTGTTTTAGTTTTTCCTTCGAACTCTTCATGTTCTCTTCGTAACGATGATGCAATCTCGCTACAAAAAAAGTTGTATGAAAGTCGTTTTTCTCCGTGTGTATCAATTTATACTCATGCGGTGCTACGACGAACATCGACAATCGGTAGATCTCCACAATTCACCTGTATTATGAGAGCTTTGATCAGTTTCCGCTGCAGTTGTCGAGTCTTCGGGCTCAACTTTGATGTCTAAACATCAGGTAAAAGCTATATTAATGGAACTCAGTCGTTGCTGGCCTGTGATGAAAGAAGTATGAGCGAGTGGGTAAGGAAGAATGCACCGAGAGCTACACAAATAGCAATTGCCTGAATATGTGACTTTCAAAAAATACAGCTGGCTTACCGTCTTCGTATACCGTAGTACTTTGCTACTGTAAAATCACTTGACATGGAACATCCGTTTTTAACATTCAAAGAAACGCAAAATCAGAATGCACAACATACAGTGCATGTGGTTAGTGCTAAGGTCTGAGCGGTGCCTTCATTTTTCTTAAAATTATACGCGAGTATTTTGTTGTCCTCTTCGAATATCCATGATAGAGAAGGATATTCCTGTACGTGTCATGAAGGTTACTGGAAGCAACTATGTCGACAGACCTGTTTGAGGTAGTCAGTACCATCCAGAACAACTTGAGATGAGGTGCAGAATACTATGCAGGGAACGATCAGCAGCCCAAACAACCCCATACGAAACGCTGATTTTTCGTGGCGCTTAAAAGAAATCGTGTTTGAGAACATGAGCTACTTCAAACCAAAATGGTTCTGTATTGCGTCATTGCTATAATAGACAAGTACTTGAAGTGGAAACAGCAAATGGCCGACATGGCTACAAATGTCATCGAGAAGAACAACAAGAGAATCTGCAAGGGTTACGGTCAATTCTTCTTTCGTCCGAACACTAATAACCATATTTAGGTTGTCCGATAATCCATTTGCACACACGAATCCTTTGCATAGAATAGCTGGAGTTGGAAACAGAACAACTGGACAGAATAGGATACCAAAGAGGAGATCGTTCAGAGTTATTGCAAACTGAAAAGAAGAAAAGTCTCTTATGTCGAGTGATTTTCACTGGCACAACATGTTCACTTTGTGTCGTGATTCTAGTGACTTTTTCATCAGTGAATAATCTCTACCTGTAAAGTCATCAAGTAGCCAACAAGAGGTTTACTCTGTTCCGGAGTTTTCTTAATCATCAAATAGAAGGAGAGAAACGCAAGGAGAAGAGAAACAACAGCGACGGAGTGTTGATAGACGGGCATGAACCGTAGCCAGAAGACATCGAAAGTCACGTCTTTAGCAGGCATTTATCAGTAACTTGCCAGTTCACAACTATTTCACAATGCGATAGTCGCTAAGACAGGCGAAGTAGTGATTCGATCATTTTTCAAGTCAAATGAGTAATTAATGACTCGAATAGAGACCACAGATCGGTTCCGTACAACTATCGCAGCCAATGGTTATGAATATTACAGTGTAGGGATCATAACTGTTCAATTGACGAAATGTCTCTAAAATACGATATTTAAAAAAAATCATTTCAATGTTGTTAATCAAAATAGTTTAAATTATATAGTATTCACATTTTTCCGCACCCCACAATACTTTTGTAATGAATAATTACTATTCAATGAATTCAATATATTCATTGGAGAAAGATCCAAATAAACAATTATGATAACGAAAAATGAATTATAAAACATTCACGAAATTTAAAGGTGGTGTCCCACGAACTTTTGGTCAACTGAGTTCTCACTGTCGGGTTATGGTAATCGGTTCCCGGATAAGAGCCCCGCAAACCGCATGTTCAGCTGATAAGTTTGAACAAAGTTATTCGCGTTTGGCTCTGTGCCAAACTGACCCTGACGCGCAGGGATTCAAAAATGATAGGGAGGGATAAGGGGGAACGAGGAGAAAGCGACCGCGCCATTGAAACATATGAGATGAGGAATGATAGAACAGGAGATTCGTGATACTCCTTCTTTAAGAACAACTTTTAACAGCATAGCTCCACTGGTAGACCACTACTGATATTATGTGAAACAAGTCTTCTTATTCTGCCCATTCTCGTTTCTGTCAGTCGTCGCGAGTGTCGCTGTCTAATGCGTTATGTTGGAGAGGGGACTTCCTTAGTTCCCTGCACCTCCTCATAACTCTACCAACGACTCCAAAAGACCGGAATCGCTGCCGCCCTGATCCGAAACCACATCCTCACCTGACGTTAACGTCAGGCATTATAAATATGTGATCTATGATGTAATATAATGTTATTTTGCTCGAGATATTTCCTTATCAAGTTGGACTTTATTGAAAAGATACCGATTCAATGTGTGACTCCGACAGATATAGAAAACGTTGCATTACTTCCTCCTACGCTGTGACGGTATTCGATTAGCTTTCGCACTCACTTGCGCTATGAAATTTAATGACTTGCGTAAAAGTGCAGTTGTAGATTCATAAAGTTCTCGATAGGCACTTTTCTCGATTCAAATGCCTAACTTCTCCCTTTACTCCTTTGATCGCTGCAAATCACTGGTGTTTTCCCTACCGCATGAAGACGCCATCTACGATTATCTCGAGTATTCCCCCCATTTTAATAATTGCATGAATGTTAACGATTCAGCAAACTGAGTTTTGCATACGATCACTTCTTTGTCTGCTTCCTTATTATAACCAGTCCAATATTCTTCGTAATCAATATTTTCATTATGTTTATCCTCACGAGGTGCGTAAAAGTATTGCTTGCCAATATTAAATTTGTGTCTGAAGGAAAGAGCTTCGCAATCCGTATAGCACAGTGTTCGTTGTTATGGCATTAGATCAAAGTTATTCAATCGTCAATATTAGTCTTTGGGTATGGCGCCTGCTTAACAATCACTACGACTGTGAGTGAGTAATTTTAATACATTGATATTCATGAAGATTCAGTTTGTTTTTACTCTCTAATATTCCAGTTACTCCTCATGCTCGATATACTGGAGACATTTGGAGATCTTGTTGGTTATCATGGACAAAGTTACCAGTGTTCACTTATCATGGCTGGCAGGTAAGTTCAATCTATGGGCGGAAAATTATGATATTTAACACAGTAATCGTCACTTCTGTTCGGCTCAAAGCTCTTGCGAAAAACGGACGAGAAGTAGGCACGAATCATTTTAACGTTTAAACAAGTCGTGCACAGCCTTCTATCCGATACATTCTAATTCTCTGCGCTATATCATTGTTCGTAATCGTCATTGGTAGCATACCGCAATATCTATCTTACGAAATTCGTTGGATCACTGTACTTACTACCTGTAAAAATGAGGAGTGAGCAATATTTTGTGAATATATTTTGAAAATCATTTTTAATAGGCCTCGGACAGTACGAGTTCCATTCATTGTGGACAATGACATACTATTCGCTAGAGAATGCTTGGTAAATTATGTAACTCGTTCATTTAATTTAGAATCATAATTTTCAGCTATTAAGAGTTCAGTCATTCACGAGTGGAATCTTTTTCAATGTCCTTCCATGTCTTTCACTTTTTTCAGTTACAACAATGTTATTGCTGCGACTAAGAAAAGTTCGATTTCCGTTCATGTCTTCTTTAATTTCATTTTCTTGGTTATTTTAAATTCGGACAGATCCTGAGCCAAAACGTTAGAATTAGTATTACACTAATTTGTACCTAGCTTTATACGTACACACGTGGATTCCATAACCAAGTTGCCATCAATCTCGATGGGAAATTGCGGGGGAATGGCACGACGGATCTGATAAAATGAGAATATGGCTTGAAAGAAGTAAAAATATCCATTATATGAGAGACTATCTGAGTCGATCGAGATATGGCCGTACAACCAAAAACTAACCTGTGCTGGGTTAGTTTTTGGTTGTACGGCCATATCTCGGTGCTCTTAGGGTTAACATTGGCCGTAGAAACCGAAAATCGACATGAGAAGTCTCATAGATCAAACCCGGATGAGATATGTTTCATGACATGTCCAAAACTGAAATTTTCAAATTTGGCTAAACGCAACCAAACCTTTCACATAGTTATATATTCTGAAAGCGCTCACTAAAAGAAACATTTTTCATGTTATGGCCAAGTTCGTAACTTATCTGTGAAAAAAGCTATAATTTTTTGAACAAATAATTTTAAAAATATATATATATCACTTCGTTTTCGTCCGCACTTTTAACTGTGTCCATTCGATTGCGCGTGAAAAATTACCTCCCTGCGCAAGAAAATAGCAAGATTCATTTTCTGGGCCTTGATCAAATCATTCGATGAACATACTCTGTTGCTCAAAATCGCTGTGATTTTCAACAAAATAATTTATTATGAAAGTATACAAAACTCGCACAGCGAAATATTTCGCAGACTCACTACACTACATAAACTGAAGAAATTAAAATTAACTCCACTCAATTTGGATGAAATAATTTTTGACCTCAAACCATGAACCCCGGGTCATGGTGAAATTTGAAGAAAATATTTTTCGACAGATTTCCAGTTTTGAGCATTCTACATAATTATTTCTCATGTATAAAGAATATATACCACGTTTTGGTATTAGATGTCAAACGGAAGAGAGAAAAACGAAAAATTTTTTTTCTGTTTTTGACCATGGCCCGGGGTTCTTGGTTTGAGGTCAAAAATTATTTCACCCAAACTGAGTGGAGTTAATTTTAATTTCTTCAGTTTATGTAGTGTAGTGAGTCTGCGAAATATTTCGCTGTGCGAGTTTTGTATACTTTCATAATAAATTATTTTGTTGAAAATCACAGCGATTTTGAGCAACAGAGTATGTTCATCGAATGATTTGATCAAGGCCCAGAAAATGAATCTTGCTATTTTCTTGCGCAGGGAGGTAATTTTTCACGCGCAATCGAATGGACACAGTTAAAAGTGCGGACGAAAACGAAGTGATATATATATTTTTAAAATTATTTGTTCAAAAAATTATAGCTTTTTTCACAGATAAGCTACGAACTTGGCCATAATATGAAAAATGTTTCTTTTAGTGAGCGCTTTCATAATATATAACTATCTAAAATGTTTGGTTGCGTTTAGCCAAAGTTGAAAATTTCAGTTTTGGACATGTCACGAAACATATCTCAGCCGGGTTTGGTCTACGAAACTTCTCATGTCCATTTTCGGTCTCTACACACAAAGTATACCCTAGGAGCATGTTTTCAGCGTAGGTTAGCTTTTGTGAGAATCTACAGTGAGAATCTCAATCGACTCAGATATTCACTCATATTCTCGTGCACTGCACATTATCTTAAATGTGCAGCACTATGTGCACTTGCAAATGGCGAACTGTCCTAGTACACATTTCTATTAATTTTAAGATACGGAGAAGCCGCAAACATGTACTCGTGTGCTCGGCATCAAGGTATAACAATAGCATAAAGATAATATTTAAATTACTAATTAGTGCCGACTCTACGCGCACGTCAAAGATGCTAATTGCAATCGTGATCAGTACACTCATAATCGACATTCCGCAAGGTTTACTGTAATGTGCTGTGCCGCCCCCATCATCCCCTTTGCAGCCATAATTTCCATTCTAGTGGCGCTCATGTCCGACAGGTTCCGAACTTCTGTTGCGCGTAATTTGGGTGAGTAAATGGTTATCTCAACTTGTACCCAGTACTGTAGATTCGTTCATTGTAACTCTCGTCATTATTGCTTCCGTTTGGAACTTATCTGTTTTTCTGCTCATGTCACGTCAATTCCGAGAGGTTAGAAATTCCAAAAACAATGTCCGGCAACAATCGGCTTGCAGGTTGCAAAGAAATATCTATGTTGTGCTTGCTGCAACTTTTTGGCGATGAAGAATATGAGAAAAATAACCGTTCCTTTATCGTAAATCGGATGATACTTTATTTATTTTTGTTGTTGATTTTTTTTCTCATTAAAGAAAAATTTGAGAAGTTGTGTTGTCAACCCAAACAAAAACAATTATTCTCACAACGCTCCATGTATTCTGTAAATTTTGTCTGGAAATTGATAGTCGACAAAAACATTATGTTACTTAATGGCTGCAATCACACAGTTATTTTTCGTAGAAATGAAGTAGTACCTTATTTTAACTAATAACGACAACGGTCTATTCATTTTCGTTCTGTTTTCGTACACTTTTCAGCAGAAATATGCTCAACATGTGCACATTTTCTTTCTTGCTCTCACTCTGCGCTAATATTCAATTAGCACGGCTCGTTCTTTCGAGCGCGCAGTGTCCAAGATCTGTCTAATGTAACAACCTGCACTTGAATACATTCGTTCTTGTCTACGTTTGCGTCTCAAATGCACTATGCGTACGAGGAACGATGTCAATCTCTTGTGTTGCACCTACCGTACGATGATGCCATCTACGAAATTCTCGAGTATTTTAAAAATAAAAAATCAATAATTTGTTCCAAATTCCTTTTTCTCAGAAAGATCAGTGAATCCTACGATGACTTCTTTGTTTGCTTTATATTAATTGCCGCACCAATATTGTTAATAGTTAATATAACAGTAATTTTTATCCTCACCAAGTGAATTGTGATATTTTTCACAATCCAATGATGACATTATCTGAAGGAGAGAGTTGCGTAGTCCGTACAATGCAGTTTTCGTTGTTATGGCTATCGATCAGAGTTTCTCGATTGTCAATATGAGCTTTTGGAATGTACGTGTTATCTTCAGCAAAAGTGACTGCGAGTGAGCACTCTTTTTTATCACACCACACACACGAATTTCATCCTCACCTGCCTCGTGTACCCTGTGTTCGTTTTGGCCACGGGTACATCTCTTCTGTACCTGGTCACGAACCAGCTATTTTGGTTTAGAAATAGACACATATCCCTACAAAAGACTTACACGGAATTCTTTGGCATTTTCAATCTTAGGTATTCCGTACCTTAAATCTTACAGTTTCACTTCGTTTACTCTTTTTTGGAAGCGTGTCGATATTTTCCTCATTGTTCTGGACAATATATACAGGGTGCATATCTCATGGCTGGCCAGTATGATTTCATTTTTAGCAAATAGTTATGATTTATTTAATTAAGTAATTATCACGACTATACGAGTGAGAGTTCTGTGCAGAGACGCGAAAGAAGTGAGTGTATATCTTAACTATCCATAACGGCATAAATCGCAGCCTTCAATTCGATTCATAATTGTCCTATGTCTCCTCTCATTCATTTTGATTGCCATCTCTTTCTTGCCTCAGTTACTATCTTACGATATTCATTGGAGTTATCAATATACGACATGTGATAATGAAAAGTTTGCCGGTAACTATTACGATCAGCGACGACTATTTTCGTTTAGACCTCGATTGGTTCTTGTGCCCTTCATCGAAGAGAGTGATGTCCTCTTTTCTCAAGATTGTCTGGTAATTTGGCTGCAAATACCCTTGACAATCCAAATTTCAGCTGCTTAGGGTAAAATTCTTCGCGAGTGGCCTGTTGTTCAACATTATTCCATGTGTTTCACTAATCTGTGTTACTTTGATGCTCTTGTTGCAACTCCACAAAGTAGAAGTTATCGAATTTTAATTGACAATAATGATTATCTTTTCAAGATTAGACATGATCGCAAAATCCTCGTCAGCAAACAATCCAGGTAGATTTAATAAATTGAAAATAGTATAATGAGTGAACTAATAGTTCGGAGTCTACTCACACTTCGATCATGCTAATTGCAATCGTGATCGTCACATTAATTACCGAAATTCCCCAAGGTTCACATTTTTCCCTCTACTAGTAGCCCTGACTTCTTTGTAGGAATGATCGCCATTCTAGTGAGTCTCATGTCAGACAGATTCCGCTCTTCCGTGGCGAATAAACTAGGTATGGAACAGTTTTATTGAGAATGCACCGTTGCGTTGCAGATTCTTTCATCGTCACTCTCACAATATTCGCAACTGTGTGGAATTTCTCCGTGCATCTGCTCATGTCACAACGATTCCGAGAGGTTCAATAAATACCAGGAAAATATAGATGAATAACATGGGTTTCAGGTTGCTAGGAAATGGATACGCTGCTTATGCTACAGCAAAAATAATAATGTAGTTGAATTATCATAATTAGATAAAGTTTCATAATGTGTTTTTATTTAGTAATTGCGATAATATTGTGAGTTATAGATTAATTATATTAATACGTGGATTACCGCGTCCGCCGCTGCTCATATCAGTTCGCACTAAACTTTTGAACGAAGTAAGCGTGCAAAGTCTCGACTTAGGGACTGCAGACGCCCGTAATACAATCTAGTCATTTGAATATCGATCGATCTAATGTGGAATGTGAGCTATTGATTCACTAAGTGACGTGTGCATGTTTCGATTGCATGGTTGTAATACTTTGCTTCTTCTTGGTCCTGATAAAAAACTATTTTTTTGGTAATATTCGTCATATCACGATACCCGAAAACGGCTTCTCGATAGCTCGGCGTGCTTAGTACGAGAAATATCGTATGAACACTTGCATGACTTAATTGCACACAGAATGCGACGTTTGCGATGCATAAAGTTGCAAATATTAGTCATGAAGGAAGAAAGTGACTCAGATACCTGGTGTAAAACATTGGAATATTAAAGAAGTTCCATGCAGTGAAACAGGCCCGAGTTGAACAAATAGAGGAACAATCATCTGTAATTTTATTCTGAACAGTGTGCCAATTTTCCAGTAATTGTATAAGGCGTTTTTGAACCACCTGATACAACTCTGCCTACAGGCGCATTTACAGCCAACGTATTTCACGTGTTCGAAAATTTAATGGTTATCAACTTGGTAATAGTTACTAAATACAATGAATCAAAATCTATTACTCATCACCTGCACTATGAACATAATTATCAGTTTGTGCTGAATATGTCTTGTTTTCGCACTCATCTTGTTTGTCTGTGAAAATAACCATACAAATATTATCGATCGTATGCAGACAAATTACCTTTTTCGAAAGCAGATTCAGCGATTGCATAACGAAAAAAGCGCCGAGAGCTACACATATAATTATACCCTTAAGGTATTGCAAAATATCTTGTAAAATTATATGAGAGGAATCGCGATAGAATCGACCGGCTGGTGGAAATAGAAAGTTTAAGTCTACGATTCTGCTAAAACGTAAATCTAAGGTACTTTCGGGTCCGCTCTATTCGAATTTGGACATTAGAACTCATGAAAGTCATTCGCTGTCGAGAGCGGTCGTCTCAAAATCAAGGTGTTCGTGATTTTTGTTCGAAAAAATTTCACGCGAATTAATGTAACTTTGTTCAAAATTGAGATATCGTCTCATACTTGGAAAAATATGAAAGAGTAAACATTCCTCTACGATTTGAAGATGACCACGTCATTCCTGGCCGATAGGTTGTTGCGCAGCGGTCACTTTTGCAAAAGTTATCGTATTTTGCCAAATCGGAAAAACTAGTGCACCGTTCCCAGGCATATTACAGGGTCATGTATGTAGTTACTTCGCCCAACTTTTCAGCCCGATCGGGCCATGCGAAAAAATGACGATCTCCATTATGTAATGACCATCTGAAAAAACTCCATTATGTAATGACCATCTGAGAAAACCTGTAATATTTTTTTCTATCTGAAATTACTTTTCTAACATTCATGGGGTGCTATAATGTCACAACAATAACATTTATCCACTGTATCGCAAGCGCTATAAAGTTTCGACGATAAAGCACTTGTGATTGTTTTCTAACTTTATCGTGTCTATCTTGTGAAGGCATTCGACATACTTGCTTCAAATATTCCTAAAGACTAATATTTCAGAACGTCTGTATGTCTGTCTGTCTGTCTGTTTGTGTGTCCGTGTGTCCGTGTGTCCGGGCAAATATCTCGCGAACGGAGAGAGCTATCGACTCAGTTCCTTCGCCATCACATGCAACTCCTCAAGAGTAACTTGCTCAATTAATTATTTTTAAAAATTCAATGGCCAAGTGGCTAAAGCGCTTGCTTTCGATTCCGAAAGTCCCAAGTTCGACCCCCGCCGCGGGCAAACCTTTTGCCCCATTTTTCGCAAGGACCAGAAGCTCTCCTAACGCGTTTTGAGTTGCGTGAAACACTTTTCAACCATTTTTTTGGCAAGTTTTAACATGAAAAATCTAAATTTTCGAACTTTCGCCAATATCACAGAGGAGCGTGTCGGGATTACAGGAAACGTGTTTTGCGATGTCAAAAACGTGAAAACATCGAAATTTGCGAGCTTTTGCCAAACACGGGAGTGCCCGGGTTCTCAAGAAGAGTATGGGCGATGTCAGAAATGAAAACACTCAGTGAAAACTATTGAAATGAATGATAGTTGTCCATGCATTAGATGTCTCCGTTATCAAAGGATTAGTAATATTATCTTCCTGGCCACACTTAGCGAGGATTCCGACACGCTCCTCTGTAATATTGGCGAAAGATCGAAAATTTCGATTTTTCACGTTAAAACTTGCCAAAAAAATGGTTGAAAAATGTTTCACGCAACTCAAAACGCGTTAGGAGAGCTTCTGGTCCTTGCGAAAAATGGGGCAAAAGGTTTGCCCGCGGCGGGGGTCGAACTTGGGACTTTCGGAATCGAAAGCAAGCGCTTTAGCCACTTGGCCATGGAATTTTTAAAAATAATTAATTGAGCAAGTTACTCTTGAGGAGTTGCATGTGATGGCGAAGGAACTGAGTCGATAGCTCTCTCCGTTCGCGAGATATTTGCCCGGACACACGGACACACGGACACACAAACAGACAGACAGACAGACATACAGAAGTTCTGAAATATTAGTCTTTCGGAATATTTGAAGCAAGTATGTCGAATGCCTTCACAAGATAGACACGATAAAGTTAGAAAACAATCACAAGTGCTTTATCGTCGAAACTTTATAGCGCTTGCGATACAGTGGATAAATGTGATTGTTGTGACATTATAGCACCCCATGAATGTTAGAAAAGTAATTTCAGATAGAAAAAATATTACTAGAGTGTATCTACACCAGATACACTACTTAAAATATGTTTAATTTGTTTTTAAAAAAACCACGTGTTTTCGTGTTTCAGTTGTGGGGTATAGAGCCCACACGTTTGGAAACTTATTTCTATTTACACAAACCGTGGAGCGCTTATTTCTAGTCATTTCTAGAATAGTTAAGTATTTGTAGTGGAAACAGAACAATAGAGACATGGCTGTATAGAACATAGAGAAGAAGGTGCAATTCTAGTTATAAAATAATCAATTATTATGCTTATAGTTAAAGGCACTATATTCACCGCAATTATGTGGACAGATAACCGGTTCGCACAAAGAAATCCAGTGCAAATAATTGCCGGCGCAGGATATAACACTATCGGGCCAAAGAGAACGCCAAAAATGAGATCATTTAAGGTTATATTAATCTGAAGGAAAAGTATAATATCGACTTAGTGATATCGAAGACAAAGGATTAATTTACCTGCAAGATCATTAAATATCGAGCGAGTGCTTTCCCCGAATCGGGCGTCTTCCTTAGCATCAAATATAGCGCTAGGACCGTGAGAAGATGTGTCATAATTGCGATAAAGTGAACATAGACGGGCATAAACGACAGCCAGAAGTGATCAAGAGTAACTCTTTTAGAGGCCATTCAATAGCAACTACTTTCATTTTATTTTGTTTTCATTGTCGTCTCATTTGCAGCCGTCGCTCTCGGCAGGTGGAGTGAGGTAAAACCGCCCATTAGTCGATATTTTCATGACTTTAATTAATGTTACGCCCTCTAGAATGAAGTGATCAACAGTTTAACAGTATTAAACGATTACCAAGGACATTTCATACCGTTCGTTTTACGCGGGGTTATATTGAGGTGGAATGCACCTGTTCTATGTGTCCACTACACGCTATTCATAGTTCCGGATACAGGTTTGGTCCACGGGGACCTCGGTATCCTGCTTCAGCTTCAATCCAGGGAGCGTTCGTGAAAACACGTAACAACGTGTTTGAAGCTCAAAAGCTCATGGTTCCCAAGACAAAATTACGTGATTCCCTACACTCCCCGGTTCGTTCGGAGAGAAATTCGAAAATGAAAACATTCCTCTAACACTTTTGTCGCAACTTGGAAACGCCTTTCCAGTGCTCTACGGTATTGCAAAAAAATGCAGCAAACGGTTTGCCCCGCGGGGAAGGTAAACTTGAGACATTTAAAATTGGAAGCGGGCGCATTAAGCAATTGGCCGTGACATTGCTAAATTTGCTTTATTGAAAATTTTGCTCATGTGTTTGCGAATTGAGTTGATATTTTCCCGTGTTATGCGAGAAAACAAGAACACGCACCCACAGAGACAGAGTCATTCTGAAATAATATTCTTTTGAAATAAGAATAAAGGCCCTCTGTATTCTTTTCCTCTACCCTTTGATCGTTTGTTGCGATTTTACTACTAATGGGATATGGCTTCAAACACTCATTTTAATTTTATTCTGAGACCAGCTGCTCCCCTCTCTTTGCTCCCTTTTTAAACAAAAGTCATTACAATATCCCTATATTACAAAAAGTATTCTTGTTATCAACAACAGGAAGATACGATCTTTGAAATGAGAAAATTTACAATAACACAAGGAAACGAATAAAACAGATATTCCCATGAGAGTAATGTATATGACGTTTTCTTTTGCAATATCCTCTCTTTCTTGTTCAGATCGCCATGGAACATTTATGTTGTGTTTGTTCGATTTTGAAGAAAAGAGGAACAATCAGCACACGGCAAGGCATTCTGATTACTAATAAATACAGATCAATGATATGTAAAGTTAGGATGCTGTTTAGTGTTGATTTTATTATTTTTGAGTGGAAAGTATCGGCGAAATTACCGATCTCCGCTCAATATTACGTACCATTACCGAACCGGCGTCCCCAGTGTACATCGGCAACGCAAAGTATCCAGCAAAAACAAAGATGAAACTAACAAAGAAGAACGGGATAATGATGATAATCCTTTCTCATTATCTTGCCACCCTCCACAATTCGTCTTGTTTATTTCTCTCGGCTTCGTATTGATCTCTAGAAGAAATTGTCGTGTCCTGAATGAATATTTTTCGATTTTTGGAAAACAAATTTAACCTTTTTCTTAAGAAATTTGATACATACTAGAATCTTGCGCATCGCCGCGCTGTGAAGGAAACCAATTGTGTAAGAAAGTGGGAACATCGCAGAGACCTCAAATAAATAATTAAATAATTACAGTCAATAATTAATAATAATTATTAATAACATAATTATAATTATTTGTCAAGTATAATTATTACTTAGTCAGTACGATAACTTATTGTTAGTAACATACCAAATAGAACAATCCCGCATATGGTTCCCTCGTTATTTCGTTTTTCTGCGTGATCATTAGGATCATCAGAGGCGCTAGCACGAAAGCAAATACAAATGCAATGTACGTCAGGGGCAAAATTGCTTTCGAAATCTGAAGCACACTCTCGTTGAGATATTCTCCGTGAAGTATTACCAGAAGGTTCTCGGTAACCTGGTAACGGAAAGATAGAGCCTTTCCGATGCTGTTCTTCCGTCCATTGTGATGCTTGATGAGATACATTACCTGATAAATATATCGCAATATTATAATATATTGCGTTGCAAAAAAAACTTTGTGCCAGTTTACTCACGGCCAAATTTGTAAAAGTGTTACTGAAGCAGACAATGAGGAGAGTTGGCTCCGGAATCGCAACTGCGAAGAAAATTTAATTGAACCCTTGGAATAGTACTTACCGCGGCAGAAATTTTCAGTGATGTCAACTGTGACCTGTAATTTTATAAATTCAAGTCAGATAAAAATATAAACAATACAAATCCGACGATCAGTAGCAATTGCCAACGGAGAGAGTGGAATCGATCCTCATAGGTGCGAACGAAATAAGTGGCGATCGCACGCTCGACAGTCAGAAATGAGATGGCAAGCCAGTAGGAGTAGCTACAAAATTAAATCACAAAGATATCGTTGAAATTGAACGGACCTTGCCGATTGATGCAGCTCGTAGATTATATTGGTCAAAGACATATCGAATCTTGCTCTGATGTGAACTCTCGAACAACCTTCTTCAACACAATTACGTTACATATTTTATTCTTTTTTTCCTCAAAATTCTTAGTATTGGTGCAATAGATTCTGTATGTATTTTAATTTGTGAAAGTTCTTCGCCTAAAATTTAATGAACCATCTTCCTTTTTTTAACCATACTTCTTTAAACAAATCTAATTAAACAAACCTTCTGCATGGCAGATAATCACCAGCGCGCAGCTAAGAGTCGTATACAATGACGCGCAGACGGAAAATATGCGAAAAATGGTCCTAAACCTTTTATGAATCAAGCAATCTTGAAATTAGCTAAACCGGAACGAGGTGTGAAGTAGCGTTGTTTTGGACATCACGTAGAATAAAAATACATGAATTAACATTGTGATGAGTGACACCAATATCTCGAGCATTCCAAGAATTCTTGTAACGTAGAGAGTCATAGATCAGCCGGCTGTGAAACCCGTGAATATATTAAATTTTAACTAAGCTTTAGATAGAATGAGAAAAAAACGAATATCGAACAAAAAGAGGTCCCTTTTTGGAATTTAGTACCACGGCAGGCTGCGATTATTCTGTAAAAAAACGGAAACAAAATATATTTTTGAAGCATTGAATTATAAAATTACGTTTAATTCCGATTGTGTTACGGTCGATCCAACGAGAACAACCGTTTCTGTTGAATCAATTGAGTATATTTTTCGTGTTATATTCTTCATTATGTCGTTGAATGCTGGTGTTGGAATTAATTCGGGAGTGAATATCTGAACTATATCCCATAGACTTGTCTATTGTCTTCATACTAACCGCAACTATAATTAGACAGGTTACTGTGAACATTGACGATACCATGATTCTTTTGACGGATGGCCAATGAGGGCTGTTTATTATTTAAGATACCGTCCACGAGAGAGTGGAAAGGGGTACCGGATGAGAATTCGACAACATATCTTAAAATTTTTTTCATGGAATGAGCATCACGAATGCTGATCGACGTCGCATATATTTAAGCTTGAAAAAAATTTTCGAGGTCAAATTTTTTTTTGAAAATTTTCAACATTTTTTTCGACCAAAAATAAAGTTCCGAAATATTTGTCTAAAAATATTTTATTACACGTATTTTTACGCGCTGATGCCGAATTTGATAGTTAGAACTGCTGAAAGTCATTGTGAAAAAAGTTTCGAACAAAAAATCTCATTTTTTTAGATAAAAATCGAAAATATCTTTTTTTGCCACCCCCCTATGACACTCCCTCACTATGATTTTTGGAATCTACAGTAAAAAGTAGGTTAGGAATCGTTTAGCACTGATTTTTCAAAATGGCGCTTTTTTTGTTAAATCCTGTCAAAGTTGCATATTTTGTGATTTTTATTCATTTTGTCATCTCATAACTTCTGCACTCTTTCGCTCACGTTTGGGTTTAAGGTTTAAAAATTCCTAAATATTCGAAAAGAAAATATTTTAGTACTTTTCAATTGGATATCAATATCTGTGTCACTTCTCCATTTCGACGATAATGCGATTATTTCGACATAAACATCTTTTGGACGTAAAATGTTTTATAAATCTGAAGATATCACTCATATTTGAAGTTAAAAATTAGTTAAATGTATTACTAAACATATTCGGGCCATACAAGAGCACGTACAGTCGAAATTCACAGAATTATGATTTTTTTTTCATTTTTGAAAAATTTCAAAATGTTTAATTTTTTAGTAACCAATATATGATGAGTCTCACATGCAATTTTGAACATTATTTATTATATTTAGTACAATTGAGATCAATTACATCGATTTGA
Source organism: Pristionchus fissidentatus (assembly GCA_036245785.1). Classification (NCBI taxonomy): domain Eukaryota; kingdom Metazoa; phylum Nematoda; class Chromadorea; order Rhabditida; family Neodiplogasteridae; genus Pristionchus; species Pristionchus fissidentatus. The sequence continues at coordinate 17,973,623 of BTSY01000004.1, forward strand.
GGTTCATTCAAAGGTCTCTATAAACTATAGATACAGTTCGCGTATCAACTTTTCGGCATGTTCAGATAATTTTATGATATGACTGGGGTGAGGATCCTTGTATTTAGATTTTTTCCTCGAAGATACGGAAGTATTGTTTAAGTTTAGATTATTAGAATGTCAAATAGACATAAAATCGAATTTTTAAAATTGCGTAATTTTTGAAATTATTTTCATAAGCATCTGCAATGTGTATCAATTTTGCTGTACAGTACGGCTACGAGATGACTTAGCTTTTTTTATCTATCATTACTATATCATTTTCCATTGCTAAATCAACCCCTACCCTCTTGTTACGTTCTCTCGTGGATGGTCTCTTAAATAACATTTTAAAGTGCATTTTTTTCACAAAATAACACCACACTACACTTTATCATTACAAATTTTCAGATTTTATTTTCTTGCAAAACGAGCCGTCACGGAGGGGATCCGAACCCACGTGAATCGGGTAATAGAAAAAACGAAAAATTTATGTTGGAAATGCAAATTGTAGAGTGGAAAACTAATTTTGCGGTATCATATTCAAGTCATTACTTTTAAAACATCTGTTATCCACCTTTTTTCATTATAATGATCTCAAAAACATAGTTGCGTAGGTACGTTTGCCACATAAATGTATCCCTAGAATCAGCGTCTCACGGCGGTTCGAATGAGCTATGTCACGACGTTCACACTTTAACGGGTCAAAAACGCTTAATTACGGGCTTATTAAGCTAATTAGCGACAAATGAATTACATAGCGAGATTCGCCATCAAATTCTGGTAGTACACGTGATATTTCGACGCTCTATCTGCAAAGCTAAGGGAGAAATATTGGAAAAAGTGATTTCACTGTATTCATATGATTTCACTGTATATTATGAAAAATGAAAGACGCCACGTTGTTCAGCATCGAAAACTACCCCTAGGGGCATGTTTGGGAGACATTTCATTTTTTAGCTGTGCGAAGCCCTGTTGGAGATTTGTTGAATCTATCGCGGACAGCGTCATATGAAGACCGTAGAGGCAACAGTGAGGGGAGTCGGAGGGGTGAGAGAAAGCTTCATTTGTATAACTATGTGTACTACTACAGCTCACCACCAATCGCTAAACCAACCCAACCCAACCAACCCTGGACCCCAGGTTCGGTCCAGGGGACCGAACCTGGAGCCTTCTTTTTTATTGCAAAATATTTTTCCCTGTGACCCCCGAGACGCCCCCATCTGTTTGGCAAACATTCGAACATTTAGATTTTCCCCTCCATCACTCCGACATCTCTTCTTCTCATCCAATTCACACTCATCGGCCGACGGGAGATTCTAAAATCATTCGAATTTAGTCATTAAACTGTTTGTCCAACTTTTCATAAAGGCGTTTATGAATTAAATAGAAATAGTGCTATTAGCTCGAGTAGTGCTCGCCCAGCACTCGACACTCGCCAAGTCTTTCCGAGGCCAGCTCGTTTTGGCCGGACACGCGCTAGCATTATGCCCAGAAGCACTCGTCGGAGACACACTCGTAAGTATTAGCTCGCGAGTGCCTACATTGTTTTACATCGTAGAAATAGCCATAGTTTTGGCATTGACCGGCTAGATTAACAGGAAAAAAATAAACAAGCAGCTAACCTCTTTCATCGTTCCTCCTCCATAATCTCTTCTCCTCCCAACTCCCACTCGTCGGTCGACAGGAGCTCCTAAAATAACTCGAATTTCTTCAATGAGAGTTTAGAAGCACACCAGAAAGTAAACGAGACAGAATTGAGCTTTAACCTTGAGTCCGGGAGGGAAGTCATCCCTAGTCAGTGTGTCGGCCTCCTCCTTATCCTGGATGACAAGGGTGGACAGGAAACGGCTTGTGCGGACCTTGAACTTGACGTTCTCCTTGTTCTTCTTGATGGTGACTGACTTGGCGTCCTGACTGCGGGCCTTGAGGAGGAAGTCCTTGATATCCTGCATCTGGCGCCGCATTTTACCTTAAAGAAGGAGTATCAGCAAAAATGGAGTTTCGATATTTTGATATTGATCAATTGCTCATGTGAAGAAAAACAAAAATCCAAAATTTGGAAGTTCTATCTTTCCTCCGAACGGAGATATGGGCGCGCAAAGAAGCTACAAGACTCAGGGACATCAGGGTCAACTTACCGTACACGCTAAATGGGGCGTTTCCCTAGCGTGCGCGACTAAGCAAATCTCTCGGTCAACTTTCTCTCTCGGGTCTAATTTGCGTGCACTCTCTTGCTCACTCGGGGGAAGAGGGGGAAAGAGAGGGAGGGGAGGGGAGGGGATGAGAGGGAAGAGGGTCAATTCCGAGAGTATGCAAATTGTTTTGCCCGAGTTTTCGGCCAATGAAAAATTTATGTGTACTCCCAAGACCGCAGGTGTGATATCTGAGATATAATTATGAGAAAACATTTGAATTATTGAAAATTGGAAATACAGTACACCTGTTATCTCTTTCAATCGATAATTGTGATTGTTCTCCATTTTTCGATTAGGGAAAATACAATGAAATATCAAGTGATTATTAGAGCCTGTAAAGATGTATGCTTACATTGTGGGTACTGTATGTATGAGCTACAGTACCACAACTTTGAGCATAGTAACTAATTACTCTTTGAAAACAACAGGAATAAATGTAATACAAATCCATTTGACAACATTATCCATGCGTCTCCAACAGTTATAACACAAATTACTAGGTACAGTAATCTTACAGTATATTGTTAAAAAACAGTATCCCGATGGAAAGGAAAGGCATGGTGAGTTCCCAAGAGGCATAATGCGAGATAGAGAATTGCATACCATCTGGGGGTATAGCTCAGTGGTAGAGCACCTCTATAGCTAACGGAAGGTCGTTGGTTCGAATCCCTCGGCCTCCAGTTACTTTTGCCCACTCCCCCTTACGTCAAAACACCGACAGATCAGATGGGAAATGCTTCTCAATAACAGATCAAGTAGTCGGCATGATAGACCAAGGTACATTTGCATCTCAGTCGATCGATTCTCATTTGTCTACGTGCATTTGCGTAGTTAGCGGGCGTTGCCGCTTCCTCATTTCTCCTTTCCATCAATTTAATTTCCCGCTTACTATGTTTTTATCTAATTATTGTATCTATATTACTTCATTTTTTGATCTTTGATGTTTGAGATGGCCTTCCTGCCTGATCCGGAGGAGATTTCTCGGATCGTCCGATCAATGGAGGCACATGAAGCCAAGGAGCAGCGGATCTTCAAAAAGTCGGTTGATATGGAGGAGGCAGCAAAGTGTTTGTGCACTTGCTGTCCCTCTAGAGAAGACCAAGAACCGTCCGACTATTGCTGCCAGTCGCTCTCCCTCCATCCTCTTCTCAAGAAGGGTGAGATGTTGAGGGACGGAATTCGCAAGAAGATCAAAGATCACGCATCTCCGTGCGTCACTATGAACCAGGAATTCATTGAATCCTTCTTGAACGATCGGGTCAGTAAATCATATTCTTTACACTAATCCTTATTGTGGTCTATTGCTTCTGTAAACATCCTTATTAATATCGATTGAAGGTCGCCGAAGCAGCAGCTGCACTGCACTCCTATCACACGGGCGAACAAGAAGAAGACGAGAACAGGTCAGTTGTAAACGTATTACCACTCCATCCATTATCCCATTACCGTACAGTACCGCCTACTCTCGAGCCTAGCTTACAGTAATACTGAAGATAAAAAATGATGTTACCGTAATCTCGAGCATCGTGATCGAAGCTAGCATATTATCAAATACCGTAATCGATGCTACAATAATAACGAATACTGCAATCGATGCTACAGTAATATCGAATGCCGTAATCGATGCAACCATAATATCGAATACTGCAATCGATGCTACAGTAATATCGAATGCCGTAATAGATACTATCATAGTCCGGATCAGTTAAATCGATGCAATCGTAATATCGAATACGGTAACTGATACTGCCGTAATATCGAGTATTGTTATCACTCACCGGTGTGCATCCCTAAATTCGCACCAATTCTAATATGTTGAATTCCAATTTGGTATCAAGATTGATGACAACTTGGGGAATATCATAAAAAATAGTGTGGCTAAATTAGAGACATCCCAGGAGAGGGAGCGAAAAAAACTTGATGGGAAGTTGACGCATTTCTATCTTTCAGTCCAACTCTCTTATTCGGCACACTCTCCCATTTTACACGCTCGTTCTCCAAGTTGCCCCATACCACTTTATATTAACTTTATGTCAAAAAAGGGGATGCACACCGGCGACACTACCGTAGTCTCGAATATCGTGATCGGTGCTACCGTAATCTTGAATGCAGTTGTCTATACTTCTGTAATATCGAATACCGTAATCGATGCTACAGTAATACCGAATACCGTAATCGATGTAACCATAATATCGAATACTGGAAATGGTACAGTAATATCGAATACTGCAATCGATGCTACAGTAATATCGAATACCGTACTCTTGAAAATAGTAATCAATAGTACAGTTATATCGAATATAGTAACCAATATTACAGTAATCTCGAATAGGGTAATCAATAATACCGTAATCTCAAATATAGTAATCAATAACAGCGTAGTACCGCACAGTAAAATCGATATTCTAACACTACTATACCTCAATTTTTGTTCAGAGCCAAGCGGTACGGAAGCTATAGAGTGATAATCTCGACTCTTCTTGGTCCATTAGGGAGAGGAATTCGTGTTCGCCTACCTTCATGTGTGGTTCATGCAGTACGAAAGACATGGCCCAGTAGCAATTACACCGGATTTCGTGCGAATGAAATATTTACTGATGATGAATGAATGGTGGATAAATGATTGATTAATATGTGGCTTCTAATGAGATCGAAAAATTGTTGATTTCATGGAACAAGTATCTAATAGGGTGTGATCTACCCTACCATAACCTCGCTTTCAGATGGAACGTTACTGCGTTGTTTGTAACAAGAAAAACTGGTCCAAAAGCATGCACCGTTTTACAACAAGTGTCAAGAAACAGGAGAAGTGGGTGGATGCGGTCAGATCTACTCCAGAGGAGAGAAAGAAGCTCAACAATGTTCTCAGTTCGAGAACTGAATCGTTCCTCTGCAGTACCCATTTTCGCCCCTCTGACTTCATCTACTCTTCCACTTCTGTGGTTCTTCGTCAAGATGCTGTGCCTTTTTACGAGGTTAGTTCCACCTTCATTGACATTCATAAAATGCTGTATTCATAGAAAACATTTATCTCACAATATATCAACAATTTGAGGAGAAGAGAGCCAAATCGACTCCGTTCCCGACATACGTGCCTACTCCTACAGTCTCACCGTTTCCTCTCACTCCTCTCACTCCTTCTTCTCCATTTCTTCTCCTCCCTTCTTCGGTGCCGTCTACTCACCATCTTCCTCTTCTTCACCGTCTTCCTCCTCCTCTTGCCATTACGCGCAGTTTGAAGCCTGAACCGGTATTAATAATTCATTGATTGTTCTGCCCTAGATATCAACTTTATTAAAAGGGATACGGCACCGAAAAATAAGTTATTTTAATTTTTAAAAAAAGAATCAGAAAATTCTAAGAATAGCTGTGAAAAACACTTTTTTTACGTTTTTATTTTTATTTTTTTATCTTTTTTTATTTTTACGATTTAATAAAAATATGAATTTTCAAAGATGACAAAATGTATGTAAACGGTAGGTCTCGCATCCGCGAGACATATGCTGTTTAGCAGCTGTAGAATCTCAAAAGGAATGATAAAGTAATATTTTTGTGTTTCTTTGCTCTGATTCGTCCTCACACGTACTCGAAATAGTCGAATCAATTGCAAAAAACACTTTTTTTCACTTCTTTTTAGAATTTCGCAACCGCTAACCAGCGTAAGCTTTGTGGATGCAGGAGCTACAGTACACCTTTCAAACACTATTTTAGTAAATTCATAAATAATTTCAACAAAAAATGTAAAAATATGTGGTTTAGCAGCTGTTCTTAGAATTTTCAGCTTGTTTGAATAAAAATATAATTATAAGAATATAAAATTATTATTTTTAAGCTGCAAATTCCCTTCAAATCCAAAACACAATTTCGTACCATTTTTCACAAATATTTAGTGATTAGTGTTTGACAGACGATTTAAGGGAAACGAGCTCGATAAGGACCCCAGCTGGACTCCACTTCCACCTGTCATTCGTTCTCTGCCCAAGAGTTACTACCTATTAGTCAGTACGGGCAGCCTGGTTTCACTTCTCTTACCGTGTCGGAGATGTGCCCAGGGCAAGAATGGCCTCTCTTTCCATACTGAAGGAATGGCCATCACGGTCACAGGGAAGTGCAATCGGTGTGCACGACCATTGACATGGGATAATAGTGAAGTTCTACCAACTGCTAGGGCTTCCAGTACGGAGAAACTGAAGAAAGTCAATGTGGACATTGTGAATGGATCAGTTCTCACCGCCATTGGAGCCACTGTTAGTTAAAACCATTTGATGATCAAGTGAAACATGAAAATGATGGCCAATCGAAACATATTTTTAGAAATTGCGTCAAATGCTCCTACTGTCCGGATTGCCAACTCTCTCCAAATCGAGCTTCCATAGGATCAAGGCGCTGTACACTGCTCCCGCTATCACCGAGCACTTTAACACGGCGCAATCAGCCGTTATCGAGTCTTTGATAGAGAAAATATCCAAGGTGAATGATAATAATGAAAGAATAGTAGTACCAAAAGCGAAACCTCTATGTAACGGGCTACATTATTCTACGATAATAAAATATTTTCAGGGCGGGAAAGTGCACGTTTCGGGTGATGGCTCCTTTGATAGCCGCGGCTACTCGGCGGCGTGGTGCCGCTACTTTCTACTCGATGCGGAAACGGGAGAAGCGCTGCACTACGTCCTTGTACACAAGACAGACACCGGGTCATCTTCTACAATGGAAGTCAGTTCATTAGGATATTAAATATTTTTAAAAAACCATAATTAGGTGGCCGCGCTGAACCAAGGACTGAGGGAGCTGTCGCTCATGATCGGCGGATCAGAGCACATAGCTAGCGTAGTGACCGACCGTCACACGGCTGTGACGAAGATGATGAGGGAGAAGTACCCGGGGATCGATCACTACTTCGATCCCTGGCACTTTTTCCGCAATATCACCCTCACGCTATTATCGGTTGGTGTACTACAGTAATAACATGTGAAAAAATATTGAACAATAAACATGCGGGCAGGGAAAATATGGATTACTGTAACATTTGTACACATTGGAATATTAAATTAAAGAACACTAAAATATCCACACAAAAAATTACGCATTCCGTTCAGATCACTAAGCCCGCGTACATGAAGCTGGTTCGCCCATGGGTGAAGGTCATCATCAACAGATGCTACGATGCTGTTCTGACTGCACAGGGAAATGGAGAGATGGCTTCTGAGAAGTTCAGAGCCATCCTCCACGGCATGATCGGAAAGCATAAGTTCGATAAGGTTAATTATCTCAATAATTGTTTTAAAGACCAAAGTGATTAAAGGATCCTCCTTCCGTCATGTGAAAGAGTGCCCACATTCTGCGCCAAAAAGTCAAGAAATGTTCTTGTCAAAAACGCAGAACAAGAAAGCGTACAACAGGCTAGAGGATCAGGTATCTAAGCGTAAACATCAGTACTTCAAAAATTAATTGAGATATTCACTGCTCGCAATATTGAAGACATCAAGAGCGTGTCGTGGCTTCTTCAGACGTCCCCTTGTGAGAGCATTAATGCCTTAGCTTGGCGGTACGCCTCGAAAGATCATTACTTCACCAGGTAATTGATATTACGATCATGAGGGAAATTATAATGCTACAGGCGGGGGGTCACGACATGCGCACTCAACTGACGATGATTCATTGGAAATACATCAAGAAGACTGCGGCAGACGGATCTCGACCCGTGGTGAGTCTATTGATCCAACCTCCAAAATAACAATATCGAATATATTGGAAAGAAGAGCTACAAGAATCCCACTCACAAGAAAATTGTGTGGAGGAAGGTTCGGAAAGCGCCCAATCACAAGTGGATGGATAACATCAAAAAGCTGACGTACAAGGTTTACGATTGTTTGTTCCCTATATACAATTGCGCACTAATACTGCCTAGTAATCGGCAAATTAGACCGCCAAATTTTAACGTATACATAGACCAAAACGTTTGTTCCCGAATGTCCCAAATGATGTCTGGTTTTTATGGTTTTAGGGTGAGAAAGCGAAAAAGTTCTGATTTTCAATTTTTCAGGCGCTACCGCGCCTGGATGACTTGATATGATGTCTGATTTTTCGACAGTTCACCTCAAAAAGTCCAAAAGCTGTCTGCGTTTGTTCCCTGGAACGATCTTTTTGGTCTATGAACGTATAACTAGACGTACCCTAATTGATTTCAGGTGCGCGCTCGCATGCTCATTACTCCTGATGCTATGGAGAAGAAGAGAAGAGCAGATCTACTCAGGCAGAAGGTATTTACAATTGTGAGGCAGGTTGTTCATTTTTCCTTTAAAGCACAAATGGGAGCGTCTCTCTCACCCCACCGTGCCAGCAGCAGCAGACTGCAACTTAGAGGAGGAACTCACATCGGATGAGGAAGATGAAGACGACGCCCTTCTGATGCCGGCGCTCTCCAAGGGCGAGGAGCTCGAAGCCCTCATCGACGACGTCGAGAAGGAGCGACTGGAAGAGGAGAAGGATCAGCAAAATGAAGAGGAAGAGGAAGAGTAGGGCAGATGGTAGTGCACTGATAAGTTTTGTGAAGTATATGAGTAGCTATTAAAATACACCGATCACGATTTGCTCTAGGTTATAATTTCGTTTAAACAACGCAAAAAATATTGTATCTGCGCCTAGTGTTTGGGTTTTTTTTGTTTCCCGTCAAAGTTCTCATATATGTTCAAGCCTTTAAGTTAATGTGGCGGTGTGGTTTACCTCTGTTTGATTTCCTTCACTTCCTTGTCTCTAATTTCTCTGATGTTGTTCGATCGCTGGCATCACAACCTTCAACGGCGTTATATAAAAATTCATATGGAATAAATTTTTGCCTAGACACTCAAACAATCAACTTTAATATTAGAATATTAGTAAACATTTTTGTCGAAAAAATCGTATCGATAATACTACAGATAGGTAATACCATACATGTCTACGCGGACACAAAGAGGCGGATTCTGCCCCCAAACATGTATGGGGGTCTTGATCTGTGTTTGGTGCGATCAAAAGCCAATTGACCTATTATAGCATACCTGTGGTGGTCCCGTAACACCGGTGACTTATGACCACCGCATACCGTCTAGCTCACTCAATGCCTAGCTCAAGCAACAAATCCCGAGTCGATTTGGTCAATTTGTATAATCAGCACACTGTAATCTAGCTACAGTAACCCTGGGTATGGTAGCCGACAAACGGTACCCTCCAATCAATGACTACTCGCCTCCTGTAAAAATCCCGACTCGATTAGCTCAAGTTGCTATTATATCATACTGTAGAGTTACGGTACCGCTAGTTACCGTACCGTAACTACCGTATACCTTCCACGTAATGAATACTCAAGGTCTACCTCATGGAACATACATCCAGTCCAAAATTTTAATTTAATATTTCCGGATTACGGTACTTTGTTGTTGTTGCGGGACCACCACAGGTATGCTACAATATACTCCCCATGATCTACTACTGTACTCATACATTATCGATCGGAAGATCGATGGCGCTCACCTTCGTACTCCGCAGCCTCGCCGTTACGGAATAACTTGATGGTGTGTCGGAGAACTCGTCGTCCAGCTTGAGCGCGAGGAATCTGAACGATTTGGACACATATATAGGGTTGATGCAAAAGTTTTGAACGATTTGATGTGCCAACTTTGCGCTTTCGCTTTTCGACCATTTCAAATTATCACTCCTTGTGGTCATTATATGTTGTAGGAGGACTGTTAACTAACAACTTCTTTCTTTGGTTTCATTTCACACTCTCACGGGCCCCTGCGTATAACCCTTTATAAAATTGATGTCATAATTGGAAAATTGAAGTAAAAAGTAAATGCTTCTCTTGGCATCAAAATTTTTTTTCAGAGCCTCAGCTCAGAATCAATCATAGTATCAACAGTCCTCTTTCACTGTATGGTGAGAATGAGCCGCTGCTATATTTGTTTTATAAGTTATGATTCCTCAGAATCGTTTAGTCCGGAACAAGTAATGTCCCAACTATTTTAAGTAACTATGTGGAATGTGAAGCTAGCGGCATGTACTGGTGCACGATTTACTTATTGACAATTTATCTTCATTTTACTAGAGATAATTTAAATTGTGCCCTTCTGCGCTTTTCAAGAAACATAAAATAAAAATATTTCGAAAATGGCGAATTTTCAGCAAAATTCCAATTTTTGGTGTCTGATTCGATGAAGTGTCCTGCAGAAGTAAACGCAAATCGAACAAAAGTTCCATTAAATCGCAGTACTATTGGACTTTTACTGTAAAATTAGCGGCCTAATCTATTGATAAAAGCTAACTTAAAATTGATATACTTTGTGAAATGACCTTTTCGAGCTCTCATTTCAGTCCTAATCGCAAATCTCAGATAGTTCACCGATAGTAGCACCTAGTTCAAAGTGAGTTGTAATATTTTAATGATGGTAGGTGCCCTTTTAAATAAGAGCGGAATCAGAATTCAATTCGTTCTGGCTACTCTAAAAATCGAAATACGGTTCGCGCCGTTAAGTTTCGCGCGCAGCTTTGTTGTTTGAGACATCAGTTCTGGCTAGTCCTACAAAGAACCTTGGCTCCATCAATCTTGCTGCATTTAGGACAGATCACCCTTCCAGTAAATAGCGTGTACGGGACCCTGCCTTGATCCATCATGGAGCTACAACTCAACACAAATGTAGAATCGAAACCGACCCAAACAAATTTCTCAATTTCCATTCCTCGCCCGAATGAAGGGGCAGCATTGAAGTAGTGTGCGATCAAAAGAGGAACACTCAATACATGCAATGTTGCTACAAAGAATTTCATAGAAGGCTCTGAATGGAAGCGCGCAAGATTTTTCAAAAAATGCAAAAACGTTCAAAACTTTTGCATCAACCTGATAGCTTCTCCGCATAGCTAAAACATCTCTTCGAGAGTTAAACCAAAAATCATAATTACATCTGTAATACCGTACTTGATCATGGTGGCCTTGCCGGTGCCGTTCTTGCCCAGCATCACGATGATCTCCGAGTCGCTCGACTGTCGCTCGACTGTAATTTTAGTCTTACGCTTTAAAAGAGTTGTACACGAATTAGTATAATAAATAATAATTGTTATTTAAGTGAGTAATATTTTGTAGTGTCAGTTCACAAATCACTATTGTGACCTACTTCTAACTTTAATCCTCATACATGGACTAGGGAGCAACAGTACCCTCCCGATTTTTGCCGAAAACACTCCCGGTTTCGGTTCAAACCGTCACGATTCTGTATTTGATAAAATTCATCAGAGTTTATCACCGAACGTTCCGCCTTTGACCTACCAATATATAATTAGAGACCACAAGGTCGATAACCGAATTCAGCTGTTTACTTCGAATCGCCGTGAAATGTGTTCGTAATAGTCGTAATAATATCATAATTTTTGCCGTTTGTCGATATTCCATCTCTGAGCCGCGCTAGAACCCAAAAACCATGCTTCGCGCACACAACGGTGGAGGGCGAAAAGGTGGGACTAGAGATATGTGGGCGGAAACTTTTCTCAAATTGATTTAGCGGTCTCCTATGCCCGAAATTTCGATCCCCACTATGTGGAAAGAAGAAAACACATTCCTCCAAACGCGTGATTAGTAATAAAAAGCACTTAATGAGCCGCAATCGGTAGATACTTCTCGCAATTATCCGAAGGAGATAGAGCGCGATAGATAGCATCATAGCAACTAGCTATCATGGTGAAGTGGTTGTGGTTCACACTCCCAAACGTAAGGTCGTGAGTTCGACTCCTCACTTGTGCAACCGATTTTGCTCATACTCTTTCTCATCACGAGATAGCTTGTGAAAGTGAGAGAGCGTTCGCTTTTCTCTTCAAATTTCGGCTGCTAAACACCGTAAGTGCGCGACCGTTCTTGAAATAAATACGCCCGTACTATTATCTTTGAAGTCGAAGCACAAATTTGCGCTTTCATATTTTCTTAGCTTTTTTTGCTAATTCGGCGTAGAAATATAACACGAATCGACAATGAAATGCGGAGCTTTGTGCACAACCTTCAAGTGCCGAAATGCACCATTCTTGAACATTAATTTTGCATTTTGACCTACTTAGTGAAATCCATGCGACCTCCGCATCTCACAGCTGATAGATTATATCAATAGCTATCGAATAAGCCCTATTTTTTATTTTGCTTTCATCTCGTGTTGTTTACGTTCTCTTTGTGATTTTCTATTTTATACTTGTCACTAATCGTTATTTCAAACCTTTGACAATGTAATGAACGTTCCGAACCTGTTGGGAAACGTTGTTAGTCCTGCGCGTTGTGCCATTTACGAATTTTAAATGAATAACTCCGAGGTTAAAGAAGGAATATCAGCAAAATATCTTGGCACGACGAAAACCCTGAGAAAAAGATAGAAACGGTATGTAAGCAAAAAATTTTGGAGCTCACGTTTTGCAGCGGACTGTGCTAAACACAGTAAGTCTCCTCGATCTGCTGTTTTTCCAGTTTCATATATTTCTATCGCATGTTTCGTGGCCGTTTCTCGTGTAATTAGTGTACAAACGTTTCGAATATGTAACAATACTACTGGCAAATCGAAGTCTTGCTCCGATTGAGCAGCATCGAGACGTTACGTTGTGAACTGGTGCAATGTTTCTGCCTAGTTGTTTCCTGCTTATTTCCATCTTTGTATTTACCTGTTCTTATATTTATCGTACAGTTCAGGTTCATCCCGACACCGGAGTCTCCCCCAAGGCCATGTCGATCATGAACTCGTTCGTGAACGACGTCTTCGAAAGAATCGCCGGTGAGGCCTCCCGTCTCGCAAGTGCTCGGCCATCTCTCCCGGAGTGAGTGAAGGTATGCAACAACGGTTCTTTTAAATATTGTTTAGTGTTGCGTTTGAGAAAAATATGCCTGCGTGTTTGAGATGTAGCCCTCGTCAGAAAGAAAACTCTTCCTTACCCGTGAGCCCCGGCAGAGTAGTCGCTTGTCGACTTTTTTTATCTGTTTGTGATCTGTAAGCATTTTTAAATATATTGCCCTCGACAGTAAGCTATATAAATTAACGGACAACGTTGTTAGATGCCTAAAACGACGTTCGTGAACGACGTCTTCGAGAGAATCGCCGGCGAGGCCTCGCGTCTTCCTCACTACAACAACCGGGCGACCATCTCTAGGAGAGTTACTAAAGGTAAGCTACAACCGTTACTTCGATATTATATTTATATTGGAGTTTATGAGTGGTCTGTTAGCTTTTTTTTATTTAATATATTGCCCTCGACAGTAAGCTATATAAATTAACGGACAACGTTGTTTAGTTGAAGTAAGTTGAAGGATCGACTCATCGTTGAAACAGAGTTATCGCCGACCGAAAATTCAGGCTAACGAAAGAGTGAGTGCTATCTTGCAGGAGTGTACGGTGGGTGACGTTCCTCGACTGATTCATCCGTTCGGAGAATATTCGATTCCGGTGAGAGGTATGTTGTTTGCTGTTATTCTACAATCACTAGAGAACACCGCTCTCGTAGCATAAGGCTAAATACTTGGTGTGAGTAGGATTCTGAAATGTGCAAATACTCTTACTCTGGGTTACTGTAGGCGTGGGCCTTTGAGCATTAGCATAGACAGAGAAAGGTTGTTATAATTGGTTGTTATGAGAAAGGTTGTTATATATTATATATAGGGACCCCAGCTCCGCCCACCTCTCTGTCGACATGGAAACACAAAAAGGCGGACCATGTGAAGCACAGCCCGAATTCTTCACCAAACTTGACAAATGAGGGCTTATTCGATAGCTATTGATATAATCTATCAGCTGTGAGATGCGGAGGTCGCATGGATTTCACTAAGTAGGTCAAAATGCAAAATTAATGTTCAAGAATGATGCATTTCGGCACTTGAAGGTTGTGCACAAAGCTCCGCATTTCACCGTCGATTCGTGTTATATTTCTACGCCGAATTAGCAAAAAAGCTAAGAAAATATGAAAGCGCAAATTTGTGCTTCGACTTCAAAGATAATAGTACGGGCGTATTTATTTCAAGAACGGTCGCGCACTTACGGTGTTTAGCAGCCGAAATTTGAAGAGAAAAGCGAACGCTCTCTCACTTTCACACACTATCATACACCGAACTTTCAAACGATACGCGATTGAGTTGATTGAGTTCGATTGAATCAACTCAATCAAAGCCGCATTCGGCGGAGAGAGGTTTTGGTATAATTGTAATCGATCAATCTTTTTACACATGGTCGATTTGCCAAGTACCGCGAAAACCAAAGCGAAATATTGCGTTTTTATAAAATTTGTAACTTTATTCATTTATCATCACTTGAAATATATCAGTACGATTATTCGTTCCCCTATTTTTAGTGAAGCTCGCTGCGGGATTCCCGCTGAATTGCGCAGCGCTCTCATTCTCAGGGGCCTTTTACTTGATTAATTATTAATTGTTATTATTTTCTAAATTGTTTTCTTGCTCAAAAGCACCTCAAAACCCGTCGCCGTCGATTCGCGCTTGGTTGAGCGCGAATCAACGTCGAAATTGCCCACTTTCACGTGTTTTTCTCATTTGTCACGTTTTCTTTGGCACTTGAACGTGTGTCCGATGCGCGTATTGGTTTGAACCCAGTATTTCAAGGGTCGAAGTCATGTCCCACGCTGCCGCTCTCGAGGAAGGCGTCGACCAGCTCACTCAGATGAGAGAGCGATGCGCCAACCACGCTTGAGCGCGGCAACTCGCGCACCAACACTGAGGAGACCTGCCACCAGGAGATGTGCGACTACGTCCACCACCTCGACGACTGCGCCATGCCCAAGGCTCTCAAATAAGGAGGATCGATCGATAAGGTAGGCCTACCGTAGCTTTCTCCTTTCTTTGATATTTTTTTTTGAGTTGATAGTCAGACTGAAGAATATGGCATGATGTCGTTGGTATTGTTCATTTCCCTGGCAATAGTAGCATGGTAAAGAGCATTTTGGCAGCCTTTTTAAAAATTATTTATTTTAATTTGAATTCAAGTTTATCGTGATCACGTTGCTTCTGTAACTAACTGATGTTATATTGCCAGGTCACCGCAGTATGTGAAGGAGAAGGCACTCCCCCCACCTTTCACGGACACGCGGGAGCAGGGAGGAGAACACGTGGAATGATAATGTGAGTTATTGGGCTAAAATTATACTGAAAATAAAAAGATATTGGACCCGAAACTGATGTCAAACTTGTTGTGTTGTTATGCCCAATTTCCGTGTTGGATTCTGCGATAAGATCTTTTTCACCACCAACCAATCGGGGCACTCCCGCCCACCGTGAAACTAGAGCTCCCCGTCATATTACACCGTATTACGACACTTGGACACGCAGGGCGTATTATGAGAATGCAATCAGTTTATGTTGTCACCCGTTGTTGGAAGTAAAAGCAGTATTCGATTTCAATTTGACGGGATTTGTGTATCTGTAATCCTGCAAGACCATTGTCAACGTGCTTCTTCTTTATTTGCCTCTTCATTTTTCTATAAATAAAATAAACCAGACAGATGGATGATATTTGATACTCAGATCTACTCCGCTCGCACCCGCAGCAGCACCTTCTCGATCTACCCTGGCAAGCGTCAAATCATCAAGTAAGATCGGGAGTCGTCCTGGTTTGTGCTCTCGTATATTCGCTGTTTTTATTGTGGGCATAGGTCAAATAAGTACTCGCTAGCGAAGATAGGCACTTCTGCAAAACATTGAGTATAATATGCACTTCTGCGCGCGAATTTAGGCATTTCTGCACGAGAAGCATGCGAAAAACCCATTTGACCAATGATTGTGGGACGTATACCGATGGAGAAGCTAGTCGAATGTTCGTTAATCTGAATACTGTAACCTATAGTGTGGTAGCATGCGTACTGTAATAATTATGCGTTTTGGCTTGGGGATTTCTGTGAGGGCATTTGTAATTCGTGAAATGTCTGCAGATTGCGTAGCGATGACGATGTACTACTTTGCAGTGTGCCGCGCGCGCACTCCCTCCCTGCAGGAGCTCGGCGGCTCTCTTCTTTATCAGATTAGTTTCCTTTGATATTTTCTTTCAAATACGGAATCGGAGAGCAGTTTTTTAGAGCAATTTTTATATTTTCCCTTTATTTTGTAAGAAGCAAAGATTTCTTTAATTTTTGACTCTTAGTAGATGAATAGGGGAACCTGAATTATTTGCATTGTAAATATAATAAATTATTTATTAAAAAAAACGAATGAGATGCTTTGTGAGGAATTTAAAGGTCCACATCATCGTCGTCGTCTCTCCCATCCCTCTCTCCCTCTGTTCTCCGCGGATGCATCGAGGACTCACTTTATTCTGGTATTACCATTTATCTATTTATTATGCAAAAACAAGAGAAGTAACAATTCCATCGGATAGAGTAGAGAGAAAAAAGGCAGCAACAATATATTACGAAAGGTAGTGAATAACAATCTTAGCTAATTTTATGAACAAATACCTAATTTCTATCAATTATTCATTTCGATTGACTGACTACGGTAATCCACCTTTTTGGATTCTTTACGTTCTTTACAACGATTCGGTATTATAATAAGTTGGAGTTGGTATTATAATACGCTGCATATATCGTAAGAATAATTGTGTAAAAAAAATTTAAAAGATATTTATAATAATATTTAGCTGCGGCAACGATCATCACTACTTTTGCCTACTCTTTTTGTGCTTAGCTCATTAAATGACCAAAAGTATGCCTGAGCTATATCGACTAAATAAAGTAATGCACGCTATTACAGTAAGATGAGCCGACCAGACGGGTACTGTAAGATACAGTACCCAGGTTAGTAGCTGAATCGGCCATCGAACTGCATTCCCATTTAAAATAAATATAAAAATCAATTATTTTTACGATGTTTTTGATAATAATTAATTGCTAAATGCGATCACCACTTCTTTTGCCTACTTTTTTGTGCTCGCTCACTAACTGGTCAAAATTATTCGTGCGCTCGTTCCACTAAATAATGTAATCCACGCGATTACAGTAAGATGAGCCGACCAGACGGGTACTGTAAAATACAGTACCCAGGGTAGTAGCTGAATCGACCATCCGACTGCATTTCAAGTTTAAATAAATATAAAAATCAATTATTTTACGATGTTTTTGATAATATTTAATTGCTAAATGCAATGCGATCACCACTTCTTTTGCCTACTTTTTTGTGCTCACTCACTAAATGCCCAACATTATTCGTGCGCTCATTCAACAAACTACAGTATTCCGATCTCTAAGCAGTAAGATGAGCCGACCAGACAAGTACCGTATCCGAGGATACCATACCCAGGGTATTAGCTGAATCGGACATGTGCATTTAAGTTCAAAATAAATTAGAAATCAATTATTTTTACAATATTTTCGTGCGAAAACGATCACCACTACTTTTGCGTACTTTTTTTTAATGCTCACTCACGAAATTCCAAAAATTATTCGCGCGCTCGTTACGCTAACTACAGTAATCCAGTTAAGTTAATCCATCGTACTGCATTCCCATTTAAAATAAATATAAAAATCAATTATTTTACGATGTTTTTTGATAATAATTAATTGCTAAATGCGATCACCACTTCTTTTGGCCGCTTTTTTTGCCCTCATTCACTAAATGTCCAATATTGTTCGTGCGCTCGTTCCACTAAATAACGTAATCCACGCGATTACAGTAAGATGAGCCGACCAGACGGGTACTGTAAGATACAGTACCCAGGTTAGTAGCTGAATCGACGATCCGACTGCATTTCAAGTTTAAATAAATATAAAAATCAATTATTTTACGATGTTTTTGATAATAATTAATTGCTAAATGCGATCACCACTGTTTTTGTCGACTCTTTTTGCCCTCATTCACTAAATGTCCAATATTGTTCGTGCGCTCATTCAAAAAAACTACAGTAATCCAGTACAGTAAAATTATTCTTACTTTGTTTACGATAACATTTAGTTGCTAAACGTGATCACCACTACTTTTGCCTACTCTTTTTGACCTCATTCACTAAATGCCCAATATTATTCGTTCGATCGTTCCACAAAACTACAGTAATACACTCTCTATGCAATCACATGCGCCGACCAGACGAGTACGATATCCGAGGATACCATACCCAGGGTATTAGCTGAATCGGATATGTAACTGCATTTAAATTTAAAATAAATTAGAAAAAAATATATAATAAATTAAATAAATTAAAGAACAAGTTTAAATAAATTAAAAATATAATATTTTACGATGTTTTCCGATAATCTTTAGCTGCGAATAACGATCACCACTATTTTTGTCGACCCTTTTTGCCCTCATTCACTAAATGCCCAAAACAGTTCATGCGCTCGCTCCACTAAGTACAGTAAACCAATCTCTATGCAATCAGATGAGCCGACCAGACGGGTACCGTACCCTAGGATACTGTACCCAGGGAATTAGCTGAATCGGTCATCGAACTGCATTTAAATTTACAATAAATTAGAAATCAATATTTTGACAATAATTAATTGCTTAACTTGATCACCACTACATTCATGGACTCTTTTTGTGCTCGCTCACTAACTGCTCGAAATGATTTATGCGCTCGTTAATTGATTTCTAAGACTTCAGTATTCCACGCGATTACAGTAAGATGAGCCGACCAGACGGGTACTGTAAAATACAGTACCCAGGGTAGTAGCTGAATCGACCATCCGACTGCATTTCAAGTTTAAATAAATATAAAAATCAATTATTTTACGATGTTTTTGATAATATTTTTCTGCGAAAACGATCACCACTGTTTTTGCCGACTCTTTTTGTGCTCGCTCACTAACTGGTCAAATTTATTCATGCGCTCGTTTAGCTAACTACAGTAATCCAGTACAGTAAAATTATGTTTACTGTTTTTATGATAACATTTAGTTGCTAAACGTGATTATCACTACTTTTGCCTACTCTTTTTGACCTCATTCATTAAATGCCCAATATTATTCGTTCGATCGTTCCACAAAACTACAGTAATACACTCTCTATGCAATCACATGCGCCGACCAGACGAGTACCATATCCGAGGATACCCAGGAGGGTATTAGCTGAATCGGACATGTAACTGCATTTAAATTTAAAATAAATTAGAAATCAATTATTTTTACAATATTTTCGTGCGAAAACGATCACCACTACTTTTGCGTACTTTTTTTAATGCTCACTCACGAAATTCCAAAAATTATTCACGCGCTCGTTTCGCTAACTACAGTAATCCAGTTAAGCAAAATTATTTTTACGCTGTTTACGATAACATTTAGTTGATAAACGGTGTCACCACTTTTGCCTACTGTTTTGTACTCAGAAACGGACATTTTGCTGCTGGTCATGCAATGATTTCGCGATATTTCAGTGTTTCGCTCTAAAATGTGCGCATGTACTTTTCAGAAATCTATCGATAGACTACCGTGGTCAGTCACACTCTCCTTCACACTAACATTATAAGGTAATGTTTACTTTCTCTTCTCTGCTCCATCCTTGTTTCCTCTGACCGGCTTCCCTTCTCTCGCTAGCACCAAGTCCATCGCAGGATGGATGCGCTGGACGTATCGCTGACACTGTTCGCGAGTCAGATAGGTCGCGACGTAGTCTCGAATCGCAGCCACCAGCTCAGCCTTGTTCGATGGCTTGTAGGAGTTCTTGAGCTTCCACTTGAGATCAGAGAACACGAGCTCGATCGGATTCATGTCCGGCGATTCTGCCGGCCAAAGAAGTACCTAATAGATAAATAATCATGGAAAATTATGAAATTTTGATATTTCAGAAATCTCACCTCCACTCCCATCTCCTTCAGTGCTTCCTTCGTGTATCGGGCCGTGTGCGGAGTAGCATTGTCGTGCACTATGCGGCAGTATCCGCCGTAATACTTGGCCGCTGCTGGGAGATAGTAATCACGGATAATCTCCTATAAATAAACTTTTTGTAACCTATTTTGTCTCGTATTCGTCTCACAACATATTTGACTGCATCGATCGATTCTCCCGGTTCCATTATTCGTACCTCCGTAGCTCCTTCATTTGAGATTCCCAACCAAAGCATCACCTCAACCACAATTTCAAGACTTGTTTCATAGTTGTCGATAATGAATCTTTTACATTATTTCGAATTGACTTACCTTCACTCTGTGCTTGGGTTTTGGCACAACATGTGCGTAGGGATCGGCTTTGTCGACATAGACATACGTCGACACGTCATCAAGCTCGCACGAGCATTCATCAACGAGAAAAGTGTCGACGAATGCCTCTCTCTTGGCTTTCATGGCATTCACCCACTCAACCATCTTGGGTTGATTGGCCTCGCGAACCATGGCTCCATATCTCGGCTTCCTCTTTTCCTTATTGATCTCTGCCCTCACTCGAGTAATAATGTGCTCTCCTAGCTGCACATTAGATCGCGGTTACCGTACTTATTCATAATCTAACCTCCTCATCGTACAACTCCTTCACTGACTTGATCACATTCGCAGTAAGCATGCCCATATTCTTGTCGTAGAGATTATTGATATGTTCCTTGATCTCCTCCCACTTGCTGTCGTCTTTGAGTGAATATGGACGGTATTCCTTCTTCTGCCTCCTATCTCTTATTATCCTCGCAACCGCGAGTCTGGTCATTCCCATTCGTTCAGCAATCTGAGACACGGGCACCTTCTGGTCCAAGTAGGCAAAGATTTTATCGTATTCATGGCGTATTGTTGACATCTGAATAAATAGTATATAGTCTTATCGAGAAGACAAGGTATTAGAGTAAAAATAGATGAGTAAATATTCTCTGATTTATCTATATTTGGATCTACAGTAACTCATTGTGTCGATAATTGATCATACTTGGTCACATTAGATTTTTCATTATTGGTTGCAGATGTCCTACTCATTAGTTGTCATCATGTCCAACGACATAACTGTCGAGAATACTCCCAATGTCTCACGACCGGAAATTGGTGAGAAGGTAACCGTGAAGTGTACGGAGGACCCGAGCAGCACGTTCGATGCAATCCTTCTGGATACTGGTACAAAAACAGCAATGGAAGCAAGGAGAATTGAGCTGATGGAGCTCTCCATGGATGAACTCATGCTGGTCATCAAGCCGCCGAAGGGAGGCAGAATGCAGCGTGCGATGAGGGTCAGTGTTTACTTTTTTTAAAATGGCATACTTCATATGCAACTGACTTTCTCTAGTTGTCACAGAAGTACGCAATTTCCAGAGTGTCACTCCTGGTGGAGATGCAGCCAGGATGGTCGCTGCTGCAGCTGCAGCATCTACATCAGGATCAAAGAAGAGAGCTGCCAAAGGCACTGCTTCAGCCCGGGCAGCATCTAATGCGGCTGCAGCTCCCAATGGTGTTCCGACAGGAGCAGCATCTACAACTGCTGCTGCTGCTCCGTCTGCATCGCTCAGTGATGATGAGATCGATGGGATGGATACGCCAGGCAGGAACATATCCGTTTTTATTGAATGAAGTTCGCTTTCAGCGTTGCTCAGATCGATACTGAAGAAAGTGTGCAACATGGAGGCATGGCAACAGAATGTCGCAGCTCCCATTCTCACTGCCTGCAGCACATTCATGCTGCAGGCGGCCTCTGCTGCCACAACGGACAACATGGACGTGAGGGTTTTCGCAATATTTTGGGAAACAACTTTCAGTATAAGTCGCGCCGTTAGAAGTGTCTACCATATATTAAAATACTAAGTTGAGGGAATGAGCATAAATATTATAGCGGAAATTTTACACAAAACCGAACTCTTCATCAATTAGAAAATTTTAATTATTTTTATATAGTTCTATCAATCAAATGAATTGACAAAGTCGTTGCAATAATTTAAAATGCGATGTTTATATAGCTACAACGGATCTCGGATTCTATGCGTGAACAATCGGAGACAATGGATGACATGAGAGTGGAGTTAGCTGATATAACCGAGCACATGCCGCGAAAATTGCGTAAGTGTGATTAGTACAAACAATTTCATTTAGCAATATTTTTTTCAAATTAACTTTTCGTTTCAGCGTGTGACTACGTGCTGCTCCAGGAGTCCGTAGTTAATGAATGTGATAGGATGGGTGAGAGTGAGACGCAATTCGCACAACGACTTTCCGAGAAACTCTTCAAAGATGGAGAGGAGATGCTCATGGTCGATGAACGAGATATCAAGACGTATGAGTGGTTGTTGGACGTGAGTACATGCAATAAGAGAGATTAGAGAGAAAAATAATAAAGATAGAAAGTAAGGTATAAAGTTAACTTTACCAGGTGATCTACAGAAGGCGGGCATACTCGTTCACGTTCCCAAGATCGACTCTGGCATCTCGTGTGAAGACGAGACTGAACCAGGATGTCAAGAGAAGGCATGAAGCAATTGGAGAGGTGCTTTAAATGTTAGATTAATAATAACAGTAGACTGTCAGGCTCCTCCCCTCAGCTCACAGGCAAGGAAGAGACAGGAGACAGTGCAACAGAAACGACTGATCTTCGACCAGTCGGAGTTGAAGAGGGCCGAAGTGGAGGCGAAGAGGAAGAGACTGATGGAATCGCGTGCAGAGGCTGTTGTGAGGAGGAGGTTGCAGAAGGACGGAATGCTTGACGATGATGGAGAGGTTGCAATCTACTCAACCAAGACCAGAAAGGTGACGATACATACCGGACAGATCAGAAATCACCGTATTCCTAACCAATCTATATAGAATATAATAAAGACAAATGAGACTTGTACGTGAAGGGTACGTGTACGTGTACGTGAACGTTATTCTTACTAATTAGGACTCCGGTTAACTTCAGGGTAAAGTGAAATTAATTTTCAAGAATATTTTTAACAAAATGGTGATTTAAAGATATTCAAAATCAAATATATGCAGGTGACGGTACCAGTGCGAAAGGGACTAGCCTCAGACCCCATCGTGGCGACTCCCTCTAGCCGTCTGTCTACACTCGCTCGTTCCGTCCCATCTACCACTACACGCCAACGCCGCCCTGTGACAGACATGGACAGCCCTTCCACGTCGAGAGCCGCTGTGCAAGGACTGTACGACGAAGTTGTAGTTGAAGGCGGTGTGGACGACGACCTGGCTGAGTGCCACTTCGAGGAGGAGGAGGACATGCATGTGCCCCACCCTTCAGACGATTAGACCGACTATATTCTAGGCTAGTTTTTTTAACTATCAAACTGTTCCTTTTACTGACTACGGTAGCCTACAGATTGATGTTTGGAATCGTTTCAGACAACTACAGCAGCAGATACACGTTCCATTTGAGCCCCAGCTTTGCTTAGATCTTCTGCGAGTTTTTCTTACCCGACAGTGCGCATCATTGCATGACCAGCAGCAAAATGTCCGTTTCTGAGTACAAAACAGTAGGCAAAAGTAGTGATAATCACGTTTAGCAACTAAATGTTATCATAAAAACAGTAAACATAATTTTACTGTACTGGATTACTGTAGTTAGCTAAACGAGCGCATGAATAAATTTGACCAGTTAGTGAGCGAGCACAAAAAGAGTCGGCAAAAACAGTGGTGATCGTTTTCGCAGAAAAATATTATCAAAAACATCGTAAAATAATTGATTTTTATATTTATTTAAACTTGAAATGCAGTCGGATGGTCGATTCAGCTACTACCCTGGGTACTGTATTTTACAGTACCCGTCTGGTCGGCTCATCTTACTGTAATCGCGTGGAATACTGAAGTCTTAGAAATCAATTAACGAGCGCATAAATCATTTCGAGCAGTTAGTGAGCGAGCACAAAAAGAGTCCATGAATGTAGTGGTGATCAAGTTAAGCAATTAATTATTGTCAAAATATTGATTTCTAATTTATTGTAAATTTAAATGCAGTTCGATGACCGATTCAGCTAATTCCCTGGGTACAGTATCCTAGGGTACGGTACCCGTCTGGTCGGCTCATCTGATTGCATAGAGATTGGTTTACTGTACTTAGTGGAGCGAGCGCATGAACTGTTTTGGGCATTTAGTGAATGAGGGCAAAAAGGGTCGACAAAAATAGTGGTGATCGTTATTCGCAGCTAAAGATTATCGGAAAACATCGTAAAATATTATATTTTTAATTTATTTAAACTTGTTCTTTAATTTATTTAATTTATTTTATATTTTTTCTAATTTATTTTAAATTTAAATGCAGTTACATATCCGATTCAGCTAATACCCTGGGTATGGTATCTTCGGATATCGTACTCGTCTGGTCGGCGCATGTGATTGCATAGAGAGTGTATTACTGTAGTTTTGTGGAACGATCGAACGAATAATATTGGGCATTTAGTGAATGAGGTCAAAAAGAGTAGGCAAAAGTAGTGGTGATCACGTTTAGCAACTAAATGTTATCGTAAACAAAGTAAGAATAATTTTACTGTACTGGATTACTGTAGTTTTTTTGAATGAGCGCACGAACAATATTGGACATTTAGTGAATGAGGGCAAAAAGAGTCGACAAAAACAGTGGTGATCGCATTTAGCAATTAATTATTATCAAAAACATCGTAAAATAATTGATTTTTATATTTATTTAAACTTGAAATGCAGTCGGATCGTCGATTCAGCTACTAACCTGGGTACTGTATCTTACAGTACCCGTCTGGTCGGCTCATCTTACTGTAATCGCGTGGATTACGTTATTTAGTGGAACGAGCGCACGAACAATATTGGACATTTAGTGAATGAGGGCAAAAAAAGCGGCCAAAAGAAGTGGTGATCGCATTTAGCAATTAATTATTATCAAAAAACATCGTAAAATAATTGATTTTTATATTTATTTTAAATGGGAATGCAGTACGATGGATTAACTTAACTGGATTACTGTAGTTAGCGTAACGAGCGCGCGAATAATTTTTGGAATTTCGTGAGTGAGCATTAAAAAAAAGTACGCAAAAGTAGTGGTGATCGTTTTCGCACGAAAATATTGTAAAAATAATTGATTTCTAATTTATTTTGAACTTAAATGCACATGTCCGATTCAGCTAATACCCTGGGTATGGTATCCTCGGATACGGTACTTGTCTGGTCGGCTCATCTTACTGCTTAGAGATCGGAATACTGTAGTTTGTTGAATGAGCGCACGAATAATGTTGGGCATTTAGTGAGTGAGCACAAAAAAGTAGGCAAAAGAAGTGGTGATCGCATTGCATTTAGCAATTAAATATTATCAAAAACATCGTAAAATAATTGATTTTTATATTTATTTAAACTTGAAATGCAGTCGGATGGTCGATTCAGCTACTACCCTGGGTACTGTATTTTACAGTACCCGTCTGGTCGGCTCATCTTACTGTAATCGCGTGGATTACATTATTTAGTGGAACGAGCGCACGAATAATTTTGACCAGTTAGTGAGCGAGCACAAAAAAGTAGGCAAAAGAAGTGGTGATCGCATTTAGCAATTAATTATTATCAAAAACATCGTAAAAATAATTGATTTTTATATTTATTTTAAATGGGAATGCAGTTCGATGGCCGATTCAGCTACTAACCTGGGTACTGTATCTTACAGTACCCGTCTGGTCGGCTCATCTTACTGTAATAGCGTGCATTACTTTATTTAGTCGATATAGCTCAGGCATACTTTTGGTCATTTAATGAGCTAAGCACAAAAAGAGTAGGCAAAAGTAGTGATGATCGTTGCCGCAGCTAAATATTATTATAAATATCTTTTAAATTTTTTTTACACAATTATTCTTACGATATATGCAGCGTATTATAATACCAACTCCAACTTATTATAATACCGAATCGTTGTAAAGAACGTAAAGAATCCAAAAAGGTGGATTACCGTAGTCAGTCAATCGAAATGAATAATTGATAGAAATTAGGTATTTGTTCATAAAATTAGCTAAGATTGTTATTCACTACCTTTCGTAATATATTGTTGCTGCCTTTTTTCTCTCTACTCTATCCGATGGAATTGTTACTTCTCTTGTTTTTGCATAATAAATAGATAAATGGTAATACCAGAATAAAGTGAGTCCTCGATGCATCCGCGGAGAACAGAGGGAGAGAGGGATGGGAGAGACGACGACGATGATGTGGACCTTTAAATTCCTCACAAAGCATCTCATTCGTTTTTTTTAATAAATAATTTATTATATTTACAATGCAAATAATTCAGGTTCCCCTATTCATCTACTAAGAGTCAAAAATTAAAGAAATCTTTGCTTCTTACAAAATAAAGGGAAAATATAAAAATTGCTCTAAAAAACTGCTCTCCGATTCCGTATTTGAAAGAAAATATCAAAGGAAACTAATCTGATAAAGAAGAGAGCCGCCGAGCTCCTGCAGGGAGGGAGTGCGCGCGCGGCACACTGCAAAGTAGTACATCGTCATCGCTACGCAATCTGCAGACATTTCACGAATTACAAATGCCCTCACAGAAATCCCCAAGCCAAAACGCATAATTATTACAGTACGCATGCTACCACACTATAGGTTACAGTATTCAGATTAACGAACATTCGACTAGCTTCTCCATCGGTATACGTCCCACAATCATTGGTCAAATGGGTTTTTCGCATGCTTCTCGTGCAGAAATGCCTAAATTCGCGCGCAGAAGTGCATATTATACTCAATGTTTTGCAGAAGTGCCTATCTTCGCTAGCGAGTACTTATTTGACCTATGCCCACAATAAAAACAGCGAATATACGAGAGCACAAACCAGGACGACTCCCGATCTTACTTGATGATTTGACGCTTGCCAGGGTAGATCGAGAAGGTGCTGCTGCGGGTGCGAGCGGAGTAGATCTGAGTATCAAATATCATCCATCTGTCTGGTTTATTTTATTTATAGAAAAATGAAGAGGCAAATAAAGAAGAAGCACGTTGACAATGGTCTTGCAGGATTACAGATACACAAATCCCGTCAAATTGAAATCGAATACTGCTTTTACTTCCAACAACGGGTGACAACATAAACTGATTGCATTCTCATAATACGCCCTGCGTGTCCAAGTGTCGTAATACGGTGTAATATGACGGGGAGCTCTAGTTTCACGGTGGGCGGGAGTGCCCCGATTGGTTGGTGGTGAAAAAGATCTTATCGCAGAATCCAACACGGAAATTGGGCATAACAACACAACAAGTTTGACATCAGTTTCGGGTCCAATATCTTTTTATTTTCAGTATAATTTTAGCCCAATAACTCACATTATCATTCCACGTGTTCTCCTCCCTGCTCCCGCGTGTCCGTGAAAGGTGGGGGGAGTGCCTTCTCCTTCACATACTGCGGTGACCTGGCAATATAACATCAGTTAGTTACAGAAGCAACGTGATCACGATAAACTTGAATTCAAATTAAAATAAATAATTTTTAAAAAGGCTGCCAAAATGCTCTTTACCATGCTACTATTGCCAGGGAAATGAACAATACCAACGACATCATGCCATATTCTTCAGTCTGACTATCAACTCAAAAAAAAATATCAAAGAAAGGAGAAAGCTACGGTAGGCCTACCTTATCGATCGATCCTCCTTATTTGAGAGCCTTGGGCATGGCGCAGTCGTCGAGGTGGTGGACGTAGTCGCACATCTCCTGGTGGCAGGTCTCCTCAGTGTTGGTGCGCGAGTTGCCGCGCTCAAGCGTGGTTGGCGCATCGCTCTCTCATCTGAGTGAGCTGGTCGACGCCTTCCTCGAGAGCGGCAGCGTGGGACATGACTTCGACCCTTGAAATACTGGGTTCAAACCAATACGCGCATCGGACACACGTTCAAGTGCCAAAGAAAACGTGACAAATGAGAAAAACACGTGAAAGTGGGCAATTTCGACGTTGATTCGCGCTCAACCAAGCGCGAATCGACGGCGACGGGTTTTGAGGTGCTTTTGAGCAAGAAAACAATTTAGAAAATAATAACAATTAATAATTAATCAAGTAAAAGGCCCCTGAGAATGAGAGCGCTGCGCAATTCAGCGGGAATCCCGCAGCGAGCTTCACTAAAAATAGGGGAACGAATAATCGTACTGATATATTTCAAGTGATGATAAATGAATAAAGTTACAAATTTTATAAAAACGCAATATTTCGCTTTGGTTTTCGCGGTACTTGGCAAATCGACCATGTGTAAAAAGATTGATCGATTACAATTATACCAAAACCTCTCTCCGCCGAATGCGGCTTTGATTGAGTTGATTCAATCGAACTCAATCAACTCAATCGCGTATCGTTTGAAAGTTCGGTGTATGATAGTGTGTGAAAGTGAGAGAGCGTTCGCTTTTCTCTTCAAATTTCGGCTGCTAAACACCGTAAGTGCGCGACCGTTCTTGAAATAAATACGCCCGTACTATTATCTTTGAAGTCGAAGCACAAATTTGCGCTTTCATATTTTCTTAGCTTTTTTGCTAATTCGGCGTAGAAATATAACACGAATCGACGGTGAAATGCGGAGCTTTGTGCACAACCTTCAAGTGCCGAAATGCATCATTCTTGAACATTAATTTTGCATTTTGACCTACTTAGTGAAATCCATGCGACCTCCGCATCTCACAGCTGATAGATTATATCAATAGCTATCGAATAAGCCCTCATTTGTCAAGTTTGGTGAAGAATTCGGGCTGTGCTTCACATGGTCCGCCTTTTTGTGTTTCCATGTCGACAGAGAGGTGGGCGGAGCTGGGGTCCCTATATATAATATATAACAACCTTTCTCATAACAACCAATTATAACAACCTTTCTCTGTCTATGCTAATGCTCAAAGGCCCACGCCTACAGTAACCCAGAGTAAGAGTATTTGCACATTTCAGAATCCTACTCACACCAAGTATTTAGCCTTATGCTACGAGAGCGGTGTTCTCTAGTGATTGTAGAATAACAGCAAACAACATACCTCTCACCGGAATCGAATATTCTCCGAACGGATGAATCAGTCGAGGAACGTCACCCACCGTACACTCCTGCAAGATAGCACTCACTCTTTCGTTAGCCTGAATTTTCGGTCGGCGATAACTCTGTTTCAACGATGAGTCGATCCTTCAACTTACTTCAACTAAACAACGTTGTCCGTTAATTTATATAGCTTACTGTCGAGGGCAATATATTAAATAAAAAAAAGCTAACAGACCACTCATAAACTCCAATATAAATATAAAATCGAAGTAACGGTTGTAGCTTACCTTTAGTAACTCTCCTAGAGATGGTCGCCCGGTTGTTGTAGTGAGGAAGACGCGAGGCCTCGCCGGCGATTCTCTCGAAGACGTCGTTCACGAACGTCGTTTTAGGCATCTAACAACGTTGTCCGTTAATTTATATAGCTTACTGTCGAGGGAAATATATTTTAAAATGCTTACAGATCACAAACAGATAAAAAAAGTCGACAAGCGACTACTCTGCCGGGGCTCACGGGTAAGGAAGAGTTTTCTTTCTGACGAGGGCTACATTTCAAACACGCAGACATATTTTTCTCAAACGCAACACTAAACAATATTTAAAAGGAACCGTTGTTGCATACCTTCACTCACTCCGGGAGAGATGGCCGAGCACTTGCGAGACGGGAGGCCTCACCGGCGATTCTTTCGAAGACGTCGTTCACGAACGAGTTCATGATCGACATGGCCTTGGGGGAGACTCCGGTGTCGGGATGAAAAGAGAACGTAAACAACACGAGATGAAAGCAAAATAAAAAAAGCGCGCGAAATGTGGCAAAATGATGAACTCACATTTCACACGCGGCACGCAAAATACGGTATACACAACAATTTCACACATAGAAGTCACCGTTCTGAGTAAAGTATACCATTTTCTAAAATCCATTTTTCTTAAATTTATTTTTTTTATAAATTTATTTTATTCTTTTTTAATTCTTTTCATGAATAGCACAATAACATACTGGAAAATCATATGATTTAAAAAAATTTTTTGCTTGGCTGCTTGGTCCCTTTAAAGAAATTTATTTATTATTATTTCAACTTAAAATTATCTCATCCAAATTGTGTCATTACATGGACCCTTGCTGAACTTGTGGGATCGTGTAATGATTGATTTTGAGGGTTCGCCTCTCTCACGTGGTGAGACATCAGCACGAGAGCGATGGGTGGAGTGAAAATAGTGATGAAGTTGGGATACGCATACTGAAATTATAACAATAATTAATATATCGCATTTATGGGCATAATTGATTGTAATGAAGACAGTAAAAAAGCTGGACCATTGGTTCAATGGGATTGTATCAGGCAATTTGTGAACTTGAATGTTTTATGAATCTTTCTTGGAAATTCGTCTCACATAATGTTTCGGACAAGAAAATATTAATGCCACTGCACAATTCCTTTTTCACAAACAAAATTTCCGAAATTGTAAACAAGTGATAATTGTAATTAACCTACCGTGTAAGAAGCGATGAAGTTCAACTCGTTGTTCTCCGTTGATGTAGCGATCAACCAGATGACCTACAAAGACGCATCATTCCACAGCTCGGCTAACCAAAAAGGGGTTAGAGAGAGTGAGCGCGTAAAATCGAGAGAGACTCACAGTTTTGCACAGTCTCTTATCCTAACCCTCTTCTCTTGGTGTCGAATATGTTTTCGGCAATCCGTCATTTATGAGCCGATTCACCCAAGATTTTGTCGTTTCGATTTTTATCTGCCGTCAATGTTGATTTCGAACTTTTCAGGATTGTTTTTTACAAATATAATTGGGATTTTGGGAATTTCACAGTATGTGCAGAACTATGTGTAAACCCTACTCTCCAAATTTGGTAGGTCTACCTTCAATGGGAGCAGAGATATTATCGAAAAACGAAAATTGCGGGAATTCAAATTCTTATCTCGATCACGGGTTTGGGCCGGATTTTTTAACAGGCAAATTTCGATCTGTCGTATCTTTTGGTGATCTTTAACGCCACATTAGATCCATCATCACTGGATCAGTGCTGAGTTTCTTACTTTCTTCTCAAACGCAATGCTCGTGCCTTCAATGCCAATATTCATTCGACGCTTCTTCAATTAAGATATCTTTACATTGTCTACATTACATTACACTGTCTTCTCTTTATTTTTCATTATCTTTACTCATCTATTCTTCGATATTTTCGTCACTACATCCTACCGCAATCTTATTATTGTTAGGCGGGGGAGCATTGGAATCTGCCCTCCACCCTCATACGAACCTCAAAGAGGTCACACATCACGACAGCAGTGCCACACGCTTCAGTAATTTATCGTAAATCCACACAACTACAAATTCCAAAGTCGGCGATGCCCGGGTGTTTTGCCCTACTATCCCGCCGCAAAGGGGGCGGGGGTCTTCCGACCAATAAAGATTGTGATGGTCCTTCGACCAATGCAGTATTGGCGTGTTTTTTTCTATTTGGTGTAACTTTCGAAAGAAAAGATGAATATAACTGAAATTTTCAGAGAATTTAGGGAATCTTAAAGAAATGCGATGCGTTTACTGAGATGTCGTTATGTCTATGCAATGTCGCAACTGAAACGCAATTGAACAACACTTGGTTGAAAAAAATGCTTATTCCCTGGAAAAAAGTGCAAGTCACAACCTTGGCTGGCACTCAAGTATCGATTAATCGATTGAAGATCAGTAGCGAAGTCAGGAAGTCGATTGTTCAAATGCTGTGAGTTATAGATATATTTTCTCTTGTATCTACATTTTTTCTCTAGTGACGATAAGCGGAAATCAATCGATGTAGAGAGAAAGAATGTATATTACCAAGCAGCGGTCAAAGATGGATACGTGAAGTTAGGGTGAGCCAATACGAGTTTCTATAAATTAGGTTCACGACTAATTGCATAATTTACTTTCATTCATTCCCGTTTCTGTCAGTCGTTGTGAGCGGTCCCTCTCCATTTTCCTCTGATGGAGAAGGGACTTCCCTAGTTCCCCGGACCCCCTCGTCTTTTTACCAACGACTCGTCTTTTTACCAAACGATCGGAATACCCGTCCTAGCCGGCCTGGTCACCGTGGATGGGTATGACCGTTTGATGTTGGCTACTCAGATACCAGTTTCGCTAATTCTCAATTTGATTGATGATTCGAGCTTGGTGGACTCAAGTGGAAGAAAGATGCGCCATCCGTTCGTCAGGAATGTCTTCAGCCTCACGTAACCTCCCCTTTCCTCCTACGTCCATGGTCCTAAGAAAGATCTCGTCTATTCCTCCAGCAACTTCAAAGAAGATAGTCTGTGAATGGGAAGAAAACCGATCCTCTACCCCGACCCCAGCCGAAATGATCCGTGAATACTGAGAAGAATGATCCTGACTCCTGAAACCACATCATCACCTGACGTTACCGTCTGACGTGATAAACATTGTAATTGTAATTGCATAATTTACTCAGATACACTAGGGAAGAGACCTGTGCCCTCTACGATGTCAATCCTGACATGTGAGCACGCATATAAAATATGAAAATGTGAATATTTTCAGTGTTGTTGAATACACTCTTAATTATCCCGAAGAGACTACTCTCACAATTGACCTTGAATCTCCCACACCTGAGACGACACATGCAAATACTGCATCCAGGTTTAGAGTAGTTCTCATTACAAATATCTTTCTCATTTTCAGTGAGAATAGCGATGTCCCGGAATTGGACTACTCTACGATCTTTACTCCCAAGACGACAAAGCGAGAAAAGTGAACACTTCTTTTCTTTTTTCATTTATCCATTTCCTTTTCAGCCCGAGCAAGGGCTAAAACCCAGTTAAAAGAAGAAAAATGAAGAACGAGTCTAAAAGGTATTGTATTATTATTATTATTATTATTGAAAAGGTGAGGGAAGATATCTTTATTCGATTATAGATAATTTCGGAGGTTCGTTCATATCCGTATACAGTAATCACTTATGAGGGGTACTGTATTTATTGATCGGAATAAAGAAATTCGTAGGCCAAATGAGAAAATTGTGAAACATTCGATATTCGTATACGGTAGGCACTGGCGTGGGGTACTGTATCTATTGATTGGGAGAATGATTACAGTATCGTCGAATCTTAGATTGCTAATACCTTCCTTCCAGCCTTCTCTCCCTTTCGCCAATCGACTATTCTTCCCCAATGGACTCAAGCCCCTCGACTTCCAATTATCCCTCATTTCCTCCCTCTTATCAATCACCTGTCACTCAAGGAGAAACTGTCTTGTTTGATTCGTCTAAGGGGGATTGTCATCCTTTTTGCTTTGAATTTATTGCCCTTAGTAGTTCCCGCAGAAGATGTGCTGTCCCACTGCGTAATTTATTATCGTTAAACTGAATTTTGTCTCGTTGTGTACATATTGTTTTGTTTACTCGGTGTTTTCAATAAATATATATATCATTTGAGAGCGAACGGAGCGCAATCACAGATTTCCCGGTATCGATACCGGGATCCCGGTATAATTTCCAGGCTGGAGCCCTGTCTGATTCCAGGCTGGAAATATACCGGGATCCAGCCTGGAAATAAATACCAGAGAGAGAGAGAGAGAGGAAGAGGAGAGAGAGCGCGGAGGCGAGAGTGAAAGAGAGACCAGGGTACTAGTGCCAGAGGGTGGGGCAGAGACACAGACGTCTCGGGGGAAGACGGGGGGAGGGGAGAGAGAGAGTGCTGACGCGCCCTTAGCAGAGGGACTCTCTCTCTTTTGCTCACTCTCTCGCTCTAACCCTGGCCTGTAGGTTTGGAATGATGTTCCGCCTCTATCGTAAACTGACCTTACTGTAATTTTGCACTTGCTTGCTCTAGTTTTACTTTCTTTTGTCTTTCAATTAGTCGTGTAGCCTCTCTGCGCGATTTCATCTAATTTTGAGCGTTTCAAACTGACCTCGAACGGGCTTTCACTCGGTTTGTCGTTCAAAGCCCGTGAATCACCCGATTTCGTCTCTCTTCAGTCGTTCAGTCGATTGACGTACAGTGTTCCATCATTTGAACAATAAAGCTAGGCGGTATCTAATACAATGTGCTTCCCAGTTTCAACTCCAAACTGCTCTAATGAGCCCTCTTTGTCTATTTATAGTCGGTTAGCCATTTCCTCTGTTATTGCACTCAGTACACTATGATGTGTTTAGAACTCGCGCACTGCCTCGCCCAAAATCTGTATCCGTTTTAGTTTGGCGCTCTCTGATTCAACTCTATTTGTGCATAGCTAATGTCGTCTCTATCCGTTACTTTCAGCCTGTTCCTCTTCCAAATCAACGTCTTCTTTGCCTTCTTTCTATTCTCAATTATCGCCCCTCCTCGCGATTTCATCATATTTTGAGCGTACTTGTTTACTCTAGTGCATGCCAGTGAGGCGCGCTCTATGGGCCTTGCGCCCCCCCCCTTCCCATTCCGCCGGAGTCAGAGATCGTGGGAAATCGAGAGGGACTCTCTCTCACTTTTTCGCACTCTCTCGCTCAAACACTGTTCTGTAGGTTTAGAATAATGTGGCCCGCTCAAGCGTAAACCGTTCTTACTTTAATTTTGATCTTACTGTACTCTCCGCGCAATTTTATCTAATTGTGAACTGATATCCGAGCTCGAACGGGTTTACACTAGGTTTGTCGTTCAATTTCGTCACCCGATTTCGTCTCCCGCTCTGTCGATTTACACAATCTTTCTTCGAAAACACTCTATTCTTTGCGTAAGTAGAATGAACCCGAAAGAAGCGACAAACTCCCGGTTTCCCCATGTGTTAACACCCTTGTCTGCCATCTGTTTCTGCGCCGTTCCACTTGTCGTCGCGTCACTTGCATCACAAATTGAGTCAAATTCGCTTGCCGCCTCTTTGTATACCCTGCCCACGGCTTTTCGTCAGAGCGCACGGTAAACGGTGCCCTCTCAGTGTCGATGACTAGTAATCATTTCTAGTCAGAAACCCGGACTAGACGTGTCGGTAAAAATCTTTAGTTTGGCGTTTTCTCATTCAACTCTATTTGTGCACTGGTAATTTCGTCTCTTTCCCTTATTTTCCTCCTTTTCCTCTTCTTTTCCATCTTTCTATTCTCAGTTAGTCGTGTCACCCCTCCGCGAGATTTCAGCTAATTTTGAGCGTACTTGTTTACACTAGTTTTAACATTGAGGAAGAAAGTAAAACGTTGCTGTATTCAATCACGTCTTG
The DNA here is from genome assembly GCA_036245785.1 of Pristionchus fissidentatus. Lineage (NCBI taxonomy): Eukaryota > Metazoa > Nematoda > Chromadorea > Rhabditida > Neodiplogasteridae > Pristionchus > Pristionchus fissidentatus. The sequence continues at coordinate 18,008,857 of BTSY01000004.1, forward strand.
TTGTAGCCGTATACAGTAGGTGCGAGGCTTTTGATAGTCTCGAGCGCATAACCGGGTCTGTCTAGAACTGTCTGCGCCTAGCTGCATATTATGCAATGTGGATCCCTTGTTGCAACTCCAGGATGCTCTAATGTGTCCTCTCTCTCTCAATTCAATTTATCTCATTTACACTTTTAACTATTACATGTGGATCAGATGGGCATCGGGTTGTTTCACAGTGTTGTGAGCTAAGAGAGCTAAACAAGTAGCTCAATGTAAGGGGACAACATATTACAATTTTTTGATGAAATTTAGAAATCCGGATACTGGTAGGTCAAATAAATAATCAGGAAGTTTGTTCCAATGGGGAATGACGCGATACCCTAACGAAGATTGGAAGTGGGATAGTCTAGCATGTGGGACTTGCATTCTATAACGATGGCCTCTGAGTAAGTGTATATTAGGGGGAAGGTGGGGGAAAGGCTCTCTCTCTCCCCTCCTCACGCACACTTTACCATTGGTCCTCATTCTCGCCATCTTTCTGTCGCTTTTTTATCGTATTTACTGCACCTCACTGATTGAATTCTGCCAGTTGCCGCGTCGTTTCAACTAATCGCTATTTGTGCAAACAGTGTTGAATAGCCGCCATTATAGTCAGAAATCCGAACGAGACGTGTCTGTCTATTGGAGAGTGTGCCTAACTTCATTCTCGAATAGACCCACTAGTCTAGTTGGGTTTTCCGACGAGAAATGATTACTAGTCGTCCACTCTTTTCGCACGATTACTCGTCAAATGACACTCTCCATATTACAGGGTAATACAAGCCATGGTCACTCTCATCTACGACCAATTTGACCACGCGGAGAAGTTGGCGCATTGGAGACGTGATCTCAAGCGACGCGTGCAACGGCGGCAAGTCGCGGCGCACAAGGTACGGTAGTCACACTATCGATCGATTATCGATCAAAACAATCGATGATCTCGATAACAGTAGTCTAACGTTCAGAAACACGCTCGATAACGGTCTATCATATCCCTCAAATAAATTGCTCATCTGCAAGTTCGCTGAATCAGGCACTGTTGGATCTCGCGCGTTTGTTGCCCCGAGCTCTTTTCGATCTTTGATCTCCAGAGGGAGGGAGATAGCGCTGTAAACGACTGAAAAAACGACTGGTCACTTTGACTAATAAATCGATAATTGCGTTTTACTGTAGGTTCATCGTGGTACGTGCGGATGCGACTACTCGGGCGAAGGCGGGAGCCTACAGCCATTCCCCACTCCTACTACAGAGAGGACGCCATGAAGTGAGTTAATCAATCGATATATTGACATACAGTAACCAATGTATACCGTTACCCGTTATTTACTCGCAGGACTGACTACATGTACTGCGGGTTACGGTAGTGGGGTATACTGTAACAAAGTACGTGGCTCAACGATACGTTAAACGATGATAGATACCGACGTAGACGGGTATGGTGGGAAGACACGGTAGAGGGGGGCACACTGTAACGTATCCCTACGGTGTAAAACAAATCTAGCTAGTGACGATATCAGATTACTGTTGGGATCGGGGTACGGTAGGAGTAGCGGAAATGTGCTAGCCCACAATCTCAGGCATCTGAGAAAGAAATATTGAGTCGAGAGCAAGTTTGTGCCTGCAAAATCGTTGTGAATTGTTGTCATGGGTCATGAAGCGTCGCGTGGTATACTGTAGATGTGATCCGGTTCAACCTGTTCCAATTCTTCAGCTAAGGATGGAGAAAGAGAGCGAGAAACCTCTGTATTTTGTACACATTATCGCTTCTTCTCTTTGTCTGGAGCGGAAATTGAGAAGTATGCTACAGTAACCCATCGATCGTTTCAGGAGTCATTCGGCGACCTCTCTCGTGAGTGCGACCTCCGTCTGATCACATGGCGCAAGTACTGCCTGTCTCGGAGTCGAGGTGAGTACAATTTTAGTTTTTTATTGTTTTAAAGTGTTATATATCTGGTCTTTCTTCATTGTGTTTCGTCGAATAAAATAAACGCTACTTTATCTACTTAGAAAAGGTAACGTAAATAGGGGAATATCGATTAGGCAAGAGAAGAGACGGAGAGCGAGAGAGACTAGCCTACATTTGGAAATACAAAATTGCACTAGGTGAGACTCAGGCGCATGGGTTGAAAGTCAGGGCCTTTTTGTATAATTGGGGGGATGTTGACCGATATGTTTGATCTTATGAATCACACCATGTATTTCCTTTAAAATTCACTTTTCCTGTATTCGTTCATTTTTGAACGTTCTGACACATCACCGGTGTGTGCTAAAATTTGTAACCAAAATATCTGAAGTGGTTAAAAATAAGCTATGTACACTTAAAACACGTTCTCTGTAAGACCGTCGGATAGGGTGGCACAACTCATTCAAAGTAGTCGGGCCGGGCTAAAACTTTTTTCACAGATGGTCTAGGGTGCAAAGTAAATATCAAATGTTAAAAATTCGTGAAATTTCAAATTTTGAAAAATCGATAATTTTTTTACGAAAAACATTTTTTTTCTCAATTTTTTTATTTTGCAATCGTGTTATATATCATTCGAAAGAGCATAAAAAGTTGTGCTTATATCCCAAATTTCATGACATTTGAGTAACATGGAGCGAAAATCGATAATCGCATATCAAGAAATTTGCCGATTGCGTTAAACTTTATTTTGGATAAAATTGTTCCTATGATTTGCTCATCATGAATCCGACATATAAAAGGTATTTTTCATTGTAGAATCGAATGGGAGTCTGATAATGCCATATTTCCATTGTGAAAGAGTGTCTACATTCAATAGACCATTCATTACCACTCTGAGGTCAGAGTCAACCTAAACGTGTGTAGAAATCTTTTTACAGAGCTTGAAACTAAATCGTGTGTATGCCATTTCAAAGAGCATCAAAAGTTATGTCTAACTCTATGATTTCAGGACGATTGAAAAACTAGGAGCGAAAATCGATAATCTCAGCCCCGGAAATTGATAATTTTAGTGAAGCTCAATATTCGCATATATTTTCATTCAAAGTGATCGGACAGGTCTTAAAATTTTTTTACAAGTGTCATTAGGTTCAATGTAAATTTTAAAATCAAGAAAGTCATGAAAAGTTAAAATTTGAAAAAAATCGATAAATATATTTTTCGAAAAAAAAATATTTTAATTTTTTTTTATTTTCATAACGTGTTATATATCATTCGAAATAGCATCAAAAGTTATGTATAAATCCACACTTTCATGAAAATTGAGTTATTGTGAGCGAAAATATGAGATTGCGAACATCGATCAATTTGTGGGGATGTATTCGCCATCTCGATACTGCTAGTACCCCAATCTTCATGAAAGTGTGGATTTATACATAACTGTTGATGCTCTTTCGAATGATATATAACACGATATGAAAATAAAAAAAAAATTTTTAAATTTTTTTTCGAAAAATAAATTTATCGATTTTTTCAAATTTTTACTTTTCATGACTTTCTTGATTTTAAAATTTACTTTGCGCCTCAAGACACTTGTAAAAAAAGTTTAAGACCTGTCCGATCATTTCGAATGAAAATATATGCGAATATTGAGCTTCACTTAAATTATCAATTTCTGGAGCTGAGATTATCGATTTTCGTTCCTAATTGTTCAATCGTCCTGAAATCATAGAGTTAGACATAACTTTTGATGCTCTTTCAAATGGCATACATACGATTTAGTTTCAAGGCCTGTAAAAAAGTTTTCTACACACTTTTAGGTTGACTCTGACCTCAGAGTGGTAATGGTCTATTGAATGTAGACACACTTTCACAATGGAAATGTGGCATTATCAGACTCCCATTCGATTCTACAATGAAAAATACCTATTATATGTCGGATTCATGATGAGCAAATCATAGGAACAATTTTATCCAAAATAAAGTTTAACGCAATCGGCAAATTTCTTGATATGCGATTATCGATAACACGAATAACACACACGAATAACACGATAATATATAACACGAATGCAAAATAAAAAAATTGAGAAAAAAAAAATTTTTTTCTTAAAAAAATTATCGATTTTTCAAAATTTGAAATTTCACGAATTTTTCACGTTTGAAATTTACTTTGCACCCTAGACCATCTGTGAAAAAAGTTTTAGTCCGGGTCGACCACTTTGAATGAGTTGTGCCGATTAGCCCGTCATTCACTGCACTCTTACAGAGAACGCGTTTTAATTGCCTACTTAGTGTTTCATTACTGATCTTTGGTCTCTGTTCAGGTCGCATTGACGAGGTCGAAGCATCGCGTCGACTGCTACGTTCGACGTCGACCGTCGTCTACAAGGGACAATTGGACCTTTACAAGGTAATTATAAATACTTATTAGCAAACTAATATTCTTAATTGGCGCTAATTGCTGGAGTCATATCAGACGTGACCCCGGGTCTTGGTCAAAACGATATTTTCGATTATCGATTCCCCAACCCAACCTATAATGATACCGTATGGTCTACAATTCCTCAAAAGCGAGGCCACTCTTTGTAAAATGGTGGTCCCGCAGCGAAAGGTACAGTAACCCGGATTATCGATTTTGCTTACTGTAGATCGTACGGTAACATATGCTTACTGTAGATCGTACGGTAACAGATTTTGGGTTACTGTAGATCCACTACAGATTGGATTGACAAATCGATAATCGGAAATATCGATTTTAAGCGTAAACCGATCGAATCTTACCGAGAGCGTCTCTTAAGCAGAAAAAGAACATTAGAGGGTAGATAAATGAGATTAGTAGACTTTCTACCCACAAAACTGAAGAAACCACACCATAGCAATTGAAATGCTGGTGTGAATTTTTGAATCTTCAAATTGTTGTTGTTTTCAGTTGCGCTAGCTGACCGTCGCGACTACAAGAAGAATTGAGGGCCCCCTTCGAATTCTGAGAGAGGAGGGAATCGCCCGATTGTGAGGATAAACTGTTATGCGAGGTGAGTATTACAACCTTTATCGATCGATTTGTGACTGAAACTCGTGAAAGTTGTTCATTATTTTTAATCACTCTAATGAGCAATGATCAGGGGATGAACTAATAATTGGTATGACAGTTATTATGTGATTCATAAGTCATAATAAATTGATTCGCTAAAGTATTGCATAAGGATGATGCAATATTGCATAGTGATGATGTAATTTGTGAATGAGATTATAGAGCCGGCCACGCTGATTCCATTGATGTGTCTGCCAGCCTTGTCCGTTAGCTCAGTGCTGAGATACGCTCAAAAGTCTGATCGTTGCCAAAGGGCAGAAAATGGGCGTGGCCATCCAGTGTCCTTCCGGAAATCGATCGCCGCGGGCAGGAATCCAATCGAAACGATTATTTCAGCTAGGAATCGGTTCTCCCATAGATTCTCAACCGAATCCACGCCCAAACCAGATCTTTAGAGTACGTCCTATAGACTTCCCCTTCGTCAGACCACAATAATGCGAAAAAGTGATTTTTTCGTGCCCTGAGGGCAAATGGTGACCTACCGCGACCATATTCTCAGGATCATCGGCAGTCATGATGGCGATCATTTTGGTGCATTGATCGGGACTGTGCGATGTCTGAAAGGCGAGATATGGTTTTCCGGTCTCCATTTTGCAGCTTGGCTACAGCCAAGTAGCGGCATCGCAGCAACTTGAAAATTTTTTTATAGGTAGGGCGTGGGCGTATCTCAACACCCTTAAAGTTCGGCGAGCAGAAAAAAATCCATGTAAGAATAATGACACTTCAAAAAAGTGTGCATCGATTGCGTCATCACGACGCAATACCTGAAAGATTTCGCAATACCCCAATAGTTGCATCGTAATCTCCAATGGATTTCGTATAAGAGCCCACGATGTCGCATCAAACCTTCCTCGGGTTCTAAAGTTGTATCAACAATAAAAAGTGTCCGTAAACTTTTGTCCGCTACTGTAGATCCAAAGAATGCTCAAATTAATTAATGCCATAGTAGTACGGGTCGGTGGAATTTCGTAAGTAAATTATTGATTTTATACTCTCAGATTACGGTACCCGCTACCGTAATCCTGCTCAGTCCAAAGCGATTATCGATTGGGACAAACCAAATTACAGTAATATTTATTCAGATTCAATCGACTGTTGAATGATGAAGTGGATGATTGAAGTAGGAAATGGAATGAAGAGAGAAGAGACGAAGAGAGCGAGGGAGGGAGGTTAGTGATCTACCTAATTATTCTATGACGAATAGTTCCTAGCTCTTCATGAATAATTGTGTTTATCAAGAATCGATAAAGTACACTCAGCATATGGCATCCACCGTAATCCTGCTCAGTCCAAAGCGATTATCGATTGGCACAAATCAAATTACAATAATATTTATTCAGATTCAATCGACTGTTGAATGATGAAGTGGATGATTGAAGTAGGAAATGGAATGAAGAGAGAAGAGACGAAGAGAGCGAGTGAGGGAGGTTAGTGATCTACCTAATTATTCCATGACGAATAGTTCCGAGCTCTTCATGAATGATTGTGTTTATCAGAGAATCGATAAAGTACACTCAGCATATGGCATCCACCGTAATCCTGCTCAGTCCAAAGCGATTATCGATTGGCACAAACCAAATTACAGTAATATTTGTTCAGATGCACTCGACTGTTGAATGATGAAGTGGATGATTGAAGTAGGAAATGGAATGAAGAGAGAAGAGACGAAGAGAGCGAGTGAGGGAGGTTAGTGATCTACCTAATTATTCCATGACGAATAGTTCCGAGCTCTTCATGAATGATTGTGTTTATCAGATAATCGATAAGGTACACTCAGCATATGGCATCCACCGTAATCCTGCTCAGTCCATAACGATAATCGATTTATGCAACCCGAACTACCGTAATCTTTTCGCAGAAGTGTGAGGATACGGTAAAGGAGCAGACGATTGATTAATGAAGCGGGCGGAGAGAAAACGATGGAAGGAGAATAGCACAGTATTATGAAACGGGGGGTCGCTGAAAAAATAAGAGCCAGACTGCGGAAAAGTGCGGGAAATTTCAAACCAAACAGTGCGTACTCTTAGAACGATTTTTGGCATACTGTAGCTCGCTTGCTGCTTGTTCCCAGAGGAAATCGCAGACCGGCGATTCCCTAGGAATGGGGTGAGCAAATGTGAACAGTGCCCTATCTACACTGTATAGTGTACAGGTAAGTTTCTTCAGTGCTGATCGTTGGGTCGGAGGTTCGACCCCCGACCCATGCATCTTCTCTTGCTCTCATTTTGGGAGAGCTCTTTGCCCTTGTTTCGGATAGCGCAAAAGGCTACAATTCCTTATTTGTTCAGTGCATAATACTGTGATAGTAGAGTGAAGATAGATAAGAGGTTAGTGATCTACCAGATCGTACTAAGACAAATAGGCTCTATCGCTTTTAATATGATTTTAATCAGACAGAACCATATTAAAATATGGTTCTGTCTCGTCAAATTATCGATTAGATGCGCTTAGGTGACGGTATCCACCGCTCCTTTAATGATGCTCAGAACCAAGCGATTATTGTTTGACAAATGTAGCACTACCGTAATCTTTTCAGGCATTCACGACGAGCGGGCGCTGTGTTGAGAAGAAGAAGGAGAAAAATAGAAAAGACGAAGAAAGGAGGAGAAGAGGAACAAGGAAAAAAGAAGAGAGAAGAGGAACATACTTATTTGAGCGTCCATTTTCACTGTACTTTTTATTAGTTGCCGTTTGCTACATTCGCGCTATTCATTTCATATTTTTTATTCCCTCATATTTAAATAAATATATTAAAAGCGCTAACCGTATCGTTCTCGGAAGAATCGCTCATTGTCCGAGAAGAAATTAGCGTGATGTTGTCGTCTGTACGCCAAATTTCTTGTTCTCCTTCTAATTGGAAGGAAGGGGAGCACAGGGAGCATATTGAATCACTCAAATAAAACAATAAAAATAAATAATAGCACAAAAACACTGAAATCATGAAAAAAATGAAAATTGAGAAATTCTCGAACCTCGTGGAAAAGTTCGAGTAAAAGTTCGCAAACTTTTCCCGGAGCTCGTGAATTTTTCCTTGACTGTTTTTCGCGAACTTTTGACGGATTATAAGGGTCGAATGTTTATCGTTATTGCCAAAGGTAAAAACGTGTCCAAGATGCCTTGGGAAAGCATGGGTTACGTAATACCACGTTGCAGTTGGCTAACCGGCTTGCCCTATCTAGCGTGGTAGGTTACTATTGTAAAATCGCTTGACATGAAACACCTTTACCTAACTTTTATTCATGCTATGAGAACATATAAATATCCTGTTTGCCAACGTATGCGCATTTATGCCCTGAAGCTCAAACCCGGCTCGTGTAATTTTTAAACGTGAAAAGATTTTTGAGAAAAAAACTGATCATATCAATGCAGAATCAATTATTCATAATTCGCAGGCAGTTTCCTGCTGGATCAAAAGAGTTCCTCGTACTCTAAGGATGCACCCGTCGGTTGCATGACCTCAGTACGACGACATTCAACTCGATTCAAAGCAACTCGCATTTGCATGCGAGTCGCGAAGAATCGACTCTGTTCAGAAGGGAGAGTGGATATAGGGGGGACTGATGTACGCGATACGGGGTTGATATGAAGAACGATATTGGGAGAAGTTCGACTAGTAGCGTCTTTGTATAATTAGTATTGAGTGCAAGATTGTATTGCAGATTGTACGAGTAATCCAAAATTTGGTTCATATTTATTGTCTCCGTAAATTGAAAGGTGGAACAAAAGTCGTAGGGACTATGTACAAACATTTTAGATTACCGTAGTGCTTGTTAGATTCATTCTCTCCGTGATACCATTTCTCCTTAAATCATATCCGAGTATGAACATTTGATTGATTCAAAGTGACAAAAAAGTAATTACGGACAGTAATTGCTCCACATCCTGCCATCTCTGAGCATCCATGCATCCAATAGTGTTCACACGACTTACTCCACTCTTTTATTACGCAACGGATATGAGGATACAAATTTCGTGAGGTGATCGATAATGGTGGGAATGTATCGATTACTTGTCACTGATCTTCTCATATCACATAAATCGATACCGAATATCTCGGGTGGTTTCGTGGATTGTAAAGGTGTGAAGGAAGAAGTGAGTGTGTTTTGCTAGTTCACGATAGCGCATGTCTTACTCATTCGTATGTACAGGATGCGGCAGAATTACGGAAACACGTTATCTTTTGCCTTTTTGCTTAGAAAGCGCCTTTTGGGTGCAACCAGTGATTTCCCGTAATTTTTACAGCAAACTTTATGATAATGGAAAGAAAATGTCAACGGATCTCGCAGATTCCTCATTAGTGAACGATATGAGCCATGCTTGGGAGATGCGAATTTTTGGTTGCTCGATGTTGCGCGGCGGGACAATTGGTTACGGTTTTAGGTAATGAAAGATTGCTCACCGTGGGACATGCCCACTGCTCCCAAAATTATATGATATGGGTAGAGGATTCCTCCCACTCGGATTTGAATGACAGATTAGCAATTCGAATCTCACATCCTCAGAAAATCATGATTTCGCGCCTCCAGCAGGACCACCTTCCTTTCGTCGATCCTGGACCGATGGTGAATATAGATGACAACTTATAGACCACCCTGAAGGCCATTCTGCAGCATTAGGCAATTCTTGCTTCGGGGCAAAACATTGGTGAGCCTAGTAAAACTCCGTGCCTGCTCACAACGCCAATATCGACCAAGCCTGGCTCAAGGCGCATTGCCCCTTCTTCACCCCACCTCGGAATGGCCGGCCTGCTTCCCTGATCTCAACTCCCTCGACTATTCCGTGTGGTCAGTTTTTGAGAGCAAGGCCTGTGCTCGTCCCCATTCCAATCTGGAGTCTCTCAAGAACTCCCTTCTCCAGCAATGGGACAATCTTGACCTACCGTACCTGTCCGCCGAGGTCAACGCCCACCCACTCGTCTGAAGCAAGTTATCGCCGCGAAAGGAGGTCAAAGCGAGAAGTAACCATTGATTATTGTTGGTATGGAACTTGTTCACAAATTGTTATGAGTTTATCAGGGTTGCTCATCACATAGGTAAGATATAGATCAGAGAACATGTTTCTGTAATTCTGCCGCACCCTGTACTTGGATATGTCTCTCCTTAGGCTACCCGCTATATTATCGGGTTTCTATCTTCGGGAGTATTTTCTTGGTTCCGTAGTGACCGCCCGTGCAGCCCTCATGCTGACATAATATCTTGACATAATATCTCACATAATATCTTCTCTCTTTCCTTCAGGAACAAACACCATCCATTTATGATGTTTATCCTGTATCAATGGAATCTCTCCCTCCACAAAAAGATCATTCAATTTCACTCGCTTCTTTGTATATGGAATTGTGTACTCTTTCTTACTTCTCTCGTCTACATCGAGTATCTTCCACTGTGGCATTACTTGGGAACACCACTCATTAGCAAATTCATTTATTTATTTATCGTACACCACAAGGGTGCGAAACATGTGCATAAATATAACTCTTTCATTCATCATCCTTGTTCACTCGAGTGTTTTTCTTTTTTTCCAATTTCTTTTTTTATACAAAGAAGCGAGTGAAATTGAATGCGTTCACTATTCTATCCCAGGGAGCACCATCCGACTCCTTCGTATCACTCTACAGGAGATCTCTACTCAAGCGTCTGACAAAAAAGGTGTTCCATGTCAAGCGATTTTACAGTAGCAAGCTACCACGCTAGATGGGGCAAGCCGGTAAGCCAGCTGCAACGTGGGATTACGTAACCCAAGCTTTCCCAAGGCATCTAGGGCACGTTACCTTTCGCAATCAATGTTGCTACCAATTTACCGCCCCGGGGTGGATGGAAGGCTTGGTTGGCCTCGGCGGGGATCGAACTCGTGACCCTTCGAATGGCTAGCAGTTGCTTACACCACTCGGCCATTCCGCGTCTGACACTCTGTTAGCAAATCCGTGAAAGTATTCCATCTATAATTGTGCCCATCTTAGTTCTCTGGGTGCTGTCTAGTAGAATGAACTCGGTCGTGAGTATTGTTTTTTTCTACCATAATCCACTGTTTCAACACCACACCCTATCTTCCCAGATTGCCTTTCATTTCCAAAACCCGCGTGTCTTCATAATTTATTCATAATTTGTCTCTTGTCTCGTAACTGTCATTTTTAAATTAGTCTTTTTCTACTTTTCAATTTATCTCAATAATTCCATTTGTCAATTTCTCTCGTCTTCATTATTTGTCCCTTGTCTCGTAATTGTCAATTTTCATTTAGTCATTTCTTTTCAAATTTTCAATTTCTCCCAATAATTTAATTTGTCAATGTGTCTCGTGATCATAAACTAGTGTAACGTGAACGTATAATAACGTGTTCATAAACTCATAGTACGTTTCCATTTTCACAGTTCAACGACGGCCTCCTCATCCATTTCGGAAACCTGTAATTTGAATTGTAGTCTGAATTGTAATCTGATGTGTAGTCTGAATTGTTATTCTCATATGTAGTCTGAATTGTATTTCGAATTACGTGTTGACTGTATATTTTTTATGAGAGAACGTTTTGGTTTCAAGCATGCCTCTATACAAAAAATTGTGAAAGGGGGACGTTCAGTGGAAACCACCTTAGCCGGGAACCCCAAACCACGGCGGCCAAATGAATGACTTAACTTAACACTTTTCACATAGAGGGATGCTTGTGTACCAATATGGGCGAAGCCCGGGCATTTTTGCCCCAAAAGTTCCGCCCCAAAAGGGGCGTGGGTCATTTTTCGACCTTTTGCGTTTATTCAGACCAGTGTTTTGGCCCATTCGGACCAGTGTTTTTGTCCGAATAAAGTTACGTTTATCCGGGACCAGTGTTTTGGTCCGAATAAACGTAGCGTCGGAAAGTATTTGTTCGTTATTTTTAACAATTTGATGAAACTTTCGAATCAGAACGGGAATCTAGCTGAACTGTCCAGTGCATATAGGGGATCTATAAAGAAATACAGTGCGTCATAATGAGCCCAGACATTCCGGAAAGTTTGGTAAGGAATGATTATCATTTAGGAATTCTCTAAGGGTGAATTAGTTAAAAAGTGTAGGAACGACCCGAAATCGTCCAGGAACCGATGCCAAATTGTTGTAGCAGCAGCAATGTTTTCCTGCATGCTGCGATCGGAACCCCGCGCGGTCTTTTTTTCAGAGGGGGGGGAGACAAAGGGGCGGGGCGAGCGTTTTTAAGGAAAAGAGATATTTCAAAACCCTCAGGCCGCGCGGGTTTCCGATCGCAGCATGCTGGAAAACAATGCTACTGCTACAAAAATTGGGCACCGGTTCCTGGAGGATTTCGGGTCGTTCCTACACTTTTTTTGCTAATTCACCCTTAGAGAATTCCTAAATGATAATCATTCTTTACCAAACTTTCCGGAATGTCTGGACTCACTAAAACGCAATGTATTTCTAAATAAATCTCCTATACTCACTGAAAGTTTATCTAGATTTCTTTTCTGATTCAAAAGTTACACCAAATTGAGAAAAAAAACTCACAAAATCCTTCCGGCGCATCCCAAGCTCGAGGCGACGCCAGCGGAGCCGACATCATCCTGCAAACGGAGAAATCAATCAATAACCATGAAATTAATCGATAATCGGACGCGAAAGATCGATAATGGTGGCAATCAAAAGTTGAGGGCGAAGAAGGGGCACACACAAAAAAGGAGCGAGGAATGTGCTTATCTAGTACGATCGACGCACACTAGTAGAATATTGATTTGATATCGCGCGTTTTGTGGATCCTTTTGGGAAGAGAAGGAAGACGAGGGGCTGAGGAGCGCGTGTGCATATTGAAGGGTGATACTTCGAGATGATATCGCACGTTGAACCATAATACAAGAGAGAAATGAGGAAAGCAAGGAAAGAAACCCGCTACGGGGGAGGGAGATTCAAATAAACGGCAATAAACCTTGCTTAGTATAAAAACTTCACTTCCTTTTGACGCCTTACCGCTAACTGAGCGACCCATGAAACTTAAAGGTCACTGGTAAACAACCGTAGCATCCCCACTAGTCCAAGTGTGCGTAAGAGTTGAAATAGACATCTCAATAGCAAAAAAAAGAATAGTGTAGAATACACACGGAAGTTGGGCGCAGAGCGCTCTATTTTTAAATTTTCGCGAAAATCCGCAAAAAGTTCACGGGGAAAAATCGAAAATCGCGCTTGATTTGGATAAAGCGGGCGGTGGCAACTAACGAGGGCACTAATTAACGTCAAGTAAAGATAAAAAGTAGGGAAAGGTCAAAATATGGTAAAAAAGCGGGACAGAAAGAAGGCAGAAACTAGGATGAACGGGAGAGTTTGAGTGAGGAGGGAGAGAGAGAGGGAAGGCGCCCATTAGCGCGCGCACGGTCTAATCGGATGCCGCCAGAGGGTAAATGATGAAGCACGATGCTCAAACCACAAACTAGAGAGAGAGAGACAGCGCGCGCTCTGACGAAAGGGCACGGCTTGCGTGTAAATGATGACGTCAGCGGGTATGGCTGGTTACGGTTGCCATACCCGCTGGGCCTTTGAAAATCAAACCACCAAAAGGTCGAGCGAGAGAGAGAGAGGGAGGGGGAGAGGGAGAGGGGAGGGAGGGAGGGAGGGAGGGGAAAGAGGGGGGCGCTAAACTTGAGTTTGCGCTAAACTTGAGTTTGCGCTAAACTCAAGGATAAACGGCGAAAATCGCGCCGGTTTTGGGTACAGCGGGAGGTGGCAACTCACAAAGCATTTATTCACAACTTGCTCGAAGCCGATTTTTAGATTTCGATATCATTATTTTTAGAAAAATTGTGAAAGGTCGAAAACACGTGCTCTCAACATTTTCCACGCTCTCTCGACCGATCGGTAGATGAGAGAGTGTGCGAAATGAATATACCGTGATCTCACATTTCGCACTCTAATTTGTACTAGAAAAAGGCAAAAGTAAAGGTTCCATCATGGCTTCCATGTCAAGCGATTTTACGCTAAACGAGGCAAGCCGGTAAACTAGATGCTGCGTGTGACTATTTAAACCAATCGTTATTCTTCAAGTCTGAGTACTGTAAAGTTGTTTATATTAATTTCGTAACTCCATTCATTCCAACAAGTTATGTATACAGTCGCCAAATCGCTGTCCACTGTCGTTCATTGATGGACAGGTTCACGGACAGAATTGATTACGAGAAACATCTGATTTCATTAAATTCGTAAATGGCACAACGCGCAGGACTAACAACGTTTCCCAACAGGTTCGGAACGTTCATTACATTGTCTCATTTTCAAGAAAACTGTTCGAAAAGCAGATGTTCTGATTCCATGAGAGTCTGTGGGAGGTCACATGGATTCGAATGATATGTCTATGCTCCCATAACTCGGGAGGTAAGATAGTGCCGCATACAAAAACGTGGAAAAGAGAGGAAAACGATTCAAAAAGAGGCGAAATCCATAGTCATTCGTCGCGAGAGCTGCGAATGGACCGGTGAAGAACAAAGGATGCCAACAAACAATTGAATCGTGGTTCTCTATTTTCCACATTTTTGTATGCGGCACTATCTTACCTCCCGAGTTATGGGAGCATAGACATATCATTCGAATCCATGTGACCTCCCACAGACTCTCATGGAATCAGAACATCTGCTTTTCGAACAGTTTTCTTGAAAATGATCAAAATACGATATTATACAAATTAGTAATGAAATCTAAAAAGCAAACTACATAGATTGAAAGATCATTGAAAATTAAGCCTAGCTCCAAGCAAAAAGTTTTCACAGAAATTCCGTTGAACACGCGAAAAGGTGCTCAAAGTTCAAGGGCTGCACCTAACAGTAGCAGCATCTCTTCGAGGAATGACTTGTATGGCATAATACCTCCCAGGTATCTTAGTTGGACCTAATAGAACACGAAACCAGTAAAAACTCGATTACGAAAATCTTGGTCTCTGCCAATTTCAAACCGAGCCTCTCGTGAGTGGCGTGATATGCATTTCCTGCTTGGAAATAATTGCATAGGTAAAATCGAACAGATATATTATTGATTTTTGGAGATTCTTGAAAATATACGAGAAGAAACGGAAAAATGGCGTTGTACATAAAAAAAACAACCAAAATGGACCCATTTTTCTCGACAATGAAAGAGAATTTAAAATTTCGTGTCATTTTCTCTATCACGAAGCCAATGAATAAATCTAGACCATCTAGACCAAAATCTAGACCACTATGACTCTGCTAACGTAAGTAACAAATGTCTTGAACCGGTCGAAAATAGAAAAAAGCTCAAAAGTTGCTCCTTGGCGTTAATTTTAGACGCTGAAGACAATAGAAGGTTGCCATAGAGAAGGTCGCCACTGATTTCTCAATTGGACACCTCTGGGCGCCAATATAGCCCCGCTCAATTTGTGCAGAAAACGCGTTTCACCATCAAAATTTTCATGATAAGTACGGAGTCTTTCGGGAAAATGAAATAAGATGAAAAGTAAAACAAAATATCTTTATCCATCCTTGAATTCACTTTATCGGTCAATAAGTCTTCTTTTGTACTTGTTGGCCCGAATTGTGTTGTATTTTTGCTGTATTCGAGTTGATCTTTACGTTACAGAAACAGAAGACTTGTCGATAGCTCGGCGTAGTTGCTATCAGTATTAGAGTGTGCGCACTGGCATGGCACAACATAAAACATAGCGTGATGTTCATGATACCTGTAGAGATGTGTACAAATAGACAGAATCATGAGAACCTGGAGTGAAAATTCCGAGTATTATAGATGCAGAAAATAATGATACGGGTACGATTTGAATGGAAATAGGAATGAACATCTGAATGATTTCACAATGCTCTCGAACTTTACTAAAGGAGGAGGGTAAGCAAAAAATATATACGAAATATGCTGCAGGTGTCAGGGAAGATTGGGTGCATTTGCAGGGGGCGTTTACAAATAACAAAAATAAGCACATTTTTTAATTATCAAGCTGACGTGATTTTATAAAATTGTAAATCAATTTAACAAATATTACTTATGTCGTCTTGTATTTGTTGTTTTAAAATGTCTTCTTCTAAATCATTATAATTTTTTTTGTTAGATGAAAATAAGTTTATTTATTTTTATTTATCGTACACCACAAGGGTGCGACAACATGTACATAAATGTGCGAGTAAAAGAGAAAATTAATAATTAATAAGAAAAGGGGTTCAAGGGGGCGGGAAGTGAGTGATATTGTCAACCACACGGGAATGATAAGTGAGGGGAGGAACCTCGGAAGCGGTGGAGGGGCCGCTTATCCAATGTATGTCTTATTGGATCTCCGTGTGGTGAGAATATTGGGAAGATTCGTGCGGGGAAGGGGACTTATAGATTGGGAACAAGAACGCCTAGAAACTCTCCATTCCCACTGTCAAAAAGCATTTGTTGTTATCTCATGACCTCCCATCGTTGCTAGGCGTTCTTGTTCCCAATCTATAAGTCCCAAAGTTACCTGAATCATAAGAATAATTGTCAATCTGCGCTGTAATTTGCGAGTCTTCGAGCTCAGATTTGTTGCCTGATAAAAATTATATATCATATAAGACTAGTGCATCTAAAAAAAGTACCATTTATATTCATTTATGTTGTTTTGACATACGTAGCCTAGTTTGAATAGTTTATAGAGAGAAAGACATCATCAACCGTTCTGAGCCACAATGAACCATTGAAGAGGAATTTGATATGCATTTGTACGAATCGGTGAGGCGAATAAAGTTTATAAAAATTGAAAGCCCCCTCCATTTTTACGCGCGGAGAAATGGCAGATCCAACCATTTTTACGCGCGGAGAAATGGCAGATCCGACCATTTTTACGCGCGGAGAAATGGCAGATCCAACCATTTTTACGCGCGGAGAAATGGCAGATCCAACCATTTTTACGCGCGGAGAAATGGCAGATCCGACCATTTTTACGCGCGGAGAAATGGCAGATCCAACCATTTTTACGCGCGGAGAAATGGCAGATCCAACCATTTTTACGCGCGGAGAAATGGCAGATCCAACCATTTTTACGCGCGGAGAAATGGCAGATCCAACCATTTTTACGCGCGGAGAAATGGCAGATCTGATGATCTCAAATAGTTTCAACAGTTATTCTGGTGTGAAATATGTTATTCAAGCAATGAAACATAACAGATATTTTAGAGACGATTACAGTGAACGGGTGACAAAAAACGAAGGGAATACTCGCCAATTTCATCTGTCAGGAATATTCAGTTCATATTTCAAAATTGATTGAGATAAAAGGGTAAAATCTACAACATTTCTGACAGATGAAATGTCGCGCAACATAAACAGGGTATCTTCAATAGAATGTTCTTCGCCAATTGAACGTCCCTCTCAAATACAATCTTCTGGCGATGTTATTGTGAGAGGCGCAAAAGAAGTGATGGCTCCTGAATCAATTTGTCATAAATATCGGAATAACGATTGAAACGGCATCAACACGCAATCTATTCAGAAGTTACGATTAATATCACGCGTTCCATGGGAAAAACTCATATTTCCGCGGTTCTCCTTGCATGCCAATTCTGCACTCATCCAGTTTTCGCCCTTTTTTCGAAAGCCCCTAGATAGGAGACCTAAGAGGCAGAGTGGGAGACATGGTAGGTCATTCGAATCTCCAGGCGGAAAATGGTCGCATTTTTTATTGCAATTTCGACATGTCAAACTTCAGACCTCGGGGCTTTTAAACTCAGAGGTCATCCAAAAACGTGTGAAAAGGGGTTATTGAAAAATTGATGTGAAGGAGAACCTCGATTTTCCTGTGATGCACGTGATATTCTGAATACTAGGCAGTTAACGACTAAAACCCTATTTACCTTACAAAGTTTGAGTGATTTCTTTGACAAAACTTGTAAACAAACTCACACCAAAAGGCGAATGAAGAAAGAAGAGAGCAGTCGACCGCTCAATTAGAGCGCTACAAGCGAGTATGAAGAGAAAATAATGCATTTTAATGAGGATAATAAAATTGATCACTCTGCATAATCTCTCCCATTCTCCCCCTTGAAATTTGCTTCTCACACTCGCCTCTAGCGCTCGAATTGAGCGGTCGACTGCTCTCTTCTTTCTTCATTCGCCTTTTCAGTGTGAGTTTGTTTGCAAGTTTGTCAAAGAAATCATTCAAACTTTGTAAGGTAAATAGGGTTTTAGTCATTAACTGCCTAGTATTCAGAATATCACGTGCATCACAGGAAAATCGAGGTTCTCCTTCACATCAATTTTACAATAACCCCTTTTCACACGTTTTTGGATGACCTCTGAGTTTAAAAGCCCCGAGGTCTGAAGTTTGAAAAAAAAAAAAAAAAAAGAAAAAAAAAAAAAACGAAATTGCAATAAAAAAGACGACCATTTTCCGCCTGGAGATTCGAATGACCTACCATGTCTCCCACTCTGCCTCTTAGGTCTCCTATCTAGGGGCTTTCGAAAAAAAGGCGAAAAAAAAGGCGAACCGCGGAAATATGAGTTTTTCCCATGGAACGCGTGATATTAATCGTAACTTCTGAATAGATTGCATGTTGATGCCGTTTCAATCGTTATTCCGATATTTATGACAAATTAATTCAGGAGCCATCACTTCTTTTGCGCCTCTCACAATAACATAGCCAGAAGATTGTATTTGAGAGGGACGTTCAATTGGCGAAGAACATTCTATTGAAGATACCCTGTTTATGTTGCGCGACATTTCATCTGTCAGAAATGTTGTAGATTTTACCCTTTTATCTCAATCAATTTTGAAATATGAACTGAATAATCCTCACAGATGAAATTGGCGAGTATTCCCTTCGTTTTTTGTCACCCGTTCACTGTAATCGTCTCTAAAATATCTGTTATGTTTCATTGCTTGAATAACATATTTCACACCAGAATAACTGTTGAAACTATTTGAGATCGTCAGGTCTGTAATTTTTCCGCGCGTAAAAATGGTTGGATCTGCCATTTCTCCGCGCGTAAAAATGGCTGGATCTGCCATTTCTCCGCGCGTAAAATGGCTGGATCTGCCATTTCTCCGCGCGTAAAAATGGCTGGATCTGCCATTTTTCCGCGCGTAAAAATGGTTGGGTCTGTCATTTCTCCGCGCGTAAAAATGGTTGGATCTGCCATTTTTCCGCGCGTAAAAATGGTTGGATCTGCCATTTCTCCGCGCGTAAAAATGGCTAGGTCAAAAGGAACTGTAAATTCTAACCGAGTGATTTCAGAAATATATTATGGGGCTAGTCATTCTGGCAACAGCCATATATAAAACCTCATTGTCATTATAGTTCATTGAAATCTATATTAGGGTGACACTTCTTTTTATTTTAATGCAAACAGGCAGAGTGAAACTTCTTTTGATGATCCGAATGAAAATGGTACTTTTTTTAGATGCACTAGTCTTATATCGAATTCTGCAATAAAAAAACCTGTGTTGAGAGAAGAAAAAAAGAATGAGAAACGAAGAATGTGCTTAAAACGACACACTCTAGCAATCCCTGTAAAATCTTTAAAATTATTTTTTATATAAGACTGACAAAAAGCGTGTTTTAAAAAAAGTGTTGCTATTTTAACGAAGAGGAATAGATTTTTAAAAAAAATGATTCGTCGATTTATAAAAAATATTCTCATTTTAGAAATCGACTCCGAATTATTGTTATGATTATCGTAGATACCAATATCGTTTATTGATTTCATTTTCATATAACGAACGTGCTAGTAAAAACATGTAAATCATGACATATGTAACTTACTGTTATGGTCACTAATGCCAGGGCGAAAGAAGACCAATAGTTCTCCGCAAAATTCAACGCCAATCCTATATTCCCATCTTCGTAAATCCACGACAAAGATGAGTGCTTCTGAAATCGTTCGTAGATAATATATTTTTGAAGAAATGCTTACTTCTCTAATGTATTTCATGCCATTTGATGAATTCTGGAATCGGCTGAAGATCATTACACAAGGTAAAGTCAATGTTATAAACAATCCAAGCCGGAATACATAACTCTCCATTCTCTACAAACCTCAAAATCGACGAAGTAAGGCCGATTATTAAATCAAACCGAGACATATCTGTATTTCGTCATCTTCACAATGGTAGTGTATTTGTAGTGGAAACATTGAACAACTGCATTGGCTACGCAAACCATTGTCAGAAAAAGCACTGCCTAAACTGAAAAGGTAACCAAACAATTGGAGCAAGACTCATCACTAACCACAATAACATTGGACGAAATGCCAAATCCACATAGCAGTCCTTTACAGAGAACGGCCGGTACGGGAAACAACAAAACAGGACAGAAAAGCAGGCCAAAATTAGCATCGTTTATTGTTATCGTAATCTAAAATGAAAGATATGAACAGTGTTTGAGAAGATGTGATCGCGCCTGTAACAGAATCAAGTATCCTGTGAGTGTTTTTCCCGATTCAGGAGTTTTCTTGATCATCAAATAGAAGGCCAGAACAGTGATAATATGGGTAACGACAGCGATGTAATGTTGATAGACGGGCATAAACCAGACCCAGAACTTATCTAGGATTACATCTTGCTCGGACATTTGTTATCCGTTTCCGTTAAACAATACTCACTACATATCAAATAATTGCACCTGGAAACGAAGGAAAAATCGATTCCTTCGCAGGTGGATATAAAATATTTTATATTAACTTTTTTCTCTTATCAAATTCAGTTCTTGGATTTGACCGAAGACACAACTTTTAAAAAAATTATACGACTTTAAAGAAGACCTCCCACGAATATTTTGTCAAATAGACTGCCAACGCAGTGTTGTTGGGGATGTTGACCCGATCACGCGCCCGTTTATCCTAATTCTAAGTACATCCGTATCCGTTGAAGCGAGATACAGTCGCGCAAACATTTGAAAAAAAGACAGACAACAATTGATGATTCAGGCAAACCTTGATCCACGCTGTGCTCTATCGTTCGAGCACAGGCCCATGGTGGTGGGACGTCTTGAAGACGTTCAGAAAGAGGGAAAACAGTTTGAAATACCCCAAACAATGTAATTATAACTATCGTAGCATGCTCGGCCGACTGCCATTCTATTGTTATCGTTCTAAAAATAAAATCTGGTAAGAAAAAAACAAAGATAACGTCTAAATTCGAATTGTGTTTTCGTTTGCAAAGAAAGTGTTTTAAGAGTACGAGAGTATCAAAATTCCGCTTTACTGTAAATAGCAATGGTTTTCGCAAAAGATGAATTGAACTTGCAGTTTGCCGCCCCTGAAGCGCGCGCTTAACCACTGCGCCATGGGTGTGATCTCTTATTTCACTCTCCCACGCGCTAAGGCCCTCTACCGCGCGTCGACTATCGCAATCGTCGCAATTCAGATGCCGTTGCACTCTCCACATCTTCATAAACTATTTTTGTTCTGGCATACCTTCGAAATGTCTCCTATCACCTGAGTTATACCCCTAGAAAAATGGACGATTAGGCTCCGCCCACCTCCCCTCCCCTCTCATCTTTCCTCCCTCTCACAACAGTCGAAGCGCGCGTGGTTTTGGAGCTGTAACTCGGCTCAGAGATGAGATATCGACCCAAATCCAAAAGAATGTTCTTATTCAGACATGTAGCAACATGGTAACACTAAATTTCACCCCTCTTATTGAATTCTGCTGACCACGTTGTGGCCCCTAAGTATGGCAAAGGAAAAATTCATTGAATACGACTAATTGAAATTATTGCGCATGATAGAATACGTTCATCTTCGAAAGCATCTATTTTTGAGTCGACCGTATAAATGGAGTTTGCAGCCAAAAAATCATAATTTTATATTCTTCTAATCCTATTTGTATTCAAAAGAGCTGAAAATTCTAAAAACATCTGTAAAAACCAAAAAAAATTATGATTTTTTTGAAATTAATTATGAATTTTCAAAAAATCTTGTTTCAAAAGTACTGTAGCATCCTCAAATCTTACGCTGTTTAGCGGCTGCAAAATTAAAAAAAAACAGCATTAGCAAAGTGAAAATAAGTTTTTTTGCAATTGATTCGACGATAGCGAGTATTCGTGAGGGCAAATCCTAACGGAAAAAATATTACGGCATCATCCCTTTTGAGATTCTACAGCCACTAAACAGCGTAAGTAACATATTTTTCGAAGCCGGATCAGCTGCAGAACGAGTAAAATTGAATCGGCACCCACTCGCCTACACTCAGAGAAAAAGTACTTCTCCATGCATGCGAGTTAGTAAATAAATTACTTATGCTCTCCTCATTTCCCATGCTCTCTATGCTAAAAAGTAAGTAATTCATTTGCTAACTCCCATGCTTTTTTCTCTGAGTGTACCCAAGGTAATGCTCTTATTCTTGATACATAACAGAAACATATCGATGTTTCTCTCTGTGTCCCTCTCTCACTCTCTGTATGCGGCTGGGGGTTGCGCGGTCGGCGCTGGGAATGGGTGCCGCTGCAGAACGAGTATAATTGTGAGGACTATTTCGAGATTACACGTGCCGGCATTCATAACTCATATTTTATCCTGATAGAAGTGACAGTCCTATTCCGATATACAGGGTATGCAACAAAAATCCACTAGCTACTCAGCTCGAATAGGTGATTTTAATGAAAAATATTTAATAAAAATATGAAAAAAAATTTAAATTGATAAAAATCAGAAACAATTTGCACTCACAATGAGAAAAAAAAATCTCAAGAATTACACGCATACAATCTCAAATTAAATGTTTTATTGCAAGGAGAGTATATATACAGTATATATATATGAATATATTCGAAACTAGAGTGCGGAAAGTGAGACGGCCCGACACCTTTTTGACCCGCCTGTCTCTGTTGACCAGAGATCATCTCTTATTCATCGCTTCTGCTTATCTATCTTGATCGGTTATTTCTCCCTCTGTCCTCTCTTCTCTCTCATTTCACCCCCACAATTCGCTAGTATATAAGCCCCGCTATTCTATGATAAAGTATCTTCCACTGAATCATCAATAGCAACAAGTGGTGCATCGTCCATTCCCCTCCGGCGCTTCCGCTAGCGCTGGAGGGTCGACCCGAGTCGTCATCTGTGGCTTCTTCGTAGTCTTCTCTACCTGGAATCGCCTACCGTCACCCAATCCACGCCGATCGTCTACGGAATCGTCAACTGCCCTGGATCCCTCCCCTGTGCACCGTTGATCACTCGGATCACAGACGGGAAGTCACTCGAGGGACAATCGAGGGATCCATCGATGAGCACGTGCAACGGAGACTCTTCGCCCCGTGGAGGGACTACATCTGACGGATGCTATTCTGAAGGAAGGATGAGAGGAAGACGGGAAATCGGGAGGACGAAGGACAGTCGCCATCGAAGAGGTCGAGAACGTCGTCGACCCAGCAACGTACAGGAATCCGTCCGTGCCACGTCGTGCCACCACCGTTGAGCAGTGCCATGCCTTGGCCTCTCGAATAGTCGACTAGTCAAGATCACGATTTTATTGTAAAGTGTTTCGCCCGCTCGTTCTTTTTCGCCCCTTTGAGTGTCTCTGTTGACCAGAGATCATCTCTTATTCATCGCTTCTGCTTATCTATCTTGATCGGTTATTTCTCCCTCTGTCCTCTCTTCTCTCTCATTTCACCCCCACAATTCGCTAGTATAAAAGCCCCGCTATTCTATGATAAAGTATCTTCCACTGAATCATCAATAGCAACACCGCCTCCTCGGTATGATTTGGAGGCATTACCCGACACCTTTGCTCGATTACCCGATACCTTTTCTGCTCCGGCATATGAAAACAGCTTCGATCGAATTGATTTGACTATGAATTTTGTTGAGAATTTTTCTCTCATGATAATTAGCATATTCTCTATCATTTCGACCGCTCTCCTTCCTCGAGGACGGTCTCTCCTCGCGTCAAGAGGAATGCGCCTTCAGCTTATACACGGTGAGATTTACTTCTATTGTCAAGAAATTAGCATTAGAACCTTTTGTCGCGCTATATTTACAACTGACTATTTATTTCCTATTTCTCTCCCCCTTTCTACTTTCATCTTAACTTTTATTCTTCAGAATTGTTGTAAATCGTATTTCACTTTGTGTCCAATTAGGCATGCCAAAATGCCGAAAATAGTAACTTCACGTTCAATTATTTCTTTTTTGTGTGATAATTTTCTTCTTTCCAGAGCAACTCAAAATCCCTTGAAATTCGGCCCCCGCGACTTTGAATCCGCAGTAAAGCCTTGTGTAAGAGCTCGACAAGCTCTCGCGCCACTATGACCAGATTCATTATTTATGACTGATGTGTTGCTATTATCGTATATCTAAGAACACTGGAGCAAAAAAGGTATCGGGTAATTTCGCGAAGGTGTCGGGTCGACGCATCTCGCGCAAAATGAGGAAAAGGTACCGGTCATTTCTCAATTACCCGACCCGAATAACGCACTCTATTCGAAACTGTCATTTTCTATTGCAGTTTTAACAACATTGTATTGTTTTAAAATTTTCAATAATATCATGTACGAACCATTATTCACACTGACTCAAGAATGTTTATACATCATCTCTATGATTTACGCCTTTCACCATTAACGATGACAATTTAACCATGATTTATTGAGATAATTGATGGCTTGATCGAGACTATGCGACGCCTTGCAAAACGATGAAAGCTGAACACTTAGAGTAGAATCAATTTCATTTTTTTTAAAAATATACCAGCAAAGTGCTTCACGATAACTTGGCGTGGTCGCAATCAATATTATAGTGTGTGCACTTGCATGCAATAATTGAACGCACAAAACAACATTATTGAATCCTAAATAGATGAATTTCATACCCAATATTAAAAGCAAAATAAAAACCTGGTGTGAACCATTGGCATATTAGTGAAGCAGCATAAAAAGACACAGGAATGATTTGCACAAAAAGAGGCACAATCATCTGTAAGACAGCAGTTTAAAACGTAAAAAAAAAAGACTAAAAGAAATAATAATGCGTTATTTCATTAAAACAATTATTCTTCACAATCTTTTAGATTCTCTAAATTGTAGTTGTTCTTTAAAATATCAGAGAGCATTCTGATGAAGACAATTTCACCTGTATTATCAGTATTTCGGTGAGATTTCGTTGAAGATGTCGAGTTCTACTGCTCATATGCGATGTCTGTAATAAATAAAAGTTGAACGAAGCAGTACAACCCGCTCGGGTGATTGATTCTTCATTATAGTTAATATTTCCCCTTAATGACCCTACTAGGGAACTATGTGAACTTTTCAGGTATGAGATACCTGTCGTGATAGTAAATAGAGAATTTGAAAGACGAAGGCAGTACTCATTAGGCAGCAAACGGAGATCGTCTGAAACAAGAAAGAATAAAGTTAAATCGAAAATTAACGAAGGAATAAATACTTGTAAAGCTTGTCTCTAACCGAGAGAGTCGCCGCGGCAGAAAGAAGTGCTAAGCCAATGCTATTTGAGTAGTCGTACACCAATCCATGATTATCCCCCTCGAAGATCCAAGACATCGATGGGTGGTGCTAAATAGGTGGACATCAGACAATGACAAAGAAATAAAAAAAAAACTAAAAAATATTTATAATCAATAAATAAGTGGTATGATGTGACACAGGGGATTGCGTGAATTTGGCGAACAACAGATATGACCGCTATAAAGCATGTCAAAGCGAGAGGGACGAGAGGGACGCCGAGGGAAAGTAAGAAGAACACAACAGTAGCCCAGTTCACGAATGTATCATTTTATTATTGTAATACTAGAAAGCAGTATGTTTTGATGGACAGTCTTCTCACAAAATGAAATACACAGGATCAGAATTTTTGCGCGATCAAGATACTCACCACTCTGATATACTCCATTCCATCCAACGCTCTTTGATAGAGACAGGCATTCATCGTCCCCGGAATATTAACCACCATCAAGAGAACAACTCGGAACACGGCATTTTCGAAGCCCTGAATTCGGTATTCTGTGACCAGTATACAATCGATTGGCAGTTCCTATATCGACACTCTACAACGAATCCTCGGCCCTTGCGGAATAAATACTTTAAATAATTGAAATTGATTACCGATATATTCCTGTACTTGGTCATCTCCACGATTGTCGTGTATTTATAATGAAAACAGAGGACAACCGTCATCGCGACGTAACCCATAGTGAAGTACGATCCCGTCTGTAGCAGCATCAATTATAGTGAAGATCATCATTCATTTGCTTACCAGAGCGATGTGTGGAGGAAATCCCCATGTACATATTAGTCCTTTGCACAAGCCGGCGGGAACTGGCATGAGCGCGATCGGGCAGAACAGAAGACAGATATTGAGATCGTTGAGAGTTATTGTGATCTGGAAGAAATAGGCTATTCGAGAGGGGGAAAGGAAGCGATATAAACCTGGAGGAACATGAGATATCGCGTGAGGAGCTTGCCCGATTCGGGCGTTTTATTAATCATTAAATAAAGAGCGAGAAGAGTGAAGAGATGGGTGATTACTGCAGCGCAGTGTTGATAGATGGGCATGAACCTAATCATTTGTTTTATTTTCATTTATTCGACTAGTTTTGTAAATGTTGACGCACCCTTGAGGCGTACGTAAATAAAATATTAAAAAAATAACCATAGCCAGAACTGGTCGATGGTCACAGTTCGAGTCGACCCGGGCACGAACCAGATCCACAATTCATAGAGGATGTTAGCCATTCGAAGCAGCAATCCACTTCCTCTCGCTACTCATTCGAATAATGGCTGTAGCAGCTGACAATATAAAGTGAGACCGGCCACAACAACCTTTCGGTCTGTGAACACCGGTGGTTACAGAACTGAGAAAGATATTACTTTAAAACTATGAATACAATGCTGTTTTTGATTAGATATTGTTATTGCTATTGCTCTGACTAGATAATATTATTACTCCCTTACATAGGTGTAATTATTTTATCTTCTGCCCAAATGAAGCATGTGCATCATTAGGAGGCTGTTGTTTCGAGCAGATAAAGGTGCTCCATGTCAAGGAATTTGACAATAGATAGCTGCCACGGTAGATGAGTCAAGCCGGTGAGTCAGCTGCTAGAGAGTGTTGGAGGCAAAGTATTCGCTTGGTAGATAATGCCGAAGTATCTCAGTCTAGGACGGATCTCAACAGAAATGTCCATTTCCAACATACGGGAGCAAATGAATCCTCACAGATCATCTCGTTAGAAAACAATACGATTTCTATGAGAGTGTGAAGACCGCTTTATGTCTGGCAAGCCGTTATCTAACTTTGAACATTTGATAAATCATTTCACACAAGCATCCTCCAAAGGGCCGTGTCTTGTTCGTGAAAACCAATGATTATAGATTATACGGGCGACTCATTAAATAATCTTATTACAAAATAATTTTAAAGATTCGATGAATATTAAGAAGCGCTACGGTTTTGCCTTAGGTTACACCATGGTGATTCAATGAAAAACGGATTTCCCAATTTCAATACCCAACTGTTGCATCTTCAATTAACAAACTCATATCAGAGCGTTCGCGTAAGAGTCGCATCCACCACGGTACAGCACGATCTATATGAGTGTTTATCTTCAAATTGAAATGACTGGCGTCCAAAATACCTAGAAACAGCTCAACTTTGACAGGATGTAATTATGCAAATGAACACATTCGAAACATGAGACCATCAGAAATCCATAGACTATCTATAGGACTATCATAATCTGTGAAAAAACCCGAGTGCATTTTTTCCCTGTAACCAAACTTCTGAGACGATTCTTAGGTGAACGCACTGATATGATATCCTGGATGATCCTTAATTTTCATACATCATTTTGTGAAATAGAAAATAACATGTTTCGAAAGCTATTTTTCTTTGACCAGCCTGACAGCTCTATTAGTGATTCGATAAGATGGCACCATTCATTAGAGATTTAGATATCGTAATAGTATCCAGAATGTGCGTTGGCTGGAAGGCGGAAGAAAAATGCTGAAAGGCAAAGATCGCGTCTCTATTTTTACGCTCAGCTTAGAAATCGTGCTTACAGCGACTTCCACAATTGTGATAATCGGAAATGCGAGTGCGCAGAACAATTTTGTTTGCAGCCTCGTGGCTTTCCGAAATACAATTATATGCGAATATCATGGAAAACACTTGGCTTGTTTGACGTCTTGCCATACCTGTACAGCGTAGTCAACTGCAGTGTTCCCGTAGAAGGAATTATTGTCCACCTCGGTATTGTCAAGACGAATGCATTCTCTAAACATATTTTTGAGGAGCCACTATACCCGATACGCGATGCCACTCGAAATGTAGATTTGTTCTAATTCCTGGAATCAATGGACCAATCGGACAGAATGTTAAGGTTCCCGCAACTCCTGACAAATTCTTAACAACTATTTGAGCGGCGTAATATGTATTTGTGTAGAAAAAAAATTGTTAATCGACGTAGTAACATCACCGCATGCATACGTACTCTTTGTGACATTTTTCTACTCACACCGGTGTGCAACCACAAGTTGATATCAAGCCTAGAGCGAATATCAACTTGATATCAAGCTCCCGATTTCACAAGTTGATATCAAGCAGTTTCACAAGTTGATATCAAGTTGCCGTAACCGGGGAAAATACTCGTAAACAACTCCAGACAGTGCACTCAAAGCACGGGCGCGTTCACCGCGTCTCATTTTCAAATCAATTTATCGATTTTCTACTGTTATTTATCGAATTTCATCGTATTTTCTATCTAAAACTACTACAGGAATCGTGGAGAACCGCGACATTCACATTGAAGTATTATTTCCTGCGGAATTCCTATGAAACTCTCGTCTTTTCAGAATGTGAAGATGTCCGAAATGGATATTTGGTGGAATGCTTATAATTTCTACACGTTCTCATCCATAAATGAAGGCCTCTGATCTTTATGCAATTTTCGTCACAAAAAGGTTCGAATATTCTTCTTTTTAGATCCATTTTATACATTTTCTAATACAATGTTTTTCTATTGGCGTGACCATTTGCGCTATTTCTAATCATCAAGTTGGAGATTTAGTCGATACTCAAGGTAAGTGAAGCGTTTCCTAAAATATTCCTTTCAGGAAGTAGCCGAAATTTCATATTTGAATATCGTCCGTTATTTCGAGAACTTCGGCGTCCTTTCTATACGAAGAACCACCACTTAGAAGAAGTGAATCATATTTTGTATGCCCTATCACCATGTAAAAAATTTGTGCATGATAAACTGTTTGATTTGCCTGAAAAACATGAAAGGACACGAGTATAAACAAGGGTAAGGGAGCGCGGGGCCCACAGAGATTCCACAAGTTGATATCAAGCTGTTTCACAAGTTGATATCAAGCTTATTCACAAGCTGCCTTCAAGCTTGATGCCAACTTGTGAATGAGCTTGATATCAACTTGTGGTTGCACACCGGTGCAATAGGAAAAATGCAAACTTTGTTTTGAAAAAAAAGTCACATAGAGCGTACATTATTATCAGTTATCCCATAATGTCCGCCCTCAAAGCGCCATTGACATATAATTTCTTCTAGTATTGGTGTGCTTCTTGATATTGTTGACTTTGATTGGTTCTGTATGTGATCAAGGTGAGAAAGCGGGGGGTTAATCAATCGATTTTGTCTCCTCTCATCAGAGCGGAGTTACACACAGAATCAATCAAATTTTGAGATGCAGCGGAAAAGTAACTGTGATGACAGCCCTAAAGATATTTCGATTGGAGCCTAGAACTTGTATGATTTAATTTATGATTTATTTATTTATTTAATTTATTTTGCTTTCGCAAGTTCCAGTATCCAAGATCCAAGACGAGCAAGCAAGATCCGATTCCGGCATTCGTCTTTCATCATTACTTTTGATTTTAGTTTAGTTTTTGATTTTGGCCGTTGTAATTGAATTTATTTTGAGATTTAATCTTGTTAAGAAAAAAAAATGAAAATGAAAATTAATCTTATTAAGATTAAAGTTTGTTACTAAAACCTGAAAATGGCCGATCGATAGCTCGGGGTGCTGCATACGAGAATCAAGGTGTGCACACTTGAATGCAAGAATTGAAAACAGAGAAGGAGGTTGTTCAGGTCTGGGAATGATTATGACTATAGATTGTTACCAAGAATACTTTAAAAACGAACCTGGAGTGAACCATTTAAAAATGATAGAAAGACCGTATACCGTCATAGGGACAATGTGGATCGAGAGTGGCAGGGTGGTCTGCGTTGGCTTCTTAGTTTTACCGAATTAAATATCACTGAATATTGTTATCGTTATAAATTAGCAAGGTTCGTTCTACTATAATCTTGCAATGAAAATTGCATGCCAAGATAGATCATGTGTTATGACAATACAAACCTGAATTACAAGGATTTTGGTGAGGTTGCGTTGTAGGTTGCGTTGTAGGTTGCGAGTCTTACTGCTCAAATTTATTGCCTAAGAATCCAACATACTGTTTCAATTGATATGTTGAAAACCTGTTTAGAAAGAAGAGTTAGTATTTGAGATACGAAGAAAATGCTGAGAAAAAACCAATCGATATAGCCTGGAAGAATATTTTTAATTTCAAAATAATATCTCCATTAATGACGAATCAAAACGAAGGATGAATGAAACATGAAAAAAGACAAACCGCAATTGTTGATGTCGCTAAAAGAAACGCATACTCAGTTTTGTTTGAATAGTTGTAAACAAAGCCGTTATTATCCTTATCTAAAATCCATACCAGAGATGGATAGTTCTGGAAATCAACATGCATATACGAGTGAATATCTGAGTCGATTGAGATTCTCACTGTAGAGGCCGCACAAGGAAAAGCTAACCTATGCTGAAAACATGCTCCTAGGGTAAACTTTGTGTCTAGAGACCGAAAATGGACATAAGAAGTTTCGTAGATCAAACCCGGCTGAGATATGTTTCATGACATGTCCAAAACTGAAATTTCAACTTTGGCTAAACGCAACCAAACCTTTTACATAGTTATATATTATGAAAGCGCTTACTAAAAAAAACATTTTTCATGTTATGGCCAAGTTCGTAACTTGTCTGTGAAAAAAGCTATAATTTTTTGAACAAATAATTTTAAAAAATTTATATCACGTCGTTTTCGTCCGCACTTTTATCTGTGTCCATTCGATTGCGCGTGAAAAATTACCCCCCTGCGCGAGAAAATAGCAAGATTCATTTTCTGGGCCTTGATCAAATCATTCGATGAACATACTCTGTTGCTCAAAATCGCTGTGATTTTCAACAAAATAATTTATTATGAAAGTATACAAAACTCGCACAGCGAAATATTTCGCAGACTCACTACACTACATAAACTGAAGAAATTAAAATTAACTCCATTCAATTTGGATGAAATAATTTTTGACCTCAAACCATGAACCCCGGGTCATGGTCAAAAACCGAAAAAAATATTTTTCGCTTTTTCTCTCTTCCGTTTGACATCTAATACCAAAACGTGGTATATATTTTTTATATATGAGAAATAATTATGTAGAATACTCAAAACTGGAAATCTGTCGAAAAATATTTTCTTGAAATTTCACCATGACCCGGGGTTTGAGGTCAAAAATTATTTCATATTTCGCTGTTCGAGTTTTGTATACTTTCATAATAAATTATTTTGTTGAAAATCACAGCGATTTTGAGCAACAGTGTATGTTCATCAAATGATTTGATCAAGGCCCAGAAAATGAATCTTGCTATTTTCTCGCGCGGGGGGGGTAATTTTTCACGCGCAATTGAATGGGCACAGTTAAACGTGCGGACGAAAACGACGTGATATAAATTTTTCAAAATTATTTGTTCAAAAAAATATAGCTTTTTTCACAGATAAGTTACGAACTTGGCCATAACATGAAAAATGTTTCTTTTAGTGAGAGCTTTCATAATATATAACTATGTAAAAGGTTTGGTTGCGTTTAGCCAAAGTTGAAAATTTCAGTTTTGGACATGTCATGAAACATATCTCAGCCGGGTTTGATCTACGAAACTTCTCATGTCCATTTTCGGTCTCTACACACAAAGTTTACCCTAGGAGCATGTTTTCAGCATAGGTTAGCTTTTGGTTGTACGGCCATATCTCGATCGACTCAGATAGTCTCTCATACAACAATTATTTTTTGTATTACCGACCTCACTGATGTAATCGATATCATTGTGAGAGCATTGATAGGCATATCCATTCATGATACCAGGAAGGATAGCCGAAGCGAAAATTATTATTCTGATTACGACATTCTCCAAATTCTGTACATTACAATTCAGATAACAACCTCATAAAACAGATACCGATATATGCCTGTATTTTGTCATCTCTACTATTGTCGTGTATTTGAAGTGAAAGGAGTAGAGAACTGTGATTGCAATGGCTGCCATTGTAAAATGAATTGACGTCTGGAATGACAAACATTTAAAGTATGCAACAATAAAACTTCGTACAAACGCCACGTGCCCTGATAGTCCACATGCACAAAGAAATCCTTTACACAATCCTCCATACACCGGAAAGATAATAATTGGACCAAAGAGAACACCAAGATTTATGTCGTTCACTGTTATCGCAATCTGAATTATTCAAAATTATGTGGCACCTAGTAAAAGCCCCTTACCAGTATCATCATCATATATCGGGCGAGGGGTTTCCCTGATTCTGGTGTCTTCGTCATCATCAAATAGAAGGCAGCGATAGTGAGGATATGAGCAATAGCAATGACAACATGTTGATAGGATGGCATGAACCAAAGCCAGAAATCATCGAGAGTCACGTTCTGGGAAGACATTAGTCAATACACAAGACATTTAGTACAATCTACATTGGCAGTTGCACCTTGCATTTTACAATTGGTTACAGGTGGAAATGTAACTAAAAAATGGATAATCGATCAGACCAATACTATCAACATCCGGAGAAATGTTTAAAATAAGACGAGGACTGGCAAAAAGTGAGATTGCTGTGACCGAGCGGCGAAAAGTTGAAATGAACCACCGTCAATCATCCACAGTCTCATTTTGAACATATTCAAATGTTCAGAATAGCAGCTGCCGCTGTTCTAGTAGTGCCAGGTGATTTTTTTTTAAATTTTGAGTCAATTCGGCTGAAATCTCAATATATTGTACACAAAAAACACTTCCGGGAACACAATTTTAGATGCACATGAATCAGACCCAGAATTCATCTGAATTCACGTTCACAATATCTTCTCTAAAGCTGGTAGACATCATATCCATTTCATCCATTATCCGGGCGACATCGAGTGAAAAAATATCTGCACGCTGATCAGCGATAAGCCATAACGGTGGAGAAGAGTTGCTCACGAAATGCCACAAAAATATGTGTGATATTCCTCTTTCCTTCTTCGTAATATAATAATTTTAATATCAAATTATATTGAAAAGCGGTGACTTTATCGAATTAATATTCTTCTAATCACACTCGATCGCTTTCTCGTCGACGCGACGATGTTGCTGCTTTCGTTGGATCTGGTGTTCTTGCTGTTGACTGACGAACGAAACGGAGTTGGACAGCGGCCTGCAAATTATCACCCACTCCTCGTGAACAATTTATATCTTGAAAAAAAAAATGTTGGGAATTCTTTTAAATTAAGGTGAGAGGATGCATGTTTGATTCAAATACATGATAAATTAAAAATTAATAAATGCATTAATTTAAAATGGTTCTACGACACAATCACCTGCACTGCTGGGCACGCCCAGAGGAAGAAAGTGAAGATGAGAGTGATGAAATCGAGATTTGTTTGTGCTACAGCGCCGATGAAAAAGACGATTGCTGGCACAGAGATAATTGCAAGTGGGACGAAACCCTGACACAAATTATTATGATGAAAAGCTATATTAGTCATGAATTTATAGTGCTAATAGGCTTACATATCTATTTTCCCGTACCTGTAAGATCTGCATAATGTGGAAGGAGCGTTGCATTTTCAGTGTTCGCACACTCATCGTAACTCCAAAAGAGACGAACTGGCGTCGTATCTGACCACAATTTAGTTGGGACAATACATTGTAAAAACTGTATTTTAGGAATGGTTGGTCATTCCGAAATTGTGCAATTTTATGCCTTGACTATGTATAAAAACAGATTAAAATATCGAACCAGATATGCGAGAATCGTAAAGAAGACGTAGGAAAGTATATAAGGAGTGAGCACAAGGTAGAAGAGAAGCGTCGTCAAGCTTCTCCCATTCTGTAAGCATAACGTGTAACATAGATGACTGGTTATTACACTGCGAAAAAAACTAACTAAAAATAAACGTTACATTAATCGCAGTGTGGACCACTGTACTTCCCACAACTATTGCCCTCGAAGTATCATCTACGCCATACAAATCTCGCAAAATGTCCTTTAGAATTGCGGCAAACTCGGACGTGGGAAGGAATTGTGGTGTGAAAGCCTGAGCCAACGCACGTTATTTATAAATATCCTCAGAGAGTTTACACTGAGAAACGGTACTTATTGAACAATACATTTAGTTAAACCTCTGAAGATTACAATAACAGTTTCAATAAATTGAGACAAATGCGTATATCGATTGAAGGCAAAGATTGAATCACACTCACTCCAACATCAATAGCACAAACAATTGGAAAAATGAAGGCGACTGCCAAACGGCGCCAAGGCGACCATTGCAAACCACTGCAAACATATTTCCAAATTATTTTAATTGAACCCTTTATTCATTCATTCATTCATTCATTCATTATTTAACTTACCTTACTTATCCTGAGTCAAAATGTTTTGACCTAGCATTGATTCTTTGAGTTTCGTTCTTTAAAAAAGATAAAGATTCCTTATTAAATGCTATCTAATAACTATTTCTGTTTTCCCGTCCATTGCTACCAGCTCTCGCAAAATTGTATTTCGTTCTTGCTCAGGCGACGTGAGTGTTTATTATAGGTGGGGAAGAGGTTTCTTGATAAAAAGAACGAAAAAGTGCCTCGAAATACCTCGACATTCCCAATAATTGGAGTGTCGCCGTAGCAGGAATTAGTGTCCACATCATTGTTGTCAACACCATCGCAATCTGCATTTTTTGATTACCAATAAAATGCCGCCAAGTATTTCGCGCCGGCTTACCTGGAACAGAAACTCGCAAACGGAAGTCGGCAAATATTGTGCAAGTGGCCCGAGCAATGCACATGCAAATGTCCCATCTCGGAATATATGTGCCTATAACTTGAAAATAATTTAACTTAAAAATATTTCCTACGAAATTCATTGTTGCAATGAAAAAACAGAGAATCAGGCCTTGCACGGCCGACACCTCTATGGGAACCTGTAAATACTCGCTGAAAATTTTTTTTCAAGACACAAATACCTTATAGATGCGGTCCATGGCACTTTTCTTTGAGCGAAATAATGAATAACCAAGCGCCAGATTCAAAAGGAATCCTGAAGAATTTGATTAGAAAAAAAGTGTAAGAGAATAGAGATACCGATGATTCCTTCGATCGTACAGATAATGATTACAGCGAGGTGAGGAAAACTGTACATATACTGTGAGAAATATTTTACTGACGCCTCGCTTGATCGTTTCCGGCTTGAGTTGAATAAAGTCGTTTTCAGTCGTCTGTATGTAGTTGTTATTTATAATAAGGAAAATAAAGTTTCATCTATAACAGCCAAAAGGTGGTGAAACTATTTTGAAGACATGTGCAGAGAACTTTACTAGAGAGACTTCGAGAGAGATCGCTTTGAATATCAGCGAGAATGCGATTAACCACTCGGAAAAATGAGAAAATTTGAGCGGGGGCGACATCATAATTCTCTCATACACTCCCTATTCTGTGTGAATGAACTTCTCAGACGAACCGAATTTGCACTTGCGATTACTGAGTATTGTCACAATTTCAATTAGGTGATATTCCCATAAATGATTAAATATAGTTAATGATCGTCTACTGAGACTACAGAGTAAAAATAACGAGTCCCCATGCTAAGGTAGATGTAGATGTGATATTAATAAAGACAATAAACTGAGAGATCAGCTCTCATTTTATGAATGTTTAGAAAATCCGAGTTTCCGAAAAATGTGAATCTGTGATTTTCGTCTAAGTTTTGTCGAATTTGTGCTGTTCTTTAGCTTCTTTTATAGTTTGATATTTTGATGTGGTCGTTCAAAGCACATTGACGAGAGAATAATGACGAGATCAGGTGAATAAGAGGATCGCGAATGTTATTTCATTAAAAGGAACGACCGGAAATGGCGTTTATTGATTGAAGATCTCTGTTCTTCTCGATATTGTGGCTGTTCTTGTGGTCTCTGCAGATCGAGATGATGACTGACGAATGAAACGAAGCTGCACAATCGCCTTAATCAATAAATGAATATGACGAAATCATTATTTTGATTATAAATAACTGACAAACACTGAAAGAACATATTCTTTAACGCATTAGTGTTGGCACCACATTCAAAATGAAATATCTCTTTGAATTCACCTGGACACTGGGACAGGCCCAGAGAAAGAGTGTGAAAACGAGAGTCGCAATGCCTAGATTCGCCTGAAGAATCGTTCCGACGACAAACATTCCGATAGGCACGGAAATAATTGCGAGAGGAAGAAGACCCTTCAGAAACTTGGGATTAGCGGGAATAATTCTTCCAATTGCCCAGAATTTTCAATTGTTTTTGGTCGGGCAGTAGAGAACCTAATTCACCATCAGATATTACGTAATACAGAATCTAAAAAAAACAATCAGTGGATCCTTGTCTCTATTATTTCTGACCTGAAGTATCTGCATGATATGTAAGGCCCACTGCGTTCTCATTGTTCTCTTACTATTTGCCGATCCGAATCGAATGAGCTGACGATGAATCTGTATGATGATGTAGTTTGATGGTTTGAGAATCCCCACTGGCTCATTGACTCCAAGTACGTAAAAAAATATTAATAGGCATTACGAATGAAGACCTTACATCTTTTTCATTGGTTCGTTATCATCCCAGAAGAACTCTCGGCAAGTTTTGGTGAGTGATAACATAACTAAATTTAACGGACCAAAACGACAAGAGTCATGAATACAGAATAAGAAAGAATGTAGGGAACGAGAACGAGACCAATAAGGACGACGAGTAGACTGCGGCCGCCCTGTAATAACGATTATATTGATAATATTACTTGTAAGTATAATAATAGGGGTTGACTCTGTATTTACTAATACCATACTGGGACGAGCACGTTCAATTACAAACACACATTAGGAAATGCCTTTTAGATCAGGCGCTGTTATGGAGCTCACATTTATGGCGACGTGTTTGATCGAGCTGCCATAGACAACAACGTGAGTTGATGCATCTAGTCCATACAAATCACGAGTCATCTTCTCGAGCAGAGAATTCAGTCCCTTTGTTTGCAGGAAGAGGGGGCAGAACGCCTGTGAACACTCTTACATTATAATCATTTTCTATTTAAATCTCAAATCTAAGAAAGGGGACGAAAATCGTACCGCGACGTCGATGCAGCAAACTACGGGGAATGCGAAGGCACACAATAAACTCGTTGTCCGTGACCAATTGAATCTGAAAATGATACTTTTATTCACAATTGAGTAACTTCGCTTCAAACACTCCAGTTACCCGATATCAATTAAGTATCTTTTCTTCGTCCTATCGTTTAAAACAATTGAAAGTAAATAATGAAGTGAGACCTCGACAACGCGAGCAACTGGAGCATTCCGATAGCTGGGATTAACGTCCACATCATAGTTGTGAGAACAACGGCCACCTTTGCGAAGAAATTGACATTAAAACTATTTCCACACTACTTTCATGTAATCATCCCACAATAAAAAATATATAATTGCTCACCACAAGAATTGAATCACAAATGATTCGAGGCAGCAATTGAGCCAAAGGCCCAAATAAGGAAATGATGAAAGTTCCATCGAGAAAGATGTGAGTCTGAAACACTAAAAAAATCAGACCAAGTTTTCCCAGTGAGAACTTGCAAAGTTCATGAGCGTTAGTCCAAAACTGAGTAACAATCCCTGCACGGCGGATACGTATATTGGCACCTGAGATATTGAGGCTTTTTTCCTATCTCTTTTTGTAGAAAAGGTAAAATGCACTCCCAAATGTATTTCTAGGAAATCCCTAAGATCTAAGATCTCCATCACCAATCGTCGATAGGAAAACTAATTTTGAGCCAAAATATAACAGAAACAGACCCGATACAGGTTGTTTATCGCTGATCTTCTCGTTTTCCAAAGCGACCATAGCAGAACGAGATTGAGGACAGTTCCTGTGACAATAGAGATTAGGTAGATCGTCCAACTAATAAATACCCATGACGCCGTCTATGACACAGATGCCGATGGCAGTATAGTAGGCGAAGATGGGCATTCAGAGAGATTTGTAAAGTGGAAGAAGGCAATTTTCCCCTCGGATGTTATTATGAAGGATCTCTAGTCGGCACCGATTAGCGAGAGAGATGTTTCAAATGGAAAATGTAGTTTCTACTTTTAACTACAAAACAAAAACTCTATTATTGACAGTGTTGACAAAAAACGAGCTGTCCTCCAGTTCTCTTCGGGTTCGACTAGAATGGCTTATTCAATAAATGAGGATGGATGTCATAGAGCGCGTTTACGGACTTCGAAATCAATTAATAACGTGATTGCATCGTGGGGAATTCAAATTATTCTTGGCCATATTTCGCTACCACATCACTCTCACAATGACTGCGTGAGAGAACACGTGATTACGAAATTATTAAGGAACTTTACACTAGAGTTTGAAATTCGGGTAAATAATTGGATTAGCTCTCTTCATTTCGCACACTTTCTCACCAATCGATAGGTGAGAAAGTGTGCGAAATGAAGAGTGCTAATCCAATTATTTACTCGGATTTCAAACTCTACTTTACACTGTAGTGTATTCAATCTCTCGGAAAATGTCCTCGAAATGAACCAAAGGAGAAGTATGGAATGAATCCGGAATTTACGTATAATCTGTGATCTCTTGATCAAAGTAATTCTTCCCCTTGCAATGAAACGGTGGATTTGTTCCGTATAATGCTTGTAATCCGGATGATTACTACTCTTCTCTTCCACTCCAATGGTTTCACCATAAATGCAGTCAAGTGAGTGCGTCAAAACATGCTCCTTTTCTTTCCAATAAGTGATGCTTTTTTCGAGAAAAAAAAATTAGAGAAACAGTTTGTTATACATTTCCGCGATTTTGTATTTTGCTCCCCACAGAAGAGCTAGAAGATTGATTTAGTAAAATTTGGGGACATTTGAATCCTAAAAAATGAAGTTTCAAGTCCGAAGCCCAATAGGAAGCGAGATATGGAATTACGGGAGTTCTAAATTGTTTTTCCGGGAGCTTTCCCGAAAAAAACCCCGCATTACTGTTTGATTCATCATCATGCTCTCGCTGCAATTATTATGATTGAAGTAGCCAGACTTTTCATATCGAACGTCTGACAGATACTACGATACCTAAATATGTGAGTCCAACACATTTTCTTATTTAATAGTTGTATTGAGCTCAACTTGATGAAGCGGAGACACATCGAACGACCGGAACGATGCGATGTCTGTGGTGGACCCTCATCTGGTATCCACTTTACGGTATGTTTTAAAATCGAACGTGAGCACATGCAAAAACATCAGTTAATAGTGCGTCTCCTTTTTCTCGTTTTTGTCAGTCGTCACGAGCGGTCGCCTCTCCATTTCCTCCGATGGAGAGGTGGAATTTCCGCTAGTTCAGCCCAAGGCTCCCTAGTACCCCTCGTCTCTACTATCGACTAAAGAAGACTTGGATCCCCATACAAGCCGGAGTGGTCGCCGTGTGATGGGTATGACCTACAAGTTAAATTGATCCTCAGTATCCGTATACTCGTTGATTCTCTCTAAGATAGATGACTCGAGTTTGGAGGACTCTGGCTCAAGCTCCAATCCAAGATCCCTGTTTCGCAAGAGATCCTAACGGACGCACCTTTCGCCATTTCCTATTCGACTATGAGGATCGTCTCTCATTCCCACTCATCCACCGACGAGTAGGGTTGACCGTTCGGTTTCGGTTTCGGGAATACGGCTCTCTCGTCTACCCTCTGGTAGTTTGTTTCGTAACACGGAGAGAGAGGGGAGAGGGCGGGGTCAAATGCCGTATTACGGAAAACGGGCCGTGTTGGAATGTAAACAACATGGAGGGAAGAGATAAACTGAAAAAGCAAGACCATATAAAAATTTTACTAATTACCAGCATGTGTTTCATCTTTTTTCCTTTCCAAAAGGTAGCTTTTGAAGCTAAATTTGTCTGTTTGTTGGTGGAAAACAGCTCAATGTGAGTCTATGAAATTGAGTTCGTTATCACCAAACAGACTAGAAATAATAAGTTATCGATAATTGATAAAAAATTCACCTTCTCACAATTTATTTTACTCTCTTCCCTCTTTTCTTGTTCTAACCCCTCTTTTTTCTGTTTTTCGGTGATATTCATTCGAAAAGGCTATTCGGTGTAAAATAAGGCTCTAACTGTAACAAGCGATTCCAACATATGTCGTGGAAACTATAATAAAATCTTATTAGACTTCCAAAGACTCTGAAATCAATAAAAATGGACCGGGAACTGGAGGTAGTGGTGCAAGGAAGAAAAAGAAGTTACAAGAGGCCTCTTACATCTCACTGTGTAGCGCAGTCGGTAAGATGTCCGACCAGCTATTTTGCATGACCAGGTTCAACTCCGCTCATTGCCTTTACTTTTTGCTCTTTTTTTCAGAGCCAACTAATTTGAATTTAACAAATTCACCGCGTTTTGACATCGTTTCACGGGATCTATAAACTTCCGGACAGAGAGTCAAGAAAACAATCTTTGAAAGTAAGAGGAAGTCTCTCAACTTCTCGCAGTCGTTTTGTGTCTGCTCATGTCTGGCGGTTTGCAATCATGAGATTTACATACAAATTTCAGCTCCTGACTATCAAGGATACTCTGCGTGAACATTTTATAAATAGTAATATACAATAAAATAATACAAAATGACTGAAATCGAACGGGGTAAAGTGGACTCTCATCCTTGTTCATATTATGAATTTTCTACTTTCTCGGTTTTCACCATTTTACAGTTTTAGTCGATTTGCGAACACCCATTTTTACTACAAAACGACCCGTGTTCCGTAACACGGCATTTCCCCTCCCCTCCACCGTCAGAGCTCCCATTCGATTCCCTGTTAACCCGAATAGTCTATTGATAAACGACTTCTAAACTAAAAAAAACTCCTTTTTTATGATTTTTGTCCTCGGATACCCCCTACTTGTGTTTTCGTAAAATTAATGGCCGCTGTAATGGCCGCTTGGTCGATTGTTTTTAAGATGGCGTACCACAAAAGCTTTCACCCCTTATTTGCCCCGATGTTCGCGGTTTCAAATCTGTTATCAGAAAGTGGCGAAACGCAAAAGCAGCGAGCGCTTTGTCTCAAGACCCTCAACTTTTCGCCTAATCTCTCTTCCTTTCTCTGACTTCTTCTTTCCCAAAAGCCTGCTCCTACCGTGAAACCCTACAGTGGCGATGTGAGATACTGTAAGAATTCTTGTCGTTTCGATCAGTTCGTGACTCATAACTTTCTTCAACCAAAAAATGGAAACGTTCGATTTTCGATGTTTTCATCTTGTATTCGCTCCCTATCACCACACTGAAAACTCAGTTGACCAAATATTCGTGGGATATCTTATTTAAGTACTGATTTCCATTTGAATCAAAATTCACCACCGATAATCACCAAACCGTAAATGTACACTCCAGAAAAAAAAAATTACCGCAGTTGCGTGTAAAATGAAGTTGCGTGTAAAACATATTGCATCCATTATTATTATTATTATTATCATCTAGGCTTCGGCATGCAATGGCTGCCGTTCATTCTTTCGCCGTATTGTCGTCAAGGGAGCGCACGAATTACGATGTAACGACCTTTCAAATCGGTCCATGATGGAGTGCTATGGTAGTGTTCCCCCGATGGTCTAATCGAGAGATTTTTATTTGTTTGGGCACAACGAACTGTAAGAAATGTCGATTTCATCTGTGCTTGAAGGCTGGAATGCGACCATGGCGTGAGTTTGAGTGCATGAATTGGAAAATTTTGAGCGGGATAAGATGACCGTTTTCTTGTTCAGATCTCCGACAGCCTTGCCAACTGTTCTTCCCTTATACGGCAATTTTTTTAAAGTCTGACCTATTCACCAAATTTATTACAGATTCCACTCTCTGCTAATAGTGCCGAACTCCAATTTGAGAGACGTGTGGCGTTATTGCTGCATGCTGATATTGCTCATGAGAGTTTGAGGAATTCAATGTTTTTGCGGTTCCTCCTAACAATGTCTTATCAGACAGTCACTTTGTGATTTTACGATCGATGGATCGCTAACCGTCGATTCAATAATAGTGACAACGCCGCGGCCCACAGAGGTGAGTACGATGTCCATGTTTGTGCTCGAGCGGAAATATTCTGTGCTCAGCCACTTGAATTTCAATAAATTCCATGAACTTTCAATACTCGAGTACACTAGTTTATTCGTATATCGACATTTTGATATCGGTAGGGCCGACAAAGGTGTTACTTCTAGACATCTACGGCCGCATCTTCATCCAAGGATAGCCAGACGTCGTGGTTTGAATCCGATCTCATCTATGCTATCGATTACATCAAATCATTTGAATTGTTCACTTGCATAACACAAGTCTCCAAAGTTTGTTCACCATAATTATGACATACTGATGATTTACATGTTCAGAGAGCTTTAATTCTGAAGAATGCGCTACTCTGCGCCACCTTTGCCGCAGCTCTTTACTCCATGAAGATGGGATCCACGACGATTTTGTATCCAGACGGTAGCAAATGCTCGTTCGAATCAGTATTGCTAGACAACTCTGAACACTCAAGCAAAGTCTGTTCTTTCATTATCAACGAATTTATTTTCAAGTTTGAATGTCAGCTCATTTCGGCAATGGGAAGAATTGAACTGAGCGATTCAACGTGTGCACTGTTCAAAGCGCTGATCGTTTGCAATCCAGGTAAATATGTCTTTAGTAGATCCAGTGTCTCGAAATGACACAATCATCCCTTAGTCGCATAATTTCACAAATGTTTAGATGTAATGGCTTTTATGGCGTACTAATCTATTTTCAGCAATAGACGATCTCGAAGGTGCTTCTGACATGAACATTCTTCAATCTGAACATCAACATTATGCCAAAATGTTATTCCAATACGTCGAACTTCATCGTGGTCCAGCGCAGGTGAATATATTCTCTCTTAAACAACACTCTCAAAATGCGTCTGACAAAATTGAGAAAGCAGAACTAAATCGGACTTCCATTAAACTGGATATTCTCAGGCTGCCCTCATCTACGCACAGCTCATAGCACTCTTTGACACACTTTGCCATCAATCCAAATGGATGAAAGCTGAGTGAACATTCACGAAACAAAATATAATTTGTTTCAGGATTGTATATTACTTCGATCACTAACAGATGTGAGAGACAATAATTGTCCATTAATCCGTGCAGTGCTAATGGCGTAAAACGATACACACAATCTTGTACATCTGTAATTAGTCGAATCTGACTCAAAAGCGTGGCATGATAATAACAGTGCTGCTATAGAGTCTCAGTTGCCGTTATTTTTCAGTTGGATGTTGTTGCTCCTGTAAGCGATGTTGTCTGAATGCAAAAATATTATCACTATAAAGGTAAAAGGTAAAGGTGTTAGGTCTTCTACACGCAAGGCGGTCTCGACCACCCCTATGCCTGAGGGGCAACGAGAGCCTGTCCTGAGATGATCAGCGGCCTGTTGCGAGGCTATCCTCGTGTTGTGTGCACGTGAATCGGGGACCCCTTTCGAGGCATGTTTGGATCGTGATTTCTATGAACTGCCTTATCATTTCTTGCTGGTTTCAACTGTGGAAATGTTCCCTGTTGAGCAAGTAAATATCTCATAAGTGTATCTGAAAAGAATATTCTCTCAATATTCTGAGGAATGATACCTTCTGTATGTTGGAAGGTAGTATAGGGTAATTAGAGGGAAAAGAAAAGCGAGAAGACTTGTAGACTGAATCGTATAGTATCATAGTTCAAATAATACAAACGTAATATGCGTCTTATCTTACGCTGCAAATTGTAATGAGCACTGTCAATTATGATAATTAAGCACCCGTTAATTTTGGGAATAATAAGGCAGCGTTTCGTTCCTCACCACAACGACAGATCGTCTCGTCACAGTCCAGTTTACCACACCCGTCACGAAGCCAGAGTGTCGTTCCGAGTAGGTTCGAAAGAGGCACGATCATCTGCATTGTTAGCATCCGCGTCTTGTTGCGGTGAACTGTCATCTTCTTAACATAATGCTTAGCATAAGTCACAAGTCTGGCATACGCAACGTATACCAACGAATGTCTGATATTCATCGTACCGTTTCTGCCAAAGCAGCCACCAGACTTCTGCGGAAGAAGAAAATGGCGATGAAACAAAGCGATATAAATAGAATTGTACCAATGATACTCAGACGAGGGAGGATGTTGTCAGAGCCGGGAATTTGGTCACATTTAGCACGCTAACTGTGAGACCAGAGTTCGGTAGAGTGAATCCAGCTAAGCACATACAAACTTGCAATAAATAGTACGAGGAAACAAAAGAATGATCAATCAGCTTACAGTGTTGACTGCCATTGGAATCATGGCCAACGCGCAAACAGAGAGTAATTTTATCTTGGTCGCACCATCATTAAGTAAAGAAGAATGACGAACTGTCCACAGACGATACGCAAATGAGATCAAGAGCATTATCGTCGACTGACCAAAGGCATCGCAGTGAATGCATGTTAAGATATTCCATTTATTTCAATTTTAAAAAGGATGGCAGGCGAAAACAAGCCAGAATGTAAAAGTCAGTAAATAGAAGATCTGTTACG
The DNA here is from genome assembly GCA_036245785.1 of Pristionchus fissidentatus. Taxonomy (NCBI): domain Eukaryota; kingdom Metazoa; phylum Nematoda; class Chromadorea; order Rhabditida; family Neodiplogasteridae; genus Pristionchus; species Pristionchus fissidentatus. The sequence goes on from BTSY01000004.1 coordinate 18,053,723, forward strand.
AGGCTACACACAAAAAGAATTCTGCCATTGTTGATTCAGCCAATGCATTCTGCCAATTTATACTGCCAAATAGGGCAGTTCCATTCTGCCATTTTCGGGAAAAGTCATTCTGCCATTTCATTCTGCCACCTCGGGCAGCTTGAATCTTCCAATGTCTGGAAAATTCATTCCGCCATATAGGACATTATCAGGAAAAGGAATTCTGCCAAATAGGGAAGATTTGAATCTGGAGGAATTTGAAATTTTACATATGGTGGGAATTTTGACTGTATGTGATCCCATTGTTCACTGATCCCTCACATAATTAGACATTGACCCCATTCGTATTTGGCAGAATGGGAAGAATGGCAGAATTATCTGCCGTGAAAAGTGGCTGAATAAACTTTTGGGTCGAATTTGGCAGAATGTTCCGCCATTCCATTCTGCCATCTGTGGCAGAATTTTTTCTGTGTGTATCCTCGTGTTGTGTGCACGTGGATCGGGGACCGAGCTCAATTCTAAATTATTTTCTCTCATATTATTTCTCTTTCAACTTTCAACTACTTTCAACTCTCTTTACAGCACTATGGCACACGTTATCCACTCTCACACAATTTTTACTAGAGATGGAAAAAAAACAATTTTTACTAGAGATAATTCAAGGCAAACGGCTCGTTGTTGAAGACTATTTCAAAGCTGATGATGTCAGTATTAAAATCCTCGCATTGTCGTACACACATTTTTGCTAGTTTATTTTGGTCTTTTCTATGGGAACACTTATTCCAATAACATAAAATCGATCAACAGTATTATAATTCAGGGAATTACGTATGCTCAACCACCAATCGGAGAACTGCGATCCAGAGTTAATTGAGACGTTGCATTTCAAGTACGCGCTCTCTAAGGAGGGTTTAACAAACAATGCTTAAAGGGACAGTAAACACACAAATTCTTGTTCATTTGATCCAATTTCCACGAGCGACATAGGGATAGAGAAAGTGTGCGCCCTATCTGATATCAGCCCAAGTGGAGCAGGGGTAAAACGTTAGACTAGCAATCGTGAGGTTGCTGGTTCGATACCCACCCTATGCTTTTGTTTCTTCCAACTGGCCGAAAGTCGTGGCGAGACCTTGAAATTTGCGGGAATTCAACGGTGCCTTTACTGTCCCTTTAAAGAAGGAGAATCACGAATATCCTGCTCCATCATCCCTCATCTCTTATGTTTCAATGGCGCGGTCGCTTTCTCCTCGATCCCCCTTATCCCTCCCTATCATTTTTGAATCCCTGCATTCAGGGTCAGTTTGGCACAGAGCCAAACGCGAATAACTTTGTTCAAACATATCGGCTGAACATGCGGTTTGCGGGGCTCTTATCTGGAAACCGATTACCATAACCTCACAATGAGAACTCAGTTGACCAAAAGTTCGTGGGACACCACCTTTAAAACGCGTTCTCTGTAAGAACGCAGTGCGAGGCCCGGGTAGGCCGCACAACTCATTCAAAGTTGTCGTCCCGGACTCAAACTTTTTTCACAGACAGTCTTGGGTACTAAGTAAATTTTAAACACTTTCGAAGGCCACGATAATGCAGTCAGTTTATTTTTTTTGCCTTTTTACTGAATAGCAAAATTCTTGGTGCTTATTATATCATTCTTGTAATTCTGAGATCCTGTGATTGAATTCAGATTGGAGTCCACTCTCAACTACGGATTGGGTCTTGCGTGGTGCGTCCAGGCCAAGAAGGGATCGAATGCAGTCGCTATTGGCTTCGACAGAGGGAACTGTCACGATCAAGATAGAAAAGGAATAGAAGGAAGAGTAACTCATAACGCAATTTATAAATTATCAAATCAATGAATATTTCTAAGCTCTTTCGATGTTTTCCTTCATGAAATGTTCTTTGCAAATTGATATCTACATTTTATTTGATGAATATTATATAAATAATATTCTTTCAACAACAATAATCTGTAGAATTTCGTCTTCAGACTAAAAACACCATTTTTTAGATGAAAGCCTGAGGGATTTTTTACTTTTCACTCTATGTAAACAATGTGCTGTTCCGATCATTTTGCAATATCTGTGAAAACAGTGAAAACACAAATCAGGGAATGGTTATGTGGAGAATTTCGCAGCTGTAGATGCTGCCGTTGCTTAAGTACTATGTGCAATCAGACGAATAATGGTTAATAAAACGAAATTTTTCTAAAGAATAGAAGATGCCCCTGCCCACTTGTAAAGTTCCTGTTTTGTGGAAGCACGCCTTTGTGAAACACATTCCTAAGGAGAGTGGTGACTCCAATTCTAACGTCCTTCTCATTTCCTCTTCCTTTTTTTTAAATTCTTATTAGTGAAATCACGACATTCCTGGACCAAAATACCTTTTCTATCCTCATCATGCAGTGTTTAGGTCATCTAGATCCACTTCTACTAATCTCGCGGAAACCCATGCTATCTACTTTTAAGATTCTTTAAAGAATCTTGCATCCCATTTTGACACCGTATACATTGACTTTAGAAAAGCATCGACGACTGTCTTTTGCTTCATAAATTATCGCAATTATACATTTCCTCGCATTTAGTATCTTGGTTTGAATCTTATCTATCTAATCGTAGGCAATCTCTGTTTATCGATAATTCCTTTTCATCCTCCACTGTAGTCAGATCCGGAATGCCGCAAGGTTCTTGCCTAGGCCCCCTCCATCCGTCTTTTGACACCCATTCAAAATTTTATTTCTTGTACATGACTCTGACGGAATAAACAATGAATGAATGTTTGAATTAATAATTTTTTAGGTCCGTGATACTGTACCGACTTTCCATTAAAGTCGATACCCAAATTCCAATTGTCTATCCATTGCATATAAATTTCCATGTGAGCATGTGTCTTGTCAGACTCTTCAATATCTAATTTCCCTGTGCATTACCATGCCAAGTAAATTTGACTGTAAACATCTCAGGCTACGAGTCTAATTCCACGCTAAATGGCCCATTTTCCTCGTTTAAAAGGAGAGAGTTCCTCCCTCTCGACGTTTGTGATTTCTTCCCAATTGGCGGGTACGCCACGTCCATATCCATTGGGTGTGACCTACTAGTGGGCACAGGCCACAGATCTCCGTTTCCCCACTTGATTCTCCACTTCCACGGTACACTCGGCGGGATTTTCACATCATTCGTCGTGGCTTGATCTTCGATATCCCTCGACACCCCACGTTACCCTTCCATATCACTCCTTGTGACTAATAATGTCGGATGAGTCTTGTGCTCTTTGTCTACCGTAATCTACTGTTCCAACACCACACTCTAACTATCTCCTTCCCAAGAGAGAGAGAGAGTTGGTATATGGTGCATCTACCACTGCGTTTCCCAGATTGCCTTTCATTTCCAAGACTCGTGTCTCTTTATAATTTCTTTATCATTTGTCTCTTGTCTCGTAACTGTCATTTTTCAATTAGTCTTTATTTCACTTTTCAATTTGTCTCAATAATTCAATTTGTCATTTTCCCTCTTCTTCATTATTTATCTCTTGTCTCGTAATTTTCAATTTTCAATTAGTCTATTTTTTTCAATTTTCAATTTCTCCCAATAATTTAATTTGTCAACGTGTCTCGTGTTCATTATCTCATAGTACGTTTCCTTGTTCACAGTTCAGTGACGGCCTCCTCATCAATTTCGGAAACCTGTAATTTGAATTGTTGTCTGAATTGTAATCTGATTTGTAGTCTGAATTGTTATTCTCATTTGATAGTCTGAATTGTATTCCGAATTACATGTTGACTGTTTGTTTTTTATGAGAGAAAGTTTTGGTTTCAAGCATGCTTCTATACAAAAAAATTGTGAAACTCACAGGGAAATAAGTCTACGACTGTAGACTTCTCGGCTACCGAGCGGCGACTTCATAAGTCTACTCGCTTCGATTAGAGGCAGGGGAGAGGCGCTTTTTAGACTGTAAAGTCGTCGCTCGGTAGCCAAGACTTCTGGAGTCGTAGACTTATTTCCCTCTGAGAAGGGGGACGTTCAGTGTTTCCACCGATCCTGGAACCCCGAAACCAGGAGGCCAAATGAATGGCTTAACTTTAAACTTTTCACATAGAAGGATGCTTGTTTTTCCAAAATGGGCGAAGCCCGGGCATTTTTGCCCCAAAAGTTCCGCCCCAAAAGGGGCGTGGGTCATTTTTCGACCTTTTGCTTTTATTCGGACCAGTGTTTTGGCTAATTCGGACCAGTGTTTTAGTCCGAATAAACGTAGCGTCGGAAAGTATTTGTTCGTTATTTTTAACAATTTGATGAAACTTTCAAATCAGAACAGGAATCTAGCTGAACTGTCCAGTGCATATAGGGGATATATAAAGAAATACAGTCCGTTTTAATGAGTCCAGACATTCCGGAAAGTTTGGTAAAGAATGATTATCATTTAGGAATTCTCTAAGGGTGAAATAGTTAAAAAGTGTAGGAACGACCCGAAATAGTCCAGGAACCGATGCCAAATTGTTGTAGCAGCAGCAATGTTTACCTGCATGCTGCGATCGGAACCCCCGCGCGGCCTGTTTTCAGAGGGGGGAGAGACAAAGGAGCGGGGCGAGCGTTTTTAAGGAAAGGAGATGTTTCGAAACCCTCAGGCCGCGCGGGGGTTCTGACCGCAGCATGCAGGGAAACAATGCTGCTGCTACAAAAGTTGGGCATCGATTACTGGACGATTTTGGGTCGTTCCTGCACTTTTTAGCTAATTCACCCTAGGAGAATTCCTAAATAATGATCGATCTTTACCAAAAATTTCCGAACTATTTGGACTCACCAAAGCACACTTTATTTCTAAATGGATCCCCTACACTCACTGGAAAGTTTATCTAGATTCCTCTCCAGATTCGAAAGTTACACCAAAGTGAGAAAAAAAACTCACAAATTCCTTCCGGCGCATCCCAAGCTCGAGGAGACGCCAGCGGAGCCGACATCATCCTGCAAACGGAGAAATAAATCAATAACCAAGAAATAAATCGATAATCGGACGCGAAAGATCGATAATGGGGACAATAAATTGTTGAGGGCGAATAAGGAGCACACAAAAAGGAGCAAGGAACGTGTTTATCAAGTGAGATCGACGCACACTAGTAGAATATTGATTAGAGGACTAGTTGAACATTGATTTTACAAGAGCTGCTGGAAAATGGGGAGAATTGTGGGAAAGGAGAAATAAAAAGGGCTGTGGTGCGAGGGGTGCATACAGCAAGGTAATAGTGAGAGACGATATCACAGCGCTGAACCAGAATGCTAGGGGAAAATGAGGAAAGCAAGGAAACAATCTGCAAAAAGTTCACGGGGAAACAGTGAAAATAGCGCTTGATTTGGGTAAAGCGGTCGGTGGCAACTAACGGGGGCACTAATTAACGTCCATTAAAGAAAAAGGAGGGAACGGTCAAAATATGGCAAAAAGCGCAACAGAAAGAGGGCGGAAACGAGGATGAACGGCAGAGTGTGATTGAGGAGGGAGAGAGAAAGAGAGGGAAGACGCCCTTTAGCGCGCGCTCGGTCTAATCGGATGCCGCCAGCGGGTATGTCGGGTTACGGTGGCCATACCCGCTGGGTCTCTGAAGATCAAACCACCAAAACATCGAGCGAGAGGGGGGGGAAGAGGGGAGGGAAGAGGGAGGAGAATGGCGAGAGTCCCTGGGCATAGCTTTCTGATTTCGTTGGTCACATCGGGATCACCGTCCGATTGCCTAGTAAGGATGGACGATAGAAAAAGGGATATAACCAATTGCAATGAGATAGTTGACTGGAATGTGGGAAAGATCTACAAGTACACTAACGGGCTATTATAACAGGCAGACTAACCCTACAGAGACGGGCTTGGAGTGAGTGAGCCTGGGAAATGGGAGAGAGGGAGAAAGAGAGAGAAAGAAAGAGAAAGAGAGAGAAAGAGAGAGAGAGAGAGAGAGAGAGAGAGAGAGAAAGAGAGAGAGAGAACGAGATAGTTGGGACTGAAAATTGCAAACACACTAACACTCACAGACTCTCAAAGAAGTGATAACACAATTACTCTCAAAAGTAGGAGAAAAGGTACTGAGAACGACAAGTTTTTTGTCGTCGCTCGTTGGTGAAAGCTAGCGCAACAGGATAGGACTGTGGGCAAACGACACTACGCAGGAGAAGAAAAAGTTGAAAGAAGAGAAGAGCTCTGATCTTATGCGCGGCCGTGAATAAAAAATACACGCGGAAGTTGCGCGCAAAGCGCTCTATTTTTAAAGTTTCGCGAAAATCCGCAAAACAAATCACGGGGAAACAGCGAAAATCGCGCTTGATTTGGATAAAGCGGGCGGTGGCAACTGACGGGGGCACTAATTAACGTTAATTTAAGATCAAAAGTAGGGAACTGTCAAAATATGTATGTAACGACCATTCCAATCGGCCTATGATTGAGTGCAGTGGTAGTGTCCGCACAGAATTGTTTAATCGGGACATCGTTGTTTTTAGGAACCACAAGCTGCAAGAAATGTCGATTTCATCTGTGCTTGATGGCTGGAATGCGACCGTGGCGTGAGTTTGCTTCTAGCGAAGGATTACGTTAATTTTTTTCTTGTTCATATCTGCGAGAGCCTCGCCCACTAATCTTCCCGTGTTTGGTAATATGTTTTCCCATGACCTTTTCGCCTAATTTCTGACAGATTCCTCTCTCTTCTAAGAGTTCCGATTTGCGATTTGAGAGACATGTGTCATTGCTGTTGCACGCTCATATTGCTCACGAGAGCTTGAGGTATTCCCCTTTGCTAAACATCTTAACATCGATCAAACAGACAAACCACTTCCGTTCCACCGGTTGACCAAATGTTATCTGTCGATTCTATAATTGCAACTACGTCGCGGCTGGCCAGTTCGTTCGAGGTCAATTCCAATATAGGCGTACCCATACATGTCGAGCTCTGTAGGAAAGGGGGCGTGGCTGCACGGTGCCCCCCACAAAAAGCATGTATCCCTATACATGGGTGGTCGAAAAGGGGTGCGAAAAGGGGCACCGTGCAGCCCTGTATAGGGAGGGGGTCATGGTCCAAAAATGGGTTGGGGGTTGGTCCAACCAAAAGTCAAGTGACCTACTGTAGTATACTTGTGGTGGTCCCGCAACGAAAACAAAGTACCGTAACCCGGTCTACCGTACTCCTGAAATACGAAATTGAGAATTTGGACCGGCTATAAGTCGCATGAGGTAGGCCTCGAGTAGTTATTAATCGGACGGTATACGGCGGTCCCGGCACGACATTGCCGATACCGTAATGAAGTCTACAGTATGCTGAAATTTCAAATTAAGCCAATCGACTCGGGATTTGTTGCATGAGGTAGACCTCGAGTGGTAATTAATCGGGCGATATACCGCGGTCCCGGCACGACATTGCCGATACCGTAATGAAGTCTACAGTATGCTGAAATTTCAAATTGAACCAATCGACTCGGGATTTGTTGCATTAGGTAAGCCTCGAGTAGTAATTAATCGAATATATTCTGCGCTCCCGGCACGACAATGCCGATACCGTAATCAAGTTTACAGTATGCTGAAATTTCAAATTGAACCAATCGGCTCCGGATTTTTACTGGACGTGGACCTTGAGTAGTTATTGATCGGGCGATATACGGGGGTCCGGCACGACAATGCCGATACTGTAATCAAGTCTACAGTATTCTGAAATTTCAAATTGAACCAATCGGCTTGGTATTTTTACAGGAGGTGGAGCTCGAATAGCCATTGCGTGTAGAGTATACCGTTTCTCCCCTACCGTACCTAGGGTTACTGTAGCGAGATTACAGTATGCTGAAATTTTAAATTGATCCATTCGACTCGGGATTTTTACAGGAGGTGGACCTCGAGGAGCCATTGTTTGTTGCTTGTCGTGTCTTTAGCCATGCCGTCACATATTCGTCGGGAACGAATGATTCTGGTTCCGGTCCGTTTTGGTGAATAAAAAGGTACACCTCGAGATGCTCGATATGCGGACGAGTTCGACGCTTTCCCATTACGTGGTTGTAGACACTGTAACCTCGTTCTACTCCTGCCGAGTTGATGGGCAACGTTATGATTCGTGAAATGTCACATAATGTTTATGCAAATGGAGTCGTGAGTCACTGTATTCTACTTCTTATAAGCTGCACAATGCAAAGGATAAAACACGGAGAAACGAAAAACATATACGTGTGAGAAAAAGAGGATTGAATATATTAAATATAACTAAAATATATTTAAATAATTTTATTATGCATTGAATATGCATATTAATATGATCAGCAGCACTCATATTTTTCGCTCAGTCATGACCATGAGTAAATAGTTCACCCACAGCAAAACTACCAAATCGATTAGCAATAAATTGGTCATACTTTATCCCTGGGTGCAGTGGAAGGTCATAGGGTACAGTCACGTGGCATTGCCTGCTCGAGGTCTACATCCTACAAAAATCCCAAACGCTATTATCAATTTCATAAATTAGTCAAACACCTCCTGTAAAAAGACCAAGTTGCTTTGATCAATTTGAAATTTGAACCATACTGTAGACTTGGTTACGGTATTGGCGATGTCGTGCCGGGACCGCAGTATACCGTCCGATTAATTACTACTCGAAGCTTACATCATGCAAGAAATCCCGAGTCGATTGGTTCAATTTGAAATTTCAGCATACTGTAGACTTCATTACGGTATCGGCATTGTCGTGCCGGGACCCCCGTATATCGCCCGATCAATAACTACTCAAGGTCCACCTCCAGTAAAAATCCGGAGCCGATTGGTTCAATTTGAAATTTCAGCATACTGTAGACTTCATTACGGTATCGGCAATGTCGTGCCAGGACCGCGGTATATCGACCGATTAATTACCACTCGAGGCCTATCTTATGCGACTTATCCCGAGTCGATTGGTTCAATTTGAAATTTCAGCATACTGTAGACTTCATTACGGTATCGGCATTGTCGTGCCGGGACCCCCGTATATCGCCCGATCAATAACTACTCAAGGTCCACCTCCAGTAAAAATCCGGAGCCGATTGGTTCAATTTGAAATTTCAGCATACTGTAGACTTCATTACGGTATCGGCAATGTCGTGCCGGGACCGCGGTATATCGCCCGATTAATTACCACTTGAGGCCTATCTTATTCGACTTATCCCGAGTCGATTGGCTCAATTTGAAATTTCAGCATACTGTACCCTTGGTTACGGTATCGGCAATGTCGTGCCGGGACCGCGGTATATCGCCCGATTAATTACCACTCGAGGCCTACCTCATGCAACAAATCCCGAGTCGATTGGCTTAATTTGAAATTTCAGCATACTGTAGACTTCATTACGGTATCGGCAATGTCGTGCCGGGACCGCCGTATACCGTCCGATTAATAACTACTCGAGGCCTATCTCATGCGACTTATAGCCGGTCCAAATTCTCAATTTCGTATTTCAGGAGTACGGTAGACCGGGTTACGGTACTTTGTTTTCGTTGCGGGACCACCACAAGTATACTACAGTAGGTCACTTGACTTTTGGTTGGACCAACCCCCAACCCATTTTTGGACCATGACCCCCTCCCTATACAGGGCTGCACGGTGCCCCCCACCCCTTTTCGACCACCCATATATAGGGGGATACATGCTTTTTGTGGGGGGGCACCGTGCAGCCACGCCCCCTTTCCTACAGAGCTCGACATGTACAGTAGCGGTCAAAAGTCTTCGGACACTTTTTCTTTTTGCTATAACTTTTTAACACGAAGAGATTTTGATCTGATAATGGTGGGGTCGTATTCGAAATCCATTGGAGATTATGATGCCACTATTGGGGTATTGCGAAATTTTTTAGTTATTGCGTAGTAATGACGCAATCAATGCATACTTTTTTGAATGGGCATTATTCTTACATGGAATTTTTCCTGCTCCCCTAACTTTCAGAGTGGTGAGACATGCCCACGGTCTACCCATAAAAAACGCCCTAACCAGATCTTTAGAGCACGTCCTATAGACTTCCCCTTCGTCAGACCACAATAACGCGAAAATGTGATTTTTTCGTGCCCTGAGGGCAAATGGTGGCCTACCGTGGCCATATTCTCAAGATCATCGGCAGGCATGATGACGATCATTTTAATACTATTATCGGGTCTGTGCGATGTCTAAAAGGCGAGATATGATTTTCCGACCTCGATTTTGCAGCTTTGCTGCAGCCAAGTAGCGGCGCCGCAGCAACTTGAAAAAAATTTTATGGGTAGACCGTGGGCATGTCTCATCACTCTGAAAGTTAGGGGAGCAGGAAAAATTCCATGTAAGAATAATGCCCATTCAAAAAAGTATGCATTGATTGCGTCATTACTACGCAATAACTAAAAAATTTCGCAATACCCCAATAGTGGCATCATAATCTCCAATGGATTTCAAATACGACCCCACCATTATCAGATCAAAACCTCTTCGTGTTAAAAAGTTATAGCAAAAAGAAAAAGTGTCCGAAGACTTTTGACCGCTACTGTATGGGCGTACCCTTGTGATGCTCTCACGTTGAGACGAGCTATGGCCTAACCATGTACTGTTGTTCGATAAAAGCTAATTCTCACCACTCTCTCATGCAGGTCAACACTGTTTTCCGGGATATGAATGGAAATGGACAAATAACAAAGGTGTTACTTTTAGGGATCTTCCAATGATGATTCATCGATAAATGGCCGATCATCGTGGTTCGAAGCCGAGGTGATCTACGCTATCGACTACATCAAGTCCTTCGAACTATTTGCTAACTTATCGCAAGTCTCTAAAGTTGAGCTACCGTGATTTCAAACTAATGGTGAATTCTATGTTCAGCGAGCCTTAATCCTTAAAAATGCACTACTCTGTGCCATATTTGTGACTGCACTTTACTCCATGAAAATGGGATTCACAACGATTTTTTACCCAGACGGAAGCACGTTTGAATCTGAATTGTCAGACAACTATGAACACTCACGCAAGGTCCGATTGTTCATTGAGACATTTTTCATGCATACTACTTCTTTTCAGCTCATTTCGGCTATGGGAAGAGTTGAACTCAGCGAATCCACTTGTGCATTGTTCAAAGCGTTGATCGTTTGTAATCCTGGTAAATGTGTCTTTAGTAGACCCAGTATTTGGCAATATTATCATAATGCCTTGTTGACATAATTTTACCAATGAAACACGGCAGTTTTTGTGGTATCTAATTTCAGCCATAGATGATCTCGAGGCTGCTTCTGACATGGCCATTCTTCAATCTGAACAGCAACATTATGCCGCAATGATGTTCGAATATATCAAACTTTGCCGCGGCCCCGCTCGGGTATGTATATTTTCACTTCAATTCCACAACAACGTGTCAAAGTGCATGACAAAATTGTGAAAGCAGAACGTAGTTTGCTCGCCAGTAAACAAGACATTCTCAGGCTGCACTCATCTACACTGAGCTCATGGCACTCTTCGACACACTTTGCCATCAATCCAAATGGATGAAAGCTGCGTGAACAATAGGGACAAAAACAAAACGTATTATGTTTCAGGATCGTATATTACTTCGATCACTAACAGATGTGAGGGACAATAATTGTCTATTAATCCGTGCAGTGCTAATGGCGTAAAAACGATACGCGAATCTTACGGAATCTTACGCGATTCCTTTCACTCAGTAATAAGATAAGTGTTAACAAATATGTAGGAAATTTCATCGCTTCTCATTTTCTCTTCTCACAATCGCTTCACTCTCGTTCGCGAATTGGGCAAACACACAGTTCGGAATATTTCATCTCATAATTTTTCTGCCTCTTTTGTGCTCTTCATTGATCATAATCTTAGAAAGATGAAAGATCCCGTGCTAGCTTAGAGGAAACTGTGTGTGTACCTCCAAGTTGTGCCTCCAAACTGCGGATATATATATTAGTGACCACGGTGATGAGAATGCCATTGTTGTTCGCTCACATGCGAGAATATCTAGGGGAGATTATCTATCAACGAGATTAAATCTGTTACATTCTCTCTTGAGAGTAGGAACCAGGGATTGATTGCAGCCGAGTCACCATTGTTGATGTAGTTCAATTCTACACTATTTTTCCCTCGTTCTATCTATTTTGTATTTAATATTTTATTTTCTATTTCTCATTACAGCACTATGTCAAACGTTCTTTGCTCTCCCCCAATCTCTACTAGAGATGGAAATATTCAAGGCAAACGGCTTGTTGATGAAGCCGATTTCAAAGGCGATGCCTTTCTCGTCAGTTTTAAATTCCTCATGGAATCGTATACAAATTTTTGTTATTTTACTTTGTGACTTTGTTCTAAAAAACAATTATGCCAAAAGCAGTAGATAGTATTTTTTTCAGGGAATTCCGTATGCTCAGCCACCGATCGGAGATCTACGATTCACAGTGAGTAAAAATCAGTCAATGATAAATAACCGAACTAACTATGCTTGCTTAATAAGTAAAACAAACAAGAGTGATACAATATTGTTTGGTTTCCAACTGAAATTATAGAAACCGGTGGCTCCCAGCAAGTGGACAGAAACTCGTCAGTGCTTCGAACACGCAAACAAATGTATCCAAGTGCCGTTTCCTTTGCTCGACCAGCTGGACAAGGTAAGACTCCCGACGAACGATCCAGTCTTATGCCCTGTTCTTTGTTCTTATCGAAATAAAAAAAAACGAAATTTATTCAACATTTCACACCCCTGTATTGAGCCGATTGCTTGATCGTTATTAACTTTTGAGATGATTATTTTACAGGATTGGCCGGCGAGCGAAGATTGTCTCTATCTTAACGTCTTCTGTCCCGGAGAATACACTCAGAGTGGGTTTACTACACTTTTCTCATTCGTTCTTCGCAATATTCAAATTGTTCGCTAATCAATTTCTTTTTTACACAGAAACAACAAGTAACGAAAACTGTCTTAAGATAAATGGGGCAATATGAAACACATTACTCAAGCGGTACGTAAAATATATTTTTCGTAACGGCGCTTTCAATATTATACATCGCATTATTACATGACACAGACAAATTTCCTGAAAGAGCGAGATAGTGTGCCAAGATGATAATGACCTCTAATTTCACACAATTATTTCCTGATGTGTTCAATCATTTCTTTTGCAGAGAACAAGTATCCCGTGATGGTTTGGATTCATGGCGGTGGATATGCGTGTGGCAGCACCAAAGCATACGGAGATGTGAACATCTGCGATGGATTGGTGAGCCCTTCGGATTTGGAAACACGCGCCATGATTATATCATACTTTAAGTCCCATAATTCACATGATAATATATTTCCAACTTGCTCGTGATCGTCCTTGTCACCGTCCTTGTTGTTCTGCCCCACTTCATTAGCAAGCCTGTGAACACAGTACCACTTTCTTTTCAAAGTAGTTCATAAAATCTTCCCTATCTCAGTGAGCCGTTCATTGGAGACATCATAGAGTACAGTGCACCTACCCTCAATGCCCCTTTTCCGATATTTGGAAAGACAATAATTTCATGACAATAATTTCTGACTTTGCAGGTCCGGCATGGAGTTGTTGTTGTTACTATTCAGTACAGACTGGGACTACTTGGCTTCTTTTCTACGGGCGACGAGGTATGTTCACAAAATTGGTGGGAAATCTGAGCCAATCAAGCAATGTACAAATTAATAAATATTATTAGGTTTGCCCGGGCAACTTCGGCCTGTGGGATCAGCTAGAAGCTCTAAAGTGGGTGCAGGACAATATTGAACAATTCGGAGGGGACAAGGTTAGCCAGAAACACTATTATGGGAATTATTTTTGAATAATAAACGTTTTTATAATGTGCGAGAAAAAAACTCAAATTTGCACAAAATAATTGATTCAGCATAATGTGACAATCTTCGGTCAAAGTGCTGGAGGCGCCAGTGTCGATTTGCTATCCCTTTCACCTAAGACAAAAGGTTCGTCCTTAGAGACTAGACTGTTCTCATGTTTTTCTGCATTTTTTGCTTCTCAAATTCATTTCTAAATACTTCAAGCCTATCCACTCAGGTCTCATTCACAAAATGATCCCTATGGCGGGAAATGCGTGCGCGCCCTGGTCACATCAGCAGTCAGCTGTAGAATACAGCACAAAATACGTTAAAGCGAAGCTAGGAGTCGAGACAAACACGAGCCATGAGGTGAGCCAAAAAATATTTTATTAGTCTTAATTTTCTCTGAATTTTATAATTGTGTTTTTAATACAATTATTAAATATTCCCCGAATGTTGAATGACGAAACTTTTGCAGCTCATTGACAAACTCCGTCGTTTTCCTGCTGAGCAACTTGTCGCTGAACTAGAAACGGACATGAAAATTGGAAGAAAAAGTATAGGTGAGGTTATATTTTGACTTTCAATAATTGTCTAAATTGAGGAGCTGTCAAAACTTGAAAAAAAGATCAGGGAAATGATTATACATACTTATTATTGATAAGCTCTTTTGCAATAGTAAATGTGAATGCAGGTTTCTGTCCTGTGATCGATGGTGATTTCTTGCCTCTTCCTGTGGATGAAATGAGAAAAACTTCCCCGATTCTTCCAGTGATGGCAGGAGTGACGTCACTTGAGTGCGCTCTCTTTGGTAAGACCGTATTGTATAATTTATTTTGTTTATTTTGTTTAAATTTGCATGTTCAGTAAATTATTATTAAATTGAATATCAAACAAACATTTCATGAGCGAAATATCAGAACTTTATCAATTCATATGCAAATCAGAGGCACACTTTTAAAAGCTCATATAAACCTACGATCTGTTTTTAGTACCCAACATCCCCGAAATTATCAACGAGGATTGGATGAAAACGACAGTGGAATCAATGCTGCCAGAGGTGTCGTTCTACTCCCTTACTATTGAGAATAGATTCATATTGCAAAGTAATTCCGACTAAAAGCTTGAATACTAGACAAAAGCGGCAGAAATATTAGGTACACATAAATGTACATACTCAGAATGCGATTCAAAGGAGCGACGAGATCATCAATCTGTACACGGAAGTCGCACGAAGACAGCAACCGAAACACGACCTTTGGAGGGCAATTGTAGAAGTATCTCAGATCTTTTACAGGGGAAATTCACACACACAATATTGTGACATCTCCCATACTTCTCTTTCCATTCTTTTGTATTGCAATTTTTATAAGATTGTTAAAAAATCGACACTTGGGGTTAAATATTCATTGCTTTACCATCTTCTTTTGCAACACTAACCGGTTCTTTGAGAAATAACTCACATACTTATTTATTTTATTGCAGATTGTCAGTGACAAAATGTTCCACACTCCAACAGTCGCACTTCATAAAGAATGTGCCGAAAAGGGAGCACGGACCTACATGTACTCTTTCAATTACTACAATCCCAACTGCTTCGGAGATCTCGTAGGAAAATCTCCCGCTGAAGGTATCGTGTTTGCAACTATCTGAGTTGTCTTGCTGTAACATACTGTAGTCAATAATGTGGACAAGTAATTAATTATTTTAGTCGTTTCAATTGTTGTTTCAATCCATCTAAATTATCTTTCATTCAGACGTTTCTCACTGTGCGGAACTCACTTTTCTCTTCAACTCCGGCGTTTGCAATACGTTTAAATTCAATGAAGACGACAAGAAAATTGCCGGATTCTTCATGAAAACCTTCGCGAACTTTGCAAAGCGCGGGTAATGTCTTGAACAATATGGATTTTGTTACAGTTAAAAATCTGTGAGAGGTTTTACTCAGCGCTTCGTTTGGTCTATTGTCCTACCCATAGAAATATTTTGAACAGATACATTTGCAGTGATCCTAATAACGAAGGAGAGAAGACTTGGCTGCCGTGTGATTCTGAGCATCCAGAAAGACACATGGTGATTAACCTTGAGTCAACACTAGAGAATCAATATAGAGAAGGACGATGTTCTCGTTGGATCAAACTGCAGAAGGGCGTTTAAGAGATCCACATAGTTATTTTCATTCTCCAGATCTTAAATCACCGTTGTTTCATTGCCGTACAATTGGCTAATTGTTGTTTGTTTGCTATAACTTCCGACAAGCAATTGCGCTCCTACCGATGTCCATTTTTGGAATAACAAATCAGCAAAAATATGTCACTGGGCTGCACGATTAGTCGAAAATATTATCTCTGTTTCGGAAACTGATCATCAAACAGCAGGGATCCAATACAAAATAATGCGATTGTAGCCCAGCCGATAGAGCATAGCCCGACTATACCTTTTCAATTTCAAATTATTAGTTTTATTCATTGATTGTCCTTTTGTTGTACACGTGTGAGTTGTCGAACAATGAAGGGCTATCGAAAGAGACATTTACTGATTTTGAATGAAAAAAAGTTTCTCTGATGCAGACGAACTTTCCTAGGTAATCTGGCAATTGAGTGAGTAAAAATGGTACTCCCATCAATCGCCAATTTACACAGACAGCAACGCCCTATATTGAGTGTGCTCCCGAAAGCACAGTTTGAAAGTACATACATACTTTTCTCTAATCTTTCACGGGAAGCGCACGAGAGAGTGTGCCTATGGTCAATAAATATCACAAAACAAGCACGCAATTTTTTCGGAGGGAGTTCAACGAACTGTTTGTGTGAGCCCAATTCGTGAACGGGAGTGACTGACTCGGGGGGAAACGAAATTGAGAAACGATGAAAGGAACATAATTCCGATGCATAAATATGTAAAATTAAATAATATCCACACAACGATGAAGATAGTGATAAAAGTAGCCTAATATCGGCTGCGCCACAAATCTAACTTTTTTGTTATTGATTTTCTCAGCTTTTGATTTTCTCAGCTTGTAGATCACTATGACGACGTTTGGAATTGAATTCTTGATGCGCTCATGGGGCTCGGTAATACTAGGTAGGTCACTTTCGATAATTTTACCGTATGATGAGAACGGTCCCTTGTAAATGCATATATTTGTTGATCATTTCTTCGCTTTTTTATTTCTCTTTTTCCCGCTCTCGTACGCCAATTGCTCAAACACTCATAGTTCGTTACACTCCATCACAACAATTCCGTGCCAGTTCAGTGCAAATTATGGAGTCAATAGGCACACTCTCTCGTGCGTTTGAGGGATGATACGTCTAAACTGTGCCTCCGGGAGCTCGATCACAATCGGGGTATATATTAGCGTCTCTACTGATAGGAGTATCATCGGCGTTCACTTAAATGCGAAAATATCTAGAGAAGATTATCTATCTGCACGTTTACCTGTTTTTGGTCCAATTAAATGCCTCGATATTTTTACGCTTATGTCTCTCATTTACTAGTTGGAATCGATTGCAAGTGGCATATATTGTCGATTTGGCTCAATTATAACCATTCTCTCTAATTATTCATCTCTACTCTTCTCTTTGCAGCAACATGGTAAACGTTCTTTGCTCTCCCCCAATCTCTACTAGAGATGGAAAGATTCAAGGCAAACGGCTTGTTGATGAAGCCGATTTCAAAGCTGACGCCTATCTCGTCAGTTTTTACTTTTGCTAGAGGAAAAAATTATGTCGAAATCTTAAATAATTGATCAACAATTATTTCTTATTCAGGGAATTCCGTATGCCCAGCCACCGATCGGAGATCTGCGACTCAGAGTGAGTAGAGATAAAGATTTTGTATTTCTTGTGCATGACAATGAGCTGAATAAGGATGACGGAATGCACTACTGATTGTGGATTTCGTGTGCACCACATTTCAGATATAAAAAATAACAAAAGACCTGAAATGCTGCTGCATGTACTAGCGGGCGAAACAATAATGATACACAGGAATTGAAGTAGATGTTTTTAATCTAACTTAATTTTGTACCGCGTTTCTTGTGATCGCATAAATATATATATATATATATACATATATTAGTTAGTAATATCAATTATAGAAACCGGTGGCTCCCATCAAGTGGACGGACACTCGGAAATGCTTCGATCACGGAAATAAGTGCATTCAAGTGCCGTTTCCTCTGCTCGATCGGCTGGCAGAGGTTTGTTTCGGGATACACGATCCGATCTAATCTTTTATCTAATTATTTCCTTCTACATCGTTGTTATTCGATAGGAGGAAATGTAGTTTACTCCATATTTATCCCCTTTGTGGAGCTTCACATATTCGACCCTTACAATCCGTCAGAAGTTCGCGAACTTTTCACGCATCTTGTCTTGCTAGTTTTAGGCTATTTTCTTTATAATTTGCGTTAGGTCATTAGAGACGCATAAGAAACTACTAATGCCGAAGAATTTAACTTAAAAAATAAACTAGGGAATTAGCCGCACCTCGTAGAAGGTCGCGGAATTCTGCGAGCTATTTTCACGCAGCTAGACAGTGACGAGAGAGCACGCGGAACGAGGAGAGGGAAAAGTAAGCAATGTTGTTGTTGTATTTCTGCGCTCTCTCTGTTTACGTGCTCTCTCGTCACTGTCTAGCTGCGTGAAAACAGCTCGCAGAAATCCGCGACCTTCTAAGAGGTGCGGCTAATTCCCTAGTTTATATTTTTGGTTAATTTCTTCGGCATTAGTAGTTTCTTATGCGTCTCTAATGACCTAACATAAATTATAAGGCAAATAGCCTAAAACGAGCAAGAAAAGATGCGTGAAAAGTTCGCGAACTTCTGACGAATTGTAAGGGTCGATTGTTTGATAATTTCCGACATTATTGAAGAAGTATTTTGAAGGGTTTGCCAGCGAGCGAAGATTGTCTCTTTCTCAACGTATTCTGTTCCGGAGATTACACTCAGGGTGGGTATACTACCATGACTTTTTTGTTCTTGGCAACTGAAAATTGTTTCTTTATCACCTACTCTGGTCCCTATCTGTTTTCTCGAGTTACGAAATCAATTATTTTCAGAGAAGAAACGTCCCGTGATGGTGTTCATTCACGGCGGTGGATTTGCTTGTGGCAGCAGCAAAACGTACGGAGATGTGAACATCTGCGATGGATTGGTGAGCGTCTCAATCTTATGCTGGAAGATCTGTTCACTATTTCTGACTTTGCAGGTCCGGCATGGAGTAATTGTCGTTACAATTCAGTACAGACTGGGACTACTTGGCTTCTTCTCTACTGGCGACGAGGTATGTTGTAAACGTAAATAGAAGCACAAAATACGGATTTTTAGAACGCATTTGAAATAACCAAGAAAATTACGATTAACGAAATATTGTCAGGTTTGTCCGGGCAACTTCGGTCTGTGGGATCAGCTCGAAGCCCTGAAGTGGGTCCAGGACAATATTCACAATTTTGGAGGGGACAAGGTGAGCTATACAATATAACTTCTCAAAAGTTAGAAATTTTCGTAAAGCATTAGTTTGTAAACACACACAGACACACATACCTACAGAACGACAGAGCGTTCGAAATAACAGTACGTAGTATTTTTTTAAAATATACTCTTGCCTAACCTAAATATCGCAGGAAAACGTGACCATCTTTGGTCAAAGTGCAGGCGGCGCCAGTGTCGATTTACTGTCACTCTCACCTAAGACCAAAGGTAATTTTCCTTGCGAGAAATGTGAATTCCAGAAAAGCCTGTTTTTTTTAAACATTTTTTACTTTGTTTTACAATTATATGTTACGAAAGCTCTCGGTATTGTTCATATAAATTCGCTCAGGTCTCATTCACAAAGTGATTCCGATGGCGGGAAATGCGTGCGCGTCCTGGTCACATCAGCAGTCGGCTGTACAATTCAGCACAGAATATGCAGAGACGAAACTTGGAGTTAAAGCAGAAACGAGCAAGGAGGTGAGATAAATAAATGATAGACAGTAGGAACCTTTTTCTCTATTATTTTTCTATTTTACATCGGTGTTGGAACTAAAATGTTATTGTAAAACGACAGAACTTGTTGTATAGCTCATCGACAAACTCCGTCAATTCCCTGCCGAGGAACTTGCTTACGCACTGGGTGCTGATATGAAAGTTGGAAAAAATCTAGGTGAGTCTTGAATTGGCTTTGAAAGATCTCGGTTTGTCAACAAAGTGCCTTCAAGTTTAATAGACCAAATGAAGAGAAGAACTTAAACATTAATCTGACTTTTCCAGCAAACCAATATATTAATTTTATTGGCTATCATGAAATAACTAAATACAGGTTTCACGCCCGTGATTGATGGAGATTTCTTCCCAATTCCTCTGGATCAACTGAGAAAAACATCGCCGATCCTTCCTGTAATGGCAGGAGTAACAGCAGTCGAATGCGCACTATTCAGTAAGTCCATTTCCTTCTTCAAATATAATTTGATTCTCACTTAAATTATAAAAGGTGGAACGGCAACAAATGAATTCGTATTAAACTTCTATTCATTTTAGTACCCAACGTCGCTCACACCGTCAACGAAGATTGGCTGAAAATGTCAGTGGATACAATGTTGCCAAAGGTATCGTTCTACTCGCCTACTTTTACTATTGAGCTTGGAATAGATTTATGTGTAGTTCCAAATCCACATGGCAAAAATTGCCAAATGCCACCACCAGAAATAATGCATTAGGTCTAATCTCTATAAATTGCAGCTGCTTGAGACTTGCATTGTGCACACTAGATGTGCAAAACGTTTAGAACAGATGCACACAGTTGTAGTGTCATTCAGATTTCTTCTCAAGAGCACGAAGATGTTATCAAACTGTTCAAGGAAGTTGCACGAAGAGATCAACCGAAACACGAGCTATGGAGGGCTATTGTCGAGGTGTGCGCAATTTATGTTATTTTTTGAATGAGAAAATCTTTACCCCAAAAGTATTACGACAGTATTTGTCTGCAACAAATTTCAAAATTAAATTCACACTACACAAATTCACACTAGGAAAATGCAGAAAGACGCAAAGACTGAGAGTCCCTTGTTGATCAACATATTTGTTCACATCTTTGTGATTTCCTAAAGTGCCAGTAGTTAGTTTCCTAAAGAGATACTAGTGGAATTCTACTCCTTTTCATAGAATTATTCTACAGTACAAACTCAGAACGATTTCAGAACCAGAGATAGGAAAAATGAGGACATACGTTGTGTACTAATTTATTTGATTGTAGGTTGTGAGTGACGATATGTTTCACACTCCGACAGTCGAGGTTCTCATGCAATGTGCCGAAAAGGGGGTACCAACCTACATGTACTCTTTCAATTACTACAATCCCAATTGCTTCGGAGACCTAGCCGGAGATTCACCCGCCAGAGGTGTGTTCAATTATTTGAGTTGTTTGGACGAAGTATTTTAATCAATATTGAAAAATATTGTAGTAAATATCATGTATATTGATCTCGGTGAAGTATTTTAAAACTCCATTTGCTTAACAAAGTGAGAAAGGAAAAAAACACATTTTAAATACATCGTTTCCGCTTTTCATTATCTTTCTTTATCGTGTTCTTATCGTTCAAGTTCACCAACACTCGTCCAAAATGATAAGACGTTCCGCGGCTAAATGAAAATTCCGCTTGCGAGAGAGCATTGCAAAACAAGACACATCATTCCACAGGCCGGTCATCCCTACAGAAAGGGCTTTAGAGTGAGAGAGCGTGCGAAATCGAGAGGCACTCTCTCAGTTTGGTATACTCTCTCACCCTATCCCTGCTTTGTATGATTGGAATTATGTGGAGAGACACGCCAAGGTATAGAAACACACCAGTAGCCCATGGCATGAACGGATCATTTTAAATTTGTAATAATTGTCGTTTGCTTCTTTTAATCTAATTTTACTTTAATTCAGACGCGTCTCATTGTGCTGAACTCGCTTTTCTCTTCAACGCCGGCGTTTGCACATCATTTTCATATAATGATGACGACAAGAAAATGGCAGAATTCTTCATGAGAAAATTCGCGAACTTTGCAAAGCGAGGGTGAGTCCAAAAAATGTTACAATAGTGATTTTTTACAGAGAGAATCATAGAAAATTTGTTTATTCCTTCGATTTCTCAGTGACTTTTTGACTCAATTAAATATATGTAACAGATTAATTTGCAGTGATCCGAACGACGAGGGAGAGAAGACTTGGTTGCCTTGTGACACTGAGAATCCTGAAAGACACATGGCTATCAACCTCGAATCAAAACTAGAGAATGAATACAGAGAAGGAAGATGTTCTCGGTGGATCAAACTGCAGAAGAGTGTTTAATCAACGTGCTCTATTGCAATAGTTTCAATTTAAACATCCTTAAAATTAGTTTTATTCCATTGCTGTATTATGCACTGATTGCAGACCATGTCCATTATTATTACTTCAATAGTGCTCTTGCCGATATGTGTTGAAATCAAATTATGTCATAAAGATGGAATCGTGTACTCAAAGTATTAAGGGTTTCCCAACTCCACGGTACTCCGAGGGCACAAGGAACAACATAAACAGAGCCAACGATAACAATGCGTTCGTGTCAAACTTCTGCGCAATTAGCACCTTCTCGAATAATCTTCTATTGTCTCTCTACAGGAAGTGCAATCTGACCTCTTGCATCTCTTTTCACACTTATTAGACATATTCCCTATTTCGAGGAGACCCTTCTCTCTCTTCCCCTCTCGAAATGATTGACCTTTCCTCTCGATTCCCTCATTTACCGTCGAAACATCGTCCTAATTCATTGTGGAGAGAGTAGTTAGTGTGACAGTACTTGAGATATGACGAGCATATGTCCTCTCTCTCTCTCCTCCTTCTTTTGATGTCTCCTTTCATCACCTCTAGCCCCCCCCCACTCCATTTAGGGTCGCGCTCGTTTCTAGTGGTTGAGTGAGGTGACAGACGGTCCATTATTAGCCGCGAGGGTCTCGATTCACGAATCAGAACATCGGTGAGGGAGGGGATCTGAAATGTTTTAAAAAAACTAAAGAAAGACCCTATAAATTGTAACCATGTAACGGCTGGATGGTCTAGCGGTGTATGATTCTACTTGCCATACGAATGGTCACGAGTTCGAACCCCTCTCATGTTCGCCAAGTCTTCAATCCACATCGGCATCTGTTAAATTAGTAGCAACTTTAAATGCGCAAGGTAACATGCAACAGAAGCCTGGACAGGACGGGATAAGTAGTGCTCGTAAGCAACAGAAATTACGGCCCGGCAGAGCGGTCTCGTCTTGGTGTAATTTTTTTTTTGATTCCACTACCTTTACCTCCTAATAATTCTCTGGATGAAAATGTAAGATTCCACACTGGATTGGTATCTCATTTGATATATGACCATGATTTTATTTAAATATGGATACACTTCAAATTATCTCTGCCACAGTGCATCACCACTCAAAAGAAGGAACAATCACAGTCAAAGGCATCCTCGATACTTGAGTCTCTCTCTCTATCCCTCTCTCTCTCTCTTCTCTCTCTGCTCTCGACCCTTATGGACATACTCTCGGTCATCTTCCACTGTCTCCTCCCATTAATCACAGTGAGTCTGCTAGTAGTCTTGCAACCAGTCGGCTACCGTAATCCTCCTCTCATCACCTCGATTCATAGTGAACATGCAGACGGATGACTACATGATCCGTGTCATGCACGTCAAGAGTGAGTATACCTTGTCGAAACAATTCTTTAATTTGCTCTCAATTATTTCTTCGTAGAGATTATTGATCAACTTAAAAGTAATCAGTATTGTAATTTTCTATTGCCGGACTAGTGCTCGGTTGGTAGAATTTGGTCGTCGGCTACTCGGCGGATGCTTGCTACCATAGTTCTCCTTCAATCTGATCGCTTCAATTCAGATGCGAATGGGGAGTCGAAGACACTTCAGTTTCCTCTCCGTCTCGATCTCGATCGACCGAAACGAGCGCGCACAACTTTCTCCGTCGACCAACTAGCAGCTCTCGATTACGCTTATCGGTAAGTGAGCTTCGTTTTTTTGCCGGAATAAAATTTTTTTCGTTTTCCCGTTCTCCTCCTCTTCTTCCTCTTATATATTTTTTTTTCAATTTGAGTGCAGTATGAAGGCCGCATTGACTTTTTAAAATTTTTAATTAAAATATTGCGAGGCGCAATGGCTACGTGACGGGAGAGAAGCGAGCCAAACTCGCCGAGACCCTCGGACTAACTGATACACAGGTAATACTACAAGTTGATTGTAAATGTCATCTCTTTCCTAATCCTAGCATGCATACACCACCTGGTAGTCTACCAAACCAACTGCGTGAAGTTAAATTCGTCAATTGGCAGGTCAAAGTGTGGTTCCAAAACCGACGAACGAAGGATCGGAAGAAGAAGGAATCTGATGATGAGGAACCAACTAAGAAGCAGCGAAATGGGTTAGTCGTTAACTCTCATTGATAGGGTGCAACCCTCTTATCTCACCTTGAATCTTGCCTACTGTCTCCAACTTCCCTTAATCTGTAGATATCTCCAGCTGAAAAAGTATGCACAATGGAAAGATCATCCACAATACAGTCCTGGTTGTTTCCCCAATGAAAACTTTCCGGCCCGGCCGGGCCCGGACGGGCCCAAGTGGATCCACGCAATTTGTAGCTCGAGTAGAAAGAAATTCGAGACAAACTCTGTACAGTGAACGAGCTCAAGTCATTGGTCATCGAATGTTATAGATTGAAAATAAAATTGTTTGCTTTATTACTTTTAATTTCGTTGATAGAAATGATTGCAAGGAAAGGACTTTCGATAGAGGTTTACGCAAAATATTACAGTATCTCTTGGACTTTTGCATAAACCACGAACTGATTTTTCATGGAACGAAATTTTCTAATGAATTTACAAAAACTAAACGATAGTTATTTAAATTTCTGTTGACACTTACCGATGACGAATGACCTGAATTCTTTGACTGCACAGAGTTTGTCTCGAATTTATCTCTATTCGCGCCACAAACTGCGTGGATCCACTTGGGCCCGTCCGGGCCCGGCCGGGCCGGAAAGTTTTCATTGGGGGAAACAACCAGGACTGTATCTCTAGACCACACTCTCGCTTTTTGATCATATTTCAGGACGAGACTTTCCCGCGCCGCGTAGCATTGGGAAGTGATCAGACTCGTGTTCCCTAATCTTCCAATCAGCTTTGACTAACTTTCCGATAACAGGAGTAATCCACTCGTTTCAGTGACAGTTCTCCCTCTCCCTCTTCATCTTCTTCATCATCCAATTCTTTCCCCGTTCCTCCCATCATTTCTGCCCCTCCCAACCCCACGGGCGTTTCTCTTCCGCGTCCGCCGTTTCTTCCTCCCGGACTCCTATCAATTCCCAACTTTTCCTCCTCTTCTTCGCCCCTAGGCATGCCTCTATTCCCGTTCCCGTACCCGCCGGGCTTCATATTCCAAAGCAACTTGAATGTGTAGTGTATTTATTCAAGCCTCTATCCTCCTATTTCATTCATTCCTTGGCATTTTCCGTTCTGGATTAGTATGATAAAGTAAATACGCTGTTTTAATTAACTTATGCCGTGATTACGAAGTTGAGACGGAAATTTGGCGTGGCAAGCGAGAGTTCGTAGATGCGATCATTGCAAGTTATCGTCCTTAGAGATCAGCTGGGAAAGGGAAAGTGTGTCATCTCATCCTTCTCTCAGTTCATAATGCGTAGCTTTCCCCTTGTCATTCTATTCCTCGTCTCCACAACTCAAGCTGTCGACTACTCGAAATACGCACTGTGGCGTGAGTTTTTCATTTTTTTGCATCGTTATAGATAGCGCTAATTAATTCATACATTTGCATTGTATTATACTGACTTTACCCATTAATTGAATAGGTGGTGATGAAGAATTAGAGTTGACAATAAGAGCATCTCTAATAATGAATGAATGAATGAATGAATGAATGAATGAAACCATTTATCTGTCAGAGAAGAGAACTTTGCGATGTGGAGGAAATCTGTGTACGATAGAGGGAATTGATTCCATGAAGGAAGATCTTGCAAAGTGCACTATGGAAACTGTCAAAGGTTCGGATGCAATCTATGTAATTTAAATTTACGTAGTTTAAAATAAATAATAGTTTTCCTATTCCCACTGAGAAAGAACGCTTTGTGTAGGCGCTTCAAGGCAAGTGTGCGGTCTTCACTGTACGGGAGCAGATCGAGATTCGGTATACGTGCGACTGTTAGGAATGAAATCCAATCTCATATTTGTGTGTTTCAGGTAATCAGCAAGACTCCAATGTGGAATCATAAGTGCGTCCGATTCTCAACCTACGACACGCTGCAGAGAAATCAGGTAGGAAAAATCGAGTATAACAGTAAGCACCATAGCAAATTTCTAAAATTCCGTGATTTCCGATTACATTTACGAAGACAATTTCCATAACGCCTAATGCAAGATTAAGCAGTTCAATCGACAGGATAAACTCGCATTGCAGGAATGGTTCATCTGGCGGAGTGGGAGCTGCCTGCTGCAAAACATCACACTCGAAGTCCACTGTGGATTCCTAGAAAAGTCGAAGAAGTAGTTGATAAACAGCTTTGTTTACATGAATTGTACATTGCAAAGAACTAATTACTCTCAGAAAGCTGCATAGAAATGGCGGTTATTTGTATTGCGTTATGTCTCAAAGAGGAATTATATTGTAAAGGTAAAGGTGTTAGGTCTTCTACACGCAAGGCGGTCTCGACCACCACTATGCCTGAGGGGCAACGAGAGCCTGTCCTGAGATGATCAGCGGCCTGTTGCGAGGCTATCCTCGTGTTGTGTGCACGTGAATCGGGGACCCCTTTCGAGGCATGTTTGGATCGTGATTTACCAATCACTACCAACATTTCTTAACCCCCTTGGTTGGGTGGATCTGCAGGCACGGGGGGTCGAACTTGTGACCATTCGATTCGCATTCTAGCACACAACCACTGCGCTACCCGGCAAGAATGGTATTGACGTACGTGAATTCGCTGTGCTTACCACATTAGCAATCGACACGACAATTATCGTATTTACTGAAATGTGAACAATTTCTCACTTCCCGCTTCTGAATGAGGCCGTGGAGCTGAGTTGTATTTGCCGGAATACGAACAGTGACCATTCGCATAGCTAAAGTTCTCTAAGAATACGTCGACCTCCTTCGCAGTATCATTTATGGCAGTGTACCATCTTCTGTTTTTTTTCTTCGAAAATTCACACATATATCCCAGCATATTAACGATTTGTTTATTTTAAATTTCGTATTGATTCCTCATTCTTTGATAGGAATTTTCTGTACGTACTCTTGTGGTGTGTACATCAGTTGTCCAGAAAAAAATACTTGCAGATTCAAGATACATGCTTCCTCCCTTTGTTCCGTATTCTGCAATATTCATTTTGTTCGACTGCTCTTATTGCCAACTTATTTCTCTTGTTCATCCTCAATCGGAAAACACCCTTCACACTCCGACCATACTCAGTTCTCATCGCCAGGTTAATATCATAGAATATTATTAAATTGATAGGTTTTCGAATAGGGAAAAGATAGATTGTTCCATGGTAGTAGATTGTTCCTAATAGATTCTTCCATGGTTGCACTGGTCCTCACAATATCTTTACATTTTCAGTCTAGCCCTCAACGAATGTATCGGTTCCGTGACCGGCATTGTCATGCTACCGAGGTAGCTTAGTAATTTGTAATCACTATCAAATATATACATGTTATAGAATCGTTCCAGCAGGGTACAACACGATAGTTTGCGTCTTCTATGGGCTATGCGCTTCTTATGGATCAAATTTAGTCTGCTCTGTTGTTTACACCTTTATGATCCACGCCATCGCCCAGTACAACGTATTCATGACGGCTTCCTTCTGTTACAGGTAAGAAATGCAATGGGATTACGATAGAAAGTATCGAAGAAATTGAAAAGAATTGAATCGATGTTTGATGTAGTGTGTACACGGACCGCAAACTCTCTAACTTGTCGACATCTGCAGAACTCAATTCTCTTAGAGAATTGGCGAAGTGGTGCGTGTATTCAAGAGCGTTGAGAGTGAACTTTCTTGAATATAAGATACTTGAAATCTCTAGATGTCGACAAGATAGAGGGTTCGTGCTCTTTTTAAAGAATAAAACTAGTGTATCGAAAACAATCGGAAAAAAATATGACTCGATCTCACACACGAATGGAACCAGGCGTGGTTTTCTTAAACTAAATCCCTGTTCAAGAACAAAGCAGAATCTTTTACAATAGTCACTGACAAAAGAATCAAGTTCAATTGTGCATTTGCTCCTCTCCAGATACCATGTACTGCATCATTCTTCACCAACTACCAGAAGAGTTTTTATTGTTGTGGCCGCTCTCTTCACTCCTACCTTTCTCATCTACGTAATGCTTGTCCGAAAACGAAGAAACATTTTTGTTTCAGTCACTGTTCGTTACTTCGCTCTCTCCCGAACGAGAAACTAGACAGCTTCTAATGAAGCATCTGCCACAGTATGACTTCAGAGGAGATCGAGTAATCGGTTAGAGTTCTGTCTCCTCAGCTAAGCTATTTTGAAATACATTTGTAACACAAAATAGAAACCAAGATTGAAAATATGAGCATGTAATACAATTTTCACGAGATTGACAACATTCTGTAGGCATCAACGACCTCGTTCCTTCGCGGGCACTTCCGGGTATATTCTGGATCGTAGTGCTCTCTGCACTCTCCTACATTATGAATGCCGTCATTGCACGTTCCATATTTTGGTAAAAGTTCAAACCACCTGCATTTTACGAGAGTGTGCACTTTCAGGTTTCTAGCAAGGAACAAGGAGAAATTCAGTGAGAAAACGCGCAAACTGCATAGAGATTTTGCAATGGTATGCAGTTTTTCTATTCTATTTTCTATGAAAATATATCATTTTCCCTAAGCAATCAATACGAACAAACGTCAGTTGTTCGTTCCATGAGGTTACGAGAATATAATTTACAGGCGCTGACCTACCAGACTCTTGTTTCCCAACTGTACGTTTTCTCAGTGTCCACGTATGTCATTGGACAGCTTAATATCTATCGATCACCGGTACTAGAATTCAGTACACATCTGGTAAGCAGCAACTTAAATTAATTACACGAACATTAATCAATCAATAAACACTTCAAAAAATGAAACGAATTGGAAAACTCTAAATTGGACTACGGGCAAGCATATTACCATAAGGAAATTCTATTGAATAAACGTTTCAGATCGGTCAATTCTGCATGATGACCAGTCCTCTCATTTCACTCTACGTCATACAACCTTACCGCAAGTATGCGCTTCAAGTCATTCTTTTCCGAAAGAAAGCGATTGATAATCATTGGACGACTTTCGGCTGATGCAGCCGTCCCCCACTTTCAGTAGATGTGTTGTACTGAATAGGGACGCGTGCATTTTGAAGAATTGTAGAACTAGGGATCACTATTTACTGCGCAGAAATAATTCCGAGAGTCAAGCAGCAATGACTAATCAATAATACACAATGCTTTGTAATCTTGTGCAATTATCTTATCAGTAATTATTACACACAGAGAAAAATTTCTTCGCCATGCATGCGAGTTAATGATTAAATTACTTAGTTTCTGCAGAGAGAGAGCACGGAAAGTGTGGAGAGCTTAAGTAATTTAATCATTAATTCGCATGCATGGCGAAGTAATTTTTCTCTGAGTGTATCATGTCATTTTCAAAGAGCGTTCCTTCATTTGTTCGGAAAACGCATCGATCCTGCCACGACAAAAGCAGCACTGAGTCAGTTCACACTCACAGACAACTCAGACCGAAAAACGACTTTTAATTTGTCGGAGGCAGGATGAGAACGTATTAAGTTCCGTTTGTATGAATAAAAAAAATATGATAAAGACTCTTCGCAATATCGGACAAAGACCAGAGTCATTATATAAGGTGCTTTGTGACCCTTTGACCGATTATAAACGACCGATCATTCCCCCCCATCATTTCAAGGTTCCTTGTGTGCTGGTGAAATGAAAATTCTTTTTGGAGTTGCGCGGATAATAACTTGAATAAACGGTTGTATTTTTTCTGCTCATGCAAATGCTGCTTTAGATGTTTTTTTCGTAGTTCTCCACTGGAGTGCAATCGTCTGAAATATTATTCTATCACTGTGTTTCGATGTGCTTTTATTATTTGTCGTAGAATAAATGGAAGGATAATAATTAACGTGCATAGATACGTTGTTTCGTGCAATGCAATACGGACACTTTCCGTCATGTGCCAAAGTGTGCCTCAAGTACAAATACCTACGGCACATCTTAGCACCACTACGCGCACAAAAATCCGGGCATCAAAAGATCAAAATGTAGTGCGGTGGCCATAGGGCAGAGAACAGCAGAGAGATTGAGGAGGGATATAAGGCACAAAAGTCAACGAAAGTACGCAACCAAGTGAATGGATGCTATGCAGACACAGAGGGGAAGAGAGAGGGAAGAGAGACTAACACTCTGCCTCAAACCCTCTCCTCACTCTCTACTCTTTGCGTCTCTCATCGATTTGTGTGTTGTCTCTTCCTTTCTCACTGAAACCTCACGCGGTTTTCCGCCCATTGCATCACTCTCACTCGATGTTTCTCTAGCTGTTCCACTTGATATTGATTTCCTCTAGCAACTCACGCGGTTGTGTTCTACCCCTTGTAGTTTGTGTCCGATTCGCACTCTGTCTTCTCTCACCGCATGGGAATAATCATCATTCCACGCCCCGTGTCTGCAAGCCTCCATCTAATTCGACGCCGCAGATTTCTTGTCTCTTATGCACGTATCTCACCTTTCATGAGTGTGCACAAATGCCGCGTGCGCACGCTTGATTCCCTCTCGTATCTCTTGAGACGCCATGACTGATTGGCAAATACGTTCATTCCCCCCACCATCCTCCTTTACAGGAATGGTTCACTGCCTCGTTTGCGGCAAGAAAACGCCAGTCACCCACATGGGATTGGATGTGTGCCGTGCCTGTGCGGTATTCTACAAGTGAGAAGATAGTTTCTTATCGCCGACAGCATGTCATGTGACACTAATCGGGCGAGCGATAGCAATTCGTAGACAAGAAATAACAATTCTGTTAAAACGAGTAACCTAATTATCAATCAATACTACTTGTTATTCGGCAAAACGTTCATAGTTTCTATCTCATAGCACTTCAAAAATGTGATAGTAATAGTTATAAGATCGTACTGGAATACTAAATTTAATGACTTTGCAGAAGGAATAAGCCACTGGAAGCAACACTTGCTTGCGTTGAGGGAGATCGAGCATGCACAGACTTCCAGAGTAAGTTGGCACAGCAACAAATAGCTCATATTTGTCTATTGATTAGCTCGCATTTCGCAAATACGTTTAAATTTTATTGTGGAACCCGCATTTAAATATTTTGAAAGCGTCATTCCCTGACCACTTTCCTACCGTCAGACAATTGATGTGTACCAAGCTGTGTTCGAGTGGTTCTTGACTGTGAAATGCACAACTCACTCGCCGCTGTGATGCGATTAGCCAGAGATCAGTACAACGCCGAAATGTGCGAAAATACGTTTCGAAAATATACAATTCATATTTACCAAATTCAGAGGGGAATTATTCGTGCCGTCAATGCCGTCTTGATCGATTTAATGACGTGATGAAGACCTGCAGTAAAGGGAACGAGGTGAGGACTGAATCTGATTTATTACAATTAGATATTTTGACTGTTCTGATTTCTCATGAAAATGGCGGTCCTCTCTCTCATACTACTATGTTCTTTCGCTGAACGCACGCACTCGAGAGTGTATTTTCTAATTTTAAGGGGAATTTATTCCCAAAAAAATCAAAACCATATTTTACAGCTCGCCGTAGTTCCGTCGTGTTCTAGTGTAGAAGTGCCGCCTAACGACCCCATTCCTTCACATCTCGAAGATATGTCAATCGTTGATCGAGTGCGGCGATATTACATGTGAGTAATTATAATAATGACTATTATTAATATTATTATTAAAATAGTTGACCATGTTTTTTTCCGAAAAGAATGCATACAAACACCTGAGATGCAGTCTTGTAAGCAAGTTGCTTTGATTATCTGTCAAGTCAATTTCATTGTAATCGCCTCAACCATGATTCAGTAATTGATCACTCAGAAAACTCTCATCAATTCGTCGCAACAATGAGCTGGCGTTTCGGGGCGTGGAACTGGATCCGTACAAAGCAAATAAAGAAGATTATGTGAGTCTTTTTACGACTTTTCGATAGCAATTTGTTTGCTTTTGGTACATTACAAACTACAATAAATCGGGAGACTGGTCCAAAATCGTGCCAGACTCGTACCCGCCCAGTTTACGTTCAATTCTCTTCAGGAAGTGATGCCATGTACGTATCAAGTGATGAATCAGGCAGTACGAATTATGGTCTCGACGTTATTTGACTTTGCAAACGCCCTATTTCCCGAGTTCAAGGGATTTGCAGTGGAGGACAAGGCAAGCAACAATAGAATAAAAAAAACAATAAAATATTTATCAGTATCACTGTTCAAGATGAAAATTCGTATAAATTTCATACTTGGTCGACGATCCTCTTTAGAATGATTCATTTTAGGCATGTATTATGTTTTATTGGAAAATATCAAATTCGTAATTCTCATTCTGTTTATAGTCGAACAACGCATTTCAGTGGATGCTAGTTCGAAACTTCCAGACGACGTTTCACTGCTTGGAATCCCACATGCGAAGTCAGCGATTCTTTCCCACCGATTCCGGCAAGTGAGCTTATTTGCTTGCATTATTTGTTCAAGTTCGGAATCGGTTCGTGAATCAGCGAGGGAAAGTTACAGATGCTTCGGAACTTACACTACTTATCTGGCGATTGAAGCATCTCGGACGTACTTCAGCGACTGTTTGAATCAAGAACATGCCGACGAAGCGTCAAGGTAGTTACTAATTTGATATTTCAATATTTTAAAGCGCGTGCACCAATTCTGTCGCAAGTGTCCATCAATGTAGATCGATGTATTCTTCGTTTCACAATAATATGTGCTAAAATTTAATTTATTTTAGCATAACGATGCTTTGTTAGTGAACACTGAATCTAACTTCTAGAAAAAGCTATATGAAAACAGTTTAACGGGATATTTGCAGAACGTTGCAATTCTGTATCCGTGAGAACTGCTATCGAGTCCGTGATCACCTCGATCGAGTGAAGCCAACTGATGATGAATTTATGGCAATGATGGGCATTGCATTTTGGAGCATAGGTGAGTCCATTTGATCCTTAAATTCATTTTCAATACGAGGAAACGGAGTTGCCTGTAATTTATTCAGGCGGTCAATATTTTCATTACTCTTTTGGAGAACGCTCTTATTTCAGAGAACACAGACGCTAGCGACGATTTGCTCAATCTTGCGACTCGATATCGAACGCTTATCCTGTCAAAAATGATGGCTAGGTATAAGGAGACAGCCGGAGGGATGGAGGGAACCGTCAGGATAGGACAGCTCTACGGCATACTAGGCACGATCAAGGTATATTGGCCATCGTGTCCCTTTCCCAAGTTTTTTATACGCAACTACTTCCTTTTCACTCAACCACACAACTTCCAATGTTGGTGTCTTATTTATTGCATCTTCATTGTCATCAAAGTATCATTTTACACTATTTTCTGCAGCGTGTCGAGATGAACTTGAAATGGGAGTACGAGGTCTACCGTATGCTCAATCTCTTCGATGATCACACTTACATGTACAAACTGCAGATGCACAAGCCCGATATTATCTGCAAGAGCATAGGAAAAAATAATTCCACTTGTTAAAATTTAGTTGTTCACACTTACTGTAAATCTCATATTTGCTATTAATAAACATATCGACTCTTATTTTTTTTCTGGCTTTGATAAATTGCTGTCGAGGCGTTTCTGACGCGTGAAGTATTTTTTCAAGATTCGACTTATTATTCTATGAGAGAAAAATCGTGATGTTTGACAAAAATGACTCAACTTTAGTCTCTTTTCCCCGAAATATATTTCCGAAATATGGCACTTTTGGGAATCCTTACTTTTCGCTATCTCATCTTTGGCTATCTTATCTCCGCAACAGTTGATAGCTCATTCCTTAAGTCTCTTATCGCGTATTGTTGCGATGCGTCTCTTTTATTATCTACTCACTTTTCATACGATCGTCCACATTGAGTGAATATCGCGCGTGATGTTTGACTTTAGCGCGCTGCATTAAAATGAGTCCGCCCGCACTCGCAACGCAATGAAAGAGCGCTTATGCAGAGCGAAGAGGAAGGTCAAAAGTATCATTCTCACTCGAACATTGTGATTCATCATTTTAGACCTGCTTCTCCCCGCAAAATATGTATTATTGTAATCGAACGGAATAGCAGGGTAGTCAACAGGGAATTTGTTCCCGCGTATAGTGCAACTTCTTATAATTAATGATCTATATTGAAGACATTATGGAAAGTTCATTGGTTGAGAGGGCGAGTGAAATGTCAACGAAAGAACGCGCACGAGTGTGCTGGGAGAGAAAGAGAGAGAGGTTGAGAGTGGAGAACCGGGAAGAGAGAATAATGCAGTGTCATACACTCTATACACTCTCTTTCTCTCGACTCGTTTAGCTTCTCTCATCGATTGCCTCTATTTGAAACGCTGTTTCTCTCGCTCAAACATGTTGATCCAACTTGCTCTTGCCATTTTTTTCGTTCGTTGGAATAGCTGCTGAAACGAGTTAATTGATGTACTCGTATCGATTGGCGTAACGCTCAGTCAATATCCATTATTAAGACGCCAAAGTACTCGTGACAAATCGCAATATGTTTATGTTCGTACCTTGCTGATCGTTTCACTATCACTCTTGCAAAGTGCACAATTTCCCTTTTATAGATGGTTCGGTGTCTTGTTTGTGGAAGGGAGACGCCAGACACTCACATGGGCATGGATGTGTGCCGGGCGTGTGAAGTCTTCTACAAGTGAGCAATTCTTATCAAGGAATACTACAATTTTGGAACATCATCAGCACACATCTTCTATTTGTGCACTATAGCGTCCTTTAATGGGGTGATAAGACGAATGTAAAAATGTTTACAGAAGAAACAAGCCCGTCGAGGAAACGCTCTATTGTATAGAAGGGAATCGGACTTGCACAGAATTCCAAAGTGAGAACTATGCAAATGAAATTGAATTTTCAAAAAAAGAAAAAAAATCCGGGATTGAGAGTGTGCAGAGTGGGAGTTCCAACTTTGAAAGCTCTCTTGAGAGGTCTACCATGTTCATGACAATTATTTCGTTCTCTCCTGGTGGGCACGGCGTCGAATGTAAAGTAACCTAGAGGCACTCTACAATGGCAGATATTTTTCTCAAAACAATGTCTTTGTTGAAGAAGGCAACTATTCGTGTCGTCTATGCCGATTCGATCGATTTAATGAAGTCATGAAATCTTGCACTGAAGTCAACAATGTGAGTTCCAATAAAAATTATCGGACATGCTATTTTTTTCTCTTGCGGAATTGATGTTGCACCATCATTGTGTCTAATTACGGATAGAACTAATTATAATTACTCTCCAGGAGGTAGCTATTCTTCCGCGCTGCAGTATTGATGTTCCAAGTATTTCTATTCCTTTACAAGTCAATGAGTTGTCGATCGTTGAACGCGTCAGAGAATATTATATGTGAGCAATTTGATAACCATCGAAAGTTACTTTTTTACATGGTTGAAAATCATAATTCTCCCCCAACTGCTTGATGTCCAATTGCAGAAAACTCTCCACCATTCGACGAAACAATGAATTGGCATTTCGTGGAGTCCAACTGGATCCATACAAAGCAGAGAAAGAAGAATATGTGAGAACTTTAGCAAAATACTTTTAAAAAATAAATAGCCAGCAGAGGAGAAGAATCTTCTTCTTGATTGAAGAAGACATAATTCAGTCCTCGACTTTCAAAGATGTTCAAGAAACAAAACGAAAAAAATAAGACAATTTGACATTTCAATCAAATCACAGGCAGTCACACCGTGTACATTTCGAGTCATGAACGAGTCCGTGCGAATCATGCTCTCGACGTTATTCGACTTCGCAAACGCACTTTTTCCTGAGTTCAAGGGATTTCCGATAGAAGACAAGGTACGTCCTGCTCCATTCGACATGTAATTAGAATATTAAAACGGAAAATGTTTTTTTGCTTCTGCTCTCAATAACGTAAAAATTTCAAATGGTGATTAATCAAGAGAAATCAATAAATCAAATGAATAAATGATTAAATGTCGTTATGGTCAGCACTTTTCGTAATTAACAGATTAACATTTTTTTTATTTTTAGTGGATTCTCGTCCGTAACTTCCAGAATTCTTTTCATTGTTTGGAAACTCACATGCGAAGTCAGCGCATCTTCTCGACCGATTCCGGCAAGTGGGCTACCGGCTTTTTAAAAAAATCGCTTTTGAAATGAAATGGATTCGTGAAACAGCGAGGGAGGCTTGCAGATACTTCGTCACCTACACGACCTTCCTGTCAACCGACGCTTCTCGGGTATACTTTAGCGACTGTTTGAATCAAGAACATGCAGATGAGGCCGCGAAGTAAGCATCTATTTCAAATTAATTCTTTTTGTGACAAAGATATTGAAGAAAAAAAAGAGGATTGAAGTTTGGCCACAGATGACTGAACTCATTATCGTTTTCAAAGTTTTTCAACGCACATTATGAAATCACACTTTACGTTGTGTGCCTGCAGAACCCTGCGATTTTGCATTCGGGAAAACTGCTCTCAAATACGGGATCACATCGACCGAGTCAAACCTACTGAAGAAGAATTTATGGCGATGATGGCTATTGGATTCTGGAGCATAGGTACGGTTGATTGTTATTTTGTGATTTATCCTATTTTAATATGCCATAGAAGTTTAACAAACTAAATGAATTATATCATAAACTAATCGTAAACTCAAACCAAAGTGGAAACATTTAGGAAATAATTCACGTTAATTCACTACAGAACTATCGCTTCTCGCTAATTGTTTATTTCACTCCTTTCAGAGAACACAAACGCCAACTCTGACCTACTCGATATCGCGTCGCGCTATCGAACTCTTATCTTGTCGAAAATGATGGATCGGTACAAGAGGACGATAGGAGCGATGCAGGGAACAATGAGAATCGGCCATTTATATGATGTACTCGGCACAATTAAGGTATTCTTTTTTTAACATCACTGAACATAAGAAACCGATATCGCAATTTAATTTTGTTTATTTTGCGAGATTCTCTGGACAGCGCCAATTGTTATAGGTGCAAAATTCTGGTTGTGTTTTCTAAAATTGTAAATAATTTTGCAGAAAGCCGAATTGAATTTGAAGTGGGAGTACGAGGTCTACCGTACGCTCAATCTCTTCGATGATCACACTTACATGTACAAACTGCAGATGCACAAGCCCGATATTATCTGCAAGAGCATTGGAAAATAAAATTAATTTCCAGATGTATTGTCAAACACATGCCATCCATACATCTCTTCTAATAGTATTTTTATGAGAATAAAAACTTTTTTTAGGAAAAAGTTATTTTTGAAGAAAAATAAAATACTCCTTTTCTAACTAAACTAATTTCAAACATCGTGGCTCGCTCGGAGCGAGATATATTTAAATTCACAAATTATCAGAATATGTGAAGAGTGAAACATCACTGAAAGCTAGTGAACTTTATGCTAGTAAACATGACGACAAGATGGGATTGTAAGATACTGAATTGGCCAGAACACATTCGGCGCACAACGAAAGCACAATTAACGGGGAAATTGGGGAGTGAAATTCACTCAATATTTTTTTTGAAACTAATATGAAATACAAATCAATAAAACAATTGTATAACAATTTTTAAAACAAATTCGCTATTTTTAAAATGACAGGTCATTGGCTACTTTTCGTTTACATTTCCGGTAATAGTAAAAGAACAAAACAATATTTTACGCAATTTGAGGGATGAAATTAAAAATTGTGCTTTTGTTGTGCGTCGAATGTCTTCTGGCCTATTCAGTATCTTATATTCCCATCTGCTCGCAATGTTTTCTTCCATCCAGTTCACTAGCTCTCAGTTCTCGATTAGTCACCGAGCGAGGCAATGAGATAGAGAAACACTAAACTCTTCTTACTCGCTTGCTTCGGTTGTCATAGTTGTGGTCTAATACTTCTGCTTCACCCAAGAGCGAGTAGCATTTGCTCGCTGATATCTTTGAATGAAAGAGTTCGCCTGTACCCAACGCGCGATGGCGACCTATTTCCATAGGAAAGCTTCACGCTGTGCAAACGAGATCATAGAACCAGCAATTGCGTTTATCCTTTTCTCTTCTCTCCATCAGTGTACTTCTCATTTACCTGCGATATTTCCCATATGATCTTTCAATTGAAACCCCGTATTTGTGTTGAGAATATCTCATAGATACTAACTTCTTCATGCCTATTTATATTGCTCACTTTCAATCGTCATTTTATGCTCTCACTCTACTTAGTCGCTAGCGTTGTGCAGTAGATTGAAGCAGCGGTAAATGCATTCTCACTCAACAGATTCGTATACTATTCTCCTGCAAAGTCGCAATTCGTAATGGTGAGGTGTCTCGTGTGCTGGAGAGAAACGAAAGATACGGCCCTCTCATTGGATATTTGCAGAGCTTGCGGAGAATTTTACAGGTCAATATTATTTGATGTAGATAGCTTGTAAATTTGTAAATGAAGTTCAAACAAACTCCTTCAAAAACAAACTATTCCAGCTCTAGTCCTACTCGTATTAAGTTAATCATTATATACACAACCGTATTTTGCAAGGATCTATGCTCACATCGATACTCTAATATATTATCTAACAATCTTTTCAAATCCTCATTTTAGACGCAACAAGAAATGCGAGGCAAATCTCGTGTGCGCAGCCGGTCCCGGTCCCTGCACGGTGTTCACAAGTATGCGTAACTTTTTCACAAAAAAATATTTATTTTGTATAGTATGTTGAGTTATTGTTATCGTTTACGAAGTAACAATATTTGTTGGAAAATAACAACGAATGAGGAGTTTTCAGAAGGAACTTCCTCATGTCGACGATGCCGACTCGACGCTATAAAGAAATTGCTTGCGACGTCGATTGAAGGTCAAGAGGTCGCTCCAGAGATCCAAAGGTATTTT
The DNA here is from genome assembly GCA_036245785.1 of Pristionchus fissidentatus. Taxonomy (NCBI): domain Eukaryota; kingdom Metazoa; phylum Nematoda; class Chromadorea; order Rhabditida; family Neodiplogasteridae; genus Pristionchus; species Pristionchus fissidentatus. The sequence goes on from BTSY01000004.1 coordinate 18,092,637, forward strand.
ATTAAAACGAAGAGCTCTCAGATTAGGTTGAAAAAATCGAACAGTTCCGTGGAATACGTTAGGCAACAATTTTTTTATTAAAAAACCCCCAAAATACATTTCAGATTCTCTGCAAATATTCAGTCACATTCGATCCTTCATCGGATTGGAGAGAATTACGGGTGAGTGTTAGAAAAAAAGTATTTGATTTCAAAATTATAATCCGACTTATGCTCGAATTTAAAGCTTTACGCAATGTTTGTTAACATCGATTATTATTTTCTTCCAGTCAACTTTCTGCCCTCCGACGTAATGGTGAACTTAAATTGCGCGGAATACAAATGGATGGGGCAGTCACAGCCAGAGAAGAATATGTTAGTGCATAGTCGGTGTTTACGGTCACGAATCGAAGAAATCTCAGGAAGTTGTGCCGTGCACATACAAATTTATGAACGAATCGGTTCGAATTATGATCTCGGGGCTGTTCGAATTCGCTGGATCAGCATATCCAGAAATAAGATGTCTCTCTAAGGATGAGAAGGTACTCCCGTTGCTCTGCGATCGTGTAAAGAAATATCAAACTTCAGAGAACGATTGTGTGCAACTTCCAGCCATTGTTCCATTGTATCGACGCTTCCTACAGAGGAATGCATCATTTCCGGCCGAGATTCGGACGGTATGGGGCTTTCAAACAGATAGTCACATAAAAGTTATAAATTTGTAAACCAAAACAAAAGGAATAGAAGTGAAGAAAAAGAGATTAATGATTCTCCTAATTTTCTATCGAAATTTACTTGTAATGCCGATTGAAGATAATTTAGTTGTTTTGTCAGTTGAGGAATAAAATAACAAATTTGAGGCATTTTGGTGCGTACTCGGCATTTATCTCGGAGGCAACCGCAGAAAATTTCTTCAGCGACTGCGTTGACAAACAGCATTTGAAAGCTGCCGCCGGGTGATTGTTTCTTCCTTTCAATATTTTATTGTAAGATATTTCCCCATTCTCATGAACCTTGAAGTAGTTGTACAATACGTGTTAAACGATCGTTCAGCACACTTCGTCTTTGCATCCGAGAGAACTGCGAGAGTTTGGGTGATTTCATGGACAAATTTAAACCGACTGAGAATGAGATCATAGCTTTGTTCGGACTGGGACTGTGGAGTATTGGTGAGTCAGCATACTTGCCCGAGAAATGATTGGTTTCTATAAGTTTTGACCACTCGTTGCTTTCTTTGTTCGAACACAAAGGTAGATGAAAAACGAAATAGAGAACTGTTCCTAAACTGAGTCGAAACTCTTTGTCATTCTCATTGTCGAGTTATTCTAGAGAACACAAACTCGTCCGACCATCTCCTCGCTCTGGCTGTTCGAAATCGAACTGAAATTGTGTCAAGCTTAATGGCCGGCTATAAAATGACAATCGGCGAAGCGCAGGGAGTTATAAGAATCGGACGCCTTTTCGCCCTTATTTCCACGATCAGAGTGAGAGCATTATGCCATCCCTATCAGTACCATTTTCATATAGAATCAGATGTCACATTCTTTCTAATATTCAAATAATTTCACTGGAAAAGGGGCAAAAGTGATAAAAATGAAGTAAAAAATACGCGCCACGATTTACTTATTTGTTGCAGAGTAACGAGTCTAATCAGAAGAATGAATACGAAGTGTACCGCATGCTGAATTTATTCGAGGACAACTCTGCTATGTGCCAGATACAGAAACACAAACCGTGAAAACATTCGATAATCTGATTTGAAATGTTCAATACGAAAATTGACAATTTCCATTATCCTGATAAAGAATGTTTCAATTATTAATATTCAAGAATCCAATTTCGAAAGAATGACATTTCAAGTTACGCTCTTTAGACTTTCCAACAGCTTCGCAGGTGCATTTCACTTATTCGCCGACATAGACCGCAAGGGAGAAGTATTCTAGCTCTCACAAAATTGTGATTTCGATAACCATGAATTCGTTCTACATATCACCCGAACTGGAGAATATTCTCATACGTTCGTTCCGCATAATCTTCGCTATTTCTGCTGTGCTCAATTTGCTCTGCCTTGTATGCATAATCACCAAAACGCCGCTTCACCAGAAGACTTTTAGAAATTATCTCATCTTCATTGAAGTGAGTCTGTATTTTGAAATGTCTTTTTGAAAACATAAATTTGTATTGCCCCTCATTTTCTAGTACATCACTTTTCTGAATTTCTCGAATTAGACTCTCCTTTTTCTCAATGATGTGAGCATCGACGTTCTGTTCGAGCCGATTCCTCTCTTTCCCGCTTATTGTGGATATTGTGTTGGCTTTTTATGCCAACTCGGAGTGCCTCTGCAGTACAGTCTGGTCTGTTTTTGCATGATATTTGAGTTCATCGACTCGACAAGTATTGCACCATCAACAAATGGCATTTTTCACTCCTAAACCCTCAGGATGTTTATATTCAGGCAGCTGCAGTTTTCCTTCTTGCTAATGTGGGCGTCGCTATCGTCGTCTGCTGTTTATATCGACACCAGACAATTCTCCTATCCACGAGTTCATTCAAACTCAAAACGGTCTGCTAATTACAAAAAAAACAACAACAAAACAATTTTTCAGCGAACGCTAACCGTTCTCCGTTCGGTGCTTTTCATCACTTTTAGTTTACCGGGAATAGCACTTCTTTTTCCACTCGACACGAGCAACACCGAAGTAATCATTGACACGGTAGGTTTCGAATTTAGTGATTGCCACATACTAAACTTATTATTGAATATTCATATTCATTTTCAGTTTTACCCCGACATCTCATGGATTCGCAGGAGAGGCACATACGTAGCCTACAATCGTACACCAGTGATCGTTGGCATTTTCATTTTCCTTGTTGCGGTTTGAATAAAAAAATAAACAGTAAATCATTCACACAGTGTAGGTCATCATCATGGCCGTTATGGCAATTGGACTCATGTTTCTCCATCTCGTTTACACCTTGCAGAGACAGGCGAGACAATGGGAAATAGCATTGCTCTTTTTTCTAATAATAATGATGCCAGTACCATCACTCACCCGCGAATTTGAAGCGTAAGCGGCGGTCCTTGTGGATATTCTTCTCACAAGTGAGTTGATACCTTGAAACGGGATCTAATTTTGTTGCACGGTCAGCTCGGAATGCCTCTTATTCTTCTCATTATTCCTGCACTAACGATGCTGTCCGGATTGATAACTGACGCCGTGCCCTTTGGTACTTGTCTACAATTTTTCCAACCGTGACTGTTACTAACTCACTCAGAGATTTGTCTCAGCGCATATCTAATGTTACCATTCCATCCAATTGGACACAATCTCGTTCTGCTCGTCGTAACGCCAGCATACCGCCGTTTCATATGGGAATGCGTTACGGGAAGGAGCTTTTCAAAGGTGGTGTGAATTTGAACAATTATGGAATAATATCAATCAATTCATTTCCAGCAACGACGAAATGCATCTGCCCGATTTGTATCTATCAAATCGATGGCGGGTTAAATTTCAAAAGTTTACCTGAGGCTGCTTGTTTTGACTTCTCACTGACGTATTCTTGCCCAGAAGTTGGCAAGAAACGGGATTTTAATGTACTTCACAGTTCTTGCAAGAAGTTCTATTGAATATTGAATTATCTCATTTCGGTTTTCGAATATAAACATTCCATTTCTCCTTAGTATTTGCCCCCGATTCGCCATTTCCCAGAATCGGTCGTTAATAGCTAGAGGGTCCAATCACGTATTCACAAGTTAATTAGCTATTCGTGTACACGCGATCTCACCTGCGAAGAGAGTCCCTGGGAAGGGGAACATAACTGAAACCACCCCTTCATAATCTTCCCCTTCCCTTCTTCCCACCCTCTGGAACGAGAAGACATTCAGAGAACAATCGTTTCTTCGTCATGGTGAGTGTGTTTTTATTATTGTTCCAGCAATTTCGTGTACAGAGTAACTGGACAATTTCCTTTGCAGTTCGGATTTGTTCACGAGTCTATCAGGCAATTGATGCTCCGCAAATACGGAGAGGAGCTGTGGCTGAATGTCGTGTGAGGCATTATTTCCAATATTTCGAATTATTTATGTCGGACGCCCAAAGAATACCCCCCCCAAAAATCTTTCGAAAGGGCCATTTCCGAATTTAGTTTACCATCATTCAGGTCTCGGTCCGGATTCGAAGCGGGAAAGGAGAACATTGTGAACCACTACTACAAGGACTCGGATACTTACCAGTTGGTAGACAGCGTCGCCGTTATAACCAGTGAGCAAACTTCAGAATGTTCTCAATGCCCTCCAGATGCCGTCCACGACAGACATCGTTACAGAGATGACACGAGAGCAAGTGTGGGAGATGTACGGTGGCTTTCTTATCGAATACACGATGGAGATGGGATGGGACGAACTCGTACGGAGTATGAGTCCCAATCTCAAGGTGAACCGCCTCAAATTCTCTATTCCAGACTATTACAACGACCACCACACTGAGAATAAAGTCACTTGGATCAGGGAACAAATGAAAATTGAACTTTGTGTCCTGATACTAGTTGCTTTTTTTGTGTAGATCTCTCATTGTGTTCGTCTCCCAGGGATTCCTCGACAATCTCGATTCACTCCACTACTTCATCGATCACGTCGTGTACAAGGCGAATCTGCGGTACAATATTTCGTCTTTGAAAAAAGAGTATAATAGTAGGACCCAATATAAACAGTGATAACGGAATACACACGCAGTGGTCCTTCATTCCGCTGCGAGGAAAATGTGGACGGAACAATCACCCTTCACTACTTCACTGGTCGCCCTGGATTGTACCCGATTGTGCGAGGTAATTATGTATTTGAATAGCAGTGTGGCCTATTACTTCTTTCTTAATGTGATCCAATCTGTTCTTATCGAATGATAATCGATAACATCCGGTCCGCATCAGGAGTCATTCGCGAGGTTGCCCGTCGTGTCTTCGAAATCGACGTCTTGCTCGCGATTACTGGCAGAACACAGCGGTCTGTTCAGGTATGTGAACCTCACTCTTCTCCTCACACTTGTCTTCTTTTTATCTTTAGATCGGATATCCGATTAGGTCTTGCACAGGGCAGGTTTCATAAACTTCCTGAATTGTAATACACCCTTCAGACAAACACGGGTGAGCGAATAGAAGAGCACGTCATGTTCCAAGTGAAGCTGTCGGGAGAATCCAATTCGGAGAACTTCATAGCCAGAGTGGGAATTCAATAACGAACACTTACTTTGGCCCCTTTATTTTCATACGTAAATGACGAATACAGACCATTTTATAGTGAAAAGTGTGGAACGTTTGAGGTAAAATAGTAGCATTATACTGTAAGATTACTGTAAGACCTAGATGTTAATCAAAATGAATTGTTCAAAGATCTAACCTATTTGGACAGGTTCATCCTTCTAACCCTGAATCGTCTGAGAACTATCTCCGAGTGAGCCCCCTTGACTTCTCCACCGCTCTTCCCTATCACTTCATAATGGATGAGGAGTGCAAACTCGTGTTTGCTGGCAAGGAACTCTAGTGCGTCCATACAATTATTGCCATTTATGAAGGGACACTTTTATCAGACGAATCTAGAAACAAACAATTTACACTGCTCAGCAATCATAAAAACCGTAATTGGTGCATAAGAATGATATTGTGAGCAATAAAGCAACGAAAGGCGGCAGTCGATGAGGATTTGCAGCAATCACCTGCCTCGTGATCTACTCGTGCCTGGCACTCCCATCATTCGACTATTCGAGATGACTCGACCGCAAATTACTCTCGACTTCGACAACATCTGTAACTTCATCAACGCCGTCTTCGTGTTGCAGGCGAGAACGAATCCTGGAGATGTGAGGAGACATACGGAATCGGACAGGTAACGAAGATTGCCATAACATCCCATCCTTCCCCCATGCAACTCACTCAGCGGAAACGTCAACATATGCTGAGTGAATGGGGGCGAATGGAAAACAATGGAACCATTTTCATTCTCCTTAAATCACGTAAAGTTGAGCAACAATACTTCACAGAGTCTACGTTTGAGAAGTGTACAGCATTATGAAACTAAGATTTCAGCTCGATTGACGATGCTTCGCATAACGAAGAGGTGGCGGGATTGCATCTCACTCTCAAGGTCAGCATTCTAGCATACATGCCTCAAGATTCGCGTAAAAAATAGACTTGGAGATTGAAATTATCACTAATCCAGCACCACTGAATAATATTGTCTTGCAGGGTCAGATGATGATGCTCTCCTCTAACAAGCACATCATCTACCTCTGCTCGCCCTACGTCACTAGCATCCCCGAGGTGAACTAGACGTAGTATGATCTGGAATGTCGTATGATCTGAGTAGTATGATCTGGAATGTCGTTCACATTCTTTGCTTGCAGTTGCTGCAATTCGGGATGCGTCTGACTGCGATGCCACTACACGACGCGACGAGGGACATCATCCTGCTCAATCAACAGCGACTTTCCGACGTCGAAGTCAAGTCAGCCATCTACTGTATTTCTTTCGCAATCGATCGCAAACTGAGCACACATCAACTATTGCAGTCTCCAATTGGAGGCAAGCAACGAGCAGTTGGAGACGATGGCACGCGATCTTGAGAAGGTATCGATGTTTGAAAATGGGAAGGACTTAAAAGGGGCATGAAACATTAGGAATAGAATGTATGCTGTGTGGCTATTAATGAATTCGGCAACCATTGAAGGAACGTGAGAAGACGGAAACTCTCCTACACGATCTTCTCCCACCCGCAGTCGCTATTAAATTCCTAAACAACGAAGAGGTGGAAGCAAGTAGGTTTGAAATCAAAATAAGGAAAAACGGGACCGACGAATATAACGTCTGAAATAAGATATAAACTCTCTAAAGATGTTATCCCCTTCCAGTACAGTACGATGAAGCGTCGGTGATGCTCACTGACGTCCCACAGTTTGTAAACATTGTAGCCAAGGCTGAACCGAAGCAGGTATACTCATAACGCTTTTGCGATAGCACTTTTCAGAACTAAACTATCGCCTTCTCGTGAAATTATTATCGATATATGAGGACGGTTTTTTAAGAGTCGGACAATGATGTACAGAGGTCCGGACAGCAACTTTCCAGAAATGTCACAACTAAGGTTTTCGAGGGTGCTGATCATCATGGAATATTTCATTTTGCATGAAATCAACTGGTTGCCTCAGCCTAGAATCATGCAATATACAGTTTTTCGCCATTTCCTTTGGAACCCATTGTTCGATTCCCTCCAAACTTGGTCAAATCCACAATCGCCCTATTTTCGATGTCATGAAATTGTTTTCACATGCGTATCTTCGTTTGGTCATGCAATATTTTGCTTCATAAATTCAACAAAAATGAGAATGTTGAGACTAGGTTCAAAAGATGGAGCTCGGTGAGCCGATCATTTTCGTTACCACACTTCAAAATTCATTTGGAAAATCATTCAGCGCACCAATTGCGCGGTCGGATTGGTGAAATGAATGGAAGAAAATGTGAAAAGTGAGCATTTCAAAAACTAAAAACGCAAATATTTTATGTGTGCACATCTAGAAATTTTGAAGTGTGGTAACGAAAATGATCGTCTCACCGAGCTCCATCTTTTGAACCTAGTCTCAACATTCTCATTTTTGTTGAATTTATGAAGCAAAATATTGCATTGCCAAACGAAGATACACATGTGAAAACAATTTCATGACATCGAAAATAGGGCGATTGTGGATTTGACCAAGTTTGGAGGGAATCGAACAATGGGTTCCAAAGAAAATCGCAAAGAACTATATATTGCATGATTCTAGCCTGAGGCAACCAGTTGATTTCATGCAAAATGAAGTATTCCATGATGATCAGCACCCCCCAGAACCTTTGTGTAATAAATTTGAGTAGTGGCTACAAAATCACTGTACAACTCATTGTTCGACTCTTAGGCAACCGGCCTCATATACAAATATAAATTTTCGCCTGATTTAGATCGTTACCATGCTTAACGACCTCTTCACGCGTTTTGATCGTCTCATTGGATTCAACAATAATGTGAGTGATTGTACCATATCTGTGACTACAGTATCCTCTTCTAGATCTACAAAGTGGAGACGGTAGGCGATTGCTACATGACGGTTGCTGGAATTCCCGAGCCAGTGCCCGACCATTGCGAGATCCTCTGTCATTTAGCTATTGGTGACTCACTCATTCCTCAATTTGTTTGTCAGAATCTACCAGATCATTTGTCCTTTATCACTCAAGATTTGATTTGTTGTACATTTGTCTGAGCGGGAAATCTTCTAATTCAGTGCTCATCAATTTAGGAATGCTTTGGGAGTCGCGAGAGGTGCACGATCCACGAACGGACGAACCTCTCATGGTATAGCTTTTATTTATCTCAAGCGGCAACCCGTCGTACATCAAGAACGGGGTCAGATGTGAGATTGTTCGTGCGATGGTGACAAGAGCTATCCTATTCACTCTCTCTCTCTCTCTCCCTGTCTGGAATTATGTGATTACTCTTCGTCACCATCCCAGGGTATTCAGTAGTGTTGTTTCGAATCATCCTATTCGCAGATAACAATCGCGAATATTCTTTGTATTTGCGAATAGCTTTATTCGATCTAACACTATTATTCAGACGATTGCAGGTGCGTATTGGCATTCACTCGGGACAAATCGTAGCGGGAGTAGTTGGAGAGGACAAACCGAGGCCCGATTTTCGTCATTAAAAAACTCATTAATTGTATTTTGTAAAACATTGAAGAATTACAGATACGCTATGTATGGAGACGCAATCAATACGGCGTCGAGGATGGAGTCTCATTCTCTGCCCGGGAGAATTCAGCTGTCTGCCAAAGCGCACCTGTAATGTCGCAGATTTTCAAAGCCTTCTTGGCAATTACTAGAGTGAAGCTTCTTGCCTTAAACTCGATTTAGCAGTGCTGAAAATTTGATTACATATTTTTCTTGCAGGTGCGCTTCACGTTCGGGTCGCTTCGAATTCGTTTCACGCGGCAGAATATCGGTGAAGGTAAATATTATTTATTGCAACGTCTCTCATCCGCCACTCAGTCAGTAACAAATCCTTTTCTGGTCCATAATGGTATATAAACTACGCCAAATCATTAAAACCTCTGTTTCTTTAGGATAAAGGCGAGATGGAGACGTACTTCCTGCAGCGAAGTCTGAAGAAATCCGTTTGGGAGATTGTTAAGAGACCTAGAGGTACGATAGATTTCATCCCCTGCGAGTTCTAGGATATTTCCAGATCCGGCCATTCACTCGATCGAAGGCTATGATGAACTGATGAATGCCTGTCAACCAGGACTAATCGAGAACAGGGTACGGTAATGGCCGAATTGGTTACATTGAGAAAAATTGACTGCTATGTATGACACCTGCACGTCGTTTGCATACTAAACTGGTTTTGACACGCGTGTATGCCACTTTTAACATACAAACAAATATATTTGTGTAAGATAAGTGAGTTCCTTTGCCTACCTATTCCGTTCGGTGCATTGCTGGTACACAATTCTGGTATTTATATAATGTGACTGTTGCAGCTGTCGGAGATGAAAGCCCACACGATTCTAGAACAACAATCTCCAATTACTTCCAAAGCCTGCTCCATTTCGTGATCTTACCTCGTTCCTGAAATTGATTAAATCTCTCCATCATTTGGCACTCTCTCTCTCTAATCCAGTTAATAGTCAACTGAAGAGATCAATCAACTTTCATACGCTGTTTTATGTTTTCCACACCACTCCAAGTTTTGCGTACGTCACAGATTAAAACGCATTGAGATATAATAAAGCACAATAATCGCTGCGTTGCGTTCGCAAGGGACGTTTATTGCAACAGTTCTCCTCAACAATCGAGGCACAAAACACAAATTCGCACTGAACTCCATCGGATATAATTCATAATCTGTGCGGCTTTTTAGAAAGTGCACTACTTTGAAACAATTTATTCACTTCACTCTATCGGCGAGCGTAAAAAGTATTACCCAGAGCAGCGTACGCACGGGATAAACCGTGTCGATACTCTCTCACGTCACAGGAAATGGGATTGTTTTGGCACATGCGTTCAACGAAACATGACTCTGATACTGTGATACAAAAACACCTGACAATGAAGGCCTCTCGAGAACAGAAAGTGCTCAAGCATAGTCAGGAAGCATATATGCATGTGACGTGTGCGCGTAATAGATAAATACATTTTTGTTCGTTCCTCGTGACTCATATGATAAATAGTCATTTTACGACTGTACTACGTACAGGTACTGGGAATTACTGTTACCAGTAACGATTGGTCATCGCGTTCATTCGGTGATCATTGTAACGACGTCGATCTCTCATCATATTTGTGTCTGACTGTGCCGTTTCTATGAGGTGAGAAGCGATAGAGTTTTGAGGGATTTGACGCGATCGCGTGAGATCACTGAACGGCCGTTCTCGATCGCCCATAAAGCCTTCCCCTCTTCCATCTCCTCGCATTGGGGACAACCATTGCACAATTCGTATTAGTTTTTGTGCTCACCTTTTTCTTCGCACTTTTCACGTGAAAAGCTGTCGTTTTAGTGAAGATTCGCTGTCATTCGATGGAAGAAAATGAGCGGCAAATCAATCGTCGTTCTCTTCTTCTCCCTTTTTGTCACCACCAACTCGTACAAATTTCTCGCGTACAATCCGCAATTCGCCACTTCGCACGTCAATTTTATCTCGAAGCTCGCGGATGCATTGATTGATGAAGGACATCAAGTGGTGAGAGGGGCTGAGCCATCTATAATAACATCAGTGGAATGCCCAGTCGAACTTTGTAGTTGTTTAAATTTAATAATGGATTCCATAATTACATGTTTCACCTATCTATCTACAACAAAATTTCACAAATTTGCATAATTGAGGTGATGGTCTCTCCTCGAATGGACACTACTGTCGGCTCGCCTCATACGAAGGCCACAGTGATCGAGGTAGCCTTCTACATTTTTTTTTATTTCGCCGCTTCGTAATGATATTTAACCAGAAAATTCTCTCACGAATGTGAAGTAGTAAATGGTCAATTCGCGCAGACGGCACAAAGTTCGGCAGCTGCTGCATTTCAAGTTCTCTCATCTGCTGGTCTAGCTTCCGTTTGGAAGAGTTCGAATATTCTCACCGAGATCAAATTGGTGAGAGCGATACGATGTTCGGACATCTAATAATGTCTCTTTCCCAGCAATATCGCCCGATGTTCTCGTCGTGGATTCCACAGTGCAATAGTAAGTGTCTCCTCTCCATCTCTTTCAATGTCATTATTTGGCCAAAATTATAGCTAGAATTATATCGAAATATTCGGTATGCTTCTTGAGTTTGTATTTTACGGACTAGTGGGCATGATATCTTTCAGCTACACTCAGTGAGCCGAATCTAATAGATGCACTTCGAGAAGAGCAATTCGATGCCGCGTTCACCGAATCACTGGATGCGTGCGGATACGGTACGTCGTCGATAAATATTCCTTTTGCCACTTTGCAAAACAATTAAGTATTGGAAGTTTGGAGGTTTTTTTTGTACAGGCGAAGAAATGAGCACACAACGACTAAAAAGCAAGTCGATAAATGACAAATGTTCAGTGTTGTTTCACGCTCTGGGCATCGACAAGTACGCTACCACAGTGTCACTCGCGCTACTCGACGGCCAATTCGGCATAACACAAGTGCCAGTGAATACGGCATACGTGCCTTGTCAGTTTGATTTTTTCGTGAATAATGCATTTTAAGCTCCCTACCAAACTACTATTACAGTAGAATCATGTAGTCGTGAATACACGTCTAATGTTGAAGTCAAAAGAAGAATTTAATGCAAATGCAATTGTGGATTTCATTTAACACATGTGCGTATTATTTCACTTCAGCGATGATGGGAGGAAAAGAAGGCGATCAAATGTCGATCGTTGGCCGATTTCTCAACACTCTAACCTATCGATCGTTCGATGCTCTTCTCGAGGAAATTGCGGATCTCTTTCAAAACCTTCTCGATGATTGCACGAATTATTCGACGAATATACGGGTACGAAAATATTTAGCATTTTTGTCCAAGGCGCAATCGCCAACACAGCTATCAACTAGTCACTTTTTGCTGTTCGGAGGGATATAATTCCTCACGCGAACGCACTGAAATACAACGAATCCTGAGTTGATTCGTAAAAAAGCGGAAGAAGGAGCGGGCGAATAGGACATTTTTGTTAGCAAAATACGGAATTTTTCTAGAAAGCTTCCGCGCTTATTAGCTATGAGTGAATTATATTTCGTGCGGAAAATGGATAGTCGGTCATGAAGAATTCAAAGAAAATATGGAGGAAGTGTGAAAGTGCATCAGAAGTTCAGAAAAGTCTTGAAAAAAAAAGACAAGACTTGCAGCTCTTTCTGTGAACCGTTGAAAGATGAACGTTTGATATTCCAGGGTCTAATGGCCAATTCGTCACTCGTCTTCTTCAACTCTGATCCTCTTGCTGATTTTCCGAAGTTGACTTCTTCGAGAGTAATCGATATCGGCGGAATCAGCGTGCATGCTGGACACAAAGCAGTCGATCAGGTGGGACAACAAGTGTCCAACAGTGACAATATGGACTTTTGCAATTAATTTCAAATAATATTACTCTCTAACTGATCAAATAAAATCGAATTATATTGTGATAGTAAACCCGTGTCCTTTAGCACTGGAGTAATGTTCTCAATCTTCGCAATCGCACTATTCTTCTCTCTTTCGGGACATTTGTCAAGGCGCATCTCATGCCGTCCCGATACAGAGAATCCATTAGAGAAGTGATTCGACGCTTTCCGGATGTTACTTTCATCGTGAAATACGAGGTTGGCTCTATTTTACAGTGATTAACGATTAATATTGTTATTCAGAAGCCAGAGCACAATTTTTCCGCCGGTCTTGCCAACGTTATCGAAATTGAATGGGCACCACAGCACGATTTGTTACGTAAGCAAGTGTTGGGATCAGCAAAAATAAACTTCTCAAAGAAAAAATAATTCCATTTATTTTCATTTCTTAGACGATCGTCGGCTGACCGCATTTGTTACTCATGGCGGTCAGGGCTCAATAACGGAGGCTTCTGAAGCGGGTATGCGTACGCTTACGTAATGCAATTTACAATTTATGCAAATAGTTTTATGGCATCGTCTATCGTGTTGCTCATTAGTATTACTCCTATTTTACTTTATCCTCTCGCCTTCTCAGGTGTCCCTCTCGTGTGCGTTCCCGTCACTGCCGATCAATTTCGTAATGCGAGACAAGTTAGTACGCAACTCAGATGATGACGTCACCGCAAACTCTTTCAGGTGGAACGGAACGGCGTGGGAGTTATGCTGGGCAAAGAGGAGCTGGCAGAGCCTGATTCATTGCAAAATGCGATCACAGTTATTCTCAATGACAGCAGGTGTGCTAAAAAAATCTTTTAACTGAGGCGCACACAGTATTTTCCAAACAAATGTCGCCTGCAGTAATGTCAAAAATATGAAGAACAATAATTTCAGTTATCGCATGAATGCAAGAAAACTGGCGCTATCAATTGCCGACCGGCCATTCGGCATGAAAGATGTTAGTTGCGAAAGAAAACGGAAGCACGAAGGGTTTTGCAATAAAAAACAGATATTTACAACGATCTCTGAATTGCTGTGCTCTAATTGTGTGCTTACTTGCGCTCTCTAACGATCACCACCTTCAGATGGTAGTAACAGTAGAACATCAAAATTAGTACAATGTATTAACATTTCTCAGCTGTCGGCAACAGAGTTTGGGCGACCACAACCGTCCATTTACAGATATTCGTTCGCAACATGGAATTTCTCGTCAAACATGGTCCACACCGCCGATTTGATCATTTCGGAACTCAGATGAGTTTTGTCCAATACTATCTACTAGACATTATGAGTATTATCACGCTTTCTCTTGGAATTGTTATGTATTGCATGCTGTTTCTCGTTAAGATTATATTGCGAATGACAAGGCGTTTAAGAAAATTCAAACTAAATTAGAATTTTTTTTAAAATATGTATTAGATAATGTGATCAAAATGTATTATGTGAAATTTATGCAGTTTTTCTTCATTTCATTCTATCCATTATTGTGGTTGTTTAATGTCGGAAATTTGCTCGGACGAGGTATAAATTGTACATATGTTTATCACTGCTGGACAGTTGCCCTCGTTTTATTACGATACTTGATGAACATCATTTTGGCGTTGCATTCCTTACTATTAGACCTAAATACTTTCCATTTATACTCAACCCTTGTTTCGTCATTTAATTACCAGCAAATGGCTTCTCGATAACTCGGTGTCGTGGCTATCAGAATAAGAGTGTGCGCACTTGCATGACACAGTTGAACACAGAGCACAGCGTTATTGAAACCTAGGGAAAAAATATTACGAAATTCTATAATGGAAGCGAACCTGGTGTGAACCATATACATGAGACGGATAGACCGTACAATACTATAGGAACAAGTTGAATACAAAGAGGAATGGACATCTGCAGGGCGCATATTTATTTTATGGAAACTTAATTTATTGCATTCAATATTCCCAATGAGAAGAAGTTCAAAAATACAATTGCGGGACCGATATAAAAAATATTTATAATATGTACCTGTAATATGAGAGAGAAGATTAATTTGCGTTGCAGATGTCGAGTTTTTGGGCTCAAGTTCAGCGTCTGCAAAATATTTGTTATATTAAATATTTTTTCGATGAGGTTCGAGTAATGATCTTACCTTCGAGAGCAAAATAAAGCCGTGTATGATGAAATAACCACAACTTATTACGCAAGCAAATACAGCCTGAAAATACAGTTTCTACAGTTTTTAATGACGTGCCGAAAAATAGGACAACTACACACGAAGATTATCTGGTAGAACCCACCATAGTAATCGTTAAAGCCAAGGCAATCGCGAAATTCAGTTGATTCGTGTATTTGTAGGCGAAACCGTTGTTCTTTCCTTCAAAGATCCATAGCAAGGTGGGATACTCCTGAAACAATTTATTGAGTGAAAATAACTTTATTTTGGAACAGTCGATAAACTATACAACGCTTAGACCAAAAAGACCGGTAAAAATATGTGAACCAGTCAGATATCCCTGAAATCACTCACCTCTCTAATGTAGTCTACACCGTTCAGTGATAATTCATAGAGGCATCCAGTGACAATGCAAGGAGCCGATAGTATTGTAAACAACGCTAATCGAAATGAAACACATTCTCGAAGCGCTGAGAGTATGCAAATGTTATCCGAACTCCCCGTTTCGTAGAGCTTACAGATATCTTTCTGTACTTTGTTATCGCGACAATGGAGGTGTATTTGAAACGGAAACAAAATACGACGCCCATTGCCACATAAGACGTTGTAAAGTACATGGTAGTCTTAAATGAAACATGAAGGGGTGTACTCGAAATCATAATCGACTCACCAATCCTATGTGCGCAGGTAGTCCCCACTTGCACAGGAGTCCCTTGCACAACCCAGCCGTCACAGGATGCAAGAATATCGGGCAGTAGAGAACCCCGTAGTTGAGATCACACAGAGTAATAGCAAACTGAATTATGGCATTCGAAAAAGTTTGCGGATAATAACTATTGTAGTAAAATACCTGTAGGAACAATAAATAACGAGTGAGTGGCTTCCCCGATTTCGGTGTTTTAGTTATCATCAAATAGATTGCTAGAATGGAGAGGAGATGCGTAATGGCAGCAACGGAATGTTGATATGCGGGCATGAACCACAGCCAGAATTGATCCAAAGAGACGGTGACAGCAGCCATTGGGAAATGGCTTTCGATGTGAAATGCCCGACTTTCCAAGTCTGGAACGAGCAATACCTGAAAGCATGAAATTAATATCCATGCGCTTGAATTTCAGGATTCTTCGAACAGTCGAAGAGGAACGAAATATGAGATTAATAACCAGGAAACCGGTTAAAAATATATCCTGCGAAATTGTGCGCACTTGCTCTCTGTACTTTTTCCCAGATTGAAGATGTCTCCTTCTGCTCACAGTACGAGCAAAGAAACGGAATATTATAAATCAAGCGATCAGCAACTAAAGAACATCGAAATACTAAAGAAAAATTATGAGTGAGAGAGAGCGGTCTATGTATTCTATTCGGGTGCCCTACAATTGCTGTGGCCAACTATCTACTAGGAGATTAATGATCATAACTCAGACAGGTGCTAACGGGCAGTCGTCCTTTCTACTGATGGTCTCCTCCCTTTAATTTGGAAAAAAAGACCATGATACCTTGATGGACCGGGACCCGGGATAGATAGCTGCATTCCAATTTAGAAAGTCGCAAAGAATTCGAAACAACGATAATTGCATGAACTGGTAGCGGCAATGTACATAGAGGGTCAGAAATTGGCCGAGCGGCTTATTTACTTCGAGTCGTCCACTCTTTTCCGAATAAAATTCGAAAAATAAGGTCTTAACAAAAAAGTTCGAACAAAAAACGAAAAAAAGAACAAAAAAAGAAAAAGTTAGAACGTCCCATCTACGAAGACCAATGAGGACTCAGATGACGTCCTCTTCATGGTTGGTCATTGATGAAGGTGGTGAAGATGGAGACGAGCAAAAAGGAGAACAACATATTCCAATTTTTCCCCCGACATAAATTGAGGGTAGATTGCGGAGAGAAGACCGCCTACTAGGCTGCCGTGGCTTCAGTCTACCGATCTAATGAGTGGCTGTGGCTGCGGTCTACGATGTAAATCCGAAAATGACGTAGTCACTTATTGTGTTTGTCGTATATTGTTCTCAGTATTTATTGTTTAGTTGTTCATTGAGGAAGTCTGCCTATAGAGGAAAGAATGGAGCAAAAACCGAGCGATAGTTGATTGATGAGTCCTTCGAAAAATTGGTGTAGAAAGTGGACGAAACGGCCTAGTGCTAAGGCATAATTGAATATTGAGTGAATTATCTATCGCAAGCTGTTTCGTAGTGGGAATAGATCGAAAAAGAAAAAGGGGCATCGCGAAAGAAATTCCAGGACACAATGATAGATGGTACGATGCCGTATGGGGGATACAATTGCACGTGAATACAATTCTAGAAATTGTGGTAAAAAATTGGACTGGAACTGAAAGTTGAACCATACTGGAGGAAATAGTACACAGAGGGGAACACCCACAATTTGACACGTCATATCAACGTCATTTAGCACGAATTTATTTATCAATGCAATGAAAAGGATGAACTCAAGTGCTTCAGGTTTGAAAAGGTCCAGCACGTATGAGTACGAAAATGTACCTAGAACAACCAGAAAATGTATAAGTGACAAAAATACATTTTAATCCCTAAAAAGCTACGGCTTTTTAGGTTTTAATTATTATTTTGTTTTTCCAGTCATGCAATTGTTATTCCGAGAGAAATTAGGCCAACTATTCCCGTCGACAACCCGAAAAAATAACGGGAAAAAATAAAACTTGATTATATTTACTGAATATCTTCATCAATATGTGCAGAATTGCATAAAGGAACAGCAAAGGCGCCGTTTTAATCCTCCCAAATTTCAAAGTGCTCGCCATACTTGGGCAGTAATGGAAGGAAAAAAATCAAAGATATTGGTGGCGAACCATCGAGGAAACGAAGCAAGCGTTTTTTCCTCTGCTCCACAAGAGCCAGTGGTAGATAGATCTAACACTGCCTCTATCCGTACGTAGCTCACTTAAAGCAGTTCGCATGACTGGTTTTTTTTGTGTTTCTGAGTTTACTTTATTCTTTACTTTCACGAATTTTCGCCTTGCACGAATAAAAAAACAAAAACGAATTTTCGCCTTATCATGCGGTTAGGTTATTGAAATTGAAGAAATCACGTCTAACATTAGTGCAAACACAAACAGCATTTTCAAATTCATCTTTATAGCTTACCGTTTTGAAATTTGCTTTCTTTTTTTACGTGATCATCTAATCTTCTCATGTTAGGCGTGCATTTATTGTAGTGAGCCAATGAGTCACTCCCTCTTTCTTTCTCACTTCTCCCTTTCAATCTCTTCCTAAACGAGAGCAAAGAGTGTGAGAGAGCTCGCCCAAATGGTTTCATTCGAAGTGTAGCAAGCGTCCAGCAAATCATTTCTTCGTTCAACGCTGTTCTATAGCCCTTGCTTTGCTTGATCTAAATTAGTTAACAACATTATGAATGCTTATTCGCTACGATTTCCTGTTTTGCTAACATTGTGTCATATTTTTCGAGCAATTTTGTAACTCCTGAAATGTATTTATTGCGAATCTAGGGAGGGGTGATGTATTCTAACTCTGCGCTGGAAGGAACGCTGCATTTGAAGCTAAAGCACATTCTCAACACGGGAATCCACACAATCCCGATTAAAAACGGTGAGAACATTATTATAGCCACACATTCCCGCAAACTCAGAAATCAATTATCCAGTGCGCGTCTTTTTTAATTGTCTGATATGAAGGCGCACAACAAGCAAAACAATAAAATGTTCTAGTGCTGTCGCACCACAATTTGTGCTATTATCTGATCTTTTTCTCTCTATGCAACATTACATTTTTAACATATGCAAAGGATATTACGGCTCTCCTTCCCTTTCTGTTCGTGTAAAAGGTAAAGGTAAAGGTGTTAGGTTTTCTACACGCAAGGCGGTCTCGACCACCCTATGCCTGAGGGGCAAATGAATAAATGTGTCACATCAATTCTGCATTTGCAGGTGCATTCTTCAGTTGGCTCATAGACGACGACCGATTGAAGCGCATTCGTTATATGACTCCTCAGTTTAGCGATGCTGCCAACTTGGAGGGAGATACCATCTTTTATGCAACTGCGCCAACTCCAGATGAAGAGCAATTGCAAGTCTTCCAGTTGACATACAATTTTGGCATGTACATTGAGCTCATTAACACGGTCAGTTTAAACAGGTAGAGATATTGCGAATCAGAAATTGAATTAACTATGAAGTGTGGGTCTGTTTTCTTCGGTCGTATTGGACATTATCGTCAGATCGATGAGCCTTCATCACTTCTTCTCTCCGGCTCGTCGTCTCACTATATTCTGAAGTCGGGGCTTCCGGAGGGGCGAATTCGACTCTTTGGACTCGATGAAGACTACAAGAAGACTCAGGGACGGGAAATAGCCATCGACCCTGTCGATATCGGCGGATTCGTTGTGCACAAGTAGGACCTTTTGTCTCATTCATCGATCTCGTATTTACTTCGACTTACTTTTCGTCAATTACTTTTCGTACTTCGACTTACTTTTCGTCACGTCAATTTTTCTGAAGTATACTTAGCAATGCCTTTATTACATGGTGAAATTTTGATTCAGCAACTACATATTCACAATGAGACACAACGACGAGGGAAAAGTCGTTGAAAGATTCGATATGGAGAGCGGAGAGAAGCAAATGGTCTGGAAAGACGATAAGGCGGTTGGTGATTTTTCCCGAATTCAATCTATCGCTTATCCTTGATTGATAAGTGGCAGCTATTGTGAAAATATAAAGAGCAATGGCTATCCATTCGACTATCGACTGTGAATAATTAATTAATGGGTCGATTGCGTCGTTTCATTTCAGTGCTGCTCAAATTTCCTCGTTGACGCAGAGGGCGATCGACTCTTTCTCTTCGGAAATCGAACACTTGTAGTCATCGACAATCGCGCCTTAACAGTGACAACGATTGAAACTGAGTGAGTTTATCAGAAATACCATATCTAAATTTTCACACATTGTGTTTGTCACCTAGACGTGATATCGCAACTATGTTGCTCCATAATAATACATTTTACTACAATTCAATCAAGTTTTGATAAAAAGATTGATTGAAACACACTCTCTTTTCAAAGAACAAAAAGTAATTTGCTCATCCATTTCAGCGCTCCCTACAATCCTTTATATCGTCTTCTGGCGTATTCAGATGGCCAACTGACAGTTTCATCCGACCGCTCGAAGCCTATGATGTGGACTCTACAGCTGCCAGAGGTATTGTAACAAAGAATATCCAATTAAACGTAATTTTCAACAACAAAAACATACTATCACTATCGATTTCTTGTCTCACATCCAAGATTGAATAAAAATCATTACCAAGAATATACCCCTACTTAGGATCTTCTTCCACTTATCAAAATATACCCTTTAGGCTCTGACAATCGTTCTGTGAAGTCGATGAAGAAAGACGACAACGACACTTTGTGATCGCTTTTTATTATTGAACGTTTGCCATTTCAAAATATACAGCTCTTGATGCACACTCAGCTTTTTGTATTTAACTAGGCAGCACAATATTTAACTTGTATTTCACAAAAATACACGATTTCAAACCGTTAATTAGTGTTTATTCTTATTTCCTGGGCGCATCAGCTTGATTGTCTTGATGAGCAGCTGCCATGGCAGAAATTGCAGCCAGGTTCTCATCGATTCTATGCAACGTGGGAAACTCGCACACGTCCACATTCCACCTGTAACACTCACATTGATTTTCCTTTCAACAGTAATTTTCTTGAAAATATCGATGCAAAAGTTTACCCGGACATTCGCTAGTTCCATCTTTCTACACGTAGTTGTTGAAGCTAATGCCGAGTACTCACCCTCTTCCCTTGTACACAATAGAAGGAATGCAAGTGTCTGCGATGCTCACTGTGTCTCCCACAGAATACGTTCCTGCAAGTCAATACTTCAAATTGTTATATGAGGCTGTTCGCGTAAGGATCAACAACTTGACTGAAGGAGCTCGTACATCGAATTTCTGGAAATCAAAGAAACTTACGTTTTCGAGGGTGCTGATCATCATGGTGATAATCATTTTTCATCTAACTTATCGGTTGGGGCGTACTGTAACTACCGTTTTTGAGGCTGCATCGCTATATCTCATGAACCAGTGGGCCAATTTGCATGAAAAAATTTTTCTAGGAGTATTTTCACTCGCTGATAACGATGTGATATCCAAATTCAATAAATATAATACGCGCCGAATTTCAAAATAGTGTTTTGGAATACATTCAACCAGAATCGTGATTTACATATCTAGGAAGATGCGCCTTGTTCTCGGCTTTCAGAATCGTATGCTACATGCATACTTCAAATGTACCGTTGTTACACTTTCGGGCTATTCTAATTGCCGATTCCACATTTATCAGACCGCGCTGATGGGCGCGTAATGAGAATGAAGAGAATGAAATGCGTCGTCTCTTATCTCTATCAACCTTATTTCGAATAAGCAATGAAAAAGGCGATATTTAACAAATTTTATTGCAATAACAGTAATAACAATTACTAATAACGACAGCACTAAAGTGCTGATCATTTAGATCTCTTGATGCGAACTTGTTTCATCGGTATCTAAAACATAAATAAAAATAAAAATATGCAATAATTACGGTATACTTACTTCTTCAGTGGAAGTAGAAAATCAGTGGAAAATAGCTTACTCACTTGACCAATTCCCCGGCACACGGTATGATCGAGTCTCCATAGTTTGAGAAGGAGCCGCAGTGAGCTCCTATGGAACAAAGCACCATAAACAAGTTGAGGAACATTGAAACAATGACAAGGATTGGCATTCAAAATAAAAACTTGAAACATATCAGAGTGGAGTTATTTCATTCTCATTGCGCGCCCATCAGCGCGGTCTGATAAATGTGGAATCGGCAATTAGAATAGCCCGAAAGTGTAACAACGGTACATTTGAAGTATGCATGTAGCATACGATTCTGAAAGCCGAGAACAAGGCGCATCTTCCTAGATATGTAAATCACGATTCTGGTTGAAGGTATTCCAAAACACTATTTTGAAATTCGGCGCGTATAATATTTATTGAATTTGAACATCACATCGTTATCAGCGAGTGAAAATACTCCTAGAAAAAATTTTTCATGCAAATTGGCCCACTGGTTCATGAGATATAGCGATGCAGCCTCAAAAAACGGTAGTTACAGTACGCCCCAACCGATGAGTTAGGTGAAAAATGATTATCACCATGATGATCAGCACCCTCGAAAACGTAAGTTCCTTAATTTTGAGCATACATTTCAAATTCAGTGTACATCGTTTTTATTGATTCTTACGCGAACAGCCTCATATGAAGAGGAATGGAGTAACAAACCTGCCGTCTTGCGCAGCATTCCTTCTAGTTCTTGCAGCCCAAGATGCATCCAGTATGCGGCCCACTAAAAAATAAACAGTATTTCTTTGAAAAAAATCCATACTTCGAAATAATAATCGGAAGCAGATAGTAACTGACCTCTTTATGCGCGCCTTTGCTTACAATCTCGTCGATCTTACGAGTTACCCGAACGTTTTGAACGGGCTGGATGCCACAGGCGATCTGTAATAGTCAATTTTGCAACAACGAAAAACGACTACATCATACGAATGAGGGAAAATTCGAGTTGCTAGAATCCGAGATGACTAACTGAATACTTACATGCAGAGCGATTGCTCTCGACTTAGCTCTCTCATAAGCATCCAATGGAAGAAGTCGAGGTCCCATCGGGAACGTCTGACAATGAGGGATAATAAATGTCAAACATGATTCGATTTTGAAACAAATCAAGCTAGATTTGCGTAACTATTATATAAATAATGTGTCTACCTCCTCCAAATACTCGATGATTGCGAGAGATTCAGTGAGGACGCGTTCTCCATGAATGAGAACTGGCACACGAGAAGCAGGATTGAGCTTATTCAGTTTGTCGCGATTCTTGAAAATAGTAAATATTTTTAAAAGATTAGCATAAACATAATGACGAAACAACATGAAATAAGTGCAGATATGAAAATAGTACTTGTCCATCCACATTCCGGATGTCGACAGGAACTGTTTCGTAAGCGAGTCCCTTGAAGTTCAGGGCTGAAATTCATGGTAACTTTGAAATATAAGTAGTAAACAGAAAGTAACCAACCACATCGGACGCGCCACGACGCGGAACTCGCAAATCGAGCGTAGAGAACGAGTGAATTACTGGTCGACATGCTGGAAAGACTTATACAAAAGGGAGCAAGAGAAAAACACGATGGAAACCAAGTTAAAAAGATTGAAACGCGACGGAAAACAAATGGGATCAATGGGATCAAGGGGGGCGCGCGTTAAAAGTGAACAGAGTGTGGCGTGCACGTGTAAATATCGGCGTGTGTATGAAGTGAGTGAAGAGAGGGAAGAGAGGGAAGAGAAACGAGAGGGAGAAGAGAAGAGAGCGTCCACTTTATCGCGTTATTCCGATCGAGAAATCAATCTTCCATCCACATGTGAAAGACTCCAATAGAAGAAACAGTATGGATTCGTTAGTGTACACGAAAAATCTCTTTATTCACTACTGAATTGATGAAATCGATGTGTTATTGATAGGCTACAATTGAAAATTAAATTTCATAACAGATACAGGCCTTTCAACAGCATTTTTCCTTATTTCAAGTGCGGTGCAGTGTAAAATATATAGTTATCTGATATATACTGATTGCGCTCTTGTTTTGTGCGTTGTAACGGTAAATTTCAATGTAATTACCTGGTTGAGCGCTGTTTTCGTTTTCAGAATTGTCATTTCTGTCCAACAGTCTATATCAAATTCACATTTCAACCATTTGATAGTATGTATTCCAAATAAAACGACATGTATGTTATTTTTTATCCTGTCTGCCATGATTGTATACCAGAAGGCTTAAGTATAGAGTTTGTTTTCGCCATCAATGAAAAAGTTCAAGAGTTTGCCGATTCTAGAAAGCACACTCAATGATTCATAACTAGCCGGGATGTGTTGAGGTTAAATACACTACGCTCTATGCGTACACTACGCTCTATGCACAGTTCTGAGTGCAGGTTCGGTCCAGGGGGAGCTCGGTATCCTGCTCCAGGTAAGGTTCAGGGGGACTTCGGTAGCCTTCTTCAGGAACGGTTCAGGGGGACCTCGGTAGCCTTCTTCAGGTAAGGTTCAGGGGGACCTCGGTAGCCTTCTTCAGGTACGGTTCAGGGGGGGAAGTAGGCAGCTTGCTTGAGCTTCGGTCCAGGGAGGAAGACTCGGTAGCCGGCTCCAAGTACGGTCCAGGGGGAGTTTAGTATGTTGGGGAATGTGAATCTCTAGAAAGAGTACTGGCTTAATCCGTTGCAAAAGGCTCGTGAGGCTGAGAGCGTTCGAAAAAAGTTGCCACTACGCCACTTCGTGGCTCCGTGGCAACTTTTTTCGGTCGCTCTCAGGCTCAAGAGTCTTTCTCAACTGAAACGCAGGATACCGTGTGTTCCTTTCCCGGGCGTGTTCGAACACGTTTCCGACATCGAAAAACACTTTTCCTGTGATCTCCCAAGCTCTGCGAATCAATTGGAAAATTTTCAAAATTTTCGATTTTTTTCATTTTAAAACGTGTTAGAACACGTTCAGACACGTTTCCGACATCGCAAAACGATTTTCCTATGGTCCCCCACGCTCTGCCAATCAATTGGAAACTTTTCAAAATTTTCGATTTTTCATTTTAAAACTCGACAAAACAGGTGAAATCGTGTTTCACGTTTCTCAAGAACGTGTTAAAATGGCTTCTGACACTTGCGAAAAATGCGGCAAACGTTTTGCCCGCGGCGGGGTTCGAACCTGGGGGTCTCGGATCGTAAGTCAAGAGCGTATCCCACTTGGCTATGGATTTGGTCATTTAAATATTGCAAAATTTTAAAGGGATTTTGGTCTGTTGTTGCATGCAAAAGGATCCGAGAAGATAGAGCAATTTTGAAGCGATTTATTAGGAAGCTTCCGGATACATGATTCCGGCCTCCAGAAAGGGGTCAGGGGCGAGAGAGTGTGCCAAAGTAAGAGAATCACTCTCGATTTCCCTTACACTCTCGTTCTAATTCCATTCCTGCGAGATTGCCGGCAAGAGGAATGATTTGGAACGAAATGTGCGAAAATTTCATGAAATCGCGTGAAATCAAGTGAAATCAATCGATATTTCACTTCAAAAATCGGCAAAAGATGCTCAAATGTGAATTTCGTTACTCAAAAATGGGTTTGGGCCACATCTGACACTTGCAAAAAATGCGGCAAAAGACTATGCACCGGCGGGGATCGAACCTGCGACCCTCGGATTTGAATTCGAGCTCGCTACCGACTTGGCCATGAAATTATCGATTTTTGGTAAATAAATTTTGAAATGTTTTCAGATGGGTTATCATGTGCAAAAGGATCTGAGAAGATTGATTGAGTTTGAAGCGATTTATAGCGAAAAAACGAAAAAAAATTGTCCGTCGCCAGTGTTATTTTCCAAGTCATTGAAAGCCATTGATTGCTGTAATTGTTGTTCTTTATCATCCTTACCTTATACGGTTTTATTGATTGTATTCTATTTTGCGAAATTTAATAGTTTGATTCGTTTTCTCACACAAAACTAGCCGGGATGTATTGAGGTTAAATGCACTACGCTCTATGCATAGTTCGCAAGTTCGCTCCAGGGGGAGCTTGGTAGCCGGCTCCTGGTTTGGCCCAGGAGACCGAACCTGGAGCCTTCTCTTTTATTGCAGATCAGTATTTCCTGTGACCCCCGAGACTCCCCGATGTGTTTAGCAAACATTCGAAAATTTCGATTTTTCAAGTTAAAACGGGTTCGAACATGTTCAGACATGTTTTGCGACATCGTAAATCATTTTTTTCCCTGTGATCACCTACGCTCTCTGAATAATTTTGCAAGTTTTCGAAATTTTCGATTTTTTCACGTTAGAACGTGTTAGAACACGACAGACACGTTTCTGACATCGCAAAACACTTTTCCTGTGATCCCCTACGCTCTCTGAATCATTTTGGAACTTTTCGAAATTTTCGATTTTTCACGTTAGAACGTGTTAGAACACGTTCAGACACGTTTCTGACATCGCAAAACACTTTTCCTGTAACCCCCGACACTCACCGGTGGGTTTGGAGAAAGTTCAAAAATTTCGATTTTTCAAGTTAAAACTCGTCAAAACAGGTGAAAACGTTTTTCACGGTACTCAAAAACGTTCCAAGACCACTTGCAATACTCGCGAAAAATGCGGCAAAAGGTTTGCCCGCGACGGGGGTCGAACCTGCGTCGGTCGAATTTGAATGTCGCGCGCTTCAACCACTTGGCTATGGATTTACTGATTTAAATTTTGTAAAATTGTAAAGTAATTCTGATCAGTTATCATATGTAAAAGGTTCTGAGAAGATAGCGCGATTTTGAAGCGATTTATAGCGAAAAAACGAAAAAAAATTAAAACAAATAAAAAAAAACAGACAGACAGACAGACAGACAGACAGACAGCCAGACAGACAGACAGACAGACGTTAGCATATTCTAATTCTAATTTATAGTAATCAGTCATTCCTGAATGCCTGCATGGACTCCTCCACTTCTCTTTCACATCATTCACTATTCCATCTGCATTACTGCAATAACTATTAACTTCATCCTCTTCTACATCGTTGTTTACCATAGCCCACGACATCTCAAGTCCTATGCGATTATGATATTATTGTGAGTATACCTCTCGTTAGAAATTATTACTATAGTCATTACATTAAAAATATGCAAAATTGGAAATTAATAATTTCTATTTTGCATTATTCATAACTAATTTCGCAGTCTCTGCTTCTACGAGATTCTGACCGCATTCGCTATGTTGTTGGTCTTTCCACGGTAAAATTTTTCGCAAACGTTTAGAGTGGACAATATGAATCTATTACGACAAATTTCAGCGTTATCTCCCTAGACAACGAGGCAATAATAGTAGTATACTATGGCCCATGCCGATTTCTTCACAGCGACCGCTTTAACTTTCTCATCTACAGTGCGGTGCTAAATGGCATTACGTATTTCAATATTCAAATGACCGCTTGCTTCATGTTCCGGTGAGCTTCAGTTAATCGATATATTGTTTTTTTATGTATATACGAAATTAAAGAAGGAGTGAAGGGAATATTTTCGTGGGTAAAGTGGCAACACACGTCGATTGCTTCCCTCAACGATAAGAGATCCCCGAAGTTTAAAATCTCTAGTTCGAAAACCGACGGAGATATGCGCGCGCAAAGTTTACGTGATGATCAGGGATTCCGTATGTGTATCAGCCAACGGGCTGCAAAATCTCTAACTGAGCAGCATAATCCCTCGACTCTCGCTTGTTACCCCTCGAAAAACGACAATTTTAATGCATGGCACCATGAGCACTGGTAGAATATTATTTAACAAGTGCTACTTAATGCTAATTGAAAGTTGTGTTCCATAGTTACGCTTTAGATTGATAAAGTGATGGGCGGAGCTTAATGAGAAAAAGAATATATTTATGGGCACATATCAAGGCTCTATAGTCGTGTTCTTACAGTCACTTTTCTCGTTTTGCTGCATATACCCTCGGCCATGCTTTAATGATGCACCTTCAAACATAACTTACCTTTGCACAACTCAGTCGCTCTTAGCACATTCCATCACAATGGTCGCTCTCGCTTATGGACTAGATTTGGACCAAGACCATCTACTGCGTCTTGCAAGCAAGTCAGTTTTTTTACTATTTCTTTTATTAAAAGACTACATCTGTTATTGCGAGAAAGTTCCACTATCTCTCATGATGAGATGCTTCCTGACACATCTCGGGGGGGGGGTGACAATTCCGCTACGCGACATTTCCGCACCGAGGTTTTTAACTGCTCTAAAGATATCTGCATATCTCCACAAAAGTGTTATCATGATCAGAATAACGAGGGCTTTCAAACCCACAAATTGACTAATTAGATAATTAAAATTTTGCTAATTAGCAGAAAATTCAAAATGGTCAGAAAAATACAGCAACAAGCCAAATCGATGGAGGTGAGCAAATAACTAACAGGGGAAAAAATTTCATACAGATTCCTCGAGTTTGAGAAAAGTTATATGCAAGCCGTTGCGGAAATGTCGGTTGCTGAATTGTCACCCCCCACATCTCCATAGTAAGGAAAGTAGTCAATATCGCGCTCTATGCACTTATATTCTAAATTCAAATACTATAAAATGAACAGAATAAATTAACTATCGTTTAATGTTTCAGTCTCCGTTACTCCTTCTGGCCGATTTCGGTGGTTATTGTGCATCCTTTCGTCATTTTTCTGCTCATTTTCAAGACTCAAATGGATCGAGACTGCAAATTCGCGTTTCTTTGCCACCACGTAATGTTTTTTTTCGTTTGCAAAAATATCTTGCGGTAAAACATAAATATATATGAGAAACGGGTAAATAATTGATGTACATTGCAGACAGTAATGATCACATTCGACGTGTACAGCAACTTGTTGTACCAAGCATACACGCTTCTGCCGTATCCCATTATCTGCTGCACTGGGATATGGTGTGACGAGAGACACTCCCCGAGAAGCCTGCTAGTGAGCGTTGTCGATCAACATCAATTTGCCTTTGAACTAAAATCTTATTTGCGATAAAATCGTTTCCGCTTTCTTCACTTTACACACTCACCGAATGATTGTGTAAAACGAAGAGACAATTACACAAATTCGAGTAGCATTGCAGACAATCATGGCGATGCTGACTAGTTCTCTCTGTGTGCCCTATCTATTCCTCATGCTCAGAATGCATCAGAAAATGTTGTATGAAGGCAGTTCGCTGAGGCTTACAAAAAGGTTACAACAAAATATGAGATTCATATTATAACTATATGTGAGTTGTTGTGTGCCGAATTCGTGAGAGTGCATTAAATGCGAGGGTGGTGGTAGTAAACAACGGATGTTTAGAAATTAGATATCGCAAAGAAAGGGTATTGCAGACGCCTCTGGAGAGGTATGATTAGAAAGCAATTTTCGTACATGAAATTTAGAGTCTTATGTGGCTACCGAAGTTACAATCAGGTCCCAATTTCTTATAATGATGTTCATTACTGCTGTTTTGGTTTCCAACGTTTACAGCTTATGGGCTTGGTCAGAAGAGTCTCCCCAGAAATTCCGATAACATTTACGCATCGCCGATGCTAAACCATAATCAGATTAGTACATGACCGTGACAGAAGAAATACCATAATTTGGAACATTTTAAAAACGTATTGCGCATAACAAGCACATACCCTTTTGTTCATGCACTATTTTATTTAGGTATCTAGGTCTCTATTAATTATATTGAAAGAGCGGGCGAAATGTTTTTTTTCAGAAGCAGGCTACTCTCGAAATAAGAAATGTTTTTTGTATGTTTCTTGTCATTTGTTTTTTTTATCTTTTATTTTAAAAAAAACTACTTTCCCGAAAATTGTTGTCCATCTATGCTACGCTTATATTATAATGTTCTATGATTAAGGAGAAATGAATTATTTACTTTATCTTGAATAATTTTTATTATCAACTCCACTGATTTGCGAGTAAAATGAAATAATGTTCAGTGTCATTCCGTTTAATTCCGATAACATTTACGCATCGCCGATGCTAAACCATCAGATTAGTACATGACCGTGACAGAAGAAATACCGTAATCTTTTCAATAATGCAAATGATTTTATACTCGCTGAATTTTTTCAATATGTGCGAATTTCCTGTGATACTAAAGGCATAGAAGCTGGCAACGTTTCTGAAATAAACTTTATATCACTAGATATGTAGATTCAAGGAACTTACAGTGCAACGCAAATCTCGAAAAAGCAGTAGCAGAAGGCACGAGACGCGTCATACCCATCGGGCCCAAATCTCAATTACCAAAAGGGTTAATTGTTTGTAAGAACAGTGCTTGGTGAAAAAAATCAACAAAAAAATCGGATCTCGCGTTAATGTTTACTGTCTGATTATCTATGTTATAAATTCAATTTAACTTTTTTTTCTCTCTGAAGTTCATTTGCTCCAAACTCACGAGAAGAAGCAGAATGAGAAAATACATGGAACCGCCGAAATGAGCCATCCTTTAAGAATCCACGAAATATACTGAAATAATAGTGTATTCCATTGTATATGACGACTCTCTCACCCTCAACACTTCCACATTCTCTCTCACTTGGAAAGTGTGGGCAACAGAGTAGATACCGATTCGAGCACCCTCGTTTAATCGACTCAGAGTATGCAAGTTCTTCCGGTAGATGAGAATAAATATCTGTTTGTAAATTTTTTTTTCAATTATTAATTCTCTCTTACCACTAATCCGAGAACTGTAGCTGTCAAGATCTGTGCAGTGGAGGCCTGTAGAGAAACATTGCCTAAAGGAGTTTACGTAAATTTAAATATGACGCTGTCCGCGATAGATTCAACAAATCTCCAACAGGGCTCCGCACAGCTTACAGATTACAAATTTTCAGATTTTATTTTCTGGCAAAATGAGCCATCACGGAGGGGATCCGAACCCACGTGAATCGGGTAATAGAAAAACGAAAACTTTATGTTGGAAATGCAAATTCTAGAGTGGAAAACTAATTTTGCGCTATCATATTCAAGTCATTACTTTTAAAACATCTGTTATCCACCTTTTTTCATTATAATGATCTCAAAAACATAGTTGCGTAGGTACGTTTGCCACATAAATGTATCGCTAGAATCAGTGTCTCACGGCGGTTCGAATGAGCTATGTCACGACGTTCACACTTTAACGGGTCAAAAACGCTTAATTACGGGCTAATTAAGCTAATTAGCGACAAATGAATTACATAGCGAGATTCGCCATCAAATTCTGGTAGTATACGTGAGATTTCGACGCTCTATCTGCAAAGCTAAGGGAGAAATATTAGAAAAAGTGATTTCACTGTATTCTGGCGCGGCGCCATTTTGGCGCCAAAAGTCAAATTCATGAAAAATGAAAGACGCCACGTTGTTCAGCATCGAAAACTACCCCTAGGGGCATGCTTGGGAGACATTTCAACTTTTAGCTGTGCGGAGCCCTGTTGGAGATTTGTTGAATCTATCGCGGACAGCGTCATATTTAAATTTATGTAAACTCCTTTAGGCAATGTTTCTCTACAGGCCTCCACTGCACAGATCTTGACAGCTACAGTTCTCGGATTAGTGGTAAGAGAGAATTAATAATTGAAAAAAAATTTACAAACAGATATTTATTCTCATCTACCGGAAGAACTTGCATACTCTGAGTCGATTAAACGAGGGTGCTCGAATCGGTATCTACTCTGTTGCCCACACTTTCCAAGTGAGAGAGAATGTGGAAGTGTTGAGGGTGAGAGAGTCGTCATATACAATGGAATACACTATTATTTCAGTATATTTCGTGGATTCTTAAAGGATGGCTCATTTCGGCGGTTCCATGTATTTTCTCATTCTGCTTCTTCTCGTGAGTTTGGAGCAAATGAACTTCAGAGAGAAAAAAAAGTTAAATTGAATTTATAACATAGATAATCAGACAGTAAACATTAACGCGAGATCCGATTTTTTTGTTGATTTTTTTCACCAAGCACTGTTCTTACAAACAATTAACCCTTTTGGTAATTGAGATTTGGGCCCGATGGGTATGGCGCGTCTCGTGCCTTCTGCTACTGCTTTTTCGAGATTTGCGTTGCACTGTAAGTTCCTTGAATCTACATATCTAGTGATATAAAGTTTATTTCAGAAACGTTGCCAGCTTCTATGCCTTTAGTATCACAGGAAATTCGCACATATTGAAAAAATTCAGCGAGTATAAAATCATTTGCATTATTGAAAAGATTACGGTATTTCTTCTGTCACGGTCATGTACTAATCTGATGGTTTAGCATCGGCGATGCGTAAATGTTATCGGAATTAAACGGAATGACACTGAACATTATTTCATTTTACTCGCAAATCAGTGGAGTTGATAATAAAAATTATTCAAGATAAAGTAAATAATTCATTTCTCCTTAATCATAGAACATTATAATATAAGCGTAGCATAGATGGACAACAATTTTCGGGAAAGTAGTTTTTTTTAAAATAAAAGATAAAAAAAACAAATGACAAGAAACATACAAAAAACATTTCTTATTTCGAGAGTAGCCTGCTTCTGAAAAAAAACATTTCGCCCGCTCTTTCAATATAATTAATAGAGACCTAGATACCTAAATAAAATAGTGCATGAACAAAAGGGTATGTGCTTGTTATGCGCAATACGTTTTTAAAATGTTCCAAATTATGTTCGGTAAACGGGAACACGATCAGTTCAGGTACACGTGGACAACTGTTCAACGCTACATTTTATAGATTATAATAGTCATCTATGTGATCTAGTCTGAATGCTATCGAATAAAATTGTCGCTTCTTCACGTCGTGACAATTTTCTCTCGATGGTTATCCGCGTTACTCGCAACGGGAAAAGAGGATAACGTGTTTTAAAATTTACAAAATTAATTATATTTTGAGAATCAAGAGAAATGATACGAATGGTTTTAATTGTCATTAATCCATCTGTGGAGCGTACATATCTTTGGAAAATCGTGATCGTATCGCCTCTTGAACGATCAACAATCGTGTTCGAAAAAGCACTTGAAAGTTCAATATTTTCCGATTTCAGACTTCTTTCGTACGATGTTCAATTACTTTTCAATTAGATTTAATAGAAAATGAGTCGAACCGTCTAGAAATTTCAATGAACTTCTCACTGGAAAGCGTCCGTCACGACCGTTCGCTGCAAATTGCTGCAGCTGGCTTTGCGACCGCGCCTCGATTGCTTCTATCGGTCGCCGCTATTGAGGTTTTGCTTTTCAAGTTGGATATCCAAAAAAGAGTAGTAAATGCAATTGTGAGCACTCAAACATTTTCATAGATAGTGATGAAAAGAATTGAGATGACAATCAACATAGGATTGCATGCGTTCTTCCCCGTGTTTGGCAGAGTCGTGTGGAATTCGGGTACTGTATTCAAGTATCGCCAAACAATGTTTGGGTGCCTGGAGGATTTTCATGAAAGCGATCTCGAAGTGACTTTTCCAATTGGGAACCGGCGCCAACTAGTATTTAGTTGTTAGGCGCCTTTTGCCAAATTGGGAAAACACACTACGTGGACGCTTTCTTGACAATCTTAACATTATGGATAGGTCATTGATGCAGGTGTTGTACATCGTAATTTCCGATTGCTGCTCATTTCTGCAGTTTTCTGTTACTCGCTGGGAATAATTGAACGCTTCTTTGTGTTCTATGCGCAGTACAGTGGACGCCCTGATGAAGGTGTGCAGTATCGGATGATTTTGAGCAAGGCATATTTAAAATCGTCTGCAGAAATGTAGCCTACATTGTCTGGATACTTTCGTAGTTCAAAGTAAGTCTTAATTTCAATCTCAGAGGTGGCGTATTTCTTTGTGCCGGCAAATTTCGTTCGAGCGATGGAAAATGTTTTCGCAGTTTTGTTGTATGTTTCATTTCACTTTAGTCACATTTTGAAGACGTGAGCTGTTCAGAGTCGGGACTTTTGCAATGGAACGAACTTTCGCAACTTATTTCTGGTCGTGGTATGAGAAAGGATCTGCATCGACTATACTTGTAAGTATGCAGCGTGTAATAACTACATATCCGTATTTCATATCTTCATTTCTACGTGGTTCGTCAACATGTCTATGCTATTTCTGAATACTTTTTTGAAAGGTGAGAAGTCGTCACCCGCGAAACATAAAAAAACTTAAGCAGTTCTTCCAGATTTTGTTTCTCTCGAGATCAGTTTTATACAGATGATGATTGCAACAGTGTTTGGCTTACTGGTGAAGATGAATAAAAAATATATTTCTTGGAAGAAAACATGCTTATCGTTAGGCTTTTGCTCTAATCTACCGCAAAAACTTGGATACTTTGCGTCGTCTAAACGAAGGCGCTCAAATTGGAAGCTACTCCGTTGCCCGCACCTTCCAAGTCAAAGAAAATGTCGAAGTTCTGAGGGTGAGCGAAGATATTACACTAGGCTAAACTATTTACTATATAAATAGTTTAGCTTTTCAGTATATGTCGTGGATGCTGCGTGGCTGGCTCATCTGTTCTACTCTCTGCTTCTGTGCCTACGGGTTCTTTGCGTGAGTCTAATATCCACATTTAGATTATCTCTTATCCTTTCTCGTTTCTTAAATGACCGTAACACCCTTTGCGAGTGTATCAAATAAATAAATAAATATTTTACACCATGATGCCAATTCAGATTCGGCCCTACTGGTTATGAAGCAAGTCGTGCTCTTAGCTATTGCATCTTCGAAATTTTCGTCGCACTGTATGGTTCTTTTCGTAACTTAATTTACAAATCGCATTTGAGAAACGTCGTCAGCTACTATTATCTCAGCATTACAGGCAACACACACATAAACAAAAGTTTCAGTGACTTGAGATTTGTTAAATACTTTGCTACAATTATGGTGGGTTCGATTTACAAAATAGTTTTGACAGTTAATTCATTTCCTATAATTTTGAGATACATACCATTACCTACATATAAAATCAGATTCGCTTACTCTCTTAGCCTAAAGCGTGCAATTAAAAAGAGGTTTCTTCCTCGCAGGCATTGACTAAAATTACATTTATCTTCGCTTGTCTGTCTTGACTCTGTCGAAGTCATTATTGCAGCTTGCATGTGGGGGTAGAATTGTCGTCAAAGTGCAGGGGAATTGAGAAGAACCCATTATTCTTATTTCAAATGTCAATTCTTCTTTAGAATCAACGGAATCAAACTTCTGTAACTGACGTGCGATCAGAAACCGATCATTATTTCTCCGTTTTTGTTCGTCAATGGAGCTGATAAAGAACTACCTACCAAATGAATTGTATGTATTATTATTTGTATTATTATTTGCATTGCTACTTTTGAGAAATTCCGGGACATTTATTACATAAAGTAACGGGTTGGTAGCACTTGAGCAAAGGGCATTTGAGCAACCGATTCTTGAACAACCGACATTTCAGCAAAGCTCACTCCTGGCTGAGTTATGGCCCGTTGCTCAACTGTAACCCCCAAAGTAACGACGCATCTTTCCTTTCTCTCTCTCTGTGAAGCGGCGGCGTAGAACTGGCAGCGAGGAATGGGTGGTAAACAAGTGTTCGAACGATTGAAAAAAATTATCCCGAGAAAGAAATTGGTTCTCCGACCACAAAGCGATTGTTTTCGACTGAAAAAGAACTGTTCAAGTGGTGAATGTTGAAATGTTGGAGAAAGATTAAAAATTGCTTGAGGTTTCGTTGTCTTCGACAGTTCCTCAATGACATCGAATGAGCCTTCTTTCATCGGAGCTCTCCTACACTACTCTATATGCCTTTCCTCAATAATAACAAATATCATTCTAATTCATCTCATAAATAGTCGCACCCCCGCTCTATTCCGCTCGTACTCAATAATGATTCTTTTGTAAGTCCCCTCGGTCTCGACCTATACTACATGAAATATTCAGTATGTGTATCTACGAAATGATCACTGCATTTGTGTCACTTGTATTATTCACGAGGTAGTTCTTCATTTTTTCATAAACAGTCAAGGATTTTTTTGTTTTTAATTAACTTTTGCATCTACTTAAAGAATCATTTCTCTCGGTTTTGATGGCATTATTTGCGTGTTCTACGGTCCTATTCTCTACCTCAATCTTACTATGGCACCCTTATTCTGTTTCTATGCATTTCTCCTCAACGGCTTCATTTATTATAACATTCAAATGACGGCCAGCTTCGCGTACAGGTATGATACAAGACGTATCAATTACCACTAATAAGTCTTTCAGCTGTCAAAATTAGCAAATGAATTCGTGTGGGCAATTTTTCTTTTCGGAATTTCAGAGTATAAACAATTCACGACATTGGCAAATATAAGAATAAAAACATCCATAGTGTAGTATATATTGAAAATGAGTGCAATTTTCTGCAGATACTATGTGCTCCGATTTTCGTCTCCCGATAAAAGGAAAGTTACTGCCATCAATCTTTTAATCGGTTTGCCGACTACAATTTGTTTTGTGGGTAAAATAAGAAAAATACAATTTCCGAATTACATTTAGCTTGCTTTCTGTACTGATTCACGGAATGTCCCTGATAGAGGTGCATTGGAAATGGTAATAACTAAACACGTCCCGCAATACGACTTGACTTCTGCAGTATTTATGGGTAAGGGTTCCACAGTATTCGCATCATTGCTTTTGACAATTCATACAAGTGTAGGGATGGTAATCTAAACAGCATTCCATTTGAAAGATTCGGTTACCCAGGACCGTTAATACTTTTAAAAAATAACTTTAATGATTTTTCCGGTATTCTTGATCCACTTCATTCTGCTATAATCGGGACGATTCTATGGGTGACTGGAACCGCGCTGCCTTGCCTCGTTGCGAATTTCTTAACTGGAGCCGCAATTCACAGGAAATTAATAAAACCAATATTAAGAAGAGCCATTGAAATTCAGATTTCTCAATGGTAACTCAGTCAATTTGGCTGCGAGAACGAAGCGTGCACACAAGGAGTTTTTGAATGTGAGCAAAACATAGTACTAATATTTTATAGCAAAATATTTTATCCATAAATTAAAAAAAATACGAATTGCGAGGTACCATTTTCGATACCGAATAATATTGCCCTTGTGGGTCATTTTAATAGCAAATGAATAATATTCAGGCACTTCTGTCCAATCTTTGCATATCCCAACTATTTCTCGTTTGCGTATTATGTTTTTTCATAGGGCAGCTCGGCATTTACCGATCTCCCCTTCTCGAATATTCAGTGCACTATGTATGTAGAAATTGAGTGATCAAATAATGTAAATTGTGTAGTTGGGAGACGTTTGTATTGCTGCCAGTCCAATTGTCACCATCTACTTTGTCAAGCCATATCGTAGGTGGGGTTTTGTTCAGTAATACAATAAGAGAAATGCATTACGAAAAGTGTAAACGTAAAATGTTCAGAACAGTTTTGAAGTCTCTTGGAATAAGCACTGATGAGTCAAAGGCTGATATGACCGTTTCTACTGTACCAAGCCCATCTAAAGTAGGATAATATGTGAAGACAAGAAAATACCAAATTAAAAAGTATTAAATATACCGTAATCTTGGCACTAACAATTTGAATAAACTATAGTATGATGGCGTCATTCGTGCATTTATCGTTTATGAAAGATTGCGTGAATGTGCATACAGTCAATCCCAAGGATCCGTTCAAAAAATTATTTATTTGTTTTCAATAAATGATGAAGTTCAAATAGTACGATATTACTTGTCCTTTATGCACGTCCGTAAATAACATAATATGCATTTCACCACAGAACGGCTATAATTGAGTGAAAAATATTTTCCAATAGAAAATATTCCTGAACATCCTGATAGAGCTAGCGAAAAACGACAATTTTAATGCATGGCACCATGAGCACTGGTAGAATATTATTTAACAAGTGCTACTTAATGCTAATTGAAAGTTGTGTTCCATAGTTACGCTTTAGATTGATAAAGTGATGGGCGGAGCTTAATGAGAAAAAGAATATATTTATGGGCACATATCAAGGCTCTATAGTCGTGTTCTTACAGTCACTTTTCTATTTCGTTTTGCTGCATATACCCTCGGCCATGCTTTAATGATGCACCTTCAAACATAACTTACCTTTGCACAACTCAGTCGCTCTTAGCACATTCCATCACAATGGTCGCTCTCGCTTATGGACTAGATTTGGACCGAGACCATCTACTGCGTCTTGCAAGCAAGTCAGTTTTTTACTATTTCTTTTATTAAAAGACTACATCTGTTATTGCGAGAAAGTTCCACTATCTCTCATGATGAGATGCTTCCTGACACATCTCGGGGGGGGGGGTGACAATTCCCCAACGCGACATTTCCGCACCGAGGTTTTTAACTGCTCTAAAGATATCTGCATATCTCCACAAAAGTGTTATCATGATCAGAATAACGAGGGCTTTCAAACCCACAAATTGACTAATTAGATAATTAAAATTTTGCTAATTAGCAGAAAATTCAAAATGGTCAGAAAAATACAGCAACAAGCCAAATCGATGGAGGTGAGCAAATAACTAACAGGGGAAAAAATTTCATACAGATTCCTCGAGTTTGAGAAAAGTTATATGCAAGCCGTTGCGGAAATGTCGGTTGCTGAATTGTCACCCCCCACATCTCCATAGTAAGGAAAGTAGTCAATATCGCGCTCTATGCACTTATATTCAAAATTCAAATACTATAAAATGAACAGAATAAATTAACTATCGTTTAATGTTTCAGTCTCCGTTACTCCTTCTGGCCGATTTCGGTGGTTATTGTGCATCCTTTCGTCATTTTTCTGCTCATTTTCAAGACTCAAATGGATCGAGACTGCAAATTCGCGTTTCTTTGCCACCACGTAATGTTTTTTTTCGTTTGCAAAAATATCTTGCGGTAAAACATAAATATATATGAGAAACGGGTAAATAATTGATGTACATTGCAGACAGTAATGATCACATTCGACGTGTACAGCAACTTGTTGTACCAAGCATACACGCTTCTGCCGTATCCCATTATCTGCTGCACTGGGATATGGTGTGACGAGAGACACTCCCCGAGAAGCCTGCTAGTGAGCGTTGTCGATCAACATCAATTTGCCTTTGAACTAAAATCTTATTTGCGATAAAATCGTTTCCGCTTTCTTCACTTTACACACTCACCGAATGATTGTGTAAAACGAAGAGACAATTACACAAATTCGAGTAGCATTGCAGACAATCATGGCGATGCTGACTAGTTCTCTCTGTGTGCCCTATCTATTCCTCATGCTCAGAATGCATCAGAAAATGTTGTATGAAGGCAGTTCGCTGAGGCTTACAAAAAGGTTACAACAAAATATGAGATTCATATTATAACTATATGTGAGTTGTTGTGTGCCGAATTCGTGAGAGTGCATTAAATGCGAGGGTGGTGGTAGTAAACAACGGATGTTTAGAAATTAGATATCGCAAAGAAAGGGTATTGCAGACGCCTCTGGAGAGGTATGATTAGAAAGCAATTTTCGTACATGAAATTTAGAGTCTTATGTGGCTACCGAAGTTACAATCAGGTCCCAATTTCTTATAATGATGTTCATTACTGCTGTTTTGGTTTCCAACGTTTACAGCTTATGGGCTTGGTCAGAAGAGTCTCCCCAGAAAGAGGATATTCTCCAGGTATGCCACTTTATGTAGCGAGAAATAATTTGATCTTACAATTTCAGATTCCGGATATCAGCTGGGCGAAAAATACGAGCCAAAATTTCTTTGTATTGGGAAGAAAGTACGGGGAAATTGGAATATTTCGGAGAGGTTGGAAGTTATACTCTAATCGAAAAACATAATTTCTCCATTTACAGCGATGAACATACTAATGTTTTCGCTTATTATATGTGGTTCTTTCTATGTTTTTATCACATATCATGCGGTCTATAAAATCGGCAAAACTAGGGTACTGATTAATTTAGAAGAAAAATAATTATCCTATTGTTGTGGTTCAGAGGATTACATTTCAACGATCGAAAATATACCAGGCTCAAATGATGTTCGTAATCTCTTTGACAATCCAGGTAAGAAATCCCTTGTAATCAAGTATTTTTAAAGTTATTACACGATTAATTTGGAAAAACCCACGTCGAAATTGCATAGCTGTGAACAATAATATTTTTTCTTACAAGGCTTGCACCACTTCGATAATGTTCGTTCTTCCTCTCTTCTTTCTCTTTCTTGGCTTGGTAGTCGACATGCCCAGTGTCATTCCAGTCTTCCTCATGCCTATTCTTCGTATTTCATTCTTGGTATAGCTTCGTATTATTGGCTATCCCACTGAAAAGTCCACAATTGCGTGCATGTGTGTCAGGCAAAGTCGCTTAATTGTGGTATTTTTTCCAATCGAGTAGGCAATGAGAAATCGCTGTCCGTCATTTTTTCTAATCTCGTTCTTGTCGACAGATTGGTGAAGAAAATGTGCGAAGTGTATTTTCCCAAATAATCCCATTTTTTTTAAAAATAATTATTACAATTGGTCTAAAATGACTATTCTCAGATGATGTTCAGTTGCTGTTCAATGGGCCATTCGACTGTGTTCATCTACAAGAACCCATGGTGTCGACAGGTAACTTGCACCTTTACCTCACATTATTCTAACTACGACCCATCCCAGGCAGTTCGACGCTTCACGACGGGAAGTCAATCCGTAGACTAATTGCCTGTAGAACTAGAAAATATTGAGAAAAGATGTTTAAAATTAAATTGGTAATAATGTTATTTTGAGTACGATCGTCATGTAAATGTTTGTTAATTTATCTGTAGAAATGAAAAAAAACTGATTGTCAAGACCTTACATGTGTTTTTCTCTTCATTTCAATAAATTGGTTTCGTTGTGATTGTGAGCATTCGAATAACCATCAGGCCCTTCACACCGATCCTTACTCAAATTTGCATAAAATTTAGCCAATTTTATAACCCACTAAGACCGGAAGAAAACCGTTGATATCTCAGAAGGTCACTGCTGTACCGGCGCTTGTTCGACGCAAAACGAGCTGCTACCTACCGCGATCGTTTTAATGAATTTGGCTCAACAATTTTGTAAAAAAATAGACATTACTGGATATTTAAATATATCATAGTATCTTGTTATTTGATTGGCACTGATAAACCTAATTTCTGATCATCAATAATCTGAACGTATCTGCTACCGCCCATGATTGAATTATGTGAAAATATCGTGGCAAATAAGAGCCTGATTATGTTTAATGATGAAAATGGAAACAATTCAATCTTCGTATAATTAATAAATTTTGTTTAAAAATATAATTTAAACATTCAGCCGTTGTAGCACAACAATGCAATGGCTTTCCCTTTCTTTTGATCGAAGGAAGCAGTTCTTCGCTATGGCACGATGAACAATTACCATAATCTGTGTATTCTATTCAACGGAAGAGAATGGGGTGCATTGTCGGTTGCTGGGTCGATGCGAGTATTCCATCTCCTTCTGCTCGCATGTTCTACTCGATCATTCTCACAAAACGACGAGGACCGTCTCATATCAGTTCATGTGGTTTGTCAATCTCTATTGCTCAAGTACATTGTTGCGTCGCACATTATTCTGTAAATAATTAATTTAATTGATAGAACTGGTTGTTTTCAATTGGATTTCATAGAGTAAAGTTGCGATGATTTTTTTCGCGTTTCCCGAGTCCAGAAATTATACAAAAATGCATAGATTTTTGAAAATCAATCAACAACAAGGGATGATGAACAACGAAGCAGAGAACTCTTTAAACTGAGTCGACACACTTTGTTTTTTTTTCATTTTCGAGTGGGAATCTTTTCGAATAGATTCTTCGATCCGCGATCAATACTCATCCATCGCCTCATCGATTAGCAACAAAAGCGGATCCAATCTTCTCACGAGGGCGCGAGCAGCTATTACAAGTTAGATAATCATCATTTAGAATATAATCACTAATTTTCTATATTTAGTATGAAGGAAATTCATATCTTCGTATGATTGGGCTGTTCGGTTTAAAAGATCTGAAATTGAGCTCTGAATATGATTCTGGGCACGCGGTATTGCTGGAGTAGCTTGAAGTAATCAGGAAAGTCTTCGACTCGCCTATCGTCAGGGCGAGGAATTTCGTCGTCGTTACGTCGATAGCGGATTCATCGATGCACGATATCTCCCAAGTGAAGTACATTAACTTTCCCATATTTTCTAACTCCTTTTGAGGTTTTAATACGCATTATTAAAGCGTGGTTATGTTTTCGTAGCAAAATACTGTAGAAAAAGGTAAATCGCCAATTAAATTATTTATTAAGCTATATTTTAATTTAAATTAATTAAAATTTAGATATTTTAATTTAAATAATGTCGTTTGTATTCGAGGTTCGACTTCAATCGCCCTCCATTGGTGACCCAACAGCGATTCACTTCGGCACTGGTCTCTTTGGCAGGAAAAGAGACGGCACGCCCATAATTCCCGCTGTGACTGTCAATGAGGAAGTAAGAGTGTTCATGTTTACTCCGGAATAAAATTTCTGCTCTCTAGTTATTATCGAGCGGTTCTACCGAGACAACACTGGAATTGATCACACGTCTGCTCGAAACGGAAAACAACGTCGCTTGTCGAGGTGTGTGTTTACGAGAATTGTAGTGAATGAATGAATTATGAAAGAGGAGAGAGGACGGGAGGGACTTGTAATCGAAATTGAGTTAAATAGCAGAATCACCCGTGGAAGAAAATATAATGGTTTATTGCGGCTCTTTCACAAACTTTTCCAGCCTCCAGAAAAGAAAACAAAGTGCGCGAATATTTAAGTGTCTCATTCGTAGTGCCGAATTCACATAATCGCTGTTTCGCTCCTTTGAGCACTGCAGATATCTGCCATTCAGTTGAGTATTGTATTGTAGTTCTGTGCAGGACGGAGTGCCTCTCTAATTCTCGCCGCAGTCATCGAATCAGAAGAAAACGCTCACTATAAAACGAGCCCGAAAATGCGTGAATGCGTTAACGGTGGTGGAAGACGAATTGTTTTCCAGGTTGCTGTTTAGCTTTTCCCGGATTTTTAGATCGTCAATCTGACGGAAGAAAGTTTAAGAAATAAGGGCAACCGTCAAAGGCAAGTAATGTAAATGGTACTTGTCAGGCGCAGAGTTCCTCCGTTGGCGCTGGGTCAAATTTCAACGGTACTCGATTAGCTGAGAGCATCGGAAGTATTCACGATGACGTCACTCGTCAAATGGAAGCCATCTTTAACTGCTTCCATAGAAGAGAAAGAAAACGCTGCGAAGCTCGACGAAAACTGGACTTGCAAGTTGTCGTGAGTCGGAGGAATATCGGGTTGGGAATCATATTGAGATAACAAGCGATCATATTTTCATTCTTATTTTGAAAAATTATATCGCAATTTGCATTCAATTTGCCGTGTGAAAGAGTGCTGGCCGAAAAGATGGTATTTTCGAAAGCGCACAATTTTTTGCAGCAATTTTTTATAGGACGCTTCTACCCTGATTGCATTCGCTCAAGTGCTAAACGTTCTCGATGTCTTCAATGAGCTTCCACCATCTCCTTGTGCAGCAATTATCGTTGAAACAAAAATTCTCGCCGACCAAAATGAACCAAATATTAATGTGAGTGCATTGAAACAATGTACAATCGAATACAGCTAGACGACATTTTTGTGGGGATTTGAGCATGAGAAAAG
This sequence comes from Pristionchus fissidentatus, assembly GCA_036245785.1. Taxonomy (NCBI): domain Eukaryota; kingdom Metazoa; phylum Nematoda; class Chromadorea; order Rhabditida; family Neodiplogasteridae; genus Pristionchus; species Pristionchus fissidentatus. The sequence goes on from BTSY01000004.1 coordinate 18,135,624, forward strand.
GATAGGAAACAATAGCCTGAATGTGTCTGACTAACAACTCAGCCATATATGTATTTTTATCTGCAGGTGCTCTTCAAGAGGGATGCACATGCACACTTTGAGGAGATAGCGCAAGGATTGTTGTGGTCTGATTGGAAAAGACACGTGGAGACGATTCCTTCACTCAGTCACAACGAAACTTGTAAGCGTTCTTTTCCAGGCTTCCGGGAACACGGTCACTTCCGTATTTACAGTACTCTACTTCCCAACGGGCAAGGAGAGCAACAATACGATTGTCAACTCTGATCTTTTGAACGAAGATTACGAAGTGGACGATTCTTTTGTGGACGACGATTCAATATTTCTCGCTGAATTGGTCGCTGGATTTATGTTGCTTGTGATGTTCACCATTTTCATACGTGTATGAAGAGAGCATGGCGAAATCGTAAAATTTGAATAGATCTTGAATCTAATGGGCTAGGAAAGCAAGAATCATGGGAAAGGCATGAATAATTTGTACAAGGAACGTGGGTATATAGTGGGTGCGATCAGAGGAGAGTGAGAGGGGGGGGGGGGGGAAACCTTGCTCGACTCATCGCCCTTATCTATTATTTCAAACAATGTTTCTCCATCCTTTCGTGCGCACTAGAGTTGATCACTCGAAATAACCTTTGTTCGAGTTCAAAGTAAGATTAACAACGAAACAAAGAACTGTTCTGGAATGGAGACGAAACGCTTTGTTCTTTTTAGTTTTAGATTACACCGAAGAGGTTTCACATTTCTCTAACCGTCTTGATCGCTTCCTGCGTCTTGATTTGCTCGCTATATTTACCCTCAACACAAGGTAGAGAGAGCAAACTTGGAGGTCAGAGGAAAGCGAAAACCAAGAGACCCACGTACAGTTCGCAAAAAGAGCGATTAGAGAAAGGTCAAAGGAAAGGAAACGAATGAAAAGATTTTCCGCGTGCTGAATGCTGAACGCTGAATGTGCTGAACGCTGCTTCATGGCTTTAAATATTCCCCGAATGCTTCAGATGGACGGAAATCCTGTCGTTCTTCTCCTTTTATCGTTGGTTTGGTTCTCATCAGCTCACAAAATTCTCGTATACAACGTGAAATTCTCCCATTCGCACAGTAATTATCTCGGAAACATGGCAGATATTCTTGTCGACGCGGGACATGATGTGGTGAGAGTAAATTATTTTCCAAAAATAATTATCTTTATTGCTTTGGCTTAAATTGCTTTAGCAGAAATACTAACAATACATTTCGTACTGTCTAAAGTAAACAGAGGGTAGCTCTCAAATTATTTCCTATATTTTTCAGACTTCTTTCATCTTCGAGGTCTCATCCAAACATTCTGATGGCACGAAGAAATCGAAGATAGTGAGAGTACCTGCACTAGAGGAGACAAAGGAACTCATGAATTCATTCACTGGAGGCAAGTTTGTTGATTTGATAGTACTGGAAAGAATAGTACAGAAAAATCTATTAAAAAATCTTGAAGGCGAGATCGATTTCTTCAGCACGAGCTCAGCAAATCCCATCATCCCCATAATCGTATGTTTGTATTGTTTTCTTTTTTAAGCGAATTAGTCTAAAACAGATGGGTCAACGTTTCGCACGTGTTTTCACTCTCACGTGCGCCGCTACTCTCGATTCTGGATTCGTCGAAAAACTTCGAGAGGAAAAATTTGATGTGTATTTCGTCGAAGGAATGGATATTTGTGGATTGAGTTAGTGATTATAAAAAATGTCTCTCTCTCTCACTAAGTTGATTTAGTGTTGACTCATCTTATCAAACCAAAGGCAACAATAATTGTCTCTACTTCAATGATCCATGGAGAGCAGCACAACGACGTAGGAATTCCGCAAATTCTCAGCTTCAATCCGAGTTAGTATTTTGATTTTATGTAAAGCGAAAACAAAACAAAGTTCGAAATGCAACTAAACAAAGAATTGTTCGAAGACTTGAGTCGGAACGCTGTCCTTTTCATTTTCATGAAGTCGCCTTCTATCACAAATAACAATATTTTAAAATATTCATATATTGTAAATAAAACTCTTTCAGGCCCGAATGTCGCCTCGCACAACGTCCATTCGCTGTGGGATCGCCTGTGGAATTTCTACGCCGATTTGTTAATCAGAGAACTTCTTCGACCGAGCAGAAACAGTATTACACAGCTGTTCAGAAGTCGATTCGGCAACGAGTTCCCTTCCATAAAAGTACGTGATAATTGTGCGGGACTGACAATTAGCAATTTGCAGGACATCGTTTCTAACGTGAGCTTCGTTTTCACCAATACTGAGCCGCTAATTGACTTCGCAATTCCCACAGTCTCTCGACTCGTTCACGTGGGAGGATTAGGAGCGAGGCAACCACAGAAATTGAACAATGTGGGTAACATAGTTTATAGTTTACATTTTTATCAGTTTTCCTCTGCTAAGTCGCTTCTAAGAGTACGTTCGTGATAAATGGGACGGGAGGGAAATAAAATGGGCATAGACGAATGGACAAGTTATAGTTAGGCCTTCGTCATGTAAATGTTGTATGTATCTTCTCAGCATTGGAAGGAGGTTCTTTCTCGAAGGGAACGAACAGTCCTCATATCGTTCGGATCAACGGCCAAGAGTTACCTGATGAAACCGAAACTAAAAATCGCCATTCTCAAGGTATTAGCATAGCATGGATTTTGAAATTGAACATTTTTCGTCTCAGACGATTTCTCGGTTCCCAGACATAACTTTTATCTGGAAGTATGAAATGCCCGAGGACGAATTTGCCACAAGAGAAGCGGCCAAAGTGGAGAATCTTGTTCTGACAAAGTGGATGCCACAAAACGATCTTCTCGGTGAGACTTAGAAGATGTATAATTTGTGATTCTCGTATTTTTGCATTACATTCGCCAGATATTCGCCGGTAGCTGGACTACTAGTCACTGGTGGTCGGAATAGTATTTCGATTTTAATCTTAAAAGTACCATGTGTCCAAGCGGACAACCGGTTATTCTGTATTTCTGTAAATATCGAATGGCATTCCCAAAATTTACAGCTGACCCTCATCTTGCTGCATTCATCAGTCACGGCGGGATGGGTTCAGTGCAAGAATTAACGCTGCGAGGAGTTCCTGGTTGGAATTACAAATTCGTAAAATTTTCCGACTAATTAACACGCTTAAATTGAACTTTCGGTACCATTACAACTTACAGAACTCCTTATTGTTTACAAATGACATAGGCCGAAGGTATTTTTTCGAGAAAAAAAGGAAGATTTCAGCCATTCTCGTTCCTATCTTTGCCGATCAGCCACGAAATGCAGCCATGATCGAGCACAATCAACTTGGAAAGGTGAGACTGTCAGAGATAGCATTAAATTGAGCATTTCATGCATTTCTGCCATATTCCGCGCTGTTTCGTTCAGGTCTTCAGCAAATTTGATATCGCCGACGATGAGAAGTTGACTGCGACGCTGCGAGAAATTCTGGAAAACGAAAAGTTAGTAATTGTAAGACAAAAACAATTCATTTTTAATCTTACAGCGTAATATTTTTAATCTTACAGCGTAGCGGTATTTTGTAAAGACAGCGACTATTCAGAGTCAATAAATATCCAAAGCGCGTTTAAATAAATAAAATTGTGACTTTAGGTATCGTCTAAACGCGAAGAGAACTGCGGAAATGCTAGCAACGAAGCCGCTTTCGTCGACAGAATTACTGTTGAAACACGTCGATTTCGCAGCGAGATTCGGTCAATTACCGGCTCTTCGACCACTTTCAATAGAGATGAATTGGATCGAATACTACAACATCGATGTCATTCTTGTCGCATTCGTAACGTCAACTGTGCTATTTTGCTTATTTGTATTCTGTTTTGTGTCTCTTCTCAAACGCTGCTTTGAAATACACAAACGAAAAGAAGAATGAGGTGATAAATATGCTAAAAGTTTATTGCATGTTTTAATAAATGTTAACATGAAATTTCGAACCAACCATGTTTGACTCTCAAAACAAACACACATTCTTGTCAACTTTTTGTACTTCTTTTCAGCATACCTGCTTAGCAAAGCGATCAGTTTTTCATGAGCCTCATCATATTTTCCGACTCATAATATATCACTTGTAACACTTGTAAAACACGTGTAATATTTAAGAACTTCTGCACTACTGAGATATTCCATATTTCTTCTTTCGAAATAGAGTAGCTATCGAATTCGGGTAGACTATTCGTTTATGCGTTGTGGATTTAACTATCGTAGAATTAAAAGGTAAAGGAAAAGATGTCCCAAGTCAAACGATTTTACAGTAGCAAGCTACCACACCCACACAAGCCAACAAGCAAGGTGCAACATGGTATTTCGTAACCCTGCTTTGCCCAGGCATGCAGGACACGTTACCTTGCGCAATCATAATTGCTGTTAATTTACCGCCCCGGCTGGATGGAAATCTTGGTTGGCCTCGGCGGAGATCTAACTCATGAACCTTTGAAATAATAGTGGTTGCTTTAAATTCCGAACCGAATTCTTTGTCGAATATTACTTCATCGACGTCTACCTCGTAACGGATAATTCCGTTTTGTTCTTTGAAATGCTGTGCGCAAGTGAAAAGGAGTAATGTAGAAAACCAAGCCTATGCTCATACCGAAAGCGCAGAGCAATGGAATCACAGACGTAGTTCGCCCAGAGAGCGACAAGAATTGTCTGGCGACAAGTACACTGCAAACATTGTTTCCCCTTCTCCTCCGCCCTCTTGAGATCTGCCGACGAAGAGATGTGAGAACTATGAACACACATACATCGAGCATCCCGATATCTTTCTGAGCATCTCGTCTAGTTTGAAAGAGATGTAGATAACTTTAGCGAGTTTTCAAGTTACTTTCAGAAATTCTTTCAGATGGGCATTCTGCTTCATCTTCTGTTATCATTTCTATCGGTGTCTGCAGCTCACAAGATTCTGGTGTACAACATAAAATTCGCCCATTCGCACAGTAATTATCTCGGGAACGTCGCGGATATTCTCGTGGACGCAGGGCACGATGTGGTAAGAATATGAATATCATTTTAAGGATACAACATCCATATTTTGACTCTCTCATGAAGCGCAATTACAACCTTGCGCGAGCATCATCATGTACTATATTTCTGCATTTTTTTGCAGACGTCATTTATCCCCGAGATTACGACGGCGCATTTTGATGGAACGAAGAAGTCGAAGATTATGAGAGTGGTTGCACTGCCGGAGACAAACGAAATAATGAAATCGCTGAATGAAGGTAAGTCACCCAATGATCAATACTCAAAAATGTAACTAATTTGATGAATACACAGTGTGATACATAACTGAAATATCAATTTTGTGTAAAATGAGTAATGCTTACAGGCGAGGTCGATCTCTTCAGCACAAGTACATTTAATCCGATCGTCACCATAATCGTAGGTTGTTCCTTAAAATTTTCTTTAGCATTTGAATCGATTTTTTTTGATTGACAGATTAGCCAACGGTTCGCACGTGCTTTCACACTCACTTGTGTTGCTACTCTTGATTCGGGGCTCGTTGATATGCTGAGAGAGGAAAAGTTTGACGTCTACCTCGTTGAAGGCATGGATATCTGCGGATTGAGTAAGTGGCACTTTTCAAGCGGATTGACATATTTGTGAGCATGCTTTCATTGGATATCAAAAAGAAACATAAAAAAGCATACACTGTTTTGTTCTTCTTTTCTGTTATGTTATCGAAGAGCTTATTCTTCAGTGCTGGCTCATTTGATAAAGCCGAAGACAACAATCATGGTCTCCACTACAATGTTCCATGGAGAGCAACACAATGACCTCGGCATTCCACATATTCTCAGCTTTAATCCAAGTTAGTATTTTTATTGCAAAACAAAAAGCATAGCTCAAATTGCCACGAAAAAAGAATTCGTTGTTCTTTCGGCTTTTTGAGTAGTCATCTCTGATCTTCATGAAGAAGTGTTCCATTGAAGATAAAGCTTTTAAGGCCCTTGTGTCGCCTCACACAACGTCCATTCATTATGGGATCGGTTGTGGAATTTCTACGCCGATTTATTGATCCGAGAATTGCTTCGACCGAGCAGAAACAGCATTACACAGCTGTTCAGAAGTCGATTCGGCCAAGATTTCCCATCGATAAATGTGCGCCAGCGAGATCAAAATATGATGTTACGTGTATGTGTCTTTCCAGGATATCGTGGCGAACGTGAGCTACGCGTTCACCAATTCAGAACCACTCATTGATTTTGCCACTCCTACCGTTTCTAGACTCATCCACGTAGGAGGATTGGGAGCCAGAAAACCTGAGGCACTTGATGAGGTATTGATATTTGATAACAACTTTCACATTTTTAAAGCTTACTTAGTGGCAACGCGGACTCATGTAAAATCTATTTTTTAAAGTAATTATCCTCATAATCAGCATTGGAATGAGGTTCTCTCGAGGAGAGAACGGACAGTTCTCATCTCATTCGGATCAATGGCAAAGAGTTATCTGCTACAACCACGAGCGAAAACAGCAATTCTCAAGGTTTCGTTAATGAATTTACATACCAATTAATTATATAGATGTTATTTATTAAATTTCAGACTGTTTCTCGTTTCCCGAACATAACTTTCGTGTGGAAGTACGAAAGGCTCTCGGATGAATTCGCTATGAAGGAAGCTTCCAGAGTAGACAATCTCGTGCTCACAAAATGGATGCCGCAGAACGATCTACTGGGTGAGAATTGTTGCTAGATAAAGGGTAGGCATCAAGCACTCGGCTGTCTCCTTTTTTGTTGAAACATTTAAAAAAAGGCTATATAGGAATTATTAGAAGATAATAAGATACAATTTTGCAGCCGATGCTCGTTTGGCTGTCTTCATCACTCACGGAGGCATGGGATCGGTGCAGGAACTGACACTTCGAGGAGTGCCTGGTAAAAGCTTACATTAAATTAATTCAAAAATAAATAATTTAAGCCATTCTTGTTCCGATATTCGCCGATCAACCACGCAATGCAGCAATGATCGAACATAATCAACTTGGAAAGGTGAGAACAAATACATTTAGAAATAGCTTCAGTTAATTGTATAATTCTCTAAGTAGAGGTATACTTATGCAAAGTTACTTTCATATTGCAGGTATTCAACAAGTTTGATATTGCCGACGACAAGAAACTGAGTGCAATGTTGCGAGAGATTCTCGAAAACGAGAAGTTCGTTTTAAGAGAGGTCTCACCAGAGATTGCAGGTTGTTCGGAACAATTTTCAAAAAAGTATTTTTGATTTCGATTAAACTTTTATGTGAGACTACTTAGGAGATGAGAATTCGATTTATCCTGGTCCCAGGTCTCGGAGCCGGCTATTAGGAATTCACCGGTTCTGTCGCCGGAATCGTCATAACTCAGCTTAAAGTTGTGCAGGAAAGCTCTGGTAGAGCTGAAAATGTGCGGAAAAGAATTCTGAAGAACTTTTATGAAGTAAATAAGTACGTGCCTCTTCATCACAAAAAGTTATATGACAAAAACCAAATTTCAGAATATTTAAGAAAAATTCTCCTATATTTGGAGAGCGATCCCCACAATTTTTATTGCTGAATATTAAAGAGTACATCATTTCCTATCAAAATAAAAATAAAAACTGGGTAGTTTGGGTATCACCCGTGGGGTAAAAACTGCGCTGAATCCAGTTTTCACCAATTTTTCTAGAAATAATCTTACTATAAGTTTGTGCAAATCGTTCAGAAACATCGTAGTATACATTAATAATTTATATTCTGACCTTACAATTTGTATTTAGTCATTGCTTGGTTATTAAATTCATTTTCTGTTTAGCACATTTGGCGATGCGCTGTGAAATAAACATATTTTTTACAGGAATTTTTCTTATTTTTATTTTCTCTCGCAATACAGTGGAATTGAATTCTGTTTATATTATTCATAATAATACATACTTAAAAAATCGATAAGAAACTATGTAATGCAAGATAATGATTTTTTATAAAATATTTTTTTCGTGAATTTTCTAGATACAATCGAAAAATGTGCTAAACAGAAAATGAATTTAATAACCAAGCAATGACTAAATACAAATTGTAAGGTCAGAATATAAATTATTAATGTATACTACGATGTTTCTGAACGGTTTGCACAAACTTATAGTAAGATTATTTCTCGAAAAATCGGTGAAAACTGGATTCAGCGCATTTTTACCCCACGGGTGATACCCAAACTACCCAGTTTTTATTTTTATTTTGATAGGAAATGATGTACTCTTTAATATTCAGCAATAAAAATTGTGGGGATCGCTCTCCAAATATAGGAGAATTTTTCTTAAATATTCTGAAATTTGGTTTTTGTCATATAACTTTTTGTGATGAAGAGGCACGTACTTATTTACTTCACAAAAGTTCTTCAGAATTCTTTTCCGCACATTTTGAGCTCTACCAGAGCTTTCCTGCACAACTTTAAGCTGAGTTATGACGATTCCGGCGACAGAACCGGTGAATTCCTAAAAGCCGGCTCCGAGACCTGGGACCAGGATAAATCGAATTCTCATCTCCTAAGTAGTCTCACATAAAAGTTTGATCGAAATCAAAAATACTTTTTCGAAAATTGTTCTTCAAAGGTCGTGTTTACCTACAATCTCTCGTGATACCTCTCTTAAGATTTCCGGATTGAAAAAAATGTCGTGTCTCATCACATTCATCTCTTTCTCTTCCCTTCAGATACAGTCTAAACGCGAAGAGAACTGCGGAAATGCTAGCAACGAAGCCGCTTTCGTCGACAGAATTACTGTTGAAACACGTCGATTTCGCAGCGAGATTCGGTCAATTACCGGCTCTTCGACCACTTTCAATAGAGATGAATTGGATCGAATACTACAACATCGATGTCATTCTTGTAGCTTTTCTCGCTTCGATTGTTGCCTTTTTGTTACTTCTATTTTGCCTTGCCGCACTCCTCAAAAACTTCATTGGAATTCGCAAACGGAAAGAGGAGTGAGATGATAAATTGAAACATGGGGAAGGAAAATGTGACATCGTATCTTTTTGGATCTCATGGGCATTGGATGGTCAGCTATTCACCATAGGTTTTAGTGAATCAGTTCTTCCCAATTTAAGTGGGAAATGTATGAGGTGATGGACTGTTGTTGTGTGAGGATGAGTAAAGTGAGAAAGACGACGAGCCATCGAGAAGAACGAACGACTGAAAGTATCGATGTTATTAAATTTAATTAGCCATTCTCACTATATAAAATAGTAGGAATTTAAATACCATGTCGTTTATGGCGAATCTACAATTACTATTATCATAGTAATAAGAGACACGCCATAAACGACATTGTATTTAAACTTTTGTGTGTTCCTCTTCTTTTGTTTTTTGTGTGTATTTTTTGATTTGTTCACACACTAAGACCAAAGGAGAAGATAGATTTCCTCAATAACTGACCGATATTCGACGATGGTGAATATGAGTAGGAGCGGGTCAAGTAGAGGATGAGTTGCACACGCGAGTGGAGTGACAATTGAGATGTGGTCGAGACTGAGACCAAAGACCGGAAGAAGCAGAGAAGATCCAGCCGGGAAATAGGCGGTGAAGAGGGGGAGGAACGACTGAAAAGACTCATTGCAACCGAAAACAGACCTAATCGAACCTGATAGAGAAGCGATCGAAAGAGCTGCTTATGAATTCGAATAGACTGCGGGCTCTTGACGTGCTCCCTGTGTACAATAGTACGCGGACATACGAATGTACTTGCTTACTTCAGATATTTGTTGATTGTGAAGCTGCATGTAATTATTATTGTGTAAGCAAGCATCATGGACGAACAGATAATCCCCGTTCCGATCAAATTTCTATATCGAGGGCCTTCAAAAGTCTTACCAGTCTGTAATTTAGTATTATTTGGTTTACTTTTCATCGCTGTTGTACCCAATATAGTGCCTGTGAGTACTTTGTTGCAGTATCGATTATGTGAACAACGGGAAGTGGAATGGAACCATTGAAAAGTGGAGCGAGAACACTCAACGTGACCTCGTCCGGATGCAAGAACCAGAACATCACGGAAAACCTGATTAATATATATTATTTTTAATAAAAAATAATTATAAGCTTCACACAACAACCCGGGGAAACCTACCACAGCGCGTTATGTGTTAGCGTAGCACAGCACAGAGCTAACAAGAATCGAGGAAACTTATCGAGGTATTCGGGGCTGGAATAGTTCATTGCTCTCTGCTTTTATGCATCACTCACTATTTTATGGCAAGAAGTCTGTAGAGAAAGTGGAAAATGAGAATCGGGAATGCGTGGCCGTACACTCCCGCGTAGAGTCCTACTCCAAACAATTCCGTATACGGTCCATGACCACGCATCACGAATGCATTACCGTGCATTTCGGGTACCTGTCGAGATTTTGTATCATAGGTTTACAAATTTCATATCTTACAGGATACACCACAATGTGTACGGTAGTATAGTAGAGATCGGAAACGGCAAAATATGTTATTAGCGTGCGATACGTTCCGATTTCCTTCTTCTTGCAAGTTTGTACGATGAAGATTAAAATCAAATTGAAAGCGTAAGCCAGAATTGTTAGAATTATTTGAACGATACTTGTGACTTCCTTAAAAATATGTATTCAAAAAGTATAATAGCCAAACTTCCTACATCAAGGGCATCATTGATGTATACGCGATCAAGCATTCTTCTTGCTGGAAGAGATTGTGTATACTCTTCTATCAATCGAAGTTTTTTCCACGTTTCAGATGATCTGCTTCCTGGAAATGATAAGCACGGCTGTTTGGAATTGTCTAATGAAGGATACTGCTCTTTAAATTACAAATGGCGAATCAGCGTTGCATGAACAATCAAATATTCCAAGTCGTAAACAAAAATGCAAATGTTAACTGGAAGTCAACGCTAAATATTGGAAGATGCCTGCTTGTTTCCGATATGAGAAGATTAGTGGTTGCACCCAAAATAGATTACTGGTTCAATATCAGCAGAAATAAAGAAACGAATTTGTCCCGAAGGGGATAATTTGGAAAGATGGAAATCACGTAGCGTCTCGATTTAAGACAACATTTTGCTCGCGATCTATGAGCAAAATGTTTTAATTTTTTACAGAGACTTTGATGATTTCTTTGAAACATGCAGCTAGCGTAGTGAAACTCACTCAATAAAGATATTCAAGTGATTATGAGTAGGGATGGGGAAGGAAGAGGGAAGAGTGAAAGAGGCGCATGCTAATTGATCTTACTCTTCCGGAAGAGTTGCGACTCTTCCGGAAGAGTAAGAATGTCAAAAGGTTTCAATGCAAGTGCATGTTCTAGACATTGTAAATTGCTTCCAATGGCTTAGGAGGGTGCTAATGAATATTGGAAGACACAAATTTGTGCAAAATTCCTCTTCTTGAAAAGAATAACTCCTCCGAAAGATCGTCAACTCTTCCGGAAGAGTTCGCCCGGCTTTCCCTACTCTTCCCTCCAATTCACCATTATCATAATCACAATGGCGAGAGAGAGGAAGGCCTTCCTTTCACTCTTCCTTCCCCTTCCCTAATTATGAGAAACAGCGCTTTACAGTCGGAGAAAAATAGCTTCGTCGCACACTAAAGCTGGCACTGCAGTTACTGAAAACCTCAACACTTTGCAAGAAGTTCGTACAGACAGGAAGTAATTATTTTCGAGGTATACTTTAATTTCTGTACAGAGTATTGCAAAACGCGAATGTAATAAACAACTGCATATCACTAACTATTTTTCTTCTGTGTAATACACAATATAAAATCCGAAAAAAGCATGAAGTAACTTTATGCAAATGAATTGTTGCCTAAATATTGAAACATAAGCAAAATAGCAGAAAAATATGCAATTATTATCGGAGTGAGTGAGGATCGACTGGAATTGACACGAAGTGGCAGGTGCTATTGAATTCATCGATGTCTTTCTTGCGAACTGAAGAGATTAGGGTAGCTGCAATCTGCAATTGTTCAACACCGCTCACTTCAAATGAAATCAGGAACCAAATAGTAAGCCTGTATGTATATCTGGGTATTTACTTATTACCCTATCAAACCTATTTTTGTAACAATTATGAGAATAGCTAACCATGGAATCGCCTGATATTCCCAGTTGCCTTCTCAGCTCATCCACTGATATTCTTAGCTCGATGACTCGATCCTTATCGCAGCTGCCGCTAAAATTAGACACGCCCTGGTTATCGTCATGTCGTAAAGCGCATGTGAGAATGAGCGTAATCTTGCCTGCAGTGGCAGGGTGTAGCTTGATTCGCGAGTTGTTCGACGCCGAGAATGCGCAAGCCAGAGATGACATCACGCGTTTCCACTTTATCCCTCTGTAAAGAAGATGAATTCATTTCGGTAGCTATACGGATGGCGAAAATAGGAGTCACCGAAAAATCTACAGACATGTTCTTGGTCAAATATCGATACTGGATTCAGGAGAGAGGGGTCTATCGTCCTTTCTGGAGACTCTGTGAGTCTGTTCACTCACTCTGTTCTCGTTCTCCTTGTCAGCAGTGTATCTCTTCCGTGGACACCACACAGTCATCCACAGCACCTGTCATATTCATCTCTCATAAACGTGATTCTTGGTGCCCTCTCGATCTCTAAAAATAACCGCCGCCGCTAACCTTTGCCAGATAGATAAGGGATTCAATGATGGTCAGCACTGACATTCCCAGAAATAGACCCATCGTGCCTCCCATGTCACCTGCAAAGCGGAAAGGCGTCATTGGTTTTTCGAAAGTGTGTGACATGACGCAACTTTACATTAATTACACTGTGGGAACTGACTGAGCGTGGCTGTCACAGTGGCGTCTTGTTTCTGCACATACGAGGTGTATCCCATGTCACGGTAGAAGATGTTCATAGACAGGAAATTCTGTCTGCAACAGCGCTCATACATTTCTAGACTGTTTAGTTCTTCTATTCCTTCTTATTGTCAGATACTACTAACAGTTTGTATCTCTTTTGATATTTTCGAAAAAAGTTCTGACGTGTACCCACTTAATGTGTTCCTCCGTCCATTCACTGTTGAATCTAACGAGCGCATTGAGTGCATCATCAGAAAATCCTCTTCCGTACGAATTGTAGGTGCTGTATTGAGATCTGAGAAGAGACAACAATTATCTCACTCCCCATTCTTCCTTTTCATGGGCAAAGATTCACTCAATTTTTCGCGCAAGGTGGTTGTTACTAGTAAGGCCTCAAGAGCAAACCTCATACATTCGGTGACACACTCTTTGCATTCGGGGAAGACATAATCCTCTGTTGTTTCTGCAGATGCATTTAATATTTTGGGAGTATAAAAATAAATATAAAAGGACATATTAAAATTACGTACGATTGAAGTCGACGACGATGTACTCCTTGACACAGCGGTATACCTCCAGGGGCGTACATGCTCGGAAGTCTGCAAAGCATATCGGTAGCTTGAGAAAATGTATTTTGAATTGGTAATAATGATTATCTATTATGGTCCAAGGAAACGCGACTACGTCGGTTCTATTTAATAGGTTCTGGTAGAAATGAAAGTCAACCTTCTTCAATGTTGTACATGAAAGGCGAGCACGTGCATCGGTCGTAGAAGAAACTATAATAATGTCGTTCATCCCTTCATTCCTTTTACTCTAACTCACTTTGCCTTGCACATTGACTGGCAGTCAGTTGACTGATACTTCTCCTTGTTCTTCATTTCATAGCCCGCCGGCCACTCGCTGATGCATGTTCCCCAATTGTTCGTGTCGAGTAGTGCATGCTGCAATATGTACATTCGTCAAACTTCCGCGTTTAGCCAAGTTGTGTATGTGATTCGTATTGAACTCGTGATAGCGAAATTCTTTTCAAAGAAAGGCAACGACATCGTGCAAGCACGACCCCGTAGTTCAATGCGTGACACTTTACGCTCTACTTTTCATCGTTCCGCTTATTGTTAGGTGTGCAAATACGCGGACGCTCCACAGCATTACTGTAGTGAGAAAGGAATACCGACATACCGCAGTAAGAGCGACCGACGTGTATACGATATCACCGGGCGAGACGGTTATGCCCTAAATTTTATACATAATAAAATTTAACACTGTGATTCTATTTATCGCAATTATATTAAAGCCCATCTATTCGATCTTAAATATGGTTCTTACTTGGGACGACTTGGATGTTGTGGTGTGAGGCTCTTCTATGTAGAACTTGAATCCGTTCCCGAACTGCGTGTTGAATACCTTATCGGTGCTGAGAGACACGTCCAACACTTCTTCCAGATGAGCGTCCAGAATGATCTCAAGTCTGAAATTGACGCTTCTTGCTTTCCTATACTCCTTCATCACTCATTAAAGAAGTCACCAAAGTTCTAACCCAGCTGTTTCCGTTGCTTCCGTTTGCTTTCTCATCCATGCGTAAGGCGAATCTTGCAGATTGAGCACTTGACAGAGGCCCAACTCGGAGAGAACAGAAGTGGAGTAGCTGGAGGTCAATGCATTACTCTTGGTTTTGCAGTTCTTTTTCTATCTGTCTTCTTTCTCACGCTGCCCCATTTATAGTGAGAAATAGCGATTGCTAAGGTAAATACGTCGATGGAGATATCAACAGTCATTATTTTCCGGATATTAATTGTGTATTTGAATTTAGAGTAAAACTCACTTGCAGCAGTTGAATTCTCTTCCAGCAAACGAGCACATCTTGAGGACTTCCTCACACTCAAATCCGGCAGAGTGATAGAAGGAGTTGATGGTGAATCCGGGATGGGCCTTCTTGTATGCTTGCAACTCCGCGTCGTCTTCTTCCAAGATTTCTTCGTCGTTGCCTCCGAAGATGTTCTGCACAAAAATGATAATAACAAATTGATTCACATTTGCTCACTAAATCGTAATTTCCAGCTCCGGAACCAGCCAGAAGTGGAGAAAGAAATCGTTGCAAAGCACTGACCAAGACGTCGTTGTTCGCCAACAGCATGTATCGTGCTAATCGCATCGAGAAATCGCCGGTTACATTGATCTCTGCAAAATAAAAGGCTAAGAAGGAGAAGGAAGTTATGAACTATATCATAATCAATAGCGAAGAATAGCCATCTCACTTTCGACGTAGCTCTTTCTCATTGGATTGTAGCTGCATATGGTTATCTTGGGAAATTCCAGTCCGTCGTCAGCCATTACGAACGTTATCTGGAACATTCATCTTATATCTTATATCTTATATCTCCACACATGATTGAGAATGGAAATTGCATTTCACCTCGGAGACGACGGGTTTGCTAAAATATCCCATGGCGATAAGAGTGAGTTGATAGGTGAGAAGACCACCGAGGAGCAATACTGTGATGCCCCAGAACGCCTGACAATGAGAAGACAAATTATAATCTGCCAAAGCCTGTTGGTAAAAAAGAGTAAGTACAAGGCAGGGACAACCGGTATGCCTGAAGGAAACATCAAACTGATAAGATGATTAGGCATTTAACGATGCCGACCTTCGACCAAGCTCGCGCTTCCCATACGCGTTTGACGCCGTGCATCGCCGTGATCTCTGCAAAATACAATTGATTACTGTCAATATCTATATAAGAGAGGAATCGCGAGAGAATCGACCATTTGAGGGGTGGTTGCGGCAGTAGAAATTTTTGTTACCGAATTGGCTCTAAAGAAAATGCAACGTACTTTCGAATATGCTCTTTCAAATAGCGTTTTCCGTTTTTCGATAAAGTCCTTATTTTTCGAGTACGAGAGTGTCAAAGTGACGACCCTCTGATTTTCTACCCCGACTGTACCTCGGCAAAAACTTCATAACTTTTTTTAAAATATAGATATAAAGTTCTAATTTTTTTCACTAGATAGAGGAATAGATTCTGCACTTTTTCTATCAGAAAAAAATATTTTTCGACAAATTTTAATTTTTTGAAAATTCAGTATGTGAAAACAGTCATAACTTTGCTAATCGGAAAAAGAATCATACGGCTCTATGCGGCATTTGTAGAGCATCATTATGATTAATTTTCTTGCATATATCAGCCAGATCGATACATGTGAAAAAAAACGGCGCTGCATTAAGTATCGGGTGCTTAAAACGACCTACCTGGAAAAACTGTTTTCGACGGTGGGACCTGTCTCAAATACCTCTAAAACTATTCTAAATACTCAAAAATGAATTATAAAAATTTGTTTTACAGTATAATCATCGATTTAAAGCCACAAATGATGAAAATCGATAATTATTTCCAAATATCTTCCTAAGAGTAAAACTTTCGTTAAAGTGGTATAACATGGGCTAAAATGATTTAAAACT
The DNA here is from genome assembly GCA_036245785.1 of Pristionchus fissidentatus. Lineage (NCBI taxonomy): Eukaryota > Metazoa > Nematoda > Chromadorea > Rhabditida > Neodiplogasteridae > Pristionchus > Pristionchus fissidentatus. Next base: position 18,151,893 of record BTSY01000004.1, read on the forward strand.
AAAGTGTAGGTTGGTACAACATGCCTCAGTTGGTAAGACAAAAACGGCGCATGTGAAACTCGAGTTGTTTAACTTGAAAGATTCGCGAAATATCGATGTCCCCAGCATACAGTTTCACATGTTCATTCAAAAGATCAGCACTCCTCCCGTTGTGCCAGTATAGCTCTTTAGGTACTGATCAACTTTGCTGTTGAAAGTTAGTTGATATCTCTTCATTGAAAGACGTTACAACCCCTGTAACTTTGCTGCGCACGAGGGAGACGTGCGCTCCCCCCTCTCTCCCACTCTCTCAATTTCACACGCTCTCTCGCTTGTTCCGACCCAAAAATAGCCGAATAGTATTTAAATGGCATGGTATCACAATTTTTCAACTAAAAAGAACTATTTACAACACCAAAAATGTTGCAAAATTTTGTTTCGCTGCAGCGGAACCGAACCAACGAGAGAGCGTGTGAAATTGAGAGAGTGGGAGAGAGGGGGGAGCGCGTGTCTCCCTCGTGCGCAGCAAAGTTACAGGGGTTGTAACGTCTTTCAATGAAGAGATATCAACTAACTTTCAACAGCAAAGTTGATCAGTACCTAAAGAGCTATACTGGCACAACGGGAGGAGTGCTGATCTTTTGAATGAACATGTGAAACTGTATGCTGGGGACATCGATATTTCGCGAATCTTTCAAGTTAAACAACTCGAGTTTCACATGCGCCGTTTTTGCAAGAAAATTAATCATAATTATGCTCTACAAATGCCGCATAGAGCCGTATGATTCTTTTTCCGATTAGCAAAGTTATGACTGTTTTCACATACTGAATTTTCAAAAAATTAAAATTTGTCGAAAAATATTTTTTTCTGATAGAAAAAGTGCAGAATCTATTCCTCTATCTAGTGAAAAAAACTTTATATCTATATTTTTAAAAAAAGTTATGAAGTTTTTGCCGAGGTACAGTCGGGGTAGAAAATCAGAGGGTCGTCACTTTGACACTCTCGTACTCGAAAAATAAGGACTTTATCGAAAAACGGAAAACGCTATTTGAAAGAGCATATTCGAAAGTACGTTGCATTTTCTTTAGAGCCAATTCGGTGACAAAAATTTCTACTGCCGCGCTATGGTCGATTTTCTCGTGATTCCTCTCATAACATCGAGATGAAGATTAACAACAATAACTTACGAACAAAGGCGCGCGTCTCTCGGCACCACGCAGCGAACCATGGACCCTTCGGCTCCTCGGAGTATCTGCAGATGCTAAATTGTTTCTCTGCAGTGTTCCTCAGACAGACCAATTGAGTAATCGAATCCCACCTTGGCGGCATGATCAAATCGGTTGAATTGCCCTTGCTCGAATAATCATCCGTCGTCCACGGCTCGGATGAGATTCTGCGGTTTCATGTGATTTATTATTCTTAAATATTATAAACCTCGCTGCCGGAGGATCTTTGCCGTTCAATTGCTGACCTCCATCCTCGTGCATTCGGTAGCTCACCATTGGAAGGGATTGGATGGAAGCGATGTATTCTGGAAATTAAGAGATTGGCTATGGCTAATAATGATACTAATAAATCACTTTTCCAGATAAAAGGATGAAAATCGGAAGACAGATGAGAAGACCGCGGAAAATTCGAAATCGCCTGATCTCGAGTTTTATACTTGATGAGACGCGAGACTCAAAGGTGCGAAGATTGTTTGATCGGTCGTAAAAAGCGAGGCAGGGTTTACGAGTGTGAGTTCCATTTTCGGAGATTGATAACTATGACCTAGCAAATAGAGCTCGAGAATTGTTGTAAGTGTCGGACAAGATACGTGAAGATGACGTAACCGAACTGCAGAACAGATCTTGGAGAAATTGCGATGGCATTTTGCAGAATTTAATATTTCTTTCACAACACGGGTTCTACAATGAATGCTATTTAATTAAAATAAAGGGAGCGGCGTCGCTTGAGCTGTTTATGATTAGTATGACGGCGGGGAAGGTTCGTTATCAGGAAACACACTCACTCACTTATTCATTGATCATTTACGACTGCCACGGTTCACAGCGTGCAAGCGGAGATGACAATAGATCACTGAAAAACGCATACTGCTACATATTTCGATCAGTTTTCACGACCGCTCAATTTCGCTGTGATGAAGAGGGGCGTCCTCATTTTCCATGATTCCTCTTGTTCCCTCAACGACCCCTACGACTCCAGGACCTCAACGACTCGACGAGATCGGATCACCTTGAAACGGCATTATCGTCCAATATTGTAGACGCAGATACCATTTGGTTGATTCAGAATTTAAAGAAGGAAACCGTCAATCCTCAATCCCGAAACCAGGCGTAATTAGAAGTAGAGTTGGCCTCGTGAGAGAGAAAATGAAAATCTCGAAATTGATAATTCAATTATCTCTAATTTTAGAACAAGGGGTCGATTTTCGAGATTCTCGTTTCTCAAAACTATCTCGAAATTCAGATGTTGGCGGTGGAACAATGGAACACAGGGGAGAAATGAAAGGGAGAAAGAACAAATAATCAATTTCTCTTTCTTCTCACTCATTTTCGAGAATCTCGAAATCATTTAATTCTAAATCGAGATCATTTCACAATTTTCGAGAACTTTTTCGGTCATTTTTCTCACGAAGCCAAACCTAATTAGAAGAATGGAAAAATGGTTCTGTCCTGAAATCCTTCCCTGATCTAAGATTTTACGTAATAAATATGGAAATTTTTTGTCAAACAAGTTTTTTTTTCATTTCTGCATTGATCTCATTTAGCACATTACGGCGAATGCGTTCTCAAGTGATGAGATTAAGAATGTCAACTAATCAACATATCGGAAATTTTTTCGTTCAGCGTATTGCTGAAATGCGAAGAAGAAATTGAGAATCTATCTTGAGATTAATAAAAGTAAAGGTGGTCCTGACGGATTTTCCCTGGGGCGAACATAATTGCTACTCCTTTTCCAGTTACTTTTTTTTGAATTTTTTACACCTTGTCTAAGAGCCGGACAGTTCTCGATACAGAAAAAAATTAAGAGTTGAGAAAATACCTTTTTTTAGTGTACTTCAGTAGTTTGGAAACACTGGTCAAGTATTGTGGTATGGAAATTTCATTGGAGATTAATCTTGAGCTCTGAAGATCTGGCCATTTACAGGTTTATCGGACATAGTAGCTCGAGACCGCGTGAAGGAAACGCAAAAGTTGTAAAACAGACTCTACTATTATTCATGAGTAAACTTCCTGTCGTTTTCAATATGTAAATATATCTGTAATTACATAGAAAAAAATAGTAACTAGTCTTAACAAAAGCCGGGCAACGGCAGATTGGTCAACCCTCAGAGAGAATGCCACTATCTCAGAAATCAAAATTTGGTGCCATTTCAGGTTTGCCAAACCAAATTATCAATTTTTTAAACTAACATGGGAATGACCTGAACTCACATTTCCCGATCTTTACCAAAATTTTATGGTAGATTCAGCATACAATTCTAACCATGAAACTGTTTTCAAAAGTTGCGGAATGTTTTTTTAAATAATAGTTTTTAATTTCATAATTTTCCAAAAAAAATAAAAAATAAATTATTTAAACATTTTACGGCAGCATTCGACTTCAAAAGTCGTAGACTGTATATCTCAATCGAGATATCCATTTTGGGTTTCTAATTTTGCTTATTTATTAATTATTTATTAATTTTGTTATGGATGACGAAATTTCAAAAAAACATTCCGCAACTTTTGAAAATAGTTTTATGGTTAGAATTTTATGCTGAATCTACCATAAAAATTTGGAAAAGATCGGGAAATGTGAGTTCAGGTCATTCCCATGTAAGGCGATACGAGCTTCAAATCAACAATTTCGCGAGAGAACAGAACAATTTGAAAGTAATCTCACTCTCGTCTCTCATTCCCGAGCTTGTGCGGTGTCTAAAACTCCGAATTGAAGGGGAAATTAGATGCAAATCCTACCTCCCTCACCCTAAATTGGTTATTTGAAGCTCATATCGCATCAATTTTTGATTTGAAGCTCATATCGCATCAAACTTGGTTTGGCAGACCTTAAATGTCACAATTATCCACTTTTTCGTATTGTCTAAATCCTATGCGCGCAATGAAAGGAAATACAACTTAATTTTACTTCAAAAAAGAGGAGAAATAGTCTAGCACTCTATTCTACGGTTAATTTTAGGATTTTTGCGAAGATGTGGTTTCTATTTTCAAAAATAATCAATGCTTTATATATCGCACAATGTGCACATTGCAAGTGGTGTGCGGAACTTTTCATTTGAATGTTACGACTTCCTCTTTTTCTATGTTTGATGATATCGTGCAAATACAAATTGACGTTTTTTCCTCATTTAATTGAACTTCATAGTACCGCTGGCTTTATAAGGATGCATTATAATTTTCTTGAAGTGCATATACAAACAACACAATCATACTGAGTTTTTTGAACAATGCTTATCTATGCGCTGGCAAATTGTACTTAGGTCAACGATACCTTGTTCAATTTCTGTCGTTCGGCACAACAACATGAGAATATATGTGGTTATCGGAGAGATTACAGTCTACAAATGAGGCGTGTGACTAGTAAAGAGAACGACAAATCATTGTACACGCATGGTAAATTTGCTGATATTTCTCAGTATTGGTATTGTAAATCACGCATTCTTTCACATCATTGTGACAATCATTCACAACTCAGTCAGCATGTCGACTGATCTTGCGTTCGGACTCCACTGGGATCGCGATTACTATGTACAATTGGCTATCACGTAAGAATTTTTGATGAAACATATTTTTTAATTTGAACAATCAAAGCGATTTAACTTAAATTTTTAGAATTCGGAATATCTACTGGCCACTCACACTCTTCATCGTTCATCCACTTGTAATTTTCATTGTGAGCAAGAGTCAAATGGACATCGACTGCAAGGTCGGATACATTTGCCACACTGTCAGTTCCGAATCATTCAATTATAATATTCCTTGAAAGCGTATCAAATTATCGCCCAATTGAATCGTTAATCAAACATATCAGCAGATGTGCAATACTAGGCTCAAGAACGTATTTTACTACTTATCATTTATAATGAGTAGTAAAATATCAGTATAGTCATTATATAATTATAATGAGACATAAGTTGGGGGCGATCAGTAACGACAAACATGAAGTACTATGTCACATGGAGTGAAAAAGAAGCTTGCTCTCACATAAGCTGAGAGGATTAGCAAACCTAATCCTCTAGTGAATTTGATATTCATAGACGGTGCTGATCTTCTTCGACTTCTACAACTGTCTCCTCTACCAAATGTATCCACTGGTGCCACTTCCGGTGTTCATCTGCACTGGATTATTGTGCGGTACAGTCCAACCGAAGACGATGTTGGTGAGTGAGGGGAGCTGATAAATACAAGCAGACAGTGGCGAAAAGATAGTCGTATTCGTATATCTTCGGATGAAATATCTCATATATGTACAAATTCATAACTAATTTGAAAAAGACGTGGTATTTTCTATTCACCTTGCAGACATTATTCTCCGTTGTGACTGTTGCAATGGGTCCTCCTTACCTCTTTCTCATGATGCGAATGCACCAAAGAATTCTCTCTGCTGATAGTCCACTGAAGATGAAAACGAGGCGAGAATTTCCATTGTTGAGTTAGTAAAACCAAAAAAATAGATTGTATCCTCTTTTTCAAAAAAAATAGCTACTACGATTAATTTCTCCGGACAAATTATACTTATATTATTACAGCACACAAGTCGTATTGATGCTCTTTTTTACCACTACGTTCATCGCTAATGTTTACGGATTTCACAACTTCACAGTAGACATCCCCACGAAAAACGTGCTGATAAATGTAATCTGTTCTATTTTGTTAATGCGATCAACAATATACCATATTCTTCAGAGACCTGAAATCGTATGGGCTCGCAATTTCAGCACGAATTTTCTCGTCCTCGGCGAACGTGTCGGTCAAATTGGACCATTTGGAAAAGGTGACTGATTTCAGTGTGATTGTACTGAATTTGTTCTCTGCAGAACTGGTTTTGCTCCTTACTGCGATAGTGATAAATTTCTCGTTCTATCTGTTCATTACATATCATGCTATTCACAAGATTGGCGGGCAATTGGTGAAGATTCTTTTATTTTTAAAATATATTTTATCATTTAACATATGACAAATTCAGAATTTGCGCAACTCGAAGACTCATCAAGCGCAGCTTCGTTTTGTGTATTCACTAGCAGTGCAGGTGAAATCAACATCTCATATTCAAAATTTACCCCTTTCCCTCATCCTCTCATTCAAAAATCCCGTATAAAAGTTCCAAAACAAACTCTCACGGTTGAGATGAGTTTTTCTAGCCACGGTTTTTTTACAATTAACAATCGAAAGCAAGAAGTCAAGAGTTCCATTAAAGAAATATATCAAAAATATTAATGTCATATTTTCAGTCTTCATCTTCAGCTGTTCTCTTCATTTCCCCACTTCTTTTGCTCTTCTGCTCACTACTTTTCTTTCGTGAAAACATGCCGGGGTGGCTACTGGGACAGACTCGGTTTGCATTCATGGTGAGTCTCGTACTCACTACTATCATCTAACCATGCATCACAATCAGGCAGTCTCCTCTCTATCCCTTATTACTACTTGAAGTATTGCATGATACTTGATTTCACCTGACTAATCACAATAGCGCGTGAAATAAGCAACAGCGTATATCTGCAGATGATGTACTCCACGTGCTCTCTAGCGCATTCCGTCGTATTTCTGCTCAAAGACCCATGGATGAACAAGGTTTTACACTCAACAATAACATGAGCAAAGGAGGAAGTGACTAGTGCAAAATATTTACTAGGAGACAACAAAATGGGTTGAGAAATACAATTACAATTGAAGATATTCCGGCGTCTTCTATTCAATCGCATCCACCACAATTTCTCAGTGTCCACTGCGAAAAGCGACATTCAGCTACCCCGCCTGGCGGTAATATAGTCACTCCCACGCCAAATAAATCCCATTTTGTACATTTGTCGAAGTGATAGAAAATGAGTAAATAAATACACGAAAACAATTTCCACATGTACTTCACTTGCAGTAGAAGCAGCACTGTTTATTCACAACGTCTTCGGTGGGTGAAGAAAGACACTGAAATGAGTGCTCAAGTGTTGCAGGTACAAAGATAAAATCATACCAAAGATGGGAGAACTTGGAACGATCGATTGATGCCTTGTGGTTTCATTTAACGGAGCTACAGTTGACACCGTTTTTGTGATTGTTTCGGAGTGCACGCGTAGAACGTGCCTTTTGAATTTCTGAAAATTCCATTACATTTGTGAAGAAAAAGAATTACTTACATGAATAAACCATTGGTTTTTAGATAGAAATACGACAGAGTGAGATAATGAACAAGTGCTGTACATCATCTGTAATAAATTGAATTCTAACAAAGGCAAGAAAAATAGGTTCTACCAGGAAGGTAAATCGGCCTATCGCGAAAATTATATCCGGAATGAAGGATAAATCGATAACGAGTGTGACAAAAAGTAGAGTGAGAGGTGTAATAAAGAAGAGAGCGGTGAGACATGCCTGCGATTCATATATATATTTTTTTAATTTTACAATTTAACGGAACAAAAGTTGTATGAAGAATTTTAGAATAGCATATCGCGTTTTCCCACAGAACACGGCATTTTCACCGATTTTTGTGAATTATTTTCCGGCATAAGATGATTACAACATTATTTTATAGATCTTCAGTGTCTGACCTGAATTGTGAGGGTGTAGACGAATCGCAGCTGAACTTCGTATGTTTTTGAGCGGATTCCTTTCTAAACATTTTTTTCACTATAACTTTGAAAAGGATCTTTGAATTCGTTAGAAAACAGAACGTTACAATCACAATTTTTAACATACCATTTGTCTGCCAATCTTGTACACTGAGTGATATGTGATAAAAATATAGAATGAGAAATTAACGAAAAGCGAGACCGCTAGCAAGATGAGTTCTAGCAAAACTCCGATGTTTACTTTAACTTAGGCTATTTGTACCATAAATGAAGGCGCTTACTTCTCCGAAACTTCCACCCAACACCCAAAAGTTGTTGCTGAACAGCTTTATCCAAACGATATTAGGATTCTGCAAATATCGCTTCTTGATACCGGAAAGATGAACAACATGTAAGACTCTTTCGTTTTCAGTGAAAACTTTTCACATTCTTTCTTTGAATTCCATGGAATATAAAATCCCTAACCTCGAGAATTTCTTTCTTCACGTCTGATTCTGTTGACCAGAAAGCGAAACCGAATAAATTGCCTAACAAAGTGGCAGTTAGAGCTGACAACACGGCTACTTGTGATCTGTGAAGTACGAAATTACCACTAGTCGTTGCGCTTATTCTGATAAAAAGTAACAAGGACAAACCTAGTCTTCAATTTGAGCGAACTTCCTTGAAAGAGCATCTTCTGATGCATTCTCATCATTACGAAGAGATAGGGCACACACATCGAAATAGTCCAGAATGCGAGAATCGTCTGAATTGATTTGAAAATCTGCATACACATTTTAACAACAAACCAGCAACAAACGTGACGAAAATTCCTCGGAGCATAGAAAACCAAAGCAGAAAAAGATGGGAAGTGGAGCAAGGGGATACATTTGATAGAGAAAGCCGTTGTAGAAATCAAATCCAATTAGAATTATCTGGAAAGGAACGATTTAACGGAATAAATAATAGTATATATAACTTACGTGATGCGAAACATAAGCGAGCTTGCAATCGAAGCTCATTTGAGTCCTCCGCATGAGCACAAAAATGACGAAAGGATTTATGAGAAAAACGCTGATTGGCCAATACACATGTCTTGCTCTGGAAAAGCAAAATGGAATTTTTGTATGCAAAAGTGCTAACATTTTCGATATCGGCACAAAATGGTCGCGATCCAATTCGAAGCCATTTTCATTCATCATTCATCGCAGTCTCCGATCATTTTCGCGCGTGCTCTAATTTCTTGTCTACTGACAGGTGAAATTTATCAGAGAAGGAGTTAAACTCTCTGCCAAATTAACAACTTTCTAGTTGCTAGCAGAGTGCAAGTGGCAATTTTTTCATGGTTCAACGAATTCGGATAAACGCAGTTTATCATAGTTGCCGTGCAGTATTCATGTTCATACGATATTCATCAAGTCATTTTCGTACGGAAGGGTGGCAATTCGTACGCAAACACACGTATATTGTTTCGTTTCTTGCATCCGCCAAATAAGCATAGATTATCATTCGACAGGCGTCATTGCAACAGAGATAGAATGCATGGTGTTTCTTCTAAATTGTCTCAGCACCAGCTCAAATATGTAATTTTGAATGATGTTGAGTGATGTTGTTCTAACCTGTTGCAACCACGCGTCTTTCATAAGAAAAATGACGGAATGCGCCAGCGATGACGCGGTGTACATCAACTGGAATGGAGATGTTCATATGAGTTGCATAATCTCCTAGTAGAGTTCTCACAGGGAAATAAGTCAACTAAACCATGCGTCTAAGCTGGATATCGACGACTTTCAATGTCTATACGATTGCACCTATTAGAATTTATAAGTCGTCACTGGCCAGCTTAGACTTATGAAGTTCTAGACTTATTTCCCCGTGAGGTGGAAGATCGGTTGAATAAAATATTTTTGGAAAACTCCGGGAAAGATGATTTCCACCAGTCCGGAAAGTTTATTCTCACCATGAAGAATACTCGACACTGTCCAACGAGGAAATTGGGAATTCCCCAGCTGTCGTTGAATGCGATTAATCCAATGAAGAGAAGAATGAGAGGAGAGATGAAGAGAACGCCAGAGCAACAAGACTTAACCAAATTGAATATTGACTCGATAGTGACAGACACTCATTAGACGTCATTAGATAAGAAATTATGTGTATTGAATGTATCAATGCAGTGTAGTCCAACCACCTACTTGAATTGTGAGCGAATAGACGAAGCGCAGTTGTGCATCGTAGCTTTTCGAATGCAATCGACTCTGTGATTGATCGAATGAGAGCGGCATAGATCGGCAACTTGAGCTCTATTTGTGGAGTTTGGGCCATACATCACGGGAAAATTTCAGAAAAAAATATTGGGACTTTCTGTTTCGAGATATGAACATTTCAATTTTCGTGGTGTACAAGTTCGACGTTTCCTAATGGCGTCTTAAAACGCGCTCTTTGTAAGAACGCAGGACACGCGGCACAACTAGTTTAAAGTTGTCGCACTGGGTTAAAACTTTTTAACCAAAGAGTCTTAGGTGTAAAGTAAATTTTAAACATGTGAAATACATGAAATATCGAAATTTGAAAAATCGATAATTTTTTTTCCGAAAAGAAAAGGCAAAAAATTTTTCTCAATTTTTTTATTTTGCTATCGTGTTATATATCATTCGAAAGATCATCAAAAGTTGTGTATAAATCTATATTTTCATGTGAATTCAATCACTGGGAGAGAAAATCGGTGATCGCATTCACAGAAATTTGGCGTTTCAGTGAAAAGTTATTTTGGCAAAATATGTTCCCATGATTTCCACCTCATGGATCCGATATATATTATGTATTTTTCATCGTAGAATCGAATGGTCACTATTTGGTTAAAAATTTAGGGAGTAAAAGTACTCGTACATTCACTAGACCGTGACCACCCAGAAATGAGATTCAATCTTGATGTGAGTAGAATATTTTTCCATGTGTTTACAACTAAATCAAACACATACCGTATAAAAGAGCATCAAAAGTTATGTCTAAATCGGTGATTTCAAGATGATTTAACCTCTACGAGCGAAAATCGACAATAATAGCCCCAGAAATTGATAATTATAGTGAAACTCAATATTAGCATATATTTCCATTTTAAGTCGTAAAAAGTGGTCGTAATGGGCTGAAACTTTTTTCACAAACATTTTAAGGTGTAAAGTAAATTTTAGTCGTAAGAAAGTCATGAAAAGAAAAATTTTGAAAAATCGAAAAAAAATAATTTTCGAAAAAAAAATTTCAATTTTTTCTAGAAAATCATATCATGTCATATCTCATTCAAAAGAGCATCAAAAGTTATATATAAATTTCTGTTTTTAGCATGATTGAGTTGCTACTAACAGAGAAATGGTGGTTGCACCCACCCGAAATGTTGGTTTTTCACAATTGCATATTTTCGCTCCTAGTACCTCAAGCATGCTAAAAATGGAAATTTATACATAACTTTCGATGCTCTTTTGAATGAGATATGACATGATATGATTTTCTAGAAAAAATTGAAATTTTTTTTTTCGAAAATTATTTTTTTTCGATTTTTCAAAATTTTTCTTTTCATGACTTTCTTACGACTAAAATTTACTTTACACCTTAAAATGTTTGTGAAAAAAGTTTCAGCCCATTACGACCACTTTAAATGGAAATATATGCTAATATTGAGTTTCACTATAATTATCAATTTCTGGGGCTATTATTGTCGATTTTCGCTCGTAGTGGTTAAATCATCTTGAAATCACCGATTTAGACATAACTTTTGATGCTCTTTTATACGGTATGTGTTTGATTTAGTCGTAAACACATGGAAAAATATTCTACTCACATCAAGATTGAATCTCATTTCTGGGTGGTCACGGTCTAGTGAATGTACGAGTACTTTTACTCCCTAAATTTTTAACCAAATAGTGACCATTCGATTCTACGATGAAAAATACATAATATATATCGGATCCATGAGGTGGAAATCATGGGAACATATTTTGCCAAAATAACTTTTCACTGAAACGCCAAATTTCTGTGAATGCGATCACCGATTTTCTCTCCCAGTGATTGAATTCACATGAAAATATAGATTTATACATAACTTTTGATGATCTTTCGAATGATATATAACACGATAGCAAAATAAAAAAATTGAGAAAAATTTTTTTTTTCGGAAAAAAATTATCGATTTTTCAAATTTCGATATTTCATGTATTTCACATGTTTAAAATTTACTTTACACCTAAGACTCTTTGGTTAAAAAGTTTTAACCCTGGATGACAACTTCAAATTAGTTGTGCCGCCAACCCTGGCCCCGCACTACGTTCTTACAGAGAACGCGTTTTAAGTACAGGGAATCATCATGAAACACCAGGAATTTTACTCAGTAGCCATCCAGGACATCGTACACATTCATCCGCCACGTATTGTTAGGACTAGAACCGTTTTCAGAAATATTAGGAAAAGGCGGGCCCCTTTGATCCATTGTGGTGTGGTTTGCGGGTAAGACCGTAGCGGCTCTCCAAATAGTCCGTAATTTTTTCCCTTATTTTTCCCGTGATCAGTGGACAAAATACGGCTAATTAAGTGCATTTCGCTATCTATGCAAGGTCCCTTTAACATCTAAGTTCTTTGATAGCAGTAAATGCAAAACTAAGATAGCACCCCGATCAAGGAAACAACATGAAAGTCATTTGTTTCTGCCAGCGACAAATGAAAACGATATGTCTTCAGGCTGGGCAGACGAAAGAGTTTACAAGTCGAGATAAAAAAAAGGTGGCACACAAACACTTACGATTTGTCTGCCGACTTTGTGAACTGCATGATAAGTGATGAATACGTAGAAAGAGAAATTGATGGCGATGGAAACAATCAAGAGGATTAACTCTTAAAGGAAACTATTTGTGATGTAACATTTGAATAAAATGAGCTCACCATTAGTAAAAGGACCAATTTCTCTTACGTGCTCGCCCAGGACAAGAAAATTAGTGGAAAAATTTCGAGCCCACTCGATGTCCGCTGTCTATAAACAAACAAATATTTATTCTTATAAAATTGCGTCCCTAAAATTCAAATTTCAAGTTAACGTTGTCAGTGCGTATCGAAAATTATCGATCGATTGTAAACTTGGACTTCAATTGTTTGTACCTGGAGAATAACGTCCTTTGTCGGAATATCAACGGTCCAGCGATGGAATCCAAAAACATTCGACACCAAAATCATCGTTAGGATGAGTAGAATTAGCATTTGAACACTGGAACATGTCCTTTTAGTGAAGCTTTTAGTAAATTTCAGAACATTTTGTGTTTTCCTAATCAAGCGCCTTCAATATGGGAACTGATAATGTGTTTTGCTGCACATTAACACATTCGCGCATACTGTCAGAAACTACGGCCAGGCAGGAGGTATTTTCTGATTTCTGTTTCAGATTTGTGTCTGACAATGCGTATACCTTGTTTTCGCTTTGAGTGGACTGTATGAGGGCAGAAGTTTCTGATGCATTCGCATCATCAGAAATAAATACGGAATGCACATTGCGACGGTGAAAACAGAGAAGAACGTCTGAATAAGCAAGCATTTTCCATTATATGAAGTTTTAATAGAAACCACAAGTTGCGTTTCTTCTCTTTATCTCTCTTACCAGCAGAGTCTTTCCATCGGCAATTCCATTGCACAGAAAGCCAGTGCAAAAGAAAACTGGAAACGGCGCGAGAGGATACATTTGATAAAGCAGACAATTATAAACGTCGAAGCTCATTAAAAGAACCTGCGTGAGAGCTTAATTGTTTTCCCGATCCCAGAATAAATATTAAATTAGATTGGAATTTTATTTACAATGTTCAATTTGGGTAATTGTCTCTTCATTCGGCATGTTGTTTGCGCTAATATTGTTCGTACAGCTTGTACATTCTGTGTGGAAAACTTAAACTGGTGACGTGTTAGACCGAAATTTAAAAAAAACGAATATCAGTTCTAGAGCTTACAGTGTGTATAATGGTAGCAGTTTGATGGTCAGCTGTCATTTTTGTCTTCCGAAGAACGACGAAAATGACAAGAGGATGAATGAGAAAGATGGAAAACGGACAATAGATGAGACGAAATCTGAACGAGAATCAATTTATCAGTCTAAAATAATTATATGAATTATGTAGGTGAATTTTGTAATAGGGAAGCAAAGCCAGTGTCATAAAGAAGTCAACACAGACTCATATGGTCTTAATAGTAACTAAATGAGCAAGATGCTTTGAAGTATGAAATAGCGAACTGCGTTGCTAGCTGCACGTAGTAGTCTCTGTCCCATTCAAGACCAAATGACAAAGAGCCGAGCATGTGCTGAATGATGTGAGTGAGTCTACTCTTCAACTATTTATGACATGATGCCGCTCCAATAATTCGATCTTGCCAATAATATTTATAATAAACTCGTTAATAAACGCACACTATGCTTCCAAAACACAGTTTCATAGATTTACATATTTTAAATATATAATTGTATTGAACAAACTGTATCTAAAACGATTACCGCCGATAATTCCTGTACGAATAGTGATCGTCTCATAGTGGAGAAGTTGCGTGAAGGGAAGAATGAGAGCGAGTCAGAGATAGAGGGAAAGAAAGGAGGTTGTTGAGCGAAAACTATCGGTCTTTTCTACTCACTTATTTTCTCACTAATCGGTTACCCACTTTCCCATTTGTTTACTGTGTTGCTGATTAGTGTAAATGAAGCAACAAAGAACCGATAGAAAATGACGAATTGTACTTTATCCAATATTTCCATATTAACTCTAACAGTATGAACCATAGTTCATCGAATTGTTATGCTCAATATATAAAGTGCAATTACAATTGTTTATCCAACTAAGTAATATTGATATAAATATGATGCAAATTTGAAAAGAAGGGTCGGGTGCAATTAACGGTTTACTAGTTTTAAGACCTTTTTCTGAGATCGGCAAAATATTTCTCCCTTGATTCTCTTTCGATATGAGTTGAGGTCGTCATTCCAATTGAGATAGAATGAGTAGGGACTTTCTTTTTCCATTGTCTCAGCACAATCTAAATTGTTTGACTTGTTCAATTGTGAATGAATCACGAAATCACCTGTTGCAACCACGGTTCTTTTGCGAGAAATATGAGGGAGTGCGCGAGAGGAGACATAGAGTACATCAACTAAAGAAAAAGGATTAGGGGGGAAAAGGATTTGATTTTAAACTGCTTCTAGCTTTCAGAATTCATGAGGAGAGATCGGTAGTAATTCTATGTAGACTCTACACAGAGCGGCAAATTTGCTAGGAAAACGCTTTGCCAAGGTTTCGTTTCTTGGAAAAAGTTTGCCACTCTCCCCGCTCCGCACCCTCTCTCGTGTGAGGAGAGAGTGTGCTGAGTGGGGAGAGTGGCAAACTTATTTCAAGAAATAAAAAATCCTCGGCAAGGCGTTTTCCAAGCAAATTTGATTTCAGTGTATGAATCATCAACTATGTAGAATCAATGGACCGTTATCCGAGTAGTACACTTAACTTACCATAAAAGCAACTCGGCATTGTCCGACGACCCATCCAGGAATCCACCAAGTATTGTCAAAAGCAACTAAACCAACGAAGAGAATGATGAGTGGAGAGATGAAGAGGGCGGCAGAGCAACAGGACTAAATGGACTATTCCAAAATATTCATATTCCTATTGCAAATGAAAATGTTCAATAGAACAGGTGTGTGAACTCTCTTTCGACACCTCGATGGATCTCTCGTTTTGGCGTGCTCTCTCGTCCTGTGTCTTTCTAACCATCTAAAAGCTTGCAAACTCCAAAATAGTCATAATTATTATATTGAAAAATGCACCACCTTCAAAAGATGCCACTTACTTGAACTGTAAGTGAGTAAACGAATCGTAGCTGGGCTTGGTACGTTTTCGAATGAACTCGACTCTGCGAATTATGTTTGTTATTCTCCAGCTTATTGCTACCTTTTTTCTCCAAACTACCGTATACAATGGTAAATTTATATTTCTCAATTTAGAAAATAAAAGTGATGTTCTCAAAGCACTATTTGTTCCGATTTGCTCGGAGGAAAGCTCTGCGGATCAAAGGGAGCACGATTAGGAGCATAAGACTATTGAGATTGAAATCAAATCAATCTCAATACTGTTATGTTCCTAATTGTATTATTGTCTGGGATTTAAAGCGTCTGGGAAAGATTGCGAAAATTATGCGGTAGTTTCCCGTGAAAAGTTTGATCATAGTGAAGCTCACTCACAAGTTGCCTGCCAACTTTGTGGATGGCGTGGTAATTCAAGAATATGTAAAAAGTGAAGATAATTGCGATAGAAACGAGGAGAAGAATCAACTCTGCAACCAAACAATTCAAAAATCAGAAAGAAACGGAGACATTTAAAGTCCAATTGAATCAAATGATTTGCATTATCGGAATCGAGTACTCACCATTGCTAAATGGTCCAATTTCACCGATTGATTCACCGAGAACAAGAAAATTTGTAGTGAAATTACGTGCCCACGCAACGTCTGGTCTCTGAAAACATTCTGTTCTTACTACTTGCTCAATTCTTCTCTGAACCTCGATTAGCACGTCCTTCGTCGGGATATCCACAGCCCAACGGCGAAATCCGAAGACATTTGACACCAAGATCGTCGTTAGCGTTAGCAAAGTGATCATTTGAGTGCTACAATAATTATTTTGGAGCTGTTCAGCCGATTTCGACCTTTACTATAAAAATTCCTGAAAAGTCCATGCCAGGGTACAAATACTTTCTATTCTCCAGAACAATTGTTCTTGAAAAGAGATAAGGTAACGGCCAGCGAACACAATATCATAAATTATGGTCATTGTAAATATATCATTTTCCTTTTTCTCAAAATACCTTGTTTTCGCTTTGAGTGGACTGTCTGAGGGAAGCATTCGCTGGTGCATTCGAATCATGAGAAATAGGTACGGTATGCAATTGGCGACCGTAAATACGGAGAAGAATGTCTGTAAAAGATTTTTTTAAATGGTTAGGATATATTTTTCCGAGAATTCGTATTCCTCCACTTATTAGGAAATCATTGTGTCTGTCTGTCTGTCTGTATGTTTTTTTTGTTACAGCGTGACAGACATTTTTCTCATTTCCCCCATAAATCGCTTCAAATTTGCGCAATCTTCTCAGAACCTTTTGCATATGATAACTCTCTAAACCCTCTCTGAAAACCTTTCAAAATTTCAATATAAAAATCCGCTAATTTCATGGCCAAGTGGATAACGCGCCAGACTTTAAAACGCGTTCTCCGTAACAGCGCAGTGGGGGATGGCACAGGGACTCAAAATGGTCGTAGGAAGTTCATACTTGGTGGTTAGAGTCCCTAGGGGTGGGATACACTTCAGCCAAAAATTGACCCCAATTATCGATTTTTGACCTACCAAAATCGAAATTTTCATCATGCGATTTCACACCCATGTTACATACCGTTCGATAGAGCGTGAAAAGTTATATATGAATCTATGTTTTGGTTGAAATTTGTCAACTGGTGTTCGAGAAAAAGCAGAAAAATCGATATTTTTGCAAATCGAACATGTTTCAAAAAATGTTTCCCTATGTTCCCATCATTTCCGGGTCCTGAAAATTTGTCACCAAGCGTAGAAATGGATGGCGAATCCCATAAAAATAGTGTGGATATGTTTGTACAATCCACTCATAGTGTTTTTATTGAAAAACTACCACCCGAAATTTGCAAAAGCCGACGTGGGTTCGATTCCGCCTGCCCACATAAAATTTTTGCCAACTTTTTTTCTTCTTGCAAACATTTTTTCTAGCACGTGTATTCACTTTTATTGAATTTTAAGTATATTTGATGCATTTTATTGATCATATTTCATAACTATGACTAACTTTTCACATCAAAAGCACAGTTTTCTCTTAGTGCTTTTGCTCATCAGAGTGAGTTCTCGGTATTTTTACGTGGTATTTATTTTTATTTAAAACGCAACAACATATCGAAAACTGGTGACTGGACTCGGCCTGATTTTCGAGAAAATCGTCTTCAAAATTTTAACTATTTTACAAAATACAAAACTTGAAGAAATAAGTGACATATGTAGATGCAGCTCATCATGACGGTCATTTTGATCTTTAGACAAAAAGAAATATACTTGAAATACCTTGAATATATTCGAACTTTGAATATTCATAATTATGCAAATTCGAAACTTCGAGTCATGAATAAAACAGAAATCGATAGAGCACACTAAGGGCTATCAGAATCTGTGAAAAACTCAAGTTCTCACTTTTTGCTGTACGGATTTATCAACTCTTTTTGCGGTTCTTACGCGAACGCACTGATATATTTGCTGTACCTTTTGAATTCTCCCTTCGTGACAACTCTTCTAACGTACTTGACTGGCTCTAACACACTTTTTCAGACTGTAGTATGAGTTTGTCTGCTTCGAATTCACAGGGATGGCTTCATAGAAAAAATGGCCGCTTCCAGTAGAGAGCGACGAATGATTCCCATTTATTCATCGATAAAAGAGGAAATTCGATGGGATCGGTTTCGTTGCTGATTCACACAATTATTTCAAAATCGTTTTAAATAAAAATAAGTACCACGTAAAAATACCGAGAACTCACTCTCGGTACCATGTTCATCGATAGAGGTTTGTTTACTACAGTAGCCAGATTGATTTCTCCACGTCTTCGATAATGTGTGGAATTTAAAAAATAAGAATTAAAGAGTGGAAGGCGAGAAAATGAAGTATTCACTCTGATGAGAGAAAACTGAGCTTTTGATGTGAAAAGTTAGTCATAGTTATGAAATATGATCAATAAAATGCATCAAATATACTTAAAATTCAATTAAAGTGAATACACGTGCTAGAAAAAATGTTTGCAAGAAGAAAAAAAGTTGGCAAAAATTTTATGTGGGCAGGCGGAATCGAACCCACGTCGGCTTTTGCAAATTTCGGGTGGTAGTTTTTCAATAAAAACACTATGGGTGGATTGTACAAACATATCCACACTATTTTTATCGGATTCGCCATCCATTTCTACGCTTGCTGACAAATTTTCAGGACCGGAAATGATGGGAACATAGGGAAACATTTTTTGAAACATGTTCGATTTGCAAAAATATCGATTTTTCCGCTTTTTCTCGAACACCAGTTGACAAATTTCAACCAAAACATAGATTCATATATAACTTTTCACGCTCTATCGAACGGTATGTAACATGGGTGTGAAATCGCATGATGAAAATTTCGATTTTGGTAGGTCAAAAATCGATAATTGGGGTCAATTTTTTGGCTGAAGTGTATCCCACCCCTAGGGACTCTAACCACCAAGTATGAACTTCCTACGACCATTTTGAGTCCCTGTGCCATCCCTCCGTCACGGGCACTGCGCTGTTATGGAGAACGCGTTTTAAATCCGAGTCCCCCAGGTTCGACCCCCGCCGCGGGCAAACCTTTTGCCGCATTTTTCGTGAAACACGTTTTCACCACCTGTTTTGCCGAGTTTTAAAGTGAAAAATCGAAAATTTCGAAATTTCTCCAAACGCACCGGTGAGTGTCGGGGATCACAGGAAAAGTGTTTTGCGATGTCAGAAACGTGTTTGAACGTGTTCTAACACGTTTTAACTTGGATAATCGATAATTTCGAAAAGTTTCAAAATGATTCAGAGAGCGTAGGGGATCACAGGAAAAGTGTTTTACGATGTCGGAAACGTTCCTGAACGTGTTCTAACACGTTTTAACTTGGAAAATCAAAATTTCAAAAAGTTCTCAAGTGAACCCGGCGATCGTGGGGAATCGTGGGAAAAAAGTGTTCTGCGATGTCACAAACGTGTACAAACACGCACGGCGAGTACATGCGAACTGAATACACGGTATCCTGCGGTTCCGTTGAGAAAGGATCGTGAGGCTGAAAGCGATCGAAAAAAGTTGCCACGGAGCCTCGAAGTGGCGTAGTGGCATTTTTTTTCGATCGCTCTCAGCCTCACGAGCCTTTTGCAACAGAAAAAGCCAGTATTCTTTTTAGCAATAAATATTCCCCAACATACTAAGTTCTCCCTGGACCGTACTTGGAGCCGGCTACCTAGCTCCCCCTGGAGCGCACATAGAGCCGGTTACCGAGTCCTCCTTCGTCGAACCTCAGGGAAGCTACCGAACTCCCCCTGGACGGAACCTGAAGCAGGCTACCGAGGTCCCCCTGGATCGAACCAGAACTATGCATAGAGCGTAGTGTACGCATAGAGCGTAGTGTATTTAACCTCAACACATCCCTGCTAGTTTCTTCAATAAATAAATACTCATCACAGACTGTACCTCAGTACCTCTAATTAATAGAATCGTTATTACTACAGTGCCTAGAATGAAAAAAATAACAAAAAAACTGCTGACCAGCAAAGTGTTTCCGCTAAAAGTTCCGTGGCATAATAGACCAGTGCAGAAGAAAACAGGAAGAGGAGCGAGAGTATACATTTGATAGAGCAGACAATTGAAGATGTCGAAGCCCATCAGGATAAGCTGTAAAAAGCAGTAATAATTATATTAATCATCTCAATTTTTTTACATTGTGAATGATGTTTGCGGCCTTGTAATCTTTGCTCATTTTCGTTTTCCGAAGAACTATGAAAATGGCTAGCGGATGAATAAAGAAGACAGCAATCGGCCAGTAGATATGACGCACTCTGAAATTAATCTATTCCGATAAAATTATTTTGAATTAATCCTTTTTTTTAACAAGACGATAGGTCAAACTGTTATTGAGCTACCTTGTCGAAATAAACTAATGAAAAAAAAGAAAATGTTCAAGCCACTCACTGTATTGCAAGATACACGTAATAGTCGCGGTCCCAATCCAGACCATACGAAAGGCCACCGATCATGTGCTAAAAAAAGATGTTACTCACTAGACAAACGCTATATTTCAAATAGTTACAAAATGAAAACAAAAAAAATTACATTAAAAATACTGAGGATTCTCTGAATAGTAAACACAAAAACACCACTCAGTATTATACCTTATATTTTCGCGATAAAAAATCAATTACCGAGGCTAAACTTTGGACGAAAGGAGACCGTGCCATGCGGACTATAAAATAGGGAACTTGAAAAATAGAGGAGATGGAGTGGGTGTAAGAAAAGGAGGAGGGGGTAGTTGTATCTGAATTGTATGTGCTGATTGGTCTTTTTAGTATTTATTTTTCTCCCACTAATTGGTAGTCTAACGGTAAAAATTCCACAATAATAATGTTATTACTTCGCATAAAATCTGGATAACATGAAACAAAAAAAGATCTATGTCACTTTTCTACATCGACTACTTTAGACAGACTGATTGGGTAAGAAGGTGAACAGCAGTTCTCTACTGATAATTGGGTTGTATTTTACGTCTTGTTGATGTCTAGTATAGACATGCAGAATGTTCTTTGATCACTCGTACATTTTAAATAAATATTGGCGTACTGTAATTGTGAAAAGAGCCTTGATTATTTTTGTCGATATTATTCTAATATTTCTAATAGACAAAAATATATGCAAATACAAGATTACTATTTAATTCATTAGGGTATCCATATGCATATAGTTTTTTTTGTAAAGAAAAACAATTGAGAAGAAATTATGGAATATTTCATTCAATTGTCAATTCTATTTTTTTTCTCTTCTCTGATTTCTTGCTATGGTCATTTATATACAAAACCAATTCTCGAAAAAAATATCTACGTACGTCTGCAGCGCCATTCTTTTGGAAAAATGTATTGATGTGAATTTGAGAGAAATTGAATTTGAGAACGACTAGAGGAACAAAATACCCATATATGTTACTATAATCAGTAAGGATGTTTTCAAGTGGACTGTCCGGTAAAGCATACCTTTTGGAGGAGAATGTGACTTTGAAACGGTGTGAACAAGTGTGAACAGCCAAACGAACAAAAGAATAGGTTTCAAAATTGCAGTTGTCGTGAAATGCGAACCAATACGTGCTAGCATGCAAATGATCTTAATAGAAAACTTCTCGTTTAGATTAACGAACCAAGGACATCGATAGACTGGATACTGTGTGTTAGAGTAAGAGAATACTCTGTCGTGAATAGAAGTGCGAAGTAGGGCCCAAGGGCCAAATGAATACATTTCCGAAACTTTCTTTCACTTCTTCTGGTGTCGGTTTCTTCCGTTCACTATTGTTTTGTGCTAAAACAATGATACTTTTTATTACAAAATGATAGCTGAATGAATAATATTTAATGATAGCTTCATTATCACACTTTTTTTCGAATTCAGGTTTGCAAAACCTCTAGTCTCGAAAATATGTTTTTAAATATGCATTTTCCATTCCACGGTTGTAAATTGACACCCCCAATCTATGCTATTTATCCCCCCCACACAGTTCTCAGTGCAATCTGGGTGTGGCTGAACATGATTCGCCATTAATGTACGTTATGCATTCGAAGAAAACAAGTAACTCTTGTGATTGGTTTCGACAGATAAATCGTTCGAAAATGTAAGCTGTTTCTTCTTATTTTAATGCATCAAGACATAATTGATCGGCTTCCTCTAACTGATAGTGAGCGGGAAAATCTAGTTGTATCAGCATTGGTGAAATATAGGATCTTCCCAACCGAAAACAGACACATTCTCCCTTCTCCCGTACACACCTTGAGTTCGATTGATTATCAGTCGCCCCCGCAGACTATTCGCACTATCTGATCAAAGTGGACAACATCAAGTACTGGAAGTGTCGAAAGTTAGCACTTCGTAGGATGTGGTCTAAAGATTGAGCTCTCGCGTCTCTACATTTCACATGCTCTTTCGCTGTAAAAGTGGATGAAGAGGAAGGAGCGTATTCTATTGTACGATGAATGCTCACCTCTGAGCAATAGCGCCCAGCGTATAATAGAGAGTGCATATAGTAACTCAGAAAGTTCTCCATTCCAAATCACAAGACATGCTTTTCCGATGGATTATTTTTCTGGCAATTGTGCCGATTGCTTTCTCAATTCTCAACAGCGGTGAGCTAATAAAATAAACTTTTCTTGTCAGTTTTTTACCTTTTTAAAAATATTAATGTCTTTAAAGTGTATTATTTTCAGGTCCACTGGATGAAATAAAAGTTGTTGAACAACAGAATGAGGCCGCACTGCCGGTACGTTACGACCCACAACTACGGATTAATACAATCATCTTGCATTTATACTTTATTTAAAATTCGAATACTTACAGAGATTCGTTCGGTATATCGGCGATGGAATTGGAGAGACAACAGTGAGAGTGAAGAGACAAGAATGGTTTTCGGGAGACGTTGGCCAAGGGCAGATCACACCTCTCGGAGCCGCTATGCAACCATTCGGCATATTCATGCAGTTGCTGCGGCCAAATTACGTTTCTGTAAGAATGTAAAGCTAGAGTTAAGTTAGTATTTTTACGAGTACGCGCATATTCAATTACGATTTCGCTGATTACATGACTTTAAAGGCAAGTCGTTCGTATTGCGTTGATACATCAGCTGCAGCAATAAAGTTTTAATTTGTTTTATGAATTAATTGTTCCTATTAATATTATCTTTGTTTAGCCCTTTGAGCCATACATCAGCTGCAGCAATAAACAAAAATACATATAACCACATGGTTTCGTCGAAAAGATTAAATATTATATTTAAAAATATGCGAGACCAAACATATTGTCACAGGATGTCAGATGTTTAAATGAACTTGGCACATACCTGTTGAATTGAATGCACTTTTTGCTGTGATTCATCAAGTTCTTTTTTTTTATTTTTCGAGTGCATCAGCGACACAAAATTACCCATCGCTGCCAAATAACTGGTTTTTTCTTCTATCTCATACTCAGATATTTGTCGCACGCTATTCGTACGCTCTCCCGCACACAACAAACACCTCGTCTGTCTTGACATCGACCGATCATGAATCGACTCCACAGACTACATGCACTATTTGGTCAAAGTGGACAACGAACACAACAGGAAATGGGGGTGTTCCCGTTGGGCAGTGCAAGGATCGTGTAGTCTACAATGTGCGATGCCTGACCTTTGAGCGATTGCTCCCATATAAAATACTCGTCTAGTGGAGGAGAACAAACCGCCTCGTCTTCCTTCTCCTCTCTACACATAATGCTCCGACTAGCTCTTCTTCTGGCCACTGTTTCAATTGCTTTCGCCTCTGCTAATATTCGTAAGTATCTTCAGCTTATTTACACGATAGTGGTGTATGATAACTTACATTTTTTTGATACACGTATATTCTCCATTTGCGCAATTTTCTCCGTTTGATGACTATCTTGTTAACCGACACATTATAAGATCCCATGGAACAATTCGATGGAACCGAAGCTGTGCTGCGCGATCAAATTGTGCTACCGGTACGCATTTTGGATTTTTCTCTTACAATGTTTAATGTCGGTATTTACACGCCTTTTACAGTTTCTTGACACCTAGTCGATTATTCATTCAATTATTTTGTGAAACTCATAATGTATTGTTTAATTACAGCGAATCGCTCGTCATGCAATCCTCTCTGAAGATCGAACTGAAGAAGCCGTATTGAGAGCAAAGAGACAAGACGGAGGAGTTGGTGATGGTCAAATCACACCTCTTGGCGCTTTTGTGGAACCATTCGGAATTATGATGCAATGGCCTAGAATCTTCACTAGACGAGTTTAATGTTCAAAAGTTCGGATATTTTTACGAGTATGCAATTCCGCTTTTTCTGTTTCACAAAATGTCATTGTTAAAAACAGTGCGGCTGATCATATTGTATGAAACTGCTAGCGGGTGAAATAAATATGTACGATTATATATTGCCAAAACGGATTCAATACTAGTCACAAGGTTTTTTCCATGAAGAAAATGTAAATCAATCTACTAAATATGCACATATTAAGGTGTACCTAGCGGAAAAAAATCTTTATTAAAAAAAAATTTCAGTGTTTTCGAGTTGTGATTAATATATGAGGGGAATCGCGAGAGATTCGAGCATGCAGGGAAGTAGATAATTTTTGATTTTTAATTTGGCTGGAAACATGACCTAAGGTACTTCAAACCACTCTCTATCGAATGGCGTTGGCAGAATTTTGATAAAAAATGTCGCAATTATGTGAAACACAAAAGAACCGGGCGACTTTGGGAAAAAATCCGAGACGATCTTATTTGAAAAATCGTAACTTGCTTTAAAATGAAGCTAGAGAGTCGTTCTTTTCTTAGTTAGTTAGAGAATCACCCCGGCTACAAACTACAAGTATTGAACTCATTCCTGGTGCGTGAGCCGGTGGCGGGCTGTCGCTTTTATGAAAAATGTTATAAATCGCTTAGATGGAAAAACTAAATGGGTTTTTGTGCTTTTTGTTGTAGTCATTGTTTATACTATGTCAGCGAATTGTAGTATCGGAATTAATCAAATTCTACATAAAACACATTGCATCGGGTCATAAGAACATTGTCAAAAGATTTGTGCCTGGCTCGGGGTCCGAAACAGGCGAGATAGTGGGCGGAAATGAGAGAGTGCTAGAGAAGGCAGAGCGCGCGTCGTTCGTCGGACGAGTGGTTTTCTAGGGCTTATAACTTCTTTCTACGAATAGATAGCCACACACTTTCAAAAGGGGAAATGTTCTAAACAATATGACTGACATACTGATCGAGTTTGGTTGGGGATAAAAATATGCTAACTGACCGAGCGAAATTTCCACGTCATGGATATTGAATGTTGAATATCATGTGAAAACAATTATTTTTCAGTCTATATCAGTGCGTTCGCGTAAGGATTTCAATACCTCCGTACAGCAAAAAGTGACTAGTTGTTTATTTCACATATTCTGATAGCCCTTGGTATGCTCTATCAAAATATGCTACATTCATGACCTGATGTATCTAATTTGCATAATTACAGCAGGTCAAAGTTGGGCTATATTCACGGTTTTTTAAGTGTAGGTCGTCAGAGAGAAGAGATAGGGATTTGGTTGTTACAGCAATATTGACCGCCTTGACCAGCTGCATCGACGTATGTAATTTATTAATGCAAATTTTCAATTCTAAAAAATCATGAAAATTTCAAAGGCGATTTTCTCGAAAACAAGGCGGAAAAGGGTTCCTACTTTTTGATATGTTGTGGTCATGATCATTAGCTATCGAGCAAGCACAATTACACACGTTTTGGAGGGCGGGAATAGACTCAAATCATGGAAAAACGGATCGTTCCTAATCGAGAGGAACCCCTCATTTCGCCCTCATTCCACCCATTCGACGCGGATTGCGCGGTCTAAATTGATTCAAATGAGAGGAATGGAGAGAGAATCGGGCAGAATGCACGTACATCTGCCATTTTAGACCGCGCAATCCACTTCGAATGGGTGGAATGAGGGCGAAATGAGGGGTTCCTCTCGATTAGGAACGATCCGTTTTTCAATGATTTGAGTCTATACCCGCCCTCCAAAACGTGTGTAATTGTGCTTGCTCGATAGCTAATGATCATGACCACAACATATCAAAAAGTAGGAACCCTTTTCCGCCTTGTTTTCGAGAAAATCGCCTTTGAAATTTTCATGATTTTTTAGAATTGAAAATTTGCATTAATAAATTACATACGTCGATGCAGCTGGTCAAGGCGGTCAATATTGCTGTAACAACCAAATCCCTATCTCTTCTCTCTGACGACCTACACTTAAAAAACCGTGAATATAGCCCAACTTTGACCTGCTGTAATTATGCAAATTAGATACATCAGGTCATGAATGTAGCATATTTTGATAGAGCATACCAAGGGCTATCAGAATATGTGAAATAAACAACTAGTCACTTTTTGCTGTACGGAATGTTGGCAATATCTGCGCTCCTTACGCGAACGCACAGATATTTGAAAAGATATTAGTTAACACAACAAAACTAGTCATTTTAAACTGGATAGGATATGCGTGGACTTCGAAATAGAAAATATTGTGAAAAATGAAAAATCGACTTTTATAATTTTCAAAAAAATTTATTCGAAAAATGAGATTTTATAATGTGTCCAATTCAACTCTAATATTGTTTTTAGGTCATATTTGAATTAATTTCACACAAATAAGAATGAAATACAAGGTGAATCTAGATGATGCTTTGGTCCACTTTCACATAATCGAGAGCAACATTACAACGCATGGACCGATTCGGCCAATTTTTTTACTGGAAATAGTATAAACAATGACTACAACAAAAAGCACAAAAACCCATTAAATTTTTCTATCTAAGCGATTTATCACATTTTTCATAAAAGCGACAGCCCACCACCGGCTCACGCACCAGGAATGAGTTCAATACTTGTAGTTTGTAGCCGGGGTGATTCTCTAACTAACTAAGAAAAGAACGACTCTCTAGCTTCATTTTAAAGCAAGTTACGATTTTTCAAATAAGATCGTCTCGGATTTTTTCCCAAAGTCGCCCGGTTCTTTTGTGTTTCACATAATTGCGACATTTTTTATCAAAATTCTGCCAACGCCATTCGATAGAGAGTGGTTTGAAGTACCTTAGGTCATGTTTCCAGCCAAATTAAAAATCAAAAATTTTCTACTTCCCTGCATGCTCGAATCTCTCGCGATTCCCCTCATATATTAATCACAACTCGAAAACACTGAAATTTTTTTTTAATAAAGATTTTTTTCCGCTAGGTACACCTTAATATGTGCATATTTAGTAGATTGATTTACATTTTCTTCATGGAAAAAACCTTGTGACTAGTATTGAATCCGTTTTGGCAATATATAATCGTACATATTTATTTCACCCGCTAGCAGTTTCATACAATATGATCAGCCGCACTGTTTTTAACAATGACATTTTGTGAAACAGAAAAAGCGGAATTGCATACTCGTAAAAATATCCGAACTTTTGAACATTAAACTCGTCTAGTGAAGATTCTAGGCCATTGCATCATAATTCCGAATGGTTCCACAAAAGCGCCAAGAGGTGTGATTTGACCATCACCAACTCCTCCGTCTTGTCTCTTTGCTCTCAATACGGCTTCTTCAGTTCGATCTTCAGAGAGGATTGCATGACGAGCGATTCGCTGTAATTAAACAATACATTATGAGTTTCACAAAATAATTGAATGAATAATCGACTAGGTGTCAAGAAACTGTAAAAGGCGTGTAAATACCGACATTAAACATTGTAAGAGAAAAATCCAAAATGCGTACCGGTAGCACAATTTGATCGCGCAGCACAGCTTCGGTTCCATCGAATTGTTCCATGGGATCTTATAATGTGTCGGTTAACAAGATAGTCATCAAACGGAGAAAATTGCGCAAATGGAGAATATACGTGTATCAAAAAAATGTAAGTTATCATACACCACTATCGTGTAAATAAGCTGAAGATACTTACGAATATTAGCAGAGGCGAAAGCAATTGAAACAGTGGCCAGAAGAAGAGCTAGTCGGAGCATTATGTGTAGAGAGGAGAAGGAAGACGAGGCGGTTTGTTCTCCTCCACTAGACGAGTATTTTATATGGGAGCAATCGCTCAAAGGTCAGGCATCGCACATTGTAGACTACACGATCCTTGCACTGCCCAACGGGAACACCCCCATTTCCTGTTGTGTTCGTTGTCCACTTTGACCAAATAGTGCATGTAGTCTGTGGAGTCGATTCATGATCGGTCGATGTCAAGACAGACGAGGTGTTTGTTGTGTGCGGGAGAGCGTACGAATAGCGTGCGACAAATATCTGAGTATGAGATAGAAGAAAAAACCAGTTATTTGGCAGCGATGGGTAATTTTGTGTCGCTGATGCACTCGAAAAATAAAAAAAAAGAACTTGATGAATCACAGCAAAAAGTGCATTCAATTCAACGGTCATGTTTCCAGCCAAATTAAAAATCAAAAATTTTCTACTTCCCTGCATGCTCGAATCTCTCGCGATTCCCCTCATATGAGAGGAATCGCGAGAGACTCGACCATGGCCAGGACGTAGAAATTCATGATTTTTAATTTGGCTGAATATTTTTTCTAATGCAGTTCAACACCTCCTCTATCGATTGGCGTTGACAGAATTTTTATAAAAAAATTCGCAACCGCGTGAAACATATCCAAACCTGGAGTCTTCGGATTTTTCCGCCGATAGGTCAAAGTTTGAGAAATCATAACTCGGTTCAAAATAAAGGTATAAAATTGCGGTTTTGTTTGTTAGATAGATAATATCGTAGGCTACAATTTGGACCGTGCCAACTCATTCCTGGCTGATTGTGTGGAGCGTAGCGGTCGGTTTCATAAAAAATGTTATAAATCGCTGTAATGTTAAAACTGGTCTTAGGTTCTTTGTTTGTTAGAACGTGCAGCTCGGTTGCTCACTAGAACTCGCAAGTCGTCCAAATCGGGTCTTGCGTGGCAAATGAGCGCTGCTGAATTTTTTTTTGAAAAAAATTTTTTTTATACCATTGTCACAAACTGTGTTATTTGCAGTGTAGATTATCATAAACAATCTAAAAACACCATACAAGTTGATTTAGGGGACTTTTAAAGCGAACTTTTTGAGAGAAAAAAATTCGAATAATTTCAGGGCTGAATTTCACTTTTGAAGAAACTGTACTTTACAAGGTCCTATTGTATAATATTGTTGTTATAATCATGAGAGATGATGCTCGGGAGAAGATTTTTGCAGATACATGCAGATACTAAAATGGTTATTGCATTTCCAACGCTCTTCGTGTGATGGTCGATTTCATATTTTACACCGCTATCCATTCCCTTAGAAGTTCCCTCATCATGCGAAGAGCAGTCGGAAAATTGAAAGTGAGTCCCTATCTATTCATCGTGGGCAGCTATAACAACTAAGTTTTCCAATATTTGTCTGAAAGCGCGTGCTCTGCCTTCTCAAAGAGCAAATATCGTATTTTTCGAAAATAAATCCACTTTTTCACACATATCTCAGAAATTTGGATCTCTACCGAATCCTTGCGCAGGTCAAATTGTTCGGAGGGTATCAATGCATCATTTTGTTGTTGATAATATACAAATCTGTGAATGATTTGACCTCGAAAAAAATAGAAAACTCAAAAGTGCTCAAATTTGTCACATTAAAAAATTAATTCTGAGGATATTTGAAACGCTTATAGTGAAATTTTGCCCACATTCATTTTCATATAGCTAAAGAAGAACTACGAAACCAATAACTTAAATTTTCGGGAAAAAATTTTTTTTGAAAAATACCATGAACCCGGCCGGGGTCATGGTCCAAAAATATTTTTTCACCATGAACCCGGGTTCATTGTATTTTTCCAAAAAAAAATTTTTCCAGAAGTTAAAGTTATTAGTTTCATAGTTCTTCTTTAGGTATATGAGAATGAACGAGGGCAATATTTCGCTCGAACCGTTTCAGACATCCTCACAATTAATTTTTGTTGTTCTGAAATTTGAGCAATTTTGAGTCTTCGATTTTTTTCGAGGTCAAATCATTCACAGATTTGTATACTATCAACAACAAAATGATGCAATGATACCCTCCGAACAATTTGACCTGCGCAAGGATTCGGTAGAGATCCAAATTTCTGAGATATGTGTGAAAAAGTGGATTTATTTTCGAAAAAATACGAT
Source organism: Pristionchus fissidentatus (assembly GCA_036245785.1). Taxonomy (NCBI): domain Eukaryota; kingdom Metazoa; phylum Nematoda; class Chromadorea; order Rhabditida; family Neodiplogasteridae; genus Pristionchus; species Pristionchus fissidentatus. Next base: position 18,182,186 of record BTSY01000004.1, read on the forward strand.
ATTTGCTCTTTGAGAAGGCAGAGCACGCGCTTTCAGACAAATATTGGAATACCTAGTTGTTATAGCTGCCCACGATGAATAGATAGGGACTCACTTTGAATTTTCCGACTGCTCTTCGCATGATAAGGAACTTCTAAGGGAATGGCTAGCTGTGTAAAATATGAAATCGACCATCACACGAAGAGCGTTGGAAATGCAATAACCATTTTAGTATCTGCATGTATCTGCAAAAAATCTTCTCCCGAGCATCATCTCTCATGATTATAACAACAATATTATACAATAGGACCTTGTAAAGTACAGTTTCTTCAAAAGTGAAATTCAGCCCTGAAATTATTCGAATATTTTTCTCTCAAAAAGTTCGCTTTAAAAGTCCCCTAAATCAACTTGTATGGTGTTTTTAGATTGTTTATGATTATCTACACTGCAAATGACACAGTTTGTGACAATGGCATAAAAAAATAACCGAGCTGCACGTTCTAACAAACAAAGAACCTAAGACCAGTTTTAACATTACAGCGATTTATAACATTTTTTATGAAACCGACCGCTACGCTCCACACAATCAGCCAGGAATGAGTTGGCACGGTCCAAATTGTAGCCTACGATATTATCTATCTAACAAACAAAACCGCAATTTTCTACCTTTATTTTGAACCGAGTTATGATTTCTCAAACTTTGACCTATCGGCGGAAAAATCCGAAGACTCCAGGTTTGGATTTGTTTCACGCGGTTGCGAAATTTTTTATAAAAATTCTGTCAACGCCAATCGATAGAGGAGGTGTTGAACTACCTTAGAAAAAATATTCAGCCAAATTAAAAATCATGAATTTCTACGTCCTGGCCATGGCCGAAGTGGTCGAGTCTCTCACGATTCCTCTCATATATATATATTTTTTTCGAAGTCGACTGATCGAAAGCGTCATTGTACATTCTTGAGAAAGTAAAACATACTGATTGTGAAATAGGATCAACGCCAATTACTCATTGTTGCCAATACGTCTCCATGAAAGAAGAAGCCAACAAAACAACAAATGCTACCAACACTATACGAAACATTAGCATTTTACTGTTAGTATTAAACATTAGTATTTTACTCTTATTGCCCAACAATAAGCATTGTCTATTGTATTAACTTCATATTAACAATTAAAACGCGCTCTCTGTAAGACCGCAGGACTGGGCGGCACAACTCATTCAAAGTGATCGCCCAGTGCCCAAACTTTTTTCACAGACGGTCTTGGGTACAAAGTGAATTTAAAACTTGAGAAATACACAAAATGTCAACTTTTGAAAAATCGATAATTTTTTTATTAAAAAAAAATTTTTTTTCTCAATTTTTTTATTTTGCTATCGTGTCATATATCATTCGAAAGAGCATCAAAAGTTATGTTTAAATCCGAAGTTTAACGAGTTTGACGCAACTGCGAACGAAAATCGATAATTGCATTTGCATGAATCTGTCGTTTCGGTGAAACTTTGTTCTGGGAAAAAAATGTTCCCATGATTAGTAGGTCTTGGCTCCGACGTATATTATGTATTTTTCATTGTAGAATTGAAATGTTAACTTCTATTTAGATATTTCGGTAGTAAAAGTACTCCTATATTCACTAAATCGAGACCACTCAGAGGTAAACGCCAATCTCAAAGAGAGTGTAAAACTTTTTTCAGGGCTTGAAACTAAATCGTATGTACGTCATTTGAAAGAGCATCAAAAGTTATACATAAATCCACAATTTCACGAAGATTGAGTCACAAGGAGCGAAAATCGATAATCGTGTCAGCAGAAGTTGAACTTTTTGGTGACGATTAATATTCGGCTCTATTCTCATTCAATGTGATCGGCTAGGGCTAAAACTTTTTTTCACGTACATTCTAAGGTGTAAAGAAAATTTTTAAACAGTGAAAGTCATGAAAAATAAATTTTTGAAAAATCGATAAAAAATATTTTCGAAAAAAAATATTTTTTCAATTTTTTTTCATTTTCCTGCCGTGGTATATCTCATACGAAAGAGCGTCAAAAGTTATGCGTAATTCAAAAGTTTAATTGTCATTGAGCCATAACAAGCCGAAAAACTGTGATCCCGAAAAAAGTAAAATTTCAAAGTTTACCGATATTTGCATTCACCGAACGTTGCTTGTAATGCCCCAATGCCCATGCAATTTTTTATTTATACTTAACTTTTGACGCTCTTTTGAATAAGATATAACACGGCAGGAAAATAAAAAAAAATTTTAAAATATATTTTTTTTCGAAAATATTTTTTATCGATTTTTCAAAAAAATATTTTTCATGACTTTCTCTGTTTTAAAATGTTCATTACACCTTAGAATGTACGTGAAAAAAGTTTTAGCCCTAGCCGATCACATTGAATGAGAATAGAGCCGAATATTAATCGTCACCAAAAAGTTCAACTTCTGCTGCCACGATTATCGATTTTCGCTCCTTGTGACTCAATCTTCGTGAAATTGTGGATTTATGTATAACTTTTGATGCTCTTTCAAATGACGTACATACGATTTAGTTTCAAGCCCTGAAAAAAGTTTTACACTCTCTTTGAGATTGGCGTTTACCTCTGAGTGGTCTCGATTTAGTGAATATAGGAGTACTTTTACTACCGAAATATCTAAATAGAAGTTAATATTTCAATTCTGCAATGGAAATTAAAAATATACGTCGGAGCCAAGACCTACTAATCATGGGAACATTTTTTCCCAGAACAAAGTTTCACCGAAACGACAGATTCATGCAAATGCAATTATCGATTTTCGTTCGCAGTTGCGTAAAACTCGTTAAACTTCGGATTTAAACATAACTTTTGACGCTCTTTCGAATGATATATGACACGATAGCAAAATAAAAAAATTGAGAAAAAAAATTTTTTTTCGTAAAAAAATTATCGATTTTTCAAAAGTTGACATTTTGTGTATTTCTCAAGTTTTAAATTCACTTTGTACCCAAGACCGTCTGTGAAAAAAGTTTGGGCCCTGGGCGATCACTTTGAATGAGTTGTGCCGAATACCCCATCTTTCACTGCGGTCTTACAGAGAACGCGTTTTAATAATATGTTTGCTATTGCTGGCATTAATTATAATTTTCCTGAAAGTTTTCCATCTATTGCCGTAGTTAATGTTCATGTTGATTTTTTATATGTCTAGTTTCACTTTTTTTCATCATCTAACAAGAAAGAGCCGATATGTGTTCATAGTCACATAATATTGTTGATGTCGTCTATTGAGTAAGAATCACATTACTGACCCATCCATTGTGGTGCAGACAGTTTCGACGTCTAGGCAACTTTTCTTGTCGAAAAATCGACTACGTTTATAGTCCAAATTTGTGGAAATTCTCCCTTATCATTCCGAGAAAGATCCAAAAAATCGACCCGACTAGACAATTTATTTACCAGAGAAATGGTGTAGATGTCGACAAAGTCATTACATTTTATCCACCCATTAAAATTTAATTGTCAATACTCTCTTGCACGTTGTTGTTCGGCACCTCGTAATGACATCCTTGTTTTCAAAGTATCAAAAAAATCGATATTGCTTATCAAATGTTTGACATAATAAACGATTGGTTGATATGTTTTTGATAATTGTTCAACACAAGTTTTAAAAAAGCGATTAGTGGTTGCACTTTTTATAAAGATTGTTTTCAAATTAAGATATTATTATTGGTTTTTTTTTCCAACTCTGACTTGTAGTTTCTGATCAACTCAATTCCGAGACTACACCAGGAACACCAACTTTTCCAGTACTGGCAACTAATAGGATCGTTTCCCTCAATCGCTAGTTGTCGCACGTAGTTCGTTCATTCTCCGACACACAACCAAACACCTCTCCCATCCTGAGATCGACTGATCACAAATCGGCACAACAGAAACACACTTCTTGATCAAAGTGGATACCAAATACAACAAGAATAGAGGACATTTCGCCATGGGCAGGGAAAATGTCATGTACTCTGAGCAATATGATCAAATGACCTCTGAGCAAGCGCCTATATAAAACGAGATATGCTCGATGACAAAACACCTCAACTTCATCTTCTAAAAGAAATATGATGTTCCGCTCGGTTCTTCTTCTGGCTCTTGTGTCTATTTCCGTCGCAGTTTTTAACAGTGGTAAGTTTCTCTTCTTCAATTAAGTGTGTATGCAACATTTTCTTCTTAGTTAACTTTCATATTTTCAGATCCAGTTGAACAATTAGTTCAATTGGAAGGACATACCCCGATTCTGCTACCGGTACGTATCTTGTATTGCCACAATTCGCTTTAATTTCTAGCAAAGAATCAATCAATTCAAGTTCAACAGCTTAATGCATGCATTCACTAATTCACTAATTTCGAATGTAATTTTTGCATTCAATTCATTATTTTATTGCAGCGGGTCGCACGTTTTGTTGTTGGATCCGAAGATCGAATTGGAGAGGCGGTATTGAGAGCTAAGAGGCAGAACGGAGGATCTGGACAGGGAGGACTCGTTCCAATCCCTGTCGAACCCTTCATTCAACCATTTGGAATTATGATGCAATGGCCCAAACTCTTCACTCGACGATTTTAATGTGGTCATGATATTTTGAACGAGTATTTTACTCCGGTATATCTGTATCATAATTATGACGAAATTCAATAGCGTACTCATATTTTGTGTATTTAAAGCAGTTGCATTCAAGGTTGCGGAAGAAATAAATATGTTGATTGTTTACTGGTTTAATCTGTTTATCACTCACCACAACGTGCATTGCTATACATTATTGCTGTCTTTTTTACAGAAGACCTCTTAAATATATTTCAAATCAGTCTAGTACAGTACGGGAGATACTTTGTACAGTCTGAAATAGTACAGCACTGCGCCGCCTCACTGTTGCAAATAATACACTAATTTTCGGGTATCTTTTATATCCGGAAGAAGTTTATCCGAGTGTTCCCGGGTGTAAGACTAGTACGGTAAGGCAGAAAGTGATATCTCAGCTGAATAAAATATATAGTGGACATTATAGGACACATTTCAATAAATAATAGTTAGGCTGCGAACCAGTACCATATCATCGATCCAATTCTACAACATTCGATGCAGGGGTCAGGTTCAACACTTTGCACAACAGATACAAGATCAAGTATGATGATAAACAGTGCGCACCGTGTACACAGAAGTCTAGAGAATGTGCACGATTTCAGTGTTCGAATGGCCACATCATTCTAGTGTCTAGGCCGGAAACTGCGTCCCTTTCGGATCCGTGGCAACTTTTTTTAGATCGCTCTCATCCTCTTGATCTTTCAAAAAAGGAAAAGAAGGATGCCCATTTCCGTGGATCACTCCGGGCGTGAGTGCAGACGTTTGTGACATCGCAAACGGTTTCCTGTGATTACTGATCGATCAATTCTGCACAAATTATGTGTATGATACGTAGTTTGCACTTCCATCGCTGCAAAATCAGTACATTTTGATGCCCTCACGAATAAACACTAACTCGCTCCTACCAGCGTACAAGTGATACATCAAACTACTTTTTTTCTTCTTCTTTCCGCTGTATCTATTGCCAGCATCTTAGAAAACACATCAAACTCAATTCTTCCACACACAACAAACTCCTCTTCCTTTCTGAGTTCGATCGATCAACAATCGCCTCACAAACTGCGCACACTCTCGGGGGTCAAAGTGGACAACAGTCACAACAAGAGTAGTGCGAAGTTCTTTTTGGGGACAACATTGGTCATGTACTCTAGTAGGTGCGATGACTGTCTGACCTCAGAACAACCGTGTATATAAAACCGACGTCTTGTCGAGGAGAACATACCACGCCTTCTCCTTCTTAATCTGACAAAATGCTCCGATTAGTTCTTCTTCTGGCCGTTGTGTCCATTGCGTGCACATTTGCCCGTGAGTTATCCGGAATATAAAATGAAAAGCGAAAGGGAAATTACGTTCTCTCGTTCATTTAGAATATTTCTCGTTGGCGGTTAATTTTGATTGGGCTTCCTGTCCTAGAGCTACAGGGAGCTCAATCAGATTCTTTTTACTTTTTTTCTCACGCTAGAAACTTGTGCACTTTTCATCATAACTGTGATCTTTTCAGAGCCCACGAAACAATTCGGAGAAATGGATGCCGAGCAAGACTTTCAACGTGTGATTCCGGTGAGAAATATACATTTCACTTTAAATCGCGCGTTCGAGCACGTCCATAATTGTCCTTCCTTACGACATAATTTCAGCGTATCGCTCGTCATTTTGTTCTCCCCGAAGATCGAACTGGAGAGGTCGTATTGAGAGCTAAGAGACAAGATGGAGGAGCTGGACAAGGACTCAATCTTATTCCTGTCGATCCCTTTGTTCAACCATTCGGATTTATGATGCAATGGCCCAGAATGTTCAATCGACGGGCTTAATGTTTTTGTGCCGGTTGTACCTTATTTTACGAGTATTCAATGAAGCTTTTATCTCAATTTTAAAGCGTGCCTATTGTCTCTTCAAATTTCAAGTTCTTCCTGTTCCTGGAAGGTGAATCATGACGTATACAATTGCCGAAAATAACTAGCGCGTTGTAAGATGCCAATCTCATGACGCATCAACGTCTCTAGCCTTCAGTAGCCTGGTATGATGCTCTCAATCACTGTTCTAAAGTATCTTGAGCTGTAAGAGCAGATCATAACTTGACTCAGTGTTCTTTAGACGCGCGATTCCCTTCGTTCAAGTGGCTGGAAATGAGGTAATTTGAGTGCAACCAAGCACAACAACAAAGTCGTCGCGCACTCAAAGTGCCTTCTTGTGTATCATGCTTTATCGAGAGGAAGCATCTATAAAAAGCCCTTCCTACCTCCGAAGGCAGTTCACCATTCCTGCCCTTTCAGATGATTCCTCGACTCTTCCTTCTCCTCACGCTCACTTCGGTCACGCTTGCACTCGTCAGTGAAAGTGAGTGTTTCTTACTTCACTATGGCAACTTTCCCCTGAACCTGTCACAGTGCCAACAAGCAACGTTAGTGAAAGTGAATGAAGCTTGCTATGTCTCTAAGAGATACAAATTCATTTAATGATTAACTATTATTTTCGCAGATTTGGAGAATGCTGGACATGACGGAATTCCATTGGAACAATCGAAATTTGTTCTTCCGGTACGAATTCTTTTTTCTAAATTACGGAGAACTTCTCCAACTAATTGTAATTTATTTTCAATATTTTTTTCAGTTGCTGGCCAGAGACGACGTTAAATCGGATGTGAGCGAATCATTTCATTTGAGAGCAAAACGACTCACAAGCGATGGTCAACCAACTCTTATGGAAGCTCTCGTTCAACCTTTCAATGCGTTTCTAAATTGGCCACGATTTGTAGCTACTAGAATATCTTGGTAATTCAATAATACCTAATTAAATAAATAGATCGTACCCTATTTGAACTTTATTATTTCAGTGTAAAGTTATAATAAGAACATCGGGAATTTAGAATCTTTCTTCATTGTAATTCTTACCTTTTTCCACATCTGACCATTCGAAAATACACCATTACTTCGTGACGTTTCGACGTGAGGCATGACTCAGAAACGTGCAAATTTTGAACTTTTTTGTTTTGTGTAATTACCTCCCCTCTCTTAGTCAATTATGGTAATCCTATCACGTGACTCGCCCCCTTTGCCTATGAGTCCATCTTAGCATAATTAGATACGTGACTATCCCGTCTCCCCTCTCCACTCTCGATCTGTGCAGTCGTGTCAAGTGGTTGATTGTAGATAAAGTCTTACTCCTCTATGCTCTCTGAGTTTGGGTAGACAACTGCATAACAAAATTTGAAAGCGAAAATATCTGAAAGACTCGCTTCCGGGTGCCCGTTGAGGTACGAACTCTCGCCCCTGATAATATAATTGTATAGATTTATCCGCTCGAAGCCTTTGAGGAAGTATAAAGTTGTGATAAAAAATTGTACGTACTGAATAAACAACTTGTACAATATACATTGTTCGTTTATTTTAAAGAGAACTTTTTTTTAAACAAAAGAAATATAGAGAGTGTACGATCTCACTCCTCCTCTCACTTGCAATTTCTCGACTAGTTTATTGCCATGAGATATCGAGCATTGAGAAGTATGTATCAGTAGTCGCTCTTGCTCATATTTACCGTTTTCTTGAGTATCATTTTTCTCTTCAGCAAACTGTGAAAAAAATTCTATTTTCAAAATTTCTATTTTTAGAAATATGAGCCTTGCCTACGACCAATTCTTTGTATATTTCCTCATAACTACCGGATAAATTTTACTTGTATTCAATGTCTACATGATGCTTGTACTGACAAGGTGGGAAGCTGTAGAATACTTGAGCTCTTTTTAAACCTTTTTTTATAACAATTCATGTCGCTCTTCACAAGAATTTCCCATAACACTGTCAAATCATAGAGCGTAATCCGAGAAGGTATTGGGCTTTGCAAAGTGTGTTATTTACATGCATCTTTCATTCTTGCTATTCGGGTTTATTGAGACAAAGACGTACCACTGCAAGAAGGCAACTGAAAAGCAAAGAATCGTTCCGTGAGTTGCACCAACGACGGAGACGATTCGATATGCGCTTGATTTCATTCGAACAATGTCAAATGCAAGAATAATAAAGCATAAGCATCCGAGTGTTACGGTAAAATGCAGTAGGATTAGCCACTTCGAACCGGCGGAGACCGAGCATCGATCGTATTTGTTGCACAACAAATATCCAGAAGGCATGAGTCCAGGTGGAACATGTAAATGATTAATAGGAGAAGACTAAAAACAAATCATGAGAATGGTGTAAGTCTTAACACTGATGCAGGGAGAAGCGGGGGAAAGAATAAGATATGCGGCCGATTGCGTAATTGTCAGACAAACCTCGGTACAGACGAAAAGTCAATGTCTGAAGAAATACTGGTTTTTGGTACTATTTGATATGCTGATCAAACTGGTGTAGTCTCATGATATGCAAATTCACCTCGACTAATTGCGAGGTCAGCACCAATTTTTTTTTGGTGCTGACTTCGCAAACCATGACCCGGGGTTTCATGGTGAAAAATCGATATTTTCGATTATCGATTGATCAAACCCAATCTATGGTGGGATGGTAACCGTATGGTCTACAGTAACTGAAAAATCGATAATCCGGGTTTACTGTACCTTTCGCTGGCGGGACCATCATTTTTACAAAGTTTGCACCAATTGAGCCGGTATTGCTTGTATGAGTTTGGTATTCGGTACGAAAATTGCTCGAAAGGGATTACTGTAGCTCGGGGCCACCGTACCCATGCCGTAGCTACGGTAAACTTTTCGCTGCAGGACCACCATTTTTACGAAGTTGTTTCGAATCGAGTCGCGATTGCTTGTATGAGTTTGATATTCGGTACGAAATTCCTCGAATGGCATACGGTAGTCCCGGCTACCGTAACCCATGGGACGCGCTACGGTAGCTTTCGCTGTAAGGACCACCATTTTTACAAAGTTGTTTCAAATCGAGTCCGCGATTGCTTGTATGAGTTGGTATTTCGGTACGACATTGCTCGAGAGGTATACCGTAGCTCGGATACTGTACCGCGCGTTTACTGTACCTTTTCGTTTTCGAGGACCACCATTTTTACAAAAGTTGTTTCAAATCGAGTCACGATTGCTTGTATGAGTTTGGTATTTCGGTACGGACATTGCTCGAGAGGTATACGGTAGCTCGGCTTACTGTACCGCGCGTTTACTGTACCTTCGTTTTCGAGACCACCATTTTAAAAAGTTGTTTCAAAATCGAGTCGCGATTGCTTGTATGAGTTTGGTTTTTCGGTACGACACGGTTACAGACGGAGAATACTCGTTTGATGCAAACTTCGCCTAATGTTTCCTCGTCAAACCATCGCTTACTGTAGCGTTGGGTACGGTAGCCGGACAACAGTATACCTTTTGAGCAATGTCCGTAACCGAAATACCAACTCATACAAGCAATCGCGACTCGATTTGAAACAACTTTGCAAAACGGTGGTCTCGAAAACGAAAAGGTACAGTAAACCCGCGGTAACAGTAGCCCGAGCTACCGTATACCTTTCGAACAATGTCATACCGAATACCAACTCATACAAGCAATCGCGACTCGATTTGAATAACTTTGTAAAAATGGTGGGTCTTACAGCGAAAGCTACCGTAGCCCCGCGGTACAGTAGGCGATGTTGCCGTATATCTTTTCGAGCAATGTCCGTACCGAAATACAAAACTCATACAAGCAATCGCGACCTCGATTTGAGCAACTTCGTAAAAATGGTGATCCCGCAGCGAAAGTTACCGTAGCGCGTCCATGGGTACGGTAGCCGGACTACCGTATACCATTCGAGCAATGTCGTACCGAATACCAAACTCATACAAGCAATCGCGACTCGATTCGAACAACTTTGAAAAATAATGGTCCTGCAGCGAAAAGCTACCGTAGCTACGCTATGGGTACGGTAGCCGGGAACTACAGTATACCTTTTCGAGCAATTTTCGTACCGAATACCAACTCATACAAGCAATACCGGCTCATTTTGGTGCAACTTTGTAAAAATGATGGTCCCGCAGCGAAAGGTACAGTAACCCGGATTATTGATTTTTGAGTTTACTGTAGGACCATACGGTTACCATCCCACTATAGATTGGGTTTGATTCAATCGATAACCGAAAAATATCGATTAATCACCATGAAACCCCGGGTCATGGTTGCGAAGTCAGCACCAAAAAAAAGTTTGGTGCTGGACTTCGCATGGGGTCGACTCATGCAATGCTATGGTTTCAAATCAGGGGGAAAACTCCGATGTCCTGCGAACGGAGGTTATGATTTTTTCTACCGAGGCAATTTTGAGGCAAAAAACAGCCCTCAGAGAGGAGAAATTGGCGCGATTTGCATATGATTCCCCTCTCACTTCTCACTTCTAGGACCGCCGAGACGATCCGGTCGGTCGAGAATGAGAGGGGAAATTACATCCAAATCGCGCAATTTCTCTCCTCTGACGGGCTGTTTTTTGCCTGAAATTACCTCGGCAGAAAAAATCATAACTCCGTTTCTCAGACATCGGTGTTTTCCCCTGATTTATACGACGAGCCAACACAGATTTGGCACAACCTCCTGTAAAAAGTTTGCGCTAGCACTTTTTCCATTAGACGCTGGAACTTTTTCCAGAAACTGACGAACCAACAAAGATAGCGCATTCAAAAAATTGTCCATTAGATTCTTTTTTGCAAAATTTAGCTAGAGTATATGTTCAAAACTTTTTTCGATAGCTCGATCGGGTTATCCAGATATAGCCTAAAAAACAGTGAATTAATTTGACGGATTTTTTGGAGCTTTTTAAGCTTTAAGAGAGGTCTCACCAGAGATTGCAGGTGGCTCGGAACAATTTTCAAAAAATTATTTTTTGATTTCGATCAAACTTTTATGTGAGAGTACCTAGGAGACAAGAATTCAAATAATCCTGGTCCCAGGTCCTCAGAGCCGGCCTTTTAGGAATTTGCCGATTCTGTCGCCGGAATCGTCATAACTTTTCTTCATTGTTGAGCTAGAAAGTCGTGGAAGGGTTCAAAAAAATGCAGAAAAATATGGCGGATAATATTGCTGTTGAGAGTGTGCTCATATCTGGCAAAAGCCATGGATTTATTTAGAAAAAAGGTGTTTTCAGATATCTTTAAAAAAATCAAAGACCATCTAAAAATTCTCGAACCCCAAGAGTTTTTATTGCATATTATGAAAGAGGCACGTCAAGTAACTGCTTTTTTTGAATGCCTGGTCCCTTTAAGATCGAGCTCCGGGTGAATTTTACATATCATGAGGACTACACCACTTTGATAAAAAAAACCACTGTTTCCTCGGACATTGACTTTTTCGTCTGTTACCGAGCTGTGTTTGAAGTTTGTTCGACAATTACGCAAACCGACCCTCATATCAGAGACTTCGTGGAAATTTATTCTTTCTACCGATTTTCCGAATTTTTTTTAAACAACGATAATTGTTTCATACTTTTGTCCCATTGTGCTTGGTTTTCTAGTCCCAGATGAAGCCGCTATTCTCACAAAAACAAAAAACGGTGAGGGAAAATATGATCTTTATTTTTATTAGAAGATAACAAAAAGAACAGTTTCCATGACTGTTTCGAACGTCGGTACATAATAAATATGAAAACATTCAGTGTTTTTTCGGCTATACAATTTAGATTTGGTGGATACTACAGCCTTTTTCCAAGTTGATACTACAGCCTTTTTCCAAGTTTTTTACATGCGATACATTGAAAAATTCTAAAGATAAAAATTGATTACTCCTTTAATCATCGATTGTTGATTGTTGTGTCCACAGACCTCTTTTGTGCAACTCTCCATTTTCTTCTGTAATAATTTCATAATTAGATATATTTTTATCTTTTTTTGAAATAATATGTAGATTTTTTTTTTCACTAAGAGGACTTACGCTTACAGAATATGATAGCGATATATTTAGTTTGATGAGGTTTAAAATTATTAATAAACCTAAAATAACAAACAATCCCAGCAAACACAATAAGTTTGCATATTGTCAATTATGATCTCTAGCAATAGTACGCTTACCGGCAATACCAGCAAACAGTGCGACACTAGCGAGAATCGGCCTAAGCGGCACAAGGAAACGTCATTGAAATAGTTGAAGTTTGTGGATGAGAAACATCGTGATGAGTCCACACGATAGAAGAAAGGAATCGAAGCAACGATCATGCGAGGAAGGGCCTATTTGTTGCACCGTTACAGAGCGTACTGAAATACAGGAGTAAAAGTGGACAAAAAAACATGTGAAGGTGAGGGCCGTTAGTGAAAAAAACGAGTGACGTCCTTGCAACTGAGGCTTCTCCCCACTCACCTTTGCTATGAATATTTTCGGAATTCAAAAATGTGTGCAACCTGACCTCCACAAAAAATCTTCGATGTCCGCTGTTCAAGCTTCAATTGACTGGTGGAATTGAATGCGAGTCCCATGAGACGATCTACGAGGGAAATAAGTTAGTCTGTCGTTGCAGAACTCTTTTGAACTTGATCAACTGGATAATAATGAAGCTCTGCCAAGCGTTAATAATGAAAGCTGATATGAAAGAGGTATGAAGAGCCGCTAGTCCCCAATATCGGCATCCATTTTTGATGTGACGAAGGTATCGGACACGTTGAAAATGGAGAATATGAGGGAAGTGGTCCTTAGTGTGGCTTACACCTCGAATGTGTTTTTTTATTGTTAAAAACGTAATGGAATTGTTGAGTTTTTTTTCAGCAAAAAGAAACCCTACACGTAAAAACTTTTGGAAGAGATTGGGATCGAGCCAATAACCGTATTACACCTCCCCTAAATTCCCTCTGTTTTTAATTATGTCCCGTGATAATTGTTTTCCGTGGTATAAACACGCCGAAACTTTGTGGAACTGTCCGGCCTTTATAGATAATTGAGATATGACCACGCATACCCAGTATGTTGCGATACTCAACTCGAAGCCGTAGTCACGTCCCTTTTTCCGAGCGTCTAAAATAATAATAAAAGTTATACAATTATGATTACGCAGTTTTTCGTGAAAATCGTTTGCCCTTGAAAAATGGTATTCCACATAACAGCGTAGGGATCAAGTAATGTTATTTAGTCACTTTGTTATTGGCGCAGGATATAACTAGCAAGACATCTGAGGTAACGACTTTTTCTATGAATTTTGAGTGTAACAATCAGTTAACGTACATGGTAGAGGACTCCAGCCGCGTTATCGATCGAATCTCCATCAACTTGGAATAGAATGGTCACAATTGTATATTGGAAAAGAGCATTAAGAGCAATCCAGAATGCTATGGGGACAACGCTAAAATGCGTGGAAAGAAACTCAAACTTGTCGAAGCTGAAAATAGTGCACTTAATGCACATCTGGGACAATATTTTTCGCGACTTCGTAACATGCGCGTATCGATAGAGATTCAGAATGATGAGCAATGAAATTGGAGTTGTGCTCGCGATTAAGTGAGCTCCGATTGCTCGAGGACCCACGAAATAACCGTCTGCCATCAGAACAAGCGAATTGTCCCATGCGAAATACGTCTGAAATATATTTTTAATTTTTTTATATTGAATATGTTTAATTATTGAAATTGAAAAAAAGCTCACGATAAGCGTCAACTGATAAACGATGGAGTCAACGACGTTGCTGAGCACGTAGACATACACGTGTAACCTGCGAAATTCAATATATTGAATATAGTTAGGAAATATATACCTGTAAGCTCGGCCAAAGGTGACTTTTTGGGTGGAGATGGCGATCGCACTGACGATTGTTAGAACAACAGAAATTCCTTTAAACGCAAATTGATTTTTTTTACAAATTTTGGAGTGGGCATTTACAAACGTTGAAAATTAGTTATAATTACAACAGTCAAAATAACAGCGACGTACCAGAGCAAATGTTGACGAAAAAGTTGGCTGGAAGCAATAAATGAGAAGTCATCGGGCGCGGTTTTCTAATAAAGAAGAAGAGGAAGGTTCAACAAACTCAGTGATAATGAGTGAGCGAAACTTTCTTCGTGCGTTATAATCCCTAGTGCGCAAATAATAAGATTCAAAGTTCAGAATTCATGGGATGAGAATTCATTGAAAATTATGTTTTGCAGGTAGTGAATAACAATGTTACGACGCTGATTGAAAGTTAAACAACACCAAATTATCAGGAGTTCGGAAATTCAAAACGACTGAACCACCAGTTCAGTTTGGATTGTTCGAGACAATTAAATTTCTTCTGAATAAACGTGAAATAACAACTTATTTTTTTAGTTTTTTAATTCGGATATTTTTAAGCTTCTCATACAAAATTTTCTGTTTTTGTTGTTCAGGCACTTTTTACTTTTATTACTACAACTTCATCAATTTCTACAGCTTAAACATCACACACCGCTTGTCGCAGTGAGCCCGTTGCGTGCCAATCATATTCTCTATGTCACTGCGATGACAATAGATTCCTTCCGCGTATTAACTTTTGTTTTGCCATAGACGCGTCCCAGAACATCTCTCACATAGCTGCAAAGCTGACTGCGCTCAATCGATAAAATTTGGCACAAGCAAACCTTCTATAAGATGGCAGAAAATAAAGACTAACTAGAGGAGAGACTAGCGCGAACAGTGTGAGCACCTACAATCAAATGTGATATCGTACGCCTAGAAAAGAAAGAACACGGTGTCGAAAATATTGTTCGCCTTTTAATTTTTTTGTTGTTGTTCGAAAGGAGTATATTTGAATATGGACTTTAGGGGCGCTAAAAAAGCTGTGCAACTGTGTTTTAACAAAGGGAGGAAGCATGCCACGAATATAAATCTACGTGGTATTGTCGATTCATATATATATATTTATGCGATCACAAGAAACGCGGTACAAAATTAAGTTAGATTAAAAACGAATTCAGTAGGGAGACATGACAATCTAATAACGAGTCACTCAGAGAAACTGATCAATTCTCTGGACTTCACTAATAGCCTTGCAATTCATTGACGCCCAATTCATGGAACAACCAGGCAAACGCAGCGATCATGTACATGACTGGCGCCATAATCTGTATGGTAAGAGTGTGAAGAACGGCTCTGTGGAAGTGGCGATCGGGCGTTTGCTGTAATTACGCATAAATTGAATAAAATCTACTCTAAATTTGAATTTGTTAAGAAAAAGGCGTCATCACGAGTGCTGCAAGTGCTGCAAGTAGCCTGCGGCGAATGATGAACAGCGAAGTGCAGGCGAAGTTGTATATTGCGACGAAGACGAACATTGAAATTCGTGTGAAAGTATTGTCGGTTAGGACACTAAAATCGTCCTGTCGGGAAGATGAGCATCAATATTGCGTACGAACCGGCAGCGTAGAAGACAAACTGAACACTCTCGATGATTATAAAATTCATTGTACATTTGATGATGGACTCAAGTGGAAGAAAGGCGTTAAACAAGAAAGGAATTATCTTCCCCGACCCCCAGTATTTCTGGCCTGTATGCGTTAAATTGTACTGCTAGTAATGTTTTTACAAGAACTAGAAATTAAACTAGAAACACTTGATGATAAGCGAATTGTGATATTTCTCCGAGCTCATTGCCCTTGCGCATATCTCAATTTCTTAGAGAGCTTGATCCCCGAGTGTAGTAGAGAACCTCGACTGTCATTTCCAATTTTTCGAGTGTGAAGATTTAGGAGGCGATTATCTGAAGTTGCTTCTCTCTAAAAAATGTATGAGCAGTACGGTATTGATAAGGAGTGGAAGAGTAGAGGCGGCGCAGATCAAGCGCAACGTGCGCTTCGCTGCCTCAGGGTCGATTTGTTCCGTGCCCGCGCGGTTTGCCGCCCACAATCGGTAAGAGAAGGAGTACGATCGACTGCACCGTCGCCGCACCGTGCACCGCTGCAATACGGCGTGTTTATTGCAGTGCACTTTTTCGTAGTGAAATGCCCCCTTACAATTCCTTTTTATACATTTAGAACCCGTAGTAGTATGATTGCATTATTATTCCCGGGTAATACTAATAAGCGGTCCACGTAAGCATCATCGTAATAAAAATGGTGTTGAAAGAAAGTGAATGAGAACCGAGAACAGCGTGGCAGGTGCGGGCGCCGAAGCAAGTTCGTGGTCCGAGAGAGTTGATCTTGCGAAGACTGAATAATTTTTATATTTATTTACCTAACCAAATTGGGTCGGCGCGCATAAAAAAGCGGTAAATACGTGAAAAAATGGTCCGTGAAAGTGATCATATTTTAGTGAGCAGGGAAGAAAGAAAATAAGTATTTTTCATGAAACCAAATTAATATTACCTAATTGTAGTCAACCAGCCTGTGGATGCGGATAACAAATCGACAGCGACCATTGGAGAAGAACGACGTAAGAGGTAAAGGGAAAGGTACTTCCCGACTTCGAGCTGGGCTCGCGGGAGAACACTGCTAAGCCAGTGTTAGTAATGGGCAGATTCAGTCTGGAGTGCCCACCTTGCGCCAGACCTATTTACCTGCGCTTTGGTCCGGTTGAGAGGGTGCGCGAAAAGGGGAAATTTGAGGTGGGCGCTTACCTAACGCGAATTGCCGCGATTAGTACTGCTTTAGCTAGAACGGCGGAGAAATCAAGAGCGGTCGTGAGAGCGATTTGAACTAGATCGGTGCTGTTGGGAAGAAGCATTGCAGTGATCTGCATTGAAATGAAGTGACTAGAATCAGCAAATTTAGACCAAAACCAAATGTTATTAAAAAAAATACCAAAATTTAACACAAAAAAATACGAGTAAGTGTTTCTCACCAGTAAAATGTTTCCCACAATGGTTGGAAGAGGTTCGCAAATCGTTTGTTGCTCGAGTGGTCCGCAGCTAATAAAGGGAATACCAGGCAACGGGATGGTCTGTGAAACATCATCTATGTCATCGAGTCGCCCCTACCCGCTCTATGAGTATCTCATCTTCAACAATGACTTATTATAACGCCTGAAAAGGCATCGTAATAGATAACCTCCTACAATATAGCGTAACAGGCTATCCCGACGGATCGTATGTATTACGGACTGAATGCATTGCAACAAAATATTTCACATCTGGCGATACGCTAATTGTCGCTTAACCCACACCTCTCGCTACTATACACTGTTGCATCTTTATTTTGCCATGAGGCAAAAGTATTGGAGTCGCTGCAAGAGAAACAATACATCAATATCTTGGCGAAAGTGTTGAAAAATATGAAAATGAAGGAACTGTGGCATTCTATAGCAAATGCTGATGAATTCGTGTGATGGAGGCAGTAAATGGTAAAAAGAATATGTAATATTGGAGACTCAAAGTTTGGCTTTGC
Organism: Pristionchus fissidentatus; assembly: GCA_036245785.1. Classification (NCBI taxonomy): domain Eukaryota; kingdom Metazoa; phylum Nematoda; class Chromadorea; order Rhabditida; family Neodiplogasteridae; genus Pristionchus; species Pristionchus fissidentatus. Next base: position 18,199,990 of record BTSY01000004.1, read on the forward strand.
TCGACATTGTTTAATTTCTAATGCATAGAAATACCATTTCCACGAAGTATCTTCACAGATAAGTATCGAATAATTTGAAATTCCGTTTCCGAGGTTCATCACCTCATTATCCCCGTGTGGTTTCCCCTTTTCCAATATCTCCCTATGAATCCATTCCTTAATATCATTTCTAGATTTCGCATGTTTATTAGCATTTTGGTGTACCATAAATACACAAAGACTTCAGCTGCATAATTTATTGTGCTTGGAATAGTGCGTCTGGGCATCATCCTTTTTTCGCGATTGAGAACATTAGCACACAAATAGTACTGCATAGAATCTACATTGGCAGAAATGATGCGAAAATAGTATCTCGATAATATGTAACTATTTTGATTTTTTTCACAAAAAAATACTCGTTGTCAGGACAAAAAAATACAATTAGTTTTGAGTCAATAATCGAGAGCTACTTGCTGAGTCACTCATGGATTCTTCGGAGTTTGACTGTGAAGATTCACGAGTAGAAGGACGAACATCGAAAGTTTGGCTCACTGAATTACATCATTTATTAATTGTTCTATAATTTTGTCAACTCACCTGGCGATGGAGTTCTGGAAATGACCACTATCCAAGGAGCCACTGCATTATCGTGATAATTGCAAGCTGAATTAATTATTTGCTTTTCGAACAAATTGACAAAAACCAACCTCCCATAACCTGCTTGTCCATACGGATTTGGGGCGCGTGAGGTAACCGCGACACCTGGAGCAAGCAATACATATATTGTACCAACTACCGTAACCTTACAATCGCTGTGAGAGCGACGCGTCGTTCGGTGCGTGCGTAGCGGCAAATTTGAACGAAAGCGTAGACGAGGACAGCGACAAGTGCAGATAACAAGAGAACGGGGCACGCAAGTGTCAGAACGGAGTGAGACTGCAAAAGTGAATTTATACATTTGCTCCCAGAATATCTAGAGGAAAATGCGTCCGCAAATGCATTTCTATGGAATTGTCGGAAACTCTTTTCACGTGAACGCTAATTGTGTCAGGACTGATCAATGCAAACAAAAGCTTACAGCTGGCGATCGCATTTCCGCAGCCTGAGATTGAAAAATGTACATGGCGCCTTGTTGCTGCAATATATAGAGTAGGGTACTGTAGACTCTCAGATAACGTATGCTGCGGTTTTACCGCTTTTCTCCTTCTTTATATCCCTTGATCCACGTTTGGCTGGCGACGTCAAGCATGCGGGCTTCACTTTATCCTCCAAAAGTATCGTGGAACGAGAACAGACTAAGCCGACGAGTAATCTCCTCCCAAAATCCGATGTGAGTGTCGTCAGCATTTTTATTTCTCTCTCTGTGCACTGCAAGTGCACCTCTGGGTGTGTCTTCGCTTTGGTGATTCTTTGGCTGGCACACAGTGGTATTCTCACCTTTTTAGGGAACATGCTGCGTTCACGAATATCGTACGTGCTTAAAATATCGGAACGTTTACCGGAACGTGATCAAAACATCCGATTTGTGCATCTTTGCGAGTACACATTACCATGATTTGTTTTCATGCTAATTTGATTAATCCGCATCGATTTGCCGGAACCTACCCGGACATGCCAGGTGAAATGTGTAAAATAAAGCGTCAAATTCGATTAGAAAGAAATGACAGAACCGGGAATTGCTGGCATTTCCCGTCTCTATACGGAATTAATGACAATTAGCTAAATTTGTTGGTTTTGTCGAATTTTCTTCTTTATTTTACACATTTCACCGAGCATGTCCGGGTACTTTCCGGAGAATCGAGTTGGAAAAATATGCGCCTACTCACGAGTGGTAAATAATTTTCTTCACATCGTTACAAAAATCTAATATTTTGATCAATTTCCGGCAAACGTTCCGATATTTTAGCACGTACGATGCAGGGGAAGGGGTAAAGTCTCCGGTATAAGAATGAGTCTCTCCTCCCCCCTCTTCTTGTCGGACACTTTCGCCATACATCTCGTGCAATAAGATAATGCACTGTGCCCCAAATGTGAGTTGAAATGGCAAGAGGGCGAGGGAGAGCGGAGTGAAACAAACACCAATCAACGCACACTCCTCGAGAGTATATCAACAGAGGGGAATTCGCGTCACTGTCTACTCTCTTCCTCCACAATGGAACTTCTCGCTCTCTTCGGCTTTTGGGTCAGCGCCATGCAGATTTCGCTGATGGCACTGCCTCTGTATGTCTACGACTTTCGAGCAAAACTTATCGTTTCCCTTCTCTCACTGAAACCGTCTCACTAGTATTCCCGTGTTTTCTTCCAACAGACGACTAATAACCAAAGCCCGCGTCAGAGAAGAGCTCTAAAATAGAAAAAAAATCTCGGTGTCTTAATTTCTAATTCAATAGAATCTGGTAAATATCGCTACTAATCATTCTTTCAGGTCTTTCGTGCAACAATGGTACAAGCGCGGTTCGTCAGAGGGATTCTCACCGGTTCAGTTAATCGTCCCCATTCCCATGTCAGTTTGCTCAATTTCTTTGATTTTAAACAAAACTCGTTACCTATTTTTACGCAGAAAAGGGATTAAGTGTGAATCTATTCATGATATTCAAAAAGGCAGAAAATAATATCGATATTATTCATTTTCAGCCAGATCTGCTGGACGCGCTATGGTTTGCTGACGGACGACACACTAATGGTAGTGACCAATGCAATTCTTCTCGCAACTTCCCTCGTCTACTTCCTTATCTTCATATTTTATCTCCCGGAAAAGGTGGCAATTAATTACAAATATAACTTTGTGAAATGAAACATCACATTCTCTAGCTATTTTTATGACATCGAACAGAAATGCTGGATAACTAAATTTGTAATCTAGAGCTCAATCGTAAAGCAATTTCTAATCGCTGTAAGTGGACTTCTGGCTGTGATGATGTACGTTTCACTACAACCGGAAAGCGAAGTGCGTAGAAGTTTCTGTTTCTCTCCAAATGATTCGAATTTAGAAACTTTCTGTGATGGGAAAATTGGCGCCGCTCGTGCAAAACACGCGCATAATGGGTGCCGTCTATCAACTGGTGAGTGTCCTGTTTTATCTGACACACCGATTTCTAGATGGATTTGCGTGCTAGTTCGAGCTGAATACGCTGACTAGGCTCGATGTCGATTATTTTCATTGAATTATTTGTATTAAAAGACGTGCAGTTCGGCAGACTATACACTTTTCAGAAGAGCATTTTGGAAACTAAGACGACGGAGTTTCTTCCCTATCAAATGCCTTTCGTCATGTTCGCATTCATCAGTCAGAACGCGGTGTACTCTTTTCTCGCAGGCAAATATCCCGTTGTGGTGAGTCTCATAGAAATTCCTGTGTATGCATGGAAACGATAGTGGCAAGGTAGTTATTATTTAGGGCACATACATAGTAATTTATTACTTTCATGAGACCGCCATACGTATATTGATTGTTTAAAAGGTATTATCATCTCACGGGGAAATAAGTCTACGACTTCATAAGTCTAAGCTGGCCAGCGATGACTTCAAAGCCTAATAGGCGCAGAGGAGCGAATCGAGTCGACTTTGAAAGTCGTCGCTGGCCAGCCAACAGTCTAGAGTCGTAGACATATTTTCCTTTGAGATTTTTCTGAGAGTTAAGTGGGCGAATTAAAAAAAAGTGCTATATTTTTCAGTATTTTTTTCCTTTTTCGGTGTTCAAGCTCTTGATTGCAGTGGGCGTGCGTGCCCGGTCTCTTCTTCAACGTTATCTTCCTCGTTATGTACGTCGTCTATCCACCAAAGACGTGGCGAGTTCCCATTATTGGTACAGGAGGAGAGCAAGCAAAAGAAGAGAAGAAGAATCAGTGATGGATAATTGACATATGATTTATCCTTCGAATGAATAATGAATTTGTTGGAGCTAGGTTGTGAAATCAAAGAACTAAGGTACATTTAATAATAACAAGTATAAATATTTACCCGTTTATGCACACGTCTACAAAAAGCGTAAACAATAAATATGTTGGAACAATCTCATAGTTACTCTCGGAGACTATTTTATCTAACAACTTTAAGCCCCTCTATGCATCGGAGACAGTGGTTAGCAGACTTGCGTCTCCCTCTATTTCATTAGAATCTTTAGTCAATGGAGAATCGAATCCATGGACGGTGCAGAGTTGGCAAAAGTCGCGAATTCGCCTGGACGAAAGGAGTAAATTACTTGCAGTTACTACTTACCGAACATTCAGCAACCGGATTATCAATTATAGCGATTTCGCCGATGAGGCTGTATCTGTGATGGATTGTGAATTAAAGAAGGCCAATTAGAAATAGATAAAAATGTCAATCAATTAATTAAAAGTATTACTTACTTATCCCTTCTAACATCATGTCTCACGTGCCCTCTCACTTTCAATTTCCAAAACTCGCGGAAGGGCTGACGACGAACAAAAACCTTAAATCTTTCAATTTTTATTTGAACAAAAAGTAAAAATTGCACCTCCTGATCAAGTCGCAGATACTCCACGTCTCCTCTATTAGTTCGATTAACGAACTCTTCTAGCTCACTGAAATTTCAACTCTATTTTTTGATAATTCGCAGTATTTTCTTACTTAGCCTCTGCTGATATAAAACGAGGTTCGAACACTTGCAGGATCGGCTTCTCAAACATGTTAATAGTATTTTCTATATGTGCAGGCCATACTCACATATTTAAAACGCGTTCTCTGTAAGAGCGCAGTGCGAGGCCGGGGTAGGCCGCACAACTAATTCAAAGTGTTCGCCCCGGACTCAAACTTATTCCACAGATAACCTTGGGTACAAAGTAAATTTAAAACGTTATAAGTACTCAAAATCTCAACTTTTGAAAAATCGATAATTTTTTTACGAAAAAAATTTTTTTTCCTCAATTTTTTTATTTTGCTATCATGTTATATATCATTCAAAAGAGCATCAAAAGTTATGCACAAATAACAAATTTCATGAGAATTGGACCACTGGGAGCGAAGATCGGTCACCGCACACCTACATTTTTGACGTTTCAGTGAGATTTTATTTTAGATAAAATTGTTCCTATGATTTGCCATTCATGAATCCGACATATATTATGTATTTTGTATCGTAGAATAAAATGTTCACTATTTCATTAAACATTTCGGTAGTAAAAGTACTCGCACACTCACTAGACCGTGCCCACCCAGAAATTCGATTCAATTTCAAGGTGCGTAGAAAATTTTTTTCAGAGTCTAAAATTAAATCGCACGTATGCCATTTGAAAGAGCATCAAAAGTTGCACCTAAATTTGTGATATCAGGAGGATTGAACAACTAGGAGCGAAAATCGGTAATCGAATCCACTGAAGGCTCAATATTCGCTTATAACGACTCAGAGTGATCGGTCAAGGTAATCGAATCCACAGATATGGGTAATTTTGGTGAAGCTCAATATTCGCTTATAACTTGACTCAGAGTGATCGGTCAAGGCTTAAACTATTTTCACGCATATTCTTAGGTGTTAATTAAATTTTGATAGCAAAAAAATCGCGAAAAAATAAAATTTTGAAAAATCGATAAAAAAAATTTTCGAAAAAAAAAATTTTTTTATCGAATTTTCAAAATTTTATTTTTTCGCGATTTTTTTGCTATCAAAATTTAATTAACACCTAAGAATATGCGTGAAAATAGTTTAAGCCTTGACCGATCACTCTGAGTCAAGTTATAAGCGAATATTGAGCTTCACCAAAATTACCCATATCTGTGGATTCGATTACCGATTTTCGCTCCTAGTTGTTCAATCCTCCTGATATCACAAATTTAGGTGCAACTTTTGATGCTCTTTCAAATGGCATACGTGCGATTTAATTTTAGACTCTGAAAAAAATTTTCTACGCACCTTGAAATTGAATCGAATTTCTGGGTGGGCACGGTCTAGTGAGTGTGCGAGTACTTTTACTACCGAAATGTTTAATGAAATAGTGAACATTTTATTCTACGATACAAAATACATAATATATGTCGGATTCATGAATGGCAAATCATAGGAACAATTTTATCTAAAATAAAATCTCACTGAAACGTCAAAAATGTAGGTGTGCGGTGACCGATCTTCGCTCCCAGTGGTCCAATTCTCATGAAATTTGTTATTTGTGCATAACTTTTGATGCTCTTTTGAATGATATATAACATGATAGCAAAATAAAAAAATTGAGAAAAAAAATTTTTTTTCGTAAAAAAATTATCGATTTTTCAAAAGTTGAGATTTTGAGTATTTATAACGTTTTAAATTTACTTTGTACCCAAGGTTATCTGTGGAAAAAGTTTGAGTCCGGGGCGACCACTTTGTATTAGCTGTGCGGCCCCATCCGACGTTCTTACAGAGAATGCGTTTTAATATCGTTCACGGAGTCGAAGCATGGAAGTTCGCTAATTTCCGCCATCATCAGCCTTTTCACAGTTTCGTGTAGACGGGAGTCCCTGGATTTTCCTATATTTTAACGGTCTACTGTTTTATCATACGTTAGTATCGATTGGCTACGGGCTGGTATCGGTAGTTGACTTTGACAGGCTGAATTGTCTATTCCAATCAAACCACATCGACGCCACATATTGAGAATATCGGAGAAGAGAGAAGTCGGACGGAATTTGGAAAGATCTGTAACATGCTTAGCTAGCCTAAAATGTTGAGAGCTTCCATCAAAATTAACATACGGTTTTCTTCTCTTTTCGAGTCGTTTTCAATCTCATTCGTATTCCCGAATCCTCTGGCAATGTGCATCAAAGTCTCAGAAATTTCACGGTTGCTGGTGAGCCTAAACTTTTTTTTCAGGAAAAGGTTATTATAATTCAAATCATAGAAAAGAAAAAAAATCCATGGAAAAACATCATTTTGAAAAAGGACCTCTTCCGATTCCTGTACAGATGGGATGCGTAGTTGCTATGCTTCGCACTAAATTCGTAAGGCATTCGAATGGAGAATAGGGGTGTCGATTGCATTATTCGACCCGTGTGCGTATCCTCAAAAAGGAAAATCATTATCAATGGTATTTTTCAGACGTAAAAGATAAGGCTACAAAATATGCCCAAAAAATACAAAATATATCGACGATAAAATATATAGAGAGACAGATACTAAAATGAGCTTCGATATTGCATGTTGCATCACTCGGGAAACTTATTCCTGGTAACATTTTGTAAATGGATAGTTAGATCTCACAGAATTCTGCTTGTTTCCCAGGTCTCCCATTATCACGATTGCCGTTTTAGCAATGCCGTTAGCTAAGAGTCGTTCGAGTGTCGATCTGAAACACCATTTCAAAATATTAATCACTTGATTTGGAGGGTACCTCAACTGTGTGTCCAACGCCGCAAGACAACTGAACCAACGTGTTAACCCGTTGTCTAAAATTGTGAACAAAAAAATAGCAAGATGAAGGCAAATCTAGACAAAAAAAACTCACCAAATCGTTTCAATTCTCTGAATCCTTGTATCGACTGGAGCGCAAAATGACATGTCTTTCCATAGTGGAGATGAAAACTCTCAAGCGCTCTTAGTTGCTCACTCGCTGTCGATTTCCCCTCATCATTACACTTGCTTTCTTCCCCATCTTCTAATTTATCATCAGGAAAGAAATCAAGAGATGAGTAGTCGATGCTCCTATTCGCATGACCCTCGCTCATGTAGGAGATGCAGCCTCTCTCTATAAAATTAACAGTTACTGTCACATTTTATTTAGCTAACTATTTTCTTTTAACGCACCTCTCATAATTTCCCAAATAGGCTTGGGTCCGTTTGCGAGAATGTCGTGCACCGTTTCGTGTAAGTTGTTCTGGAAATAGTTGTAATTTGAATCTTTTAGTTTCAAACTTAAAACTTAACAATTACCTTGTTGTACATCTCACTATCAATAAATCCGAGATATCTCATGTATCGGGATGAAAGAGGCATTAAACGATGGAATTCCGCAAGAGAAACCGAGTCGATAGCTATAATAGAGAGGGAGAGACGACTCTGCAAATTAAACATTCTTCAAGCCTGTATAGCCTTGTAGCGGCAGTCAAACATTGTTCTTGTCTTTCTTCAATTAGGTAACGACAGAGAAAACAATATCAGACAAAATCACATTGTAGCAAATGGGCACAAAATCCATTCGCGTAGTCATTTGTTTGGCTGTGCCTTTTTCGAAGTTGCACTATTGCCATGAGCAAGTTTCAATTTAATTCTCAATGTCCCTTGTGAAAACTCATAAGCGAAAATTCGCCGCATTAAATTTGTAGCCCCCTTGACACATGCATTGATTTTGATACTGATCAAAGTCAGATGAACTCACGGCGTCCGGCGTGGCTTGCTTGTTTTTAGCCTGGAAAAATATTTTATTGTATTTATTTGTAATATCTTATAAAAATATTATGTACTTTAAATGTATGAGGTATATAGACTGATAACTGTAATATTTATGAATGTTTTGATCCGCCATGAACATAAACTTACTAAATTCGGAAGAGCAGCGAAGTTGAAAAACTTCTTGGAATAAACCATCAAGCCGTCCTTGACACATTCAACAAAATATTTTCTTCGATCCTACTATGAAAGTTGGACCTTCCGTCGACAACTGTAGATTTACATTGTCATTTTTATTCTCTTTTTATAGTTTCATACGAACCGATTGAGTTGTATTAGATGGATCGTCGACAGATCGATAATTGCACCTGCAAAGTCACAACTTATCGAGGGTAAATCTTCGATACATGATTAAATCTACACCTCTTGTACTCTTTGTCGCGCAAAAATAAATCGGGCAATACTGTTGAGCTCACTTACTCTACACCTGTGAAATTGTTGTTCATTACTTGCGGGATGAGAATGCCACTCTCTTGCAAAGTGAACAAACTATCGAAACGAGGAGTGCATTCTATCGTTCTGCAAAATATTAATACACCAACAATTAAAAACGACGAATTTGCCACTCACGCATTTTTCTCCATCGGATCAAGCTCATCGAAATCTTCTTCGATTAGTGAAGGCCAGAAACAATTTTTCGCTCCAGCAATTTCATTCGAATCTGAAAATATGAAAACGTTTGAAAAAATATAAAATGTCAGAGTGGGGCGTTCCTCCTAACGTTTTCCCACCTTTATTGCACGATCGAAGATTATTCATGCGTTGTCACAATTCCACCTGGCAAACACTGTCAAATCCCACCACCAGCAATAATAAACTAGGTCTAATCTCATTAGAGAGGCGCAGAGAAGAAATAGATCTGAAATCGGCCAGTTATCTTCTGCGAGGCAATTACAAAATATCTAAAAAGAAACCACATCATTTCAACGTCTATTTCACCCAAAACTGAATTAATTTCACTAATGCAAGTTCTCCTCGAACTAGAAGCATAATAGTTTCTTCCCCAGAGCGGCAAGGCTTTTCCTTAAATCCGGAAAACTGACCAGTTTGTCTGAGTGACCATCGTTACTAGTTTGCATTGTTCGATCTCCATTTCATTTAATTTAATTGTATCATTGTACCGCGTTTCCATGCGACTCGCATAAATATATATCACGCCTGTCACGTACGGATCGGATAAAGGGTGGAACATCGAAAAGGTCGAACATGAGTAAGATACATTTTTGGATAGTCATTGGGGTATCATGGAAGGCCCCGCGAGCGTTTGTCCCACATATCGATTTCCTCGACGATAGACGACGTCGAAGTTTGAGGGAGGCAAAAGTAGTGCCTCTTTGAAGCTCTGTAGCTCCGCCCACAGCAACAGTAGAGAAAACTCGCCAACAGAACTTCGGTGAGGAATCATCTCGAGAATAGCCCTGACCGATTGGGCCCAACTTATAATGAGAACTAATTAGTCAGGCTAATTAAAACTACTCATTTGCACCAGAGTTTCGGGCCCAGGATAATCTCGACGCCATTCGATGCAGCTCACTGAGACGAATCGATTGATATGCTGAACTTTCATATTTCACTTGAAATGGCTCTTTCGCTTGCGAAAAACACTTTTGAACGCCGCCTATCCTGCGTGAACTCTAGGTGAGAGAGGGAGAGAGATGCATGCGCTATTATGGAGGTCACGGTCTCGTTGGCTTAATCTTTGACCACTTCTGCAACCTATATCGGCAATTCGATCCGGAATTGCTTTACATTCAGTGCATCCAACTATATTTAATCAGTAGATATCCTGAAGAAACAATGCTTGAAGAATGACAGAAATTTGTTATATATATCGTTGTGTTATTACCTTCCTTCCTCCCATTACAAATATGTCTCCAATTGGATTTATGATAGATCAACCGGTAATTATATTGCGAAAAATCAGCAAAAGAAATATGTCCCAAAAGGGAATCGAACCCACGACATTCAAAATGTACCTAAAAAAATCTGACGCGTTACCGACTGAGCTATGCTCGAGACATGGCTGGGAGCTCTAGCGAGATCGTGACCTACCCAGCACTTCGAAAGTGTCTCTCTCGCCACGAGAGGTCTCAGGGAAGGGGCAAAACATGAAAGTTTTTTTCGCAAGCGAAAGAGCCATTTTCAAGTGAAATATGATAGTTCAGCATATCATTCGATTCGTCTCAGTGAGCTGCATCGAATGGCGTCGAGATTATCCTGGGCCCGAAACTCTGGTGCAAATGAGAAGTTTTAATTAGCCTGACTAATTAGTTCTCATTATAAGTTGGGCCCAATCGGTCAGGGCTATTCTCGAGATGATTCCTCACCGAAGTTCTGTTGGCGAGTTTTCTCTATTGTTGCTGTGGGCGGAGCTACAGAGCTTCAAAGAGGCACTACTTTTGCCTCCCTCCAACTTCGACGTCGTCTATCGTCGAGGAAATCGATATGTGGGACAAACGCTCGCGGGGCCGTCCATGAAACCCCAATGGCTATCGAAAACTGTAAAAATAATAGGGGGTTAGAAAATGTTCCAGGTACCCCATGATTTTATCCGATCCTTACGTGACAGGCGTGATATATATATATATATATATATATATATATATATATATATATATCTTGCGTCTCTCATTTGAACAAAAATTACAATTTTGTTTCATGATCGTTTTGATTATTCTTTCAGTCTTGAAATAAAATAATTGTCCGAATTCTCACCGTATGGATATGGTATGAACTTGTTGAGGATATTATCCAGCGTTTCCTTGTTCTCTAGTTGGGCTACCTGAAAGCAAATGAATTATGCTATAAACTATTGCAGTAAACCTGGGTATGCTCGATAAAAACGAGAGACATCAGCAAACTTCCGCAGAAGATTATGGGACTCCACTGTAAAGTTTAAAGAATAATTTTAAAAGATGATTTGTTGAATGAAATTAACTCACTCTAACGATACATCGCATCCATCCTCCAATAGAATCGATACACGATATTTCTGGATTCCCACACGTATCGTAATACATTGAGCTACAAAAATAACATTAATTAGATATCATGATCAACTAACACATGGGAACAAATTCGCATTGCAAACGAGGTTGCTGAGTCATCTCTTCCTCGCCGAATGTTTATATGTACACTCGTTTCTTCCCCTTGGGCGGGATTTAGGTTGATAGATCACTCCCCCGCACGATAATGTAAGCCCTCCATCTCCGTGGACCACCGACCAAGGACAAAAGAATGTGGCGAGACGAAACAGTTGAAGCTATTCAACATCCAAGGTTTATACACGAATTTTGAGACTACAATAGAGGAAAGTTAAGGATATATCAATTAGCGGCATGTTGTATTTGTCGATGGCCACTTTTATGCGGATAGCATGTTTATTGCGTACCTTTTTATTACATTTCCAAATATCGCAACAATAGTTCAAGATCGAGATGATGAAAGAGCTTATTATAGAGATGATGAAAGAGCTTATTATTGCGATTAATGAGAGATTTGTCAAGTAATTGATGAATGTTGGAATGAAATCAAACTGAGGATTTTTGGCCGTTGCTGAGAAATTACGCTTTTACGACACGCATCAAAATTATTACATACTTGGTTCTAAAGTTCTTCTATTTGCCTCGCCCCCACAATCACTCAGTAAGAGTGCAACGACCTTTTGCTTATCAGTTAGAAAATGGAACAGCAACTTTGAGAATTGATATGATAGAGAAAGTGAGCAGCGGAACTGTGTTTTTGCCTGCAGGCTCTAAGGAAATCTCTATCGTAGTGAGAGCTCTCGCAAAAAAGAACAACGTTCGCGATCTTGCGTGGGTGGTTGGGAGGAGGATTTAGCGGAACCATCGGAGATCGAATCACCATGGTTGGAGCAAAGACAAATCCCTGCATTAACTCGGACAATGCAAACTTCCTGTTCTGCTACGATGAAACCTCACTCACAAAGAAGATACAGTTGAATTATGTGAGGTCTTCTGGGTCGATCTGCGATTCTCAATACTTGGCACTCTTGGCGCTACTATCAACTTCGAAGGAACACGTATGGCCATTACTTTGAGTTTTAACTGAGCTTCACTTCGAATTCAGTGAACCTGGTCGTGTATGATACATGGTTAACCCCTTATACCTGGTAATGCTCCTTTTGTACCCGGAAACATTGTCTTGTACCTTATCTATCTCTTTTTACCTAATCAGGAATAAAGGGGATTGTTTTTGGCTATATCTGATACTCGTTCAAACATAGTTAATGGAGTATCAGGCATTGGAAACTTTGAATATGAAAATTGTGAAGAACTATAGTTCCTTAAATCTTATGAATCGCAGGCTTCGCAACACCTTTCATTCAATATTTCACTTGCTCCACTTTTCGGTGCAAGAAATATTATATTTTGTCGAAGTGTCAACTGTTGCGAGCACGAGAGTGCTCGAAATAAAGAGTTAACAATCCAAGGTTGCGCATTTCCAATATTAACAAATTTACCGAAAATTTTATACTTTTTACGTAGACATGTTTGCGTCTCCTACGCTGTGAAAGTGAAAACAACGTGATGTTGTAGAACAGAAATGCACAAATAGTGACTGATTTGTCACAAGAATGAGGGAACACTTTTACATTTGAGACGAGGGCCCCGATCATCAGACAGCCAGACTATTATCAATTAGGCAGTAATATGTCTACATCATAGAGACTCCGTGCAATTCTGTGTCTCTATTCGGTCGAAACCCAAAATTTTGCGATTGATTGAAAAAAGACAATAGAGTGAAAGAGACATAGAGATAGGAAGAATGTATTCCGTAGTTTGCGATAAGAGATAACGAACGCTCCACTACTCAACGTGGAGTAAACAACACCGAGCTCAAGGAGGGTTAAAGTGGCGTAGCCACTCTCTATTTTCTCCCTTATTCTGAGTTTTGTATTGTGCTCAATATTTCGCTCTCAGAATGTCGAATTGCAACATTCGCAAGGGCGACAACCCCGATCTTACAAAGGCAAGTTTTTCAACATGATGTGCAATATTTATTAAAATTTATTATTAATGCATTCGTCCAAACTAATAAAACGTGCCGCTCATAACAAGAAACAATATCACGCCTATCACGAGAGGCTCGGCTCAGAATGGCATTATTCCGGCACAGAGCCCATTTTTCGATAGTAGTTTTTTCACGTTTTTGGGTGCCACTAGGTCCCACTAAGATCCTCGTGTGTAATTATGTCACGGAAACCTTTTCCCGCTTAGATACAGCTACTGTAAGCTGCCACCCTTGAACTTTGGGGCAGTTTTTCGATGTTTAAACTAGCCGGGATGTGTTGAGGTTAAATACACTACGCTCTATGCGTACACTACGCTCTATGCGTACACTACGCTCTATGCACAGTTCTGGGTGCAGGTTCGGTCCAGGGGGAGATCGGAGCTGGCTCCATGTTCGGTCCAGGGGGAGCTCGGTATCCTGCTCCAGGTACGGTTCAGGGGGACCTCGGTAGCCTTCTTCAGGAACGGTTCAGGGGGACCTCGGTAGCCTTCTTCAGGGACGGTTCAGGGGGACCTCGGTAGCCTTCTTCAGGAACGGTTCAGGGGGACCTCGGTAGCCTTCTTCAGGAACCGTCCAGGGGGAACTCGGTAGCTTGCTTGACGTTCGGTCCAGGGAGGAGGACTCGGTAGCCGGCTCCAAGTACGGTCCAGGGGGCGTTTAGTATGTTGGGAAATGTTAATCTCTAGAAAGAGTACTGGCTTATTCCGTCGCAAAAAAGGCTCGTGAGGCTAAGAGCGATCGAAAAAAAGTTGCCACTACGCCACTTCGTGGCTCCGTGGCAACTTTTTTCGATCGCTCTCAGCGTCACGAGCCTTTCTCAACGGAAACGCAGGATACCGAGTGTTGGATTCCCGGGCGTGTTCGAACACGTTCCAACATCGCAAAACACTTTTCCTATGGTTCCCCACGCTCTGCGAATCAATTGGTAACTTTTTGAAATTTTCGATTTTTCATGTTAAAACGTGGTAGAAAACGTTCACACACGTTTCCGACATCGCAAAACACTTTCCTATGGTCCCCCACGCTCTGCGAATCAATTGGGAACTTTTCGAAATTTTCGATTTTTCATGTTAAAACGTGTCAGAAAACGTTCAGACACGTTTCCGACATCGCAAAACACTTTTCCTATGGTCCCCCACGCTCTGCGATTCAATTGGGAACTTTTCGAAATTTTCGATTTTTCATGTTAAAACGTGTCAGAAAACGTTCAGACACGTTTCCGATATCGCAAAACACTTTTCCTATGGTCCCCCACGCTCTGCGATTCAATTGGGAACTTTTCGAAAATTTCGATTTTTCATGTTAAAACTCGGCAAAACAGGTGAGAACGTGTTTCACATTACTCAAGAACGTGCTAGAAGGGCATCTGACACTTGCGAATAATGCGGCAAACGTTTTGCCCGCGGCGGGATTCGAACCTGGGGGTCTCAGATTGTAAGTCAAGCGCGTAACCCACTTGGCTATGGATTTGGTCAATTAAATATTGCAAAATTTTAAAGGGATTTGGTCTGTTGTCGTATGCAAAAGGATCTAGGAAGATAACGCGATTTTGAAGCAATTTATAAAGCTTCCCCATACGCGATTCCGAGCCTCCAGAAAGGGGTCAGGGGCGAGAGAGTGTGCCAAAGTGAGAGAGTACCTCTCGATTCCCCTTGCTCTCTCGTTTCAAACCCCTTCCTGCGAGGTTTGCCGGCATGTTGAATGATTCGGAGCGAAATATACGAAAATTTCGTGAGATCGTTTGAAATCAAGTGAAATCAATCGATATTTCACTTCGAAAAACGGCAAAAGATGCTCAAATGTGAATCTCGTTACTTAAAAACGTGTTTGGACCACTTTTCACGCTTGCAAAAATGCGGCAAAAGACTATGCACCGGCGGGGATCGAACCTGAGACCCTCGGATTTGAATTCGAACTCGCTACCTAATTGGCAATGAAATTATCCTTTTTTTGTAAATAAATTTTGAAATATTTTCTGATGGGTTATCGAATGCAAAAGGATCTGAGAAGATTGCTTGAGTTTAAAGCGATTTATAGCGAAAAAAACGAAAAAAATGTCCGTCACGCGGAAGGGAAAAAAAACATACCAACAGACATTTCAATTTCCTAGTAGTGGAGGAATGAAGTTTCTGAGAAAACTTGTCGAACTAGGGCTTCTTTTCCATGCTCTTTCGATCTGTCTCGTTGGTTTTTCGATAGGTCTGTGAATTTGCATAATAATTAACTTTTGTAAATTTACATAAATCTTTTCGAAAAACCGGCATTATTATTTCACTATCGTCTCCGGAATGTCGCAAGGATTCGAATGATATGTCTGAGCTCCCCCAACTCGGGAGATGATGCCATATTTCATCTGAAAATAGGTCATTTATGGAGTTTTCGCTCATTAATTGCCTCTCGCACCGCTTCATTCGCGCGAAATGAGTGTACAGAGTTTGTGAGAACAATGGAAGGACGGGTCATTCTTCACTTGAAAGTTGAACTACTCGGTGTGAAACGTCGAGAATCAACGAGATTTACACCTTTTCATATGAAATATGGCATCATCTCCCGAGTTGGGGGAGCTCAGACATATCATTCAAATCCTTGCGACATTCCGGAGACGATAGTGAAATAATAATGCGGGTTTTTCGAACAGATTTATGTAAATTTACAAAAGTTAAAACGCGTTCTCTGTAAGAGCGCAGTGCGAGGCCGGGGTAGGCAGCACAACTAATGCAAAGTGGTCGTCCTGGACCCAAACTTTTTTCACAAATAGTCTTCGGTTCAAAGTGAATTTCAAAAGTGAGAAATACACAAAAATTCATCTTTTGAAAAATCGATAATTTTTTTACGAAAAAAAAATTTTTTTTTTCAATTTTTTTATTTTACTATCGTGTTATATATCATTCGAAAGAGCATAAAAATTATGTATAAACCATAGTTTTCAAGAGAATTGAACAACAGGGAACAAAAATCGGTAGTCGCAATCAACGAATTTTGGCGAATATTGAGCAGCACCCAAAATATTAATTTCTGAGAATACGATTATCGATTTTTGCTCCTAGTGGTTCAATCGCCCTGAAATCATAGATTTAGACATAACTTTTGATGTTCTTTCAAATAACATATGTGTCAGTTAGTGTCAAACTCTGGAAAAAGTCTTCTACTCACTTTTATGTTGAATCTCATTTCTGGGTGGTCACGGTCTAGTGAGTGTACGGGTACTTTTACTACCGAAATGTTCAACGAAATTGTGGTCATTTTATTCTATAATAACAAAAACATGATATATATCGGATTCGTGATGGGGAAATCATAGGGACAATTTTATCCAAAATAAAGTATCACAGAATCGCCAAAATTCGTTGATTGCGACTACCGATTTTCGTTCCCTGTTGTTCAATTCTCTTGAAAACGAGGGTTTATACATAATTTTTGATGCTCTTTCGAATGATATATAACACGATAGGAAAATAAAAAAATTGAAAAAAAAATTTTTTTTCGTAAAAAAATTATCGATTTTTCAAAAGATGAATTTTCGTGTATTTCTCACTTTTGAAATTCACTTTGAACCGAAGACTATTTGTGAAAAAAAGTTTGGGTCCGGGACGACCACTTTGAATTAGTTGTGCGGCCCCCTCCGACGTTCTTACAGAGAACGCGTTTTAATTATTATGCAAATTCACAGACCTATCGAAAAATCAACGAGACAGATCGAAAGAGCATGGAAAAGAAGCCCTAGCTCTAAGAGACAAGTTTTCTCAGAAACTTCATTTAAACATCGAAAAACTGCCCCAAAGTTCAAGGGTGGCAGCTTACAGTAGCTGTATCTAAGAGGAAAATGATTTCCGTGAAATAATAACACACGAGGATCTTAGTGGGACCTAGTGGCACCCAAAAACGTGAAAAAAACTACTGTCGAAAAATGGGCTCTGTGCCAAGCCCAGTCCGAGCCTCTCGTGAGAGGCGTGATATACGGGTGCTAGAGATCATGAAAGCGCGGGCCGAGCTATTGAGAAAGAGTACTCGCCCCAGTATTACTAATGCTTCATGAATTTTTAAAAATTGCATTATCTATAGGAGCGCAGATCATGCACATTCGATACCGAGCAACTCACAGTACATCTCTATGGTTCGTCGGAAATTGTCGCGAAGAGAAGGGAGATTTCGAGAAAGGTGAAATTCTGCACATATTTTTTTTATTTCGACGAATATTCCAGATCGCTGCGGATCCGGATTTTGTTATTGATACACCACTTGATTTCATGAGTCGAGAAGACAGAATGGGCGTGCAGGCTAGAAAAGTAGGTCATAATAAATGAAGAAAGATAAATAAATTTATTTGAAGTGCAAGCACATGATGGAAAAGCTCTACGATCTGGTCGATGTCACCAACAAAGACGAGATGGACCTAATGGGGAGGTGAGGAGAAAACTGAAAATAATATTTTTGCAAACGAAATTCAGTGAAATATTCGGAACGGATGGTTTCCCACTCGCGATTCACTTCATAATGTTCTTACCAGTGCTACAATCTCAGGTAGCATCGGAATCGATTTTTTTTTAGAATTTCTTGCCGCATGCACTCCCACATGTGATTTTATTTCGGGAAGATATCCATGGAGCGAGTAATATTTTTTAGGCAGACGGCAATCTTGCCGCTGAATTTCTACCTCGTGCTATGTCACTTCAAATTATCGGGACGTATGCACAGACGGAAATGGGACATGGTAGGTCGGGTTTTTGCAATTAGTTTTGGGAAAAATATGGGAACTAGGTGCGACCAATGCGAGCGTGATTTTATCTGGGAATGAAAAAAAGGAAAAACTCATAGGAACGAATGTAAAAGAACTCGAGACGACTGCAATTTATGACAAGACTACTGAAGAATTCATCGTGAACACCCCTACTCGAAGTGCAATGAAGTGGTCAGTTTAATCCCAATTTCTCATTTCTTAGCATAACTTTCCCTATTTTAGGTGGCCGGGAAATCTGGGAAAGATGTCCAACTATGCCATTGTCACTGCTCAATTGCACATAGAAGGAGTCAATCGAGGACCGCATAATTTTGTGATTCAACTGAGGAGTGAGAAGGATCACAAGCAGATGAAGGGTAGATGTAGATACGATTCGATTTACTTGGATGCAAACGTGCCAGTGCAATATGCTGCTAGAGTTGTTTACTCAGTACTTTGTGTGTTTACATTTTTTTTGAAATTATTGACAATCAGGCATCACTATCGGCGACATAGGGCCGAAGATGGGAATCAGCAGTGTGGATAATGGATTTCTCGCTCTTGATCATGTCAGAGTTCCAAGGAAAAATATG
Organism: Pristionchus fissidentatus; assembly: GCA_036245785.1. NCBI lineage: Eukaryota > Metazoa > Nematoda > Chromadorea > Rhabditida > Neodiplogasteridae > Pristionchus > Pristionchus fissidentatus. The sequence continues at coordinate 18,218,690 of BTSY01000004.1, forward strand.
CTGATGAAGCACGCAAAGGTGAGATATCGATCCGGTTCAGCTTGTTTCCTAGATATAAACAATCAAAAACAATCAACTTTAGTACATGTTTTATTCATTGTCAGTTGTTAATTGGTGTTTATCGGTATCTCAGGTATCTCCTGATGGAAAGTACACACCACCAGTCCATGCGAAATTGAACTACGGAGGAATGGTTTGTGATTCTACATGGAATAGATCATCCCTATACTCATTCAGGGAAAATCCCATTAGAATTCATCATTCAATCACTAATGGTTCGATAGCGAGTCAATATTTAGGTATACGTGCGCGCTCACATGATTCACAACTTGGCACGAAACTTATGCGCCGTGAGTTATTTACAGAAATATTATTAGTCATGCACACAGGTGAAAAGTTTCCATCTGAAGTCGCATTTGTTGTACACCATCAATTGCATTTTTTCTAAGAAGTTTACAAACCAATCAATAATCAGGCGGTCACTATAGCTACCCGCTACTCCGCTATTCGAAGGCAGGGACGAGTCGACACAGCAAGGTCCCACCACTGAAAAATCAATGACTACAAAATAAATTTAAATCTGTTTCAGCGATTCTGAAGTGCAAATTCTCGACTATCAGACGCAGCAATACCGTCTATTTCCACAGGTTTTGCTAGTGATTCGAAAGAAAGAAAGTAATAAAGTATGTTGCCAGATCAGTCGTGCATTTGCATACTTGTTCACCGGCGCCGAGATAAAGAAGCTTTTCAACGAGGCGCAACAGAGAATTGCACAAGACGAGGTACGCAAGTATAACTAAGTCATTTTATATTCTCTGCGAATTGATATTTTGTTGTTTTCGGCTGTTCACCATGGAATGGAATAATCTTGGAATTGTAATTTATTTTAGACAGATCTCCTTCCTGATCTACATGGACTCACTTCCGGTCTCAAATCCGTCGTTTCATTCGAAGTTTGTTAACATAGCTTTCTTATCGATATACAATTACAGGATATTTATCGATTTACAATTACAGGCGGCCCAAGCCGTGGAACAGTGTAGAATGGCGTGTGGTGGACATGGTGAGACGTTGTGATATCGACTAGATTTTCTTTCTATGATAATCGGAATATATCCAATGGGCATTTGGTTGTATTCAATATGCATTTGAAGGGTTCTCGCATGCCTCTGGACTGCCCAAGTTGTTCGGTATCGTAGTTGCTGGCTGCACTTACGAAGGAGAAAATATGGTGATGCTTCAGCAGACTGCGAGGTGAGACGACGAGAACAGTTTGGCGAATACTTTCCTAGGGAACTCTTCAATCATGCGTTTCGAATTCCAGTTGTAATAAAGATTCAATTAAACTAATATTTGCGACAATGAGAATATTGTTAGACGTAAAATATAATCATCCCAGATATCTGATGAAGGCAGCGGAGAAGGCTGAAAGAGGGGAGAAACTCGCATATTCGATCGAATTTATTGGAAAGAAGACGAGAGGACAGTCAACTATCGGACTTCATAGAGGAGACACGGAGATGGAAATGGAGGTTAGACATGGAAATTTAGACTATGAATACGGATGCAATCAGCGAAGCGAAGGGGATTACTAAACATTTAAAATATTTTAAAATATGTATTTTTCAGGCCATCTTCGAAGCGCTCGAGCATGCCGCGAGACGTTTAATTATTCATGCCTACGACGAATGGGAGAAACGAGTGAAAGAAGGAGAGAGTAGAGATCGAGCGTGGAATGAAGTTACTGTAGAGATGAATCGGGTACGGTAAACGATCGATATCGGCTACTGTATCGTCGATGTTACCATTCCAAAAAGATACGTTCGTGAAATGGGTTACTGCTGTTTGTACTCTCCTTCTATATATCGGCGTGTCTCTTTCTTTGTCACCATTGTTGCTTAGGATTGGGACGTTTTGGTATGTTTGACGAATATTTGTGAATTTATAATATATCAGGCCGCTCGAATCTACACTCGTCTATTCATTGCCCGTTCTTTCCATCGTCGAGTAATCTCTTCTCCTGAGACTGTCAAATCAGTTCTCACCGACCTTCTTTCCCTTTATCTACATTACGAATGCATCGATATGGCACATCATCTACTACATGTGAGGCAATTTTTTTCTAATGAAATACAACAATCGTTAATCAGGATGGGCACTGTAACGGAGATCAAATTAACTTTCTCAAGCGCAGTATGAACGAGGATCTGATCAAGGTTTTTTTCTTCATTTCAGCCCTCCATCTATAATATCAATCGATCGGATTTTCAGCTGCGTCCTAATGCAGTCTCCATAGTTGATTCATTCGATCAATCGGATCGAGAATTGAATTCGGTGCTGGGAAGAAGAGATGGAAATGTGTACGAGAAACTTTTCGAATGGGCAAAGGCCAGCGAGCTCAATTACACAAATGTGAGTAGTGTCGTGTTGATGCAACCTAATTTGCTACAATTTCAGGTGCTTCCCGCCTTCGACACGCACCTGAAAGGCATGCTGAAATCCAATTGGGCCAAGATGTGAACATCTAAGAAGATACTGAATTACATGGGCGAAATCTTACAACATTAGCAACAAACAACATTATTTTGATGAAACATTTAGCGGCAGCTTGCCCCATAAATTTGTTACGTTTTTTGTAGATAATTGTCTTAATAGATAAATATAAATATGAATTTTAAATGTGTAATTCGTATCGTGCAGCATCAGAAACAGTGAAATAACTTCTTTGACCAGCAATCAATGTAATCAAAGCACGAAACTAATAAAATTGACTGAGCTGATTTTTTTCTCTATATGAAAATGCTAAATAATTTCTCTGATTTATCCAAACTTGCTCACTCACTCCATCTTGAGGGTGTTTTACCCGCTGGTCGTTCGGCATCACTGCGAACGGCTGAGTGATTCGTGTAAACAATCGATTGTCGTTCCGTCGTAGTACGTGGCCCGTTTGATGTAGAGTATGGGGTCGGTGAGGATTCATTGGCGGCGAATTTCGTTACTCCTCACATTCCTCTCTTTCTTTTAATAATAATATATTATATTGATGCGAGTCACGAGGAAACGTGGTACAATAACATACATTACAAGAAGAAAAAGAATGGACAATAAAATTAATAGGGTCACTCAGGGAAACTGCTAATTTTTTTCGGAAATTGACAACAGCCTTGCAGCTATAGGGAAGAAACAGTTATGCCAGTAGTTAGAGGAAGTTTTTAACGTGTAGATTGTTCCCAACATGATCTCTTTTGAGTGCGTAGTGGGGGGAGAAATGAAGGAAGTGACTGTCTTCGAGTGGGGACGAGTCTCAGCGTCGTACCAGAGAGAACGTGCGAATCGAAGAGTTACTCACGTAGTTTCGAATAATGGCTCCATCTCCGCTTTCTTCCCGTTCCATTTATGTGAATCCTCTAGAGCCTCTCCGTGAAGCGAGATAAGTGTCATTGTGCACCATTCGTTCCTCATAAGTTGCGCATTCTTCCGATTGATCAAATCTTTTCCCCAGCGTCCGCCAGTTCCTGCAGCATCTTCTGTAGTGTACGCGCATCCTCGGCGGCCAGGAAGATGTCGTCGGAGAGTCTCAAGTGGGAAAGTCGATGAGAACTCGGTAGTAATCGCAGTCGTGAAGAACTGCGGTGAAGGACATGCGTGTTCTCTGTATGTCGATGGCATTTCAATTGACTAAAACATAACTTACATGTCTTTAGCAAATGATGTTCTTTTAGTATTTTCCACTGTGTGACGACGTGTTAGAGATATAAACCTTATTTTATTCAGTGTATTCGAACGGCGAGGGGGCGAGGGCAGAGATATTGTACAATTCGAGGATTAAACACTTGAGCGAGCACAAAACTATTTCGACAAACGTATCGATACTCTTTTACAAAACTAGCTCGATCGTTTCGCATCGTAGACTATAGTTTGCTGTAGTATGCAGACACAGCCCATCCGGGATATCTCATAAAAGAGGGAAAGAGGTAGGATGTCCAATACCAACCCGACTGACGGAGAGCGAAGGAAACGGAACGCATGTTGAACGGACGACGACCTCCAATTTAGGAGGATTATTACTCCCACGTTTGGAAACGACGCGCAAATTGTAGTCGGGCAAAAAGGTAATTTTGAAATGAGCATAGATGGATAGCATGCTTAATCATTTTTTTATAAATCGGTGCTTTAAAACCTTCGAAAAAATCCTTTGAAATGTCAATCACATTCTTTTGGCTCTTGATTATTAGTGCGGTTGCTCATTCTATTAAAATTCTCGAAAAAAAAAGTATCACCATCGATATCGACAAATCCATACTCGTTGCCTAGATCTGCAGCCACCAAAATTCGTCCAGTCTTCTCGATCATCTAAAAAAATACACAGTTATGGAGAGAAAAGGTCGAGAAAAAAAACCCGTTTGACACGTTGAGCTAAAAACAGGTTTTTAGGAATCGATTAGGGAAAATCGATTTGTATTGTGTTGTTGATTTTTCTTTCCGTGAGTTTGTGCACTCTCTTTTAAGGAAAATGTTGAGCCGGATTTCATTAAACAAGAAATGCGAGAGGGCATCAGAGCTTACTTTCTTGTCTTTTGCCAAAGCGGCCACTGCTTTTCCAACGTATTCGGTCGTCTCACCTCCAATGAATATCCATCCAATCTGCGATGAAATTGAAATTGAAATCATTTTATTTTTTTAATAATTAAAGATATAGTTGATTAGCCTCCTTATTTTAGAGAGCAGAAAAGTGGGAGTGCATTGTTTGAAATCAATGTTCTTCATTCAAGCTTCCCTCCTCACGAGGATTGTCATATTATGCGTACTAGCGGAATCAAAGGGAATGGAAAATGGCACGGAAGTAAGATTCTGGCCGGTACCTTCTCTATATATGAGAGGTTATCTCAGTGGATCGACATATTTGTTCAGAAACTTGGCACTGGACAAAACTTACATTGCGATACTAACCACGCTATAAATTAATGTGTCATGTGAGGAGTACGAATACACTAAACAGAAAGTTCAAAAACGCGTTTACGCCCCAGGCTATGAAACCACGCGATGATGACGTCACTATCGAGTTTCGCGAATTCGATCCGAATAACTTTGTACTGTGCATTAATGGATTCCTCACCTAAATACAAGTATTTTTTGGTTCCGGAACTTTTTTGATAGGAGCCGATGCTAGCGAGTTATTCAAACAAACGTGTTATTTTGAGTTTCATTCAATTTTCATTAAAAAGTTTCTCGTAAAAAATAAAGTTTTATTTGATTATTTTATTCGTTGAATTATTATACAAAATATATGTAAAATGAAAAATAAAATTTGCCCTGGAAGGAAGTCAAATCAGGAAAAGTGTGGTGTAAACTCGAATAAAGTCAGTTGTTAACAGCGTAAGTACGGTAAGTACTCGCATCATACGGTTTTATGAATATCGAAAAACCTATTAATATTATCTAATTTCCTTCGTTATGGACTACGATATGCTCTATGAAATAGAAGAAAACTGTAAAATATAAAGATGACAAAGTTAAACCGAGGAAAAGTGAAGGAATTAAGTAATTACGGTATTGCATAGCAATCGAGGATTGACTTTATTCGAGTTTACACCACACTTTTCATGATTTGACTTCCTTCCAGGGCAAATTTTATTTTCCATTTTACATATATTCCTCCACTACTAGGGAATCGAAATGTCTGTCTGTTTGTGTGTTGGTTTTTTTTTCCTTCCGCGTGACGGACGTTTTTCCGTTTTTCCGCTATAATTCGCTTCAAAGTTAGCAATCTTCTCAGATCCTTTTGCATGTGATAGGCAACGACAAAACACATCGAACTTTATATTTGCAAAATCGATAATTTCATGGCCAAGTCGGTAGCGAGCTCGACTAGAAATCCGAGGGTCTCAGGTTCAATCCCCGCCGGTGCATAGTCTTTTGCCGCATTTTTTCCAAGTGTCAAATGTGGCCCAAACGCATTTTTTTGTAACGATATTCACATTTGAGCATCTTTTGCCGAGTTTCGAAGTGAAATATCGATTGATTTCAGTTGATTTTACTCAATTTCACGAAATTTCACTAAATTTTCGTACATTTCGTTCCAAGTGGGTTACGCGCTTCACTAGCAATCCGAGGGACGCAGGTTCGACCCCCGCCGCGGGCAAAACGTTTGCCGCATTTTTCGCAAGTGCCAGAAACCGTTCTAACACGTTTTTGAGTACCGTGAAACACGTTTTCACCTGTTTTGCTTAGTTTTAAAATGAAAAATCGAAAATTTCGAAAAGTTGCCAATTGATTCTCAGAACGTGGGGGACCATAGGAAAAGCGTTTTGCGATATCCTAAACGTGTTCGAACACGCCCGGGAATCCAACACACGGTATCCGAGCGTTTCCGTTGAGAAAGGCTCGTGAGGCTGAGAGCGATCGAAAAAAGTTGCCACGGAGCCACGAAGTGGCGTAGTGGCAACTTTTTTCGATCGCAGTCAGCCTCACGAGCCTTTTTTCAACGGAATAAGCCAGTACTCTTTCCAGAGATTAACATTCCCCAACATACTAAGCTCCCCCTGGATCGTACTTGGAGCCGTCTACCGAGTCCTCCTCCCTGGACCGAACGTCAAGCAAGCTACCGAGTTCCCCCTGAACCGTTCCTGAAGAAGGTTACCGAGGCCCCCTGGACCGTTCCTGAAGAAGGCTACCGAGGTCCCCCTGAACCGTTCCTGAAGAAGGCTACCGAGGTCCCCCAGAACCGTACCTGGAGCCGGATCTCGAGCTCCCCCTGGACCGAACCTGGAGCCAGCTACCGATCTCCCCCTGGACCGAACCTGCACCCAGAACTGTGCATAGAGCGTAGTGTACGCATAGAGCGTAGTGTACGCATAGAGCGTAGTGTATTTAACCTCAACACATCCCGGCTAGTTTTGTATAATAATTCAACGATTACAATAATCAAATAAAACTTTATTTTTTACGAGAAACTTTTTAATGAAAATTGAATGAAACACAAAATAACACGTCTGGTTGAATAACTCGCTAGCATCGGCTCCTATCAAAAAAGTTCCGAAACCAAAAAATACTTGTATTTAGGTGAGGAATCCATTAATGCACAGCACAAAGTTATTCGGTTCGAATTCGCGAAACTCGATAGTGACGTCATCATCGCGTGGTTTCATAGCCTGAGGCATAAACGCGTTTTTTTAACTTTCTGTTTAGTGTATTCGTACTCCTCACATGACACATTAATTTATAGCATGGTTAGTATCGCAATGTAAGTTTAGCCCAGTGCCAAGAACATGTCGACCCATTCAGATAACCTCTCATATATTGTTTGGCTTTATTCCTAATAACTAGAGCTCCGTTATACATTAATAAAAGTAAAATGAGAATATCAGTAGGAAAACGTATAACCTCTGAATTGGCGTTTTTCTTATCCTTGAAGACTTCCTGTATAGTTTGCGTGCGAACCGCGCCAGGCCAGATTGAAACAGAAGTAACACCGCTCGACTGAGATCAAATATTGCAATGTACACGAACTGTATTACATGTGCGCTTTGTACACCTTCGCTTTCCCTTGTTCTAGTAAGTTGTCTCGTCGTTATTTGCTCGTAATACTAATTCATTTTTTATGAAGGATTTCTCTGAGAAAGTTATTGGGCCAGCTCACCTTCAATTCTGCTGCCATATCAGCAGACATTCTGTCCAATGCCTGCTTGCCAACGCCGTAAGGGACGTTCAAGAGGTATCTGAGTGTAATAATGATTATTGTATCGCCAATAGCATTTAACATTTTCGAAAAGAAGATCAATTTTTCTTCTTCAAAAAAAATTTACAAGAATAATTCAAATTCAAATTTATACAAGAGCTATCTACAATATTATATTTAATTTTGTGAAAAAAATGGAAGTAAGTGTCCTACACTTCAAATGAAAGTTGGGGGAACATTCATGTTAACGGCTGATAGGAACTCACTTGAGCCCTCCGATCGATGAAATATTGATTATGAGTCCCTTTTCCTTCTTTACCATCAAACGAGCAGCGTAGACCGAGCAGAAATAGTTGTTACGAAGACCAACGTTGTTTACCTCAAATATAAATCCGAACTAAATTAGTCCCATTCTGTTTTACCACGGAAAAGAACCAAAAAATACATCAATATTTCAAAGTGTTTTGCACTCTAAATTCCCTTATGCGTTCCTTTTAATTCGCCATATTTTTTTCTTTGAACAAGAGGGAATCGATTTGGTACGACAAAAAATATGTCCATTATTTTGAATTATTTAAAATGTTCTCGGCTCACCTCGTCCCACATCCCGGGATCCATCTGATAAAATCTTTTGCGCTCTTTGACTTTGTCGATGATGGCCTGAAAAATAACTAGTATGTTCAAACAATTTTGACAACATATTTCGCGAGCGAAAGTGCCTAACGACACTCTAAATATAAATTATTCATTTCTCCAAATATAAATTATTCCTCTCTAGCAATTCTAACAAAAACAAAGTTTCACATCAGGAACGCGTCAGTCAGAACGAAAATGTATCTGTAGTTTAATTGTAATATAATGAAAGTACAAATTTTAATATATTGATTGGTTTATAAGTAATGACAGTGGATACTCCTGATGTAATCTTCCCAACTGGCCTATGACGGCACTTATTATAGTATGAGTGCGCTCCCCTCGACAACATTTTGAAAATGGTAAGTACCACTTCTTTGTGTACGCACATTTAAAGCACTGAACGCGTTGTTCACTAGGATATCCAGCCTTCCGTCATTTTCCTCCTCAACGCGAGCGAAGAAAGCCTCGACCTGAAAAAACAGAAGACAAATTTCAAGAACTCTTCATTCGTCCACCTATCGTAAGACCAGGTGCGAATTGAAGAGAACATCATTCACATATTGCATACTAATGAAACAGGAGTTTAGATCTTGTTCCCTCTCTCTCTATCTCTCCCTCCCTCTCACATACATAAGCGTGCAAAACAGTTCCCGTCTGTACGGAACTGTGCCCAATCCATAACTGCACAACATCGAAAAGGCCGTACCTGTTGCATATCGCTGTGGTCAACGTACGCTACAATTCCCTTTCCTCCTCGCTCGGTCACTTCTCAATTTATTTTCTTATTTGTTTGTTTTTCTGTATGTTAGATGATCATGGGAGAAAATGTCAGAGTGAGACCGTAAAGACAACAGAGCTATCAGGCTGACTCATAAGTTTTGCACGATTTCGAGATTTCAGAAAAAATGTTCACACTCTCATTAGAACTTAGCAGGCAATATTTGTATAGTATAGTTATATGTAGCGAGTCTTCGACTTTTTATCGGCCACTACCATATTGCTCATTTCCTACATTGACGAAAGAGAGAAGGCCGGAAATTTGTCAGGGTCCTTATCGACAAGATTCTTTCAATGGCTTGCATATCACCAGCGGATCGAGATGCCATTCCGTTCAAGTTACAATTATGGAGTGTGATCTCAGTTGAATGCAAAAGCACTGCAATCATCGTGCCAACTCATTGGGCGAGTCAGAAATTCTATATCAAAAACGTAATTTACTTGCGGCATATCACAAGATTGACAACATTCGGGTCTGTGGCGTTCCCAATGAGTATTGAATTCCCATACTACCCTCATTTCTCATACATCCCATAGGTATTTCAAAAGTGTTATTCATTTAACTTCTACTTATCCTATTGCTGAGATGCGTTGGACGCCATAAAATGCTAGAAATAAACGATCGAAAATCAGTCTTCACGAAATGCGACGAAATTGATGAAGCCTCTATTGATCCGCTGATTAGCTCATTCTATAGAGAATGTCTACTAGTGTAACTGACAAACAGGGTATTGCTTGATTTCTCCATACTTGGATAGGGCACATCTTCATACGAAGGACCAAAATACGTAATTTTAGCGAAATTTAGCACATTTAGCAGATTTTACCGTTTTTTGTAAGTACGAAAACTATACATTCGTACCTCAAACGAACCACTGTGGCAGAAAGTCAAAGTGTCAATGAATATAACGGACGATATGGCATCTCGATCGCTTCGCATTGAGAAGGACCATTTGAATTCACACAGCCACTATTTTCCGAGGAGTACTCTATGTTGGGGAAACAGAACTTTTGGAATAATCGATGCAGCTGTCTGTTCTTGCCATAATTTTAAAGAAGATTTCAAATACTCGAATATATTCTAGGTAGAACTTTTGATAAAAGCAATCTATGAGTCAACAAAATTCGAAAAAAAAGTAATTTTCTTCATATTTTCTCAAAACATGTTTCTTATTAAATCTCGAGCATTCAGATAATTATCCTGCTGTTGGATATTGTTACAATGTGTTCCCGCCACAACATACCCTGACTGCAGGGGCTGTCCATTTGACATCACCGAAATCCGAGAGACCGAAGTTCACAACCCAAATAGTGCAAAACTTATGAGTCAGCCCTATATTTAGGAAATGCCAGTTTTTTATCTGGAAGCAAACTGAACTTGCTCAATTATGGGTGAAAGAAACCATAAGAGAGGTATCACGAGAGATTGCAGGAAAACAACCCCCTTTCGGAACAATTTTGCAAAAATATTTTTGATTTTGATCAAACTTTTATGTAAGAGTACCCAGGAGATAAGAATTCGATTTATCCCGGTCTCAGGTCTCAGAGCCGGCTTTTAGGAATTTGCCGGTTCTGTCGCCGGAATAGTCATAACTTTCTTCATTTTGAATTTATAATGCAGAAAAAATCTCAAAAAATGCGGAAAAATATAAGGAATATTTTTTCTGTTGCAAATTAGTTGCCTACGGCGACGGAAAAAAAGTTATGGCAAAAATACTGTTTTCACATTCGTTTAAAATTTCAAAAGAATTCCAAAGTTGGCGAAATCCAGTAGTTTCTCAGCAGAATATGGAAGAGCTCCTCAAGTACTATTATAATAAATTTTCAGAACAAATAAAAACGGTCAACCAAAGACCGAAAAATGGCTTCGAATGTGAAAAATCAGAAAATTTCGAAAAATCGATTATCTCAAAATCATGTGTAACCTATTTTTCTATGGTTATTCAACCTTCCTGAGTTCCATAAAAATGATAACAGCTCATAGTACATGGATATAGGTCTGCCAAAATTGTATAATTCAGGTCAGCTTTCGATAGGTCAGATATTGAAGACAATTTTAGATTTAATTGTTCAATATGCATAATGAATGAGCTGTTATCACTTTTATGCAACTCAGGAAGGTTGAATAACCTTAGAAAAATAGGTTACACATGATTTTGAGATAATCGATTTTTCGAAATTTTCTGATTGTTCACATTCGAAGCCATTTTTCGGTCTTTGGTTGACCCGTTTTTATTTGTTCTGAAAATTTATTATAATAGTACTTGAGGAGCTCTTCCATATTCTGCTGAGAAACTACTGGGTTTCGCCAACTTTGGAATTCTTTTGAATTTTTAAACGCATGTGAAAACAGTATTTTTGCCATAACTTTTTTTCCGTCGCCGTAGGCAACTAATTTGCAACAGAAAAAATATTCCTTATATTTTCCGCATTTTTTGAGATTTTTTACTGCATTATAACTTCAAAATGAAGAAAGTTATGACTATTCCGGCGACAGAACCGGCAAATTCCTAAAAGCCGGCTCTGAGACCTGAGACCGAGATAAATCGAATTCTTATCTCCTGGGTACTCTCACATAAAAGTTTGATCAAAATCAAAAATATTTTTGCAAAATTGTTCCGAGCCACCTGCAATCTCTGGTGAGACCTCTCATAAAAGATAGAACTTCTGCAGTACTTTGGCATGGCTATTGTTTCACTCACAAAGGGCATCATTCTGAAAAGTTGCGCAAAGTAACTATCGGTTACCTAACTTCCTGTGGACGTTATTTGAAATTAGATTTGACCACTCGAATAAACGACAATACTTTACACACAATACCTTACCATTGGCCGTTTGTTGCAGAGTCGGCAGTCCATTCTCCTCATTTCCCTCTGATTTGCTCGGTTCTCTTCCCGTTACATAAACAGTTGCACCCGCCTCTCCCAATTGACGAGCGATGCCCTGGCCGATACCTGAACAGCAATATAATTATGTTCAAAAACTAAATACTGGAAATATTATAGAAAATATAAATGACATTTGTAGAATGCGTCTAGCCAACTTGCTATGGAAGAAATTTAAGCACTCAATTGCCGTTACTCTGCTTCTAATCAAGAAAGAATAAGATCTAACAAAAATGTTTCATTTCTAAGATTTGATACAAGACTCGATAGATCGTTTGAACATAATGATCTATATTTTCACAGCTATGGGTCACGATGCAGCAGCAGTAAGATATTTCGCCAACCTCTGGATGCTCCGGTGACTATAGCAATTTGACCTCGAAGCGCCATAGCTGAATTCTGAAACAATAGATCGAAGACCCATTTCGAAGTATAGTTTAGCGTGATCAATCAAAAAATAGAACTATATGGGGTGGGTCGAGGATAAATTCACTACGCTCTATTTATAAATCGGAGGGAGAATTCCACGACATATGTATTGTATCTTAGAGAGGAAAAAAATTCAGGAACGGAAATGGTGAAGAACGCGAGCTATGGATGCCGAGCATGCGAACACTAAATAGCGAGAATACGCTGTGGCGTGTCTACACTAAAGAACACAGGTAAACACTATTCGATTCCATTCTTTACTTGTCTCGACACACTTTTGAATACTTGATTCTTATCAAAACGACCACGTGTTTAGTTATTTTCTCTCTTGTTTTGTAGGGCGCAAATTCCATTTCGATTGAGCGGAAAACGCAGATACACTACACCGAGAGGGGTGGTCATAAACACTGAATATTGTATAGGGTTAGCTTTTATGTAGCAAAGCGAATGTCTGCAGCATGTATTTTTAGACGCCCTTTTATGATAGCATAATCACGCTGATTTCATTTATAAAACATGCCTGCTGAACATCCATGACGAAAAGCACTACTCTTCTTCCGAGCTAAAAAGAAGGAACATTAAAAAATATTTCTATTTGTAAAACTAGATTAGCACAGTTGTATTTCGCTCCTGTCCCTGCTAGTTTCCTGCGGGTAACTGAGTTTTGCACATCTCTATCCTTTCTGTATATGTATCTGTCGAATAGATTTTGTCGCGCATAAATTAATCTATTTTTTGTGTGGGCCTGACAAATATAAGAGCAAATAAAATTTGAGCATTTTCATTTTTTTTTTAAATTACTATATGATACATTAAAAAATGCTAACGTCTGTCCGTCTGTCTGTTTGTTTGTTCGTTTTTTCTTCCTTCCGTCCGGTCACACTTTATTTTCATTCATACATTCCGTCAGAGTATCGCATACAAAAAAAGTTAACTGTGAATGGACAAGAGACGGATGACCGTCGACGTAGTCGAATCGGTGTTATGCATGGTATTTTCCTTATATTTCGCTTCAAAATCACGCAATCTTCTCAGAACCTTTTGCATATAATAACTGACCAGAATTGCTTTAAAATTTTACAAAATTTAAGTCACCAAATCCATAGCCAAGTGGGTTATGAGCTTGACTAGCAATCCGACCGACGCAGGTTTGACCCCCGCCGCGGGAAAACCTTTTGCCGCATTTTTTGCAAGTGCTTCAAGTGGTCCTTGCACGTTTTTGAGTACCGTGAAACACGCTTTCACCTGTTTTACCGAGTTTTAACTTGAAAAATCTAAATTTTCGAACTTTCTCCAAACGCACCGGTGAGTGTCGGGATCACAGGAAAAGTGTTTTGCGATGTCAGAAACGTGTCTGGACGTGTTCTAACACGTTTTAACGTGAAAAATGGAAAAATTTGAAAAGTTCCAGAATGATTAAGAGAGCGTAGGGGATCACAGGAAACGTGTCTGAACATGTTCGAGCTCGTTTTAACTTGAAAAATCGAAATTTTCGAATGTTTGCCAATAAAAACCGGGAAGTCTCGGGGGTCACAGGAAAAAAAATGGCTCCAGGTTCCCCTGGAGCGAAACTGGAGCCGGTTACCGAGCTGCCCCTGGACCGAACCTGGAGCCGGCCACTGAGTCCCCCTGGACCGAACATTGAGCCGGCCACAGAGTCCCCCTGGACAAACCTGGAGTCGGATACCAAGCTCCGCCTGAACCGAACCTGCGATGAACTATGATAGAGCGTAGTGTACGCAAAGAGAGTAGTGCATTTACCCTCAACACATCCCGGCTAGTTTGAGCAAAATATTGTTTGTTCACAAATTTCTAAATGCCATATTTGATATTGACCCTATTTTTTCAGATATTGTGTGTGATTTGTTATTTAAAATATGTTATTAACGATTATGCCTAAGTCTTTTTTACACAGTTTGACTGCCAACTATAAGTATTTCCTCTTTATATTTGTATTTCCCAAATAAATACACTGCTTTCATGTTATCAATTTTACATTTCCATGAGGTATTTTATTTCAAAATACTTGATTTCTTGTAATTCAGCTATAATATCGTTATTATGTCGTTATTACTGAAGAATTTCGTGTACCTCATATACCTGATGTACCGGTTTCTGGTTTAGTTAATGATAGAAATAAAAATTGCTCTAGCACTCAAGATTTTCGTGTAACTGGTTATGTACCTCACGCACCTCTTGTAACTGGTCTTGTACCTCTTGTACCTCTTGTAACTGGTCTTGTAACTCCTAGACCTTTTTGAATTTTATCAATAACTAGACAGGCAACAAAAGGATTTCAATATTACTCAAGGGCTGTAACATCGATATTACTCAAGGGCAGGGGGCAAGTATTTATAGCACTCATACATACACAACGAGATCTTACTCTGTGTGTTTTTGTACGGTCGTGTTCCTGTTGTACCCGTTTACACTCCGCAGAGCGTTCCCGGGTACAAGAGGTACACCAGGTACACGAAATACTTCAATGTGTTTTTTTTAATATTTAGACATAATATTTAGACATTTTTTAATATTTTGACATTTTAGACATAATCTGCGAATGAGACGGCAGTTATTTCGAACCATTCTTACCTCGGGAAAATCATCTATGAAGCAAAAAAATTGAGTCGGCAGGTGTCTGTCGTCTTCCGACGATTCCGTTGCTCTTGGGGCAAGGTGCATGTTGTGTTCTTTTTTCATTACATTTAGCGATAAATGATTTTTGGTGAGACTTTTTTTACTACTTTTCTCTATTTCTCTAATCATTTCTAATATTTTTCATTTAATGAGAGTTTAATGAGAACCTTCGAATTTGATCATAGCGAGAAGAAAATTTCAAAAATGTAACAATTGTGAATCCGTTTTTGCCGCTAATGTATATTTGTATGCAGTAGTGAATTTGACTGTTAACCCCATTTTGCGAGAATACGATCTCTCGTATTCTCGCAAAGCGACGTTTTCGTGGTGGAGGCGCTGTTGTTTACCCTCAAATCGTGCACTTATCGTAGTCGCGAGATAGTTTTCGACTGCAAGAGACTATCATAGTGATTACACACTAGACTACTCCCTGTCAACGATAATACAAAAAGATCAAAGTTTCAGCCAAATTTATCATGTTTTCGTTTTATCTGATTGAATGTCTTTGCTATCTACTATGTTCTAATATCGCTCAGATTGCAACGGAACAATGGTGAATCACTGCATTCGAAATGGCGACAATCCGGATATCACAAAGGTTTTTGTTACATATTTTCATGCGATTTATATAAATGGATAATGGATAATTTTAGGAACGCAAATCATGTACATTCGACACCGAACAACTTACGATAGAGTTGTTTGGATCGTCGGAAATTGTCTCGAGAAGAAGGGAAATATCGAGAAAAGTATATACATTGCCTCTTGATAAAATCATTATCTGAATACCTCAGATCGCTGGCGACCCCGACTTTTCTGATCCTATTCCAATTGAATTCCTGAGTCGAGAAAAGCGAATCGAAGCCCAGGCGAAAAAAGTAAGGCGCAAACACAAAAAGGACATGAAATGCTATTTACCACTAAGACGAAAGCAGTAATGGAAAAGATCTATGATCTGGTTGATGTCACGAACAAAGACGAAATGGATCTTATGGCAAGGTGATTTTTTTAAATAATAGACAAATCAATGAATGATTAATTAAGTGAAATATTCGGCGTGGACGGTTTCCCTCTTGGTCTTCATTTTCTTATGTTCCTGCCTGTGTTGAAGTCGCAGGTAAATATCATAGACATTTTCGCACGATTGTAAAATGGAGAAATTGAAAAGCTAACCATTTCGAAGGTATGCATAATCGTTTGCAGGCAGATTCAGATCTTGCAGCTCAATTTCTTTCTCGCGCAATGACGCTTCAAGTTATCGGCGCTTATGCTCAGACCGAAATGGGACACGGTAACGCACTTCAAACTGTTTTTGCCAACAATCAATGAATCATGGAAATTTGTGTAATTGATCACCCTTATTATCTTTCTCATTGTTAATACACCTGAACTGTTAATCCACTAGTACGCAATCACAGGGACGAATCTTCGAGAGCTCGAAACAAATGCGCACTACGATCGAGCAACCGATGGATTTGTTATCGACACGCCAACCCGCAGTGCAATGAAGTGGTAGGCCGAACTACGATCTTGCTATTCGGTTTTGGTTGCAGCCGATTACCATGACATTACGTACGGAAAGTGAACACAACCAATTTAATCAGCAACAACGCTAAATTTGACTTGAGGTGGCCGGGAAATATGGGAAAGATGGCCAACTACGCGATCGTAACTGCTCAACTTCACATTGATGGAGCGAATAGAGGGCCGCACAATTTCCTCGTTCAATTGAGAAATGAAAAGGATCACAAACCGTTGGAGGGTGAGCACAGAAGAAATCTGCATTACCTCTATAAAATGATACGTTCGTGCCTAAAAGTCAAAACACTTACTCCCTTGGTTTACTAAACAATCATGTTCTCGACTCTATCACTTTTGTGTGCTCTCTAGTCATCGGTATACACAGGCATACATGTCAGGGAGTAATATTTTTAAAATTTTGTTCGATAGTTCCATTTTGTAAATTTAATATAATTCCGCATTGCACTAAAGAATCTGGTGATGTGGAATTAAACGTTATTGGTCGAAATTAAATAATTGTCCTCACCTAGAGCGCTCGAACGTATTATTTTGCGATTGAGGGGTGATACTTTGTGTGTGGCTGAATTACTGCCGTCTTTCGAAACTCTGAGATACTATCTTTTACGTTAAATTATATATTTTTTTTATAATTATCAATTGCAGGAATAACCGTCGGTGACATCGGTCCCAAGCTTGGAATAAGCAATATCGATAATGGATATCTCGCACTCGATCACATTCGAGTGCCAAGGAGAAATATGCTAATGAGGCATGCAAAGGTAGAAAATTAAAATAACAATTTTCCCCGATTTGTTGATTATCTGAACTCAGGTGGATGCCAATGGAAAATACATACCTCCACTGCATGCGAAATTGAACTACGGAGGAATGGTTAGCCGTTTTTCAGCGGTCTCGTTAATAGTCTGAACCATTCGATTTTTGTCATCTGATGAGTATGGTGATTTGAATTCTGATTAAACTTCTAGAGTGAGTTATGCAGTTAAATTTTATCAATTAACTTTGTTTGTTTTTTTTAATACGGAGCGATGTTCGTGTTCATAAGTGCACTGACGATGATCAATAGGTGAAATAAGCAATCAATTTTTTCAGGTGTACGTTCGCGCGCACATGATCTACGGTACGGCTCTCAACTTGTTCACGGTGAGACCTCGAACAGACTACGGTATTCTCATCGATTTCAATTCAATCGATATTCAGGCTGTCACCATTGCCACTCGATACTCTGCTATAAGAAGACAAGGACGAATTGAAAGCAGGTTAGTCTCAAAATTTCGAATTATTTCTAAACGAGTTTTTAGTTCGCCAGAGGTTCAAATACTCGACTACCAGACTCAGCAGCATCGAATTTTTCCCCATGTTTGATTGCATATCGAAAAGATCAATAATGAACTCACAATGGCAGATCGCTCGAGCGCTTGCTTATTTCTTCACAGGACTCGAAATCACTCATTTGTACAATGAAAATGAGAAGAGTGTATCGCAGGGATCGGTATGTTCAATAATAGCATTGTTTTTGGCATAATAAACAAGTGTGTTTTTTTTTAAATTTAAGTCCTTCTCTATTCGTTGCAAATAAGTTTTTCTCATAACGAACTGCTCACAGTGAGTTAATATTCACCGAATTGTATTTTGTTTTTATTTCAGACTGAACTAATGTCCGATTTACACGCTCTCACCTCTGGTCTCAAGTCTGTCGTTTCATTCGAAGTTGGTTAATATTGGGCTGTAATCTGATCGATCAATAATTGCAGGCGGCCCAAGCCGTGGAGCAATGCAGAATGGCATGTGGTGGACATGGTGAGAGTAGGAGTATTCAGTAGTTTTATTCAATAAACAGGAAACATATTTGGAGCTGCAATACAATCTCAATTTCTTTTTGCGCTAATTTAGTGTTCCGATTGTTCCTTATCATTATCCTATTGTTTCATGTTCCGAGAGTTCCCGGGAACAATCGGACATTACAAGGAACAGAAAATTCATCAGATATAATCGACACTGTGGTAGGGTATTCTGACGCATCGGGACTTCCGAAATTGTTCGGTTGGGTGGTCGCCTTCTGTACGTACGAAGGAGAGAATATGGTGATGCTGCAGCAAACTGCGAGGTGAACAGAAGAACTGCATATTATTACATACATTGCCATTTTGATTATATTTCCCTGTGTCGAAATATTAGAAGAATTATCTCTGGCAAGTCATGAATTTCAGATATCTAATGAAGGCAGTGGAGAAGGCTGAAAGAGGGGAGAAACTCGCATACTCTGTCGAATTTATGGGAAAGAAGACCAAGGGAAAGTCGACTATCGGCCAGCATAAAAGAGATATGAGGAAAGAATTGGAAGTGAGATTAAATGTGCACATACTTACTGCTAGAAATAATGCGAGAGTTTGACAAATATGAAATAAGGCGAGGCAATGCAACATAATCTTCATCTTCAGGTTATACCATTCATAATCAAATTAATTTCCAGGCGATTTTCGAAGCACTCGAGCACATCGCGCGACGATTGACATGTCATTCGTTCGATGAATGGGAAAAACGAATCAAAGAGGGAGAAAGAAGAGACTTAGCTTGGAATGGAGTTACTGTAGAGATGAATCGGGTAAAGTAATACATAAATATTCTTCCCTTTAATTCTCCTTTCAGGCAGCTCGTATCTACACTCGTCTATTCATTGCCCGTTCTTTCCATCGTCGAGTTATCTCTTCTCCTGAGACTGTCAGATCAGTTCTCACCGACCTTCTTTCCCTTTATCTACATTACGAATGCATCGATATGGCACATCATCTACTACATGTGAGGCAATTTTTTTCTAATGAAATACAACAATCGTTAATCAGGATGGGCACTGTAACGGAGATCAAATTAACTTTCTCAAGCGCAGTATGAACGAGGATCTGATCAAGGTTTGACAAATTCATGTCCTACTCGTGAGACAATCATTTTTCAGCTACGGCCTGATGCAGTTTCCATAGTTGATTCATTCGATCAATCGGATCGAGAATTGAATTCGGTGCTTGGAAGGAGAGATGGAAATGTGTATGAAGCACTCTTCGAATGGGCAAAGTCCAGCGAGCTCAATTACACAGATGTGAGTAGTGTCGTTTTAACGTCACTCATCGAGTTCAGAAAGGAAAGTTACAAAAAAGTGCGAAATAAACAATTTGAGGTGCTTCCTGCCGTCGAAAAGCACATAAAAGTGATGCTAGAGGCTAACCGAGCCAAGATGTGAAAAAGTTTGACGATTGTGAGAAGAACATGTTAAATTTAACTGAAACCATTGAATTCACTGTGTATTGTATGATTTTCGCATACTTCTTCGAATGAACAAATATAATTCACAAAGAAAATAAAGTCTTTCTCAAAGTCAGTTGTTCCGGGAAAGATTTCTATGTCGGTAAAATGGTGACCAATGACGATAAATGTTATTTAATGAATGGTTAGTGTTTAAAAAAGAGCTGAAAGGTATTAGATTTCGTTTTTTTTATTTGATACAGATTTAGAGAGCGAGTGAGACTTAGCAACGAAGAATTTTTGTCTTTTTGGCAATTGACATCATGACATCTTGATGCAAGTACTTCGAATTCATAATTTCTTTGGTTAATATTGCCTCATTCATGGATTATTGACTACTCGATTATTTAATGCCCCTGTTCTACCCGGAAACGCTCTGCGGAGAGGAACTGTACCCGGATACAGCGAAAAAAACAAGGGATTCCAAAAGGGTACTCCTTTCGAAAATAATTTCAACGACAATAATAAGAGTCGCACTGAGAGATACGTCACGCAATTTTGATCAACGTGTTCTTGGAGTTCGAAACAATAGCAACATCACTTTCTTTTTCCTCTTCTTGTTTACATCTTCTCTTGTCACTGACCACGCACTCCAGAAAATAATTATCACTAATATTTATTCAACTGTATCACAATATACACAACCTTTCTGAAGACATTATATTCGAATGGATCACAATAAATGGAATAAGTCAAAGCTCCTAACTGAGTTAGTGCAACTATTGTAATAGCAAGCCATAGGAACTAGCCGGGATGTGTTGAGGTTAAATACCCTACTTCAGGTTCGGTCCAGGGGCAGCTCAGTAGCCTGCTCCAGGTTCGGTCCAGGGGGAGCTCGGTAGTCTCCTTCAGGTTCGGTTCAGGGGGAGTTCGGTAGCTTAATGAGGGTCGGTCCAGGGAGGAGAACTCAGTAGCCGGCTCCGAGTTCGGTCCAGGGGGAGCTTAGTATGTTGGGGGAATGTTTATCTCTAGAAAGAGTACTGGCTTATTCCGTTGCAAAAGGCTCGTGAGGCTGAGTGCGATCGAAAAAAAGTTGCCACTACACCACTTAGTGGCTCCGTGGCAACTTTTTTCGTTCGCTCTCTGCCTCACTAGCCTTTCTCAACGGAAACGCAGGATACCGTATGTTGATTTCCATGGCGTGTTCGAACACGTTTGTGGCATCGCAAAATACTTTTCCAATGATTCCCTACGCTCGCCGGATCATTTGGAAACTTTACGAAATTTTCAATTTTTCACGTTAAAACGTGTTAGAACACGTCCAGGCACGTTTCCGACATCGCAAAACACGTTTCCTGTGATCCCCCACGCCCTGCGAACCAATTGGGAACTTTTCGAAATTTTCGATTTTCCATTTTAAAACACGGCAAAACAAGTGAAAACGTGTTTCACTTTACTCAAGAACGTGCTAAAATTGCTTCTGACACTTGCGAAAAATGCGGCAAACGTTTTGCCCGCGGCGGGGTTCGAACCTGGGGGTCTCGGATTATAAGTCAAGCGCGTAACCCACTTGGCTATGGATTTGGTCAATTAAATATTGCAAAATTTTAAAGGGATTTTGGTCTGTTGTCGTATGCAAAAGCATCCGAGAAGATAGAACAATTTTGAAGCGATTTATTAGGAAGCTTCCGGATGCGTGATTCCGGCCTCCAGGAAATGGTCAGGGGCGAGAGAGTGTGCCAAAGTGAGAGAGTTACTCTCAATTTCCCTTGCACTCTCCTTTTAACTCCATTCCTGCGAGATTGCCGGCATGAGGAATGATTTGGAACGAAATGTGCGAAAAATTCATGAAATCGTGTGAAATCAAGTGAAATCAATCGATATTACATTTCAAAAATCGGCAAAAGATGCTCAAATGTGAATCTCGTTACTCAAAAATGGGTTTGGGCCACATTAGACACTTGCAAAAAATGCGGCAAAAGACTATGCACCGGCGGGGATCGAACCTGCGACCCTCGGATTTGAATTCGAGCTCGCTACCGACTTGGCCATGAAATTATCGATTTTTAAAATATTAATTTCGATATTTTTCGTGATGGGCTATCATATGCAAAAGGATCTGAGAAGATTGAGTAAGTTTGAAGCGAATTATAGCGAAAAAACAACAACAAAAATATCCGTCACGCGGAAGGACAAAAAAAAACAAACGCACGCACGCACTCACGCACAAACCGACAGACATTTCAATTCCCTAGTAGTGGAGGAAACGATAATGTAAATGCTGTGATTAGTTTTTGATTGATACTGTAAGCAGTCAATGGGGAGGGCGTTGATCGTCATCAGTCAATCAATATCATTATTATCCTCATGGCAGTCTCTGATTCTTGATCATTTCCGCCCATTTTCTCGTTATCTCGCTTCGACGACGAACTGCAATAGTATTTTAATTACTGAGGTACATTTTCCTGGGTTTGTACTCTGTAAAATGAAAATATTACTCATTTACTGAAAATATCATAACGTTTATCGGAGCGTACGCAAAATATTCACAATTTGCATCTTACATTCTCATGACTTTATGCTTATTCGATTAATCAGCCGTGTTTTGGCGCGATCTATTCGGATACGGTGCAATAAATGTGTAAGATAAAGCGACAAATTGGATGTGAAAAAAGGACAGAGCCATGTATTGCTGAAGTTTCTCGGCTGTATACGGTAATGATGATAATTTGCTAACTTTGTCGGTTTTCGCATATAATTTGTCTATTTATTTTACACATTTCACCGGGCATGGCCGGGTAGTTCTCGGCAACAAACATTTCAAAAAATCTGTTGCGGATTTTCAGGTTGGTATGCAGTTTTGAAGTTATTCGCGGAAGGTAACGAACCGAAGTGGGGCCGCGGCCATGGATTTGATTATGTATCGGGAAATCGGGAAAAATTTGATTATGTATCGGGAAATCGGGAAAAATTTGATTATGTATCGGGAATATAATAATATATATTTATTTACTAAAATGAAGTCTACCAACTGTTCGAATTCATTGGTGGAGAATGTTAGCCTGATGAGACTGCACGACAGGCCTGACTGCACTTCAACGCTGCTGCTGCAAATACGACTATACGTATCTTTGTATACCAATGATGATGTTTGCATAAGTTCTCATTCATTTCATCATACTTCTGCAACTAGCCGGGACGTATTTATGTTAACTGCACTATGCTGTAAGCGTGTACTACTCTCTATGAATAGTTCCGGGTACAGGTTCGGTCTAGGGAGTGCTTGGTAGCCGGCTCCAGGTTCCGTCCAGGGGGAGATCGGTCGCCGACATTAGGTTCGGACCAGGCAGAGCGCGATAGCCGACTTTAGGTTCATATCAGGGGGGGGGGGGCGGAAGCCCATTTTAGTTTCGGTCCAGGGGGAACTTGGTAGGCGGCTCCAGGTCACATCGACGTTTGACTTTTGATGGGGAATGTTAATTTCTACAAAACAAGTGCTGGGTTATTCCGTTCCCCGAAGTGGCGTAGTGGCGATTTTTTTTCGATCGCGCTGAGCAACGAGCCTTTTTGCAACGGAAACGCATGATACATTATGTTCAATTTGGGAGCGAGTTATGCTTGTTTGAAAATGTTGAAACAGAATTAGATACTTTTCCAGAATCGCAATACACTTTTCATGTGATCACTCACGCTCTCCTATTCAATTCGTCCACTTATAGGAAATCATTGTGTCTTTCTGTTTGTCTGTGTGTTGGTTTTTTTTTCCGTCGCGTGACGGACATTTTTTTTCCGCATTTTCCTTATAAATCGCTTCAAAATCGCGCTATCTTCCCAGATCCTTTTGCATATGATAGCCCATCACGAAACACATCGAACTTTATATTTTAAAAATCGATAATTTCATGGCCAAGTCGGTAGCGAGCTCGAATTCAAATCCGAGGGTCTCAGGTTCGATCCCCGCCGGTGCATAGTCTTTTGCCGCATTTTTTGCAAGTGTAACAAGTGGTCCAAACCCATTTTTGAGTAACGAGAAGCATATTTGAGCATCTTTTGCCGAGTTTAAAAGTGAATTATCGATTGATTTCACGCGATTTCATGAAATTTTCGTAAATTTCGTTGCAAATCATTCCACAGGCCGGCAAACTCTACAGGAAGGGGTTTGGAATGAGAGTAAGAGTGAAATCGAGAGAGTCTCTCTCATTTCTGCTCTCTCTCTCTCGCCCCTGACCCCTTTCTGGAGGGTCCGAATCATGCATCCGGAAGCTTCCTAATAAATCGCTTCAAAATCGCTATCTCTTCTCAGATCTTTTTGCGAATGATAACAGACCAACATATCTTTCAAATTTTACAAAATTTAATTGACCAAATCCATAGCCAAGTGGGTTACGCGCTTGACTTTCAATCCGACACCCCCAGGTTCGAACCCAGCCGCGGGCAAAACGTTTTCCGCATTATTCGCAAGTGTCAGAAGACCTTCTAGCACGTTCTTGAGTAACATGAAACACATTTTCACCTGTTTTGCCGAGTTTTAACTTGAAAAAGCGAAAAATTCAAAAAGTTCCAAAATGATTCAGAGAGCGTAGGGGGTCACAGGAAAAGTATTTTGCGATGTCAGAAACGTGTCAGAACGTGTTCTAACGTGTTTTAACATGAAAAATCGAAAAATCCGAAAAGTTGCTAATTGATTCGCAGAACGTGGGGGATCATAGGAAAAGTGATTTGCGGTGTCGGAAATGTGTCTGAACGTGTTCTAACACGTTTTAAAATGAAAAAAAATCGGAAATTTCTAAAAGTTTCCAATTGATTCGCGGAGCGCGGGGGATCACAGGTAAAGTGTTTTGCGATGTCGGAAACGCGTTCGAACACGCCCGGGAAATCAACACACCGTATCCTGCGTTTCCGTTGAGAAAGGCTCGTGAGGCTGAGAGCGATCGAAAAAAGTTGCCACGGAGCCACGAAGTGGCGTAGTGCCTCACGAGCCTTTTGCAACGGAATAAGCCAGTACTCTTTCTAGAGATTAACATTCCCCAAGATACTAAACTCCCCCTGGACCGTACTTGGAGCCGGCTACCGAGTCCTCCTCCCTGGACTGAGCCTCAAGCAAGCTACCGAGTTCCCCCTGAACCGTACCTGAAGAAGGCTACTGAGGCCCCCCTGGACCGAACCTGGAGCCAGCTACCGATCTGCCCCTGGACAGAACCTGGAGCCAGCTACCGATCTCCCCCTGGACCGAACCTGCACCCAGAACTGTGCATAGAGCGTAGTGTACGCATAGAGCGTAGTGTATTTAACCTCAACACATCCCGGCTAGTTTGGAATTTAAGAAAAAGATTTGCGGCGTGGGTCGAAGCTGGTCGCTACCGACTTATGGATTTGGTGAGTTCAATTGCGTAACATTTGAAAGGCATCTGATCACTTATCATATGCAAAAGGTTCGAGAAGATTGCGCAATTTGAAGCGATTTATAGCGAGAAAAAAATAGCTACGGAAGGAATCGCACAAAAAACACAGACAGGCAGACATACGAATATCCTAATAGATTTAATACCTTATTATTTGGTTCCATAATGGAAGAAGATGGGATGACTGGATTCAGTGGCTGAGGCAGATTAGCTGCTTCCCGTTGATTTTGCTGCAGCAACAATATTTCCATTACAATGGTAACTGTACTAATCGACTTTTAAAATAGCGTAAATCGCCACTACTTTGCTTTCCTGCTGTTGCGCGAAAGCAACAGATCTCTGCATTAGCGTTAGACGCGCCTGTGGAGTGATTGGAGCCTGCAAAGGACGAATCATCACTTTTTTTAGAATTTCGCTCTCACTTTACTCAATCATAATAAGAACCATAGTTAGACTTACTGGTTGATTCAGCACCGGCGGAGGGAGGAGATTCATCTGGGGAGGTTGAGAGGCCGGGCCGATTGCACAGCGTTGTGCTTGTTGTTGATTCAATTGCTGCTAGTACCACTTTACAATACATTCGCTTCACACGCATATCGATTTCAATCAAGAATCTCTCGATAGTACTCACCATAATCTTAATTCCTTGACGAAACAGCGAATTGTCGAACCTGGCTCGTGACCCTGTTAGTCTTCATTTGGAATAATTTTGCAAGAGTGACAATGAGCGAGGACAATGACATTTGGGAACAAACCCATCAAATATAAACATCCAAGAAATGTACATTCTATTGGTAAGTTCAGACTTTTTACTTTCTATTGGTACGTTCAGACTGACTCCTGACATCGATTTGATTTGATTTTTCGAAGAACTGTAGCCTGTGACTGGAACCAGTGGGCACACTACACACGGAGACCTTTTGTTTCTGAATTCTCTTTTGGGCATTAAATGCTAGTTATTCAGTCATCAAAACAAAACGAATGAAGAATAATTTAACCAAGAAATAACATCAAATATGTCATTGCTGCATAACGTTTCAAAAACATCGGACCACAATAAATTCCATTGGATCACAATTAGTGGAACAATTCAAAGCTCCTAACTGAATAAGTGCAACTATTATATTTGAAAGCCATATGAAAGCATAATGTAATGTGGTGTTAGTTTTCGGAAAAAGGAAATGGAAAAAGGCCGAGATTTGAATTCCCGCAATTTATTATCTCAGTTCTCCGTGGAGCAATCGACTCAAAACTTCGTTTATAGGCGTAAAAGGGTCGAAAAATGTTATATTCGAACTTTTGAGTCGAATGCTGCACGGAGAACTGAGATATGAAATTGCGGGAATTCAAATCTTGGCCTTTTTCCGTTTCCTTTTTCCGAAAACTAACACCACATTAATACTGTGATTAGTAGTGAGTGGATACTGCAGGCAGTCAATGGGGAGGGTGTTGCTATTCATCAGTCAATAATTCCTCCCTGTATTATTTTCTTCTGGGCAGTCGCTGATCCGTCGCTATTATTTCCTCCCATTTCTTTGTTTTCTCTCTTCAACGACAAACTGCAACAACATTTCAATAAATTATGGTTCATTTTCCAAGATTTTCTAACACCGACTGCGACTAGCAAAACAGGAAGAATATGGAATAATGATTTTTTAACCATGTGACAACAAAAGACTCACCCCGGTGCATTTCTGACGGATGAAAGGGCGTTCTGCTGGCCCCCTTGCATCTGCAGCTCATTCTGTGCTGCAACTATGGCTTGCTGCTGCACCACATTGTCTTGATTCGACGACGAACTGAGAAAAAATATTACAACTATCGAATACATGAAAAATATAAAGTGTCTTGCATGTGCTATAAACGATCTACTTCTAGAAAAAATTTAAAGAAATGATTTCTCACTCCGATGGTTGATTGGACGGAAGGGCATTCTGCTGGCGCTGCTGCAGCTGCGGCAAGGTCGGTGCAGCAGGTGAAATCTGCTGCAGCTGCTGCGATTGCTGCAGATCCGCCCGGATACGACCCAAAACCGCCGTGTATAGATCATACGTGAATCCCGCGCCGAATCTGCGGAAGGAAATTATTATTGTAATTTCATTCAAAAAATTGCGTGTTGACCGTAAAAAGAAAGTTTGCACTCACATAATGGTCATCGCTTCATGCGCCAGTGAATGAGCGATGATAGGACTTGGCAAATACTGCTTCTTCTTTTTTAGCTCCTTGATGCCGGCCCGGAATTTGACCATCATATCCTGGACAACGACAATATAAACTTTCGAAACAAAAGTAAATGCCGACTTCGTTGCAACAATGCAGGCCGGTAGGCGTGGGTTTTCATGTAAATAATTTAGCAAATAGTTTCAAAAGTATACGAACCGGAACGGGCTCACGGCCATCGACTTGATTCTGAATCGGGAATGAAGGAGGCCGGAGATTCGACACTTCATTATGTGCGAGAAGAACCTGCCAGTTTTTTTAATATTAAAGAAATATTTGTATAATCAATTTTAAGAACGTATTTCTAAATATACGTGATGAAATTAGTCAATAATTGTTTGTTAAAGATGTATCTGCTATCAGTAGGGAAGCACATGCAGTGCACGCTTTCTCTTGCGCCTCCTTTTGGTCGTTTTGGTGAGTTTATTAGCTTTCTTAAGACGGGTATCACGAGAGATTGCTTCGAGAACAACTTTCAAAAAAGTATTTTTGATTTCGATCAAACTTTTATGTAGAAGTACTCTGGGAACGAGAATTCCATAATCCTGTTCCCAGGTCACAGAACCGCATTTTAGGAATTTCCCGGTTCTGTAGAAGTAAGTATTCTTTCTGAAAATGAAAATCTACATCGGAGTAAATATATTTCACTGTTCCAATCGTTTTCTAAACAAATTGTAAATAAACTTTTTTTAAATATTAATATTTCTTCAACGAAACAATCGATTTTCAAAAAAAAATCTTAGATTTTGTGATATTCTGCTTAAAATTCCCAGGATACATTATTTCATGGTTTTCCCCAATTTATAGTTCATTTCATGGTGTTTGGTATCGAAATTGGAGATTTTAGAAATATTTGTTCTGAAAAATCGCATTATTCCGAGATTCAACTCGATTTCTCGGGTCTGCGAACGCAGTTTTCTTATCAATTTAATATTTTATATGACTAATATTGACTTGCTCTTCAATATTCTGCTTTCAAATTCTGCGTAAGCTCAAATCGAAAAATGATTTAAAATATTTTTTCAAAAAAATAATCGATTTTTAATTTTACCGTTCGCAGTTCACACTTTGAGGTAAATGTGCTAACAGAATAAATATTCAGCATATTTTACGAACATTTTGAGCCTTTGAACGGCGTTGTAACTACATTTTGAACAAAGTTACGTCGATTCCGGCTTCAGAACCTGGAAATTCCTAAAATGCGGTTCTGCGACCTGGGAACAGGATTAACGGAATTCTCATCCCCAGAGTACTTCTACATAAAAGTTTGATCGAAATCAAAAATACTTTTTTGAAAGTTGTTCCCCGAAGGGGGTGTTTTCATGCAATCTCTCGTGATATGTCTTAAAACTAAAAATATTAACATGCGACTTTCGAAGTTGACAGCGGGTATTCAAGCCCATCTACTATATTCGTGGGACACCTTCTTTAAATAAACTATCATTATTTTGAAGTTTCGCAGCACGTTAAAGGGACCTGGAACTGCAAATGAAGTGAATTTCAGATTAAAGAGAATTATCTTCCAATTCGAACGCCAAAAAACGTATATTTTTACGATTTTTTTGAAATTAGTTATGAATTCTCAAAGATCTCATTTTCGGCTAGGACGCCCCGGCGGCTAAACACAGTAGTGCCGGGGCATTCCAGCCAAAAATGGGATCTTTGAAAGTTCATAACTAATTTTTAAAAAATCGTAAAAATATACGTTTTTTGCGTTCGTTTTTTTTTGCGTTTTTTGCGTTCAAATTCTCTTTAATCTGAAATACACTTCATTTGCAGTGCTAGGTCTCTTTAATAAGAATGACTTGTATTTCGTAGAAAAAAAAATAAATAAAAGCGAGACTTACGTCGGCAAGTGCAACGTACAGCACCTTTTTGGCCGTTTCCTCATTCTCTGCTTTCTGCAAGGAAACATAGACAATCGCCGAATAATAATGAATATACATGATGACAATGAAAAAGAAATGCTGCGATTCACCTTCTTCAATTTGTTGTTCTGCTTGACGCATTCATTAATGGCATCGTACACTTCTTGGCTCTGAATATATTGACAGGTTGTAATATTATCTATTGTGTTAGGACAATACGCCATCCATATTTGGAAAACAAATTAAGTTTAGAAATATTTGCGACTTGTATGGTGACTAAACGAAGCTAACCTGTTGTCTCAACCAGTCGTTATCAACGAATTCTTCGTTTATGGGACGATTCCTCCTACGTGAAGCAATTTGTGGCTGCCGCAGCCGCAACAGACGCAGCTCATGCTCTAGCTGCACATTCTGCGTCATCAAATGATCTACGTACTGCACCAGCTCCCAGTTTGGATCCAGGGGTAGTAAATTCTGCTGTTGCGGCTGTAGATTCGGCTGCCGTAGATGCTGTAGACGCTGCCGCACATGCTCTAGATGTTGCAGCTGCAAATTTTGTATGCATTTACTGAGGATACTGCTGCAGCGGCTGAAAATATTTTCAATAACTCATCCAGAAACATCTGATTTAAGCATAAACTGCGCAGCTCAGATACATTGATTTTTGTGGTGTCGCTGGTAGAGTACGTGAGTGAGTCGGCCCGATACTTTTTAGCCCGACAGTTTGGAAGCACTTCCCGTGTATATCGGTTATATTTATCCGTGTACTTTTCTCCTCTGGCAAGCAAAAAGAACTCTAATCAACCGCATATAACTGGAATTAATGATATTTAATATTCCCGCCATGCTAATTCATTGATCTCCTTAATGGTGCATTTATTTTCGCCTGATCCCTCAGTTTGAGTGGTTAGAATGGCAATTTTTTTAGAATGGCAGATGAGGTGGACCGCAAAACCATCATTCGGAAACCTAAGAATGACTCAGAATTGCCACTCTGACCACTCAACCTGACGGGTCAGGCGCCAATAAACACACCATTATTTCGCCCTCGCAACAATCCGTGGAGTGAATTTACTCTCATTAAGGAATTTTTGCGAGCGTAAAATATTCGTTTTTCTGGTCTAGTTTTTCTTTCCTTTTCATAGCCAACATCGTTTATTATTCATTATTATTATAATGAGCAATCTAAACTTTCAGGGAGCAGACACATCTTCAAAATTTGGAGAAACTCCCCTCCAAAGAAGATAGTGCTAAGAAAATTTTATGATACGGGAAACGTGCAAAATCGAGTCCGACAGATCGCGCGTAACTCGAAATAATATAAGCGCTTTTTAGATTAGAGATTTATAACATTTTTTGTAACTACAATAGCTGTAAGTGTTCCGGAGTAAGCAAGGGCGCGGGTAATCAAGGCGTAGCCCACGGGCAAACTCATTTCGCAAAAGTGAGGGAAGGCCCGGTGTATGACTCGAATACCCGACCTGAATAACGCAATCTAATAGGTACAATGATCAAATACTTGACTCACCTTATATTGATGAAGCATCGCGCTCATCTCTTGTTGGGTAGGAGGAGGCCGTGGTGGGAGAGCAACAGGCTGAGAATTGGAATGCACA
Organism: Pristionchus fissidentatus; assembly: GCA_036245785.1. Taxonomy (NCBI): domain Eukaryota; kingdom Metazoa; phylum Nematoda; class Chromadorea; order Rhabditida; family Neodiplogasteridae; genus Pristionchus; species Pristionchus fissidentatus. Next base: position 18,249,614 of record BTSY01000004.1, read on the forward strand.
AATAGTGATGGTCGGACACATCTCTCATCAAATGGTGCCTTGAAAGATAGTTTTTTTTTATAATAACGATCTCTTGTGTCGACCCGAGTCTTCCAAGCGCAAGTTTTTTCCTCAAATAAAAAGGAAAACGACGTTTCAACAAGACATACCGGTTGATTCGGCGGCAATTCTTGTTGCAGTGGGAGGATTTGGTTAGGTGGCGGATGTTGTGCCGCTGCTTGCTGCAGTTGCTGCAAGGTTGCTTGCTGCAATGAAACAGATTGCTGTAGTCGACAGAAATTCAAGAAAATGAACTCTTTAAACCACACCTGATTGTTCGGCACCATTTGTTGGAGAATATTGGCCTGAAGAGGCTGTCCGAACGGCATGATTACACTCTGACGCTCCTGCTGAAAATATGATACATCAAATAAAATTCAGTACGCACTAGTACTTGCGCCGCTAACGTAATCATATACTCGCAACAATTCATACCAGATGAGTGGGTCCAACAAAAGGAGGAGGTGGGATGACTGGATTCTGTGGTTGACGCAGATTAGTTGCTTCCCGTTGCTGTTGCTGCTGCAACAATAATTTAAATTCAATCGTAACCGTACTAATCTACTTTGAATATATCGAACACCACGGTTGATTTACTTACCTTCTGTTGTTCCATAGCTACCGCTAGTTGCAGCAGTCCACTTCGGACCTGCGGAGGGAGTTGAAGCTGCAAAGAACGGATCTTCACTAGGGATGGCAAAACGGCATTTATGCCGGCAAGGGCGCCATATAAAGTTATGCAAAGATAACCATTACTAATTAGTTGATGGCATTTATTAGCTACATAAATTACTTAGAAGTGAAAACAATCATACGATACGAAAATTGCGCAAGCAAATGGTAGTTACAAAATTATTTTCCGCGTTGATGCCGGCATTTCGTTTTCGTTTTGTCATCCCTAATCTTCACCATTTAAAAAAATGTCTCTCTCATTTTAATGAATTATAAAAAATCATATAGTTATAAGGTATAGTGGATGATTCGGTACCGAGGGATCGAGGAGATTCATCTGGGGAGGCAGTTGGGCCAGGCAGAGTGCACCGAGTTGTGATTGTTGTTGATTAAATTGCTGCAAGTGCCACTTTTATAATACATTTGCTTTATGAGGCCGTTTGCGTAAGAGTCAGACAAAACTCGGTACAGCAAAAACAGCGGTACAGCATGATGATATCATATTATAGTGGTTCTGAACACCCTCCGAAGTTTCACCGTTTTTATGATCTTTTGTCCATAATCGAGACTCATCAGGGGTAAAAAAAATATTCAAAGAGAAACTCTAGCTGTATCCTGTAGTATAGGAAGTTCGAAAATGTCATGAATCAAGTAAAGGCAACTGTTAATTTGTGACAGAACAGAAAGGGAGCTATGAAATATGGATCACTTTGTGTGATCGATCCTCAGGGACCTTGAAAAAAATGTGGTGCTATTTTAGGTCTACCAAACTGAGTTATGAATTTTTTAACAAGCCTGAAACTGCTTTGGAACGCCAACAAAGACTGAGCAGAATGCAATTTACATTTATTCTTCCTTTCTTTTCGGATTAGTCCACACCGCGCATTCATTTCAATAAAAAAATGAGAGTGGAGCTTCATGCAAATTGCATTCTTCTCAGTACATTTTAGCGTTTCAAACCATTTTTATGTTCTTTAAAAATTCATAACTTGGTTTGGCAGACAGCTCCCTTTTTGTTCTATCGCAAGTTGAAAGTTGTCTTTACTTGATTAGTGACAATTTCGAACTTCCAATATGACAGGAAGATTGCTTGTGTAAATTCAGCTAGAGTATCTCTTTGAACTTTTTGGATACCTCTGATGAATCTCGAATTATGGATAAAAGACGCTAGAACTTCGGAGCATCATACTGAGCTCCAATGAAATTTGCATATCACGAAATTCGGCCAGTGTTACCAGCCCCCACAGAGGTGTTGAAAACCACTATAATGCCATACCATCATATTTTTGCTGTATCGAAGTCTGTTGGAGATTGTCTGACTCTTACGCAAACGGCCACTTACAATATCTACATCGTTTTCATTCATAAATTTCTCAAGAGTACGCACCGCCAGCTGATGAGCATTGCGAATCATCGGAGTGTAGAATGCTGCAGGAAGTTGGCCCACTGGCGGCGGATCCTATAACACACGCATAATTAGCAAGGAACGAGGAGGTAAAGGTATTAAATTTGTTAAACTCTTAAAATATGAAATATTAAATCCCAGCAAAACTTCACTTTCTGGAGATTTTTTTTTAATTTTCGATTCTATTCAATATTTTTTGTTCTAAATGTTGTTCCTTGTTCCTGGGAACGATCTGCGAGCGTTCTCAGGAACAACAGGAACAAAAACGAGGAACCACATGAACAAAAAATAGGAACAACAGGAACGCTGAAAAATTGACTCCATGCAATGCCCAAAGAGCCAGAAGTCGTTTGGATTAGGACTGACCCGTAGTGTGTTGTATCGGTGTTTTCGGAATCGTCGCCCTGCCACACCAAGAAATCGATACTCACGGATTTATCTTATACTCTAACTAAAGATACCTTAGACTATGCCCTGTCCAACTCCGTGATGAAAGGTTTTCGATATAGATCTTTGTCGCAGATAATCAGTTGAAAATATCGGGAACAAAACACGTGAGATTGAAAATTTTTCAACGTAGTTAAATAGGGCATTGTGAAAGGTATCTTTGATTCAAGTTTGAAAGAGTTCCGTGATTTTTGATATGTTAGGGCGACGATTCTGAACACTCATCCAGAGAGTAGAGAGTACATACAGTGTCAGTCATAATTCAAACAAGTCAATTCAGCACTTCGGGCATTACATGGAAAAAATATTTCAGTATTCCTGTTCTTCCTCGTTTTGTTCCTGGGAACTTTCCTTCCAAAGAGGAACAAACAGGAAAAAACCTAGAGTACTGACTTTTCAATACTGCCCTTTTTTGAAAACCATCTCGATGAGCCACATATTGGGGGGGTATCGAAATACCTGATTCTCCGGCGGCGCCAAAGGATTCTGCATGGGGAAGATGCCATCACGACGATTGTGGTCCTGAAAAAGAATAGATGACTAGCGGAAAAGAGGAATCAATATTGACAGCTATTGGAAATGGGTTTTATTTTCTGTATCCGTAAAACGCTGCTCTCTCCTTTTCTCTGAGCTCATTTTACGGATGGGGAAAGGTTGATGCTGCGCAAATTTCATGGGTGGAATTCCGGGGGGGGGTGACATTTGAGCAACCGACATTTGAGCAACCGACACTTGAGCAACCGACATTTGAGCAACGAGCCATAATTCACCAAGGAGTGAGCCTAGCGCTATGGGAGTGGTACCATTGTGACCAACATCAGAAAAAAATAGATTTCGTAATTAATTAATTAATTAGCATAATTAATGAGATATTAATTAATTAATTAATTAAATATGAAATCTCAATTACCTGATGCTGATCACAATGGTACCACTCCCATAGCTCTAGGCTCACTCCTAGCTGAGTTATTACCCGTTGCTCAAATGTCGGTTGCTCAAATGTCCGTTGCTCAAATGTCACCCCCCCCCCCCCCGGAATTCCACCCTCTGAGGATGGGAAACTCGTGTAACCCAGCTCAAACTGAACGAAATCTCTCCAATCAAAAAGGAAAATGTTCCAAACGTAACTTGCAATCCCTGTATCAAGTTTAGAAGTTGTAGCTTCGTTAGGAAAAAAAGTTATGAAAGGGTGCATACAACTGTTTTGCACCTTGCACTCCATGAAATTTGCGCGGCATAAATCATTATGACTAATTCTTTACGGGAAGGGAGGGTAGAATGCCGTTTCCCGAAAAAGAGCCGTTCTGGAGAGAGGACAATCTCCCTCTACTCTGTGGAAACTCTTTCACTCCTATCTCTCCAAGATGCTTAGTTTTCCGCAAGCGGCATTTTACCCTACCCCTCCCCTCATCCCGTTTCACGATCTAAACAGCCAGAGGGTAAGCGAGATGTGCGAAACCGATACCGAACGGGCAACCCTAAAGGGAACCGTAATCAACAACGAACCATGCCGAGTATTGATTTAGTGGAGAATATAGGAAGAGATAGATAATCGAATGTTATTTGCGAAATAAAACGAAGTAACTCACATCGGCCATGAGGAATTCGATTGATCGATTGACAATGGGAAGGAAGAGAAGAAAGGAGAAATGAGACTGGAAGGAAGAGGGAATGAGGGAATGACCCCTTGGATAAGAGATCCTCTCACCCCTCAGTTAATCGATGGGAAGAGAGGGAGAAGAGAGAGAGAGAGTGATCTACCGAGCTCAGGAGAACAGGCAAAGTGATCTATGGATCAAAATACGCTGGGCACACGGGACATTTGATCTTATGATCTACGCGTTTCATGTACGTGTTTTTCCACTCTCGAATGTAGATAAGTTAGATGTCCCACCTTCCCAGGGCACATCATTCGAAACAGAACAAGAGAAAGAGAAAGATGATGATAGAACGCGCCAAACGAAAGGGGCAGAAAGCGAGTTATTGGCATGGTGCCAACTGGATGTTGTGCCAGGAGAGCGATGCAGTCAACGACGTCGAAAATTGTGGAATGAATTCACACGTTGATTGCGAGAAAAGCGATAAATACTTGCAGATTTTATGTGGATCAACAATACACCGCTGTGTTTTAGTTTATTCCGATCTCATCAATTTAGTTCATTCCGATCTCATTCGAATAAACCATTACAGCGCTGGAAAAGAAATATTTCGGTAAATAGATTCTAGAAGGTCACAATTAGTGGAACAAGTCAAAGACCATTTGTAAAACTAACACAATAATTCACAAAAGTGACGCGAGTGGATGGGTGCTCTACATAGTCATCGATTAGGGTGAGTCACCAGTCAAATCAACAATTTCATATTCTTGTTTCTTATTCTTGACATTCTTCGACTCTCGATCACTTCCACTAATTTCCTCGTTGTCTCGTTTCAACGATGAACTGCAATTGAAATATTGACAGTTCGAAGTAAATTTTCGATATTTCACAGCACCGTCAACAGTAAGAAATCTACTACACAAATATATTATATATAAGAAAGGAGGAATCTTTTTTTAAAGAAAACTATAACATCTCACGTACCTCGCTTCATTTCGATTAGTCGAGTCCTGCTGGCACCGCAGTTCCTGCAGTGAATATACTGTGTCATCTATGATTTTCTTGTGCCCCTGGAGTATCCTAATATCCCCTCCCGTATAACCATATCAATCGAAAAAAAAGTATTTTTAAAGAGTTTCCAAGACGGCGGATTTAATTTTTTTTGCACGCTACTTCCAAAGAACTCCTCAAGTCGTACCTGATAATTCAGATCTCGTTGCAGCAAAGGAATCTGGTCTAACGGCGGAGATTGAACGACTGCTTGCTGCACCTGTCGATGAAATGTAGATACTTCACCAATTTTACGTCTCTAAAACTAGTAATTTCCGTCTACTGTGATTATGCGCATGTAGCGAGTGGACAAGCAATTCCTAGTTTTATAGCAAAATAGAACCTTTCCTGGATGAAATTTCAAATTAAAATCGTAAAAAAATCTTTTCAAAAATAAAATATCCCGGATGATAACCAACCTTTTTGTAAATTAAAAAAAATCTTTTAGAACTAAAATAGGAAGAGGGTAAACCTGATTGTTCGGCGCCACTTGTGCGGCGTTGTTATCTCGAGGCGGGGGCGAAACAATCACAGTTTCACGATTTTGCTCGATCACACTCTGCCGCCTCTGCTGAAAATGAGAGGATTCGGGTATGTTTCACATCAAATAATCGCCAATAAGTGCTAAAACAAATAGTGCTAAATAAAGCTTCTTTCGATTTATCCACATGAGAACACAACAGAACCACAAACATACGAACCTGATTGTCCGCTTGGGTAGAAACGATTACACTTTCACGTGCAGGCGCCACGATCACACTCGGACGCCCCTGCTGTAAATTGGATAAATGACATACGTTTAACATTAGAACATTAGTAAAGTGTCAGTGACGCACACGCTAAATATGATTGAAAGTAGCACTTTTTCACACCTGATGATTTGGATGCTGGGGGAGGACTCCGTCAGGTGGCTGCAGCCCTACTGCTTGCTGCAGCTGCTGTTGCTGCGCGTACAGTAGCAGTTGCTGCTGCAGTTGACGGTGCTCCTGCTGCAGCTGCTGCATCTGTTGCTGCTGCAATGAGGATGATTTCGATGCAATCTTATGAGGCCGATTGCCTAAAAGTCGGACAAACTTCGGTACAGCCAAAAAGTCAATGTCTGAGGAAACAATGGTTTCCGGTACAGTTTGATATGCTGATCAAAGTGGTGTAGTCTCATGATATGCGAATTGAACCGGAGCTCGATTTTAAGCTCCGAAGATCCGACCACATCACAGTTTTTAGGCTATATCTGGATACCCGATCGAGCAGTCGAAAAAGTTTCAACAGAGTCTCTAGCTCAATTTGTATAAGGAATCTTGTGGATAAGTTGGCAATGCGCAATTTCTCTTGGTTCGTCAAATTAATAAAATTGCCATTGTCTAAGGAAAAAGTGCGAGCGCATACATTTACAGGAGGTGTACCAACCCCGTGCTGGCTTGTGTTTTAAATCAGGGGAAACTCCGATGTCTGCGAACGGAGTTATGATTTTTCTACCGAGGCAATTTGAGTCAAAAACAGCCCTCAGAGAGGAGAATTGCGCTATTTGCATATGATTCCCCTCTCATTTCTCACTTCCAGACGCCGAGCCGATCCGGGCGGTCGAGAATGAGAGGGGAATTACATGCAAATCGCGCAATTCTCCCTTCTGACGGCTGTTTTTGCCTCAAATTGCCTCGGTAGAAAAATCACAACTCGTTCGCAGACATCGATGTTTCCCCTGATTTAAAACACAAGCCGGTATAGGTTTGGCACATCTCCTGTAAAGGTATGCGCTCGCACTTTTTCCATAGACGGTGGCAATTTTCAAGATTTGACGAACCAACAACGACAGCGCATTGAAAAGTTATCCATTAGATTCTTTGTGCAAATTTAGCTATAGTATTTGTTCAAACTTTTTCGACTGCTCGATCGGGTATCCAGATATAGCCTAAAAACAGTGAATTGGCCGGATCTTAGGAGCTTAAGATCGAGCTCCAGATGAATTTGCATATCATGAGACTTCACCACTTTGTTCAGCATATCAAATAGTACCGAAAACCATTTTTTCCTCAGACATTGACTTTTCGGCTGTACCGAGCTGTGTTGACTTTTGTTCAACAATTACGCAATCGGCCTCTTATATGGTATTAGTTGTATGGAAAAGCGTTTGATAAAGTTGGAGAATTGGAAATTGTTTTGAGATGTTTTGAGACATTTTAAACGCTAGAAGAGAAGTTTCCAGTGCTCTACTGGGAAGCGGATGAAATTGCCCTCTCACTTGATAAAATTGCTGCACTTGAGCGTTCACAATGGCGAGTGGCTGCACGTGCTGCAAATGACAGTCGTTCACTTTTGGTGTTATTGCAGTTGTTACAGTAGAGTGCGAGATGTGGGGTTACGGACTCTTAATTTCATTCACAGTTTGAGAGATGAAGAGGTCTAACAATTTAAACTCTCGTCGTCAGCAATAAAAATATATTTTAGACGTACCAATCGATTCGGAATCATGTGAGGGATGAAGGTCAAATGGGGAAGTTGAAGCATCGGGCCGGCGACACCAACCTGAATATGCTATAATTGCATCCGCTACAATTGAGAACAAAACACCAGACCCAGCATAAACGGGGGGAGGTGAGAATTCCGCAACGGGTATTTCAAATTGAATTAATTTTTCTCCTAAAAACTAATGAGCCAGTTGAAGTATTATACTAAACATAATCACCAGGGCTTTCAAAATCAATAATTCGATTTGAGTAATTAGCTAATTAACTAATTAGTGGAAAATACAAAATGATCGGAGAAATAGGGATAGTGAGGAAAAAATTTCTTCAAGTTTGCATTGAGTTATAACCAACCCGTTGCGGAATTGTCACCCCCCAACATAAACTGATATTTGGGAAGTATGTTCGGAAGTAGTATGTAAGTATGTAAGAGTTCCCAAGTTGGTACATTAATGCTAGAGGTTGGTCCCATAGGAAAACCTCGTACTTGCTGTAGTACTCACTTGGAATTGCTCAATATGCCTCAAAAGACTCTGGTATGTGGCGATTGGAGGTTGTGGTAGAGGTGGCGCAATTGGTGGTGCATCCTGTAAGAGATTCAAGATTGATTGGAAAAGAAATTATACCATTGGATTAGCTTTCAACAGATTGCAAGATTGCAACAAAAAATCCCAATATTGAATAAAATATTGATTTTCAATGGTTCACCAGACAAAGTGACGTAAATACTACCTTGTCCATATTGTTTTACAAATACATAGTCCTATCCAAGAAATAAGGATTTGATAAATTACCTGATTCGCCGGGGGCACAAAAGGATTCTGCACGGGGAAGTTGCCATCGGGACGATTGTGGTCCTTAAAAGAATAGTGATTAGAGGAAAAGGCGCATGAATACGAAATCAGTGGAAATCAGAGGTGAGAAGAAATATAACCTCTCCTCCTTATACACCTCTCCTCCTCTTTCTGGTAGGATGATCAAACCAATAGAGGAGAATCGAAGAAAATCAATAGAATAGGTAAAACTCACATCAGCCATGAGGAAGTCGATCGATCGATTGACAATGGGAAGAAAGAGAAGGAACGAGAAATGAGACCGGAGGGAAGAGGGAATGAGGGAATGACCTCTTGGATGAGAGATACTCTCACCCCTCAGTTAATCGATGGGAAGAGAGGGAGAAGAGAGAGTGATCTACCGAGCAAAACACGCTATGCGCGACACAATTCCACTGCCCGGCAAACATCCAAAAACAGCCAGGAGAGAGAATGTGTAAAAGTAAGGAATATCTCATTTTCGTACTGAATTATTCGCATTATCCTGTATCTCGAGGTTTGAAATGAGTATAGACGACTGAGTCCATGTTTCGCCATAAAACAATTACTGAGAAATAGAGTATAATTGCGTATTACATAATCAAGTTTGCTAAAAAATTATGCTGTGTAAACAGCAACAAAATATTACACAAGCCATTTTGTTCGAACATTTTATAAGGAATATGAAAGGAAACGGAACCCAGGAAATAATCTGCGAATGACACTAAAGAAATCAGGGTCTTGACCACTGTTTCTTGTAATTTTCGAAGTAGTGTTCGTTGTGACCTGAACGAGAACTTCTATCACATGAACCGGTTATGTTTACCTTCTATTGGCATATTCAGACTGACTCCTGATATCGATCTGATGTTGTTTTTGAAAGAACTGGAGCTGGAGACGTTACACTCGGATACCTTATGTTTCTAAATTTATGGCTCTTTTGGGGATTTTCTGTTTTGCAGTATTGTGAATCCAATTATATAACCTCAGCCACCTTTCGCCTGCAAATCGTAGTCCATTTTACAAAATCATTCCTGAGCGTATCGTGATTGTTCAACACTATGATACACGCTACGGGGCCCTGCAATAAACACATCATTCCACACGCCAGTCAACCATCCAGAAAGGCCTTTGGAGTGAGAGAGCGTGTGAAATCGAGAGGGACTCTCTCACTTTTGCACAGTCTCTCGCGCTAACCCTGGTCTGTAGGTTTGGAATCATGTGTAAAAGAAGCAATCTTTTTTCGCACAGCATTTTTCGGTGTACGATTTTGTTGAATTGTGTAGAGAACGCTGGAATGATATTAGAACGAACTTGCAATGCAGCAAATGCATGAAAGAGCTGGTTCAGCGGCGGGAAATACTGCAGCGGAATCCAATATGATCTGAGAAATTTAAATTCGATCGATAATTTGTAGTTATTAGCTCACAAGACAGTGTAGTAAGTGAGCAGGAAAATTTCCGAAACTGATAGAAATCGAACGAGGCGATTGAGGACCTTTCAAGTGGTAGTTCTCAACTAAGCAGTGAAACGACACAAACCTGAGCAGTCCGAATGTTTTCGATCGATTGATATCGATTATGGTATCGTCTACTACTGTTTGTCATTGCCAGTTCGTAGGACCTTCTACTGATATATGGAAGTGTAGAGAACGTCTGGTATGTAATGTATTTCCCTTTTCTGCCGTCATGTAACAACAATTTCGTGAATATGCCATAACCAGTAATCATCAGCAGAGCGTAACTACGTCAGTTTGATCAAACTTTTATATTTAAAAAAGTGGAACTCAAAATGACACTGATAGCCCATTCGACGCCCATTATGAAGAGTTTGACAAAGAGTGAAATTATTCCTGACACGGATTTTAATTCTGCATTTTTTACATAACGATCGTCACCAGCATAAAACCCTGCAATAACAATGACAGAAAATGTCCATTGAATAGCAATTATGAAGAGTGAAATGAACGGAAAAGAGAAAGAAATGTACTCGTAACGACGCTGGAAACACGCATTGCTTTATAGTCATCCTGGAATTATAATTTATTTTGATTGTACCCACCACTAAAATAGTAGCGAAGAGACGTTCGATAACAAAGCTAACAAGGCTGAAAACCGTTCCGAACAACCCTCAGTTCTCGATTAGCAGTTGCCAGACATGAATCAACAAACCAATGTCTGTGATTTTATGTAGCAAATGCGCCGTTTCGTTGAAAACTCCAGATTTGAATCTTCAAATAAATAAATGAACAGGCAACTTATCGTTTGACTAGACAACCCTGAACGAATTCTGTACAATTGAATTCGGAATGAGAATTACGGCATATGAAAACGGCAATGCTATCAGTATACATTGTACGTTGGCGTGGAATACCTTTTGCTTATGAGTTTACATGATTGATATCATGTATTCGCTAATATAACAAACATTTTCACTGCGAACAATCTACTCTAATCTGCAAAATATACTTCTCTTTGCCATACTGCTGATTTTTTTTTAAAAACTGTATTACACATGATAGAGACTCTTTTTTTAAATAAATAAATAAGTTTTTAATAATACAATGTTGAGTAATAGGTTTTGTTACAACAAGCATCCATCAAACCTTCCGACGTAGCATAATTAGTGTATACGCAATAGTTACCACAAGCCATACAAGAGAGCAGAGCAATCTGAAGGCACTTTCAACGATTACTATTAAACTGTAACGCTGAACCTCAGTGCTGTCGCGGCTATCAACAATGGCTTGCCTGAATTGGGAAGAATCCAATCCATTTCAGAGAAACACTAAACTGCACCGGGAACTCGACGTTTCACTCACTCCCTAATTACAGCGTGTGAGCATCAAACCAGCAGTTAGTTTGAGTCTGGAGTTGCGTGCTAGAGTGTAAGAAGCAAAGTTAGGCGATATGACGGAATGAGATGTTTAACATTTGACGGTGATATTGGATAATGATGGGGCTCCGTTTATGGTTTCCGAGCGAAGGCAGATCGGAGACTGAATTCACACCTTTTGTTTGTTTCGCCGGAAAAATGTTGACAAACATCGTTTATCCGTTGCAGGGCTATTATGAATCACGTTCCGGCTTTTGAACGCCCCATTTTACAACCATATTATCGATCCAAAAAATCAAAATAGATGAATTATTATGAAACATTGTGATCAGTTGAGGCCGAATTTAACTTGGTCCGATGGCTTTGTCGTTTCAGCAGTGTCGGCCAACACACACAACTATTATTTTACGAATGATTTTTGACAGAATCTATAGCTGCTTTTAAGATTTAAAAATTCTCGGTATTTTGCTGCGCAGAGATAAACATGCCAGATATGCGTTTTTTAAACAATTACCCTTGCTCTTTTATCAACTCCTGTTGGTTATGCTTCAACCCTGTTCTGTTCGTGGAATCAGAATAAGACCGTTGCGATGTACATAAATGTCTGATTGCGTATCATTCAGTGACATTCATTCATCGCCTTCGATGACACCATTCATTTCATTCAAATTCGTACCACAACAACATTTCTAACTGTCCATGCCTTGATGTTTGGCACCGACTTACAGTTGGTCACAGTCTCGCTCTTTAGATGTGATGTTAGCTGCATCTAGTAACTCGCTTCACGTATATGATGTAGAATTATGAAAATTGCAGATATACTGTTGTTTTGTTAATTTGACAAATAATAGTCATTTGCAAAGAGATAATTGCGGCGACTTCGGTTCTTGCTTGATCGGCTAAATCGAGAATCGTTGAAAGAGGATCAGATATTGGATATCGCCGAAACCGAGTGAAAACTCAGGAGACTTTTGCTCATTGGAGATAAAGAAGACGCAGAGAAGAAGATTGATCATTAAGAGTTTTGGGGGTCGATAACAATCGCGTCATTCCGTTTCTATATCCCGTTTTCAAAGTCGATGTAAATCTGTTCTTTCTTTTTCTCGATAATTCGTTCAACGCACATTATGACATCTATTATTCCGCTCATCGAGATAGTTCAGCGTCGGTGAGTTTAAAGATTGCTCAAAAAAGCCCAAAATAATTTAAATTTAAAACTATTGTTTTCCTACAATTAGCAGTGTTGGGAATGTCGAAAACAATAAATTTTCTACAAAAATTACTTCCGCTCCATAAATCAATCAACTTTCCTAGAATGCGTTGCCATATCGTCTATCATCTGCGCACCGCAACTATACACAATGCAGCTGTATGGATTACCACAAACACATAATAGCTAATGCCTTGCTCTATCAATGATCACGTGTCTCACTCAAAATATGAATTTAACCCTAAGTTATGAGATATCTTTGCAATCAGTTCACATTAGTTCATATTAAGCTCATATTCTATTTCCACAAATGGTAATTTCCTAATGCAATCGATTTGAAACTTTTAAAGATAAAATGTTTTTAGTGTTTAAGAAATTAATTTGAAGAACAAAAAATGTGTTCATTATTTAACTTACAAGCTGACTCAGACTCTTGTGACATGCACAACACACAATTTAAATGATTCAATATCTTATTTGCTTTGTGTTCTATGACAGGTGCGATTCACCTGTCTAATTATGTTGAGACTAGAGATTATATTTTCACCACCACGTGTCCACCCCCCTATAACAATCGAGCAAATGAATAGGCAAAACACGGGCATAAATTGACTCAGAACAGCTTGGACATGTCGTCAGCTCCCTATTGGACTGCGTTGCTGATTTGCATCGTCGAAGGCACAACAGGTTCGTTTTAGTTGTGTTCTTCCAGCAAATGAAAATTTCAGGTGCAATATTGAACCTGATACTGTTCACAATGTTGATGAGATCAGAAATGAAAGGAGTCGAGAGAGCTTATCGGGTACATTATACTATTACATAGTCAACATCACAATACCATTTCAGTTTCCGATCTACGCTTCAGCAATTCAAGGTTTTACACTTTGTTTCCTAAATGCGTGTTACGGAAATGTAAGTAGTCTTTAATTTAGCGGCAGCGAGACTTTGAGACATTGTTTTATCTGAATTATTGCCTACAGACCCATCTCTTTCGCACCGGGGACTACATCAGCCCAAATATTGGTCCACTTGTTCAATATACTCCTATCAATATTCAAGATATGATATTCTTGGTAATATTTACTACTTTTCGAGAATATATTGTATATAGTGGTAGTGCTTTTACTTCAGGTCTTCCTGTTTCATATTTCCATGATGTGGACTCTTATTCCATCTACAAGTCTACTGCAATACGTTGCGCTTACAAGGTTAATCGCTAGATGCATCGTCTAATCAACCAGCTTTTAATTTAGATCCCATTGGTCACTACGGAAAAAGCTGATGTCCGCCTTTTCTTTCGTTATTGTAACACAAGCATACCTCATGGTGAACTTTTTCATTAAAAAATACAATAAAGATTGAATTGCAGCCTGTTCTCCCTGACGTAATTCCGTCAACAGAGTTTCGAGAATACATGATTTATACAACTAAAGAGGTGTACGGCATCGACAATAGTACCGTAATTAACTCGTACGGAGGAACCTTCACTCATTTGGACCTGAATGTAATATTGACCATTATTTTCAGAATAGAGCGAATACAAAATATTTTCAGGAATATCGACCATTGATGCCATTCGTCATTTTCTTTGTGAATCTTCCGTACGGTTCATCATATTGTGTTTTCCTCACTCTCGTTTACTTGGTATCAATGACCCCTGTCTCGGTAACTACTCTATGCTTTTCTCAGATCAGAAAGCATCTTTCGTCTTTCGGTAACAAACATAGTGAGAGGACGATGAATATGCAACGCTCCTTTTTCATCATGCAAATGTTGCGGGTTTGGACTAATGACAGGATAATATTCGAAAGGGGTTTAGGGTTTACTACCCCTGGCTATTCTCATCACGCCCTTCATCCTTTTCATCTCTGGATCAGTTTTGAAATTCAATCTCGATGTGTATTCACTCGTCCTCACATTTTTCCTGTGGCTTTGCCCAATTGTACAGGTACTCTTTCTTACTCTTGTAAATGGGGTTGAGTTATCACCGACTTTTCCAGGCTCTCGTACAGATTCGATTCATTTTCTATTCGTTATCGCAAATTCCAAAGATCAGTCTAACGGGGGCAACGAGTACAGCAATTTCAATGAGAAGACGAAGCTCCGTCATCCATCCCAAAACGAGCAACTCAAGTTTCACCCTCAACGTATCATCACTCACTACTTAGCAGCTCATTTTGTTCAGTGATCTGCTTTGCGACTTCTCTATCCTATATTAAATTTGAATCTATTGACTGTGAATGTAGTGATAGAGCCTCGACGATATTGAGACCGTTGTGTGTCCGCTTGAGTGAACACAAGAAAGTATTTGCTATTAATAATTCGGTTGAAATAATAGAGGGATCTATCGGATCGGACCGCAATATCGATAGCATCTATATAATGTAAAAACAAAATGACGTAACCTGTTTTTGTTCGACCTTTTTGTTACAATATAAATCACAAACAAAGCTGTTGACACACAACATCAAACAGAAACACGAGTAGCCGGACTGAACAGGATTGACTTTTTAAATACTTTTCTACTGATAGGTCTTTTAAACGTAAAACGGAGAAATTTTCTAGTGCATTTATATGTTTTCAATAGAGGTGTCTACTATATAAGTCGAAAATGAAAATATGAAATCGTTTCGACTCAGTTTCGGAACAGTTCTCTGTTTCGTTGTTCATAATCCTTGTTTTCAAACAAAGTTATTTTCGAGCGGTCAACACTATTGTTTACTAGTGTTCTGTTTTGGGAAAAGTGTAACTACAGTATCGTATGTAGGGGTGTTGGCAATTCTATGATGGCTTTTGTCACGTTTTCACCTTTATTCCATTACCGATTCCATTTAATTCGCATCAAACGTTCCTGGAATCAGAATGAAACAGCTTCCTTTCAACGATGACCACAAATTCCTGACTTCGTACGATCTCTAAATTTGGAACTGCGGTTGCCCTTGTACTATGTTCCCAGTGAAATAGATCAGTTATCTTTATTAAATATTTTTTTTGTTAGAAATATTGATTTGAAGAAAAAAGTGTTCACCCACAAACTGATTCACACTCTTGCGATATGCGCAACACATATTTTTAAAAGATTCAATCTCTTATTTATCTTGTGTTCATTGCGCAATGCGATTCACCTTCTAATTGTGTTGCGACTGCCGATTATAATTCACCATCACGTGTCCACCCCCCCCTATAACAATCTTACTTACTTACTTACTTAGTAGATCCATCTTCAGCGGCGAAGCCGCGTGGATCACAGTTCCTCCAATTGCTTTTGTCTCGAGCGCGCGTCATCCAGTGTTGGTAGGGCGCTCGTTGGGAAGGCGATCGGCTACACCGTCCTGTACTGTAGTGTATCTTGGCATACTCCTCGATCGAGTCCCTCCATCTAGCCGGTGGTCGTTCTTGTGGGCGAGTAAGGTTGGGATGGGGAGACCATCTATCGTCTTCTCTTCGTAGCACGTGACCTACCCATCGAGGTTTCGCTCTCGTGATGTGATCGATCGAATCCGATAGAGGAGAGATGCGGCGGATGTCGGCACATGACTTTTACAATGCCGCACCTCTACGTGGTGTAAGGGAGAGACTCATCCCTCTATTGCTACGGGGGATTGTGCTAACGGGCAACCCGGTCACGCAGTACTAGGCACTTGCACGCCCTAAGTATAGGCGGCCCTCCAAAAACCCTTGGCTTGAAGCAAGGAGGGTAACTAGAGCACCCCTCGAGCTACGACACTTCTTCATGCGACAGTTCTATAACAATCGCGCAAACGAAACGGCAAAAACACGGGCATAAATTCATTGTTAACAGCTTGAAGCATGTCGTCAGCTCCCTATTGGACTGCGTGGCTGATTTGCATCGTCGAAGGCACAGCAGGTTCATATTAGCTATATTATTTTAGTAAATGACAATTTCAGGCGCAATATTGAACCTGATACTGTTCATGATGTTGATGAGATCGGAAATGAAAGGAGTGGAGAGAGCATATCGGGTACACTAGTCTATGACTTATAAAAACTCTCAATCTCTTTGCAGTATCCTATTTACGTTTCTGCCATTCAAGGTTTTATACTCTGTTTCATAAACGCGTGCTACGGAAATGTAAGTTAAACGGAGAGTAGGAGAAGTCAATCCCTACCTCTTTTCGATGGATTTTTCTCCTTTAATTTTATTATTAATCACAATCGTTCCTTTCATTGTCAGACTCACCTCTTTCGCACCGGCGATTACATCACTCCAAATATTGGCCCACTTGTTCAATATACTCCTATCAATATTCAGGACATGATACTTCTGGTAGTATATAATTATTCCTTTGAACAATAGATGGTAGTGCTTTTACTTCAGGTCTTCCTGTTTCATATTTCCATGATGTGGACTCTCATTCCGTCTACAAGTCTACTGCAATACGTTGCGCTTACACGGTTAATCGCTAGATGCATCGTCTAATCAACCTGCTCTTAATTTAGATCCCATTGGTCACTACGGAAAAAGCTGATTTCCGCCTTTTCTTTCGTTGTTATAACTCAAACATACATCATGGTGAGCCTCTAGAAACCCTTAAAATAAAAAAAAATTGAATTACAGCCTGTTCTCCCTGACATAATTCCTTCACCGCAGTTTCGAGAATTCATGATCTCCACAACAAGAGAGGTTTATGGCATCGACAATGGCACCGTATTTACATCGTACGGTGGAACTTTCACTCATATGGAACTGAATGTAAAATACTTCCACTTAATAGTGTGAATACTTCAGAATATTTCAGGAATATCGACCATTGATGCCATTCGTTATCTTCTTCGCGAATTTACCATACGGCTCATCATATTGTGTTTTCCTCACTCTCGTTTACTTGGTATCAATGACCCCTGTCTCGTTAACTACTCTATGCTTTTCTCAGATCAGAAAGCATCTTTCGTCTTTCGGTAACAAACATAGTGAGAGGACGATGAAAATGCAACGCTCCTTTTTCATCATGCAAATGTTGCGGGTTTGGACTAATACCAATATAATATTCGAAAGGGATTTCAGGGTTTACTCCCCTTGGCTATTCTCTTCACTCCCTTCAGCCTTTTCATTTCTGGATCAGTCCTCAAATTCAATCTCGACGCTTACTCTCTCGTGTTCACTTTTTTCATTTGGCTCTGCCCAATTGTACAGGTAATATTTTCAATCGTATTTGGCTTAAATTATCACCGACTGTTCCAGGCTCTCGTACAGATTCGATTCATTTTCTATTCGTTATCGCAAATTCCAAAGACCAGTCTATCGGGAGCAACGAGTACAGCAACTTCAGTCAGAAGACGAAGTTCCGTCATCCATCCGAGAACGATCAAACCGAGATTCTCCATCGACTAATACAATCTCACCACTTGATCTCATATTGTAGCCTATTCTCTCTCTCTGCCCAATTTTCAATGTGTCTCTATTTACTCTGAATTTGGTGATATAACCTCGCCGATATCGTGCTGCTGAGACCGTTTGAGTAAGCACAGAATAATTCCTCCATTAAACATTAGTGGGAAATTAGGTAAATCAAGAAAATACTAAAGTTCCTATTTCAGAGAAACCCAGCAATACTTCCACTCTAATTTCTGCGCGTTCCAGCAATAAACATACTGAAATAGGCCATTAGAACATTTGCCATTAGGCCATTAGAACAAAATTTATTTTAAAAAAGATATTAAAATATGTACTTGAAAAGATAGAGGCTGTATGAACACCGTGTACACCACAATTTTTTAATATGAACAACTTTATAACATTGTTTTGATGTTATGTCAAGCGGGTCGACATTAGAGTTCACCACTGAGTTCGATAGATTCTTTCGATTTGCATGAAGAGAGATCCAGCTGCCTTTACAAAATCATTTCTCCTTCTCTTGGTTGGTCGACCACCTTCTTCTTGCTTCTTCTAGGGTGTAAGGGAGAGAGGCGCAAGCGAGAAGGAGGACAGCGGACGGGCGGGGCTGATGACTAAGCCTAGAACTGTTTCAAACTCCATCGATTATAGCATGATTTCTAGAGCATTTCAATTTACGCTGTTCCGCTTCTCTCACAACATACTTCCACCATATACACTTTTTTATTGATTTCTTTTGTATGGTACACATAATTTGTATTTTTTCGCATCAGATAAATGATTTGCGAAAGTCACTGTGAAGGATGCATGGAATTCGCAACAAATTAATTGGAGAATGAGTGGAAACCCATGAAGGAAAAAGTGCAGTAAGTTTACCTAAAAGGCGCGGAATTGTTCCACCACGAAACGCCGCACAAATGAAG
The DNA here is from genome assembly GCA_036245785.1 of Pristionchus fissidentatus. Lineage (NCBI taxonomy): Eukaryota > Metazoa > Nematoda > Chromadorea > Rhabditida > Neodiplogasteridae > Pristionchus > Pristionchus fissidentatus. The sequence goes on from BTSY01000004.1 coordinate 18,268,423, forward strand.
ACGATTCTCTACCGGAATTACGATACCATTAGTATCTCCCGTTAGCTCCATCGCTATTAGTGACCCTCAACGTCGCTGTTCCGGCAAACGGAAAATCAAGGAGTCTCGCGGTTTTTTACAAAATGAACCATCGTTTGGAATGCCCGCATCAACAATTCAATGCGAATTAACGAGAGAGAGAAATCCATATTAGGCAAGGGCAAAAAACGTTTTATTCATATTATCTTTTAGAGCATTATAACATTTGAGTAAAAAGCCTTTATCGTAATCGACTTTCAGTTGCCGATATTTGACTGATTGTGATTTTCCGTTGTGTCCCCATTGCCATTCTGAAGGCAGCTCGATAGTCGGAACTGTATGGCCATTATTTTATCGCCAATCTAGTTTTTGTAGATCATTTATGTTGTAGGCGTGTTACTTGCGGGAACGATATTTACAATCTTTTAAACACCTGGTAGAGAAGTAGATGAAAAACTTGATAGACACCGCAATGTTGATGAAAAGAGTAGAGAGTTGCATCCAAGCGAAGAATTCATCGCCTGCGATTTCATTATCATTTCACTTTTTAAAGGTTCCAGACGTACGCCAAAACCAGATTGTTTTAAATTTCATATCATTCTGATCTAAAATGGAAACTTCGGAAAACAATCTCACAATTAATATTTATTTAAATTTGAACAAAAAATCATCCAGGAACGGTGCGTCGTCTATTTCCGAAAAGAGGAAAGCTATGTAATTTCTCTATGATAACTAGATCAAGTGAGCATGATGAGAGTTCATAGAAAATTAGATTTTCGATGTTTCCCAATGTTGTGAAAATACGAAACTTTAAAAGCTTAAAGAAGGCATCCCACGAATAAAAAATAAAATGGGGACCCGAAAGTCCCTGTCGATTCAATGAAAAAAAAATATCTTGAAAGCGGTATCTTGAAAGCACTAAATCCTGAAAGATTTTGGAGCTAAGGTGGTCAAAATGCCAAGTGCAAGTGTCGCGCATGAAAAGCGTTAGCGCGCGAGATTTTAATTTTCAAAAATACCCTTTCCCCCTCTCTACTCGGCGAGAGCGACAGACGACCAGAGCTCTCTGCGTTCCTGCCACTCTCCAAAGACGCAACGCTCTCTCTCTCCGTTCTTCCCAGGAGGGGCAGAGACGCAGAGAGAGAAAAGGGGAGAGTGCCTTACAAACATCCCCTTCCCTATTTCTTGTCTGACGAGCCAGTACAGTATGATCAAGGTATTTCCTGAATCACGAATGGTTGCCTGTCGAATTTCTAATCTTTGAGCGACTGTATCTCGCTCCAAAGGCTACGGTAACACTTAGGATAAACGGGCGCGTGATCGGGTGAAGGTCCCCAACAACACTGCGTTGGCAGTCTATGTGACCATTCGTGGGAGGCCTTCTTTAACAAACGTCGTAGTCAATCTTACGGTGTTTGATTATTTGCCCGCCACAATCAATTCGAAGGTAATTCGATTACCTTTTAGGCGTAGTGCAAGCATGATCTGCGTTGTGGCGGGGGTCAGAATCCAACCTCCGATGTCAACGCTTGCAATTATCAAAAGCGAACGAACGATACGACCGGAATCCCTCACATCTAAGATAGTATATTTATACAATTCTTGGGTCTTTTCCCCCTTACTTTTGTTAGATCGCAGACTATTCCAGAGAGAAACGTAAACTACTACTGTGCAGGAGATTACGGTAAGATGTCCTCGTGAGAACCAATCGAGAGCGTCACCGTGGAAAGGAGAGACTATCTCACAGTAAACAACTCTTAAATCATCAAAATTACAGCATTTGTTTGAAGTCAGAGTGAAAACAATTATTGTTAGAAATGCTATTTTTAACAAACAATTTTACATCGGCTACGTAAGCATCGTGATTTAGCCGAGCAGCAAGATTAACGACTAAAGATCTCTAAAGAACTAAAGAAATACGCACTCCGGATGACGATATATTATAATGAGAGCCGCGTCATAGCAGCAATAAGCGACGATCATTAAGGCAAGAATCTGAAATAGGAAATGAGGTACTGGAGGAGGGAGAATGAAACCGAATAGTAGATGCGTTTATCCATCATCCGATATTTGTTCGATGCATGAATGGCAAACAATCGATCGATACCAACACATAAGATACAACTGCAGCCGATTGCCACTCCCATTACAGGCAAAAACTGAATGGAAGTCTATTTTTCAATACCAGACCCATGAAGAAGAAAGAACGAATACTCACAATAATTTTTCGGCAGTTTTCGCTGTCCATTCTAACATCAACGTTGAATAGCATCGGGAATTGAACGAGCGTTCCACACTACAAGACGTCCATTCGAATCAATCGGTTTGTTTAAAATATTTCTTTTTTATATTTAGAAGGCAGTTACTAAAAGATCGTTGTACATTGTCCTACTACCTGATTCAAAATATCTCCCACAGCACAGAGTCCGATTAGTAAGTTGCACGTGGAACGAAGGTATCTACAACAAGATTTTTAGCAGAGCAGTGGTTATCGCCAACATCAAATTGCGAATGTCGAACGACAAAGATAATAACGTTTTTCAAAACTTGTAAAACATCTAACTTCGATCGGATCGTCGTTATGATAATCATTGAGTTGGTAGAAATACCAAGAAATGCCCAGAAACACGTGAATCCGTATACGAGACGAGCAGAGTTCCAGTAGAAAGCTTGGTCGACATCCATCCTTGCAAATTTTAATGCAAACCTCCGAATTTTACAATTTTTTTTCAAAAAAATGACTAACACAACATCAATCGAAATTTTGAACACGACACAAGATGTCATATGAGCCCATTTGCGTAAGAGTCGTAAGAGTCAAACGTCAGCAGGCGTCCGTACAGCAAAAAAGTGATGATCTGAGATAATACCTGTTTTCGACACACTTCGATTGGTTAGGAACACTGGTCGAATCTCATGATATGCAAATTCGATTGGAGATCATTATGGAGCTCTGAAGATTCGACTGATTAGCGGTTTATTGAAAATAACTCGATACCCAGTGGACGAAACCGAAATATCCAAAGAAGGAGTTGGATTTGTGAAAGGAACATCACCGTGTTTTTCAATTTTCGAAAATATCCTATATTTCGGGAATTCATTTTATATATAAAAAAAGAGATGGCTGCAATTTTCAGAATATCTTGAGCATACCTTCGATCATCCATGTTATTTTACTGGTAGCACCAACCCTCCTGCAAGGAGAGTTATGATTTTTTTACTGTCGAGATGGGAGGGTGAGAATCCGAATTCGAGAGTAAATTTCCCGATTTGCATCAAATCACCCTTTCATTTCTAATCCCCGAGCCCGCGCTGTGTCTGGAAATGAGAAATGAGGCGGCTAATTCATGCAAATCGGGTAATTTACTCTTGAATTTGGATTCTCACCCTCACATCTCGACAGTAAAAAAAATCATAACTCTCTTTGCAGGTTTGGTGCTACCAGAAAAATAACATGGATGATCGAAGGTATGCTCAAGATATTTTGAAAATTCCAGCCATCTCTTTTTTGTTTTAATTTTTTTTATAAAATGAATTCCCGAAATATAGGATATTTTCGAAAATTGAAAAACACGGTGATGTTCCTTTCACAAATCCAACTAGAGTCCTTCTTTGGATATTTCGGTTTCGTACACTGGGTATCGAGTTATTTTCAATAAACCACTAATCAGTCGAATCTTCAGAGCTCCATAGAGATCTCCAATCAAATTTGCATATCATGAGATTCGACCAGTGTTCCTAACCAATCGAAGTGTGTCGAAAACAGATATTATCTCAGATCATCACTTTTTTTGCTGTACCGAGTTTTGTCTGACTCTTAAACGGGCTCATATCGTCTATTGTTCAACATGATATGTCGATGTCAACATATCATATCATGTCGCACGATACATGCTGTTAACGATTGGCATGAACATATAAATCTCGCGCGCATCCCTGTGACAATACTGACTTACCAGACGGATGTTTGACGCGATAGATAAGATGTATTCTCTTTGCTGCTCTCGTGATAAGTGGTCAAGCAATTTAAGAATCGTTAGAAATGAATCAACACATATGGTAGATAAGCAAGTCACGTACGAACACCAGATAGTAATCGACAAACAAAGGTGAAAGAATTACGTTGAAACATGAAGAATTAAGTTGTTGACGCACATGGTATTTCGAAATTTTTAAAATGTGGTTTATGCCAATGTTCCACCGCAATTTAACAATATTCAATTCATACGCATTCACAAATGGACAATATTCAGAATTTTGACAGATCCTCACAACAAGTTACAACAATTGGACTAACAATAAACTTTTCATCTTTGAAATTTGGTTTGTAGCTTTATATTGATAATATTTTTATTCTGAAGTATGTTTACTTCTATCTATACCTGGCTATTGTGCGGCCGAAACTTTCGGTCAGAGGATGATAAAAGAGATATTTGATCTTTCATTATCAGAGTTTGGTGTATACTTTTGTTCTTAGGCTAACGAAGAGAGGTAATAGGATTACAATTCGACTTTGCCATATAGCGGATCGGGGTTAGTCTTGGAAATAATTCGTGTCGTGTTTGAGGGAGTTGGCTAGCTTTCTCGCCTCAATTTGTTGTTTGATCAGATCCTGCTTGTGAGCTTGCCTGGCGGCAACGTAGTCGAATCCCATGCCGCCCTTGCATCGATTGTCTCTCTGAAGAAGAATCATTAGAAAGTTATATTGTTAATTTTTTTAAATATCTGCACATTATGACGATAAATATGGAAAAAGTAATCTCTGCATCTATTTTAACCAGATTTCAATAGTCAGTTAATATTGCTTACAATGCTTACAATGCACTTCTGGGTAAAAAAAGCCTTATTTGTTTCGAATAAACTTTGATTTTTGTCAGAAATAGTTTTAAATGAATTCGTTTAATTACCTCAATCCAGTGCGCGTACATCTTGTAGCACCGATCCGTCGAGAAAGTGCACCAGTCGCATATGAAAATCTTCGCCTGAAAATATTTTTTTGTGACGATGAACCAAACTTGGCGATGCATAAATGCAACAAAACATCTGCTCTACCATGTTTCACTTGAATTGCAAATAGAATATGCAAATTGTTTCAATTAAAAAGCTCATAAGGATAGTCAAGAGCAAATTAGAATTGTGAAAGTTGTTTATGAGTAAGTTACGGGGGGAAAACAAACATGAGAGATAAATATCGAAAAACACACTTCATTGGAGGTGAGCGTCGAGTGATCTTCATTCATGTGTTCAATGAATTGAGTGACATTGATGAGGAATCGAGGGCAGAACGGACAGCGAGTCACTACAATGAGTTCGATTGTGGTGAAAGGAGCTAATTTTTCATTGTTTTTTTTTTAATTTTGCAATTTTTTTACTTTTGAACTTGCGAGGTTCGACAAAAATCGGAATCCAAACAATATCATGCAATATGATTTACTCTATAAATCGAACTCACTAATTGGGAAGGCGAGTCGTGTTGTGTTCTTCCAGTTTCGATACCTCGTACCATGAACAGCCTGTAGTTAAACTAATCATTAACATTTTAGGTTTCGATAATTTGTTTCAAAAGTGTTATAGGTTACAATTTAATTTAAGAACAGTTCTTTCAAATTTATAGCGATCTGGTCTTCACGAGATACACATTTTTGAGACGATCGAGGAGAGGCCTATTTTTCTTAATTTTTTTTTTTTACATTTGAACAACTTTATCAGCTGGTTTTGGGTGTTAAAGCTGGGTTGCCATGAGAGATCTCCATTGCTTGCGATCGTTTCTTGCGAGTTGCACGAATTGTGGTCCAGCAGCGTTGACGAAATCATCTCTCCATCTCTTTGCCGGTCGGCCTCGCTTCCTCTTCCCTCTTGGGGTCCAATCGAGCATCTTCCGATTCCACCGATAATGGCTTTGATTCGAGATTCTTTCTACCCATATCCATTTCCGTCTTTCCGCCTCTCTAACTACATCCTTCAATTTAGTGATGTCACGGATCCGCTCATTTGTGACGTGATCAAATACGGTAATGCCAATCATTTTGCGTTCTAGTTTGCGCTGAGCGACGGAAAGAATTTGTTTTTCTCGTTTACAGAGGTACCAAGTCTCGGAACCATACAAGAGTGCGGGTAGAACTACACCGTCGAAAAGGCGCTTTTTGAGTGACATGGGGGACCCACGTTTCCGAAAGAATTCGGAGTATTTGTAAAATGCCCAATTCGCGCTTCTAACCCGCCTGTGAACTTCTCCCACAAACCTATTGGGACCGAGAGTGACTTCTTGCCCCAGATATACCACCTTGTCTACCGTTTGCACTACCTCACCTCCCACTACGACCGGCCTGCCCATTGGATTTGTCGTTAAAGCGACAGTTTTTGAGCCATTTAATTGCAATCCCACCTTCAATAGTTCCCGTTCTAGTTCCTTTACCATAGTTTGGACTTGGCGTGAGTCATGGGAGATTATTACACAATCATCTGCATAGAGAATGTGGGAGAGATATTCGCCGTCTATACATACTCCCTTTCGGTCCCATTTTACCCTGCGGAATACCGTATCAAGCACCGAGACGAAAAGACGCGGGCTTAATCCATCACCTTGGCGCACCCCCCTTCCGATGTTAACCTCCACCGCTTTCCCATTGACAACTATGGAACTTTTACTCTGAACTGTGAGTATCTGCAAGAATCGGGTATACGTTGAATGCACACCGTCATGTTCCAGAGCAGATAAAACGGAACTACACAGGACAGAGTCAAAAGCCTTGCTAACGTCTAGGAAAAGGAGATAGAGAGGGCGCCTGTATTCCCTGCAATTTGAGATGAGAGTATTGAGAATATATATACCATCTACAGTGGAGTGCCCGGCGCGGAATCCCTGTTGCTCTCGCGATCTTTGATCATCGAGTGAGCGACCAATTCTATTGTTGATAACGGCAGTGAGGGTCTTTTGAATAACCGGGAGGAGAGATATGGGACGGTAGTTTTTGGGAGTTGTTTTATCCCCGCCTTTATGGAGTAATATTGTTCGACTGTCGCCGAATCCGCTTGGAATAATACCCTCTATGAGAATTCTATTGAAGATGGAAGCTAGATACGGTGATACAATATTGGACCCCAGTTTCTTAATAGGGATGCAAAAATAGACACAAAAAGAGAGAAAACGAAAGCTGACCGCGGTGTGCTGCTTCACGTGGGAGTCGTGCACGGAACGATAGTCACAATCGTCCTCCTGACATCTCTTCGCGAATCTAAATAAATCGATGCAACATTATTCTCCTCAAGTTATTTTTTCCTGGCGAACGGGAGTGCAAACGTGGATAATGCCTTTAGTTGTTTTAATTTGTCGAACAGCGATTGTGAAAGCGGGTGAAATTCATTGGATACCAACGGGGCCAACCATTTTATTCTGCACTCTATTGCACTACATTACTCCTATCACCTAATTTCATCGTACAACTGTTGTCATGTTCATTCTATAACGTTTTTTGCAAATTAAAAATAACATTTTGACGTGATATTTTATTGGTATTGGACGTGATTGGTTTATTGATGGTATATCAATCACGCATGTCACGTAAGGATCAAATCAACTTTGGCACACGAAAAAAGTCGAAAATGAGTTAGAGCCATTTTGGATAGCCCTCAGAGTCCCTCACAAGATAGCGCGGGCTTTTGCCCCGGAGATCGATCTTCTCGACGATAGAAGTTGGCGAGAGCGAAAAGTAGTACCTCTTTGACGCTCTGTATATTTCTTCAACTTGATAATCCGTGAAAGTTTCCAACAGAAGATCTGTGGGGAAACATTTGTGGAACACGCCTGTGCAATTGCACCCATGCTATCATCAAAACTAATTAGTTTAACTAATTAAAACTTCTCACTCTCACCACAATTTCGGGCCCAACTTTTTAAAAATCTCATTTTTAGAGCTCGTCATTACGAATCGATTGGTATGCTGTTCATAGGGTTTAATTTCATGGCAATGGAAGTTACGATAAAAAACACTCCTTAGCGCACCCTCAATTCCCTGACCTCTGGGAGAGTGAGAGAGAGAGAGGTGAGGGGAAATGCTTTGGCCTACCAACTCCATTTTTACTTGAACACTATTCTGCAATTGTTTAGATTGGCTAGCACTGTCGTTAGTCCAATTTACAATATGACATGCATCACAAGTATTTAAAAATATAAATCTCAAAAAAGATCATAATAAAAACTCCAATTTCATTCCACAAACTGTGCAAGGAAAACTATACTTGCATTTCATAATATCTTTTCCTGAAAAAGTGGTTTGGTGGTCCAGAAACATGACCTTCTAGTATCAAAATGTTTTTTTTTAAATATTGCAAAACTTTGTATTTTCGTAAAATTCGAACTCACGGTAGACCAACGCGTCTCCCTCTCTCTCAGTCCCAGAGGTCACGGAATTGAGGGTGCGCGCATCATCGTTTTTCGAATGTAACTTCCGTTGCTATGAAATTATACTATAAACAGCATACCAACCGATTCGTAATGATGAGCTCTACAAAATGAGATTTTCAAAAAGTTGGGCCCGAAATTGTGGTGAGAGTGAGAAGTTTTAATTAGTTAGACTGATTAGTTTTGATGATAGCATGGGCCCAATTGCACAGGCGTGTTCCACAAGTGTTTCCCCACAGATCTTCTGTTGGAAACTTTCACGGACTATCAAGTTTAAGATACAGAGCGTCAAAGAGGTACTACTTTTCGCTCTCGCCAACTTCGACGTCTATCGTCGAGAAGATCGATCTCCGGGACAAAAGCCCGCGCTATCTTGTGAGGGCCCCTGAGGGCTATCGAAACTGGAAAAATAATAGGGGGTTAGAATTTGTGCCAAGAATCTCCCGATTTGATGCGATCCGTACGTGAGACGCGTGATATCATCGTCAAGTAAACTTACTTGAGCCAGCTTTGCTTATGCACGAGTTGTATGTGATTCTCTATGGTGGGCACGGGAAGTCTCGTGTTGCAGAAGGGACAGGGCGTGTACTTCTTCGCAGGTTGAGGCTGCAACCTTTTTTTACAACATAGGAGTACTTCGCATTAATCAGGTTTATTGTCAATTACGCCCACCATTTTCATGACCAGAACGAATGAAGAAAAAATACGAATAAACTACAATTTACCTATTGCTTCTTGCCCCTAATTATTATCATTATCCCCATGCTACCTTGCTGTGATATGCAGCAAGGCATGTATTGTATAGCTCTTCGATCTATTCTATTATCTGCATTTTCTTCGATGTTTTTCAACATTGTTATAAAAAATTTCGATATTGTAAATGTATTGTAAAAAGCGAACCGGTGCTGGAAGTACATTTCCGGCGCGGATCCACGGCTGAGAAACGAAGCAAGTGGAACTCGAAGGCCTGCAACAGGTGTGGTAGAGGTTAATTAAGATATAGTATGTTTACTTTGTCATTTACCTACAATTTATGGACACAACACAATATATTTATAAAAAATTCAAATTATTCTCAATTATCTGCACCTTCTCAATTATGAGCAGATTATTGCTTACAATTTGTTGCGAGTTTCAATAGAAAAAAAAGAGAATCGCAACTTACACTTCACGATGGCACTCCTCCCCAATTGGTTGTTCCTTAATCGCGTCGTTAGACACACTCCGCGCCTCGGGATAGCGCTCCAGTGAATTGTTAAGTGGAGTCTGCAAAAGTACTGGCTTTTAAAAATGACCTATGTATATACTGCTGAACACGGTATCCTGCTACTTTACTAATGCCTAAAGATAACAGCACAATGTCACTCCTTGGCTAATTGCGTTTTTCGTTTACTGACTGAACCATACATTTTCGCCCGGCCCAGATCTCTCATTTTCACACACTCTCTTGCCTAGCATAAACACGTCAGATATTTCATAAACACGTCAGATTTCTATCGGAAGTTCGATAAAACACGTCAGAAAAGGGGACAATACTTACTAAACTCGACATTCTGCGTATTCCTAGATGGGTCTCGAGTCTCTAAACTGCCTGGTTCAAAAAAGTGTAAACCCAGAATCTGGGCCAACGAAAATGTATGGACTGAACGTACTATTTACAGATTCTTTAAAATTATTAATATTCACAGCAAATAAATTAGTAATTGTGCTGAAGACGGCAAAAGGGAAGGATGGCAACTGAAAGAGTGCGCAAAGAAAATGTCTGACCCGAATGAACTTGCCGAATACAGTATCCAACGAATGTTATTAGCTGCAGCTAGATGTCAGTTATTCTGTGAAATACGTGTAATTTACGCAATCTTTTTTCTGCACTAACTCCAGACATACCGATGATCCACTAATTGAAGGCGGGCGGGAAATATGCAACGCTGTGTCCATTCCCAACTGTTTTATCCCCAAAAATACTAAAGAGAAGCACAATAATTATATTTAGTGTTTTCGTACCAGACGAATGTGCGTGTCGGAACGATTGGATGACATGTTAGCCTTGAAAGGAGCGCGGATGAGCCGGAAGAACGTTCCTGAGAAGAGTAAGTTGCCAATATATTAGGAGAAACAAGAGTTTTGGAATTTCCCTAGCTATCACAATTACAAAATGAAACGTTAGTGAAATAAACTACTGGTGGTGTACACTCTTTCTATACCTCGTCGTGTCTCTTGTTTTGACATGCTCTCTCGCAGCCGTATCTGTTGTTTAGGAGCGGAACGTTTTATTATTTTGAATGAATGCTTGTAAATTTATGATACCTTGCGGACCTATGATTGGTTGTATCAGTTTATATTTATAACACTCACTGCGTTGCTCGTCGACCCTCATCTCCGTCTTCTTCTGCACGGGAATCTTGGGTGTGCCCACCTTGCGAATGGGGACGGACGAACGAGAGAGAACAATGGGCGCTACGACGCCTCTGTAAATCGATTAACTAGTGTAATTTGATTAATTAATGGTAGAAAATATATTTAATAGAAGGTGGTTTCTCACATCACCTAACAACATAAACGACGTAGAACCAAAAATCATAAAATTCAGTCCTAGACGAGAATTTGTTCACATTGAGAGGAGTCCTCTCCATTTTCCACAAAATCTCATCTAGAATTAAGACCACAAATTGGTACCGCGGCTGGATCCTCAGAATTCACTAACTTGTTAGTCTTTGAAATGGGCGACGTCTGTTCCGCTTCTCCTAGTCTCGATGGTCCGATCATCGCACTCACTTGATCAAGCATGCCCTGATTCCAGTGCCGAATCTGCAGCATACAAATGGGAAAATGATTAGTGAAGATATCAAGAGCTACGTGTCAACTAGGCGGCAGAGGCGCTACGATACGTGTCCATTGGATCGAGATTCCAATTTTTGGTCGTTTTGAACTCATTGGATTGCCTTCGGTCACAGTTGCATTCTTTTTAGAGCTCTTAAAATATGAAATTCAGAAAAACGCCCATTTCGAATTTAGTAAATCGCCGTTGCACTTACCACGGTTCTCATGTAATTCCTGTGATTAGCGTTCAAAAGCGTGTCTGCCAGTCGACGCTCAACATCAGGAGCGGCTGAAATTTGAATATTTTTCCTTTTTTTCTCGATATAAAGGGATCAAAACCTGGAAAGATTAAACACCATACAAAACAAAAATCATCTTTCCATATCACACTAAATCAAGAAAATTAAATCAAGGAGGATAAAAGTAGAGATAATTAAGTGGTATTTACTAAGCCCGCCCACATTTGGTCGCCTCCACAGTGACGTTGATGACGTTTTCTTCTTCGGTCTCTGAAATTGTTTTCTCAGTATTACCAGCATTCTCAAATTCTAAAATTTCCCGGGGATATTGAGTGCACAAGAATGGATTGCGCCGTCCCATGCCGAGTACTTACCTTCCTTACAGTACTCCTCCCCCTCTTCCTCTTTGATATCGTCGATGAGATTGAGTGGTACGGTAGTAGATGAACAGCACGGATGGTCGTCGACACGTCTGAATATATTTCGTGCCAATCATTTTAGCGCGGATTCCGTACGTTCTACCTTGTCATTTGGAGCGGGATATGGGTGAAAAGTATTCTCAATAATTTCTTGTTCCGATTGTTCCTGGTAATGTTAATCCTAGCAGGAACATGACAAAGAACACAAAATTTTGAAGTCGATGCTATTGTTTATATTTTAAATTAATTTCATTCATACTACTATTTCAAAACTTAGCACACTGCTAAATGTTTGGAAAATTAAAAAATGAAGCTATATTTTTAGCATTTTCCTCTTGTTCCTGGCCATGTTCCGATTGTTCCCGCTCACAGTCGGCCGAGTGTGAGCAGGAACATCGGAACAACATTTCTTGAGTTAAACTGTCAGAATTGTGCCGTACCCGTGCATTCCATTGAGTCGATCCTCGATATTCTTCCACACTTCGAGTGTTTCCTGCATCTCCTCCTTCATCATTCTTTTCTCCTCCATATTCTTCTCTACTCCTGCGTCGTCCATCTCCTCGTAGAATGGCTCCTCCTTGGGCACGTCTGAACCTGCAAATGATCGTTTATTTACAAAAAAAATGGTAAAGTTAAAGGTGTTCCATGTCAAGCTATTATACGGAAGCAAGCTCCGCGCTAGATTTTTTTTTTAGATTTTTTATCACATCGTGTATTAGTAATACAGTAACCAAGAACCGGATCAGCTAACATAACCGAAGCAATAGGTGATGCTTGCTTACGTAGGATTGCAAAGCACCAGTTACAGTAGCACCCTATCACTCACCGGGCGAGACCGTTTCCTGCATCTTCTCAACAGACCAGGCAACCTCATCTTCATCGAGAGGCTCCGTCTTGGGTATGACTGACGCTACAAAAATTTATATACAGTATCGATCAAAAGTATTCGCCCAAAACTTCGAAGTGGTGGAACTTCCGAACCAAAATAGCAATCTGCCTGAATTTTTGAGAGGAAGGAACACATAGCCTAGGGCCTCATTTCCGATTATTTCAGCGTAGGCCGATTTTCAGTTATTACGTAGTGATGACGTAAGATCCCGACGGTATTTCGGAGGCGATTATTTGCTCGGATGAAAATTTCTCAGGCGTCGCGCTTATTTTGGTGAAAGTAGAAGTGGAGGGACACTCAAGAAAAATTGATACCAGATTGTACGATTCTGTACCGGATCAGGACCATTCCTCAAAATGAGTGCCCGAAAAAATGGATTTTCGTTTCTAGACGTGCTAGAGACTCGTACTTAGGCTCAAAATGATCGCAGTCATAAAATAATACAATCCCCAAAGTTTGATAACCATATTATTGTATTTGCCCTCGGGGCATGAATATTTCTATTTTTCGGATCACCCATGTTGAAGGAGGTCTACCGCTCTGAGAAGGTAATCTAAAAATCTGGTTTGTTGACTAAAACTTTGAGAATCTAGTAGAGAATGATCACTTATAACTTCATATGGGTTGCATTTTTCCTTTTTGAATGGCATCTGTTCTCCTGGTTTGATGCATCGCTAAGAACCACCTCGCCTCGCGCACTTTTTCTGTCGCTTCGATAAGGTTCTTTTCGCTATGAAGTTCAATAGTTCCCCAACCATCCACATTTCATATAACACCAAGCAATACACGATATCACGAGTATTCAGAGAAAAAAAAGTGAAATTTGTCGGAGAAAGTGCGCGAGGCGAGGTGGTTCTGAGCGATGCATCAAACCAGGAGAACAGATGCCATTCAAAAAGGAAAAATGCAACCCATATGAAGTTATAAGTGATCATTCTCTACTAGATTCTCAAAGTTTTAGTCAACAAACCAGATTTTCAGATTACCTTCTCAGAGCGGTAGACCTCCTTCAACATGGGTGATCCGAAAAATAGAAATATTCATGCCCCGAGGGCAAATAAAATAATATGGTTATCAAACTTTGGGGATTGTATTATTTTATGACTGCGATCATTTTGAGCCTAAGTACGAGTCTCTAGCACGTCTAGAAACGAAAATCCATTTTTTCGGGCACTCATTTTGAGGAATGGTCCTGATCCGGTACAGAATCGTACAATCTGGTATCAATTTTTCTTGAGTGTCCCTCCACTTCTACTTTCACCAAAATAAGCGCGACGCCTGAGAAATTTTCATCCGAGCAAATAATCGCCTCCGAAATACCGTCGGGGTCTTACGTCATCACTACGTAATAACTGAAAATCGGCATACGCTGAAATAATCGGAAATGAGGCCCTAGGCTATGTGTTCCTTCCTCTCAAAAATTCAGGCCGATTGCTAATTTGGTTCGGAAGTTACACCACTTCGAAGTCTTGGGCGAATACTTTTGATCGATACTGTAAGTACTCCAGAAATAACAGGACCATGATATCTTTACATTGTATCTTTCTCATTTCCTCGGGATCCATTTTCAGTGATCTACTGATGAATTCATTCACATTTCTATGTTGTTATCGAGCTCTCCCATCTAAAAGTATAACGAGGTGCATTAGCTACTCAGTGCTTCTGGAGTATAGCTACCGTAGGCAGGGGTCATAGCTACTTCAGCTAGAAGACAGAAATCAGCTAAGAAGAAGCTAGGAAGCAAAGCTACTTCAGCTATATACAACTGAAGTAGCGCTGCTTTCTAGCTACTTCCTAGCTGATTTCTGTCTTCTAGCTGAAGTAGCTATGCCCCAGAAGCACTGAGTACAGTAACCCTTGATGATTGAGGGTTACTGTAGCTATTGAGGCCCCACCGATATCGATCTCACCATTCTCCTCTGGATTGACAATTGGGGGAGAGGGCGCGAGACGATCCGGCTGCTGCGGACAGAGTCGACCACGTTTGTATGGCACTGAAAAGTGGAAGAAATTAACAAAAGTTGTGTTACAGATCAGTTAGAAATGGCCTTATCACCAGAGCAAGCCATACATTTTCATTGGCCCAGATTCTGGGTTTACACTTTTTTGAACCAGGCAGTTTCGAGACTCGAGACCCATCTAGGAATACGCAGAATGTCGAGTTTAGTAAGAATTGTCCCCTATCTGACCTGTTTTATCGAACTTCCGATAGAAATCTGACGTGTTTATGAAATATCTGACGTGTTTATGCTAGGCGAGAGAGTGTGTGAAAATGAGAGATTTGGGCCGGGCGAAAATGTATGGAGCAAGCCAAAGATAGTTTCATATTCGCATTCAATTTAGATTTGTTACATAGTGAGAAGCATTGTTCTGGGTATAGTTCTGTACTCACAATAACTCATCTATAAGAATAATAACTTTCCTTGTTAACTCTTGCGGTGTTCGATAAATAAATACATAATGAACACATAATATTGATTGAATGACGTCGGACGGAAGGCGAACTGACCGGCTCCACTTCCCAGTGGTGGTCCCATCTCCAGTTTCGGTGTCCGATGAACACGGGAGAGTGACGGCGGATCCCCATGGGGGTACTTGTCACACTGAAAGAAATATTGGATTAAACAAACAATGCGTCAATTGCTGAAGACGGTATTCTGCTTCTTTACTACTAGCTAAATTGATAACAGCATATCGCCATTCGTAGACTAATTTCATTTCTCGTTTACTGACTGCACTAATTCACCTATACCGACGACCATATAGGGTCGTATGAGAGTACGGACTCCGTTGGGCTGGAAACCCGCAGCGGTCGGCGGCCCGCAACGGGTTCCGGGATTTCGGGAAAATCAATAAATCTAATCTAAAAAGTATAGAAAAAAAGCGTGAAGCAATGGAGTCAAGGATAGAACGCAGAACCGGGTTTTCCAGAGCCGGGTATTGAGATACCGTAATCCTCAGTGCTCATGGGGTATAGCTACTTCAGATAGAAGACAGAAATCAGCTAGAAGGAAGCTAGAAAGCATAGCTACGTCAGCTTATAGAGCTTAAGTAGCCCTCTAGCTACTTTCTAGCTGATTTCTGTCTCCTAACTGAAGTAGCTATGCTTTCCGCCTGAAGTAGATATACCCCACGAGCACTGAGTCCCCGAGAACTTTATCTAGAACAGCTAATATTAATAAGTGAATTGTCTAATTACTCAATAATTTTACCTTATTTAGTTTTGGCGACCGAGGGGAGATCTTTATCTTGCTTCAAACTTAATATTTTTTCTAATTTTTTTTGCATTCGATTCGCAATCTCGAATTAAGTAAATCCGGGAGGTCGCATTTTGACTTTTACATAAGCGTTTCGGCGGCCCGCAATCTGAAATTTGGCGTAGTTTCCAGCGTACTACTGAGGAAAGATGATCCTTCTCAATTTTAATTTGCATATTTTCGGGATGGTGTAGTGGTGGTGTTGTGGTGTAGTGGTCTAAGGCGCCCTCCCAGTTTCATTCCGTTCCACACCGGGGTTCGATTCCCGGTTGTGCATACCGCCACCGCCTCACCAAGGCGCTCGAATGAGTAAAGATTGGTAGTGGTGTAACCACGAAGGTAACTAGATCCGAAGAAGAGATTGGGCCCTCCGGATTGAACTGGCCTATTATGCGCTGGCCTTAGCAGTGACTCCCTCAGGACTTGGAGCCTAGATAAGGGGATGCCTTTACCTTTTTTTACCTTTATATTTTCGGGAAAAGCGGCGATAGTGCACATTGAAGCGTACCTGAGTGAGATAGTTGTCCTCAAGAATGCTCATGTCGAGCCCGTTGAGAACCTCCATGAATTGCACGAAACACCGAGCGAACTTGTAGAACACGTCCTGAAATTTGATTTCGTCAGCTTTCGATCACATTATTTCACAAAACGCCGAGTCTAATATTGATAGGACTATCATAACACTTTTATATTAGTAGTGAACTCTCGCTGTGCGTTAGTTTCAATTCTTTCTACATTATTGACAATAAGCCAGACACGGTCATAGCTTGGCACTGACGTTTACTATGCCATAGATCTTTTGAATCGGCATATCCTACAATAACCCCTAAATAACAAAAAAAAACATTTCAGGAATACCATTCATTGATAATTTGAGATATTGCTAATACCTCCATATTCGAGAAAATTTGCGCTACTTCATATTTTAGATTACTGTAACACGCTTGACGTAATCGGGTATACGGTAGCCGTGAAAGTGCATACTCCACGGGTAATGCCTACCCATATCTACCTCTAGCATCAACAGTGAGTCAATTTTCTGAACTAAAAAAAGGATTACGGTATGCCACAAAAGGGCAACTTGAATACAGTATCCGGAGAACGACAGTTAAGCTATCATAGGTAACTTGGATTTTGTTTGCATAAATTAGGTCACATAATCCCAGCTTTACCAAGGTCTTTTTCCGGCAAGGATTGGAAACGAATCCGTTCATTTCGAAATTCGAATCCAAAGACCGGGTGATTCGTACATCATAGATTCGGAATGAGATGAAAAGATATTGTCACCCCTATCCTGGACCTGTACTATAATGCGAATGAACTTGCCTTCTGCGAGTTCATGGATACGGAAACTCTGTCGAGAGCCTCAAAAGCCAGTGGGAGGATCAGCGAGCAGTCGTACGGCTGCAAAATAATGTGAATACTCTTGGTGTTCATCTGAGTATTGCTTATCACGCGTGTCACGTAAGGATCGAATCAACGCTGGCACACCAAAAAAGTCGAACATGGGTTACACACAGTTTTGGATAGCCCTTAGGGTATCTAAGAATAGTTCCAAGTCCTATGTCCCAGAGATCGATTTCCTCGAAGATATACGACGTCGAACTTTGAGGGGGGCAAAAGTAGTGCCTCTTTGGAGCCCTGTAGCTCCGTCCTCAGTAACAATAGCAGAAAGTCGACAACAGAAGATCTGTGCGTAATCACCTGGAGAACAACCCTGACTGATTGGGCCCAACATATATTTGGAACTAATTAGTCAGGCTAATTAAACCTTCTCATTTGCACCAGAGTGTCGGGCCCAGGATAATCTCAACGTCAAAGTCTAGATCTCATTGAGACGACTCGAATGATATGTTGAACGGGTATTTTTTAGTAGAAACTGGCTCATTCATTGCCGAAAAACCTTTCGCGCGCGGTCGCTTACTAGGTGACCTCGTCTCTTGAGAGAGAGTGCGCCAGAGATACGCGCACTTTCCTGTCCGTGTTTGTCACGAAACAAGTTTAATATTTTGACAGTGACAGTTATGACTGAGAAATATTATTCTTTATTTAATTAAGGTATCACGAGAGATTGCATGAAAACATACCCCTTGGGGAAAAACTTTCAAAAAATATTTTTTGATTTCGATGAAACTTTTTTATAGGACTACCCTGTAGACAAGAATTTGATCAATCCTGGTCCCAGGGTCCAGAACCGGCCTTTAGGAATTTTCCGATTCTGTCGCCGGAATCGACATATCTCTCCATCGAATATGCGGCTTTGGGGAGAATTTCAATTCCAATAGAATTTGGAATATTTGTATAATTGGTCAAACTAGGAGTGCTAGGAAACTAAACTAAAACTAGGAAACTAATAAACAAGGAGTGAATACACTTCCTCCAACATGTTTTGACGCGACTCGGGCAGATAGGAAACACTTTATAAAAGGTTGCAAAAATAGATGAGAGAAAAATGGAGTTGAACTTACTACCATAAACACGTGCGACAGATGCCTTACCCACTGAGCTAAGCTCGCCAGGTACGAGAGAGTGACAAAGAGATCGTGACCTTCCCGATAGTGCGCGTGTCTCTATCACCAGGAGATGCCAGAGGGTAAGAGGCATTTTTGGCGAAGTGTATTTCGGCAATGAATGAGCCAGTTTCTACTAAAATTTGGCTGTTCAGCATATCATTCGATTCGTCTCAATGAGATCTAGACTTTGACGTTGAGATTATCCTGGGCCCGACACTCTGGTGCAAATGAGAAGGTTTAATTAGCCTGACTAATTAGTTCCAAATATATGTTGGGCCCAATCAGTCAGGGTTGTTCTCCAGGTGATTACGCACAGATCTTCTGTTGTCGACTTTCTGCTATTGTTACTGAGGACGGAGCTACAGGGCTCCAAAGAGGCACTACTTTTGCCCCCCTCAAAGTTCGACGTCGTATATCTTCGAGGAAATCGATCTCTGGGACATAGGACTTGGAACTATTCTTAGATACCCTAAGGGCAATCGAAAACAGTAAAAATAATAGGGGGTCAAAATGTGTGCCAACTACCCCCCTGTTTGATTCGATCCTTACGTGACACGCGTGTTATTCAGGTGATACAAACAGTACGAATACATTTTTCATTAGTCGATTAAAATTCCAAAAATAGGATCATTCGATAAGGTAAGATCACGTGCTTTTCCAATAATTTTGCTTCGTATCGATGATAAATTGATCATTGGCAAAATGAATTCACTCACTATCATAAGCTCGACGCTCTCCACTGCTTTGTAGAGTAGTTCATTCATGCCGCACATAACACTGTGGAACTCGTCGGAGCGCTGGAATAATTAACTATTTACAATAATCATTTCACTTACAGTATACCTCTTTGGGGGGCCGCGCTTTCTCGAATTTACTACTAGCTAAATATATATTCTTTTTTTTCCAATTTTAGCCCACTCTCAAAATTTATCCTCTTTCCATTAAAATATTAAAAAAAGAGGAGTTAACTTTCGGTTCATCACTGATGAGAAATTTCGTAGCATGGCTATGGCAGGTACATGGCAGCTAAAGCGTACCTGCCGCTGGCTCCAAACATGGATGCCGCAGGTAGTCGTTTAGAAGCGTGGCAGTCGCAGGCCAAATCATGGCAGTCGTGGGTTAAATGCATGGATGTTACAGGTTTTCAAACTGAGTATTGACAAAATGCATGGACGCTGCAGGTACCCGGAAGTGGGAGGTATCTAGCAGGTACAACGCATGCCTGTCGCTGCCTCCCATTTACCTTTTTACCTGCCAGGTAGCTGCGACGTCCATGTTTGGAGCCAGCCGGCATCCATGCTTTTTACCCGCCATAGCCATGCCACGAAATCTATGACTATGAGTAACTTAAAGAGAAGCTGGCTTCCTTAAGCACTTTGCTGCCAGCGTATTTCTTAGAAAACCATGAAATTTGAAAGAAAGGTACCCTACTTATGGGTTTCTCGCTTTATCCAACGATATGTGCAATAACTTTAATCGGAAAAAGCAATTTATGATTCATGAAAGATGATGAAAGGAAGAAATAAACATACGTAGCCTGTGCTTGCTTTGAGCGATGATTCCAAGTCCTTCTTAATTTCTTGGAAATCGTGACGCAGCGTCCGCTTAGAAGTCGGTCCCGGCTTGGTCATGGTCGACTGAAATCAACAAATAGACGTCTCTAAACAACAGAACAATCGATTATTTACAAGAAATTGTCAATCGAATCTATATCCATCCTCCCGGGCAATTACAGTAATCAGATGTTTTCTAGGAATTTTGCCAAGGATGATCATCAACTGACTTTCTTATATTTTTATTTCAGAAAAGTATTTCATCACTGAGGAAAAAAGTACGAAATTCCTCAGCGTACTTTTTTTTAAATTTTATCCCTGTTCGAATTTATTCACTCATTATTGGATATTTCTTCATTTATTAAAAAAAAATTTTTTTTCGTTTGTATTTTTTATTCACATCAACTATTATACTTTAGAGTGAAATCTATCTGTTCTCAACTTTTTTGACTCTTAAATTTAGCGAAGAGGTTAGACAAAAAACTGTCTTATTCTTGAAGATGACCGGCCACTCAGGTAACTCGATCATAATCTGATCAGAAGTTTTTGCATATTTGAATCTGATCAGACGATATTTGAATCTGATCCGAACTAGCAGGGTGTGTTGAGGTTAAACTACGTTATGGTAGGATGTGCACTACGTTTTCAAAGTATGGGCGTTCAGTTGCAGGGCACAGTTCGGTCCAGGGGGAGCTTTGCAGCCGACTCCAGGCTCGGTCCAGGAGGGAGCTCTGTAGCCGGCTCCAAGATCGGTCCAGGGGGAGCTTTGCAGCTGGCTGAAGATTCGGCCCAGGGGAAGCTCGGTAGCAGGCTCCAAGTTCGGTCCAGGGGTTTTTAGCCGGCTCCAAGTTCGGTCCAGGGGAAGCTCGATAGCCGGCTCCAAGTTCGGTCCAGGGGGAGCTCGATAGCCGGCTCCAGGTGACATTTAAGCTCGACTTATGTTGGGGAGTGTTAATCGCTACAAAGAGTACTGGCTTATTCCGTTTCGTGGCATCTTCGTGGCTCACAGCGTTTCACGGATAGACATGGGGGAGGCGAGAGAGTAGAGCCGGCAGAGAAACGAGAGACACCCGCACTCTCCGCCCCTTTCTCGCACATCTTATCACTCGAGTTTTGCATGGCCTGTCCGGAGCGCACGCAACGCGTCCGCTTCGCTCTCAATTTCGACATCCCCGCTGACATGCACATCAAAGAAATTCAAAACCAAAAGTCCAAAAAGCGACAGGTGTGAAAGGCTGTGTGGCTCCGTGGCAACTTTTTTTTCGAGCTTCTCTCAGCTTCACGAGCCTTTCACAACGGAAACGCAAGATACAGTGCGTTCAGAACGTTTTCGAACATGTTCAGACACGTTTCCTGTAACCCCCACGCTCTCTGAATCATTCTGGAACTTTTCGAACTTTTCGATTTTTCACTTTAAAACGTGTTAGAACACGTTCAAACACGTTTCTGACATCGCAAATTACTTTTACTGTAATCCCCTACGCTCTCTGAATCATTCTGGAACTTTTCGAAATTTTCGATTTTTGACGTTAAAACTTGGTAAAACAGGTGAAAACGTGTTTCCCGGTTTTCAAAAACGTGTTAGGACAGCTTCTGACACTTGCGAAAAATGCGGCAAAAGATTTGCCCGCGGCGGGGGTCGAACCTGCGTCGGTCGGATTTGAATGTCGCGCGCTTTAGTCACTTGGACACGGATTTTGTTTACATATTTTTTATTTAAAATTTTACTTTTGTGGATACGCGTCTTTAGGAATCTGATCAGATCGAGAACTGCACAAGAAGTGCGCCTGCACTGTTATGGCGTGTTTCATTCTCAGTTGAGCTCATTGATGGTGCGACATATTTTTCGTTTTTTTTTCTCATTGTTTCAACGTGTTTTTAAATGGTTTTCACAAGAAATGCAGTGTAATAAGTTGGTCATTTCCTTGCTCTCTCGCGCGCGAACTCTTGCTATTGTTTTCAAACACATTGTCACAAAATAAACCGTATATTCGCTATAGCTAACTTTTTTTTAAACAATTGCTCGCTCGTCGTTATCCATGAATAATTGGAGTGCATTGCAGGTCTTTCAACTTCACTCGGCTCTAGAAAAGGACAGGAACAATGGCCAAGTTAAAATCTCCCCGGTATCACGCTCCCAATAAATCGATAAAATGCATTTTCAACTTGTTCATTACGTGGTTCGACTTCCCACCCCTGTGGGGTTATCTGTGCGTGAACGTTCTAAAGACTTCCATAATTATACCGTCCACATTTTAATTGATGACAGTATGTTCTATGCGCTTGTTCATTATGTGGTTCGAGCCCCAAACTAGCAATGATACTGAACCGCCCTGTTCTCTGAACCTCATACTCATATAATTAAATCCACGAGAAAGTTTTGTTTCACTATGCATTGTACATTATGAATATTGTACCTTTAGATATAATAAAATATTATGATATCGTTCGAAAGAGCATAATTACCGTAGTACGTCGCGATAGGACTAGGAGCCGCGGCGGCGGTACTCTCCTCATAATCAGAGATCATTTCCATTTCTCAGTTGTCCAATCCGTCAATGATGACATTGAATGCCTGTCCGTTGATCTCCTCACTTCCTCATCATTGTTCATTCGTCTCTGTATCGTCTATCGTCCTCCCAGTTACAGTAATCCCCAAACAGAATCTCTCACTGATTCTCTCTCCGATCTCATAGCCACTTCCCCATATCCCGTCGTATTCATCGGTGATTTCAACTCTGACAATATCACTTCTCCAATCTCTCCAATCGACAAAACCCTTGACTCTTTTGTTTCATCATCTGGCCTTTCTCATCTCATTCGTTCTCCCACTCGCAACAATCGCTGCATTGACTGGCTTCTAACTAGTGATATATCCTGTATTAGTGACCCCATCGTCATCCCCGCTTTCCCCTCTTCCGATCATTCAGGAATATCGTTCTCTATTGATTATCACTGTCTTCCTACCCCTCAATCTCTAGTCCGTGACTATGCTCGTGCAAATTATGAAGATCTCACCACTTACCTTCATTCCTTTGACTGGTATGATTTGTTCTGTAGCTCTCCTAATTCAAATGACATGTACAATGTTTTCACGTCAGTCGTACACAATGGTATTGATCAATTTGTACCCTATCACTGCCCGAAACCCAAAATCGCCTCGTATCCTTCCCACATCCAGAATCTCATCAACCACAGAAATATTCTTTTTGCTAAAATCAATATTCCTTCTGTCCGTAGTCAGTACGAGCAGTGTAGTAGAGATCTCCTGTCTAAAATTAAAAAATGGAATCAGTTTTGTGAAAAGAAGAAAATTAAAAGAACAAAAGATCTCTACAGGCACATTCGTTCACTGACTAAGACAAAGTCAATTGTCCCCAAGGAGCTCATTTCATCGTCCGGTTGCGCTGTCACTGGCATATCAAACATTACCAATCTTTTAGCAACCCAATTTGCCTCATATTTCACACTTGATGATGGCTGTATCCCCACTATTCCTTCCCTCCCACTCCCTCCTTTTCTCTCGAACGTCTCCTTTCTCCCTACAGATGTTTTCAAAGCTCTAAAACACCTATCTCCTTCTTGTTCCACTGGTTACGACAACATTCCCCAAATCATTTTCCGAAACTGTGCATCTGCTATTGCCCTGCCCCTTTGCGATATATTCAATATCAGCATGGTCACAGGAGTAGTTCCTTCTCTCTGGAAATTCTCTCTCATTACACCTCTGCTTAAACCAGATAAGGCATACAATTCTCCCGATTCATACCGACCCATTTCTATCCTCTCTCCTGCTTCTAAAACTATGGAACGGCTTGTGAAAGCTAAACTTGCTCCCTATCTATTCCGATTCAAGATTATTCCTGACTATCAACATGGTTTCCGCCCCGGCGCTTCCGTTCTCACCAATATTATTGATTGTGAATTTGATTGGACTAAGGCGCATTCACTCAAAGAAAATACCGATTTAATTTATCTAGACTTCTCCCGTGCATTTGATACCGTACCATTCCCTAAATTGATCTCAAAATGCTCTCATTACGGTATTCATGGTCATCTTCTCAACTGGATTACTTCATTTATAACTGATAGGCAATTCGCAGTCCGCCTGGGCGGCTGTGTCTCCAACCCATTTCCCGTCCTCTCCGGTGTTCCTCAAGGCTCTGTGCTTGGTCCCATACTATTCACTTTGTACATTGCTGACATATCTCACATACTCTCCCCTTTCCCAGATGTCCGTATCCAATCTTATGCCGATGACATTAAAGTGTACATCTCTTACTCCCCCAATTCGTTCGCCTCCCGTACATCCCAACTCCAAGCTGCTCTCAATGCTATTCATGAATGGACCGTAGCAAACCAATTCTCCTTGTCTGAATCTAAATGCACTCATCTGCATATTGGTAGATCTCCCATTCCCTCATATCACATCAACAATATAACTCTGTCTCAAAAATCAGAAAATGCTCCTCAACGTGATCTAGGCCTCCAAGTTGTCCCCTCATTGCTTAGAACTGCCTCTATCGATACCCGCATTAGTAAGGCCCAAACTGCATTATTCATCATGCCACGTGCTGTCTCTATCAATTGTGCTGATATTCTTTTAAAATGCTTTCAAACATATGTTCTACCTCACCTTGAATTTGCTAGTCCGTTCTGGAATCCCTATGTAAAGAAGCACTGTGAGAGGCTTGAGAAGGTCCAACAACAATTCACTCGAATCCTATTCTATCGATGTTTTCCTTCTCCGTCTTATCCAATTGGTCTTCCTTCCTATCCTCAACGTCTGTCTCATCTTGGTCTTCAAGCGCTTTTTGAGAGGAGAGTCATCTTTGACTTAGTTTTCGCCCGTAGAATAATGAATGGCGAGACCATCTTAGATCGTAACAAATTTTTCATTTTCAAACCCCTTCGTGATAGAACGAACACATTTGGTGTGCACATAGAATGTACTAGGTCAACGCCTCGATTTCATTGCTTTCCCCGTAGAGTTGCTATGCTACTGAATACTCTTCCCCCCTAACATACACAGGTCACCTAGTATGAATGTTTACAAGAGTCGTTTACGTGAATTAGATTATAGTAATTACGATATTAGCAAATATACCTTTCGTTAGTTTGCATTGCATTACTTCCCCCTCCCAACCTCATCCCCCTCCTATTAGAGATCACTGAGTCTGCTCCCGGAGATGAGTCAACCTGGTCGCCCGAGTCCCCTTCCTCGGAACCCTCCTCTCTCAGTCCACACAGAGAACAACGACCAGACGATGACAGATGGGACCACGACGATTGATCTACACACTGATTTGCCCCTATTGCAACCTCCCCCCTTCCCAAACGATACTTCCCATAGAGAGTCTTTATTTACTGTACATCGTTCGTGTAATCACACATTATTCCGTTGCGCCTTCGGGCGTCGATAAAATATAATATAAAGAAATACCAAAAATCAATCAGATTCAAATAACTCCTGATCAGATTATGATCGAGATCATGATCGAGCAATAGGCGAGACTCCGTATTCGAAGAAGTTCAAATCGCGTCGACTCATTGTCTTCGACAGAGAAACGAAGTAGAATTGCCGTTAGAAATTGGAACTTGCCCTCGAACTGAAATAATCACTTGCATGAATATTGTATTTATCTATTCAAATCATCATGATCGATACGCGCGCCGGATAGTAACCTGCAACATTGAGATCCGTTAGTGATATTGTCTCCTCAAGTTTTGTCGATCATCTTCATTGAGGCAAGCGAGAATTCGGGAAAGAGGACGAGGAGGAAGAAGGCGAAGGAACATTTTTATATAAAAGAATATTGAATCACACCAGTAACGCTACAAACGACGTAAAAGGAAGAGACAACAAATCCATGATTGGAATACTCAAAAAAAGGCATGAGGTAGAGAATTTCGCCTTTTTTTCAATAGAAAATACACAAATGTAGCAAGTGTTTATTGACATTTATTTTCCTCTTGCAATCACATCAGATTTTTTTCAAGTTCGAGATCCATATTGTAATCTGTCGAGGTATTTTGTCGAACGGCCAATCGAGATTGATCGATGCTTTCCTGAAGAAAAAGTGTTGTGAAATCATAAAAGAATATATCGTCACCCTCTATCTCAATAGAAAACATTCATGAAACAAAATAAATGTCGATCATGATGATACCTGTACTTGAGAGTGAAAGACTCTGAATCCGCTCCTATTGGAACGTCGCAAGGATCATCGTTGCAGTAATCGATTTCGAACTGGAAAGTGCTTTGATGAAGTCATTTGAAAAAAAAAGAAAATTTTATTTGTTTTAAAGGTGTACTCAACAAAAAGGCTCTGCTTTTTCGATATATTTTGGAGTTCAACTATACAAAATATAAAATTATTGAGTACTAACTTCCTTATCAGAATTTGGTTGGTGTTCGAATAAATCTCCTACTCTCCGTAGTCCAATAAAAGCCATGAATTGAACAATGAGATCAGATGGTACGTGAAGTGTTACGAATTGATCAGTGGAACTGTTCCCAACGATCTGGAGCATGGAAAGGTTTTTTTTGTTGAATCAATTAATGCCCCTTTAGCCAGTGTATTGAACTGGTTAGTTTATAATTAATGTAAAAACTCTATTTATTTGCTTAAAGATGTCGCCAACGTCAGCTCACTTTTGTTGCTTCTCTCAATGTTTCCGGAGTAAGTGGATGAACAGGAATATCCACGTAGACGTGTCCTATTCTAAGAAGAGCGAGAAATTGCTCATCATCAACTGGTGGTATGAAGCTATCGTCATTGACCTGGCATGAGATGGTCTATGATTAGAAGAAAAAGAACATATATTTGCCTGGTTCTAAACATTATTCCAATTGATATGTCCATAAGATATTCGAGAGTGGACATTAGTTATAGCAGAAATAGATCACCTTGACGACGCTGAGTTGTTGAAGGCGAGGAAGAGAAAGAAGTGTATCTGCCACCAACAGAAAGTCGTGCATTATCAATTTCACCTCCTTGTTCGCGTATTTGTGAACAAACTCGAGCAATCTGATTGTGAATGGAAAGAATTCTTCCCTATGTTTGACGAAAAATGAGAGACCTCGAATGGAATCCGTCTCGTTCCACATCAATCCATAACTCGCGGAACACGCAATCTCCCAGCAACGAATCCACGTATTCCAATGGGATTTCGTTGTAATTAATCTGAAAAGCGGCGTTTGACCAGTGTTTTATGAACAAAATAACTGATATGAGATATTGGATGATAATTGTTTGATTCTTCTTGTTACGTCTAATGAATACATTTGCTAACTAACGTATAGGAGGTGAACACTGTGGGTGACGAGTTTTTTGTAGAGCCGTTGACGAATTCGAAGTAATTCTGCACGCGAGTGTTCATTGTTATCAATATAAAATCGAATACGATTTCCAACGAGAAATTCGAACCGGCCCGAGCACTGAAACGGGGCTTTGAAATGTGAAAGAACTGTTAGCATTTGCGCACTATCGTGATCGTTGTAAGAGTTGGGACATCGCCCAAATTCAAATCCGTCAGTGAGATTGTCTCCTCGAGTTCCTTGCACACAAGTCGCAGATTCAATCGATCTCTTTCGTCAAGAAATTGGAGAATGAGCGAAAGAGGACGAGGGGGAAGGTTGTCCAGAGAAGGCATCTTATTTATTTATTTATCGTACACCACAAGGGAGCGTCAACATTTGCATAAATTGTCGAATTTACATTTACATTTGAACAACTTTATCAGCTGGTTTTGGGTGTTAAAGCTGGGTTGCCATGAGAGATCTCCATTGCTTGCGATCGTTTCTTGCGAGTTGCACGAATTGTGGTCCAGCAGCGTTGACGAAATCATCTCTCCATCTCTTTGCCGGTCGGCCTCGCTTCCTCTTCCCTCTTGGGGTCCAATCGAGCATCTTCCGATTCCACCGATAATGGCTTTGATTCGAGATTCTTTCTACCCATATCCATTTCCGTCTTTCCGCCTCTCTAACTACATCCTTCAATTTAGTGATGTCACGGATCCGCTCATTTGTGACGTGATCAAATACGGTAATTCCAATCATTTTGCGTTCTAGTTTGCGCTGAGCGACGGAAAGAATTTGTTTTTCTCGTTTACAGAGGTACCAAGTCTCGGAACCATACAAGAGTGCGGGTAGAACTACACCGTCGAAAAGGCGCTTTTTGAGTGACATGGGGGACCCACGTTTCCGAAAGAATTCGGAGTATTTGTAAAATGCCCAATTCGCGCTTCTAACCCGCCTGTGAACTTCTCCCACAAACCTATTGGGACCGAGAGTGACTTCTTGCCCCAGATATACCACCTTGTCTACCGTTTGCACTACCTCACCTCCCACTACGACCGGCCTGCCCATTGGATTTGTCGTTAAAGCGACAGTTTTTGAGCCATTTAATTGCAATCCCACCTTCAGTAGTTCCCGTTCTAGTTCCTTTACCATAGTTTGGACTTGGCGTGAGTCATGGGAGATTATTACACAATCATCTGCATAGAGAATGTGGGAGAGATATTCGCCGTCTATACATACTCCCTTTCGGTCCCATTTTACCCTGCGGAATACCGTATCAAGCACCGAGACGAAAAGACGCGGGCTTAATCCATCACCTTGGCGCACCCCCCTTCCGATGTTAACCTCCACCGCTTTCCCATTGACAACTATGGAACTTTTACTCTGAACTGTGAGTATCTGCAAGAATCGGGTATACGTTGAATGCACACCGTCATGTTCCAGAGCAGATAAAACGGAACTACACAGGACAGAGTCAAAAGCCTTGCTAACGTCTAGGAAAAGGAGATAGAGAGGGCGCCTGTATTCCCTGCAATTTGAGATGAGAGTATTGAGAATATATATACCATCTACAGTGGAGTGCCCGGCGCGGAATCCCTGTTGCTCTCGCGATCTTTGATCATCGAGTGAGCGACCAATTCTATTGTTGATAACGGCAGTGAGGGTCTTTTGAATAACCGGGAGGAGAGATATGGGACGGTAGTTTTTGGGAGTTGTTTTATCCCCGCCTTTATGGAGTAATATTGTTCGACTGTCGCCGAATCCGCTTGGAATAATACCCTCTATGAGAATTCTATTGAAGATGGAAGCTAGATACGGTGATACAATATTGGACCCCAGTTTAAGCATTTCTCCCGTTACCTTATCTTCCCCGGGTGATTTGCCCGATGTGAAACCACTCAACACGCTCTCAATTTCGTCTCTACCGATGGGGATGAATTCATCCTCCGACTCTTTCACTCTGTAATTCCTACCACTATCGCCTCGATATAATTCATTGTAGTAGTCTCTGAATACCTTTTCCAGCTCAGCTTGGGTACTTACCACTCCGCCTTTCCCTTGCATTTTTACTATTCTCTCTCTCCCAACACTCTGCTTCCCCATGGCCTTTTTGTAGTTTCGTCCCTCCGCCACTGCCTTTTCTACCATCCTAGTCATTCGGTCTATTGCATCCTGTTGAATGCTGCCCCTGAGCGCCTTATTGATTGCCACCCATCTAATCCTATCCCTTCCCTGCACTGTCGCCTTGAGTTGAGATCTCTCAGCGAATAATCTATTTGTTCGGGGGGAATACCGGGGAACAGCGATAGCGGGGACAGTTGAGGAGTCAGCAGCTTTTTGGATGGAAGAGACTAGGTCAGCGTAATCGCAGTCTACAGGGGTACCGTATAACTCTTGCCTCAGATGTAGTTTGTAGCGATCACAATCTAACACTCCTCCATTTTGAGCGCCTCCGAGAGGACCGTGCGGTCGGCCTTCAATGCGAAATTTGGCGCGCAGCATACGGTGGTCAGATATAAAGTGAAGCTTATTAACCACATCCACATCCATCACTTGAAGGTCCCTGGGGTACATGATATAATCGATTCGGTTACTGGTAGTGCCTGTGGGGGAGACCCAGGTGTGACAATGACTAATTTGCTTTTGGAACATGGTATTTCCAATTCGCAATTTTAGATTTTCGCATAACGTCACCACTTTCTCTCCTCTCTCATTGCGCTCCCCGTATCCGAATTTTCCCAAAGCTCTTTCTCCGGCTTGTCTACTTCCCACTCTTGCATTCAGATCCCCCATGATCACCTTGTAAACTTTACGATATTTCCGTCGCTCTGGCACTAAACTTTGAAACGCGCTTTCGAGATCGGTCAAGAAATCATCGTATTGATCTTCGGTATGATTAGAGCATGGACCGTAACATTGGATTAGGCGCAGAAGAACTTTGTCAGGAAGGCGGAAATCAAGAATCGCAATACGGGGAGAAATAGTCAAGAACCTCACCACTCTCGATCTCATCCTCCGATGGACGAAGAATCCACATCCAGCTGATCGATTATCCAGGCGTCCCGTATGGTAGAGAGTTCCAGAAGAGTCCGTGAGGTCAATTGCGCCTTCCTCCTTTCGTCGTACTTCACAAAGTCCGATAACGTCCGCTTGAATCTTCATGACTGCTTGATCGAATAGCGTCAATCTCCCGTCAGTAGCGAGGGAAAGGACGTTCATGGTTGCCATGAAGAATGGGAGATCCATGGTTGGGCCTTTCTCCCACGGCTGGCCAGTTCCGGGTTGGGAGGATCGAGAAGACTGGAGAGGGGCGGACGAAAAGAGGTATCGACCGCCCGCGATGAAGGAAATGAACTCGAATGAAAGGAAAATAAAGGAAAATGAAAGGAAAATGAAAGGAAAATTGTCGAATGAAAGGAAAATATGTTATAGAGACACAGGGGGAGAGAAGGATGACCATGTGGGAATGAAGAAGCAAGACGATGTGAGTAACTGATATTCGAACTCAAGAATAAAGAAATGCATGCATCACAAATGGACTAGCACACGGAAATCGATATTTTTTGAGGGAAAGTAATGGGAAAAAGAACGGAAAGGAAAGGGAGTGGAGAGGTTGTTGTGTGGCTCAGCAAGAGAGACACCAAAGCAAACAGCGAGAGAAAGAGAGGAGGAGAAAGAGAGAGAGAGAGAGAGAGAGAAGGAGAAGGGGGGGAGAGAAAGAGAAAGAGAGGGTAGGGAGAGAAAATGACGTCATGTTGTGTGCAGAGCAACACGAAGAACCAGAGCAAAAGAATCGCACCCAGAGAAACAACTTTTTTTTTGCAGAATCTTCTTGACAAGACCCCGCCATTTATTTTGTTTTCCGTGAGCTCTCTTTCACAAGTAGTTGCCTTGTCACAGGCGCTTCGAGTGTACGGGAGGGGTGAAATGCGATAATAAAGTTTGCTTATTTAGATAACGTAGAAAATGATTACAGGATTGTGAAAAATGAATCAGATTGCCTTTATCCATCATAGTGACAGTGCGAGTTGTTCGGAACGTAGCACATGTCGAGATTCATCTTCGACTCAATCTTCTCAGAGAAGAGTGTTACTCTTCTCTGAGAAGACTTCTCTCGAAGACAAAATTAAGTTTATCGCTTATTCGATGGCCTCTAAACAATTCAAGATAATCTGTCGGGAAACTGAGAGCGTTCTTGTTTCAAACGCTGAGGCAAAAAAAGACGGGAAATGCTGACCTAGAACGGGACTGAGCTCTCGTTCACCTACACTTTCAGTGAGAACAGCGACAATTATCTTCGCATCCGATGGATATCTTCGCATCCGAAAGGGAGAGAAGGATGACCATGTGGGAATGAAGAATCACTCGTTGGACTGATCATTCAATCAGAGAATCAATTCAAGACTGGTTTAAAACGGATTTCATTGTTATCAGTTCCAAAATTATAACTTGGCAAAACAGAAGAACTATAGAGTAGAAATAATGATGTAAAATATGGGAAGAACTTTTCAACGAACATCAGCAGACATTTTGCGAGAAATGCGAATTCTGCAACTGACGAGGCGAAACACTGCAGAATTATTATATAGATTCCTTATTTTGTTTGTTTGTACCAACAGGGGATGAAATGTAGGTAGTTTTTTATTCTCATCAAATTTTTGTCATTATCAGTGATCAAATATATTTGATTGAAAATTGGTATTATTCTCCTAGAACGAGACATCTTGCACAGCCTCGTCGTAGTTCGTCAGCTTGGAAATCGAAATTGTTATTTCTCTCGCAATTTCGTCAAGCGGCCAGGAGAGATCGACAGTGCACACATTTCTGAAGTTTAAATCATTAGAGTTCATCATCTCTCAATATGTGCGAAACAAAGAGCTGTTTTGAAAACTTTGGATACCTGTAATGAAGAGTGAATGATTCGGTTGGCCAGCACGCTCCCATCGCCACATCATAAGGGTCCTTCTCGAACAATTCGACTTCGAACTGGAAGTTAGTGTTGTTCATGAAGGAATAACGTAAAATCGTTTTAAATTTGTCTATGATGTTCTGGAAATGTTCAGTGAGTCAATTAACGTCTTTATCCGCATTCGATTGTTCTTCGAATTCATCGCCGATTCTTCGCTGGCCAAAAAATTCGATGAAAAGAACGATGAAATCAGATGGAACGTGGAGAGTTACGAATTGCTCCTGTGGACTACTCGCGACGATTTCAAATGTGTGATTATTCATTTAAATATGCTCCAAATCAATTTACTATGCAGAATACTGTTTTTTTATTTATTTTACTATGCAGAATACAGAATACTGTTTTTCACAACTAGCTGAGGGTACCAACAAAATGGACGCTAACTTCGATGGCCTCCAGTAGTGTTTGGGGAGTGAGAGGGTGGACAGGAATGTCCATGTAGATGTGTCGTCTTCTCAGAAGAGAGAGGAAAAGATCGTCATTGCCGGTGATTTGATTTTCTCTCCGTCAAGCTGCGAAAGTATACTTAAACTCTTGATAATTAGATTGGCGTGCTCAAATATTTTTAAAAAAAATATTTGAACACGCCAGTCTATAAATACATAAGAAATACAAAAGACACGATCGATAATCACCTTGACAACGCTGAGTTGACGGAGTCGTGGCAACGAAAGAAGTGTTTCTCCATCCAGCCGAAAGCCGTACATTATTAGTTTCACCTCCTTGTTGGCATGTTTGCGAACGAAATCGAGAAGACTGTAATCACACTTAAATTCGTCTGAAATGTAGTTTTCAAAAAGTCTGACTTCGGATTGAATTCGTATTTTTCTACGTCGATCCATAACTCGTGAAACTCGATATCGCCCAGCAAAGACTCCACGTAGCTCACTTGTATCTTGTTGTAGTTAATCTGTAAAAATAGCCACCATTCTTTCAGGAATACTAAGATGATTTTACATATATTTTGGGAAATAATCACGTACGTATCGAATGTTGACAGTGTGGGTGATCATTTTTTTGAAGAGACGTCGACGAATTCGAAGAAGTTCAAAACGCGAAGAATCATTGTCTTCGATGGAGAAACGAAACCGATTTGCGGTTAGAAATTGGAACTTGCCGTCGAACTGAAATATCGTTTATTAAGTTCATAAATATTTTTTATACTCATTCATTGAACACCTACTACCATAATCGTCACGTTTGTCGGTTGATTTCCGGCAGCATTGAAATCTGTGAGTGAGATAGTCTCCTCGAGTTCCTTGCATGTCATTCGCAGACTCAGTCGATCGTCTTCGTTGAGATACGCGAGAATTCGGGAGAGAGGACAAGGAGGAAGAAGGTTAAGAGACATCTTCTTAGATATAAATATTGAAGAACTCAAGTTCTGCAACAAGCACCGTGCACACAGCATGCATGCTTAAAAACCGAAGGCATTAGAGAGCGAATTCGCTTTTTTTCGACAGAAGACACACAAAAACAGCAAGTGTTTATCGATATTTCTATTCTTTCCTCTCGCAATCACTGAGCCACCGCATCAATTTTTTTCAAGTTCGAGATCCATATTGTAATTTGTCTATGCGTTTTGTCCAACGGCCATTCGAGATTGATCGATGCACTCCTGAAGAAAAAATCTTTTTAAAGAATAATAACCAAAAAAGGATAAATATATAACAAAAATATTATCCCATCATCTTACTGGAAGCATGCAGAAAACAAATTAGATGATGAAATTTTTCCCTTTCGGGGCATGTTGGGATCGTGATTTCTCACTACTAACATTTCTTGAACCCCTTGGTTGGGTGGATCCGCAGACACGGGGGTCGAACATGTGACCATTCGATTCGCATTCTAGCACACAACCACTGCGCTACCCGGTCTGCTAAGCGCAGTGGTTGTGACATCAACACAAGTAAACGAGTAATATGTTTTGTTTCAAACGTGTAGTCAACAAAAACCTGGATCTGCTTTTTTCAATGTATTATGGCGTTCAATTTAACAAAAATATATAAATGGAAGTACTGACTTCTAGGGTGCGCAATTCGGGTCGGGTAATCGGATAATTGAGCGGTCCCTGTCGAAATGATTCGGCAAATGAGACGGCCCGAGAACAACCCCTCAAAATGATCAATTACCCGATAACAGGCTCTCATATTGACAACTTTTTTTAACGGAAATACTTAATAGAATACGTGGTTCTTGTTATTTTACGTGCACACTTCGTCTGTGACACTCTGGCATATAATAATGTGCCATCGTTTGTCGTAACTCTAACAGGTGGCGGTAATTTTAGCGTATATTCGTTGGATATCGGAACCACCTTTCACCATTGATTTTTAAGTATCTGAAGAAAAAACACAGTGTCCAAGATCATAGTGAGATCACCATCTCCACCAGACAGGTCTACGCACTGATCGTCTCTAAATCTATGTTCAGAAATTTTAGCACATAATAATATAAAGAAACACCGACCTGGACATTACTGAAAACAGATCTCACGAGTTTCAGAGAGGAAAGACCTTCCGGGAAGTGAAGAAGTGGTCGAAATGAGAGAACAATGGCGAATTATCATATGCGAGAGGGGAAGTGTGTATGGAAATTCACAAGAAACACGCATTTTATAACCTATTTTCACAGATAAAATGTAGGGTAATCGAGCATTCTGAGGGCCTGTTATCTGGTAATTGTATAATTTCGAGGGTTTGTTATCGGGTAGTTCTCCCAATCATTCCTCGCAGGCGGGTACCCGTGGCATCGGGTAATCTCACATTTCGCACTCTACTGACTTCCTTGTCAGAATTTGGTCGATGTTCGAATAAATCGCCGACACGTCGTAGCCCAATGAGAGACATGAATTGAACGATGTGATCAGATAACGTGGAGTGATACGAATTAATCAGTGGGGCTGCTGGCAACGATCTGAAACATCGGGGGAAGATTTTCGATTCGAATAAGTATCATGAACAATAATTATTTTCATGAAAATGTTGAATGTTTTAGTTGAAACGTAAGCTCACTTTGATTACAGTCCGGTTCGGTCCCCCTGTACACACCGGACTCCCCGGGAATCCCCTGGAGTCCCTGGGAGTCCCGGGGAGTCTCGTCCAGTCCCCTCGTCCGGTTTCTCCGAGTTGCACATCGAATTTAAGAAAATCTGAACGTTTGTGATATGTGTGTGCCTCACACACTTAATTCCCGATCGATTGATGTTATTTAAATAAAGAAAATATAATTTTAAAAAATCACTTTTTCATTAATCACGTACGCACCTCGCCGAACTTACGCTGAAATGTGTACGGTATTTCCTGGCACTTTGCCAGGCGGATGGTTGATGAAAATACTGGCGCGTTTGGCGCGTCAATACTACGCGTCAGCTCGCTTTTCACGCATTTTGGGCCATTTCCGTGCTATATTTTGATTTTACTCGTTTCTCGATGAATTCAGTTTTGTTTTCAGGTGTCGCTGACGTCGGTACCTGGCCGTGCGTCGTCCTGCGGTCGAGAAGCGTTATAGAGGACTCTACGGGCCGGGAGCGGCTGCGCGAGGTTTTTTTTTGAGTTTCGTCCGTAAAAGTGAGTTATTTTATTTATTTCTGGCCGGCGGTCCACTTTAGTTGACCGAAACCGTCCGGTCCAGCGTAGGAGCGCCCGGTTTTCCGTTTCGCTTTTGGAAAACCGGGCGGTCAGCCCCGTCAAACACGGGAAGTGCTGACGAGCTCAGCTGACTTTTTTGTTGTTTATTTTGTTTACTTCAACTTTGCGTTGTTAAAATATCGTCATTCAGGCTATATCGATCGTCCCGAGTGGCCTGGAGCGAGTGCTGAGTTATAAGAAGACCGAGTTTGGCCTTCTTTTTCTTTTGTTTTTCTTCCGAAAAAAAGTGAGTTATTTTTATTTGTCCTTGACCGGCGGTCTATTTTATCTGACCGAAACCGCCGGTTAAGCAATAGAGCACCTCATTCATCTTTTTTGTCCATGATGAATGAGTTGGTCAGGCCCTAAAACAGGGTAAATACTGATGAGCTCTGCTCAAATTTGGTTCGAGGTTAAAATACAAAGTACACATTGACATTTCGTTCCTTTAGGTATGATCGATCGAGCAGCGATCGAGCGGTCCGACGACACCCAGCCCCCTTCATCGAGACAGTTTTTTGGTTGTTTTTTTCGTGCTAGTCACAAACAAAAGGTTGGTTCTCTTTCGTTATTCTAAACCGGCGGTCTCTTACACTGGCCGAAACCGCCGGTTCAGCATATTGAGCAGCCGAATCACTATTTCGCATGTTTTGTTTCGGTTGGCCAGGCCCGGAAAACGGGTTCAGACTGATGAGCTCTTGCTGTCCATAGATTTATTTTATTTAACGATGTGTTTTATTGAGCAACAAAATATCAACATTGTAATCAATTCCTATCATTCCCTCATTTACTACTCAGCTTCTGCGTCGTCATCACACTCGAGGCCGTCGATGGTAGGGCGGACAAAGTTGTGGTTCGCCGCAGCACGTCGCTTCAATAGGTGGTTGAATCTAGGAGTTGTTTTTGTTGTATGTACGTGCTTGTGTAAATATAAACAAACTTGTTCTTGAGGTAGTTCCAAAGGCTGATGAATCCGTTATTGCTATTTGTTCGAAGAATGCGCACTTGCTAAATCAATTATTTTACTCCTTTGTAAAGAATAGATTCAATTCGGTATCTCCTTCACATACGAGACTCTCATGCGGTCTCTTTCTTCGACTTTTTTTTGGACCTCAGATTGAAGAGACACAGCGTCCATGAGCATTCTCATAAAGACTATGTTGGATGGAGTGTCGCTAGAGAACCTTGCGACGGCTTCCTTAGGGAGGAACTGGGGTCCGGAGTCTGAAATAGTAGAATGAACACTCTATTATCACTAGATGGTTCTTACACGCCGCGTACGGCCGAGCTTGTGTGTTGTCCGTGAGAAATTGGATAGCAGTAGATTGTTTCTCAACTATCGCAGTCAGTTTCTCTACGGCAGCAAGAAGCTCCTGCGATAGATATTGGAACTTCTATTGTTACTAAGCCACTTACGGCATTTCCGTTTGATGCTACCGGCTGTATCGGTACAGTAGCAACTTGATCCGGGGATGTTTCTCGGGAAGCGACACTGAGTGAGTCAACACGGGTGCGAGGTACGACAGCCTTTTTGAAATCCATACATTCTCCAATGTTACATAACTCGTTTGCAACCTTTCCACTACTTCTTCCGCACTTTTCTTACTCTTCTTTCCTCCCTTCTCACGAGTGACAACACTCTTTCTTTTTTTCGGCGAGGATGGTTCGACTGCAAGATGGGATAGGAAAGAGAAATTTAAGGAAAAGACATACTCTTCACTTTAACGTTGGTCGGTCCTTGAGAGAATGAAGATGCGGTGTCATCGAAAAACGCTAAACGACATATCGCATTCATCTTTAGCTCTATTCAAATGTCAATGAAATCTCAACCAAGCATCCAGAAAGGGGAAATAGATAGAGTGGGTCAGAGAGTGTCTCTCGATGTCACTCCCTCCTTCACTCTTGACCCCTTTCTGGAGGATTGACCTGTAAGTAAAAACGATGTGACAATACCGTACATTTCTCCCGTCTAGTCCTCTTTCCCCTCAGCTCCTTCAGAATTGACGACGGGTCAGGATTCGCCGCCTCTCCCTCTGTAGATAAAATTAAGATGGAATAAGATGAAACATCACTAACTGGAAATGAGGAGCTGCATCACTTCATCACATTGGCGCTTACTGCCCATATGAATGATGGATCGTTCGAATACGCCACCCTGTAAGTCATCTCGATATGTTATCTTCTCCTTGAGAGCAGCCTTTCCAGTCAGACGGGTCCTCCCATCTATGACATGAATAACCGTGGGGTCTTCTACTTGGCGGACGAGTAGGAAAGCCATTACTGAAATGCGAACAATGAGCAGACGAAGACGAAAATAGAATAAACAATATTTTAAATGATGACATATGAACAACTTGACTATGGCTCCGCCCCTTCTTGCATCAGCGATCTGCTAATTTGCATGGGCGTTAAATTTTCCAATTTTTTTATTGCGTTCTCAAGATTTTTGTGTTTTTCTTCATGTTCTGGTCTATTATCGTGTTGTTGCACATATCGAAACGAGTGTATTCATAGAATTGCAGGGAATGCCACTAAGTGTCGATGCCCGGCAAATTTGTCGAGAGCAACATTACTTAGGCAAAAGTGCCCGATCAACGCACAAGATGCTGCAGCAGAGGAAGTTCAAAGCTTCCTACAGATCAGTTCTCAATTTTTTTAATGCTGAGAAGAAGCGCGTGAAGAACACGCCAAAAACATACAGGTGCAAGAAATTAGTTTATCAATAACAATGAACGAGAAATTTGTAGATCAAGAGTTCTCAAGGATACTACAGACGAGTTTGTAGAAATCTTGCTACACGAATACGACATGCATCCTAAGTTCTCGGAAAAAAGAGTTGGTTTTTTGTGTTGCACAGCGATGACTTAGTAGTAAAGTTCATCAGTCTGAACCCGTTTTCCGGGCCTGGCCAACCGAAACAAAACATGCGAAATAGTGATTCGGCTGCTCAATAGGCTGAACCGGCGGTTTCGGCCAGTGTAAGAGACCGCCGGTTTAGAATAACGAAAGAGAACCAACCTTTTGTTTGTGACTAGCACGAAAAAAACAACCAAAAAACTGTCTCGATGAAGGGGGCTGGGTGTCGTCGGACCGCTCGATCGCTGCTCGATCGATCATACCTAAAGGAACGAAATGTCAATGTGTACTTTGTATTTTAACCTCGAACCAAATTTGAGCAGAGCTCATCAGTATTTACCCTGTTTTAGGGCCTGACCAACTCATTCATCATGGACAAAAAAGATGAATGAGGTGCTCTATTGCTTAACCGGCGGTTTCGGTCAGATAAAATAGACCGCCGGTCAAGGACAAATAAAAATAACTCACTTTTTTTCGGAAGAAAAACAAAAGAAAAAGAAGGCCAAACTCGGTCTTCTTATAACTCAGCACTCGCTCCAGGCCACTCGGGACGATCGATATAGCCTGAATGACGATATTTTAACAACGCAAAGTTGAAGTAAACAAAATAAACAACAAAAAAGTCAGCTGAGCTCGTCAGCACTTCCCGTGTTTGACGGGGCTGACCGCCCGGTTTTCCAAAAGCGAAACGGAAAACCGGGCAACCATCCGCCTGGCAAAGTGCCAGGAAATACCGTACACATTTCAGCGTAAGTTCGGCGAGGTGCGTACGTGATTAATAAAAAAGTGATTTTTTAAAAATTATATTTTCTTTATTTAAATAACATCAATCGATCGGGAATTAAGTGTGTGAGGCACACACATATCACAAACGTTCAGATTTTCTTAAATTCGATGTGCAACTCGGAGAAACCGGACGAGGGGACTGGACGAGACTCCCCGGGACTCCCAGGGACTCCAGGGGATTCCCGGGGAGTCCGGTGAGTACAGGGGGACCGAACCGGACTGTACTTCTCTCGGTGTTTCCGGAGTTAGAGGATGAACGAGAACATCCATGTAAACGTGGCATTTTCTAAGAAGAGTGAGAAATTGCTCATCATCAATTGGTTGTACGAACTTCCATCTCCCCCGGTAGAGGTACAATTGGTAGCAACATTGATTGCGAATAGGTGAAAGTGTAAATGAGTTCCCTTCTTTCTAATAATGTTTCCAAGTGAAATGCCGAGCAGATATGTGATAGTGTGCATATTAAGTGTGGAATAGATCACCTTGTTGGAGGGGCGGAAGCGAAAGAAATGTATCTGCTTCCAATAGAAAGTCGTGCATTATCAGTTTCACCTTCTTGTTGGCGTATTTGCAAACAAAATCGAGCAAACTGAAAAAAAACATTTCCTAATATTTGACCACAGACGAATTGAGAGACCTCGCATGGAATCCGTCTCTTTCATCAATTTCCAAGCAAAGATTCCACGTATTCCAACGTGATTTT
Organism: Pristionchus fissidentatus; assembly: GCA_036245785.1. Lineage (NCBI taxonomy): Eukaryota > Metazoa > Nematoda > Chromadorea > Rhabditida > Neodiplogasteridae > Pristionchus > Pristionchus fissidentatus. The sequence goes on from BTSY01000004.1 coordinate 18,308,778, forward strand.
GTTGTAATTAAGCTAGAAGAGCAGGGTTCGACCTGTGTTTTATAACAAAAATTCGATTGGAGATATTGCATTATAATTTTGTTGTGTTTATTTTTACTTCGAATGGATACTTTCAATAACTCACATATCGGAGTTTTTTTATAGAGCCGGAGACGAATTTGAAGTAGTTTTGCACGCGTGGGCTCATCGTTGTCAATTTTGAATCTAAAGTTATTTCCAACGAGAAATTGGAACCGGATCGAGCACTGAAACGGAGCATTTCGTGCATTAAAAGAATTAAATATTTTGAGACATTAAAAATCGTAATCCGACGCAATTGCTTACAATCGTGAGAGTTGGGGCGCCGCACACATTCAAATCCGTAAGTGAAATTGTCTCCTCGAGTTCTTTGCATACAAGCCGCAGATTCAACCGATTGCCTTCGTCAAGAAAGTAGAGAATTAGTGAAAGAGGACGAGGAGGTAAGATGTGCAGAGAATGCATCTTGAAATTGGAATATATTTCATGTGTTATCGACAAATTCACGATTGAATAGGAAACAAACAAAGGCATTTTTAAAAATTAAAAATGAGTTTTAGCTTTTCTTCGCTATAAGTAAATTAACCGAACTTCGAACCCGATAGTAAAGAAATACATGCGTATAAACTGAGCCCGCAATATGAAGCGGACTTTATTACTCGATAAAGTGATGAACACACGAAAAGGAAAGGGAGTGGAGAGGGTGTGGAACTCTAGTGTGGGTATGAGTCAGCAAGAGAGAGAAACCAAAGCAAATAGCGAGAGAAAGAGAAGAGAAGGTAGAGAGAAAGATAGAAAGAGAAGGGGGGGGGAAGGGAGAGAGTGTTGCGTCAGGTTATGTTCAGAGCAAAACACAACAGCCATAACAAGAGTGTCACCCCATAACTGGGCCATAAGACACTGACCTTAACTAACCGATTGTGTTAAACAACGGAGGTATATTTATTGTAAATATTGTTATTCCGTTCCCACATTTCAATGTGGTTTTCTTTATGTAGGGGCCACAACGTTGATAATCGATTTTCGATGTGAGGGTGGAAATCATATCAGTGCGTTCGCGTAAGAACCGCAAAAACGTTGACAAATCCGAACAGCAAAAAGTGAGAACTTGAGTTTTATATTTATTTATATTTGAAATACGCCCTATATTTGAAATACCTTGAATCAACACTCATAATTATGCAAATTCGAAACTTGAAGTCATGAATAAAACATAAATCGATAGAGAACACCAAGGGCTATCAGAATAAAAAAAAAAAAAAAAGTTCTCACTTTTTGCTGTACGACCATCGTTGCGATTCTTAAGTGAACGCACTGATATACTTTAAGACTTTATGACATTTATTCAAATAAAGTTTCTTTTCTTTTCGGCGTCTCGCTTTTGCAAACAGGCACAACTAGCTTATTGGAAGGAGCACAATGTAATGCTAACGCCGTAACGAGGAAAATATTTGTAAACAAACGAGGAGTACAAAATAGAACAGATTGCCTTTATCCATCATAGTGACAGTGCGAGTTGTTCGGAACGTAGCACTTGTCAAGATTCATCTTCGATTCAATAATCTCGGAGAAGAGTGTTACAAGTTCATCGCTTATTCGATGGCCTACAAACAGATCTTTAAATTAAGTGAGAAATTCTTTCTATTCTTACAATTAGCGAACATGAAGATGCTGTCTCCGAAGACGAGGCTAAATAAGACGAAAAAGCTCACCTAGAACGGGACTGAGCTCTCGTTCACCTACACTTCCAGTGAGAACAGCGACTATTATCTTCGCATCCGATGGATATCTACAAGTACTCGTTGGACTGATCATTCCTAAAGACTATTATTTCAGAACGTCTGTCTGTCTGTGTGTGTGTCTGTCCGGCGGTCACGTTTTTCGCATTTTCCTTATATTTCGCTTCAAAATCGCCCCTTCCCAGATCCTTTTGTATATGTTAACCGACCAGAATACCTTTCAAATTTTACAAAATTTAATTAACGAAATCCATAGCCAAGTGGATTATGCTCTTGACTAGCAATCCGGCACCCCCAGGTTCGACCCCTGCCGCGGGCAAACCTTTTGCCGCATTTTTCGCAAGTTCCAGAAACCGTTCTAACAACTTTTTGAGTACCTTGAAACACGTTTTCACCTGTTTTGCCAAGTTTTAACATTCAATTAATTCAATTATTTATCACATCAGGCGGTAACGCTATCTGGTGAGGATGTGGTTTCAGGGGACAGGATCATTCTTCTCAGTGTAGACTGATCATTTCGGCTGGGGTCGAGGTAGAGGATCGGTCTTCTTCCCATTCACAGATCATCTTCTTTCAAGTTGCTGGAGGAATAGACTAGATCTATCTGAGGACCATGGGCTTAGGAGGAAAAGGGAGGTAACGTGAGGCTGAAGGCAGTCCTGACGAACGAGTGACGCATCTTTCTTGCACTTGAGTCCATCAAGCTCGAATCATCAATCAAATTGAGAATTAGCGAAACTGGTATCTGAGTAGCCAACATCAAACGGTCATACCCATCCACGGTGACCAGGCCGGCTAGGACGGGGATTCCAATCTTGTCGAGTCGTTGGTAGAAAGACTCAGGGGGTGCGTCACAAGTTGTAAACAAACGCGAAAAAGCCGTTACAAGTTGTAAACAGGGCTGTTTTAACCTTGTTTTCCCACTTGTTTACAACTTGTAACGCTTCAAAAACGGTTCTCCCTTTACACTACTTCCGAGTCATACGCGAGACGGGTTATACACGAACTTTACAAGTTATAAACAAGTGAGATTACAAGTTGTAAACAAGCGCACAATTACAAATTGTAAACAAGTGGCCGTTCCAAACCCGTCTCGTGTAGTGCGCGCGCTCTATTCATAAGAAATTCGCTCGTAGACACTATTACAAGTTGTAAACAAATCAGATTACAACTTGTAAACAAATGATGGAAAACAAGGTTAAAACAGCCCTGTTTACAACTTGTAACGGCATTTTCGCGTTTGTTTACAACTTGTGACGCACCCCCTGAGGACAAGGGGGTCCATGGAACTAGGGAAGTCCCCTCTCCATCAGAGCAAAATGGAGAGGGACCGCTCGCGACGACTGACAGAAACGAGAATGGTTTTGAAGTTTTGAAGAAAAAAGAAAAGTTTTAACATGAAAGATCGAAATTTTCGAACTTTCTCCAAACGCACCTGTGAGTGTTTGGGATCACAGGAGAAGTGTTTTGCGATGTCAGAAACGTGTCTGAACGTGTTCTATTACGTTTGAAAGTGGAAAATCGAAATTTTCGAAAAGTTGCAAAATCATTCAGAGAGCGTAGGGGATTACAGGAAAAGCGTTTTGTGATGTCGGGAACGTGTTCGAACACGTTCTGAACGCACTGTATCTTGCGTTTCCGTTGTAAAAGGCTCGTGAGGCTGAGAGCGATCGAAAAAAGTTGCCACTACGCCACTTCGTGGCTCCGTGGCAACTTTTTTCGATCGCTTTTTTCGATCGCCTCACGAGCCTTTTGCAACGGAATAAGCCAGTACTCTTTGTAACGATAAACACTCTCCAACATAATGTAACATGGAGCCGACTCCCGAACTCCCCCTGGGCAGAACTTGGAGCCGGCTATCTTGCTTCCCCTGGACCGAACTTGGAGACGGCTATCTTGCTTCCCCTGGACCGAACTTGGAGCCAGCTAACGGGATTCCCCTGGACCGAACTTTGAGCCGGCTGCCGAGCTCACCCTGGATAGAACTTGGAGCCTGCTACCGAGCTTCCCCTGGACCGAACCTGGAGTCGGCTGCAAAGCTCCCCCTGGGCCGAAATATGCTCGGCAACTGAATGCCCCCCTGAACCATACTTTGAAAACGTAGTGCGCACCCTACCATAACGTAGTTTAACCTCAACACACCCTGCTAGTTCAAACCATAGAATCAATTCAAGACTGGTTTAGAACGGGTTTCATTTTTGCCAGTTAAAAAATTATAACTTAACAAAACAGAAGAACACCTGCCCATAGAGTAGAAGTAATGAGATGCCCATAGAGTAGAAGTAATGAAAAATATGGAACAAACTTTTCAACGAACATCAGCAGCCATTTTGCGAGAAATGCGAATTCTGCAACGGACGAGGCGAAACACTGAAATTCGATTTTTTGTTTGTTTGTACCAACCAGCCAAAAAGTTACCGGCCCAATCTTGAAAGTGTTGGCGGATGGGTGACCGACAGTTGAGACTCCAGCGTAAGTTACGACTTTACCGTCGTTGAATAGTACGGCGACTTCCGATTCCTCAGATGCAGTGAACAACTCAAGCCAAGCGGATCTGATGTTTAAATGTTAGATTAATTAAGAGGCTACAATTTGCATCGAATATAAAGCTTTTCGTCGATCCGCTTATTTTACGGTCATAACTGTTTCATCGAAGTGCGATGGAAAAAATTGAGTTAAAATCACCAGACATCTCTATTCTCCTCCACTGACCTGTTCCTTCCAGTGACTTCTCTATCGAATCGGAGAAGATCCTTACATTGATCGTCATCCATCTCGTGGTAGAATTGGATACAGTGAGAAGGACGATCGTAGCGAGCACAAAACTGATTCAATTCAATTCAAATCGTCATGCATACAAAAGGGATTAGGCTTTGGTTTATCGTATTCGCATGTCTATTTAACCCCCCCCCCCCTTCGCATTTATTGCTCTTCTAATTTCATATATGTAATTTAGTGATTTTTGTTGTTTCCCCGAGATGAGTAATATTTCTCTCTTTCATTTCTCACCTCCTTCATCTGATCAACAGTCAGCTTGTGTTTCTTCAGTCGAGACACCTCTACTTTCGTTTCTCCACTTGTATACTTTGCGACCATATTGGAAACTGAAAATCAATAATACGTAAAAGCCGTCGCTCGTGGCTAATAATAATCATCAGCAGTGTCATTTTAGGGGCGCCGATCAAGATGGGGTTTTGTATAGGTTTCAGACGTGGTCGATGGCATTGCAAGGGGGCATGACAGAAGCGCAAACGAAAAAAGCGCAACGACCTCTTTTGATTGTTCTAACTCATTTTAAAATAGGCTTATAGGTTTCTACAGTAGCTCATTTGACTCGAAATTGAATTCTCTATCGAACCCACTATGTGAATTTATCCTAAAATGAGCGGAACGACATTTGCGCAACGATTTCAAATTGAGAGGAACAAATAATGATCGTGCGGCTTCGATGTCAAATGGTCTTGAGAAACCACCGCTGAAGTTTCAAATCAATTCTTGAAGTTTGAACAGAGTTATTCGCCGTTGCGCTTTTGTCGTTGCGCTTCTGTCATACCCCCCATTGCAAGGTACGCTGAAATGCGCACCTGCTCTCAATCCTATTATCTTCCCGGTCGCTTTAATTCTCTCCATTGCCTCCTTCCATATTTTGCTGCCGAGTCCGCATCCCTGTAGAGACGGGACCGTCAAGTAGAAAGCTGCATTGATACAATATTTGAACGTGTTTCTGAATCAAAATCGATTGGCAGTTGGTCGAATAAATGCTGTTTATTGAGGTTTGAGGAGGAAAGTTGGTGGAATATTTACCGATCCACACCATATCTTCGTCCTCGCTCCACACTACACTCCTGAGCATTGAACCATCTGGAATATAGATAATTATCTCGAAAATAGTGCTGAAATAGTCACCATCGTCCCTTTGCGCGAATATACATTTGGTAGATGCTAGTCGAGGAGTCGCCCAGAGTACTGAAAATGTCACTACTCGATTCGTCCCTCAGAGCGAACAGATTATTAAGTTCAGTTCCGTTGTATCATTTATGCATTTTATCGTTCTCACTCACAATTCTAATCGCCAAACCTACTTTATTTTTAAAATCGGGTGCAACTATTGAGCGTAACGTACCAGTGTTGTCAGTGGAAGTCCACTCAAGATCTCGTACCATCCGGGTGAAATCCGCCCATAATCTCTCTGTCCCGTGATGAATCAATTTGTATGCGGGGATCTCCGGCATGCTGAATCTATTTATGATGTTTTTGAACAAATAATGAATGCAAAAACAAATCTATCTAGATGAATCAATAATTCAAAGCACAGAAAACTAGCCCAGGTAAGTGAAAGAGAAAGGTGTGTGATTTTCACACGTGAAAGATCAAGTGAATAAGGGGATTAGAGTGAGAGAAGAGAGTGGAAGATAACCATGGAAGAGGTGAGACGAGCAGAGAAATTGCACACTCTTGAAAGCAAAGAACAGGCGGAGTGAAACATCACTCCTCGAAGATCAAAAGCACTATTAATTTGTGTAATAGTGCATTGATCATTGATTTTTAGGTGATTCCGAATTATCACATATCAATTGTTTATGAACTATCGAAAGAAGTTCTTGAATAGCTCGCCTTGGGATCACACTGGAAATAAATTCAGCACTAACTTAAGAGAACATGATAAATCAATGATAGTAATGGTCAGATTCAAGACACAAGAAGACACAAGAAGACAGGGAGATCAATATACCACATGAATGAATCATCCATTCGTTCTCTTCGTGATCCATTGCCCTAATCATCACCAGTTTGTGTATGTCGGACGAACCCCCAAAAGAAGCTTAGTGAATCACTAAACCACTGTTCACATCCCGGTGCAAACGGGGATATAAAGAGGATTGGGCACATTCTATGTAGAAAATAGTTTTTTGCTCAACGCACCTCGATTTTGGTGTCATTTGTACTTATTATTTGACTATTAGATGCTCTCCACATCGCTTGTTCTCCTCACGGCCGTTGCTGTAATCGCCGCCCAGGCGCAGTGTCCCAATGGAATTGCTAAGACAGAGGTGCACATCTTTGCTGTGTACCGTTACTTCAAAAAAAAGCGCGCGCGGAGTCATAAATTATGATAATTTGTGATAAAAAGACATAAATTGCTGCAGCCCGGCTAATTGGACACCAATTATCCCAATATTGTGTCATTTGATAACTGTCATTGAGTCCTCGAAAGCTGTCTTTAAAAAAATTATTTTAATTACAAAATTATGAAGGAATACGATATTAAGGTCGCAATCCTCCTCCAGATGCTCTTGGATTATCGTTCACCGCTGACCAAACTACGGGCCATGTTGCCTGCACCAAGAGCAACTGAAGAATTCAGCTTCTAATTATCGCATTCCCTCATAATTTTGTAATTACAATTATTTGTTTAAAGACACAGCTTTCGAGGACTCAATGACAGTTATCAAATGACACAATATTGGGATAATTGGTGTCCAATTATCCGAGCTGCAGCAATTTATGACTTTTTATCACAAATTATCATAATTTATGACCGCGCGCGCTTTTTTGTGAAGTAACGGTACATATACGATGATTCATTTATTGGCTGCGATTTGTTAGTGTGTAATATCGTCAAATTTCCATTTTCAAGGTGACCAGTATGTTGGCTGCCCACAACAACCTGCGTTCGCTCATTTCTAGTGGAAAATTCATGGTGAAGGGCAAGGCCATGCCGGCGGCAACAAAGCCAATCCCCAATCTGGTAAGTGCTACAGTAAGACACATGTATCTATTACATAGTTATTGTTTGTAGCACCTGAGAGATCGTAATTGTAATGATCACATTATGAGCAATTACAGTTGATTTCAGAAGTGGGATTGCAAACTTGAGAAAGCGGCGCAAGCAGTAGCAAACACTTGCAAGGTCGCCGCTCCAACGAAGAAGACCATTGGACAGAACGTTTACCTCGCCAACTCGACAACCACAGTCAGATTTCGTCCCTCATTAGTTCGAAGCCGTATTTTTTTCGTTTTTCACATCTTCTCTCAAAAAAATAATACAGCAACTGCACAAGTAATCAATATTTAAAATTTGTAGAAAGGTTTTGATAATATTCTCATTGCAGTTCACGACAGTCAACGGGCAGTTTTCGACTGCCGCCTCTGCTTGGAGCGGAGAATTCGCCAAGTTCGGATGGCCCACAGTCAACTACACCTCAGCCGTCGCCAAACTGGGCGTATCAGAAGCGACTCAGGTAAGGTGCCAATGCCAAAAATAGTGGAATGGTTCGTTCATATTAGTCATATTATCTAAATTATCTCGGCGCCGTTTTTTTTCTCAAAATTTACTTGAGAACCACATGAGTGCTTCTGCAAAATTAACTCGCCTGCAAGGTACGATCGCGAGTAATTTTTCATTTTCCCTAGCGAGCACCGGACAATCGAAAGTTTTTCACACGAGTGATTTTGCATTTCGAACTAATCTCTCTAATCTTTTTTCTCTCTAGCGGTCGATTATCCAATGGAGGTTCAGGGAATTTCGATGTTTCCAGAATTCAGTAGAGTATACCTCCCACTTTGTCTCACAATCAGGTTGTTTCGAGAGACGTCGGGTAGGGGATGTTCAAAAGGCATACGTGTACAAGGCAGCAGGCCCTTACCGTGCCCACCACAAAACCCAAAAAGTACCGTATCATATCCATCGTGCACATGATACTGTACAACGTAACCGTAACCCGGATTTCGGAAATTTAGTCAACTGACTTGGACTTTTGTAGGTGCATGAAATTAGCCTCTAATAGTTTTAGAGTTGTTCTTTTCTCGTCTAGATGAATTCTACCGTATCCTCGACTACGATCAGAAAATCACACAGATCTTGAACTTTCGTATTTTTAGAAGGCTCTGTCGGCGAGATGTCTGACCACAATTTCCCACTATAAAGAAGTCCTTAAAGAGATTCATATTATTTATTTTAATTTTTAAAAAGTATAAAGAAAATATGAAGAATGTGCAAAATTGTAAAAAAAATATTAAAAATATTATATTCTCTCAGATGGTATGGTCGGGTACGAAGTCGATTGGTTGCGGCGTCGCTCTCTGTTCTGGAAAGAAGTCCGCCTTAGTGATCTGTCGCTACAAAACAGGGTAAGTTCTACTATAATTCCACCTCCATCAGCTACGCACGGCCTGATTTCGGTAGCAATTAGCTGAAGTCGTGACAGCTGCAATCGATGTTCATAATTTCAGGGGCAACAAACGCAATAAGAACGTGTATGCACACAAGCCTGTGAGCGGATAATCTGACTGTACAAGAATCTCTTCGTAATCTATTCGTGATTGTTCAGTAAAAGGTTAATTTTGCTGATGGTTGTTTTCATTGTGCATAATTTACGACGCTCTTCCTGGGATTCAAGACTGCTTGTTAAGTTGTCCTTCCGATCTCCTTCCGTTTTCACAGCTGGAAATTACCAGTTTCATCTAATTTCCCAAGGAGACCTTTCTCTTATCTGGAGATGTTATCTTGAACTCATTCCCTAGAATTACAATTCTTCTGAAGATCATTTTTGAATACGTCGTGGAATATCAGATATTGTATTGCAACTACAATTTTTTTCATGTACTTTTGTGTCATTCCATACTACAAAAGTGTTAGAGATCCAATGGAATTTGTTTTAGTATGAATATTATGGCTGGCGGATTCCCGCTTTCTGATGGGCAGATACGATTCCTTTGTTTTCTTATTGGCTCCGCATCATTTGTAGTGAACATTGTCTGCTTATTTCTCATGTTGAAATTTCGAGGACGTACTTCGCCGGAAATACACTCTGTAACTGTTACACTGCAGGTGATTAATTATCTCATTTTACTCTTAAAATATCAACTGTTTGCATACGCAAATTGTCCTTCAGATTTTCTACCTCGTACAGAATATCCATTTCACAATAATCTTCCTTCCGTTCCTCTATGCTCAGCTCGGGGGTGGATTTTGCATTGGATTAATCTGTTCCTCCAGTTCGATTCCGTTCTGGGTATTCCTGGTGCGTAAAAATGTACTTGTCAAATGAATTTCCGAAAATATTATTGAGTTGCTCCAACTCTCAAGATCCAGCTATTAACCAGTTTTCAATTTTCCAAAATCTGCATGTACAGGCCGTCTTCGTGTTTCTGGTTGCCAATCTGAGCGGGATGTTCATACTTCTGCTTTCCGATCAAATACGCGATCATCAATATTGACGAGAACAAAAACGATGGCGTTTTGTTGCTCGAGGAGGTACTGTGATTCAATCAAAACTGGTCTCAGATATAATCATTAAGATGTGTCCGACCTGTGATTGGATCATCCGTTGACATAATTTCGGAGTACTCGATAAGAATGCAGCAAACGTTAGAGATTTGCTTGTCCTTTCTTTTACTATTCACAATATACCCAACTCCGGGTTTTCAAAATGTGCCCCCGAAAGAATCCTTCGGTTGCAGGGGAACGGTTCGGTGTTTTTTGCGATATTTTCCGTCTGTGCGTGCTTCGGAATTTTTATCGGAGCTCACACAATGCACGAGATGCAGAGGCAACGAACGTTCAGGTACACACCACGTATTCTTCTGTAGTATCTGCTTTTTCTCAAAAATATTTGACACACTGAACGAAATCTTTGACAGCTCGCGGAGCGGAGCGAAAGTGAAGATCACACTCAGACAGACTCGACAATCTCTCGTCCAGGTAAGGTTATTGTTTTATTTTATTTTTCTGCTTCTTTTTGGTGCCCATTTTTCGTTTTTGATAATAAAAATTGAAAAAAATGATTGTTTCAAAATTATGATCATGATCATATTTTCTCCAGAAGAATCCATTTAAATCTAACTCTTGGATCATTTTAGATTCTTCTATTCTTTACTTTCCTCGGATTGCCAGTACTTTTATTAGTAATTCCTCTGCTCTTCAATGTATCAGAATGTGAGCTTTTTAAAGTGATCTTTCTATATTTACTAATTTTTATTTCCCCCGATTTACCTTTAGTGCAATTATCAATCATTCAAATTTATCATGACAAAAGTTATTGTTTGAATAGTTGAACAAATGAGCAATGGAACGTGAAAATGAAGATACGACAAACAAGGGGACAACAACGTCACAAAGAGAAACCCGACTAGTTTAGACTATTAAACAATAAATCAAGTTTAGTAGGATAGAGATAAATGTGAAACTGAACGCGACATTTGTAAATGAGTATCGATACTGTGCAATAATTATGTTTTGGGAGATACAATTCCCAGCTCTTACAAAACAGTTTTAAAGAAAAATATGGCAAAAACTCGGGGAGGAACGGTGCTTGCGTAAATGAAACAAATTGTTGTGTTTGTGACGGGGAGGGGTAATCCTTATTTGCGGTTTCACTTTCAGTGATTCAACTTCCAATTCTTCTCGTATTCTCATTTAATTCCTTAATACATTCATCAACACAAACCAACGGAACTCCGGCATTCCGTTCATATTTATCACGTTATAACGGCGAGTCTTCTGGCACATTGTATGTTATGATTTGGTTTCAGCTCCAAAACGAGTGGCAAATCTCGTTTCCATCATGAATATCAGATCATCTGTAAATTCAACTGAACGTTCCGAGGCGGTCGTGCCAAGGATAGAGAGTACTATCAGAATTCCATAAATATATGATCATTTAAAAAGTGATACGAGCTATTTTGAAGAACAGACCAGTAAACATAGAAAATCAATGAATTGTAGTTGATCACTAATTGTTTCTGCCAATTGTATTTTCCATTATCTGGTTGAACTCATATAATTATGATAAACTCAGTTGAACTTTGTTCAACAACATTTTTAATGTCATCGTGTTTAATTCCTTGGAGAATAAAGTTTGGATACCACGTTTTCTCTTTAATTTAAATCGACTCGTCAATATGTCGAACATAAGTGCTGTTCAAATGATTGTTGCACGATCGACTTATGGTCTAATCGCAACAGTTTCATTGTTTGGTATCATCTCAAACTTCTTATTTTTCCTCGTCATCTTTCGTTCTTCGCACCTTCGATCAACTACTCACATCTTAATTGGACTATGTGCTCTACTCGACTCATTTCATCAAGTTCGAATATATAATCGCATTAATCCTTGATAAAGCAGCATATTCAGATCGGCCAACTCTATCAATTTCCCATATTGTTTAGCGATGGTATCATGGAGACAGTTTTACGTGCATTGGTCTTCAGGTGGTTCTATAATATGTGGTACTTACAAACAATTTTGTTAAAATTATTCCGGAAATGGGAATTCACGGTGGTTGTGCGTGCGTTCTGTGCATCGGCCTGGAACGCCTCACTGCAATTGTATTCTTCGCCCACTACAAAAAGATGGGGAGAAACCGATATCTTATGGTATTCATATCGTTATCAACAACTAATTGTATTCCTGCTGTTCATATTCCCATTTTTTGTTTCTGTTGCTTGTGTGAGCGCTCGGCAGATAGTTCTCCTGAAAATCAGGAACACAATTATGAACAAAAAGTTCTTTAGTTTAAAAAAATTAAAACACACATTTAAGAGACCGTCCACGAGAGAACGTAACAAGTGGGTAGTGGTCCCGGATGAGAATTCGACAACCTTTTTTTTTTTTTTCAAAATTTTCAGACATTTTTTCGTCGAAAAATAAAGTTTCGAAATACTTTGCGAGAAATATTCTCTTATACGTATTTTTATGCGCTGGTTCCGAATTTGGTAGTTAGAATTGTTGAAACTCACTTTTTAAAAAAGTTATGATCGAAAAATCAGATTTTTTTGTGAAAAATCGAAAATATCTTTTTTCCCACCACCCTTTCAGGTAAAGCCACCTATATTTTCGGAATCTACATCAAAAGTTACGTTATATGCCTTTTATCGTAATTTTAAAAATGAGGATATAAGACTAGTGCATCTAAAAATAGTACCAAAATCGATCATTCGAGTACTTTCACCACTTTCGTCTCCCACATTTATTGTGGAAGTTACTCTTCCATATTTCCACGTAGTCGGGCAATTGGGTTGTATACTACCTAGTCTTTTCCATAGATCAGTCAACGATATTGCCAAAAAAACAAACAAACTGCAGCTGGCTATGCTGCTATTTGTCCTCCCGATTACTGGAGAATTTTACTAATCTGCCATTTCTCAGCGCTGAATTTTGGCAGATCCCGCCATTTTTCAGCGCTGAATTTTAGCAGATCCCGCCATTTTTCAGCGCTGAATTTTGGCAGATCCCGCCATTTTTCAGCGCTGAATTTTGGCAGATCCGCCATTTTTCAGCGCTGAATTTTGGCAGATCCCGCCATTTTTCAGCGCTGAATTTTGGCAGACACAAACTATAATCTGCCATTTCTCAGCGCTGAATTTTGGCAGATTCCGCCATTTTTCAGCGCTGAATTTTGGCAGATCCGCCATTTTTCAGCGCTGAATTTTGGCAGACACAAACTACAATCTGCCATTTCTCAGCGCTGAATTTTGGCAGATCCCGCCATTTTTCAGCGCTGAATTTTGGCAAATCAAACTAACATCAAATATACAGGACATGATTATTTATTCAAATTTACAATATGATGAGATATCATTGGGGCAAACAGAATAGAAAAGCTCATATTGGCCAAAGAAACTGTAATGAGCGTATACAGAGCAAAGGACATCTTCGGCTTATAAAAATAAACTGTCGCAGGAACTACGCGGAAATCATAAATGGAAATCCTTCGAATGTCTTCGTGTCGTCGCCATCGGAGTAAAATAATCATTCTTCTCTTCTTCAACATCGGGCGATGCACTTGACGGAATCTGAATACATTTTTTCATAATCGTGAGCGACCATGGGAATACACGGGAGGAAAGGTGGTGAAAACTCTGTACTATCGTAAGAAAAGTTCTCATTTTGAGACGCCCGGTGTATACTCTCTACTGGTCTCAATGTCCACGTTTGCGCTAGCAGGGGTTAAAGAATGTTTGAAGGACTAACATACCTCTAGAGTCCTGGCCAGAACGGGAAAGAGAAGGGAAATGGAGGAGTAGGTGTGGAGTCGACCGCTCAGAATGAGTGCACAGGGTCAGTATGAAGAGGACGATTGAAATGAGAATAGAATTAACGATTCTGCATAACCATTTGTCTGCACTTTGCAATTTTAATATGCCCAATCGTTAATTCTATTCTCATTTCAATCGTCCTCTTCATTCTGACTCCCCGCTCTCATTCTGAGCGGTCGACTCCACAGCTACTCTTCGATTTTTCTTCTTTTTCCCGTTCTGGCCCGGACACTGAGAGGTATGTTAGTAAACATGGTTTAAGAGAGCATCCACGAGAGGGCGGGGTACCCTCGGATGGCTTTTAGCAACCTATCCCAATATCTTGGGTGGGTATCACGAATGATATTTAGCCAAGTAACTAAGGATCTGGGTCTCGCACGGAAAAGTTACAGTAACCCCAATTTCCGATATCGTTTTTTTACATTTTTGAAAAGCACACCCAGAACCTTAGCTACTTGGCTAAATATCACCATTCGTGATACCGACTCTACCCACAAGATATTGGGATAGGTTGCTGAAAAGCCATCCGTGGATATCCGCCCAGAGACCCGTCCTCTCATGGATGCTCTCTTAAACCGTGTTAGCACAAACGTGGACATTGAGACCAGTAGAGAGTATACACCGGGCGCCTCAAAATGAGAACTTTTCTTACGATAGTACAGAGTTTTCACCACCTTTCCTCCCGTGTATTCCCATGGTCGCTCACGATTATGAAAAAATGTATTCAGATTCCGTCAAGTGCATCGCCCTGATGTTGAAGAAGAGAAGAATGATTATTTTACTTCGATGGCGACGACACGAAGACATTCTAATGATTTCCATTTATGATTTCCGCGTAGTTCCTGCGACAGTTTATTTTTATAAGCCGAAAAAACGATGTCCTTTGCTCTGTATACGCTCATTACAGTTTCTTTGGCCAATATGATCTTTTGAATTCTGTTTGCCCCAATGATATCTCATCATATTGTAAATTTGAATAAATAATCATGTCCTGTATATTTGATGTTAGTTTGTCTGCCAAAATTCAGCGCTGAAAAATGGCGGGATCTGCCAAAATTCAGCGCTGAAAAATGGCAGATTGTAGTTTGTCTGCCAAAATTCAGCGCTGAAAAATGGCGGGATCTGCCAAAATTCAGCGCTGAAAAATGGCAGATTGTAGTTTGTCTGCCAAAATTCAGCGCTGTAAAATGGCGGGATCTGCCAAAATTCAGCGCTGAAAAATGGCGCAATCTGCCAAAATTCAGCGCTGAAAAATGGCGGGATCTGCCAAAATTCAGCGCTGAAAAATGTCGGAATGTGCCAATATTCAGCAATCCAAAAAAACGGTAAATATCGCAATAAATAATAAGTAGTTGGATCTACTGTATTTGTCAATTGTCATGTTCATTGCAACATTGCCAAAATGAGTGTCTAAAATGATCCTTCCTGATATATTTGAGAAAAATTAAAGATTATGCCATAAATAGAAGTAGCTGTGTTCAGTTGACAGACTTTGGTACTTTTTTTAGATGCACTAGTCTTATATGTCTCGTCGTTTGAGAAATTGCAATGTTGAGTGACCTTTTATAATAGAGATTTGTAATGCAATATATAGGAAATTTCATTTCCACCTAATTTCATCCTATTTGTTTACCATCAAATGTTTCAACAAATTCGATTCATGCTATTAAATGATAAAGACTTACCCTATGGCAGTATTTGTTTGAATGATGCAATAAACGATGACACCCGCAGTTCCTTCTAATGCGAATACAACGAGACTCATGGCTACAATGGTGGGAAAGTGCCAGAACCACTCACGCGTAGTTGGATCAAATTGCTGCCAATATAATATAGCTTAATGGAAAATCCTGCTCTCAACTAAAGAATCGTTAAACAGAAAATAGGAAGTCTTTGAAGCATGCGTAACTCGCCTTAACCGAAACAACAGTAAATCCGACGTTAGAGTCGGTTAAATCGACTCCGTACAGGTCGAATATCACTGGTGGAACAATGTCCCTGATTAATACAAAGGTCAATGTTGTTTATCCGCCATTATCGCGTAAATACAATTTTCATGTGCTCCTATTTTGCATAAAGAACATTTTTTTCAACCAACAATTTTCAAAAAATTGTTGACAATACTTGGCAAGAGCACTATTTCCTTATTTTGATGTCAAACGTCGTGAAAATATTATCGTGTACTGTGCCTAGTAGGCATTGCCTACCTTGTGGCCTGTGAAGGAATTGCCTAGTAGGCATTGCCTACCTTGTGGCCTGTGAAGGACAGACTTTGGTCCTTTTTTTAGATGCACTAGTCTTATATTGATCGATATATTATCTCAAACTTGCATAATTCCTTATTTTTCGTTAGGCCAGTTTCTTACAAGTGTCTTACAGGTACTTTGCCAACATCCGATGTCAAATAAACAAACATATTCAGAAAGTATGAAAACATGGTCTAATTAGATTATCGAGAGTAAATACAAGACGTTTCAAAATTTTCCAAAATTCATACAATCATCATAATAAACTATCTAAGATCAGGGTTCTATGACGAAATATAGTTTCTACTTTGGGCTCAAAATGTTTGAATTGCAATATTAAATAAATGTTCTGTTGGTACTCTTCGATTTCATGCATTGGTTCATATCGGAAAAAAATTAAGACTCGGAAATGGCCAAAAAATGATATTCATAACAAAATTTCTGAAAGTACCAGTGGCGTGCATGATGAAATATCTTAGCTGTGTAGTACACTTACAGAGTTGCATCAACTGACAAAAGGACAAGTTTATCCAACTTCTTCGGAAAAAAATTTTTTTCTCAAAAAACACCATGAACCCGTGGTCATGGTCCAAAATCGCAAAATATTTTTTCTAATTTTATGGAGAATTAACTGTTACTAAAGCTTCTTTATACTCAGTAAAGTAACATAGGGCGCTATACGTAACTTTCAGATGAATTGGGGAGAAATGTCACGAAAAAATATTTTGCGATTTTGGACCATGACCATGTTCATGGTGTTTTTTGAGAAAAAATTTTTTCCGAAGAAGTTGGATAAACTTGTCATTTTGTCAGTTGATGCAACTCTGTAAGTGTACTACACAGCTAAGATATTTCATCATGCACGCCACTGGTACTTTCAGAAATTTTGTTATGAATATCATTTTTTGGCCATTTCCGAGTCTTAATTTTTTCCGACATGAACCAATGCATGAAATCGAAGAGTACCAACAGAACATTTATTTAATATTGCAATTCAAACATTTTGAGCCCAAAGTAGAAACTATATTTCGTCATAGAACCCTGATCTTTGATAGTTTATTATGATGATTGTATGAATTTTGGAAAATTTTGAAACGTCTTGTATTTACTCTCGATAATCTAAATAGACCATGTTTTCATACTTTCTGAATATGTTTGTTTATTTGACATCGGATGTTGGCAAAGTACCTGTAAGACACTTGTAAGAAACTGGCCTAACGAAAAATAAGGAATTATGCAAGTTTGAGATAATATATCGATCAATATCCTCATTTTTAAAATTACGATAAAAGGCATATAACGTAACTTTTGATGTAGATTCCGAAAATATAGGTGGCTTTACCTGAAAGGGTGGTGGGAAAAATGATATTTTCGATTTTTCACAAAAAAATCTGATTTTTCGATCATAACTTTTTAAAAAGTGAGTTTCAACAATTCTAACTACCAAATTCGGAACCAGCGCATAAAAATACCTATAATAGAATATTTCTCGCAAAGTACTTCGAAACTTTATTTTTCGACGAAAAAATGTCTAAAAATTTTGAAAAAAAATCTTGACCTCGAAATTTTTTTCAAGCTTAAATATATACGGTCGCGATCAGCATTCGTGATGTTCATTCCATGAAAAAAGTTTGAGGGTAGGTTGTCGAATTCTCATCCGGGACCCCTTTCCACTCTCTCGTGGACGGTCTCTTAATAAAGTAAAACATTACTATATATTAGAAAATGCTAACGTCTGTCTGTCTGTCTGTCTGTCTGTCTGTCTGTCTGTTTGTCCGTTCTTTTTTTTCCTTCCGTCCGGTCACACTTTTTTCTCATTTTCCTTATATTTCGCTTCAAGTTCGCTCTATCTTCTCAGAACCTTTTGCATATGATAACTGACATGAAAATCTTTCAAAATTTAAAAAGAAAAATGCGCTAAATTCATGGCCAAGTCGGTAGCGCGCCAGACTGTAAATCCGAGACCCCCAGGTTCGACCCCCGACGCGGGCAAACCTTTTGCCGCATTTTTCGCAAGTGCCAGAAACTGTTCTAACACGTTTTTGAGTACCGTGAAACACGTTTTCACCTGTTTTGCCGAGTTTTAACGTGAAAAATCGAAAAATTCGAAAAGTTCCAGAAAACTTAGGGGATCGCAGGAAAAGTGTTTTGCGATGTCGGAAACGTGTCTGAGCGTGTTCTAACACGTTTTAAAGTGAAAAATCGAAAATTTCAAAAAGTGTCCAAATGATTCAGAGAGCGTAGGGGTTCGCAGGAAAAGTGCTTTGCGATATCGGAAATGTGTCTGAACATGTTCGAGCTTGAAAAATCTGAATGTTCGAATGTCTACCAAACAGATCGGGGCGTCTCGGGGGTCACAGGAAAAATATTTTGCAATAAAAAAGAAGGCTCCAGGTTCGGTCCCCTGGACCGAACCTGGGTCCAGTTACCGAGCTCCCCCTGGACCGAACCTGGAGCCGGCCACGGAGTCCCCCTGGACTGAATATTGAGCCGGCCACCGAGTCCCCTTGAACCGAAACTGGAGCCACCTACCAAGCTCCCCCTGGACCGAACCCGCTCCCAGAACTATGCATAGAGCGTAGTGTGCGCATAGAGCGTAGTGCATTTAACCTCAATACAACCCCGCTAGTTCATCTTTCAGCTTCCTACGACTTTTCTTTGTTAGTAACTTGCAACGCCATCAACAGTCAAAATTTTCAGATGCATTTGCTACTCATTCTAGCCTACAGTCTTTCCGCGCCGATTCTAATGATTGCGTACTATGAGCCACGGCAAGTTTAGAATATGGCTAACAATATGAACTTTGCATTTATTTTCCCGCATATTTAAAATCAAATGTTGATTTTTTTGCAGAAAGATGATATGCTCTGTTGCTTCTCCATTCCTCGGAAATGCGGCTTCTATGTGGGTAGAAGGCCTAATACTTGTTCAATTCTGCACTGTCACCATCTATTCCATTGCTATGATTTCGATATCGATAAGTACCACAGGTATTGCCCCGATAATATAAGTGTGTTCAGTTTGTAGACATTTTGCAAATATCTAGATTGTTGCCTCGTCATAAGTGTGAAATTCTGAAGTATTTTTTAGTATCACCCTCCATGCGTCGTGCCTTTCGTTGCATCTTCATCGTAATGATTTTTGACGTTGGAGGCTGGGCGACTTCTATCGCCCTTCTTCATTTCACAATCGCCATGGACTTTACTGGTAAATGTAGACAGCTACAGTAAGCTTCACATGTCGTAGAACTGGATAAGAATAATTAAAACATTTTTTTGTTGTGTAATGCACAATTTTAAGATGAGACGCACATTGTCATGATCTACGTGACTGGACTCTTTGTCAACTTTGGATTGGCTGTAAAGGCATCAATTTATTACATAAACAGGTTTCGATTTTTTGATTACCATAGGTATGGTAGCATAGTCCATGAAACGCCAGTCAAGGCTGACAATTTACTTTCAGTATGGAGTATCGACAAGCCTTTGTGGACGTTCTCGGTCTTCCGGGAATGAGAATGCCGATGCAATCGACGTCGACTGTCACTGATCTGACCAGTACAATTACAACTATGCGATTGTCATAAATTCATTCTAGAGAATTGTGGAGTCCGTATATTGTATTTGCTTGTAGCAAAAAATCTTGGTTACTTGCATATTTTTCCCACAGCTTAGAATATCGGATCATTTGTAAAAGAATTTGTTTACGCTATAAAATATATCTGAATAAAAGTGATGAAGGTTTAGAATTTTGCACTATTATTTTTTTAAGTGTGAGGCTAATTGTGTCCCAACGGACTATCTGATGATTCGAGAACTGTCTAGCTAATTCATTATCATTATTATGTCAGCCCACGCATTCTCATGGACCTACACAGAACCAATCCACACTATATTCATTGTTTGCGCAACTGGTTTATCTCTCACATCAAATTCGCTCCTTCTATACGTCATCTCCACACCATCTTCATCTAAGATCGGTTCCTATAGATATCTTCTAGCCGTCTTCGCCGTTTGTGACATGCTAACTTCGTCTCTTCATGCAGTAGTTCGGCCGGTGAGTCAAGATTGAACTGAAATTATTGAAAAGAAACTCTTGAAGCTCATTCATCTTACGTCCTTGGGCTTCTATTTCTTTCCAATGCATGCAGGGACAAATATTTTCTTCGAATGTTGGTTTTTGAATACATATTTCTGTCAATCTATCGTATTCAGTTTCGTTGGATACACACACCTTTGTGTCTATTGTTCATTGCCACATTCTACCAAACATTTCTCATTATTGCTTTTCATTTTGTCTATCGTTTAATTACAGTGAAGAGGTTAGTTCAACTAGAAATAGAAAAGCATGTAATTAAGCTTTAAAAAAAATGAATGACAGAAGTCTGTCTGGCTCGTCATTCTCTCGTTTCACCAACTTTCAATGGTGTATTCTTGCATTCTTCGTGTACTGCTTGTACACGTCAGTTTTCGTGGGAGGAACTGCATTCACTCTAATTCCTTCACAGGCCACAAGGTAGGCAATGCCTACTAGGCACAGTACACGATAATATTTTCACGACGTTTGACATCAAAATAAGGAAATAGTGCTCTTGCCAAGTATTGTCAACAATTTTTTGAAAATTGTTGGTTGAAAAAAATGTTCTTTATGCAAAATAGGAGCACATGAAAATTGTATTTATGCGATAATGGCGGATAAACAACATTGACCTTTGTATTAATCAGGGACATTGTTCCACCAGTGATATTCGACCTGTACGGAGTCGATTTAACCGACTCTAACGTCGGATTTACTGTTGTTTCGGTTAAGGCGAGTTACGCATGCTTCAAAGACTTCCTATTTTCTGTTTAACGATTCTTTAGTTGAGAGCAGGAATTTCCATTAAGCTATATTATATTGGCAGCAATTTGATCCAACTACGCGTGAGTGGTTCTGGCACTTTCCCACCATTGTAGCCATGAGTCTCGTTGTATTCGCATTAGAAGGAACTGCGGGTGTCATCGTTTATTGCATCATTCAAACAAATACTGCCATAGGGTAAGTCTTTATCATTTAATAGCATGAATCGAATTTGTTGAAACATTTGATGGTAAACAAATAGGATGAAATTAGGTGGAAATGAAATTTCCTATATATTGCATTACAAATCTCTATTATAAAAGGTCACTCAACATTGCAATTTCTCAAACGACGAGACATATAAGACTAGTGCATCTAAAAAAAGTACCAAAGTCTGTCAACTGAACACAGCTACTTCTATTTATGGCATAATCTTTAATTTTTCTCAAATATATCAGGAAGGATCATTTTAGACACTCATTTTGGCAATGTTGCAATGAACATGACAATTGACAAATACAGTAGATCCAACTACTTATTATTTATTGCGATATTTACCGTTTTTTTGGATTGCTGAATATTGGCACATTCCGACATTTTTCAGCGCTGAATTTTGGCAGATCCCGCCATTTTTCAGCGCTGAATTTTGGCAGATTGCGCCATTTTTCAGCGCTGAATTTTGGCAGATCCCGCCATTTTACAGCGCTGAATTTTGGCAGACAAACTACAATCTGCCATTTTTCAGCGCTGAATTTTGGCAGATCCCGCCATTTTTCAGCGCTGAATTTTGGCAGACAAACTACAATCTGCCATTTTTCAGCGCTGAATTTTGGCAGATCCCGCCATTTTTCAGCGCTGAATTTTGGCAGACAAACTAACATCAAATATACAGGACATGATTATTTATTCAAATTTACAATATGATGAGATATCATTGGGGCAAACAGAATTCAAAAGATCATATTGGCCAAAGAAACTGTAATGAGCGTATACAGAGCAAAGGACATCGTTTTTTCGGCTTATAAAAATAAACTGTCGCAGGAACTACGCGGAAATCATAAATGGAAATCATTAGAATGTCTTCGTGTCGTCGCCATCGAAGTAAAATAATCATTCTTCTCTTCTTCAACATCAGGGCGATGCACTTGACGGAATCTGAATACATTTTTTCATAATCGTGAGCGACCATGGGAATACACGGGAGGAAAGGTGGTGAAAACTCTGTACTATCGTAAGAAAAGTTCTCATTTTGAGGCGCCCGGTGTATACTCTCTACTGGTCTCAATGTCCACGTTTGTGCTAACACGGTTTAAGAGAGCATCCATGAGAGGACGGGTCTCTGGGCGGATATCCACGGATGGCTTTTCAGCAACCTATCCCAATATCTTGTGGGTAGAGTCGGTATCACGAATGGTGATATTTAGCCAAGTAGCTAAGGTTCTGGGTGTGCTTTTCAAAAATGTAAAAAAACGATATCGGAAATTGGGGTCACTGTAACTTTTCCGTGCGAGACCCAGATCCTTAGTTACTTGGCTAAATATCATTCGTGATACCCACCCAAGATATTGGGATAGGTTGCTAAAAGCCATCCGAGGGTACCCCGCCCTCTCGTGGATGCTCTCTTAAACCATGTTTACTAACATACCTCTCAGTGTCCGGGCCAGAACGGGAAAAAGAAGAAAAATCGAAGAGTAGCTGTGGAGTCGACCGCTCAGAATGAGAGCGGGGAGTCAGAATGAAGAGGACGATTGAAATGAGAATAGAATTAACGATTGGGCATATTAAAATTGCAAAGTGCAGACAAATGGTTATGCAGAATCGTTAATTCTATTCTCATTTCAATCGTCCTCTTCATACTGACCCTGTGCACTCATTCTGAGCGGTCGACTCCACACCTACTCCTCCATTTCCCTTCTCTTTCCCGTTCTGGCCAGGACTCTAGAGGTATGTTAGTCCTTCAAACATTCTTTAACCCCTGCTAGCGCAAACGTGGACATTGAGACCAGTAGAGAGTATACACCGGGCGTCTCAAAATGAGAACTTTTCTTACGATAGTACAGAGTTTTCACCACCTTTCCTCCCGTGTATTCCCATGGTCGCTCACGATTATGAAAAAATGTATTCAGATTCCGTCAAGTGCATCGCCCGATGTTGAAGAAGAGAAGAATGATTATTTTACTCCGATGGCGACGACACGAAGACATTCGAAGGATTTCCATTTATGATTTCCGCGTAGTTCCTGCGACAGTTTATTTTTATAAGCCGGAGATGTCCTTTGCTCTGTATACGCTCATTACAGTTTCTTTGGCCAATATGAGCTTTTCTATTCTGTTTGCCCCAATGATATCTCATCATATTGTAAATTTGAATAAATAATCATGTCCTGTATATTTGATGTTAGTTTGATTTGCCAAAATTCAGCGCTGAAAAATGGCGGGATCTGCCAAAATTCAGCGCTGAGAAATGGCAGATTAGTAAAATTCTCCAGTAATCGGGAGGACAAATAGCAGCATAGCCAGCTGCAGTTTGTTTGTTTTTTTGGCAATATCGTTGACTGATCTATGGAAAAGACTAGGTAGTCTACAACCCAATTGCCCGACTACGTGGAAATATGGAAGAGTAACTTCCACAATAAATGTGGGAGACGAAAGTGGTGAAAGTACTCGAATGATCGATTTTGGTACTATTTTTAGATGCACTAGTCTTATATGCACAGGAATCTCTTCAACGCACTTCTTATTCAAGCAAGATCACATCCAGTTGATTAATGTTATCTTATTTAATTTCAGACAGCCGTTCCTTGTGTGTTTTCCTACATTCCACTTGCAATCATGCTCGTTGTACCGCCGCTTACAGGTAAGTACAACACGCATAACTCATAGTGGGTAGACATTTAGGGTAGACAAAAAAGTCTTGGAATTTTCATAGCGAAATTTGAATAAAGTGCGACTGTATGCACTTATTTTTCAGTCGTCATTCAATGTTTACAGGCATTAATCTGGGTTTAATTGGCAATCTTCTCTTCCTTTTCACTATGGTTTTCCCCGCCATCGACGCTTTCTTCGTTCTCTTTTTCATTAGAAGATTCAGGAGTGAAGTAGCCCGATTGTTTCGTCGACCCTTCTCGAGTTGCTGTAGAACAACATCGAAGACAACTCAAATTTCAATGATGACGACCATAGTACACAAATAAAACACCCCACCGAATTGAAAATTACTGACGCTAGAAACAATGTATTCCCATTGAACCAGTGCGCACCATCTGTGACGGTTTTTGTGTCATATTTATTTATGTAATCCGATGAAGTACGTGCTGATTGGAGGTATTGAGACGATCTTTTCTGGAATCTCAAATACAACTTCCCGGGTGGGAAATAGATTTCAGTCTTTGGGAGCTTCCTGCGATGGTGACTTTCTGTCATTTTCTTACTGTTCATTCAATCTTTTGGTCTACATCTAGATCAGTGGTATAGAATAGAAAGTAAATGTGTCGTCTAGCGGAAAGTATCTATGCCGTAAATAGTTCAAGTACATTCATTGCCTTGCATAACGACCAGCGGAGGTCATAATAATCAACTGAGGCGCACAAAATTTAAAAAAATTTGATAACAAGGATCACTTTTTTCAGTTCAAGTTAAGTTCTATGTGCAAAGAGTTCGATTCCAACACTACTATTTCTAGTCATCACTTGTTATCGTCGACTATTCAGACTTTCGCCTCGACTTGCCCCTAGGGGTAACACGTGTTATGTGGTAACTTATTGCTCATTATGTGGTAACTTATTGTGACTTGATATCTGTGTATCACAAGCAATTTGTTTGAGTGCATTGGGTATATTTATTTTACCACAAATTCACTAATCCCTGTATTATTGAGTATGCTATTTACAAAGGTTCTCCTATAACCATCGACGTTCGAGTTGGCCTTCCGGTGTATTTTAAATGTCCGAGTAATATTCTTATAAATAGCGTGTCTAGACATCTCCCTCAACGCCATCAGTACTACGTTGTTCACATGGCTTTACGATGATCGACCAATTCCGATATAATTGGCTACTGGATCATCAAGATGAATACAACTGCAGGTCAGTACACAAATAATCATTTCTTGCTTACGCCTTAACTAAACATCGTTAATAATGGATTCATTTGTGTTCCAGTCTCTTCGGAACCGTGGATTGGTCAAAACACGGCACTCCAAATCGAGTATTTGGAGTTGTCTGTGCAATATGTGGCATATTCGGAATCGTTCCTTATGTATTCTGTCTTCCTATTATGTGGAACATGCGCAAACAGCCGTGCTATAAAGTGAGTTGTGAAGTACCATAAATGCAGTAGAGTGACCTAAGTTGCTGTACGGTAGCAAGAGCACGATATCATGACTTCAGTTGATGTTGTACCTCGGCGTCAACGACATCTTATTGCTGATATGCATCTGTTTCTTCGCTGGTGCTATATTCGCAAAGGTTAGTATTTTATATTTTGCAATATCTTTTTTTTTCTCGGTAGTTCTTTTAAATATCAATATGCCACATTCTAATTGACAATTTTCACTTAACTAAGCTGACGACTCGGACACAGTAAGCCAAACACCAGATGCAATAAATAACCTCGAATTACCATAGGGAGAAGTGTATTGTCATCATCCAAAGCTGCACTTTTCCATGTGCATGTTCGCTTTCTGTAAGTTTTATACTGCTCTTAACAAGTTTAATACAAGCGAACACCAAGGAGAAATAGCGAAACATATTAGTGTCATTTCTTTATTTGGTCTGACTATCACAAATCTGGGAATAAAATCGAGTAAAAAATATTTTATTCCCATACAGTTCTTGCTAATCTCAGTTTGCTTCTTTTCCTCGTGCTTCACGTGTTTTCTCATCGCACTCAATCGATTCACGGAGCTGCTGCAAATCCGCTGGTTGCATCAAATTTACGAGGTGATCTGCCAGGGCGTCTCCAGCTTGCAGCACAACTTCCTATTTTCAGGCCGGCCGAACGAACTTTCACGTGGTAGCAGCAGCTGCATACGGTCTCTACGCTGCTCTATTCACTCCAATTGCATTCTTCAACTCGGATCTGCACATTGTACATTTCAATCCGATGATTAGCGATCGATACGAGGTACGGAATTGACAAATACATGTAAATGAATAGTCGATGTTGCTCAATCTGCCGACGAGTTAGTCCATCTGTTCATTATTCAGTACGCGAATATTCTGCATGCAACGAATAACATGCTGTGGCCTACTGCCTCTGGTTTACTGTATTTCGTGATGATCGTTAAAGTGGCAATGAGCAAGAAACAAGTGAGCGGATTTTCATACGATTTGAATTAACGATAACAATAAGTGCATTCTCAGGTCTCTGATGAAGCTTCAAGTAGAGCAAATCAAGCAGCTGTGATGGTGACAATTCGCTAGTAAATACTGAATAATTAAAAGAATATTTCAGTTGTCCCTACAGTGTGGAGTGATCGTTTGTGTGCACATGGCAACATGTTTAGGTACTGTCGACTGAATAATTATTAAATACGTTGTGTTCACTCGTACAAACAATATAAACGTCGCGTAATAAACCATGTTTCAAGGATATCTCTTTCTCCAATTCATTCCATCCCTTGACGCTATTCGCTACATGGCTCACCTCGGATGGATGATGCTTCACGGTTCGATATTCACTGTGAATTGGTTTGACAATTTTGTCAGGTCTCCCTCCCTACATCTACTTCGCATTGAATTCAGCTCTCAGACGACGATTCATCGAAATGGCATTGCCAATTCCCTCGAGAACTATGTCATCAACGATCAACATTTTGCGTTAAAGTACTTAAGACCTAATGTAAATTCACGCAACACTATACCAATGAATGGGGAATATATCTTATATTTTCGTAAATATGTTTACACATAAAATTGAGAGCTGCAATCCCTAATAAAATATAGTGTACTATACGAATCGTAAATGCGAGAATAAATCGCGAGCTCTGGAATAATGAATATGAAATGATGGTCGAGGGTTAGTTCAATGAAGTTCATCAAGATCAATGACAAGCACTTTTGTGAGAGTTGGTCGATATCAAACTTGCATGCGTTAATATCAGCTGTCGTGTAAATCCGACAGCAGGACTTTGACATTTGGAAGACATAAGGAGAGATGTGAATCTACATTGAGAGAACCACAAACATAATTTAACAGTATGATATTCTTTATTGATAGAAGATTCCAGTTCTGCTAGTATTCGTTGTTTTTCATGATTAATGTACATACAGTAGCGGTCAAAAGTATTGGGACACTTTTTCTCTTCGATACAACTTTTGAACTCGAAGCGGCTTTGATCTGATATGGTGGGGTCATATACCAAATCCATTGTAGATTACGATGACACTATTTGGGTATTGCGAAATCATTCAGTTATTGCGTTGTGATGACGAAATCGGAAGCACACTTATTCATCCGGGCGTTATTCTTGGGGAAAATTTTCGCTGCTTCTCAAACTTGGTGAAGTTCGAGAAACTCTATAGGCCTACCCAGGAAAAAAATCCGAGGTCACGGCGAATTTTCCCTATGGAGATAGCTCAATGTGAAAATCGAGCTTGATTTGCTATATCTCGGGTGCTAGACGTGCTAGAGACTCGTTCTTTGCTGCAAAATAATGCTAATGGCGATCCTCGCATAACCCTAGAGTTTGGTGATAATCTGCTTCAATTTACCCCCACGGCATGAAAAATTCACTTTTTTGCCTCATCGCATATCCCAACCTCTCCCCCATATAGAAAATGCCGATGAAATTTGGTATTTGTGTGGATACGGTAGAGCATCTATAGAGGTACCGATCCCCAATTGCCTTTGATTTTCGAACCTATTTGTCACTTGCTGCAAACAATTTTCGGATGGATGCTGGTCAGGCCTCGCCCATTTTCAGCCCGCTGGCAACGATCAGACTTTTGTTTGTATCTCAGCACTGAGCTAACGGAGAAGGCTGGCCGAGGTGTCAATGGAATCAGCACGACCTGTTCTATAATCTCAAGCACATATTAGGTCATCACTATGCAATATTTCGTCATTCCTATGCAATATTCTTATTTTTAGTGTTTTCTAATAGAAAATATAACGGAAAACGGTGACAGTGGTGTGAAGTTAATGGATTTGATCTGCTCATGACTCTAGGAATCGAATGACGTCTTTAATAAGCAATATTAGGCCATTCTGATAAGTATTGCATAGGGTTGACGAAATATTTCATAGTGATGACGTAATATGCGCTTGAGATTATAGAGCAGGTCGTGCTGATTCCATTGACACCTCGGCCAGCCTTCTCCGTTAGCTCAGTGCTGAGATACAAACAAAAGTCTGATCGTTGCCAGCGGGCTGAAAATGGGCGTGGCCTGACCAGCATCCATCCGAAAATTGTTTGCCGCAAGTGACAAATAGGTTCGAAAATCAAAGGCGATTGGGGATCGGTACCTCTATAGATGCTCTACCGTATCCACACAAATGCCAAATTTCATCGGCATTTTCTATATGGGGGAGAGGTTGGGATATGCGATGAGGCAAAAAAGTGAATTTTTCATGCCCTGGGGGTAAATTGAAGCAGATCATCACCAAACTCTAGGGTTATGCGAGGATCGCCATTAGCATTATTTTGCAGCAAAGAACGAGTCTCTAGCACGTCTAGCACCCGAGATATAGCAAATCAAGCTCGATTTTCACATTGAGCTATCTCCATAGGGAAAATTCGCCGTGACCTCGGATTTTTTTCCTGGGTAGGCCTATAGAGTATCTCGAACTTCACCAAGTTTGAGAAGCAGCGAAAATTTTCCCCAAGAATAACGCCCGGATGAATAAGTGTGCTTCCGATTTCGTCATCACAACGCAATAACTGAATGATTTCGCAATACCCAAATAGTGTCATCGTAATCTACAATGGATTTGGTATATGACCCCACCATATCAGATCAAAGCCGCTTCGAGTTCAAAAGTTGTATCGAAGAGAAAAAGTGTCCCAATACTTTTGACCGCTACTGTAGCTACCGTCTCACCACGACATTGAATTAACATTATTACTCAAGCGAGAAAAGTTTTTGGTACAAAACATAACCTCGTTGATTGGATAGACCGTAGTCGACAGTCGACATACCTTATCGAAAGACAGGAACAAAATACGAAATTGTGATAGGTCACTATATTCATTTGGCAAACTATATGCTGGAGGATGAGATATTGCACGAAATGAAGAGGCCGTGGTCGACAAGAAGAGCCCAAAACATTTCGCGCCTCTTCTTTTGTTTTACCTAAGTCTCTTCCGAGTCTCGAGCTAGAATTGGTCATGCGGATATATATATAGCAATTGTTTCGCTTTCATACAGTCACTCTCGATTAATTTAAATTTATTTTTGGACTATTCTAAACATTGACCGTGGACGATCAGACGAATCGTGTGGGGATGTTTGCTGATTCCATTGAGGCCGACACTTAATTACAGAAGTGATAAACTGAAAATATGAGGGTGTCGCAGCTAGTAGAAGAATGTTGTGTACGAAAGAATGCAGCATAATAACATTCACCATCGTTAAGCAGGTTTCTAAAATACTTAATCTTCTTAGTTTTTTAGTTAAAAAAACATACCGAAACTGAACCAAGTTTCTGCAGCGATTCCCGTAAATAATATAATCGCAGGAAATACAAAGATTCCAAGTGGAATCATTAGCTAAAATGGTTTTAAAATATTGGCCCATTCGTGGATATTACCTGTGCGAAGAGAATCTTGAGAGATCGTCGAATTTTTGAAGAATTAGCAAGGCTTCGATTGTTCACCTACGCAAGGTAAATGTTTAATTGTTTTCATCGTTACAAGACAAGAAAAGATGCCTATCTTTGATCTTTGAGGTAAAATGTTTGAAGAAGTACAAAAGCCAACCAATAAACATGCCTCGCCGTTTAGCACTAAAAACATGTGGCCAAAGAGAAGAAGAAGACAAGATATCGCAGATACTGAAAGCTACAGAACAACTTTTGTATATCTGAACACTATGATTCTTACCAAAACTGCTGCATAGCTGAGCAACACTACAGAAGCGGTTCTCTCCTCGAGGTGGTAAGGACCTCGATCTCGAATCCACGTGATATTGTATGGATACTGACAAATAGTTTTACGATTTTTAATGAAATCAATACCTTATCAATCAACTCTTCCATGATTTCATAGTTTGTATTAGTGGTCAAGTAGAGGGACGGAATACAAGCGAAGAAACCAAATGCAAAAAATCGCATGGCGGTTAGCACCCTCTTAGATAAGAATGATTACGCAAAAAAAAATTTCAACCCCACATCATCGATTTTGAATTTGCTGGACGGTAGCATCACAGTCTGATGCTTAAATATGACACAAATACCGACAGAAACACCGACATTACCGAGCAGTGAGCAAAGAAGACCCTGTAATGAATTAATTGAACAAAAATAGTGTAACAATAAGCAGAATAGGCTCACCAATACAATCTTCGGCGACAGTCCTAATTGACAAAGTGGTCCCACACAATATAAACCGAAAGCCGGGAATATTCCTATTGGAGTAGTTAGGACATCGACAAATACATCAACGAGTGTGAGCGAGAACTGAAACTTCAAAACTCTATACCAAGACTAGTGCGCAGGCAAAACTTCTATTTCGTACCTGAATGTAGATAAGATAATTTCGGATTGCTCGTTGATTTGGAGGTGTATGTTTTAAAAGGCAAAAAGATGTAATTAGATTGAGCAGACTAGTAATTCCAAATAGAATATGTTGTGCGAGAATGATGGAATCTTGAATGTAAAGTGGAAGAAAGAACGTCATATCTAAATATGACCAAGAAAGAGTGGGAAAAGTTACAGCATAAGGCAAACGAGAGGAACGAGCAAATGGGACTTGGACAGGTGATTTTTCTCGCTTTTCTTACAGCCGGATCCAACTTGGATAATTCGCGTTTCCACGTGTTTGGATCATAACACAGATATCCGGTCACAAATAGTGCAATTACATGTGCAAGTTCAACTAATACATTTCCAGTTTAAAAAAACATGGCAAGGCATTGGCGGGAGCGAATAATAGTAATGTGAGATCATTAAAGTGTTGTTTACCTCGTCTTACTTCCGTGAACAGTTTAATTGATTCGAAAAGAACTGTTTTAAACCACACATTTATATCACCCAATTGTGCATTTGAATGAGGGGTGATAATGACTGTTCCGCATTCCTCTTTCGCATCAGAGATATGGGGGAGAAATGAGTACTCTGCGTCCGGAATATTGAAGTATGTTTCCTACTATTACTAAAATGCGTATTCTAAGCAACTCATCGAGTTTCCGCTGCTCAACACGTGAGTAATTTAGTGTTGGCCATTCAAAACAAACTTCCATTCTATTAGTAATTGAAAAAAGAAAGGGAAGAGTTCTGAAACAAAACCTGACCCGAAACGCTATGTTATTTTAACTTTCGGATTTTTCTAGGACATCATTAATTGTTTCTTTTCTTAAAATTACATCCTCAGAATCTATTCATCACTCCGTGGGTAAATAGTTCGAAATGATTTAGTCTACTTTTCGTTAACAAATCGATATCCGAAGATTGTTTTATGTACCGACTGCAGAGAATTTATTTTCATTTGTCTGTAAATCGCACTATTTTTCGCACATTCATAACTCACAATTCATAACTAGAAAATTTAATTATTGATTTTCTTAAGAAAAGCTGAACAAAAGCTTGACGTCATTCACGTTGCTAATTTATGATGTGGTGGAACAGTTCTCTTTCGAGGGTTAACATTGTCAGCTATCCAAAATTCGTTGCTATCTCGAGTGTTTTTTCTCAGTAGTGGCAGCATTTTACACATTGAAAATGAGGTTATCCACTTCCAATATGTGGGATTCACGGAAAGGAGAAGTATATTATGAACGACAGAATGGAGACTGATCACATGGTACAAACACAAACAGGTCTCTGCAATGAGTAATCGGGGAATTCCAAATTGCGTTGAGTAGTTACAAAAGAAGAGCTAACCAAAACTGAACCATGTTTCGGTAGCAACTCCAGTGAACATAATGAGCGAGGGGAAAATAACAATGGTAATGGAAGCTGTATGATAACATTTACTAATTTTATTTAAAAAGTACCTGTGCGAAGAGTATTGTCAGAGATCTCCGAATGTGTGAGAATTTCACATTTTTTTCTTTGTTTTCTTTGGGCTTATCTCTCTGCCATGTATGTAATATTCCCATCCCAACTTGTTCAATTGAATCGGGGAAAAGTTTAACGGCACACATACTCTGTTTAAAAGCGTCTCAAGGTAGCTTTGGCAGTATAGACTCAGAATGTAGATAACTTAAAGCAATTCTATACAGTCATCGAGCGGTTTACATTTATTTTTGCTGAATTCTAAACATTGAACGTGGACGATCAGACGAATCTTGCGGGTTTGTTCGCTGATTCCATTGAGGACGACACTTAATGACAGAAATGATGAACTGTCGATATGAAGGTGTCACAGTGAGTAGGAGAATATTATGAACTAAAGAATGCAGCATGATCACTCCAAGCATTGACAGACAAGTCTCTGTAACCTTTCATAATAAGTATGCCCCAAACTAAAGAATTTTTGAAAATCATAATTTTGGTTTGTACCTCTTGTGCCCGCGAAAACCGAAGACTGTTCTCGTGTACACTAGATATAATAATAGAAAAAAGGAGCAAACGGCTAGGTACAAAAAGACCAATAATATCAGGTACAGAAAGTAGAAGAAGAGGAACATCGAATCATTGAGCAACAAATCTACTTTTGAAAGCTTACCAAAGCTGAGCCAGGTTTCAGTAAGGATGCCCGTAAATAATATAATTGCCGGAAATAAATAGACTCCAAGTGGAATCATCAGCTAAAATGGTTTTAAAATATTGGCCCATTCGTGGATATTACCTGTGCAAAGAGAATCTTGAGAGATCGACGAATTTTTGATGAATTAGCAAGGCTTCGAATACTCGTCTGCACGGAGCCATTCTTCTTTTTTTTGATAATGTGTGATTAGCATACCCCAACGTTTAGCACTGAAAACATGTGGCCAAAGATAAGAAGAATCAACGATATCCCAAATGCTACAAGCTTCAATACAATTTTGGATATTTGAACACAATCATGCTCACAAAAACTGCTGCATAGATGAGCACCACTAAGAAATTAGTTCTCTCCTCGAGGTGGTAAGGGCCTCGTTCTCGAATCCACGTGATATTGTATGGATACTGAAAAATAATTTCTCAATATATAGGGATAGTAGAACGCATTTAGTGGTAACTTAACTTTTACAATGAGGAGATTTTAGAAAATAATAATTTGGATAAAAAAATAAACATTTCTGTAACTTATTGCATTGAAGGATCAAAAAATAAACGTCCAATTGATTTTGAAATACAAATTGAGGAGAAAGTTTTAAGAAAATGACGATTATAAGTCTAAGCAATGATGTTCTCTTATTTTCGAAAGTACTCGGAAACTCAAAAAATCGTATTTTTTCGTTGGCTGAAGCATACCGAAAAATAAAGGTTTTATATATTATAAAACTTGTTATAATTTTTAATATTACATATATTATACATAATTTTGACTGTACCTTATCAATCAATTCTTCCACAACTTCTTTGTCCGTTTTAGTGATCAAGTAAAGCGATGGAATTCCAGCGAAGAGAACATATCCACCAATTCGCATAACGACTAATATCCCCTTAGAGTTTATACTGATTAGCTAAACATTTTTTCTTCTCCGCTCACATCATTAAATTTGTATTTACTTGAGGGTAGCATTACGGTCTGATGTTTAAATATAACGCAAGCATAAATGGCACAGCCGACATGACCGAGCAGTGAACATAAAAGACCCTGAACCATAGTGAGCGCATAAGGGTGTTAAAAGGTTTTTTTTTTAAATTACCAAAACGATCTTCGGCGAGAGGCCTGCTTGGCAAAGAGGTCCCATGCAGTATAACCCGAAAGCCGGGAATATTGCTATTGGAGTAGTAAGGATATCGACAAAGACATCAAGGACAACCAGTGAGAACTTCAAAAGTTTAGTTTTTTTCCCGTTTAGTCTAAGCAATGTTCAAACAAATTGTTTATATCGCACCTGAATATAGATAAGATAGTTGCGGATTATTCGTTGATTTGGAGGCGTTTGCTTTACAAGGCAAACAAGTGCAATTAGATTGAGGAGTGTAGTAATCCCAAATAGAATATGTTGTGCGAGAATGATGGAGTCTTGAACGTGAAGTGGGAGAAAGAACGTCATATCTAAATATGACCAAGAAAGAGTGGGAAAAGTTACAGCATAAGGCAAACGAGCGGAACGAGCAAATGGGACTTGGACAGGTGATTTTTCTCGCTTTTCTTACAGCCGGATCCAACTTGGATAATTCGCGTTTGCCACGTGTTTGAATCATAACACAGATATCCGGTCACGAAAAGTGCAATTACATGTGCAAGTTCAACTAATACATTTCCAGTTAAAAACATGGAACGTATAACACGCGACTCACGAGAGGCTCGGCCTATGTCCGGCACAGACCAAAATTTCGAGATGCTTTTTTGCAGTTTTGGATGCCCCTGGGTCTAACTAACTATAAGATCCCTGAGAACTATTATGCCACACATGTCCTTCGCAGAGATTTAGCTCCTGTTTAGGGTTCTCTTATTGGAACTGAATCCGGAATTCCAATAAGGAGAACAAAGGAATTCAGACGGCGAGGGTGGTGAGAGATAACGGAGAATGCGAGGGCAATGGAATTCCAAAGGATTTCTAATGGAATTCTCTTCCAATAAGCGAACCATACTCCTGTTAGGTGCAGCCTATGAACGTTGAGGCAGGTTTTCGATGTTTCAACGCGATTTCTATGAAAACTTTTCTCTTGGAGCGGAGGTACATTTTCAACGCTCCTTCGATCTATATAATTTATTTTCTGATATGCATCTGATTTTTCATAATACTTAATTTAATTGATTTACCAAAAATAACCACTTGAAAGCCAGTAGTTTTCTCTTTCTTGAACGATCCGCTAGGTTACAAGAAATCGAATGATATACTGTACCAAAAATAGAATTGTGATATTTGTGTGTTATTTTTACTATCGAATTTTCTAATGGTCATGCCAAGTACTTCTCCTGTTTAGGGCTCGTGTAATTTTAAAGTAAGTATTATTTGAAAAAAAATAAACGGCTATCAGCTCTTAAATGTGCCATTGTAGGGATAAACCGCCATAACCCAATTCATTTACCCGATTCTCCAACTCTGATCATGCACAGTACCAACAACAATTTATCAACATTAACATACGCCATCCCATTAAAATAGCCTCTTGTAGATATTATTTTATCAACAGATTACACTAGGTCATGGCTCGAACATGTATTTGATACATTCTCTTAAGATAGTTGCGAATATATATAGCATTTCATGAAGCAAATTTTTGAAGTGATGGATCGATAACTGTTCGTTTTCGAATGTTAATATTGTCAGCTGTCCAAATTTCGTTGCTATCCCGAGTGTGTTTTCTCGATATTGGCGGCATTTTAAACATTAAAAATGAGATTATCCACTTTCGATATGCAGGAGTCACAGAGAGGAGAAGAGTATTGTGAACGACAGAATGGAGGGTAATAACATGGTACATACACAGACAGGTCTCTGCAAGATGGAGTCTGATAAGGTGGAACTATTAAATCTTCAAAAGTTCACGACAAATGTTATATGCCTTATCTAGAACCAAAAAACAGCCTCTCACCAAAACTGAGCCATGTTTCTGTGGCAACTCCAATAAACATGACGAGTGTGGGGACATTTACAATGATCAGCGGAATCATCAGCTGTTTAAAAAAAAATTATGTTCAATAATGTCATTTTAAAAGTACCTGTGCGAAAAGTATTTTCAGAGATCTCCGAATTTGTGAGCATTTCGCTCGACTGCGCTTCTTCGTCTATAAGAAGTCGAAATGAGAAATAGGATTTTGCATAATTAGCCTCAGCGTGCAACGTCGAAAACATGTGGAGAAAAAGAAGAAGGAGAATTGACATAGAAATTATTAAACCTTTATGATGAGAATGATTGAGATAGTTTAGATCGTTCTCACCAGTACAGCAGAATAGATCAGAACCACAAGCAATGTGGTTCTCGGCAGGAAGTAATATGGGCCTCGCTTTCGAATCCACGAAATGTCAATCAAATACTGTAGGAATATGTGGTATGATCCAAAAGCATTTTGAATATTCATACAGTATCAATGAGAAAATCCATGCCATTGTCATTTGATGGTAGTGCCAAAAAGAGTAGAGGAACACAAGCGACGAGCGCTGATATAATGATGCGGAAGATCAATAGACCTCGCTTCAAAATTATTTGCAAACTGGACTGTATTTTACTATCCGCTTACAGCCCTTATTTTGAAGATACTTGATTGTGGGATGAGTGTCTGGTGTTTGTAGACAACACACAGACCAACAGATATGCCGGTATTTCCCAGAAGCAGTCCATATACTTCCTGAATGTTGCATACGTGGGTGCAACGATTGATTATTTACGTACAACGACAATTTTCGGCGGCATCCCTATTTTACATAGCGGACCCAAACAGTAGAGAGCAATCGTAGGGAAGAGACAGATGGGCGTTGTGAGGAGATCAACGAACACATCCATTGTTATCAGTGATATCTGGCAACGGAGAACAATCGGACATTTTATCGATCTACTTTATCGATCTTCAATTTTATCGATCTTCATTAAGATTTCTGCGCCGAATAATTTAGAGTACCTGTATGTAGATGAGATAATTTCGTATTGCAGCTTGGTACGAGGGAGTCTGCGTGATCAGACAAACCAGTGCAATAATATGGAGAAAAGAAGCAACTCCGAAAAGAATATGCTCCCCGAAAATGATCGATTCTTGAACATTCAATGGCAGAAATACAGTCATGCGCCTCTAGAAAAGGAAATAAAGTCTTTGACGTTGTAGTAACAATGTTATGAAGTAACTATGCAAATCGCCGGGGAGAACACTACAAGTTACATACAAGTATTGATATTAGACGCGAAAACAAAGCTTAACGGCTCAGAGTTGAAGTCGATAATGCTGTTGCTTTCACCTGTTACTCATTCGAATGGATGCCAAGTGAGAGACAGGTGAAACGCATATTAAAGAGTTTTAGTTGAACGATGTTAAACATGTTCGACGAATGCTAATGCAGGAAACGGAAATGGCTTAGTTATAGTCGTCTGATTAACGGAATTATGAAGACCATATGTTAGGCATTTGCCGGATATCTTAGAAATACGTTTATCAACAACCCGTTCGAAACAAGTAAAAGCGTGGAATAACTCATATGGGATTTTCGCATTGAGGTAGTTCAAATATTTGAGGAAAAAATAACAATTATCTTCAAAATAGCAGTAACAAATACGCATTAATGTAACATAAATAAATTCAATCAGTTCGATAGTAGAGATCTCTCATCACGGCAGGTTCATTTTTATCCAAATAGTTGATGACGTGCTCATGAATCTCCTCTGATTTCTGCAATAAAGAGTTTTCTTTTACGATCAGAGGAAAAGCGGAAACCTGCGTTTCCACTGCGTGGAAAATGTCCATAATTGTTGTCATTCTCATTATTCCTTTCGTGTCGCCAAACTTTCGAATACAGAAGCACATCAAAATCTGCAATTAACTATAATTTTTATAGATTTTAATGTGAGGGATACCCTGCCCAGCTGGACTTTGAGGTTCTCCATACTCTCTCTACCACCGGATGAAATATGATCTGTAAAATGTGCGTAGCTCTATTTTCCCTACTTTGAATTCGCCCACCCGCATTACAAATGATGATTGCTTTCATAATCGAGAGTTCCGTTCTCGTTAATGAGAGATTCGTCATCATTTCTAAGATAGAGTCAGGTCGAGTGTTTGTTCTGAAATAGAGCTATAATTATTGAGCTCTTTGGTTTTTTGTTCCGAGTGTCCCCGGGAACAATATGAACAGGACCAGTGGTCATTGACCACGAACATTCGGAACACCTGGAACATAACCACGAACGAAAAATTCTTGAGTAGTTAAATTAAATATCCCCACCTCCAAAATCCTTTGCTCTTTTCGGTTCCATCTGGGAAAGTGAGTCGGTGAAATCCAGCGGATGACGAAAAATGATTCATTTCAAGAAGTCGAATTTGCATAACACTCTTGCGTATAACGGACAACTGGATCTTTTATCGATTAGATGGGACGAATTAGAATCCGAACCTTGTCAAGGGCATCCAACTCGAGACCCATTACGTTGACGAAATATTTGACATATTCGATGGCGCAGATTGTGTCAACAAACTCCCATTCCTGTAACAATACTGAGTCAACTCAGCAAATATTCGAGCACGCATACCTTTTGAAGAGCGAAAATGGGCAAAATTCTCTTCTTCTCATCTTGTTTAACCAGAATTTCCTCATCACAATCAATCTAAATAAAGTCAAATTTTGCGATATGTATAATTGACCCAGTAAAAAACGATTACGAAAATACTGGTCTCTTCCAGTACTAAGCCGTTCTGTGTAGAATCTCTCATGAGAAGCGTGATACGGTACTGGATTGAATTGGTTACTAGCACTCACCAATTCTTGTTTTACTTCAATCAAATCGGCATCGTTAGTCACACAGTCGCCTCTCGCCCACGCAAGTTCCTGAATGGTGGTATGGAATACTATCCCAATCAAGGGATCAAAACCTGCAAGTCCCGGTCCATTTCTCGCCTCTGTCGTGAATACTCTGCGATTCCCCAGTCAAATCGACTTTTTGGCTTCGGATTAAACTCTGACCTGCACATTTTGAGATTTAAAACTTCGAATTCGAAAAATAAAATCAACTCACATTCGCAGCTGTCGATGCTTCAAATCACAGCGTCGAACGCGTAGGAAAACGTCTTCGAGATCGTCCTGAGATGGATGATACTCGAATTGGGAGGAGAAAGGTTCTCCAAGATTTCCTTTCTTTGAAACCGGTTGTCCAACCTCCTCATTTAACACTCTCTCTCTCTCTCTCTCTCTCTCTCTCTCTCTTTGATGACCGCGGTGCTTCGGTGTGGGTGAGCGTGTACAATTAGACTGTGAAGGGTGGGCAACCGTTTATTAAGAAATCCTTAAAGAAAAATAAAGAAATTTAGAAAACCTTGGAGAATCCTAGCAGATTTGCGGTCAGTGTCATCTATTTCTATTTCTGCTAATAAAACCTACAGAGAGGGGTGGAATTCGCAGTCTTTGGTTGTATTCGTGCTGTGTTTGTGCATTCTTTCTCGTTGCTTCGAAGATCTTGACGACATTTGGATACTCTAGCAGATCCTTTCCGTTGCTGGGAGAAACTGCTGGAAGATTAGGGAGTCAAGCAAGGCCAGTAGTAGTGAGTGAGCTGCTCGCTTAATACATTAGCGCAGCTCTTCGAGTTTTGGTCGTTGAACCGCGAACAAAAGGATACAATGTGACGAACCGCACGGATTCATTCCTCTTGAAACAAATCGACTAAGACGACACCAGGCACATTGACCCGGACGTTGCATATTACGAGGATCGGACCAGACTGGAATAGGCATAAGAAATGTTGATCTTAATATTGTATTATTTTAAGACAATTTGCTTCTTAAACTTGATTCTGAGTGAACTCTATTCATTGCCGAGAAGGCTAAAAGAAAGTGATCATTGCGAGCTAGCGAAGAATCGTTCTGTTCTTGTCCAATATTTGTGCGTTCATTCTGCTTGCTTCTAAGATCTTTACGACATTTGGTACTCGATCATTGCTTCGAAGAGATGATTGCTGTCACGCAATGATCGATTTCATGTTTGTTTGTGATTTTGACGTTTTCTTTTGCAGCAGAAAAGGAGAGAATAGAAGAAGTGCATACGAGGCGACAAATTTACATTGAGGAGATTGACGACATTCTTCTTTTCTTTTGCAGTGCAATTCTCGTTCACTCAGCAGACTCCTACGGAAGAAGGTTTTACATGTGGAGCAGGCGGCAACCTGCGAATTTAAAAGGGTTTAATAACTCAATATTTACCTTTTTTGATTTCCTACTGTGTGTACAAAGACATGAAAATATTCCACTTACACCATAATGCAGTACATCGGCACGTCTCCCGCACATGATGCACTTCTTCGGTTTATTATCTGCTCTAGCGAACGACAGGTCGAGACTTCTCCTGCTGCTACTGCTGCAGTTGCTGCGAGCACTCGGACTCGACGGAAGAGAGATACACTCAAATCACATCTTTTATCTTCCCCCTTCAGTATCGCCCACTCCCACGTACCTTCCGCACCAGAGATTGTGTTGTACGATGATTCACCGCTCCCGAAATCTGTATACATTTTGCTTCACAAATAGTGTATCGCATAGTTGTACCTGTTCACGTGAAGATGAGGATGTATCGTCAGTGATGTCTAGGCTACTGCGATTCATGTCGGGCACAGAATTATCGGTGGCCATTGCCCTGATTAGAAAATAAAATGTTAGCTCAAATTATTCCGACGTTCCATAAAGGAACAAATGAGTGCATGAACGGAAGATTTTTGTTTAACAGACTAGAAGTTTAACGGAATTGTGCAATGATCATAAACAATATAAAGTCACCGCACGATTGCTTGTGATAAAGGAGATAATATTTTCGGATATTTGAATCAAATGAAATGCATTTGTTACAATTTTCTGGGAAATATCTAAACAAATATGAAATGGAGAACGAACGGCATTCGTTAATGTTTGCGACCACCCGTATTATTTAGATGCCACGTCCGAAAAGAAGAGAAGGGATAAAACGTTAGAGAGCAAACTACTCGCAACGATAAGCTCGTCTCTCAGGGAAAAAAGATCAGATGAACAAGAGGGGCGGCGTCTTGGCGTCTCTCTGAGGTTAGAGAATCTGTGACCAACATCCGGGGACATTGCTATCCGCACGCTCGTTATCTTTGGACAAAACAGAACTCGTCGTTTTATCTCGAAGACACCAGAAATCAACTCGCGTATTTCGTGAGCAGAGGAAGAGCACACTAAAGAGGAAAAGGAACCTAGTCAAACAAACAATATATCTGGAATATAAAACACGTACTACGGACCTCGCGCCGCGCAATGAATAGGACTCGAGGTTAAAAGACTCTTGGCCGAACTCGAGAAACATTAAATTTTAGGCGACGTGGCGTTTCATAAAAAAGTTGTGAAAGCGAGGAATAAGGTTGTGACATTCCCCTCTGTCACAATTATGTTTGTGAAATTTCGCTTTTCAGGAATGTTTCACATAAATGTTGGCTATTCGTCATCACTTTCTGTGTGGTCAGTTGTGTTTGGCTGTGATTGCCTCTTCCAAGGAAGGAGATTATCTGTTATATCTGTGACCAAATCTAGGTGCGATATTCAAATATTGCTATTGTGTGGTCTCTGTGATCGTTTCCACTCTTTCCTATGGAAGCTATGCTACGAGAAGTGAGATAGAGAAGGGAGGAGAAAGAGTAAGGCACGACGTTTGTTTGCTCAGCGTACTGAACGAATCCGCAACACCACACTAGAGAGAGAGAGGAAAGAAGAGGGAGAGAGAGAAAATAGGAAAAAGAAAGAGGAAAGCCCCTCTCTTCTTTGGACCACCAAGCCGATCGTTCACAAAACGTGCCACACATCGGAATCTGTATGTAATTTCATCGCTGTGGGAGAAAAGTAGAGACGAAGAGAGCAAATTGTGAGTGTCAGCAAATTGTGAATTGTGGCATTCTCGAATGTGCAGACTAGAAAGGGACGAGCTTCTGCAAAAAGTGTGGCTAGAGCACTAGACAACATGTTTCGCAGATGCATTACTTACACATAAAGAAAATAGACAATTAGAGTACAAAATAAGTCTCTGAAATCACAGATATGTTGGTGATGTATCAAATTTCGTTCCACTCGACATCTCGCTAACAAAACTATCGCAAACTGAAAACAGATCGTTGTGAAAGTTTATGGACCAGTAAGACAACTAGAGAAAGTGAAAGGTTGATGTTACAAGAATATACTTTGAATACATAGTAATGCCTGATCTTTTCATTTTCTATCCATAACATGAAACCATTCTTCCGGAACAGATCCAAAAAGTTCATGATATTTTTTTATTTCATCTAGTCAAATGTGATGACGTCTTCGAATTAAACCACGTTGAATCTTTTCGTGCACCACGATCCCTTCATTAACAGCAATTGATCTCGCTGATTAATTTGTGCAAAAGGGTGTCTATTGAGAATATCAATCAGGAGCAGAAGAATTTATGTCTCTTCTCTATATGCTCATCATTTACAGCTGCTCTCATTATCTCATCGAGACTCCGCCGGAAATAAATCATAAAGTAGAGACCAGAAAGTCTGATGCAACCAGTCATTGTTAGGGATGGCGAATGAAGAGCAATTTTGCAAAGTTTGTCTCGCGCAAAATCGCTGTAGTATGCAAATGAGATGTGAAACATGTGAAGAGTTGATTCCAATCATTCTAGAATCTTATTAGGAAGATTTTTCGCTGATGAACTTGGGAAAAGAGCTACGTTCTTCAGGTTTATAAAACAATTCTTCATGAAGAGCCTGCGATTTTTTTGTGGTTTTTGTGTCTTCCAGTTCTTAAAACTATCAACATGTACAATCATGCTATATTTAGTTTCAAAAGTTTCGTATTGATGCCTAGAACAGATTAAAACACTTAGTTGGAGAATTCCTCAGAGTATGTCAGCTTTGTGGATGATAAACCAATTCCCAGAGCTCTTCATTCGCCATCCCTAGTCATTGTCATAATTGTCTGGAGAGATGAAAGAGGAATTAGGAGAAATGGGCGATTGGATTTAGGTCCAAATTAGATCTACGAACACAAAAAATCTCTCCATATGAGCTTCCACTATTCGTTGAAGAGTTAAATTTGACCACACTCGTGCTCAGAATCGGGAATGAAGGGATGCATACTCATACTTAGCATCTGTCCTGAAATATGAACCCTCCAGTAAATAGTCAGTTGATTTTATTATTTTACAACTTTGGCCGTGATCAGAGCAAACTATTCCCACAAATGAATCAGCATTTGAATGATGATCTCGAGCACTGAGGAAAGATGACATGAATTGTCGTAAAGATAGCGGGTGCTCGCACGAGAAAAAGCCATTAAATAATGAGAGCATAAATGAAGGATTGATATCGGGAGAAAATTGGAGAGTGATCTTATCAACTTCTCATTTGTTTCGACTACCGATCATCATGATTCGTCGCTTTTTGGTTCTAGCTGCACTCGTTTCAGGTAATTTGGAGTTACATTTATACGTTTTTTTTGAAAATATCATGATTGACAGATGCCGCGTCGTACGTTTACACGTGTAATGAAATGAAAGACAAGGTGACGGATATCTGTATTTCCAGTATGTATCGTGAAATTATTTCCATGATTTGCTTATCTTTTTACATGTTCTCATTGTTCATCGATGATGAATTTCATCGACAATGAATTTTCTATTCAGCTTATCCCGGAGAGGACACTAATCAACGCTAAGCAAGCCTGTGTAATTGTCCCTGAGGGCGCTGACGGATTCCCTCCCCCTGAACCGTATTCCCATTACCTCTTCTATACATACATCGTCGACACCGGTCTGGGATTGGATTACCCGTCAGTTCGCTCATATATTATACAATTATATTATGATGATTGTATTTTTTATAACTTTATCTGGGACAAATAAAAAAAGATGACAGTGAAGTACGAAAAAATACCGTAACACACAAACTTGAGGAATATGAATTGCAGACTCGACGCCTTTAATGAAAATGCTGGCCGATACTGTAAGAACGGAGTCGGTCCATGGGCAGTGGTAAGCGATATGAGGACCTTTCACCATTGCACATAGTTTTGACTTTATATATAATATATTAAACATAAAAATAAATTCTGTTTTCTTCAGGTACTTCCACAAATTAGTATCGATAAAATCGTCTGTGATTCGGGGGACGAACACTCAGAAATAATTCTTATTTTCACAACTGACGAATTCGACGAAAACATTGTCCGAGCAAACACGGAGGTATGTTAACATTGTACTGG
This sequence comes from Pristionchus fissidentatus, assembly GCA_036245785.1. Taxonomy (NCBI): domain Eukaryota; kingdom Metazoa; phylum Nematoda; class Chromadorea; order Rhabditida; family Neodiplogasteridae; genus Pristionchus; species Pristionchus fissidentatus. The sequence goes on from BTSY01000004.1 coordinate 18,352,790, forward strand.
CTTCAGGGTCAAAAAGATGAGCGGCCAATCCCTCTTCTCTTTGTAGACACAGAGAGTGTGTGAAATGGAGAAAGTTTATACCCTAAGATTCCAGGGCAACGACAATGAATACAGCAGTCGCATGTTTATATTTGAAATTAATTCGTTCCAGCCAAAAACGAAAACGTATGAAAAGGGAACTCACACATTCGTTGCGGTGGAAGGAGGACTGATTATTGAAAATATATCTATCGCTCCAAAAAATAAAGAGGCAAGCAAATCAAGTATTACGATTATTAAACTGTGGACAGAGTGGTCCAGATTCTGTTTTTTTTCTGCAATTTTCTTATTAGTTTCTGCTTTTTTTCAGACCACTCTCCAGTTCTTCACAGGTGCTGGAGCGACTCCAGAAGAAGAGATCTACCCGCTCATGCCAGAATTGTAAGTTTACTTTTTAAACAAATATATTTTTATAAAAAGAATTTTTCTACTCGCACAGCTAATTTACTAGGAATAGTACTTGCCGCTTAGGAAGTCACTTGCTTATTATCATGAGATCTCAGTAGTTTCTTTTGCAACATCTAGTGAGTGGCGCAGTAGGTAGCTTCTGTTTTGTTCTCTGGAATTACCCATGTCCTCGTTGGACCCGTTTCCAAGAAATACTATTTTCGTTGAATGAGTACTCAAAGTATAATTGCGTTGCATAACCGTATGCAATACTACGCTGATCGTTTTGAGATTCGTGGCGGGCGCTTCTACAGTAGTCCTCGGTCCAGTGACAAGAGTGATCATCGAAGATGATGTGAAGCTGCAATTGGCCATTTCTTCTTTCGATGGGAAAAGTGAGCAAGGAGGTCTGATCAGAGAAAATATAATGAGATTTCCACAGATCTATTCACCGACGACCCCGGTTTCGAATTCACAGTGATGAGTTCGGGACAAGCAAATGATCTGCAGAGCTCACGTAATTTCAGTCTGATCACTAATTACAAGTAAGAAGACAAACAAATAATCGATATTTCTAAGGAAGACAAAAAATGAGTCTCACAAATATGAAAATCTGATAATCAATTAATATAAATATTACAGCGATGAACCCGACTCTGATCTCTATGACACAATATCCGTGACAGGGACTGTGAAGTAAGTTCGTTCAACCTTATCAGTGAGGGATGGTGAGAGGTCGATTGATGGTTACAGCCAATCGATATTCATGCTAGACAAGAGAGAGAGAGAGTGTGAGATATAGAATTTGTGCACTAGTTATCGGAAAGTACATCATTCGAAACAGATTCGGTGAAAACGAGTTAGAGAAAGAGAGAGACGACGAGAGCGCGCCCAACGAGAGGGTCAGACAACGAGAGACGTTCTTGGCATGGTGCCACCTGGATGCTGTGGACAGGAGTCTCACATGAATTTTCAGAATGGACGAAGAAATGGGAACCGTGCTCAATATTGTATGCGATCATCCCGGAAATGGAGTTGATTCAATCCGGTAAATATTTCTCGCTTTCATAATTTACTTAATGTGAGGTAATCGAATCCCCATTTGGTCATGAAAGTCAAACGAAAGCTGAATCTTGATAATATTGTAGCTTCCAAACTCCATGAAGAACGAATTTTAATTCAATTGGTTACAAATATTTATTTCAGTATCGATGAGACCAGCGATATAATCTTCGACGACAAAAACTGCACCTCGCTTGAGGTAATAAACAGTTCAAAAAATAAAGAAAGCTGTAATATTTTAATCGTGCACTGATTTTTTTTAAATATGGATCAAATGAATAAAGAAGATGATGATTCAGATCACTTACCAAGGAGATCTGCCAGTAGAGAAAATCGGACGAAATAATGAAGTCATCTATCTACGAATTTCATCTAACAGTGAGTATTTATACAATTATAATTCTTTTTATTTCAAAAAATAAAAGTGTCAATGACAGTCAAGAAACTGTCTAATATTAAAAGTTTCCGTTAGAAATGTGAACAATATTTTCAGCGGAACGAGTAATTCCCGATGTGCCAATTGAAGATCCCACTACCACAATTATCCAAGACGAGTCTACTACAGTCGAAGTCAAGAACACTCCCTCCGTTTCGACTGTTACCAGTAAGTTTCGAGCGCTCCACCATAGTCACGAGGCGCTAGAGAGCTAAACAGCCATGCATTTTTTTAAACGTTAACTCTACTGTTAGAAAGTGGTAAACTATATATACATACGTCAATAGAACACAATTTGTATTATAAGATAAATAGATAATCAATTTAAAATATTCTCAGGTCGTCGCACGACTCCTCCGACGACAACGAATTCGAAGGCTCCGACTTCTCCAATGACCAAACTGCACGTGACTATCTTAACTTCCCCAGCATCAACATCGCCCACCACCTCCGATGTTTCAACCTCTTCAGTAATTTTCAGTACCATTGTTTCGCTAGTAGCAATTGGCTTTAGAAGTTGATTTGTTAGAAGACACATTAGAATTTACCCCTTGAATCGTTTACATGCGTCTCACAATGAACATGATGTACCTAAAGCTGGTATGCTGTACCGAAATTGCGCTCGCGGAAAAGCGATTTTTACGAATTACAAAAATGTCGGGGAATAGCACGTCTTCGTGACAATTTACAAAATCAAATTTCTCCACAGCCAGAACGAATTTCAAATGAGTTCAACCGCGTGCCACAATAATCACACAATATTATTGTAGTACGCCCTAGTAAAGCATAACTAAAATATTTAATATATTATCGTCATGCACGCAATCATGTCCATAGGGAAATGAGATTAAGCATATTTATCAAATGAAAGGGCGGAAGTTTTTTTAAAGTGCTTCTTGTAAGTTCACATCCTTGTCAGCTCAGAATCATTTTGAATTATTCTATGAATTGCTATTCATTTGGAGAGGATTCGCTCTTGTAGTGTTCGTTTAGTAATTATGCTTTATAAGTTAAGATCATACATTTTACTTGGTTGGTAGATTGTATGATATCAAAATACTACTTTTTGATCATTTCTGGTTCTTGATCTCTCTGATCTATAGTATCTTCAGCAACTAGAGAATAGTCGGCAGCAATCAGGGGTGTGAGACATTCGTTTTCCCATAATCCCACACTACGTATAGATTAGCTCCCCCGCCTCCGCGTCACGGTTCAATCATATCTGACGCCTTCAACATCTTTAGACTGCTGTACTATGGTGTCTGAGAAAAATCGAGCACTCTTCGAATTCTTCGCAACCTTCGAAATCGTCAATATTGGTATGTAATCTGTCCGCAGATGGGAATAAAAAGGTGTTAGAACGTCAAATGTTTTTACAATCGACAAGCTAGCTGGAACTCGCCGATAACGTCAGTTGTGAATAGGACTAGAGAACCGAGCATGCTCCACGAGCCAGAAATCACCGACGTTAAAACTTTGGAAACGATAAACTTTCAGTTTCCTCTGTCATCACTAATCTCGTCTTAGTTTACCTTATTGTTTATCGATCGTCCAAGGAAATTGGGGCATATCGATGTCTTCTGCTAGCCTTCGCAATCAATGACATTTACTTCCCGATTGTTCATTTCCTCACTCTTCCGGTTAGTTTCTTGCATGTTATTCAATACAATAAATTAAAAAATTTCAGGTCATTTGCTCATACAAAGATGCATTCGTCATGTTTTCTCATGGCATCATGACTTCCAAGGTTTCTTTCAGTTTAATTTTGTTTTATCTCAGAATATCATTGACTGTCTTATTTTAAACAGAAAAAAATTGTTCAGTTTTCCATCTGTCTCTTTGCGTGCACTTTCTCGCAGACTATGCCGCTCCTGACTCATCTCTTCATTTATCGACTAATTGCAACAAAATGGTTGGACTTCAAATTTTTGTTGTTGAAAAATTGATCCTTATTTTCTAGGCCGCGACGACTCGAATTCTACACTGCCAGATCTTGCACTCTATTGATGTTGGGTTCTTTGATTTTCGAAGCATCACTATGGTGAGAATGAGAGATTAGATGATTAATCATTGTTAGTACATCAGGTTCGCTAATTGCTTCATAAACTACGGGTCGGACGCAGAAACTCGGGAATATGTACAGCCATTTCTGGATGGGGAATTTGAAGGAGAAGGAGAAGAATTCATTGGTGCACTTTATTATGTGAGAGCGAAGGCAAATCTCGGAAATTGCTCCCGAAGCATCGGTTAGAAATAGTTACAATTCAGAGTGAAAATGGAACCTTTCGAATGCGAGCTTTCTTCGCTACAATGGGATTCAACACAATAATGATTGTGTGCATGACAGTGATCGTTTCCTGCTCCATTTCAATCGTTATTCATTTGAGGTATGCATTTAATCTATTTTCGAAAAAATTAGTAATAATTTTGCGCATCTCAGAAGCAAAGTCGTGAAATGGTCGGGAAGAACTAAAAAGCTGCAGAAACAACTATTCAATACGCTTGTGGTCCAGGTATTGCTATGATTTAACTTTTTACTACATCATTATTTAGTAAAAAAACTAGCAGGGTGTGTTGAGGTTAAACTACGTTATGGTAGGGTGCGCACTACGTTTTCAGGGGGAACTTTGCAGCCGGCTCAAAGTTTGGTCCAGGGGGAGTTCGGCAGCCGGCTCCAAGTTCGGACCAGGGGGAGCAAAATAGCCGGCTCCAAGTTCGGTCCAGGGGACGCTCGGTAGCTTGCTCAATGTTCGGTCCAGGGGGAGCTCGTTAGTCGGCTCCATGTTACATTATGTTGGAGAGTGTTAATCGCTACAAAGAGTACTGGCTTATTTTTTTTTGCAAAAGGCTCGTGAGGATGAAAGCGATCGAAAAAAGTTGCCACTACGCCACTTCGTGGCTCCGTGGCAACTTTTTTTCGATCGCTCTCAGCCTCACGAGCCTTTCACAACGGAAACGCAAGATACAGTGCGTTCAGAACGTTCCCGACATCACAAAACGCTTTTCCTGTAATCCCCTACGCTCTCTGAATCATTTTGGAACTTTTCGAAAATTTCGATTTTTCACGTTAAAACGTGTTGGAACACGTTCTGACACGTTTCTGACATCGCAAAACACATTTCCTGTGATCCCCGACACTCTCCGGTTGCGTTTGGAGAAAGTTCGAAAATTTCGATTTTTCATGTTAAAACTCGGCAAAACAGGTGAAAACGTGTTTCACGGTACTCAAAACCGTGTTATAACAGTTTCTGGCACTTGCGAAAAATGCGGCAAAAGGTTTGCCCGCGGCGGAGGTCGAACCTGCGTCGCTCAGATTGCTAGTCAAGGGCGTAATGGCCATAGATTTTGTTTAAAAAAATTTATTGAGCAAGTTACTCTGGTGGAGTTGCATGTGATGGCGAAGGAACTGAGTCGATAGCTCTATCCGTTGGCGAGATATTTAGCGTGACGGACGGACACACACACAGACAGACAGACAGACGTTCTGAAATAATAGTCTTTAGGAATTAAGATATTTGCAGTGCTGTGTAGAAAGTATTTGAAAAGAGCCTTATCCTGAGTCAACATCGGTGTTAGAGGGGATGTTTGGTCTCTTACTTGATTCGTATACATGCTGCCCTTTCAGATGATAATCCCCATGGTATTCGTGTATTTCCCGTGCGCGGGAATAATCAATCTGCCAATGTTCGGATTTCGAATGAACGTTTTCCCTAATCTCGTCTCTGCTTCTCTAACTCTCTTCCCTCTCATCGACGCCTTTATTGTAATGTTCGGAGTCAAGAGCTACAGGTAGGTCATTCCCCACTCCCACATGAGAACCTTGCTAAGATTAAAATCAGTGGGGAAAAAAAGGTGATGACATTAAAGATTACATGGGAAAAGCATTCATCATTTCCTCTTTTCTGATTACCGTTTGTGAAAATAGCTCTGCGGGGAATTGGAATATTGCAGGGAAAGGCAATAGTATATTAAAATTGATATAATATAAAAAAGAATATCTTCGTTTTCTCATGCAGGCAATCCCTTCTCGCCTGCTTCGAATGCACGGAAAGGTTCAGCTCACATGCTAATTCAAGCTCTGCAGCGCGCACTAGCACAAAAGAGACTCGGGAACAAAGAAGTCCTAGATATTGACTTGATGTAGAATTGCTCACCTTTCTGATAAAGCATTGACATGTTTGCAATTGCATTATTACTTCGCCATCATTTTCTTTAAAAAACGCGTTATTGGCGACAAATAAAAACGAGGAAGTGATAAGCTGAAGAAAAGAATTCAATTATGTTACGGAATTTCGTATAACAGTGTACTCGCTTTAGCAGCGTTATTGAGTCATGTCTAAAGGCAGGTATTGTCTGTGTGTGAATAGTAATAGTTGACCCGTCTATCCATCTAACCCTTCACTATCTCCCTCGCCCTCTTCCTCTCCCTCTCGCTTACCCCCTCTCACACAAACCATGCAAATCAAACCACACACGCGTACCGACGTGTTTCCTCTCCATCTCTGTTTCTCTCCTTAATCTTTGTCAATTTCGCCATGCCAACGTACAAACTCACTTACTTCCCTGCTCGTGGAAGTATTGAGGTATTTGCCTCGATTTCTAGGTCATGAGGAAGAATTTCTCTGTGGACGAAAAACGATGGTGATTCCTTATCATATGACCATTATCCGGCGAATGATGAAACTGCATGACTATCTTTTCGGGTCGCCCGTCAACTCTTCCATCTAGCTGAAGTTCCCTTCGAGGATGTTCGAATTCCCATGGCAGAGTGGCCCGCACTAAAACAAAGTCAGTGTTTGCATTCTCTCTTCCCTCTAGCCAATCTGCGACGAATTGACCGAATAGCCAAATATATTGTGAGAATGGAATCCCCTTTTCACAATGCTCACTGATTTTTGCCTCTTCTAAATTGAGTATTCGATTCATACGTACAGAGAAACCTACTTTTAGACATTTTAGAGTGCAGATAAAAATATTTCTTCTTTCAGCTATGCCGTTCCCGCAGATTCCCCTGCTTGAAGTTGACTGGAATCCCCTTCCTCAGTCGTACGCAATATTCCGCTATCTCGCAAAGCAATTCGGTAAGTGGCATTCCTCATTTTTTATCTGTTGTGCCATGAGTCAACAAGTTGCACGCTTGAATGAATTCAATTGAATTTAGTGGATTACCACCACTTAAATTCATGTGAATTAAATTCAGTTAACTAAACATCGCATAATACACGATAACTGGAATAAAATTCACAGGTTTCGCTGGGAATTCTTCCTTCGAATCTGCTTGGGTCGATGGAATCGCTAATCAGCACAGCGATTACTTCAATGAAATCGGACCAGCACTCATGGCGATCTTTGGATTTTCAGATGTACGTTTGTTCTCAATCGGTTTATACGAGAGAAAATAAAATTAATAAATATTTGGATACACCTGAGTTATGGCATTCGAAAGCGATTTGCGTAAATAAAGTCGACGGTTTAAAAAAAACTAAATAAGTAATAACAAATATGCAAAACTCAGGGAGACAAGGAAAAGTTGCTGAAAGAAGTAGCGGAGCCCGCTAGAGACAAGTACTTCACTCTTCTCGAAAAGATTGCCAAGGTACGGTGTAGAAAGTCATTTAACAAACGATAATGAAAAGGAGCTTCAAAAATAGCAAAGATTATTGTTAAGTCTTTGATGTGTGCTCTCGTTATGATTTTTGCTTGTCAACGGATGGAATATTTGTTTTTCTTCTGTTTCTAATGACATATGTCCAGGACAATGGCTCCAACGGTCACGTTGTCGGTTGTTCTCTCACTTGGGTCGATCTTCTCATCGCCGACCACGTTTCCATCCTTCAACAGCACATTCCCGACTTTCTCTCATCCTTTCCGACCGTCCTCGAGACGGCAGCGAAGATAGAAGAGACACCGAAACTGAAGGAGTGGATTTCCCAGAGACCTTCGTCCCATTTCTAGACTTTTTCTAGACATTTTCCTGTTTAAGACATGTTCAGTGCATTGTTGTTATAAATGATGTTTGATTTCAGCTGCTGAGATGATTCTAAATTGGTCATGAATGACTACGCTACATACTACATTCACACTTCGTACACAGAAAAACTGATCCACTTCTGTGTTCTCCCCCTTTTGTTTACCGCCTTCTTGTTTTTACTAGTGGATTTCCCTCTTCATCCTAACTCTCGCTGTCTGTCGCTCTCTCCAACCCCGCCCGCTCGCCTGCCTCAATAAAGTCTTTTTGCAAGTGAAATAGCGCCTCTCCAACTAGAATTCATTCTCTATACTACTAATCCATTCCCTAAACTACTAATCCTATTTCTATTACTGTCGACCGTTTTCTGCGACAAATAGTGAAGAATGGAACGGTGTGACAGGCTCCCGTCGTTTCCTGCCGCAAGTCAACTCGCGTCGCGCCAAGCAGCAATGCCTACGTATAAACTCACCTACTTCCCATTCCGAGGGCGTGCAGAAGTAAGTGTTCTCCTGCATACTGAAAGGTTTATTTGTTTCTTTTAATTCCACGAGAAAGGGTCGAATTTCAACTCCACTCTCTCTTTTCTCCTGCTGGTATCCGTTGTTATCCCGATTTATTCCAACAATTGTTCAGGTCGCCCGTCAACTCTTCCATCTCGCCGGTGTTCCTTTTGAGGACAATCGAGTGAAGAATGAGGATTGGCCCGCCCTCAAAGCCAGTCAGTTTATCTTTCCTGAACGTTCGGTCGAGTTTCTAACTAATCTATCCTCCGAACTTTTCTTTAAGATGAAAAATGAGAAGGTCCAAACTGCAAATGTCAAATGCAACCGAGCACCCAGACAAAAAGCTTTGCCCGGAAAACGCGACGTCATCAGGGCGCGTTCTGCGGAAATCCGGGCCCCATACGCTGATAAAGTCACGATTGCCGGGCAAAGCGTTTTTAGCTGGGTTCATGAATAAGGGCACAGGTCAACACAGTCGCGAGCAGCAGGGTTTTTTTTTCGAATGACAATATTATTTCAGCCATGCCATTCGCCCAAATGCCAATGCTCGAAGAGGATGGAAAAGCACTCGCAGAATCATTCGCCATCAATCGTTATCTGGCAAGAGAATTCGGTAAGCAAATGATGACTCTTGGAATAAATGGGGATAACAACGAGAGTTTTCATGATAGAATATACACAATTATACTTTATGCATTGCTAAAACGGCGATGTACTCATGCAGAGCGTTTGTTCCTGTTTTGCTCTTCCTACCCATCTTTTCACGATAACAAGGGCGAGCGATAGGCTTTCATTTCACTCTTTTCTGCATGGAATTCCGAAAAATACACAATAAACATAAAGTCGGAGTTAGAATTGACAATTCTTAGCAACTACAGTATTTCTTTCTGCAAATACTCTAGGATTGTCAAGGCTTCCTTACACATTGCACCGCCAAAGTGCATATTGGCACGAAATGCATTGTTTTCGCATTTTGCCATAGAGCTACTTGTTTTCGTCCTGTTTTTAGAGCCTGTGGTTTGGATCTTTCACTTTCTATCTCTGGCGATTCATGTGAACATGAACACAATATTTATGTGAAAGTAACTGAACGGTCTCTTAATGGGGAGGGGAAGTTCTCAAGGGTGTTTAGTTCTTTGAACTATGTGCGAAAACAAGAACTTAAAGATAATATTAGTATTTGTATACTATCATATCACTTACTATTCCAACTTCAAGATATAATAATAGTTCGGACAGTAATAGGTATGACTGTTTCGCTCCCTTAGCGTTAGTGAAATTTGAACAGAACCTCCCAGGCTTCGCGGGCGATTCTTCCTTCGAATCGGCATGGGTCGACGCACTTGCGGATCAATTCAAAGACTATCACAGAGAAATTCTTCCAGTCCTCATGGTCGTCACTGGATTCAGTCAGGTACGACGAATATCAGCGATTAGAATGACAGGAAAAAAGATAGACTTCTAGATAATAATTATAATAACAGGGCGACAAGGAGAAAGTTGTGAAGGAAATTGCTGAGCCCTCTAGAGATCGATTCTACGGTCGTATGGAGAAGATCGCCAAGGTAATGAGTTCTTACAGTGATTCCCGACCGTTAAACTCGTTGACGAATCTGTGAATCTGTTCAGGACAACGGTTCAAACGGTCATTTCGTCGGATCATCCCTCACTTGGGTCGATCTTCTCATCGCCGATAACGTCAACATCATGCAAACCAACATTCCGGGACACCTAGCAGCCTACCCGACCGTCCTCGCGACTGCTGCAAAGATTGAACAGACTCCCAAAGTGAAAGAGTGGCTCGAGAAAAGACCACCCACTAATTTCTGAAAGGGAATTCGTTGTACTCGCCTATTTACTCCTGCGATAAATGATCTCTATTTGATTCGTCTATTTATTCATAAATGTTTTTTTCTTCTTGCTCATATCATTAAAGAAATGCCGATTCCACGTCAGTTTTCTCGACGGAGATGCTTACGTCCGCATGAGTATCGATCTACCGTCTATCTCTTCTCTCTCGCTCCGCCCCAACTCGTACTGTTATAGATAGTTAATCCCAGCAAACACCCATGTTCCCGTCAATCCCAATAGCATTCTATCCCACTCAACTCGCCTTTCGCCAAGCGGCAGCTAATCAAGCATGCAGCAAATCCATGCGCACGTACAAACTCACCTACTTTCCTTTCCGTGGACAGGCTGAGGTAAAAACGACCCTAAATAGTATCATTACATTGAAAGGGAAGTCGGGAACTCAACCATAATCCCGACAGCTACTTTAAATTACTAAGAGAAATCGAGTTGGAAATCGCTACAACAGTGTGTCTCTAAATTTCGATTTCTATCCTAGAAGTTGAGGTTGCCCGTCAACTCTTTCATCTCGCTGAAATTCCCTTCGAAGATATACGAGTTTCATCGGCAGATTGGCCAGCGCTCAAGACGTGTAAGTGTGTCTACAATCTTTCTATGTTTTACACTTACGAAAGGAGAATGTTGCTAATCGTAGAACAACGAATCGGAATAACGTTATGACGCGAGTTTGAACGGTCGAAATATTTTTCCATTTTAATGTTTTCATTGTAGCCATGCCATTCGGTCAGATGCCCCTACTCGAAGTTGACGGGAAACCTCTTCCTCAATCATTCGCAATCTTCCGCTATCTCGCTAAGGAGTTCGGTACGTTCTTTCGGTCCATTTTCAAATTGCAAAATGATAATCCCTTTACAAAAGATATGGAATACTGAATCATGACACATATATACAGTCACCATTCTTTCGTAATATCACCTGCTTATTCATTATTATAATCCATGCTGCCTTGTTTTTGCGTTAGCAATAAAGCTCCTTGTTTTCGCCATTTGCATGTTTTCCACCACTTGCTTATGGATAGATCTTTCACCTCTTACCTGGGATTACCTTGGGCGGTAATGAGGGGTGGGTACACATGAAATAAATCTACGGAACGGGGTTAGAGTGAGAGAGTGTGCAAAAGTGAGAGAGCCTTTTTTCTTTCTGTAGGGCTGATTGACATGTGGAAAGATTTTGTTAACGCATGCTAATGTTTTGAATGTGAAATGTGATTCGTTGAAAAAGAAATGGAAATATAAAAAGTATTTTAAAATACTATCACTCTTCAAATTCAGAGTTCGTTGGGAATACTCCTTTCGAGTCTGCTTGGATTGACGCTGTCGCAGATGAGTACAGAGACTACTTCAAGGAGATGCATCCAGTACTCGCCGTTTACACCGGAGTTTCTGAGGTATGTCATTTGCTAATTGTAAGTTAGATTGTGTTTAACGATGACAGCTGTCAAGTCCACAATTACAGGGCGACAAGGAGAAGCTCGTGAAAGAAGTGGCTGAGCCCGCCAGAGACAAATTCTTTGGAATACTCGAGAAGATCGCCAAGGTTTGAAGTTCACTTTAAATTCTTGATCATTAATTAGATAATAATTAAGGACAACTCATCGAACGGTCACTTTGTCGGTTCTTCTCTCACTTGGGTCGATCTTCTCATTGCCGATCATGTCAATGTTCTCCTTCATCATCTTCCTAACTTTCTCAATGACTTTCCCACCGTCGTAGCGACTACGACTAAAATCGAGCAGACGCCGAAATTGAAGGAGTGGATAGAGACGAGACCACAATCTAGTTTCTGAAAGAATTGGAATTCTCATATCTGATGTGATCCCGAATGAAGACGACATTGGAATATTTTTTGTTGTTGTTGTGCCGTTCATAATCGACCAATTTTATCCATTTCAAAAGTCCATTCCAACCATGATTTTGAGTAACTGATTTTTACAAAGATGTTGAGCCTAATCTGAGGATAGTAGCTCACGTTTGAACAGAGTTATGGTGATTCCGGCGTTGGAACTGACAATTTCCTAAAAGCCGGCTGTGGAGCCTGGGACGGGATATATCGAATTCTCATCTTCTGGGTACTCTAATAGAAACGTTTGGTCGAAATCAAAAATATTTTTTTGAAAATTGTGAGTCACCTGCAATCTCTGTAGAGACCTCTCCTATCACAGGTATTGTGAGAGATGGCAGATGCCCTTTGACGGTCAGATTCATTTGCTACTATAATCATACTATCACCCCAGCACCCTAACTATTTCGAGATATGATTGGGAGCCGTAAATTCGCTCATTCCTTATTGCCGGTTTCCTGAATTAGAAAAATTCAAAAATTCATATTCATTTTATTTGTTACTAAAAAAGGTCGAATTAAATTGAAAAATGATCGCCTTTACGAGACGAATAAAATAAATGTTTAGTTTTAGTGGACAAAATAAAGTGATCGACACGAAAATCACGAAAAACCGATTTTCCGAATCAATCCATACTGAAAAAGTTTCCTATCAGTATACCTCTTCTGACGACGGAATCGAATTTGCCATTCAATTTTACACCAAATGACTTAAAAAGACGAAATTAGGAAAAGGTTTCTCTTCAAACGGATCGATTGAGTATCTCCACAATGTTTTCCCCAATTCTCGCATCTCTTCTGGTTCAAGCGACCCTACTTTGATCCGTTTCTGATGAAATGTTTGTGGTTGATGTTTTTTGTGACATTGATAATTATTAAACAGGGTACGTGAATATTACTGGGTAGGATACTGCGAAATACTTTCCGAGATGAAGAGAAGAGTGATTCATTTTTTCATTCAATAATATCTAGTCAGCGCATCCCGAGACGAAGCAGGTATATTTCTCTAAGTGTGTAACAACTTATAGTAAACCGTCTCAATAAAAATATTTCTTTTGTTTAGTTTTCACTTTTTCCTGTTTTAGAACCGGCTTTTTCTCCTAAAGCCGTAAGGGCGGTCATTTGTTGATTAGGAATGAGCGAATTTACGGCTCCCACTTATATTGCGAAATAGCTACGGTGCTGGGGTGATGTTATGATCATAGTAGCAAAGGAATCTGACCGCTTTCAATTTTCTGTCAAATGGCATGGCTTTATCGTGCGATCTCTCAGAATACTCGTGTTATGATAGTAATCAAATTCATGGTTTTTAATTTGGCTGAAAATTGAAACTTCGAATTTTCGCAGTCACATGAACAATGTTATAAATCGCTGAAAATTTTAAACTAGCTTTAGGTGTTTGTTTCCTTGATGGCGCAGCTCGGTTGCTCACTATAACCCTGAAGTACTCGCCTATTTACTCTCCTGCAATAAACGATCTCTGTTTTACGAATCAATTTTTATAAAAGTTATTCCTCATTGATTTTTCTAGCCCATATCGTAAAATAAATGCCGATTCCACGCCATAATCGTCGCCACGTCAGAATCTTTCCCTTTACTGCAATTGTTTACTTCCACACGAGTATCGGTCAACAACCATCACTTCTCTCTCGCTCCGCCCTAACCCGTGCCTATTATTTTTAGACCCAACAAACACACGTTCTCCCGTCACTCCCAATTGCCTTCTACCCCACGCAACTCGCCTTTCGCCACGCAGCATTAATGCGCTCTTACAAACTCACCTACTTTCCTTTCCGTGGACGGGCAGAGGTATAGCCGTAAAGCATCTTATTATATTGACAAGTGATCGACAGCTGTGCTAAATTACTATGGAAAACTGATTCAGAATTCGCTATCACACCGTTGTTGTTTTCGATAGCAGAAGTTAAGGTGGCCCGGCAACTGTTCCATCTCGCAGGAGTTCCTTTCGAAGATAGACGAGTTTCAACGGATGATTGGTCCTGGCTCAAGGCATGTAAGTGACTCCACTATCTAATTAAGAGAGGTATCACCAGAGATTGCAGGAAGATAGGAACAATTTTCGAAAAAAATATTTTTGATTTCGACCAAACTTTTTTGTGAGAGTACCCAGGAGACAAGAATTCGATCAAACCGGGTCGCAGGTCTCAGAGCCGTCTTTTAGGAATTCTCCGGTTCTGATGCCGGAATCCTCATAACTTTCTTCAAAATTGAGCTAGAAAGCTCACGTAGGGCTCAAAATGTGCGGAAAAATTAGCCGACCAATTTTTCTGTTGGTGATGAGTCCGTAGCTGGCTGACCCAGAAAGTTATCTGAACAAATGTGATTTTGAGAAGTTTCCAAAAATGATAACATATTTTCGATGGTCGAACCCAAGAGTTTTCTGTACAGAATATGAAAGAGCATGCACACATTAGTTATATAAAAAATTAAAATCGATAAGAAATGGGCCCCTTTCTAGGCGAAAAATAGCTCTGAAATCAAAAAAAATGTGAAATTTTTGAATTTTTGGAAAAATCGATTATTTTAAAATCGCCTCAAATATTTTTTTTCGAAGACCCTGAGTAGTATTATGTTCGGGGAAAATGATTTCGAATGACAATATATGCGCATTGTTTCACGATAAAATGTAAAATCGAGTCAAAAAGATTAAAATTTTGAAGAAGTTTATTATTTTATTGTGATGTAGTATGCATATATTGTCTTTCGAAATCATTTTTCCCGAACACAATACTACTCAGGGTCTTTGAAAAAATATATTTGGGGCGATTTTAAAATAATCGATTTTTCCAAAAATTCAAAAATTTCACATTTTTTTGCTTTCAGAGCTATTTTTCGCCTAGAAAGGGGCCCTTTTCTTATCGATTTTAATTTTTTTATATAACTAATGTGTGCATGCTCTTTCATATTCTGTACAGAAAACTCTTGGGTTCGACCATCGAAAATATGTTATAATTTTTGGAAACTTCACAAAATCACATTTGTTCAGATAACTTTCTGGGTCAGCCAGCTACGGACTCATCACCAACAGAAAAATTGGTCGGCTAATTTTTCCGCATATTTTGAGCCCTACGTGAGCTTTCTAGCTTAATTTTGAAGAAAGTTATGAGGATTCCGGCATCAGAACCGGAGAATTCCTAAAAGACGGCTCTGAGACCTGCGACCCGGATTGATCGAATCCTTGTCTACTGGGTACTCTCACAAAAAAGTTTGGTCGAAATCAAAAATATTTTTTCGAAAATTGTTCCGAAAGCTGGATTTTTCCTGCAATCTCTCGTGATACCTCTCTTAAATGTATAGAGCTACATAAAAATTTATGTTGCTATTCCTAACTCGCACACATTCTGAACATTTGAACGAATCAATTATTCCATGTTGATTTTTTTTATTTATTTCAGCTATGCCATTCTCTCAAATGCCTGTACTCGAAGTGGATGGCAAGCCACTTCCTCAGTCATTTGCCATATTCCGCTACCTCGCCAAGGAGTTCGGTAGGCAATTGTTCTTTCTAAACATTTTTAATGCTACTTTTTTTGTCGAGCTATCACATCAGTGGGATTTCATGCACTCCACAACAATATTCACCTAATACGGCGAAATAATCTTACTACAGTCGTATTACCTTTGCACCTGCTATTATTATTCCCCCTTGTTTTTGCGATCGCCACACAGCTCCCTGTTTTCGTGGTTATTATGTTTTTCGCTAATGCTGATGACTAGATCTTTCGCCTCCTACCAGGGATTACTTTTACACTGCTGACATATTTATTTTGAGTGGGAAGGTGAGTCCAGCTAAGTGTTTATTGGAGGAAAAATAAAACTGAAATCCAGGTTTTGCTGGTAATTCTCCCTTCGAATCTGCGTGGATTGACGCTATCGCTGATCAGTATAAAGACTACCTCAAGGAAATGCAGCCCGCACTCGTCGTGTACACTGGATTCTCGCAGGAATCTATTTCTGTGCATTTTTAAAATGTGTTTTAAGATTACGTATGTCAAGTTGACAATTACAGGGAGACAAGGAGAAGCTCGTGAAAGAAGTTGCTGAGCCCGCCAGAGACAAGTTCTTTGGAGTACTCGAGAAGATCGCCAAGGTTTGAAGTTCACTCTAAATTCTTGATCATTAATTAGAGAATTATTAAGGAGAGCGGATCGAACGGTCACTTTGTCGGTTCTTCTCTCACTTGGGTCGATCTTCTCATTGCCGATCATGTCAATGTTCAACTTCATCATCTTCCTAACTTTCTCAATGGCTTTCCCATCGTCGTAGCGACTACGACTAAAATTGAACAGACGCCAAAATTGAAGGAGTGGATAGAGACGAGACCACAATCTAGTTTCTGAATGTATAAAGCATTGGATTTCTCATTCTGATCTGATCCCGAATAAAGTCGGCACTTAAATTGTTTTTGTTGTGCAATTCATCATCCACCATTTTCCCGATATCTTCAGTCAATGTTGCAATCCGCTCTTCTAAGCCTAACAACATTTTCCGCAAACCAAAACTCTCCCTCTAATTACAGGTGACACAAATCGTTTCTACGAGATCTTACGTAATTGGAGATCTTTGGAATGGTCTTCTCGAAACGTAATGCTCTCTATTTGAATAGATGAATGAATGTGGTAGTTATTTACTGCAGACGCGAAAAAAGGATCGAAATTTATCACTAAACATTATGCAAATGAAGTAGCTTAAATAGAGAAAATGTATTTGATATTTTGATAAGTTCGTGGAAAATAATACAGTATCACTGTCATTATTCTTTAATGGATCAATCACATTCTCTTGTACGTTCCGAGCATTCGCTTGCAGTTGGGGCAAGTGTGTTCAACATCCTGAATAATATCTAATACTCGTTATCTATGATTACAGATACCCTACATGCGCAATACCCACAATACAATGATAGTGAGATGTGGGATTTCAGCGATTATGGAAAAGACAAGTTTCGAAAATTTAGAAAGTGGCAGGAATTATTATCTGTCTCACTTTTGTTTTATCGGTACACAACAGACAGCAAAGGCAGCACCAGCAGCCGAACAGACACAATACGACAAAGATTGTCCACGAGAAACGACCGTGCTTCATCTCCAATGACGTCACCTTCAAATAACCAATAGGTTCATAAAATAAAATAAAGTTCATTAATATGTTGTGCCCACAACAAATAAAATGGTATGTATCTCGTTCCAATATATTATTTATCTTGCACTGATACGTGTACGTATATTTATTGTCGCACAGTATGATATCAATTCAATAGTTCTCGATTACCACCGACTGCGCGCAATAGGGACAGTGTAATTGTGTCGGATTCTCGTTGAACATCATTGGAAGGTACGGCATTGCGACAACTGAACAAATACCATAATGCTGGTACGGATTATCTAGAGGAAGTTCGATATAATAATAGTATATTGATAAATAAGAAAAAAAGTAAGTGTGCACACGTTGGGCGACAACGTGATTTGGTGAACTACAAGTTGTTTTTGTTATTGCGACTAACCTGCTGGCTGGACTTGGATCGCGGGAGGATTCTCCATTGTCATATAAGAGAAAATGCGGTTGAGACGAGAATCTTGGGGGCGTCCTCAACCTAGAGTGTTGCAGGCCAAAGTTTGCTCTAATCCGCAGGTGAGAAACTCTATTTCCAAGAGATCACGCAAGCATATAATTTAGAGACATTCTGAGTAAGAATCAGCATCAGAAGCAAAACTTGAGAGGCGCAACTTTTGATATCAATTATGTGAAATTATTTTCAATAAGAAAACATGCTAAAAAATTAAAGAATCAATTGTACTTCGGGCTTTGACTGAAATTGATGGACACTTTGCACTGAAATAAGAAAATTAATGATAAAATTATGTGTTATGTTCCCTTTGCCTTTGTCACTTGTTCCAGTCGAATTTATGGTACAATGCCTTCTTCGATAATTCCTGCATTGGTTGCTGTCTCCATTTGAGACGTCGATTCTGCAGCGCTGTAAACAAAACGCGTTTCCCTTCTCTGCTGTGCAATGTTGTTTACGCGGCGACCACACATCGATCGCGTCCTCTCCTTTTCTCCATTCTCTCTCCCTTCTCTCACCCTTCCCCATCTCTCTCGCTCTCTCTTTCTCTCCATCCCTTCTCTACTCCTGTTCTATTTAACCCCTCCCACAACAACTCCGCGTGTTCACTCTTCACTGTCCATTGTTTTTCTCACCAGTCAACCCTTCTCCTCTCTTCTTTCTTCTCAAACTCGCCATGCCCTCCTACAAACTGACCTACTTCCCGGGCCGCGGCCGTGCTGAGGTACCACTTTTCATTGAGAAACACATGTGTTCGTCTACCCATATGATTCCAAACCTCCAGAACTGGACGAGGGCAAGATAATGTGCAAAATTGAGAGAGCCGCTCTCGATTTTACAATCTCTCTTACTCCAAACACATGTAGGATTGACCAACCCTTTGGAATGATGAGCACCGTTTCCATACTTACTCATGCAATTTGTTTACAGGTCGCCCGTCAACTCTTCCATATCTCCGGCACTCCCTTCGAGGATATCCGTGTGCCGAAAGAAGAATGGGCGACACTCAAAGCCAGTGAGTGGTTCTTTCTAGTTATAATGTTTGACAATTTCGAAACGTAGTCGGCATTTTCATCCATTTGCCCATGATTTAAACATCCGCTGCATCACTACTTGTGTCATACTGAAACATCGCATTACCCGATGAAAAAACAAGATCTCCAACTCAGAAATGCCATTCGGCCAGATGCCTCTTCTCGAAGTGGATGGAAAGCCTCTTCCTCAGTCATATGCAATCTTCCGCTATCTAGCCAACGAGTTTGGTGGGTAATTATTTCTCTTCTCACATTAAAAAAAATCTCAACTTGTGATATGTTGAAAATTAATAACGATGAAAATATTTTAATTCCCAGAAGTCTATTTCTCTGTTCCCAGCCGATCTAGAGGCTTCAAATTTGTTTTTTTTTGCTATTTCAAGTCTCAAGAACCAGTGGGAGCCGAGATATATCTTTATCGCAGCATTTGCATGCGCGAGCAAACCAGAAATCTGGTAGGAATACAATGTAATACTGAGAGTAGAAAATAGAAGCGGAAGATGATGAATTATAATGTGTGTGGAGGGGGGGGGGTGATTCATGCTGAAGATTAGGAAGATAAAAAGCGATGTAATGACGAGGGGAGAATGTGAAAAGTGGAGAAGAGAAATGTCAGTGATACATAAAATGATAATGAATAAAATAAGAATTAGAACGAGAAGGAGAAGAGGGGGAAGGAGAGACGGATGATGGAATTGGATCAATATAAATAAAGGGGGACTGAATTCACGTGGAGGCAGAGATAAGGAAGATCCGGAATTCACAATTTTTTGGTCGTTCGGTGATTTATGACACCTCACTTTTCACATAACACCTTCACAATACTTGCCAATCAGCGACTTGTTTTTGCTATAATGATGTTTTCGCGTATGTGAGAGTTGTTCGCTGAGCCAGATTTAATGTTTACTTAATCATGTAGAATCATCCGCGCATACAAACAACAATCATGGCTTGCTCAGAAGACGTAAAAAATGTATTCGAAGTTCAAAAAATATGTATTAGTTCCGCTTTGAGTTTTCTGAGATTCTTGACGGTCTTCTGCATATTTATGCATTTTCGCCATACTAGCTTTTGGTTAGAGAAACTATGACAACTCGCTGATGTGACGTTGAAAATGATGTGCTCTAATGTTGGAAAGCGACTTCTTTCATCATGTCGTAGCATCTCTGTCAGTAGGACAAATTCCAGAGTCCAGAAGTGCGAATTGTACATTAAACACCAAATGGCAGGATTCGTGGGCGATTCTCCCTTCGAGTCTGCATGGGTCGACGCTCTGGCAGATCAACACAGAGACTACACCAGCGAGATCCAACCTGCAATGATGGTCTACATGGGAATGAGAGAGGTGAATCATTGCTTGAATTCGAATATCTCTCCTCCCTATTACTCCCTAATCCGGATATTCTGTTGTACGGGAAAGACATGCATCAGTAAGTTTCTATCTATTCCGTCGATCTTCCAATGCCCTGTATTTATACAATATTGTAGGGCGACAAGGATAAGCTGATGAAGGAAGTGGCTGAGCCTGCGAGAGACAAATACTTCACTCTCCTCGATAAGATGGTCAATGTGAGTTCACTAATCTTTCCGGAATCGTGTGTTTAATTTAATCGCTACTTGAAGGTGAATTGAGTGACGGTATAAAATTAAGAAACCAATTCAATTTGCAGGAGAACAATTGCAATGGTCACTTCATTGGTTCTTCTCTCACTTGGGTCGATCTTCTCATTGCCGAACACGTCCACACTCTTCTCCAGCACATGCCCAAGTTCCTCGATGCGTATCCTTTCGTTGTGGCGACATGTCAGAAGATTGAAGCGACGCCCCAATTGAAGGAATGGATCGAGAAGAGACCCGTCACCTCTTTCTAAATATCCCCTTCGTTCAGATATTACATTCCCCATTGTAAATTCCAATAAAGCATCTCTATTATCACAGGTATTCTGAGAGATTGCATGAAAACGGGCTTCATCTTTACAAAAAAAATAAAAACGGTCCAATTCCTCCGTAACTATGGTAGTATGATCACCTCACGACAACAACTATTTCGCAATATTTGTTGGAGCCGTAAACTCGACGATGCCTAAAAGCCGGCTCTCCGCAGATGGAAAATTCAAAAAATTGTATCTTTTTTCAACGTTAACGAAAACACTCGTTCAAAAAACGAAAAGTACCGTACGGAGATGTAGAATAAATTACCTGTTGGGACTATATGCTCTAAGGCAGCGCAACTTTATGAAAATCTCAAACAATCGATTTTTCGGCTCAAAAACGAAGAATTCTGAGAAAACTTTCTATATGTTCAAGTTATTTTACAACGGAATCTGATTCTAAATCGAATTTTACCCCTGGAGCCTTAAAATTGGGCAAATAGAAAAGGGCTAATTTTCAGGAGGCCCGATCAATGTCGAAAATCCCCTATGAAATGGTCACAAGTCGAAAAATCGAATAAAAAAAATTTCTTCCAGAAAGCCACAAAACACAGGATATGATCAATATTGAACCTTAAGTATAATTTGGAGTGGTTTTCAAACGACGTTAACATCCTGAATGTCCATTACTGAACACTCATTTTAGCCGTATCAACGGCTAAAATGAGTGCGCCATATTCAGCTCCAAACGACGTGTACTCCACATATGACCTTTGATTTCATAACCACTGTTCCTCTAGAGATATTTAAAACTTGTTTAAATCGTTTTGGAAGAAAAAAATTTTCTCGATTTTTTCGACTTGTGACCATTTCATAAGGGATTTTCGACTTTGATTGGGCATTTTGAAAATTAGCCCTCTTCTTTTTGCCCAATTTTGAGGCTCCAGGGGTAAAATTCGATTTAGAATCAGATTCCGTTGTAAAATAACTTGAACATATAGAAAGTTTTCTCAGAATTCTTCGTTTTTGAGCCGAAAAATCGAATTTTTGAGATTTTCATAAAGTTGCACTGGCTTTGAGCATGTAGTCCCAACAGGTAATTTATTCTACATCTCCTTACGGTTCTTTTCTTTTTTTGAACGAATTTTTTCGTTAACGTTGAAAAAAGATACAATTTTTTGAAATTTCCATCTTCGGAGAGCCGGCTTTTAGGCATCGTCGAGTTTACGGCTCCAACAAATATTGCGAAATAGTTGTTGTCGTGAGGTGATCATACTACCATAGTTACGGAGGAATTAGACTAATTTGAATTTTTTGTAAAGCAGCAGGTGCCATCTCTAAGAATACCTGTGTTATATGAATGCTAATAAATGGAATAACTATTCATCCTCTCAGTTCATTTGTGATGAGTCCTGCCATCCGAAACTATCGCAAATAAATATGTATATTTTACCATTTGATCTCTGTTTAAGTGATCGGAAAATCGAACTATTGAGAAATTGCAGAGAACGATGGCGAGAGGACATAATGTTTTCTATTTCGTAGCTTGTCAGCTACGGAATAGAAAACACTCTGATCTCTCTCCGTCTCACATTGTATGTTCTGCTCATCGACGCGATTAAATGCCCTCAACAATGCCCCTCTTCTAGTCCTCCCTCTATAGTATGGTGTCGTCCAACTACAAAATATAAAGCACGCCGCTCTCTTGCTCTCGGTCTTGCGCGACGTTTATTTTAGTGGTGCGAGAACAACACGAAAAGTATTTAAGCGACCCATTCGCAAATAATATTCACAGTCCCTCTTGAGATCAGTCGACACAGATGCCAGTCTACAAGTTGACATACTTGGCAGCGCGTGGTTTGGGAGAAGTGAGTGGAACGACAATTTTAATTTGAATATTGGAAGAACTTTGGATTTTTTTATTGTATGTTGTATCGGAAAGCTTGGTCAATTTTGTGTTGTCCAATCGTGCCTTGTTAAGGTAGCCCGCCAGTTGCTGCATCTTTCCGGACAGGAATTTGAAGACGTTCGAATTGAGATGGCTGACTGGCCAAAGTACAAAGCTAGTAAGCCCGCCATTGCTTCTTTCAATCCGGAATTGTGCAATTAATGCCTACGTGGTAGTCCACTTTTGAAGTTTTCACTCGTTGTTAATGATACAATTACAGCCATTCCCTTCGGTAAAGTGCCGCTTCTCGAAGTGGATGGAGAGCCGCTTCCACAATCCTTCGCCATTAATCGATATCTCGCGAATGAATACGGTGAGACTGCTTTTTTTTGGATCAACGGGAAAATGCGTGTAAAGAAATTACTTTTTACCATTGTTCAACTTTTTTGTGTGTTCGAAACCATTCGAGGTGCTCAGAACTCTTCAATTCAAGTTCCTAGCAGCGTATCTTCAGCATTGCTCTTTCAGGTTTCGCTGGTAATTCTCCCTTCGAATCTGCTTGGATCGATGCTTTGGCCGACGCTTACAAGGACTATTTCGACGAGATCCATGATGGAATCGGCGTTATCTTCGGAATTGTTCCTGGTGGAGACAAAGAGAAGACGAGGAAGGAGATATTCGAACCGGCCAGAGACAAGTTCTTCCCTGCTCTCGAGCAGAGACTCAATGTGAGAATCTACTCAAGGGACGGTGAACGGGTTCGAACAATATTTACTGCACAACTATCGTTCAACAGGGAAAGCAATCTGCTATAGCATTACCGAAAACATGTTAGTCGCCTATCGTAATTCCCTATTGTTGATGTGCCACAGCTGCTTATGCATTGCTCAACGCTCGTCACATTACACCAAAACAAACACTCTAATGTGTGAAGAAAGTTAGTAACATATGACGCTGTTTACGTTAGGATCAACAAGGGCTCAACAGGGGTCTGGAACAGGTCGAAAAATCGAAATCGCTCAAAACTTTATCCTGGGAGTAACTTTTGGCGCTGATCACGATTCTGTTATCGATTTCGCAATCGGACCCCTCTGGGCGCCGCTATGGCGCCGCGCCCAATTGGCGCCAAACTACATTTTCGACTATAACTCGCTTCGGAGTGCCCGTAGAGCCGCGAAAGCTAAAATTTATAGTCAGAATTAATTTGATGCTCTTTCGAATGGCGTTGCCAGTTTCTGGATACTCAGAAAACTCTTCCCATGAAAAATCGAAATTTTTATAAAACGAAAGTAAACTGGGAGACCTATCCTATCTTAGAGCCCGCTTCATTCTGATCATTTTTATATATAGAAACCCCAATATTATCTTAGCATGGGGTAGAGCCACGCATTTAACAACATTTTTGCTCAAACGCGTCGTACGCGAAACGCGTCTACGCACGCGGCAACCGGATAGACGATGCGGTAAACGCTTAGAACTTCATTGCGAAGGTTGTAGGTTCGATTCATGTCTATAGCCGCGCATTTTCGCCGATTTTATTTTTCTCGAAAAAATCGTATTTTCCACAGCTTTTTACAGAAAAATAAAATCGGCCAAAATGCCTTGCTATCGAGATTAACGGAACCTACAACCTTCGCAATGAAGTTCTAAGCGCTTACCGCATCGTCTATCCGGTTGCCGCGTGCGTAGACGCGTTTCGCGTACGAAGCGTATGAGCAAAAAATGTTGTTAAATGCGTGGCTCTATCCCATGCTAAGATAATATTGGAGTTTCTATATATCAAAATGATCAGAATGAAGCGGGCTCTTAGATAAGATAGGTCTCCCAGTTTACTTTCGTTTTGTAAAAATTTCGATTTTTCATGGGAAGAGTTTTCTGAGTATCCAGAAACTGGCAACGCCATTCGAAAGAGCATCAAATTCTGACTATAATTTTTAGCTTTCGCGGCTCTACGGGCACTCCGAAGCGAGTTATAGTCGAAAATGTAGTTTGACGCCAATTGGGCGCGGCGCCATAGCGGCGCCCAGAGGGGTCCGATTGCGAAATCGATAACAGAATCGTGATCAGCGCCAAAAGTTACTCCTAGGACTAAGTTTTGAGCGATTTCAATTTTTCGACATGTTCCAGTCATTTGTTGATCCTAACACAAACAGCGTCATATTACCTTTGATCTGAATAATGTTGCAGGACGCAGGAAGCTCTGGCTTTCTTGTGGGTTCCTCCCTCACTTGGGTCGATCTTCTCGTGGCCGAACACTTTGATGTGATGTCGCCCCTTCTCCCTGGATACTTCGACGTCTATCCCGCTATTGTCGCCCATCACAACAAAGTGCATGCGGTGCCGAAAGTGAAAGAGTGGGTGGCGATTCGTCCGAAGACTCCATTCTAGTCGTTGTTCATGATGAAGCGATGCTGTCAACAGCCTGCTGATAAACCTATTAAACTGGGAATTGATCAATTAATAATTACGATACGCAGATTGTGGTTTTAAAGAAGTCACTGCCCAACCTCAGCGATGAAATACAACACTAAATAAACATGATGTGTTCAAAATCGTAATGAAACGAGAATTTAGGAATTTTCTCGGTTTCTTTGCGCCTGAAAGCAGCTGTTACATGCTCTTTATCACCTGCCACCACTTACAATCGGGCAAAGCCAACTAGACAAGATGTTGCACTTTACTTTCTTGCACGTTTTGCGCATTACATAAAATATTAATTTTCTCAGATTCACAAATGAAATTCTTCCTGCCACTACATGTCCAAAATGCCCTGGTTTTGGCTCAACATATATTGTTTGGAATAACTTCTCTACTAAATGCACTCGCTCTCATTTGTCTCCTGAAGCAAACGCCACCTAATCAATCAGCAATCCGCAATTATCTCATCTACATTCAGGTATATATTTCTGAATTGTATATTTACTGCACAGCTTTCTTCGTTGTAGATCTCTCTCATAGTGTTGGATGTGTTCGTTGATCTTCTCACTACTCCAGTTTCTCTCTTCCCAGCATTGGGAGGATATTGTGTTGGATTCTTGAGTAGAGTTGGACTCTCACCAAAGATTGTTGTGGTGCGTTAGCTGTCCTTTATTTTCATGATTTCACCATCGCTTCATTCCAGGGAGTCATTCTACTCATGATTGCCAATATCACAGTCTCCATTGGGTTTTGTGTAATTTTCAAGCATCAGAACCTTCTCCTGACATCAAACAGATTTAAACTGAGTGATGTGAGCTTGAAGTAAAGTCGCAAAACTGAACGTCGTTGAAGAGGACAATTTTATTCATTCGATGCGGGATATTTACAATTTTCAACGGTGCTCCATTAGTATACATAGCTACGCCAGCAAGAAATGAAGAGATCGATTTCTTGATAGATACAGTACGATCATTGATATATTCGTCATGTTTATCTTATGGCATTACAGTATCCTCATAACATCTCGTGGATTCGAGAGCGTGGATCATACTATTTTCAGAGGAGAACCACTGCTGTAATATTACTTGCTTATACGGCTATATTAGTGAGTACAATGACTTTTCTGTCCGAATTTAATCGAAACCATTAAAGATTTTGCTCTCCTTCGCATTGATCATCGGCGTCCTCTTTATTCACATGTTCTACAATATTCAAGCTAATGTGAGTTATCGATGGAAAATATGTGTACGTATACATGCTTCAGACATTATCAAATAGCCAGGGAAACTCCTCTAAAATCCGAAGATCAATTTACATTCTGTTTGCACAGGTTTGATAATATTTCAAATACTGTGTACAAAGAGCGAAAACACTGAAATGCGACACCAATACTGATTCACGTGTCGCGCGAGTATGCAAAAACTTTAAAAAATAAAAATAACTGCTTTTTGCACTCAACGTCTTATTTCAGTGTATCTAGGATACACTCAGCAGTTCGTTCTGGTTATATTTTGCAAAGATGATTTTAAGCTCATAATTCCACTGGCAGTTGTTGTATTTCCTGGGACTACTATCTTCGTTGCAATTGCAACAGAGACGTGGATTGATTTCGGTAATAATATTTTTTGTCATATATTTTTATCATTACGTAATGGTATTATCAAGCAACTGGTTGATTGATTCTTCAATCGCATCAATAATTATCTGTCTTAGAAGTCTGCCTATCAATGTACTATCTCATCACTCTTCATTCACTTGTTCACAATTCTCTCCTATTCGTTGTAACTCCCACCTATCGTCGATTCATTGCATCTTTATTCATTTGCCAACTCCGAACCGCGATCTGGGGCCGTATCGACAGAACCGGCGACTCCTCAGTGTCTGAAGAGAGGAGAAGGCGAATACGAAGAGTTGTTCCGCTCAAATACACTAGATAACGTATTTTTTATAATATATCTTGAACATTTATTTAGACGAAAATAAATTTGCAATTGAAAAAGGAATAAGCGTTTTGTTATAGTAAATTGTGTATTTGAACATCGCTCAAGCCTTCCCTCAGTCACAGAAACGTGCAGTCTTTTTAGAGTCACGGGACAATCCAGACTATCTTTAAAGAGAATGTTCATAGTCTTTGGCCGTCTTTGGGAATTGTGTTAATCGTCCCCTTTAAAGGGACCTGGTACTGAAAATTAAGTGAATTTCAGATTAAAGAGAAAAACACAGTAGTGGCTAAACACAGTAGTGCCGGGTCATTCCAGCCAAAAATGGGATCTTTGAAAATTCATAACTAATTTCAAAAAATTCGTAAGAAAAATGCGATTTTTTGAATTCAAATCGGAAGAAAATTCTATTTAATCTGAAATTCACTTCATTTTCAGTGTCAGGTCCGTTTAAAGGAGAAGTCGTCGTCTTAGCATCATATGAAGGTAGAGGGAAAACTTTTTTGCCGATCGAGAAAAGACTTGGCAGATCGCAGTATTTTGACGGCGCTTGCAATTGAAGAAGCTTCTGAATGAATTGCCAGATGCGATTCCGTATCCACTTAAAGACAGCAGACCTTCCGCTGAACGATGACAGTGCGATAATCCAATGTAGACTCGGACGGGGCATCAGGTAGTGACCGGGAAGCTGGCAAAGAAGTTATTCAGAGAATTCAATACAATGTACATCAATTCGAATTCCGCTTTGAAAATACTATGAATAAAAGTATAAAGAAGCAAAAAAAATGAAATATGTGTACCAACCCGAACTGTCAAATGTTCCAAAAACGAGAATTTTTGTTTTTGAACTCTCCGCGCTTACTGGCAGATGCTACTCGCTTTCACCTGTAATCACTTAAAACCAATCATTTCCAACTAGAATATTATGTCTTCTCAATTTTCTTCAAAGCTTTGGCGCTTCATATACCTGTTTGATCCATTTCATATCGGCATAAGAGATAATTGGTAAAATTTGCATACATTCGATTTTATTGAAATTACAACGTTCGCCGGTGATTAACGCGCGCAGACTAATTTGGGATGGAAAGTCGAATACATGAATTCTAATACTTGCTTTCCGAGATCCTCGTACAGTCGCGCCGGAAAGTATTCGTACACTTTGTTTTTCTTGTGTAACTTTCGCAGTAGTTGAGCAATTAACTTGAAAAATTTATTGGAGCTAGCCAATCCATTTCCTAATCGGAAGCTTATATTGCGGTGTTTGGAGCCAGTCGTCTGGATTGCATAGTGCTGACGCAACTAAACATCACTTTTTTGAAAAAGTAACTCTCGGAGGAAAAAAATCTCCTACGTGCCAGTTTAACAGAAGTTGTAGATCTACCCATTGACTACCCAGAAAAAAAATTTCAAGATGCTGCGATGTTTCTCCTTTGCAGCAACCTTGCTGCAAAAATGAGGCTGCAAACTCATAACTCGGCTCCCAGAAAAGCTAGGGAACCGTTCTTGGGCTCAAAATGATCCGTATGGTGAGCCCAGATATCTCTGAAAGTTTGATACAGATTGGTCAATATTTGCCTTTAGGGCACTAAAAAGTCGCTTTTTTGCATACCCCAACTTTGATTGTGCTCAACTCAAAGGGTGAATTTTCTAAAAATATGGTTCCTGTGTAGGAACGACCCAAAACCATCCAAGAATCGATGCCCAACTTTTTGTAGCATCAGAATTTTTTTCCTTTATGGCGCGATCGCATCCCTGGCGCGCGCTGGTTTTCGGAAACGAGGCGGGGCGAGATTATGCAAAGGGAGAGACGATACATTTCGAAACCAGCGCGCGCCAGGGATGCGATCGCGCCATGCAGGAAAAAAATGCTGATGCTACAAAAAGTTGGGCATCGATTCTTAGATGGTTTTGGGTCGTTCGTAAACAGGAACCGTATTTTTAGAAACTTCAGCCTTCGAGTTGAGCACCCTCAAAGTTGGGGTATGCAAAAAAGTGACTTTTTTGAGCCCTGAGGGCAAATGATGTGCAATCTTCACCAAACTTTGAGAGATGTCTGGGCTCACCAAATGGATCATTTTGAACACTAGAACGGGTCTCTAGCTTATCTGGGAGCCGAGTTATGAGTTTGCAGCCTCAATTTTGCAGCAAGGTTGCTGCAAAGGAGAAAAATCGCAGCATCTTGAAATTTTTTTTCTGGGTAGTCAATGGGTAGATCTACAACTTCTGTTAAACTGGCACGTAGGAGATTTTTTTCCTCCGAGAGTTACTTTTTCAAAAAAGTGATGTTTAGTTGCGTCAGCACTATGCAATCCAGACGATTGGCTCCAAACACCGCAATATAAGCTTCCGATTAGGAAATGGATTGGCTAGCTCCAATAAATTTTTCAGGTTAATTGCTCAACTACTGCGAAAGTTACACAAGAAAAACAAAGTGTACGAATACTTTCCGGCGCGACTGTACCTCAATGTCCCTTTTTCCCCTTCAATGCCCCGATCCTTCCATCAGGTGTTGCCACCTCAATAACCACCACCCGAAGGTCCGCGTGACTAGGATAGATAGGAAACTGGATAAGGCACAGCTGGATGAGCAAACAGAATTTCGGCGTCGATACCACTGCGTGGACCACATACATACGCTCTCCACGCTCATACAACACCATCACGCATTCTCTCCCTCCTGACCTAATCTTCGGTGACTACGACTCAGTTGATGAAGAACGTTTGGTGCACCAGGCTAGCAGTCTCACTTCCGGAGTCTCACTTCCGGCGGCGACCTAGAAGAAACAGCCTCGTACGATTAAATCAGCCGAGAGCTCCCGTGCGACGGATCTATCTACTCGGATCAACTTCGAATATGGCGAGTCACCCGGGGGCATTACTCAAGCCGATATCCGCCGTATATTACTTCTATCAGACGCCATTAACTATATCACCAGAGCGACAAATCAATGGGCAAGTCACATGCTAAGAGGAGGAGACGATCTGTGTGTATCATACAGCTTTCCCCCTCCGGACTTGTCTGGACCACAGGGACGACCACCGGCAAGATGGAGGAATTCGATCGAGGAGAATGTCAAGATGTCCTATGTACTAGGTATATTTACAGCTAGAATGGAAAGTGTTCAACATTGTGATGGAAATGGGAATTTACTTTTTTACGCCTTGTGCGCCTACGGACAGATGCTGCATGCTAGTTTTCACCTGTGATCACACAAAGCCAAGCAATTCCAACTAGAAAATATTTCCAACTCACTTTCCTGAACGCTTTTTCGCATTACGCACATTTTCACTGCATTCCAGATTCGCAAATGACGATCTTCCTGCCACTACATGTTCAAAATGCCCTTGTTTTGGCTCAACACATCTTGTTTGGAATAACTTCCCTACTAAATGCACTCGCTCTCATTTGTCTCCTAAAAGAGACACCGCCTCAACAATCTGCAATCCGCAATTATCTCATCTACATTCAGGTCATTTTTCTGAGATGAATGTTTTCTTAACTTCAGTTTTTTAAACTGCAAGTACACGTTATAGATCTCGCGCATTGTGTTGGACGTATTCGTAGATTTTCTAACTACTCCAGTTTCTCTCTTCCCTGCACTAGGAGGATACTGTATTGGACTTCTATGTAGAGCGGGTCTCTCACCGAAGATTGTTGTGGTGCATAAGCAATCATTTCTATGATTTCACCATCCCTTCATACCAGGGAATCATTCTACTCATGATCACGAATATCGCAGTCTCGATAGGTTTTTGCGTGATCTTCAAGCATCAGAACCTTCTCTTGACATCGAACCGGTTTAAATTGAGTAGTGTGAGTTTGATATGAGATCGCAAAGCTGAACATCGTTGAAGCGGACACTTTTAATCATTCGAACCACGATATTCACAATTTTCACTGGCGCACCTTTACTCTATATGGCTACGCCAGCAAGATATGAAGAGATTGATTTCTTAATTGACACAGTAACCAGATTGTGCTATTCACCTTATCTTGAGATATTTTAGTATCCTCATAACATCTCGTGGATTCGAGAACGTGGTTCTTATTATGTTCAAAGGAGAAGCACTGTAGTAGTAATGCTGGTTTATTCGGCTATTCTAGTGAGAAATACGCATTTTTATCCGGACTTACGCGTAATTCTGAGAGATTTTCCTCTTCTTCGCATTACTCATAGGCGTTCTCTTCATTCACATGTTCTACAATCTGCGAGCAAATGTGAGTTGTGCTGGCACTTTCCCGATTTACTACATGGATATATCTAACCCACTCAAACTCAAAAAGTTTCAGACATTAGCAAATAGCCAGGGAAACTCCTCTAAAATTCGAAGATCGATTTACATACTTTTTGCACAGGTTTCATGCTATTTCAAATTCCATTTTCCAAAAAAAATCATGTCCAGCTCGTCATTCCACTGGCAGTCGTTGTTGTTCCTTGCACTACTATATTTACTGCGATTGCTGCTGAATCGTGGATTAGTTTCGGTGAGACTTTTTTGTCTCACCCATCTGTAAGATGTAGCGCGAGAGCTGCAATAATCTGTCTATCCTGCAGAAATTTGTCTCTCAATGTACTATCTCATCACTCTTCATTCGCTTGTTCACAATTCTCTCCTATTCGTTGTAACTCCTGCCTACCGCAGTTTCATTTTGTCTTTATTCATTTGCCAATTCCGAACAACAATTTGGGGCCGAATGGATAGAACTGGCGATTCCTCAGTATCGGGAGAGAGGAGAAGGCGAATACGAAGAGTTGTTCCACTCAAGTACACTAGATAATGTTGTCCGTACTTGCTTTAAAATAAATTTCGTTAAAACAACGATAACGTTGCAATAGAAAGGGGAATCTACGCAAGCGTTAAATGTTCGCAGGTTGCACACACTCTTTTTTAGTAATTTAAGTTGTCATCCTGCACCTGAATTTGCAAGGCATACATCCATTACGAACGCGCTTATCGTCCTGCACTTAGATGTATCGATATTAGTTTGTTTACTCTTT
The DNA here is from genome assembly GCA_036245785.1 of Pristionchus fissidentatus. Lineage (NCBI taxonomy): Eukaryota > Metazoa > Nematoda > Chromadorea > Rhabditida > Neodiplogasteridae > Pristionchus > Pristionchus fissidentatus. The sequence continues at coordinate 18,384,633 of BTSY01000004.1, forward strand.
CAAGTGATCGCGTCGTAAATCGAAATCGAGATTTCTCAATATTTCTCTGGCGTAATAATAATATTTTTATGACATTTATTTTCTGGGCATCTGAAGGGATAAAATCCCTTCAGAGAAAATAAATTTCATCAAAATCGCAGAATTTTGAAGTCATTTTCAACCTGGCTGAAGCCTGAAACTTTGCAGCGTCCAGCACCGTTCGGAAAATTAGTCAAAATTATAATTCATAAATCTTTCGAAATTTGAAGAAAAGAGTGGCACGTGTTTTTTAAATGTGCCAAACTTGTCCCGTGTCTTTCGCGAAAGGAGTGATCCTAATCGCTGTAACTCCCGCCTACCGACGTTTTATTGACTCTTTATTAATTTGCCAGATCCGAACAGTGATTTGACTCCGAATCAATGGAACTGGCGATTCTTGAGTGTCTGAAGAGAGGAGAATGCGAATATAAAGAGTTGTTCCGCTCAATTACTTTTTTTGTGATAAAGATGAGCGAATGTTTAAAACTATAATTTCATTTGAACGACGATTTATAAAAATACAGAGAAATGGTAAGAGGAGTCGTTGGAAACGTTGAATATTGGTTGAAAAGGAGCAATTTATAAAAAAACTGTTTATTCTAACTTTAGAACTTAAACTGCTAGCAGGCACCCAACACAATTCCACGTAGTGTATGCTGAATCGAGACGTGATAAATATATGATAAATTAATAACTGTCTCCATGTGCACACCCATTTGAGTCTTCACTGCTCCCGAATTTCGTGTTCCTATTGTGTTCCGATTGCTCCAGCTCACAAAATACAAATACAAATACAAATACAAATTTATCAGTGTCGCTTTATGGGCGCTGATCAAGATGGAAGTTTCATATGAGGCCGTTTGCGAGAGAATCAAACAATGTCACAACATAGATCGGACAGGTGAAAATACAAAATTTCAGTTAAACATGGTTTCCTAGAGATTTGAGGGTAGCGATCACGATGGTCAGTATGCCATGTTATGCAAATCGATCTCCGACCTGATATTTAAATTACAAAATTTGGCAGATTTCGTGTGTTTTTGTGCTTTCAAAAGATAGAGTCTTCAAACCACGTCGTGTAAATATTCAATTTGGATGAAATTGCATGGAGAATCTCATGGAACTTTCAGAAATGCAAATTTCCGTCTATTTCACTTACCTTTTGTCTATTTCTCTATGTTAAACTCAAAAAAGGAGTCTGGGATTAACACAGTATGTGGAGAGTATACACACCGTACTGTCTCTTTAATTTGTACGCTGTTGACCTCCGGAAAATGAAGTTATGAATTTTTAACTGAGTGAAAAAGCACTGATCTGACGAGAAAAAAGGCCAATTTACATCTAATCACCCTCTCACTTCTCATTTGCCCGCTCGCGCGGTGTCTGAGAGGGCGAAATGAGAGGGTGATCGCATGCTAATCGAGCAGTTTCTCTCAGCAAGTCAGGTTTTCCATTCAGACTCACTCAGTTAAAAATTCATAACTCTATTTTCCGGAGGTCAACAGCGTACAAATTAAAGAGACAGTACGGTGTGTATACTCTCCACATACTTTGTTAATCCCAGACTCCTTTTTTGAGTTTAACATAGAGAAATAGACAAAAGGTAAGTGAAATAGACGGAAATTTGCATTTCTGAAAGTTCCATGAGATTCTCCATGCAATTTCATTCAAATTGAATATTTACACGACGTGGTTTGAAGACTCTATCTTTTGAAAGCACAAAAACACGCGAAATCTGCCGAATTTTGTAATTTAAATATCAGGTCGGAGATCGATTTGCATAATATGACATATTCGCCATCGTAATCAGCACCCTTGAGAGTACCTAAAACAATGTTCTCCTCTGAAAATGATTTTTCTACTGTCCGCGCTTTGCTCGATTCTATGGCAAACGGCCTCATATAGGTTTCAGACGTGGTCGATGGTCTTCTTTAGAATGATTCATTTTGTCCAGTATTGAGCGTCGGGATCGGTCTTCTTTCCATATCACAGACCCAGAATAATTGGCTCTCTCTCTCCCGCTCACAATCGAGGGTGCACCCAGTGCATCACAAGACGCAAGAAATAAAAAAGACATGCGTAGTAAAGTTGTGAGGTTTATGCCGATAGCATGCATATAATTTTCGAGTGCTATGAAATTTAGATTCTACACAACCTTTACTTTTCAAATCATATCGTATTTATGTGAAGGTGTTTTTCTGATTTTTATTTTTCAAACAAATTCATTTCATTTAAACATCAGAGTCTGGAAATTTAAAAAAAAAGGTCGATCAATTCTGCTCGAGAATCAACGAGATTTAAGGGCTCAAAAACTGTTTTTGATCCACGCTAATGATAACCTTATTAAATTAACAGACTTCGCATTTTTTATTATTCAGCGAATAGGAGATACGTAGTATGATTCCATGTTTTGATGATTCATTTTACTACAGTTCATGCTTTTGATTTTATGGTCACGTAACATATAAGCGAAATGTAAATATTCACTTGTAATTTCAGTCTTTCTTTTATATTCATGTTCATGCAAACAGCGATTGGTGAAATTGTACGATAATCTGATTCAAGATGTCGCCTTTAAATCTCTTTCCAGCCAATTAAAGTAGTGATCGGTGTTCGAATTGAGTCGCTCGATTTCGGAGGATCTAAAATCAAGAAATTTTTTTCGAATATTTTTGATTTACAGTACCGGTCAAAAGTATGGCCCCAAATTTCAAATCGTCATAACTTTCGTCAAAGTTGAGATAGAACCCTACGGTTTGGAGCATTAAATTGCAAATGAATACAAGAATATTTCGCAATAGTCCATGATTACCCCTCTGTATGATTCCATTTTAGGCATTCCGTTTGCAGAGGTGCGGTCGCAAATAAAATTCCATTCTCACATTGATTTTAGATACAGGCTCAACCGGCACCTTCGAAAAAATGGGAAAATCGAATATCTCTTGTCTAAGTAGTGCTAGAGGTCCCAAATTTTGCAGAAACTATGAGAGTATAGTAGAGTACCTTCGTGCAAAATTTGTCTTCGATCAGTCGCTTATTGCGAAATTTTAAAAAATTTCGAAATGCGATTTTTGCACTACCAGAACTCTCCGCTACGTTAAGCTAAAAATCTGAATTTTTACCATGCTGTGCAAGTACTATCAGGCACCACATCTACTAAGTTACGAAGCCTAGGAAATTTATTCACTGCTGCTGGAGTTGAAATACCATCGAAAATCGGGGTGCGTAAAGCTCCACACACTTCGAATTTCGACGGTATTTCAACTCCAGCAGCAGTGAATAAATTTCCTAGGCTTCGTAACTTAGTAGATGTGGTGCCTGATAGTACTTGCACAGCATGGCTAAAATTCAGATTTTTAGCTTAACGTAGCGGAGAGTTCTGGTAGTGCAAAAATCGCCTTTCGAAATTTATCAAAATTTCGCAATAAGCGACTGATCGAAGTCAAATTTTGCACGAAGGTACTCTACTATACTCTCATAGTTTCTGCAAAATTTGGGACCTCTTGCACTACTTAGACAAGATATATTCGATTTTCCGATTTTTTCGGAGGTGCCGGGAAATAATGCCACCAGCTTTAATCGCAAAGTCAAAAATGACTCGTATAGTGGAATGTATACATCAATGGATATACTATCACCACTGAGTGTTTGAGCCTGTATCTAAAATCTATTTGAGAATGGAATTTTATTTGCGACCGCACCTCTGGAAACGGAATGCCTAAAATGGAATCATGCAGAGGGGTAATCAAGGACTATTGCGAAATATTCTTGTATTCATTTGCAATTTAACGCTCCAAACCGTAGGGTTCTATCTCAATTTTGAAGAAAGTTATGACAACTTGAAATTTGGGGCCATACTTTTGACCGGTACTGTAAGATCTAGATTATAATTTAAGAATTTAAGATGAAGATCGAAGAGTTATTCAAATAATGAACGTCAACTTGCCTCTGGTCCAATTCAGAAACGAAACGTTGAGGCATGAATAAACGGAAGAGTTTGTAAGCCGCCCTTCTAAATTGAATCCCGCAAAAAGGAAAGGTGAGTAATGCAATTGGTCCCAAACTGTAATGAATGACTTGCACGTTTCTTCTCTAATTTGAAAACGAAATAGTGTGAGAGGGAACTGACGCTGCCATATACCAGTCCACGATCGCAATACTTAGATATTGTCCCAGTCGATAATGTGGTGGTATAAATAAATACAATGCAAGGAAAACGAAAATAGGAACGCTCGCGAAAACTGAAGGACCAGCGAAGCGAATGAACATCTATAACTCTTTTTATAATTTACATTGATTTTCCAAATTGCACTAGTATGTTGAAAATGCAATATTAAGAAAAGAGAAGACTGACCATCATCACTGAAACTGTCTCCCGAATCTGAAACGTCCTATTGACGGAATATCGAGTATCTGCACCTATTCTTTATAACTTGTTAAGTTGTCGTCTATTGTAGATAAGAAGATTCAAGAAAACCTATACCCGACCATTGGTTGTTGACAACACAAAATAATCTCACTATAAAACCAACCGCGGTTGATATTAAGGAGGATAATAAAACGAACCACAGAGCATCGAGCGTTAGAACTCCTGTAAATTTAATAGGATGCAAGAACAGAATACAATGCTTGGTATTTCGTTGCCACTATCTTTCAGGCAACTCCCACTTAAAATTTTCTTCAGTTCAGCATAATGAAATATCTTGTGCTGAACATATTTTGAAAATTTTTACCCGCGGTACCATGTACAAACGGGTACTGTACAGAATCCCTCGTTAGGAGAGAAACTGTTGGGTGTTTCGTTGTGTGAAAAACAAGATAAACAGAGATTAATAATCAATATTTACTTAATTAATCACAGGCAGTTAATAATACAGGTGAAAAGTGACGAAAGAAGTGAAAGAAACGGAAAGGTTTGGAGTTGGGCGAAAGGTGGAATGAGTTGGTTTCAGCTTACTATTGGAGTAAGTTGGAATGAGATGGCTTACTTTGCAATCGTAGCAGTGGAGCCGGTGTTTGGGTTTGTCGGAGCTGGCACGTCGCCTTGCTGCGGACGGAGTGCGTAGAACACGCGATGGAGTAGGTCGAAAGGGCGCTCGAACTATCGTGGGACGATAGAGCGAGAAGACGGAGTGAAAGGGAAAGATTCCCAGATAAAAACTAGAAGAATCTAGACGAATAATGACGGAAAAAGAGACGGCGTGAAACGATAAAAGAAAAAGAAGGAAAAACAGAAAAGCCGGAGCCATTCTTGACGGAATGAGAAAATGCACGTATATACGGTATAATAAGGCAAGTCGTGGTGAGAGTTCTTACGGAGTGAATGTACATATTTGCCGGCTCCGGTTCTGACTTTGCGGATACGGCTTTCTTTTGGTTTCGTTTGGGTTTTTATATATTAAATGGATTATTTATGGTGTTTCGGTAGCGAATTAAGTGTAATTCGGTACACTCCGGGGGTCGGAGGTGGAATGAAGGAATGGTTTTATGTGCCCATGGAATGGAGATGAACGAAGAAATGAACAAACAAAAGGAACGAGCAATGAAATGGTGAAGTACATGATACAGCTAATCGAACTAGATAAGCAACAAATGAGTGGGACAATCGATAACTAGCGAACAATTCCGGTAGCAGAACTCGGATCTTGATGTTTACCGGTTGCTGATCACGGTTCTTGAATTTAGGGATCGTTGGCTGGGTTCAGGGGACATTCCCAGTCGGAATGGTGAATGATGGTTCCATTGGCATCTTGACATCCTCTACCGCATTGGTCGGGATGGCATCTTGGGTTGTGACCTCTCTGAGATAGTGGACGGAAACAGGCGGGGCACCGGTCCTCATTGCGGATGATGGCCTGGCGAGATGCGATGGATGTGACCATACGGCATTCTCGAGAGAGGTGATTTGGAGATCTGCAGAAGCAGCACTTGGGTCCTGGGTTTTGAGGGTTACGGGAGTATGGATGCCCACGGGATCTCAGAGGGGATCTGTCTCTGCGACTGGGGAAGGTTCGATTTGGATGAGACGTGCTGGGGGAAGCAACGTCTCTGGATGTGGATGGGTTATCAGACAGCAGTCCGGCTTGGGTGATCACAGAGAGATTTGATAGGGAACTGGATGAAGAGGGGGTAGTGGGCGCAGACACACTCGTGGTTTCAGGCACCTTGGGTTTGATGTGCTTGACAATGGAATCGAATTTTTTCGCAAACTTGGCGAGCAACTCGTTTTGGGTTACAAGAAGGGTGTGGGTAGAGACCTGGGATTTCTCGAGACGAGACTGGTTCTGCACGAGGGAACTGAACTTGGCGTCGATCGTGCGGTTGATGGACTGCGTGGCGTCGGCCAGCTGCTGGGTGTAGTAGTCATCCTGGAATGAATGGATTGAATGATAAGGTGTATGGGGTGGATAACTACTGGATTACATGATATTGGAATGAGGGTATGGGGATGGATTTACCTCAAACTCGTTGAATGGTTGAGATGGTTGAAGCTGGGGTAGAGGATGAGATGGAGGAGTGAGGGGCTCGATCGGCCTCCTGGAATGAAATGGATTGAATAATTGGAGTTACTATGGAAAGTATTTACATTGTAACCCTCTGGCTTTAGAGATTGGAAGAGATTGGTTTCGCCTTGGATCGAGTTGTCATGGCATGAATGTGATTGGTCTGCATGGATGGGGACTCGATCGGGGTTTCAGTCTCTTCTGCTGCATCCAACTCTAGTGGGATTAGCAGATTGATTGGTCTTTCGATGGTTCTACCGTTGTGAGATTTGAGGGTAGCGGAATTGTTGGTTACGGAGAGAATCTTAGCCATGTGCCAACTGGATCTTGGAGTAGTTCCGCTCTCATCGACGACGAGAACTACTGATCCTGGTTTCGGTGTCTGGAATGTGCTTCTGCTGGTCTGCAGAGGATCTGAGCGACTATTGGAGTCTCTGAGATGAGCGATGTATTCCTTCTGCCATCTGGACCAGAAGGTTTCACCGAGTTGGATTGATCTCTTGAGGAGAGAGATTGCTTGCTTTCTGCTGGCATTCTCTTCTCCGGGTGGAATGTACTCATCGGAATCTGTGAGCAGATTGAGTGGGGTGCCGAGACGGGCATTTGGCATGATTAGATCAATTGGACGGAGAACTGTATTATGGAATGCGGGTACTTCTCCTGAGGAGACGTACGATAGTGGTCTACAGTTCAGGATTCCTTCAATCTCGCAGACTACGGTATGGAATTCATCAGGGGACAGCTTGCGCTTTCCGATGGTTCTGTAGAGGGAATCCTTGATGATCTTAATCAGTCTCTCGTATGTTCCTCCTTTCCAAGGGGAGTGTGCACTGGTGAAGTTCCAAGTGACACCATGGTTTGAGAGGTACGAGTTGGATTCTGATTCGCTGGCTTCACTCGAGAGAAGCGTACTCGCCATCTTCAGAGTGGTGGCTTTGTCAGATGTCATGCGAGAGGGGACTCCTCTACGAGATGAGAATCTACGGAATGCCATAATGAACGAGGATGGGAGTAGTGAATCAACGAGTTCGATGTGACTCAGTCTACTTGACATACATGTGAATAGCACGATGTACATCTTGGAATTGTTATTCGATTGGAATGGACCAGCGTAGTCAACACCAGTGTGCTCGAATGGGCGACTTGGGTTGACTCGATCAGCAGGGAGAGCTGGGCTCTTGGGATACGAGTACGGTAGGTTGTTTGTCTTGCGACAAGGAATGCATGAATGGAGTACCGATTTCGTGATCTGTCTGATCCGAGGAATCCAGAATTGGGATTGTATCTGGTTGATTACGGTCTGTACTCCTGCGTGTACTGTGGAATCATGAGTATCTCGAACGATCAATCGAGCAAGAATGGAATTCTTAGTTGGTATGAATATTGGATTCTTGAATTCTGTGCTGATATTGGAATTTTCTAATCTGGATGTGGCTTTCCAAAGATCAGTGGATTCATCGAGGAAGATGTGGTTCTTCTTCACAACCTCATCAGAGTCGCTGATGTGTCTCTGTTGGAAGTTGCGGAGGAGAGTACGGAACGCGTACTTCTTCTCTTCAGCAGTCAGATGAGTGACTGTTGAGAGTGGAATAGAAGAGAACTTGGCTCTGATTGAATCGGATTTGCATTTGTTTGCAATACGAGAGAGGAACCTCAGCACGTATGCAGTGACAGTGACTGGAACTCTGAGGGAGGAGAATGATTCGAGTTTCAGCAATGGTTCGACAGTAGGGACTTCCACTGTTGGATTGGAAAGTGAGTCCAGTAGTGGTATGTGACTAGTGGGGATGGGATCATCTGGCCACAGACAGATTGGCCGTAGATCGGAGCCACTCAGGGCCGATCCACCACTGATGCATTGGATTGTTCATGTCATCGGCATTCAATCCACGGGTTGCATGGTCGGATGGATTGTCTTCACTCCGAACGTATCGGTGATCATGGCATTTGATGTTACCGAGTGACTCGAGTTTCTCTCGGATGTCACAGATGAAGTGAATTCTGTTGAACACGAAAGTGCCCAGAGACTTGGATTTCTCTTGGCGACACCAGTGAAGCACAGTTGCGGAATCGCACTATGTGTACACATGGATCATGGACTCAGGAAATTCCTTCTTAATGGCCTCAATGGTGTACTGTAAGACGGAATGACCCATGAGGAACGCGTCCAATTCCATCTTTGGAATAGTGGACTTTCCACTTATCGGTGCGAGTCTGGTTCTCGAGATGAGCAACATGGGATCGGAGTTCTCAGTCCAGCTATACAAGCATGCAGCCATGGATGACTTGCTTGCATCACTGAACATGACAATGTGGATTGTCTTTGACGAAGACAGTTTGGAATATCGATCAACTGGTAGAGAGAACTTCTCGATCTCTGTCATCTGTGAGTGGAATGTGTCAGAGATGGATTCGTCAACGGGTTCGTCCCACTTTCGTTCTTCATTCCAGAGGGATTGAACGAGAAGCTTCGAGGGAAGCAATAGTGGAGCGATGAGACCGAGGGGATCGTATGGAGAAGACACTGCACTCAGCATGGATCTCTTGGTCTCTTTGTCTTTCCTCGCAGACAATGGTATTTTGATCTGCAGAGTGTCATTGGATGGCATCCATACTAAGCCGAGGAGTTTCTGAGTTTCTCCTGAGGCTCGGTCGGATTGCTGGATTGTATCGAGGAATGAATTATTGTTGGATGCATAATCACGTAGATTCATATGCATGGAATTGAATAGTTCCTTCGACTGTGGATACAGTATGTCGGAAGGATTGTCATGGTTGATGATGATGTTGTCCACGTACAGGTTCGTGGTCAACTGATGGACTAGATCGGGATCACAGTTCTTGCCGTGTTCACGGATGTGATGTGTGATCACACTGTTCAGTAGGAATCACTCCGAATGGCGTGACACAGAAGCGGAAGTATCTCAGATTGGATCGACACACTGGCTTATTGAGATCTTTCACCCATAGGAATCGCAGCATGTCTCTCTGGGATTCTTGCAGTTTCACTTGCAGGAATGCCTTCTCAACATCGGCAATGATCAGAGTCTTTCGACTCCTTGCTCGGATGAGGAGTGCTGGAATTTGTTCGAGATCACTTGGACCTGGATGGATGAGATCATTCAACGAGGGTTTGTTCTTGATATGAGCAGATGCATCATATACAATTCTCAATGGAGTGGTCGGCTTATCTGGACGAAGGACTGACTGATGTGCAAGGTAGTGAGTGATACCGAGCACTGGTTCGTTTGGATTGGCAATCTCTATCTGTCCTGCTTTGAGTTGATCTGCGATTATGGAATCATAGAACTCAATGTGTCCCTTGGTCTTCTGCAGACTCTTGACATTTGAGGCGAGCCGAGAGATGGCAAGCTCAAAGTTGTCTGGGATCATGGCTGATGCTTCGGGTTTAACTGAGTGCTGTACGTAGTACTCATTGTCAACCTTGACAACGGTCTCGTCGAAGTGCTGTTGCACCATTGCATCCTTGGCTTTACGGGCTTCCTTCTCGGTTGTCTCGTATACTCGGGATGCGGAATCGACAGCGAGAAAATGGCGTATGCTATCTTCTAGGGATGGATCAACGAGTGTTGTGGAAGCAGAGACATTGGTGTTCTGGATTGTATTGGATTGGCAACCGATCACGAATGGACCGACTGATGATTCGACTAGGGTGTACCCACTGGGCAGTTGGTACTTGTATGTCTGATTGAGGATTTGTTCGCTGTCTGCGATACTCAGAAGAATATCATGACAGACGGGAACGGGTTTCTCGAAGTGAACTGGAATGAATGGCAGTCGCTGTTTCATTACAGCCAGATCATCACTACTGAGTGGCTGATACTGGATTGGAACGAGAAGTGGATTGTCTCTTACGATGGCTTGGATGGTCACTTTGCCATTGGTGGTCATCACATCGAATCGGACAACGTCACATGTGGTTGAATCGGATGATCGACCTTCAACTCCGACAATCGTTGTCGTTCTCCTATCGATTGGAGTGAGTTTGAGGCGATCGGAAAGTTCTCGAGTGATCATCGTGATCATCGATCCCTTGTCGAAGAGTGCGAATGCACTGAGCGCGATGCTCTGAGTGGCATTCTGGATGCACAGTGGACCGGAATAGAGACGGACTGAGGACTGTGCGGGAATCGTGGATGCAGTTGCGGAACTGCTGGATTGGAAACATACCGTCTTGTGATGTTTACCGTCGCAATTGGCGCACTTGCGAGTGCATTCCGTTGTGGAATGTTTCGCCGATAGGCAACCAATGCATAGCTTCTTCCTTTGCAAGATCTCTTTACGAGACTTCGCATCGGGAAACTTGGTGCAAGTAGCAGAGAACTCGTGTTCTCCGCAGAAAGCACACATGGGTTTGGATGGACTGGAAGCCTTAGCAGGCTTGGGCTGAAGAGATGGTTTGGATTTAGAGGATGCAGCGAAAGAGCTGTTCGGATTGTTGTTAGCACTCGGGCTATTGATTGGATTATTGTTGAATGAGTATGCGTGCTCTACTGCGCGAATCTCTAGCTCAGTATTGATTTTCTCTTCAATGTGCATGAGCGCCTTAAGCATTGACTCTGGTTTGAACTCATGGATTACTCGGATGTACTTTGTATGTATGCGTTGTACTACTTGGTGTATAATTGGCATAACATTGATTGACACGTCGTCGTTGAGCGCGTACACCGTGTTGATCGTAGAACGAACACACTTGAGCTGGTCTTCGAGCTTAGAAGACTTGGGTTTGATATTCATCAATTGACTCATGAGAGTCGCATGAGTGAGTGTGCTACGGGCATATTCGGATTTCAATCGATCGAGAGTGTGCGAAAGGAATGCGTCCGTAATCGGAATGGATTGAACAAGTTCAAGGGCATCTCCCTTGAGGCTGCTCTTCAAGTAACCGAGCTTCTCTAGATCAGTCAAATCAGTGCGAGAATGGATGAGGGTTTCATATTGGCTTATGAAGGATTGCCACTTAGTGATGTCTGCACCATCGAACGTTTCAATGCGCATTGGGGGAAGCGGAGGCAATGGTTTTGGCTGGGATTGCACGGTGTTTTGATTGATCGATTGGATTTTCAGGAATTCCGTGAATGTCTGCGCCAAAACACTTGCCAAAACGGGCTGGTCGGTACCATCGGGCTTTGAGGCACCGCTGGTTTCGGCTGCGGAACCGTCCCGCGACGAGACTGTCGCGGATTCGGACGCTGCCTTGACCGTGGCATTGTGTACGCTCAGTTTCGTGATAAGACAAAGGGCTTCATCGAAAACCGATGTGAGTTTAGCTATGTATCTCTCAATCACAGGAGAAAGTCGTACCTGGTGGATAGGGTGATTCGACGGTCCGTCGTCTTCTTCCATCTTATCGTCCTGTAGCTTCTGCTCGTTGTTCTGTTGTGCTTGATCCCCCATTGTTTCGATTCCGTCGTTGATTGACTGCCACGCTGCGCTGTAATCGGCATGAATGGACTTCAGCTCGTATTTGGCATTAGTGGCCTGGTTGTACAGCTTGGTGTACTCTTCAATTGTTGTGCATGCTTGCACTTGGGGTATCAAGGAATCAGTGGTATCCATGATGGATTTGAGCTGGCGCACGAAAGAGGGGAGTTCGTCATACTTGGATTGGAATTGGGAGGTCATTTTCGGAGTAGTATGACGGCGCGATGAGTTTACGAAAGGATGGTTCAGAATGGAATGGTTTGCCACGAAATCGTTCGCGTTTTTGGAGTTTGCGGCGTTTTCGTCGCGGTTTTCGAAAAGGAATGGATTTCTGCCACGCGGGACTTGATCGGATTCAGAAAAGGAACGATGCACCATGTACAGAATCCCTCGTTAGGAGAGAAACTGTTGGGTGTTTCGTTGTGTGAAAAACAAGATAAACAGAGATTAATAATCAATATTTACTTAATTAATCACAGGCAGTTAATAATACAGGTGAAAAGTGACGAAAGAAGTGAAAGAAACGGAAAGGTTTGGAGTTGGGCGAAAGGTGGAATGAGTTGGTTTCAGCTTACTATTGGAGTAAGTTGGAATGAGATGGCTTACTTTGCAATCGTAGCAGTGGAGCCGGTGTTTGGGTTTGTCGGAGCTGGCACGTCGCCTTGCTGCGGACGGAGTGCGTAGAACACGCGATGGAGTAGGTCGAAAGGGCGCTCGAACTATCGTGGGACGATAGAGCGAGAAGACGGAGTGAAAGGGAAAGATTCCCAGATAAAAACTAGAAGAATATAGACGAATAATGACGGAAAAAGAGACGGCGTGAAACGATAAAAGAAAAAGAAGGAAAAACAGAAAAGCCGGAGCCATTCTTGACGGAATGAGAAAATGCACGTATATACGGTATAATAAGGCAAGTCGTGGTGAGAGTTCTTACGGAGTGAATGTACATATTTGCCGGCTCCGGTTCTGACTTTGCGGATACGGCTTTCTTTTGGTTTCGTTTGGGTTTTTATATATTAAATGGATTATTTATGGTGTTTCGGTAGCGAATTAAGTGTAATTCGGTACAGGTACTCACTTTCGATTTTCCAGTTGTTCCCGGGAACAGCCTGTGTACTTCTAAAATCCGACTTCTAAAATGTGTACTTCTAAAATCTTGTGACCTAATTTTTTAAATACTGTACGCGAATTGAAAAGACATTAGCTCCGACAGGAAGTTTATAGTAAAGAATACAATTAAAGTGCTCTTGCTTTGCTTTTCATACCTAAATTTTTCCAAAAGTTATGAACATATCTATGCACAAAAGTACAGTAATTAATTACCACGACCAGTAGAGAGTTGATATCAATCGTTCCATTGTGAAGGAAAAAGGTCTGCGAAAATGCATATCATATTTTAATTTTTTTAAAGTCTCACGTATTTCCCAGGAACATTACAAACCACAGTCTTACAAGAGATGTCATAGTGATGATCCAATCCATCCCTGAAAATATATATATATAGTTGCTCAAATTGCACACAGATTCTTCAAGATATTAAAACGCGTTATTTGTAAGAACGTCGGATGGGGTCGCACAACTCCTTCAAAGTGATCACCCAGGGCTCAAACTTTTTTCACACATAGCCTGAGGTGTAAATTAAATTTTAAAAGTGAAAAATTAATGAAATGTCAAAATTTGAAAAATCGATAATTTTTTTACTTCATATTCAGTATCTTTTTTTTTACTTCATATTCAGTTTTACTTCATATTCAGTAATTCATATTCAGCGATGAAAAACACATAATATATATCAAAATAGAAGCTTGCAAATCATGGGAACAATTTTATCAAAAATAAAGTTTCACAGAAACGGCAAATTTCTGCGTATACAATCACCTATTTTCGCTCAGAGTGCTTCGATTCTTGTGAAATTATTGATTTATACATAACTTGTGATGCTCTTTCGAATGATATGTAACATAACAGGAAAAGAAAAAAATTGAAAAAAAAATTTTTTTTCGTAAAAAAATTATCGATTTTTCAAATTTTGACATTTCATTAATTTTTCACTGTTAAAATTTAATTTACACCTCGGGCTATGCGTGAAAAAAGTTTGAGCCCCGGGTGATCACTTTGAACGAGTTGTGCCGGATTCCTCAAATTTCACTGCGGTCTTACAGAGAACGCGTTTTAATACCCTTCTTGGCTTAATATTTGCTTCGATGATAAATTGTAATCGCCTCTTCTTTTGGGAGGTTGAAATCTTACGCAGCCAGATGTTTTCGAAATATTGAGATAAGAGCAATGCAACTCTTGATGAAATGCCCATCATTCCATTTAGAAGAACAAGAGAAATGAAGAGTCGGATCTGAAATTGGTAATTTACGAGGAAAAAAGGAGGCTATTACATTTCTGTGAAGCGGTGATGCATTCATGGAAATCATTATTACGATCGGAATAAGAATTATTGAAAGAAGATGGAAAAAGAGCTGGAATTTTTCGTTGATTTTACCGGTGAAATATGTAAACCTCGACATTTCTTTGAGTTCTGAAACTCTGTGAAATTACACAGTCTTACGAGATTCCGTGTATCGATTCACAGTGGAACGCCTATAGGGAATACCAGGGGCCCAACAAATGAAGAGGAATTCAAAGTCTCTATATATTTTAGGGTTCCAGAAAAGGAATTACAGGAATTCAACTCTTTATTTAGATGGATGAATCGCATAAATGATACCTCAGTGATGTAAATTATCTCGAATATTGGAGTGAATTTATCTGTATGCGATCGATTGAGAAAGTGGGAGTACTGTGCCATAGCCTGAATGTATACTCGACCTGAATGAAAATGGAAAAGGAAAAGCAAACTGAATAAATTACAGAGTTTAAGAACTATATGGATATAAAGCAAATAATAGTTGAAGTTAATCATGTTTTATCACACTAACGAATTATAAAATTTCATCAGGATATGAATAAATCTGGGAACAACTCAATTTCAAGGGGAATAAAGATATATCTATCAAAGCTTTATATGCTTCCTGTTTACGTGCGAAATCTAACTCAACTGTCATGTCCTTGTATAGCTACAATCGTAAAGAATCCAATATTCGAACTCCGTCTTTTTAACTCCAAGCCCGATTAATAAACCACTAAACCGAACAATTAAGTGAATCGTCTTGACCATAATTTTATTATAATTGAGAAAATTTTATTATAATTCATTCCAATACAACCCTTTTCTACATCAATTAACATGTCCTAACATGTATAAATATCTATCTATCTATCTACATTACTTCTTCTGCGAAGAGTAATACAAATGCTGGAAATGCTTTATAATTTCAACATAACAACATAAGATTACATGGAACATTCGGACAACTTGAATTGCAGTGCTTACATGGAATATATTACATGGAATAATAGGGTAACTAGACTCAATTGCGCAGCTCTCTTACAATATAGTGCCCTATGTGTACCCTCAACTGTTAAATACCGTTGAGTAACAAGACGTAAAGAAATACAGGTTCAGGCATAATGAGACAAGGGTGTGATTTGTGTCGAACGTCAATGAAACGCTTTGGCAAAATGACAAGTTCTCTTTCGTTATAAAGTTGAAAAAATATATGAGATAACGTAAAATTCTTGAATACACATTGTAGAAGTACATTTGAGGAGAGTAATGTTTGTTTAAAAAATAATGTCAAGCTATTTTGTGAACTTCTGCATGTATGCGGGCGTTGGAAATTCCTGAGCTATAAGATAATATTTTGAGGATGATTCGTCTGAACAAACGACGTGTAGTCAAAACGAGAAAGACAAGACTAAACTGAGGTGCGTTGAGAGTGAAAACGATCTGAACAGTGTATAACATTTATATAATAATTCGATCAGACAAACTCAATTGCTACTTCCTGTGTCTATAAAAGACGAGAGAGAACAAAGATGTGGGAAGGTCGACAACGCTTGTTTTTGGTAAAAATGGAATTTCGTATTGTGCCTCTTTTGTATGCAACGTAATTTAAAACGCCGGAATTACTTAAGTCACATACTATGGTTGAACATCGAAGAAAGGCATGCATCCATCCGGGAAAGGCGTCTCTCCAGTCAACGGTAACTGTAGAAATAAGGCCAGCAGAGGGAATGACGAAGTGTACTAGTGCTCCCAACAACTAATAATATACTTATTTCTAGAGGTATTTATTTTTACTAAACATACCTGCATTTGCAACACTGCGAATAGTCTTCGCGTCATGTTTTGTGTTCTATTGGATATTGCAATCTAAGAAATAACTAATTTTATCTTATTAAATTGGCATTCAACCTTACCTCCTTGTTCTTATACAGTGTGTACATGGCATGGAATGTGAAGAAGAGAAGAGAAGGCAAGAATGAAATAACTGTGACGACAAACAAAATAGGCTCTGTAATATAGAAACGATATGCGAGACGAGAATTGTTTATTTGTTGAAAATGACACTTCCTCTTTATTTAACAGAAGCTTACCTCGTAAATCTCCCTTCAATTCAACTAGAAAGAGTGTGCCGCCTCGTCTCATTACCCATTCCAGTTCGGGGTCCTAAGATCGATAAGTAATGTTATAGATTGATTTGAGTTACTTTGATAATCTGCCTAAAGCCCTCCGCATCTTTGGCCATAGCGTAAAATCCGACGGCGTTGAGAAGGCAAATAATAGAAAGTGTTGAAGTGAACACAACTTGCGTCCTGTATTATTGACAACGTCTACAGCAATGTTCTTCATGCAATATTGTCATCATGTTTCACTATTTCACCAGTATCCTGCGCAGCGATTCCACGCTCTTTAAAAGTTTTTTTAGTGTTGGATGATCATTAAATTTAGTAATTTCCGATATGCTTACGTTGTTGATAATTTGAATCGACTTTTATGTGGAGTGACCAATTGATGCATTCTCATCACGAGATAGTAGTAAGAAGGAACACAAGCAATAGCTGCTGGGGCGAGAATTGCCTGAGTAGAACATTAAAATACCAAGGCTTCATTCGCATCGGAGAAAATAATTATAATTTACAGCCTGACGTCATTCGAGAATGTTGCATAAAAAACCAGCAGCAATCAGCAACTATCTAATAAATAGGTAAATCGCTCTTAATATTAATTTCGAGCTACTTGTTCTACGATTCTTTTGTGAATCAGCGTAAATAAGTGTTAACAAAAATGTCGTGCATCTCGTAAATTGTATGTTATTCATTGTTATTTTTAATAATCACCAATTTGCAATACTCAGTTAAATATATAGTTTTTATGTGTAGACAGAAAACTAACGATTGGTTACCATTACAAATCGTTTGTTGATGCCTGCAGTGCAGAGTGGTCCCTCACAGTAAAGAGCAGCATATGGACTGACAGAATAGACACGAATACCAAAGGAAAAGAACCAATCACAAAATATATGAGCAGCCTGAGAAACAACACAATCAGGAAATGTTTCATTCGGGCTTGTTTCAAATTCTGTAAAAAATGAGGGAAAAATAGGTTAGACGACATTTTTCAAATTTCGAATTACCATTGTGAAAAGGTAAGCAACTCGAATCTCACGAAACATCTTAGAACTTTCGACGATGAGAACATAGAACATCACAGGATAGATTAGCACTATCGACACTATTGGCATTATTGCTTGGAATCTGAAATTTGAAGCGTGCGAAGGGTTCACATTTAGTATGATCTCTAACTAATTTTAATATCGGAAACTCTTTAAGGATGGTCACATTGTATTGCAAATCAGAAATGTTAAGTGACTACAATGAATTACCTTAGTGCAAAGTCCATGAGAAAGTCTCTGTCCCACTCCAGTCCATATCGCAGCATCATTGAGAAGCAGCACCAGATTCTGTTCAAAGCGTTCTTCAAAGCTTCGTTGAATGCACACAAAGATCTGAAGAAATTATCTCGCCACTACGCGAAAATAACAGCCACGAAACGACGCAATCGATCATTCACCTAAACTACCGACAGTAATGAAACATGTGTTTACTCAAACTGTGTCTCCAGATACAGTTATGCAATAGTTTCCAAAGGCGGAACTGGACAAATTGTTTTCATTATGCAACGCTTTACGGCTAATTGTTTTCCCCTTGTAAATGACGCATAGCATGACGTATGAATAAGGAAATAAGTCAAATTTATAGTGTCCAAGGCGATTCAGTTGCTGCACTTAGTAGATTGCTAGTAGAGTAAAATTGTAGATAAACCCAAAACGGCGCTGAACAGTACAAGAAGTTAGCCATTAGCAGTGGTACATTCAATGCCCTCTAATCTTATTCTGTTCATTCACGTCCCACACTATTCATGTATCTACCCTTACGCTATTTTGTTTTTGTTTTTAAATAAGAGCATCGCTTTGCTGCGCGATGTTGTCCTCCATGGAGGACAACATCAAGATTAATTTAAGCCACACGGAAATTACGTAAAGTAAGAACCTGAAATAAACAGTGAAATATTGACAACACAAAATCTTTATTTTTAATGTATTTTTAACAAAAAAATGTGCGAAAATATGTGCCAGGCGAATCAAACAAATCGAGTTCTTGAATAATCTATTGAGGAATTTTTATTCTAGGAAGGTATTTTACATGTAAAAAAAGGTAATGGAAAAGGACGATCCCTATGCTTGTGGAAAACTCGTCGAAAACTCTTGAAAATAAGTCGGTTATATTTTGTAGTATCTTGTATAATTTCTCGTAGTCTCTAGTCACTTGACAGTAGGGATGGCAAAACGGAAAGCGTAATGAAGGCGGAATGCAAATATATTTGTCCTCATTGTCAGCAGAGCTCAATGAGCTCATTACCAAGGCTGAATCAAAGCGAAAAGTCTCTCGTCCGCGAGTATCCAAAGGCATCGCGTAACTCCGAAATATGATGGATTTTTACAACATAAACGCATATTTCATGGTAGATTCTTCAAACGAAACTTCGGGTTACCGTAACGCAAAGTCAAACAGAAATGTCCTATCCTAATCAAGACCATTTCGCAAAACCATTTCAATTCGCAACTGGGCTTGCTTATTTTTTAATATCTTTCTCAATTCTAATTGTACGAATTTACAGGAAATTATAGGTTGATTACGATTCTGACCATGCAATGGAATCTGAAAATCAGATGTTACTAAAAATAAATGTATGCAAGCCAAACAAAGGAAATATTACTCTGAGATACTTTATAATAATTATTAGTCAGTTTCAGTTTTTTTTTTTCAGTTTGAACACATTTATCAAGAGTTCAATTGGGTCTTCATCCTCGATTGAGGATTTAAGGAAGTTCAGTTGAGAGCTCTGATGTGCATGGCGTTCCAGTTGCTGCTCCTTGCTTCACTCAGAAAGTCCGGTCCGATCGTTTTTCGAAATAAGTCGCTCCATCTTGTCGTTGGTCGTCCTCTTCGTCTTTTCCTTCGTGGGAACCATTCGATCACAGATCGGCTCCACTTCAAGCAATCATCATTAGCGATTTTGTGCACCCAAGACCATTTTCTCTTCATCGCAGTATCAACAAAGTCTCGCACCTTAGTAAGGTTACGTAGCCGATCATTCGAGACATGATCGAGCACAGTACAGCCAACAATCCACCTTTCCATTTTCCTTTGAGCCACCGATAATCGATTCATTTGTTTTTTGGTCAATGCTCATGTTTCACACCCATAAAGAACCGCCGGAAGAATGCATCCATTGAATAGACGCCGTTTATGTGAAATTGGGATGCCCTTATTTACCAGAAAAGCCCTGTGTTTATGGAAGGCCCCGAATCCAGCTTGAATACGCCTGCTTATTTCACATGCGTCTTTCCCCGAGATTGCTATTGCGCTACCAAGGTAAACCGCCTTATCAACCAGTTTCACCTCCTTCCCACCAACTTTCACCACCCTTGGTGTTACCTTAGAACTCATCCCGAAAGTTTTATCCCCATTTAGCAATAATCCGACATTCCTCAATACCCTCTCCAATTCCTTCGCCATTGCTTGAATTTGCCGTTCATCATGGGATATGAGAACGGCGTCGTCGGCAAAGAGAATATGCGAGAGGAATCTGCCATTTACATTAATCCCCTTTTTATCCCAGTTTAATTCCCGCATGGCCATCTCCAGAACTGCAGTGAACAGTCTCGGTGATAAACAATCCCCCTGTCTTACAACTCGACCAACTTTTATTTCCACTTCCTTCCCATTTACCACGACCACATTTTTACTACCCTGAGAGATTCCCGCCAGAAATGAAACAACCTCGGAAGGAATACCCTCATACTCAACAGCTTTGTACACTGCTGCTGTGTAAACACTGTCGAAAGCTTTACTGATATCTACAAAGAGTAAATATATTGGAAGCCTGTAATCGACACAGTAAGCAATGACTGACTTGAGAGTATGAATGGCGTCCACCGTGGAATGTCCCCGTCTAAAACCCATTTGTTCCCACCCTTTATTAGTATCCAGAACTGGAGCATATCTGGATACTAATAAAGGGTAAATTATTAGTCGTGCGTTCAAAATTAAAAGTTCTCCTTTTTTAAACCATTATAATGCGAGGAAAATTTTTTTTAACCGAAAAACAATTTTATATTTATAACAAACGGAAAATTCTGATGCGATAAGGAAACTAGAAAAAAAAACAGTGGCTCTGCACAACGTTTTAGACTGATAGCATTTCCAGACAAACAATAGATGCAGGACAGACGAAGTAACTGACAATCATAGAGCATTGCTAAATTGGTCTATAAGGGTGGCCGGAAAGTCTTGCACGATTTGATGTGTGAAATTTGTGCTTTCGATTTTCGACGAGTTATAAATAGCAAGCCTTTTGCTCGTATTATGTTGTAGGAGGACCATTAAGTGCACTTTTAAAACTAGGAATTTGCACTTTTAAAACTAGGAACCTAGAATTACTTCGCCGTTTGTTCACTACCTATGTGCGTCCTATTGTTGAAAATGTTTCTGAAGTCTGGTCCCCCTCTGATGTCGATAGTATCAAAATATTGGAAAATGTTCTAAAGATTTATACCAAATGTTGTTGTAAAAGTTTAGGATACGACCCCTCTTACACTAGACGTCTCTCTCTCATGAATCTATCGTTATTGTCTAGTCGCCGGTTACAAAACGATCTTGTCTCGTGCTTTAAAATTTTCTCTGGCATTGTAAACATTGAACCCTCTTCCATCTTGTACCTTCCCCCTAATATACGCTTACTCAGAGGCCATCGTTATAGAATGCAAGTCCCACATGCTAGATTGTCCCACTTCCAATCTTCGTTAGGGTATCGCGTCATTCCCCATTGGAACAAACTTCCTGATTATTTATTTGACCCACCAGTATCCGGATTTCTAAATTTCATCAAAAAATTGTAATATGTTGTCCCCTTACATTGAGCTACTTGTTTAGCTCTCTTAGCTCACAACACTGTGAAACAACCCGATGCCCATCTGATCCACATGTAATAGTTAAAAGTGTAAATGAGATAAATTGAAAAAAGTAATAACTTTTGTCTTTGGTTTTATTTCATACTCCCCCGGACTACTGGATAAAACACAGAATAATATTATGTCATAATTGAAAAATTTGACTAAAAAACTATATGTTTCTCTTGGCGTCAATAATTATTTCCAGAGACTCAGTGTAGAATCAATTATAGTATCAGCAATCCTCTTCCACTTTATAGTGTGAATGAGCCGCTGCTACATTTGTTTTAGAAGTTATGATTCTCCGGATTCGATTAGTCCGGAAAAAACTTGTGTCCGAACTATTTCAAATAACGATGTCGAATGAGAAGCTATCGAGATACACTAGTGAACGATTTACTCAATGATAATATAACTCACTCTTACTACTGATGGTTTAAACTATGCCCTTCTGCGCTTTTCGAAAAACAGAAAATTCAAATATTTTGAAATTCGAAAATTTTCAACAAAATTCCAATTTTTGGTGTCTGATTAGATGAAGTGTCCTGTCGAAGAAAGCAAATCGAATAACGTCCCACTTAACAACAATACAATTGGACTTTTACTGTAGAATGAGCTGCCTAACCTATTGATAAAAGCTTCCCTAAAATTGAGACACTTTGTGAAAGCACTTTTTCGAGCTCTGATTTCTGACATCATCGTAGATCTCAGATAGTTCGCCGATGGTATCACCTAGTTTAAAATGAGCTGTACTATTTTGAGGATGGTAGGTGGCGTTCTAAACAAGAGCGGAATGGGATATCAAATCATTTGGATGACTCCAACAATTGAAATACAATTCACTTAGTAATCTTTCGCGCGCGACGTTTTAAATTGAGACATCGGTTCTGGCTAGGCCGGCGAAGAACCTTGGCTCTATCAATCTTCCTGCATTCGGGACAGATCACCCTTCTAGAAAATAGGTTGCATGGGGCCCTGTTATAAACCGCTTTCTCAACTTCCATTATTCGCCCGAATAAAAGGGCACCTTTGAAAAAGTGTGCGATCAAAAGAGGAAGACTTACTACATGTAACATTGATACAAAGAATTTGATTGAATGCTCTGAATGGAAGCGCGGAAGATTTTTCAACAAAAGCAAAATCGTGCAAGACTTTCCGGCCACCCCGATATGAAGAACGTGCGACTTGATTTACCACGCCCATGATCATTGAAATCGGAGAACAATGCATATTTGACCATTACGTATGGTCGATGTTGCAGAGCACGAGGCTGTTCACATTTACTCAACTCATTTTTCGTTTTAATAATTGTTTTTAAATCTCAAGTCACTACAAACTATAATCGGTGTTTCAACAGATAACAAGAGATGGATCACACTAAAAGTGTGTTGTCTCCGTCCCTCTTCGTCTCACTCCGTCTCTGTTTGTACCTTTTCGTGCACACCCTTGCAGATACTCTGATCGAACTCTCAACCATGGCTTTATCTGTGCAAGAATGAGTGTAGATTGTGTGGAGAGGAGGGAAAGGCGCGCCTACATAACCAAGAAAACTCTCCCTCCAACACGTGATTTGGTCGGGTAAACTCTCCCGCTCAATCGCCTCGACATTTCTAATGTTCAAATCGCATAAATTGGAATTTATTTGGGCATTATTATGCGTATTCGTGCCATTTTAACACTCATTTATTGCGATATTTTGCAGATGTCCTACACAATTGCGATTCTCGTTGTTTTGGGAACTATTGGTCTCTACTTTCTGAGGTTAGTTATTTACAAGACTTGGCATTTTAAAATGTGCATGCATTTCTTTTAGTTCCCATTTCCTTATTGCGGATTCAAATAATTCAGACGCTACTTCAAGGGCGGCCAGTTTCGTGAATCCGTTTCTGCTATAGGGAAGGTGGCAGTGGTGACGGGGGCAAACACGGGGATCGGATTGGAAACTGCGAAGGAATTGAACTTGAGAGGAGCAAAAGTGAGTGAAATGGACCGAAAATATTTATGGAATTTATTCAAATAAGTATTTATCTACAGGTTTACATGCTGTGTAGAACGGAGGAACGAGCTCGCGACGCGCAAGAGAAAATGGAAAAAGTGAGTTGGATTACGAAGAAACAAGGAACAGCTTATCCCTTTCTCGCTCTAAAATATCTTCCGCAAAACTTTGCTCTGATCGCGATAGCACAACGCATTTTGAACATTGAGGAGGGATGCGACAAGTCTCGTCTAATCTACGTTCACTGTGACTTGGCGAGCAAAGCAAGTGTGAGAAAGTGTGCAGAAACTATGCTTAAGCGTACGTTGATTTTTATATTTGCTTGACAATATTATGCGTCACGAATACCGCTCCATTTTGAAGATGTTTAGTAATAACACTTTCAGGCGAATCTCAAATCGACATTCTCATCAACAATGCCGGGTTGTGGATGAATGGTTATGAGAAGACGGGAGATGGACATGAAATGACATGGCAGTCAAACCATCTTGGTCAATTTAGCATAATTTATTGCATTGTTCAAATTAACCTAGCCCAAATAGGTAAATACATTTTCTCCTTATCAGATATAGCAAGCTCCTTCATGAGAAATTTCTTCTCACAGGTCCTTTCCTTCTCACCGAACTTCTTCTTCCTTTGGTGGAGAAAGAAAGAAAGGGCAGAATCGTCAATGTCTCAAGTGTCGTCCATGCTGATGTTCGTTTTCTACCAGTTTACTGTCGTTTCGGCTTCATTTACTACTGCAAAAATTTCCTTCCTTTGTTAACAATTCGCATTGATGTATCTTAAACAAATTACATATCAGTGCGTTCGCGTAAGGATTTCAATACCTCCGTACAGCAAAAAGTGAATAGTTCTTTATTTCACATATTCTGATAGCTCTTGGTATGCTCTATCAAAATATGCTACATTCATGACCTGATGTCTCTAAGTTGCATAATTACAGCAGGTCAAAGTTGGGCTATATTCACGGTTTTTGAAGTGTACGTCGTCAGGGAGAAGAGATATGGATTTGGTTGTTTCAGCAATATTGACCGCCTTGACCAGCTGCATCGACGTATGTAATTTATTTACGCAAATTTTCAATTCTAAAAAAACCTTGAAAATTTCAAAGGCGATTTTCTCGAAAACAAGGCAGAAAAGGGTTCCTATTTTTTGATATGTGGTCATGATCATTAGCTATCGAGCAAGCACAATTACACACGTTTTGGAGGGCGGGTATAGACTCAAATAATGGAAAAACGGATCGTTCCTAATCGAGAGGAACCCCTCAAGTGGATTGTGGAAGTGGAAGTCAATTTAGACCGCGCAATCCACTTCGAATGGGTGGAATGAGGGCGAAATGAGGGGTTCCTCTCGATTAGGAACGATCCGTTTTTCCATTATTTGAGTTTTTGAATTTTTTTTTTTTATGATTTTTTAGAATTGAAAATTTGCGTAAATAAATTACATCCGTCGATGCAGCTGGTCAAGGCGGTCAATATTGCTGAAACAACCAAATCCATATCTCTTCTCTCTGACGACCTACACTTCAAAAACCGTGAATATAGCCCAATTTTGACCTGCTGTAATTATGCAAATTAGAGACATCAGGTCATGAATGAAGCATATTTTGATAGAGCATACCAAGGGCTATCAGAATATGTGAAATAAACAACTAGTCACTTTTTGCTGTACGGAATGTTGGCAATATCTGCGCTCCTTACGCGAACGCACTGATTCAGGCAATTTCATTTTAGAGTCCTGCTCTGAATTTGTCCACGATCGATTCTCAAGAGGGATTTGATGCTGCCATCGCATACAGCAAATCGAAACTTGCCAATGTTAGTTACAATTACCGCATCAATCTCTTTTTGATTGAAAATTTACGAAGGCATGAGCAAGTGGGATGATAACTTTAACATTCTACCTTAAATGCCCACACTAATAGGTGATGCATGCACGCGAGCTAACTCGTCGTCTTCGTGCGAAGGGAAACAACAATGTGACAGTCAATGCTCTCCATCCTGGTAAGTTCGCACGCGATCAATACGCTGTCGATAGCAGACACTCAAAAAGATGTTGCACCCGGGATAAGGAAATTGATTTATTTATAATTTTAAGAGCGTTCTTGACAAAGGGCTGTGAACGTTGAAGTGACAGAAGTCGTTCAAATTGATCGCCCACGATTCAAACAAACATTCGTTGCAGGAGTCATCCCCACTGAACTCTTGCGTCGCATGGCCATATGGGTCAAGATTTTCCTTGTTGTCGTGTGAGTCACAAACTTTATTGGAAATTCGTCGATTGATGTTGACAATTTAAATGATTCAAGTTTTTTTGCAGTCGATTCTTTTTGAAGACAAGAAGGGACGGCGCGCAAACGTCCCTCTATCTAGCACTTTCGAAAGAAGTCGAAAATGTTTCCGGAGGATACTTCCAGGCAAGTTCATCCAAGATAAATTTACATCTCTATTTTTAACGTTAGTTCGGAATTTTCGAGAAAAAAATGAAATAAATTCAGGACTGTCATCGTCATCCTGAGCAGCCTCTTGCCAAAGATGATCTGGCATGCATGCAGTTGTACGATTACAGTCTCAAGACGGTCGGATTGGCATAATGAACACAAGATAGGAGTAGATACTGTCCTTCTTTCATTTTCGATTAATTATAGATTCATATTGAGATAAAACGTTAACAAATGTGTCGTTACGGAGTGCATTTCCATAGTGTTTGTTGGAAGAAGAGAGAAAAAGTCCGATCGAGTCTGCTACTTCAATTGCCGCAAGCCCATTCCATTTTCAATCTGCTATTATTCACACTGAAAATAAGGCATTGATGCAACAGATTCCATTCGGTGTAATATGAATACTGCGTTCTTCTGTGATTCATGAAAGGGATGGTATGCGAAACCTACTCACAAAGTGTCATTCTCTCGTGGATCTCTTCATCTCTCTCGTCTCTCTCTCCTGTTGTCTATCTCTATCTCTCCCTATCCCTCTCTGTCCATCTCTTCGTCAC
Organism: Pristionchus fissidentatus; assembly: GCA_036245785.1. Taxonomy (NCBI): domain Eukaryota; kingdom Metazoa; phylum Nematoda; class Chromadorea; order Rhabditida; family Neodiplogasteridae; genus Pristionchus; species Pristionchus fissidentatus. The sequence goes on from BTSY01000004.1 coordinate 18,411,005, forward strand.
TTGATAATCACACACACCTCTCTACACTCTTTCTTTCTCTGATCGCATGAGTGGATAGTTATGCCACTCTCGGCGATCAAGCACGTGTTTGTACAACACACAATTTGTTTTTTTCCTGCCCTTCGCTATGTCTTCTCGCTACTCCCGTTAATCATTTGGTTCAAATGTATTCGTAAATAATTTGCTGAGGATAAAAGTGTTCTTGAGAATGTCCCTCGCTCGAAATGGGAAGCTTGCGGCTATCGGTGTAACAGGCTCGATCGGACTGTTCTTCCTCAAGTTTGCAATATATATACAACATTCAAATAATGTCAATACTCTAACTATCACAATGGACCGATCATGATATGATATTTATTTTTCAGAAGATATTTCAAAGGCGGTCAGTTCCGGGAATCTGTTTCGGCCGTCGACAAAATAGCAATCGTGACTGGTTCTAATACTGGGATCGGACTCGAAACTGCAAAGGAATTGAATTTGAGAGGAGCAAAGGTCGATACTTCATCATCTTTTCCTTTCAAATGTCGTTCTTACACTTTTACAGAATCTCATTTTAGGTGTACATGCTGTGTCGAACTAAATCGAGAGCGCGCGGAGCGATCACTCAGATGGTCAATGTAAGTTATTATGGAATTCCTGCCAGATGAAATGAAGTGAACCCCTCTTTTTTAAACCGCTACTGCAGTTTTAATGTTTTCTTTGAGCTTTATTATACTTGTCTTAGAGTGGCTGCGACTCAACTCGTCTAATTTATATCCACTGTGATCTCAGCAACATGGAAAGCGTGAGAGAATGCGCAGCCGAAATTGCCAAGCGTCAGTTTGCTCCTTTATACATCAGGTTCTTATCTCTCGCACTCTTATATTTGAGTTTGTCGTCGGAATATTGCCGAGTTGGCGCCGTGCAAACAGAAAGAAGCAAACTACACCATTATTTTGTCGAGACGACCAAGTTTTAATGTACTTATGTTATTCAGTCGAGTCGCGCATCGATATTCTCGTGAACAACGCTGGAGTTTGGTTGGGAGGATACGAGAAGACAGAAGATGGACACGAAATGACCTGGCAGTCGAACCACCTTGGTTATTATTATTTGTTTTATTTTATACTTTTACAAATGTATTTAATTGTGTAATATTCGATATTCTAGGTCCTTTCCTTCTCACCGAACTTCTCTTGCCGCTCGTGGAGAAGTCGGGAAAGGGCCGAATTGTAAATGTGGCCAGTCTCGCTCATACAAGTGTTGGTATTTTTACAAAAAAAATGCAGAGCGAAAAAATTGAATGAAGGTTTAATGCTGATATTCTCAGAGTCCTCCTCTCAACTTGTCAACCATCGATTCGGAGGAGGGATTCGGATCAGCCTCGAAAGCCTATGCGAAGTCGAAACTGGCAAATGTGAGACATTTCAAAATCACTGTAGGGCGGCGATTTAAATTGATAATTCAAAATATTGAGCATGCATGAATTTGAGTTAACAATACAGCCTTTTATGCTTATGCCATTCAACCTCATTTCGTTCTCCTTCCAGATAATGCACGCTCGCGAGCTCACCCGTCGACTGCGCGCAAGAGGAAACAACACAGTCACAGTAAATTCTCTACATCCAGGTAGAACAAGTAGATAAGACATGGTGGAAACACGAGTATATTCTGGATACCGACTATTTAGCAACTATTTTTAACTGTTTTTATATTACAGGCGTGATCACAACTGAAATCGCGCGGAACATGGGAGTAGGAATGCAGATATTCATGAAGCTTAGGTAAATGCAATATTACAATATACAAGCTATTTTAAAAATTTCAATTTGCAGTAAGTTCTGGTTGAAAACAGCGAAGGACGGTGCACAGACGACTCTTTATCTCGCTCTATCGAAGGAAGTCGAGAATGTCTCCGGCGGATACTTTATGGTGAATTATAATATAATAAAAATTAATTATCAATAAGCAAATGGACGATCAATTTTATATATTTATTGAATTCAAATTGAAAAAAAACTTTTTTTTATTTTTTTTAGGATTGCTATCGCTACGTCGAGGCTCCGTTGGCTAAAGACGAGTTGGCTTGCAAGCAACTCTACGACTACAGTCTCAAGACAGTCGGACTAGAATAAATCAATCCATCGGCTTAAACCATGGCTGTGCACTAAAAATTCGAAAGAATCTATGTACGTCTTTACGTAATTCAATTGCAATCAAATAAATAGTCCGGGGTTGTAGATATCCAGCTCCCGGTTCATCTTCTGCCCCATAACAAGGGTCTAACACCAACCCGAACAAAGTTATACTAGTTTTTTCGACTTGTTTTTGAGTCGAAAAATCGAAAAAAATTCGAAAAAAAACTTCAATAACTTTGTTGATATGTATACGTTACACTTATGTTCTTGGCAGAAAATGAACCTAGAGCATGAGATCTACAACCCTAAACTATTTATTTGATTATAAATATCGTGATTGTAAAGATATGAGAGACTATCAGAGTCGATCGAGATACGACCGTACAGGCAAAAGCTAACATGTGCTGAAATGATGCTCCTAGGGTAAACATTGGCCGTAGAGACCGAAAATGACCATAAGAAGTTTCATAGATCAAACCCGGCTGAGATATGTTTCATCGCATTTCCAAAAGTGAAATTTTCAATTTTGGCAGAACGCATGCAAACCCCATACATAGCTATATTTTCTGAATGCTCGTGCAATAAGGAACATTTTCATGTTACAACTAAGTTTATAACTCGCACTTCAAAAAAGTTATAATTTTTTGAATACTCAAAATTGAAATTTCGATATTTCATCATTGTCCAGAGCGCTTCTAAGTATGTTCATTCGATTGCGCGTGCAAATTTACCCCCGTACGCACGGAATAAGCAAAATCGAGGTGATGGGTCGAGTCGAATTTCTTTCCTGAACATGCGCCGCCGCGCCAACACGCGACGCAGCACGCGACGCGTGCCTCAATGAGGTAAACAACTATAATGTTTTCGGTGTTAAAATTATAACTTCGATGTGGAAACACTATTGCCTATGCAAATTCACTCGGAATCGGCAAGAAAATAAATCTTTCGACAATTTCCGAAAATCGGGATTTTGTGTGTTTTATGTAATTTTTAGATGTGGTGTCGATGTGAAATGTGCAGGAAACACATTCCCACCAAATTAATATTATGGGAAATGTTCGTAGGAACCATTTGGTGGACAGATTCCGCACGAAACTATTGCTCCTGCATTTTTCAATCGTATTAATATACATACGATCAAATTAATTCTACAAATTCATGACTATTCGTGTTTAGTGAACATTAGTAAACGAGGCAAGTTAAATTTGATGTTTTCGGAAAAGATTAGGGCAAAATAAGAAATATACCGAAAAGTCTACCATATTTTTTTTCAATTCCAAATATAGTCTCTGAAAATGTGAAGAACCATTGTTCTAATTTATTTCTATGAACATAAGCGGAATTTTTTCGTCTTACAAGGGCTAGTTTCAATTAAGACGGGTTTTTATCTGAAAGCACATCTAATGTTATGCCTACTATATCGGTTCAGCTTCAGAATTTCACTCATCTAACATGGGTAATACCCATTGGGTATGACTTCATTTGTCAGAAACGAGGCCCAACCGCTTTGACACGTTTTTTCAGCATTAGAAAATTATTATTTCTTGAAATTAAGCTTGGTTGCACGAAAAAAAGCCGCTCATATTTAGGGGCCGCAAGGTGGTCTGCCGATTTTATGCAATGAAGTTGAAAGTGTATCCATATTAGCCGCTGAGGTGTCAATAACATCATACTTTTTGCCGTTTGTCGATATCGTGTCTCTGGGCCGAGATACAGTTTGAAAACCACGCGCGCGGCTCATAACGGGAGAGGGTCAAAAGGTGGGCTCTCGGTGGGCGGAGTTTGCGTCTATGATGAGAGAATGTGGAGATAGTATCTGATCATCAAGCGAATGTGAGAGCTCGTGTTCGTTGCCATCTTGGTGCAGTGGTAGAGTGATTGCATAGCTAGCCAAAGGTCGTTAGTTCGAATCCCATCCTTTGCGGATCTTTTGCTCACAACCCAAAATATTGCCATTTGAGCCACTAAACACCGTAAGTCGTCATGCCAAAGCGCATTCTCGGAAAATAATAATACTAAAATCTTCTAAACAGGAGCACAATTGCACGAGGCAATTAAATTTGATTTAGTTTTGTCTAAGTTAATCAGAATAATTCTCCCCACGAATTGCGAGATGCGCAACTATGTGCCCTTACTGGAAGTGATTGAATCACCTTTTCCCGCTTACGTTTATCGATTTTTGACCTACTTAATCACTACAGAGCATGGTGCGCATGGCATATGTTGTAGCCCATCACAAGAGCTCTCGAATAAGCCCGAGAACGAGGTTTTTAGTGAAGAATGAAATTTGTGCTACTCATCCGCTGTTTCTTGCCCCTTCAATTAGAGTCACGAGTGGGCGGAGCTTATCTTCCCTACTCATATTCATAGAAATAAATTTCAACAATGGTTCATCACATTTTCAGAGGCGATATTTAGAATTCAAAAAAATATGGTAGACTTTTCGGTATATTTCTTATTTTGCCCTAATCTTTTCCGAAAACATCAAAATTTTACTTGCCTTGTTTACTAATGTTCACTAAACACGAATAATCATGAATTTGTAGAATTAATTTGATCGTATGTATATTGCTACGATTGAAAAATGCAGGAGCAATAGTTTCGTGCGGAATCTGTCCACCACATGGTTCCTACGAACATTTCGCATAATATTAATTTGGTTGGAATGTGTTTCCTGCACATTTCACATCGACACTACATCTAAAAATTACATAAAACACACAAAATCCCGATTTTCGGAAATTGTCGAAAGATTTAATGTCTTGCCAATTCCGAGTGAATTTGCATAGGTAATAGTGTTTCCACGTCGATGTTGTAATTTTAACACCGAAAACATTATAGTTGTTTACCTCATTGAGGCACGCGTTGCGTGCTGCGTCGCGTGTTGGCGCGGCGGCGCATGTTCAGGAAAGAAATTCGACTCGACCCATCACCTCGATTTTGCTTATTCCGTGCGTACGGGGGTAAATTTGCACGCGCAATGGAATAAACATACTTAGAAGTGCTCTGGACAATGATGAAATATCGAAATTTCAATTTTGAGTATTCAAAAAATTATAACTTTTTTGAAGTGCGAGTTATAACCTTAGTTGTAACATGAAAAATGTTCCTTATTGCACGAGCATTCAGAAAATATAGCTATGTATGGGGTTTGCATGCGTTCTGCCAAAATTGAAAATTTCACTTTTGGAAATGCGATGAAACATATCTCAGCCGGGTTTGATCTATGAAACTTCTTATGGTCATTTTCAGTCTCTACGGCCAATGTTTACCCTTGGAGCACCTTTTCAGCATAGGTTAGCTTTTGCTTCTACGGTCACTGTTGAGAGAAACTCAATCGACTCAGATATTCTCTCATATATTGAGTTTTTCGAATTTTTCGGTGCACAGTACTGGCTTAAACGAATTCTTCATCAGCGACTCACAGTTATAAATCGCATAAATAATCTACCTCAAAATGAAGATCGTAATAACGAGGACCTTACTTCATTTTTTATCTAAGCTTCAATCTACTGCCGCCGTATTAAATACCCCGGAGGTGGGAGGAGGTAGAGAGACAAAAAAAGTGCGGGGAAACGAGAGAAGCAGACAATTGCCTTCCACTCTTCCCCCGAGCTCGAGGGTGCGGGGTGGGGAGAGTCAAAAGGAAAGACAAGCAAAAATTGGTCATTGGCTGAACCATTTTGAACTGTGACGTGCAATGCACCCGCGTGATCATTGTTCCATTACTCATTTAGAGCGAGAGGGACGCGCTATTAAACGAACCGATCAGAAAGAGAGCTTGTGACGTAGTTAGACTTTTCCCTAAACGCGGAATTGTGTATAAAAGGGAGGGTGTCGTCTCTATCTTTCATCAGTTGATCATTCTTCAATTTGACTACTCTTGAAATGAACACTCGTGTCTTCATTGCACTTTTCTTCATCATCTATCGCGGCTCAACACATTCTTCCCGGAAGCTTCGATGGTCAGTTATCGATCGTTTTAAAACCATCACTATTGTGAACACCAAGGCTCAGTGATCTCATGTCTCATCATTTATATTTCCAGGTGCCGTATCTAATGGTCGTGGAGGACTCGGCCGACACATCCGTCATCTCGAACATCATGATGCCAACTCGTACTACGGCAATAACAACAACGGATTCGGAACATAGGGAGTCGCGCCTATGAACTACGGACAATTTGGATTCTTCGGTTGAACAAATCCAATGGGATTCAGTAGATGACCCATCTGTACATTCTGTATTTTCATTGTTTACGCTACGTGTCAATGCAATGATCTCATGCTTTACCGATCGAATCTCCTCTCAGAATAATAAACGAATATCTTTGATTACTACCAACAACATACCATCGCAAAAAAGGATAATGCCCACAAGACAATGGCAACGTATCAAACATAAGTAAAACTGTAATGCTTCCTTGTCAATGTTTCGTTGATCGTAAACAACTTGAGCACGTAAAGTAATCATGATGTGATCATCCATTTTATATTGAATTGAATATCCATTGAACTTAGGTTTGGTTGAAATCTGGAGCTACTTTCTCAAATTTCGTGCTACATGATTAAGATTTTTATCAAATCTTCGTGATTTTCATAACATGAGTTTCAATATTTTAAATGACTCTAAATGTGTTAGATAAGTATTTTGAATCGATCAGACTAAAAAGCAAAATGAATAATATGGATTTCCAAGAAAAAAATAGAATTTGAATTTCACAACAGCAGGATCTCATCGTGAAAATGTCATTGAAAATGATTAATGCATATGCGAATTATATTGATCTAACAACCAAACAAATATACATGGAAAGACAATAGCTCAATTCAGAGACTGACTTTTTAAACCTGTAACGTGTTATTCACCTGCGTGATCACTGTTCCATTATTCATTTAGAGAGAGAAGGAACCGCTATTAAATGAACCGACCAAAAAGAGAGCATTTCACCCGGGTTCATAGCACCCGCGTGATCACTGTTCCATTACTCATTTAGAGCGAGAGGGAAGCGCTATTAAACGAACCGATCAGAAAGAGAGCTTGTGACGTAGTTAGACTTTTCCCTAAACGCGGAATTGTGTATAAAAGGGAGGGTGTCGTCTCTATCTTTCATCAGTTGATCATTCTTCAATTTGACTACTCTTGAAATGAACACTCGTGTCTTCATTGCACTTTTCTTCATCATCTCTACTATCGCGGCTCAACACATTCTTCCCGGAAGCTTCGATGGTCAGTTATCGATCGTTTTAAAACCATCACTATTGTGAACACCAAGGCTCAGTGATCTCATGTCTCATCATTTATATTTCCAGGTGCCGTATCTAATGGTCGTGGAGGACTCGGCCGATACATCCGTCATCTCGAGCATCATGATGCCAACTCGTACTACGGCAATAACAACAACGGATTCGGAACATACGGAGTCGCACCCATGAACTACGGACAATTTGGATTCTTCGGTTGAACAAATCCAATGGGATTCAGTAGATGACCCATCTGTACATTCTGTATTTTCATTGTTTACGCTACGTGTCAATGCAATGATCTCATGCTTAATCCATCAAATCTCATCTTAAGATTATAAACGATTCCGATTCAAATCTGTATTCTTGGCATTGATTACTGTCAAGTATACAGATAAAAACTGAATGAACCCTCAAAACCGAGTAAGCATCGAATCAAATTTATAAATTATAACTATAAATAGTTTACTAGATTTCAAAAAAAAAACACAGTCCCGGTTTAATTGACGAAGTTACAATGTTTATGCATGAGTATCGCAAATATTACAATGCCACGCGATTCCACCGACCGGCCAGACCTCCTAATGGGGTCGGGAGTGAGCGATACACTCTTACACCTTCTCCCCTTTATTGTTTATAGAGATTATCCATTCATTGAAGCCGAAACGACAGACTTCTTTGAACTTCCAATCGAAATTACCATGGCGGATTTGTTACCGAATAGCGAGAATACTTCCCTGAAATGGGTATGTATTTTAATACTCCCTTCATCTCTTCATCGAAAAGAGTGTGTCAAAACGAGAGAGACACAATAGAAGAGAAAGATAAGTTAAAACTTATCTTCCTCTTCTATTGTCTTCATCGTTTCTGTGCATATCGACGAAATGCTTTCACATTTCGTAAATGTGGTAGTAGATTTGTTGTACTCTCAGATACAAACTTACAGTCTGAAGTGCTCGACAAATATGAAGACGATTAATGGCGAGAAACACGAAGTCGTCTCTGTCATCTGTAATTGTTTCCCCCTCGATTACCATCGACGTCACTCTCTAAGAAACAATGAAATTACAATCCTGCTAGTGGAGATTATTGGTAACAGTTCAGGTGCAGCTTCCTACTACGGGAATGTGAAATTTTGGGACCTTTCTTTTCCCATGGAGACCCTCAAAATATCCAAGAAAAGATAAAAGATACAACTGTTAACGCACAAGACAAGTGTTCATTTCCTGAATCGGATGGTGCACAATTTCGAAAAAGCCCAAGAGAAATGTGGATGCTCCGACTATTAGCAGCATGGGAAGAGCGGATTGAGCTGTGAGCATCTGATAGTATGAGATTATTGATTCACACGATCAAACAGACTGAACTTTCTCTTTTCTGAATCGCCATGATGAATTTTTAGTTTTTTTTATGAGAAAGAATACTCATCGCAATTTTCGACAAAAAAAATGATTATAACGCAAATGACCCACATGGACAAAATTCCGCTGAAGTCTGATCGACTTTTTGCTCATGGAGCTTGCTGTTTCTTCAATGATTACGAGAATCTTTCGCCTGTCGAAAATAAAAATTTGGAAAGCTTTCGATTTGGTAAGAATACCTCAAGAACAAGGTTACACAGTACACAGGTCCAGTCAAAACGCAAATAATCGTGAAATTCGATATCATTAGAATTGCACTTACGTGCTTTGTTCCTGATAATTTGGAAATTATCTATACACATCTTGAACGGGCTAACAAGCGGCATTGACTTGCAGCACCAATTTGCGGAGTGTCACTCAATTTTTTTCCGCCAACAGCGTGTTAAGTTTCGATAAGCCTAAGATTCTAACGATTTCTGCTTGTGATATTTTTAATGCGAGACCCTCGATACCTATCATAGTCTTTTGCTAGTAGTATTATTACCGGATATAGTAAGATGTTCACTCGCATAGCTTGGGTAAAGTGAATAGGCTTCTGCGACATCTTGACTCACTGTTGAAAAGGAGTACCCAATCTGCACAAATTAAACTTCACAAATATATTATATTCATATTCAAAAATATATATATTAAATATACTATATTCAATCATTGCCTAAAAATATAATGACGCAAACCATAAGCGCCGTCGGCATGGGAGTGGAAATGCCGAACAGAATGAGTAGTGTATTCTTTAATGAAGGAACGGCATTTTTGATAACGAGCAAGCGAAAATAGAAAGATCCCAGAATTATATAGAACTAAAAAAATTACTGTTGATAGCAAAGAAGAAAGAAAAGTAACTCGATGCTTCTAATACCACAAAAATCGACAAAAGAATATGTATACCGTGCATATGGAGCCAGTGACGAGCACTAAATAGCAGAAGTAGCATATAAGTGGACTTGTCAGAGTGCACGGACCGTAGTAAATGTTGGCAATTGATGCTTCAATTTGAATAGTCCTGAAATTTGACAATTTCGATAGTTCAATTAGTTCACCGGTATACATATTTGAGAGGAATCGTGATTAACATAGAAAAGATACGATATTTGTTATTTCATATTTGGCTGACAACTTAACCATTGTGTTTCAATCATCCCTCTCTCGAAATTCTACTTTTGATTGAAAATATCGTGAGAAACTGAAACATTCTTTTCGCAAAAAAACTTTAAATTTCAAAGCGCTGCACGAAATATGCTTTTATTGAGGAACTATTTGACGGTGAAAGTTGAGACTACGTGAGACCCTCGCAATTTGGAGATTCACTCAGAGCGTCTTCAATTTTTATATATATATTTTTTTTAAATTTGTGAAATTGCAAAAATGAGAGCAACAAACATGGTAAGTACTAACCTCGTCATGCCTAGCAAGCCCCCGATCGTCATATACAATTCGACGATCACATGAGCCTTCATCATGACGCCGAAATTGGCAAAGGACGAGGGTGTATTACGAAACATGCAGATTAGAAGAACTGAGTTGAGTGTGAGCGAGATTCCACCGGCTATTGAGTGAATGCACATGAAGATCTGCTCGGTTAGATGCATTGTTATCTGCAAAAAAAATGTTTTTTTAAATATTTTTAAAAAAACATTTTTTTATAAATATTTTAAATAATAAACATAAATATTTGCTACTTTTTGCAGCTAACTATTTATGGAAATTCAATTTACAAAAATATTTCGATAAGTGAAAACGAAACAGGGGGTCATTAGGCATCGATTCATGCAAAAAAATAGACATGGTCAAAATTTGATGTCCGGATTTTAGCCATATCGTACAGTTTTTACGCGAACGCACTGATAAGAACTGGAAGTATAAAACATGATAATGCGAAATTCGATCACGGTCTTTTCATTCAGCGCACTCTCTCTTCCACCGAGGGAGATGGGAGGGAATTCCCTATTGACATGGTTCTCAATGGAGATGGTGGTGTGGGAATTGGGTGTGAAGAAAGGCAAGGGAGATACGGAAAATTGAAAGTTGTGTATAACGAATATCTTAGTAATTCTCTTTTATCCGAACCATACTCCATCAATAAGCCAGAGTAACCAGAAACAAGTCGGGGATCTCATATTATGGCAAGTGTACAAAGCGAAAATTAGGCATTGAGGCGTGAATATTGAAGGCGAATACTGGAAACGTTATGTCTGCTGTGGTATATGTACATTTCTACAATTTTAATGATCATATACGAGATAACACAAAAAATGTATTCACGCAGAATAAAACAACCACATTCATGAATATTCGAGATCTCAGATTTTTCTGAGATCGAAACTACAAATTGTTCAAGGAAGGCAAGCATAATCCATTTCCTTTTCCCTGTTCCCTCAAATTCGAAGATCGCGAACGCATCTGCCCTCCCCGGAATGAAACCTCCTGCGGGCCCCCATTGATGCCAGGATAAATATGCTAGCAGATCGAAGTAGCGGATCTCATATTAACTACGACAAATGAATCGTGGATATTAATCAGTAGAGTGTGAATATGGAAAGTGAATACGGGAATTGTTTTGTATATTGTGGTGCATGTCTACAATTTTTAAAATAATTTCCGAGATCACAAAAAAGCATTCCACCCAGACTAACAATAAAACAACCACATTAATGGTAGGCAATATTGCAGATCTCCGATTTTTCCGAGACCGACACTAGAATTGACAAAGAAAGGCAATAATAATCCATTCCCTTTTTCCTGTTGTCTTAATTTCGAAGACCCCGACCGCATCTGCCCCCCCCAATGATGCCTCCTACAGGATCCTTGGCTTTGATACTAGGAAAAATATGTAAGCATAGCGAAATCGCTTATCTCATATTATGGAAAATGTACAGAGCGCAAAATTAATCGGAAGGGTATAACTATGGAAAACGAATACTGGAATTGTTATATCTGTCGTGGGATATAACAATTTTGTAGACATGCACATGTCTACAATTTTAATGATCACATCCGAGATCACACAAAAAGGCATTGACACACAATAAATCGAGCACATTTGCGAGAGAAAATATTCAAGATCTTAGATTTATCTATTCAAAGGTAAATGTGGGAAGAGAAATAAGTGCGGGATTCGCTTCAATATATCAGAGTGAAATTAACATGTAAGGAATATGAATGGAGATAATTGAAATCATTATCGATCACTGATCTAATTACTTTCCTTTCACCTTATCACTGAAATTCCTTATCATTTTGTGATAAAAATTATCTGAGGCATGACTCTTTGACGAAACAGGTTTCCGAAATGTCCCTCCCGTAATGCCGAATTATATTTTCTAATGTACATGTTCATTCTTTTACATATTTCACAGAACAGATAATGATTTTAAAAACGGAATTGTTCAAAAATCAATCTTTTGAAACGTACGCTCTGTAAGACCGCCGGATAGGGTGTCATCGGGCCCTTAAAGGAGGAATATCACGACTCTCCTGCTCCCTCATTCTTCATCACCTATGTTTCAATGGCGCGGTCGCTTTCTCCTCGTTTCCCATTATCCCTCCCTCTCATTTTGTAATCCCTGCGCGTCAGGGTCAATTTGGCACAGAGCCAAACGCGAATATGTGTTTTCACAGATTCGCTTATACTGTATACTGGCAGACGATGTACTACCAGAGAAGAAAAATATCCCAACAACTCAATTACTGGAGAATCGAATATATTTTACAACGGAGTAATTAATTATGATGTAATTACACTCTATATATCTGCGAGCAAACTCTTCTTCCCCGAATCCCCGTACAGTTGAATGACAGAGACGGCAAAATATTTAGGAAGGCATACAAAATGATTAAAATTTTCGTAAAAGATTGTAAAAGTCAAGTAGTATTAAAATGTAAATCATTGATGATCGGTGTGACTCTGCAGTGTCGATGAGTGTCTTATTGCTTGTTCGTTGCCAGTGTTTACTATCCCATGTCCTACTGCATATGGGGCCGTCGATTCTCGTTGGTCTGAAAAGACTCCACTTTCTTCGGGTTTCAGAAAGCTTTCCTTGCGCGGGTCAACTTTTGTTAAGACAACGGCTAAGTAAGAGTCGAGGGTAGCGCTGTTGTGGCCGGACATCGATGTCTGCGATTTGGTCCAAACTTACTTAGTGCATACCTGTGGGTATTGTGATGACATAATACAACCCCTTTTGGCCCATATTCATGAGATATGAGATATGACAGCTTCTCGAAAAATGGAAAATTGGAATATGAAATTTTTCCGAGATTGGACTTTTTTCCAACTTTGATACAGAAGTTCTATGGGTGCACCTAAAGTATAAAAAAATGCGTTAGACCGATTTTTACCTCAATCGCAAAGTGATTTTTCACGCTCTGCGTAGCCATTTTTCTGCAAAATATGCATGACAAACTTAGTTTCGGAAAATTTCCTATAATCTATCAGATAGAGAATACAATTCCACGTTAAACAAAAATAATAAGATGAAAATCTGTTGAGCCTAAAGTTTTCATTTTTCCCGTCAAGTTTGGACCGAATCGCAGACATCGATGTCCGGCCTATTCTCGCCCCTTACTAAGCCGGTGTCTTAATCTGGGAGAAGCGAGTGTGTTGGCGGCAATTTACCTGCTCCCACTCTATTACTTCGAAATAGCTCACACGTTACAAATTTCTTGATCCGCTGTCGGAAGTCACGATTACACACGAGAACGATCAGTCTGGAATAAACACAGTTAGTGATCCATTTCAATTGTGCAGCTACCGTACCCATCCATTCCGTTGACGAGACACCACGAAACGGAGGTTAGAGCAAACGCCTGCCATTTGTTGGTTGCGTATCGTGAGAGGAGGAAGTAGGTGATGAGTTCGGTGATGAAGAAAATTCCTTGAAGAGCTGCCTATAACATTCATTCATTCATTGTTTATTCCGCCAGAGTCATGTACAATAATAATAACTTTTAATGAGGGTGAAGAGACGGATGACCGTCGACGTTGAAACATTACCAATTAATCAAGACATAATATTTTTGCTATTGTTTTAAACTATTTTGTTTGAATTACGCACGACAAACCTGATACACAAGGTTTCTCTGCCGACTTCGCCGTTGCAGCGAAGCATGATCTGTCTGAATATCTTCCATTTCTACCTATTTTTAATACGCCAAATACAAGCGGAAGAGGGGTCACATGCTTGACATTGATGCATTGAATTCGAAGGATCGCACAGCAATCGAGAACAGCCACAATAACTACGCACGTGCAGTTGAGAGTGAAGTCGCCGTACCTCGAAAGTGTTTGGTGATAGTTTTCTTGGTGTAAAATTATTCCTACCACATTACAGTGAAACAGGCAGGTGTATCCTTGAATATGAAGATCCACGTTTCTTTGGGCAAGTAGAGGGAGCAGTCCACTGAACAATGAATGCTAACTGTGTGCAAAATTAAGCTTGAGTTTCCCACAAGGATATTTAAAATACAGAAAACTAAGGAATGAATCTTAGAGTCACCCAGAGAAATGAAAACTTACCAAATTTGAGAAAGACAGTCATGATTACAATGCCGAGGACCCAGTAGGTGAGAATAATCGCCCGCGTGTTCCATTTGCTAGAGAATTTTTTAATTTAAAAGTTAACATTCTTGTGCATTTTCATGTATCAATGGTAATTGTATGACGAAACACATCCGGTCGGTGCACTTTCATGCGTCATATACAAAATAGACTTTTCACTTCTGGGTACAGATTACACACATCAATACGTGCTTTGACTTTCTCTATTCTACTTCCAACATGAAAGCCTATTCAATGATGTAACGTCTGAGAGTCAGATGACAAATTAACGGAAAAGTTTACCTGAAGAGACTTTTGTAAGTGAGAGGAGCGTAGACAGCGATAAATCTGTTGATTGAAATGCTCACGTGAGAGAAGCAACAAATCTGCAGCAATTATTTACTAATATCAATTTATCAACAATTTGGTGAATTACTTATATTCCTATTTTTTTTCATAATTCACATTTTTCGGCACAAGAATTTAATTGATTTCTCATCAAAAAAATAAGTGGCATGTCTTCGCTCACCTGATACGCAGTGAGAATAATGAATCCAAATGTGTCTGAGATGTTATACAGTGTGTCACTGCGACTGAAAATTACAATTGGACGCTATGGTCGAAATTTCGCACTCACAAGTAAATGCAAGGCGCGAAGTAGAACAGGAAAAGACTTTGATGAATGCTGTCGACAATTGCCTGTTAAAAAGGAAGTTTGAACCAAGTGAATGTTTAAATGAGCACTTGGAATACTCAATTATGTTCAATTATATCGTCCATTCTTTGTAGAAAATGTTATTACGGTCAAATATTTCACCTGTGAGAGCGTCAGACTTCCAAATGAATTATTGAGAGATGGCATCAAATTGAGGAAGAATACAACGCTTAGATTGCATGAGAGACCGATCAGCGCCATCTAAAGTTTGCATATCACTTTTCGTAACTAGCTATCAAATGTGATCTAAAATTAGTTTGAGATGTAAGAGGGTACCGAAAAGAGAATGGCTCCGGCGATTTGGTAGTCCTTGCTTGTATCGAAATCGTCCATTATTGCTTTTTAAATCTGATTACGATATTTTCCTGAATTCGTAAAGACTTTTAGATAATTACAGTTTAGAAAACATTGTTTTTTGTCAATACAAAATCAATGTAAAACATTTAATTCGTTTAATCAGCAGCCAGTTTAATAGTGCTCGAGGGGTTTAAAATCTCATAAATATAATGCTCTAGACAAGGAAAAAGGAAGTGGGTAAATTTAATAAATATCTCATCATTTGGCGATTATAACATGTTTCTACGTGAAATAGAAGGAAGAAGTTATGCGAGATGAGGTAGTGATGATTTGATGGCAATATAAGCTTTTATTTCACAACATCATGTGACAGAGGACATCAGCGCTATTGAGAAAGGTTGAGATGTATAGATAAGATGAGTGAAGCTTGTTTCGGCAGTAAATGCGAATGTAAACAACTATGTATGATGTCATTAGTATTATGCACACATCTTCTCTTAAATTGTCCGTTTTCGATGAAGGAAAATTACATTTATGATAGTAATGAAAGGGAAGATAACGAAAGAATTCGGTCTCCTTGGACAGTTGTCTATTTGCCCATCGCCAGTCGTAATGTGCTGCAATTTTTTTAGCATTGACTCGTCGTTTGGTTTACAAAACTGCAAAATATTGAAGTGTTCCCCCTACACCGAAATATGCGATGCGACCCAGATTAAGCCTCTAATGTAAAATTACGAACTTTGATCGCATTCTCCGATTCCAACTCATCTATTGACAGTGTTGATCGAAATTTTAGAAATTTGTGAGCCCGAGTTTGGAAAAGGGAAGAATGTAAAGTAACTCACTTATTGCTATGATTATCGGCAGTTTTTGGATGTACGAATCAATAAGTCCAGCTCGGTATGATACTTGCGCTTACAATTGAACATGATGTGTGAAGAGAGATGACAGCACTCAATCAGATGATGCTGTTAAGATATTGTGATTACGTGAAACCTGCAAACGCGATTCGGCAATATCTGAGTGTTATGACTATAATTAAATAATTGTTCTTCGGATAAAAGTCTAGTAATCAACGATCAGCCGATGAGGGGGAAGGGGGCGAGGTTATCTATATTTCTCTACTTTCTCACTCTCGATCTGAACACATCATTGCACGCAATCGAGTGTTATTTCCCCCCGCACACAGTGAAAACAGAGCGCAGTCGGAACAACCATGAGATCAGCGGGTAGAGACAAAATCGCGACTGAGAGACGAATGGTCAATCACATGCATAGTTGAGTACTCAACGGCTAGTCGATTACTCCCCTGCGTTTTGCAACCACACCATTCATTATCATGCGACTACTACTGGTGGCCGTAATTCTCTACTATGTTCTTCAACTGTCGTTCGCCGCTATAACTTCGAGTAAGTATAATGTGATTAGGATGTAGGAATACCAGATAGCGTAACCTCAATCACAGATTATTCCATTTTCCTCCGACTAAGTGACGAATTCCTCACTATTTGTGTAGTATTCCAATGTATCATTTTTCAAACTCTCTTGTTTATTCCAGGTGAACAATCCATATCTCACCCGTCCACTATTCACAGGAAAACTCGAGTGAGGTACGCATTTTTAAAAGTTGCTTGTGCCTATTTGAAACATTTTGCAATTAAGACTTCAATGAATTATATTTCATTGTGAATTTGTATGTAAAAACAAAACGAATATTCACTGCCTGATTCTCGATGACGTAGTCAACATTTTCAATATTTTTATTCTTATTTAATGTTATTATTATTATTCTCAGGCTCGTGGGTGGCCATCGTGGTTTCTATGGGGGAGCTCATCATCACAGGTCGTTCGCTCTTTTCCCTCTTATATCGACGAAATTTATATTTTCAGATTCAGGGAAGTAAACGACAACAAGCGATATTCGTTAATTGATTAGTCATGCTTGTTTTTCGAACGTTTATATGTCAAATCTCAATCAAACAACCACGGGTAGAAGTTATGCCTGCACGATTATGTAAAGTGCGACTTGTATCATGTTCTGTGCAATGAATAAAAATGCAGTGCACTTACGAGTAACAGTTCGCCAGGGTTTAAAGAAAGAACTAAAAAAACATAAAATATTTTTTTACGTCTGAACATCTTTTGTTCCGATAGTGTGGGACGTACTGCGTCCATATTTCATCATTCATGCCATCGACAAGATAAGCGGCATTGGACGACACCTTCATTTTGCTATTGCGAAGAAGCTGCTTGTAGTTTGGCGGCGATCGATGATGTCTGTTATTATTTACAGATCGTATCATAAAATGCGACAAAAATGTACGGGTAGATATGCAGGAATACACTACAAATATTCTTCTACTCTTCACTATTTGTCCCTTTAGCAACAGATTTTTAGGCAGAACGATTTGGAAAACTTCCAAATATATCACCCCTTCATTTTATCCAAATAATCCTCGCAACAACAATTGCCATCTACAGCACTATTTGTATTTGTTTATCTTCCTACATGCCTCGAAGGGGGTCCCCGATCCACGTGCACACAACAAGAGGATAGCCTCGCAACAGACCGCTGATCATCTCAGGACAGGCTCTCGTTGCTACTCAGGCATAGGGGTGGTCGAGACCGCCTTGCGTATAGAAGACCTAGTATCTTTACCTTTTTATCTTCTCTATGTCATTTTCATCACTGTTCTATTATATTTTGAATTTTGCATTTTATTCATCCTTTCTCAGGTTTAGAAAATGCACGTATCGCAGTCGTGTATCGCATCATTTCCACACAAGAAAATGAGGATTTGTACAAAATAATTTATAAATTCTTAATTTATATTCCACTTCAGAATGGACAGCTTCAAACCCGTGAATCGACAGTCATTGGCAACGTCTTCATGGCTGTTTCAAAATGTGATGAACTTGTCTGTATTTAAAGTGTTCAGCCGACGTGAATAGCTTGCCAATGTGTTCTGGATGTTCAATGTTATTCGCGATATTCGTATTTTTGAACATTATGGCCTTTTGAAATTAAATAAATGAAATAATACTTTTAAAAACAATGCGGACAATTAAATACAATCCAAATCTTTTATGTGTTGATATCATTTGAATGCCTTGGATTTTTACCTGGATAAAATACAAGGAGCAATTAGGATAAAGCAGTTTCTCATGTGCGAAGTTATCGAACAATATTCATTCTCGGCTATAATGTAGTCGCCCACGACTCCTCAAGATGGTTGATTCTCTCATAGGAAGGAATACGTCATGCGGTATCATTGCTAGTTGGTCGATGCAAGCAGTCACTCGCTATCAGCAAGGTGAAAAGATTAGAATTATGATTTTGGTCGACACTAATCCGTCCTTATCACGAAAATGGACGCACTAGGGCACTCATTCTCCGCTTCTTCTCCCGATGAAAACGCTCGTTATAGTGGTCAGTCTTCTATTCTTTCTTATGCCTCTCCGTCTTTGTCGATGTGCATTGATGAACTCTTCACTTGAAACACTCTCTCGAACCGGTCAGAAGGACGAGAGAGCGTGTTAAATGACCAGAGCTTTGATCAACACTGAAGACATTAGTTTGTAGGCCAACCTTCAAGTGGAATAACCATCTGGATCACCGTCTTACGAGATTGAAATCAAGGTGTAATCATAGTGTTTTGCAGGCGTTAGCCACTGTGGCGTGTGCCGCATTGCCTCCATTCTTCGGAGGAAGACGACAAGGAGGATTCACCAGCCATCTTCATCAGAATGTTAGATCATCTTATTTATTTATTTGTCCTGTACAACCGCGACGGACGCCCTAGAAAAAAAAATTGACTACATTGGGGCCTATCGAGGTCAGGAATAGGGAGACAATTCAGGCTAGACTACTGAGCACCATTTATGAATAGTTGATAATCATCTTGATTTCAGGTGGAGATCGATCCTGCTCTTCTTGCTTCGGACACAATCGGAAGTGATACATTTGATCAGAAGCTCGACCATTTTGATGATAAGAGCACCAAGACATGGAAGCAGGTCAACATTTGCTAATTCACAGAGAATGGAAGCCGCATTATCCTTGAATCTAAAGAATCAATTCATTTTATCTATCTTCAGAAGTACTTCTTCAACTATCAATACAAGAAGGATGACTCGAACGTCAACTTCCTGTACCTGTCCGGAGAGGTTTGATTATCGCTAAAACAAGGGCTTCAAAATGAACGGCATCCTTACTCAGCAAGTCGCTTCCGTTGGAATGATTATGGCCGGAAGTTCGTATGCTTACTACGCAAGCACGTTCAACGCTGCGTTGTACGCACTCGAGCATCGTTTCTACGGAGCATCTCATCCTACGGAGTAAGTCAACGAGAGAAAGGGGTTGATCAACGTTGGGTGATTCCAGGGACACCTCTGTCGAAAATCTGAACAAGTATCTCTCCTCTCGTCAAGCCATCGAAGACATCGCCGAGTTCATCAGACAGAAAAATGCAGAGAAGGGAGGAAATCAGAAGTGGATCGTCGTCGGAGGATCGTATGCTGGTAAAGATGAGGCAGCAATGCAGATGATGAAAGTTCTGCAACAATTAAGGTGCGATGTCGTCATGGATTCGTCTGAAGCATCCTGAACTCGTCGCTGGATCTCTCGCTTCATCTGGACCCGTCCTCGCTCAGTTGGACTTCTTCGGTACGATCTAGAATTTTTAACCATAAAAAGTAAATGTTTCAGGATACTTGCAAACGGTTGACGAGGACTTCAAGAAAGTCGGAGGACTCTGCTACGACCAGGTAATTATTCACAACGGATAATACCTAATTTTAATCCAGATCAAAATTATCAGGATATCCATAATTTGATTTACCACGTGGCATTATGATGTTTGACCCATTCTTATCTGTTCAACGTAATCTTTCGCTCACAGATATCTCTCGGTCTCGAAAAGGCTCGCAAGCTTATGCAATCAGCAGAGGGCAGAGACCAACTTACCACGGAATTCAGGCACTGATAACATCGACTAATCCGCCTAAACGTGCGTCTTTCTTGTAGGATTGTCCCCGCCCTGTCATCTTTCGATGATCTCAGCGCCAATGACATCGACACATTCTACTCTTATCTCATTGTGAGTCTCAAGTGATCAGTAATCAACTCGAGCAAACACTAAACACATGGCAAACAATTCGTTCAGAATAACTTCGAAGGTGCTGCTCAGTACAGTTCGCCGTCTATCTCCGCTGTCTGTGAGGTAAGTGAAAAACAGAAAGTACCACTGCGTACGATATCAAGTCTAGTCAAGTGAAACCTTCAATAAAGAGAGAACACAATTGAAATGTGAACACGCTTTTTACACTATACAAATCGCAGAAGTTCACGGCCGGTGGCGCATCCGCCGATCCTCTGAAAGCCTTCAAGCCCATTGTGAGCCCGGTGAGTTGTTGAGAGTTGAAATTTTTTCTACTCATAAATCGATCTCAGATCTTCGAAGTCAACTTCACAGCAAGTGTAGATTCACTGAGGGGCACTGCCTTCAAAGGAGATAGTCAGTTTATAGTAACATTAACTGAAACTAGGGCAAAGGTTGCACGATTCCACGGCGTGTTGGCTGGAACAATTTTTAACTGCTCTTGTAAATTCCCTACGAGCTCAAGTAGAGAATATGCTAATTGCAGAAGTTATATATCATCCACACTTACTAGATAAATCATGTGGTGTTAGTTTTCGGAAAAAGGAAATGGAAAAAGGCCAAGATTTGAATTCCCGCAATTTCTTATCTCAGTTCTCCGTGGAGCAATCGACTCAAAACTTCGGTTATAGGTGTAAAATGGTCGAAAAATGTTATATTCGAAGTTTTGAGTCGATTGCTCCACGGAGAACAGAGATAAGAAATTGCGGGAATTCAAATGTTTGCCTTTTTCCATTTCCTTTTTCCGAAAACTAACACAACATCAAACCTATTGTTTGCAGTCAGTTCGCGTCTCTGGATCTACCAAACGTGTGCTGAGTTCGGATATTTCCAATCGTCCAACAGAGGAACGAATGTTTTTGGTCAAACTCAATCGACCAGGTTTACATTGCCTTGGTATTATACATACTGAATTCTCATGTCCCAGCCCTTTCATCGAGCTTTGCATTCAATTGTTCGGAATTGACGCCGACCAAATCGAGAAGAACATTGAGTCTGTCAATGCATACTACGGAGAGCGTGACTACTACGCGGTCAGTTAAACCACCTGATAAGATCAACTGATAATCGCTGATTGTACAGGGGACGAATGTTGTCTTCTCCCATGGTACTCAAGACCCGTGGTCGTTCCTCTCGAAGAAGGACGACTCGAGACACTCGAGTGTCGTTCTGCTTGAAATCGAGGGTGAGATCAATGTGAATGCGTATTGATCTCTAATGTGATAGCTCAAGCAACAATTACGTGGTTCTGTGCATGGATGAATTAAAACAAAACGATCGGACGGGTATTTGAAAGGTTTTCAGATACATATAACATATTCTCAGGTGGTGACCACTGCTCTGACCTCGGCGTCTCCTGCTTCACCAGCCCCCATTCGTGCACTGACAACGTAAGCAAATATTATATTTCTCAAAAAAAATTTTTCCCTTTCCAGATGAAGCAAGTGCAACAGATCACACTTGAGAACATGCAGAGATGGATCAATCCTGTGGAGGATGTGCCTGATCATAGTATGGTTTTTCAATGTGGACGACTGGAAACTATTTCATTGCAGTTGACATCGTCGACAACGTCGGAAAGCGTCCACTTGATGCGATTCCTGGTCCGGCGACGGCAGTTGCCTCTACTGAGAAACTCGTCAAGACTGAGAAGATCCGTGGAAGAAGAATTGGTGGAGTGAGAAAGGCATCGAAGAAACACATCGACCTCGCCAGATGGAACAAGTTCACTGGA
Source organism: Pristionchus fissidentatus (assembly GCA_036245785.1). Lineage (NCBI taxonomy): Eukaryota > Metazoa > Nematoda > Chromadorea > Rhabditida > Neodiplogasteridae > Pristionchus > Pristionchus fissidentatus. Next base: position 18,433,228 of record BTSY01000004.1, read on the forward strand.
AAGGGAAAACGAATGCACGTGCCCCCTCCTGCCAACGATGTGGTGAGTACATCCAGTATCAGGGATGGGATGGTAGCAAAAGCTTTGCGGTTTCAAACTATGGCCATTCGTATCCGCTTAACAATAAAATAGCACATATTCTTCAGCAATTCGACGCTACCCTCGGACAAGACTTCATCGTACAGACTTGGGACCACTTCAACGCTAGCGAGAAGCGAACTTTCAAGCAGGTACCAATTTGGAATTACAACTGGCTAGTTCCATGTCAACCGCTATCATTTCCGTTTAGAAATGGTACTACAACACCAAGATGGGATCGAAAGACGGACCGAACTTCCTGATGATCGGAGGAGAAGGTTTGCACTAGTGCAATACTCAACGAATGGTAATCTTTTGCAGGACCCGAGAGCATCTACTGGATTTCGTCTCCATCTATGGCATGGTCGACCTACGCCAAGGAGGTCGGAGCGAACTTGTTCGACCTCGAGCATCGTTACTATGGAGAGAGCAAACTCGGGTAGGACTTGAACCAAGTATTGCACAAATTATGTTCATTTCAGAACCAACGATCTGCAGTATCTCACTTCCTCCCAGATGTTATACGATGTGGCTACGTTTATTCGCACTCGTCAAGAGGTCGACGGACTGACCGGACCGTGGATTACTTTCGGAGGATCTTACCCTGGTAAAGTTCGGATATTCTATGCAGATTACAACGTCGACATTTCAGGAGCTTTGGCTGCCTGGTCTCGTGAATGGTTCCCCGAGCTGATTCTCGGAGCTGTCGGATCTTCCGGTCCCGTCCTTGCCAAGAACGACTTCTACGGTACGTACATATTGGTTAAGAACGCTAATCAATTTCCTTTTCCAGAGTATCTCGAGGTGGTGGAAGACGTCGTCAAGCGACAGGGAGGAGCTTGCTACCAAAGAACGTCCGCGGCTTTCAACAAACTGCACAAGCTGTCACAGGATCCCGCTGGAAGAAAGATCATCTCTGATAAGTTCAAGTGAGGAGCTCATGAAATCTTTCGGACTATCCTGTTTCATTTAAAAGCTCTTTCTCTTGCAAATTTTAACATTGCCAGATGTTGTAAAACAATTAGTGTGCTCTCTCGTGACCAGTAACTATAATCTAAATATGAATCTTCCCTATCAGACTGTGGCCTGCATGGACTGGAGCAGCCGATGAAGTGATCGACACTCTCGATTTGAACGAAGTCTTCAGCGGACTTTATGGAGTCTACCAGGGCACCGTGCAGTACAACTCTGTCGATTGGAGCGTTAGTTTTCACTTGTTTGATCATTTTTGTCATTCAATATGTGCAGGACGTGAGAAATATGTGCGCGCCGATGGAGGACGAACTTAGATATCCTGATCCCGTCGATGCTTTGAGGTAAGACCGATAGCTGATCAGTTGCAAAGGATGGAAATCTCAAAGAGGCGTAAATACTTTTTTTGACTAGATGAAACGCAAGTTTACACATACGCACATCGAAATGTTTAGGGCGGTGCAGGTGCTTGTCTACGGAGATCCCTCTGCTGAGACTTTGAGCAGCTACGACTACGATATGGACTATTTGATTCAAATGAAGAACTACGTCGGTAAGGTGGACGGTATTCTAATGGGGAATAATTATGATTATTCAGATGGAAAGGACACTACTGGTGAATACTCCGATGACGATCTCGCATGTAAGTCCATTTAATAATAATAATAATGATATATTTATCGAATTATGTACTAAGTGCAATTTATTCCTTTTTTAGCTGTTCTAATATTATTTAATTTCTAGCTCTGCTCTGGACGTGGCAGACGTGCAACGAGTTTGGATACTACCAGACGACTGATTACGGAGAGGGAATCTTCGGAACACCCGTGCCTGTCAAGTGAGCGATATATTCTAAAGCAGCACCCGAATCATTTTGTGTGTAGTTGTAAAACAAATAGTATCATGATGAATCCTAAAATCTTTTTATAATTGTATTCGCACTCACAGAGTTGTAAAATGAAGAACGAAAAAAAACGTTCAGTTTCTTCGTCATCATGTGTGAGCGAGTCTTCGGTGTGGGAATGGACGATGTCGAGGCTTCAATCAAGAACACCAACTACCAATACGGAGGAAGACATAAGTACAGCGTAAGCTCGCTATCAAATGCCCTTCTTTCGACTTTGGTCGAGTGATCGAATGAGTTGTACGCAGTGGTAATCATGGAAGAACTTCTCACGATCAGTGCAGAGTGATGCGCTTTTCAGATTTATCCTTTTTTTCAAATAAAATCCCCATGAGAAATGCCCAACATAGGCCACAAACGTCGTTCTTCCCAATGGAGATGCTGATCCGTGGCACGCTCTCGGAATAATCGAACAGGAGAATCAGGACAAGAGTGTCGTCCCCGTCCTCATCAGCGGTATGAATTAACATGAAGTGTCAGGTGACAAGAGATGATGTTCAGGAACCTCTCATTGCGCTGATATGTACGGACAGACGAGCAAGGATCCCCAATCCTTGATCGACGCAAGGAAGACCGTTCTCACGAACATCAAACAGTGGCTGTGTGAGTTATCATTCAAAGTATATGTTTTTGTAGGAGGTAACAGCTTGCAAGAAAAATATAGAATTGAACAGGATTGCTCATTTAGTCGCTCGATGTCTATTGAATTCTAAATTTGCAAATATTAAATGTGAACTATTTCAGCTGCTCCTCCCGTCTCCAACGAGCCAGGTACAAATTGAGAGAACGCATATTTGAAGGGTTTCAATTTCCAAGTCTTGACTTCTTCTCTTTCTTGGTAATTGAGAGTAATCTAGAGAAAAAAGTAAGTAACATTTTCTTGAACATAAATTTCGATTGTATTTCGAGAGCTGTTCCAGCTTATTGCGGCTGCAAACTGGGAGGTTCCGGTTCGAAACAGGCCGTCGGCTGGAATCCGTCTGAGATCTGGGTCGACGTCGTCGTTGTTCTCGATACTTCGGTAGCTATGGGATCCGACTCACTCGCTGCAGTAAGTAATTAACAAATATTAGACCGCATCAGAACCGCAAAAATGGTGATATGAAAATGTAATCATCAATAAACATTTATATTTTTAAAATGTCAGGCTTCCTCGATGGTGGAGTCTTTCGTTGGTGACGGTGTTCTCTCCACTGATCTGTCTGCTACTTTCAGCACGAGAGTGGGAGTGATCTCAATGGGAAGCGATGCCAAGGTTTGCTTCGTGTCATTTATATCTCACAGTTTTGGTTAGAGCAAAAACCTTAAGAATAAACAATGACAAAAAGCATAGGTAACATCCAGGTTCTGTACGATCTGAACATGAAGAAGGGCGACAAGATCTCTGCGCAAGTTGACGTTGGACTGAGCTCCATCGACGTTTCTAAGTGAGCTTGAACTTTTTTAACAATGATGACAATCGAATTAAAGTGCGTTGCAATGTTTTTTTTATAATGACGATATCAAATCATAGAGAATAAATCTTTAAGGGCCTTCACCGCTGCTTCGGATATGCTCTCTCGTGGAGCCAAGAGCAGACCCGAGCGTGCCAATTTCCGTCAGGTCATCTACTACGCAACTGACTCCGACGCGTGAGTAGCACTGCAGACTACATCAAAAATAAATTCATTTGCAGAACCAGCAATTTGAATGCGGCGAAGACGTTCAAGAACTCCGCTGGAATCGTCGTCGTAAACAGTGAGGCTTTCATCTCTGTAATAATTTTCCTTTTCGACAATATTATTCGGTACATTCACACTGAAACCCAGATGACTTTGCCGATTCGTGTTTTCAGATTTCCTGAAGAAGGGAGAATCGGCGAAGAATGGACTGCAGCAGCTTGCTTCTGATGGCTACTTCCTGAAGGACGCCCGTGACAATTACATGACCTCTATTCAGTCCTTCTGCAAGGGTTTGTTACCATGCCCATTGTGAGCATTATTTCCAATACGTGTGCATCTTCAGCAAACTGCCGCTGTGCGGCCGACCGTGTCGCGTATGCTGGAAGAGTCACCGTGCCGGGAGTCAACGCCGCAGGTAAATACACTTCGATTTTGAAATTAAAAAAGATCAATACTCATCCTAGGTGGTTGCTACAACGCCGTTGCCACTGGAGTTACTTTCTCCAAGGCTCAGCAGAGTTGTGCATCCAACCGTGGAGGACTCATCGCTTCAGTGCACGATGCTGAGAAAAATGCTTTCCTCAATGACCGTCAGTTTCATTCTTATTTTGTTTTATTTCTTCTTCCTTTCTCTGACAAAACAAATACAATATTGAGCATGCTGTGGCGAAAACTCTCTTTACTTTAAACATTCTCGCGAGTTTTGACCACTCAAAATGATAGGCCATTGACAATGAATCATAGAAATAGAATCATCATAGAAAGTTTCTCTTGCCTCGTGCGCGCAGCTATTTTTGGTGATGATTGCAGAGGTGTTGGCTGTCTACAACAAGCCGTACTTCTTCTGGATCGGCTACTCGAAGAACGACTCCGGCAAATGGGTGTGGGAGGACAATGTGAGATCATTTGTGTACTCATTCCGACACCTATTTTTTGAACAATATCTAACTTATCATCAAAAAGAATCCTGAACAATCTGCGATTGCAGTCGACCGACGCGTACACAAATTGGGACGTAAGTGAGCCCAGCAGCGCCAGCATTTCCAAGTGCGCCAATGTGGACATGAGTGAGGACAATCTCCCGTGGTAAGATTTTTTTCAAATGTATTCTACTTCAAAGGATAATTTAAAATTCAATTTTATGTATTCAGGGCGGCTGGAAACTGCAACATAGGCTTCCCTTATGTGTGCGAATACGCACCCTGCTCGGCAGGCAACAAGAACTGCTGATTTCACATCTTCTCAATTTTCCCCGAGTAATAAAGAATTCGATATTGATCGCTCACACAAAATATGCCCACAATGTATTCCAAAAGCAACCATTTTTGTTCTAAAACGAAATGCGATGAATTACGTGTGCGAATAAAAGCTCAGCTGGAAATACGATCTGTTGAATTGAATTTGTGTGTGGAATAACGACAGCATAGAAAATTAATCATATTTGAACGAAAAATATTGAAAATATGAAAACTGAATATCCTTTAAAAACTTGCACTCGCCCACACAATCTCGCGACATCCGGGGCGGCCACTTCCGGAATTCGTAATCCAATCATCACATGCTACCCACATATCAATAGCAATCTGAAAATTTTCAATCATGTTTGATCGTGATTACAATTGGATAAAGGACGGGCTTATCGGGAGAGTGATTAACATCAGCTTTTCATGTTTCTGTCGGCGCACTCCGTCGATAATTATATTGCGTACTCGTTGTTGCGTCTGAATACTTGTTGAGTGAATACGCTAACCGTATGATTGGAGGGTAATTCTCAAATCCTCTCTGACCTCAATTGCTAGCATGTAGCGGTGTGGAATCGGTAGCGTATCGACGTCAGTAGAAACTACTCGTTATTTAAAACCTTCTCTACGCACACTTTTTCCCGTGCAGTCTGGCGATCTATTTTCTAAGGAAGCATCGTTTGACTGCGTCATAAAAAAACATTATCCCTGCTTTCGTTTCTCCGAGAGTCGTTTGGAAAAGCGAAAAATGTCCACAATTTGCATGCTCTACATAAGTGGCTTGGTGAAAGAGCATGCAAAATCTGGTCTGTTCATCTTTCTCTCTGTCGGCAAATATAATGCAAATTTGAGCCGTCAGAGTAATTCAACCGCTTCGTACATTTGTCAGCGATTGGAAAATTGATTTTCTGAACAATGGGAGTGGGCCGATATCAATCTGAGCAAATTATCGTCCGACCAAATCGGCCACACCCAAGCTATAAAGCCCTTGTTTTAGTCACCAAATGAATCGAAGTTTATCATTTCAGATATACGAAATGCTATTAACAGTTGTGTTAGTGCTGCTAACAACACAAGCAGTGAACAGCTTCGTCTTCTCTTGCAATGAAGTCAAATACAATGTAAGATTGATGTTCTAAGCAAAATTTTCGAAACAAATAAAAACAATTTCTCCTCAGCATCACCTCATTTCATTCTTTAATCTTCAATTTTTTTGCAAAAAGAAACAGACAATTCGATCGCACGATAAATATTAACCTTAAGATGATCAATGCTGGTCCACAAGTGTCCACTGACTTTGTATGTATAGCGCTGGAAGAATACGTGAGTTGCTCCATAATTTTTTTCCGAAGTTGTACGTTCTGGACTGAATGCTGTTAAATTTAAAGCAGTGAACAATTGTAATTTATTGTTTATAGTATCCTGCCACGTCAGAGCTTCAGAACATATTCGTGCAGACCGATCTTATTTCCGTGAGGTGATATGACTTTCACGTTATCTTTTTTATGAATCAAATTTAGATGTGTACGATCATTATGCATACTTCCAATCTGAGGAAACACTTCTAACGTTCCGAACAATCATACTATTATGCATAACCGCTGTTTACATGTCCACTTTTTTCAGCCTTTCAAATCTGGCCAACATTCCGGGAGGTTGTCTCGAGAATGAACGGGGAGGAGGCCCGTGGAGAATAATTACCGACTCGGAAATCGGCCTTAATTGTGATTTCGAGTTTTCGCTCATCTTCACTAGCACTTCTGTACCCGCGATAACGCCGGTGACCAATGAAGTACGTATTGTAAAAAGAGACACTAGTGATTCAATTTCATACTGTAATAGTCAAATTATTCAGTTCAGTTTTTTGGATGCTTCAAGAACGCAGAAAATCAATATAAATTTCATTTGTCTTTTCCCAGATGGAAAGCGGCTGGGGTTTCACCGAACGAGTGTTTACTTCTCCCCGGGGAGGAATGCTCATGGGAATTGATGGATGTGGAGGAGATGGAAATGTCACTTGGTTTAGTGGAGCCGGAACGGGAGAGGATGAGAAACGATTTAAACTTCAATCGTGGAGGTAAACTATTTAATGATTATCGCATCGTGGAATTTATAACTACATGGAAACACCTTTTAAAATATTTTATTTATAGAGAGTTTAACTTCACATTTCTTAGATTCTTGGGCCACCCAACGAATTTTTCGCTACATTTATTGATGTGTATCTTAGTTGCGCTGACCTGCCAAGATGGGTCGTTTCATTCGAGAACGTTGTCACTGTTGTAGCCGACACCGGAATTACATACGGTTTCACGCTAACCAACGACTATTTAGCTTGTGAGTGGAATGTTTCCTTAACTCTTATGTTGTATTACGCGGTGAGGATAGGCATTATTTAATACTATCACAGATACGACAATTGATCGAGGTCAGCGCGCCGTTATTTTGACCAGTGGACAGAGTGACAACTATCAGGACTTCAAACCTCACTCTAATATTGCCACATTTAAAACCACGTAAATATCGGACGATTAATTGTCAAATAAACTGTGATTCTTGCAGTGAACCAATGGTGATGACTGCGATCGGCTCCCTTTCTCTCCAGAAACAATTCCATTCCTATATTTATTGTATGGTTGTCGATGACGGAAGAACTGAGGCCTTGACGTAATTTCGTTTTACATTTTTAAAGAAAATTTTTTGTACTTGCATTCTTTAAATCTCAATTGCAGCTTTGAGGACGGTCCTCTCAACTTTTCATTTGATAATGTTACGTTAGTCCAGGTGGGGTTTCAATATTATTTAAAACCTATTCAGAATGTGTTTTTTTCATTTGATATTTCTTCTATCGTACTCGTACCAGAGGTGGTCTTTTCTCATCGGAAGCTTTGCTCTCACAGATAAATTACGAATCCGATGGAGTTACTGAGCAAGAAATCTCGGATCGACAGGAGTCTTTTGTCATCGAGATAACTGCTGGAGGTGGTAAGTAATTAGTATGCCTCATATACAAACATTGGAACTGAGAAATTTGAACTATTTTCGTAAATCAACATAAATTTATTTACATTTCTAGATCTCATGTCTACATTTTCACCTGTTCGCACAACAACAACAACATCAACAATAACAACTACAACAAAAGCTCCCGAAAAGCCTACCACAACGTCAGCAATCAACGGGCCAGGTAGATCATTTCCACATATTGCCATCGATATGTATCATCCAAGAAGAGATTTTCGAATAATATCGTTTTAATTACTTCTTTTATACGAACTTAATTATGGTCCTGAGTATAGGTCCCTACTGCGGCTGTGAAATGGGAGGAAAGTTCAACCTTCCGATTGATTGGGATCCCACTGAGATCTGGTTGGATATTGTCGTTATTCTCGATACTTCCGAAGCTATGGGAGAAGATTCACTCGGAGCTGTTAGTTGGTTTTCTGTCTTATGAATTTAAAGTAGACACTTTAATAAATAATGTATTCAGGCTTCATCAATGATCGAATCTTTCGTTGGTGAGGGAGTTCTCGTAACTGACTTGACTGCTCCCTTCAGTACAAGAGTGGGACTCATTTCCATGGCTCGCGATGCTCAAGTTCGTTTATATTTATCGTAGATTTTGACTAGTCAGAAAAATATGAATTTTTTTCAGGTGATATACGATTTGAACATGACCAGCAGTGATCGAATAGAAGGAAAGGCACAAATTGCGAAGGGTCTCGATGAAATTGATGTAGTCAAGTAAGTATATTATGTAACGTACTTAGGGTGATCGGTCTATATTGTGCATTGGAAATGTATCACTTGTCGTTTTATCGTGAACAAATTGAGATATTCGGAGTAAGCAGTCTCATGTAGGCCAGTGACAGTAAATGTACAATAACAGTTAGGAATATTCGTGTCCATAGTTAAACCGTCAAGCACATTTTTCAGGGCATTTGATGCTGCTCTCGATATGTTCAATCGGGGACTAAAAAGCAGACCTGAACGAGTGAACTATCGCCAAGTGATCTACTACGTGACAGACTCTGATCCGTGAGCATACCTGCGATTCAAACGAAAACACTGACTCATAATGATTGCAGAAAAGTAAATCTGAACCCGCTCAATCAGTTTAAAACATCTCAAGGAATAATCATCGTGAACAGTGAGATTCTATTGCATCAATATGTGGTCTTATTTATATTATTTGAAGATTTCCTGGAAGAGGGAGACGAGGAAAGACCCGGACTGAAGGATCTCGCATCTGATGGATATTATTTCAAGGATATTCGAGAGGATTATATGCTATCCATTCAGGCATTCTGTAAAGGTAACAAAATATTTTCTATTTAAAAGTAGCAACATATTTTAAAGCTAACTGTTTCTGCGCGGGAGATCGAGATGCGTATGCTGGAAGATTCCCCGATCCGGCTGTAAAAGCAGCGGGTAAGGCAATACCTAATTATAACTCAAATGTGTACTGAACAAGTAGAATGAATTGAAAGAGTACGACAAGTGCGATTAGGTACATTTATCATGAATCACTTAACAAATCGGCAAAATTGATGTCAACTAACTGAAATGCTCAGGTGGATGTTATCACCCCGTATCAGCGGGAGTTGGATTTCCTAAGGCCAAACAGACTTGTTCCGATCTTCGTGGAGGATTAATTGCTTCTGTGCACGATGATGAAAAAGCGTCTTTCCTCAATAATCGTGAGTAAACTTTATTTACCCAATTTTCATTCCGCGATGTAATTCGCAAAAATATAATTGCAGTGGTGATGAGCGTGTACAAGAGGAAATATTTCTTCTGGATCGGATACTCGAAAAACGATGATGGCAATTGGGTGTGGGAAGACAAGGTAACAATTATAAAATCAGCCTCGATAAAACCTGTCGACTCATTTCAGTCGACTGATTCCTTCACAAATTGGGACACGGACGAACCCAGCACAGCCAGCATAGCAAAGTGTGCATACGCAGATATGAGCGAGAATAATCTACCATGGTGGGGCGATCAATTACGAAATTAACGGCACTACGAGTGGAGCAAAAGTGAAAATATTCTTTATATTTTTAGGGGCGCTGGAAACTGCAACGTCGGGATGCCTTACGTGTGTGAGAACGTCCCATGCTCTGCTGGAAACAAAATCTGCTGAAGTTTAAATGATGAAAGATCACAAAATAAAGAGACATAGAATAATTGTTACATCGAATCACAGCAACAATCAATTTGTGCACACATATATCATAAAGGGACTCTCTTTTCATCGTACCGCGATAGAAAGTGACCCGCGCCTTATCGCAAAGTGATTATGGCCTTTGCATTTTATCACATTCAGCTGTTGTCGATTTGAGCTTTGAAACATTGAATATCGATTGTCACAAATTCTCTGATTTTTTTTGCATTATTCAAATTTCCAACGATGATTCGCCTTCTTCACGTCCATAAACATCTGTAAGATACATTTCTGTGAGTAACACCGTTCACTCTCATGGCTGTATGTGTTTCATTCTGCAATAGATAGTCAGTATTAATCTCTTATGTTGCGGTCATATTCTTATCTTATGTTGCGGTCATATTCTTCGTTTGATTGTAGTTTTTTGAAACATTTTTTTCAGCTATAGAACTCAAATGATATTAGCGATATTTCAAATATTTCTCGCTCTCCAACAGGTGAACGGATTCGTTTTCTCCTGCAATGAAGTTCACCACGTGAGTTGAATTTCGAGAACACTGAAATTTTGAAAGTGTAATGTCTTATGAAAACTATGAACTATGACCTCGAAAATATGTGCACACGGTGTTCGTGTCATATTTATCGATCTTTCTCATCAGATGATCAATTCTGGACCACAAGTGTCGACGGAGTTTGCTTGTATTGTACTGCAGGAAGACGTGAGTTGGGAAAATGTATTCGAACTTTTTAAAATGAAGAACCATTTATTCCGAGCTATTAATATTTTTATATATCTTTTTCAACTCTCCTTTTTTAGTATCACCACATGCCCATGCTGCGAAATATCTACATTGTTCACGACAATGTCTCTGTAAGGTGATACACTTTTTTTAATTCATCAACACAATCCCACCTTCGATTTTGTTTATTTAAAAATATAGATTGTGGTAAGTATGAGTGTTTTTTCTCAGCTTTGCCGATCTTGCCACTATTCCTGGCAATTGCATCAAGCGAGAACACGACGGAGTTATGTGGAATATAATTAGCCACCAGCCAAATGAACTTATTTGTGATTTCGAGTCCGAATTCTCACTTATCTTCACCAGCTCACAGCCGTCATTCATTCCCGTCAAAAATGTGGGTAATGTTGCAATGGCGACTAATTGGAAGCGAAAAATGAAAAGTGTTTGTCAAATCTTCGACAAGCAATTTATGTTGCAGATTGAACGTGACTTGGGCATTTCCACCCGAATTTTTACCTCCCCTCGAGGAGGAATGATCATTGGAACAAAAGGATGCTGTGGTCGCGGAAACATTACGTGGTTCAGTGGAGCCGGAAGAGGGGAAGAAGAGAAGAGGTTCAGACTTCATTCATGGAGGTTAGTTCACCGACTGAAATAGATAATATATTTGTTGAACTTATTTTTTAGATGTGCTGACCTTCCCAAATGGATTGTCTCATTCGACAACGTGGTTACGATAGTCGCAGACGCCGGAATGGTTTACTATTTTTCGTTTTCAACAGACTATTTGATTGGTAAGTCAACATAACTTTTGTATTATTTTTCTGATGACTATTCAACCGATAATGTTTGTCTACTCGCAAATTAATATTTGGCAGACACTCCCCTACAACAGGGCGAACGGGCTGCGATATTATCGAGTGGTAAGAGCGATAATCTACAGAACGCTAAACCATTCCAAAATTCTGCTGCTTTTTCAATAAGGTCAGGTTTGCAGAGGATTGTATTCTTTTGCTTTTGTGTGAGCAAAATAGTTTGGTTTCTCTCGTGTACTTTTTAAATATTCCTAGTATTTCACTATTTCAGTGACGGCCCTACGACAATATCTGCTCGAGGGTGGAGTATCATCAACGACAACTTCGAAGAAGAATTCACTTCTTGCTTTCAATTCGTAATAGAACGCGACGGAAGCAACGAATACGACGCGTAAGATTGAGAAAAAAATACACTGGGGTTTATTCCTTCAACATTTAAAGTGGTTAATCGTGAAATTGAAGAAGATTTTAATGTAAAGGTGTGTGGAGAAAACAAATTACAGGCTCATTCGCGGACAAATCGACAAAAGTTATGACAACGTCAATTGCATCAAGGTATACAAAAACTCAAATCACTGAGAATCGAGTTGTTTATTCAGTTACAATACGGGTGCTCCTTGATAACGCCCGAAGAAATTGGAAGCAATCAGGATTCTTTTGTCGTTGAACTCACAGTTGAGGGTGTGTTTCAATTAGATATAAAATATTACGTTTGTCTCCATCGATAGGTTTAAAATCATTCCCTAATTTGATCAGTGTTTTTTCACGGTATGTTTTATGCCATCGAGATGCTGTACTATCGTTCTCAGAGCCTACATTACTGGAGCAAGTAACTACAAGAGCTTCTGATCCAACACCTAAAGATGCTTCTAGTCCACCAGGCAATTCAAACAGCATTGAATAGAAAATTTTATTTAATGAGTATGACTATTTCAAATCATACATTCAACATTATTGATGTATCGTCCTAAGTTTAGGTCCCTACTGTGGATGTGAAATGGGAGGAAAGTTCAACCTTCCAATTTATTGGGATCCCACTGAGATCTGGCTCGATATCGTTGTCATTCTTGATACTTCAGAAGCAATGGGAGAGGATTCACTGGGAGCTGTGAGTTGGTGCATTATACTTCGCTGGTGAATACTTTTTTACTTGATTAATTAAATACCATTCTGTTTATCCTCTAATATTTCATGCATCATCAATGATAGAGTCTTTCGTTGGTGACGGAGTTCTAGAAACTGATCTGACTGCTTCATTCAGCACAAGAGTGGGTGTCGTTTCGATGGCTCGAGATGCCAAGGTTAGATACTCAATTGAAATTTTCGGAAATTTACTTTGCCTCTAGGTGCTTTTCGACCTCAATCTGACCAGCAGCGATCGAATTGAAGGAAAGGCTCAAATTGCGAGGGGTCTCGATGAAATTGATGTAGTCAAGTAAGTTTATGGAAAAGTGTATTTAGAGTCATTTCAAACTAATGAATAGATTTCCACGTTTGAATAGACAAAGAACGGGGGATTGTTATTTTGATAAAATAAAATTTGAGAGCTTTTGATGCTGCTCTCGATATGTTCAATCGGGGACTAAAAAGCAGACCTGAAAGAGTGAACTATCGCCAAGTGATCTACTACGTGACAGACTCTGATCCGTAGGTTTATGGATAATTTAAAACTTACTAAAAATGGTTAATTACAGAAAAGTAAACTTTGATCCGGTTAACCAGTTCAAGACCTCACAAGGAATAATCATAGTGAACAGTAATATTATTTCTAAATTTATCATTTTTCATTATTAAAAAATGGAACAGTTCTTTTCAGATTTTTTGGAGGAGGGTGAAATAGAACGACCCGGACTGAAAGATCTCGCATCTGACGGATATTATTTCACAGATATTCGAGAGGACTACATGTTATCTATTCAAGCATTCTGTAAAGGTATCAATAATGATGTTGCAGATTAAATATAACAAATTATTTTAAAGCCAATTGCTTCTGTGCGGGAGATCGAGATGCTTATGCCGGAAGATTCCCCGATCCGGCTGTGAAAGCTGCTGGTAAGCAATACCTAATTTAATTTCTTTAATTCTAGAATTGAAAAAGAGTATTAACATGTTGTAGGTGGCTGTTATCACCCCGTATCAGCGGGAGTTGGATTTCCTAAAGCCAAGCAAACTTGTTCCGACCTTCGTGGTGGATTAGTTGCTTCTGTCCACGATGATGAAAAGGCGTCTTTCCTAAATGATTGCAAGTGGATTAAAACATTATCACTTTTCACTACTTTCTTTTTTCGTTGAGTCAAATTTTCCATTACCTAAAGAATTTTTAAAAAATGCTCTTCTTTTCAGTAGTGATGAAAGTGTACAAGAAGCAATATTTCTTCTGGATTGGATATTCTCTAAACGAAGAAGACGTTTGGATGTGGGAGGACACGGTGAATACTGTTTTAACTTTAACAAAAAGTCTTGTCTTTAAAATCTTGAGAAAATTTTAGTCGACCGATACATTCACTAACTGGGACACAGACGAGCCCAGTACGGCCAATATCGCAAAGTGCGCATACGCAGATATGAGTGGGATGAACTTGCCATGGTAGGTTATTGTATTATTTCGTAGATTTCGGCAGAATTCAGATTGGAACAAACGTTGACTCATCTTTTCAGGGGTGCAGGAAACTGCAATATTGGAATGCCGTATGTGTGTGAATACGCTCCATGTTCGGCTGGAAACAAACTCTGTTGAATTGGAAGACGACATTTCATGTGTCATGAATATCTATTAAAGCGATCATTTTGCACAGCCTTGGCTTTTTCGCATTCCTTGAATTTCATCAGATATTTTTGCACAGATTGCGAAATGGAAAACCAATTTTGGTTCTAGTTGTATTATTGTGTGTTGCACGTATTGGTTCACTGCTCTACACATTCAATACACACGCAAACATCGGCGACGGGAGTTTCACAACGTAGCTCTCTAGTCTGATTCCTCTCTCTCTCTCTCTCTCTCATTCTCTCTCTTTCTCTCCATATCTCGTCACGTGAGTGCTTGCATCCCAAACTCTCCTCGTCGAGAGTAGTCTCCGTGTATAAAAGCAAAAGAGAGATTCGAAACTCGGTCGACCTCAACGATGCCTACCTACAAATTCAACTATTTCGACTCGCGCGGACTGGGAGAGGTCATTTTCATTTCTTTTTTTTCGTGGATGAGGACAACCACGGCGCTAATGCCAAAAATTTACGAAAAAAATTAAAGAGCGAAAATCAATATTTTTTTTAAAAAATATTGATTTTCGCTCATTCCAACTGCCTGCCTCAGTTAGCTTAGACTCGCCATAACGCTGTGGACAATCATTTTTTATTAGTAAGTTCTTTTCAGATCTCTCGCCAGATGTTCATTCTATCGGGAACTCCCTTCGAGGATAATCGAATCCCAAAAGAGCAGTGGCCTGAATTGAAAAAGAGTCAGTTTCGCCCCATCTCTCACACTTTTCGCGTTAATTATCTTAGCAACACGCCACAAACCGAAATTATGATGAAAATAATGAGAGAAAAAAAATTAAATAAAATGAAACAAAAATTGATATAAATTTTAAAATTGCAGCCATGCCATTCGGTACTATGCCTGTACTTGAAGTTGACGGAAAGCAGATTCCTCAGTCACTAGCAATTGCTCGATATCTCGCAAAGGAATTCGGTGAGACAATTCGATTCAACACTCCAAATCCCATTGATAATCACAAAATTTTGACTTTGCACACAATTTGCAAGGAGAAAATAGAGGTCGAAGGCCATTTCAAAAAGATTCGTTTATGTTTGCTCTTGAGTGCACGTTTGTGTACTAAATGACGAGAATCTGGGCACAGAAATACGTTGCAGCCAATAACAAAATATTCTGTTGATTTTTTAGGGCTTTTAATAGGAACAAGTATACTCTCACAAAGACTACTCTAATCTGAAAACCCCCGTCACTTCCAGGTTTCTACGGTTCCTCTTCTTTCGAATCCGCATGGGTCGATGCCATCGCTGATCAGGCAATGGATCTCTTCGCTGAGATTCGTCCCTATTTCATGGTCGCCATGGGTGCAGTGCCAGGAGACAAGGAACAAATGAAGAAAGACGTCGCCCTTCCTGCACTTGAGAAACACTTTGGATATCTAGAGAAGGTCGCCTCGGTCAGTGCTCTCACTTTATTACATCACCAAGATGTAGAGTAACCCTTGTCTATTTTCATAGCAGTATACATGTCTGACTCCAAGCTGGAATAATACCAGAATCCTTTATCTTTACCAGCCAGGTAACGCGTTCGGGCTGGATCCCTTCCCTATCCCGGGTTGGAAGAGCAGATTATACCTGGATCCAGCCTACAATAAAATAAAACCAGAAAATCCTGCTCCAAACATTAGACTTATTTGCAATTATGCAATAGTTTTTTTTCTGAAACGGCATGAAATTTGCAGAAGAATGGTTCGAATGGTCACTTGGTCGGTTCATCTCTCACTTTCGTAGACTTGATGGTGTCTGAATTCGTGACGACTTTCTCTCAATTCTTCCCCTCTCTCACTGATTCTTACCCTGCTGTTGCCGCAGTCAAGACCAAGACTATCAATACTCCCAAACTAAAGGAGTGGATAGAGAAGAGACCAGTCACTGTCACATAATCCCCTTCTAATCCGTGACGATTCCATTGCTCCCCTACAAACAGTACCAACTATGCACCTATTTATGCAGATAAATATGTATGTTTCTGCGAACTCCCAATCCTCAACTCACCAAACGTTTCTCGAATGTCTACAAAAGGTGAACAAACACGAATTATAATAAAATAATTTCTTTATCGCAGTGGCGAAAAAACGTAAAACAGGTTAGGCGACCCGTGGTTCGCAAAGAAAAAAAAACAAATTATTCATTGGTCGCGTAAAAAACAACGAAAGAAGCTTCTGGGAGGGGTCGAGGTAGGTCAAACGCACTTCTGCATACAATGTGATATTGTGACTGTGAAGGGGTTTTGGAAACGCTTTCAGCATGGGAAAAACAGATATGCAATAATAATAGGTAGAAAGAGGCGTTGAACGGGGGATTAGTGAATCTTAAAAGCTATGCTATTTCTACTTATGATTATTATTGAAACCACAATACATTTGAAATAGGTTCGAGATAACTTCAGGATCATTCTCTATAATAGTTGCAAATTAGAGCAAGGGGCTAATCAGGAGAACCCGTAATCAGGAAACTGAGAGATATAATAAGTGCGGTAGATCAATGGGACAAATCTGATCGAGAGACAGTGAAAAATACACATATTCAAAGGTGGGCAATCCGGAAATGCTTCAACAATGTACATACAGGGGTCAAACCGTAGATTTCGCGTTACGAGCATGGTGTGTGTTGTGGTGATACCGTAATCTATGGGAGCGATATGGTAACGATCGTCGTTAAACAAAACTAGAGAATCCCTTAGCGAGGGCGGGAGCTTGACTGCTCGCATTGGGCGGCCACGAGGTCTCGGAAGCCGATTCTATTGAATCGGGCGGGCCACTATGATGATGGGAGCTGGTCCGATGTGACGCCACTGAACCGGCCGCCGAGGGGGCGCCAGGTGGCGCCGCTGGCGCCGTGAATGCGGGCGGAAGTTGCAGATGATGGGCAGCCGGAGCGCCGGCCACTCGCATCGCCACTGCTTCAGTGTCACGAACGCGTCTCCACGTGTCCCTGAGAGAAAGCAATCATCATTGTCGAAATTTCGACAAGCGACCATTGGGAAACGTCGTCGCACACCACACACCACTACCGTACCTGTATTTGTCGGCGGCTGCATAATGACTAGCAATGTCTTCTCTCGGTTCGTCTCTCCTCCTCATCGTCTCATCTCCATCGTCTTCATCTTCGTCATCAAAGTCGTCGTCAAACGAATCGGCGTCGTATTCACGGGCAATTTGACCTGTGAAAAATACAATATAAAATATATCGAACATTTTCCCATTTAATCTCAAGAATCAGATTTCGCTGATAGCACAATAGTCTGAAGCACTCATCAACTGGCTGGCCATTCAACTGCTGGAAACTATTAGCACAGATATTTTACCGCTGCACATCCTGGTATCAAAAGGGAGAAAACTCAAAAAGAAAATGTGCAATTTGGAATTAGTCTCTCAATCTACCTCCATGACTTCGTATCGTCGCAGTTCCGTACATACTCGATGGCACAACTCCTCGTCCGATCGATGTTCCCAATCCAGTTGGAAGTCTGTAATTAATTAATTATAGCTACTTTCATTTTCTCTTCTACCGTAATCCTACCACCGAATAAATCAATCAATATCTCTCACCTACTACCGTACTCGCTGCCCATTGCACTCTCGTCGAGATGGTGATGGTTACCGTACTGGTGGTGGCCGTGTTGTTGTTGTTGGTTAGGAATGACGTCAGTGGCGAGTCCGTACATGTTGATGGCTCCACTTGCATCAGGTGACGAACCTCCGTGACCCGAATCTCCACCCGTCGATCCACCGGGGACCCGTGAACCTGAGGAATCAATTATCGATTAACAAAAGCCGAGAACAGTATGCATAAACGGCATTTCTCGATCAAGACTAAACTACAGTACCTCCGACTAGTCCATATGCGGGCGGTCCACCTCCATAGATCTCACGTTCACTCAGCCACGAAGTGTTGGTGCCCGGCCGCGTCGTCATCTCATTCCTACAATAGTCGATCGATAATAATAATCATGTCAACCACAGTACCCTACAAAAGTAACAACAATAATAGAGTAAGTAATAGAGCACGAATCAACCTAATTATTTTACTTTCAATATCTTTTCCACTGAAATACCATCGCCAAACCAATCAATATCTCACCTGCTACCGCATTCGTTGCCCACTGTCTATTCCACCTTTCTACCGTATACTCTCTTTCAACTACCGTACCTTCTGAGATGACTTCTGTTGTCCTTCTGCATTTGCATGGGAAAGTTGCCATCGTAGTGAAGTGAGTGAGAGGACGGAGATTTCTTCGCCGTCGATCGAGAGGAGGCGCCTGAAGAAAAGAAGAAGATGAACTGTTTCGAAACTAACTAGTAAATTAAATTTATTTAAATTTCAGTAAATAACGTTTAACCATTTTCAATAGGTGAAAATAGGTTTCAAAGGAAGGAGAAAATGGATAAACGCTTACCGGTGATGCAGAGACAAGCGATGATGACTACGAGAAGAATGATGAGAATGAGAGCAGCGACGGCGACGAACCATGGAGAAGTGTAGAAGAGCTCGGATGGAAGATTCTCTGGAGTTAGCAACCAATTAATATTCAATTAATGGAGACACCTTATGAAAAAATGTTAGACGTTAAAGACGTTAATATACGTTAACAAATACTTATGATACGTAATTACTTACAGTATCCACCAACTTTTGGCCTAAGTGGGTAAATGCACGACTCACCAGGCACGTACAACTGGGCGCTCTCTGCACTCGGAGATCCGACGCCTTTCGCATTGCGTGCGAACACTCGGAAGATGTAGTAGGAGAGAGGATGGAGGTCTCCGTAGTGAACCTAACAACAATCACTATTTATACTGGAAACCACCGTATTCAAACGTATATCAGTGATAAATCAATACCGTATCACTCCCAGATACCGTACCTCTGCCTTCTCCTCCACTCCATCAACGACAGCTACCGTAATCCACTCCTCCATCGGATGCACGGGTCGTTTGCCGCCGTGAGAGCGACGCTTGCGATGCAGACTGTAGAAAATACTTATATTACTCATCCACCTGCCTTCCAGCCTTTTTCACTACTGCATAATATCTATGTTGCCCTTGTGATATAGTAATAAGTGCGTCGCCAAGCTATCGATTATTCTGTTGAATGAAGGCAGTTTCATGGTTTTTTTAACTTTCGATGCACCCCACAATCGATTCGTTCTCCGTTTCGTTATCACAGATAGAAGAATTCGTCACACAAAACACTCACTTATCCTCTTCTCCTCCCGGTCCCGCGGGTGTTCGTAGTGTCATGTTTCCGATCGCCCGAGCAACTCGCTTCGCCTGAACACAACGAGAATGAAAAACGTGGCACTACCTCTACTCAATCAATGAGGGGATGATACAAAAAAATTGGCGCTTTTGTTATGTACGACCAGCTCCGCACCTGAATGACGTGTCCGACAATGGTTGCTGCAGCCACTGGTCGGTCGTTCCATTCCAATTGCACACTCGCTTGACCCGGCAGGAGAGTTGGCTTGGAAGGAGACAAGGGACCACCTGAGAATAATTATTAGGTATTGAACAAAAAAGAATGCTCCTGAACTGATATATCGAAATTATTTTTGCATTCTTCAAAGTGTTGTACAGCACGCTGTCAGAGTGACTGATCTTGTTGAGTTCCATGTACTTTTCTAGATTTAAAATAAAAATAAATATTATAATACTTTCAACTGGTCCGACAACTACTTCTCCCTCGCTCTGCGGTCCTTTGCCCTTTCGCGTCTCTGCTTGCACACTAAAATAATCGATAATTAAACGATCTACCCATCTCATTCCATCTCCATCATAGCCATCTCCTTACTCCAGCTCATCAATATCAGTACAATTTGAATCGATCTTCCATCCTACCGTAATCCTCTCTCTACCGTATACCTGAAGTGGTATGTTTCTCCTTCCGCGAGTCTCTCCGCTAGTAGCCATTGATTGCCCGTTGTCTGCTGTTGATCACTACGAGTGTCGCCCTGCATATTGAAGATGAGAGGAAATCAAAATAGGTTAAATCTAGAACATTTGTCAATTGAAAAAAATTTTTACACTCGCTACGAATACCAATAAAATCGAGTCATATTTAACTGTGCATGTGTACGAAAAATCGATAATTGATAGCAGATACGTACCCTGAGACTGCCCATTCTCCATGCCACAACGTATCCGATGATCTCTCCATTCTTCTCAGTTGGCTGCGACCACGACACATTCACAGAGTTGAGCAAGATGTCGTTGAATCTGCAACAACGAATTTAAGACGAATGGTAAAAGTCGTCAGCTCATTGCACAACCTACCGTACACAAATACAACACTACCGTACTCACCTCAGCGTCGACACGGGACCGGGGACGTCTTCTAGGGTGGAGACACGTTTTGAAGCACTTCCGCCCTCACCCGCTCGATTGAAGGGAACGACAGAGATCTACAAGGGTTAATCGATAAATAACAATTGATATTGTAATAAGATCAAGGAAATCTGACCACTACAAGAGGAATAAAATCGATCAAAAGAGTACAATAATCTTTCTTCATTTAACATCAGTTATCAATTTATCCAACTACCGTACCTGGTATTCGGTGTACTTGAGTAGGTCGGACACGATTGCTTCATTCTCTTCTACTACCATCATTCCATCTTGATCACTCTCGGGGCGCAAAACAGAGACAATAGGCGCATATCGAATCTGAGTAGGAGTACTGTAGTTATTGATTGATACGACAACCGTAATTCCGATCTATAATCTGTGTCCTGCTACCGTACCTTGTAGCCGCTAATCGTGTCTCTTGGCAGTGCATCCCATCGGACGCTCATTTGGGTGGAGGAAAGCGGTTCGACCAGCAGGCCTGTAATTGGGGGAATCAATAATGTATTTCACTACCGTGCTCCCTACAGTAGATTACTGTATCCTACCGTATCACTCACCAGATATAGTCACTTTTGGCACGGCGAATCCAACGTAGACAAAGGCGGGTTTGGACGCGGGCGACGATCCTTCACCGTTGCGAGATCGAACTTGCACGATGTAGTGACGGAAGCTGCAACCATAGCAGTTATTCTAGTCAGTTATCGATTCCCTGATCCATATAATACTGTAACTACGGTAATCTCAACTCACGCCTTAAGTTTGCGTATGGTATGTCTCACTCCTCCCTTCTCATCGCTCTCTTTCACTTCCTCTTCCATCCATTGTCCATCAGAGGGATATTCCTTGTAGTAGATTGTGTACCCAACTGCGTCCGAGTTCCAATACGTTCTGTAATTTGTACTATTATTTACTCACACACAAATATTAATACATCTGTCTTCACGCTCACACTTTCAATGTTTCACACCCCACTTATTTTCAACTTCTATTACCTTGTTCAATTTGCATTCACTGCTACAAAAACTAATCAATATCTACAGTATACCTGTTGAGGGCCTTGAACGAAACGGTGATCGAATCGGCGTCTTCTGGTGTCACAATGACGTCATCGGGGGGCAGCGCGGGCGCGGCACCCAGCGTCCGCAGCCACTCGCTCTCCGCACTCCACGCGGTCGTCGCCGCATAGTCGCCCACGAAACGGACGCGGAACGCGTACGCAGAGTTGGGAGAGAGGCTGCAACAAAACCACTTTAATCTCATAAATTTGCTGTATTCAACAATAAAAGCATAGTATCAGTAGGAAGAAGATCGATCGATAATTACTCACCCAGTTACCGTAACCACTCGCATCGTTCCTTCCACGTCCACTGGGTATTTCGTCCAGTTTCCGCCATTCGCACGCTGGTATTCAACCTGAAAAATTAATGGATATTTTGTTTTTGACGATCAATAAAACAACTCATCAGTGTTAATCAATCAATTACACCCTAGTTACTGTAATACATCCGTGG
Source organism: Pristionchus fissidentatus (assembly GCA_036245785.1). Taxonomy (NCBI): domain Eukaryota; kingdom Metazoa; phylum Nematoda; class Chromadorea; order Rhabditida; family Neodiplogasteridae; genus Pristionchus; species Pristionchus fissidentatus. Next base: position 18,455,436 of record BTSY01000004.1, read on the forward strand.
AAGTTACCGTACCTCAACTGCTCGTACAGCCTGTTCGAAGTCATCGCTAGCCGTCGTCTCTCCCCCCGTCTTCTCTTCATTCCATCCAATCGATATTTCATTGCTTCCACGAGGTCGGCGAGTGTCCAAACGAGGCATTGACGGATTGGGAAGAGGCACTGCAATGACAATATCTTTTCTCGCGGCCAGGTAATAAGAAAACTACAAACTACAACGTCGTTATTTCCTATCTTTCTTTCATGTAAACACGAATCTAGTAAATTTTAAATTAATTTTAGACGGGTGTACACTTCGATTTTATTAACACTGAATTCACATACCTGTTGCGACGGGACTAAAAGGTTAGCAAACTGAGTCTCAAAAAAGAAAATGCACTTACGCATCTCATTGGCAGCGGCAGTCCACACTTCTACTAGGGCAGGCTCTCCCTGTCCTTCCTCGTTCTGCGCCGACACTCCGAATACGTACTGTAAGCATTGACTATTAATTCTTGGTACACACTTTCAGTGGCCAATCAATTCTGTAGAATTCTGCATTATACGTATGCCATGCACAAATCATAAATGTGCTCCATCGAACTACCGTAGCACTAAAGTACCTTCTTCTTGGGCGTCAGTCCAACGGCGGAGAATCCGAACATTGTGGGCGGCACGGGGGCGGTCACTTTGGTCGCCTCTGGATCTACGTCATCAGCGCCATGGTAGGTCACAAGATATTGCTGCAATAGAGATCAATCAGGGATACCGTAGGTAATTAACGAGATTATACTAGAAGTATAGAATCTAAAGACACTCTTGAAACACTGTCATTAATTAAAGAGCCGGAGAAAATATATCTAATAAATCTAAAGCAGTTAAACATCGTTATTGTAGCCAACAATTCTGGAAACCCATTGTAACTACCGCACTCTGCAATCAATATCCACATACCGTAATCACTCCATTTGGGTCCTCTGGCGGGAAGAACTTGAGTCTCGCTTCAGTGGCCGATACAAGAGTGAACGATATTCTCGATGGTTTGCCGGGAATGTCGTCCTTTGTTCTCACAAGAGCGTCCATACTCGTCGGTCCCTCGCCGATTACCGTACGACCAGTTACAGTAACCTTCAAATAGTAAACAATTTAAAACATTAAATTGACAAGCACAACTTTACAAGGAAGGATTTGTATGCTTTTAAATTAATTGTTGGTTCTGTTCATGTTTACAGTATCCATCCCAATTCTCACCTTGTATGTCGTGGCTGCTCGTAGATTGGAGAAAGTCTCTGTCAATTGATCGGGAGAAGCAATCTGCGACACTCGACTCAACTCCTCCTTACGATAGGAAGGAAGACCATCGGATGGAGTTAGGCGAACCTGCAAGAAAATCATTTATTTATTCGCAATTGACATTTTATTATAGTATTCCCCTATCCTGTCAGCACTATCAGTATGAAACACTACTCCTACACCTATCGAGTCAAAGAATGAGCAGGTGTGCAAAACCCGTAGCTCACATACAATCGATAGTTCCCCTTCCTACAGTACCCCATACTCACCGTATATCCAACAATCGCTCCTCCTCTTCCTGTTGGGGGCACTTCACTCCATTGTACAATCGCCCCTCTGTCTCCTCTCGGTTCAACTCTCACATCGACAGGAGCAGCAGAGGGAGACGACTCGTATGTACGGGCACGAACGACGCCAGCAGACTGTAATTAGACGGGGTTATTAATTAATTATTCATTTCAATTATATAATCTTCTTTTGTCGACAACGTCCTACCTAGGTGCATAGCCACAGCTCAATACCAATTCTATTGAGGGTTAGATATTTTTTTTATTCTACACCAACGATCTACTGGAAGTGGCTTTGCCGTTTCAAGCAGGCTATCTCGAATGAGCGAAACGCTAAATTCACTGTTCCTCTGATAACATATACAAAAAATTACAAATAAGATGTGTTCCCCACTCACCTTGCTCCTTCCAATCACATTCTCTGCATACAAATCAATCTCATATTCCGTCCACGGCCTCAAATCCTTCAGTGTTATCTCCGTCGCCCGCAGTGATCGAGTACGCAATTCGTGCTGAAAACGAAATAAATTTAGAATCGGAAATTAATATCAAATCTAACTCAACTTTTCGTTCCAACAACAATTTTCCCGTTTCTTTTGAATTTCAGTGTCTACCGAAAGGTAACAACACTCAGAGAAAAATTACTTCGCCATGCATGCGAGTAAGTAAATAAATTACTTACACTCTCCTCATTTCCCATGTTCTCTAAGCTAAAAAGTAAGTAATTCATTTGCTAACTTCCATGCTTTTTCTCTGAGTGAACACCCATTTTGAACAACAACAAAAACTTTATGACTCCACTAGTAATTCCCTCGTTTCACTATTACTAAAAACCCCATTGTAATTGAATATCGTTAATCGCTGTCTTGCCCTCGTTCACCATCAAACCCACATTATTTGCCCTTCCCCCCTACCTTCTCATTCTCCTCTTCCATCTCTTCTTCTTCTTCTTCCTCCTTCTTACCCACATTCATCGTTCGATTGTTCTTCGGCGCTCGCCGATACACGATCAAATACCCCGTCGCCTCGCCATTCCACTGATTTGACTGAAATAGGCATGGATTATTAATCAACACTATGATTTCTCTCTTTAAACTAACAATAAGGCGTGTATTCAAAGAGTATTCTGTTTTTTTGGATTCATATATTTTGCAAACTGTTGAAGTATTATCTTCTATCGACAAAGTGAAGCCGAAATCCTCAGTGTAAAATTACACAAAGAGGCGAACCCCAAGTAACTTCAAAAAGGAAGTCAATTAAACATACCTGCAAAGGTGTCCAAGATAGTGTGATGGAGGATGATCCAGTCGGTTCTGCCCACAGCTTGGAAGAGGGCGCATCGGGCGGTGCTGGCGTCGTCTTGAGGAATACAATATTACTATCTCATCGCTATCTCAATCTTATTACCGTGCTTTCTAATCGTGTAAGCTATGCTACCGTTATGAATCCCCAATCCCACTGGTACAACTTCAATCAGATTGAATCAAGCTTATGATTGGATAGAGAGAGACGACAACACTATCTCACCTTGAACATCTTGCTGGGTTCACTGGGAGCTCCTCGTCCCTTCACATTCTCTGCTATCAATCGCAGTTGATAAGTTGTGTGAGGACGAAGACCGAGAACTGTCAGTTGACGGGCTTTGGGAGCACTGCAAATACAAAAAAAATGTTAGAATTAATTGAAATCTGGCCCGTTTTATACGAAATTTGACCAGTTTATAAATTTCGCAATAAACCGTATTGTACATGGGACGACAATGAATGAAATCGATCCATCTAGTAACAACTCCCTTTGCATTACTATTGCTTTTTCTTCCCAATCCACCCAATAGCATCATTCACCGATCGTCAGTTCAGTTATCGATCGTGTCCCACTTCTTCTACCGTACCTCGCATTGAATACAGCCGTGAATATTCCCGTCCTTCCATCGCCCTGCTTCGCTTCCACATGCCACATTCTAATGGGCGAGTGACCATCGAAACCAGGGTTGAATGCTAGTTGAACACTGCGGCCCTTGACATCAGAGACAACCAGAGCTGATGGACGACCAGGGAGTTCTGAAGAGAAAAAGAGGATTACGGTAGAACTTGATTATTGATTGCTCCTGATACAAAACATAATAAATACACCGATCCTATATATTTTTAACCAAGATTGATTGTTCTACAGTAACATTATGAAACATGGAAATAAAGTAAGCTACCGTACCTGGCGGGACTCCACTCATGAATCGAACTTCCTCACGTGCGCCCTCGCCCTTCGCAGTTGATGCACGCACGTCCACGACATACTGTAATGCAACTACATTACTCTCTGTACCAGTTCATCTACCATAATCATAGAACAACAAAAATTAAAACCTGTTATCATTGGCTACCGTACTCCACTCTACAGTACCTTGGTCGAAGCTGTCAGATCGTTGATCCAGAATATCGTCTCCGTACCTCCTCCAATTTCCTTCACCTTCACATCGTTCGGGGCGGATTCGGACCAGTAGCGCAGCTGCAAAAAACAATCAATCAATATTCATTTTCACAGCTACCGCAGACTATTCAAAATTAAGTTAGTGCTCGATTTCGCGTGTCTGTCTACCGTACCTCGTATTTGGTAATGCGCCCGTTAGCCTTCTTCGGTCTCGTCCACTGCACTTTGGCTCTGAAGCTTTCGACCTCGTCGACGTGCAAATCATCGACGGGAGAGGGAAGAGATTCGTGGGTGATCACCTGTAGACGAAGATTATAGTGCATGTTTCATGGATGGAGGAACTGCGAACTGATCAACTCCTCCTCACTATTCCTCATTTCATCATACTAACGAAACTCCTTTTCACCTGGCTCCGCAAAACAAATATCAGCGAAATGCACAGCTTTATCGCACTACTTCGACGATTGGGCTCGATTAAATCGATACCGCAATCTCGACCTACCGTAATCGGCGCACTGCTGGGTCCCTCGCCGGCCGCGGTGTAGCAAAGTACGGAGAGCTGCGCGTGCGTCCACGGCTCCATGCCACCGATTTTCACCTGCAAAAGTGTGCTGTGGATCGATATCTAGCAATCGTCTTCTCGAAAATCAATAATCTACCGTACCTCCATCTCGTACGAATCGGGCTCGACGCGTTGTTCAATGAACACGGGTGCCGTCTCATCCACAGCGAACGTTTGACCATCCTCAGATTGCTTCATCAACCGGAGTTGGACCTGCAATCACCAAATGATATCATCCAACTGCAGTAGACACTCGAATGTGAGGATTACGGTAGTTATAGGATACTTTGTATCCGAGATTGACGCCGTTGATGAATTGCTCATCGGGCTGTTCGAATCGGAGTGAGATGGTAGTCGAATCGATGACATTGACAGTTACTGCCTTCGGAGATTGAGTGGGCGCTGCAACATTTGGAATATAACAATATTCAAAAGATAATAGATTTCTTACGACGTAGGCTGGGTCGAATCGTAATCTCCGTCTATATTTTGTATCCATGATGATAGTGAAACCAGTTTTGGCATTGTTTTTTTAAACCATTATCTTGATGTGCCTGGAACCGATACAACTAGAGAAAAGATAATTCCCTTATACTCTGTATCACCATAAAACGTCTAGATAACCATTTGTTTTGTGTGCAACCCCCCCCCCCCCAGCTCTCACCTCCTTCAAGAGTTGTCGCTTTGACACTCGTTGAGAAGACTCCGTTGCCCTCCTTGTTGAATGCTGCTGCCTGAATGATACTACGATAAAAGCAAGCTACCGTAACCATTCGATCAGATATACCAGACTCAATGTTAGCCTCCGCATCACGTGGCGTCCCACCCCACCAGCTACAGTATACCTGGAACTCGTACTCCTTCCACACCAAGAGACCTTCAACTGCGTAATTCAGACGCTGTCCATCGTCGATTCGATTCGTAATCCACGGAATATTGTAGCCGGCGAGACGATGACTGCAACCGATAATTGATCTTCTTACAGTAATCTTCCCAATCTACCATAGTCAACTGAGCATGTAAAAGTTCGCAGTTCCTCAACTCTACAGTAACCAATATCTACCGTACACTCACCGAACATAATATCCATCGATATCTCCATTCCAATCTTGACTCGCTGGTCTCTGCCACTGCACCATCACAGTGCGTGCACTTCGAGCTGTCGCGTGCACTTTCCTGGGAAAGAATAAGTAAAATTAATTAAGCAATTACTCAAGATGAACTCTCAATGTGGGCTACACATTTATTATCATAGCATAGATATTACGCGAATACCGAGCTCACTTTTTTACTTAGCCCTAAAACTGTTGTTTTATGTATTAAACAACTGATGAGTCAATGCCCGATAAATAAACGGCTAGACCTCTACAGTAACCCCCTACAGTACTCACGTGGGTGCTGCAGCGGGGGGCATCTGTGGCAGTGTGATATTGGGTGAGGGGAGGGAGAATCGACCGAGGCCGTGCTTGTTCACTGCAGCAACTCGGAAGGCTGCTGTGGAAGAGGGACGGACTGACTCGAGAGTGTAGGAACAGCACGACTGAAATTTAATTCAATTATTTATTCCGCCAGATAGTTATTAGCTTCGTATGAAATAAAAGGAATAGCGATGAACGGAGTTTTTATTATATTTTCCAAAATGAGACGAAACAATTAACGGAAATATTCTCACCAAAATCATAAACAAGCATTGGAACGCCAATCTCCCAATTTCGCGAACTATCATCAAATGAATGCAAAAATGCCATTTATCGATTAGCAGCAAGTCTATCCCCACCGTACCTCTACATTATCAGCGATTCTCTCCCAGTCACTCCAATGGGGATGGGCCGATGCTGTGGCGAGTGTCTGCATCTCGATTACGTGCTTGAGCACGGGGGAATTCCCGTTGAATCCCTCCCGCCAACTGACAGTAACCTGCAAGAATGAGCATATTACGGTATCGTCAAGAAAAGGATAGTACGGTAAGTTGCAGTAAACTTAAAATTTGCATAAAATAATCTACTTATAGTGCACTTATTGTATAGCTGGTTCGAATTGAAAATATAATTAGCAAATAATGCTCACCTTGGGAAGTTTGTTATCGTTCATAATTACTTCGGCCTTCACAGATCGCGGCATTCCAGGACGCTCTAAAGAATCATAACAATTAAAGAAAGAATTAAAATACATTTACAAAAAATACACATCACACGCAATACGGATATTCTCACCTATTCAAGCAGAATTCGATATCCAGTGATATACTATCCCTAGATTTAGAATACCAACAATCGCTTACCAATAATGATCAGATTCGCAGATGCTTCCTCTTCTTTGGAACCCAGTTTGATACGACATTTGTACTCGCCAATATTATCTGGTCCCGCCTGTAATGATGTATAATTTATTTCTTTATATGTATAACACAATATTCGATCATAGTAAGGCGAACACCGATGACAGCCATAATCTATTCAAGTACACCATTGTCTTTATCTCTGCTCACCTGTCTGATCAGCAGTGCGCCCTTCGGTGCTACCGTAATCCGCAGCGCAGGATTGCCCGAGGCCGGAATTCGGTCGCCCTGAAAACGCGGTAAATTCTATCAAAGTAATTCAAGGTTATGATAACCCAATTTTACTAGGGCATTAATATTCGATTAATTTTTTTTCAATACAGACGTTGTAAACACATCCTACTCGTTTAAATCTTTTAAAAATAAAGTACCAGTTTCACATTTTTGTGCGCATTGCATTGTTCAGCAGGCAGTCCGCAGTCTTCACGTTCGTATAAAAGTTTAAATCTCATACCTGGAAGTACCACGACACTTCTGCCGTCGTTCTCCACTGTTCCGCCACTTGACACGGCAGTTCGATGTTCGTGCCGATCAATATCGATTGGTTGGTGGGACCGTACTCGAGGAGAGCGCCGCCTGCTACAGTAACCCGGGCGGGAGCCGCGGCGGCGCCAGCGTCCGTTCGCGCCTCGCACAGATAGACACCGGCGTCGGAAGCGCGCACGTCGTGTACGATGAGACGGCCTCCCTCTGTTCCCTCGAAGGAATATTTGGCAGAAGGAGAGAGGAGAGACTCTGGAATGGAATACTTTTTTATAACACTGTATGACATCACGAGACCCCTTCACTGGAATATAAGATAAATTTTAAAAAAAAAAACAATTCATCACGCCATTCCCATCATATTCGTGTTTTGCCAACTTTTTGATATCTTAAACAATTCTTGTATGTCAATCAGTATCCATAAACCATAAACCGCAGTATAAACTGCCACATGAATTAGAATCTACGAATCCGCACTCCCATCGTCTTCGCGTTTCACCAACTTTATAATATCTCATACAAGTGTTGTGCGTTAATGGACGTGCTCCTTCCTGATTTAATAAAAAATCTATATACTACTAACCATTAAACTTCCACACGATACTCTCCACTGGATGGGCGGCGCATTCGAGAGCGAACGAAGGTTCGCCCGCAGCTATAGTAAGGTCCTGTGGAGGACGGACGATCGATGGCACGGATACTGTAATAGATGGAATACGGTAAGATTATACCAGAAAATTATGATGTCTTCTTTATTTGTCCAAGGAAGCGAGCATTTGATCGACTGTATAATCGAACTTCAAATCTATGTGTAACTCCAAGCTCACTAGCAGTCTAAATCTCCTCTACTTCCTTTGCCAGTCAATGCCTATTTACCCCTCAATCTTTCCTCTTTTACAATTTTCTCTTGCTTTTACACGTTTTCTCGCCTATCATTTCTGCGTTTACCAGCGGATTAGGAACGAAACGTTTTATAATTTTGGACGAGTATTTGTGAATTTGTAATACTCACTCTGTTGCTGCACTCCTCCTCCACCACTGCTCCTCTTCAATTGATCCAATGAGAGTACACTCTGTGGTGGTAATCCGTCGAATCCAGGTGTGAATCTCCTCTCGTTTTCCCTCTCTACCGTATCCGTCTCTACTACCGTATCCAATTCCTCAGTCCTTGATGGTCCAATAGATCCGTCGTTCAGCATCGATGAGGGCACATCTGTGGACAGTGTTCAATTATCGATTGATACCTTATTGTACACAAATATATCCGACTACAGTAACCTTCAGAATTTCAAGTTACCGTAATTTCTCAATGGTATTGCTTAACGGTCGCTCATTAAACAACACCATTGATCTGCTTGTTTTGCTCTCTTACCTCCCTTAAGCACTTGTTTTAGCGCTCTTTAAAATGTATTTCACATGAAATCATATTTGGAAGAGAGATAAATATAAAATTTGTTTTTATATTTATTATCACTACTATTACTCACCATTCTCCTCGCCCTCTTGTATCCACGTACTCATTACATCCACTCCAGCCACATTCCTCGCCTCACATGTATACACTCCATAGGAAGCAGCGGTGATGTCGATCGACAGTTTTGACGACTTGGCGACCTGCAAAGATCAAAGATCAGTCCATTCTTTCCCCTCAAAACTTCCACAATTAGCTCCCTTACCTCATTACACTATAAACAATAATCTATCTATGCGATCCCACAATGTTCATATTTTGTTGCTGAAATAAATGAATTTAATTTGAAATCCCCTTTCTTTCATTGATTCTTCCCTCCCAATGATGGCAACATCTGTCAATTCTCCCATCTCCTTGTATCTCGTAATCCACCTCTTGATCCCTCTTGTACGTCTATTCCCACTCTCGCAACTCATAATAGAGAGAGATAGACCACTCAGAAACACGAAAGCACCAGGCTAGAATGAGCAAGGGAAAGTAGAGTTCAAGTGGCTCGTGCGACACGAGGCGCATCCCTAACCGTGCCCTGATTGTTGGTCAGGCCTAATGATAGTCAACCATAACTAAGCAATAACCGTGACATGGGCTCTCACTAGCGGGAAAAGCACTTTTGCACTTTTCATGTGGCGGGGCGTGGAGGAGGGGCGGATGGCCTAGTGGTGTAAGGCACTGCTTGCCAAACGAAGGGTCACGAGTTCGATCCCCGCCCAGGTTCACCAAGCCTTCCATCCCCATCGTTGGCGGTAAAATTGGTAGCAACTTTGATTGCGAAAGGTAACGTGCCCCAGAAGCCTGATCAGCACGGGATACGTAGATCTGTGCAGCAACCGGCCTTACCGGTCAGCCCCGGCAGAGTGGTCGCTTGTCGACGTAAAGTCCTCCTGATTCCGGTAGCAACTTTACCTTTTACCTTTACTTTTCATGTAAAAGGTGACTAACTTTGCCGGACACAATAAGGTGCATATTTGCATGGTAACGTGGTGTGAGCCACATTTGACCAATGATTCGTGAGGAAACTGCCGCATCGACAGTATCAACACTTGTTGCTAATTCATTCGAGAGGCAACTGTCAAGTTCCCCCCGGATGCTTTCGCACTTGAGTGAACGAGTGTCCACATTCACACCTTTCTCATCACTTCCTTACTCTCATCATCTCCCCTATTGACACTTCTCTCTCGATTCTCTCCTATCTCTAATATCGTTTCCCTTCCCAGATTGGATGACATCCTATCGGGGAAAATGAGATTAACGTGGTGACAACCATCGGATTTATAGATCCCTCTGTCGGTGAATTCACGTTTCACACTTCTCATTACAGCTTTGCTTTGGGACGAAGGGCGTCAGGGCATTCATACCCATTCAGTGACTTCGCAAGTGGCCACTAGCCCCCCCCCCTCTCTCCTTTGGATATGCCGACACATCATCAACTTCAGCAGTCAGATCATCATATAAGCGACGTTGCGCGAAGGAATTGAACAGATGACCCATCTCTGCTTCTCTGACTCTCCCCTTTTCCCTCACTCTCTCACCTGTTCTATGAATTCGGGTGCTGACACATTGCGCCCCTTCAATTAGCTCATCATTCAACTCTCATCAATGTAATAATCCAACTAGCTCCCTCCCTTTGCTATAGTTGACACGCGACTCTTCCATCGTCCATCTATTCACTTTTTTTGTTATAGTACGAAGCAATAAAAGCCAGAGGGAGGGATAACGAGAATAAGGGAGAGGGAGGGAGGGAGTACAAACTACCTCTAACCTATACCCGTTTACTGCCAATAAATACAGCGGCTAACACGAGTAAAAGAGAGGAGAGAGAGGGAGAGAGATGAATAGCATTGAATACCTCTGGCTACCCGCTAACGACCGTTCTAATGTCAAACAAGTACAGATCAAAGGGAGGAGGGGCACGTTACTACGATTTAGCTGACGCTACAGTAATCCTGCAGTTCTCGATTGTTCCCATAAAATTAGAAGATAACGCCCCCCTAATAATTATGCCTATTGCTTATGATTAGGTGATAAAATAATCCGCTGCGTGCCCTCTTCATTCATATCATACTACCGTAGTAGGAGTCTGCATCTCCCAAATGTAGACAAGTTCCCATCAACTAGTGGTACGTATCAAGACAATTGAATCAAAATGTCTTACCAGTATTATTTTCACAAAATGTCTTACCAGTATTATACTTTACCAGTATAGTGAGTGTGTAAAACAAGCGCTCATAAGTGTGCCCTATCATCACCTACCGTAACTCCATTAGCCATCCATCTGAATCCCTTCTGCGGCGTCGCTCCTCGACTATCGATACACGTCAATTCCAGCCGACCTCCGGGCATACGGTAGATCGATTCGGGCAGAGGAGACAACTTGGGCGATCCTTAACGTACAAAGTAAAGTAAAATCAAGTGCACGTACGTTTTCAGTGTGTTTTACAAGTTTCACATACAAAAAAACACGGCTAATAATCAGAATTGTAGCGATTGAAGAAAACAAATTGAAAATTCAAAATCCTACTATTCGGTAATAGCAAGGTCGAAGCAGTGAACTGAAAGGTCACTTTCCTCTCTATTTATAATAAGAAAAATAATTTATCTACACAGGATTTGAAATCTGGCAATTTCAAATACTCACTCATCACTTTCAACTTGGCCGTCTTCGCATCTACCAATCTGCCTGCTCCCGCATCAGCCTTGCACTCCAATCTCCTCGTCACTGCTTGTCTTCCTGTTCCTCCTTTGCCAGTCGACCGCTTCGACGGTGCTTCTGAACGATCGACGTTTCCCACTTCCCGCACCACGCCATTATAACTCAAGTCGAATTTTCGACTGGGCGACGTTTCCCACTCTACCGTATTCCTAACTCACCAGCTAGCAATCGTCGTGCGGCTCCGGGTGCCATTATCAATCGTCGTCCGCTTCTCTCCACCGACACGCCCTCTTCCGCATCAGACAGCGGCCTGTCGTCCACGTACCATCGCACGTTTGCATCACTGTAATCGATAATTGCGTCATCACTAGGCAATATCGTTCATTCATTCTCTCTTCAGCTTCCATATACTAAAAGGTACCGCAACCTGACGGTCCAACATTCTACCACCGTGCACCTTATAGGGCGAAAAATGGACTAGCATGTATTTTTGGTCAAATTATTGACAAAAGTTGCCTACCACATGTTTCTTTCTATATAATATGTCGTCATTTTAAAATTTGTCCGGCATAGGTATTTAATCTGCACCAGCTTCTACTTGATCCTTCTCGATCCCTCTAATATCTCCCTCTCTCTCTTTCTTCCACTCATCTCTCTCCTCTCATAACCTCTTGCTCACTCTACACAAGATTCGACCGGAACGCGCACAAATCTCGCGATCATGAGAGTAATACACGTATGGAATGAAAAGCAGCGAGAGTTGAAGGGAGAGAGAGAGGGAGAGGGAGGGAGAGGGAGAGAGAGAGAGAGAGAGTGAGTGAAAGAAAAAGACCGGGCTAGTTTCCCTTTTACCCGGTCGAGAGCCGCCACGAATACCGGAACATGAAGAAGAGCAAAAGAGGGAAGAAGGCGGATTTAGACGAACTGGGCAATTACCAGTTGCATAGAATACTTTTCACGAGAACAAATTCAAGGGCATCAACAAGGGAATTTGTCATTCATCATGGGTTTCTAAAATATTGTAATGAGCAAATCGTGTCATCGGGTTTTCAAATAATTCCAGAAAACAACCAACACTTTCAAACTGTCTGATAGTTATCAGTACATTTTTCGCGCTGTAGATCTCGTTTCATCTCGATTGCCATTACAACCATACATACAAGGAATATACATAAACAAAATACAATGTAAAATAAAACATACGCCATAGATGGGACGCAGTCCCATTGCAGGGGAGCATCGGGATCAGTCATTGAAGGGCCATCGTCGTGGATTATTACCTGATATTAACACAAATATCAATCAATCGATTACTTTATCAGAATCGTGCTTAGGGTTTTGGCCGCATTATGATCTCTTTTAGCGTTTTTTGTCGTAGTTAAAATATGACTGAAATGAAATCATATTCAACAGAAAAGGCTACCGTGCTACTCGTAAAATACCACAATCTATTCAATTACTACCGTACCTCTTCATCACTCGGTCCATACAGAATACTGAATCCGATTCTCTCCGCTGCCTTCGCTTCATCGTGTGTCACAAAGTAGGAACGAGATCGGAATTCGCCTGCGAAATTGGACGATTACAGTAACCTCCCAGTTCGCGATCAAATTTCCCTTTTCCTGGTAGAGCCATAATTTTCACGCTCCATCCCTTATTATTGATTACCGTAACTCTACTATTCCCAGTTATTAAATCACTTATCGACCCGTATCTACCGTACTCCTCACCCAATCCCTCCACCGCCGCGGTCACTTCACATCTCTCCTCTCTTCCACTCGACGTCCTTCTATCTCCTCTCCTCGGGACTGCAGTAGAATCGAGCACGACGAGATCTCCACGGGCAGTGAGATAGTGGGAAGAGTTGGGGTAGACCTGACAACGAGGGGAATGAGTACTCTGAGAAGAGGAAGAAACCGTTTATGCCCGTTTTTACGAACAGTGCCACTAAAATTAAAATTTTATCACAGATCCCGGCCATCTCTAATGCTGCGCAAATTTCATGGGGTGCAAGGTGCAAAACAGTTTTATGCACCCTTTCATAACTTTTTTCCTAGTGAAGCTACAACTTCCGAACTTGATACAGGGATTGCAAGCCACGTTTGGAATATTTTCCTTTTTAATTGGAGAGAGTTTGTTCAGTTTGAGCTGAGTTACACGAGTTTTCCACCTTTTGATGGGGAAATTTCCCCGAAGAAATTAGCACAGCAGCATAACTCCGAATGCTAATTCCTGCTTGATTGCTTTGATATTTTTTATCGCTTGAATCCCCCATTCTCTCATCTAAACTTCAACCCCTTCTTCTTTCTCCTCAAGTCAACTTCCCCTTCACGTTTGCAACTTGATCCCCTTTGTGTGCGTGAGATCACGCTCAATCCTTTTTGTGTTTCCATTCAGATCCCTTTCCAATCCATGATCCACCTACTTTCTTCTCTCTGATCTCTCTTAGCACTTCTTCCCCCTGATCCCCATAGTAGACAAGGATGATTGGAGAGTTGAAAATATGGGTACGGTTTTTTTCCTCAAAACTAGCAAATATAATGTTTGTAGAGTTTTTCAACAGTAGTCCTTGAAAATGCCAAAATGCGGGTAGGACTCGTCGGTTAAGGTATCTGCCGACTTATGTCGATCCCCCTCCTAGATCCACTCTCAGTCTCTCTCTAACTCTCGTGTCGATCGATCGATCGACCCTCTATCCACTTATCACCGGAAATGGCCACACTCATCGCCTCCCCTCAATCCTCTAGCATACAGACCCCCGGAAATTGCGCAATGCGCCAGAGAGTACCGAAGGACTCGAGTCTCTCTCTCTCTCTCTCTCTCTCTGTGCTACAGTTGATCTAAAAGTTGCTAGCACAGCTGGACTCCGCAGTCTCAGGGGGTGGATAAGACAAACAAAAGTTATGGAGAGGCATTTCCGTTCGGCTTCTCTCTCTGCCACCCGATTACCGTAACGGGGCCGGAAACGTCACCGGAAGTGGACAATATCTCTGTGGGTGGTCTCTGTCCTTCTAAAGCTTCGTTCCACCATGGGAATATCAACTTGAGAGTGGGTGGCACAACTTCCCGGCGATTCTCATTGATGCGCAACCACCGTGGGTAAGTCATACACAGACAACACACACTCATTCATGAGATAGAGAAGTGTACAGAGATGTGTTACGACCACCCTCTGTGAGTGGAGTGTGAAAGCATCCTGAGAAGGATGCCAACCCCACACTTTCACATGTACTACCGTACTCATATATGTATCTCTCCCTCCCTAATGGACAAGCTGGTCATTCTCATTCAAAGTCACTCAAGAGGGCCGAACTCTAACCACTGAATTCGTGTGAAACCCGGCTGTTATCTTGTTGATGATCATCACTTATCGAGGCCCCTCTTCTCTCGACCAAAGCCCCTAAGTGGTTCGGGTGCCTTTCGATCTATTTCTCTCTCTCTCTCAATACATCTATCGTGACTCATATATGCTTTTAGCCCTAATCTCTTCTCGATCGGGAAAAACTTCGGGATAAAATCAAGAGTTAGAAGCTTCTTGTCATCATCATCTAAAATAGGCCAGATCCCTCTCACCATAATCACCTTCCCATCTCACAAAGAAGGTCCTGTTTTCTCTCTCTGAAACCGACCATTTATCACTCATACTGGAGACGCGCTATTCAACATGTGCGCATGTGTGGTCATTTCACCAAGCACCCATCAATCATAATCGCTTTTTTCAAGGTCCATGAATGGGGGTATGAATGGTGGTCTCTCTCTCTCTCCCTCCCTCTACTAGTCCCTGTAATCTCGGAGATCGATCACCTTTCTTCTAGATCCAACAAAGATTACCGATTAGCCCATCATCATCATTTATTGATCGATCGCCTCGTTTGCTCATTCCCCTTTGGCGGGGTCTCTCTCTCTCTCTAATCTCTGTGTTCACACAAATCTGATAGATCTCAGCTATCGGGGCTTGGCGCAAGTATATCCAGAGGGGATGGAGAGTAAGGATAAAGAGAAAGAAGAGAAACATGATATCCCCTGGTCCCGCCGTGTATCTCATAGATACATACACAAAAAGAGAAGAAGAAGTGCACTTTGTCAGGTGGAGGTTGATCGTCTGGGATAAAAGGAGAAAGAGAGAGAGATATGAGATATCTCAAGTGGTTGACGCGTGCAAACTATGCAAAGAAATGCTGATCTCATCAAAATATCTCAACGACCGATTTGAAGAGAATTTTTTCCACAAATGACTATTTTTTTACAAATGACTATATTTCTAACTACACAGTTAATATGGCACAAAGGCTATAGGAATTCGCAGCTCTCTTAGCCCCAATGATCGCAACTCTCAACATTCTCTCATCTCATAATCGATAATTGAAAGCAACGACAGTTGCCTCCACTTTAGTTGTAGTTGAAACCCCCTCTCTCACCTGTGCATCATTGCAGTACCACAGATACACTGGCTGCAGTCTATTCTCCGGCTGCGACCCTAGCAGAGCCGGTCGTCGGAGGATGAAGGGAGCGCCCTGCTGCACAGCCAGCACGAAGAGATGCTGCGACGTCCCGTCGTCCGGCACGAAATCGTCCAACCCTGCAGCAGATTATCGAATGATTACTGACCCTCTCTACAGTACTCTATAGTCGATTCAACAGACCAAAAATATACGCTCCAAGGAACAAACACGAAATTTCGAGAAAAAAAAATCAGACAACATTTTCGACTTTTCAGCGCATAGCATTTTGATATACCTTCATATAGAGAATAAAAAAATACATAATTGCTCTATTTTGCTTTCCAATCATCACTCTTTCTTGTTTGAGAACCAACGATCCTCTGAACCCTCTTAGATAGACCAAGTTAATCCCTCAATTTCTTCTATCTCGATTCTCTAGCGTCATTCGATCGAAAGAGAGAGAGAGAAATCGACACAGAAGCTGCTACTAATCACGAGTGGAGGTCAGCCACTCAGTCACAGATTGAGTCCGCCCCTCTCGTAACTCCCACACAATGGACCTGTCAATTCTACTTGTGCATCTTCCCTTTCTTCTCGCACGATTTACTGGCTTTGCTCCTCCGTCTCTCTCTCTCTCTCTCTCTCTCTCTCTCTCTCCCTCCTTCTCTTCCTTCTTACTTCTCAATCCCATTCAATGGCCGTGAAAATCGAGTGTGATGAATGGGTAGTACACGTATAAGCATTGGAGAGTTCAACTTCAATAAATGAAATTGAGCTTCGACAGAAGAAAGATACGGATCAACGGTGATAAGATGTTTTGGAACTGCCTTTTAGGAAAATTCGACATTTTCCCCCAGGATTTGTTTGGGAAGAAGAAAGATTTCAGAACATTCAGAAACATAAAGATTTTCGAATTCATAACCGGATCAACCGATATCAAACTCCCGTTCCAGAATCTGAATCCCCTATGTGTTCACTTCTTCATCAGATCGTCAAAGGGCGCGAATCAGCATGGATACACTCCCTCCCTCTCTCTCCTTCTTCTGCATACAAAAACGCGCCCTTTTTCTTCTTCACCTCCAGGCTCGTTTGCTCTCTCTCTATCCATTTCATTCTCTCTCTCCATTTCTCGCCTAATGACCTCGTCTCGCACAGACAAACTTCCCGCCCCGAAGCGGCGTTCTCTATGATTCCAGAACGATTAGCACCAAAAACACTCTATCCTCTCAAACACTTCCGAAAATCAATCACTACAATAGACAAGCACTACACAAACTTTTCGAAATGAGAATTGAGCCTCGACGTTTTCCAGGAAAAGTCAACAAATCATTCATAAGTCATTCAATACACGACTACTCTTCTCCTTCTCCTATCATTCTAATCACTGATCATCTTCCATCCTATCTTCTACCTTATCCCTCACACCTGGTCACTCCTCCTTCCTCCTCTACCTTATTCTCCTCTCCCCCTCATACCCCCTCGGGTCTCCACAAATATTTGGGGACTTCTCTCATTGGTTCGAGTCTTCTTTCGTATCTCTCTCGGCACCGATTGAACTTCTACTCAAAACCAAAGTAACTCAGGGACAAGAGACAACGGCTCTCTGAAGAGACGCCAGACGTCAAACGACGCGGATTCAGCAGGAAATCCTCTTGTTTCTGCACTGCCTCACATGGGGGGCAGAGGTGCAAAGTGGCCCTCGAGACTCGTGCCGCGGTCCATTCGAAGTACATACATTTTCGTTCCTCGTGGCTTACGCGTGTCTCTCTCTCTCTTATTGGAGCCAATAACCCCCCTCCCCCCTTACAAGATCACCGCTTCACGGTTCCTTTCCGCCGCTCCAAGCCGACAAGTGCCGGCACTTTCTCTCCTCAGAGGGGCGGTAAAAGCCTCGTGCTCTTGACACTTATTGCACTCATTTTCCCTCATCAAATCTGGACAGTACCAATGATGGACTACGCATTTCGAAGATTTTCGAGTTGCCGACTTTCGGCCTCTGCTTCAGAGGTTTTCAAATATCACGCCCGTCACTTAAGGATCGAGTCAAATCAAAGGGGGCCTGGTACATTTTGTGACCCCCCAATATTATTTCAGTTTTGGGTAGCCATTAGGGTCCCTCACAAGATAGCGTCGAGCTTTTTCCCCAGAGATCGATTTCCTCGACGATAGACGACGTCGAAGTTGACGGGGGCAAGAAGGAGGGCCTCTTTGGAGCTCTGTATCTTTCTTCAAAATGAGTATACCGGAAAATTTCCAAGAGATGATCTGTGCAGGATCATCTGGAGAACAACTCTATGTAATTGGGCCCACGATATCACCTAAACTAATTAGTCCAACTAATTAAAACTTTTAATTTTAATTGTGTTTTCGGGCCCAGGATAATCTCGACGTCATTTTGTAGAGCTCGTCAAGACGAATCGAATGATATGCTGAACAATGTGATTCTATTTATATCTCTGCCTTTCATGGCTGGAAAACTATTTCGCACAACCACACGCGTGACCTCTTGTTGTGTGAGAGAGAGTGAGAGACGCGCCGTCCCACAGTTCATGTGACCACGAGCTCTTCCCTCCATGTCCACAGCATAGCTCAGTCGGTAGCATGATAGCCCGTCTTTTTAAAAGTAGTGAGTTCAATTCCATTTTTCGTCCAGAATGTTTGCACATTTTTTACTGAATCCCAATAGGCATTGATATTGAATCGGAATTTTTTTTAACAAATAGCACATCTGGATCAGCGCTTGACACCCGAGGTGTTTGAGTGGTCACTGATCCTCATTTAGTACGAGAGAGGAAAATGACCGACATCTTGTTCGTCCCCTGATTCAAACGTTAAAAAAATATATTTTTTTGCACATTTTTTTGAAAATTTTTTGCTGAGTATCGATCGTCGTGTATTTGTTGAAGAGAGAGAAAGAGTGAGTTAAGAACGAGAAAACGACTAGCTCTAATAATGTGATTAAACTATATTTTTTTACGTTTGAACCAGGGGACGAACAAGATGTCGGTCATTTTCCTCTCTCGCACTAAATGAGGATCAGTGACCACTCAAACACCTCGGGTGTCAAGCGCTGAGCATGATAGCCCGTCTTTTTAAAAGTAGTGGGTTCAATTCCATTTTTCGTCCAGAATGTTTGCACATTTTTTACTGAATCCCAATAGGCATTGTTATTGAATCGGAATTTTTTTTAACAAATAGCACATCTGGATCAGCGCTTGACACCCGAGGTGTTTGAGTGGTCACTGATCCGCATTTTGTGCACGAGAGAGGAAAATGACCGACATTTTGTTCGTCCCCTGATTCAAACGTTAAAAAAATATATTTTTTGCACATTTTTTTGAACATTTTTTGCTGAGTATCGATCGTCGTGTATTTGTTGAAGAGAGAGAAAGAGTGAGTTAAGAACGAGAAAACGACTAGCTCTAATAATGTGATTAAACTATATTTTTTTACGTTTGAACCAGGGGACGAACAAGATGTCGGTCATTTTCCTCTCTCGCACTAAATGAGGATCAGTGACCACTCAAACACCTCGGGTGTCAAGCGCTGATCCAGCTGTGCTATTTGTAAAAAAAAATTCCGATTCAATAACAATGCCTATTGGGATTCAGTAAAAAATGTGCAAACATTCTGGACGAAAAATGGAATTGAACCCACTACTTTTAAAAAGACGGGCTATCATGCTACCGACTGAGCTATGCTGTGGACATGGAGGGAAGAGCTCGTGGTCACATGAACTGTGGGACGGCGCGTCTCTCACTCTCTCTCACACAACAAGAGGTCACGCGTGTGGTTGTGCGAAATAGTTTTCCAGCCATGAAAGGCAGAGATATAAATAGAATCACATTGTTCAGCATATCATTCGATTCGTCTTGACGAGCTCTACAAAATGACATCGAGATTATCCTGGGCCCGAAAACACAATTAAAATTAAAAGTTTTAATTAGTTGGACTAATTAGTTTAGGTGATATCGTGGGCCCAATTACATAGAGTTGTTCTCCAGATGATCCTGCACAGATCATCTCTTGGAAATTTTCCGGTATACTCATTTTGAAGAAAGATACAGAGCTCCAAAGAGGCCCTCCTTCTTGCCCCCGCCAACTTCGACGTCGTCTATCGTCGAGGAAATCGATCTCTGGGGAAAAAGCTGGACGCTATCTTGTGAGGGACCCTAATGGCTATCCAAAACTGTGTCAAACTCATTTTCGACTTTTTGAATGTACCATAGGTCAAATGGGTTTTTCGCAAGTTCGCAATTAGCATAGGGCGGGGGATGTCGACAGAGGTCTTCATGTGTCTGTCCTGCACTCTCTCGCTACGTTAATCTGGTTTATATGCAAAGTGCAGAAGTGCCTATCTTCGCACGCGAAGACCTATTTGACCCATGGAATGTACCAGCGTTTATTCGATCCTTACGTGACAGGCGTGCTATGCGGATCTCAGAATTTTATGTAAAAGTTACTGTTTTTTTTGGGAAATGCGGACCGCCGCTTTCGAAATTTTCGAAATTCGTTGCGGCCACCGCTCCACATGGAATATCTAGCCCATCTTTGGACAGGACAGAAATTAGTGGCCAGACTACTGTCGTGTGCTCACTCTTTTTTTTGCAATGCCCGTTCCACCGTGGAAAAGACGATCGTAAATTGTCACCCTCGTCTTTTCCCTCTAATCGATGGATGATCTGGACACCCTCGGGGAAGGGGCACTTATTACTTGATCGGACACACTAGATAATATAATAGACAGGGCAGTGAGAAGCCCGCTATTCATGTTCGCGATATGATCACACTTCTAGATACTAAATGGCGCCTCGGGGGGAAAGAAACGGGAGAGAGAAAGAAAGAAAGTGTGACATCTGATCACTGCCCAATAACTTTCTCCCATTTGCCATCTTCGATTCATTGCAAGAATGGAGGGAGTGGGAGAAGTGTGTGCACAAATCATCACTTTCAGCCGCCATATGGGAATCTCTCTCTGACACTCCTCACGGATAACCCTAGGATTTCATAAGTAGCCAGCGAAGATTTCAAAGTTCAATAGGCGCAGGGGAACGAGGCGTTTAGACTTTGAAAGCTGCCGAACGGTAGCCCAGAGGTCTAGAGTTGTAGACTTATTTCTCTCTGAAACGAGAGTTCCATCTGTACTTTGAGGGTCATCCCCTTCTCCTCTTTTCGTCTCCCTGCCAGTTGACAGTCGACCTTAGCGCCACCTGGGCTACTGGCAGAGGAGAGAGAGAGAGAGAGAGAGAGAGAAAGCTAATTATCTATGAGAGGAGGAGAGCCCGAGATTAGCTGTAGAACGACTGCGCAGCGATGAATAATCGAGTGGATCAACCGAGAGAGAAAAAGAGGAGAGAGAAGAAAGAAAGCACACGAATAACGATCAAATGCAGGCACAAAAATATTCGAAACTATGACAGAAAAGCAAAGATAACTATCCATTATATTCTCAAAGGAAAAATTAAAGTATTGCTATGTCGCGACGGAGATTTATACAACTCTACTGCTAGAGAGCTAAATTAGTGTGCAATACTCCGCGTTTAAAATTCCTGGAATTTTTTTCGTAGTGACTAGAACCATAAAAGATCGAAGATTAAACTCACAGAGCACACTGACTACAGTGGGTCGTGCAGCAGCTGCTCCAGCTGCATTGGTCGCTACACATCTCCACTCTCCCGAATGTTCCCTCCTTGCAGCATCCACTTGCAGCACTGCAGCTGCAGCACCCACCACCACAGTGTCGTTGCGACGCCAGCTTATCTCGGAACCCTGAAAGGACGCAGTTCATAAATCTAGAAAATCTCCTCAAAAATAAGCCAAAAAAGTATTTTACAGGAAATATTTCGAATTTTTAGGTCACACTTCGAAAAATAACTCCACATTTTCATCCCCAAATCAAAAAAAATGTTTTTTTCTTTTTTTGTGCATGCCCTCAAAGTGCGGCCAATTGACACCTTGCATGTGCATTATTTGGAGACTCGCATAGTCCTTCTCTTCCTTTTCTCTTCCTTTCCCCTCATACTCACACACCTTTTCTTATTTCCTCTCCCCTCTTCTTAAACGCCCTCCCCCGAGAGTTACCTCATTCATAATTCACGGGGCGGGCTACTCTTTCAAAAATGGTGGTCCACTTACCCACCTAGCAGGGGACCCAAAAACAGCCTGATACCCTCTCTTGTGGGGGTATCGTTGTCACGGACGAATGCTCACAGGGGCAAACATTCTACTTCTGTCCCCGCATTCAAACTTGGGTGGTCTCTCTCTCTCTCTCTCTCTCTCTCTCCTCATTTCTCACTTATCCCCTGGCTACTCTTCCTAATCTCATTTCGGGCAGAGGGAAGGGGGAGGTCTGTTTTCTGCTGCAGGCTCTCCATGAGAAAGGCGTGCGATACAAAGAGGGGAACAGAGTTAGAGAGAGGGAGAGAGAGAGAGAGAGAGAGAGAGAGAGAGAGAGAGCTGCTACTTCCCCACACTCTCTATTCAATCTCTCACACATTCGTACCGTTCTCCGCCGTCATTTGCAGCCTTTCTGAGCCATTGTCCGAAAATACATGAGAATCCAGAGACTGCTACAGCTACTTTCTCTCTCTCTCTCCCTCCTGTAGACCTTCCCCTACACGACTCTTGTCCTTGTAAGACATGAAATGAGATCTGAAGAGAGGGCAGTCTAGCTCGATAACTCAATCTGTGGTTGAAGAGAGAAGAGAGAGACGTTTTCCCTGACCAACTCGTGCGATCTCTCTCTCTCTCTCTCTCTCTCTCTCTCTCTCTCCCTATCTTGCAACTTCATCAAGCAAGTGTCAGCTGTGCCAGATCATTCCTCTCCCCTCTCTCAATTTCATTTCTTCCAGCACTTTTTGACGCCTTTTAGTCGCATTCTTCGATTTCATCAATCAAGCAACAAGGAGAGAGAGAGAAATGAGCATTACTAACTGGAAGAATCTACAAATATCAAGTCTAAGAGAAGAGGGACAACTCGAAATCGAGAGTGCGCAGGCGCAAACGATTTGCGAGAGAGAGTGTGAAATGGGGAGAGTCTAGACGCATAAGGCAATCATATCTACAGAAAAGGTTACGCGCGGGAGGGTGGGGAATGAATCGGCATGAGTAACACATTGGCATATTTCACCAGCCCCTAGACACCGTTCCTGACTGTACTACCGGAAAAGTCTCATAACCAAAAAATGGTAGAGAAACATTGGCAAAATCAAAAATAAGGGAGCGAAATAGACATATATCAGCCTCGGACACTATTACTTGTAGTAATCATAGAAAACGCTATAGGTATGAGAATACTAGTTCAATCACTTTAACAACGATAAATCAATACTCAAGATCAACGATCGCAGACCAAACTCACATGCTCTATGGTTGGACAGTGTAGGGCGAAGGGTGCTCCCTCGACTATCGTAATCCTTTCCGTCCATCCACTCTTCGCATCGTAGTTGAGGGAGGGCGGTCGTGCCAGGACCAACTGGGCATCGACTGTAGCTGAAATGGACCAAGGATTGCATCATCAATAGGCCAGAAAACAGAAAAGCCCATACATACACAATTATCACATCAGACGTTCACATCAGGTAAGGATGTTGTTTCAGGTCAGGATCAAAAGCTCATGCCGCATATTGAAATGCTCTTGTTTTCACAAAAAAAACACTTACATGCATCTAACAAACTAGCGAAAACGACCTCTTTTTTTCTGTAGAAAACTTTGAAAATATTAAATATTATATAAAACCAAATTTTGCACCCGTTCTACCTATCAGAGTCGCTGCGACCACTGCAGCCAGCATCGCTCTTGCTGCAGTTGCTGCAGGTGCTGCAACTCGTTTCCTTCTCGTTCTCGATCTCGCCGATTCATCTCCATCCTCCATTCTCATCGTCTTCTTCTTCTCCTCTATTTCGATTGCTCGCACAATTCGCGACTCATGGGTCGACGCCGTCTGCAAAATTACCAAACCAATTTTTTTGCAAAACAACGATTGAAAAAAGTCAACGCACGAACGAAATGTCGCATAAAACGCTAAAGTCAAGAACGAAATATCACAGGAATCTTTGAAATGACGAACAAATCACACGGAACACGCAATAAATCAGAGAGGATCGGAGCGGTGTTGCGTAAATCTCATATGGGTGAGGAAACGTGGAGAGTGGACAGAGGGCAGAGAGAGGAGAGAGAGAAAGGGGGCGGAGAGAGTGAGCAGAGAGTTTGACAGAGATAGAGAGGGATGAGGACTAGGGGGAGAAGTAGAAAGAGAACGGAGGGGTGGAGAGAGAGAGAGAGAGAGAGAGAGAGAGAGAGAGATCGGGGGTGATCAGAGACAAAGCATAGAGAAGGGGGGACTGACAGGCTATTCATCAACTCCGATTTGACACCTCGATGATAAATTGAGTGAATGGAGAGAACATGAAGACATCGGGTGAATTGAACTCCCCCTTTGATCCCAATGAAGAGCATTTATTTGAACACGAAATGAGTCAGAAAACGACAGATGTGCTAGGACTTTGATTGAAATTAAAGCAGTTTACTAATGGCAAAAGAGTCGTTACATGTACTGCAAAACACATTTTTGTAGTGAAAGTTTTATGATGGAAATGGTAATTTCGTTCGTTCTCTAGTCTTGAGTTCATCGGAAATTGCGGCAAAAAGCAGAGTGAAAATCTGCAGACTCAGGCGAGAAAATAGAAGAGAGAACGAGCGTTGATTCAATAAAGAGACGGAGTCGGACAAGGAACTTTCAAATTCGAAATGTGGTTAGATTCAGGTAAATAATTTGATTGGGCCTCTTCGTTTTCATACACTCTCTCAACTGGTCAGTTAATGAATGCGACCACAGAATTACGAGGCACAATCCAATTTTTCCGAATTTCAAAATTTCAAATTTCAAATGGTGTGAAATCACATGAAAATCGGAGGCGAGCGTATCGATAGGGGGCGCTGACTCAGAGACTTGCTATGTGCGTGTGTGTTGATAACCTGTGAAGGGGAGGACAGGGGACTGTGATACGACGTGATAAGAAGAGAGGGAGAAAGAGGGGGAAGAGAGAGGAGTCCGAGCATGGGTCTACAGGGTGGGTAGGAAAATGACGAAAACGTGAGCAGGGTTTCACAAAATTAGCCCTTTGAAATGCCAAAATGTGGGAAGGCTTCGTCGTTTTAACGTCCCTGTCGACCTATTAGTCCGAGGAGTACAAATGGACAAGGGTTATTGCTGGAAGGTCAAAAGCGGTAGGTTCTGATACAAAAACTGGTGACGGCTTGAACCGAAATCGGGTGGGCTTGCGGCAAAAAGCGGGAGGGTACTGTTCCTTGCCACACCTCAGCCCATGTACACTGAGGGGTGTTGAATGTGCACCATGTACCATTACGACTATGGGGGAACTGTGATACCATTGATAGGACGGTCGTTTCGGCCTCTCAAACAACCACGATCAGCCATGTTTGCACTCAATAACCTCTCCTTATCAATAGAGGAGAAGATCGCTCCATTTTATCAAAGGTCTCACAAACAGGAAAAGCAATTGTGGCCCACGTTGGCAAAAGGATACAATTTGATGTACTCATGAATGTTGTACAGTTTTCATCCCTTTTATCGAAAATAATGAATTTTAGGCATATCTGCATGAAGAACCTGCGAGAGCTCCATTTCACCTACACCCCACTTTTTCAACCAAAATCATGAACTTAGACGTCAATTTGGACAAGCACTCGATCGATTTTATCACGAATGAGTTTGACCTCTGGCAGGAATCTTGCGCACGAACAAAGAGATCCGAGAGGAACAGAGAAACAACAAGAGAGATTTGATGTGAGAGGAGAGGGAACAAAGAGACCGCGAGCCATCGGAAAAAGGAGACTTTACTGTAGACACAACACAAAATGAGTCACGAAATGACCAATCGACGCCATTCTAACAATCATTACTGCTGTACTAATGATCAAACTTGAGCTAGGAAATCGATATTGAAAAAAGTCAACAGCATTTACAACGAAAACTTGGGAAGTTTACATGAAATTGAAGATGCGCGTAATGGCAACTTTAAAAGTTCCTAGTCCACCACTGCTCATCACTGATTGATTAAATCAAAAAGCGATCGATAATGGTGGATTTCTGGTATCCATCGGCCAATTCGATTGAAGCCGTGGGAGTTCGTTGGATGAATGAGAGAGAGAGGGAATACTCCCCCTGAGGGACTGTCTCTCTCCCACAGAGACAGTGTGTGATCAAGAGGAGACGGCTAGAGAGTGAGGGCGAATATTGGGAGAGAATGACCAATATGAAGAGACAGGTAGACAGAGGGATCTCGAGGGATGAGAGAGTGGGGGAAATGGAGAGACGTCGATGGGTCAGAGAGAGACAGGGTAAGTTAAACAAAGAGTGGACGTAGAAGGGGACGGGATCGCCCTGAGGGGAGGAGAGAGAGAGAGAGAGAGAGAGAGAGAGAGAGATCGGGAGGGAGAGGGGATACATGAGTAGCCTCTACCTGCCAGACGATACCTTACACAGAATACTAAAGAAGCAGAAGAGATGCCTCTCTCAGTCCTTCGTTGGTCAGTGAGTGAGCCTTTCGTAGAGTATCCCTACGATATCATATTGCCTCAGGAGGGATTACACACCCAAGAGAGAGGAGAGAAATCTGACCGAAACAGGGCATAACGACCACATTCCTCACACCACATTCCACACCACATTCCAGAGGGAAACTGAGTCTACGACTCGACAAGTCAGAGCTGGCCACCGACGAATTGAAAGTTCCACTCGACTTCAACGCCTGTGAACGACTCGTTTAGACTTTGAAAGTCGTCGCTTTCTCCTCTGGTTCCAGAAATCCTAGTGGAATCCTAATCAATTTCCTAGTAAGATTCTACAGCGTAATCCTACTAGAAAAATTACTAAGATTGCACTAGCATTTCTGTTAGATTTATGGTTTCGTAAACTAATTTCCCTGTTAGAACACACGGCAGTTTTGGAGAAACGTAGTGTTCGTTCAAGTGATTGGGGGAAGAAATGGAGACGAATGGCACCACTTGAGAGAATCGAGAGAATCCGAGACGAAAAAGGGCACGGAGAGAGAAAAAGAGGGCAAGTTTGAGAGCATCCGAGGGACACGATTGCGTTACACAGAGAAGAAGTGTTCTGGTGGGCATATCAGGAAGAGAGAGAACTCTCGTGGGCAGAGCTACAGCAACGTCGGAAAGTAGTGCTTTGAATTTCTGGCGTAACTTTTTGAATCATGCGAGCAATCGGAATGAAAATTTAAGAAAATAATAGTGAGCCGTGAAGAAAAGCGAGCGATCGTACATTTCAGCGCCATCAGGGGACAGCGAAACGAGAAAACTGTCGCTGTTTTCTGCCACTACTGTATTTACTTCAGCTAGAAGACAGAAATAAACTAGGAAGCAGCTCGGCAGAGATTCTGATTACCAGCTCACGTCTGTCTTCTAGCTGAAGTAGCTATGCCCACGAGCATTGAGAAGAAGAAATGGGCATATTGGGAGGGGAGAGTGATCAGTGAGTTGATGATAGGTTATTTGAGAGCAGAGAGTGATACGTGAGAGAGAGGCTAACACCTGGCTAACGGTCAAGTACTCCCCATTTGCACGATGGTCTGGAACCGATCAGACACCACCATAGATGGGCAAGGGTTGTTGCTGGTATGTCAAAATCAGGAGGGTCGGATCAAACTCCATGACGGCTGGAACCGAAATCGGGTGGGATGGCCGCAGAACGCGGAGGGAACTGTTGATGGATACATCCGAGCCCATGTACTATGTTAGCGGCAACATTCTTCGCGAATATAAATTATTTTAAAAAATAATGTTAGGGGTTGGATTTAATTACTAGGCATCGATATTAGAATGACTTGTAGGGAAAAGCGAGTGATCGTACATGGCATCAACATCGGGGGGATAGCTAAGGTGTGACTATCGATGTCGACTTGTTTTGCACGTCGGGGGAAGGAGGAAAATAGTGCGCGTCTGCGAGGAAAACAGTAAGTGGGACAGAGCAGAACAAGGAACGGCCGCGAGTGCAAACAAAGTCCATAGCGTTCTCTAACCTCCATTCTCTTGTTTCGTTTCCGATACTTCATGGTCATCCCAAGTGCACCAAAACTAACAAATGATCCCGAATGGGGCATTCCCTCACTGTTTATGAACATGAATATCGCGAGAAAGAACATGCGTACAACTTGAACGAGCTGAAAACCATCACGGAAGAGTCGAAAACCAGACAAGGGGTTATGGAAGCAGGCACTTGGAGCAGAGACGTTTAGGAAGCGCGACCCCGAACAAGGTCTTCCAATTCACACATACAAACTCAAGTGTTCACACCGGGCCAAAAGTGGTGCAAATTAGAGCGGAAGAAAAGGAAAAGTGCAAAAAGAAGCAGGATGTGGCGGGTTGAGGCAGGTTATCGCTTGAAAGCGAGGTAAATCGCTTGTTTCGAGTGCCTACTATGACTACGATTGAGTTTTAACTAAAATAACGTTAAGTAAAACAAAAGAAACAACAAAAATCATAAGAAAAAAGAGGGAAACAGAAAAGTCTATGATGCTTGTGGTCCCGAACGGAAGAACGATCAAAACGCAAAGCACACAGTAATTACTAAAACTAGCGGATATCGTAGTTGAATAGTTATCGAAAACTGTGTGTATTTTCAAAATAATTATTGGAATATCGAAATAAAATAATTATTTTTTCCCTTTCTACCTTTCTCTTTCAGTCAACCCAGTCCGTAATGCGACAGAAAACACTTGAAGGTATGAAGTGTGCAGTGATGACTGAAGGAAAGGAGGAGTACCGGTCATTTTCTTTTTCCCCACTCAACACTGGTACAGGATCTTCTCAAGAGTAGCGGTCGCAGACCGCCCAGTCGAATTATTTCTACTCAAACTACGGGTTTCGTGGGAAGAATCGAGCTTCCAAATTCAGAATTGGAATACCCCTGTGCCCCAACCAACAATCGATTCGTCTGGTTGCAACGGACCAACTACTATATCGACAATCAACGGCACATAAAGTTCATAACCGTCTTGCAGAATAACGAATTTGATTTAATTGGAATGGGAACACGAGGAAATCGATTAGAATCAGGAGTGAAAATGGACAAAATCATGGGTGGAAACGGTGAAAGTCGTCCATCCGCGAGTGCCTCCAACCTAATTAGGAGAGTGAGTGCGGGGGGCAGGAATATATGGATGGGCGAGTCTAATGGGCCTGATCAACCATGAGAGACTGTGGGGATGAAGGGTCTAGGGCCGACTGCTCCCTCTCATCATACCGATACCAGCCTATACTTATCCCTCCTCTGCCCCTTGCTGATCCATTACTGAAAGATACCTGCTGACTCAGCATTCAGGGCTAAAGGCCATGATTATGACTAGGAAAGTGGGAGAAATACAACTAGATGACTGGCCGTTGGAGGGCGAGATGTGAGACCAATATCTATTCAGATTGCACAGTCTCTACATACACCGGACGAGAGAGTGTGCGAAATGAAGAGACCGTGGTCTCACATTTCGAACTCTACTAGAGGTTGGACTTACAATAGCCCAGATTGAGGGATTGAGTAGAGTAGTAATACTTTCACCCTTCGATCGCCTCGGGGCTCAATTGATCTGGGACTAGTGCGAAAGTGAGAGTAAGAGGGAGTCGTGTTCCGATCGATTATTCCGAGTCTCTCACGATCCACAATTATTCCATGAGGAGAGAGAGAGAGAGAAATGCGCAAAGCAGAGCGCGTTAATTGAGAATGCGACACCCGGGGGCTAATAATCTGGTCATTTGGATGGGCTTCGAATTACCAGCACACATTTCAGTGACTTGCGATGATGAGTTGATGATGAAAGGATGCGAAATCGAAAGAAATTCAAGAAATATCGCGGCACATTACTCCAAGCCTATATAAAGGGGTTGGGGCCGGATACAGTGTGCAAGAGTCTCTCTCAATTTAACACATTCTCTCACCCCCTTCTCTTTCTGTAGGGTTGGCCTGCATGTTGAATAATGTGGGGAGATGTTTCGAGAAGTCGTTGGAATGTCTCCAAACACACTGGAAATGAGCGATTATCATCTTGAGAGAGACTGAGATACCCGAGGAAGAATTTCCCCCAAGGACTCATTGAGCAACAGACGAGAAGACACTAATGATGAATCTGTGGGGCAGATATTTGACATGCAGAGAACCGAGCAAGAGGAAGGACGGAACGAAAACTTGGATACTTTGAGCAAAAAACGCCAAATCATTGAGTCTTCTCTTGAAACATCTCTTTTTTTGCGATCTCTTTTTCGACCCCACAGGGTCATCACAATAGATAGTGTGTATCCGTCCTTATCCCCGTCCCTATCATCGTACATTCGGTCGTTATCCTCCATAAGTACCACCATGAATTCCTCAGAACAACGGACGAGAGAGTGTGGGAAATGGAGAGACGCAGAGATGCACAACATGCAACTATGTACTACTCTCATCACAAATCACGGCATGGATGGATAAGAGGGCATCTCTAGAGACTCGACTAGAGACCGACTGGTTTGTAGAGAGACCAAGGGGGCTACTTTACTAGAAACTCGTGCATACCCAGACCAGTTCACTAATCTCGCGACGGCTTACGAATAGTTGGAGGATTGAAAACAAGTGATCGTATCGAGAGAAGGAAAAAGGAGTGAAAACGAATTCGAAATCGAGCTGAGAGAGAGAGAGAGCCATGGTCACTCATTACCCACTGGTAGCAGTGACAGTTATCTATGCATTCTCTCGTTCTCTAGTACCTCTCTATTATGCACACACTATCACAGACCTTCTCTTTCTCTAGACTCTCCATGATTCGTTCTCTCTCTAGCATCCTTTCGCTGTCTGCACTCTCTCAATTTCCCCTTATCTACCCCCATCACCAGCAGTTACACGAGTACATCCATCAAACTGTCCACTGTGCCGTTCACCTTCCTTCACTTTTTTCTACCCGTCTTAGACCAGTAAAAAGAAGGTTCAGTAACAGCAGTTATGCGAACACTCAGAAGTAAATAAGTTGGTTTAAGAGTGCATTTTTCGACTTTTAAAGTTCTCGCTCACTAGCCCAGAACAAAAACTTAATTATCTCGAAATAACTAACATACATTTTTTAAACAAATTCAGTAGTAAATAATGACAAGAAATGGAGTGCACGAATGAATAGCAATTTCCGTATCACATAGTGTGAATTCCCGATTTCGCATGTGGGAAAATCTCTCGCCAGGGCTTGCGGGGGGGAGAATGCAATTCATAACGGGGAGAAGAAGAGAGGGTCATCGGGACTGCTCCCACTTCAGAGTGCTTTCTCTCCCCTGCAAGTCGAACTATACGAGGGATAACGGGCTTCCCAAGCAACAACTGATGAATCATGGAGGAAAATTAGACAATTTTCGAGAAAATTCACGAAAACGAGGCAAAACCTACAGGAAATACTCGAGGGGCAATCGAGAAAAGGTGTCAGTCAGGCTGGGGATTAGTTTGAGAAGAGAGGGGAAAGAACGCTCGCACAAGGTCATTCCTTCACTCCCCTGCGGTCAAGGCGGGCGAGCGCCCGATTTTGTTTGAATGGAAAGAGAATGAACCCCCTGAGGTCAGACTACCGGGATAAGAGGATAGAAAGAACTGAGCAAATTTGTAAAAAAAGTGATCACTGATATTTTTAGAGAGATCCAGGACACGTTTGCCCCATTAATTTATGTTACATATTGAAGTAGCCACGATAGTCTTTTTCTCGGGAAGATATCCATCTCGATCAGAGACAAGTCTACTCTCATTGATGCAAGTGTTCACAATCATGCACGTCGAGAAGCCTCACTGTCAGTTGCTCAAAAGAGGAGGGAGATTCTTGTCCTGTAAAACCCTCCCGATTGAAACATTTCTCATGCACTAGGAGTGCACTCAATGAAGCAACGTCAGCAATGTTGTAATCCAGGTATTCTCATCTTCCTCACGTATCCTCTAAGAACTCCTTTTGTATCGTGGACATAATGCCATGTTGTTTATTCGATGTTTGTGTTATCGGGGGTCAATACAATGTAGTCTGTCAACTATACTGGCTGCAATACAATGGAAACTCAAAGACATCCAATGTACTCCTCATACAGATCGTTTATCACGGATTTTTGTAAATGCAATAATGCAAAGTGATGATCAGGCGTGTCTCTCTAAGTCAGATCCCACTCATTCTCTCACTGGTTGCTCTATTCGTCACAATCATCGTCTTCGAATCAACTCTCGAATCCCCCGATGATCCCGATTGAGTTGAGAAAGGAAGTCGGAAGAGACGAATTACGGCGATTCGAAATCGAACGATGAAGAAAAGAACGAAGAAAGCATCGATTGAGGGGAAAATGGCAGTGGTTGAGAAGAGAACGTTCCCGAAGGCACCGAAGGAGATTCCTGCAGTATTATATTATTGTTTTATTTTATGATATTCGCAATATAGTTGAGTATAATTCAACAGCTCAGAATCTACCGTGATACCAAAATGAGCTCATTTTCCATCTAAATAGGTTCAGACTTTCTCGAATCCCTTTATTTTCCTGTCGACAAATGAACTCAGTTTGTACCACGGATGTCTTGTCAATCTTCTATCAGACGGCATACTCGTTTTCAAACTAACCAGTGATGGCGGGAAATACGAGAATGGTCGCCAGTGGAAGATATGAGAAGAGACAGGGAATGGCAGTCTGGATGGAACAGAAAGAATATAGGAAGGAAGAGGAAAGAATGACTCACTTGAATGAGAAGAGCGAAGAAGAGATCCATCTGCATCTTTCTCGTTTTAGCCGTTAGATGATTGTCGGACGATCTGGATACAGAACCCAATTTGTATTTGAATTGCTACTATTAAAATCGAAATTGGCTGAATGAAATATTCAATTTCTAGTTCTCTAACCGAATGGCTGAGGTCGTCTTGTAGATGCAGAATATGATGGCACTTGCAGTTCCTCCAAATAGAGAGAGAAGACCGACGAGTCCGATGATAGAGGGAATGTGCCACTCCCATTGACCACTCACTGCGTCGCGTTGCTGCAATGAACAATCTCATAATGAATAATGGATATTTAAAAATTACGATTCAACAAGTTTGTTTTTTACACACTCCTCATTTCTTTATTTTTTTTGCGAAATCGATCGATTTCGTTAGTGGTAGTTGAACTGATACTTTTCAAAGTCTAAATTCCTTCCTTCCATCTTTAGTTCACAAGAAGATTCTTATGTGTGCTTCTACTAACAATAAGACACGAAAGATATTTTTCTACCTTGACGGAAATGACTGTGAATCCGTTTCGCAGATCTGTCAAGTTTATTCCGTAGATTTGCATTATCTCGTGAGGGACATTAGCTCTGGAGAAGTCGAGATCACAAATCTGACCCAGTGATCTTTAATCACCGCGTGTTTTCAGTGGGAGTGAATGCAATGGCGCAGATTCCAACGAATCCAGCGATGTAGAGAATGTAAATAATGACGCTGATTGAAATCCAGTGCTTCGTTGACCAATTAGATGTGAACGAACGAGAGATTCCACTGCAAATGAGATTTGCGCCCGACCTGGGAACCTCCTTTACCTCGTGACGGTGTGGTATCGATAGTAGAAGTGATAGGCGAGAACGAGAAACGTCTGGTAGTACGTGGCGATGAAAACGAGGGCGAAGATTGTATCGAACGAGCCTCAAAGTAACACGTATACGATCAGAAATCGAATGTAGAATAGACGTACACTACTTTTTGCAATACAAGTAGAACAACTATTTGCCATTTTCCATGCACGTTTTTTTTCGGTAGAAGTTCAACATTAAGTATTGAAATTCACTCACGACCCAATATCATCATCTGCCCGTTTCGTGGGAAGAAGTAGAAACCGGTTGGAGTCATGTGAAGGTACTGAAATGATAATAATGTAAATGGTAATTATGCTAATTAAATATTGCAAAATCAGTATGAAATGAACTTACCGGTTGAAAAGCGGCGTGTCCAATAGTGGTTGTTATATCGCAGATGGCAAATACTGCTAGAAGATATCGATATGGGCCGATATTAGAGCAATTAGTGGTAGCAATGATGAAGAGAAGGAGACCATTTGAGATGAGTGAGAGACAAGTTGTCGTCCCAAGGAAAATTGAGTGGAAAGGCTCGTGGAAGAACCAATCATAGAGGGGAGACGACATTTCTGAAAGATTATGTAAAGTGTTTGAAAGCACGACAGAACGAACAAAGAGACACATATTTTCAAGAGACATGAGCTATGTGTCAGAAACAGGGTCGTGTGGGAGGGACCTCTCCCACTCATCTCATAGATATGTGCGTCCTCGTAAATGAATATTTATCATATTCATTGTGCGTCATCGGAAACACGTGGATTGATGCAAATAAACAAACTCCAAACGTCATAATTTCACAGTTTAGAGAACGCATTTTATAGGAGAAGTACACTGTAAAGTATGTAAGGAGAAGTATGATGATGGTACTGTCAGGAAAAGTTTATCATGTTATAGATACTTCTCACAATTGGATGTGCGTATTCCATTCTATAATAAGGCAGAACTGTTCGGTTTGATGAACAGGAAGGATGATTTATTTCCCTATTTCACAATGCAAAATGTTGTGTCAATTAAGTTACTGAGTGGAGGTTTATTGCTTTTTGATCACCTTCATATCAATTCTATGAAATATGAACTACGGATTGAAATAAGAAAACAGGAAATAGTTTAAATGTCAGCTGATTCAGTCGGAATTTTATCACGTTATTATAATTACGATATTACTCTGAACCTAGAATTAGTAACGGAAGATTATAAATTTGAAATGCTGGAACACACGTTAGTAGTCATTCGATAACCTGAAATATTACAATTCCATGTTCTTTTCTTTTTTCGGCCTTTCACTAAAATCGCACACGTTAAAGAAGGACGAATGTCCGCGACTCCCGACTGGAAATTTTCTTAGCGAACAAGCGGGTAATGTAAGCAAAGGTTGGAGATAATCATCGCAAACTGAGTTCGCCGCTAAACGCAGTAACACTTTTGGTGATTCCATCTGTCCCTCCCCTTCCCTAATCCCTCGTTTGCATGCACTCTCTTCCCCCCCCCTCCCTCTTCCCTGTGGGGGACAAGGGAAGGAAGGGAAGAGAGTGCACGCAATTCGACAGGAGAGAGAAAGTTGACCGAGAGATTTGGTTACTCGCGCACGTGTGAGAACGCCCCCTTTACCGTATTCGGCATTTGACCCTGATTGTCCCTTAGCGACGGTAGTTTCTTTGCGCGCCGATATCTCGGTTCGGAGAAAAGATACATAGAGGTCTCAAATTTTGGATTTCTGTTATCGTTCACAGGAGAAATCGAGTAATACCATCAGTTTGAGATTCTATTTTTGAGGTTACTCCTTCTTTAAACAAAGATCATTTCGGAAATCTCACGAAGTATTGTATGGAGTACGAAGTATGGAGTAACCCAGAACAAATTTAAAATAAAACCAACAATCATTTCCAATGTGAATTAAATCACGTAATTCCTCTAATCGAGGTCTTCTCGATTCGATGAATGCTGTGATTCATGCGCACTAATCTTGTCCTCGATGAAGAGATAGCATAACATTTGTTTCAATGATGCCTCCACCTCCCTTTACAATATGATCCATGATCAACGATTTCACTTCTCCAGAGCATATTTTTTTCCATTTCTCCATTCGTCCGTTTTTTCTTATAACAAGTAGTCGATGAAATCCGTTTCGAATCGTATCAGACGGATTTTCTTCTTATACCTGTCTCATGGTCCATTCCCCCTTGCGATGGGCCAAATACATGATTGCGTTAAACTTTTTTTTTCTTGTGATTTCTCTTCTGTTGTGTATTTAGTGTTGATACTCTTTAAAATGTCGAACTATTCGAAATTTTTTTGAAAAAAGTTGCAAAACAGAAGTATAAATACAAGTTCAATAAGAACTTTCAATTGAGTTGCGCGGATCACAATTAACAAAATAATTATGTTTCTCTTATTGTTAGGTTAATATAACTTTTTGTGTAAAGACATGTAATGAGTGAGAATGTCAGATTATTCTTCATGAAATTTAAGTACGGCGTTTCCATCTTTTGTTTACAGACAACAATAATATATTTCAAAGACAATTTAATCTGCTTATTTGCGTTCTAAATATGTTTTTTTTGTAAATTCTACCTTCAGAATGTTATTCATGGACTGGACTTTCATCGCCTACTCAATCTACGTCCCTTTTCTCATCTTTATTTACATTCTCGAAAATGCAGCTATTTTCAAGCACCGCAATAATATATTCTCCTCCAGTTTCTACAAAATATTCATGGTACTCTCCACAGTGGTCAGTTCATTTTTCGTATAGTAAATATAGTTTAAAAAAACAAGATAGTAAATTTTGCTAAACACTTTTTTAAACTAAGCTCAAACTGAAACTCAGAACATCTTCGCTTGCTTGGTCGGTAGCTTCATTTCTCGACTTAATCTTTACCCAATCGTCAATAGTTTTTACGCAGGATTGATGGAATTCAGTCCCTGGCTCAATCTCGCTTATTTGTTAGAACTTTCATAATTTCGTAGATAAGATGCAATCGTTCTTCAGCGCCACATACTACCTCAATTGTTTCTCCGAATTTCTCGGTCTCTTCATGGCCTTTAGTCTCTTCACA
The DNA here is from genome assembly GCA_036245785.1 of Pristionchus fissidentatus. NCBI lineage: Eukaryota > Metazoa > Nematoda > Chromadorea > Rhabditida > Neodiplogasteridae > Pristionchus > Pristionchus fissidentatus. The sequence goes on from BTSY01000004.1 coordinate 18,492,038, forward strand.
GCTCTTTATTTTCCTCTTACACATAACAAGGTGGGCGTATATATTGGTGAAGTATTGTGGACAACACACATTTGACACATGCATATTTCGTTTCGAAATCCAAATATTCACGATATAGTCTTATGCCTTATGGGCATATGCATGCATATATTTCCATATTAATTGGCGTTGGGCTGAAATTGAGCTTGTGGAAATCTCACGAAAAGTGACGATGTGGGAATGACAGTATGTTGACAAATTCTTTTCCCATAGTGAATCAGTAGATCTTAGATCTGGGAACGAGGCTTCTACATCGGCGTTTTCATCTGCCTCACAGTATCGATTGCGCCTGTATGGAATCTACTCGATGACACGGACATGTACCAGAAGGGAAGTAATATGGAGAGACACCGGATGAGAACTTTAGGAAGCGAGAGACAACTTTTATGTCACAGACGGTATTTCGAAATAGTTCTCATCCAACGTACCATAAATATAGGATGAGGGCGGCAATGACCGACTGTCGAGACTTCTCATAGATAATTTAATTTACTTTTTTTGTTGAAATATTCGTTGACTGAAAAATATTATATTCAGATTGTAGATCCTCACGTAACATACACATGGTACTATCTCCATGTCATATCTGCTCATCCCGAGGCTAGTTTGGATTGCTTTTTATATTTGTTTTTTTTGCTGTAAAGAGAGTTCAATCGATTTATTCAGATTTCAACTTATTTCAATATGTTATCGGTGACAGTCGTGTGCAATGCGACATCGTTCTTGCTTTATATTGCTTGTATCATTCGACTTGTTCTATACTCAAAAAGGTAACTTTTCCACGGCTCACTGTAGCTGTAACACAATTACTACATGAACAGAAATGTCTAAAATATATATGATCAGAAATTTGATTGTCGAGCGCAATTTCTTTCTTGTTGGCTTCTTCACTATGATCTTCAGTGTTCCTTACATGCTCGCCATGGTAATTAAAGATTCAATTATACTGAATCGCCAAAAGAATATGGTCGAAGATCATGGGAGTACAAATACTAATTTGAATTTAGTGCTTTTAGTTCTTCTTGGGTCTGAATCTCTCCGTTCCGGGAATTAAAATGAACTACAATCAGCTCACACTCATCTCCTATCAATTTCCATGGCTCACTGATCTCAAGTATGCCTCTTCTAGACTATTATATTGTTTCAATATGCAATCATGAGTTCTCAATACTGAAGATGATCTTACAGATTTCTCACTCCAGCACCCATGCTTCTCATCACGAATTTATCGATTCGTAGTGCGATTAAGCGAATTCTCCTAATCAACAGAACATATTTGCGTGTGCATATATTTGCTTCCCCAATCGATCGATAATTGTACGTGCAAAGTTGAGAAATATGACTACCGATTTTCCCCCGTGTATCACTTGCAGCTGCATTCAAAGATGTTTCGATGTTATTTTTAATCGGATATGCACTTCATAACTACCTCTCACCTAAATGAATAAAACTTAATACTTAGTTATTTCCTCAGCAGATGGATCACAGTTCCTCCAATTGCTTCTGTCTCGAGCGCGCGTCCAGTGGCAGTAGGGCACTACACCGGTGTGTAACCACAAGTTGATATCAAGCTGTTTCACAAGTTGGCATCAAGCTTGAAGGCAGCTTGTGAATGAGCTTGATATCAACTTGTGAAACAGCTTGATATCAACTTGTGGAATCTCGGTGGGCCCCGCGCTCCCGTACCCTTGTTTATACTCGTGTTCTTTCATGTTTTTCAGGCAAATCAAACAGTTTATCATGCACAAATGTTTTACATGGTGATAGGGCATACAAAATATGATTCACTTCTTCTAAGAGGTGTTTCTTAATACAGAAAGGGCGGCGAAATTATTGAAACAACGGCCCGATATTCAAATATGAAATTTCGGCTGCTTCCTGAAAGGAATATTGTAGGAAATGCTTCACTTACCTTGCGTATCGACTAAATCTCCAACTTGGTGATTAGAAACAGAACAAATGGTCTCGCCGATAGACAGAAACTTGTATAAGAAAGTGTATAAAATGGATCTGAAAAGAAGATTACTATTCAATTACGAACCTTTTTGTGGCGAAAAACTGTTTGACGATCAGAGGCCTTCATTTATGGATGAGAACGTGTAGAAATTATAACTATTCATCCAAATATCCATTTCGGATATCTTCACTTTCTGAAAAGACGAGAGTTTCATAGGAACTCCGCAGTAAATCGTGCCTCAATGTGAATGTCGCCGTTCTCCAAGGTTACCGCAGTAATTTGAGATAGAAAATACGATGAAATTCGATAAATAACAGTAGGAAATGGATAAATTGATTTGAAAATGAGACGCGGTGAACGCGCCCGTGCTATGAGTGCACTCTCTGGAGTTGTTTACGAGTATTTTCCCCGGATGCGGAAAATTGATATCAACTTGTGAAACTGCTTGATATCAACTTGTGAAATCGGGAGCTTGATATCAAGTTGATATTCGCTCTAGGCTTGATATAAACTTGTGGTTACACACCGGTGTAGTTGGGCTGTCGACCGAGTGGATCGTCTTGTACTGTAGGGCACTAGTTAGACTGTCGACCGAGTGGATCGTCTTGTACTGTAGGGCACTAGTTGGGCTGTCGACCGAGTGGATCGTCTTGTACTGTAGGGCACTAGTTGGGCTCTCGACTTACTTTTGGAGCAAGTGGAATGAATTGGCTTACTTTACCATTGGAGTTGAAGTGGAGCCGGCGAGGTGATCCTAAGAGCCTTCGAATGGGCGTTAGTCTCGGATTGCACTCAGAAAAAAGTCTCTTACAGGTAAGAGAACACTTCACTAGGATCAGGACACAAAGTGAACGTTCACTTACCTGTAAGAGACTTTTGTCTCTTAGTGAACTTTCACTTACAGGCTAGTGAAAGGAGTCTCTAAGAGACTTTTCACTTACCGTACCCTGACAGCCTCTCCGGATCAGGTTCCGCCCATTCTGGTTCCACTGGGTTCCTTACGGCGCTGGTTCCGCCCATTCTAGTTCCTGGTTCCACTGGGTAGTACTTTTCTTGGAATGTGACAGAACGAATACATATTGCTACGGAATTACTGTTTATCACGACAATGACGCCATATCTATGAAAGCAGTCAATAATACTCATACAAACATTGAATAAATATGTACAACGAAACAAAATAGTATTAATCAATCGATATTTAGCGCTTGCTTTTGTAGATCTTGATATTCTTGCATTTCCAGTTCTTTTCGCAGGGTCTTCCCTCATTCGCATCCAATCCACGATACTCATCATTTGACCGCGAATGACCTGTAATGAGTAAATGAATGTAGGATCTTCTTCACTCTATACTGATCATGCATCACGGTCGTCTAATACTGGTTCAATTTTGGCCGTACCCAAATTCGAAATTTAGGGTGGCGGCCGTTTGAAAGATCCCAAATTGGTGCAATGGGGTTTCGGTCCATTTTGAAAGAGTAAATATTCGAAATTTGAATACCTTATGAAGATTAATTTGGACACATCTCCGAATCCATCACGATCTTGTATGAGAAGAGCACGTGGTACCGCAACTCTAGCCATCGTACCCCTGGAATGCCCGTAATAAACTCGGGGTGCAATGAGTGTCGAAAATCTCGAATGGTTAACAAATTCACAATAAAAACGAACAATAAACACGCAGTGATAACGATTAACGACCATTCATCGATCGGGAACATAGTCACAATGAAAGTGGGATGCAAACTTTGGCGGCGGAGCCATCAAGAGACATTTCACTTACAGGTAAGTGAACTGTCTCTAGTCCGGAGGGGGCGCGCGGCTGCCTAGTGAACGTTCACTAGAAACTAGTGAAAGTCACTAGAAACTAGTGAACTGTCACTAGTTTCTAGTGACTTTCACTAAGAGACCTGTCACTTGACAACCTAGAGACACTTTCACTTAGAGACTTTTTTCTGAGTGTGTGGGTTCATCGTCGGGGTTGGGCTCGTTGCCGGACCGCGGACTGCGATGGATTGCGTAAAGTACGCGACGGAATGAGGTGGAATTATCGTGCAACAATAAATACGAAAAGGACGGAGTAAAAAAGGTAGAAAACTCGAAGAGTTTCGCCACGGAATGAAAATGCACTTGAAGGAAGTTGCGGGAGACCGTATACGGTAGGAATCAGGCTAATCGTGGTGAGTGTCCCGACGGAGTTCAAAGCGGGATTAAAACTTGGCACGCTGTCAAGTGATATGGTGTGGTGCTGTTTGCCGGCTCCTGTTCTGATTTGGTTTTATTTGGGTTTTCTTGCATTAAATAGGTTATTTATGGTGTATTCGGTAGCGAATTAAGTGTAATTCGGTACACCCATATTTGCTGTGATTGACGGTCGGCTGCGCATTTTTATGTCCCGATTCCCCAAGTTGCCACTACTAATATAGTGACTATAGTTTACCAGGCCACGAAAACTTCGAAAGAAAAAAATGAATATTTATTGATGAAAAAATCAATGACTTATCGAGATCTCGAGTTCTCGACAATTTCTCGATCTATCCGATATTTAAACAAGCCATCGATTCCCCTCATTTCTCACCGAGATCATTTCACTTTATCCGAGAAAAATATCGGTCATTTTCCTTGGCCAGCCAACCCCAGTGCATGGGGTTGTATTGAATACCTCATCTACATTCTTCATCTCATTTTCGCTTATTTCTTCTCTCGATCCCCTTTTCGAGTTTCTATAAGACACTCTTTTCCGTTGTTGATAACGTAATTCAAAGACATAGAGAAAGATTAAATAAAGTTTGAATTTTTGTCATTATATTGCCCCTCAGGCATAGGGGTGGTCGAGACCGCCTTGCGTTTAGAAGACCTAACACCTTTACCTCTACCTTTACCTTTATGAGCCCGTTTGCGTAAGAGTCGGACAAGCGTCAACAGACCTCAGTACAGTAAAAAAGTGATGGTCTGAGATAATAACTGTTTTGGACACACTTCGATGGGTTAGGAACGCTGGTAGAATCTCATGATATGCAAATTTGATTGGAGATCAGTATGGAGCTCTGAAGATTCAACTGATTTGCAGTTTATTAAGAATAACTCGATACCCAATGGACGAAACCGAAATGACTAAAGAAGGACTCTAGTTGAATTTTTGAGTGGAACATCGCTGTGTTTTTCAATTTTGGAAAATATATTTTATTTTCGAAATTCGTTTTATATAAAAATCATAACAAAAAAGAGATAGCAGAAACTTTCACAGTATCTCGAGCATACCTTAGGTGATCTACGTTATTTTTCTGGAAGCACAAAACCTACCGGAAAATGAGTTATGATTTTTTGAATGTCGAGATATGAGGGTGAGTGTTCCAATTTGAGCTAAAAATGCTCGATTTGCATGGATTAGTCGTCTCATTTCTCATTTTCAGACACCGCGCGGGCTCGGGGATTAGAAATGAAAGGGTGAGTTGATGCAAATCGGGCACTGTTCTCTCCAATTCGGCGTTTCATAGTTGAAATCCCAACAGTTAAAAAATCATAACTCATTTTCCGGTAGGTTTTGTGCTTCCAGAAAAATAACGTAGATCACCTAATGTATGCTCGAGATACTGTGAAAGTTTATGCTATCTCTTTTTTGTTATTATTTTTTTATAAAACGAATTTCGAAAATAAAATATATTTTCCAACATTGGAAAACACAGCAATGTTCCACTCAAAAATTCGACTAGAGTCCTTCTTTAGACATTTCGGTTTCGTCTATTGGGTATCGAGTTATTCTTAATAAACCGCAAATCAGTTGAATCTTCAGAGCTCCACACTGATCTACAATCAAATTTGCATATCATGAGATTCTACCAGCGTTCCTAACCCATCGAAGTGTGTCCAAAACAGTTATTATCTCAGTCCATCACTTTTTTGCTATTGTCTGACTCTTACGCAAACGGGCTCTTATATTACTGCTCGGCCTTTCTTCTTCGCTCGCATCGTCAACTCGAGAAATCATTGTTATTATGCCTGAATAAGCTTGGAAAGGTCGTATTCGGATACGCTGTTGGCTATCATGAGCATGCGCAGTTAGCAGAAATAGTGATATCGGCCCAAGTTTGCCAGGCATATCACGCCTCTCACGAGAGGATCGAGCTAAATCGGTGTATTCTGGGAATGGGGCCAAAATGTGAAATTGAGGTTTTCGTGGATTTGGGCCCTCCCAAGCCTGTCTGATAACCCCCCGAGGTATTGGAACCCACTTTTCATTTTGTGGGCCGTGGCACCGGGTCGGCTCTCCTGGTACTCAACTTTGACCCCGATTTACTCGATTGTGGGCTATTTGTGTGAAAAATCATGTCTGAACCACCGTTGCTCATTTTTCGCGCTCTATCGAACCATGCTATTCACTTATCCTGAAATTGACATTGAACAGTGCTACAATCCACCTCATGTATTTCAAAAGTGTAGGATAAAAAAAAGCTGGATTTTTGATATGTTGTAGACGGCGTTGTCCTCTTTGAAATAAGTGGCTCATGCTCAAAATAGCAGAGGATTGGTGTGTGCTGTGCCGTTTTTCAATGTCGAGAAGATTTGACATAATCATTCAGCCCAGACCGTGATGCAAGACCGTGACATCAATGCAATTTCTACAAGATTTGGTTTCAATGGTTATTTAATCTACGTACCTCTCCCCATTTATATTTACGCACTAGCAATATTACCTAACTTTCGTAAAACCGGCACTGTCAACTTCTAACAGATTGTTTAGATTCTTGCGAAAACGGTTAGTTTGGATTTCATATATTGAATTATATATCTTTGTCATTGACATTGATTCACATGTAATACGATTTCGCGATCCTTAATCTCTTGGTTCCAGCATATTCTCAGCATACTGGAAACTTTCCCCATAATTACTGTAATTCTACCATTTGCCGTATGCACAAATCGGAATAGTTTGTTCCAATACTATCGATTAGAAGAATGTTCCATAATGCACATTGTCAGTGAGTCGCCGATGAAGAAGAATCACAAAATATGTTTCGTTGATGCCTGCATCCTCTCTTCATACTATGATTTTTGATCAAGGCGCCTTTCAAATCTCCAGATTTCATTTTTCGATCTCTGACCACACTCAGCACTAATAACACGCAGATTATTTAATCCTTGCCGATTCGAATCTTCTTCTTATATTAAATAAAGTGTTAGTCCAAAAGTTCTGATAATTGTTCACTCGTTCCTTTTGTATCTCTTTTTTCAGACAGTGATGTTATTTGCCAAATCTAATTCAAAATGTTGCTTAACAGATATTTGCCTGCAGATCATAATCAAATATTTTAAATGCCGACTTTGCAATATACTAGAAAGCTAGTTTTTTTCTGTAATATTTCCAGAATGTTATTCATGGACTGGGCTTTGATCGCCTACTAGGGTTGACCGTTCGGTTTCCGTTTGTTTTTCACGCCTTTGTTTTACTTCAGTGCGCCTTTTACACCTCGCGTTTTCAAACAGTGGAAAAAACAAAGTACTTTTTTTGGAAATATTTCCAGAATGTTTTTCATGGACTGGGCATTCATCGCTTACTCCGTCTACGTGCCATTTCTCATATTCATTTACATTCTCGAGAATGCTGCAATATTCAAGCATCGCAAAAATGTTTTCTCCTCTAGTTTCTACAAAATATTTACAGTTCTCTCCATAGTGGTAAGTTTACATGATTTCAAACGTTTGAAAAAAGCACGTCAATAATAATTTGACGTGATTTTTTTCAAAGTAGATTATCAATTCAGAACATTCTCGCTTGCCTGGTCGCTAGCTTCACTTCCCGACTCACTCTTTACCCAATCGTCAATAGATTCTACGCAGGTATGATGGAATTCAGTCCATGGCTTACAGCCACTTATTGGTAAGTTTCTTTACTATTTCATAGTGATGAGGCAACGTTCAGTGCTTCATACTACCTCAATTGTCTCTCCGAATTTCTCGGTCTCTTAATGGCGTTCAATCGATTTACTACTCTTTATCTTCCTATTACGCACAACAAGGTGTTCATATACCATAGTTTAATATGATGGAAAACATACGACGACCTGTGGATTTTTCGAATTGACAGACATCTTTTTTTGGTGAATGAAGATATATCAGATCTGGCAACGAGGCTTATACATCGGTGTTTTCTTTTGTATGTCAATATCGTTTGTGCCTGTATGGAATCTCTTTGACGATATGGATATGTTCCAGAAAGTAAGTAGAGAACATAGTAGATGAATGATCATCTGAACGACAAACCGTCCCTTCTGCAAGTTCATTTCACAGATTCTATTTTTTTAAATTGTAGCCATCTATGAATATTCAAATCAGGTTGTAGACCATCGCTATGAACACACGTGGTATTATCTCGAGGATATCTCACCTCATCCCGATGTTAGTTTGAAATATGAAGTAGTTCCAAAGCGGGTTTGTGAAATTCGATTTATTCAGATTTCTATTTACTTCAACATGCTAATTGTCACAGTCGTGTGCAATGTGGCATCATTCTTGCTATACATTTCTTGCATTCTTCGACTTTTGCTGTACTCATCTTCAAGGTAAATGATAGAGTGCCACAGACCTAACAATGAAAATCTCATTACTAAATTAATATTTGTTTCTAAGATAAAGTGTATTTTCAGAAATTTGACAGTCGAGCGCAACTTCTTGCTAGTTGGGTTCGTCACAATGACCTGCAGTGTTCCCTACATGCTCGCCATGGTGACTTACTAAAACAATTAATTAAGAATGTATTACGTAATTTGGATAATTTTAATTTACGGTCGAGGATCTTCAGATCTCAAAAAAAAATTTTTGAACATGCACTTTCAGTTGTTCTTTGGTCTCAATCTCTCTGTTCCTGGTGCTAAAATGGACTACGATCAACTCACGCTTATCGCCTTCCAATATCCATGGCTCACTGATCTCAAGTATGGTTGGGATCGATATGTGTTGTAGTATAAATAACCATGCATGATTAGTGCAGTGCGTGTAAATGAGTGGAATGAAATACCCAACTAATAATTGCTCAAGATGATCTTCTAGGTTCCTCACCCCGGCACCGATGCTTCTTATGACGAATTCATCCATTCGAAGAGCAATTAAACGAATTCTCCGATTCAGCAGAAGCTCAATACGCGTACACAGCATCGCTTCGCAAATATAACTAAAAGTTCGAGAGTGATTTGAATTTTTCTCATTTCATATACTTTAAAATTATTCCTTTGCGAAGCATTTCCTGATTTTAATTGCTGACATTGTCTTGGTATTATTTGTAGCCGTATAATTATTTCATAAATGCGAAACACCTTGCGGTATAAAATAGGAGATCAGCTATGTCTACTAGGCATTTCCCCAGCATATTTCCATCTACAGATTAATCCCCCGTCATATCACGAGTCTTGTAGAGAAAAAAGGGTTTTCGGAATTGAGGAGATGTTTGATCTTTCAATTTTGAAACTGATGTCAAACAGCATCATGAACTTGGAAGTTCTATGGCTGCTCGCTCCAGAAAAAAGTGGGCTTATTGTGAACTTGTTTTGTATACCTGTCGAGATGATGTCCTTAAAAAACAATAAAAGATGGAAAGAAAAAAAGAAAAGAAAAGGAAAAGTCGAGTCTCTCGGGAACTCGTTAACACTCGCGATTTTGAAGGTTTCTTGACCTCTTCAAGTTGCCAAAAGTCCGGAATCTGAGATCGGAAATTTTTCGAGGTGAAACTCATGCTCTCAAATCGGGCTGAAACTTTCTGAGATGACTCAAACAGAACCCCTGATGAACCCTAGTTAAAGTTCTGGCTATTTTCGATGCTTTTTGCAGATTTCTGGGCATCTGGAAGGTGAGAAAGAGAAACTTGTGAAGGAAATGAGATTTAAACAACCGTCGTGACAAAGTCCAGACCTCAGATCGGGCTAATGTTGGCTCAGGTAACTCAACTAACAGCCCTCAGCAACCCTAGTAAAACCCCTGGCCATTTTGAGCGATTTCGGAGATTTCTGGGCCTTTTCGAGTTGGAAGGAAAAAGTGGTAATCCTGATATCGGGCCAAGTTGAGGTGTGAGTCTCAAATCGGGCTGAAACTAACTCTACATGCAGCTCGAGCACTCCAGAGATGAACTACGTTAGAATTAAATTAATTACTATATATTAGAAAATGCTAACGTCTGTCTGTCTGTCTGTCTGTCTGTCTGTCCGTTTTTTTTTCCTTTCGTCCGGTCACACTTTTTTCTCATTTTCCTTATATTTCGCTTCAAAATTGCGCTATCTTCTCAGAACCTTTTGCATATGATAACTGACCAGAATTGCTTTAAAATTTTACAAAATTTAAATCACCAAATCCATGGCCAAGTGGTTAAAGGGCGCGACATTCAAATCCGACCGACGCAGGTTCGACCCCCGCCGCGGGCAAACCTTTTGCCGCATTTTTCGCAAGTGCCGCAAGTGCTCCTGGCACGTTTCTAAGTACCGTGAAACACGTTTTCACCTGTTTTGCCGAGTTTTAACCGCGTGACGGAAGTTTTCGTGTTTTCGCTATAAATCGCTTCAAACTCAATCAATGTTCTCAGATCCTTTTGCATATGATAACCGACCAGAATACCTTTCAAATTTTACAAAATATAATTAACCAAATCCATAGCCAAGTGGGTTACGAGCCAAACTTTGAATCCGAGGCCCCCAGGTTCGACCCCCCCCCGCGGGCAAATCTTTTGCCGCATTTTTCGCAAGTGCCAGAAACCGTCCTAACCCGTTTTTGAGTACCGTGAAACACGTTTTCACCTGTTTTGCCGAGTTTTAACATGAAAAATCGAAATTTTCGAACCTTCTCCAAACGCACCGGTGAGTGTCGGGGATCACAGGAAAAGTTTTTTGCGATGTCAGAAACGTGTCAGAACGTGTTCTAACGCGTTTTAACGTGAAAAATTCGAAAAATTCGAAAAGTTCCAAAATGATTCAGAAAGCGTAGGGTATCACTACAAAAGTGTTTTGCGATGTCGGAAACGTGTCTGAACGTGTTCTAACGCGTTTTAACGTGAAAAATCGAAAAATTCGAAAAGTTCCAAAATGATTCAGAAAGCGTAGGGTATCACTACAAAAGTGTTTTGCGATGTCGGAAACGTGTCTGAACGTGTTCTAACGCGTTTTAACGTGAAAAATCGAAAATTTCGAAAAGTTCCAAAATGATTCAGAAAGCGTAGGGGGATCACTACAAAAGTGTTCTGCGATGTCGGAAACGTGTCTGAACGTGTTCTAACGCGTTTAAACGTGAAAAATCGAAAATTTCGAAAAGTTTCCAAATGATTCAGAGAGCGTAGGGGTTCGCAGGAAAAGTGTTTTGCGATGTTCGAAACGTGTCTGAACGTGTTCTAACCTGTTTTAACGTGAAAAATCGAAAATTTTTGAGAAGTTCCAAAAAGATTCAGAGGGTGTGGGGAATCACGGGAAACATCTCTGAAAGTGTTCTAAAAATTCTGAACGCACTGTATCCTGCGTTTCCGTTGTGAAAGGCTCGTGAGGCTGAGAGCGATCGAAAAAAGTTGCCACGGAGCCACGAAGTGGCGTAGTGGCAACTTTTTTCGATCGCTCTCAGCCTCACGAGCCTTTTGCAACGGAATAAGCCAGTACTCTTTGTAGCGATTAACATTCCCTATCATACTGCGAGCTTTAATGTAGCCCGGAGCCGTCTTCCGAGCTCCCCCTGGACCGAACCTGGAGCCGGCTACAGGGCACCCCCTGGACCGTACCTGGAGCCACCTATCGATCTCCCCCTGGACCGAACCCTCAGCCAGAACTATGCATAGAGCGTAGTGTACGCATAGAGCGTAGTGCATTTAACCTCAATACAACCCCGCTAGTTCTACTTAACATATTCTTTTCAAAAATGTAACTACAGTACTTTCCAGTGCGACAATTGAACGTGAATCTCGTCGACATCGACTCCATTCAAGAAATGATCAAGCGCACAACGCCTCAATATGCCTTGCAAAACCCGATGGCATATCGATTTCAAGCGTTTCTGTCTCGTACTGCGTATTGAATGAAGTCTCTAAGCTTCTCCCCCTCCTTATCATTGATTACTTTACTCCTGATTACTGTATCAATACTATTTAATTTTTTACAATAAATTTTCTACAATAGCTCTCCAATTATCCCTATCTCTATGTAGTGCACTGTGATGCGGCAAGAATAGCGTCTCGCAATTCTTGACAACTTAGTTATGAGGCGTTTGTGTAAGAGTCGGACAAACCTCGGTACAGCAAAAAAGTGAAGGTCTGAGATAACAACGGTTTTCAATACATTTCGGTAAGCTGAGAACACTGGCCAAATTTCTTGGCGTGCAAATTTGATTGTAGGTCACTATGAAGCTCTGAAGTTCACTGGAATTGACGGTTTTTCGAGTATATCTGGATACAGAGCAGACGAAACAAAAAAGTCCAAAAATAGAGTATACTCTAATTTGCATGAGGAATCTAATTTTTGTGTCAGAAAGGTAAAATTTACAACGACAACATGAATTCACCCTCTCATTTCTGACTTTCAGACGCCGTGCAGAGAGAGTGCGGGATGTAAATTACCTTTCTCTCCGAGAAATGAGTGTTTTGACAGTCGATTGGCGTCGGTTGAAAAATCATAACTCAAAAAGGCAGCATTCTTTTTCTACCAAATTTTTTTTGTAGGGCAGTGAATGCATGCTCCAGATCCTGACCCTAGAGTGGTTGCTCACTTTTTGTTAGTATATGAGTTAAAATTATTTATCTCGTTGTCGTTGTAAATTTTACCTTTCTGACACAAGAATTAGATTCCTCATGCAAATTAGAGTATACTCTCTTTTTGAACTTTTTTGTTTCGTCTGCTCTGTATACAGATATACTCGAAAAACCGTCAATTCCAGGTATGTGAACTGATATCGCTTTGTATTGCCACATGTACGTAACACATACGTAAACATTTTCTAATAATGAACATTTTTTTCCATTGTTAGAATAGTTTCCTAATAATGGCAAATTGCCTAATAGTTGAATGGGTACATTGAATGTTACATTGAATTTTACTAAATTCCATTAGCGGGCCTCTGCAATAATGGAAAAAAACATACGAAAAAATTCCGCTAATAATGGAAGCAAAAAAAGACTGGAAAAGGGTACAAGTTCCGAGCGAGGGCAAGTCAGCCGTCTTATACTATCGAATTCAAAGTTGTTCATTTGTGATATATCTCGATTTGAAATTGTTTTAAAATAATTTGTATTCGAATATTCATTTCATAAATGTACAACAAGTAAAGGAATCGAGATGTTCGCTGGCTCATGTGAGAGGATAACAACATTCCCTGTATGTTCACTATTTATGTTGAAGAACGGTGATTTTTTCAGCCTTTGTTAATTGGAGAGCTATTGTAGAAAATTTATTGTAAAAAAATTAGATGCCGTTCATAGACTCGAAGTTTGTTACCTACTCATTAACATTCCTCTTCTCATATTTGTTTCGTTTCTTCGAGAACATCACAATCTAAAACCGCTCTCTGGTCTAAGGTAAGGATTCGAATTTTCCGATTTTTTTCTCAAAAATCTTCCAGCCCCGACAATTTGGGGTGAATGAATGCCTATGATGTCCTGAATTACTAGGGATGGCAAGCGAAGGGAAATTTTGCACATTTTGTAAAAAAATCGCTGTAATATGAAAATGAGATGAAAAATCATGTGAAGTATTGATTTCAATCTTTCTTGAATCTTATTTGGAATTTGAATCAATCTTGGGAAAACTGCTGCCTTCTTCATTGTCAGGAATATAATTGAGTGCATCAGTTTTATATAATTCCCAGAAGTCTTCATGCCATACCACTAACTAGAATTCACTTCACGTTCATTTCTCGAAATTATGAGGTTCTGAGAATTTTCCACTATTTTCCCGTGATCAGCCATTTCATATTCGAGGAATAGATAGATACCAAGGAAAATAGAGAAATAGAGACAAATGTTCTACATGATTACACGAATTCTGTTGATAATTACATAGTGTGCACTCATATAGCCCTTAATAAAGATATTCAACAACATTTGTTTCGCTGATCCATCTTCCCTTCATAATTTGATCAATAGTCCATAAACGACTATGTAAAACTGTTATGAATAATTTTCACCCCGAATTTCGTCAACAAACTCACGGAGTCGAGATTCGCACGGCTAAAGATTTCATTATTCTCATTATATTCTCATTATCTCTTTACTGACCACAGTTGCTGACCACATTCAATTCCTACCGATCAGTGGTGGGCTGCAACGATTTATTTCGGGAACTTCCGCCAATTGCCGACATGAAAATTTTAAAAATGTAGACAATGCTCGTTATAGTCCAACAACAGACAATTTGAAGATGTTTCGATCAAACGTTTTCGCGAATTTAACCCAAAAAAAATTATAACGGTAGCAGAAGTTTATTGTTTCTCTCCGAATCTCTCGAAGCGGTCAATATAGACCAGAAATTCAAAATTACAAAACTTTGATTAATTTTCTCCAGTTATTGTCGACGACTTGTAAAATTCGTAGATGTTGCCAGAAACTAATTTCGGCAATGATCTACCCTGCTTTGCGCTTTATGCAAGAAATCTGGAATATTTTTAAATTTCAGAATGTTCTTCATGGACTGGGCTTTGATCGCCTACTCAATCTACGTTCCTTGTCTTATCATCATTTACATTCTCGAGAATTTAGCCATTTTCAAGCATCGCAAAACTCTTTTCTCCTCCAGTTTCTTCAAAATATTCACAGTTCTCTCCATAGTGGTCCGTTCATTTTTTGGTAACCAAACGAAATGAAAAAAATAAGAAGCTATTTTAAATTGGGCTAAAAAAATCATTGCCTTGTTTCTCGTTGTGTTGTTTTCTATAATTTTAAAACCAATACAGAACATCATCGCTTGCTTGGTCGGCAGCTTCGTTTCTCGACTCAATCTTTACCCACTCGTCAACAGATTCTACGCAGGAATGATGGAATTCAGTCCATGGCTTACAGCCGCTTATTCGTTTGTTCGCTGATCATTTCATAGTTGTGAATCAATATACATTCAGTGCTTCATTTTACTTAAATTGTCTCTCCGAATTTCTCGGTCTCTTCATGGCATTTAATCGCTTCACAGATCTTTACCTTCCCCTTACGCATAACAAGGTGGGCGTGCACTATGTTAGAATAATGGACAACATACTACGACACATCTGTGTTTCGAAATATTTAGGTTCACGGCATAGAATGTGCCTTTTATGTAGATGTGAATGTAGAAACACCAGTAGACGCATTCATTGAACTATTTGTAGTCCAGAAATAAAACTAAATCGTGCAAGAAATTATGCGGTTAAGACAGAGCAGAAGTGTTCATTTGCTGTGGCGAGTGAAAAATAAATCAGATCTGGCATCGAGGAGTCTACATCGGAGTCATCCTCTGTCTCACTGTATCATTTCTTCCTGTCTGGCATCTCTTCGACGATAAGGATATGTTTCAGAAGGCAAGTTAAGATATGGGACCAGTAAGATATGGAGTCAGTCAAAAAATAAGTTCGTTCTTAACAAAAAAATATCATATACAGAAGAATTCTCAAAGCTTCATATTTCGATTTTGTAGAAATCCGTTGCTAAAAACATTTTTTTACATTTCCCATCTCTACGTGGTTTAAGAGAGCCACTCAACCCTCTATTGATAATAGGTGTTGTGTTAACAGGCAACCCGCTCATGCAGTACTATGAACTTGCACGCTCCATATATACGCGGCGCTCCAGAAACCCCGGGCTCGGAGTAAGGAGGGTAACAAGAGCACCCCCTTCGGGTACGACAGACCCCAATAAGAGCTCAAGTCCTCCGCGGTCCCCCCTCTGCCAGTCTACAATTTCGGTCTGTGAACGGGGAGCAGGGCCATCGAATCACGGAGTCTTCAGGGCATCTTGCAAAGGAACACCCCCGAATCGCTTGTCATGAGAAGGGCATACGAACGTCGTTTGCTAACATAAAAGAAGAACTGTCCGACCCTTACGAGAGATACAAGAAGCATTACTACCGAGAGATTGATAGCACTCTGAACAAGCGTGTCGGTACAAGGAGACGCCACTTCCCATTTTGAAAAGAATCTCGAAGACAGGGTGAAAAACGTGAATCCGCAGGAGAGGCGATGAAGGTGCGACAAGAGATCGACCACTTCATTGAAAGGATCTGTTGGAGCAGTCACACTCTCAAAACTATCCTCACTTCCCGCTTCAGTCAATATGGGATGATGATGGTTTCCCGGACCAGAAAGTAGTAGGCACAATGCTATTGTCACAAAAATGGGGAAGACCTTGGACTGCCAACTAGTTGAACAGACTCCGTACTCGATTCAGCTGTGCCGATCACATTCTTCCGGAACACCACAAGGGCCCAAGGGCGACAAGGGCGACAAGGGCCTACTCCCACGAGGCCTCGCCTTTGTCGACTACTGCAAGACCACTCAGTCGAGATGCCAGCATTCATGAACGCCCTCACCCGGCTGGGAACAGTAACTGCTTCACGGAGATGAAGCCATTCGATAAACCGATCGGCTTAAGGAATTCCCCAAGGTTAAACCATCGCTCAATATGTTCACCGCCGCTCCTCGACTGGAATGACTACGGAATTATAATCGACAGGAAGACACTTTCAAGTCAGATATTCGCAGCTCTTGGGAACTACTCGTGCCCCGTACCACAGACTTCCTCAACGGAGAGGCAATGGACTGTTGGACACCTCTCTCGGTCGAGAACGAAGAGGAGGTGGAGAATTACCACCGGAGGAAGAGAGAAGTTTACACGAGCTAGAACAACATTCCGAGATGCCACTTGACACATAAATGATCCAAAGCTGCATCGTCACTCGTCGACTCGCCTCTCTCTCGCTCTCTCTCTCTCTCTCTCTCTCTCTCTCTCTCTCTCTCGCCTCTTTCTGTCAGGCTGTCGAGATCTGGCCACACTAAAACTGTCATCTCTTCAACGTCAACAGCTCACGGAGCAGCCGAACGATCCCTAGTTGGGACGAACCTACACACAATGAGAGAGAAGAAATCGAGGAGTACGAACATTTGCCGTCAGCACATTACGTCCGACGAGCGAACTAGAAGGGCCGGCAACATATTCTGACGGAACGACGGCAGAAGTTCCACGTGATTTTCTCAGAGATTTCCTCCACCAGACGTCGAGCGGCGTCATGCAAGACCACCATCAAGAAGGAGAGATTTGATCGGGAATACACATGGATGTCCTATACCACAGAAAAACCCATTAGGTTCTCCCCACTCCGAGAGCCCTATCGTCAATGGATGACTCGAGCACGTGAAAGTTAAAGGTAAAGGTGCTAGGTCTTTTACACGCAAGGCGGTCTCGACCACCCCTATGCCTGTTAGATCGTGTAAGAGAATACTTGAGGAACCATGATTCACGCGGCCCCGCCTGTTGAATATGGAGCAGTAGATGTTATTGAGGAGAAAGATGAATACAAATATGAGAATCAACATGTATTTTTTGATTGGTCCTTTTAATTTAATAGCAGATCAGATACAACACACCGCCTCTTCTACGTTCAAGGATTGAAAAGAATATTGATTGAAACGATATTGAGGTTGTGGATCCTCGCATTGAATACACGTGGTTCTATCTCGCTGTCATACACGCTCATTCAGATGTCAGTTTGAAATTTGATAATTTACTGTGATCGGGTTCATACGGTATAATATGTTTTGATAATTTGCTGTAATCGGGTTCATACGGTATAATATGCTCCAAATCGGGTTTATACGGTATAATATGTTTTTAGGTTTCAATTTATTTCAATATGCTCGTTGTCACAGTTGTGTGCAATTTGGTATCATTCTTGCTATACAATGCTTGTATTGTAAGACTTTGTCTCTTCTCTAAGAGGTGAAAATATAGTAAAAATTTCTAAATAAATATTTTTTTCTTCAAATTTCTATTCTCAGAAAGTTGACTGTCGAACGCAACTTCTTTCTCGTTGGTTTCATCACAATGATCTGTAGTATTCCGTACATGCTCGCCATGGTTATTTTCCAATTTTTTTTTAAATTATGAGCACGGAATTCCAAAACTCCTTTGAAATATTCAAATCATTTTTTTTATTATTTTGCGTGTTCAGTTGTTCGCCGGTCTTAATCTCTCCATTCCTGGAGCTCACATGGACTATGATCAACTTTTTCTTATTGCCTTCCAATTCCCATGGCTCACTGATCTCAAGTATGGTTGTGATAGATAATTCGTAAATGTATGTTTTACCATAAACGGTTCTTAGGCGCTCTACTATGATGCGAAAAAGAGTGTTTTGAAATAGACAATCATTTATTCCAATTACTCATGATGAGAATACAGGTACCTCACACCGGCACCGATGCTTCTTATCACGAATTTATCGATTCGAAGAGCTATCAAACGCATGTTACTATTCAACGGAAACTCATTACGTGTGTATAGCATCGGATCTCCCATACATAACTAGATTATCCTTTAAAGTAGACGGAAGTCGGAATAAAACGAATAAAAAAATTTCATAGTGATTTCCCATCGTAATCCTCCAGCATTTCATGTCTCGAATCTTGTATAAAATTCACTGCATTTTGGACTGTGAGAGATGTTAGATCCTTCCATTTCGACTCTGATTTCAATCAACTCCATGAAATTGAAAATCTCGCTTGATACTATGAGGGGCTAAGTTCACCAGCATTACCAGTATTTTAACTTTTTTTTTGTACAAGAACGTCGGTTCGGCTTTTCTGTCTCCTTCTTGAGATTCCATACACGGACTGGGTATATGCTGCTTCCTCGGGTTTCCGGTTCGATTTTCGTGAAACGGCCGCTTTCCCCGTGGCTCTATTTTACCGTAAAACGGCGATCAGATAGAAAAGAGCCCAGGGCCGGCCTTCTTAGGGTAGTTAACCTCCCTATGGGATCCCATTTCCCCGTAGAATGGGTGACATACCAATTGTGCCCTGGTATCCCAAAGTGAACAATAAAAATTTCACATTGGGTTGCGTTTCCCCATTGGAATCCCAACATTTTCTCCCATTGGGAAAGGGATTGAGGATCCCAAAGGGCAAAAATAACAGTGATCATTAAAACTGTCCGAATCACTCGGTCTATTTCTCACAAAGATTCACATCATCAACATGATTACTCAGTGTTATTATGCTTGAATAAGCTTGGAAAGGTCGTATTCGGATACGCTCTTAGCTATCATGAGCATGCTCAGTTAGTAAAAATAGTGATATCGGCCCAAGTTTGCCAGGCATATCAATGCAATTTCTACCAGATTTGGGGCTAATTGCTCATTGTACCTTCACACCTACGTATTTCCGTTTATGTTTATATACTACCAATGTTGTCTAAATTTCGTGAAACCGGCATTTTTGTCAACTTCTAAAATATCCTAACATTACGGCGACAATGGTTAGTTTGAATTTTAAATATTGACTTAATTATTGACACAATACGCAGTTTTAACATTTTCATGTTAAAAAGATTTTCTATTATTTATAAATATATTAATTGTCACTGCCTAGCCCCTTAAATGTTTTTGTTGCAGAATGTTCTGGAAACACTGGCCACATAAGACCTAAATTGTAATTGTATCTGCATCCGAATATCGCTGAAACGTTTATTCCACTTCTGCTGCTGAATAGAGTTTCTTCGATATTTACGCCCTCCAAGCATGATTCGGATAGTTTTCTTTATATTTTTTCCAACCTTCAAATACATTTCTATTCTTTTCCCTACCCTCCATTTCCGCTATTATGTCGGTTAGTATCCATCGCATTACCTATGTTTACCTTTTCGATTGAAGATATGATACGGTATCTACGTAAGCAGTGATAGTTATTGCCTTGCTTCGAACATGATATTTATTGACAGAGGCAGTATATTATGCTCCCGTTACAATCGACTACACGTATTATGTCAATATAGAAAGATCGAATACAAGATGATAAAGGGATTTTTTATTTCTCTACTATTGTGACAACTATTGCTAATTGCTGCTCATTGCTAATCTCTCTTGTTATTCTTCTTCTTATTCGACCGTCAAGAAAAGGCATACGCTTCCTTTTACCTAGGCTCCAAGACCTGAGAGTCCTGAGGTTCAAAAGGAGGCGGTCCCTTATCAGCTCCAATTGATTCATTTCATTACTTTTAAAATGTGCAAAAAAACAAAAACAAAAAATGTAGATGAAAATAAAAATGATGTTACAATTTACTATGAATCAATGCTCTTTGACCTTCTGTAGTATCAAATGATTCGAAACTACTCTAACAATTCTCGTGGATGAATAGAAAATCACGACTGCTATAAATACAACTGAAATGGCTATGAATCCAAAGACATCGATCAAATAGTACTCAATGAGTGTCAATTTGCCTCCTCCATGTTGCAGTCTCTCGAGAGGGCCGTGCTTGGCCAGAAACTCCATGTTACGCAGGAATACCTGCAAAATCAAATTGTATTTCCACTCTTGAGTCCAGTTTTTTTTAAAATCTTCTCACATCTTTCATTGAAAACGGTCGATCAGCGATCATCGCGGAGAGTTTTCTCGCGTTTTGACGATATCTGTAATATTCGAAAAGTGTACAGTATCATGAAGTCTTTCTCAATTTCTCTCACGCGGGTGAGCGTACTGTATTTAGCTATTCAATAGTGTATTCCTTTCTCATTTCTTTTTCTCACTTTTCATCTCCAATTACTCTTCTAATAGCTTCTTCGAGTGGTCCGAATACGCCAGTTCCTCCTTGTCTAGCATCACTCCGACTCCATTTCTCTCGACCTTCAATTAAATTAGTTTACGAATATCTCGAATGTCTATTTTATGCAATAGTACAAGGTTAGACTGTATCGCTCCGTCAATTATCTCGAATCAAATAGTTCACTCTAGGATGCATTGCCACACTACACCGAAAAAACAAAGTAATTACTCCTTTTACTTAAATAATTAACGATAATCTTTTCTGTACCTGCTTCGCATTTCGGAATTGATCGGCAGTGACTGGAATACAGATGAGAGGAACTCCTGAACAATTATTTCTTATTGTAAAATTATTAACCACAAATAGCAAGATTGTATATATTTTTTGCTTTTTCTACCTTCTGTTATTTCAATTGACAATCGTCACCTGCACTGGCTGATTCTGTGATCGACCCTTGTCCTCCGTGAGTGATAAATGCAGTCAGGCGTGGGTCATCTGAACAATAAAACCTGAACTAATTGTAAGATGATTAAACTAACGAAGCAAATCTTGCTGTGGAGCCCATGTAGTTTCAACGACGTTATCGAGACCCGCAGAAACTTTGTCTTCTGGTTTCTAAAAATAATCAAGTATTTAAAAAAGATAATTCGGCCGACCTCATACTTCCAGATGAAGGTTACATCGGGGAACTTTCGGAAGGACTCTCTAATGGTTCTTTTGTACTCGTCCGGCATGAGAAATCCTTTCACGAATGTTCCGAACGAGAGAAGAATCGTTTTGCTTCGTCTATTAAGAATCTCCGACCAATTCTGAAATTGGAATGCTACTTAATTATTCTGTATAATGATATTTCAATCATTAATATTATATAAAGTTAATGCTTTTTTTAAAAAAAACTAATAACCTTATCCAATGCGTTGTGTCCATCATGAACACTAATTCCTCCGATGTCGATTACTCGGGCAGAAGTCAACTTCGGAAAATCGGCTAGTGGATCCGAATTGAGAAAGACAAGGGACGATTTTGCCATGACTTCCTGGAAAATCAATATTAATCGATTGAAGAAACAAGTTTGCCCACTCGAATCGTGGTTCCTTTCAGATGATGCCCGTTTATCTTCTCAAAGTAATCGTTGTTATCCTCTAGGAGAATATAACTGAAGGAGAGATTAGAGAGAGTATTCCACAATCGCTGCCAGAATGTCATTCGATCGCCGTACTTTCCACCCATCATCGCTGTAATTTCGGTTCACCATTACATATAGAAATATTTTCAAATATGCACCGATAGTGTTTCAACTGCACTATCAATCTATATCAAGCAAAATCAATCCCGCCGTACATGGAACGTATGAAGACGCGGCGGGTATTTGAGTTATTCCGAAGTGTCCGTCCACTAATGCCATTGAGAAAGTCGTCGCTACCTTTTCAATACCGAGAAGATGGAAAAATGCTGCAATCATCATAATTCTGGCACTAATATTATTTTCATTTGACATTAAATGTTCATCCGAAAGTTGTTGAGCTCATTTTGATGAATATCTAATCGCTAATTATAGCGTGAAATAGCATACCGTATCCACAGCTGTCGAGGCACTCAGTGAATCCAACGTCGAACTTTTCTTCTCTTAGTCGCTCCAGAAGAGACAAATCGCTCAGAGTGACTAGAATTTTTGTGTTTCACGCAAATTAAATATTTTTTGTAAGGAGAAGTGTTTGAAACGGCTCACAATTGCATTGGTGCACGTATGAAGTGAACATGGGCCGATATTGCTGAAATGGTGTGATGAACCAATGTTCTTTGAAGTAGAGTGATCGTACCTGTGTCAACTGCGAGTAAGTGTCGACACTCTGCCACACTGAAGCCATCGTTCCCGTCATTGCATTCATTTTCGCTTGAAATCGAGCGGTGTACTCACATTGGTCAACCTGGATTCGATCGATGAACTTATTATGTGACCGCGAATTGTGGAGAACTACGATCCACGCAAGCCTACGCTGTTGATTTACTAGAAACTAGATAAGTAAGTACAAGAATTGAGTACTCTTCCTAACCTCGATTACTCGTGCCTTTGTCTTCGGAGCTCCCACGTGCGTATCAGTACGAGGAGAGAGCACGACCTGCATTGTCAATTTTTATTTTTGTGTAATATCTATTGTCTCTTCACACTCCTATTTCTATTCACATGATCTGTTTTACACACTTCTCCTAGTAATGTTTAGTGAGGAGAATGGTTCAGTACTTATTTTACGGCATTTGTGTGAGAGATCAGTATACTGAGTAGCTCAGGAGAGTTAAGAGAAAAAAGATAGGATACGCAACAACAAACCGGAATCCCGTACAACAATAATTGTTGTCGTGTAAGTTTTTTTGGTGAATTCAAAATTAAATTAAATGTTCACTTACCACTTCATGACCCGCATCGACCAAAGCATCAGAAAGCTTCGCCAAGAAATTAACATGCGAATTTCCGATTTGCGGGTTATAGGAAAGGAATTTGAAGGAAGTCGAAGATAAACATAGTGATAAAAATAGAAATATAGAAAAGATATCGCCCATCGTCCTGTAAATAATACACGTAAGTGAGAAATGGGAGAACGAGGTGCAAATATGAATAGAAGTACCAGTCGGTACTCGTATCGTCTCTACTCTCCTCTCCATTTTGATTCCTATTATAGGCCGCTATTGTTCCGAGTTTATGGTGCACAAACAAACTCCGACGGCATGACAATTATGATGATTTACTCAATGCAAATTCGAAGTTTATGAAAAATAGCCAAAATTCAGGGAAATAAACCCCGCAAAGAGATCTGAAATATGGAGGTGGCCAAGCTACGCCCCATTTATATCATATCGCGTTCGGAGTTTTCTGATAGATCTGCAGTGTTCTTTTAAAGCGCTCGTACTGTCAAAAGGACGAAAAGTAGGTGTCTTGGTTGTTGTCTAATAAGAGACTCTATGCATTCGCGTATTTTACTACACCTCAAGTCGTTCCCTTGTTATAGCTCCCCTCTACTCTGCGAGTGCCTCTTTTGTTGTTATCATTGCGTGTAGACAGTGATTCCCCTTCGATTGAGTGTGTTCTCTGCTCACTCGACAATTCGATCCTAGTGAGAACAAAGAGGGAATTGTCATTTTGATAGCATCAGAGTCATCCATTTCATGTGGTCGATCAGTTACATCGAAACAGTTATGTAGCTCCTCGCAACATACTGTTCGCAATCGAAGTATGAAGACTTGAATGGCCCCAGAAAGATGAGGAGTCCAAACAGAGTACAATTTTATTGATCAGGAATTACTTGAAGATAAGTATATGCATTTTTAATTTAAATTCTGAATTTTGCGGACAGTGGGAGAAGATTCATTTTAATAAGATCTATTATACTACTATACAGTAGTATTGTGATGTTGCTTGTTATCAGTAGTTCAAAATAATTTAATAATTTAACTCCTTCCTGCAACGGCGACTTCCTGCAGTCTGCAACAGTTTGCTCCATCGAACGATAAACAATTCATTTTGCAAGATCAATCAAGAACCTGTTAGTATGCACGTGTGCTGCCAACTTTCTGTCTAATGCGAGGAAAGAACGGATCATAGATAATTTGAAATCGTCGAGAACGGGAAATGATAAATCCCGCTCACACGCTTCACATTGTGAAGTTGAATTTATCGTTCTATGAGAAAAGCGTTCGCGTAAAACCACTGAAAAATAGACACTATTACGTATGTCATGACAATCCAATTTCAATTCAATTCACATAAGTGTTGTACGTAGATTGCGTTTTCGCTAGATTTTTTTTCGCTAATTAAACGTTTTTTTGTGCTTTGCATCGGAATAATTACCCCAATCGCTTTATTTTGCACTGATTTCTCAAAGAGCTCCCAAACTTCTGGCTTCTATAATGATGTTTTCTGTATCAATAATTAACGAGTTTCCAAAACCATTATTTCAGTCGAAATGCTGTTCATGGACATGGCTTTCATCTCCTATTCGATCTACGTTCCTCTCTTCATTTTCATGTATTTAATCGAAATTCTGGTTGTTATTCGATCCCGAAAGAAGGTTTTTTACACGAGTTTCTACAAGATCTTCATTGTCTTATCCGTCGTGGTACTAACTCTTAAACTCTTTTTTGCTCGTTTTTCTTTGCTGAATAGCCATGTTACTTATTCAAGTATTTATTTGAAGTTAAGAAAAAGTGGGAATAACAAAATTCAACTTCAGAATATCTCCGCTTGCCTCGTTGGTAGTTTCGTTTTCCGTCTTCAACTTTACCCAATCGTCAACAGTTTCTACGAGGGTCTCACAGAGTTTAGCCCGTGGCTAACAGCATCTTACTCGTGAGAAGAATAATTACATATTGATGACGTAGTGTAATTTCAGTGGTTCATATTACCTCAATTGTCTCTCCGAATTTCTTGGTCTCTTCATGGCATTCAACCGTTTCACCACCATGTATTTCCCTCTCACGCATGACAAGGTTCAGGCTTTTTTTCCGCAGTTGTTGCAATTATTATAGAACAGGGAATTTACTTTGTCAAATGTTAATGCAGGTTTGCAATAAAAATATGGTAAGAGTAAAGTTTGAGTGTACTAAAAATGATCGTTTTACAAAATGTAGATCTGGCGTCGAGGACTCGTCGTCGGCTATATTGTATGTATCGCAGTATCCTTCATACCTGTTCGATATCTCTTTGGTGATACAAACAACTTCGTCGAGGTTAGACACCATTCAGTGATCTGTCAAGCGATTGACCATCTAAGCCAAAACATTGCATCAACTTCGACATAAAAACGTCGATGCAGGTGGTCGATACTCAGCTCAATTACACTTGGTACTATCTCGCCGCTGTCCAAGTTTATCCTGAAGTTAGTGCAGCTAGTTTGAAAAAAGTTATTGAGACCCATGAGCTGGTTTTTAAGGTCTCCATTTGGTTCAACATGGTATTCGTCACTGTAATGTGCAATACGCTTTCATTTCTGCTCTACAGCGCATGCATCATCAGACTTTGTCTGTTTTCCATTTCGCGGTGGGTCGTTTTTTTTGAAATAACGTATTCGTCGAATTTGGATTTGCAATTCCTTCTCTGTAGAGACGGCAAAGATTGAAGCGAATTACTTTTGAACTTCACGAATAAACGAGTGAAACGCTATGGAAGAACAATTTATCTATTAGAAATTGAAAAATATTCTTGATTTGCCTTGCAGAAATCATAGGGCAGAGCGAAACTTCTTCTTAGTGGGATTCATCACAATGATCTGCAGTATTCCCTACATGATTGCAATGGTATTTCATGCTTGAAGTAGCTCTATAATGATTCCACCGTGACCTACCGAAAAGCTTGGTAAAAATGAATAGGTAATTTCCAGATGATAATCGGTCTGAATCTTTCCATCGGCGCAATAATGGACCGAGATCTGCTCATATTCACAGCATATCAGCTTCCTTGGCTGACAGATCTTAAGTGAGTTTTCGATCTCAATTCAATGCGAATGTTGAACATATCGACTGTAACCGACAATTTCGGCATGCATAATAATTTCTGCAGTCTAACGCTTCGCTAATTAAGATATCTCACTCCGGCTCCGATGCTTCTCATCACGAACTCGTCGATTCGTCGTGCAATCAAATCACTCATTTTATTGGGAAGGAAGAAATCGAGTGTGATGAGTATGGCATCGCAAGTTTCGCACAGCCCTCGATCATACATTTCGCGCACTCAACAATAGTTTAATCAGTGAATAGTGAAGATGTTCTCTCACTCGCAATCTCGTAATTCGACTGTTTTAATAAATTTCCTTCGGATAACAGTGCAATGGAAGTATGAACAGTGAAAACTCTCTTTGAATACGATCTTTGAAATAGCGGGATCAGAAAATGTTTTGCACGAGATATATATGTTTGGAAATGAGATCTCGGGCATTTTCTAATCCTGCTTTAATTGCATATATTACTTGCAAATATATGATGTTACAAGTTTCCACTCCAATTTCCAATCTTCGAAATTTCGTTAGTTGGTTTTGACAAGAAGGCTGAAACGACTAATTGTTATATATAACGAATGAATCTATACGTTTCAGCTTTGTAAAAAATATTATGCATTTCCAAGGTTCAATTCAACCTGAACATCATGAGACCAATGGCGATTTTAGTTTGCTCCCCACAAATCGACCAGTTCCTCTTCCAAATTCTAATCCTCTACCAACGAATCTTCGGAGGCAGTCAACAAACTTCCACGATTAGCAAATCGGACTAAAGATTACATTTTTTTACATTTGAACAACTTTATCAGCTGGTTTTGGGTGTTAAAGCTGGGTTGCCATGAGAGATCTCCATTGCTTGCGATCGTTTCTTGCGAGTTGCACGAATTGTGGTCCAGCAGCGTTGACGAAATCATCTCTCCATCTCTTTGCCGGTCGGCCTCGCTTCCTCTTCCCTCTTGGGGTCCAATCGAGCATCTTCCGATTCCACCGATAATGGCTTTGATTCGAGATTCTTTCTACCCATATCCATTTCCGTCTTTCCGCCTCTCTAACTACATCCTTCAATTTAGTGATGTCACGGATCCGCTCATTTGTGACGTGATCAAATACGGTAATTCCAATCATTTTGCGTTCTAGTTTGCGCTGAGCGACGGAAAGAATTTGTTTTTCTCGTTTACAGAGGTACCAAGTCTCGGAACCATACAAGAGTGCGGGTAGAACTACACCGTCGAAAAGGCGCTTTTTGAGTGACATGGGGGACCCACGTTTCCGAAAGAGTTCGGAGTATTTGTAAAATGCCCAATTCGCGCTTCTAACCCGCCTGTGAACTTCTCCCACAAACCTATTGGGACCGAGAGTGACTTCTTGCCCCAGATATACCACCTTGTCTACCGTTTGCACTACCTCACCTCCCACTACGACCGGCCTGCCCATTGGATTTGTCGTTAAAGCGACAGTTTTTGAGCCATTTAATTGCAATCCCACCTTCAGTAGTTCCCGTTCTAGTTCCTTTACCATAGTTTGGACTTGGCGTGAGTCATGGGAGATTATTACACAATCATCTGCATAGAGAATGTGGGAGAGATATTCGCCGTCTATACATACTCCCTTTCGGTCCCATTTTACCCTGCGGAATACCGTATCAAGCACCGAGACGAAAAGACGCGGGCTTAATCCATCACCTTGGCGCACCCCCCTTCCGATGTTAACCTCCACCGCTTTCCCATTGACAACTATGGAACTTTTACTCTGAACTGTGAGTATCTGCAAGAATCGGGTATACGTTGAATGCACACCGTCATGTTCCAGAGCAGATAAAACGGAACTACACAGGACAGAGTCAAAAGCCTTGCTAACGTCTAGGAAAAGGAGATAGAGAGGGCGCCTGTATTCCCTGCAATTTGAGATGAGAGTATTGAGAATACATATACCATCTACAGTGGAGTGCCCGGAAAGATGGAAAATATAAATAAATCATCTGATCTTGATCACTATCACTTGATCTCACTCTCTGTAGCATTTGGACTCTGATTTTTAAATCATCGTAAACATTTTTCTAGCAAATAATAAAATCTCTATGAATGCTTTTTGTTATGTGTGCGTCTTTATTTGACACGCAAACTCTGAGCCTGCTCATAATTCATATAGACACGTTTCAGTCGAAATGCTCTTCATGGACTGGGCCTTCATTGGCTATTCTATCTATGTTCCTCTTCTTTTGGGTCTCTACGTCGTGGAGAATATCGTCATATTCCGACATCGACACCAATCCTGCAACACGAGTTTCTACAAGATATTCAGTGTCTTATCAGTAGTGGTGCGTGTGTTCGTCACATTTACTTAATAATTAAAATACAACAGAATATCGCTGCATGTCTCATCGGGACCTTTGTCTTTCGTCTTCCTCTCTATCCGATCGTCAACCGTTTTTACGCAGGACTCACTATTGAGAGCCTCTGGTTAACTGCGGTTTACTCGTGAGTGAAACTGATGAATTCAAGCCGCTCCCAAACTTAACACAGATCCGCCTACTACCTCAATTGTCTCTCCGAATTTCTGGGTCTCTTCATGGCTTTGAATCGATTTAGCACTCTCTATTTCCCCGTTTCTCACCACAAAGTCGGCGCCTTTTACCAACATTTACTTCTTAATTTATAAGGATTCCTATCATAGAAATACAATCGGACATTCCAGGTATGGCGATGGTTCTTCTTCGTCGGTCTTCTCTTTTGTACCGTAATCTCAATTGCTCCAGTGGCCGGGGAATTTGATAATGAATGTGCATTCATTTCCATACCAAACGATAAGATGCCCGTTGTCGCTTATTATCTGGACGCCACTTCCAGCGAACCCGAGGTTGAATCCAATACGAATACATTTAATTTTGGGGAATTTATCCGCCGGCTAATAATAAGATCCGAAGCACCTGTTTCACTACAACATTGCACGCGTTTTTATACGAATAACTGGGCTGGAAGTTTGCGTTTCAATATCACGTCATTCTCTATCTCCATATGGACTATACGTATTTCTATAATAGATGAAGGGCTGCAAAATTATGCGATTAAAGAAAGTGTAATTTACATTACTGAAACGACAACTTTGCAGAGTTCCATCTGGTTCAACATGGTCCTCGTCACCGTAGTCTGCAATGCACTCTCATCTTTCCTCTACGGTGCATGTTTCATACGACTCTGTCTCTTCTCAACGACAAGGTTCAATTTTAGCGCGTTGAATTTCCCGGAAGAATCGCAATTTAATTTATAATTTGTTCAGAAACTCAACTCTCGAACGAAATTTTCTGTTTGTCGGTTTCTTCACTATGGTCTGCAGCGTTCCCTACATGACAGCGATGGTTCGTGAAAGAAATGGAAGTTTGAATACAGTGATGCCAAATTGGTTTCATTTCAAAATACCATCGCCGCTAATGTAAATAAATTCGTGTTGCAGCTCGTTTTCGGTCTCAATCTCTCAGTGGAAGAGGGTCAAAACGCGGACATTCCTCTTCTTCTATTTGTCGCATTTCAACTACCTTGGCTGACAGATCTCAAGTGTGTTTACAATCTTTTCGAAACATATTTACATTTGTTGTTGATTCTCTTTTAACATCCAGTGGAGCATGCTTTGTGAATAACGAGGGCAACAAAGTGAGAAAAATATGCTTTGGAATATTTCCTGGATTAATTTCTCCACATCAGATATCTCACTCCCGCGCCGATGCTTCTCATAACCAATATCTCCATTCGGCGCGCAATTTCGAAAATGATGTTGCGGGCTTTGAAGACTTCGCCGGTTCACGCTTCTCACACCTCCAAAGATTCTCCACTGGGACGCACAACAATCGTCGTCCACAGTAGAATTCATTGATAAATACCGTCATATTTGAATTGCGACCCGTCGTGATCTCTCATCTCTAGCCTTCACATTCGAATAAACGTATCCTCGACTGCCGCAAAGGATTATCCCATGTGTCTTATTTATGTAAAGTCGTGTCGCGCAAAAATGCACACGACTGAGACAGATCGTCTCGAGACTAAACCATAAATGGAAAAAAAGCTCCCAATTTGTACGATAGCAAACGATTATTTATACAAACCAATTACAAACAACAATTAAAATGGAATTAAAATGTCCGCCTCTAAATTTGTGTAGTCATCATGCTGCGTGCCGTTGATCCATCTGAAGAGATTCGGATATACGAATTTGTGTAAATGCACCAATATAATATTGTTGCAAATCTGGAACATATAAAATATAACAGTATCTTTATGGATTTTTAATGCACTTTTAGTTGCTGGAAACGAAAAGAATTGCCACCTACTCACCGGATGCTGATCTCGTGGTTCGTTTAATGAAAAATAATAAGAGTTGAATAGTAGCCATTCTAAATGGCAAACCCATTCATGCGAACAATATTTTATCGATGAATACCGATAATCGTAGACACCGTAGAGCAAAACGATAGCATCGAGGGCAGGAAATACGGAATATAAAAGAGGAAGAATTATATTAGAGAAGGAGAGGCGAATGTGGAAGATGGGAGGAATAATTTCGATGAGAACTGGCAGATACATTATTGTGAAGGGAACAGAAAACTGCAGATACATCATTTTTACATCATTCATATTTGTTGTATAATTAGGCGTTGAAATTAAGATATTTCGTGTTCGTGCTTTAATGTTTGTAGTGTGGACCTGTACGAGCAGTGTGTAGTATAGTTGTCGTTGGAGTGAGCTCGCACGAACACTGGAAACGACGCTGTGGAGATGTTGAGCAATGCGAATCGAGCAGAAAATAACTACGTTCAACACTGAAAAGCTTGTTTAAAATTAAACAGGCAATTAAACGGTACTATGCTAAATCTCATGTCTCACCGACGCTCATTATTACTAAAGAAATACTCGTTCCAAGTAGCGGACGCCACCGTATTCCTCCATCGTTTAACTATAAAATATTGATTTTGTGATTGATTTTCTGTTACTCTTACCCAATATTCAGCAGTCATGGCTGAATTGACATGTATATTTGGATATTCTTCCTTGAGAACGGCGTATATTCGTTCGAAGGAGTCTACATCGCTCGCGTATAGATAATATACGAGCAAAAACCAGGTAATCAATTCGACGAGGAGAAGTGAGGCCAGCATAGCGACAAAAGAAGCTCTTCGGAAGAGATACATTAGCTCGTATCTAAATTATAGTAATATCGTAATTTTTTTTAAAAAACCTTTTAAACAAATTTCATATTTTTAAAGTATTCTGAAAATTATTGATTCAAAAAAGAATCTGTGGATTACCTCGAGACTGAAAAGTATCTGTACACGAAATGGTAGCAGAGAATAAGGAATGAAACAGAATGAACACAAGAAAAAATACTAATCACCCATCTGTAAATTTACAAGATGTATGTGATAAGCACTATTATTATCGGCAGGAGAAATGACTCGCCTTTCCGGAAATCGTGAGGAAAACAAATAGAAGACGTCGTCTATGACGGAAGTGACCGAAAATATAATGTATAACTAATGATTACTTTTTAAAAAAAATGAATCGTAATGTATTAGTATGATGATTGTGAGAGCGTAATTATTTTCTGACCGGGCGCGTCGCAAAATGCACGAGTGTGTACAATGAATCATTTATGACAAAAGTCAGTAACAGAAACTTGTAGGTGCCCATTTCCTGGAATATATAATCATGCAGATGTCGGGTTGCAACGTCAAAGAACAGAACCAATAAAAATCAGCGCCAAATTTTTGCAGACGAATGAAACATAAAATGTACCTTTGACGATTTACGAATTATCAGCTGCAACAGAAATGCATTGAGCAGTAGTGAGACAACTGAGAGCTACACTTTTATTATTATCTTTACATTCTTTTTTTTCGGCTCGAAACCTAGGTTCATAAAAGTAACTCACGGAAAATACAGATTTGAAGGTTTTCCAGTGTCGTCATCGATACTTCAGTCTCGTAACAGAAGGAATTGCCTATTTATCCCTTACAATTAACGACGAATAAACTGGTATCGTTTGGAGCTCTGCACTCAGTATAAATTAGATTGTACTTGGCAACGCACTACAGTCTAAAGGTCCAAAGTAGATACAAAATACGTGACAATAAGTAGAACACCGATATAACTGAAAGGAGCTGGCGACAATGCGCATGCAAAGAGCGAAACCTTATGAGTTGACTCATCGATACGATTATCCCATATCAAAATTAACCGAGAATGCCAATTGTTAGTTACATTTCCTCTAGTTATGATTAGATACGCTTATCAAATACATTATCTGATGTAGTATGGACTCTATCAGATGATATGCTCGGTATTATGTTGGGAAACCTTAGATTTCCCACATCGTAATTATTTCAGCATGTGCTGTTTTTTTCCATATTCTATTCAGTACTATAGTTTTATTTCGCTGAGAAAACTCTTAATTTCAGCTGTCCGCAATTTTTTATAATACATTATTACACGCAAAATATAATACGATAAACTTAGAAGCTCTAGCTGCAATGCCGAGGCATTCACTATTGAAAAAGTGATTTCGCCGTTTCCTGGCATGGATAAAATAAGTGTGTATGAAAATATGAAGAAAAAAAAAGAAATAATAGCAATGTGAAAGATATGCAATATTTAATTGACAAATTCAAGAAGGGGCCACGGAGATTTTTTTTTAAAAAGGCGACTTCCTTGTGAAACGCTGTTAGATAACTGAATTCACCTGGTTACTTCGAATAACCGTGAAATGTGCTCGTAATGGTCTTAATCATATCACGCTTTTTGTCACACCGATTGTCGATATTCCTTCTCTGACTATGATCCGTGCTAGAGCTAACAACGCGTTTTGCACACAACGGGGGAGGGCGAACATCCTCTTCAAAGGTTAATGAAATCCTTGGTGTTCTTCGGATTCTCTGTCTAATCTGTGTCTCGTCCCTCTCTCTTCTATTAGTCTTGTCGTCGCGGGTGTTAAAGAGTATAACAGATAAAGTCGGCCCCCCTCGTTTGAGTGCTGTTCTGTTTGCCTTTGAGTCCATAACATGACTGTAATAATGAATGGTACCAACAAAGTGGAGGAAGGGATGTGCAGTTGTAAAAAAAAAGTTTGCTTTGCTGAAATCAAGAGGACTTAACGCCGGCAAGCGACTACTCTGCCGGGGCCCACCGGTAAGGCCGGTTGCTGCACAGTTCTACCCCCTGCTGATCAGGTCGTCTGGGGGCACGCTGCCTTACGCAATAATTGTTCAGTTGTATTCATTTATTGACAGATAGTTCATGCATTATTAAATATTAATCAATATCGATTGATTTCTCATCCAGAGGCACATAATGCTCGTGTTACAGGGAATCCCATAAGCTCCCATGCCGTTCCTGCTGCATTACACGTAACAGTCATAGTCGCCGTCATTCCAACACCAGGAATTACTCCAGCGCCGTTGTTTATCTTAATTATTAATTATGTTAAACGTATTATTGATTTTAGCTATGAATAAAGTTGAAATAATTAATTTTGATCCGATAAGAAGCCAGACATTTAAAGGGAGGAATGAACAACACGTTAAGTGTAAGATGTTTTGTCCTATATTATCTAAGTTTTGTACAACATTACCTACAAGTCACAACCTCAAGAATGTATTGTATAATGAATAAGTGGGTGTGAGAGTGCTCCTTTCGCTGTTCCACAATTTCTTATTTTTCATGTTTCAATGTTAAGTAATTATTTCGAATAATACCTCTATATTGGCGTTCATTCCAACACAAGTGAGTGTTCTCGTCGCACAAGCTCCCGTTGTGTCGATGGCATCATTTTGAAAGTCCTTTGATCCAACACCCATTGGAGTGGTGTTTATGAGATTGGCAGCACATGTTTTACACGCTGAACAATAAACGATTATGAAAGCTTTCATATTCTTATCTTGTACCGGCTTACAAGCATGACAACCATACGGTTCCTACTTTATTCGTATTGTTTTTTGTCATAATAATTCAAAGTCCTGCCTCGTTTTCTACTTTTGGAACTCTTATTCTTGAACGGGATATGGTAAAAAAAATGAAATCCTGCTTGGGAAAACAATCCTTCAAGCTGGAAAGGCATTAGATGCTAATCGAAGAGACTTACACATCATTGGCACACACGGCATGCAAATTCCGGGTTCTCCTGGCGCCCCGGGTGCCCCCGGTGCTCCGGCTGGTCCAGCAGGCCCTGCTGCCCCCGTTGCTCCGGCAGGCCCT
Source organism: Pristionchus fissidentatus (assembly GCA_036245785.1). Classification (NCBI taxonomy): domain Eukaryota; kingdom Metazoa; phylum Nematoda; class Chromadorea; order Rhabditida; family Neodiplogasteridae; genus Pristionchus; species Pristionchus fissidentatus. Next base: position 18,526,487 of record BTSY01000004.1, read on the forward strand.
TGTGCCCCGGCTGGTCCGGCAGGTCCTGTAGCCCCGGGTGCACCGGCATTCCCGGGTGTTCCGGCTGGTCCGGCAGGCCCTACTGCACCGGGTGCACCTGCAGGCCCTTGTGCCCCGGGAGCTCCTGCAAGTCCTGCTGCCCCGGGTGCTCCGGCAGGCCCTGGCGCTCCGGGTGCCCCGTCATTCCCGGGTGCACCGTCATTCCCGGGTGCTCCGTCATTCCCGGGTGCCCCGGCATTCCCAGGTGCCCCGGGATTTCCAGGTGTCCCGGGTGTCCCGGGTGTACCCGGGGTACCCGGTTTTGTACCAGAAGACGTCGCAGCACACGCGATGGAGTAGCCAATCAACGTTGTCAGAAGTGAGAACACGCAGTTCATACTACGATCGTTCGATCGAGAGAGGAGGAGAAATTGACAATGTTTCCATGTGGACTTGACCGAAATTGCGCCACTTGAGGGAAAGCGTGGGGCGGATCTGATCAGCCACCGGTCACTCTTTCTCTCCACTCCTTGAGAATAGCTTGAAACAGCAAGAGCCCTTTACGGGGGCGTTTGGAGAGAATAACAAAAAAACGGATGGAACAGAGTTCGATTCCCGGACATCATTATTCCTCACATTCTCTCACAAAAAGAATGGCTTCAAGAGAGTGAGTGAAATTGAGGTTATCGGCACATTCGAATCATCCGAAATTATGCGATACTCTCTGCATGAGATCCACTGCTCTCAGTGAACAAAATGAACACAAATTGTTCTTCTCTCTTTTTCCCCTTCCGTTTTATCTGACCTTTACATTGCACACCTCTAAGTGGTGCAGGGAGTCATTCAATCCTCCATTGCTATTAAGTGTTCTTCTAAAACGGGCAATCCGCGTAGGCAGTACTAAGCATTTGTACGCCCCATGTATAGCAGGCACTCTCAAACTTCCGGCTCTGGTAGGATGGGCAACGCAGGCGACAACATGGCAACAACAGTTCCTCATTCGCACCAAGTCCATCGCTCCCCTCCTTGCAAGTCTTCGATGTCGTTTGCGCAAAGGCGACAGGGCCATTCAATCTGGAAGCATTCATGAGATCTGGCATACCCCCATTCAGCGGCAACAAATTGAGGTTGTGCACCCAATGCCTGCTCAATCTCCTCAAAAGACTCACAGGGCTCAAGGAGTCCATCAAATGCGTTAAATACATCGTGATTTCCAGCAACAGAAACAGAACCAGAACAGAACAGAACCAGAATAGAACCAAGGAGGAGTCGGCTTTCCCATTCACCCACGCCATGACGCTTCCATCCATTCCTGTTCTATCATCTCCCCACAGATAGGTGTTCTTCACTCTGAATAGGGTGACCATTGCCATCACCACCACCTTTGACCCCATCTCATCTGTCCCATCTAGGAGCGGCAGTCGTTCGTTGAAGACCTCGCCATCCCCTGCACAAAATAGAAGAAGCACTTCTTCCGGATCATAGTGGGAGATCTCATATTCTCTCTCCCGTGTCGAGTGTCTGGGAAAGCTCAACATTGACAACCACATGGAGATCACTCCCTTCCAGAGACCCGTCCACATCCTCATCGGCAAAGGAGTGCGTCAATGATACAACATACCGCCGAAGCTGTTCACCGCCGCGCATCACGATTGCAAGAAGGAACTCGATTGGGAGAGCAATGTAGTTCTCATCGACGAGAACGCCTCTTCCACCTTCGCTTCGCCGACGACATTGTCTCATCGGAACAGATACGGAATGTACTGAATCTTTCCTAGCGAAAGAAACAGTTAGTGTGGTGTACTGTGTGTAAAAGGTCAATAAAATATAAATTATTATAATTCAACGCCAATAACAACAAATAGCGGTGAGAAGAAAGGTGACGGGTGTGTAATGAAAGGAATGGATTATGATGGAAAACTTGTACCGGAAAACGTGAAGCGTTGAGCTATTTGCCATGGACAAATTGTAAGTCGACGCCAAGACAGGGCCGATGGAATGAGCGTCAGCGTATGCTAAATGGGCTGACAACGGTCCGAAAATCTGCCAATCAACTGATGAATGCATTAACAACGAGGGAATTCGATCAATGCACGCAACAAACCGGGAAACATTTTTAAAAAATTACGAAAAACAGTCTAAAAATAGTAGGGAAATGGTTTGGAACCGTGCGGGCCCAAACCTACAGTAATAAAAGGAAATTCTTCGTAGGAGTCGGCGGCGCTCAGACGCATGGACGTTACAGTAAGCTAAATCGCAAACTGGTAGTTCTTTTTTTTGGGAAATTACTATTATTATAATTATTGTATTTGAGTATCAATTGCATTATTGATACACGGCATCTCTTCGGATGATGCTCACGGAGCTAGCCGACGCAGGGGAACGAATTAGGCTGAGTGTCAACAAATAGAAGATTAAGTTGATCAAGAGCGTGTGATGCACTATACCAGGAGTCTTACTTCGTAGCGATGGCCTAGTGGAGACAGACTCATACGTCTACTTCGGCCTAGAGCTCCAATGCGACGGATCGATTGACTTGGAGATACTTCGAAAAAGCGAGCTGCCTGTGCGCGTTTGCCAACATACGCGATTCCATCTCCTAGCTGCAAGATGCTAAGATACGCGCATCTCTATTTGACTCACACGTGCTGCAAGTTCTTTGTTACGCCGCTGAAACGTCGCCACTCCCGAAGACGACGGGTTTCTTCTTCCGGAAGACCCACAGAGCACTGAAACGCGCGCTGATCAGAAATACGCATTTTATACAGCATTTTATGAGCTAACTTTAGCTTTAAAAAACTCGTGACAACTGTAGATCTAAAGGGTTTCCACTGTCTTCATCAATGTATTTCGTAATATTATCTTGGAAAAGAAGGTATGAATTGCCTATGTATCTCATAACGACAAATAAACGGATACTATTTGGAGTTGTGCACTCAGTGAAAATTAGATTGTGTTTGACGACGTATACGACTCAAAAGTTCCAAAGTAGATACAAAAGATGACGATGGAGTAATCCTCCTCCATCGCCGTGAGTTCGTTGCATGTGCTGCACTGCACTGGCATTGACAGAGAAAAAATGATTCCACGGTGTTTTGGCGAAGCTCTTTTTCTGTATACAATCATTGCAAGATAAAAGGATATAATAATGAAGAAATATACATAGAAATAGTAAGCATTGGAAAGAAAAACATACAATTACAATTATTTCAATTATGTGAAATATTCATTTGATAGTCACGAAGGATGTCACGGAAAATAATTGATAACAAGAGATCGACTTTTTAGAGAAGCGCGTACATAAGGGCGCATAGATATATCAGAATGAATAAATATTTTTATTCCGATTTCAAGTCAAAATGATAATCTTCATCCTGTCGCATTTATAGACATTGACCTGAAGAAGCTACAATTTCTTGTGACGGTTCAGTTAACGTTTAACATTCAAACTTATGTGTTGTAAATTTCTCTTTTCTTCCGATATTTCAACCTCAAAAGCCCAAATAAATTAACAAGAGTTGTATACATTAGGAGCAACTGAGATCAAAGACATTATACAATATTGATTCCGATCTCAATAGGCACTCAAATACGTACATTGTTGGCAGCATTGGTGATGGAGGAATATCAGTAATGTCAGTCTCATTGAGTACGACAACTTCGGAATCTCGTAGAATGACAACGGCTGGTGATTCGGCCGGAATGATTACAGGAACTGCTGAAACATAAAGATTGTCATAATGGTGTATGATATAATTGAACATGAGGTTGTATCATTATTTGTCTAGAGATCTCTTGTATGTGAACTGTCTGCTTAAAGCAGATGACCGGAAAGCAAATCTGAAAGTACTTACGAGCTTGCGGCACTGGAGGAACTAACACAGGTGATACAGGGGCTGTTCGAAAACATGCTTGGGGCGAACGAAACACTGAAGACAAGAGAACAGCCATCATTGTGTAATTAACCGCCATAATAATAAGGATGAATGGGGCAATCGGGTAATGGACTGAATGACAAGAGAATATGTAAGGAGAGAGAAGTTCGCATACTTGAGTGAGAGAGATATCGAACACTCTCAAGATCCTTGTTTGAGCGGGTTATTAGCGAGATCCATTGGACAATTTCGAGGAATATCACACAACAAGAAATTGCAATTTACGGGTATCGTTATACTGTTCTTATTTTTTAAAACAAGCATCGTTCCTATAGGTGTAGGAGATCATGTTTCGAACTGTCAACAAACTTTTTTCCGGATGATATTCCATTTCAAAGAAGGACGTTTCAGAAAATCACGCTTCCGAATTAGTTTTGTCTTACAATCTCACAAAGATTTTGATTTTCAAATGCGCTTTTAATATCAACTTAGAAGTGAGACGACATTTAATCTAAATGGTTTATTTTCCGAAACGCTCTTTCCGAATTTTGAACATTCGAAAAAGAAATGTCCAAAATGTTCTTTTCCGATAAAGTTTCTCCGACATCGCTTCAACTATCTACACTTCGGAAAATTGTTTATCATTTCGTGTATCTGTTGTACCTTGTTTCGAGTGTTCTCGGAGAGCCAATATCCGCACAGCCAGCTACAAAAGCAAAGGCTCCAGAAAACCGACTTTATGTATGTTACTTACTGCGCCACGCTTTAGGCGACAACTAATTTCCAACATTGGACGCCGGGGTACACATCCCCTCGCTGACCGCCCCACCATAACGCCACTGCGATAATCAGAGGGAATAATGAGCGGCAAAAGGAACAAATCAGATACATATCAGAAACGAAGCATTCCTACCTGAAGTTCGAAGATATATCAGAGACTATCTGATAGGCTCGAGTTGTGACCGTACAAGGAAACCTAACCTATGCTGAAAAAATTACCCTAGGGTCAACTTTTTGTGTAGAAACCGAAAATCGACCTTAGAAGTGCTGATTCTCAAACCCGGCTGAGATATGTTTCAGACCATGTACTTCGTCGAAAAGTAAACTTCTCCGTACTTCATAAATATTAATGCTCGCCCAGAATACATCATTTTCAACGTTGAAAGCGAGAATATAGCTGTTCTTTGAAAAAAGTTATGATTTTTTGAATGATTAAAAATTCTTCAGAAAAAAAAGTTTTATAGCTGGGGGATTTCTGATAAGCTTATTGAATTTCTTGTAAAAAGTTACACCAGATCAAATTTTTTGAGCCGTGTTCAATCCTAGGTACGATTTTTTTAAATAATTTTGAAAATCGAATGTATCATGTTTTCAAGATTTTTCGGTTAGAATTTTTTTCGGTTTCGTTCTATATCGAGTTTATTTCGCTTCCAAACTATCCCAGAGTACTCGAAATGTAATGTGAAATTAACTTATGCATAGATATCAGCTATCTTGGTACTTATTTTCCCGTTACCGTATCATAATTGGTCATAATGTTTTTTCTCAGATATTTCGATAGAACTTTTCTTCACCGTCCCAGTAAGGGTGGAAAAATTATCCGACAACTTTCTATTCGCCATAATTCGCGGTTATTGTAATTAAGAAAGAGAATATATCATAGCCAAGTGGATAACGCTATTGAATTTGAATCCGAAATACGATGGTTCAATGCCGCATAATCACAGAGGCGTGAAATGCGTCTTCCAAGTATGAAAATAGTATTTCAGATGCAATACAACTTAATCTAAGTCTGTTTGAATGATTTTTGCTAATTTTTCTCATGTAATGTATGCATTTGGATCAACAAGTGTTGAGACATGTCAAAAATCAAAATCGATCAAAAGTTTCCCCATGGGGTTACTTTTTTTTAGAAATCAATGTCGCTTAAAATGTCACAAAAAATCTTTTATGCGATTTGGCGTCGTGCAAGTTTATCGGAAAGCGCATTTTTTTCAAATAATGAAAACTTTCGATATTAATTTTATTTTGTTATTTGACGTCGATGAGGCTCCGTAATCTAAAAATCGATATATTATCGCTCAAATGTCGATGACACACCTGATTATTTCCTACGTTTAATGCGTCGATGACACACCTGATTATTTCCTACGTTTAACGGGTTCTCCGCTAAACTTGTACGACGCCATATCGCCCAGAAGATTTTTTTGCGAAATTTTAAGTGCCATTGATTTCTACATGGGGAAACTTTTGATCGATTTCGATTTTTGACATGTCTCAACACTTGTTGATCCGAATGCATACATTACATGAGAAAAAAATAGCAAAAATCATTCAAACAGACTTAGATTAAGTTGTATTGCATCTGAAATACTATTTTCATACTTGGAAGACGCATTTCACGCCTCTGTGATTATGCGGCATTGAACCATCGTATTTCGGATTCAAATTCAATAGCGTTATCCTCTTGGCTATGATATATTCTCTTTCTTAATTACAATAACCGCGAAATATGGCGAAGAGAAAGTTGTCGGATAATTTTCCGCCCTTACTACGACGGTGATGAAAAGTTCTATCGAAATATCTGATAAAAACACATTATGACTGCTTATGATACGGTAATGGGAAAATAAGTACCAAGATAGCTGATATCTATGCATAAGTTAATTTCACATTACATTTCGAGTACTCTGGGATAGTTTGGAAGCGAAATAGACTCGATATAGAACGAAACCGAAAAAAATTCTAACCGAAAAATCTTGAAAACATGATAAATTCGATTTTCAAAATTATTTTAAAAATCGTACCTAGGATTGAAAACGGCTCAAAAAATTGATCTGGTGTAACTTTTTACAAGGAATTCAATAAGCTCATCAGAAATCCCCCAGCTATAAAACTTTTTTTTCTGAAGAATTTTTAAACATTCAAAAAATCATAACTTTTTTCAAAGAACAGCTATATTCTCGCTTTCAACGTTGAAAATGATGTATTCTGGGCGAGCATTAATATTTATGAAGTACGGAGAAGTTTACTTTTCGAAAAAAAAAATTTCATTTTTCGACTTTAGTGCATGGTCTGAAACATATTTCAGCCAGGTTTGAGAATCAGCACTTCTAAGGTCGATTTTCGGTTTCTACACAAAAAGTTGACCCAAGGGTTATTTTTTCAGCATAGGTTAGGTTTCCTTGTACGGCCACTGTAGCCGGAAACTCGATCCTCTCAGAAAGTCTCTGATATGATTGTGCCCGATCTCAATCTCCGTTTTGTATTCCCTGTTCCTCTTTAAAGATCACCAATGTTACCTTGATGTTCTTCTTCCTATCTCTCTAACCTCTCCCTCTTCTTTCTATTAGTCTTGTGTTCGTGGGTGTAAAAGAGTAAAACAGATAAAGTCGGCGCCTCGTTTGAGTGCTGTTTGATGTCTGCCTTTGAGTTCACAACGTGAGAATGGTTACCGTGAACTGAGGGGGAAGGGCTATTCTCGTAACCTCTCGTTGAACCGAAAACCAAAGATTTACTATTGGTATAGAAGTATTGGGTGCACTTCGACTTAGCTTCAGCGCGCAATGAATAACTGTTTACTCTTTATTGCACACACAATGCATTAGCAGTCGATAAATAGCGCTATCAGTTAGATTCACCTATTCACAGATAATTCAGGCATTACAGATAGATATGGAGTGTTATCCAGCGGCGCATTCTGCTACTGTAATTACCACTCCCATGAGTTCCCACATTCCAGCTGCATTGCAAGTCACAGTCATCATTGAAGTCATTCCATCTCCAGGAATTACTCCATCGCCGTTGTTGATCTTAAGTCGAATTATCAATAAATTGAATTATTTTTGACACAATAATATCTAAAGGGGGGAGAACGATATAAGACACAAATAGTACAAAGTTTAGTGCAACATTATTTGTACTACCTAGGTACGGTTCCCGGCCTCTCACTTCTATACACTTTCTCACTGTTTATGTGCCGATACTGCGTAATTATTTCGAAGAATACCTCGATATTGGCGTTCAATCCAACACAAGTGAGTGTTCTCGTGTTACAAGCTCCCGTTGAGTCGATGACATCACTTTGAAAGTCCTTTGAACCAGCGCCCATTGGAGTAGTGTTTATGCCATTGGTAGTACAGGTTTTACACGCTGAACAATAGTCAATTATGAAAATGTTCTTAATCTTTCTCTCCCCGTACTGGATAATTCGCACAAAAATTTACATGTTCCTCCTTTGTCCATAACGTTATTTTCAGGAGGCCTGCCTTGTTTCTTACTATTGTTTCTTACTCGTTCACAGGGCCTAATGGAAATGTATTCTATCCTTCTAGGGGGAAGGAATCGTTCGAGCAAGAACGGAATCTCAGACTAGTCGAAGACTCACGTGTCATAGTCCCAGGTGTCCCCGGGGTCGCCGGTGTTGTCCCAGGAGACGTCGCAGCACACGCAATCGAATAGCCAATCAACGTTGCCAGAAATGAGAAAACTTCCTTCATAGTCCGATTGAGATAGAGTTGCCCGAGAGAATTAAGAGGAGAGATTGACTATGTCTCCACGTGGACTAACTAGACCTAAATTGCCCTACTTGAGGGGAAGCATGGGGCGGGTCTGATCAGCCACCGGTCACTGCACTCCTTGAGTTAAGATTGAAACACCTTGAGCACTTTGCGGTGGTGTTGGAAACAAGAACAGGGGGAATCCTACTCAGACTTTTTTTCAGGAGAAGAGACCCTTGAACGGAATGAGTGAGATGGAGAATTGCGGATTTGCATTTCAGATTCAAATATTCCGGACTTATTCGAAACTCCCACGTGCAATTCACGCGATCTCATTGTCAGATAAAGATCATCATCAGAATAGTTCTTTTCGTTCTTCCGTTTTCATCTGACGTTCTTTTCTCTCCTCTACTTAACTTCTCGTCAACAGATTCCTCGACGGTTCAATGGGGGCGCACATCTTTTGATCAACGGCGTCTGAGTGCAAACAGAAAAAGAGCCAGAATTTCCGGAAACAACCACAAAGTTCAGCCAATCTGTGGTTCTTGAAACACCTTACTCGTACTACTGATGAACTGATGATCGACGAGCTCACACAGGAAGTGCGAGTGATCACGTCAGCGATTAGCTTATAATCACCGGGATTAGCACATTTCGGCGGCATAATCGGGGTCGAAAAAGTTGGCGTCTCTACACAAGTTGACACGTTAGACACACAAACAGAAGGGATGGCATGGGATAATCGGACGATGGGAAGAAGAAGAAGGAAGAGTATAAAGGAGAAGAGAAGAGAGACCACTGAAAGCAGTTCACACATCACCGTCACTTTCTTGTCTCACGCACTGATTACGAACTCATTTTACATTCCGTATCTATTGATATTACGGTATCCATAATACAATACATCAATCGCTATTGTGTGATTACAGTAATATGCCAGTCCTGCCTCTTCTCCTCCTTGTCTCACTTGCCATCTCTACCATCGACGCGGGTTTGATCACCGATTCAACACGGGTTGCGAGGCAGGCGATCTGTGAGTGATGCAACATCGTTGAAATAATCCTCCATGAATACGATGATGGGACGATTTGGAACTGCTGTATTGTTTTACATATTGGGTTCCTAAGCGGCTGTTCCAAAACGTACCATTACCACAACCCCCCCCCTACATAATGATGAACGCTGTCTATTGAGCCGATTGATAATGAGGATAGAATCTTACCATTTGATTGGCGATGGTTATCGATGGTTTCAAATTTGCGTAATCAATGGATAATCTCTCAGCTCCGACAGCTGCAGCGATCGAGGCAGCTAACAGTGACGACGAGGGACTCTCGCTGCTACAGATCTTCCAGGTATAATTTATCTTTTGTTTGTGTGTCTGCCTCTGAGAAGAACTTCCTTTTCGCATTCCACGCATTATGTGGTCAGTTACTTTATTCAGGATCCCTCCCTATCACGAGCTGGTATCAAACAACGAGTCAGTAGCTGGGCCAGCGACAATCAGTTTGCAGTGAGATTTTCGAAAATTGTTATAAGATTATTGTATAATATGTTATGTAAATGTTCGCAAATGACATGTTTTTGTCTTTTAAGGACCTCGTTTCCGCCTTCGAATCGTCCATTCGACAGCGTACACTTACTCGTCGTGAGCAAGCGAGAGACGCCGCTGTTCAACTACCCGCAGCTCTCGATACGGTAGGATTATCGATTGATCCCTGAGAGTACGGTATTGATTAATCCAGATCGCCGGCATCGAAGACGATCTTCTGCTGACACCTTCTGAGACACAAGAGAAAGTGGACCGCACACTCAATGGGTACTCATCCAAACTGCGATCTCTGGTCAGCACTTCCCCCTATGCTCAACAACATTTCTTAGCTTTCCCCGCACTTTCCAGTGATTACAAGTGAAAGAGGGAAGAGGAGAGAGAGGGCGCAAGTGAATAAACGAATTACGGGCACCAAAGCACTGACAATGGGAAAAAGTAGCTAGAGAGGAACCTTCTGCAAATTAATGGAATTACTCCCCCGCACAGCTATTCCATCAGGTTTTAGCACTATTACAGAGGGATTCATCAAACTAGCAAATGGGAATGGAACATCTAACACTGTAAAACTTTTTAAAACGCATAATTTCACTTCGCTATTTGGGAAATCATTTTGGAATCGCATATACGACAGAATTTCTGGATTGTAATAAACCGGGTAATTAAACAAATCGTATGTAATTTCAGTTGCTCACGGCCATGGAACCAACGCCTCTCGCCAATTCCACCGACTCCCCAGTAACAGTTACCAATCCAGACGATGACGTCATCATCGAAGCTTCTGGAGATGAAATAATCGATGCCGAAGGATCCGGAACTTCAACAATCTCAGAGGGATCCGGTCTTCGTCTGAGCGATGAAGAGGGATCTGGAGGTATTGTGGAGGGATCAGGGATAAAGGTCGAAGTAGTTGAAGGATCAGGAGACACTCACCTCCGAACAATCACTCTACGATCACTGTCTGAAGGATCGGGAATCAATGAGGGCTCCGGCGAGCTTGAAGGTTCGGGTTCAATCGAGGGATCGGCAGACTTGGAAGGATCCGGATCGGTCATCGTTACTTTCCCCCTACTACGCGACGTGCCTCAGGCCACGACGTCTGAGGCGCCGTTGCTGACCGGAAGCAATGACGTCACGACGATGACGTCATCACTTCCGCCTATTCAAATTGTGATTGATGTCTACGATGATGGCAAAGCGACGACGATGACCAGCGCCCAATGAGGAAATCGAGAAAGTCAATCGAACGGGAGAAGAAACAGGTGAGAGATTACGGTAGTTAGAAGAATTTACGGTAATTATAATCGGTTACTTTTTTTTCATTTCAGTATTCGAAAGTGCACGGGAATTCGGAATTCGTCAACCGACGAAGCCAAGCTACGATAACTGAAAATATCAGCGTATTTTCAATGAAGTTTGCGATGATAAAGCTCATAAACTTGGTGGTCGATTTGAATCGCACTAGCTTTTCTCCATTTCTCGATTTTCAGAATATGAATCATGCGAAGTGAAAGAATATAATCGCCCTGATAATAATCTGCGAGTTGCGATGACAACTGGCAAATTTCACTCTCTTTCCTTGTTTTGCCCAGAACTTTCTCCCACTTTCTCATACATTCTCCCTCACTCCCACTGAAAATGAGAGTTCGTTCTGGAGTTTTCCTCCTCATCTTTCTACATGGTGCAATCTCTCAAGAGGAATATCCGACAACTAACAAATCCACCTCCTACGATGTGTGTTGTTTGGCATTTTGTTATTGTACTGTATTTTCTCATTAAAACTCTTTGAAGTTTAGTAAGCTGCGTTAAATCTGAGATTTAACGCAATTGTTTGAATTATGAAAAAATATTTTCGGAATTTTCCAATTTGCAGGAATCTCTCGCCATAAAGTTACTTCATTTATCAGCAGCTGCCTATGGTCCAAAGCAGAAGGAATGCATTGAAGTGTTCGCTTTTTTGTGCTTTTCTTTAAATATCTTTCGAGTTCAGAACTTTTCCCATCGAAGAGGAACGATTTCTCTTCACATCGACAGAGGCCGTCTGTGATATTCTTGATTCGTGAGAAATTTAAAATATCTATTCGTAAATAGATTATGTCACCGTTGACATTACCTAGATGGGGATATAAAGAAGAACGATAGTAAACGTTCTTCTAACTCTCCGTTCCATAATCATCTGCTTTGAGATTTGAAAAATTTATAGTTCAATTGATCTGAAATCGACGATATTCAACATCTAGTTCAGATCTTGTGCTCTCTTCATCGTTTCATCAAAAAATCGAAGTGAAACGATCATCACATTCCGAGGCACAAAAAGCACTGTAAGTTTGTCGGGCGGAAATTTGTGCAATAGCATGTGAAAAGAAAATAGTGAATCCTGTTTAATGCAGGGTCAACTTCTCATGGAAGGATGGGACACCGTCGGAATCGGATTAGACTTCTATGGCATGGGAAAGGTGAGACACTCACTTTCTATTCAACAGCTATCTGTAATACTCGTCTCTCAAAGAAAAACTACTCAGTTTTTTTTCCTGATAAGCATTATTTAATCGCAGATATCCAGACTAGACTTTAAAAGATAACTAACTAGTTGCTTCATTCCTCATTTCGCCCGTTGCTTTAGCGGGCTATGCAACTAGTTGCTTTTGAAGTAACTAGTTGCTTTCTGATTTGACAAATTTATATGAAATGATTTACATGGAAGATGGTGGGAATTATTAATATGTCGTGAGATCATTTCTAACTATCTTCGGCATCGAAATCGGTTGGTTCACGCCGCGCTCAAACGATTAATCAGTGGAACGTCCTATCAAGCCAAAATGTTAATAATATTTGTTTTCTTTTCACTAGTCATATTAGGTACCGGGTGGGCGAAATACTTGCCGGGTTGCCCAAGCTGACTGGCAAGGATTCTCCAAACTGAGGTGGGAGAGGAGACGACAAGACTACGACGTGAGTTCCCACTTTGGTTGATACACGCTAGTCAGGACGTCACTGGAAGCTGGAAGATCTACTTCTACGCTCAATGTCTATCGTCCAAGATCGGCACTACAATTGACCAAGGAAGCCAAGCATGATCCATTCCCTTGACCCAGTTGCCTCGAATTCGAAGATCCCGACCACCTCTGTCCCCGAATGATACCTCCTGCAGGCCCTTGCCTTGATGTCAGGATAAATATGTATGTATATGTATGTAGTCATATTAGGGAACGTCCAAAATATATTTTCAATTTGTTTTACATTAGTAGGACGGGAATCAGTAACTGAATTCTTGTCAATTGGTAGAAACGGTAATGCCTTGTTTACACACTTTGATTTGAAAAATAAACCCAATATTGTTATTACAGGTGCTCATGAAAATAATATTTACATGACGAGATATTTAAACGGTAAGTATTTCACTATCTATCTGATTTTAGCGCTTCTCCCGAAATTCTTCGGAAAAGCAACTAGTTACACACGCCACTCAAAGCAACGGGTAAATGACGGAATGGCCCGTTGCTTCAGAATGAAAGCAACTAGTTGCCCAGTGCCAAAACCGTTACTTTTCAAAGTCTAATCCAGACAAGGCCAGAAAGTGTACGGAAAGATCGCCATACTTCGTGTTTAGGTCAATCGATATTTCATGAAAGCCCTCGATCGTCTATGGTCATCAGTGATAGAATTCCTTGCACGTTACGAGTATCGAGTAGGTTTCCATTGATCTTCCTTGTCTCCAGTGTGTTTGTAAGTCAATTACTGTGGGGTCCTACAGTAATCCTAAACTAGTTCTCATTGATTGAGGATCATTCAATAATCTTCACGGGACATTCATTGGGCGGTGCTCTGGCAGCATTGGCAGCTGCTCGAACAGTCAAACAAGGCAAGGAGAATTATTTAGTCAGAATGGAAACCATTCACAATTTTGCCCACTCTCATTTAAATTGAGATACTCTGGAGTAAATTCAACTTTAGTGCAATATAAATTCTTTAGAACAGCTTATTCAGCAAATTTCGAGTTTTTAAAAAATGAGAATTTTAAAGATTATGTTGAATAAAAATACATGTCTACATTTTCAGGTTTTCGTCCTGTTTCGGCTATTAGACTGTACACATTTGGACAGCCCCGCACTGGGTCATACGAATTCGCCATGAACTTTGACTCGCTTAAAATTGAAAGGTGGGACAGACTTACTGCGGTTTAGCGAGTATTTAAAAAAATTGAATATTTTGTACAGTTTTCGTGTCGTTTACGCCTCGGACATTGTGCCACACCAACCATTCTGCAAGAAAAACATGCAGATGCCGACGAACAAAGAAGGCAGCAGGTATAATAGATACAGAATCGGATAAATACAGTATTACCTTTTCAAGTTTCTTGGGAATACCGTAAGCCTGACAGTATCGATATAGAAATACCGTAATACAAATTTATCAGTGTCGCTTTAGGGGCGCTGATCAAGATGGGGGTTTCATATAGGTTTCAGACGTGGTCGATGGTCTTCTTTAGAATGATTCATTTTGTCCAGTATTGAACGTCGAGATCGGTCTTCTTTCCATATCACAGACCTTTGCGTTAGAAAAAAGAAAGATGGTGTCTGCTTTCTTGAATCTGCGTCAACCAAACTCAAATCATCAATCTCAGAAGGAGATTTATCGAGTCTAGAAACTGAGAGACCAACCATCTTACGTAGTCATACCCATCACACGGTGACCAGTCCGGCTTGGATGGGGATTCCGATCTTGTTGCGTAGTCATAGGCGAGCGAAATTGAGGGAAAATCCCCCTCTCCATCAGAGAGAAATGGAGAGGGACCGCTCGCGACAACTGACAGACTAATACCGTAACCTCTACTTAAAATCGTCCTGGGACGAGTTCACAACCTACAGTACCTATTCCAGAGCTTGTCGTGCTTCGAAGGATAACGAAGCTTACCATCACGGCACTGAGATCTGGTAAGCATGAGAACAACACAAAGTGTACGGTAGAGATGTCGATATTGCGTTCACACCATATCAATGATCTGCAGGTACTGTATCAATATGCCCTGTTCAATAATATCAGGGTTATCTTTTCAGGTACCCTCAATCGATGAAAGCGGGTTCATTGTATCTCGAGTGTGTGGGAGAACCTCACAACGAAGACATGGAATGCTCCGACATGATCAGCTTCGACGTACTTGCATTCAAAGAGAATGCAACTGATGAGATAGTGAGAGGACAATGGTGGAGAGGAAACGAGTACAGTAATACAAAACAGATTCGGCATGGTCGTATAGTAGACCAATACACATACCGTACTCTTCGAATTCCTTCCCCCATTGCCTCCCACACCCTAACCCCACCGTGTAGACAACCACACAGTAACACACACGCTTAAAATAACCTCATCAGAGCTGATCGTGGTGTGTATTACCGTATATCGAAATTCCAAATCAGATGTCCGTTATTCCAGACAACAAACATGGACGCGTACATATGGGACCACAAACACTATTTCGACGTTATGGTTCGTCTGCTTCAGAACTACTTAATTAACAGTTCCAGTAATGAAACAAACACAGATTACGTATATAGCAGGGCTGTGCATTTTACGTTTTACGATTTTACGAATTTACGACTTTTTTCGTAAAAATTTTACGTCGTAAAATTTTACGAAATATTTTCGTAAAATTCGTAAAAGTTTCCTGAGAAAAAAAAGTTACTTTATTGGCGAATAGCGCACTTCACTTGGTATTTTCTCAACAAAAAAAACATTTTTTAAAATCTCAGTGAAAAAGTGCAGGTTTTTTGTTGTTTTTTCCTAATTACTATTTTTTCCCGCAACAACACGGGCTGCGAATATGTGATTAGGTAAAGGTAAAGGTAAAGTTATTACCGGAATCAAGAGATGTTAACGTCGACAAGCGACTACTCTGCCGGGGCTTACCGGTAAGGCCGGTTCGCTAACTAGGTCTACGTATCCCCTGCTGACCGGGCTTCTGGGGCACGTTACCTTCCGCAATCAAAGTTGCTACCAATTTTACCGCCACCGAATAGGATGGAAGGCTTGGTGAACCTGGGCGGGGATCGAACTCGTGATCATTCGTATGACAAGCGGCGCCTTACACCACTCGGCCATGTGATTAGGTATTGCGTATCATTTCAAATACAATACAATACAATACAATACAATATTTATCACGTCAGACGATAACGTCAGGTGAGGATGTGGTTTCAGGGGTCAGGATCTTTGTTCTCAGAATAGACGGATCATTTCGGCTGGGAGAGGATCGGTCTTCTTTCCATTCACAGACCATCTTCTTTGAAGTTGCTGGAGGAATAGACGAGATCTCTCTTAGGATCATGGACGTAGGAGGAAAGGGGAGGTTACGTGAGGCTGAAGGCAGTCCTGACGAACGGGTGACGCATCTTTCGTGCTCTTGAGTCCACCAAGCTCGAAACATCAATCAAATCGAGAATTAGCGAAACTGGTGTCTGAGTAGCCAACATCAAACGGTCATACCCATCCACGGTGACCAGGCCGGCTAGGACGGGGATTCTGATCTTGTCGAGTAGTTGGTAGATAGACGAGGGGTCCGGAGGAAACTAAGGAAGTACCCTCTCCATCAGAGCAAACTGGAGAGGGACCGCTCACGACGTCTGACAGGAACGAGACATTTCAAATAATCGAAGACATTTCAAATAATCGAATTTCAAATCCCAGCGTTCGATCTAGTTAAAACTTTGTTCAAAAAGCAAAATCAAGACGTTGTGGAGCAATTTTCTGTAAATTATTTGATTTAGAACAATTTCCAAAATTTTACGAATTTTACGAAATTTTTTTCGTAAAATTTACGTTTTACGAAAATTTTACGAAAAATATTTTACGCACAGCCCTGGTATATAGCTCTAACAACGCCTTATTACCGATTGCAGGTCTCTGGTTTCGGCATTTCCGGATGCTCTGATCGGCTAATAGGAGCAGAACCTGCCCAACAGAGTCGAATTTCCAAAGTGATCAGCGACGTCTTGGGAGTTTTGGGCAAACTTGGATGATAATAGAAAGACATGTTCCCCAATAAATCACCTTGTTCCCAAAGCGCTCACTTCAGTTCTGCAAAAATTTATCGAGCAACATGAAACATCTCGGGAATGTATACAGAAAACAGTGGAGTATCGTCATCAGCTTGTCAAAAAGCGCAATTGTTATTAAATATCCTTAGGATCGGGTCGAAATGGGAAGGGGGGGGGGTAAGTTCTCATCAAACAATGGGTGGGGATGGACTGACACAGCTCAGTACCTCCTTGCTCCCTGCTGTCCACCTTGTCCTCCTCCGTATCCTCCATAGCTCTGAGCTCCTCCTGCAGCCTGTGCTCCAGCCCAAGCTTGCTGTCCTTGTCCCCATGCAGCACCTCCTTGCTGCTGTTGCTGGCCTCCCCATGCTTGCTGAGCCGGCTGCTGGCCGTATCCTCCACCTCCAGACTGCTGCCCCCATGCTTGCTGCGGCTGCTGAGCTCCGCCCCATCCACCACCTCCCTGCTGTCCACCGTATCCTCCCCATCCACCTGCAGCTCCTCCTTGCTGTCCACCGTATCCACCCCATCCTCCTCCTCCTCCCATTCCTCCTTGCTCGTATCGTCCACCTCCACCTCCCATTCCTCCTCCGGGGCCTCTCTCATTGCCACGCGAGCGATGGTTGCGTTCCATGCGGTCACGCTCGTTCTGCTGCGCCTTCGCCGTCTCTTCCTGAAAAAAATGTAATTATTGTGCGTAAATTTTCCGTTCCGACAATAACGTAACTACTGTGCAAAAAGTCGGCGAAACGCTAACACGCCATATCAATATTTCCGTGATCTAATTATGCGCTTTCAATAGCAGTAGAATGCACGTTTTATGAAATAGGAATGAAATAATATTAGAGAAGATGTCTGCCCTAGTAGGGAATATAATGTTCCGAAATATGGACTAATTCGCGCTAACGACCGTATCGCCAGAGTGGGCGGAGACTGCTAAGTTTTTGAACTGCACAATAGTAGATTCCATTTTCAGAAAAAAATGGACGCCATCTCCTGGTAGAATACCCCACGAATAAAACATCAAATTTATTTGATGAGCAATTCCGAATGATTTGTGTAATTGACAATACCACGATTACGCAACGGATATTGGAAACGCTTACGCACCTTGGAGAGTCCCTTCTTCACATCGCAGCGGTATCCGTTGATCTGGTGGGACTTGAGGATGACACACTGGTCAACGCAATCGTAGTCGTCGAAGGTAATGAAAGCGAAACCACGGTTCTTGTTAGTCATCTGCAACAAATTGGAAATTGTAAAATACAAAAGAAAACCAATCATGAGAACTCTAGTAAAATCGATGGACTTAAGATATGTTGAGCGAAACCGAATAATAAGGTGTGCAAACTATTTACCAACCTTATCCTTGATGATGTCCACTTTTTCGATGGCGCCGAACTTGCCGAAATAATCGCTAAGCATCTCATCAGTGTGCTCCTCGCGGATTCCCGACACGTACCTAAATAGCAAATATAAAATTCAGTGAAAAATTATCTCGTTTGGTGATATCGGAAATAGATCGATAAAACTCACAATCGCTTCGAAGAGACGTTGCCGGCTCCGCGGTCGTTAGCGTCGCGAGGAACTGCGCGCTTAGGGTCGACAGTTTTGCCGTCAATAACGTGCGGGCGCGCCTTCTGGCATTCGTCCACCTGGAATGAAAAAGATTCAGTAAACTATCGCATTTTATTCAAACGAACATAATAATATCATTCCAAAAATTCAGAAGTGCCTGTGCATTTAGCTTCTTTAATTGTTAATGTGAAAACAAAATATTACTATAGTAATTGGATCTGTTCTAATCTACGCCTTCAACCCCCTTTTCATTGCATTCCCAATGGTTGCTCCCACGATCGTCAGAGCTATAAGCCCCCTCCGCGTTCCCTCTCTCTCTCCTCCATCTCGTTTGCCTCCTCTCCCCACTTGACCTTCCAAAGGAAGAGGGAGGAGAGGGACGTGAGGACAATCAATACGTGTCCACGCCCGAGGGACAGATGGGAACGGGCAAACAGTAGTAAGTTTACAAGAACCAGAAAGGATAACTTCCTGTGGCCTACTCCTAGCCGAAAGATGTATTTTAAAAGCAGATAAGAAGTTTAATTCTTTAGGTAGGAGTGTTCACTCACCATTGTCTTGGCGGAGTAGGTAACGAAACCGAAGCCGCGAGTGCGCTTCGTCGTGGGATCGCGCATCACCACCACGTCCACCAGCTCGCCAAACTTTCCGTAGAATTCGCGCATCATCTGAGAGAAGGAATAGATTAAATGAGGTGTCAAGCGACAACGACAGTGTGAAATAACGCAACGTTTTTAAAAGTACGCCACGCACCTCTTCGGTAGTGTTGGGAGTGAGTCCTCCGATGAACAGCTTTCTGCAGTGCTCGGGCTCGCCATTGGAATCGTGAGAATCCTGCAAAAGGAAAAATGAGGACTGTGAGTAGTAAACATCGCCTACTAAACTAACATACCCTCCCTAAGTTACCTAATTGGAGACAACTGTTAGAAACTAAACGAAACCGCACCGCTATTCGCTAAACTTACTTCAGCCTTAACCATGTTGCTACTTCGAGGTAATAGTCTTAGTCTCCTCGATTGATCAGTGAGAGTGCCTCAGACGACGTCTATCCTCTTACTTACTAGTCGAGTAAGTAGTTACGTCACCTTTACTTCTAAAAATAATCGTTACTAAACGAGAACAAAAAGGCCCTGCATGCACTGCGTTAACCAATACCTGAAACCTGAATAAGACAAGGTCAATGAATGTCGGAAGAACCCCAAACAAAATACATACGAAAACTAACCTTTCGAAGAGTAGCGTGTTATCTGTTCGAAAACAGAAGAGGCGAGTGAAGGAGGTCGCGGGCAACGCAACGCAACGCGGGCCCCAAGCGTCGCGGTTTTTTCCGCGTGAGACTTTCAGCGAGTATTCAAAATTTACTGTAGCACCTATCATGAGCTGAGTATATTTAACACTGAAGATTTTTCAATTTAAATAAGTAAGATAAAATAAATTCATGTGTCGTTACTGACGAAAGGCGCAAACAGAGGACTGTAGAGAAGAGATTTTGGTAGAATCAGAGTATAACTAACTAGAAATAGCTGCGATACACACGCGTCTAATTCAAACCTCCAGAAAGGGGAAAGACCGGAGAATGTGCGGAAATGGGATGCGCTCTCTCACCTTAAAAAAGTTTTTTTACCCCTGAACCCTCTCTTCATGTTTGACTGGGCTGTGAGTATGCAGATGACAAGCCTTGTTCTCTCATGGACTATACAAAAGGTCCTCTTAGAATTTGGCAGAATGAAAAATAAGTACTACATAGCAAAATAATTATATGTTCACGCAAGGGTGACGTCACTTAACCGAAATTCCGCCATTTGTAATGCCATATTGATCAATCGCGCATCAGGAATGTATGATGTATGCGTTTCTTCCGCTCTTCTGATACTACAACAAACGATGTTTTGTCTTTTCAACATGGAAAGCTCACTATAAAAATGTGGCGAATATCATCTAGAGCACACACTTCTCGTGTTCTCCCTCTCCCACCATTCGAGATGATCTACCGTATCCTCGCCGTCGCTTGTCTTGCTTCCCTTTCATCGACTCAGGTATTGATTTCCCTCCGAACCCTATAGATCTGATCTACCGTAATCTCAGAATTTCGGTCCTTCAAATGGTCAAATTCCCTGCGGATTTGGTGAGTAAATCGATAAATAGTGTTACTGAAGCAAGATATGAAGTATGACTGGACAACTTTTTAGTGTGCACCAGAAACGCCGTTTTCAGAACCAGCATCGATGGAGTGCCTACTAGGTAGGTCATTATTCTATTTTCAAGATAAAACCTTGTAAGAGTTAAAACTATCGATATTGTTTTGAATATATAAGAGGCTTTCATTTAAGTTCTGTAAGCAATTCGCTAGCGAGCCCTGTGCTCAGATCGATGAAAATTGGACAATCAATAGTGATCTTTGATCTTTCAGTGCCGGTTGCTCCGGTTCGAAGTCCGATGTGACCACTCGATGCAATGGTTGCTGCCAATCGTACGCACTTTGGGGAGGACTCACTACGGTTGGTGATCACAATGTTTCGGTGTCTGAAGGCCTTGTCAGGTAAGAGATCTCGTTGTGTATTTTCTCCAATTGGGAAAAGGCTCCTTTTTTCCGATTGAAAAAAAACAACTACGTGGCCGCTTTCCTGACAAACCTAACATTGTGTGGTGCATTCAAATACAACCCTGTTTCACATAGCTTTTCACTCATCGGTGCGGCAAAATGCCCAAATTGTAGTGCCCGTTTTCATACTACCTATTTTCGCACTCTCTGTCTCAATTTATATAGACTAGCCAGACTGCTGTGTATCGGTAGCACAATTTCCGATTGATCTTTGATCTTTGCAGGAAGCTGCTTCCGGATTTCCCTCCTCTGATGGACAAACCTGTGTCTGTTGTGTAAACAACTTCTTGTGCAGAGGCGAGATTGATCTTTAATCTTCGAAAATGCAAAATGTATTTTAAGATTTACAGCTCAAATAACCTATTTGTGATCTTTGATCTTTACAGGAAACAATGGTCCCATTCCCACTTTCGCTATGGGCAACGGCAGATAAATCACTCGAATCATTTTGTGCTTCCTTTCAAATAAACTTGTTTTTCAAATGAAAACGTGCGATTGCGTATAAAAAAAACGACAAAACATTTGCCAATATGTGAGAACAAAGAAGTGGTCGCTTTATCTCCGATTTGACTAGAAACAAACATTTGTGAAACAGCCTCGCTCTTGTTTTCTCCATTTCTCCCTCCATTCGTTCTTCTTTTCTTGACGCCGAGTGGTTCTCTCTCACTCTTTCTCCTTCAACCATGGCAGAAGAGGTGTGTTACTCTCTCTCTTTTGAACCAACCTTTACCAACTTCGACTCAGCTTGCCGTACCGAGATCTATTCAACTTCTATGCTATTCCCAAACGACCCTTCCTGGACTTCTAATTGATCACTTTTCAGTTCGGCAAGGAATTGGACAAATTGGACGATGAATCGAGCAGAACTTCCAAGAGGATCGCGTGAGTTTAGAGGAGATCAAAGATCAACAATTCGATGTTTGACAGGAGGGCTCCTCCATCGCCTGATGACATCGTCGAAGAGCAACTCAAAGAGGGCGACTTCCTCATCACCATGCAATCTACGTAAGTTTGATTCTTCGTCTTACCGTACTCCCTTTATCGCAAACTGATTACAGGTTCCTGCTACATGTGGAATATCGAAGGGAGGTTGCTAGTTCGATGTTCGACGTGATGAGAAGAAGCGATGGTTGGGTGATGAGGTACGGTAGGATACGGTAGATTATCGATCGCCAAGAAGGATAAAGTAGATTATCGATCGTCCTTACCTGCAGGATCGAATTTGAGAAGGATGATGATGAAAACCGAGGACCAAAGCGAATCGATGTGAGATTAGCGTCCAAAGATCAAAGATCAAACTATAATCTTCAGCTCGAAGGCGCGGTTCAGCGCATTCTCTACCAGCAACGAGACCCGTCTCTCGTCAACCATCTCCATCTCTGTGTCGATATGGTGAGTAGGATACAGTAATCTGGAAGACTACAGTAACCGCAGATGGATATGGTGTGAAGATACAGTAATCTGTCGGTTGCAGGGTTCGCACGCGCCGTGGAACTACGCCATGTTCCCGCAGTATCTACTGACGATCCCCGAGTTTCTGCAAGAGGCCGATCAAATTGACAAAGAGTACGGTATCTACCATATCCAATAAAGATGTCGTCATCACTATGCAATCCTCTTCCATTCCAGTCGTGGTACCTTCCTCAAGGTTGCCATTCACTCTTTCATCGGATTGCGTCACCTTCACAGCACTGAGATCGTCCATGGAGCAATCAGAGTGAGATGATTGCGTCATCATTAGGAAATGATTGTGTAGTGATGACGTCATCTCTTTTTCAGCCCGAGAACATTCTTATTGGAATGGAGCGATCCTGCAGGAAGATCTTGATTGGCAACTTCTCATCTGCCTCGAGCAATCAGAGGGAACTGCCAAAGTAAGAGACAAAAGATCAAAGATCAAAAATCAATCTTGTGATTTCAGACCCAACGACGTCAAGGATTCGATCTACTCTTCACGCGCGCGACAGAGAAACTTTGAGCCGACGAAGAAGGACGATTTGGAGAGTTGGACTTACTGTGTAAGTGATCAGCGACCAGAGATCAAAGATCAAAGATCATTATTCCAGGTGGCGGAAATGTTCAACAAGAAGCTTCTGCCGTGGCATCCCGACCAGAAGTTCATTGGGGCGACAGCTCACAAGGAATCACTCGCACTCAAGAGGGCATTCTGCCATGGAAAGAGTGAGGAATGGGACACTAGTTGACGTTACCGGACCACGAGGCCACCGCTAGATACACACAGTGAGATGATGAATGAGGGTCCCACTCCGGAATAACCCGATTTGCATGGTCCGGTAGCGTAAATAAGTGCCAGTGATGGAGACTTAGTGATCAAAGATCAAAGATCAATTTCAGTGTGGACTGCACAGAGGGAGATGATCTTTGAGGAGTTCAAGGTCATTCTGCAGCTTCTCTCTGTGAGTTTCACTCGAGTTGAGAGAGACTCGAGTGAGTTCTTAACGGACCAGGTACTCCATGCTAATAGAGCGACCGCTAGATTCACGCAGTGAAGCGATGAATGAGAGAGTCGCTCTATTAGCAGGGCTTGCATGGTCGGGTAAAGTGAACCAGTGCCTCCATCACCCATTGTTCTCAGAAAATTCGTGCAACGGGCGAACTTCCCTATGAACTCATCTTCTCTCTTCTCTCCACTGCCGCCAAACACACCGAACTCTCCGTCTTCGCAGCCTCGCCTTGGAGCAAATCGAATCGAGTCAGTTATCGGTTGATCAAGCGGGGATAATGTAATATACCGTATCATTCAGGGTGCCCTCGTCACTCCGTCCAAGTTCGAGACTGCACCCGAACCTGTGGAATACGAAGATTTCGTCTCCAACCTCCCTTGATTGCGTTGTGATGACGCAATCGTTAACATATTTATTCTAAAACCACTTATCGCACGATGTAAATAAAGAGTTTGCGTAAAATAGAGTATTCCTATTTACAGCCACACACTTCTTACAATTTTTGCCCCTTCCCCGAAAGAGAGTCAGATATGACAAAATCTCTAGCAGTTTTCAACCACCGATTATGTCGTTTATGATAGTACACGGTGCCCCCTTGTTAGTCTGTCGTCACTTTCACGAAAGGATCGGTGTGAAAAATGTTATTTTGTGGCAGTGGTTTACTTTACCGGACCAGGCACCCCGTTCTATTATATTAAAATGAGTAAGCGCTATATTCACACAGTGAGATGACGAATGAGAGAACGGGGTGCCTTGTCCGGTAAAGTAAACCACTGCCTATTCTACCAGATTTGTGTATTTTTTCCATCTCCGCGCGTCCGGCTAACTGCATTGAAACATAATTGCATCTCTTTCAATGCAATTCGCCACGTGAGAAGTTATGGTTACACTTACAGTCGCGCCGGAAAGTATTCGTACACTTTGTTTTTCTTGTGTAACTTTCGCAATAGTTGAGCAATTGTCCTGAAAATTTTATTGGAGCTATCCGATCCATTAACTAATCGGATGCCACTATTGCGGTGTTTGGAGCCAATCGTCGGGATTGCATAGTGATGACGCAACTAAACATCACTTTTTCGAAAAATTATATCTCGGAGGAAAAAAATTCTCCTACATATCAGTTTTACAGAAGTTGTAGATCTACCCATGGACTACCCAGAAAAAAAAATTTCAAGATGCTGCGATTTTTCTCCGTTGCAGCAACCTTGCTGCAAAATTGAGGCTGCAAACTCATAACTCGGCTCCCAGATAAGCTAGAGACCTGTTCTAGTGTTCAAAATGATCCATTTGGTGAGCCCAGACATCTCTGAACGTTTGGTGAAGATTGCACATCATTTGCCCTCAGGGCTCAAAAAAGTCACTTTTTTGCATACCCCAACTTTGAGAGTGGGGTGAATCTCGAAGGGTGAATTTTCTAAAAATATGGTTCCTTTGTAGGAACGACCAAAAACCATCTAAGAATCGATGCCCAACTTTTTGTAGCATCAGCATTTTGTTCCTGCATGGCGCGATCGCATCCCTGGCGCGCGCTGGTTTTCGGGAGGGGGCGGGACGAGAATATGCAAAGGGAGAGACGATACATTTCGAAACCAGCGCGCGCCAGGGATGCGATCGCATCATGCAGGAAAAAATGCTGATGCTACAAAAAGTTGGGCATCGATTCTTGGATGGTTTTTGGTCGTTCCTACAAAGGAACCATATTTTTAGAAAATTCATTCTTCGAGTAGAGCACCCTCAAAGTTGGGGTATGCAAAAAAGTGACTTTTTTGAGCCCTGAGGGCAAATGATGTGCAATCTTAACCAAACTTTCAGAGATGTCTGGGCTCACCAAATGGATCATTTTGAACACTAGAACAGGTCTCTAGCTTACCTGGGAGCCGAGTTATGAGTCTGCAGCCTCAATTTTGCAGCAAGGTTGCTGCAACGGAGAAAAATCGCAGCATCTTGAAATTTTTTTTCTGGGTAGTCCATGGGTAGATCTACAACTTCTGTGAAACTGATATGTAGGAGAATTTTTTTCCTCCGAGATATAATTTTTCGAAAAAGTGATGTTTAGTTGCGTCATCACTATGCAATCCCGACGATTGGCTCCAAACACCGCAATAGTGGCATCCGATTAGTTAATGGATTGGCTAGCTCCAATAAAATTTTCAGGTCAATTGCTCAACTATTGCGAAAGTCACACAAGAAAAACAAAGTGTACGAATACTTTCCGGCGCGACTGTAGATATCAATTGTAGATGTTTTTGAGGCAAATGTTACTCAAGTTCACTCGGCTTAACCTATTCGGATACGGAACTGAATACATTCCTGATTAAACTAACATTTTTTTGTCTCACTGGTCGGTGGAAATATTACAAATTGCACAATATAAAATTAATGAGCACGTGATATTCACCAGCATTGCGCATTATAATTTCCTGGTACACAAGAGTTCCCAAAAAGCGCATCTGTGTTGCTATTGAGAAGAAAAATTCAATTTATTTTCACCTGTTAATGAAATGGCACCTGTTTTACTTGAGCATTATGGCCGATATTGAGCTATCGAGATGTGGATGAATACTTTTCAGTATGATTTATCCCCCCGACGAAGGAACTCTCTACGTGTTCGCGTGTGTTAAGAATTTCATCGGAGTGATTTCACTCCTGATGGCTGCTCTTTCTACCGTACTCGTTATTTTCCACTCGGGACGAACGAGTAAAGAATATCGACGCTGTCTGCTTTCCGTCGTTGTGAGTTCTGAGAATTTGTGTACGAAATTGGTTTTGTTTTGAAGAGGAATCAAGAAACTCCCAAAAATAATTTTGTCTAGAAGTGAGATGAAAAATGGCAGGTCTCAGCGGCTCTCACCGATCTCGTCCTCCACTATTTTCTCGCTCCCGTCCTTATTCTCCCCAAACCGTGTCTCTATTCAACAGGACTTCTACACTCAATGGGAGTTGGATCTGCGCAAGCATTCGTATGATAATAACGACCTTTTTTGTTGAAAACGATCATCCTCAGGTAGGATGGATCACAATGATAGCATGCAATGCTCCTCCTTACGCCGTTTGCTTTCTTTATCGATATCAGGTTTTTCAAAAAAAAGTGTACTCTCTTTACAAACATAAACGATATTTAGTTAGGATAAGAAAAAATCTTTTCATATCCCTTTCCAGGTAGTTTTGCTCCCTGGATCACGATTAAAATTAAGTCGTACGACCAAAACTGTTCTTGTTGTTATTCTCTATATCTACTTCTTTTCCCATGGAATTGTTCTCTGGGTTCGAATGTGCCTAGTATTTAAAATACATCATTTTACCATTGCAGAGCGTTCAATTCACACCATCTGAAATTGCTATGTTCCGTGAAGTACATAATATATAAGATACATATTTAATGTCGAAAATGTTCAGACGGAACTTTCAAATTGGCCGCCATCGATTTCGGCGTCTGTTAATTGCTTCAATGAGAACATTTTGATCCCAGTGTACATGATGACTATCTCAGTTTGTCTATGCATCATCACGTTAACTGCTGTAATGCTTACTATTTAATTTATTAGTAATATTTATCATTATCTCCAGGGATGCATCCATATTTTCTATATGCTCTCTCACAACTCTTCAATGAGCAAATCTTTGAAGAAGTATAATCGGATGATGACAACAACGCTCATTATTCAAGTATGTCTATGCAAATTGAAATTCAGATTTTTAAAAAAAACATGTTCCAGGCTATGATTCCATGTATTTTCATCCTTCTTCCAATCGCGATGTACTGCGTCCAAATAGCGACAGAATTCCAAAGTTACAGTGAGTCCCAAAACTTCTTATGATCCAATACATCAATATCTATTCAGTCAATACAATGGTTGCCAACGAATTGTTTGGCTTTCACTCATTTATGCATTCCGTTGTGTTGATTATCACCTCAGTTCATTATCGAGCAGCTATTCGAAGGGGATTCTTTAAAGTGAGCATCTTTTAAAAAAACATTTCTATAATTTTGTGACTAATATTCAAGGAGTTAATAACAACAATATCGATTTCCTTCGTATGTGTCAGGTCATCCGAAAGTCGGTTGAGTCATCAGCGCCTGGTGCTGTAAATTCTCATGATGGACCGAGTGTCGCACCGTTCAAACCCAACATTAGGGTCTTACCTATTGTTTAGAACATACATAGTAGGAACATACATAGTTACCAAATTGTCGTTCGTTTTCACGCATGAGCAGCAAGAATCGATTAATAAAGATGCGAATTCGGCATTAGCAGCTGCTCTATGAGGTAAAAAATTCAATATACACACATGCCAGATGTGCTAGTTGGTAGAAGTCGGACCGTACAGCTGATAAATACACTCAAAAAATTTGTTCCTTTTGATGCTATCTTTTGTTATTGTTATTCGGAATTTCTTTTGCGGTAAGGAAGTTGACAGATATTGATAGAGTGTGTTCAGAAATACATCAGTGGAAGTTGAAACGTATTTGAAATCCCGATCAAAGTAGAGAATACTTTCACTCCTTTCCCGAGCGCACACATTATGGGAGAAGGATTGTGGCGTGACAGCATCGCCCCATTGGCTTAGTGGCAGAGCGTCTGTCTTGTAAACAGAAGGTCGCTGGTTCGATTCCAGCATGGGGCAACTCTTTTGTTATTTATAAATAATTATAAAATTACGAAAACTTCTGCTGCTGATCGGCTTACCAGGAGGAGATGAAATAGTTTCCCTATCAAAAAAGTATTTTTTTAAAAAATTTCTTGACCGATAGCATTTTTTGTGTGTTTTGAGAGTTCACATTATGCACATTAACTTCACACTCTCAATTATGCTACGGTTGAATAAATATTCACGACAACACAACTCCACAACATTAAATTCAGAGAATTGAACAATAGATACAATTCTGGCTTTATAATCGGACCTCGATGCCCTTCAAACACGATGAATTCTTCTCGGCATTTCAACTTTGTCGCCTCAAAATGACGCGCACTCCAAGAAACGGATTTATTCGATTCAAAAATGTTCTTCTACAGATTATACGAATCGAATTATGAGCATTCGTGTGGCAAGTGAAGGAATTCCCAAAACTCATGTTACATGGGAGGAATTAGAGCGGAACCTTACAAAAGCATTGAAAGCGACCGCCCGATTTTGCCCGAACAGAAATGCCACGGACATCGGAGAACGAAATGCGATTATTAAAATGAATTATTTTTGCCTTACATCATCTCTACGTAATCTGGTATATACAGGGTTTCGCATCTCGTTGCGCACGTGTAATTGGGAGGGAGGGGGAACAGAGAAAATGCCGAAGAGAGTTGCGCTAAAGGTATGCGAAACGAAAAAAAACTAATTGTAAACAACGACATCGCCGTTTTAGGACTTCCCAAACTGGAATGCCACAAATCGGTATTCATCAGATGGATTGGTGCATGGCACTTGTCGATATGGATCAAAGGATGCCAGGTGAACAGAGTATGTTGAAAGATGCAACGATCGAAGTGTGGGAGAGAATTGAGAAGATCATTTAGGATGTAAGCACTTCTTCTATTTTGCTCACTCACGATATCAAACATTCTTTTTTGAATGCACAATAGTTGCATGTTTAAAAAAAGAATAATTCCACAGGTTCACAATATTGAGTGCGACACATATGATTTCATGGAGCAATTCGGTGATGGTAAACATGAAAAGATATTACGACATTTCACTGAGACAGTGAGTGAAAGCAATTCAGATCGATCAATTGAAATCAGTTTAACGAAAATTAATAGAAAAATAAGTATAAGACAATAAGAATAAGACATCCAATAACTCTGTGAACTGGAAGTATACTGCATAGAGAATGCGTTCAGAATAAGTAATAAAAATTAATGTGGATATTGTGCCGAGCGAGTAAAAAGTTAAACGATTTGAACCAGAAAATGTCGAACATGCAACAAAATGAGGTCGAACAGAATAAGAAATTTGTCAATTTGACGGATGACATAACCACCTTCCTACTCGTTTCAAGTTCCATCGTTACACATTTTATGTTTCTCGAGACTTTAGTGTACGTATTGTACCCAATAATTCTTCCGAATGCACTACAATATTAGAGACGAATTTGCGGTGTGGCCCAATTACATAAATGACAACGACGTGCATTAGTTTATGAACCAGACACAATCGGTCTCGTTTTCAAAAAAAACCCTGTCCGATCCAGAGCAGTTGCCAGAGCACATGTGATCGAAAGCGCACGATTATGTAGTGATTTAAGCACCGGAGAAAGTCACGAGAATTGTAGATTATAAATGAGCAGTGTTTCCACGGCACTCACCACGACTACTCACTACATGGATTCCCTAAAAGCCGTTCTCAGCCTGTCAGTTATTCCCTCGCATTCTGGATAGATGAATTCATTCAATCAATTCGGAGTTCAGTCGATGTATCACTACTTTTTTTCCTTCATAGATCACAATGTACATCGCCAATGATACCGTAATCTTTTTGCTGGAAACTGTGATCTGAGGTGTCCCGTTCTGTGACTGATAACGTTTCTTGTGCGCTATCAAAATGAAAAACCACATTAACCGCACATTTCTCGACTCCTTCGGTGTATTTGAAGCGCGGTATCGAGAGGTCGAAAGATTCGCGGCACCGAAACAATTGATAAGACTCGGTTTATAGCATGCGATCACCGCGTCCCGAGCAGGATGATTTTCAATCCATTCTCGCATCACTTCCTTACCTTTCGCATCACTTCCTTACCAAAAATGAAACGCAAATTCGTGAAGCGTTCGAAAATTCTTTACAAATCTCCCGTCGTGAAAGATCTACTTCATCTCACAATCAAGTGAAGTTTGGAGAGCCCATTCGACATATCTCCCCTTTACTTCTTGTCAAATTTCAAATCCTGTTACTCATCGAGCGTAGATAGATTATTAATATGAATATTATTATCACCTTTTATCTCGATGTTTCCATATTTGTCGATAATTTTAAAAAAATGTCCTACCAAGCGAATAATGTGCTCCAGTTTCAGCGACCATCATGAGCATCTGTCAAGCAAGTGAGGGAATTCTACAGACTCACGTCAAATGGGAGGAATTCGAGGAGAATTTGACTAAAGCGCTTAACACCACAGCCAGATTCGGGCCGAACAAGAGCGTCATTGATATCGGAGAAGGAAATGTAGGTTCAAATAATTTGAATGCGGACTCAATATTGTTGTGGAGTTCGTTGGATTCAGTAGTTATTTCATCCCCATCTTCCATTTAAAGGGATACGCTTCTCGTTGTGGTCTCATTCAATGTGATTGGGAGGGAGAAGGAGCAGAGAAATTGCCGAAGAGAGTTGTACTCAAGGTACGAACTACAGTATTATGTCTCTCGATGAAGTTGACATGGGAGTGGTGTGAGGGCACATATCCTGATCTTCACTAAAACTATTGGGTACACAAAAATTACTGCGCTGTTGATAAATTCGTTTTCGAAATCTGCTAAATGTTCATGCGAAGCGAGCTAGCATTTTGTGAGCAATAAGATCTGCACGACACAATAGAGATTTCGACACAGATTTGCTCTTATTGTCGTCTGACTCCTCAAGTTGAGCAGCCAGCATGGAAATTCTGAGTGATAAGAATGGCCATTCTTAGTGGTAAGAATTATAGTTTGGGGGTCCACATGGTCTGACCCCAGACTGGACCACTCAGAATTGCCATTCTGACCGCTCAACCTGACTATGAGGGGTCAGATGTCAATAAACACGCCATAATTATTAGAACTGTCACGAAAAAAAGCGTGAAAAAGATACGATGTTGAACCATCAGATGGGTTCGTGCATGGCTCTCGTCGCTTTGAGTCAAAGTACTGGAGAAGCGAGAATATTCAAAGGTGCGACCCCCGAAGTGTGGAAAATGATCGAGCACAACATCAAAGAAGTTAGTGTCTCTTTTCTGTTCAATAACTAAAATTATATCCAATTTAAAAAAAATTAAATTAATCAGGCTCACAATATCGAATGCGATACATATGATTTCGTTGAACAATTTGGAGAAGGAAAACACGCAATTCCGAAGAGATATTATGCACGCCATTTCACTGATGAGGTGAATTGTGTTAGCTAGTTTTATTACGGGCGCTGGTGTCGAAAAGAGCCGATTCTCAGCGATTTATCTAGTGTATAATGATTTTCGTTTTTATCCCATCATTTCTAGTGAACTCATAACATGAGACTTGCCATCGCGTAAACTATATATTTTTAGACAGTAACTAAAATATCTATAAATTAAATGTCACTTTAGAATGTGCTCACCGGCCAAATTTGCATGGAGTTTGTGGAAAACGGCCGGATGATGAATTTCGGGGAGAAGTATAATATCGACCAACTGAAGCAGGTGTGTCTATGAGCCACACTTAGGTAGTAAAAGCTTGATGCAATCTAACCCCTGCAGAGATCTCTGTACACTTTACAGTTTCATAACAAAGTATGCTTATTGAGATCGCCCGGGCACTCGGAAAGTTGCAAGCGGATTCGATGAAATACGAAATTGTCAGTGAAGCATTGAAAACGAAAGACGTGTTCGGTGATTTCGCCAGAGACACAACGCTGGAGGTAAGTCTTCGTTTGCACCGACTTCAATTTGAGCTCAAGAGCTGAATAATTCCCTTGTCTTTGTTATAATATTGCCAATACATTACAGAAATTTTGCTCGATGTACACTTCTCTCAGAATAGTGGATGCTTCGCTGACTGACGCGAGTTTAACCGTTAAAAATATTAAAGTATTATACATCTGAAACGGACGATTTTCCAGGCAATTGATGCTATGGAGGCACTCCTACCCGAATACTATGGTTCCACAGTTCCCTCAACCCTTCATAAACAGTTGGGATTCGCTCCAGTTATTGTCAATGGAGGTAGGAATGAATAGTCATTGGGTACCAATACGCTGTGTAGATAGCTTTTTCTTTTTTTCCCATTAAATCTGTAGCCAATGATGTTGTTTGCTCTTCCAGACATGCGCACTGAAAACATTCTCGTCGACAACGATTCAGGCGACATTCGAGCTCTTATCGATTGGCAGGTTGGTCATAGAAAGTTCATTGCCAACTGTTCTCCAATATGACTAATAAGCTGCTACGGAGTGATGAATACCTATTTTATATCACAAAGACAAGTGATTAAATTTGTTGTAAAATGGGTCGATAGTGTGAGATAGATTGTTTGTCTGCCTAGAGTAGTCATTCTTGAGGCTTCAAGCCTTTTACAGTTGTTACACTTCCGCATAACTCGCAGTAAATATGCCTTCTCTACAAGTGCGTATATAGAATCAGGAATATCGCATTCTCAACCATTTTAATCAATGGGTGAAATCGTTTGATTATAAATAAATTAGTGTATATTTAGAGCACACATCTTGGAATCGGAGTCGAAGATCTTCTACGTATTTCTTTCTTCGCTCAATCCGCCGATGACAGGTATCACTTTTTCATTATTTGAAGTGCAGAATTGCAAAAAAACCGCTATTATCGAAAAAAACCGCTATTATCGGTGATTGATTATAGACGAGCTTCGTCTGATGTTCTCATCGAGGAATTGTACACTGCTTTCATTTCTAATCTCGGATCCCTTCCTGTACCTTACTCTCTGGAACAGGTGCGAAATATCGCTGTCATCTATCAACTTTCAACAGTTCACTGAAAGAGCTGAAAGTTTCTGAAACTTTCAAAACTTTCAAGACTTTTCTGAGGTTCTTTTTTCACATTTCCTCTTTATTTTCATTGCATTCTTTATGGTCGATTATTCATTTCCCGTACGAAACAAAATAAAATTATAATGAATAACGAGCGTGGAATCATTAGGGAAAACCGGAAATGACCGGAAGAAGGAGCCGGAGAATAGGTCATATTTGTCAGCAATATACGGTAGGTTTCTTGAAGACTTCACCGCTCGTTATCCGCTAGCGGCCGCTTCATATTAATTTTATTTCGTACGGGAAATGGATAATCGACCATGAAGAATGCAATGAAAATAAAGAGGAAATGTGAAAATGCATAAGAAGCTCAGAAAAGTTTTTAAAGTTTCAGAAACTTTCAGCTCTTTCAGTGAACCATTGAAAGTTGAACGTATGATAAATGTTCCACGAGCCTGTGAAATTATCGTAAAAGAATTTAACAGAAGAAGATATACGAAAGTAATTTTGCAGCTGAAAGAATTCTACGACATTCTCTTCCCGCACTGTGCTCTTTTCTTCGCTACCGCACTCAAAATTGTCATGCCGGTGAGTATTTACAGTTGATTATTTATTATTTGTGCAAATCAATTTTTCAGGGAATGAAACCGGAAGAAGAAGATGGCGAAGAAAAGAAGAGAAAATATGAAGTAGTCGTAGACAAGGTGAACGAGAAATATTTCAGTACTGTTCGAAAAATACAAGTAAAAATATATCCGCGCTGCGCATGAAAACATAAATATAATCATAAATATTTTCGGTTACAGAAATAGTACACATTTCCGTTTTGATGGCCCACGCGAATTTGATGGTCCCTGTATCTTTTTAATATGTATCTTTTCAGGCTAGTGGAGTTCTCGAAGACATTGTGACCTACCACAAGAAGAATAATAAGTCGAAACACTCGGTTAACTGGAAATATCCAGCTGCTTAGATAATTAATTCCAACTCTTGATTGTATTTAAATGTATAACATTGATGAGATAAAAAAGTATTAAACATTAAATCATTTATATACATGAATTGACAGCATATCTGCATCCTACATACTCCATTCTTGTTGAGAAGGATCGAACTTTCATTGCGTTCACATAGCTACTTTTGTCAGGCGAAGAATGGAGTTCCTACAGCATCGCCCCATTGGCTTAGTGGCAGAGCGTCTGTCTTGTAAACAGAAGGTCGCTGGTTCGATTCCAGCATGGGGCAACTTTTTTTGGCACATCATTCACATCTTTATGCTATTTTAGTTTCATCCATTTCATATAAGAGGCCGCTTGCGATAGAGTCAAACAATGTTCGGACAGTAGAAAATATGAAATGTGAGATAAACATCGTTTTCGGCACTTTTGATGGTGCTGATCACGATTAATTATTTGTCATCGCTCACTAATTACTCCCCGACCAGATATGCAAATTCAAAAATTATACTGATTTCACGGTTTTTAAGCGATTGCTCTCAACGGGTCCTCCGAGAATTGTCCAACCTCATAATAAGGGCTGGATATGTTGCAAGTCACACTAGTTGTAGAATGACGTCTTCAGAAATATAAATTTGCATATTTCTCAGCAGAAGTGAATTATTATCTCATGGTGTTCTAAATAGTGAGGCATGAAATTTGCATGGGATGTGGAGGACACATTAAGTGACCTACCTTTTAAATTAGGGCACTCAAATCCGTCGGAAAACCGAGTTATGAATTTTTAAGTGTGATAATATCCTCAAAAATGAGCTCTTTTAGTCCGCGAGTGCCACATTATCATACATTTTATCCCCCCGACACTGCAAATCGCGATGCGGTTGGACTAAATTGCTGATTTTCTTCAAGATAGTATCACTCAAAAATTCATAACTCTGCTGACGGATTTGAGTTTCCAAATTAAAAAGTAGGTCACTTAATGTGTCTTCCACATCCCATATAAATTTCATGCCTCACTATTTAGAACAACTCGAGATAATAAATCACTTCCGCGTATAAATAGCAACTGTATATTTCTGAAGACGTAATTTTATAACTTTCATTTTATAATGTGAATTGCAACATATCCTGCCCTTATTCTCTGACAAGAGAGATACATAACCTCACAGAGAGATAACTGAAAATTTCCCTCTAATATGGAAACTAGACCTCAGGAGCAACTCAAAACAACTTTCAAAAAAATCCATAATCGATTCCTAAGGAATATTGACCCGGCGAAAGTAACGCGCAAGCCTACTCGCTCATTTGCATACCTCTCGTGGTGACCTTCGAAATTGTGACTTCATAGTTCAGGCGGTATCGCGCCGGTGCTATCAATTTTGTCCCGCTGGTTCGACCCCTCACAGGCGTAAACGTTTTTGCTTCATTTTCCGAATATTGGCTTTGTGCATAACATGCTTTTCATCAGAAAAACATTCATATTCATACGAACCAGAGCATGAAAAATTGCTCCGCATTGAATTGACTCTGAAAGCGGTTGTATTAAAAAGTTTCATTAGCTACGACTCCAAGATGTGCTGAAGAATTGGCAGCTGATGTTCTATTTCGAACATTCGATATTAATGACAACTTTCCTTCCTTCTAAATACTACTAGGGAGGAGAAACAAAGTGTTGAATCGGGTGTTTGTCTCGCAACCTAAAGTTGTATGCAAAATAAGATAATAGACAGTCGACCGATATTCGTATCAGATCTATCGCACTTGCATAAAACACCGTTGTTAATGAGTCCTCCTTAATGTGAAGATTCTCACATTTCAGAGTTATAAAATATATCCGGGACAGTGATTCATTATTCTTGAATTTTTATGTTTTTTTTAAATTTTGTAAATTTATCATGATCTAGTTCGTATGAATTGGAGAATATGAATGTTTTTCTGATGTGAAAAGCATGTTCTGCACTAAAACAATATTCGGAACATGAAGCAAAAGTTACACCTGTGATGGGTCGAACCAGCGGGACAAAATAGATAGCACTTGCGCGCTATCGACTGAGCTATGAAGTCACACTTTCGTAGGTCACCACGAGGTATGCAAATGAGCGAGTAGGCTTGCGCGTTACTTTCGCCGGGTTAATATTTCTTAGGAATCGATTATTGGTTTTTTTTGAAAGTTGTTTTGAGTTGCTCCTGAGGTCTAGTTTCCATATTAGAGGGAAATTTTCAGTTATCGCTCTCTGAGATTATGCATCTCCCTTGTGAGGTTTGACAATTCTCGGAGGACCAGTTGAAAGAAATCGCTTAAAAATAGTGAAACCAGTTAAATTTTTGAATTTACATATCTGGTCGGAGAGTAATTAGTGAGCAATGACAAATACTTAATCGTTGATAAGCACCATCGAAACTACCGAAAACGATGTTTATCTCACATTTCATATTTTCTACTATCCGGCGCACGTAGTGATTTGTCCGACTCTATCAATATATTACGTAATCGTAATCAGCACCATCGAAACTACCGAAAACGATGTTTATCTCACATTTCATATTTTTTACTATCCGGCGCACGTAGTGATTTGTCCGACTCTATCGCAATCGGGCTTTTAACAAAAATGTATTTTTAGTATCATTTTCTACTCCAACAACAGTGAAATCTATTTTGTCGTTGCACTGTCGTTGAACACTCAACACTGAAAGCACTGAACAAGCACAACAACAACATGAACAAGAACAAGAAAAAGCACTGAACACAGTCGTTGGAGTGGTGAAAATTGGAATGAATGATTTAAAATTCTTTTAACGTCATTTGACTACGTGAGAACAACTCCGTTGAATCCAGTCGAAAATAGTCATTTATTCGAGTCTCTCTTCTGAAAACTGTCAGGTTTTCTGACTGATAACGGTTCTCTCGACCTCGCGACTCCGAATGAATACGAACTAGCACAATCCATCTATGATCTTCTGTCGATTGATCCTCTCCACACACAACTACAAATTGACAGATTATCGGCATAGAATCGAACAATAGATAAGGTACTCTCTCTTGTTTATAGGCAGAACTCACCGCACCTCCAAACAGTGCGATTTTCATTCGTCTCTTGTCTATGAATTTTTTTCGCTCTTTTTTAAATTATCGAAGCAATTGTGTTTCTCGTTTCGTTTAAAAATATATTTTTCATTTTGAGCCTACCATGAACATTCGTCAAGCTAGCGAGGGAATTCTGAAGACTCATGTTACTTGGGAGGAATTTGAGAAGAATCTGACCAAAGCACTCAATACAACCGCTCGATTTGGTCCAAACAAGAGCGCCACGGATATTGGAGAGGGCAATGTATGTTTTTTTATAATTGCTAATTTCCGGAAGCAACATGTTACTCACAACATTTCACCGCCTAATCGTAAAAAACATATTTGTTCAGGGTTTCGCATCTCGTTGTGGTCTCGTCAACTGTGATTGGCAGGGCGAAGGAGCAGATAAACTACCGAAGAGAGTCGTGCTAAAGGTTTTTTTCTTTGACTTCAAACCGAATATCGAGAGGATACTTTTAAATTTAGATAAGCGGTAATTAATGTACAGCAAATGAGTGTGATCGAATCCGAAATGACTCAATCAGATGGGTTCGTGCATGGCTCTGATGGATCTCGATGCAATGATGCCGGCAGATCAGAGTATGTTCAAAGATGCGACACCCGAAATGTGGCTGATGATGGAGAAGGGAATCAAAGACGTACGTTCTTTTTAAGAATAAAAAAACCGGTTATTTTTCGAACCGGGAGAACACTGTTATGCCATTTTTAATGCGAAAATTTAAAATGTGTGCGAACTTTTCGCCAGATCTAGTGACGCGTGTGAATTAGCCTAGACTATCAATTCTCCCGTAACTGAAATCGTGATAAAGACTATCTTCTCTATTCTGTCTACACTGCAGATGCACAACATCGAATGTGATACTTACGACTTCTTGGAATTGATTGGAGGAGAGAAAGGACATGCAGTTCCCACGAGATATTACGCACGTAGCTTCACTGATGAAGTGAGTGAAACATATTCTACATTGTACATTTTATATATACACTATTTAAAGTGTAAATGTAATTCTCTTTTTGATATTTTCATTATTTACAAAATTCGATAATATAATTGCAGAATATGCTCGCGGGTCAAATCTGCATGGAGTACGTGGAGAACGGGCGTATGATGAACTTCTGGGAAAAGGCTACTGTAGATCAATTGAAGCAGGTTCATATTTATCCGGACAATATTCTCTAGCGAAGTAGACATGGTTGCATGGAGTCTTATTTACACCTCAGATTGCGCGCGCTTTGGGCAAGATCCAAGCAGATTCGATGAAACACGAAGTGGTTAGTGAAACGCTTCGAACCAAAGATGTATTCGGAGAGTTTACCAAGAATACGCCAAGAGAGGTTTGTTATTTTCCTTTTATATAGTGGAGGGAAAATACATTTGGACTATTTTTTAGAGATACGAAGTAATGTTCGGTCCCATCAAGGCTATGGAGGCTTCACTAACTTCCGTGAGTTTGTAAATCAACATTATACAACCATTTTCTGAGTATATTTTATTATTTTGTTCAGGCTGTCGAGGGTATGGAGGCGCTCCTTCCCGAGTACTACGGTGCAACTGTTCCTTCAACCATTCACAAGCAATTGGGTCTTGCACCCGTTCTTGTCAATGGAGGTACCTTTCCTTTTGCTCTTTGTTTCCGCGAAAAGCGATACTGATGTGTTGAGAGCTATACATCAGGATCTCTGATTAATACTTTAGTCAATGTTTTTTTTTCTAATGATGCTCATTTCAACTTCGTCAGACATGCGTACTGAGAACGTTCTCGTCGACAAGGATTCCGGCGAATTGAGAGCACTTATCGATTGGCAGGTCCGTGATCTGTGCTTAGGATTAAAATCTCCAGCTTATCTCCGATTGTCACGTGATGAATCTTACTGATAGGCGGTCATGACGCGCCGTGCGAAACTAATCGTTATCAGAAAGAGAAGAGATTAGAGAAAGCGATGTTGGGCACAAGTGTTTGTCAATTTTTCAAGTTCGAAAAATCGTGATTCGAATGAGTCAATGTGTGTGACGTCTAGGTGAAATGCAAAATATGTTAGTTGCTCAATAACGCTATGAAAAAGAAAACGATGAATAATATAATAAAACAAAACGATTATCCATTTCAGTGTTCTCATTTGGGTGTGGGAGCAGAAGATCTTCTGCGTATCTCTTTCTTCGCTCAGACGACTGTTGACAGGTTCGTGAAATTCCTTAAATTTATAATTTATCCTCCCACGAAAGTCGAAATTAAGTGAATATACGATTGTTCATAAGGAATATATACTAATTCAGACGAGCTTCATCTGCAGTTCTCATCGAAGAAATGTATTCTTCGTTCGTCTCAAATCTTGGCTCTATTCCCATCCCTTACACTCTGCAGCAGGTATCTTTTTCGGCATCAACTAATTATTGATATAATGAGCTATCGAACAACTAGAATTATCCGCCGTTATCTCAATCAATTTGCTTCTTCCAGCTCAAAGAAGTGTACGACCTCCTCTTCCCTCATTGTGCTCTCTTCTTCGCTGCTGGACTCGGTGTACTCATGCCTGTGAGTATTATAATTTATTGTTTAATTTGATAAGTCAGTTGTTTCATTCAGTACTAAAATACTGTTTCGAAGAGGAAGACAGAGAAGGAACATTGTTTCAATGTTTGCAGGCTACAAAACCACGAGAGGGAGATGATGAAGAGAAGCAAAGAAGATATGAAGTTGTTGTGGATAAGGTGAGCTTTTGCTTACTCTCTGTCCAAAAATATTCCGTTTTGAGATGGGATGATTAATTAACAATTTGATTAAAAAACAACAAAAGCAACCTATTGCAGGCTCGAGGAGTGCTGGAAGATATTGTGACCTACCACGAGAAGAACAAATCTTCCAAACACTCTGTCAACTGGAAATATCCGGCAGCCTAAATGTTTGTGAACAGTAGACATCATCCAGTGCTAGCAACGTCATGTACACAATTGTGAACGAGAAATATACGAAATAATAAAGGATTACTACATTTCTGTGAATTGCGTGAATCTCTTCGCTGAACGCGCTAGAAGGAAAGGATCACGCACGAACAATTTGAGGATAGTATCTCAAGTACTGTGAACGCGCCTGCTTAAATGCTGACAAGGAAATGAACAAAATGTCAGCATCTGATGGGATGGAACAATAAGAATGCGAAGGACTCTCGCCTTGAATGTCATTACACGAGAAGGCTACAGCTAAGTCTTATCAGTTGATTCACTGAAGGAGTGCTAGACAACACCAACATCATAATGATGAGATAATATAAACACAAAATTTTTGAGAATCCTGAAATCGTGAGAATGGAATCGTTCTCGTGACGCGAGTGGACCCGCAATGGACGAGATGGATGAAGCGACGGCGTAGAGATGCGAACTATCTATGATGACAAAGTTGTCGATCAAGACATCAGTGTAACCATCGCCTCACGCGGAGCAATCGTGGGAAAGAATCTTCATAGACAACACTGGTCAAGTCAGATACGAACCTCATCGATGCAGATCGGTATCTGACAGAAAAGGTATCGAGCACATCGCAGCGAATTCCGCAATGGGAATCTGCTAACAGATAAAAGAACATCTGGGAGTACAATGAAGATACTTCTTTATACGCTAGCACATTACAAGTCTTCAGCAAGTTGTGGACTCTGTTGATGAGGAAGACGAAGAGGATGATGAATTTAAAGTTATGCCGATCCTGTTCTGATCAGTTCCGTCTTCACTAGTGTTGATCACTCGAAATAACCTTTGTTACACAACCAAGATAAATTAACAACGAAACAGAGAACAGTTCCGAAACGGAGTCGAGGCGCTTTGTTCTTTTTTATTTCGACTTTTCGAGTGGTCAACACTAGTCTACACCAATGAGCAGCGGTGCTCCGTTTAAAAAAATAAATATATAGCACAATATTTATCAGACGAACATTGGAGGTCCCGTATCATCGCCTCATTGGCTTAGTGGCAGAGCGTCTGTCTTGTAAACAGAAGGTCGCTGGTTCGATTCCAGCATGAGGCAATTCTTTTAGTTATTTTTTAAAAGTTATTTAAAACGCGTTCTCTGTAAGACCGCAGTGCAATTTGAGGAATCCGGCACAACTCCTTCAAAGTGATCACCCAGGGCTCAAAATTTTTTCACACATAGCCTGAGGTGTAAATTAAATTTGAAAAGTGAAAAATTAATGAAATGTCAAAATTTGAAAAATCGATATTTTTTTCACGAAAAAATTTTTTTTTTCAATTTTTTTCTTTTCCTGTTGTGTTACATATCATTCGAAAGAGCATCAAAAGTTATGTATAAATCAATAATTTCACAAGAATCGAAGCACTCTGAGCGAAAATAGGTGATTGTATACTCAGAAATTTGCCGTTTCTGTGAAACTTTATTTTTGATAAATTGTTCCCATGATTTGCGAGCTTCTATTTTGATATATTATGTGTTTTTTATCGCTGAATATAAATATCATAATCTTATTACATATATCCTGCATAATGGTAGTGGCATCTTCTCCATGACCACCCAGTTGTCAATTTTTTTGAGCATGACCACCCAGTTGTCAATTTCAAAAAGGAAATGCGTAAAACTTCCCCCCCCGGAACGTTAGCACCTTTTCATACACGCCATTCGAAAGAGCATCAAAAGTTATGTCTAGAACAATGATTTCAGGAGGATCAAACAACTAGGAGCGATAATCGATAATCCCATTCGCAGAAATCGATTTACATGGCTAGGCTTAATATTCACCTCTATTATCGTTCAATGTGATCGCACAGGACTCAAAAAATTTTCTCATGCAGCCTAACGTATTAAGTAAATTTTAAAAGTAATTTGGATAAGAAAATTCAATTTTTGAAAAATCGATAAAAAATATTTTTTTTCAAAAAAAATTCAATTTTAATTTTTTTATTTTCATGTCGTGTCATATCTCATTCGAAAGAGCATGAAAAGTTATGTAAAAATCCACATTTTTATGCAGATTGGGATGCAATGAACAAAAATATGTGACTTCGAATAGTCTCAATTTGTGAAGACAGTGTTATCTATATTTTCGCTTGGACGTGACGAAACTTCACCAAATCATGGAATAACACAAAACCTTTGATGTTCTTTCGAATGAGATATGAGACGACACGAAAATAAAAAAAAATAAAAATTGATTTTTTTGAAAAAAATATTTTTATCGATTTTTCAAAAATTGAATTTTCTTATCCAAATTACTTTTAAAATTTACTTAATACGTTAGGCTGCATGAGAAAATTTTTTGAGTCCTGTGCGATCACATTGAACGATGATAGAGGTGAATATTAAGCCTAGCCATGTAAATCGATTTCTGCGAATGGGATTATCGATTATCGCTCCTAGTTGTTTGGTCCTCCTGAAATCATTGTTCTAGACATAACTTTTGATGCTCTTTCGAATGGCGTGTATGAAAAGGTGCTAACGTTCCGGGGAAAAAAGTTTTACGCATTTCCTTTTTGAAATTGACAACTGGGTGGTCATGGTCTGGAGAAGATGCCACTACCATTATGCAGGATATATGTAATAAGATTATGATATTTATATTCAGCGATAAAAACACATAATATATATCAAAATAGAAGCTCGCAAATCATGGGAACAATTTCATCAAAAATAAAGTTTCACAGAAACGGCAAATTTCTGAGTATACAATCACCTATTTTCGCTCAGAGTGCTTCGATTCTTGTGAAATTATTGATTTATACATAACTTTTGATGCTCTTTCGAATGATATGTAGCACAACAGGAAAAGAAAAAAATTGAAAAAAAAAATTTTTTTTCGTAAAAAAATTATCGATTTTTCAAATTTTGACATTTCATTAATTTTTCACTTTTCAAATTTAATTTACACCTCAGGCTATGTGTGAAAAAATTTTGAGCCCTGGGTGATCACTTTGAAGGAGTTGTGCCACCCCATCCGACGTTCTTACAAATAACGCGTTTTAATGTTACAACTTCTCCAGGTGATGACTCTAATATCTTTAATTTTGTTTCAATACATATTCAAGCAAAAAAATCGTAACTTGGTGGAGCCTTTGCTCTGAAATACGTCCCATCGTCTGAATAGTAATCTTTATTTAGATTTCGCTATGAGAAATGAATATGAATTCACACTATTCCACTCATGTCGATTGATCGTGCCCACACATCTAAAACTACAATGTAGGCACAGGTACAAAGCTGAACAAAAGGGAACCTATTTTCCCTCCTTTATAGGGCACAGCACCCCCTCATTGAGATTTTCGTTCGCCACTTCTCTGTAAAATCTTTCTTTTCAATTCTCATTGAATATATTTCCCGTATTTCTTTAGTCCTCTATTTTTCTTGTAATCACTATCGACCTATGGCTCAACCGTAAAAATAAATTTCAAAATTATTTTTTCCTGTTGAGTGCATCATGAGTATTCGCCAAGCCAGCGAGGGAATTCTGAAGAATCATGTTACATGGAAAGAATTTGAGAAGAATCTGACCAAAGCGCTCAATACAACCGCTCAATTTGGTCCAAACAAGAGCGCGACGGATATTGGAGAGGGAAATGTAAGTTTGCTAATTACTTATTTCTGTAAAAAGTAATGGGTGGAAACATTTATATTCGCAAAAAATTACCAATTAATTGAGGGTTTCGCATCTCGTTGTGGTCTCATTGATTGTGATTGGAAAGGAGAAGAAGCAGAGAAACTAC
Organism: Pristionchus fissidentatus; assembly: GCA_036245785.1. Lineage (NCBI taxonomy): Eukaryota > Metazoa > Nematoda > Chromadorea > Rhabditida > Neodiplogasteridae > Pristionchus > Pristionchus fissidentatus. Next base: position 18,570,472 of record BTSY01000004.1, read on the forward strand.
CGAAGAGAGTCGTGCTAAAGGTATTACTTTATATTACATCACAATGAGAGGTTAGAAATACAATGTTTCACTGTGTTGTTAACAACTCCAGAAACTTTCTTATCAGAATGCGTTCACTATATGTATCACTAATAAGTGGCAACCAACATTTTCGAATTGAAAATGCATGTTGCATTCTATCAGATGGGTTCTTGCACGGCTCTCATGGATCTCGATGCAAGGCTGCCGGAAGAACAGAGTGTTTTCAAGGGTGCGTCACCCGAATTGTGGAAAATGATGGAAAAGGGAATTAAAGATGTGAGTTCATTTGATATTTTGATAATGATATATCTAGTAGTAGATACTAATACTTAGTTAATGCAGATGCATAACACGGAGTGTGATACTTACGACTTTTTGGAGTTGATTGGAAGGGGAAAAGGACATGCAGTTCCAACAAGATATTACGCACGCAGTTTTACTGACGAAGTATGTCGAATCAATTGCTATTATTTTTATCTAGGTTTTCCCGAGTACTACGGTGCAACTGTTCCATCAACCATTCACAAGCAATTGGGCATAGCGCCTGTTCTCGTTCACGGAGGTAAAATTACTTCAACCTTTGTTTTTCCTTTTATAGATACTGAAGTCTTGAGTGCTATGCATTCAAGACATCAATTTTACTTGTTGCTCATTAAAACCTTTTTTCAAGTGGTTGCTACGAATAATGCTCATTTTAACTTCTTTAGACATGCGTACTGAGAATGTTATCCTCGACAAGGATTCCGGCGAATTGAGAGCACTTATCGATTGGCAGGTCCGTGATCTTTTATTGGGATTAGAGTTTCCTGCTTTTCTCTGATTATCTCGCCATGAATCTTACTGAAATAATTTCAAATTTTTCAAAATGCGACAGTCGAGAAAAGAGTGAAATAATGTTGTCATCGCTTCGAACTTTCAAAATGTTTTTATTATAATAAAACCAAGCCATGAATAATTAGTGCATTATAATGTAATCATTGTGTGATTGAGTGTTCTCATCTGGGTGTTGGAGTGGAAGATCTTCTGCGTATTTCATTCTTCGCACAAACAACAGCGGACAGGTTGGACTGTTTTCTCTTCAAGTGCATTTAAAGAAATCAAAAATATTAAATTTTAAAATATTGATTATGGGTTGAATAATGCTTTCTCAGACGAAATTCCTCAGAAGTTCTCATCGAAGAAATGTATGCTTCGTTCGTGGAAAATCTCGGGTCGATTCCCGTTCCGTACACAGTCCAACAGGTTTTCTTTCTCGCATCAATTTTGTTTTACTCGAAAGTGCTTTAATCCGAAACGTTTCACTGTACAATTTTGATTAACATGCTCATATTCTCAGCTCAAGGAAGTCTACGATCTTCTTTTCCCTCATTGTGCTCTCTTCTTCGCTACAGGACTAGGTGTGCACATGCCGGTATTCAACTTTTACGTTCTAATTCTATTATTTCGCATTCATATTTTTTCATGTATTTATGTTAAGCCCTAAAAATCTGTTTGACACGAGAGCGAAATGAAATAAAAAATAATATCCCTCCAATGTTTTCCATTTTTACAGTCTGCAAAATCACGAGAGGGAGATGAAGAAGAGAAGAACAGAAAATATGAAGTCGTTGTGGATAAGGTGAGCCACATTAAAAAACGCCACTTCAGAGATTCGCGATAGACGTTATCACGAAAAATCTGGATTGTGATATCTTGCATAAGAAGGTCAAATATTTGAGGCTCGCGGAGTCCTGGAAGACATCGTGACCTACCACGAGAAGAACAAGTCTTCCAAACACTCTGTCAACTGGAAATATCCGGCCGCCTAAACATGTATCAATAGTGGAAATCGATAAGAGAAACTAATGCTCTGTATACTTTTGTGAACCAGAACATTGATAATAAAACAATAACATTTCATGAAATAGTTGTGAATTGCGTGAATCTCATGGTAAATATTCATTTCGCGTAGCATATTGAAATATCGCCCACCTTCAGTCTATGCACACGAAAAATGCTTGCAACATCGAGAATAATAACGAAAGCAAGCATGATCATGAATCGAGAGTAACTAGTTTTCATGCGGAAATCGACGCAACGTTCCTCTTGGCTGAAAATGAAATATATGCATGAAGGGTCGATATGAAACTCACTCAAAAACGAATCCCCATGAATCGAGATCGAGGAAGAAATCGCATTTCTCTGCAAGATGTAGATTTAAAAAAATAATCAATAGGATCATCAAATGCTCACGTTGATAATAAGTGATGAGTAGTATAACATAGGCGAAGAGCATAGGAATCAATAAACTTATAATCTGTGCCTGAATTATGATTTTGCGTTGGGGATAGACTAGAAGTAAATACATACGAGATTTAGCTTGCTTTTGGTGGCATTTAATCGCAATAGGGTGATATGCAGGCGAATAAATCGATTTCCTGCCAGTAGCACGTGACAGTAGCAAGACATTTCGTAGAGCATCTAGACATCGATCATTAAATGAAATATATTCTTAAAAGATCGCGCTTTTCGAAAAAATTCAAAGACATGAAAATTAACCTCGAGTGCAAGAGCGAAGAAAACAGTGAAGGAGCGGCGTTGAAAAAGTAATTGCTCTTCCCTTTCCGATGAAATACAACTATAAAACAGATTTTGACATCAGATAAGGAATAAAGAAACGTACAAAAATAGGGTCGGAGCCATGAAAAATGCGAAGATTGCATTATGACATGCGCATGCGGTGGTCTGAATTTATGTTCGATAGGGGGAGAGAGTATTGATGTGTAACTCCAAACCTGAATCCGAGCAACTTTCCCGAAAAAAGTTCTTTTGTAGAATGAAACTGCCGGTATTGACACGATAACGAGTATGTTAACGACAAAACAAGCAATAGAAATCTGAAAATAACAAAAAAATATTGAAAATTGCAGAGAATAATTACATAGGAAATATATAGATTGGTTCAATTCTTAGAGATAAATATGAAACACCTATTTTACAATCCAGAAATGCTCATTCTAGTGCAAATAAGGTCTCGGAATCACGTGACAGCGATTTTCACGGAATTTTGAAAACTTTTTTTTTTGAAACTAGTGATATCACCGGAGGGATAGAGTAACAACCATGAAGTAAGAATGATTCTCCTATGAACTCACAGCAAAAACGATGATAGCAGCAATTTTCTGCTCATGTTGAATCATTTCTGAAAATAGGAGAGACGAGTTGAGACCACCAGACATTTCCACTCCAAGTCCTCTTCAGAGATCGGCTTCGTTTTCGAGAGGATAGGAGGAAAAGTGGGCGGGACTTGACGAGTTGTTGAATCAAGAGATTCATTAAAGATGTAGAGTGCATTTCTAGTAGAGTTTGAAAAGCTGCTTGGAAAATGGCCATTGACATAGATATAAAATTGAACAATCACGCACATTCCAATCATAAAAACACTATGGCAGGTGGCGCTTTGAATGAATTTTCGAGTAGAGAGCGTGATAAATTTTGTTTTTGCAATTACGATGTAAAATATTCCAGGTGAAAACCAAGAGCAGAAGTTTGCCGAGGACACACTTGGTGTAGTTGGCATAGTAGTTGGACCATGACTGTCATTGAACTAGACGTCTTCTGGTTGTCATTCATGCCTGTATATCATCATCTCGTTGCAATCCTCACTAATTTCTTCAGTTCTGTTTGGTATTTACTTGATGATTACTGCAACTGCCGAGCCAGCAAAGGAACTCAACGATACATGATTTTGTTGCAAGTAATATATTCCGATGATCATGTTCCTGAATTCAAGAAATATCTAAAGAGACACATTACATTTTTCCTTCTTCCATGTTTCAGATTGCTATCTCTAGCTGATCTAAATCTCGGTGTTTTATTCTGCCCAATCAATTTGTTTCCAGCTAGAGCCGGTCTTTGCACCGGAATTCGTTGCGGATAATTTTCGGAACACATGTTATTGGTACGTTTTCAACCAATTTCGTACACGGCCTTAGTTTGGTTTTAAAATTAAAATTAAAAATTAAGACTAACATACATACAAAAGCTCCCATTATGTATATTCTTAAAGTTGTATATTTGTATCATCAGACAATCGCATGCTTTACTCTGATTCTAGTCGTTTTCTCGCTCGTTCTCTGTCTACGTTTCAAGTATCTCACTGTTGTCAGAATCTCATACTACCGGCGAATTTCAGTGACTAACCAAGCTTCAAACGCCGACTATTACGCTCGAAAGGCTGAAAAATTGAGATACTCTTTGTTTACTTCATTTGCTTGCTTCAGAGATTGGAAACGGAAATTTTTCCAGTCCTTTACTTCGCTCAACTCACACTAAATGTGTTATGTTCTCATGTATTTCCGTCAATCCTCTACCAACGGAGGGCAGTTTTATAGGGGAAATTGGTCACAATAAATCAGCTATATATCCAGAAAATAATTCACCTTTTTGTTCTTTCTAGCATTCCTATTTGTCCTGGTGCTATTCCGAATGTTTAAATTGGAACGATCGCAACATTTTAATGAGAGAAGAGAATCTTAAAAGAGAAACACAAAATTATTGAGCATCAATAAATGAATGCTTCGACAAGAACATCCATCCTCTTGTGGATCTTCGAGTCACCTCATTGAATTTGATTACAATATCGATTGCTATTTCAAGTGTACTACAAGTTTAATAAGTTAAAACTAAAGTAGGTATGACTGTCTCGCTCCCTTAGCATCAGACAGTCATACCCCTCCTGGGGGAAGCTCGTCAATTACGGCCCTAGGAGTGGTTAGGTCAATTGAACTTTTTCAAACAATAAACTTTGATGAAATAATGGAATCTGATTGCCGAAAAAAAGGGGACTAGAAATCTAATCAAGGGGAAAGGGAGAGGAACGGAGATGTTTTCGATCGAATATAAACAAATTTTAAAAAAAATCGATAATTAGACCGTGGCACAGCTCCAAATGTCCGAAAATAGAGCACTCACTGATCATCAGAAAAAAAAATTTCGCAAATTAAAATTTGAATGTTTCATGATTTTATGGCACTGCTGCTTTTTCGTTTCTTTTTTTACATACTTCCGTGCTCCATTATTTATTGAAATATATTTTCATATTAGAATTAATGTAACGAAAACGAATGAGAAGAAGAGCTTCCAAAATAAGACTACGACGCGACACGCGACGCAGTCATTGATCATTAGGGAATACCGCGAATTCCAAATTATTTTATTTTTTGGAAACTTAATGAACGTGGATTACAGTTTTCTCTCTTTAGTCGTTCATGACAGTAGTTAGAAGACATAGAAGACATCCAATTTAGACTTCACGAATGAACGATCGAACGCGGAAATTACAGTGACAGTTGCCTACAAAGCTAATTATACAAGTCAGTTGTTTTATCTAGTCTATTATTGGGGCTCCACACGTGAGCCCATTCGGAATGATTGATCGAGCGACTAGTACGACTCTATTGTTCGCCATACTTGATTTGCAGCTAGGAACGCCTCATGCAATTCAAATCGTCCCAATCTCAATATATGAGAGACTATCTGAGTCGATTGAGATACGTACAAGGATAAATTAACCCATGCTGAAACAATGTTTCTAGGGTAAACTTTATGTGTAGAGACCAAAAATGGCCATAAGAAGTTTCGTAGATCAAACCCGGCTGAGATATGTTTCACAACATGAAAAAAGTGGAAAAAATATTTTTCGCAGGGAATGTCGGGAACCCTTACATAAGCATATATTTGGGTAGCTAGCGTGATGGAGAGTATTTCTTGCGTTGAAACTTAATTTCTAACTATTCTGACAAAAAAGTTACGAATTTTTGAAATCTCAAATTTAAAATTTCCATATCTAGACTTTTCCCAGTGCACTTTCAGATAAGTTCATTCGATAGCGCGTGAAAAGTTACCCCTGGGTGCACCGAATCGTCAAGATTTGTTTTCTTCAATTCGACGAAATCGTTGTTTGAATGCGGCCAATCGCACTATTACGCGACGCAGCACGCGACGCGCGTCTCGAAAACGTAAACAACTGGTCTATTTTCGAATCCAAAATTACGAAATCAATGAGAAAATATGATTTACAATCAAAACACACTCAAACAATCCTTCCAATGTACGCGTTTCGGATTGTGTGTAAAATCGGAAGAAATCTGAAATATCGATTTTTAAATTTTTACCATGGTGCTAAACTTCGCCCTAAAAAGCTCAAATAAATTCTTAGAGTATTCTTATGCATCTGCAAACCGTAGTAAACTCTTATATGCCAAAAGTAAGCGTGAGAAAATGGTTTCATTATTTTTCATTTTCATGAATTTATGAAATTTAGAATGTTCATGATATTTTGGGAAAAAACTACTGATCTAAGGTGGTAGTATTTTACACACTTCTACATGATTTCTGAAATTCTTTGACAAGGCTAGCTGGCTTTCAATGTTCAATAGTACATTATATAGGGAACTGAAAAAAGAACACTGTCAAGTGTACAGAAAATATTCAGAGATTGTTTTTATTGAATAAATGGCATGAAAAGAGAACTCCCAGCCACATAAAATATATATTTAGAAGTATGGTGACGCTATGGAAAACATACTTTTTAGTGTACAAAAATTTTGTTTTTTTTGCAACGGTGTCTCGGAAGTCCAAATCAATTTCATCGAAAATGTGTCAAAAATTATGGAAAGTTTTTCATATTCTCAGAAAATACATATTTCTAAACCTAAGATCGAAAAAGAATGATTTTAAGAATGAAAAAGAATGACTATTGAACATTGAAAGCCAGCTAGCCTTGTCAAAGAATTTCAGAAATCATGTAGAAGTGTGTAAAATGTTACTACCACCTTAGATCAGTAGTTTTTTCCCAAAATATCATGAACATTCTAAATTTCATAAATTCATGAAAATGAAAAATAATGAAACCATTTTCTCACGCTTACTTTTGGCATATAAGAGTTTACTACGGTTTGCAGATGCATAAGAATACTCTAAGAATTTATTTGAGCTTTTTAGGGCGAAGTTTAGCACCATGGTAAAAATTTAAAAATCGATATTTCAGATTTCTTCCGATTTTACACACAATCCGAAACGCGTACATTGGAAGGATTGTTTGAGTGTGTTTTGATTGTAAATCATATTTTCTCATTGATTTCGTAATTTTGGATTCGAAAATAGACCAGTTGTTTACGTTTTCGAGACGCGCGTCGCGTGCTGCGTCGCGTAATAGTGCGATTGGCCGCATTCAAACAACGATTTCGTCGAATTGAAGAAAACAAATCTTGACGATTCGGTGCACCCAGGGGTAACTTTTCACGCGCTATCGAATGAACTTATCTGAAAGTGCACTGGGAAAAGTCTAGATATGGAAATTTTAAATTTGAGATTTCAAAAATTCGTAACTTTTTTGTCAGAATAGTTAGAAATTAAGTTTCAACGCAAGAAATACTCTCCATCACGCTAGCTACCCAAATATATGCTTATGTAAGGGTTCCCGACATTCCCTGCGAAAAAATATTTTTTTCACTTTTTTCATGTTGTGAAACATATCTCAGCCGGGTTTGATCTACGAAACTTCTTATGGCCATTTTCGGTCTCTACACATAAAGTTTACCCTAGGAACATTATTTCAGCATGGGTTAATTTATCCTTGTACGGCCCCCGTTGAGAGAATCTCAATCGACTCAGATATTCTCTCATATGGCGCCTAGTTTATTTTCAATTGCTTTTCTCCGGGCAGTGAGTTTCACCCGGCTTCTTGGAATGTCCAAAATAATGCAAATTTGTAGCTATTGCCAACGTTTTTCTCTGCTTCCAACTATGGCACGCAACTGTTCACACAGTTGGTCTTCACTACTCCGAGTTAAACAAAAGCATTATTTTGGTTTGAAATTATAACGAAATTCTCGGGAGAAACAACGATAACATGGTCGGTAAAAAAACGGCCCAAAATAAACTAAAAAATGTAATGGAAGGAATCACAAAACAAACTAATGGCGTTCCCGTATCATCGCCTCATTGGCTTAGTGGCAGAGCGTCTGTCTTGTAAACAGAAGGTCGCTGGTTCGATTCCAGCATGAGGCAATTTTTTTCGTTCACTTTTATTTTTTCATTACATTTTCTATCAAATTATGCCCACTTGTTGGAGTCTTTCCTCTGTAATCTGTCCATCATTTGAATAATAATTTTTCTTTAGATCTCGCCATTCCAAAAATATGAATTATCTTGTCGATTGATCGTCCCCCACACATGGTAAACTACAAGGTAGGCATGGGTACAAAACTGAACAAAACCGAACCTACTTTCTTTCCTTTATAGGGCACGGCACCCCCCCCCCCTCATTGAGATTTTCTTTCGCCACTTCTCTGTGAAACATTTCTTTTCAATTATAATTGGATTTAATTTTTCCTCAACTTGTTGTTCTCTATTTTACTTGTAATCAACCAATGGCTCAACCCTAAAACAAATTTCAAAGGCATTCTTTCGTGTTGAATATATGAACATCCGCCAAGTTAGCGAGGGAATTCTGAAGACTCATGTTACTTGGGAAGAATTAGAGAATAATCTAACCAAAGCATTCAATACGATCGCTCAATTTGGTCCAATGAAGATCGCCACGGATATTGGAGAGGGAAATGTACGTTTGCTGAACAATTATTTTGTGAAAAGAAGCACGCTGTAAAGTGTATGATCGTCAGAGACATTGGTTCACCAATCTTATCTCGTTGTGGTCTCATCAACTGTGATTGGCAGGGCGAAGGAGCAGATAAACTACCGAAGAGAGTTGTGCTAAAGGTATTTTCCACTTCATACCGAATAGCAAGAGAGATTGGAAACAAATCATCTACTAAAAACCACTCCAGCATCTTTTCTTGTCTGTTAAACATGCGCAAATTGTCTCTCTCAGTGTTTAGTCGTGTTATCTAATCAGTGATACTCGAATATTAGCGAATTCAAATTGAATTCTATAAGACAGGTATCACGAGAGATTGCATGAAAACAGACCCCCTGGGGAACAACTTTCAAAAACATATTTTAGATTTCGATGAAACTTTTATGTAGAAGTAGGTTGGGGATGAGAATTCCATCAATCCGGGTCCCAGGTCGCAGAACCGGCTTTTAGTGATTTTCCGGCTCTGACACCGGAATCGACGTAACTTTGTTCAAAATATTGCTACAATGCTGCGGTTGAGCTTAAAATTACCAGAAAAATACGGCACATATTTTTGCTGTTGGTACATTCATTATAAAGGCTGAAAGAAAAAAGATTTGATAGAAAAAAACGAATAAAATTAAGAAAATTATTTTTAACATGTCTTAGATTAAAGAAGTCAGAAATTTGTACAGCATAATATTAAAGAGCAAGTCAATATTAGTTATATAAAAATATAAAAATGACCAAAAAGGTACGTACTAGGCCCCGAAAAATCGAGTTGAAACTAGGAAACCGTCAATTTTTCGAAACGTTATTTTTGAGTTTACCGATTTCCGATGCTAAACTCTTGTAGAAATTTTCCAAATTAGTCGCGAACATCTTTTCGAAGTATTCCAAGTAGTTTTATACTGTAATTTCACTATCTCCAAAAACCCGGAAAAATCCATTTTTTTTGAAAGAAAAACCCCGATTTTTTTTTCGAATTTTTGGAGATGACGAAATTACAACATAAAACTACTTGGAATAGTTCGAAAAAATGTTCGCGACTAATTTGGAAAATTTTTACAAGAGTTTAGCATCGGAAATCGGTAAACTCAAAAATAACGTTTCGAAAAATTGACGGTTTCCTAGTTTCAACTCGATTTTTCGGGGCCTAGTACGTACCTTTTTGGTCATTTTTATATTTTTATATAACTAATATTGACTTGCTCTTTAATATTATGCTGTACAAATTTCTGACTTCTTTAATCTAAGACATGTTAAAAATAATTTTCTTAATTTTATTCGTTTTTTCTATCAAATCTTTTTTCTTTCAGCCTTTATAATGAATGTACCAACAGCAAAAATATGTGCCGTATTTTTCTGGTAATTTTAAGCTCAACCGCAGCATTGTAGCAATATTTTGAACAAAGTTACGTCGATTCCGGTGTCAGAGCCGGAAAATCACTAAAAGCCGGTTCTGCGACCTAGGACCCGGATCAATTGAATTCTCGTCCCCATTGTGGTTCCATAAAAAAGTTTGGTCGAAATCAGAATTATATTATTGAAAGTTGTTCCCGGGCTCATTCAATCTCTGGTGATACCTGTCATAAGATGGGTTCGTGCATCGCTCTCGCCGATCTCGATGCAAGGCTGCAGGATGAACAGAGTGTTTTCAAGGATTTGTCATCTGAATTGTGGAAAATGATGGAAAAGGGAATCAAGGATGTTAGTGAATTTATTTAAAACATTTAATATTTAAAAAAATAAGTTATAATCCGTATATGAGTTTTGAATCCCGGTGGTAACGGTGAGTAGTTTCATCAGTCGGATGGAGACTTGCATACTTCAGATGCACACCATCGAATGTGATTCTTACGTCTTCTAGGAATTGATTGGAGGAGAAAAAGAACATGCAGTTCCCACTAGATATTACGCACGTAGCTTCACTGATGAAGTGAGTAAAACATAAGCTATCAAGCATTACTATTAGAATGGTATCATCCTGGGGATATTGTTTCTTCTTTTTTTATTTTTTTAAAAAGAAATTGTTTAATATAATTGTAGAATATGCTATCGGGTCAAATTTTCATTGAGCATGTGGAGAACGGACGAATGATGGACTTCTGGGAAACGGCAACAGTCGAACAAGTCAAACAGATTACGAGTTGGACTCTTCTCTACTTATTGCAAACTATAAATCATTTTATAAACTTTTGAACTACGTTGCACTCAGATCGCGCTATGGGGAAAATCCAAGCCGATTCGATGAAACATGAAGTGGTTAGTGAAAGAACGAAAGATGTATTCGGGGAATTCACGAAAAATATGCCACAAGAGGTTAGTCTTATGACGCTGTTTCCGTTAGGATCAACAAGGGCTCAACATGAGTCTGGAACAGGTCAAAAATCGAAATCGCTCAAAACTTGGTCCTAGTGATAACTTTTGACGCTGAACACGTTGGTGCTATCGATTTCGCAATCGGACCCCTCTGGGCGCCGCTATGGAACTTTTTTTTCGAATAAAACACGCGTCAGGATGCCCATAGAGGCACGAATTCTCACGAATACTTATAGAATTTGAAGCTCTATTTAATGGCGTTTTCAGATTCTCGATATCGATTTTTGCTCCAGCGAAAATATCAAATTTTGAAAGAGGAATTTGCGTGGGGTAAGTTGTAGTGCATTCGAACGAGCAACTCACGCTGATCATGTTTCTATGTTGAACTAAGAAGTTGACCCCTGCACGGCCAAGTTATGCCAGTTTGAGTGAATTCTCACGCGCGCGGAACGCGTTTACAGACGCGGCAGCAGCATGGTCGATGCGGTAGTGACTTAGAACTCAACGCCGAAGGTCATTGGTTCGAATCCTATCGGTTAATTACAATTGTCACCCCCATTTGTCACTTTTTCGAAAATCATGAAAGGGTGATTTTTCGAAGAAAATAAATTCGGCAAAAATCATTGGCAACCGATAGGATTCGAACCAATGACCTTCGGCGTTGATTTCTAAGTCACTACCGCATTGACCATCTCTGCTATTTATTTCCAGGTAGGATCCCGGTATATTTCCAGCCTAGAATCAGACAGGGATCCAGCCTGGAAATTATACCGGGAAAGCGCGAGCTATACCGGATCCTACCTGGAAATAAATACCAGAGATGCTGTTGCCGCGCCTGTAAACGCGTTCCGCGCGCGTGAGAATTCACTCAAACTGGCATAACTTGGCCGTGCAGGGGTGAAATTCTTAGTTCAACATAGAAACATGGTCAGCGTGAGTTGCTCGTTCGAATGCACTACAACTTGCCCCACGTAATTTCCTCTTTCAAAAATCGTTATTTCCACTTGAGCTAAAATCGATATCGAGAAACTGAAAACGCCATTAGATAGAGCTTCAAATTCTATAAGTACACGCAAGAATTCTACGGGCATCCTGAAGCAAGTTATATCCGAAAAACAAGTTTGGCGCCAAAGTGGCGCGGCGCCCAGAGGGGTCCGATTGCGAAATCGATAGCACCGACGTGTTCAGCGTCAAAAGTTATCCCTAGGACCAAGTTTTGAGCGATTTCGATTTTTGACCTGTTCCAGCCATTTGTTCCTAACGCAAACAGCGTCATATGACTATATTATAGTGACGGGAATATATTTTTTTCGCTTTGAACAAAGACTCAGCTATAACTATATATATCAGAATATTTCTTCAGGTGGTCGAGAGTATAGAGGCGCTCCTTCCCGAGTACTATGGTGCAACTGTTCCCTCAACCATTCATAAGCAACTAGCACCCGTTCTTGTCAATGAAGGTAAAGTATTCTTTCCAGTTTGTGTTTCCTTTGTCCAGAGAGTGATGTGTCTAGTTGTATGCATGATAAACTTCTCGTTAACCCGTTTGTCAAGTGGTTGGTTCCACTGATGATCATTTCTACTTCTCCAGTCATGCGTACTGAGAGTGTACTCATCGACAAAAATTATGGCAAATTGAAAGCACTTCTCGATTGGCAGGTCGGTAATTTGTGATTTGGAATAGAGCTTCCAGATCTTCTCTAATTTTCACGTGATTATACTTGATAAAATATTTCGCAATTTTTCAAGTGACTGCGATCGATACAATGTTAAAAAAAGGTTCTATCGCAAAAAAAACATGAAAACTAATGAAAAAATGCATCATTAAAAACCAGTTTACGATTCAGTGTTCTCATCTGGGTGTAGGAGTGAAAGATCTCCTGTGCATCTCATTTTTTTGCCCAAACTACAACAGAGAGGTTCGATTTTCCCTTTCATTGCACTTTGAGAAACAATTGAATGAATTTTCTAGTGATTTTTGGTTGAATAAATGATTACTCAGAAGAAATGCCTCCCAAGTTCTCATCGATGAGATGTGTTCTTCATTCGTTGCAAAGCTCTATTCCCTTTCCCTACACGCTCCGACAGGTTTGTTTTCTCGTACGAACTTCGTTGTACTACAAAGATATAAAAAGTACATTCACAGTACAATTGTGATTGAAATGCTGACATTCTCAGCTCAAGGAAGTGCATCATCTTCTTTTCCCTCATTGTCGATCTTCTTCGCTAAGGACTTGGCGTGCACATGCCGGTTACTATTACACTTTTCACGCTGTATGTGTTGTTTTTAAAATATTAAACAGTATGCTTCATTCCTAATATGCAAGACTAACAAATTTCCCTTCATGTTTTCTATTTTTCCTTTTCTTCCAGTCTACAAAACCACAAGAGGGAGATGATGAAGAGAAGCAAAGAAGATATGAAATAAATTGAGCTATTTTATGAAGAACAACCCATTATTGAGCACTGCGAAAATTTAGATATCTTCCCTGACGAACAGTACGGCTTCAGAAAGAAACGTTCTCGTGAGCTTCAAATGCTAGACGCGCTTGAACACTGGACATCTTCCATTAGTGATGGTCAACCCGTCGATGTCGTCTATTTTGACTTTGCAAAAGCCTTCGATAGAGTATCTCACCCCAAGTTGAAACACAAACTAGGCAGCATTGGCCTATCCACAAAAACTGTTCACTGGATTTCGAGCTATCTGGCAAACAGAACATTCCAAGTAAGAGTTCGTGAAAAACTATCCATCTCCCTTCCCGTCACGAGTGGGGTACCACAAGGGTCCGTACTAGGCCCTCTGTTGTTTCTTATTTTCACATCTGAGATCCCTTCACTAGTTCAGAAAAATGATGTCATAGCTCGAATGTACGCTGACGATATCAAAATATATCGTGCGTTTAAGAAATCAGACTCCCCCACCTCTCTCCAGAGCGCAATTGACTCCATTGTTAGTTGGTCTGAAGAGTGGCAACTCCCCTTGGCTGCACACAAGTGCAATTCATTACACTTAGGTAGAGCAAATACAAAGAAGAAATACAAAATAGGAAGTAATGAATTAGAACAGAAATTAGAAGTCAAGGATCTTGGTTTCTTAGTAGGACAGGCCCTTACTTTCTCCAGTCATTGCACGGCCGTTTCTCAGAAGAGTACTACAGCCTGCCACATCATACTAAGAGCCCTACGAACTAAAAACGTTGAAATGCTCTTGAAAGCTTACACGATTTATATTAGACCCGTCCTAGAAAGTGCCTCTATGGTCATCAACCCCTATCAAAAACAAGATCAAGCGGTTCTCGAAAAAGTTCAGAACTATTTCACGAGACGGCTATACATGCGTTGCCACAATTTCACATGGCAGACAATGCCCAGTGAGACTATTCGGAATATGCAGTTAGGACTAGATTCATTAGTTAAGCGCAGAGAGGAAATTGACTTGAAGACAGCCAGTAATCTTCTGAGAGGCAAATACAAAATCTCTAAAAAGAGACCACATCATTTTTGCTACTATTTCACTAGAAATGGAATGAATTTCACAAATTGTGTCTCAGCATCAAACTACAGACAGTATAGTTTCTTCCCTAGAGCGGCAAGGCTTTTTGTAAATTCCGGTAATTCGTCCAGTTTCGCTGAGTGACCAACCCCTTCCCTCTTCGATATTCGTGTTTCGCTTGCTAATGTTATTGTTTCTAATTTGTATCCGCGTTTTTCCTTGTGAATTCGCATAAATATATATATGTGTTGTTTTTAAAATATTAAACAGTATGCTTCATTCCTAATATGCAAGACTAACAAATTTCCCTTCATGTTTTCTATTTTTCCTTTTCTTCCAGTCTACAAAACCACAAGAGGGAGATGATGAAGAAAAGCAAAGAAGATATGAAATAAATTGAGCTATTTTATGAAGAACAAGCCGCTATCTATAAGGAGATTTACGATGGACTTTATCAACAAAACTGTAACATATCTTGATCAGGAAAAATACAAAATATTTTAGGCTCTTGGAGTTCTGGAAGAAATAATGACATACCATGAGATGAACAAGTCTTCCAAGCACTCTGTCAACTGGAAAAATGCGACAGACTAAAACTTTATGAACAGCAAATTTTTCTGTATTCAATTTCGTAACAGAATATGTGTTGCAATGAAATGATAGCATTTCATGAGATAGTTGTGAATTGCGTGAATCGATTTCTCGTACTCCTGTAGATCACTTGTCGAATCTCACCGTTGAAGGCCAAAATTGCCACTCTGTAATGTATCGCGATTATATTATTTTAGACAAGAAAATTTCTGAGCTTATTGAAAAAAGTTAAATTGACTTAATCACTCCTGGGGACGTCACTGACGAGCTCCCCCCCAGGGGAGGTATGACTGTCTGACGCTAAGAGAGCAAAACAGTCATACCTATTGTAGTTTTAACCGTATTTAACTTGTAGTACACTTGAAATAGCAATCAATATTGTAACCAAATTCAATTAGAATCATGTTCTTTTACCAACAGTTAATCAAACTCTGTAATGCAATTAGAAACATACGCATCCGCTCTCATTGCCAGAATCCAAATTACGGTAGATAAGAAGAATCGAGCCCATCGATTGGATGGCAAATGAGGGAGAACGATGTAGGCAGAAGAGGCATCGACAAGGAAGAATAAAGCTTGTGCCAGACACTCAAATAAGAATATTATTTAGTGAAATCGAATGCTATTGGTCTGAGACATCTTTCCAAACGACAAGTGTGGAGAGCATTAAAATTACCTGGTAGACTAAACGCTTTTCCAAATTCTCATTAATGGTCGCATGTGCTGGGCGGGTTGCATGTAGCTTTGGCTTTCCCTGCGAAAATAATCACGTTTCTGTAGTCACAGAAAATTCATCTCATGATGCAAAAGCATCAAAACCTATTCAAATGTCGCCCACCTTCAGTTTATGAACACGAAAAATGCTGGCGATATCGAGGATAATAACGAAAGCAATCATTGCCATGAATCGAGAGTAGCTAGTTTTCATACGGAAATCGACGCATTGCTCCTCTTGGCTAAGTTGAATGACATTTATGAAAAGTCGAGCAAAAACGTACTCAAAAACGAATCCCCACGATTCGAGGTCCAGGAATAAATCACATTTCTCTGCAGAATATACCTTTTTTCATTATTTACTTTTTTTATTTAATTTCATAGTACCCCAGAAAGGTGCGTTGCGTAAATAGTCGAATGAATGCAAAGAAAATATATTATTAGAGGGAAATTGGGGGAGATGGAATGGCATACTCGATAATGTCGCCAGATGCTTACGTTGATAATAGGTGATGAGTAGAATGGAATAGGCGAAGAAGATAGGAATCAATAAAAAGAAAATATGTAACTGAAATTAGATTTTTGGGCTGGAGATTCATGGCAACTAGAAATTTAAACAAATATTACAAGATTTAGCTTGCTTTTGGCGGAATCCTTTCGCAATAGGGTGATATGCAGACGAACAAATCGATTTCCAGCTAGTAACACGTGACAGTAGCATGACATTTCGTAGAACATCTGAATATCGATAATCGAATAAAATCTGTTCGAAGATAATAATAATAATAAATATGAACCTCGAGTGCAAGAGCGAAGAAAACAGAGAAAGAACGGCGTTGAAAGATTGATTGTTCCTCACCTTCCGATGAAACACAACTGCAACAGTGAATATAACAAAGAATGACTAAAGAATCATACAAAAATAATGTCGGAGCTACAAAAAATGCGAAGATTGAGTTATGACATGCGCATGCGGCGGTCTGAATTAAGGACAATAAGAAGAACGTTTGAAATGCAACCACCTGAATTCGAGCAACTTTCCCGAAAAAAGTTTTTTTGTAGAATGAAACTGCCGGTATGGACACGATAACGAGAATGTTGATGACAAAGCAAGTAAGAGAAATCTGAAATTACCATTTACTGAATTACAGAAATCGTTTACAAGGGAAACATTTATATTAGTTAAATTCTTAGAGATCGGCAATCAAGACACGCTTAGCGCACTTGCAAGAAAGAAACGTACCTACTAAATATTGGCTTCCTAAAGGGCACTATCTTGAAATCAAGCGACAACGACGTTCTGTGGATTTTGAAAATAATTCTAAGTGAGATCATAGGGGAAGAGAAATGCCAATGTTGTTGGGATAATTCGTGTAAGAACTCACTGCAAAAACGATGATAGCAGCAATTTTCTGTTCATTTGGAATCATTGCTGAAAATAGGAGAGACGAGTTGAGATCACCAGGCATACTCACTCGAAGTCCTCTTCAGAGATGTGCTTCGTTTGGGAAAGGATAGTTAGGAAAGTGGGCGGAAGTTGACGAGTTGTTGAACCCAGATATCCACTTTAACGAATCTTGTGATTCAACAACTCATCAACATAAAAAAATATAGAGCGAATTTCAAGATATAAAAACGATGACATGAGAAATTACACAGATTCTATGCATAAAAACATTATGGCAGATGGTTTTTTTGAATGAATTTTCGATTACAGAACGTGAGAAATTTTGTTTTTGCAATTACGATGTCAAATATTCCAGGTGAAAACCAAGAGCAGAAGGTTGCCGAGGACACATTTGGCGTAGTTGGCATAGTAGTTGGACCATGACTGTCATTGAACTAGGCGTCTTCTGGTTGTCATTCATGCCTGTATATCATCATCTCGTCGCCATCCTCACTCATTTCCTCAGTGCTTTTGCTATTTACTTGATGATTACTGCAACTCCCAAACCAGCGAAAGAACTCACACGATACATGATTTTGCTGCAGGTAAATCATCACGTGCCTAAATACAGGAATTGTTTAATAGCAAAAATATTAATTGTTCATTCTTCTTTCAGATCGCTATCACTCTAACCGACCTCAATCTCGGGGTTTTCTTCTGCCCAATCTATTTGTTGCCCGCGAGAGCCGGTCTTTGCACCGGAATTCTTTGCAGTTTCCTGTCGGGACACAACTTATTGGTGCGTTGTCACTTACTTTCTACACGACCTATTTTGGTTTCAATTTTGAAAAATACGAGAATGACATGCAAACGGTCCAATTTCTCAATAATATGATTGCTCTATGAGCCCGTTTGCGTAAAAGTCAATTCTAAGTACAACTGAAATCATAACCATGTTTGAGTTAGTTATGGGTTCCGATGCAATTCTGTGGCATAGACAATTCTCATGGTATACAAATTCGATTTACCCTCATACAGTAGCTCCAAAGATCATAGACTTTCACAGTTAAAAAAAAACTTCACTCAAGTCGCCGCGGAGGAAATGCTAAACTTTCAAAAGAGACTATACTTATTTTTGCATGCGTAATAGTTGTATCATCAGACAATCGCTTGTTTCACTCTCATTCTCGTCGCTTTCTCGGTCGTCCTCTGTCTACATTTCAAATATCTCACTGTTGTCAGAATTTCACACTACCGACGAATACCAGTGAGTTGACTATCAACAAATGGCAACGCAATGACTATTGCTAGTGTTAACAAGTAGGTGCTTTAAAAACACCCATTGTATTTTTCGTTTGACCGTCTCTATTTGGTTCAGAGTTTAGAAACGGCCCTTTTTCGTGTCCTCTACTTCGCTCTCCTCACTACTCCATGTGCACTCATGTATTTTCGTCAATCTTCCGCAAATGGAGGACCGTCTTACATAGCGGAGGTTGCTCAGTCAAAGTTGTTATAGCCATCGATGAATACATTCTTCGACAGGAGCATCCATCACTCTTGTGGATCTTCCAATCACCTCTTCATGGATTCGCATACAAAGGGGATGCTGATACTGCGTTTATTCCACCACTCCAGACGATCATTACTATAGTAAGATATTGAATGTACATTGTAAAAGTGAGAGATGAACGATTTTCTTATCATTTTGTTATCTTTTACTTAATTACATGATATAGAGCAACATGATTTCTTCTTGCAGGCAATGGGAGTGACAATGGGAAGTAGCGGATTCTTCGTTGCTCATACATTAATTCTGCTATCGAGAAATGTAGTTCATTCATGAAATTGCTAGAAAATAAACGAAAATAGATATTTTTTCCTCTATTAGTTTAGCATACTAGCGAGCAGATACAAAAAACAAGATGAAACGATTTTTGTCTCTATCTTCTTCAATTTTGTTAAGTTTTGGAAGATTGTTTGCGGAAATTAAAAAAAAAGAGTGTAAAAGTTACGTATGTAAAAAATGTGAAAAAAGTCGAATTTAGGCATCGAAAATGAGCGATCGGACGCGGAAATTACAGCGACAACTGACCACAAAACTAATTATACAAGTCAGGTTTTCATTTTTTTGTCCATTATTTGGCCCGTGAATACGCCACTATTGATACTCGTTTCCGCAGTTTGAGCTTTAAATTGTATACACTTTGCAGCTAGGCACGCTCCTCGCAATCCAAATTGTCCCAATCTCAATATATGGCTCCTCGTTTATATTCAATTGCTTTTCACCAGGTAAAAATGAACTTTTAAACACTTTTAGCAAATTAAAAAAAAACCCTATTTGGAATGCCCGAAATAATACAAATTTGTAGGCATAGCCAACGCTGTTCTGTGCTTTCAATTATGGCACGCTACTGTTCACACCATTGTACTCATCTTAACGACACCAAGTTATTTAAATGCAATATTCTGGTTTGAATTTTTTTATTCTCGGGAAAACCAACTGAAAGCATGTGGAATTCGGATAAGAAAAGGCCCACCGTCACTACGGTTACCTCACTGTCCTTGACTGGGAATTGAGATCTCAAGAAGATTGAGCGCTTAAATTCAAATGGTTCCACGCGCATGGCGATAGATACTGTAAAGCTGTAACTTCACAGCTGAGAGTCAGAATATTGATGCCATAGACTAGGAGAGTTGTGAAAAGGGAGTGATTGAAAGAAAATCATTGTCTGCTCCAAATAGACTTTGAAAAGTAACGGTTTTGGCACTGGGCAACTAGTTGCTTTCATTCTGAAGCAACGGGCCATTCCGTCATTTACCCGTTGCTTTGAGCGGCGTGTGTAACTAGTTGCTTTTCCGAAGCATTTCTGAACAAGCGCTAAAATCAGAGAGATAGTGAAATGCTTATCATTTAAATATTTCGTCATGTAAATATTATTTTCATGAGCGCCTGTAATAACAATATTGGGTTTTTTTTCAAATCAAAGTTATGTGTGTGAACAAGGCATTACCGTTTCAACCAATTGACAAGAATTCAGTTACTGATTGCCGTCCTACTAATGTAAAACAAATTGAAAATATATTTTGGACGTTCCCTAATATGACTAGTGAAAAGAAAACAAATATTACTAACATTTTGGCTTTATAGGACGTTCCACTGATTAATCGTTTGAGCGCGGCGTGAACCAACCGATTTAGATTCCGAACATAGTGAGAAATGATCTCACGATCCCCCTCATAAACATATTAATAATTCCATGTAAATCAGTTCATGTAAATTTGTCAAATCAGAAAGCAACTAGTTACTTCAAAAGCAACTAGTTGCATAGCCCGCTAAAGCAACGATCGAAATGAAGAATGAAGCAACTAGTTAGTTATCTTTCAAAGTCTAGCTCCAAAACAATACCATATTTTTATTAGTAATCATGCTCTGTATTCAGCCATGAAGCGTTTCGAGGAATCACTTTTTTGTAACACGTATTTAGACATCATTGGAGGTGATTTATGTTATTGGAATTCCATTTCTTATTGGAATTCCAATAACAAGCCATTTCCAATAGTCCACCGCTCCATTAATGAGGGTTATTGGAAATGAGGGGAGAATGAAATCATTTCCAATAGCCTAATTTTTCCAATAAGGGAACCCTACTTAAGAATCAATTTTGCTTCTTATATACAGTATTCATATTGTGATATGACTTTTGCCACAATTCCATTCAGCCCGCTAATGTAATTTTGTCATCGAGTGGAAGTGTTTTAGCGATAATAAGAAAATAATGTGAACTATTGCCAAGTATAAGGGTGGCCGGAAAGTCTTGCACGATTTTATGTGTGAACTTTGCGCTTTCGATTTTCGACCAGTTCTAAATAGCAAGCCTTGTGCTCGTAATATGTTGTAGGAGGACCATTAAGTAACAACTTCTGTCTTTGGTTTTATTTCACACTCTCTCGGGCTCCTGGATAAAACACAGAATATAATTATGTCATAATTGAAAAATTCGATTAAAAAAATATACGATTTTCCCGGCGTCAATAATTATTTCCCAAGCCTCGGTTTAGAATGAATTATAGTATCAACAATCCTCTTTCACTTTATAGTGTGAATGAGCCACTGCTACATGTATTTCATAAGTTATGATTCTCCTGCTTCGGTTAGTCCGCAAAAACTTGCGTCCGAACTATTTCAAATAACGATGTCGAAAACGAAGCTATCGAGATGCAGTAGTGAACGATTTACTCAATGATAATATAACTCACTTTTATTACGGATGGTTTAAACTGTGCCCTTCTGCGTTTTTCGAAAAACAGAAAATTCAAAAATTTTGAAATTCGCAAATTTTCAGTAAAATTCCAATTTTTGGTGTCTGATTAGATGAAGTGTCCTGTCAAAGTGAACGCAAATCGAATAAAGTCCCGCTGAACAACAATATTATTGGACTTTTACTAAAGAATGAGCGGCCTAACCTATTGATAAAAGCTTCCCAAAAATTGCTGCACTTTCTGAAAGCACCTTTTCGAGCTCTGAATTCAGACCTATTCGCAAATTTGAGAAAGTTCAGCGAGTGTAGCACCTAGTTCATAGTGAATGGTAGTATTTTAATGATGGTAGGTACTCTTCTAAATCAGAGCGGAATTAACATTTAATTCGTTAGGGCGACTCAAAAAATCGAAATATGATTCGCGTCGTAATCTTTCACGCGCAATGTTTTTGTTTGAGACATCGGTTCTGACTAGGCCGGCGAAGAACCTTGGCTCCATCAATCTTCTCGCATTCAGGACAGATCACCCTTCTAGCAAATAGGCTGCATGGGGCCCTGTCTCAAACCGCCATGGAACTGCAAACTCAAAACCGACCCGACCAACTTTCTCAACTTCCATTCCACGCCCGAATATAATGGCGTCTTTGAAGAAGTGTGCGATCAAAAGAGGAAGACTTACTACATGTAACATTGATACAAAGAATTTGATGGAAGGCTCTGAATTGAAGCGCGGAAAATTTAAAAAAAAAGAAAAATCGTGCAAGACTTTCCGGCCACCCCGATACAACGCAACAATGCTTACAAATCCGCTGACAGATTAGTTGTGTGCCTTCAAAACTGATAAAAGTGACGAGGAGTTAGTCACTCGCTAATTCCCCGCTCGATTCGATGGTTGCGAATTCGAAAATTAAGGGTTCTTGTTAACGTCGATTTCGACGAAAGAGATCCACTTTATCTATGTTGCTGTGAACGAATTACAATAAAGGTATTCATGCACTGGTTATTCATGCATCTACTATTAATTCAGAAGGGTGCGCAAATATTAGCAGTCTTTCATGCAGTCTTCGTAATTTTCCAATTCGTCAAATTTCTCTTTTTTTTAAATTCAAGCTTACCGCTTCGTCTATCCTGTTACCGCGTACGACGCGTTTGAGCAAAAATGTTATTAAATGTGTGGCTCTACTCCATGCTAAGATAATATTTGGGTTTCTATATATCAAAATGATCAGAATGACGCGAACATTAAGATAGGATAGGTCTCCCAGTTTACTTTTGTTTTATAAAAATTTCGATTTTTCATGGGAACAGTTTTTTTGAGTATCCAGAAACTGGCAATGCCATTCGAAAGAGCGTCAAATTCTGAATATACATTCTAGCTTTCGCGGCTCTACGGGCACTCCGAAGCGAGTTATAGTTGAAAATGTAGTTTGGCGCCATAGCGGCGCCCAGATGGGTTCGATTGCGAAATCGATAACAGAATCGTGATTAGCGTCACAATTAGCGTTACCCGTAGAGCGCTTTCGATTTTTTTTACCTGTTCCAATCATTTGTTAATCCTAGCACAAACAGCGTAATATATTTCTGAATGAATTTATCAAATAACATTATGAGTGATTTGAGTTTTAGAATGACGAAGCCAAAATATTTGAGGCTCGCGGAGTTCTGGAAGACAAGGTGACCTACCACGAAAATAATAAGTCTTCCAAACTCTCTGTCAACTGGAAATATGCCACATCCTAAGGATGCGTGGACAATAATATTCGCGAGCAATGCGTGCATTCAATTGTGAATCAAACATGTGACCGAACATCTGCTATAATAAAACAACTGCATATCATGAAATAGTAGTGAACTGGGTGAATCGATCTCTCGTGTTCCTGTAGATAACTATTCGAACTTCGCTGTTGAAGGCCAAAATTGTTGTGCTGAAATTGTTGGCTACTAACAACATCCATCTAACACAAACTTCTTTTCTTTAATTTCCCTAACATTTTGGACATACAATTTTTTTAAAGAAACGTACGCATCAGCTCCCATAGCCAGAATCCAAATAACGGTTGCGAAGAAGAATCGAGCCCATCGATTGGGTGGCAAATGAGGGAGAACGATGTAGGCAGACGATGAATCAGCGATGAACAATAGAGCTTGTGCCAGACACTTAAATAAGAAGATAACATGAAATCGAATACTATTAGTTTAACGTTTTAATAAATATATAATCTAGAATTTCTTGCCTCCTGTACCCGGGTACAACCAGGAACAAAACAAAAGCAGCACAAAGTAAGATGCCTTTGTGTATCAATGAGTGCTAATAACACGTGATGTTACACGCCTCGAGTAATATTGAAATCCTTTTGTTACCGGTCGAGTTATTGATAACATTCAAAATAGATGTAGGAAGTACAAGACCAGGTACAAGAGGCACAAGAGTTACACGACCAGGTACACGAAACTCTTGAGATGTCTATAAATGAATATAAAAAAACCTGGTAGAGCAATCGCTTCTCCAAATTCTCATTTATCGCTGCATGTGCAGGGAAGGTTGCATGCAGCTTCCGTTTTCGCTGAATTGTTATTCTGTGGATAAGGACAATACATTTCATGACAAAGTCTCAGCACAGAGTAATCAAATATTGTCCACCTTCAATCTGTGGACACGAAAAATGCTTGCAACATCGAGGATAATAACGAAAGCAAGCATGATCATGAATCGAGAGTAGCCAGTTTTCATGCGGAAATCGACGCAACGTTCCTCTTGGCTGAAGATGAAAATATGCATGAAGGGTCGATATTAAACTCACTCAAAAACGAATCCCCATGAATCGAGATCGAGGAAGAAATCGCATTTCTCTGCAAGATGTAGATTTTTAAAAATAATCGATAGGATCATCAAATGCTAACGTTGATAATAAGTGATGAGTAGTATAACATAGGCGAAGAGCATAGGAATCAATAAAATGATAATCTGTGCCTGAATTCAGATTTAGCTTAGGACATGAATTGCTTTAATTGCGACTAGAAATTAATTCATACTCACAAAATTAAGCTTGCTTTTGGTGGCATTTAATCTCAATAGGGTGATATGCAGGCGAATAAATCGATTTCCAGCGAGTAGCAAGTGACAGTAGCAAGACATTTCGTAGAGCATCTGGATATCGATCATTAAATGCAATATCTTTTTTTTTGAAAATAGCGCTTTTAGAAAAAACAAAGTGAAAAAATAAAAGCAAATACAAATAAACCTCGAGTGCAAGAGCGAAGAAAACAGTGAAGGAGCGGCGTTGAAAAAGTGATAGTTCCTCACTTTCCGATGAAATACAGCTATACATTCGATTATGACGACAAAGAACGAATAAAGAAACGTACAAAAATAGGGTCGGAGCCATGAAAAATGCGAAGATAGCATTATGACATGCGCATGCGGTGGTCTGAATTTATATTCGAAAGAAGAACGAGATAATTGATGTGTAACTCCAAACCTGAATCCGAGCAACTTTCCCGAAAAAAGTTCTTTTGTAAAATGAAACTGCCGGTATGGACACGATAACGAGAATGTTAATTATCAAGCAAGTAATAGAAATCTGAATAACATTTAGATAATTTGATAGAATGATTACAAAGGAAACATTTAATTTGGTTCAAAATATAGAGTCAAATAGGAAACGCTATGTACTTTTACAATCGAGAAATCATAGTGCTATATGTAAGCGAGTGCAATTAAGATCTCGGAATGTGATAGTGAAGTTCCGTGATTTCGAAACTTGTGGCTTCCATTTGGCATCCTCGGGGATAGAAACATATCCATGTTGTAGGAATCATTCGTGTATGAACTCACCGCAAAAACGATGATAGCAGCAATTTTCTGTTCATTTGGAATCATGGCTGAAAATGGGAGAGACGAGTTGAGATCACCAGGCATACTCACTCGAAGTCCTCTTCAGAGATGTGCTTCGTTTTAGAGAAGATAGGAGGAAAAGTAGGAGGGACTTGATGAGTTGCTGAATCAAGATTAATTAAAGATATAGAGTGAGTTTCAGGGTGAAAATAGAAGCAAGCAATTACATAAAAAAAGCACGCGCATTCCATGCATAAATGGTTATGAGAGGTTATGACATTATGACAGGTGACTTTTTTGAATTAATTTTCGAGTGGATAACGTGAGAAATTTTGTTTCTGCAATTACGATGTCAAATATTCCAGGTAAAACCAAGAGCAGAACGTTGCCGAGGACACATTTGGCGTAGTTGGCATAGTAGTTGGACTATGACTGTCATTGAACTAGACGTCTTCTGGTTGTCATTTATGCCTGTATATCATCATCTCGTCGCCATCCTCACTCATTTCCTCAGTGCTTTTGCTATTTACTTGATGATTACTGCAACTCCCAAACCAGCGAAAGAACTCACACGATACATGATTTTGCTGCAGGTAATGCATTCCAATGCTCGGTGTCTAAATATAAAATTATTCTTCAACATCTTGATTTTCAGATATCTATCACTCTAACCGACCTCAATCTCGGTGTTTTTTTTCCGGAGTTTGAGCTTTATATTGTATACACTTTGCAGCTAGGCACGCCCCTCGCAATCCAAATCGTCCCTATCTCAGTATATGGCTTCTCGTTTATATTCAATTCTTTTTCACCAGGTGACTTATTGGTAATGGTTTTTTTCTTATTTGGAATGTCCAAAATAATCCTAATCTATAGGCATAGCCAACGTTGTTCTGTGCTTTCAATTATGGCACGCTACTGTTCAAACAATTTTTCTCGTTTTCACGACTCCCAGTTATGTAAAAGCAAAATTCTGGTTTGAATGTTTTTATTTTCGAAATAATCATCATATAACAGGTGGAATTCAAACAAGAAAAGACCCACCGTCACTACGGTTGCCTCACTCTCTTCTGCTGGGAATTGAGATATCAAGAACGAATACATTAATAAATATGTATAAACGAATTTATGATATGTCTTTAATCACATTTACCCATTCTTCCTGCGGGTGCAATACTGACATCAAGTGGAACTTCTTGTCAATAGTAAGAAAACAATCTAAACTATTGCCATGCACAATAGCGCAACAATGCGTACAAATCCGCTTAGGAATTAGTTGTGTGCCTTCTTCACAACTGATAAAAGTGACGAGTTGTGATTCACTCGCAGGTTCTCCCATCGCTTCGATGGTTGCGAACTCGAAAATTAATGGTTCTTGTTAACGTCGATTTCGACGAAAGAGATCCACTTTATCTTTGTTGCTGCGAACGAATTACAATAAAGGTAAGCCCTGTCTATTCATGAATTGGTTATACCTGTATTATTCAGAAAGGTGCACAAATATTAGCAGTCTTTCATGCCGCGTTCGGTATTTTCCAGTTCGTCAAATTTCTCTTTATTAAAATGTCAATTCTGTGGGCCGCATCATCCGTGAGTATTTTTCTAGTTTTTTTGTTCCGCTTTTTGAATTATCATTCATTACGTTGGTTTATTAGCTTGCGATGTTATCCAGTTCGCTTTCGTAATGCTATATTTATTGTTGAGGTACTACAAGGCGTGACTCAAGTAGCGTCCTCTATCCTCATGATTCTGGCTGTTCAACTGGGCAAACCTCGATTCGTCATTCCTTATCTCGTCGTGCAGGTAAAAAATCCGAATGTTTCGTTTAAAAAAACATAATAGATAATCCTCCCAAAATTAAACATCGTAGATAATCCTCGTTCGACCTATTTAATCCCCCACAATACGTGTCTTTGTTTGCTTTCAAAAGAATTATAGTTTGATGTTAGTAATCCTAGCACAGCAGACGTTCTTACAGCTCATACTTCTGCTCTCAGATGCTCTTATTTTCGTCATATTCTTATTGTCAATATTCTTACCCGAATCTGTTGGAAAATTCGCATTTCAAGCACTGGTTGATATTACTCAAGATTACGACATTGAATCGGAAGATACTGTTATGTGTGAGTTTTAATTAATTAATTGTTATTTTCATTTAATAATGAGTATCACTATAATTTCAGCAATCATGATAGATTCTTTCAAAGGTACCATTGTCTGCTTCGCAATATTCTGTCTCGAATTATGGACACTCAGAGTCTCCTTTCAGGTCAGTTCAATTTTTCGGATTTAATGAATAAATGATGTGGGATGGTGCAGGTTATTCCAATGAAAAATAAATGGTTTTCAGTGTTATAATTATCTGCTAGACGTACGAGATGCGAGAGAAGGCACTCATACGCTTCCACCGTTGAGATTCGAGAGAAGTCCTAGTGAAGGAATCGCAATTATTGGATTAGAGAGGCTCGATGCCGTGTTCGGTGGTACCGTGTTATAAACATGAAAAACTTCATTTGAAAAGTTCATTTTCATGTCTGAACGTGTGTGTATTCACAGGAATCTATCGAAAGAAACAGAGATTTAACAGAAACGTCTCACTGCCTGCACATATTTCATTAGAAAATTTTAAAAAAGTTATTCGCCTTCACTGGACAAAATCGGGTGGTCATATCGGGCATTTCCATTGGATATTCTGAATCATTGCTGATTTAATGGAAATTTTTCTCTTCTTCAGGAAAGCGTGAATGTGCGCAGTTGATGTCTAAACTTAATCGCTGCTCTCTTCTAAATGATAATGATAACGACTAGGGATGAGAAAGGAAGAGTGAGAGGAAGGCCTTCCTCTCTCTCGCCTTTGTGATTATGATAATGCGGGATTGAAAGGAAGAGTAGGGTAAACGGGGCGTACTCTTCCGGAAGAGTTGAAGGTCTTCCGGAAGAGTAAACGTTTCAAAAGACTGTTTTTAGCCGTAAAGGTCTCATTTTACAGTGCAATTTGCATGAGCACTTCATGATCACTCATTGAGCAGCCTGGACCGTTGGAAGCGCTATTTTTGCATGCCATACACCTCCTTTCTCCTCTCCCTCCTGGCGTATTGGCATGATCAGACTGGGACTAACTAATTCTCAAGCATTCAATTCAAAACTCTCATTCAAAAGTCATGAACGGGGACATTTGTTCCCGCGCCGCCGGCGAGCTTGGTAGGCAGGCACATGAAGGTCCATGGTCCCAAATGGATCGCGATCGGCTCCACATAAACCATGGTACCACAAGGGTCCAGAAACGAAAAACAACAACCTTAATCAATCCTACCAGCATCCTGCCACAGGCCGGTCAACCCTAGAAGTAACTTTGGAGCGAGAGAGCGTTGATAATTGAAAAAAAGACTCCCTCACTTTTGCAAACTCTTTCACACTGGTTTTTCCCCCCAGATTTTTCGGTACAGTGTAAAAATGCAATTTGAGTTTTTCACAGTTTCAGATGAGGCTGTTCGCGAGAGGATCAATGAAATGGACGTACACTGAAATTGAAAAGTGTCACCAAAATTAACGAACTGAGGTTATCGAGTGTGCTGAGCATCATGGTGAGAATCATTTTGCATTTCACTCATCGGTTCGGGAGTACTGTAACTACCGTTTTTGAGACTGCAACATCATATCTCGTGACCCAGTGAACCGATTTGCGTGAAAAATTTTTTCGCAGTGTAGTTTACGTTGCTGATGACTATTTTATATTCTATTTTAATATTTTTATATTTTCTCAAATTTCAATAAAACGTTTACGAACACGTCTCATAACTAATGTTTGTCACATGCACTAAAAAATGCGCCTTTTCCTCAGCATTCATATTCTTATGCTACATGCATACTTCAGAGGTACCACTGATATAGATCAGATCCTTTTTATTCACAATTTCGTGTGGAAAATGGCCATTATCACATCATTTAGTATCATTTTGCACTGATCATTCTCATTTCGCGCTCTCCTGCGCGGTCAGTGAAACACTAAATACTGAATTATAAGGGCATAATCTATATCAGTGGTACCTCTGAAGTATGCATGTAGCATAAGAATATGAATGCTGAGGAAAAGGCGCATTTTTAGTGCATGTGACAAATATTAGTTATGAGACGTGTTCGGGAACGTTTTATTAAATTTGAGAAAATATAGAAATATTAAAATAGAATATCAAATAATTTTCAGCAATGTAAACTACACTCAGAAATTTTTTTCACGCAAATTGGTTCACTGGGTATGATGTTGCAGCCTCAAAAACGGTAGTTACAGTACTCCCGAACCGATGAGTGAAATGCAAAATGATTGTCACCATGATGATCAGCACACTCGATAACCTCAACTACGGGATTTACAGAAAATCGATGTACGAGGTCCTTAACAAAAGTTATTGATCCTCTCGCAAACAGCCTCAGATAGCCTTATGGATGGTCTATCGATTTCTGATAGTCTCATGTGTTGATTCATATCATTTGCATAATTACAGCCTGTCAAAGTTGAGCTGTTTCTCAGTATTTTGAACGCCAGTTAGTTCAATTTTAAGATGATCACTCATATAGATAGTGTAAAATAATCGCTAAAGTTTTCTTTACAACATGGTCTCAATGGAATTCACATTTGTTTTTGAAATTTGCATATTTCCCAAAATTTTTACCTCGATTATCTCGAAAACCAAGAAAACAACCCCGCTGCATTTTTGATATGTAGTGGATACAGTCGATATCTATCGAATTCTGTAACATTTTTCGAGTTTCGAGGGGATCCACATAGTTAAATGCATGGAAAACCGTTGAGTTCTAATAGAGGGAAACCCCTCATTTCGTCTCATTCCACCCATTCTACCCCACCCGTGCGGTGCGAAATGTGAAAAATGACACAGAGAGAGAGAGTTGACGTGACGTCACAAGCCATTGTTCTTCTCTCATTTCGCACCGCACTGGTGTGGTAGAATGTGTGGAATGAGACGAAATGAGGGGTTTCCCTCTATTAGAACTCAACGGTTTATTCCATGCATTTAACTATGTGGATCCCCTCGAAATCGAACAAATGTTACAAAATTCGATAGATATCGACTGTATCCACAACATATCAAAAATGCAGCGGGGTTTTTTTTCTTGGTTTTCGAGATAATCGAGGTCGAAATTTTGGGAAATATGCAAATTTCAGAAATTGTGAATTCCGTTGACACCATGTTGTCAAGCAAACTTTGGCGATCATTTTTCGCTATCTATATGAGTGATTATCGTTAAATTTATCCAACTGGCGTACAAAACACTGAAAAACAGCTCAACGTTGACAGGCTGTAATTATGCAAATGAGATGAATCAACACATGAGACTATTAGAAATCGATAGACCATCCATAAGGCGATCTAAAACTGTGAAAAAAAACGAAGGTCAAATTTTGCTGTACCGCGGGGGGTGCGATTCTTACGCGAACGCACTGAGATATGGAATCACTACTACCGTAACATGAAATTTAGCAAATTGGCTCGACCTAAACATATTTCAAAAAGGGCAATGCCGTCTACGACATATCAAAAATCCAGCGTTAAAAACGGGGTCAAAGTTGGGTACCAGCAGATTGGACCAGGTGCCGCGGCCCGCAAAATGAAAAGTGGGTTGCAATACCTCGAAAGATTATCAGACAGTCCTGCGAGGGCCCCGAATCTACGAAAATCTCGACTACACATTTTGACATTATTCCCATTGTAAAAAAGATTAATTCTAGGAGTTTTCAAAGCCTTACTCTTCCGGAAGAGTCGTGACTCTTCCGGAAGAGTAGGCACTCTTGAGGAAGAGTGAATGTCAATTAGCATACACCTCTCACTCTTCCCTTTTCCTTTCTCATCCCTAATAACGACGCTTCAAAATTGCTTATCAGTTACAGACACGAGACAGCCATTCAGAGGATGAAAAAACAGAGATCACACACCTTCCAGTCAATTAGTGCTCTAACAATTAGAATCGAAACTATAATATTGTGAGAAGCTCACGATCAAAATTTCGATGACGTCATCACTGAAAAAGTGCGGGGACGTGTTCTCATCCTTTTTTCCAATGTATTCGAAATTCTAAAGTCTTAAAAACGAGATATTCTCTCTCAAATAGCCACAAAATTACAAACTTACAATTAATGCAGGCATCGCGTTCTAGGATGTAAATTGCACTTGAGCGCGCTCCATTTTCGTATTCCGATATAGTCTATCGGCTTATCGAGAGCAGATGATTTCTGTTCGCGGTACTCCTTCTGTAATGATGAATAATATTGCCAGAATTGCATTGTAGCTGATTCTATGAAAAGCATTAACTTCTGCTCCTTAATGTGTTCTCTGCCTTTCTCGCTCTCACTCGAAAGTGTCAATCAGTCGACGGCTGTTGTGAAAACAGGTGTTTATTGACCAGCTCAGCTCGCCGCGCTAGTTGAATGTGAAATGTCAACGGTCGAGTTGGATGAATTCTGGTTGTGGTTCATGCCATTATTCGAGCATATTATCGGTGTCGTCACTCATATTCTATCCATTATCGCTGTCTATTTGATGGTTAGAGCGACTCCCGAATCTGCCAAACCCCTCACTCGATATTTGCTGTTGTTACAAGTAAGTGCCAATTTTTGAAATTTGATAATACTAAAATAATTGTAAAAATATAGGTTTTGCCGTTGCAGTGAACAAAGCATGTTTTAAAAATCAGTGTAATTAGTTCAAGATGTTCATTAGCTGTCGATTGAGATCACGATAACCCTCACGGATCTCAACTTCGGCCTTCTGCTATGTCCAATTTCTCTTGCTCCAGCACCAGCGGCTCTTTGTACGGGACTTCTGTGCTCTTATTGGAGACTGCCTGCACATATTGGAATGGTATGAATTGCGATAAATTACCGTGAAAGAAATATAAATCAAATTTACATATTTCTATTTATGGGTCTGAAACGCCAGTCAGAAAGGCATAAACAACATGACGTGAAGCGAGTTAGATAAATACAAAATACCGTGATATTTTGTCAAAATCATCGTTCTGCGAGCGTATCTCCTGATTCGAAATGGTATGATTCTATAATTAAAATTATATTTTAGATAATCGCGTTCTTTACATTGGGATTCGTCGCATTCTCAGTAGTTCTCTGCTTGCACCACAAATTTGTCACAATTTCAAGACTTTCTCATAATCGACGTGTTTCGGTAAGTTCCAAACATCGAAATACCATTAGAAACGAGTCGGAAGCAATTATAAATGGGAGAATTAAGTCTAGTTCAATTCGTAAAATTGCTACCACCTAAATGGGAAGGAGATTGAATGATCGTAATGTTCTCTGTTCATAAGTGAGTCAGAAACACAGTTAAACAAAAAAAACTCTTTCACAACAACATTGGCAGTTAGTTATTCTTACTTTCAAGATCAAAACAACTGGATATCAAGCGTTTCATGGGAAAATCACATATTTCCGCGGTGCTCCTTGCACATCAATTTTGTTACCCCTAATTTTTAACACATTTTTCGATAGCCCCTGGTTAGGTGACCTCTAAACTGGAGTAAGAGAGTCAGTAGATCACTGACCTCTCTAGGACGTCAGGTCAATTATCGGCGTTGAAGCACGCTTTACATAATTAGCTCGGTTCAGAGAAGAGCTATCGATAAGGTTTCAACAGATGAAATGCTTGTTTTCATGCGCTCTATGCGATGAATTTTTTGATATTAATGAATATTTGGAATCTAATTGTCCTACATTGGAAGTTTTCACCATATCATTTGCAGCACAGAGTTTTGAGTTCAGTTGAAAGAGCTCGACGAGTGCTTTCGAATGATATGCTGAACCCCACAATTTCGAGGGGACAAGAGCAGAAAAGGATGAAAAACCAATTCCGATGCCAAGGAAAAGCCTTTTCCGCGGGGTCAGAGAGATACGAGGGGAGAGGGAGGTTTGATCTACCCTCTCCCTCTCTTGGTTGTGTTCAATGTGGACACTCACACCGTTCTTGGTGGCTCAGGTGGTACGCCTTACCACCTGAACCACCAAGAACGATGTGAGTGTCCACATTGAACACAACCAAGAGAGGGAGAGGGTAGATCAAACCTCCCTCTCCCCTCGTATCTCTCTGACCCCGCGGAAAAGGCTTTTCCTTGGCATCGGAATTGGTTTTTCGTCCTTTTCTGCTCTTAAGTCCCCTCGAAATTTTGGGGTTCAGCATATCATTCGAAAGCTCTCGTCGAGCTCTTTCAACTGAACTCAAAACTCTGTGCTGCAAATGATATGGTGAAAACTTCCAATGTAGGACAATTAGATTCCAAATATTCATTAATATCGAAAATTCATCGTATAGAGCGGACGAAAACAAGCATTTCATCTGTTGAAACCTTGTCGATAGCTCTTCTCTGAACCGAGCTAATTATGTAAAAGCGTGCTTCAACGCCGATAATTGACGTAACCTTCTGGAGAGGTGAGTGATCTACTGACTCTCTTACTCCAGTGTAGAGGTCAACTAACCAGGGGCTATCGAAAAACGTGTTAAAAATTGGGGGTCACAAAATTTATGTGCAAGCAGATCCTCAAATCTCCCATGAAACGCGTGATATTTTCATAATGCTGTACAACTTTCCAGAAAATCGAATCAATATTATTGCGGGTCGCACTTTTCACGCTTCTGAGCAGTCCCGGAATTATTCTCTGCACCTTAGACAGTATTTTCGACGATGGCCCGGCATACATCGCCAAGGTTTCAAAATTATTGTCTTGAAAATCTGCATTATGTAAATGTGAGAGAGCAAGATATCTGCCCGCAAATGATTGAACTTTAAATAGAGGGTGAACTATTTTTGGAGTTAAAAGAAGATGATGAAACCAATTTTGAATTTAACAAAAGTTCAGGAACACCCATCACTCTCATGGATCTTCTCCGGTGATAATCACGGATTTGCATATGCATATTCGAACCATTCCGAACCATTTATCGTGCTCGGCATAGTTATCCTAGCTGTGAGTTCATATTCATATATTAAAAACTTTATTGACTTGCAAAATACGTTCTAAGTAGCTTTCATATTTTCAGGGAATGATCGCATCTGCTGGACTCAGTGGTTTTTTCGTCGGTCGAACGCTGATTCTCTTGTCGCACAACGTATGCTACACATGTTTTTTAGCAAAGAATCCTTTGCCATGTTTGCCAGTAATAAATTTATGAAAGAAAAATAAAAATGGGGAGACTTTTTTTCCGAAACCAGTTAGACAAGAAGTGAACAAAAGTTAAACCTCAAAAGAAGTAAATTAATTGTGTTTGGAATTGATCATCTTGCAATTTTTATTACACATTTGAACCAGATTGTTTATGTTTTGAAATTTGTTTAGTTTTAATTTTTACGCACAACCTGGAAAACGAAACTCTCGAGGAGACTGAGATTTATTTATATAATGACCACAGATTTCGAGTATGAGTCAACGAACGCGAAAGATGCAGCAGAAATTGACTACGGTGCTCATTGTTCAAGTAAGTCTTCGTTTAAAAAAAATCATCGGCAAATGCATGAAAACATTAATTCTTATTTTTTATCACGTTTGTTCTCAGGTCGGAACTCCATTAATAATCCAGATTGGCCCTTTGGGACTACACGCTCTATCGCTGCTCACGAATTCATTCTCTCCAGGTTATTAACTTTCTTAGTTTGAGAATCAAATGTGTGCAGCAAGGTGTATTAGATCGTCCTTTAGTATTGAAAGAATGAACGTCGCTGGGTATATTATATGGTTATAATGATATATATAGGCAAAATTTCTAATTTGGAAAAGAATACTTCGAGTGTATTAATTTATTTAACTATTCTAGGTATAAAACTCATGTTTATTGTTAGGTTTCAACAACGCCGGATTCTGCATTCAATTCTGCCATGCGAGTGTGCACACAATCTTACTCATCCTTTCAACTCCAAGCTATCGGGCAGCTATATTTTGGTGCGATATTTTCTCGTTGACCACTGTATTAGGTCTCACTTAATCGCAGTAAGTGTGCAACAAAACGATCATTTGGATGTGTAACAATAAATATTCTACAGCCACTACAAAACTAACAAAATCTGCGTGGCGTACTGTCCTAGTCAAGATGCATGGGAAGAGCCTACAATCGGTTGTTAATCTCACTGACAAACTTTGAACAATAAGAGAATTGCAGGTGGACGGCTCCGAAAAGGAAGCACACGATGACATCTTTTACTGTCCCGACGACCGTAGTTGGACACAGACGTCTTTCAACCGTCGACGATCGATAAATGACGTCTTTTTAACGTTTAGAACATTTTAAATGTCATGAACATCATTGTGATCAAAGTTCTGCACGCAAGGGCGTGAGGATGTGCACATGGAAAGAGTCCCTTTCCCTCCCACTTCAAAACTGTTTCTGTAGGATTCGCCGGCATGGGAATGAGTACGAACCCAGCAACCAAACTTATTTCCTTAACACAGAGATCAAGTATCATGAGTACGCAAGTCGATCTGAGATGTGCTGTTTTGAAAAAAAAATACAGGTGCAAATTAGTAGAAGTTGATGAAAAAGCGTGCAGGTGAAAGTTGGTGGGAATCACTAGCCCAGCGTGATTTTATTCGTAGGTTGACATGCCGAATGTCCAGTTGGCCAAATTCTGGTTGTTGTTCATGCCTGCATTCGAACACGGAGTCGGAGTCGTTACTCATGTTCTTTCCATAGTCGTCATTTATTTGATGGTGACTGCAACTCCCGAATCTGCTCGACCCCTCACGAGATATCTACTTTTGCTACAGGCAAGTCAATCAAAATAATGGCTGTTGAGTATTGCGTTCGAGTTATGACATAATACATTCGTGTCCATCGATTAATCATTATATTCTGTCACGTGATCATAAATCTCTCCATCACATCACACAAGTGTTCTATAAAACTAAATCTATTTATTCTGCAGATCTCGATCACTCTCACTGATCTCAATTTCGGTCTTCTCTTCTGTCCGATTTCACTAGCCCCGGCTCCAGCTGGAATTTGCAATGGACTTTTGTGTGTCTACTGTAGACTCCCACCGCATATTGGACTGGTACTACTCTGGTACTTAATCATAAATTTGCAAAATGCTATTCCTATGAATTCTGTCAATTCGTAAGAAAAAAAATGTGCTGTTCAGATCCTCACATTCTTCAGTCTTGGATTGGTCTCTCTATCGGTAGTTCTCTGCCTCCATCATAAATACGTCACTATCTCTAGATTGGCGCACTTTCGACACATATCGGTCAGTTTTAATCTGCGAAATAAATGTGTGCAATATGCGAAGTTAAACTTCATATTGCCATCAAAGTGCACAATTGCATCGTCAAAATAGCAACAAAAAAAACAATTTGGAGTCGATTAATTGTAGGATATCGAGTCGGCAATATTTCGTGTGACATTGTTCGTTCTTCTTTCCACTCCTGGTGCGATTATGAGCTGTTTTGACGTCGCTTTTATCGACGGGCCGGAGTATATCGAAAAGGTTCTGTATTTTCTTTTAAGTAATTTTGCAAACTGATAAGGCTTCATCATCATTTTCAGGAGTATCCATCACTCTCATGGATCTTCACTGGAGATCACCACGGCTTTGCTTATTCATTCACTTTTCATCCTAAGCCCTATATTGCAATGGGCATTGCCATTGTCAGCGTAAGCGATTCACTGTTAATTGCATTTATATTGTCTTACAAAGAGGGCTAACTTAAGTAATGCAGGGAATGGTAACTTCTGTCACACTCAGTGCATTCTTCGTTGCACACACTCTTTTTCTCCTCTCAAAGGTCCTATTTTTAGAGAATGATATTTTTCAAAAAAAAGTATTACACCTGTCGTATTTCTCCCTTTTGTTGTAAATTGTGTGACAGTGAGAATGTGCAACTACGGGACTGATTTTCACAGACTTCGAATATGAGTCGACGAACTCGGCAGTTGCAACACAAATTGACGAGAACGCTGATGATGCAGGTAATAATGCAAAATGAAGTTCCTATTTGTAAAATACCATAAAATTGAGTGCAATTGATGGGAAATTGTAGCTTTCGCGGAAAATAATACTGAAAATAATATATGTTTATCCAGCTGGGAATTCCTCTCATCATTCAAATCGGTCCACTTGCATTTCACGTAATTTCACTAGTATCGAATTCCGCTACTCCAGGTATGCAAATTCATGATAGATTCAAACGGAGCATTGCATCAGTGCGAACATAATACAAACATACTTTTCCATCTAAATTTGTATTTTTATCTAGAACATATCCTTAGTCATTAACAGATTTGATCAACTCCTCACTGTGCATACAAATGTTCCACGCGAGTATACACACAATAATGTTGATCGCGACGACTCCAAGCTATCGACAGAGATTATACTGGTTCGACCATTCGTTAATTTAAAGAGTAGAATAAGTTAGACAACATCGAGAAAATCTCATTCGCATTTCGCTCAATTGAACGAGCTTTGTTCTAGGTGGAAGTTATTCGATCGGAAGATGGCAATAACGGCGAAATGCAGACCATCGACAGATTCCCCGAAGAGAATTCACTCAATTAAATAAATCCGATACATAACTTAGTCATATTAATTATCTGTACCCAAACCAACTACCACCAAAATTGTCATTTTGTGAAAAAATGAACACATGTAACCTGTGAATGTGAATTTATCTTTTTATTTCGTTACAAGCCCGATTTGATATGCGTTTGTGTATTGATCACATTACTGATTTTGCGCTGTGAAACACTGACAACACTCTTTTTATCCACCTGCAATGTGTTGTTTCGTGGAAAAATGAATACATTTGTCTTACCGGTTGACATAGAATATATTTATGCATTGTTTCTTTGAGAAATTGCCGATAAGTGGAATTAATTAAGAGTAAAATGAGATTGTGACCAATTGAATGCAGAAAGCAAATGTGGACGCAGATTAGACTCGTTTCTGAAGAAAATATTGCATAATTCTCTTCTTTCGTTATAAAATAAACCGAAAGCAATCAAGTTAGGGATTGTAGCTCCGATGAATATTATCGACGACGGGAGAACAAGGAGAGACATTGGAACAACGATCTCAAACAAGAATTTCCAAGATTTCCGTGTACCTGGACTTGTATATCTTGTACCCCGTCTACAAGAAGAACATGACCAGGAAAATGAGGTAATACATCAGGTACAAAATCAGACATGCGTAATTCTAGGCTTGGATACGTTGCCTCTCCTCACTGTGGGCGCTCCTAATACAATTTTAACAAAATAACGCAAAATACAACAAAGTGTGAAAATAATGATTTTAAAATGATACGTTCAAGACTACAGATGCGTGTGCTCTATTTCTCTACCTCGGCGTGTTTCTTGCCCTGTCATGCTCTCTCGGCAGCTGAACGCGTGGGTTTTAGTGTCTGATTGTGAATATTTTGAAAGAGTGTTTGTTAATTTGTAATACCTGTACGAATAAAACGATGAGCGATCTTCGTATTGCCCGAAGAGACAACGAACTTCGATTCTCTCTCTACAACATTTTTTGTGCTTTCAGGCTCTAATATCGAGATTCTTTACATTCTGATTTAGGATGTAAAACATGTGAAGGAAGAGACTGATGACTATTGTCGTCCCGATGAAGAAAACCTCAATTTGTTTTTATCACTCTTAATGTATTCCAGTTATTCTTTGATTGGAAAGTCGTTATCTTCTCTACTCACCAATACTAATCCTGCGAGTCCTTTCTCTAAGATGGGAGTTCGTCTCTGCACTGTGTAAGTGCCACCTCGATTTCGAATCCAGTCGACAGCATGCAGTTCCTGTATTCCCGCGAATTCTCAATATATTAGAAGAATATGAAACAAAATTTCGACAGTAAACTAGGTATAAACAAAACTGTTGGAGTGTGTGTGTTATGTTCTAAATTTTACTTAGAAGCAATGTTCAAGTACGAAACCGACTCCGTCTAGTAGTTTCTCCATTTCTTCTTTATCATCAGCCACAATGAGATTGGGTAGAGGAGGTATGGTAAACACGACAAATAGACTCACATGGATTGCGAGCACTGATCTCTGCAACGTACCATTTCCTATATTACAAGATAATGCATATTCTTTTGAGAAGAATCCATTTCACGTAAATGGAAACTCTAATATGAGAGGTAGTTGTTATTCGTTTTTAAACAATCTTTAACCATCCATTTTTGGTACGCATTTGCTCATTTACCGGTCGGAACTTTGCTAAACTTCCAGTAGGAAGCAGAGTTTGATGGCGATAGAACACACAGAGCAAGATGGCAATTCCGATGTAAGTATTCAAGAGGATCGTGATGTTCTGATTAATATTATATAAGGATAATCAGAAAAATACCAAATCAAGTACCGTCGCGATTCGCATTGGAAGTCCCGCTTTGCAGAGGAGGCCAAGACAATAACCAGCAAGGAGTGGAAATAGTGGAATTGGCTCAAAGAGAACGTCAAGACAGATGTCGTTGACGATTAGCAAAATCTGAAAATACGAAGCATGTTCTTGAATTATGAATGAGTATATTGACGAGAGCTCAATTAGCAGTCATGAAAAGTTTTATATAAGAAATACTAGAAATACCTGCATGAATATGAGATAATTACGTATCGTCGATTGATTTGGTGGAGTTCGTTTGAGTAAACAAATCAGTGAAATTCCATTGAGTAATGACGAAACTACGAAGATTGCTCGGTGGAGCAAACTCGTAAATCTTTCATCGAACTCCGATATAAAATATGACATTTGGAAATGACGACCAACCGCGAATCAGTAACAACCATATATGACGGTAGTGAGCAGCTGCGATCGAAGGTAACTGGAAAAGTAATTTAATCGAATTGGGATTGTTTTGAGCTGTTGATCTCTAATCTAACTCTATCGTCTGAGATCAAATTGATAACCAATTACTCAACTATGCCATTTTTAAATCATTTTTTGTCGCGTTGACAAACACTTTTCCCTTAAGAATATTACATCTCGCAATTTTTTTTGGGGCACACACAATGAAGTTTGTAAAATGTTTGATTTCTTAAAAAATAAAGCACTCCTGTAGGATCTTTGATTGACGTTTTTTTTGTGTAATAATTTTACTATACAAAAATAAAATTGTGCTTTGATCGTTCGCAAGCCATACGGATAGGAGAATCTCTTCCCTTTAACGAGAACTCTGTAGTCGTCCCAGTCGAGGGACTTCATACCGCATTGAATTGCAGCGGTGAACAGGGGGATATGCTTGGGGATTTATGATGAGATTCGGACTTTTAAAAGGAATTATCAGGTTTAAAGAAACGTGATTGTTTGAATAGAAAAACAAGCATTAATTTTTTTGCTGGATTTTCACCTGCCTTTTTTCGTGACACATCACGTTCTTCTTGTGATGAATAATTTGTCGCAAAAAATATTTCTTGAAGAAACAATCGCGTTCTTCGAAAAATTTTTCTAGTATGTGAGAAAGCAGATAATTGAGTAATAATCTCTCTGGGTTTAGAGATCGTAGCTCCATATTAGTAATATTTCCTTAAATCCAGCTCAAAGATTGTGAGAAATTTCGAGCGGCCTTCTGGTTTAAAAAGTTGACAGGTGAAAGTAAGGGACTGCGTAATTCAGAAGGCAGTCGCATTAGTCGGAGGAGAGAATGGCGAATGTTACGATAGACGAATTTTGGCTTTGGTTCATGCCTTCATTCGAGCATTTCACTGCTGTCGTTACTCATCTTCTCACTGCTCTTGTGATTTATTTGATGCTCACTGCAACTCCCAAATCCGCTCTACCACTTACTCGATACTTGATGCTGCTGCAGGCGAGTTAACTCATTGAAAACGCAATGAAACAGAAAAGAAAAAATACATAATTCACGCAATTTTTGATTTTCCGCCATAACCAGTGTTGGTTATGGCGGAAAATAAGGTAATCGGTTCCAGATCAAGATTACTCTCAAGGTTGGCAGTGTTGCTACGGACTTAACATTTCGTTTTCTGGGTCATACAGTTTTTGTCTTAATTTTTAATCGTTAAATTAGAAAATATGTTTTATTAGAAGATATTTGTTTCCAGATCACGATTACTCTGGCAGATCTAAACGCTGGTCTGCTGTTTTGTCCAATTTTATTGATTCCCGCCCCTGCTGGAATTTGCAATGGAATACTCTGTACTTGGGGACTCAAAGGACATGTCGGTGTGGTACGTTCCAGAAATATTTCTTTCTTAAGATTTTTTTTGCATGCGTCTCACATTCATCGCTATTCAGGTTATAATGTTCTTTACGTTGCCTTATATTGCATTCACGTTAATGTTATGCCTACATTACAAATACGTCACTATTGTGAGAATGACGCAATACAGGCAGATATCGGTTGTGTTTATCTAGTTAATCGAACTTATCGGCGTGTGTTTAAGGTTTTAGAGAACATTGTATTTCGGGTTGGCCTTTTTATCTTGACGACACTTCCGGGAATCCTATCGACATTGCAATCTCCGGCAGCGGAAGATGGCCCTGCTTTGATTAGAAAGGTTTCGGATAGAAATTACTAGTTACCACAATTGGTCAGATGATGTTAAGAAATCGAATTTTTAAAAGTCCTCGTACCACCTAATTGTATTCTCTGTCGGTTCTGAGAGCACATTTTCCTTATTAGGAATATCCATCGCTGGAATGGATCTTGACCGGTCGATATCATGGTTACGCATACGACTTCAATTCACATCCCGCTAAACCTCTCCTCGTTTCTACATTTATTGTGCGCTTTCACATCGAATTTATAATATAATATGTGCAATTTAACTTAGTATTGGATATTCATTAATAATTAATGTAAAGATGTTGTATAATTGGTTGTTTGAGCCACGCGAAAATGGATAATAAATTTTCCTTTCTTTCAGTGCATCGCAGCTTCTGCCGTTCTCAGTGTTTTCATTGTTGTCCACACTCTCATTCTTCTATCGAGAAAGGTATTTTCTCCCTGATCAAGGTTCCAAATAAATATGTTAAACCTTCAAGACTTCGAGCATGAGCATTCGTACTCGGGAGTTACAACGCAAACTAGTCCGGACTCTGATACTGCAGGTGCGAATGCTACGAATACTGGGGATAATATTGTGTCACATACGACGTTTTACTATTCTGGGGCCTTGATCTTTCAAATTTCACAGCTGATCACTCCTCTGACGATCCAGATCGGCCCTCTCATAATGTACAATGTTGCATGGGTGACGAAGTCTCTTCAACCAGGTACGATCACAAATTCGTCAACGAGGATGAAAAAAAATTTAATAATGAAAAATTAACCATTAATAAAATAACAAAAATATAGGAGTCAACACTTCGGATTTGAAGGGAATTACCTTCTCGATATTTTAGGTGTAATCAATGCGGGAGTCTGCGTTCAGCTTACTCACACAAGCGTGCACACGATTGTACTTTTGATAACGACGCCGAGTTATCGACAGGCGATGTTATGGTGTGAAATAAATTCGTCGATCTGCATTAATATCTTCCTTTGTTTCAGTTCACCAAAGAAGATATCGCCATCGGTGATTTCAGTTTCCACATTCACGACGGTTGGCAGCAAAGTTATCCGTAAATAAAGATGATTTTGATATCAGCGAGCATACTATAAACTATAAATGATTTCAACATCTTCTATTTTATGAAATGCAATCTACGAAAGTGTTCTTTCGTTCAAACATCTTCGGATAATACCTCTCATAATGTTTCAAAACAAATTATATTGCAGAAGGTCGATTAAGAAAAAAGACTGCCCATATCGGGATTGTCAATGAAATCACAAGCAACATCCACGAGACGAATCCAGAATCCAAATCCAAATCGAGACGAATCCAAGGACGAATCGAATTTATCAAGTTAAAAATCGTTTTAAAAAACAAGTGAAGGATTACAACAAAAATGTGAAGAGATGATTTCATCATCGGATAAAAATTCTCCGATGCGTCCAAATTATGTGATAGAGCGTTTCGAAGCGACGCTGATAGCTGCACTCATCTTTTTGTCGACCTGGGAAATTTTGTATAGTCAATTTCCAATCAGAGCTTACCGGTTGACAGAAAATGAATCGACGCACGCCTTCTATCAGAAAATTGTAGTATGTCGAATTTATCGAAAGTAGAATAACATTGTGTCCAATAGGATGAAGTAATACGACGTTGCACAGAAAAAGGCTTGTTTCTGCAGATCTTTTTTTTCTTCTTTTCCATATTTTTTTTCTAAATTTTGACGTCATTTACCGAATGATACGAGGCCGGGTATTGCTGAGCCCGTGAAAATTATTCCAGCCGGAATGACGAGCAAAAAGAGAGGAACAACGATCTTCAATTTTTCTTTTTTTTAAACGACAATTATTATTCATCCGTTGAAGGGAGGAGAATGGTCAAATCTAACAAATTTCTAGAAGATTGTTGGTTATAAGTATTTACTACTGATTATTCATGAATGGTCATAATCGTACGTCATGTTGACTGTATTCCCTTACCTGAACGAACAAAACAATAAGCGATCGTCTGATTGCTCTGAGACTTTGCACACTCCGTTTCTCCATCTGAATATACAGTTTATGTTCGTCATAAGTTATGTAATCTTAAATTGAGATGGAGAGTGTGGAACATGTGAGCGAACAACACCAGAACGAGTACCGTCCCAATTACGAAGACCTGGCAATTTTAATCTGATATTTTAGAGATATTATTCAAAACTTTTCTATGTTTTATATGCACTTATTCTAAATAGTTAGTTACTCTTCCAACCATTATCAATGCCGCAATTCCCTTCGCGAGGATGGGCGTTCTCTGCTGAACGGTATAAGTGCCTCCCCGCTCACGAATCCAAGCGATGTGTTGAAGATCCTACAAGACTATTTTAAATCTCATTCGGGTTTAGCGTCACAGTTATCACTACACACTATACTTACTCCTTCCAGAAGTGTGTCCATAGCTTCATGGTCATCTGCTACAATCATATTCGGCAACGGAGGAATAGTAAACAATCCGAAGATTGTCGCGTTTATTAGTGCTATTGTTCTCTGAATTAACTTATTGCACATAATTTGCTCTATTTAAGCATTTATGATCTCACGGGTCGGAACTTGACGGGACTGCTTGCGACGAGAAGTGTTTGGTGACGATAGAACACACACAGCATAATAGCAATGCCGATGTAGGTGTTGATGAGAATCGTAATGTTCTAAGTGGAAAAGTTAATTGTGTACTTGGACATCTGACAAATCCTGGGCCCATCAAATTGTTGTAAATTTGTGCACTCACGGCCTCCATGCGAAATGGGACGCCGGCCTTGCACAGCAGACCAAGACAATAACCAGCGATGAGAGGAAAGAGTGGAATCGGCTGGAAGAAAATCTCGAGATTGACGTCGTTGATGATCATTAGAACCTGAAAAAGTATCTTCTCGAAGCAACAAAATTTTTGGATCGAGTAGTCTCTCTATTGTTTTAATATTACGACGATACTTGGATCACGATGAAATATTTCCGTATCGTCGATTGATTAGGGGGCGTCCTCTTGAGAAGACATAGAAGTGAAATAGCATTAAGTATTGAAGAGGCGACGAAAATGCAGTGGTTCCAGATTATTAGTCTTTTCTCGTCGGTCAGAGAGAAGAATTCTGCCATTCTGCGATCACGGTCAACGGTGAATGATTAACGGCGA
This sequence comes from Pristionchus fissidentatus, assembly GCA_036245785.1. Lineage (NCBI taxonomy): Eukaryota > Metazoa > Nematoda > Chromadorea > Rhabditida > Neodiplogasteridae > Pristionchus > Pristionchus fissidentatus. The sequence goes on from BTSY01000004.1 coordinate 18,615,407, forward strand.
TTTGGATAATATGGTAGTATGTGGGAGTGGAAGGAAAGAAGTAATCAGAGTAATCAGGTTGTCGAAATGCGTAATAATGAGAATTTCCGATATGATGGGAGACAATGATCTACATCTGCTTCGTAGTCAAGGGAAAACAATGCAATGTAGCTCAATAAAAGCAGCAAACAATTATTCTTCACATGCAATTAATTATAAAGTTATCAAGTGAGAGTTCTCTTTCGAAAAAAAAAATTAGAAAAAAATGAAACACAGAATTGCAAAGGAAGAGTTGAAGAAATGGAAAGCACTGAATTATGAATTATCTCTCTATGAAATATGGAAGAAATATCCTTTTCTGTACATCGGGAATGAATATAAATAATATGTATTCATTATATTACGCTGACTGAACGGTGTGCCTTGCTGATCATCTGTGATACAGAGTTTCCCTCCTTCTTGGCTTCAAAATGTTCACCGATATCCTGTGAAGAATTTGTTGTCTCGGCGTTGTCTCGGCTAGAAATACGCGATACGTCGAATTTAGGGAGATCATAATGAGGTTATGCCAAAACCCATGGGAAATTGGTAGTAGTGGATAGATGACAAAAATTGCAGACTTAATATGCTCATTGCAGCACTGGCTTTGCAAGGTTCTCCAGAACGCCCAACTCGAAGACGGGAGAATATTTACCCCCTCAGAAATAACGGGGCATGGATTCCGCAGGTAAAGAGCATCCATGCCGCAGGTAAAGGGCATCCATGCCGCAGGTAAAGGGCATCCATGCCGCAGGTAAAGGGCATCCATGCCGCAGGTAAAGGGCATCCATGCCGCAGGTAAAGGGCATCCATGCCGCAGGTAAAGGGCATCCATGCCGCAGGTAAAGGGCATCCATGCCGGTTGGCAGAAAGCATGGAAGCCGCAGCCTGCGGCATCCATGCTTTCTACGTGCCTCTTACCTGCCGTCACCTTCCACTCACCTGCGGCATCCATGCTTTCTACGTGCCTCTTACCTGCCGTCACCTTCCACTCACCTGCGGCATCCATGCTTTCTACGTGCCTCTTACCTGCCGTCACCTTCCACTCACCTGCGGCATCCATGCTTTCTACGTGCCTCTTACCTGCCGTCACCTTCCACTCACCTGCGGCATAAAGTGAGACAATGACACAAGATATGAAGCTAGTTTACAGTTGGAATGTGAATCCGTGAATAGAAAACACCGAGAGTAATCTATGAAAGACAATTTTAAAGTTACCGACCAAGGACAAATTTCGATATTTATTTTATTTTTTTTATTCGACGCGGATGAGACTGCTGATTATTAGTTCGCATAAGAAAACGCCTGAAAATAAACCCCAAATTTACTTCAAGTTTTTTTAAAAATATTTTTGCTATTTAAAACTGAGAGTTCTTGCGTTCAATCAACTACAGGATGCAGCTACAATTGCATGAATGTCAATGTGAAAAAAATTGTGCCGTGTAAGCGCAACAAAAAACAAAAGGAAGAATTTTGAGCTGCTACAGTATACCAATCAATATTGCCGATCAGGGACACCCTTTCTGAGCTTATATTAAATTTGGGACTCTTACCACTCTCGCCATTTTTCCCATGTACGGTATATTTACTGTACCCTAACATGAACTGAATTTGTGTTTGAACGCCCGCCTTTCCTCTGCGTCTACTCCGTGGTGTGGCTAGGCGACTTTTCTCTGCCGAACAAGACGTTTCACCGTGTCTCCCCTCACCATAAATAAGTCGACGAGAGATAGCGGTGTACCATGCCACGGGCACCAAAGCTTTGACCACTGGCTAGACGATTTCATTAGTAGGTACTTTAAAACCCCTAATCCACCACTGTACACTCTATATTTTTCAGACATAGTAAACGGTATTTCACATCCCCCCTTTCACATTCTCCCGAGCTCATTTCCATTTTATTCTCGAGCTCATTTTCGTCTCATAGATATCTCGCACGCCGGAGTTGAGCGGTCAACTCTCGCGATGGAGGAGTTTACCCTAGTTGACCAGTCCCATATCACGTTGTTATGCGAAATTGTATTTTGCACGTAGTTATTCGGGAATTACTTTCCATATTATTCTAGAGCTGACCGGCTCGCGACTAGAAATTCACTTTTCGCTCTAAAATATGATCGACCGGCGAGTGCTTCTCGAAAATGATTCATCGAGCCATTAGCCGAAGAATAATGCTCGAGCCAACAACACTAATGAACACACCCGTAGCAAAATTGAGGCAACTAATGACAAAACAAATTACATGAGCGCAATGACCGTTAAAATTAATTAGGGTATGCCAAACACTGGGTGATATCTCTTTCATTTAGCCATTTTATATAATATTTTCGAAAATTTGGCGAAAAAGGAGACGGAAATCATAAACTCGCCCCTAAAACACGAGCAATCTTACTGTAAGAAAATACATCAGCCAGCCGCGTATGCTCACTGTCTTGCTCTGGTTTCCGTTCTTGTCTTTGTTCATGGATTTTAAAAGTATCATAGAATTTATCTATTTTGGCCAAAAGCGGGAGGGTACCATCGCTAGCAACACCCCCGCTCATGTATCGCACGTAACTCCACGTCGATTTTCTGAAATCTACAGTAATCCCGGTCCATAAGTATCCCCGTGTGACCTACCCCTTGTGTCTCCTTCGCCCGCTCTTTGTTCCCACTCACTCCGCACGCGCGTCCCCCTTTCGCATTGAACTCTCGCCGAATTGTGAAGGGAATAATTCTTGTGAACAAATTACTTGCTTATATCGTTAGATACTGTGATCGATCGGTGGTTTTGACTAAAAACAAGTATTTCTTGCAGCGACAAGCAGAGAATGCACTATAAGAAGCGTAACGCTCCTCCTCCATCGACGACTACTCAAGAATGAGCATTGATGTCGCTCTCACTCAACCTCTCCGTCATCCCATGTTAATATGTGCTAAGGATATTTAAAGTTACCGACCAAGGAAAAATTTCGATATTTATTTTATTTTTTTATTCGACGCGGATGAGACTGCTGATTATTAGTTCGCATAAGAAAACGCCTGAAAATAAACCCCAAATTTACTTCAAGTTTTTTTTTTATATTTTTGCTATTTAAAACTGAGAGTTCTTGCGTTCAATCAACTACAGGATGCAGCTACAATTGCATGAATGTCAATTTGAAAAAAAATGTGCCGTGTAAGCGCAACAAAAAACGAAAAGAAGAATTTTGAGCTGCTACAGTATACCAATCAATATTGCCGATCAGGGACACCTTTTCTGAGCTTACATTAAATTTATGGTTTATTTTCAGGCGTTTTCTTATGCGAACTAATAATCAGCAGTCTCATCCGCGTCGAATAAAAAAATAAAATAAATATCGAAATTTAACTTTAAAATTGTTTTTCATAGATTACTCTCGGTGTTTTCTATTCACGGATTCACATTCCAACTGTAAACTAGCTTCATATCTTGTGTCATTGTCTCACTTTATATATATATTTTATCGACGCCCGAAAGCGCAACGGAATAATGTGTGATTACACGAACGATGTACAGTAAATAAAGACTCTCTATGGGATGTATCGTTTGGGAAGGGGGGAGCTTGCAATAGGGGCAAATCAGTGTGTAGATCAATCGTCGTGGTCCCATCTGTCATCGTCTGGTCGTTGTTCTCTGTGTGGACTGAGAGAGGAGGGATCCGAGGAAGGGGACTCGGGCGACCAGGTTGACTCATCTCCGGGAGCAGACTCAGTGATCTCTAATAGGAAGGAAACTTTGCGTCCAACGCATCAAACCGCTGTATAGTGAATACTGTATAATCAATTCGTGCCTTGTATCATCAATAAATTACTATGCAGCAAATGTAAATGCAAACAAACAGAAAGAGCGGGGTGAAGAAGGGGAGAGAAAAGATAAGGAATGAGGAAGGCAATTGACATGGAGAGGGCATGGATGCCGCAGGTGAGTGGAAGGTGACGGCAGGTAAGAGGCACGTAGAAAGCATGGATGCCGCAGGTGAGTGGAAGGTGACGGCAGGTAAGAGGCACGTAGAAAGCATGGATGCCGCAGGTGAGTTGAAGGTGACGGCAGGTAAAAGGCACGTAGAAAGCATGGATGCCGCAGGTGAGTGGAAGGTGACGGCAGGTAAGAGGCACGTAGAAAGCATGGATGCCGCAGGTGAGTGGAAGGTGACGGCAGGTAAGAGGCACGTAGAAAAAGCATGGATGCCGCAGGTGAGTGGAAGGTGACGGCAGGTAAGAGGCACGTAGAAAGCATGGATGCCGCAGGTGAGTGGAAGGTGACGGCAGGTAAGAGGCACGTAGAAAGCATGGATGCCGCAGGTGAGTGGAAGGTGACGGCAGGTAAGAGGCACGTAGAAAGCATGGATGCCGCAGGTGAGTGGAAGGTGACGGCAGGTAAGAGGCACATAGAAAGCATGGATGCCGCAGATGAGTGGAAGGTGACGGCAGGTAAGAGGCACGTAGAAAGCATGGATGCCGCAGGTGAGTGGAAGGTGGCGGCAGGTAAGAGGCACGTAGAAAGCATGGATGCCGCAGGTGAGTGGAAGGTGACGGCAGGTAAGAGGCACGTAGAGAGCATGGATGCCGCAGGTGAGTGGAAGGTGACGGCAGGTAAGAGGCACGTAGAAAGCATGAATGCCGCAGGTGAGTGGAAGGTGACGGCAGGTAAGAGGCACGTAGAAAGCATGGATGCCGCAGGTGAGTGGAAGGTGACGGCAGGTAAGAGGCACGTAGAAAGCATGGATGCCGCAGGTGAGTGGAAGGTGACGGCAGGTAAGAGGCACGTAGAAAGCATGGATGCCGCAGGTGAGTGAAAAGTGACGGCAGGTAAGAGGCACGTAGAAAGCATGGATGCCGCAGGCTGCGGCTTCCATGCTTTCTGCCAACCGGCATGGATGCCCTTTACCTGCGGCATGGATGCCCTTTACCTGCGGCATGGATGCCCTTTACCTGCGGCATGGATGCCCTTTACCTGCGGCATGGATGCCCTTTACCTGCGGCATGGATGCCCTTTACCTGCGGCATGGATGCCCTTTACCTGCGGCATGGATGCCCTTTACCTGCGGCATGGATGCCCTTTACCTGCGGCATGGATGCCCTTTACCTGCGGCATGGATGCCCTTTACCTGCGGCATGGATGCCCTTTACCTGCGGCATGGATGCCCTTTACCTGCGGCATGGATGCCCTTTACCTGCGGCATGGATGCCCTTTACCTGCGGCATGGATGCCCTTTACCTGCGGCATGGATGCCCTTTACCTGCGGCATGGATGCCCTTTACCTGCGGCATGGATGCCCTTTACCTGCGGCATGGATGCCCTTTACCTGCGGCATGGATGCCCTTTACCTGCGGCATGGATGCCCTTTACCTGCGGCATGGATGCCCTTTACCTGCGGCATGGATGCCCTTTACCTGCGGCATGGATGCCCTTTACCTGCGGCATGGATGCCCTTTACCTGCGGCATGGATGCCCTTTACCTGCGGCATGGATGCCCTTTACCTGCGGCATGGATGCCCTTTACCTGCGGCATGGATGCTCTTTACCTGCGGCATGGATGCTCTTTACCTGCGGCATGGATGCTCTTTACCTGCGGCATGGATGCTCTTTACCTGCGGCATCCATGCCCCGTTATTTCTGAGTTTCACTCGCTCTTTTTGAATATCGATCGTGCTCATTACTCGCTGTAAAAATAGGAGAAGGCAGCGCCAGAAAAATGACAAGAAACATCATTTCTATAGTTATTGAATGTGATGTGAATGAATTCTCTAAGGAATTGTTCAAATACTGATGAAAAAAAGTGAGAAAAATATCTGAGAGTTACAACTAAAAGCATTGGTAACTTGTCGGTTTAGCTAACGAGAACTGTTTTCCCCATTCAAGGCCGATATCCGAGAAACATATAGGATATTTTCCTTGCCATGCGCTAATCGTAAGGATATTAAATGATCAATCAGATTTTTTGTTCGGACTATCAACATCCGTGCTTACAACTTTCCAACAGTGTCATGTCTCGGCAGACGACCTCAAATGACGACAAGTAAAGCACTTACAGAAAATAATCGCATTTCCTGATATTGCTAGTACACAGAACAGGAAGTCTCCAACTTCCCATGCTCTGGAGATGTCGCCTCCTGCTGAGAGAACATGAAAGTGGAGATGTCATCTGTCACAAACTTTCGACCGCTCTATCGATTTTGCATGCTCTCTCGGCATAAGAGGATATCTCCAGAGTGCAGGAATTTTTTGAGTAACTCTTCCACTATAGGTAAGGTTTTCCGATATAAATAGGAATATCTGATGCGGTCGTTCACTTTGTCATGTGAGATATTTTTTAGGTTAACTATATTATCATAGATAACTAGACAGGTGATCGAGTAAAGGTAAAAGTAAAGTAACCACCGGAATCAAGAGGACTTCAGTCGACAATCGACCACACTGCTGGGGCCCACCAGTAAGGCCAGTTGCTCTTCAAGACTACGTATCCCCTGCTATCCAGGCTTCTGGGACACGTTACCTAGCGCAATTAATGTTGCTCATTCGGCCAGTGAGGTAGTGTTGGTAGTTATTGCGTGCATTTGTTGTCTCAGATATATCAGTGCATTCGCGTAAGAGTCGCACCAACCCCCGTACAGCAAAAAGTGACTAGATGAGTTCACAGATTCTGGTAGCTGTTGGTGTGGTAAACCAAATTCCGTTTTACTCATGTCCTGAAATGTCAAATTTGCATAATAACAGGAAGTTAATGTTATGCTGTATTCATAGATTTTCGAATGTAGCTCTTCAGGGAGTTACGACTTCAGTCAAAAAACAAAGTTTGGCCACCAAAATCTGGCGCAACTTTCTGTGTCATTTGTTTATTCAAATTTTCATTTCTTATTATTTCCGGAAAATATGAGTTCAAATTTCTTGAAAAACAGGCCGAGTCCAGTTACTAATTTTCGATATGTGGTACTGGTCACAATCACATGATGTATCGAGGGCCGCTTAAGGTCGCAATTTTCATTACACAATTATCTGAAATACAAGAAAACCCCTCATTTCACCCTTATTTCACCATCATTCCCCTCATCCGACGCGAACTTCGCGGTGCAAAATGGTAATTGTACGAATTTCAGACCGCTCACTTTACGTAGAACAAGTGAAATAAGGGTTAAATGAGGGGGGTTTCGTATATTTCAGATATTTTTAAATGAAAATCGCGGTTCAGAAATACAAGATATAGAAAATTGGTAACTGGACTCGGCCTGGTTTTCAAGAAATTTGAGCTCATATTTTTCGGAAATAATAAGAAATGAAAATTTGAATAAACAAATGACACAGAAAGTTGCGCCAGATTTTGGTGGCCAAACTTTTTTTTTTTTGACTGAAGTCGTAACTCCCTGAGAAGCTACACTCGAATGAATACAGCATAACTTTGACCTCCTGTAATTATGCAAATTTTACATTTCAGGTCATGAGTGAAATGGAATTTGGTTTACCACACCAATAGCTACAAGAATCTGTGAAATACTCATATAGTCACTTTTTGCTGTACGGATTTGAGGACAATTTATGCAATTCTTACGCGAACGCACTGATATGCTTCTTCAAATGTTTAGTATTGATATGTATTTATTGGTTTACATCTAAATTTGCCTTGTATATTTTTATGAATGAGTACACTTACGCGCCCACGTTCACTTTCTTCATTCCTCGGAAAGCGCATAGCCGTTATTTGTAGACTGAAAAGTGCTCTTATCCAACCCTGCCATATTGACTCAAATTGTTTTTATCATTGTACAGTAGCGGACAAAACGGACACTTTTTATTGTTGATACAACTTTAGAACCCGAGGAAGGTTTGATGCGACATCGTGGGCTCTTATACGAAATCCATTGGAGATTACGATGCAACTATTGGGGTATTGCGAAATCTTTCAGGTATTGCGTCGTGATGACGCAATCGATGCACACTTTTTTGAAGTGTCATTATTCTTACATGGATTTTTTTCTGCTCGCCGAACTTTAAGGGTGTTGAGATACGCCCACGCCCTACCTATAAAATTTTTTTCAAGTTGCTGCGATGCCGCTACTTGGCTGTAGCCAAGCTGCAAAATGGAGACCGGAAAACCATATCTCGCCTTTCAGACATCGCACAGTCCCGATCAATGCACCAAAATGATCACCATCATGACTGCCGATGATCCTGAGAATATGGTCGCGGTAGGTCACCATTTGCCCTCAGGGCACGAAAAAATCACTTTTTCGCATTATTGTGGTCTGACGAAGGGGAAGTCAATAGGACGTGCTCGAAAGATCTGGTTTGGGCGTGGATTAGGTAGAGAATCTATGGGAGAACCGATTGCTAGGGGCAATAAGCGTTTCGATTGGATTCCTGCCCGCGGCGATCGATTTCCGGAAGGACACTGGTTTGGTCACGCCCATTTTCAGCCCTTTGACAAGGTTCCGACTTTTGAGCGTATCTCGGCTCTGAGTTAACGGAGAAGGCTGGCATACCCATCAATGGAATCAGCGTGGCTGGCTCTATAATCTCATCCACAAATTGCATTATCACTATGCAATATTTCATCATCCTTAGGCAATACTTTAGCGAATTATAAAAACACGCATATTGATGAGGTAATTAGTGGTCAGAGTAGTGGAAAGACCAAAATTATTTCATTTGCACCTTTCCACCGTTTTCTGTAGACTTACCGCAAGAAAAACTCAAAAAGAAGGAATATTGCATAAGGATGATGCAATATTGCATAGTGATGATGTAATTTGTGAATGAGATTATAGAGCCGGCCACGCTAATTCCATTGATGAGTCTGCCAGCCTTGTCCGTTAGCTCAGTGCTGAGATACGCTCAAAAGTCTGATCGTTGCCAAAGGGCAGAAAATGGGCGTGGCCATCCAGTGTCCTTCCGGAAATCGATCGCCGCGGGCAGGAATCCAATCGAAACGATTATTTCAGCTAGGAATCGGTTCTCCCATAGATTCTCAACCGAATCCACGCCCAAACCAGATCTTTAGAGTACGTCCTTTAGACTTCCCCTTCGTCAGACCACAATAATGCGAAAAAGTGATTTTTTCGTGCCCTGAGGGCAAATGGTGACCTACCGCGACCATATTCTCAGGATCGTCGGCAGTCATGATGATGATCATTTTGGTGCATTGATCGGGACTGTGCGATGTCTGAAAGGCGAGATATGGTTTTCCGGTCTCCATTTTGCAGCTTGGCTACAGCCAAGTAGCGGCATCGCAGCAACTTGAAAAAATTTTTATAGGTAGGGCGTGGGCATATCTCAACACCCTTAAAGTTCGGCGAGCAGAAAAAAATACATGTAATAATAATGACACTTCAAAAAAAGTGTGCATCGATTGCGTCATCACGACGCAATACCTGAAAGATTTCGCAATACCCCAATAGTTGCATCGTAATCTCCAATGGATTTCGTATAAGAGCCCACGATGTCGCATCAAACCTTCCTCGGGTTCTAAAGTTGTATCAACAATAAAAAGTGTCCGTAAACTTTTGTCCGCTACTGTATATTGTTTTGTAGTCTCAAGATATTTGTTTGGGTTGGTTATACATAGAATTGGTTGGTAAAACAGCGTAATTGTTAATAACGCATTATTAAATCTCTCTTATGGTCCCGCCCCGATTTGCGTTACGCTATGACAATAAAATTATCGCATCAAAATTTTATTTATTTATTCCAGATATTTCCCTTTTTTGTGTACCCCCGCTGGAAATTTATATTGTAAAATTAGCTAATACCGGCAATACCAAACATGTTATGTTAGGCGGACTTCATAGGTCTTCATATTTCCAAAATTTCACAAAATACTTGGCTTATTTTTCTCAATTGAAAATTGTGTCAGTTTCTCCATAGGGTTCCAAGAAAAAATTATAACGGTTCTTTTGGGTTGCTTTCTCTTGACGGGCCGTGGCTATAACTATTTTTTTCATATGTTTTGATTTTCTGTTGTCCAATTATACATTCAATCATTATTATTTATGACACCAATGGTTTACGTGCTTATTCATTTCAATCGTTCCTTCACTGATGTCTACTATCCTGTATTCGAATACATTTACGCATTTGAGGTATGGCGTGTAAATTATTTAACTCGGCTAATGAACATTTTTTCAAAGATACTGAACATAATTTTCTTTCTCTTCTTTCTCTGGCCGTATTCTACTCTGACTCTGTGGAGGGCGCAGCCATTGCATCGAAATGTCCGTTTGAAACCATAAAAAAATTCTGAGAGTTCAACAAAATCTGACATTAATATATGCGTTCTAAACCGTCAGTGATTGTTGAACGCCTATTAAACTCGGAGGATGTGATTGCTGAAATTTTCACAAACAGCATCATTTACTTTATATGTGCGAATTCTGATGTGCAATCTCATCTTATACGGTGTTTTTGGTATGAGCGCCCGTCTAATCGTTCTCTACCATCAGTATTTCGTCAATAAGGGATATGGTCTATACAGGAATAAAGTTGAAATGCGAAGTTCATCTTTCAGATAGCAGTTCTACTCTAATAGCAGCATCAATCGCACGAGCTGCAATGTTTGCTGCTTTCATGGGAGTGTCAGTGGATTAACAGATAGATACCTCCGAAATATTTGTAGTTATGCACTGATTAGACGAAACTATAATAAAATATAGAGTTGAAGTCTATTTTTAGTGTCTATTGGATTCTGTCTTTTTCTATTCTGTATTTTGTGTCTGCCTTTTCACTTCCGGTTAAAACAAGGCCTTGCGCAGATATAATGTGGATAAATAAAGTGTATTTTGCAAAGCAGCAAATAATATTCAGATTCAGGTTCATCCTTGTTTCGATAGAGCGGTCCATCGCTACAATTGCTTGGTCTTGGTGATTTTTTTCCTCATTTTTTTGACTGATCTTACAGTTCACCATCTTGGAAAAAAAGATTGGATGTATAAATGGACTAGACAGTGATGTAATACAAATTATGTTCGCACAAGAATGTTTTAAACTGTATATTGGACCTTTTCGTATTTTCAAAATTTCGCCACAATTCATATCTAAAAGACAAACATATATTCCTTTTTCATATTCATATCTATCATTAAGTGTTCATATCTTAGAAAATTTATAACTTTCATTAATTGTGGTTGTGCTCATTGAATCCGAGGTTGTAAAAATTTTATTTTTTTCTGGATCTTCCAATAGAAGATATTAAGAATTTTTTTAAAGATGATCAAACATAAAAGTATGGCTGATGCCTGATCTATTTATAAACAAAATCTTCAGCTCAACATAACATCATCAGGTACGAAAAGATGTCACATTCAACCCTCTCTGTATCGAATGCAATTGAACTGTGCGGTATAATTCAATCGTTTTCTCTCGGGAGCTTGCTAGTATTCGGTAAGTTTTTTTTTCGATTTGAATGCGCAAATATAATTTTGATATTTAGTAATTAAGGTAGTATATTTAGTAATCAAGGTAGTGTATTTAGTAATCAAAGTAATGTATTTAGGTTCAATAAACGTCGAACAACTAATGGCTATTATGGTAGTGCAGGCGGTCATTGGAATTTCAGTGAGCAAGTTAAATTAGAGCCTTATTGTATTTTTACAAGTAGTAAATAAATTTCAACCCATCGTATTGTTTTATAAAATAAAATAATGTTTTAGGCGATAATAGCTGTTCTGGCATATAACATGCGCGAGAGCGATTCTCTTAGAAGCGTTGCTCGTCTCACGAGTTATTCTGTTGCTCGATCTTTCCAAACGAAGGAGAATATCGCTGCTATTAAGGTTCGTAAATGTACACAACTTTAAAAACAGTTCAAAGTGATTTTCACGAATAAAACTTATGAAACATATTTATACTTCAAATTATTTACCGTCTATTATAGAATTGTTATTGTTCTGACTATTCTAATAATTATTCTCAAGAGAGTTCCGTAAACAAAAAGCGCACTCAAAATGTTTTCATGTTTTCATAGTCAAGTAGACCTAGCCCACAACAATATGTGTTGTATCATATGAGAGAATGCTAAAAAGATAAAGAAAAAACAGAGAAAGGTAAGTTTGCTTCAAATACAAGAGGAAAATAATACAGGCGATTCTTCGCCTTGCTGCTCGTCTCGTAATAATGAATGTTCCCATTGTCCTTCTCGAAGTTTCCTTCCGACAATTTTCACGAATCGACGCTGCGGTTTTCGGAAAATTTGCATATTCATCCATGGACGTCTGCCTCTGTCTGTGAGTTATTGATACGCAATTTGATATATCATAGCATTTATTAATAATTATTAATATTAGAATATTTTTTTTATTTATTAAATATCAAGTATGTAGTAATTCGTGAGTCAGTAATCCTTCGATTAGAGAAACGATTCAGGTATCCTCTAGCACTCATCAGTTACATTCCCATCGCTGACGCTGTTTTCGAAAGATCCCTGAAGAAACTTCCATACGGAGAAACGATTTACTACTTAGTGTCACGAATTTACGGACACTCTAAGAACAAGATACGTAACATGTGAGCAGTTCTTTTGTTTATTTGTTTCAAGATTGAGAAGAAAACAATTCTAAAGACTGCTCTAAATGTGCATGCTCTGTGGAGTGTGCACATTTAGTAAGTACACAGGTACAAGACACAAACATCACAATTTAAATTGTACACTTTTTTTGAAATACTTTAGTTTCTGGTTTAGTTGTTGATAACAATTCAAATAAGTTTAGGAGGTATAAAAAGCGAACACAATACAGATTGTAAATATAGTAAAAAAAACATTTGAGCGAGCCCATCCCGAGAGCGGACAATGTTTACTTTGATATGTTAAATCGTGCAATCAACAACAGGAGTTGAAATTTTAAATATGAAAAGAAATAATCTTTTTTTCGAAATGCTACATAATAAAAGTCATCATCATTGTGTTACTTTGTGCAATGTCTCTGTTCAGTTTTACTCCGAAATAACGAGTCAGAAATAATAATCTATTGGGCGAATGGACGTGAAACAACGGTGACGTTACTGCCACTCTTCTTGCTGTTCATCTGATATTAAAATTCAACAAAATGTAACATTCCAAGACTCTCACCGATTTGCAACAAAATATTAGCCGGATAATATCGATCAGAAATAGGCGATAGGTCGAATTTATTGAGAGTAGAATGAGATTGTGTCCGATAGGATGTAGTAGAAGGGTATTGAACAATAGCAGACTGGTTTCTGAAAAAAAGAAATTGAATAATTTGTTATATGGGGCTCGTTTCTCATTAATTTGCACATTTTACAGTTTATTGAACGCGCGTTCGCATATAATTTCCCCTTTCTTTTTATCCAAACCAAATAATATACCCGTGTAGTTTGATGGAATATATTATCAATACTCCCTACTTCTACAAAATTCTGCATGTTTTGCGTACGGAAAGATATGAAACCGGGGAATATTGCGCCGAGAAAAAGAATCGCTGCAGGAATTGCAAGTAGATTCATCGGAACGACAATCTGAAAAAAAGATTAACATTAAAATACAGAGAAAGATAATTGATGTGACAAATATAATGCGAAGATGAGCAATACCCAGTATGTTTCTTTTACTTCCGATATTGGAGATTGAAACCATATTTTATAGACGAATTCCATGTTTACAAAGGTACCTGTATGAAAAGCACCCACAGTGCTCTGTTAATAGCTCGCAAACCCTGATCGCTTCGTTTATCAATCTGAATGTTGATTGTTTGAGTTGTGAGATTCGATAACCAAACACATTATGTTGAAGGGAATAGAACATGTGAGCGAATAAAGAGACGACAATTACAGAAGCACTTATTATTGTCTGTAATGAGACAATATATTGGTAGTAACTTCTAAATATATTTTCTTTTAAAGATCAGTTCTTATATATCGATAAAACGGAATTTTGATGATTGATCATTTGATTAACTCACTACAACAGTTAAAGTGATCGCATATTCCAATAACGCAGTTCTTTTCTGCACAGTGTAAGTACCGCCACGTTCGCGAATCCATGAGAGGAAACTGTACTCCTGCACCCAACTTGTTTCGAATAAAAGTTTGAGATATATTCAAACTCCATCCAAGAGTCGCTCCATTTCCTTCTCGTCATCTGGCACAATTAGGTTGGGTATGGGTGCCAGACTAAACGATACAAAGAGTATCAGACGAATCGCATTTACCGTTCTCTGAAAATATTTACTGATAATACAACACACTAGTGAACACAAGGATAGTACAATCTTGAACATTTCACATCGTTTATACCTAGATTCTTTCGCTAAACAATTATGCAATGCTGGTTTCTCAGTTGGCCGCTGAAACATACTGGTCGTAGTTTGAATATACTTTCTTCCGATAATAGTGATTGATGGCGATAGAAAACGCAAAACAAGATTGAGAGGCCGATGTAGATGTTGATAAGAATGGCCATATTCTGGGAAATTTTCCATTTTCTCAGAGATCTTTGACGTCGTGACTGACAGCTTCAATACGCATTGGTACTCCAGCATGACAACACAATCCGATACAGTACGCGCCAATCACGGGAAAGAGCGGTATCGGTTCGAAAGAAATATCGATGTTTATGTCGTTTATGATAATCAGTATCTTAAGTATGTATTCACAAAATGCCAATATCCAAAATAATATCTGGTTTTGAAGCTGTTACGATGGTGTGCTCTACCTGTATTAAAATTATGTAGTTGCGAATTTTCATTTGTTTGGGAGGCGTACGTTGGAGAAGACAAAACATCGAAAGCGCATTGAGAAGAGACGAAACCGTGAAAAGAGAACGACGGAAGAATATTATTTTGTTCTCATCTTCTTGAGAAAGAAAAATCGACATTGTAGAAGACAAACATGCGAAGAAATATAGCAACGAGACAGGTGCAATGTATAACCAGGTATTGAAGCTGTAATCCTGTATTTAATTAACATCGGTTCCCAATTTTATTCACAATTTCTGCTCAAGATTTCCTCATGAATTGATCTTTACGAAGTTTGTAGAAAGTTGCATGACCAGCATAAAAGCAGTTTGAGGCAGTACGTAATGCACTTTTCATGTATGTGTCGCACTAGTTAAAATACAATTATAATTAAAGACGTGCGATTATTATTATTATTAAAGCCAAATTAACGATATTAGGACCCATAATCAATCGACGTAGCGTTATGAAACGGTTGGAGGGAGTGCACAAATTGTATATCCGCAGCGGAAAAGGGCGGGAAATTTAAACACGTAAAGAACGCACTTTCAAAAGTATTGCACTGTAGACGGCTCAATATCAGTTACTATGTCAAATTGTTGATTAGTGATTCATTACGAATGGGGCGAGATAACTTGACCCGTGTCTCATAAGTAATCTGTCTAAAAAAGGTTCATCCAATGATTTTTGTTTCGACCCCAGCCCAAGTAAGCTATCTTGTCGTATTTCAAACGAGTACACCAAACGTCATTTGTAGATCAAACGTGCGGAATTCGCAAATCTCGATCGAGCCATTCGAAATATTGATCAGCTATTGGAATTCCTCCGACCTCCATCTTCATCTCTCTGAAAGAAATTGAATCAAAATCATCAGCGTAACCTTTATCAATAAATGGTACCAGTATGAAACTAATCACCAGACTCCTCTTTATTGAAACTCACTGTATTCTTTCTACATCGGTGTTCCCCATCCTATTGACAAGCATCCGATAGAGAGGAACACGAGATGCGGGACGACGGAAACGAATGTTGAACAGTGGAAAAATTACCATGAGCACTGCGGTGATTCTGAAACATCATTCGTTATTACGCAGCAGTTTGTACTGTATAGACAGTATGCGAAAAGAGACATTGCCCACTTTTTGTGTCATTTAAAAAAAATTAAACTCGCAATGCAATCCAAAGATCGAAAAGCGCAATGAAAAGGAATCGTAGACGTTCGTAGTCTTCCGTTGCTGGGAGAAACTGATAGAGAGCACGAAAGATAAAGGCAGGAACACACAAACAAAAAGCCGGACCGAGAATTCGAATGGTCATTTGAATAGGAATGTTACAGTGAACGTGCAAACGGTAGACATGAAGCAAGAGGCAAATTCGTTTTCTCAAGAAGAAACTAAATAGGACAGCTGTATTATTCACCGAACATTTTTTTAAAGGGACCTGGTACTGCAAATGAAGTGAATTTCAGATTAAAGAGAATTTTATTCCGATTCGAACGCAAAAAACCGCATATTTTTACGATTTTTTTTGAAATTACTTATGAATTTTCAAAGATCCCATTTCAGGCCAAAATGACCCGGCGCTACTGTGTTTAGCGGCTAAACACAGTAGTGCCGGGTCATTTCAGCCAAAAATCAGACCTTTGAAAATTCATAACTAATTTCAAAAAAATCGTAAAAATATGCGGTTTTTTGCATTCTAATCGGAAGAAAATTCTCTTTAATCTGAAATTCACTTCATTTGCAGTACCAGGTCCCTTTAAAACTGTATGAAATATCGTAGAATGGCAACTGACAGTCATTATTTCGACGTTTTCTCGTAGTTGATATGTGAGTGCAAGAGAATACTCGGGAGATGCACGCACGTGGTTGCAGCTGCAGCCGACGCAGAACAATTCTATTGTACTGCAGCAGACAGACGTAGCTCTGAGAGAATAACTTTTTGTCAATAATCTTTTAAAAAAGATATATTCAAAATATTTTGAGCACTACAAAGAAGAATTTAAGCGACTATCCAATGATTCCAGGATGAAAGTAAGAATACTAACTATGCAGCCAATGAAAGTGAGCACAACTGATTGAGGAGACGCAACGGTATTCATCGCCAATACTGAATTAAGCATATTTTAAAAAAAAGTTTCTAAAAAAATAACTCACGGGATCCTGTTGCTCCCTTTATATAATGCGCAGTGTTAAATGCGTTGTAGACAGAAAATAATTCAATCAAAAATAATAAAGCAACCACGACAAGCAGTCTTCCTTGCTTCTCGTACCTGATTTGGAGAGAGAAATTTGCAAGCAAACTAAAAGATCTACCAGGGCCAGAATAGAGTCGCTACAGACCTCTCAATTGTAATACCAAGTATTCTGAAATAATACTGATTTATGAAAAGGAATGTGTTAAATCTCACATTACGGAGAAGAACACAAA
Organism: Pristionchus fissidentatus; assembly: GCA_036245785.1. Taxonomy (NCBI): domain Eukaryota; kingdom Metazoa; phylum Nematoda; class Chromadorea; order Rhabditida; family Neodiplogasteridae; genus Pristionchus; species Pristionchus fissidentatus. The sequence goes on from BTSY01000004.1 coordinate 18,632,534, forward strand.
AGATTGGAGGCGTAGAATAGCGGGAGAAATGATTTCTCGATATTATCAAGTTTTATTTATTCATGAATGCATGTTTTAAAACCTGTCAGATTGAGAATAGAGTATTGTGCATAAATTAGCGCTGGTCTGCTAATAAATATTGCGGCGCTTTGCAGAAAAATAGCAGTGAAAATTATACAGAGCTGAGGTGGGCATCATTAATGCAACGTTGATGTTTCCTAATAAGATTCCTCTCATTTCTATGGAGAAGCTCGGCATTCCATGAAATCCTTAGAAGCGGAATAGTTAATAACAACACAATCATTATCATGAGAACCTGAATAGGAGCTCGTCTCATTTCAGATACAATACTAGATAATAGACTATGTAATGCGTATAGTCAGATGGTAGAATGATATCCATTAATCGTTCGATCGATAAATGAATATCGCCCACCGCTTCTACCATATGCCTATGCACATTACATTATCTATCGTCATCTCTTCCAGAAGAAGCATACCAAGCCTCGAACCCTATACTAGATAAATACTCGACGGAGTGCTCAACAAAACGACCGATACATGCAAAAGACAATGAGTGGAAGCAGACCTCTACGGCATTCAAAATTTCGAATAACGGCGAATATTTATCGATGCTGGTCGTATTCATGAAAATACCCAACTGCTCCATTAGACGCGAAGCGACTGAAAAAAATCTGTGTACGATGGGAAAGAAAATGGCGCTTTCCCCACGAATGCTCAGTTAGACACAGTTCATAGAAATAAGGGATCATCAGCGTAGGCATCATGCTCTGGCTTTGTTTACACAATGGATACTTTAAATAAGCACATACAAATGCTGGCTTAAGCAAACATATCACAGCATTAAAGAGCTGAGACACTAAAAAACTGCAACTAACGGATCAATCACAAAAATGAGAATAGAATTCTAACGGATCCAAAACAGCCACGGTATTCTATCTTATCGTATTGGGAATATAACAACATTGTGGTTTAAAAAACAGAAAGATGTTCCATGCGGGATAAGAAAAGAAATGCGGCAAAAGAGAATAATACTGTAATTATCATTTTCTACGGTTGAAGATAATTCTAGACTGATGTGCCGAAGACATCGGATAGTTTTTTTTCTTTTTCAAAAATTTCAGTGGATTTTCATTTGCATTTTTATCTAGCAGAAAAAAACGTTTACTTCACCGTTTTATATTTTTGTGTACACGACTGTCAATTCTGCTTGTTTTCTATATCACAAACGAGCGACTACGAAAAAGATCCCACATCATTTACAAGACACTACTCATGTTTTCCATTCGAATCCTTTTTTGGTACTACTACATTTTAGTAACGGACTCAATTATAAGAGCATGAAATTTCGAATCATATGTACATTTTGTATATTTCTCTCATATGCCAATGATAATGCCGCTATTATCGAATTACTAAATTACCGTCTCAACTTTCTGATAAATAGTAAAAATAATTAAAAAGTACAGTTTCTCGGTCGCGAATATAGTTCTGGCACAGTTCGAGAACATCCTTGTATGGAATTTTGGTTCACATAACTAATTAGGGACTCAGGTGCAGTACAATAAACATCGAATTTCACTGCATATATTTACGGATATATATAAAATTTTTCATTCTCATATTATGCCGATACGAGGTAGTTTGGTCACTTTCTTGAAAACCCTAGTCGAATTATCAGATATCGATCTTGGCTTGCCGTCAAATTTCGGGAATCCGACGAGATTAAGAAACGTTCGTCTGAATTGATTACAATTATTTACTCAGTGAAACTTGACCTCACCGGTAAGAGTTGATTGTGAATATGAGCAGGAGAGGGTCGACTAAGGGATGAGTGGCACATGCATAGGGACATAAAATAGAAATGTTGACGAAGGAGAGTCCTTAATGAAAGAGTAATTACATTTCCCATCATATTTAAAAGTGTGTTTTTTTATTATAGACATACCGATTAGTGGAAAGAGCAGACAAGTGCCGGCTGGATAATATGCAGTGAATAGAGGAATGAAGGCCTATACATCTAATTATAAATGCACTATTTATGGTTTGGTCATACTTGATAGATTAAAGAGCGGAAGAGTTGCTTGTGGAGACTAATGGAGACTGTGCTTTTAGTGTGCCCTCTGAAATGTTTGATTAGAAAAAAAGAAAAGTTAACTGACCTGATTGATTTGTTGATGTGGAAGCAGCAAAATAGGATAATTGAATAAGTTGAAATCATTGATGAGAAAAGAAGTCCTGCTCCCAGGATATTTCTATATCGAGGACCTTCGAACGTTTTAACCGTCTGAATAGATAATGTTTTTTCAGAAATTTTAAGTGTAGGGCACCCAAAAGAATGCGTGCGTATGTTTCTGTGCAGTTTCCATTGTATGAATAACTGGAAGTGGAATGGATCCATTGAGAAGAGGAGTTAGAGCGAGAATACTTTCTTCATCGGGACGGAAGAGATAGAAATAGACGCTGAACCTGCAACCATTTTATCCTCGAAAATACTATATTTATCAAAATCTGACTAGAAATATAGCCTAGAACGATATTTCCAACACAATCGTTCATTGCTTACCAGAGTAGATTGCTTGCGAGGGTTGCAGCCATCAAACAAATGAAGAAGAGAGGAAAATGAGCAAGGAGGTGAGGACTAAACACCAGCATTTCAAATTCCGGTAAAGATAAAGTTACTCACTACTTCATGGCCAGAAGTCTATATACGAAATGGAAGATGAGGATTGGAAATACGTGGCCGTACACTCCCAAATACATCCCGAGTCCGAATGATTCAGAGAACATACCGCGACCACTCATTAAATATGCGTTGCCATACATTTCAGGTATCTGCGGGTAGTTGGTTGTTTGTTTCACATTTTCCGTTACGATGCTCACAGGATACACGATAAAGTGCATTGTGTTGTAGTACAAATCCGATATTGCAAAGTAGGTTATGAGTATGCGATATGGTCCAATTTCTCGACGAGAACACGTTCGAGCAATGTAAATGAGTATGAAGTTGAATATGTATGCGAGAAGACTGATAGTTACTTGAGAAAACAAAGCGATATTCTGAGAAGAGTAATTCATATAAATCACATAGAAGATTACATTACATTGACTACTGGATCGACGTATACTTGACTGTACATTATGAAGATCTGAAGGAGAATTGTGTAAGGACTGAAGGATATTGCTGAAGGTAAATATACCGCATGATGACTAGACTATACACATGGGAAATACAGTGTTCGTTGAATTGTCAATTATGAACTCTGTGATCATTCAAGATCCGGTGGGTGAACGACGCACAATGACTAAATATTTATTTTATAATAGCCAAAGCGCTCAAAAAAGGCGAACTGGACCGGAAATGTGCCTTCAATGCACATCATTGCTGTGAGAGAGAAGAGAAGAACATCGTATCGAACGCTCTATCGATGTTTGATCCCCCTCCCCTTCTTGTAAATGTTTTAATTCTTGTAAATGATTCTGACGGAATAAACAATGAATGAATGAATGAATCGTGATCTCTTGGTGAGATGAGTAGTTATCCATTTCATTATACATATTCACTAGGGAACGGGCGCTATTTCTGACTGAAAAATAAACAATGAACTTCGGAACATCAAGAACAAATCCTCACTCGAGAAAACGAGTAAAATCAATAGTATTCGGCAGATTTCTTGCATGTGTTTACAATAATTACACGTTAATGTAATTATTGTAAACACCTGCTCATTAATGGTGGAATTTTAATCGTATTAAACATGATATTAAACAGTTTTAAAATATGTGCCTGGTAATTGTAGCTAGAGGACAAGAGTTCAGAAATGATTATGTTGTGTGTCAAATTCACTCCACTCTGATCTTCTAGTCCCTTTCGCATTCTCTTTGATTTCTGATGCTACCAAGATCAACCTTCCATTGTGTTTTGTCTGCATATCAGCACTAGGGATTATCACACCTCCGCTGACGTAAAAAATGTAATAGCTAAGCCGGGCGCTTAAGTCCAGCCTTTGACGCAGTTGATTGTGATCGGAAGAAAAGCGTCACTCCTGCTTAAGATTGTACCCGAGAGAGGAGAGAAAACTACAAGGAGTCAGAGAGAGAAGAAAACGATCGAGAAACGATCTCTAATGAGAGTCATTAATCCTTATCGCGCTCTATCGATGTTTGAACAAACGATCGCGGACTGAGAACTCTGTGCAAATAGATGATAATCGGGAGCACTGCAATTCATCACACTCAAGAAAATGAAAACAAACTTTTTTTTTAAATTAAAAACAGAATAAAAATATAAATACAATTCAACAAAATATTAATTGACTTGTTTGAAAGAAGTTTTTTTCATTTATGGAAATGAGGTGACTTTTTCCCAGATATCTCTTGATAGCTCAAACACAGAAGCACATTTTACGATTACAGCATTTAATGTATTTATTCAAAGATGGAATAGAAAAAATATACTGGGACTCTCCCTCTGATGTTTGATCGGGCGACATCGACGTCAATTGCTATTTGCGTATATTTTGTGCCACCGATTGCCACTTTGACCGAGTTCGCCCGCAGTTCAAATTAATCCTTAGTCACAACAAAAGAGAGAGAAAGTAATGCAAAACTGAGAAGAGGGGAGATAAAGTGTGGAAGAGGTGATCAGAATCAATCAGTGCAGTCTAAGTTCCCCCTTGAACATATCGTAGATGCAATCGTTCTACGATTTCTCTGCTCCCCCTTTCGCCGATCCCAATGAAGGATTGTATTGCACTCCCCAGCAACGAGGATTCTTCTATCCCGGTAAGAGTCGCTAGAAAAAAAAGGTGTTAGAAGACCCAGATTAGAATCATTGAATTAGTTTGATGATACTGCAAGTTATAGTGTTCGAAACTATTATAGATATGACTGTTTCATTTCCTTAGGGCCATACAGTTATACCCCTCCTGGGGGGAGCTCGTTAGTGTTTCATATTTTGAAGAGAAAGGAAAAGGAAATTTTCATTTTACTTTTTGTTTCGATTCTTTTTTAAGCGCCTCCGATTTGCGGATTATTTGAGGATTACGATGGAATGAGAAGCTATTAGTGAGCAGTTTTCAGGAAAAAATCCCTCGCACTTTCACCATTCGTTTAACCCAAAGACCATCGATGTGATTCTGATCCGTTCTCATAGTAGCCTTTGAGATTTACTGTGAGGAGGAATCCGAACCAGGCATTCGGATAACAGCTCATTAGTAACTCGCTCGCTTAAAACATCGACAATTGTTTTTAAATGTAATTTTTAAAAAAAAACGGTTCGTAATCTTTTACCATTGTGAAATTACAGATGAGTGCAGCTACGTACAGTCTACAGACGCTTGTAAGGGTGGAGGATACCTCGCATGGACGGTATTCGTGTACTGCGCTGATGACCCCATAGCTAAGGTGAGCATTGTCACAAGAATTCGAGAAAAAGATCCTGAAAGTTGTAATGAATATCCTTATTTCAGTGGTTCATCGTTGCTGCTGGAGCTCTCTTTCTCCTTCTGCTCTTTCTGATGATTGCGACGTCGGCTGACGACTTTCTCAGTGTGAACGTAGCCACAATCGTCAGCAAGCTCAACATTTCCGAGAATATGGCGGTAAGTGAGAATTTGCTTTGCAAAATGTTTCCAAGAATTCTTAGATTGTTACGGCAAAGTAACACTGATTCATTTTGAGGGAGTAACATTCATGGCATTCGGTAACGGAGCTCCCGATGTCTTCTCATCACTCGCTTCAGTAGTCAGCTCACCACAACCGAGAGCTGATCTCGCATTGGGCACCGTTCTCGGTACGGAGACACCAGAATTTAATCGCTTTCCGTTTGCTTTTTATTTTCCTTGGATAATCTATCGGTTTCTTATTCAGGAGGAACGTTGTTCGTCACTCTTCTCGTAACAGCAGCGATAGTTGTCACTCGGCCATTCAAGGTTTTTCATTTATTAATATCTTCTTCTAAATCGTCTTCGAACGATTAATACTGCAGAATCGTCCTATGAATATGGAAATAATTAACATTGAAATATTTGTTGAGGCTGCGTTCTGGTCGACCCTTCGTGATCTCGTTTTCTTCCTTCTCACAATAGGTCTCATTCTCCTATATTTTCTCTACTCGAATGAAGTTCAACTATGGATGCCTCTCAGTGATCGCATTCCAGTTGACCAAATCATTAAAAATTGCTTCCAGCATTCCTCGGAATCTACGTTCTATATGTTGCCAGCGTTTTCGCTGCTGAATATATTGTCAAGAAGAGGAAACACCCCAAAGTTCATCCTGGTAAATTGTTCTCACAACTTGTGCATTTCGGCTACTGCGTGACTCACAGCTGATAAATAGTTCACATTTTTATTTTCGAACCGTCCAACCATCTCGAGACTACGAATAAAGAGGAGGAAGACGTTCGATCTCATCGAGGAACGATCACTTCTCGTGCCAGTTCTGTTCGATCTCATGTCACTGTTATCGTTCCTTCCATTCTCGGACATGGTCACGAGAAAGGTTAGTTGCCTTTACTACTTGTAAGAAATGCACATAACCTCTTCGTATTCCAACGTTCAAAGACAATGCAGAATAGAAACGACAGATAATCTTTTCTTTCCAGAAATCGTCGTTGAGAATCCGGACTACGACGAGGAAACAGATCTCATCGTTGCTCATCATCCAATGAGAGAAAGTGTGATTAGAAGGAGAACAGCGAAGCATCAGCAGTTGATCGGTAAAAGAAAATTTCATTACGCAATACTTAAGATTTTAATAAAATGAACTTACGAGTTGCGACCATGACTTGTGAACAAAGTGTATGAAATGTTTTTGTTTATTACTGGAATATCTTTTCTGTATTGTTGTAGATCGATCAGTGTCCGGTGTGAGGGGAATAATAGAAGATCTTGTTGCTTATCACGCAATCGACTTCGGAGATGAGAAACCGACGTTATGGGACAGAATCAAAGCTTACATTCTCGTGAGTTGTCAAGACTGAATCGGCTATGCATTGTGTTTACTTGCAATAAATTCACTTTCGACTAATTTACAATCGATACAAATACAATTCGATAAGTGATTTCAGTTTCCGATCACATTCATCTTCAAGATGACCGTACCTCTGGGAGCAATCCAATGGTCCAAACCAATGGCTGTCATTCATGCCATCGTAGCACCGCAATGTCTGCTATTCAATCTACAAGGTAAACACAATTCGAGTCTTCTTTGCACAATGTCGTAATTTCATCTACAAATTTGAACATTCTTGCTTATGTGAATATTGGATATAGTTATTAAAACATGTGGAGAACTCGTAATGGCTGTTGTTGGGAAGTGATAGAATGAACAAGATTTGACAACATGAAAATTCATAGAAATTTAAAAATTGTAATATGTAGGTCGAGTGTAAATAGAGATAATAATTACAGTGCTGCTCTTCACTCCAATCCCAGGAGGGCCAGGCCTCTACGCCTTCGTTCCTATCATCTCCCTCATTATCATTGTCCTTATTCTTTGTTTTACGACAATGGACGAAGAACCGAGATTCTACAAGGTACGGTCACACAAAATTAATACTGTAGGAAAAAGCAGCTGACTTTGTGGAAAATTTCTAAGCTAAAAATTTGGCGTAAAAAGATTCACTCAAGAATTTTGCGTCTCTGGTGTTGTGTCGGGAAGTGTATCGAGACGTCCCTGACACAACAGACACAACACCAGGCACACAAACTTCTTGAGCTATATGCATTTTCTTCTTTGGATTAAGGTAAAATGTTTTTTTAAAAATTTATCTCCTCATTTTAGTTGATTGCTTCCCTAAGTGGTTTTGTGATGTCGATCGGCTGGATGTACTGCATCTCAGCCGAAATCGTCGACGTCATCACAATGATTGGAGTCGTCACAGGAATCGATCAGGCGGTAAGCATCTTTCAGTATTCCTTATTTTCCGTTCTGGAACCAGACCTCTGCGTCATTGATAAGCCTATAAGCAAGCTTTTCGTGGAACTGAAAAGTAACGGAGAAAATAGATAAAAAAGTGAACTATGGAACCCGTATTGTGGATATCTAAATTTCGGAGCAGAATAGACGAAAGTTGAAAGTGTAGTATTAATTCGCTGCAGATTCTCGGTCTGACGATCATCGCATGGGCGAATAGCGTGAGTGATCTCATTGCTGATCGGGCAATTGCAAGACAAGGATTCTGTCGAATGGCTATGGCTGCAGCACTCGGAGGACCGCTATTCAGTCAGTTTTAGATTACTTCTTGACCGTATACTTGTTGTGGCAGGCATTGAATATTCCATTTAGGTCATTAATTAAATCAAACAAAGGCCTATTGTCCCAAATTGATTGGCTGGTTCAGGAAAGTATGAATACTGTACAATACGAATTGTATCTTTTGATTTCTTTGTGAGTGTCGGATTGAAGTGCTCCGTCAGTGATGACGTCATAGATACGTAACGAAAAGACGGGATAAGCTACGCTTATTTTGGGTGACGAACTACAAATCCTTCCAATTCCTCGACAGCGGATTCTTTTCGGTTAAAAAAACGTCTCGGATGAATTAAAACTTGATCTTCGGTAGACCGATGAAATGGAAATATACTGCAGATCTTCTAATCGGATTCGGTCTTCCCTTCACGATCGCCAAACTGAAGGGATCGGATGTTCCTGTAAGTGTCTCGATTACCTCATCACTACTCAATTTCCACATTATAGATCGCCTTCAACAGCGTCAGTCTGATCATGGTCACTTTCATGTTTATTTCACTCCTCTTCACTACTGTAAATCTTCTCGTATTCAGAGCGAATCTCAAGCGAGTCTATGGGTTGATCATGATCGCCATTTACTTTGCATTCCTCGTTTTCATTCTTTTGTCGGCAACAAACGTTCTCAACTGGATTTAGCACCAACATAATACCCCATATTGTTGTATATATATTTGTCGTTCATCGGTATTGCTCTTGTAACGGATTAAAATAATGCAGTGGACATAGTGATGCTGAATTATTCACACTAAAATACAATTGCCAAGGAACCAAATTAACGTGTCGTGACTCGTGAATGAATCAAAAATATAGAACCACCTCAGAGAATTTGTATTCTTTTCTGGTATCATGGCCTACACTAAACCACTTGAAGTGAAGTGAGAATAGATCGAATGACACAATATCTACCTCTAAGACCCATGGCAATGAGAGCAAATATTCGGCTGACTCGTGGTTATTAGGAAATGAGTGTATTTCTCCAGTATTCGCGTTCTTTTCGTAGCATAACATCAACGTGATTCACAATATTAGATTGAGTTCGTCTCTGGGTGATCAAACGTTGACAACTCACCGGTTTGGGATTCACTGGTCTCAGAATGAACCTCAATTTTGATTATGAGTGCATCTGAGTACATTACTCACAGTTGCTAATCCCAACACATCTCGATCAGATTCACTGCAGAAGTGGGGGAGTTTGTGTACCGACTGATAGTCGATGTTGACATACCAACACATTGCAGTTCTTCCCTGAGTCAGTTCCTCAATTATTTGTGTGTGTCGTCATTTTCGTGTTCTCAAGATCGCGCGACTCGTCGAGAGATAGTGATAAAGACAAAGAGAGAGATTGTCTGCTGTTGGGTGTAATCCGAACTCTCAACAGTGGCGCACAAAAGGCGTGACTTTCAAAAAGCCCCCCACTATCTCTCTCTGCCACCCTTCCCCGGGTTCTAAAGCTCTCATCTTGATAAAGAGCGCACAACGAGAGGCAGTCTCTACTCACAGCGTCTCTTCGACAAAAGAGAAGCTCGTGGCGTCATCATTCCTTCTTCTTCTTCTCCCAATAAATGGACAATTCGACATTGGTTGATGACGATGATTTGTACTGCCAGCCAGCCTACGGTGACAACGTCTCAGGTTCGCCTTACAACGAGATTAAATTTTGTCGAAATTATCTTGATCCGCTTAGCTTGAAAATTCGAAAAAAAATGTCTTTGATTACTACCGCCCATGAATGTTTTAGTTTTGATTTTTCGTTGATAAATATACAGTGAATTTAGATGTATATGTACATTGATTGTGAGTGTTAGGGGCGCAGTACTTTGAATTCGTGTACTGGAATAGAGATTCCCCATAAACGGAACCAATATCACTATAATAAAACTGATACGTGCGTCATTAGAAACGTATTCCAATGATAATTTTGTTCCGCGTGACCTCTCATTCCAGAGAGTTGTCTTCACAATCAGTGTGTGTATGTGACTCGACTTGCTGATAACAAACGCGTGCGCCCATTTTACAGCTTGTAGCCCTAAAAAATAACCGAAGATCAATTTGCAGACACCTGTTGGTACGTTCAAAACACTGATGCGTGCGGAGGGGGCGGTTACTTGGCTTGGACTGCTTTCGTCTACTGTTGTGAAGATCCCGTCGCAAAAGTGAGAGAATTATCGAGAATTGTCTCACTTATCAATTCGCGCCCTTCTATGACATGAATCAGGTTGGGGACAAGGATTAGGAGATTATTATTTTTGGACTGGCGCCACCATTTTCGTGCAATATCTTCATTTACCAAGTTTCAAAGAATCTGTACTACAAGTGTTTTTTTCTTGTTTTTCGCGTTTTTTTCTAACCACAATTGAATTTAGATATTATTGCTATTCAAGGGCATTCAAAACCGTCTATACGATAAATACACAATTGTCGAATACAAAATATACGACATTGAGATGATAATACAAACAAATATTTTGAGAACTAAAGAAATTTGATCTCTTCGGTTCTTTGGTGCTCTACAGAGTTTAGCATCTTCCGGGCTTTTGATCGAGAAATGGTGTTGATAATCCATAGATAAGAGGAGCCTCAGAGAAACTTCTCCGACGAAATCGAGCGCTGCGGAACGAGGTGAATGAAAATATGGGCACGGCGAATCACAGAATTATAGATCATGTGATGATGAGACACAATTAGAACTAGAAAACTGGCACAAATTGTGAATGGGTGGAACTATCGGCCAGTCGGTGATTTTTTTAAAAAAATCACAATATGTACCTTCACACTCCATTTGTTAGGTAGAAAAAATTAAAGACAATAAACAAAAGAATCTTTGTTGAATGTATAATATTGAGTGGTTCATCGTCGCGGGAGGCGCTCTCTTCCTCTTCCTCCTCTTCCTCATGATCACTATTTCCGCCGACGACTACTTGTGTCCAAATGTATCCACAATAGTCAGCAAGCTGAATATCTCCGAGAATATGGCAGTGAGTTGTGGGGAAAATGGGTTACAAAAATTTCATATCTCTCGAGAGTTTAGTGTACCTCCTGGTTTATGTTTTCGTTTTGTACCTGACGCGTGCCTGTTGTACCTGGGCAAGCTCCGTAGAACCTGTTACAGCAGGTACATCGGGTACACGAAATTCTAGAGCTATTCAATAATATGGGAGAACGAATTAACTTTTTCTGTAGCATACGGTAAATTTAGGAACAGTGCGACATTTTTACCTCAGGGAGTTACCTTCATGGCGTTTGGTAACGGCGCTCCCGATGTCTTCTCATCACTTGCCTCTGTTGTGAGTTCGCCTATGCCACGCGCAGATCTCGCACTCGGAACACTGCTGGGTGAGGAGAATGATACTATAGAACCGAACTGAACTTAGCACACTAAAAGATGAACGACTCTCATAATGCATACTTTCGTTTCGTAGGTCATTGAAACTCCTCCAATAAAGTATCGAATGAATTTCTTCCAGGCGGAACTATGTTTGTCACACTTCTCGTAACTTCTGCCATTGTCGTTACTCGACCATTCAAGGTGAGCAAAGTGTTGTTTGACAACGAAAAGATGAGTCACTCAGAATGCCAACGAGCTCGATATTTTGTAGTTGTGCTCATGTTTTGGCGAGCCTTAAGTTTTGGAGGGATAATACACTTTTTTTGTATGAAAATGGAAGTTCTTACTGTTTCAAGGCAGCTAAATGGTCGGCATTGCGTGATCTCGGCTTTTCTATCGTCACAATTGGTCTAATTCTTTTCTTCTTTCTCTACTCCGACGAAGTTCAGCTATGGATGCCCCTCAGTCAGTGTTTAAAAAAATCTTCAAAATCTCTCTTGTCCTTGATCCATCTTATTCATTGTTTGATATGTGGTAGGGGACTCCGGATTTCGACGAGTCTTGGAGGCACAAAGGATTGACAGATAAATCGTAATCCCGATTGCAGCTTTCCTCGGTATCTACCTAATCTACGTCGCGACTGTATTCTCTATCGAAATCTATAAGAAGAGACAATGGAAAGCAGAACAAACAAAGAAGAACATTATGACTGGTTAGAAATTAGCCTTTTATAAGAAATTAAGTACGAAATTAAAGTAGAATGTATTTTGATAAAGCACAATATTCATTCATTGAATATCAGTAGAATTTGGACCGAACTGAGATATACAAGTTGATGTGTGTAACAGTTTGAAAACTATTTGCAAAGTGAAAAAAAAGTTGGCTTTTATCAGGAATCCAAAACGTGGCTAAATTGGACGTAGAGAAGAGGAATTCAATATACGCTGCATCAAGACGCGGCTCAGTGATGGTAGCTGTCCACGTCGGTGGAATCACTGGAGGACACGGTTAGTTTACTGTTTTCGCAGTGTATTCGGTCTGCACTAATGTTAAGTTAAAGTGTTTTTAAAAAAAGAATTCGACATCGTCGCTGTAGGCAGATCTTGAAAATTCAATTTAAATTTCCACGCTATGATAGATAACAAAACGTGTGGACACACATTATTTTATGCTTGCAATGGGTGTGTCTTCGTATATTTGTTATAATTATTTCGTGGATTGATTCAGATAATGAATTATCTAATGATGCTTGCAGACATTCTGGTCGAGCATCACGATGGAGAAGATATCGAAGAAGACGCCTTCATCAGAAGCAGCCATGCAAGAAATAGCTCGAGAAGATCAAGAGTTGCTACGAGACTTTCTATTGGTCAGTATGATGCACTTAGTGTCACTGGTCTAGAGAATACCGCCCTTTCACAGTTAAATGATCTCTTGTCTATCCACTTGATGCACAATTTGTGTATTGCAACTGCGTCTAAATACGCATGTTGTACAGTAAAAATCTGTCCTAGTTAAGCTGAACAGACCTCGTTTTGATTGTGGAAACGTTGTAGCGCACGTTTTACGAACTAAAGAGAGAGTTGTAGGAAATTGAATACGAATATTGATCCTTTCAGCCGCCTCAGTCCGTCCTGTGACAGGAATAAGTGGAGTTCTCCACAGTATTTTCGCTTATTTCTCTATCGAATTTGGAGAGGATGAACCGACGACATTCGAGAAAGTGAAGGCATACGTACTGGTCAGTCACTAATCATTTCCCAGCCCAGTTCCATTCATCTAAACATTATTGACCATATCTGCCTTATCACGATATCTAGGGTGGTGAAAACGGTACATGGTTCCGACAGTACACGAACCTTCCGTCGGTACATCTACCCTTTATTAGTACGGTAGTGTAAGGTGGCACCGCTAAAACAGCATGAAAATCCATCTAAAGCACATCCATTTCATTTTTAAAATGTTCATCATTCGCTTTCAGTGAGTTCGTTCAATAAAACATATTTTCACTAAAAACGTGTACCGCGGTGTACGTACCGGTACGCATACCGCTGTTATCCGCTCTAGTGATAATCGTTCTTTTTCAGTACCCTATCAGTTTTATCTTCCGACTCACTGTTCCTTTGGCTGAGATGCAATGGTCGAAACCAATGGCAATCATTCACTCTCTCATTGCACCTCAGTGTCTCCTTTTCAACATTCAGAGTGAGTAAAGATTACAAGCCTTAAAATGTAGATTGAGCCTAAGTATATTTTCATAAAATATTAGACCTCCTAATTTGTGAAACAGCGGCACTCCATACGGATTCAGTGATTAGACTTAACATGATTGTGCTCTTTTGCCAGATCTCAGATAATAACTTACTGTATCAGATATCTCCCTTTTCAGTGTTGACCCTTGTTCCCATCGAAGGCGGGCCCGGTCTGTGGGCCTACGTCCCAGTCATTTCTCTCCTCCTCATCGTCCTCGTTCTCATCACTACAAATATGGCGGAAGAACCGAGATTCTACAAGGTACCGATGATTATCTCGATAAATTTGCCTCATTTTTTCTTTAAAAATAACAAAGAAACGTAAAAATACTGCATGCACTTATTGTTAGAGACAGATAAGTCTAAGGAGTCACTCTACAACTTGTGTTGTACTCAACGTACTATTGTCAGGCCGTCTATTCCTTCTGTGGATTCATCATGTCAATCGGATGGATGTACTGTATCTCAGCCGAAATCGTCGACGTCATTACAATGATTGGAGTTGTGACGGGAATCGATCAAGCTGTGAGTACAGTCACTATCCCTTATCCGTTCGGAATCGCGCAATTTATTGAGTAGGAATCGATAACTTCTGGTTGACACATTAAATCGGAGACATTCGCAATACTCTCCGCAGAACACACAACAATAACAGTCTATCGACAGTCTTATAATTCATGAATTCTAAAGATGAAAATTTCAGATCCTCGGTCTCACTGTAATCGCATGGGCCAACAGTGTGGCTGATCTAATTGCCGATGTATCCATCGCGAAGCAAGGATTCTGTCGAATGGCAATGGCTGCTTCTATCGGAGGCCCACTTTTCAGTAAGTTTCCCTAACACATCGAGATTAAATTTGAGGAATTTTTACCAGATCAGTCCTCTCCTGTTCTGAGATTTTGTTTTCCTTAAACTCTTTATTCAGACATCCTTATCGGGTTCGGTCTTCCCTTCACTATCGCCAAATTGAAAGGAACTCCGGTTCCGGTGAGTATATAAAAATTTCAAAATCGATTCTGTTTTTGATACTCTTACCTCAATAAATGTATAATTTGCAGATCGCGTTCAATAGTGTGAGTTTGATCATGGTCACCTTCATGTTCATTTCTCTCATCTCAACTTCCTCTATGCTCATCATATTCCGGGGGAATCTCAAGCGATTCCATGGTTTCATTATGATTGGAATTTACGTAGCCTTCCTAGTTTTTATTCTCCTCTCAGCAACGAATGTTCTGCAATGGATCTCCTGATCTGTCGGGTAATTGTATTATCTCCGCCAAATTGTGGTTGTATCATATTATGTGTTAATAAAGTGCGTCTTGATCTTGGATTTTCAAGCAACAAGTGGTGAATAATTACTGTTTATGAAGTTTGTGATATTCGAGATGATGAGGACGACTGCTTAACGAATGAAGCACTTGCTTTAGGGAAAACTTTGAAATCAATTGATGTGTGCAATTTGTGAAAATGGCCGGCAGGGTAAGTTTTGAAATTAAATTTGCAAAAAAATTTGAAATTTTAAAACAATTGTATCCAACTCGCAAATAGCCACGGTTCGAGAGACAAAAAACTGTTTAACACGATCATGTGCAAGTTGTTGACTACTGAGCGGCTGTATCATTAGTATCTTATCAATAGTATCCTCTAATTTTTCCTCCAGTTCTCTACATAATACGTTTATAGGTACTTCCGCACTATTAGCGACCAACGACGAACCTACCTCACTGGAAACTAATTCGCACCACCACAGTGCAGATGTAAATATCGAATACATGTTAGAAAAGTAGTACATCCCATTCCAAATATGAAGGACTTGTATTACTTCAATTATTGTAAACTAGCAGAGTGTCTTGAGGCTAAACTACGTTATAACAGAATGCGCACTACGTTTTAAAGTGTGGTCCATGGGAGAGAAATGTTGGGAAAAGGTCGAGATATTTGAGCGGACGGACGGACACAGAGACACACACACAGACATTCAGAAATAATAGTCTGTAGGAATGGAACATATGTTTATTATGATTTTAATCAACCAGTATGATGAGTAGGCGTATTAGTTATTCAGTAAAAACATCTTCGAGATGAACGCGTAGAAAAATGAAGATGCGGAGGTGTGCGTCACAGATGTTCCAGTAGTGAGGAGTCTTCCACTGACGTTAAGGGTACGTAGGGACAAAGATCTCGTAGATCTTCCTGTAGAGTAGACGGGAATTTTACTTGTTCCTCACGACGAAGATTGCCAGTGGACGAAGAAGACGATGATCGACCCATCGATTCTCGTTTACTTCTTACCTTCTATGAGCAGGGATGGAACGGAAAATATTGGAACCCTCTTTGTATGGAATTATTCTGGATTGAAAGAATGTCTTCGCGTAGACATTATAACCGAGTTACTTTATTTTCCATTGATTTCATGCCCTTGATCAAAATATCGAGAGTGAAAAAATTATTGTTTTTAAAAATATGGCCGAGATAATAAGAAATTCTTGATTTTCTTTGTGAATGTATGGATAAAATAGGAAATGACGCCTAATGATTCACATTTTCAGTCCATTTCTTTGTCGTTTCTTCCTAAGGGCAACGGATTTGTTTCACTGGTGGAGCGCCTGCTTCGATTGTCATTTTACGTGCATTCGTGAGTTTTCGAAGCTCCGACATTGTCTTGCCTTCCATTAGCAAGACCCTTTTTATGATGGACGTAGTGCCTCATAAAGGACATGGGCACTCAATGATACCACATAATTAGGATTCACCCACTATCCTCGATCCACCCTTACTACTTTGTTCATCTCGTCATTCTTCTCTTCATATTTTTCACGTGATCTTTACGTATTCTACCCCCAAGGCGTCTCATGTTTGCCACCTTTTGTTTCCCACATGCACTGAAAGATTCATTACCTCGAAACTGTCGCAGTCTGCGGGGAAACTCGCAACCTTCCACTTACAATCCCGTATATCCAGAGAGAACATCGTATGTTTATGTGTTCTCTTGGCCGTCTGAACTCTACTAAAGCACCCATTTTGTGGCGTAATTTCTGATTTCGAATTAAAAACAAAATATATTTTCATCTTCCAAATTGCACCCCGTGATGGATATTTGTTCTGCAAATAATTGGTGATCTTGATTGGCACTTCCTCTCCTCTAGTCATCCCCCAAAGATACACGGTGTGTCTTTCACGCACCCCTTCAAGTCCATAAAGCGACGCGGCTCCCGTTATCTGTTCACCAGTAATAAACGATCGTTATCACTCATTCAATCGTGCCCTGTGCTCTCCTCTTCAGTATGTCGAGTACCGCCTGTATAACGACCGATAACCTTCTTTCTTTCCTCATTGATGGCGCCTCCCTGGTTTACTGGGCTGTAATTTGTAGTTGGTTGGGAAGCATCTCCCTAGAAATACCCCGCCGCCCTAATCACACGTTATCCCATACTTCCCACTAGCGCAGTCGTTTGTTCGATTCATTCCTCTATTCACGTTTCCTCATTATTCGTTCATGGCCGCCGTTAGTTTTCAGAAGTGTTAACTCGGACGTCGTATATTATTATTTTAAACTATATTTGTCTATTATGACCAATCTATATTTTCTTCCAGGATGTGGGTACTTCTTATGGTCGCTCTTCTCGTTTCTTCTACATCGATCGTCGATTCTGCGCCCGTCGCATCGCAGGTAAATAAAGAAAAATGAAATTAGAGCTTTTGAGTTCCCCAAAAAAATGCTTTTAATTTTATCATTCGTGAACAGTGAAACGATGGTATTAGTTGCACTCATTCTTTTGAGTCACCGTAATCTCTGCAAAGCTTCGTCGTTGAGTACGCTTTGAATGGCACTCAATGACGTACTTCGACCAGGAACCAGTGATCTGCCTGACCAAAAATGCACCACCTGGTCACGCATCTGTTTACACCCGAGCACGTTTCGAAAGGGGAAAGTGAGGAAAGTGCATGTTATTGCGAGGAGTGCAATTTAGTAAACATCTATTTTGATGCCAATCGTCTGCAGGACTCTTCACTCCGTCTCAAACGTTCCTTCGATCGTTCCTGCTCTGGTTGTCCATATCGCGGACTGTGGGAAGAAGCATTCGAAAACGGAAACGCCGTCAGATTCAATACTGTTGAGCAACTGAGAGAGCAGAGACGACTCAGAAAGTTCTTCGAATCGTATTCCGCCATTTAGACACATCTCAGGGTAGAGAATATTTACATACCGTATCCAGTACCCATTACCGTATACCACGTCATGTAATGAGCAGGAGATAAAATCTTCTACATCCGTATAACACTACGTTAACAGTAAAGATAACAAGTTTACGAGGGGAAAAGCATGTGACCATTGTTGTTAACAATTAATAGTGTTGGGTGTGCGTGAACGCTCACTGATTCACTAGATAATTTTAGCGGGGACTGATTCTCGAATGCTCTTTTTCATCATTTCCCGAATCGTGTCCTCACTTATCAATGGGTAGTTATCAATTTGGACGAGAGTACGGGGATTCTCCCACATTTCTCTCATTTTTAATGGTCTAGATTCGCGTGTCTTGGTGAGAAAGACAGAGAGAGAGAGAGAGATAGAGAGAGAGAGAGAGAGCTGAAAGCACAATAATCTTGTCACACTATTAGGATCATCACCAATTTAAAATTCCATGAACCCATAATACATACAAATTTGTGAATTTGACGTCGTGGAACTTCGATGATATTAAAGTAGCAAATTCTTGAAAGTTGTCCTCTTTGATGTTGCGAGTTCGTCACTTTCTCATGCTACAAATTTTTTCGCTTTCTTTATAGCTCTTGAAAAGAACTATAGCATAATAAATGATATTTGTCCTCACATCGGTGATGTTTCCATTGCATTACAAGCGGCACTACGCGTGGTAAATAAATAATGAGCAAATAATGATGGAGACAAGGTTGTTACGAGGTGCAACAATTCCTTTTCAGCATCTGAAATAATGATTTGAATCATCCCAACAAAGAATGCACTTTCTTATGCAAACAGATTGGGGTAGAATACATGACAGGTTGTGTTTAGAGGTGTTTGTTTCCTCAAAATGGAAATGAAAAGTTCATATTTTTGATTTGCGCAAAACCAAAACTCTATCTCCTTTGAGAAATGAAAAAAGAAAACTAAATTTCTTGAATTTGGCAAAAATTGAATGACCGCGAATCTGGATTGCGTCAAACCCCAATCTGGATTGGGGTCAGAAAATTACAGTGACCAAAATGACTGCATTAAAGATCCGTCAGCGAATTATTTACACATAATAATAAATAAAGCCCGAAAGTAAATCTGTCACTCCCTAAAGTGTAGTTTACTCGTGATCAGATGAACAGACGATCAGTTTGCAATTCGTCGATGGAGTGGAGATTGGTGCACTCCTTTCCCACAGTTGCCAACATCTGCACTCACACAAACAAACTGACGGAAATGGAGGTGGAAATCGACCCCATTTCACTGTTTATTCACCCCTAAACGTGGAAATAGTTTGCGAAATTAAGAGGATTTCACGAACGCTGGCTTTAACAAAACAAAACTCCCACCCTTCCTTCCGATATAAAAGCCGGAGAATAGACAAAGTATCCACAGCCTTTTGTGCTCGGCTAACCGAGACAAAATGAGAAAGTCTTTGTTTGTGGGACTGTCATGCCTTCTCTCACTTGTCTCTTCTCATCCACTGGACTTCGTAACTTCTGCTCCGACTTCGCTTTGTAGAGGGGGTAAGTCATATTGATTCCGATTCATTCAATTATATTTATGTGCATTCCTAATTTAATTTATAATTTAACTCAGTTTGCTTCTCCTCCGCCGACTGCGGTAATGGTTACTGCACTTTTACTCCCGAAACAACAATGGGATGCTGCAAGGTAGCTTTTAGTGCAGATTGCAACAGTAAATTTCAACTCGAAAAACAACTACTCGAAAGTCGGTTAGTAGCTATACAGCTGTGAACATAACTACGTCCGGTAAAGTCTCAAGAAACTAAATTGAAATTTGGACTGAACTGTGAAATCGAACGTCGTTGAATTGGTTGCTAACAGGACTTCGACATTCCTGCTCCTCTTCCTACTGGAGGCCCTTCACCAGGCTTCGACCCCGTCTGCCCTATTTCAATTCCTTGTGAGTCATTTGTATTCCTTTATTTTCACTGATCACTAGTGTAGTTATTTGGAATAATCCAATTCGAGAATAACAAAGGGTTATTCGCGAATAACCTTTGTTATTCGCGAATAGCTTTATTCCGAATAACAGTACTACTGATCACTGATTATGGCACATACAAACGAAAATGAAGTTTCGAAACCATTCCTATTTTTGTTTTCAAAGCCAATTTCCAACGCGGTAACTAACGGGACGAGTTTGCCCATCGAACGAAAATATGAAACGGAAATAAATGAATAACCGTTGAGTGTGCGTTGTGGATGCCGACTGTGGATACTCTGGTTACTGTAATCACACAAGCAGCAGCAACAGTAACTACTTTGGGTGCTGCCAATTCGGCCCCGCCCCTTCCGAAGGACCTCTGCCGTTCCCCGATCCGATGAAGACGCCTGCTCCGCACGGCATTGATGCATGCCCCGCAGCGATCACGCGTCAGTTTCTTCCTTCCATTTATTTAATATAACATATGGAGTCATCCAATACCCCCTCAAACAATGTTACTCAGCTTGCGTCACTAACAACGACTGCGTTCCCACCGATTACTGTGACCATCAATTGAGTCAAAGTGATTACTTCGGATGCTGCCATTCTGGATCCGGCCCTTCAATTCCTATAAACACAGAACCTCCCGCAGGTCCCGCCTGCCCCGTATACGCCCCACGTAAGTACAAGATGGAATCTGCTGATTAAATTCGTCACCATTAAATGGCTCATTTAAGAAGCAATCGTGATTATTATTATAAGGCGAGCTGATGCAATAAAATGTTTATAAGAATAGCCTATAAATTAAATTTTACATTAAGCGTGCGCCTCCGACTACCAATGCACTCCGGGCTTCTATTGTGACCGACAATCAAGTCAAAGTGAATACTTCGGCTGTTGTCTACCTTCTCCATCTTCTGTCCCTCTTCCCTTCCCCGATCCGATGAATACTCCTCCTCCTCTTCCGACTGGAGGCCCTTCCCCAGGATTCGACCCCGTCTGTCCGATTTCAATTCCTTGTGAGTCGTTTTTAGTTCCTTCTTTTCACAGACACCACAAATAATTTGAGTAAGCGTTCCTTACCAAGTGCACACAGCTAATCGCCAGCGAGATAACTGAGGGGATAAGTTTGCCCCATGAAACAAAATATTGAAATTGAAATGAATCTCTATGTGTTGAGTGTGTGTGGTGGACGACGATTGTGGTTTCTCTGGTTTCTGCAATCACACTGCAAGCACCAACAGCAACTACTTCGGATGCTGCCAATTCGGCCCCGCCCCTTCCGTAGGACCTCTGCCTTTCCCCGATCCGACGAATACTCCTGCTCCTTGGTCCATTGAAGTATGCCCCGCTTGGATCACTCGTGAGTTTCATAGATTTTGCCTTGAATGCATACCTCCGAACATACATATAACATCTTTCCAAATATTAACCTTCATAATTCAGCTTGCGTCACTAACAACGACTGCGTTCCCACCGATTACTGTGACCATCATTCGAGTCAAAGTGAATACTTTGGATGCTGCCATTCTGGATCTGCTCCAGTCTCTTCTGCTCCTTTGCCCTTCCCTGATCATCCCACTCCCCCGCCCGCCCTGATGCCATGTGCCGCCGACTCTCTCGGTAAGCTTCCACTTAATCACTTCATTGTTAAATCTTTCCAAGTACAAATGAATGATGAACCGTCCGAAAACAATTTACTGTATGCGTAGCTTACAGTTATAAATAATTCAGCGTGTTCTACCGACTCTGACTGTCATTATGCCGGCTTCGATGGGTGTGCGAAGGCTGGAATGGATGCAACTGGATGTTGTATGCGTCACTTCATGCCATTCACTGCTCCTTCCGTCCCAGAACAATCTCGATGCGGAGTAGAAAAACGTTAGTTCGATTCTGATTACTCTACAGTGTATAACAGAACATTGAAGGAGAATTACCAAACAAGTAGACAATTTACAAAATGTGGATGAATAATGATATTGGAACTGAAATAATTTGTTCATATGAGGTCTTTCGATATGCCTTATGTGCATGTATTTTCTCTTACAGAGTGCTTCGTTCATGAAGACTGTACGAATTTCAACGGCAGGTGCGATTACGTAGAGGGAAGTCCAATTGGATGCTGTAGACCCAGCATGTTCTCATTGTAAAACCACAATGATAAATGTTTCCAAATTGTTGTTGTTGTTATTCTTGCACTCAATGTTAAACTTATTCTGCGCGAAAATGTTGTCAATATTAAACGTAACCATATCTCATTTAGCCATATGTGAAAGCAAAACGATTACGTAGAAATTTCGTTGAAACGTAGAGAAATTGCCTCACAGATCAAGTGCTACACCTAACAGTAGCAATAATTCGTCAAAAAGTGATTTATATGGCATAATAGTTCTCAGGATGTTAGGTAGACCCAGGGCACCAAAATACGAAAAATATCTACAAAGTCCAAAATCTTGGTCTGTGCCAAAATTGGGCCTGCGATGATTCGAGTGATATGAATCAACGACCATTTTTACCAGTCTCATTTCATCTGCCAGTAGACTGATAATTGTCGTGTTTCTCGAAATATATCAATATTTCATCTGCTCATTTTCAGCTCCATGTATCTGTACAGGTAATGATTGTCATAATTATCATTTTCCTCAGTATAATGAATGATACACTTGAAACTGGATTCTACTGGAATCTTGCTCGGTCCTTCTATGGATTATCTTGCTCCTGGGCTCTCTTTGGAATTTCATCAAATTCTCTCATCCTCCTAACGACGATTAAAAACAAGTGATATAATGTTTTTGAAAAATAATATTAGAAATTAAGGTTATATTTTTTTGTGAAAATAAAACTTGTTTTGAAAGTTTTTTGCTGAAGTAAAACAGATCCCTTCGATCGCCTTGCAATCTTCTAATTGGATTGTGCGCGGTTGGAGATATTCTACACCAGGTTGTAATTCCTTTAAATTCAATAGTGGATTGTTTCTTAATGGAACAAATATTTCCAGTGCGGCACACTGATTCAGTTCCCTATGCTATTGAATTATGACGTCAAAATGGAAAGCGACGAATGTCGGCAAATAATTGTGGGTGCACTCATAGCATATTAAAGGGATACGGCATCGAAAAATAAGTTATTTTTATTTTAAAAATCAGAAAATTCTAAGAATAACTGTAAAAACCGCATATTTTTACGATTTTTTATAAATTAATTATGATTTTTTAAAGATTGGAAAATTTAGGTATACGGTAGCTCTCGCATCCGCGGACTTACGCTGTTTAGCGGCTGTAGAATCTCAAAAGGGATGATGCCGTAAAATTTTTGCGTTTCTTTCTACTAATTCGTTCTCACAGATACTCGCCATTGTCTAATCAATTGCATAAAGACTTATTTTCACTTTGCTAAGGCCTTTTTCAAACTTTTGCAGCCCCTAAACAGCGTAAGTTTTGAGGATGCAGGAGCTACAGTACCTTGGAAACACAATTTTTTGAAAATTCATAATTAATTTTTAAAAAATCGTAAAAATATGCGGTTTTCACAGTTATTCTTTAAATTTTCAGCTCCTTTGAATAAAAATAAAATTAAAAGAATATAAAATTATGATTTTTTGGCTGCAAACTCCCTTTAAAAATATTGACAAACAATAGGAATCAATACATCTCAAAATGGACAATTTGAATTGCTATTGTTTTCATAAGTCCTTGTGAGATTTATAGAAACAAGTATACTATGTCAATTGAATGATAATGATTGATTTAAATAATATTTTCAGTATTTGCCAGAAATGGGGGTCGCAACAGGTTGCATGTGCACTCTTTGCATTGGAATCGATCGTCTGTTCTCAGTAATCGCAACAATAAAATATCGAACACTCGACCAACGAATTTACTTTTCGGTATCATCTAAAGATATCTTCAGACCATTTTGTTTTTTGAACAGTTCCTGATCTTCCTTATCGCAACGTACTGCGTTTATCTTACTGCATTAATGTTCGTATTTCACAGACCACAGTATGTTTTTTCATGCTAATTGCATTTCAATACTAGATGCAAGAACGCGGAGAATATTTTCTATTTGTAGGATTCTTTACTGTGGAATTCCCTCTCCATTCCACGATGAGGGGATCTTCTGGTTCGGGTGTGGGCATCTCCTAATACTCACTTCCACAGTCACCGTATACTTTTCTCTTTGGCTCAATTTTCGATCAAAAACAGGTTTGTGGCATGGGGTTTTCAACTTCGATGAATGTTTGCCCGGTATATGCCAAAGACTGCTCTATGGAATAGACTAGAATTCATGTCCTTGTGCTAAATATATTCGAGGTGGGGACGATCTTCGCCGTATAGTTCGATCTCTTCTCATGGTTGCCGGAGTGGACGTGGGTGGATGGCTACTCACTCCCGCCTCTGCTCAGATAGTACAAACACTCGATCTGACAGGTGCGCTATCATGACTCCTTGTTAAAAGACCTGTGCAAAATACACAGAAGTGCAGCTATTTGCCGCGATGCAAGGTGCCGCTATCTTCATTAATGTGGCGATGGCTGTCAAATTTGCCATTCTCTATTCGACGAGGCAAGTGTATAAGTTGTACTCGAATAATTTCTGTCTTCTTCCAGCACCGATTATCGGGTGGCATTTCGGCAGACTCTCTTAGGGATTAAGTCGTTCACTAAGATTAGTCAATCTACAACGTCGATTAATCAGCGTAAAAAGCAGGAACGAGTTTAATGGATGGAATAAACATTTTAACCATAAACACCAATAGTTTTGAAGTGATAGTGATACTGCTAATGAAATAGTCTACCGTAATCGTGACAATACTATTATTAGTAGAACCAATCTCGTGAGTGGATATAATGAATGAGATATACATCTGCTTTGCGACAACTCCTCAATAACATCGTTTATCATGAAATAAAGAAATTATTACTTACATTTCATTATGATAAACTGCATTTTTCGACATTGGTGTATATTCAGTATGTTTTAGTCGCAGTTTGTGTTCTTTAATTTTCCTATTAATGCAAAAAACATCGTTTCGAATTACGCGTTGTTTTTTTGTCACAAATTGAATGTGGGAAAAAAATGAGAATCCTAATAAAAACATTTTTATTACATTGAAATATTGACCAAAACTGAGTTCGCAATGTGATGTTTGTTAGAAACTGAGTAACTTGTGACGGCAAATATTGATTTATTACCACACATTGCTTATTTAGCCTCTCTGACATCCGTAAATTCCACACTTCATTCATCGCTTTCTCACAATTATACCCTGAGAGATTCCTCCTCACAAGAAAATTCGCATTTACTTCTTGATGAATATGCAGATAATGAACTCTATTTTTTTGTCTAGGAATTGTCGTTGCGGCATACTCACAGAATCTAATACTACGCTGAATTTGAAGATTCGAAATGGGAAACGAATAAGATCTAATCGCCTATACAAATTTGTCCCGCATCTTCTATTTTTCGACGTGTTGCAGGGCTTTTCTCTCAAACGGCAATAGACACGAGTCGGACAAAAGCTGCTGTAGCTGAAAGTGGAGGTTCATAGAGAAACTCCATTGTGAGAAAAAATGTCGAGACCATTTCTGGCCTTTCATTAAGAATAAACACTCCTTTCATGAGATAGCGACGAATTTAAACGTATCGTTCGTTCCCTTGTAATCATTGGAGTCGATGTCTGTGGATGGATTGTGATGGTACTCACAGGTCGTCTCACAGGTCACTCACTACGATTCACAGGTCGAATTCCATTGTTCTCATTTGCAAATAGCTTAAATTTTTTAAAATTAAAAACAAATACACTGCACTTTACAGGACCTCAGTTATTTGCCTCTTTACAACTAATCTCCAATTTCATAAACATTGCTCTTTCAGCAAAGTTTTTCATATATTACTCAACAAGGTTAGGGGATTTATTGTTTGAAAAATAAAACAACGGTAGATAATCAATTCTGCTATGTTGGATTTATTTTATAATAGTATATAAATATGTGCGCCTTAAAAAAAGAAAATGCAAATTGGATTAGAAAATGAGGAATGTCGTTCAAGTGATTTTTTTATCTCTGGTATCCACTGTTTAGTACGTACTGAAAATATCGGAACGTTTACCGCAACGTGATCAAAAAATTCAGAATTTTCATCTTTGCGAGTACACATTATCATGACTTGTGTTTATGCTAATTCGATTAATCCGCATCGATTTGCCGGGATCTACCCGGACATGCCCGGTGAAATGTGTAAAACAAAAACAATTTTTTTTCTCCATTTCTATCCGTTTTCTTTCGTTCTTCGTCGTTTTTCTTGCTTCTTTCGTTAATTGCTTATTAATTATAGATTGTATTGTATAATTACCCAAGTTTGAGGCGTGACGTGAGGCCCACGTTGCTACACCGTTCTCACGCTTGGCCGGCTATCTTTCGATCGATTTAGAGTGGCGGTGAAAAAGGACAAATCACAAATTGCTAGTGAATGATGTTCCAGCACTGAAAAAAACTGCATTCAAGAAGATTCTCGGTAGAAATAGTACTGTACTCACTCAAGCATTTTTTATCTCAGAACGAAGAGGACTGAAGTAGGGAAATCTTACCTATGTAATTTCAATCTTTCTGCTGCTGCATGAAACGTTTAAGTATTTCCCTGCCCATTCCCACTTTTCCATAATGCTGATAAGCGTGGAGATGAGAATTGTAGCATCACACGTGAACATTACCGCGGTGGTATAAATATGATCACTGTCGCGTTATTGTTCAATTATCAGCCGTCGCATAAAAACGGTAATTTCTTTCAAAAATAAGTCCAAAAGGAATTTTCTTCTAGCGTCTTCAGAAGGTTTTGTTAAACTAATGAATGGAAATGAGGAGAAAGCGATATTCTGGAATTGTGGACGTGGTTTATACGGAATTGCTTGTTTCTTTGCATTGCTGGGTATCTTCACAAATTCGATCATTCTCATCACTACGATACAAACAAAGTTAGTCCCGATTGGAGTTTAGCTAAGGTCGCTTTTGTTCGTTAGATCTCTTCGTTCTACTTGCAATCTACTAATTGCGTTGTGTTCGATATCTGACGTCTTTCACCAAGTATGATTATCATAATTTAGCTCGCATATTCACTAATATGGAAATGTAGGTTTTTTTTAAACATGAATACAACAGTGTGGCACTCTGGTTCAATTTCCGATTCTCTTCAATTATGATGCTAGAATGAGCAGTGACATATGCTGCCGAATAATGGTGATTTTTTTATTTTTAAAGTTTTTTTCACAATAAATAAACTTTATTCCAAAAGTGCTACACGAATTTTTCAGTTCCTTCCTGTAATGGGTGTCTCAGCTGGTTGCATGTGCATTCTCTGTGTTGGAATCGACCGTCTCTTCTCAATTCATGCCTCAATAAAATACCGAACTACTGACAAACGCATTTACTACACGGTATGCATTTGATAACATAAAAAATAAAGAAAAAACAACAAATTATCAAACAACTCAGACACTTGTATCTATGATCATCGCGTATAGCTCTTACTTGGCCATACTAATGATCAAGTTCCATAGATCTCAGTGAGCTCACCTTATTTTTCGTCTTTTACAAAAGATATCCCAGGCACTTATTCTGCGCACTAAACTCTCCTTTCCACGATGAGGCTATCATCTGGTTCACATGCGGACATTTGATTCTCATGACAACAACAATCATAGTTTATTTTTCTGCTTGGAGAAGTCTTCGATCCCACGGAGGTGACAGTAATTCTTTGATAATCTTTTCTTTTCTCTCAAAGCTTTCCATTGTTATTTAATCACTAATTTGTGATTCTTCTAGATTTTATTCAAACTGTTCACGTTGACATCGGAGACTTTAAATAATCTGCAGAAAGTGATGAACTTCGTCGTGTCGGTCGTTCTCTTTTCCTTGTAGCAAGTGTGGATGTCAGTGGATGGATTCTCACTCCAGGAACGATGCAGATATTCGTCGCTCTCAATTTAACTGGTACTGATAGTTTTAGACGTATATTTCATGGAAATGTATTATATTTGATCTCAACCCTGCTTTCAGAAGAAAAATTCTTCACCGCTTGTCAATTTGTCTCCATTTTCATCAACGTAGCTTTATCACTCAAATTCTTCATCTACTATTCAACGAGGTTTGTTGCCACAAGTATGCGCCGGTTTGCAATAAACACCCCTCAAAATCGCACTATTTTGAAATTATAAATAATAGATATTTGAAGTTTAAAGGAACTAGAATGTCTTTTTATAAATGCAAAATAAGTACTAAATATAATGAGGTGCCTTTCCAGCACCGACTACCGAGCTGCATTTCGAGCAACTCTTTTTTCTCCGGTCAACTTCACTAAGATTAGCCAGGTGTCGATGAAAACACCACATAAAACACATCGATAATTCATGCTTCTTCCTAGTCAACTACACAACTTCATGTTCAAATATTTACTTGCATAAAAAATCTTTATCGCATGCGCATACAAAAATATGAACACAGAAGCTACATAAAATAATGTTCACATGCAATTTCTAACCATCACAACTCGTAGATCTGTTATTCATGATCACAGAGCTGCCAGGAAATTGACGAACCATGCCATAAAGAGGAAGTAGTGACGACATCTCACATTTCTCTACCAAAAATACTTTTAGTTACACTAAAAACACTCAAAATATGACGAAATAGGGCGGGGGAGAAGCCAGGTCACAGTGAAATTGCACCTCCAATCAGAAGCCCTTCTGGTTGTCAAGAGCCACAACGCATTCATACATATTTTTACCAATTTCGCGTTTGAGAGCATGTTGATATGGGCGCCGCCGCTTCTAATAATCACATTGTTTCTGCAGCTCAATTATCTAGCAGCACAACAACTGAAACCACGGGTATTTTATTATTTTCCTCTCCGAGTAATTTTGATTCATTTTCCGGCTATAAAAGTTGGACTGTATTGTTCCGTAAACGACACGGGACTAACTCCATATGTGGGATTCAAGAAGGTATTTTCAGTCATTCACTCTGGGATTTAACACTATACGCTTAATTCAAAATATACACAGGTCGCTGCAGCCATAATGGTTGCGTGGAAGAAAATTCAACAGGAGAAACTGCTTCCGGAATTCAACGATATTGAGTGAGTTTATCTTTCACTATAGTAATAGTCGTTGTGGACAACAATTCGCCCTACAAATCGAATTTCTTTACCAAACTCGACCTTCTGACGAATATTCCACCGAATTCACGACTACATGAGGGTGCTAACCGATTCACCTTCTTCCCAGATTGGCATGGCGTTTCGACGAATGTGTTGACTCTCGTGCCGCTCGTTTCATGGTTGATTTCGTGCGGGAGAAATTCGACATCGTTCTCGGCCCGCCTTGCAGTAGCTGTACGTTCATTTCTATCAGTTTGTTAGAAACTACAACTTGTGAGGAAATTAGAGAGCAACTCAAATATATCACATTTGCTATTATATTGTTTATAATGTTGCAGCGTTTATGGTGTCAGGGACGATCGCCAAGTACTACGACTTTCCTCTGTTCTACTATGGAGGCATATTTGACAATTCAATCTCGAATGTTGATGATTTCCCATCGACTGTTGCATTAGGGAGCAGTGCGCGACCGTGAGTAATCAACGAGATCCAGAAAATATATTTTGAAAAATCCACTGTTATAGAGCTCAACCAACTAGTCGAAAGTGAAAATATCGACGCCCTTTTTCTCTATTGAAAGTCATTTATTCTTGCTTTCAGTCATTCTTCTGCAATTCTTTACCTTCTACAACGATACAATTGGACGGATATGTCCTTCATTTACTCAGTGGAACTGCTACCATCAATATCCCGATGCAAGTTGACTGCAACTGAACTCGAGGTAGGGCGTACAATTTTTTTTAAACTTTCGAACAAAGAATTCACTCTACTTGTCACTCATTTTAATAATCGAAATTCTTTGAAGAACGTGATCGCTCCTCTTCCCACTGTCAATGTCGTGCTCACATCTGACATAGAAGTACCCACGAAATCAAATCTCCAATCAGCACTTCGAACTGCCAAAAAAGTTTCTCGAAGTACGGCATTATATAAACATTCAATGTTCGAAATGTTGTCCTTGTACTCAAAAGATTGATGGCTGACAAATATAGAAATACGTTGTTCGATACTGATATTGTTATACATGCCTTTTACCTTCAATAGTATTATCAGTTTATCAGTTTAGCTTAATAATCACCGTACTTAGAAGATGTGGCGTGTTAGTGTATAAGAACCCGGGAAAGAGCCACTCCTCTAATAATGATTTATCCCGAATATTGCAGTAATTGTGACCTGCTTCGAGAACAGAATAACTCGTCGTAATTTTTTGCTGGCTGCAAAGGACGAAAGAATGACGACAGACGACTTTGTGTATATTATGATTGAGAATCGAAGAGTTGGCTTCGGAACAGCCGCTAATAATGGTGAGCCCGAGTAATTGAAAAGATGTAGTCAATATCTTATCGTAATTGATCAAGATCAAATCTGGACCACGGGATTGCCTACAAATGATGGAAGAGATGAAGACGCAAAGGCCGCTGCGAGGAAAGTTTTCTATGTGAGTTGTTCCTCATATTCCGGTTACGTGAATTTCCTACAGAGCACACTCAATTATGTTGGTGATAAAACAAAGAGCAAATGGAAGAAAGGAGGAAGGGGTGGTATCGAGGGTATGATATCTGCAGTTCGACAACCAGCCATACAACGACACTTCATCCTTCAATGCTGCTGTGAATGAAGCATTTCAGCAGTCGCCTTTCAACTGTACAGACTGTTTCCTCAATGACACGGTATCCTCTGTTAGCCCACTTTTTTCAAATACGAAGAGCGAAAAAATATTTTATTGAAGCTCTCTCGCGCGCCTGAATTGCACGACGCGTTCTATCTTTACGCAACTGCAAGGAGCAAAATGAGAACGTTAGTCACTGAGAGCGACTCACTTCCAGTGTATAAAACACAGAGCTAATGCATCTTCGGTTGCGACTTTGCCCATTTCCGGTGAGAAGTTATCAGCGTTCGCTCAGGGAGAAATATACGGTACACATTGATATATTTTTGTAGAAATTCTGATTTCGACTGGCCTGCGTCTTCATTTCCGTAGCCTGTGTCTACATTTCCTGCATCACTAATACTATCACGAGTTCTCACTTTACTGAAAGAGATTTCGCAGGCCAATCGGGTCGAATCATAATCACGAAGAATGGAACTCGTGATCCAGTATTCTGGATGTACATATTGAACGATCGAGACACGCAGATTCCGATTTATCGGTTCGAAAAACTGACGGAACCTGCAGATGCGGTAATCGTCACTTTTTTGTTTTATTTTGGTACGAACAGTAGACCTTTTTTCTGGCAGTGAAATCGTGTAGACGACCCGAATTGACCTGCCCACTTAGGAGTGTTAGGGGAGAGTCTCCCCACATTTTGAACTAGGCCAACCCGTCTAGACGATTTTCAACCCCAGAAAAGGTCTAGATGTCGGCAGTCTCCGCACCATTACTGATCCAGGATCTTGATACCTGGGCATTCATTAGCGGAGAATGACGCATAATGGCATTAATGTTCTTTGCAAGCGACATGATGGTCAATTCAGATAGTGACTCAACTTGCGGCCGATAGTGTAATTTGGTCTACGAGAGGAGGTGTTCAACCTCGCAACGAACCGATTTGTGGATATAACAACGACAAATGTGCTGACACTTTGCTGCAGAGAGTAGGAGATCTGATTTGAATTGAATGCTCGAGTTTGTTCGAGTTGAAACGTCATTATTTGAGTACTTCGGTGCCTTCGTCGGTGGCGCAGTCGCAGTCGTTCTCTTGATTATCATCGTCGTCTTGGCAATGTGTCTAGTCTTGAGGTAAGCGTACCAATTAAACCACGGCTGTAGATAACGTTCATATTTTGGTAGTAATCATTTTGATTTTAGATCACGTAGATTAGCTGAGGAAGCTCTCGATCGTCGTTGGCAGCTACCATTTGGATCACTCATCAAACCGACTCAAGTTTGTTCATTTTGATTTTCCTGAAACAAGAATTCGAAATACTCTAACAATAAGGAGTATGCATTGAATAACATTGAATATGTGGTTTCTTATTCAGAAATCAATAACGTCGAGTGCGCGTTCGCTGCAGTCAACTTTAACGGGTCAATCACGGTACACGCTCGACTCGAAAAAGGTGAGTGTAATTTCTTTTTTTACAGTGTACTTTACTTTAATATAGATTATACAAAGTTTAGATTTTATTAGGAAACAGACCTTCATGCCTACTTCTTCCTCAATGGAGAGCCGATCGTTGCTAGGAAACACCAAGAAAGACCGGCAATGATGAAACCGCAGTTCGTTCAAATGAGACAAGTGAGCGCACACAGAAGAAACTTGCTAGGAAAACGTTTCTCCAATGTTTCCTTTCATAAAACGGTTATCCGCCTCCTTGTTCCACACACTTTCTAGTTCGATGAGCCTGGTTCTTCGGTGTGAGCGAGCGAGTAGAATGAGTAGGTTCGAGAATATTTTTTAAAGAAATTAAGAGAGACTCTCTGACTCAATCAACATATTTCTTCAGTGGCTTGGCACAGTACTATAAATGAGTAGTTGAGATAAACATGTCACGTTGTAGTGTGGACGAGGCTGAGTTGACACGTGATGTAAAAAGTTGCGAAATCGCTTCTACGCCTCAGGGCATTACGTCATAGGAATTTCCGGTTTTTCAAAAACTTCATCAAATGGCCTCATGAGTGGTACCAATCGATTCCTCATCAAATTCTAAGACTTTTTCGACTCTATGCGTTTTTTGATAAACGTCGATCTAAGGCCGGAATAATCGAAAATATGTTTCACTTTTTACCTTTCTGCAATTCTAGGTACTTTCCTTCCGGAAGCGTTGAAGTTTTATTTTCGCATTGCGCTCGTAAAACAATAAGAGTCAAACCATGTGAGTATTATAAATTTTAATCAGGGTGTACCTTGTTCAGGGATCGAGACATTAGTAGGGTCTCGATTTATTGTGTGCATGTTCGACATTTACCTCCTGCATTCTGTTCTATTTGACGGCTCTGACTTTGACGGCTCCAATGCTTTGAGCACCGCTATTTTCATAGTTAATCGATATTAATTAACCGTAGTTAGATGTATGTCGTAGTTTACTATTCTAATCCATCTTCTCTGTCTGCGAATGCGTGTGGATCGTACTTGCGACGATTCTTGACGATTCCATGCTTTTTATGTGGGTTGCAGTTTTCAATATTTTCACGTTTCTGCTTTCTCATTTGCCCCGTTCTCTGCGCATTACTGGAACATCGTTCTGTAATACGTTCGTATGCTTTCCCTAGATTGAGCGGGTTGTGAGCCGGTATTTGAAAAAGTGAATAAAGGGCGGAGTTTTTGCCTTTTAACCGCTAATTATCGAAGTGCAGTGAACTGTCAATTGCATTCGGCGCATTCGTATAATAAATATCGATTAACTATGAAAATAGCGGTGCTCAAAGCATTGGAGCCGTCAAAGTCAGAGCCGTCAAATAGAACAGAATGCAGGAGGTAAATGTCGAACATGCACACAATAAATCGAGACCCTACTAATGTCTCGATCCCTGAACAAGGTACACCCTGATTAAAATTTATAATACTCACATGGTTTGACTCTTATTGTTTTACGAGCGCAATGCGAAAATAAAACTTCAACGCTTCCGGAGGGAAAGTACCTAGAATTGCAGAAAGGTAAAAAGTGAAACATATTTTCGATTATTCCGGCCTTAGATCGACGTTTATCAAAAAACGTATAGAGTCGAAAAAGTCTTAGAATTTGATGAGGAATCGATTGGTACCACTCATGAGGCCATTTGATGAAGTTTTTGAAAAACCGGAAATTCCTATGACGTAATGCCCTGAGGCGTAGAAGCGATTTCGCAACTTTTTACATCACGTGTCAACTCAGCCTCGTCCACACTACAACGTGACATGTTTATCTCAACCACTCATTTATAGTACTGTGCCAAGATTAATTCGACCGAGTCAGATAGTCTCTCTTTAAACCCTGGAGAACTGTTATCCTCGCAACTTTGAACTCATTGTAAATTAAATGTGAACGGAAACTATCTTTATTTCGATTTATCATCCTTTTGAGTTGTGTTCTCTCGATCACGACAATATTAACAAGTTCGTTGGATTGGTGACAGATGGACCGCAGACAATGACAGTCTGGAGATATTGCTCGAGAGGATCGCTTGAGGTTATCATTTTCTTCTAAAAACATTTGTATCACCCTCGTTGTTCCCTGATAAACTATCTAGCGTTTGTTTTATGGATGTTTATGTTTGGTTTTCTTGCAGGACGTTATAATGCGGGGAAGTCTTCAGATGGATTCCTTCTTCAAATTCTCCATTATCCGCGAGATAGCAGAGGTTTTTCCGGAACTTGTTTCGATTAGGACTGACCCATTGCCCATCTCGGAGTTTTCAGAATCGTCACTCCCTATCTAAGACGTCCTCATTTGTGTTATCACGTTTTGCTAAAAGTCGGCATCACGTCTACATTTTCAACACAGAGAATTCGGAAACACAGCGTTATATCGAAAATATTTCTACGTAGTTGGATTGGGAATGGTCAACGGTTTCTTTGATTCGAATGTGATCGAAATACGCTTTGATTTTTAGTGTAGTAGGACGACGATTCTGAAAAAAGAGACACCACGGGTCGGCCCTTATCCAAACAAATCTCGACCCTTTGGGTATTGAATGCAGAAATTATTTCAGTGTCTCTGTTGTTCCTCCATTTTTTCCTGCTGTTCCTAGGAATGCTTGGCGAATCGTTCTTAGAAACAAGGAAAAAATTAGGAGCATAACAATCTGGACTAATGAGAATATTAACTAGAAACAATGCTGTAAACAATTCTTTAAGCTACTTGCTTGGCTCTTATAGCGTTCAAAACAGTCCAATTCCCCATTGACACCCCCTATCATACAATGTTTGAAATGGGTTAATGAGAGCATCTGAATACAGCATTTTTTAAGGGTCTTGACTATCTTCATCATTCTCCCCTTGGTGCTCATGGTTATCTTTCTTCATCGACTTGTCTCGTTGACGAGAGATGGCAAGTCAAAGTGAGGTCCATCAATAAGAAATGAGACAACTTGTAGTAGCACTTGTAGTTTTCCGGGTAAAAATGACACAATATTGACACTACACGGAAGCTAGAAAAAAAGCAGAGAACAGAATATTTTCGTTGTTTAGATAACATTTGTGGGGTGCGATTTCATCAAGAGAAGTGAGAAGAAGAATCAAAAAGGCGAGTGATAAGTTATTTTCTCCCCTACTCTCCTTAAACTCTTATAAATTTTATTACTTTTTTCTCTATAATTTCGTCGGCTATGAGTGACTATGAGACATTCATTTCTTTGTATTGACAGCTCGTATTTCAGCACTGTTATGGACTGCACCGGAACTAATACGGGAGGGAGGAGAATACGCAACGAAAGTGAGATTCTGTTGACCGCTAAATATTCAATTATGAATTATTCAACTCTCTCCCATCTCTTATACTCATAAGGGATCGCATAACGGAAAGCGGGATTAATGCGAAATGCAAATGGATGACCTTCATTCACGGAAGAGATTGCTTAGGCGAGATAAAAAAAACGGAATTTCCTCTCTTCTCGACTTAAACTCAAATCGAAATGAACTACATTCTGCGGATATAGTACAACAAATGATTTGAAAAATTCAAATCTAAAATCTTCTTTCGGGAAATCTTCATTAAGTTGGCGTTGATGCGGACCTCACAAATTTGTAATGCGGATTCCACTTTCCCTTTTCTTTTGTCTTCCTCCAACATCAATTATGCATCACACTCGTCCACTGTACCTTTTCCGCTTTATTTCCAGTCGGGCGACGTTTACTCGTTTGCGATCATATGCTCTGAAGTGGTCACACGGAATGCAGCTTGGGACATCGAACGAAGCGATATTGACGTCGACGGTAACTGGATTAGGTTTCCAACAAAATTGACATAGAACTCTCAAAAGGAATGGAAGATTCTGGTTCTTTCCCTGGTGCCAAAGATCGCACTAACTTCATCGTCATTGTTTTTGCACTTTCGTATTTTACCTGTAGTTGGTCGTTGAAAAGAGGAAGGAAAGGCATAGCGGAAATAGCGATATTTATGACTGGTGACCCAACTCAATCACGCGTCCTCTTGTTTTGAATTGACCAATATGAGTGGGAAGGAAACGAGATTTGCGATGTACACCGAGTACAAGGATGCTCTGATTGAAGCTCGTCTTACAGAACTCGTTTATCGCATCAAACGTGGTGGCGCCATTCCCCCGAGACCGATTATCGACCAAGAAGAGCACGAAATCAACTCGTCCTTGGTGAATTCGCCATAAATGAGGATATTTTAGGGGCGACTTCATCAGAATCTCCTCTGTAATTACCATATTCTTCAGCTTCTTCTCATCAAAGATTGCTGGTCGGAAGAACCAAACCGACGACCGCATTCTGACCAACTACGCACACTCATTAAAGCCATGAATAGCGGAAAGTGAGCAACTTGTTTCTCTCTTATTTAATGGAGTTGGCCTTTACTCCATCGAATTCTGATTGTTGGCATCAGATTGCACGTTCTGTAAAATAGCGACCTACAGTCATTGTTTGCATTCAGATCAGCTAATCTAATTGACCACGTCTTCAAAGTACTTGAAAAACACGCGTCTAATCTGGAAGACGAGGTTATTTCAAATTCGTACTAGGATTTTCGTCATTTCTGTCTCACTCCTTTGGTTTTTTCTCGTCGTTTGCTTATTCTTTTGTTCTCATTCATTCCCAACAGCTTTCAACGAGAAAACACTACGATTCACTTCCCTACAACATCCTCCACATACCGTATTCTTTCCGGGAAATGTATTTGTAGGCATGATCGTATCACAATGGAAATAGACGGTATCCAGAATGAATTTACTGATTTTCTTTGTCAACAGGTCGACGAAAGAATGAAAGAACTCATCGAAGAGAAGAAGAAAAGCGACATCTTACTGTATCGAATGCTGCCCAAGTGAGTGAGAAATGAGGAAGACGAATAACAATAATAGGACAATACTATAACGGATTTGGGAACAGATATAGAAGATATTGCCCCAAGGATATCGTATTGCAAAAGAAAAAAGGGTCTTTTCTCATCGCCAGAGAGCACTCAAATCGTCTTCAATCAAGCGTCCATTGCATTGTTCCAAGCATCGGAGACAGGAAGGAGGCGCCAATTCGTATCCCATTATGAAATCCGCTGGAGAGCACTCGCGAGTAGTCGTTGTCATACATCTGCAACACATTTTCTAGTGCGGAAACGTGACAAACAGCCAAAATTCGCGCCCCTTTAGAAAATCAGCGCCGGTCCCCCGTAAATGAGCGCCATTCACGAGATCGTTGAAAAGAGTGTTTGCTACAGATAATATCAAGCTTCGGCGTCTAACGGATTCGTTACGAACAGATCGAACATTGTGTTACAGACTTTCAATAGCGCTAGTAACTGAGCCCAGACACTTAATTAAACTATGTTTTTTCCCAGTAATGAACGAAATTGCGCTGTCCGTATTATTGCAATGGCTGTTCTGATGACCGGTTGTTTGGGTAATGAGGTGCATATACCAAATATTTGTATGAACAGAGTGAAGAATGCATTGAGACAACATATCCTTTTGTAAGACACTGAAGAAAAGACGCTAATATTTATATTTTATCGATGCCCGAAGGTGCAACGGAATAATGTGTGATTATTTTTGGGTCAACGCGAAATGTTGGCGCGACGTTTTCGTGTGGAATCTGTGCAAATGTCGGAAAAGGAAGACTGACCTCTTCTCGCAAAGATCGGGAGCACTGTGATTGATGACTCGAGAATCGATGAAAACGAGAAGAAGAAGTGAAATGAACGAAGCAAGGAAGCAACCACGAGTGCCCATAGCAAATAAGAGAAAGGAATGAAAGAGACTAGGAATGAACGACCCTCTCTTCTCCTCTCTCTCTCTTTCCCCCGACGTCTCTGTGCCTTCTAATGGAATTGGAGAGACCCCGATTCCCTTGAGAATTGCCCCATTCCGATGAGATACGTACATACAGAGTTTATCAGTGCCGTCTCTGGGTGGAAGGGGGATTGGGAGATGAGGAATGTAACGAGTAGTACTAGCGTCCCCAGACGCCCCGACCCAGTCCATTGCAGTTGTTGAGGCAATTGGCACATGATTTGTTGTTGCGGAGAATGCGAACTTCGCCATTCCTCGTTGGATAATAGGGACAACGACGAAGTCGAAGGCAACTGAAAATTAAATGTTAAAGATATATTTGCACGAAGTTTATGCCGCATCGCTTTTTCAATATAGCAGATGGTTAAAGCATTGAAAATCTAATTTTTCTTCAGATTTTTGCGTAGGAAATAAATAATTTGATCGAAATATGCAGTTGTGTCCAGCAAGGCATCGAAAAACGGGAATAGAGGCAATGCTGAATGCGCTTGTTTTATTTATTCAAAAATGCTACGATACTCTCCCTACTATGAGGATGCATGACTGATTTGGACGAATACAAAGACTAATAGTACTGCCATGCATATTTTGTCATTTGAAGTTTGAATTTTCAGAAAGCTTAGCCAGATTATTAAAGCTGCATTAACAGTGGAGAACGACCTGTTTATTTTAGTTCACAGTGTGGGCGGAAAATAAAGCTTCTGTATACTCCCATGTAACCATTTCATGGATGAGCAAAGTTGTGAGGCAGGAACTAACAGTCATTCTGCAGTATCTCAAACTGTCAAATGATCGCCGTAGGACGAATAATCGCGTATATTCACGGAGGATAATCAGGGAGATATAAACGACGGTAGAGAGAGAAAGCGCATGTTTGCATGTGTTTCATCAATCTAGTATAATTTAAACCGAAAACAAATTTGTATAACCATTCCTAATGCATTATGGGTATTGTTTTTAGGAATGTTCAGGAGCTAATTTTAAAGCTGAGTTTGTTCAGAATACGAGTTAATATTTAAATATAATTTCTCCTCTAGTCTGAATGAAGGCCAATTAAGTATACTATTTCTGGAGACAAAATGCGTGCACACAATTTCTCTTGCGTCAAAAATAAGAAATAATTGTTCCCATCTTTCGCTTTCCAACCATCAAAAAGTGAAAGCACCATGAATCAATTTTATATATTTTTATTTATTTTTTAAAAGTTCTATTTCTAAACCTGAAGTAGGTAGTTAGCGTAAAAGTATATGCGAAAGAGATGATTTCATTTTAAAATATTAATATGGAGGTTGTTGTAAAAAAATTATATTACCTGTTAGCACATCTGTCTGCATTGGCCATTGCGGCGACGATTAGTAGTGTCAACAAGACGACTTTGAACACTCGCATCTCTGGTGTTCTCGAGGTGAAAATGAGAAGGAGAAATGACTATCTGATAAGTGGGCGGAGTCTGTGGTGACTACTGCGTCTGCTGCACACCTTTATGGACAGCTTGATATTTCGCTCTTTTCGTCGGTTTTCTTCTGACTCCGCCCACTCGGAGACATTGCAATGAACTCCATTCAGCCTTGGCATGTAGTAGAAATGTGTTGATGTATGGGATGGAAAGAGTACGAAATAGTACCCCCTCATTTCCCCCTTTTCAAGAAAGACGAAATTGATGGTCTTTCACGTAGATAGAAACTTCCGTGAAAATATAGGGCACGAGAAGGAAATTATGCACGGCCTGCTTTTCGGTCTCTTCATGAATGGGAGGGAATAAAGAGAGGTGCGGAGAGAAAACATGTTGACATAGCAATGCATTGTTACAAATAAAATGCACTGAAAAGAGCCACCCAATTATAGTTTGAAATGAAGATGAAAATAGAAGGAACAGTGTAGGTGCTTTCTCTTATTGAAGTATTTCAGACAAGTAGCAGACAAGTTGAAACTGGGCCAATCTGTCGAACCAGAGACTTTTGAATGCGTGACGATTTTCTTCTCCGATGTCGTCTCATTTACTACTTTGGCTGCACGCAGCACACCTATTCAGGTACGCAAAAAAACATCAAAAATTGACATATAAAAGAAGTATTTCCCGCTATATTCTTAAAAAGACCAAATAGATACATCACCACGTCTTCTTTTCTTATAGGAATATTTTTCTGTTTTTTTAAAGTAAAGAACAGGTGTGGTATTGTTTTTGATCGCCGGAGCATCGTCTAGAGTCTAGACTAGAATGTCAAGCTCACAACTTTTCAGTGCTGTCGGTATCGCGACAGTCATAATTAAGTGGGTTCAGGTAGTCGATCTCCTCAACAATCTCTATACAACTTTTGACTCGATCATCGATGAACACGATGTGTACAAGGTACGAAGTTTGGAAAATAGAAATTGAAATTCATTTCTAAATATGCGAAAAATTGTCCGCGTGCGAAAAAACTTAATTCGTTATTATTGCATACTAAATAAGTACATCGTACATGCGTAGGCACCTAAAATAGAGAGCCCGTGCGCAAGTCGCTGATTTCCGATTTTTTCCCACGGGAGATGAAAAACCGGATACGCCGCGGATTGCGTAATATATTTATTTGGCAGGTTGAAACGATAGGCGATGGATATTTGTGCGTTTCTGGATTGCCGAAGAGAAATGGAGACGAACACGCGAGGGAAATAGCAGAGATGAGCAAAGTAACAGAAAAGAGGCCACTTCCTGTAGAAATATTGAACCATTTGTGCACTTTTTGACGAACGAATTATCTTGAATGACATATCTATTTAAGGAACTGCTCGACGCAATCAAAAAGTTCCGTGTTCCTCATCTCCCCAAGGAGAAACTGCAGATTAGAGTGGGAAATCACACAGGTCCGACTTTATTTAACGAATACGGAAAACTAGAAAAAACACATAGCCTCTACTATAAAGGACAATACTACTATATAGTAGCCTTATTCACTTACAATCAACTTTGAATTAAATCGTATCCAAGTCACGTTGGTATCGAGAAATGAAATTGTCTCTCAGACTGTTGATTGCCAATGGCGTTCATCTTGTAGTGTATCGCCACGATTTCATATTTTATCTGATATTAGTCAGCTGAAGAGAGCGCGTCGCATACCAGGCGGTGAAAGATCGAAAATTGAAAGCACGTCGTGACGGAGACATGACGCACTATTTTCAAAGTAACAAGAGGAGTAATCAGGGATTTCTTTTTCGCTCGAATGCTCTGAGTAACCGGTGTAGAGTCTGCAGAAGATAGCAACGTGGCACGAAATGTTGTTCATTTGGAGAACATGAATTCTCATTGCCTTTTTATACTAGGGAACGACCACTCAAGAATTCCATATACATAGTCTTGTACACTTTGTGTGTACCAAAAGAAGATGCATCGTCAAATGCCTTGCAGGCCCCTGTGTAACGGGCGTCGTCGGTATCACAATGCCTCGATATTGTCTATTTGGAGACTCGGTCAACACGGCAGCGAGGATGGAAAGCAACGGGAAACGTTAGATTTTGTCCCTTAAATATGCGGAATCGGCTAGAGAGTGTGTAAGAATGAGAGAGCAGCCGGATCGTATTACCACTTTCATGACAGACTCTGACGCAGTGGCCCCAAGCACTAAATGAACAGCATCGGAAATATCTCTTGCTTCCACATTTCGAATTCCGCCAATAACGCTGAAAGAAAGAAATTGCATATCTAAGCCTCTTGATTTGCTCTACTTCCCCGTTCACATTTTCCATATCTTTTATTTGTCTGCCGAATTCTCCTAATCCTTTGAATATTACATGGTCAATTACAGCAATGCGAATTCACATTTCGGCGGCGACAAACGACTTTCTCACACACAAAATCGGTGGCTACCAGACGGAGAGCAGAGGAGAAGTTATTGTTAAGGTGAACGGGGAATTGGAAAAAAGGGGAGGAGGGCGGCAATTTCTTCCCAGGTTCGAGACGATAATTAATAATGAAAGAGATGTCGAGAAAGACCATAGGAAGGCCGCTGACACGCGGATGAGATGAATTTGTGATAAGAGTTGGAATAAATTGACGCGTAAAGAAGATATCCCGATGAATGGAATGATGACATAAATCAACGGGCCATAGACCTGAGGATTGAATGAATATATTGATATTGATATTGAATATTTGCAAAGGATGTAATGCCAGAAGCGCATTTGGGTGCTATTCATAGGCAGCGAAAATAGGCCAAAAAAACAAAATATTTAGATAATTCGGGCACCTGTGTGAGTAATGCGTATAATCGATGATGACGTTTCAATTTTTGGAAAAAGACAATCGTGACATGTATATTATGAGATAACATATTTCAATATCTCATTCTTTCTCTTTCCAAATACTAAATTGATGCAGGGAACTGGCTCAATGGAGACTTTCTGGCTTCTGACGGACGATGAAATAGCAGCGAAGAAACAGAGTTTTGATTACAATTAAGAATAGCAATTATCATCGAGGAAAGAGATCACAGAAGGATAAAGGCGAAATTCTCGTAATTACTATCTGGTTTCGTTTATTCTTGATGTATATACAAAGGTAACCGATAAAGATAACGACCTGCATTATCATAAACAACGATTGAATTCCATCATGTTTTACGAGAAACTTATAGGAACATCCTTCTCATCAAATCATTTCCCATGAACAAATCGAACATGGTGTCGTATAATCGGAGAAAGACGGTGAATAATGACTTGCATTCCTGGAATGTCGGCGTCGAAATGTGCATTTCAGGAAAAAAAAGATTGCAAATCTACCTGGATCACGTGATTCAAACTCATGAGATTGCCAATTCGCATCGAATAATCGACCAGACCTAGCTCTTGTCTGTAAAAAGATTGAAGACCTTTTAGTGCTTCAAGTCGATATTTATCTAGGGTATTC
The DNA here is from genome assembly GCA_036245785.1 of Pristionchus fissidentatus. Classification (NCBI taxonomy): domain Eukaryota; kingdom Metazoa; phylum Nematoda; class Chromadorea; order Rhabditida; family Neodiplogasteridae; genus Pristionchus; species Pristionchus fissidentatus. The sequence goes on from BTSY01000004.1 coordinate 18,675,452, forward strand.
TTTGCTTCTTCAGAAATTTCACATTCGGCATCTATAAATACAAGAAATTTTGTGTATTGGGACAAAAACAATTGTCATACCTAACTCGCACATTGCTAGTGTTATTAGTGCGAAGAATTCTGTTTCGGATAGATTCGTTCGATTAAATATCGGCAAGAGTACTCTGTGCAGGTCGTCCACATGCATTTGTGTACAACTGGAAAAACCAGTTTTCGAGGATAATGATATTTACGATACCTCTTCAACAGATCAGCATTATACACCTTACTGCTATCGATTCCATCAATTCCTAATGAATTATCCATATCTTTACATGTAAACACAGAATTCATAATACTGAAAGCAAATATTCTCCTGATGATGATATAAAACAAGCAAAATAACTTACAATCGGTTTATACCTCCCCATATCTGTCGAGTGAAATAATAGCTCTCGATAATGCTTAATTTTCCGATGAAATCTTTGAAAATTATCTCCTGAATAATATAATATGAAAAATCGTATACAGCTAATTGTAATTAACCGTTTCCTTTTCGGGAAGCTGTTGCAAAGCAGGAAATGATTTCTTGAAAAATACGAAAGATTGAACAACGTAAATATTGAGAATTTCGTAAAATGTCGTTTCCTGTACATCGTAGATTTCCTAAATGATACATAATTTCACAAAATTTTGAAATATATATAGCAACCAACCAGTGTGGGGTGAGGAATACGCTTGTGGAGGCCGCATTTCCTGAGCAATTGCCATTCTTGCACCCGTCGTCTCTCCACCGAAATACTGAAACAAAACATGAGATTCATGGAAAGCTACGCATTGTACACATTGATTAAGGTATTTCAATTGTTTTAGAAAATCTCGAATTTTTAAGGAGAAGGCGACGCTCACAAAAAAACATAGGGATACGTAGTGTTATGCGGCAACCGGCCTAATAGGTGGAACCCGACAGAGTGGTCTCTTGTCGACATAAAGTTGATTCTGGTAGCAACTTTACCTTCCTTCACTTTTACAAAAAAAACCATTTGGTTAAGATACGTAATTGAAGCTGTTTAATATTTGCTCACTTGAATTCCCTCCTGATCCTGTTCAGAATAGGAACCACCGCCTTTCTTCTTTCTCTCATCGGACCATTGTATGTCAATCCCACTGATATGCATTTGTCAAAGCGACAACGTCGGCATACGTACTTCGCTTCTGACATAAATAAAGTTAAAGAAATATATTTTATAGGCGGCCATTCTCAAATTGTAAGAGATATCAAGACCCTAAGGGGACGATGGTTAAAAGCGGAGAACACCTTGATGAATATTGCTCACCTTTCGCCGTATCACATGTTCCATTGCCTTGCCTACAAGGATATTCCTTCCCCGTTTTCTTTGCGCGCGTGAAGAAACAGGAACAAGCTCTGCGAAGCTGTGAAATATTATAGAGCAATGAAGAAAAAGACAAACCTGCAAATGTCCATCCCAAGATGCACGACATTCGTAGGAGCTGAGCACACAAGACATGACCTATGATCAGCCTCACTAAGTTTGACAGTACTAGGCATTGCCAGAGTGGAGCTTCAATCGATCACTATCGTGAGAAGAGCGCGATTTCCTTTCTTTCTCTGCCTTATCGCGCTCTCTCAATTTCGTCAACTTTCGCTCTCTATTTCTTTTCTCTTTCTCTCTCTCCTTCTCTTCATGTACCCGCTTTGTTTGTTTGTGCGATGAAAAACGGCTAAATCATGCACGTGATGTTTGAACCTCCACAGAGAACATTCATACTCAATCTGACTGCAATCGATTGTTGTCAGAAACGCTGTCAAGAACACATATAAATGCTTCTTGGAACAATAATTCTCGGATTTTTTAAAAAGAATGTATTCCAAATTTCATGAGAGACGTGCTCAACGGACTGCCATTATACTAGGATGTGAATTTCAGCTAATCTGAAATCTGAGAATGCCTTTGCGCGTTCTTTCCAGTGTGTCTCTGAGTGCGATCTCGCCGCGTCTGTTTGTAGTTTCGCGCCAATGACGAAACACAGTTGTTCGCTCTCTGACTCTCTCTCTCTCTCTCTCTCTCTTTCTCTCTATCTCTGTCAGCAGAGACGAAAGCTCGAGTATTTAGAGAGAGAAAACGAGATAACAACAAGAGAGAGAGAGAAGAAGAGCACCTTCACTCCACTCTTTCCTGTTTGTCATCTCTCGTTCTCTGCTCTCTCATTTCGATGAAAATGTTTCCGTTTCCGCAGTTTCCAAACTTTTTCGTTTTCCAGCATGCTACTCTTGTCTTTGCTACTCTTCCAATGCGTACTTCAAACAAACACACTCAAATTTCTTGCGTATAACCCACGAATTGGCAAGTTTCCTATTCCTTTCACGCTTATTATTTTTCCGAAAAACGCTGGAGTCAATCCCATCGTAATCTACTTTTGTAACTAGTTTGTCGGAAAAAAAGTTACCTCACATCTCTTGACATTGCGTTAGCAGTTCCTGATGACAACATTTCATAGACCCTTCATCCTTTTTCAGGCACAAGTCACTTCACATTCATTAGCAGCTTAGTGGAAGCACTCGTTGAAGCCGGTCACGAAGTGGTTTGTTTTTACGAAATTAATTCGACATTAATTCCCTATTTTAGGTGATGCTCGCACCAGAACTGACAGACAAAGTGAAGATAGTGGATACGAAGGGAGCCCGCGTGAGTTTTTTCCCGTTCTGGCCCGTGCGCCGTTGTAATAGTTAGAGATGAACACTCGAAAATTCGAAAATGGACAGAACAAAGTGTTTCGACTCACTTTCGGAACAGTTCTTTTTTTCGTTCTTCATCTTCTTTTGTTTTCGTACAAAGGTTACTTCGAGTGGTGGACGTGAACAGGATAGATAAAAATATTTGTTTTAGATTATCAAAGACTTTCTCGTAAGCAATAAAGCTTTGGAAATGGCTGATCATGCAATGGTTCGATCGTCTGATCTATTCTGGACATACAAAAGCGACCTGGACTTTGCAGAGGTAATGAATCAATAATATTGGAATCATAGCTGCGAATATGAAAATCGCCGAAAATGATGCTTGCAGATTCTGAATACTATCAATTTGGCTGCAGCTGAGCAGTGCAATGGTGAACAATTCATTATTTAAAGAAGGACGCCATCAAAAATAGATGAATTAAAGAATGCTATTCAAATAAACCAGGATTTCGTAAGCAGAAATAATATTTCAAAAAAAATGATAGGCGGTTGTTGAATTTCAGCAACTCTTCACACGCCGGGGCTCATTGAGAGGTTAAAGGCGGAAAAATTTGATGCTGCTTTTGCCGAGCCCATCGATCTGTGTGGAGTGGGTGAGTTTATAAGCAATCAAAAATATATGTTTTTCGAAAATGAGCCCAATTAATTTGCTTTTTTTGTGATTGGTTTTTTCGCAAGCGATCTTTGGCCGTGCATTGGAGGTAATATGACAGGACTCTTCAATCTCGTTGGAATTCAAAACTACGCTCTTGCTTTGTCAGTATCTACAACGGAAGGAACATTCGAATTGACTGGATCACCCACAACACCCAGCTACGTTCCCGGTCCCTATTTCCCTATCTTCCCTCAAACATTTTTTCAACCAATCATGCTATGGATGTTTTCAAATTGAATGATTTTTTCTCTCACATGAAAAATCGTCACAACTTTCCAATTATTGCAGGTTCAATGGCTGATTTCGGAGATAAGATGACGTTCCCACAGCGAGTTCTCAACACGATGACACTCGGATTTCTGTAATTCTTTTTAGTTCGAGGCGAATTTAACGAAAATAATATTTGAGGTACTATTTTTTCTCAACTCAACGTATATTGTTCCACAACGTATTCGAGAAGGCCCATCCTGGAATGCCCGATTTCTTTGTTCGCATAATCAATTATTTCGTCGATTTCGACATATTTGTTTCAGGATATCATGGCCAATTCCTCACTGTTCTTTTCAAATTGTGTCCCACTCACTGACTTTCCTCGTCCTACATCACATAAGATCATCGACATTGGTGGAATTAGCGTGTCGAATGGGAAGGAGATTCTGGATGAGGTATGTATCGGATTGAGAAGTAAACCGCCAATGCGATCCAAATTCAAGAAATGGAGTTCAATCCTGGATCGCCGTTCCAAGACTGTACTTCTATCGTTCGGATCCGCTGCTCAAGCCAATCGAATGCCCGAAACATACAAGAAAGCCATTAGATACATGGTTCAGAGCAATCCAGAGGTGATACGATGCAGTACATTCTTTCAGAGATCATATGAAAACATCCTCCAGTGCTCTTTTGATTCTAAAATGACTAGCAGTGACATCAAATCCGTTCCACATGAAAGCTCTGTTGCAGGTTACGTTCATTGTCAAATACGAGAATCCAGAAGACGGATTCTCGAAGGGTCTGGCCAATTTGATCGAATCACCGTGGGTGCCACAGCGAGCCATGCTTAGTAAGTTCACTACAGTCTTGATCACTGTACAATTTGTAAGAATTTGTTGAATGAGAGAGAGGTAAAAGTTAAAAAGAATGAAATCGTCTTGAGAGGACGCCCGTCTCTCTGCTTTCATTACTCATGGAGGTGCCGGCAGCACAACTGAATCCACTCATGCCGGAGTTCCTCTTCTAGTAGTTCCCCTAATGGGCGATCAGGTATTCATTTATCGAGAATACGTAGACATTGAACATCTCACACTATAATATTTACACATGCGAACACAACTCTTTATATGCATAGATTGGATTAGAGATATTTGTGAAAGTGTATTGTTTCAGCTGAGAAACGCACATCTCATTGAACGCCTCGGAACGGGTTTCAAATTGTCCAAAGAAGCGCTAACGGATGGCCAAGCACTTAGCAAAGCAGTAAGAAGAATTCTTGAGGATCCGAGGTAAACTATTTATTTTCCGCCGAAACATTTTGACTGTACTTCAATAAAAGTATTATTTTCCATTTCTTCCAGCTTCAAAGAGAAAGCTTCTCTCGTTGCCGCTCAACTTCGTGATCAACCATTTTCTGCACGCGAAAAAGTCGTCCGAAATATGGAATTCATGGCGAAATACGGACCATTGAAGTGAGTTTCTCGATTTCTTTTTCCCCTTTAACTAAATTCTAATATTCCAGAATACTCGATCACTACGGGCCGAAATTGTACTGGTTCCAATATTATTTGATCGATGTGTTTGCCTTCCTTGGTATTGTTGTCTTCTCTATTATTGCCTCGATTGTATATTGCACATATCGTGTTTCCCGATGCGTCTTCAGAAGGAAGCAGAAGACGGAATGAAATACAATTCATCTAGTTGTTTTGTATTAGAATAAATAATTTAAACTTTATGGGCGACAAAAATCTCTCGAAATATCGTACCAGGCCTGTTTAACTTCACATTTTTAATTAGATATATAATAGTAGAATGTGCCCTACCTGTAGTGTATCGATTATTTATTGTTGAAAGTCAGAACCTATTTGATCTCGAACTTAAAATTCAGTATAACTTCTGTGTTCCCTGAAAAAAAACTCGGCCCTGTCAAAAACACGAGTGCAATTTCAAATTTCGTGAACAAACTACGGCTGTTCTTCTTCCGCCCCTCGAGAAATGATGGTTGTTAGATGGTTATCTTTCATCTTTATGTTGGCTCCTCCATAACGACCACCGATTGGAGGGTTCCATATAATGACATCATAATGAAATGGCGCCGCATTAATTGGCCTGTCCTTCTCGTTTGAGAGATTCCTCTTATTATATTTCACCAGACATCTTCGAAAGTCAGAAACTATTCAATCATAATTTTCTTCCGATATGCCGCTTCCATCTATTGTTCACTGGTCAGTTCACATTTCGGATGTATCTAATTCATATCCAATGTAGAAATAATTATAAAACAAAGCATATTTCAGCTGTGTTTTTGTCATTTGGTTGACGTCGTTGGTCGCGTTTATTCTGAGGAGGAATTCAAGGGCCGAAATCTCACCAGCGATAGCTTCCATTTTCTTAATCACTTTGCCTTGTCAGAAATCATCAAATAATTTTGTACGGAGAATTTCTTTTGAAAAGGGAAGAGAAGGGTGCTCCGTTCAGTCTTTGGGTGCATTGAACTGAATGAATCCTACCATTTCCAGTGTGGTACGTGAGATCAGAGTCCGGAAATCTAATCTCAGTAAAAGGTAGGAACTCCGAATATTACAGATTATGAAAACTACGATTTCAGGCGACTCCTCACTGTCAGGAGTCTATGTATACAATGCCTTCCGCGTAAGCAATAACGAAATACGATTGTTCACAATACAATCAGCAGACCAGCAGTTGGTGAATTTTATTGATCGAAAAATGTGTTTACCTCCTTAGGCAGTCAGTTTTGTTTCGAGAAGGCGACAAATGGAAACCATCCGAACTCACTTGCGTCTGTCCTTTATCCACGTTGTTATCTCAGTGTTCGATGGAGGTTAGTTGGTGAGAGTCTCAGAAAAACAAGAAAATGATGCACCCATCGAATGTCATCATTTTCTTACGGAGCATTTTCCATGGCCAAAACAAGTTTACTGCAATGTCTTTAATCAAACAGGCTCATCTAATGGTGATTCGAGCTAAAGACACGTCAGCATTGACACTCAAAATGCATCGGAGCTCATTCGAAAACGAGATCGAAGTCATGTACGAACTCGTGTTTGCCTCAGTTCTAGAGTAAACATTTCCCAGTGACGTCCGACCATTGCCGGGATTCTCGCATGAAGAATATCCTTATCCGCACAAATTAGGTATCTGCGTCCAACCCATCTACTACCACGCGGATTGGACAGCGTAAGTGACTCATATTGCTAAAAGAAGATAACATAGAAATGTTTGAATTGTTAAGATTCATCCAATTCTTTGAGTATTGGATAGCTGCTGGAGCCACCAAATTCTATATCTATTTGCATTCCTGCACACGACAGGTGAGCTAAGTGTTTCGATGTGTTTTCTATTATTTTATAATTGAATATTCATACTAATTTTATTGATCATGGAGCAAACATTTTGAAGGTGAAGCGCATTCTCGATTTTTACTCCGTTCTTCTCGGAGATGGAATGGAGTTGATCGAGTGGAGTGATCTTCCCGTTGCTCAGAAGAATCGGGGAAATTTCTTCGACGATCCGAACACGCGACTTTTCCGCGCAGGAGCGTATGCTGCTATAAATGATTGCACGCTTCGAGCGAGGTTTGATACGATCCGATTTATAATTGATATCAATTATGATGATCACGATATTTCGTAGATGGCGCGTCAAATATCTTGCACTGATGGACATCGATGAGATTATGAAGACGACGAATGGAACACAACTTGTTCATCGGCTTGAGTGGGTCTTTCCGTTTTAGAAATTGAACACTTACTGTATAATATCTATACTGCAAAAATCAATTTTTATTATCAATGGTTCTCCAAGAATGCAGTGGCGATATTGATCTTACTTTTCGGATAGTGGATTTTCTTTTTTTTCAGTCAACTTGCTGATCTAAGTCCCTTCTCTGCAACATTCTCACTGCAATGGAGATACGCAATGTTCGAGGTGAGCAACAAACTGAAATCAATTTTGGACAAGGTACATAATTTCAATTTCAAATGAGATAAAGGATTCTAATTGAAGAACAACCAGAGATTGAAGAGAATTCGCTTTCCGAAACAAATTTCGTTCGATTCACTGGGGCAACTCGGCCTCGTCCCATCTGAAAGTGTGCAGTATGACTATGCTCGACTGCGAAAAATTATTCAGCGTCCGGAAAGAGTAAGAGCTTTCTCTTCTTTAGCCTAATTGCCTTTTGCTGAGGGGTGTCATATGAATTCACCGTTCCCAAAATTGCTAAATTGATTCCTTGGAATATTTTAGGTTCTTATCACGGACATTCATAATACGATCAGTAATGAGAATATTCCAATTCCTTCCGAATGGAGGAATAACGCAACGGTAAGAGAAAATATTGCTATATTTGTATTATAAATCACGGTTTTTTATTCATGAACATAGAACAACGCAGGCTCGGATTCCTTATGATACACACTTCGTGAACAGTTTGCTTCTCAACGTTTATCACTTGAGGTTAATCACTCGAACATTTATCGATCAAGATTCCTATTTTACTAATTGCTCAATTGCAGGACGTTTTCACCAGGCCATTCGCGAAAGTTGTTTGAATCCGAGCGCCATGCAGAAGTTGATTCTAAAATTGTAATAGCAATGAAGGAAGGGCTAAGAAGACGCACGAACCTACATGGTACAGTTACTCCACGATTTCAGATTTTGAAATACAGAACGGGTTTGTGGGTTTTCCTCATTATCTTCGTTTCATCGGTTATGATATAATTTCAAATTTTCGAGGATCTTCGATCTACTCAATATTTGTTCTTCCAGATCTGGACATGGGTCAATGGTGGACGATGGGAGATCAAATAGTGCGAGAACTCGAATCATGCAGGATTAAACCATTCAATCATAAATCAATAATAGGAAAGGGCCACTGTCGATCACTAGCCAATTGTGAGGCGGCAATGAGCGATACTTCGAGTTTCCTCAAGGTATCAAGAAACTCAAATTGTATCAATAATCGCAGTGCTCCTTTCTGTGGTTCACAAGAGGGGGAACGATGAAATCACGTAAACAAACTTGATCATAAAGGTTTTCAGGAGCAACAAGTATGGACAAATATTGCGAGTCGAGAGAAATTCATACGCTACGTACAATGATTTGCTGAATGAGTTGAATTGTGAACAGATCCCCCTCTTACTTACTATATCTATTGATCCTGTGTTTCTTAACTGTGTCGGTTATCGTAGTGAATATGTCATTTACGTTGTTTGGAATGAAAATTTGTTAATTTAATTATTTTATCATAAATATCACTGCGTATGAAAAGCAGACTCAATATCAAACTGAAAAGCTATTGTACGCGACGACAATTTAAAATATTCCTCCATAGTGAAACAGATGTCACAGAACAACACAAAAATGAACAAGTGAATATCGAGGGCCGGGATGTTAAATTAATTTCAGGGCCCGGGATGTTAAAATCAAACTCAACTACAGAAAGTGCATCCCAGTTGTTATTATTACTCGTCTCCTTTGTTATCAGTATAATGATGGAGTCAGAAAAACACTCGGAATGAGAATATCACTATTATTTTTTTTCTCAATCTGCACTTTCGTGCATTTGGAATACGTAGAAAAGGAGGAATGGAATGGAACTAGGAAATGATTAAAGATGCGTCTTATCATTGCGTTCGCCATTATTCTTCGATTATCAAATGCGAGAGATCCGGAAGAGAACATGAATATTGTGAGTTTGTTCATTGTTGGGTCAATTTTTTTCATTGTTGAGATGAGTGTCTGAAGAATTGTATTGTTCAGGTGGAATTGATTCGCTACTGGAATTATCCAGTTGAAGAATATGATATCGTCACTCAAGATGGATATATTCTGTCGATGGTGAGGATTCCGAGAGGAAGACATGAAAAGTCCGGTAAGTCGAATTCATTTAGTGGTTATAATGCCAGACAAATGTAAAAAATGTTCTCTCAAACCATGATTTCTTCTTCTTCCCATTATCATCCTCTCATTTTCATTTCCAGCCTCTAATTCTTCTTTCTGTCATCGTACTCCAATTCTTTTCGCTCATGGATTGGGTGCTGATGGAGCAGAATTCGTAATGAATCCACCCGAATCTTCTCCAGGTTAGATTGATGCCACTTTGTACCCTCTCAAATCGATACTGTTGTGAGAAATTACGTAGAAATAGTACTAGCAATGCATTAAGAAAAGATGTGATACGTTTTCACACTATGAACAAATCAATTGCGAACTCCTCGGCACTCTCAATAAGAAGTGGTAGGAAAATGTCAAAGCAGCCATTTAGAACTATCACTCCTCACATTCCCTTGCTATCTCTCTCAACACTTCTACTCTCCTTTGTTTTTATGTGCAGGAATGATTCTGGCAGACGAGGGATTCGATGTGTTCATATTTAACCATCGAGGGACAACGCACAGTCGGAGACATTTACGTCTCACATCCAACGACAACGAATTTTGGAAGTTCACGTGAGTGCACTTCAGAGTTCTTTTCTTTTGCCGGTGTCGCCTCTTCTAAAGTCGACATCCAACAATCATTCTCATCCAGATTGGATGAGCTCGCTAAATTCGATGCAACCGCGGCTATTGATAAAGCATTGGAACTGAACGGAGCCAAGTCTCTCTATTGGATCGGTCATTCACAGGTGCATCCTTCTGAAACTTGCTCAACAGTACCTATTCCTTCAGGGATCTCTTGTTGGTTTTCTTCTTCTTTCCGGATCGCCTTCATACAACTCAAAGGTTGGTAAGATCAATATAATTTTCTATATGGGAAAACAGGTACAATCACCATCACTTTTGACATTTTCGTAGATTCGAGCTCTCTTTCAACTGGCTCCTCCTGGAACGACTCACTATGTGAAAGGATTGGGCAGATTTCCTTACATGGCCTACAATCTTTTGAAACCATTGCACTCGGTTTGTTTTGTTGAGAATGCATTTATTGTGTAATAGATAAGCATACATAGTGCAGGATTTGTACGTCATTTTAATAGATAGATCTTGGGCAGAAAATACGGAATTAAATAACTACCACGAATCGATATCTTTTGTGACAATCATTCAGGCTTATCGATCTGTGATGGGCTCTCATGAATTCGGTTGGAGAATGCCCGGTCTATTCAATAATCTCGGGCAGTTTTGGTGCGTGCAAATGTTTCCTAAAGAGGTTTGCGAATTTATGTGAACGCTGCATGACACTCTCAAAATTACAGATGTGTTTTGATCTCATTTTCCTCTTGGGTGGACCGCCAAGTCCTCATTTCAATCAAGTGAGATTAGCTTTAAAAATTATATTTAATCTATTTAGCTTTGCAGTCAAGGATGCCGATTTATTCAAGCAATTATCCCTGTGGTACATCAACATGGAATATTTTACACTGGGCTCAGATCGGAGCTCGCGACAAAATCGAATATTTTGATATTTCTCCAGCTGAAAACTTGAGAAAGTACGGAAAGGTTAGAGTTTCACATATTGAATTGGTGGATCAATCTTCTGAATATCAGATATCAGCCCCCTCGTATGACTACAGTCGTATAACATCTGACGTTTACTTTTTCTGGAGCCGAAATGATTGGTTGACTCCTCCAGAGGAAATCGATCATTTTCTGATGCGAAAGTTGAAGCCGGGCGTTTTGAAGGTTCGTTATTTTCCGACCGCATAGAAAGAAGAGAATGATTCAGGGAACTTTCGAAGTCGAAGAGTACAACCACTTCGAATTCGCGCTTGCCACAAACATTGCGGAAAAAGTATTTAACACAATCAGTGGAGTAATCAAGGGGGCAAATCGGCATCTTGCGTGCGATGAATAGAAATCGCACATGATGTTCCCCATGTTATCCGGATTAGGGTTCCGAAAGTGCAATGTTTCACAATAGAAACACTAATTCAATTAGTGTCTCCCTTCAATGGTGTCTCCATTGGAGACATATACCGGTTTCCATTTTGTGGGAGACATTTGGCGAGACATCTCCTTTTCCATTGTGCATCTCTCATTTTCATTATTCTCCGCTCACTATTCAGACACGAACAATGAAATTGAGGGAGACCTCTCTGGATTAAAAAAGGAGACACTATAGTTTCCTTTGTCCTTCGTCTCCCCAATTGTCTCACTTTCGGAACTCAATCTGGATGTTTACCTCACTTTAGATTTCCATATGTATAGTGTCAATTTGAGAATGTGGTTGTATTCCATTTTTATGCCACACAGAAAAAGCAGAATTTGAATGTTGTATAAATTGAGCTTTTCGCGTGAGCTAATGAAGATCATATTTGGAATAAAAATAATATTAGAAGAGAAGAGCATTTGGATTATATTTCCAATGCATTCTCATAATTGTGCGTCTTCTCGTTTTCCGAAGTATACTTAACATTATCGCTCTGAGAATGCAAAGTTCCATGGTAACTAATCCTTTGCTTATCACTCCATCTCTCACTTATTGTATCGACTCCTCTCATCGTCGACATTCAATGTCCCTCTCTCGTCTTCTCAACATTATCTGGTGTGTTTGTTTCTCCTTCCTGTCAGTCCACAACTATTGTGTATTCTCAATTTTCTCTTCATTTCTCTGCTTTGTGCGTTGCTTTCCATGGGAGCCTGAAAATATGTTTGTAAATAGTATCTGAAACTAATATGGGGATCTCAATTTGACATGCTTTCCCTCACATCTGATGAGGAAATGAATCAAGAAGTTGGGACTCGTTCCAAATGTACATTTGCAGGGTCTCAATCATCTTACCAATCCCTTCTCTTCTTCCAAAAGTCGCTTGTAATTCTCTGGATCAGGCTGAATTTGTCGTCAGTCAACAATTGAATGCAGCAGTTGAGAGTGGAATTCGATTCGCCGTCGCTCTTCTTGTTCTTTTTATTCTCATTCATGTGTCGAATGCAAAGAGACAAGAGTTGAAAAGAAGACAGCGATACAATCAAAATAATTTTAGACGATAATTAATAATCTGTAAATTATATCCGATAAATACATTCGTAGCACATCCGTATCTAATCATTAGGCCACTGTATGAAAATAGAAATTATTTCAATAAATTGTTCGTTCTTTTACTAATGGTTTCACTAATGGTTTCACACATGCTTTCCTTAACATTTTATGCACGATAATAGTTAAGAATACGTTTTGGAAATAGACAACGTGAAGAGCTTCCACTTTGCGCGTTGTTGGGCACAACGTTTCACCTGGTACAATAATGGGATAAGTCGGCCAATCGCCTCCTGCCAAAGTTTACTTGGTGTACGATAAATAGCCGGCAAATAAGAGAACGCTCGTGACGGATTAATCCATTTAGATGCAGATGCTTAATCAACTATTGCCAATTATTATAACATATTGAAATGCCATTACTATTACCAATGTGTGATCATATGTAATCCAGTTGCTTTGTATCTAAGGAAAGTTTAATAGAGATAAGGCGGTATAGAAAAGCTATAAGCTATGATCAATATTGACGCCTGACCCGTCATAATCAGGTTAAGCGGTCTCAATGAAAAATTCCTAAAGACTATTATTTCAGAACATCTGTCTGTCTGTCTGTCCGTCTGTCTGTCTGTCTGTCCGTCTGTCTGTCTGTCTGTCCGTCTGTCTGTCTGTCTGTCTGTCTGTCTGTCCGTCTGTCTGTCTGTCTGTCCGTCTGTCTGTCTGTCTGTCTGTCTGTCTGTCTGTCTGTCCGTCTGTCTGTCTGTCTGTCCGTCTGTCTGTCTGTCTGTCTGTCTGTCTGTCTGTCTGTCTGTCTGTCTGTCTGTCTGTCTGTCTGTCTGTCTGTCTGTCTGTCTGTCTGTCTGTCTGTCTGTCTGTCTGTCTGTCTGTCTGTCTGTCTGTCTGTCTGTCTGTCTGTCTGTCTGTCTGTCTGTCTGTCTGTCTGTCTGTCTGTCTGTCTGTCTGTCTGTCTGTCTGTCTGTCTGTCTGTCTGTCTGTCTGTCTGTCTGTCTGTCTGTCTGTCTGTCTATCTGTCTGTCTGTCTGTCTGTCTGTCTGGCTGTCTGTCTGTCTGTCTGTCTGTCTGTCTGTCTGTCTGTCTGTCTGTCTGTCTGTCTGTCTGTCTGTCTGTCTGTCTGCCTGTCTGTCTGCCTGTCTGTCTGTCTGTCTGTCTGTCTGTCTGTCTGTCTGTCTGTCTGTCTGTCTGTCTGTCTGTCTGTCTGTCTGTCTGTCTGTCTGTCTGTCTGTCTGTCTGTCTGTCTGTCTGTCTATCTGTCTGTCTGTCTGTCTGTCTGTCTGTCTGTCTGTCAGTCTGTCTGTCTGTCTGTCTGTCTGTCTGTCTGTCCGTCTGTCTGTCTGTCTGTCCGTCTGTCTGTCTGTCTGTCCGTCCGTCTGTCACGTTTTTCGCATTTTCCTTATATTTCGCTTCCAAATCGTGCTATCTTCCCAGATCCTTTTGCATATGATTCCCGACCAGAATACCTTTCAAATTTTACAAAATTTAATTAACGAATTCCATAGCCAAGTGGGTTACGAGCCAACCTTTGAATCCGAGACCCCCAGGTTCGACCCCCGCCGCGGGCAAACCTTTTGCCGCATTTTTCGCAAGTGCCAGAAACCGTTCTAACACGTTTTCAAGTGTTTTGCCGAGTTTTAACTTGAAAAATCGAAATTTTCGAACTTTCTTCAAACGCACCGATGAGTGTCGTCCTTCTGGAGGTTGTGGCTGTGGTGGAGGGGGAGGAGGAGGGGGAGGATGTGGTGGATGCAAGAATAAGGTAATGTTACGTCATCACTAGGCAATGACGTCATCCTAATTAAGATGAGTTTCTAATCACCTTCTTTCCAGGCCCGTGGTGTTCTCAAACTCGACGGCGATTCAGCAGTTGACGAGGATTTCGGAGAGATCTACGGTCTTTCCATCCGGGAATCTTCCAAGCCTCCAGCCAATGTTTCCCTTGAGCAGGCTCATGATCCCAACTTCCACTTCTCTACTTGCTGTGCTGAAAGAGGACTCTCTCCCGCATGCAGTGTTAGTTCTGTCTATTGATTTAAGGACTACTGTGGATGGCACTTTTCTCTACACCATTCCATGTCTCTTCATTTCAGGCTCGTTGCAACTACTATACGTACAACCAGGATCTTCTCCAGAAGATGCTAACTGGGGCTGATGAGTGTCCTCTTGATTCTCTTCCCGAGATGCATTTCTGTGCTGCTCAAGGAAGAGATCATTCGAGTTGCTGCAGATATACTCTCTATTCTATTCACTCTATCATATATTTATATTTTATCGACGCCCGAAAGCGCAACGGAATAATGTGTGATTACACGAACGATGTACAGTAAATAAAGACTCTCTATGGGATGTATCGTTTGGGAAGGGGGGAGCTTGCAATAGGGGCAAATCAGTGTGTAGATCAATCGTCGTGGTCCCATCTGTCATCGTCTGGTCGTTGTTCTCTGTGTGGACTGAGAGAGGAGGGATCCGAGGAAGGGGACTCGTGTGACCAGGTTGACTCATCTCCGGGAGCAGACTCAGTGATCTCTAATAGGAGGGGGAGGGGGATGAGGTTGGGAGGGGGAAGTAATGCAATGCAAACTAACGAAAGGTATATTTGCTAATATCGTAATTACTATAATCTAATTCACGTAAACGACTCTTGTAAACATTCATACTAGGTGACCTGTGTATGTAAGGGGGAAGAGTATTCAGTAGCATAGCAACTCTACGGGGAAAGCAATGAAATCGAGGCGTTGACCTAGTACATTCTATGTGCACACCAAATGTGTTCGTTCTATCACGAAGGGGTTTGAAAATGAAAAATTTGTTACGATCTAAGATGGTCTCGCCATTCATTATTCTACGGGCGAAAACTAAGTCAAAGATGACTCTCCTCTCAAAAAGTGCTTGAAGACGAAGATGAGACAGACGTTGAGGATAGGAAGGAAGACCAATTGGATAAGAAGCAGAAGGAAAACATCGATAGAATAGGATTCGAGTGAATTGTTGTTGGACCTTCTCAAGCCTCTCACAGTGCTTCTTTACATAGGGATTCCAGAACGGACTAGCAAATTCAAGGTGAGGTAGAACAATTGATAGAGACAGCACGTAGCATGATGAATAATGCAGTTTGGGCATTACTAATGCGGGTATCGATAGAGGCAGTTCTAAGCACTTCCAAATTAGCCCAGAACGTAGAAGTAAAAGATCTAGGGTTCATAATTGAGAAAACACTTACTTTCACTAAGCACTGTAGAACAACTGCAATGAAAGGTAAAACAGCCTGTCACATTATACTCAGAGCGCTCAGAACGAAAAATGTTGAAATCCTCGTGAAAGCCTACTCGATATACATAAGACCCATCCTAGAAAGTGCGTCCACTGTGTTTAACCCCTACCTGATCCAAAACAAAAAGGTACTCGAAAAAGTCCAGAATTATTTTACTCGTCGACTTTTCATGCGTTGCTACAATATGACACGGGAAAACATCCCTAAAGTAGCGGATAGGAATAGGAAATTAGGATTAGACAAATTAGAAAAGCGTAGAGAAGCGATAGACTTGAAGACAGCCATGAATCTTCTGATAGGCAAATACAAAATCTCTAAACTCAAACCACATCATTTCAGTTATTATTACACACGAAATGGAATAAATTTCGCAAATGCTGGCTCTCATGCGAACTATAGACACAATAGTTTCTTTCCCAGAGCGGCTCGGCTTTTCTCAAAACACGGCAATCAAATCAGTTTCCCTGTATGAGCGACGCCTACACCCCGACCTTTCATGATCTCACTATGTTATGCTGTATTCGTTTTCTCTTTCTATTTGTAACCGCGTTTCCATTGAACACGCATAAATATATATATATATATATATATATATATATATATATATATATATATATATATATATATATATATATATATATATATATATAAGCAATGAGGGGACAACTTGGAGGCCTAGATCACGTTGAGGAGCATTTTCTGATTTTTGAGACAGAGCTACATTGTTGATGTGATATGAGGGAATGGGAGATCTACCAATATGAAGATGAGTGCATTTAGATTCAGACAGGGAGAGTTGGTTTGCTACGGTCCATTCATGAATAGCATTGAGAGCAGCTTGGCATTGAGAGCAGCTTGGATTGAGAGCATCATCAATTTCATTGAAGGAAGTTGATTCCACTGTCGCTGGTGACAAATGTCTCGTTTTCTGCAACCAAATCCCTGACAAATACACTTCCATCGACTACACTTATGCTGCTTGCTTCGGAAAGATCGACGAAATGAAGCAGTAAGATGGATTTTGTTTTTTCATGATTCATAGTGTGTATTTAATTCTTTCAAGTGCTTCCACTCCACGGTTGCCGCCAAGGCCAAGTCTTATTTCCGTTCTTATTAAACGTCCATTTCAATCACTATTGTGATTTTAAATTTTGAAAAGAAACAATTTTTTTAATCGTCAACGAGATCGAACGAAAACGAATTCTAACGGGCTGTGTTTAAGTCATTTCATTTTTAGCGAATTGATATATCGTTGTCTCCTCGTCGAATATCTCGAGTAGTCGGAACATCTCCAATTTCATTGGCATCAGTGACGCGCATGTCTGAGAATGGAGAAAAAAGTTTAAAGAATAATTGGGAATGAACGATTAATGCATTGAATCTAGAGTTCCTGGTTTCAGCCGGTGAATATTCGACATGAAACCTCTCCCCTTCATTTCTCCCCACAGCGCGTCCACCTATAGGTCGAAGTGAAAATGGGGGGAATAGGTTTTGTGTCACCTGAAATCTCCACTTTCCCTGAAACCCTCATTTTTGTGTTGTTCCTTGGCTATGAGCGGTGCATATCAACCGCTCGTAATCAACAAAATGAGCGACTGAGGGAATATAATGGGGTTTCAGGTGACACAGTACCTCTTTCCAAAATACCGTTCACCTGATCAGGTTGATCCCACCGCTAAGAATGAACAATCAGGTGAAATTGCACAAAACCAGGAACCCTAATTGAATCCATAGATGTGCTCCACTAGGATCTCAAAGAAAGTTCCTCCACTTATAGGAAATGATTGTGTCTGTCTGTTTGTCTGTCTGTCTGTCTGTCTGTATGTTTTTTTTGTTGCAGCGTGACGGACATTTTTTTCCCATTTTCCCCATAAATCGCTTCAAATTCGCGCAATCTTCTCAGAACCTTTTGCATATGATAACTGCTCAAAAAACCTTTCAAAATTTTAATATAAAAATCCGCTAATTTCATAGCCAAGTGGATTACGCGCCAGACTTTGAATCCGAGACCCCCAGGTTCGACCCCCGCCGCGGGCAAATCTTTTGCCGCATTTTTCGCAAGTGCCAGATAGCGCCCTGACACATTTTTGGGTATCGTGAAACACGTTTTCACCTGTTTTCCCGAGTTTTAACGTGAAAAATCGAAAATTTCGAAAAATTTCCAATTGATGCGCAGAGCGTAGGGGATCACAGGAAAAAGTGTTTTGCGATGTCAGAAACGTGTCCGAACGTGTTCTAACATGTTTTAACGTGAAAAATCGAAAATTTCGAAAAGTTTCCAATTGATGCGCAGAGCGTAGGGGATCACAGGAAAAAGTGTTTTGCGATGTCAGAAACGTGTCTGAACGTGTTCTAACATCTTTTAACGTGAAAAATCGAAAATTTCGAAAAGTTTCCAATTGATGCGCAGAGCGTAGGGGATCACAGGAAAAGTGTTTTGCGATGTCAGAAACGTGTCAGAACGTGTTCTAACATGTTTCAACGTGAGAAAAAATCGAAAATTTCGAAAAGCTCTCAAATGAACCGGGGAGCTTGGAGAATCGCGGGAAAAGTGTTTTGCGATGTCAGAAACGTGTTCGGACACGCCAGGGTAATCAACATACGGTATCCTGCGTTTCCGTTGAGAAAGGCTCGAAAGGCTGAGAGCGATAGAAAAAAGTTGCCACGGAGCCACGAAGTGGCTCCGAACCTGGAGTGAGCTACCGAAATCCCCCTGGACCAAACCTGCACCCAGAACTACGCATAGAGCGTAGTGTACGCATAGAGCGTAGTGTACGCATAGAGCGTAGTGTATTTAACCTCAATACATCCCTGCTAGTTAATATACACAAATCATTAGTTTTTGAATTGGAAACTGAAAATAAAACTAAAATCCGTAACCTCCATAACGACGACGATGCTCATAATCTCTCCGATTCTTGTGGCGACCTCTGCTTCATTCCCTGCTCTCTTGTACATTTCCTGCAATTCCTCAAGAGATCGAGATCGAATTGAACGACCGAGAGGAATGAGAGAATCATCAGGGCACGTGACATCTGTGAGTAGTTTGAATAATGACAATAGCAACAGAACAATTTGTGGAATCTTTTATGATCGTTATGACAGTGAGTACTTCATGTCTATTGAGTGACAAAAACAACAAGAAAATCCTTACCAATATTCCAGAAGCTGAGAATGAGCATCACGAGAAATTCTTGTTCGCTCACTCTCGCATTTGTCACTGCATCTCGACATCGCTGAACGTCCCCTTGAAGGAAACCACGCAACATTCTGCAAAACAACATTCTACTGTGTATTCCAAATAAGCAGTTAGTTCCAAATGAACATCTGTCAAAATTGGAACAATAAAGAGAAAATTAACATGGCCTCTGTTCAAGGATGACACGTAAAAGATTGTCACGATTTGATTTTTTAAAAATCTATAATGGATGCAAAGGTAATTTCTCTGACCTTTCCGAATCTCTTCTCTGTAGTGAAGTAGACTGGTCGTCACAAAAAGTAGAGGCACTTCCATGGCTGAGATACGTAGTGAGACTCATGAAATGACTGAAATAAAAAAAACACATTTGAACGAAATTTTAAAAAGTTTTCTTACAATAACTCGACATTCGGAAAGAGTGCGTAGGCGCGATAGGAAGATTCCAATGCCCAGAAGGATTGGTGGAAATTCTTGATGAGAAACCACTGAGAGATGGTTGAGTAGATGGGGTTAGGAAGGAAATTCTTGCCTTATTCTGTAGGGACAACGTCGAAAATTCGTCAAAAGAAGACGTAGCGAAGTCGAATAAAGTTGTGATCAGAATGCGCATCGTGCAGTTAAGCGAGGTAAGAGTGGCTGGTTTAAGGGGCTGAAATTTGAGAAAAAAAACACTTGAAAATAAGCAGATAACATGTGAGAATATTCAGTGAAATTAAGAGTTGCTCACATAAGCATCATGAAAGGTGAGAATTGGATGGAGAGAAGGTTGGAGAGCACTCAATTCTGCCGCCCGACGAGATAAATTCATAGTGCTGCAAAAGGTCTTTATGCCATGACTTTCAGTGCCCCACTTTCTTAACTGATCGCAAACAAATGTTATTCTTTCTATGTGCTTCGCTCGGCATAAAGTTTAATTTTGAGTAAAGAGCTGAGTTCAACAAAACATTACTATAGAGCAAACCTGTAGCTGAGTCGTACCCTTTCTATTAGAGTCAGACGTTTGTCGAGAGTGTGAGAACATACAAATCTAGCGATTCTGAATGACGGCCTATATTGGATATGATGATGAGCTAACAAACACTCACTTCGGAATGTCGTCCACATTCTGTGGTATTTCGGTGAAACTCGTAGAATGGCGCTCCTTTGATATTTCAGTGTAACTCGTAGATGGGTACTCGGTGCATTCATCTGTTGGTTTCGGTGGAGATCGAATGACGGTTGGCACTCTGGAAGTTAAAATAGCGCTAATCACAAATGAGTGGCTATAATCTGACGGATAATTCTGATATAGTGATTCTCTTGTAGTGCCGATCAGAAAAAGCGATAACAAACTTTGTCTCTTCTGTTTTGCGTGTTGTTCCAATTCCCTTGACAAGTCGATTGATTTGATCGTAGCGACATTTCTTGCACTTTATCACCGTTTCTGAGTTGAAGTTTGTAGTAAAACGAGCGGACTAGCGTGCGAAACAGTGTAGGGAGGGTAATCAAGAGAGGAGGAAAGAGAGAAAGAGAGAGCGCATGGTCGAAAAAAGGGTAGACAACGTTTTCGTATTATTTTAAATAGGGGAATGCACAACTCACCACACTCGTCTTTTCCCGCACGACAAACGATTGGTTTCTGTCGTTTCTCGGCGCGCCTTCAAAGAGTAAACATCACGTGGAACTTTGTAGTAATAGAGTAGTCAAATCAAGATGAATGATGAAATCGACTTTCTCACAAGTAGAAAATCTTGCAAGCGCGACAGATGAGGACGTTGAGATGGGCGTGTTTAGTGGGAACGAAGCAAACGAGACAGAGTTGATCTGATGCCATCGAAGGAAGAAGAGTGACACACTCTCACTCACTGAATACTCACTCTCCCTCTCCATCCCAGCAATGATCGGTATCTCTCGTCTCCCAACACTCTCAAGTCAGAGGAAACGAGAGAGTTTGGGAAGAGAAGAGAGACATCACTCTTCCCGCTCTCTCCTGTCGTTTATTTCCCGACCTTGCACACACGGAAAGGTACAAGAGGAGCACAGAATGAGAGGGAGAGAGAGTGAGGGAGAGACAGAAAGAGAGAGAGAGAAAGAGAGAGAGAGAGAGAGAGAGAGAGAGAGAGAGAGAAAGAGAGAAGTGTTTGGCAATCAGCACGCCCACACCGTCCCATGCCACTCATTCTCTTTTTTTCTATTTCGTTTTTTTTATGAATGGAAATGTTGCATTCTCAATGTGCTTGGGGAAATTCCACTGAAGACAATATACGAAAATATAATAAAATCGCGAGAAGAAATTGGTTGATAGACTTGTTGAGCACGTCGATAGGAAATGGGTAGGTGCAAGCCCCAAAATACACTCTAATCTATACAAGAATGTCTCAAGAACATTAGCAAAGTCGTGCGAAACTCACGTTGTCATCTAAAATTATAAGTTTCAAACTGTACATTTTCTTCAAATATGCTAGAATCATGAAGCATGACAAATAAACAAAAATATTCCACTACAAAAGTTTAATTGGGGGGAAACTGAATAAACGGAAAATGTAAACTGCAGTGAAATTCATTACAACGCTCTAACATAAAAAAACTGCTAGATATCAAATGAAGATTATTTGCAACTGCTGTAGAATATATTCGAATATTGATTATAATTGATTTGATCAGAATGTGGAAAAAAAACTTAGTGCCGCTAAGCATATAGCGAAAGTGAGCACACACATAGTACAAGTCCGTCTAAAATATTTTAAAACTGATAATACATAATAAATAAATAAATAAATGAGTTGGAAACATTATAGGTTTTACTCAGTTGTGCACATTCCGAATCACTGAATGAGAAGTGGAAGCCATAAGGAAGCTTGCATACAATTGGAATATCGCATATTCACAATTACAGAATACTAAATATATTCTGAAATGAAATATATTATATATGAAGATACAAAATCTTATTTTACAGAGTATGCACTTTGAAAGTTCGTGGTCTTGTTGGTAGTTCAAACAATCTTTTCTATTCATTACTCTCATTGAATAATTTTGTTCACAGACGTAGTCTCAATTGTTTGCTCAATGATGTTTTCGCACGGCATGGCAAATTCTCTTAATTTCCAATTGTCGAGTAGAGATTCTCTCTCTCTTTTTTACGGAGATCCTCATAATCCTTGGATACCTCTAATGATGATCTGACAAGAGTGCCCCTAGCTACCACACGACGGATTGCAATTTGACTCTCGAAGATATCGATGTAATGTCTTTTGCACTGAGAAATCTTCCCGAAGTCGCTGCAATGACACACGAAACACTTCCCGTCTCAGCAGAGCAATTGTGAGTAACTATAATAATATATTTATCTTGTAGTGCACTATTTAATTTGAAGTTCAAATAGTGTGTCTACTAAGTGCAAACAAGAAAAAAAACAGTACATTAGAGCAGTACATCCGTCACTTCCTTCTCTATTTTCATGCGTTTTTTTCTAATACCTATCACCAAGGCTCAAAACACTGTCGTGCATATTTCATCTTCTCTCCTTTGTCTTCAATTCCCTCTGTCTGCTAGTCTTCCATCGTCGGACGCCCCTCTACACAAGGTACACAAATGACGAAGACCCTAATAACAATTCCATGGCAGAGTAATGGTGCTCCTTCTCAACTCGACTTTCATGCTCACTTCGATACTTGGTGCGACGTCTCTCTTCCCGGATCCTATTAAATCCGATCGTTCGATTATATTTCAAAAACTGATCTGATTAATTAATGCCCAGTTCTCCTCATTGCGAGTGTTCTCGTTCCTCGCGGATTGGCATTTCTGGCCTGGAACTGTGTGTTGTCCATTCAGTTCTTCATTTGCACGTATACAAACCGGCCGCAAAGTGCGAAAAAGAGAAAATTCAAGTGGTGGTCAATTCTGCTCAATGTGCTGGGAAATGTGAGTCTATTGGCTCAAATCAATATTACTTATGCTATATTTTGCAGATCGTCTTGGCTACTTCATCGTACTTCGCATTCGAAGTCGGTGAGGTCTTTGGAATGCATACATTATTTCTTTTAATTGGTCGAGTAGATGTGAACATGTGAATTATGAGAAGTAAGCTAGCAAGAAAATGAGTAGCTGAAGAATGCGGATTGTGGTTGTATCAGTGAAACTCTCATTTATGAGAGTCTATATTATAATCTCTATTCCTACAGGTCTTCTCTTAACTGACGAATGGCTTTGCAAGATCTCATCATCGTTATTCGCCTTCTCCTATTTCATTGTTGGAGTAACGGTGATTTCTTCTCCTCTGCTCATCTCAATCCCCCATTGCAGCTATTCATTCTATGCAGACGGAATACGCAGCGTAACTATTCGAAAGTGGAGACCGTTA
The DNA here is from genome assembly GCA_036245785.1 of Pristionchus fissidentatus. Taxonomy (NCBI): domain Eukaryota; kingdom Metazoa; phylum Nematoda; class Chromadorea; order Rhabditida; family Neodiplogasteridae; genus Pristionchus; species Pristionchus fissidentatus. The sequence continues at coordinate 18,698,814 of BTSY01000004.1, forward strand.
ATGGCCCGCGTCGTGCGGAAACTGTGAGCTTTTCTTCATATCAAAACTTTCAACACTGACTTTGTAATAATAATATTTTTTTTCAAATTATGTGACCAAATCACGTTGTCGCCCTGTTGCGATCATGTACACACTGACAATGTACAATAACTGTAAAATTGCACATATCTTAATTGTCATGAATAATAATAATTATTATTTGAGGTGGTCAACGTGATTTCAATCTGTCGTCTCTTCAACCGTTTCTCAATTGTCGCAAATTCGTTGTTCTTGCTTACATTCCTCCTCTATTCGTGGCGTCGCAACAACACCATGGTAACGACTTATTGAATCGATGGTTGAGAGCACACAATTAGAGACATCTCCACCAGCTAATACGTGAGAGATTCGGGAAATTGTGTGGAGATGACTAAGGCGGAATTCATTTCCCTGAGAATGGCAGCAATGAAGGGAGATAATTGGAAAAGAAAAAAAAGATCAAACATGCACAGGGCCAATTTTAATGAATCAAAGTAAAAAGGCATTTCGACGGCAGACCAGACGATTAGAGAGACACTGGATGGCATCGGGACTTTGAAGATACGCGCGCGTTGAGGCAGCATCGCGTACCCACAACTCCTTCCAATTTAATGTCTAAACTTCTTTAAAGAAGTCTATTTCCGGAAGGTCCTTGTGGCTCGCTGTGAAAGCTGTGAAAGTGTAATGTGGCTGAGAATCTCTGTGAAAAGATTTAGCACAATAAAAAAGAAAGCCGTAGTGGTGATCTTATTAATTTACTTTTCGTAATTGAATCCATCATTATTCAACTTGCAGGCGGGGTCTGCAACTGGAATTGTGCTTTCCTTATTTCTAATGGCATCAGTACAAGCACAGGAAACACGACTTGATACGACTATCGGAACGGCTTCGGTTAGTGGTACAACACATTCTTGTAACACTATTACTGTCGAAATAAAAACTAATTGTAGATCGACGGAGATGCATTCGAAATGGCGGAGAGAATGCATGCAATCGATGAGAGAAACGTCGAGATCGCCGTTGTTGATAGAGTGATAAGAAAGATCGCAGATAGAAACAGCAGGAATAGAACACTCAATGGAGCTTTGACAAAGCATCGACAGAATGTCTTATAGACTAGTTCTTACGGAATCTGCTTCAGTCTATTTCAACTCAACTATTCAATTGTTTCGTATAAATTTTTATTACGAACGATTCATGTTCCAATGCTATCATCTGTCCCCACATTACTATATTATTCCTTCTACTAATTTTCATTCTTTCGAACATATTTTCTTTTAAGTATGATAGAAATTATATGGAAATGAAGCTAATCAAAAGAAATTAGTCAAATTAATAGAAAAAAGAGCAAGGATGCGTTAAAGTTTGCATTTTCTCGAGAATTTGTATCCCTCTAAATGTTACGGAAGTCTTTATTAGCGTTTACACAGCGCTGCTTTACACGAAACCATAGTTATCATTCATCTTGTCAATTTTCATTCGAATATTTTTGCTGAGAATATCCCGATTACCTTTTTTGATTTTTGTTTGCCTGCAACTTGGTTTGAAAATGCACATTTTTATGATTTCATGAAACACTCTTCCTACACAAATGGAAGCCTTTAAGAGATTTCTCTCTACTTTCTCCTCCCTCGGGCGAGTAATTTTGGCCTCAGTGATAGCATGAAACCATGACAACTCTCGCTCGAAAATCGGCTATATGGAAAGGCCAAAATGTGAATAAAGTGTGCACCCCGTCAATCCCCTCGAAGAATAGTCGAAGTTGTTAGGGTGAAATCGGAAACACCTGGCGAAGCTGATGTCTTACTGCCAAGGTTGTTATCACGGAGTATACAATTTCAACTTCTTTCGAGAATGACTCACCCCTCACAACCCGCCAATTCCGATTCTCACTCTTTCTATTTCGCGGCCTTTCACAATCTCACTACATTTCAGAGACTGACTATATGACTTGATTCATATTTCATGGGATCATTTGCTCAATTTCCATTGTTGCTGTGGAAAAGTTTGCGAACTGCAATCAGATCGCCGATATGGACTCTTTTCGAGGCAATATTTTTAGAAAATTTTGTTTTTGTTCTTAGTAATGTTTAGTGAACTTTCAGATCGCTCTTCCTCTCGTTGCATTCGCATTGCTAATTGTAACAGTAAGTCACGATTTTAAAACAAAATTGTAGTACCATAAAATAACAGACACGTGGCGAGAGATACATTTCGAACGAACCGCGGAACAAAGGAGAAGATACCTACACTCAATGGGAATTCATACGAAGATTGCCGAATTTGTCTTTTCATTCAAAGGGAATAAATTATTGGTTAGTGACAGTTATTGCATGGGACAATAATGAGGAGAAGTATTTAGGTGTGACAACAGTACTTGTACTGAGACCAATGCAACTCTCAAAACGTTCTGCTCCAAGTATGCATGCAACGCAACACTAATGAAAAATGCAACGTAATTTTTATCTTGTATTTTTTTTCTTATTTTGCATTCGAGAAACATAATTAAAGCTCAGTTATTATCTCAATTCGCACTTCCACAAATTTACGTCCACCGAATTGGATATGACTGCTTACGGATACTTTTACACGGAAGGAACCACGGTTTTCAATTATCGTGAAACATAATTCGAATGGTGTCTGTTAAGGCTTCAGAAGAGTTCAACTACGTCGAAAGGTACAACTTCCTTAAAGACCTCGTCAATCCAATTTTGTCCACTTTCGCACGTGATGCTTCGGTAGGGATCGAGACAGTATCGTAAAACAAACAAAAGACTACTTTAGAATCTGACTACTTCAATCTACTATCACACAATGGGTCAACCTGACGCGCAGCCAAGAATCCTTCCCGCTACTCTTGTTAGACTTTTAGCATCATTTTTTTTCCGAAAATCAATATTCAGACCTTTGGTCAACTTATAATCCTCATCGCTCTTGTTCCCATGCTCTCTGCAATCAACGTTACTAGAGAGATTTCTGCCGAAAGAGCGAGCAATATGAAAGTAAGCAGGAGATGTTTATTCTCTCGGAGTGTAGCCCATGTATAGCAAGGCAAATCTGGCAAACTATGACAGGATGATAATGGAAAACAGAGAAAATTAAGAAAAAAAGAAATATTGTGTGGGCGAATCATCAATTTTTTTCAGGAGTATCTTCTCGTTATGGGAATGTCTCGGGGTGTGTACTATTCTCATCATCTTGCCTTTGCACTCATCAAATCTCTTCCTGCTTCTATCGCTGTATCTGTTCTCATCATTATCGATCAGGTTTACATCTTATCATGAATATTCCCACAAATTTGAGATTACCGGGGGAATGTTTACTGACAACTTTTCCTTTCACTATTGAATTGAATAGAAAGTGAAAAGGATTCCAATTAAAAAGCATTCGAGAAGGAAACTACAACGAAAAGAGCGAATCTTGTGCAATATTAGGCTGTCTGACTTATTTAGGCACACTTACTACGAAGTTGCGCGAATATAATTGCTCTCATGTGTCGTAGTGTGTCGGAAAACCTATTACAGCAGAATATTATATGATCAGCACCACGTATAGAAAATTTCAAAAGATGAAGAATGAAATTGAAATATATTAATTCAATAATTTTTCAATCCAAAAAAAATAAAGAAAAAATATAGAAAAATATAGAAAAGGAGGAGGTAACGTTTTGGTTTACCATTGATTTTAAGGTTGAACAATGTTTTGTAGATATCCATCCTGAGGTCCTTTAGTAGACGCGTGACGAGATCACTGCAGGTGTACATCGGTTTCCATTTCCTGCTCGTCTATCTTCTCTTCGTTGGCCAACTCATAGCAATATCAGCTGTTATTTCATCAATCATAAAAAAACCCAACATTGCAACAATTTGTACGCTTCTAAATACAAACGCAACAATCTAATTTATTTTCCAGTCGCTTTTGCAACCATTCCATTACTTTGTGCTCTCTCCCTCATTTTTCCTGTTAATCGAAATTCGGTATGATAATAAATTTTACTAGTTACGTAATTTCATATTTGAGACGCCCTGGTCTTTCCTCGTATGTATCAATCCCGGTCATGCGATGCAACTAGCAATAGATGCATTGATAGAAGCTTGCTTCAGAGGTTACATCTTCTCTTTATCAACTTCTATCTAATTCATCACAGATTTCACAGTCTACTGGTTCGATGGCTTCAAGTATACTCTTCCTTTCGGCGCCATTGTCAACATTATGATTCTCGATATTAGTGAGTAGATATTTGATAGTTCCAACGAGAATGTATTCTTTTCAGTATTCTTTCTGGCGATCGCTGTATCCATTGATAAATTCGCAAGCTCAACCGAAAATATATTTTCCATGTTGAAGAAGAAGACAGAAGTATGCAAGAATTAATCGATAAAACTCAATGGACAAAAATATTTCAGAAGGACGAACCCGATGAAGAAATGCTTGTCAATATCCACGAACACGATCCAACACTCAGCAAAGCAGCAGTTGACGTAGAGGTGGACCTACGACCTTCTAGTAAAACATCAAAAAGTGTAATTCAGCTGTCTAATATCCACAAGACTTGGCCTTCGGGGGAAAGAGCAGTGAGAGGAATCGACGTAAAGTTGTACAGAGGACAGGTAATAATTAATGTCTTGAGCATTATGGCCAATTTCAGTTAATTTTAAATGTATTCCTAGCTATAAGAAAAAAATAGATGTTTAAAATCACATCTATGCTATGCATCTTTTGATATGCCCTGGCATTCTGATCATTATTGTTTCTAAAAAAACCAGGTCACTGTTCTTCTCGGCCACAACGGTGCCGGCAAATCAACGACGTTTGCTATGATCGCTGGAATTGTCGTTCCCAGTGCGGGCAAGATTCGAATAGGAGATGGAAAATCGAATGATTCGGCAGAGAAAAGAAGGGCACTTGTTGGGTTCTGCCCACAGTACAATCCAATCTTTCCGCGACTTACTGTGAGTGGCAGGGTCGCTTCTTGAAATAGACGTTGCGTGTTGGAAACAAAGTATTAAACGAGAATATTAACAGACAATTTCTTTGATTTTTTCAAATTTAATATGTCGATCTAGAAATTGTATTACTTTCACGAAAAACGAAGCAAAATCTAAGAGAACTTCAGGTGAATGAACACCTCGATTTTTTCGCTCGTCTCAAAGGAGTCCGAGATTGGAAAGACGAAGGATCGAGATTGCTCACACTCCTTCTTCTCACTGACAAGGCCAATACTGTGAGTATTGAGTACCCGATGACGCTTCCAAATCAAGAGAATTCCAGCTCTCTTCTAAACTCTCAGGCGGAATGAAGAGAAAGTTGTGCATTGCGATGGCGCTGATTGGTGAGAGAAACAATATGAGGAGGTTGATTCGCTGCAGTAGACATATCGGCAACGGGGCATACAGATACCCAGTAGAGAGCGATCCTAGGTTGTAACCCTATCATTGAGATTACTTACCTGTTATCTTTTATCTGTTACTGATGAGACAAATTGTTGTCACATTTGTGTTTTAAAAATTATACTCTCGGGATATCAATCAATAATGATATTGTTTGATTGAAGGGAACAGCCGTGTCGTTCTACTCGACGAGCCAACAGCTGGAGTTGACACTGGAGCGAGAAGAGATATTGAACGACTACTTATGCAGCAGAAGAAAGAACGGTGAGATAACTTTACTGACATTTAGTAGTTTAACCCCGGTTTAGAAGATAATGAGTAATTGTGAAATGCCAGCACTTTCCTGCTCACTACTCACTACACGGATGAAGCGGAGAATCTCGGCGATCGCATTCTCATTATGGCAGGAGGAAAAGTCGTCTGCTCTGGATCGCCCAACTTTCTCAACAAGGAGTTTGGACGCATGATTAGTGCGAAGGAAACAATGCATGTATTCAGATTCGGTGCTGGCTACATTCTTTCGGTTGTTGCTGTGGACTCGAAGCGTCTTCATGACATCGCAGATCGGACACTCGCTCTAGTGACGGTTAGATCCTGCCCGAACTCAAAGTAGTCGGGTCAAAGTAATCGTCCAATCAGACTCACGTCGATAACGCTAAAGCGGAAAGACAACATGGACAGCAGTTTGAGATTTGGATGGACAAGATGGAGTGTGAAAGGTTGCAAAACTATGATTATTATCGAAAGCAATGTAACTCCATTCTTTGTTCCAATTGTCCGAATTTGGACAAATTTGACATTACGGACAATGCGAGAAGACGGGAAACTTAACCGTAATTCCTGTCGTTGCGCGGCCGTCCGCGATGAATGTTCGGTTATGGTCGTATTTGCAACAGTGGTACCACAATTCATAAATTATGCCATTGAACGTTGATGCAGAGAATGCTTGCAACCATTGCGGCCTTGACCATGAATAACCGTACACTTTAAAATAGTATAATAAAATATTTCAAATTAAAACATTGAATATTTGCAGATTCCCCGATCTCTTCCGAGCTCTCGAAGAGCAATATGTGCAAATGGGTATAGAGGGATATGGACTTTCGATGAATACGCTCGAACAAGTCTTTTTGAGGTGAGGCAGCGGGGTAGTTTTATCTGTAACATGTTTTATCTTCCTTCATTTATTCAATCGTGGCAACAATAATACACTGGACACACATTTTCAAATACTTCTGTATTTATAGTAATTATAATTCCGGTAGACCGGGAAGCGCAGTGGTTGTGTGCTAGAATGCGAATCGAATGGTCATAAGTTCGATCATACGTGTCTGCAGATCCACCCAACCAAGGGGGTTAAGAAATTTTGGTACTGATTGGTAAATCACGATCCAAACATGCCTCGAAAAGAGTCCCGATCCACGTGCGCACAACCCAAGGATAAAAACAGACCGCTGATCACCTCAGGACAGGTTCTCGTTGCTACTCAGGCATAGGAGTGGTCGAGACCGCCTTGCGTGTAGAAGACCTAGCACCTTTACCTTTACCATTATAATTGAGCAATTTTTCCAATTGCAATTGATTGTGCCACCACCCCCCCCCCTTTATAATCATTCGTAGTGGTGTTCTGGCCTTTCATTTTCTTTACAAAAATAGATCATGTAATAAATTACAGAGTAGGAGAGATGACGGGGGCAAAGAATCGTGAGGCGGAAGTTAACGACGCTCTAGGAATTCTGCTAAATGAGAACAGTGACGTCACCATCGGATACTTGACAATACTTTTTAACTCTTCAGGCAATCGCGTATCTGGGATACGCGGAATCCTCAAACGCTTTGTTTATCTACAGTACAAACGGGCCATCTATGAACTTGTATGATCAATGCGAACGACGAAAATGATTTTAAATATTGCAGATCAATATCAAATCGCTCATTTTCTATTTGTTGCCAGTGGCTGTGATAATCTTCATTGCGCCCAGAATGTCCACACTCGGACAGAGTGATTCCAGTGAGAATTCATGAGCAAAAGTGTCGGAAGAGATTATAATGTTGAGGTGGCGGAAACCGACACAACTTGCTCACATTTTCAAAATGTGTAAGAATCGGCATTGTGAAGCAATCGGGACTCTATGAAAAGTTCATGGCTGCGCTCCCTGCAAACTCAGACTGCGTTGTGGTGCGATATTGAAATCGAAGTCAAACTACTAAGATGTTACTGTATCTTTGATAAGCTAGTCGAATAGAATAATACATTTGATCAAGCAAAGTTAAATCTGTTATTCTATTCTCAGGGAAAATTTATTCTATCCTAGAAAAGCGTTTGAATAGTGCGAAGATAATTAAAAATAAATACTGAACAGGTTGAACAAATGGAAGCAGCGAATGAATGGTATGAGGGAACAGCGATGCTTCGACGTCCTCCCATTCTCGCTGCCATTGCAATGAATGAGACTGCAGGAGGAATAGTCGTTCATCAAGCATTGGTATCAATTACAATCGATCAATAAAGTTATCGATCTGGGGAAAATTGTTTTATTGATCACATCAAGCATCGATCCATATGTATTTTAAAATTTCAGAATCAGTTCATTAATATGCCCGCCCTCACAATAACGCTCATCAAAGCACTGACGTCTAAGCCATTCACTGTGAGTTTGGAGATTCTCAGGGCTACCACAATACTTTTTTCCAGCTAAAAATGGACTTCGCGCCGCAGCCTATAGTCGAGAGCAGGGGCCCACCGAGAGTTAGTTCTACATTTTGAAAGTTACTCACACTGTCTCTCTCAGGAGACCTCAATAGAATACTTAATGTTTCCCTTTTTGCTCGTATTTCCTATGATGATATACCGATCGATTGGATTTTACGTCGTTGAAAGATCGGTGAAGTTTGGTCATCAGGTAATAATATTTGAAAGGGAAATTTGAAAATATAAAACAAAATTTTCAGCAATTTCTCACGGGTCTATCGAAAGTGCTTTATTGGCTTTCCTCTTTTGTCTCTGACTGTTGGACATTGACAATATATTATATCGCTATGATAATTTTTTGTCTGATTTTTAATGTGCTACGAGATCGATTACTGGAGTGAGCAAGATAACGAAATCACTCCGTAAACGATACCTTTTTAGACTGACTCCGCTCTTCATTCTCGTAATGCTAGTTTCGTTATTCAAGATCTACATTATCCAGCGAATATTCACTTCAAAAATACTTGCAGAAAACTTTGCCAGTCTCGTTTTGGTGAACAAATCGAACTATTTCAAGAACAAAATGCAATTTTTAGTTGATTGAATATATTGCTCTGGGCGTTCTCTTCTTAATAAACCAATTCTATAAGAAGGGAGAGAAATTCAAATTCAATATCAGTCTTGTTTGTGATGCCTTTAGTCCTCTTCATTAAATGGTGCGTACAGGATTATCCAGCTCTACTCGATCCGCAAGTAACTGTTATGGCATACATGACGTCGGCATTTGAAAATGGTAGTGATTCGTTCAAAAGCGAAATACCGAGTCATATTTACAGAATGGACTGCATTTGTCGTTCTACTCGGACAGCTTTCTTTATTCTTTATTTTGTTCTGTTTACTAGAATGCGGACCACTCATCAGAATGATCCAGAGATGCTTCACCAAGGCGGTTTCGAAGGTGAAAAGGATTTTTGTGGTCACTAATACTCTTTTATGTATATGAGGCCGTTTGCGAGAGAATCAAACAATGCGACAACAGAGATCGGACAGGTGAAAATACGAAATCTCAGTTGAAGACGGTTTCCTACACATTCGAGGGTACAGATCACGATGGCAAGTATGTCATATTATGCAAATCGGTCTCCGACCTGTTATTCAAATTACAAAATTCAGCTGATTTCACGCGTTTTTGTTATTCCAAAAGAAAGAGTCCGCAAACTATGTCGTGTAAATACTCAACTAGCGTGAAATTATATGAGGAATCTAATGGAAGTTTCAGAAATGCAAATTTTTATTTCACGTAGCACTTGTCCATTTCCCCGTGATAAACTCAAAAGAGAGGTCTGGGATTAACACAGTATGTGGAGAGTACACACATTGTACCGCCTCTTAAATTTGTACGCTGTTGACTTCCGGCAAATCAAGTTATGCATTTTTAAATCAACAGATCTGGGTGGAAAAGCACCGATCTGACAAGTGAAAGCGCAATTAGCATGCGATCACCATCTCATTTTGCACTCTCAGACGCCGCGCGAGCAGGCAAATGAGAAGTGAGAGAGTGATAGGATGCAAATTGATGACTTCTCTTGTCAGATCGGTGCTTTTCCACCCAGATCTGTTGATTTAACAATTCATAACTTGATTTGCCGGAGGTCAACAGCGTACAAATTTAAGAGGCGGCACGATGTGTGTACTCTCCACATACTGTGTTAATCCCAGACCTCTCTTTTGAGTTTATCATGGGGAAATGGACAAGTGCTACGTGAAATACACGGAAATTTGCATTTCTGAAACTTCCATTAGATTCTCCATGTAATTTCACCCTAGTTGAGTATTTGCACGACATGGTTTGCGGACTCTTTCTTTTGGAAGAACAAAAACAAGTGAATTCAGCTGAATTTCGTAATTTGAATAACAGGTCGGAGATCGATTTGCATAATATGACATACTTGCCATCGTAATCAGCACCCTGGAGAGTATCTAAAACAATGTTATCCCTCGACTTCGGTTTTTCTACTGTCCGAGCTTTGCTCGATTCTCTCGCAAACGGCCTCATATACATTACAAGAAGAGCTGAAAATATTGTTGTATAATCTGTATTTAAATTAACAAGCATTATGAACTGAATTATATACTGTCTTCATCAGAACATCGCTCCCGTATCTTCTCCGGCGAACATTTCTTCAGGAAAAGATAACCTTGTTCTTGAGGTTCCACTTTTAGTCTTCCCTCACCAATTTCTAATAACAGGTGGAAGGTCTCGTGAAAAGGTATGGTCGAAAGAACATTGCTGTGAGAGGAATCTCGTTTGGAGTGATGGAACATGAATGTTTTGGATTACTGGGAGTAAACGGAGCGGGTAAGGGATGATACCATTACTTCCACAGAGCATAGTCTCATTGACCTAGATTATTTTCGCATTATTCAAAGAAATACACAGATTTTGTTCTTCTTTTATTTCGAAGAAATGAAGAAATCGTCCGTGTTCCAGGCAAGACTTCGACCTTTGAAGTGTTAACGGGAAACGCTACGCCTTCTTCGGGGAGAGCAACAGTGGCGGGAGTAGATTGTGCTACACCCGCTGTGAGTAATTAAACAGAATAAACACATTACAATTATTCCAATAGGTGTTGACAGTGCTAGAATATTTTCTGCTGGTTCTGTACTTCTAGGACTACCGGTACCCTTTCCGATTTGCTCAACGTCTAATAAACACAATTGTGTGGGAAGGCTCACTGCGGATGTACTACACAAAGAATGCATTAATAAGCTATGAGAACTATTCCCCAAGGTTTCGTTTCTTGGAAACCGGATCCCACACCTCCTAATTACGCACAGTCTTTCGTTTGAGTGAGCGCGGTGCTTCGGTGTTAAAGACCGCTTGAAATGTGGAGGTTGAAGAACCGTTTTTTTAAAGAACAAAACCCTTGAAGAACCATTCTCCTAGCAAATTTGCGCGTAGTGTAATAAAATTAAATGCTCTTTGAAATATTTTGGTACTCAAATTAATAGTTGTAAGAGTGTTTTTAGAGAATCGGCTACTGCCCGCAATTCGATGCATTGATGGAAGAAATGAGCGGGCGACAGAATCTGCTCATACTCGCAGGCACGTTGTTGTCTTATTGGTCATCCCAGTCACCTCCCCCCAGATTTCATTCTAACTATTATTTGCATATACATTTTTGTAGAGATACATATTAATACGTACTTGCGTGATGCGAGAAATTATGTTCAGTTTTTTTTGGCTACATCATGCCTATACTGCAATTTTGAAATTTGTATTTAATCAACCGCAGTGAATAGAACAAGCATAATAATTGAGTAAATATACATATATGAGAGAATATCTGAGTCGATTGAGTTTCTCTCAACAGTGACCGTACAAGCAAAAGCTAACTTATGCTGAAAAGGTGCTCCAAGGGTAAACATTGGCCGTAGAGACCGAAAATTACCATAAGAAGTTTCATAGATCAAACCCGGCTGAGATATGTTTCATCGCATGTCCAAAAGTGAAATTTTCAATTTTGGCAGAACGCATCCAAACCCCATATATAGCTATATTTTCTGAATGCTCGTGCAATAAGGAACATTTTTCATGTTACAACTAAGTTTATAACTCACACTTCAAAAAAGTTATAATTTTTTGAATACTCAAAATTAAAATTTCGATATTTCATCATTGCCCAGAGCACTTCTAAGTATGTTCATTCGATTGCGCGTGTAAATTTACCCCCGTACGCACGGAATAAGCAAAATCGAGGTGATGGGTCGAGTCGAATTTCTTTCCTGAACATGCGCCGCCGCGCCAACACGCGACGCAGCACGCGACGCGTGCCTCAATGATGTAAACAACTATAATGTTTTGGGTGTTAAAATTACAACTTCGATGTGGAAACACTATTGCCTATGCAAATTCACTCGGAATCGACAAGAAAATAAATCTTTCGACAATTTCCGAAAATCGGGTTTTTGTGTGTTTTATGTAATTTTTAGATGTGGTGTCGATGTGAAATGTGCAGGAAACACATTCCAACTAAATTAATATTATGGGATATGTTCGTAGGAGCCATGTGGAGGACAGATTCCGCACGAAACTATTGCTCCTGCATTTTTCAATCGTAGCAATATACATACGATCAAATTAATTCTACAAATTCATGACTATTCGTGTTTAGTGAACACAGTAAACGAGGCACGTTTAATTTTGATGTTTACGGAAAAGATAAGGGCAAAATACGAAATATACCGAGAAGTCTACCATATTTTTTCAATTCCAAATATCGCCTCTGAAAATGTAAAGAACCATTGTTGAAATTTATTTCTATGAATATAAGCGGATTTTTTTTCGTACAACCAATCTTAATTTCAAGAAATAATAATTTTCTAATGCTGAAAAAACGTGTCAAAGCGGTTTGGCCTCGTTTCTGACAAATGAAGTCATACCCATGTTAGATGAGTGAAATTCTGAAGCTGAACCGATATAGTAGGCATAACATTAGATGTGCTTTCAGAGAAAAACACGTCTTAATTGAAACTAGCCCTTGTAAGACGAAAAAAACTCCGCTTATGTTCATAGAAATAAATTGGAACAATGGTTCTTCACATTTTCAGAGACTATATTTGGAATTGAAAAAATATGGTAGACTTTTCGGTATATTTCTTATTTTGCCCTAATCTTTTCCGAAAACATCAAAATTTTACTTGCCTTGTTTACTAATGTTCACTAAACACGAATAATCATGAATTTGTAGAATTAATTTGATCGTATGTATATTGCTACGATTGAAAAATGCAGGAGCAATAGTTTCGTGCGGAATCTGTCCACCACATGGTTCCTACGAACATTTCGCATAATATTAATTTGGTTGGAATGTGTTTCCTGCACATTTCACATCGACACCACATCTAAAAATTACATAAAACACACAAAATCCCGATTTTCGGAAATTGTCGAAAGATTTATTTGCTTGTCGATTCCGAGTGAATTTGCATAGGCAATAGTGTTTCCACATCGAAGTTGTAATTTTAACACCCAAAACATTATAGTTGTTTACATCATTGAGGCACGCGTCGCGTGCTGCGTCGCGTGTTGGCGCGGCTGCGCATGTTCAGGAAAGAAATTCGACTCGACCCATCACCTCGATTCTGCTTATTCCGTGCGTACGGGGGTAAATTTACACGCGCAATCGAATGAACATACTTAGAAGTGCTCTGGGCAATGATGAAATATCGAAATTTCAATTTTGAGTATTCAAAAAATTATAACTTTTTTGAAGTGCGAGTTATAAACTTAGTTGTAACATGAAAAATGTTTCTTATTGCACGAGCATTCAGAAAATATAGCTATGTATGGGTTTGGATGCGTTCTGCCAAAATTGAAAATTTCACTTTCGGACATGTGATGAAACATATCTCAGCCGGGTTTGATCTATGAAACTTCTTATGGTCATTTTCGGTCTCTACGGCCAATGTTTGCCCTAAGAGCATCATTTCAGCACATGTTAGCTTTTGCCTGTACGGCCATATCTCGATCGACTCAGATTGTCTCTCATATGATAAAACATTCCGCTGCTTTGTGCTAAGTAAAATCGTGATGCTGAGTGTTTGATGCGATAATTGAGTTGATTCTTTGTAGCGCTGCACGGCTACTCGAATCCCTCATCCGTCGCAGATACGGTGATTGAATGCGTCGGAATGACTGCCCACGCTAACAAGCAGAGCAAGAGCTACAGGTATGTTTTTCCTTCTGCAGTTGCAGTTATTTTGTTCCATGAGATTCGTTAGCTGGCCTCTTTATTTCCCACTCGGAAAAATTTAATTCAGCCTGTTTTTGGATTGAATAAACCGAGTGGATTTATTTTTTTTTAAAAAGAGCCATTTTTCACTATGCTCAGTGGCGGTCAACGACGCAAAATCTCTGTGGCCGTCGCTCTCCTCGCTCAGAGTTCACTGATCATTCTCGATGAGCCCACTGCCGGCATCGATCCAGTGGTTCGTTCTCTCTTCAATTACATGTCGTACGGGGGGGGGGGAAATATGCATTTGCTCTTTGTTGTTTTTACTCGGTTAATGAGGAGATGGAATTGAGACGCGTCGCGACATTTGGTCTGTGATTTGTGCACTGCGAGACAAGACGAAGACTGCAATCGTCCTCACTTCACACTCAATGTGAGAGTTGACGAGTACCCTTGATCTCTAAAATGGTCGAATCACAGGGACGAAGTGGAAGCCCTCTGCTCACGAGTAGCAATTATGAAGGCGGGACTGATTGCTGCTCATGGAAGTTCGCAGACTTTGAAATCGAAGTTCGCATTGATTTTCAATATAAAATAATATTAACAATAAGATACGGCAACTACTTCAAACTCTCACTGGTGGTTCCTGCTGAGAGCAACGAGAAGGTGAACTCGGCTGTGAAGGAAGTCTTCAGCAAAGCGAGTCAATTGAATGGAAGCACAAGTAGCTATAATTTCGAGGTACTAATGCTCTGGTAAATACTTTAATCGGGGTACACTGGAGATTGCCCGAGAGCCTGGAATGTTGTGGTCGGAGATGTTCTCATCTGCAATCAAAGTCTCCAGGACACTCAATGCCAAAGACTATTGCCTTTCTCAGGTATCTATTTTTTCTCTGTAGAGGAAAAGTTTGTGTTTCAGGCGAGTCTAGAGGACGCATTTATCGCGGTCGCAGCAGGAAATTGTTTGGACAAATAAATATAAGTAAGGAATCGAGAGAAACTCGTGGAGGGCCGGAAAAAAGATACATTTCATTTTTAATTCTTCTGATAAAGTTGCATTGTATTTCAACACTTCATCTATCGAATAGTGATGTCCGTATTTCGATAAACAATTACAATAGCGTGAAACTCAAAGAAGCATAATGCGTTTATTAACATTTTGAAAACACGATTTTGCACGTTTTAATTTACACTGTTACTCTTTTTTTTATGAGTGAACCGGGTTGAACCGCAGTGAACCGAAGTGCAAGCAGTCAGATTTTTGCAATATTTAATTTACACGATTGTGCATGTTTTAATTTACACCACAAAACTCCGACAAAATATTAGAGGCACAAAATATGGAAGCCATGTAGAGCATCGAAAACTACTCCAGAGGGCAAGTTATGGAGAGAAATAGAGAGATAATTTTGAGATGTGCTGAGCTCTGTTGGAGAATTGTTGAATCTATCGCGGACAGCGTCATATTTATTTTAAAATATCGATGCCTGATTTTCTGGCAGTCCGATAATTCGGTATATTTATTTAAAAATAACTGCTCAAAATTTCAAATTGCTCAAAATTCCCGAATGCTCAAAATTCACCGTTTTTACATACACCGTTTTTCGATATATCAGGGTGTCCCAAAAGTTCTGTCACAAAGCCTATATTCATGACTGTAAAGAACATGTTAGCGATCAATAGGCATGATGATATACTGGCTTTGGTACGTTGTCCACTCAGTAATCAAACACGCCTCAGTGCTAGTCAACTGCTTCACTGTCCTAATTTTTACATCAATTCTACCGAAGTACACATCAATCTACTTTTAATCGATTGTGCTCTAGTAATTTATCAAAGGTAAGAAACACGTGGAAACCAATGAATAACTGGTGCAATCGAAACTAGAGGCGGCCACTAATATACGACTCTGTTAGTGTTGGCATTTGACGTTCGCTTTCGGAGGCTACAGCCGTGACAACAGACCTCACTTGCCCGTCCCCTCTCCGAAACCGACCCTGCGTTCTCATTGCGTAGGCAAGTAATCTCAAAACCAATGCCCTTCTGGCGGAGGCAGTCACTCATACTCCCATATCCACCCTGCATAAAATCGCCTAACAGAACTGGAAGTGCCCGAAGCTACAAAATGCCGTAAATCGGAACATTTTGGCTATCACGGAAAAGAAACGTGTTATTATGTGTCACGGATTTTTCGACTGTTGGGCCAACTAAGGATGGGCCAGAAAGGTAATAAATATGGATATGAAGTGTATCATGTACGACAACACTAACATGAGACTGGATCGATTGCGTGCAGGAGAGAATTCAAAGCCCGTCTCAAAGAAAAAAGTTCTGAAAAATGATGAATTGATTTGTTTTTTCTTCTCCGTTCCGGGCCCCATCTATGTGGAGCTAATTCTTCATAGCACCAACATCACCTACGACCTTTTATCTACCTAACTGCATGAGGTCGTAGTCAGAGTCCTTCGTTGTCTCATAAGATAGGAAGAATTTGAAATTATGATCGACCGGCAAATACCTCATTTTTTCGAAATCGATTCAGAAAAAGAAGGGCAATCCAAAGCAGAGTGACTAACTATACCGCTGTATACTCTCGATACCAGTGCCATCAACTATCACTGTTTCGAAACCATTGCGGCCATCTGCTCCGGAAAAGAGTTATCTAATCGGACCTATGTCAACGCTGACAGTCAATTTTGGTTTGACTCCAGAACCAGTCTTTCTAAAGTAAGAGTTTCATGGTTTCGCGCGATCGATAGGAGGAGGTTACTAGTATAAACGGTGACTACCTCGATCACTGACCGTTAACACCTCTTCAAATTATAACGAAAAATCTCCTTGTTGAGATTTTGTGACAGAACTTTTGGGACACCCGAATACCTTTTTTCTATACCCCTTTTTTACATACACCGTTTTTCGATACAACGTTTTTCACATACACCGTTTATTACATACACGGTTTTTCGATACACCGTTTTTTACATACACCGCTTTTCGATACACCGGTTTTTTGTATACACCGTATATTACATACACCGTTTTTCGAAACACCGTTTTTCGATACAACGTTTTTTACATACACCGTTTATTACATACACCGTTTTTCGAAACACCGTTTTTTTACATACACCGTTTTTCGATACACCGTTTTAAAATTTCAAACTGCTCAAAATTCCCGACTGTTCAAAATTCCCGCCTGCTCAAAATTCACCGTTTTTATAATACACCGTTTTTCGATACACCGTTTTTCGATACACTGTTTTTTTACATACACCGTTTATTACATACACCGTTTTTCGATACACCGTTTTTTACATACACCGTTTTTCGATACACCGTTTTTTACATACACCGTTTTTCGATACACTGTTTTTTTTACAATCACAAATTCCTTCATAAACCCTGACTGATGAACCAAAGGTAAGGGCTCACAAATGCTCAGAAGAGTATTGTAAGAGTAATGGAACATTTTTTTTTGAAAGAGATTATATTTAATTGAAAACCAGGAATGAAATGAAAATAATGATTTTTCACGTAAAGGGTACCGAAATTTGAAATTTTCTCCTAGGTTTCGGCGTCCCAACGGAATACTGGTTATAGCCGGTATGGATAGGTACTATGTTAAAGTACACGCTGTTATCGTAAATTATTGGCTTTGGCTTGATAAATGGTCAAACGGCTCCAAAAACCAAAATTTTGATTTAAAAAAATGATTTTGGAATGAATTCCGTCCTAATAGTTGTTTAGTAACCTCCTAAGACCCTAAACATAATGCAAATGAAATATGGAGTCTATCTACATCAGTTTGATTTTTCGACCATTTTTCACTCAAATCCATTTTTCTCCTAGGCCGGAGCCGGAAAATAGAAATAAGTGGTGTTTTGTGCAATGTGGGCACAAGACGTTCCACCCACCCGAGTATGCACCCCCAGTTCCCATTACTAGGTGGTCGAATCTTACCGATCCCGTCTCTTAATTTTGAGACGTCGGTTCATAATATGAAAAGGATAAGGCGAAGAAGATGCTTTCTAAACCCCGAAATTTGGAATGTGATGGTGGCCCTAAAAAGGACAAAGAGGGCTGTTGGGTTCATCCTATCGACCAGCGACACTTGAGCGCCGACGCACAATTGGAGAGGTCCCAGTCTGGAAAAGAAATGTTAAGCTTTTCATACAAAAATAGAAATTCAGATGTAAATGCTTTTACATTAAAATTATTGGAGAAATAATATAAATTAGTACCTGTTTAGCACAGATAAGCTCCAATCCTCCTCAAGACAATTGACGACAAGATAGATGAAGGCGAAAATACTGCAAACCAGAGCACCGGTACCTTCTTCTCACCCAAAACTGATTTTAATAACAAATGTTGATTCAATTATATCAACATCGACGAACGAAAACTATATCACTCTCTCTTATCTGTTCACGTATTCATTCTCACTTCACGTATTCATTCTGAATTTGGATTTGGTTTGTAAAATAAGCTGAAAAAACAGCTTTATTGAGTCAAACAACATGGCCAGAGGCCGGAGATCAAATATTAAGTGTAAATGTTTGACAGACTACAATTACTAGTCAACAATTAAGAAAAGATCAAAGAAAAGCCTAAGGAAATGGTGATCAGTGTTTCGGCCCTTGGTCTAGACACTGACCACCTCCCTGGGGGTGGGCCTCGTCAGTAGACAAGCCCCAGGGACACGTTTATGTGAACAAGAATATTGCTAAAGGAGTGCACAATGATCCTAAACTAGCCTAATCCTCGAACTAATAAACGAATAACGAAACTAAGATATACAAGTATATGAGGCTGTTCGCGAAAGGATCAATGAAATGGACGGACACTGAAATTGAAAAGTGTTACCAAAATTTACGCACTGACGTTATCGAAGGTGCTGATCATCATGGTGACATTCATTTTGCATTTTACTCATCGGTTGGGGAGTACTGTAACTACCGTTTTTGGGCTGAAATGCCATATCTCGTGAACCTCTCAACCGATTTACATGAAAAAAAGTTTCTGCGGGTACTTTGAGATGCTGATAACAATTTCATGATCTGTTTTGATATATATACATATTTTCAAGTTTCAAAAAAATGTTCTGGAATACCATTAATAAGAATCGCTAATTTCATATAACAGAAGATGCGCCGTTTTCTCAGCTTTCATATTCTTATGCGACATGTATACTTCAGACCTACCATAAATATCGAAATTGTCCATTTTATTCCCAATTTTGTGTTTCAATGACCGCGCAGGAGAGTGCGAAATGAGAATGACAAATGAAAAATGATAATAGATGGTGATCTAATGGCCATTTCCGTAATAAAAGTGGGAATCAAAAGGGCATTTTCGATTCTTATGGTAGGTCTAAAGTATACATGTCGCATAAGAATATGGAAGCTGAGAAAACGGCGCATCTTCTGTTATATGAAATTAGCGATTCTTATTAATGGTGTTCTGGAACACTTTTTGAAACTTGAGAAATTATTTATATTTATTAATAAAGTATCCGATTGTTATCAGCCGCAGAAAAATTTTTTCACGCGAATCGGTTGAGAGGTTCAAGAGATATGGCATTTCAGCCCTAAAAACGGTAGTTACAGTACTCCCCAACCGATGAGTGAAATGAAAAATGAATGTCACCACGATGATCAGCACCTTCGAAAACGTCAATCAAGAGATTTCCAAAAAATCGATGTACGAGGTCCTTCACAAAAGTTATTGATCCTCTCGCAAACAGCCTCATATGAATTCTAATCAATAATTTCTATGCGCGATCGATAACAAAAGGAGCGATAGAAAGTGTGCGCAAGAGAGCCAGCCAGAGCGTCCTCTCAGGAGGAGAGAGTGATGGGAAGGGAGGGGGAGAGGAAGAGAGGGAAGAGGGACGGGGAGATCGGTAGAGTAGATCAGTGAGTGTGGAGAGGAGAGTGAGTGTCTAGTTTGCTCGATCGATATGTGTCCTAGTTGAACCTTTCTATCAGCAGTGGTATCGATTACCAAAGGTCAAAGACCATGGTAATTATGAATTATGAATGGAATCTCAGCAATCGAAGACAAATTTCGGAGTTTGACCGCCCGTACTTAATCTCTATCACTGGATTCCTCCCGAGCACTTTTGTTACACATGCGTGAATTATGTGTCTTGGGTACTGTATACTTAGAAAGTATGCAATTAGTGATTCTGTGCGCAAAATGAAGTCGTTGAGCTCACTGCAATTACGATATATTCTAACCATTTCTCCATAGAATGTATTAAGACCAATTTTAACTGGAACGTTAGATTCAAGATGCGGATATCGTATCACTTGAAACGAATAATCGTCTGGTTTGTTGTAGAGTGAAAGCACTGGCTTTCCTTGTGATAACGCAATATTCAAATCCAGAAAACTAGTTGTTGATGGTTTAGAATTTGTCTTTTCTAACGATAAAGAGGGATGATACATCTCTTTAGTGATTTCAATAAAGGATTCAATTTTGCTGGAGACATGTAACAGGTCGTCAATGTATCGGAATGTTCTGGAGAGGGAGTATGCTAAGGGGTGACCTGTCTTAATTTTGTTGTGGACGTATTGGTATTCCATTACAGCGAGAGTTAGATCTGCTATTTGCGGAGAAGCATTGTTCCCTTGTGGAATCCCTTTGTTTTGTCTGTAGAAAGTCCCTCCGTAAAATGCGAAACTGTTGAGCAAAATGTAATCAAGGAATGATTTTACATCATTTTTGTGTAGTGATGTTCCCGAATTTGCACTATTGTTCCGATCATATCTCACATGATTTCCGCTGATGACGATGTAATCGGAACCTGCATTTTTGGAAAGCAAATCCACTAGGAAGTACAATTTCTCTCTGACGACATTGTGCGGCAAATTTGTGAAAAGAGAAGCGAAGTCTGTGCAGAACATTTTCGTGCTAGAATTATTGATTGTCTGCACGTTATGTATCGTACGCACTGAAAATATCGGAACGTTTACCGCAATGTGATCAAAATGTTCAGAATTTGCATCTTTGCGAGTACACATTATCATGACTTGTGTTTATGCTAATTCGATTAATCCGCATCGATTTGCCGGAATCTACCCGGTGATGCCCGGTGAAATGTGTAACAGAAAGCGACAAATTCGATTGCAAAAAAAGGACAGAACCGGCAATTACTGGCATTTCCCGGCTGTATACGGTAATGATGACAATTCGCTAACTTGGTCGGTTATCGCATCGAATTTTTTCCTTCATTTTACACATTTCACCGGGCATGTCCGGGTAGTTTCCGGCAAATCGAGGTGGACAAAAAATATGAACCTACTCACGGGTCGTAAATAATTTTCTTCGCAAAGTTACAAAAATCGAATATTTTGATCACGTTGCGGTAAACGTTCCGATATTTTCAGTACGTACGATATGACTTTCAAAGTGTTCTGGATAGAAAAGTAATGATTAATTTTGCTATGACTTGTGATATTATTACAGTACTTTCTAAAGTGGTCTTGCAGGAATTTGAGAACTTTTTGAAGCACAATAGACACTCGTTTCAAAGTACTGTTATGTGCACCCGTTATGAATCTGAATTTGATAGGATTTTTGTGCATTTTTGGGATCCCGTAAATGCGTGGTAAACTTCCTTGTGCTACAGCCGTGAGAGAGAAATTGTTTAAGAATTTTTCGTGTTCTTTGATCTTTCTTTCTGGATCGAAGTTTTCCAAAGGAATATAAGTTCTCTCACCATCGTCAGACGTATTCATTTCATTCTCCATGAATTTCAAGTATAGTTTCTTGCAAGTGAATGCGTAGTTTCCAGATGCTTTATCAACCATTGTCACTACGAAATGACGATGCAAAAATCGTTTTATGTATGCGTTATGAGATATGTTCTGTGAATCTTTATTCACTGTTTTGGGATCGATGCGAACTTTTCGTTTTACGTGCTCTGTGAAACGAGATTTCAACTGGTCTGTTGCAATCTTGGTCTTGGTTTTGGTCGCCAAAATATCGATTAGTTCTGAGCATGATTGTTCAATAGCGCTATAAATCTCACTTTTTCTCACGTATTCATGCAATCTGAATTTTGTACCTTTATCAAGAACATTTCTTAGCCTCCTATCATTAATGAAAGAAGTATCGCCAGTGCAAATATGGCCGTAATTTTTGTCTATATGATTAGGGTACTGTACACAGACGCACTCGGAATCAATAATGTTATTGATTCCACTTCAATAATGTTATTGATTCCACTTCTAGTTTAGGAAAGAACCATAATTGCAAAGAATGCTCGAAGTTAGTTGTGACAGGGAATAGGAGACAGAGATTCGAGGGATATTTTCGGCATTTTTGAATAATTTACTGTAAAGAGACTTCGAGAAGCTTGAATTCAGTATTCGTGAAAAGTTGAATTTTTCCATGAATTTTCCGAAATATTGTATTCTGAACATCTCATCGTTTCGATCGAATGATTTCTTCTCTTTGAAATGACGCCAATAATGTCTACACACAACCGAGAAAATTTTGTATTTTTCACAGTGAGTTATTTGTTGAAACTCAGAAGTCGCAGTGTAAAATTCAAGTTTTCGTAAATCATGATGAGAAAGCGAATTCCCGTAGAGAAAAAGTTCTCGTGTTTCAATCACTTCTATCTCTGAGACCATTTCTTCTGCTGTTTTCACACATCGATACGCTGGTTTCCTTCTATGTTTCTTTCTTTTTCCTCTCGATTTTCGATCTTTTCCAGTGATGGGTGCAGTGTAGTACGGGTGAGAACGCTTTTCCATTGGATTAATGCTCTCACTGATATACCCAAAATGTTTGATGGAGTCATTGAGACCAAGAGGATAGGCAGTGCAAAGGGTGTTAATACATTTTAATTCCTTTTCGAGAAGTTCAGCATTTGTCGATGCGTGGTCGAGAATATCGATTGTGAAACTTTCACTAGTATGACCAGGTTTTTTTGAAATGCGAACTGAGATACGTTTTAAGTCTATTCCCAAGCTCTGTATTTTTACTAAATGACTGTCGATGTTTAGAAAATCGTTGTTTCAGAGTCTGAGTAGTTTCACCAACGTATTGCAAACCGCATATTTCACAAGTGATACAGTAAATTATGAATTTTGCACCACAATTATCACTCGTCTCTTTATTTGTGAGAAACGTGCAATTCGTGATGTTACTCGTTACTCCATTTTTGAAATTGATCTTTGGTCAGATCTTACACTTCTTATTTGAACACTCCATTCCCATGTGATCGGTGTACACTCCAAGGGAAGCAATTGTTTGATTGCTCTCCCTCCTCAGAAATGACGGTTTGGAAAAGGAGGGGGGTTTTTGGAAATTTTGTGTTTTTGTGTGTTTCGCGAGCAGAGTTTAGGGGCGCTCTACCCCTTGGGCTTGTTGGGCCGGTCGTGCAGACGATCGAGTGGGGATGCCACTCACGGTGTGCCATCCCGCGGCGGGGATACCGTATACCAGCCGGATCGCGCTACACCTCCCCCCTCTGCACGACCTTTCGGTCACGGGGGCTAGTAGTCACTGCAATCCTAGTATGAGAATTACTGTATCAAAAGGAGCTGTGAAATATTATAGCTGGGTTCTTTGTTTGGCTAAATGATGCCGAAATCGATTGTAATAGAACTGTTTTGCAATTATATAGTGGAGTCTAAACGCAGACTACAGAGATGGTGGTGAAGATTATGATTGAAAAGTAGGGAAGACTATGCAGTCTAGGAGAGTAGGTGAGGAGAGAGATTTGTTTGAATGTTGCTAAATGGAGTGTAATAGTGCGAAACTGAACAAAGTGTATGGAGTGTTATGAAGTGGTTTGACGTGGTGAATGCATGGAAATCGATCAGAATACATACAGATGTATGCTTTATTAATTATAATTGAATTTTGGATGTTGTTCGGACGTAGTCCGAGTAACCACTACTGCAACCAAACGACAAGACAGGATTTCTCCCGTCTGTCTAGGAACGGTGCAGCAGGGTTCCAGGATTTGGTAGGCGGTTTGGATCGTCCATCCGGACTCCGCCTGGTCCTTTCGGACAGGTCCTTTCGGACACAAGACATAGAGAAAGAAATCTTATCAGGCTGAGAAAGTTAGAATCAATCAATAATTACGTTGACTAGTCTTAGGAAAGTATGGAAAGTGTGGATGGAGGAATGTTTTAATAGGAAAAAGAAGAAAGTACAGTAGGATGAATCTCTCTATCGTGGAGCGGGGACAGACCCTCTTCTACACACGACAGAGAGACAATGATCAAATATTAAGTGTAAATGTTTGACAGACTACAATTACTAGTCAACAATTAAGAAAAGATCAAAGAAAAGCCTAAGGAAATGGTGATCAGTGTTTCGGCCCTTGGTCTAGACACTGACCACCTCCCTGGGGGTGGGCCTCGTCAGTAGACAAGCCCCAGGGACACGTTTATGTGAACAAGAATATTGCTAAAGGAGTACACAATGATCCTAAACTGATCAAAGATCAAAGGTGCTCAGTTCATAACCGTTCTTGGTTGTCAAGGCTTTGCCGTCTTGATGCTGTTCGCCAGCTTGTCGGGGGCTCTCTTTGCGAGAGCCGCCGACCGAAAAAAAAATCATTAGGCCATTTGATGAAGTTTTCGAAAACCGGAAATTCGGATGACGTCAGGCCCTGAGGCGTAGAAACGTTTTTGCACGTTCTCCATATCATGACTCAACTCCGCCTCGACCATATTACAATGTGGCATGTTTATCTCATCAAATCGTTTTTTTACTGCTGTGCCGGGATTAATTCGATTGAGTCAGATAGTCTCTCTTAGTTACTTCATACGCGTCGAACGTCAGTCTCTAAAATCGATGAAGAAAAATAGAATAAGCCTCTTTGAATAGTCACCAATGTTGTGTTCTGATTTTAGAACGAACTGTAGTCGGATTACGGTATTGACAACTACGGTATATATATTTCCTTTATATAGTTTTAAATTTCTTACTTTCGTGCCTGCATAAAATTAAGAATTCCGGCGTATTTTCCACTATTCTGATCATTATGATTACTGTAGTTGGATTACGGTACTCATAGGAACTGGATAAAGATTACTGTAGCCGGTCACTGCATGTCATAATATATGGGTGTTTGTTCATCGACAAATCTCGACGCAAAATCTGTACCAGAGCCAGTAATTTCAGAGCCGTAGAATAGAACGGCGAATGTCGGCGGGCATACTGTAGGCACACCATAAATGCCAGGTCACAACGCATTTCCGGTTCTCGAGTATTTTAGGGTAACTAGTTAAATAAAAACTCTCCATATTAATATGGTTTACGTACCATTGTTGAAGGATAATTTTGCGAAAATAAAAGTTGCCCGTTTCCAGAAGTAAAATATGTAGAAAAATTAAAGACCAAAAAACGATACACATTTTCAACTTTTCCGGCCGTAGATCGATATTTATCAAAAAATGTCACGAGTCAAAAAAGTCCGGAAGTTCCTATGACCTCGTGCCCTGAGGCGTAGAAGCATTTTCAACACTTCTTTTTTCGCACGGATCATATCCGCCTGGGTCACAGTACACCATGCCACCATTCTCAACAACTCACTTTTTTTCAGAATGCCAAGCTCCTGAAGAAGTATGTTGATCCACTCAGATAGTCTCTCCTACCAAAAAAATTGGCAGGCCTTTCGCATGGGTGGACTCATGCAATGGTATTCCCCCAACCATTTTCGACCACCCATGTATATACATGCTTTTTGTGGGGGGCACCGTGCAGACTCTGCCCACTTTCCGGTGGTGCCAACATGTATGGCCGATCCTCATGTATCGCGAGATAATTCGGCGAACTGTTAGGTGAGAGATGCCGAATTATCATCTCTGTGAAAAAGCATTCAAATTTATCAAAATCGAAAGGTCGCTTTTCAATGAAAGATTATTCATGATGGTTAAGAATATTGATGAAATCGGCCGTGCGACCCTGCAAATGATTTTTTTTAGATTTTGAATAGAATCAGGTTGTTGCAAAAGTATCGATCTTTCATATTTGAACCACCCTATCTCAGCCAGACAACATGCAAGCGGTTCATATGAAGCCGTTTGCCTAAGAATCGAGCAATGCTCGGTACAGTAAAAAAAGGTCAATTCTTTGAAACTGCGTGATTTGGGGTTATCGAGGGTGCTGATGACGGTGGACATATTCATTTTGGACGTAGAGCCTCCGTTGGCACCAGACGCCGTTGTGTCGAAATCGATTTTTCTCTATTTATTCAGACTCTGATAACGCTAATTTTTTATCCTTGTTATTTCTGGGACAGAATTTGATGGCGATCACGCCTGACAAGTTTATGTCTCATGATTATTAATGATAATTGGTAAAAAATCAACTTTCTTCAGAGCAATTTCTGACCTTGTTAAGATACACAGATCGGTCGTCTCGTGTGTTAAAGAAGGAGTGTCAGCAAAAATAGGATGTGGAGTTTGTGATATTAATCGCTTAACCCTGTGAAGAATAATAGAAATCCAAAATTTGGCAGGTCTATCTTTTCTCCGAAGCGAAATATGGGCGTGAAAAGAAGCTACAATTCTCAGGGAAATCAGGTTCAAGTGCGAAACAAATCTGTCGGTCAACTTTCTCTCTCGTGTCGCATTTGCGTGCGCTTTATCCCCGCTGGGGGAGGAAGGAGGAGGGGAGGTTTTTCACTCTTGCTAATTTCTGCCCATCTGCATACGCACATTTGTCTAGACAGCGAGTTTCATCGCAGACGTCGGACGATTGTTCTTACAGTATTCCACCTCCCTCCCTCAAGACAATCGTGCCAAGATATTTAGCTGACACTCCTTCTTTAATGCTAAAATCATCTAACGCTGCCGCTGGGTTTTCGAGTAAAAAATTGGATAAAATATATTGAAGTCGGCAGTTGGTGATCATTTTTTGTTGTTGTCGAAAACGATGTATCGCATGTTGCCAAATCATTGTTTGGCAATGAATCAATGGGATTGTTTTATTATTCTAAGGAGTTGGCATAGTCAAACCACCTCAATGTAAGAGTGGTTGCCTTACGCGAATGTTAAAGTTTTTCTATGAATCCTCTATGATACGTATTTTTTAGAACTTTAGTGATTCAGAGATGTTTTTGGATTATCGATCCTCTGGTAATCGAAAAGTAAATACACCAACTAATCACGTTCGGCATTGTCACTAGTGATGATACAATACAGCTCCTCTACATAGACCTTAGCGGAGCATATATCTTGCAAACTACACTGTCTTGATGTCTTGATTCATGGCGTTTCATGGATACCCTTAATTCGATGAATTATATCTCGTGATACTGATATCCGACCACTAAGCTAAGCACACCTTTGGATAGAGGATCTTACACATGTATAGTGAGAAAAGCTGGAATGATTTTCATGTTGACTGGAAGCCAATCGTAGCTTACTTCTATCATTGGTTTAGGATGCTGAATCGCCTTTCTAAATTTTGTAACCCATATGATGCCTAGAGTATCCCGATGGCTAGCAAGTACAATCATTACACCATATCACTCTTTGAATATGAAGCCGTTTGCCTAAGAGTCGGGCAAATCCGACAGGGGTTGGTACAGTAAAAAAAGGTCAATTCTTTGAAACTACGTGATTTGGGGTTATCGAGGGTGCTGATGACGGTGGACATATTCATTTTGGACGTAGAGCCTCCGTTGGCACCAGACGCCGTTGCGTCGAAATCGATTTTTCTCTATTTATTCAGACTCTGATAACGCTAATTTTTTATCCTTGTTGTTTCTGGGACAGAATTTGATGGCGATCACGCCTGACAAGTTTATGTCTCATGATTATTAATGATAATTGGTAAAAAATCAACTTTCTTCAGAGCAATTTCTGACCTTGTTAAGATACACAGATCGGACCGGAATGACGAGAGGAATCCAAATATATAATTTGAGCGAAATCTGTCATCCGATCTCCAAATGAGCAGCAATAAAGTTAATTGAAATTGCAAGTAAAAGGGACAGTTATTTCCCCTCTCTACCCCGATCTCTCGGCACTCTCTCGTTTTGACACACTCTCTCGTCACTCCCTCTTCCCTCCCCGTGGCCCCTTTCTCTTCTTCTCTAACGGGGAAGCGAGAGAGCATGGCAAAATGAGAGAGTGCGAAGATGCCCAGTGGAAAAGAGGGGAGTATTGGCTCATTTTCAATACACTTTATTGCTGCTCATTTGGAGATCGGATGACAGATTTCCCTCAAATTATATATTTGGATTCCTCTCGTCATTCCGGTCCGATCTGTGTATCTTAACAAGGTCAGAAATTGCTCTGAAGAAAGTTGATTTTTTACCTGATTTTTTATCATTAATAATCATGAGACATAAACTTGTCAGGTGTGATCGCCATCAAATTCTGTCCCAGAAACAACAAGGATAAAAAAATTAGCGTTATCAGAGTCTGAATAAATAGAGAAAAATCGATTTCGACGCAACGGCGTCTGGTGCCAACGGAGGCTCTACGTCCAAAATGAATATGTCCACCGTCATCAGCACCCTCGATAACCCCAAATCACGTAGTTTCAAAGAATTGACCTTTTTTTACTGTACCAACCCCTGTCGGATTTGCCCGACTCTTAGGCAAACGGCTTCATATTCAAAGAGTGATATGGTGTAATGATTGTACTTGCTAGCCATCGGGATACTCTAGGCATCATATGGGTTACAAAATTTAGAAAGGCGATTCAGCATCCTAAACCAATGATAGAAGTAAGCTACGATTGGCTTCCAGTCAACATGAAAATCATTCCAGCTTTTCTCACTATACATGTGTAAGATCCTCTATCCAAAGGTGTGCTTAGCTTAGTGGTCGGATATCAGTATCACGAGATATAATTCATCGAATTAAGGGTATCCATGAAACGCCATGAATCAAGACATCAAGACAGTGTAGTTTGCAAGATATATGCTCCGCTAAGGTCTATGTAGAGGAGCTGTATTGTATCATCACTAGTGACAATGCCGAACGTGATTAGTTGGTGTATTTACTTTTCGATTACCAGAGGATCGATAATCCAAAAACATCTCTGAATCACTAAAGTTCTAAAAAATACGTATCATAGAGGATTCATAGAAAAACTTTAACATTCGCGTAAGGCAACCACTCTTACATTGAGGTGGTTTGACTATGCCAACTCCTTAGAATAATAAAACAATCCCATTGATTCATTGCCAAACAATGATTTGGCAACATGCGATACATCGTTTTCGACAACAACAAAAAATGATCACCAACTGCCGACTTCAATATATTTTATCCAATTTTTTACTCGAAAACCCAGCGGCAGCGTTAGATGATTTTAGCATTAAAGAAGGAGTGTCATCTAAATATCTTGGCACGATTGTCTTGAGGGAGGGAGGTGGAATACTGTAAGAACAATCGTCCGACGTCTGCGATGAAACTCGCTGTCTAGACAAATGTGCGTATGCAGATGGGCAGAAATTAGCAAGAGTGAAAAACCTCCCCTCCTCCTTCCTCCCCCAGCGGGGATAAAGCGCACGCAAATGCGACACGAGAGAGAAAGTTGACCGACAGATTTGTTTCGCACTTGAACCTGATTTCCCTGAGAATTGTAGCTTCTTTTCACGCCCATATTTCGCTTCGGAGAAAAGATAGACCTGCCAAATTTTGGATTTCTATTATTCTTCACAGGGTTAAGCGATTAATATCACAAACTCCACATCCTATTTTTGCTGACACTCCTTCTTTAACACACGAGACGATATAATGCCAATTCACATTGTATCGGTATCCAAAAATAGCATCCAAAAACGCGAATTCACGAAATGTTTTCTATGACCATCTCAATTCAAGAGCTTGTCAAAAATTTTCGGCGTAAAGTCCTCTTGATTCCGGTAGCAACTTTACCCTTTTTAACCATAGAATAGTAACTCGAAAAGTAGCTCTATGACAGCTCTCACTTTGCCCATTTCTAGACTCATAAAGTAGCACATTCCCAATCACTGGTGCGCGATATGTAGTGTATGAAAGGGCCTTCAACTTATGCACAATCAAGAGTTGATACGACTTTCCAATCAAAATATATTTGTTGAAAGACATTGGTTGAAAAAGATCGAAACTTTTGCAACAACTGAATATTTATTTATGAAAAACTATTTTCATTTTATAGCACTGCGGTAATTTCTGATTTCGAAAATTGCATGAGTGTTTCGCTCCACAATTTTTAAAAGATTTTTTACTTGCCTCGAAGAATTGGTTGCTCATGTATGGTTCTGTGGAAGTGAAGACGAAGTTCTGGCTGTAATTCTCTCTGTCAATCGATTTCCATCGCTCGGGAAAGTCGGAGTCGAAACCATCGTCGCTATTAGGATTCCTGCAGAAAAATTTCCATTAATTTTTGTAGAAATTGTTTTTAAAAGATGTTTAAAACAAAATTGCAAACAATTGTATTCGCCGTTGTGAACAGAAAGAGTAGAAAAGATATGTATGCGTGACTGATTTATTATTTTTGAAATGTCTTGCCCGTATTTGGCGAAGTTTGTGCATGCAGTTGTGTATATGTTTATGATGTGCGCCTCCATTTCAGTTATTGGAACTTCTCCAAAGAGACTCTTCTTGAAGAGATAGAAGAGCTCGCATGTATGAGTTGCCTCTGATGAAAAAGTGTTACAGTATAGGGTTGCCCTAACAGAATTTTTCCAAATTTATGTAAGAGTATTCAAATACCTTGGAGAGGCAACAGATTGCTGAGAAATCCCATATTGGCTGGTGTATAATGCTCAAAGACGTAGAGAAATACGGGTTCTTCTGTAATGGAAACTGATCCCATCTAAATACAATTCCTTCTCACGCACTCTGCAGTTCCACTGTCTTTCTGCACAACTCGAGAGTTCCAGCGAGAAACATCGAATCAGCAGTAATCTTAAGTCGACGTTTAGCCGATTACAACCGAACATTCCAACCATTTTATTTTATATACAATGTTGAACTCACGCCGGCCAACGCTCGCATAAATTTATCTCCGTCATCTTGTTTGATATCTCCGATGAATTTATCTCGAAGTTCCTTCTGCAAAAATATGATGAAATTAGAATGGTTTCAAAATTTCATCACAAGACCGAGAGTGTTTCCTTGATTTTCTTCTTGAGAGTCGCCAGTTTCATCGTTGTCTGCAGTCCCTCGTTATTGGATTTCATGCCTTGCACTACAATTACTTACACTCTGGACAAAGACTTTAAGGGCAGAAAGTGGACCTTGTCACTTGTAAGTGATAATGTTAACTTGGTATCCTGATCCTAGTTTTTTTTTCTAAGATACATTACAATCAAAGGAAGGCCGAATGACGTGTGTGAATGAAGTGTAAACGTTGGA
The DNA here is from genome assembly GCA_036245785.1 of Pristionchus fissidentatus. Taxonomy (NCBI): domain Eukaryota; kingdom Metazoa; phylum Nematoda; class Chromadorea; order Rhabditida; family Neodiplogasteridae; genus Pristionchus; species Pristionchus fissidentatus. Next base: position 18,729,987 of record BTSY01000004.1, read on the forward strand.
CGACGCTAACCGAACACAGAAAATGTAGAAAATCTTTCACTCACTCAATAGCAATCCTTCTTCTTTCGTCACTCCAGTCATAATTGGCTTGGGAATTGCCTTCACCCTTAGTTTATCGAACGATTCGGGGAAGAAATCGCCGTCCAGATTCGGTTGAGTCTCTATTATTTTTGATCATCACTATTTTTTTCTCTAAAAAACAGGAAAAATACATCTCTTGAATGTGTTTAATGTTCAACGTACCAAAATCAGTGTCTTCATCGTGCATTATTTGAGTGAACAATCCAACTCCGAACTGCTCGGCTGGAATTGCTCGAAGTTTCGTCAGTAACTGGAAATGTAACCTTTCTTCTCGGTCATCGACTGGATGATCGATTACCTCATCACTGTTACCGTACTCAGTGATCCCCAGTCGCCTCACTTTTTCTGCCGATTGTTTCACCATGTCACTGTAACCGATATTGCTGACGCCGAGACTAACATTATTTGAATAAAATAAAATTAGAAGAATAAAGAAGTAAAAAATAAACAAACGAGTTGGTTGCCCATCTACACTCCGCTGTTCCCGCCATGCAAATGGCCTTGTGGAAGAGACCTGCATTAATACATTCAGCATGTAATGAATTGATTTATCCTACCCGTAGAATGGGGGCTCAGATGAAGCATATCTACACATGCTGCTCCCGCACTTTGACCCACCAGAGTAATGTTGTTCTGAAAGTTGGCCAAGTTCTAATGTCTAGATGGAAATAATTTTAATAAACTCAGAAAACTCAATCATGACAATTTTGAACCACGAACTTTGTTTCCTCCAAATGCATGAATATTCATCTGAATCCACTTGAGAGCCTCTGCTTGATCCCATAGGGCAAAGTTACCGGGGCAAGTTGAGTCGCCTAAAACAACGCGATGAAATATAAGCCAGATGGATTGGAGCTAACCAGTTGTGAAGAATCCGAGATAGCCGAGTCGGTATTGAATTGTGACAAAGACAATTCCTCTTGAGACCTGTCAGTACACGTATTTATAGGAGAAGATGTGATTAACTCACGATATTCTCGCAGATGTTAATATCTCCATATGAACTGGCTTCGCCCGAAACGAAAGCGCCGCCGTGAATGAAGACCATCACGGGGAATCCTATAGAGACGATATTGGAAGTATATTTAATATATGAATGCAAACCGCCTTCGGGAGCATCCCAGCAGGGAGTGAACACATTGAGATAGAGACAATCCTCCGATGGAATTCCATTCTGAAATTCAGCGGAAATCGAGGGCTAACAAAGCAGGAGTGACATACAATGGCATAATCCTGTGGGTTTGACGGATCTTGGATTGATCGGGCGGCGAATTTCTTTGTCCGTCTGATTCCTTCCCAACTGGCAGGAGGCACTGGTTTCTGAAATCAATGAGGGTAATCAATAAAAAAAGGAGATCAATTCTACCTTGAAACGAAGTTCTCCCACGGGTGGCGAAGCGAAGGGAATCCCCTACAAAGGTGGTGGTAACAATTGAAAATGATCAAAATTGAATAGATATAGCGCACTCGCCTACGAGCAATATTCTACACAAATGAATGATACCAGTGAATGACTTCTAACTTGAAATGCATTGGCTTGTTTGTCCCCTTGATGAATGAGCCTTCTTCCCTGCACTTTTCCATAGATGGTCTCGACCACTCGAGAATCAGGATAAGAAGGGGTGGATAACATCTAGAATATGGCTGCAATGGATAACAGGAAGGCACAAAGAGTGAAAGCGCGTCCGATGAAGGAGAGAAAGCACAAAAAGAGTGAAGAAGAGAGAGACAGAGAGTGTGTATTTGAAAAAAGTGGGGGGGAGAGAGAGGAGACAGAGAGAGATAGAGATAGAGAGAGAAGTAAACGAAATGTTGCACACACACAGAGGAAGAGTAGCAGTGACTCATTTAGAATCATCTCGCATTTATCGTTCACAAAATTCACTCGAGTTAACTGCGATATTGATATTTGCGGCACACAATATAAGCAATCGCCACGAGCAAAACCCAGCCTGAAATGAAAGTATACACTACGACGAACGACGAGAGGAACTGAAAAAGGACGCGAAAAGTAACTGATCATCTTTCTCTTTTCGCTTCCAACGCGATTCTCTCTCTAGATTTTCTCCCCCTCTCTCGCTCTCTCTCTCTCTCTTTCTCCTTCTTTCTCTCATGTGCCGCACAAAACGAGCGATTAGCTCTTGTGCAATAGATTCATAAAGAGCAGAAATAAGTAGCGAGTTAATTCCAAGGGAGAACCAGGTTATCAGATATTGTGAAACTGTATTAAAATATTTATCAATTAGTCAAATGGAGATATAAAATGTAGCCCAACTATGTGACAATCAGTGTTTCCAACTTTAAAATATATGTTAGAGTGTATTACAGAAAAGAGGGGAAATTTGTCCATTTGAAATCATGTTCAAAAATTATAGAACAAAAAACAACCAAAAAACAACAAGAATTCTTCAAAATTGAGTAACATACAGAAAATGTCAATCACGAGACCAAACTGTGTAACATGAAACATTTTATCTCTTATTCAACTGCTCTATGCAATAAAATCTTCTATTTAAACGTTGTGGTCCTGTTTTGATTTCACCTCACCATAAAAAAAATGCGAGCTTTACAGGCATTATCGAACAATGTTTATTATCACTCCCCCTTCATGTTTTCTGAAAATTGAGTGCATAATTTAAATTCAGTTTTTCGATGAAATCGGTAATTAAATAATCTACTATCACGAATCTCCTGCTCCATCATTCCTCATCTCATATGTTTCAATGACGCGGTCGCTTTCTCCTCGTCTACCCTTATCCCTCCCTATCATTTTTGAATTCCTGCATTCAGGGTCAGTTTGGCACAGAGCCAAACGCGAATAACTTTGTTCAAACTTATCGGCTGAACATGCGGTTTGCGGGGCTCTTATCTGAAAACCGATTACCATAATCCGACAGTGAGAACTCAGTTGACCAAAAGTTCGTGGGACACCACCATTAAATGAATGTCTAACACCAACATGCTACACTGAATCAGATTTAACAAACGAACAAACGCCTTCTTTTTGAACAACTTAAGAGTCGGTTACAAAGAAGAGTGTACAATTGAACCATTTAACAACTATTAAAATTCTAAATAGTTAGAACACGGTATAGGGAAATTTTCTTACGATGGAATTCATCATCTGGAATTTGAAAAATCAATGTAATTGTGGATTAATCGTTGTCGATCTAAAGGCGGAGTCTCGATCTTGAAAGAGAAAGAGAAGGGAAAGAACACTGTGGTTCTACAGGTTCGCGCCTCTTCTTTCAATGGGCAGATCTCCTTGGGGTTAGTCTCCTCCCCCTAAGTGACCATTCCGAACCCGCCCGTACTCTTCCTACACTCTACGTCTCCATCGACCTTTCACGTGCCATGAAGATTGCCATCCTTCTTCTCTCTCTTACTCTCATTCATATAATACGTGCAGGTGAGTTACATCATATCTCAACTCCTCTATAGTTCCTTCCCATCCCACTTTCAAAGATTCCCGTTGGTTGATAGTGAAAGTCCATTCATTCTCTCACACCTTCTCCCTTCCCGAGCTCTTGCAAGTTTGATTGTATGAACTCGGCAGAGAATGTGATCGGGATATGTGGTGATTAGGAAAGATAGAGGGATATGTAACGCATCTCTTTGGAGATCGGGGAAGATTGATAGGGTTCCCGGATTGAGATTGTAACCAGTGATATTAAGGAAGTGGCAAAACGACGAAATATTCTCCATATTTATAGGTATTCCTACTAAACTACAGAGAAAGCCGAGCAAAGGAGAAGTAATAGAGAAAATGCGAATTGGAAAAGATTCGTATGATGCAGTAAAAGATATGCATTACATGTGGTATGAATTCCATATTATTACACGATTATAAATCTTATTTTGAGGTACGTTCACTCAGTTAAAGCATTGCTCGTCCAAGTAGCGAAAGGAGTTGTTCCGCATCTTGACAAAGGTATAACATCTTTAATTATTTTTTGTAGGATATTTTCCAGATTCCGAGCGTAATTTCATCCTTTGCCTTCACCGAATTCCCGTCAAAACCGACATTGTTCGAACTTCGGAATGCTTGGTGAAAGCGAAGAAATGGATCAATCGAAGACGGTAATTTATGACTTTCTTGGCCCACTTGCCGTTGCTTTTTGTATTGCACACAAAGATAGATCTTTCGATGAAAAGCTGAATTAGAGTTGTAAAAAAGACTCCAGATCTTATCATTTCTCACATTCGAGGAGTGATTTTCATAATGAAACTTCACGATATCTCATTTTTTTTCTTTTCTCCACGGTCTCTTTTTGCCAGTCTGCATCTCTCATGTACTCAGACACGTTCCGTATTTGCATTCCGAAAGAGCAGCACTAGACAACTCCCACGCGTTTCCGAACTTGTGCAATGTGTGCATAGGGGCGCGCTGGTCTTTGCTGTGAGAGCAGAGTAACAATGTACTCTCTACTTGTAGATCAACACATAAAATGAAGCACGAACAGGCATTTGTCATTGAGAAGAGTACCGAATCGATGGGACAGAAGAGCACAAATGGAGGATCGAGAAAGAAACCGTTGAGAAATCAGAAGATCAGCGAGAGGAAATTGATATTGAGAAAGAAGATTATGTCGAGGAATCTCATAGTTATCAACCACAAAACGGTGGGTAAATTGCAAGAAATCGTTGATATGATTAATTTTTTTCAGAAAGGTGTCCATACTCGTGTGAAACGTAGTGAATATCGACTAGTTGAGAAGGCGGGAACGAAGAGTGATAAGAGCAATTTTGTGAGTATGCTATTTTTTTAAACTTTGCTTACCTCTCAAAAACAGATCAAAAAGATGTCTCGTATGCCAAATCTTCTCTCGGCTCAAGCATCGCCAATTCAGCAGGTATCAAAGGTATGAAAACACACTTACTCGACCTCCCTAAACCCACAAATTTCAGGGAATTTCCAAGATTTTCCGTTCGATTACAGGGGAAGAGAAGGAAGTGAAGTGGACGGACACTTATAACACCATTCTCAAAATGAAAGTGAGCTCTTTTGCGAATTATTTTCAATTGCATTTGCTATCGTACAGAAACAAATGGACAGTCAGCACAAGTCGCCGGGTGCAAGGGTGTATGATCTGCCTATGGAACAACTCGTATTTGAAAAGGTTTTTCCCTGTACCATTATTTGAAAATGTGCAGAAAACATCGACCTTCCAGAATCAAAACAGTTCATCTTCTTCGATTTCTCGTCCCATACACATGCCTCAACTCGTGCAAGAAGCATTCAATCTCGCAGATTCATTCAGATCTCATTCGAGCAAAACAAAGTCTGACCCTAACTACAAGGTAATTTCTTTCGAGTATATTTTTGTCTAGAGTTTAGTAGAGTTTTCAGCTTTCCTTTTTCAGATGCTCTCACCTCGTTTTGCTCCCGTTCTTCCTGATAAATACGAGGGTCGAGGAGTTCTTTCACCGTCTATTCTATCATTCTACAAGGTACGATTTAAAAAAATCAACCTTTTTATCAAATATAAATGTAATGAAACGTGGTCAGGACGATGCCGAAGACCAAATTGTTCCTCTTCCGTCCCTTCTCGAAGCGACAGGGATGGGTAAGAAGGACAGAGAGAGTTTACTGGAGATGATTATGGAAGTATCCGGAGCGAGACAAACCGTTGATGAAGCTTTCAAGGTTAGGACATACTTACTAACTAAGGACTGAAGACTATGGAATAAGTTATATGGACTTACTAAAGAGACAATTTTAATATTTATGAAATAACTATTGTATTTTCCGAGAGTTTCATCGTTGAGACCACAAAGGTTCGGATTTGCAGACACTGCAGAATATGAATGTATTCGGAGTCGAAGGACCTTTCCTTGAAGCGACGAAGAAGATTCAAGAAGCATTCAAAGACATCGAGAAGAGTTTCAATCGACGGCAGAAATATCAAATGGAGAAGAGACAATTCACTTTCCTCGATAAGAATCAATTGATGGAAGTTTATGAGAAGCAAGGAATGAGAAAAGAGAGCAGAGAGGAATTTGATATGGATGAATATAGTGGAATGAGCCATCGACAGAGGGAAATTGCATTGTGGAAGAAGATTGAAGAATTCGCTGCTAATGAAACAACGCATGATGTGCGTAACAAGAATTCCATTTTAGAATTAGTTCTTGACTTTTTTCAATCAATAATGGCTCTATTCCAGTCACCTCATCGTACAAAACGACAAGCACCGAATGTTCTCAACCCAACGGTCCTCTCTCCTTACATGTTTTCACCCGTTTACGGTAATTGCTCATTTCATGAATCTCTTGAATGTCATCACTCATTCAGGTCTCACAATCCTCGGCCCAGTGGTTCTTTCTCCCTCTCTCTTCTCGCCACTCATTCTCAATCCATCAGTCCTCTCTCCCTACGTCCTTTCTCCAGCAGTAGGAATGCCCTTCATTCTGTCTCCATATCTTCTCTCACCCTATGTCATCTCTCCTCTCGTTATGGCTCCATTCATTCTGACACCTTATGTCCTCTCTCCCAATGTCATCAATCCATATGTGTTGTCTCCTCTTATCCTATCTCCATTAGTTCTTTGTCCGGATGTTCTTTCCCCTATGGCGTTAGGAGGTGCGATTCTCTCTCCAGCCGTAGCTTCTCCTGCTCTCTTCTCTAAAAGTACTCTAATGGCCAGTGTTTTATCTCCTTCGGTTCTTTCCTAGCAGTCGCTTCTATTCAACGAATCTCACGTACAATCGTCAATTCATCGGGTATTAATGAATTTGTTTTCACTACTAATAAACCATAGTTTTTTTACAAACATTATTAAAAATGCACTTATATCGAAGAAAAAAGAGCAGATTTTTCTCCCATGAGAATTTGAATACCGTCCTTTCTTGTCGAGCAAGATGACATTATTTCAGACGATTATAGAGGTAAATATTATTGAACCCTTTGTAATAGTCGGTGCGAACTCATCATTGTTCAAGCGTTTATCGTTTAAGAAAGTATGTCTTTCATACTACTCTTATAGATTACATTTTGACATCAAAATGGTCGTCTTCTCTCTTTTCGACTGTATTATGATTGTGGAGAATCTCGTGACGGGAGTCGTCGGAATTGCAGCCAACATTCTCTTTATCTATTGCATCCGAAAAGGGTGAAGTTCGTATTCGCAACCACAATCAATTATATACTTTAGAAGCCCCACTTACATGACCTCGTACGCTAACACCGTTCTGTTGAACTGTGGATGTGTTGATCTCATCTGTGCACTAAGCAACTTCCTGGTTATTCCCAGGTGACGGCTATTTCTTTCTCAGTCAATAGTTCTTTCCAGAATAATACCACACTCTGACGCTATTCTCTACGCGTATTTGGGTGCTTGCTCATACATTGACCCTCGCTTTTGTCATTATGCTTTCTGTGAGTTCCGATTGTCATTTCATATAGATAAATGCGTTATCAACATCGTTTAGCTCTCGATATGCACGCTCTCATTCATTCTGACATCACTCTTTGCATTTCCTTCTGCTATCGTTTCTATGTAAGATAACGAAGATCGCTTTTGAGTTCTCATCCAAGTTCAGATCCTTAACAATCCATCTCCTTCCAAAAGCAAAATGTGGAGATTGATCTGTCTCCTCTACATACCGTCATTGTTCAATATGGTGATACCTACAATCGTACTTCCATCATGCCCCAATTCAGATTGCTTTCTGTACATGTCTAGGAGAGGAGAGTGTTGTTCGATCGAAAATAATAGCCATTCGTCCAAGCTCCGCTCTCATCTTTGAAAATTACGCTACTGCTGGTACAGAAGAGTATTTGGAATAACACAATTTGCATCTCAGGAATATATTCAATGCTCGATTGGAACGCGATGATTCCAGCTGGGTTTTGTCAGATAATCAATCCTATAATATTCGTAGTATGTGCTGTTATTAGGAGAAGGATGAACGTAATTTTAGCAGGTCGGGAGGTTAGGTTTACTCCCTTCCGTGGCACGAAAATATATCAAACTCAGGAAACGTTCACCATCAGTGCAGCAAGTGTAGCAAGTCACCGAATGCTGGCAAGGGTTGAGTTTGCACTTGGTAGTCTACATTTTTGATTCACAGTTTTTGACACACATCTCCGATATCCCTTATTAGTAATCACTAATCAGTGTTCATGGTAACAACATTGAATACGGCGAAAGATATCTTCGAGATAAGAGTTCGATTTGTAGGTGCTCACAATTCAGCTCTTCCTTCCAATTCTTATCATTGTTGGTAGTGGAATCTACGTAACAGCGCAATTCGACTTCTGTAGCAATGAATTCTGCCAACATGGAGTTTTCATTGTTAGAAAAGAGTTTTTTTCAATTAAAACATTTCACTGCAGTTTGCGAGCATTTTTCCTGCAGTGACACCCCTTGTGAATTTGTATTTCATCAAACCCTACAGACAGTTTGTGCTATGATTAAATTCGGAACTATTTCAATATTTGTAGACTTCTCTACAATGTGCTCGAAAATTTGACGGGGAGTGATCGTATGAATGCTTCATCAGTTGTATTCAGTCTTCAAAGTTCATCAGCAATGTCTTCAGCAGTTTAAAGTTGTTTCTCAATCTCTTAGACATCCGTTGTAGCTGATTCATCAGACATAATGTCGAAAATAAATTCTTTTTCTCAGGTGATATCAAATTCTCGTTTTCCCTTGCTAGCATTCCCTTGTTTGTTTGATTAAATTAATGTGAACCGTCATTATAATACATTTTTGTTACTGCATATATTTTTGTTACTGCGTGCATAGATTTCAATCCATTGTCTTTTCTGATCTCACCTCTCGTTTTCATTAATTTCATTCAACTAAATCTCGCCTACAATTCTGACTTGATCGAAATTGTTGCGGCTTCAAAAATGTCGATATGTATTGCGCTACGACTACAAAGCACGTAAGCTTATTGTCATAACGAGAGTCCATTCCATGAAACATCGATAGACTTCAGTCATCTTTACACAACGCCTTCTCCACGTAATGTGATGCCTTTGAGTTCAACTAGTCTATGAGAAATAGACATTTTCATTAGGTACGGAACTTCTTCAATGAAGTCTCAAATTTCATTACTTATTGTACGCATGACGTCAATCATTCATATTTCTTTGACCCATGAAATACTTTTCAAAACCTCCGTTTGATTCTATTAGTTTCCGCTTTGAGTGAGATACAATAGTCGTATTCTCCACGTTCGACTGTATCATGATCACGGAGAATATCAGGTTTTGTCGGAATTTTTGCAAATATTATTTTCATATATTGCATCCGTAACGGGTACACTATATGAGAGGAATCGGGATAGACTCGAGCATGGCCGGGACATAGAAATTTATGATTTTTAATTTGGCTAAAAAACATAGCACAAGGTACTACAAACATCCCTCTATCGAATAGCGTTTTCAGAATTTTTCTTAAAAAATTCGTTTTCGCGTGAAACACAAATCAACCTGGTGAGTCGGGAACTTTTTCGAGAAAAAGTAAAGTTTGAAAAATCATAAATATCTTCAAAGTGAAGATAGAATTCCGCGGTTTGGTGCGTTAGATAGACAATTGACTCGGCTTGTTTACCAACCGCTCGAAGTCATTCCTGGATGATGCGCCGATGTGGGGTTGTCGCTTTTGCAAAAGTTGAGCTAATTTTCGTAAAAGTCCAAAGTTCTGGTTCCCCTAAGGGCGCTGTGGTGAGCATAGTTGGCGCTCACTACAACTTTAAAATGAGCCAAATCGGCCCATGCATTCTAAAGATGCGCGCTATTTTGTCAAATCGGTCAAATATAATTAATGGCCGCGAACATCAATTCTGCCCCATTTGCGGTGAAAACTGTCGCAAACTATTCAAAAACAATATTCATGTTCTTTGTGACATTTTTTATTGATTGATTTTTCGAGTAAAAAAATTGTAAAAAAATCAGCTTAGATTTTTGGATTTGCTGTATTTCAATTATTTCGAAGTCGATATGTCTCTTATAAGGTTTCATATTATTAGTTATGAAAAGTAGTGCAAGATATTTCTGTAATTCTTTCAGCGAATATATTTTAACCACTGAATCTACACTTAAAATGCGAAATTTGTCTTCCACTATTAGAACAGGTTCATTTCCTTCCATACTTAATCCTGGAATTCCTCATTATAGGTAGACCAATTTCTTTTCTGAAAGTGAACGGCTATCTGTTCGTAGAAAAGAGTTACAGAGCCTAGAACATCGATTATAATGGGAAAAGCGCGTGCTCTAGCTTCTCTAGCACTCTCTCAATTCCCCACGCTCTCTCGCCTGGGTTCGGACCCCGAGCTCGGCAGAAATCTTTTGCAAAGACTCCTCTGATTCACCACCAATGTTTGTGGGATGAATTCACGTGATTTCGATAACACCGAAGCTTTGCAAAAGATTTCTGCACAGCTCGGGGTTAAAAAAAAACCCAGGCGAGAGAGCGAGAACCCAGGCGAGAGAGCGTGGGGAATTGAGAGAGTGCTAGAGAAACTAGAGCACGCGCTTTTCCCATTATAATCGATGTTCTAGGCTCTGTAACTCTTTTCTACGAACAGATAGCCGTTCACTTTCAGAAAGGAAATTGGTCTATCTATAATGAGGAATCTCTTGATGAAGTATATAAGGAATTTAACCTGTTCTAATAGTGGAAGACAAATTTCGCATTTTAAGTGTAGATTCAGTGGTTAAAATATATTCACAGAAGGAATTACAGAAATATCTTGCACTACTTTTCATAACTAATAATATGAAACCTTATAAGAGACATATCGACTTCGAAATAATTGAAATACAGCAAATCCAAAAATCTAAGATGATTTTATTACAATTTTTTTACTCGAAAAATCAATCAATAAAAAATGTCACAAAGAACATGAATATTGTTTTTGAATAGTTTGCGACAGTTTTCACCGCAAATGGGGCAGAATTGATGTTCGCGGCCATTAATTATATTTGACCGATTTGACAAAATCGCGCGCATCTTTAGAATGCATGGGCCGAAAAGGCTCATTTTAATGTTATAGTGAGTGCCAACTATGCTCACAACAGCGCCCTTAGGGGAACCAGAACTTTGGACTTTTACGAAAATTAGCTCAACTTTTGCAAAAGCGACCACCCCACATCGGCGCATCATCCAGGAATGACTTCGAGCGGTTGGTAAACAAACCGAGTCAATTGTCTATCTAACGCACCAAACCGCGGAATTCTATCTTCACTTTGAAGATAATTACGATTTTTCAAACTTTACTATTTCTCGAAAAAGTTCCCGACTCACCAGGTTGATTTGTGTTTCACGCGAAAACGAATTTTTTTAAAAAAATTCTGAAAGCGCTATTCGATAGAGGGATGTTTGTAGTACCTTGTGCTATGTTTTCTGCCAATTCAAAAATCATAAATTTCTATGTCTCGGCCATGTCCGGTGAGCTCGAGTTTCTCGCGATTCCTCTCATATATGTTTGCGAATTTATTTGATGGGACTTTTTAGAAGTCCCAAATTCATGGCTACGTATGCTAAAACAGTTCTTCTAAATTGCGGATTCATCGATTTCATCTGCGTTCTAAGCAACTTTCTAGTTATTCCCAGGTAATTTTTTTTTAAAATTCCTCAATCAAAGGTTCTCTGCAGATTAATTCCTTACGCCGACGCTCTTCTCTACGCATATTTGGGTGTTTGTTCGTTTTTCGGCCCTAAAATATGCCACTATGCATTCTGTGAGTTGGGTAAAAACGAGACAAAGTCATTTGAACTCTCAGCTCTCGATATGCACGCTCTCATTCACTCTGACATCATTCTCTGTTTCTCTTTCTGCTATCGATTTTACGTGAGAAAAATAGATGAAGAAAATAACAAATGCTTTTTTGCGCCCATTTAAAAAGGAAGGTATATTTTAAATTTTCCTATGATTGTTCCAGATTCTTGAAAACCCGTCTCCGAGGAAATCTGTTTTTTGGATATTACTCTCCCATCTCTATATTCCAACCATATTTAACATGGTGGGAGACCAACTCTTCTCCCTTGGAATAACTAACCTTCAGATTGTCTTCTGTACTTGTCTAGGGGACGAGACAGAAGTGAGATCAAGATCATTTCTATCCGACCGAGTTCAGTCGCTATCTTCAAAAATTATCAAACTGCAGATAAACGAGTAATGGTAATTAAAATTGTGCATTGTTATAGGAATCTATTCTATGTTTTCTTGGAACGCTTTGATTCCTGCTGGTTTTTGTCAAATAATAAATCCAATAATCTTCGCAGTTTGTGCAGTTGTTCGGAATAATATGAACAGAATTATCGCCCGAAGAGAGGTGCAAATTTTCTTAACGATATAAAAATCACAGACACTTTAGGAAAACTATAGTATCAGCCAAGCGAATATAGCTACTCATCGAATGCTAGCAAAGGTTGAATTGACGTTTGTACAATCTAAGGAGCAATGGTATATGACGCTGTTTACGTTAGGATCAACAAGGTCTCAACAGGGATCTGGAACAGGTCAAAAATCGAAATCGCTCATCGAAAATTCGAACCAATGACCTTTGTGGTGGAGTTCTATGTCACTACCGCATCGACCATGCGGCTGCCGCGTCTGTAAACGCGTTCCGCGCGCGTGAGAAAACACTTAAAAGAGCATAACTTTGCCATGCAGAAGTCAAATGCTTAGTCAAATATAGATAAATTATCAGCGCGAACTGCGCTTTCTAATGTATATCAAATCGTCTCACGCGAAGACTTGGATCAAAAGTTGATGTTTGCACGAGAGCCAAAAAAAGATATCCACAAACGGGCAACGCCATGAGAAAGAGCGTCAAATTCTGTTAGTACTCGCGAGATTTCGTGCCTCTACCGGCACTCTGAAGCGAGATTTATTCGAAAAACAAGTTTGGCGCCAAAGTGGCGCGGCGCCATACCGGCGCCCAGAGGAGTCGGATTGCGAAATCGATGGCACCAGCGTGTTCAGCGTCAAAAGTTGTCCCTAGGGCGAACTTTTGAGCGATTTCGATTTTTGACCTGTTCCAGCCATTTGTTGATCCTAACGTAAACAGCGTCATATAAAATTAAATATTGTTTATATATTCTAAAACAATATTGCAGCTGTTGAAGAACGGGACGGAATCTGCGCATGTCATATATGTAATATATTATATGTAGGTCCTCACAATACAGCTGTTCATGCCAGTTCTCATAATAATTGGAAGTGGATTTTATGTCGCAGCTCAATTTGATCTCTGTAACAACGAATTCTGCCAGCACGGAGTTTTTATTGTCAGATTACGCAGCATTGAAAATATTTAATTAAAAGTGACACATTCAGTTCGCAAGTATTTTTCCAGCAGTAACTAGGGATCCGCAAAAGTAGGTCTCGATCCCGGTGAAATTCACTATCACATGTCGAAAGAGACCCCTCAGAGGATCTCAGAACAGTTTTCAAAAGATCCCATATTTGCTTCCTGAGTACCGAAAATTGATCATGAAAATGTAATGGAAATTTGCACGCGCTTCGATGGAGAATACTCTTCGAGATTCACGAGCACAACACTCGTAGCATCCGTAGCGTAGTGGTTAGCGCTTCTGTCTATAAATTTTGGGTCCTAAGTTCGAGTCCCACCCACAGCAGCTTCTTTTGCCGCATTTTTCTATTGCTTCTTCTGTTGCTCTCATTAAAGTATTATGTTCTACGTTGAAAGTGCGTGGGAATTCACGTATTTCCCACGGACAAACCAGGATCAGCGCAGGAGGAGTTAATTTTGGAATCAAGTTCCTCTGCCAACTGGCTGATCTCTCATTCAATAACCGTTGTTAATGCTGTTGAAGAGTTGATAATGAAGTTTGGACAAAAAGGGGATACCCAGAGTTACGACATAAGTAATAGAAAAATGCGGCAAAAGAAGTTGCAGTGGGCGGGACTCGAACTTGGGCCCCAAAATTGATAGGAAGATGCGTTAACCACTACGCTACGGATGCTTCGAGCAAAGTGCTCGTGAATCTCGAAGAGTATTCCCCATCGAAGCGCGTGCAAATTTCCATTACATTTTCATGATCAATTTTCGGTACTCAGGAAGCAAATATGGGAACTTTTGAAAACTGTTCTGAGATCCTCTGAGGGGTCTCTTTCGATCTGTGATAGTGAATTTCACCGGGACCGAGACCTACTTTTGCGGATCCTAGTAACACCTTTAGTTAATATCTACTTCATCAAGCCATATCGAAAGTTCGAATTCCGTCCGTAACTATAATTATGTTGACCTCGTCAGAATCATCTCCTCTCTAATTGGAAAGATGATCAGAACAGATGATTCGATGAGCTCCAAGCTCCGCTCTTTCCGGTTTTTACTGTTTCGCAACTACACATTATACATATAATTATTTTCAGGGTTATCAAGCTCTTCGCTAATTTAAACCGTGCTCTTAATACTCATTTCTATTCATCCAATACCGTGGCCCCTTCAACAATCTCATAATCGTCGTCATAATGAAAAAAAATAAGTTAGGAGATGGACGTTTGGGTTCCGCAAGCCACGCAAAAATCAATTCTTCATTTTTATCTCCGAATTTTTTTTAGACGAAATATCGATGATTGACGGCGGCGACACAATTTCACTCGAGTATTTTTAAGCGGTAAAATAAAATTAGAGACGTCAGAGAGAACTAATAATGGAACAGAGTCAATAGCATAGCTATTAAAGGGCGTAAAGTAAGAAGTATTACGTGCTACAAAAAATATTCTCTAAAAATTGAACTTTCCGATATGGGATGTCATTTTGATGGGGTTCGTCCTTTTCGCTCGCAAAATGATGTCGATGTTGTCCTCTGAATTCTTTATCGCATTTCTGCTTTTTAAAATCTAAACAGTAAATTAACGCCGTACGTGCCGAACAGATGGAAGCAGGGTTTTCCGCTTGACTTAATATATACGACGTGTTTCCATCTCATTAGATAAGCTCCTTTCCTTCGTGCGACAGTCCTTAGGATCGAATGAATTCGAATATCGTCGACTTTTTCAATGCCTATCCCGTATTTCCTCTACTTCAAATTCTCATCAACACTTCACTCATTCTATTGGCTATGTTTCTACTCATAGTCCTTATGATCACAAAACTTCTTACAAACTGCCGGTTTTCTCTTCATTATTTCGATCTGTCAATATTCTTTTTTTTCCGATATCTATTTACAACATGGATTACTGGAATCACAACAGTACTCCTCTCACATGCTCTATTTGGAGTGCTCAATATGTCTCAGGCAAATGGTTATCTCCCTAAGAATATGATTGATCCGGGTGAGTGGTTGGTTAAATAAAAACCTATAATAGTTGATTGAGCTCATCGAAATAATCTCTACATGATTGAAATGACGTCGATTTTCATCACACTTTGTATGGAAGTTATGATTACAATCGAAAGAGTTATTTCATCCGTCAATCCTGAGAGATATTATAATAACGACAAATTGGCCTGGAAAATACTCATCCCGTGTTCAATTATTACCATGATATTCTCCATAATTTCCGGCCATATCACTTCAAGTAAGAAGAGCACAAAACAGTCAACAATAAACTTAAATTTACATGTGGGCATTTCAATGTAACGGGATCTGTTTCATTACTACTGGATATTTCAACAATTTCGGTTTGATTAACATCTATAAATCGCTATAAATCTTCGTTTTAGATAAATACATTCGCGACTCGATATTGTAAACGTCGAGGTGTGGAATTACAGGGGAAATGCTCCCTTAACGCGAGATACCAGGTTACTCGAAGATACTAAGATCTCTAAGCGTTGCATTTAAAGGTGAAAGAGTCATCAGACATGGCTTCTGCTATGCAATATGCATTCCTAATTAGTATTATCATGAAGGTAAACGTTATCACTCAAACACTTCCTTGTTCATCAAACCAAATTCTTGAGAACTCGGTCAACTCTATCTTCCTCCTATTTTGTTTTGATGTTGATTCCTCTACTAATACCTGTGTTCCATTGATGTTCGAGACTCATTGGGGCATTCTCGAGACGCTTTACTCAATGGTAATCATGTAAACTGTACATATCGTATCAGTTTGTGTCCTGAGAATATCTCGCTCAACGGGGGATTTATGATTTTATGGCTGATGTCAAATCATCCTCGACTGCGAAGAAATGCTGTCAGATTGCTGTGGTAAGTGAAGTCGAAATTGAATGAGAGAAATTTATCTCTTAGGGGACGGTCCACAACAGAAACCAGCTTCACCATAGAAGAGAAAGAGAATGAAGGGCGGATATATTTTGAAGAGTTGGATAAATCATGGGCATGAATCTGAATAATATGACTTGCACCGATTGATAAATCATTTCATTTATTTATTGTTGCTGACCGCACACCGAACTGGATGAAAAATAACGAGATTTATAAAACTTTAGGTAACAGCGATCTCTTTAAAACTTTATGAGCTCCCAAACATTCTTTTCGATCCTTGAGGATTGGTGTGGACTAGACTCCTCTCAACTCCACTAATGATCTTCCCCACAATTCCTCATACTTACTTTACTCCAAGCCAAGTCAAACATCGGGAGCGGGGTGAAATGTCATCATTGACTCATTCTTCACTCAATCATAAATGAAGAATTGTACGAGACTTAAACTCTCCTATGTTGACTCTTACTATCCTCTTCTCTACCCTCAGAAAACGATGGGAAAACTGCGCGGTGCGTCTACAATTTCAAACGTATTGTGAGATTACGACATTTACAGGCACTTCCATTGACTTTTTCAATTTGGTCGCTGACTACGTTAAAACTTTATGCTACGACTATGTGCACTATGATTCTTATCGTAAGTTTCTAAAATTCAATTCGAATAAATGTTTGAAACTGGAGAGGAAAGGACTTTAAAGTGAATTCGAAGGGTTGCTCTCCCAATTCCAGTAGTTTTGGCAATTCACGTTTTAGGCCGATAAATGATGATCATGAGATTCCCCTTCCAGGAAATCCCTCTGGAATCGTTCCCAATCTTGGTGGAGTTCTACAGGCAATCGCTGATTCTGAGGCGTTCACGGAATTGAGTTGCCAACAATTAGAGATTGGATACATGAGAATGTTTGATGTATCACCGACTGCAGGACAGGAGCAGGTAGGCACTTTCGAACACCTATTCGCAACTGGTGTAGTGTTACTCGTGATAATAAATTAAGCAGCATGTTTTCAGAAAAGATATATAAGCAAAATAATGTAAGTAATATGTCAGCTTGATTGCATTCAACTGCTCCTTCAGCTTGCATTCTACACAGCAGACAACGGGGACAAAACATGGTCTCCTCTCTCCTTCTTCATTCCATTTTCTCCCTTTGTTTTTCTCCTCATCATCGCTTCCATTTCCATCGTGCAAACACTGAAACTCATCAGTGATCATTCGAAGTTAGCGAACTCGATCATTCTGTGGATGAGGTAATTTTTTTCTTTTTTTCTCCCCGTAATGAAATCGACTGAAAATGAGGGAGGATTGTCGATTCCTCCCAAACCATCATCTTTCTTTTTTTAATTTGAGCTGCCTGCAACAATACAAGAAGATTCAGAGGAATTGGGGGGGGGTAATCAACTATTCAAATGCTGGAAAAAAGGAACCGCCATTTTAAGTTCCTCTGACCAGATCATATCAATTTTCTTTCATAGAACTCCTTTGCATCGATAATGACACTCAAATTGAAGTTCCTACTGCAACGCAATCGGCTTCGCTCTTCTTTTCTTCGCTTACAATGCAGGATATCAAGGAACGACAATAGCTGCGAAACCAATCTCGAAGATGTGAAAATTGGCTAAGGAACACTTTTATCATAGTATAATTCAGCTCCTACGAAGGCATTCTGCAGCAATTCAGAAGTGGAGAAAAGCTGTGGTACTTCAGATCAGTTGGAGTCTTTGATGTCCGTTTCTCATTATTATTACAAACGCTTAGTTGAATGAGAATATGGGAACATTTTTCTAGATGTAATATTCGCTACGATTTCATTCTTCGCTCTTTTTCCAGAGGACATATATTTCAGTTCTCTTCTCTTCCGGATATTCCCTATCACGAGGAAGAAAACGTTGAAACTCTTGTTCAATTGATGTGCGCAAACGCCGAAAAAATCGTCGTTTCAATGTATTCCGTCGAATTTCTTGAATTTGCGCAAGCAACAAAACCTGATGGATGCAATATTCAGAGGTGGGTTTTTATTGAATTTACACAAACTGACTACTCTGTGCATTCTTGGGAATTTTGATATACGATTACGATTACCTATTCAGATTGGTCGTGGACCCTCCTGACTCACGTAACACTGTTCTCACGATTGCTTATCGCTATTTCAATGCGGATTTCTACTACTTTCTCTTTCCGAAAACGATAGGGAGAAAGTTGCGCGAGCAAATTTCCTTCGTTTCTCTCTCGCTTTTCCAGCCTGATCAGGTTTCAACAGTCACTGAGTGATGAGTAAACATGTAATTTGCAGCAATCGTCGTTCTTCTTACGGAGATCCCTCGACATTCGTTCCTTCTCTGCCCTTTCTCCCTCTGATTCATCGTCCGTCTCTTGGTCTCCTCTCTCTTTCTACTCCATCGGCATCATTCTTCTCATTTGTTCCTCTCTTCTTTTCGTCAGTTTACTCATTCTCATTCTCGAATGGGCACATCACAAAATCGTTGTTACACGAACAGAATACCATTCATTCTGTGCATTTACAACGATTGATAAACCGAAATAGCGAACACTTGTTGAGCAATGTCAAATCCCAGCGAAGGTCGACTAGCTATAACTGCAGTAAACTGCCGACCTCCTAAGTTCCCTTTGAGAGAAGCCTCTCACAATAAAAAAAACCTTTGCGGGGTAGTGTCATCCAAAGGCGGATTTGAATCGGCACAGTTTAACAGCAATTTGACCAGTGAGTAGAAGCAGCACTTCACAAAAAACCCGATGAGTATCTCATGACAGGCGTAAACTGTCGTACTCGCGTAAGAATGTTATCCAATCCGGGAGTGTCACTCTCACTCTCAGAGAACGGGGGCGAAGAAACTTTCACCTTCACGGTAGACTTTTTAACTGACCCTCTCATCCTTCTCTCTTCTCTCTTCTCTTTGTCTCTCGCCCGTTCACAACACGGCAAGGTCAATGCTTCCCGCCCATGAGACGTTCAGCGGAAAAGTATATAAGGGTGATTTGAGAAGGGAGAAGACACCTTCAGCCATGGAGAACAGCGATAACTACCACAAGATCAAGGTAGGCATCATCATTAATATCCCTATCCTATCAGATTCGGATTTTCATTTCGCATTCATCTATCTAATCTCTCGTCTCCTTCTCAGGCCTACCGTCTGGTCGGCTATGCAGCCGTTGGTTTCTCCTCTCTGGCGGTCCTCTCTATGGCCATCACTCTTCCCCTCGTGTACAATTATGTCCACGCTCTTCGCAGCAACACCATGCATGAGCTGCACACATGCAAGGTAAGGGATCTCACTACTCCATCTAGTCTTTCATTTCAAAGTACTCATCTAACTGGTAGTCCTTTTCCTTCCCTTCTTCCTTTCTAACATCTTTTTTCAGGGAATGGCCCGTGACGTGTGGGGCGATGTCGCCTCTATGAAGGCTCTTCCCTCTCGCAACAGAACTGCTCGTCAATCTGGATACGATCTCCCCGTTGACAACCTCCCCGAGGTCAGACAGGAGCCCTCGTGCCAGGGATGCTGCCTCCCCGGTCCCGCCGGACCCCAGGGAACCCCCGGCCGACCCGGAACCCCCGGACACCACGGAGCTCCCGGTTCCGCCGGAAACCCCGGTCGCCCGCCCGCGACTCCCTGCGAGCCCCTGACTCCTCCCCCCTGCCAGCCTTGCCCCGCCGGAGCTCCCGGAGCGCCCGGAGCCCCCGGACCCGCCGGAAACGACGGCAGACCTGGAGCACCCGGACAGAAGGGAGAAGATGGACAGCCTGGAGAGAATGGAGCTCGTGGAAACAACGGACAGGCTGGACGTCCCGGAAACGATGGAAGACCCGGTGCACCGGGAAAGAACGCACCCAACGGCCGACCCCAGCCCGGACCCAACGGACAGCCCGGAGCCCCCGGATCTCAGGGACCCCAGGGACCCGCTGGCCGACCCGGACACGACGGCAGACCCGGAAACAACGGAAGCCGTGGACAGCCTGGAGCTCCCGGAGCCCCTGGAAACGACGGCCAGCCTGGTCAGCCCGGACAGGATGGAAACGCTGGACCCGCTGGAGAGCAGGGTATCTGCCCCAAGTACTGCGCTCTCGATGGAGGAATCTTCTTCGAGGATGGATCTCGTCGTTAGAGAACTCGTTAGAAGTATTTTACATGATGATGTTGTATCGACGACGAAATATAAACCTTTTCGATCTAAATGTGATTGTTGTGTAAGGGAGATCGAGGAAGGGGTGGAAAACATTACGCGAGTACTAAAGAACCTTGAGGTAGGAACGATTACATGCTGTGTTCAATAAAGAAAACTGGCCTTACTGCATGTTACTCATGTACTCATTGAGAGAGTAACCACATTAGCTTCCGTCGCTGGTGTTATAAAACAAGGTCCTGAAATTTTCCTTGAAACTCCATGTACGCTCAATTTTTATCTTTTGCGCGTGGAAATATGAAATCACACAGCCAGTAGTTAAAATGGGAAGAAAAATGTGTCAAGGGTGCAATTTCTTTTCACCTTCAGAACATTTCTTTCTAACTGATCCTACTCTCTCGTCCGACATCGTTGTAAGTGGGGCTGGGAGTAGCAAACGTACGCAAGACGCTCGCATAGTACGAAGTAGTCTGACAAATTGCTAGTATGGGCGAACTCCCAGAACCCCTAGCTCGGATAGGTCGGGTGATCTAGCTCACCCTACTTGCTACGACAATGCTCAACACGCGCCCATGTCCTCCGAGTACAGTCATGACCGTCCACGATGTCGGACAAAACAAAGGCGACAGGGCCATCCAATTTCGGAGAAGCATTAAGGACATCATCTACGACCCAGAGGATTCCCTCGACACGATAATGATTTACGAATCTGCACCCATATCATCATCATCATGACACATCCAGAAAATGAGGCATGATCTATGTCCTTCTGAAAGAGTGCGCGAGATCAGCCGTAATCCCATCTCCACAACCCCTTCCAAGAATGTCTTATGTACCCAAGTTCTGGATAAGAAAGAAAGGAGAACATTCCCGAGACCCTGATAGTACCCCCTTCGACAAGACAATGGCAAACTGGACGTGCAGGAGTTTTGGGGTACAAATAACAAGAATCACTGACTACAGTACTCATGAGGGCTGCGGAATATCGACAATCCATCTAGAAGACTAAGCAAGGGTTGTCTCCGATGGTAGCAGTTCTGGACTGACCAACAGGGATGGTATTGAGGAGAAAGTGAAGGAATTCTACATTGATGTCTTCCGATTTGAGGAACCAGTTCCATATCCTTGACCTCCACGCCCTGACCTGAAACACGCACCGCCATATCGAGAACGAAGAAGGATGGAACTGTCGGCCCTGTAACATACCTGTCCAGGCGCACGGGCGAGCTGTGTGTCTGCACGCTGCCCCACGTGGGGCAGCGTGCAGACACTAGTGTCCGACCACGTATAGGGGGTCATGGTCCAAAATGGGTTTTGGGTTGGTCCCACCAAAGTCAAAGTGGTATACTGT
This sequence comes from Pristionchus fissidentatus, assembly GCA_036245785.1. Lineage (NCBI taxonomy): Eukaryota > Metazoa > Nematoda > Chromadorea > Rhabditida > Neodiplogasteridae > Pristionchus > Pristionchus fissidentatus. Next base: position 18,751,716 of record BTSY01000004.1, read on the forward strand.
AACTTCTCCGCCGGGGTCCCGCAACGAAAACAAACTACCGTAATCCTATCTACCGTAATCCGGAAATACGAAATTGAACAAATCGACTCGATATTTGTTGCATGAGGTAGGCCTCGAGTAGAAATTAATCGGGCGGTATACGGCGGTCCCGGCACGACATTGCCGATACCGTAATCAAGTCTACAGTATGCTGAAATTTCAAATTGATCAAATCAGCTCCGGATTTTTACTGGAGGTGGACTTTGAGTAGTTATTGATCGGGCGATGTACGGGGGTCCCGGCGCGATATTGCCGGTACCGTAATCCGACCTACCGTAATGTGAAAATATTAAATTGACCAAATCGATTCGATATTTGTTGAATGAGGTAGGCCTCGAGTAGTAAATAATCGGACGGTATACGGCGGTCCCGGCACGACATTGCCGATACCGTAATAAAGTCTACAGTATGCTGAAATTTCAAATTCAACCAATTCGCTCGGTATTCGTTGCATGAGCTAGGCCTCGAGTAGTAATTAATCGGACGTCATGCTGCGGTCCTGGCACGACATTGTCGATACCGTAACCATGTCTACAGTATGCTCAAATTTCAAATTGATCAAATCGACTCCGGATTTTTACTGGAGGTGGACCTTGAGTAGTTATTGATCGGACGATATACTGGGGTCCCGGCGCGATATTGCCGGTACCGTAATCCGACCTACCGTAATGTGAAAATATGAAATTGAACTAATCGATTCTGTATTTGTTGCATGATCTAGGCCTCGAGTGGTAATTAATCGGACGGTATGTGGCGGTCCTGGCACGACATTGCCGATACCGTAATCATGTCTACAGTATGTTCAAATTTCAAATTGATCAAATCGACTCCGGATTTTTACTGGAGGTGGACCTTGAGTAGCGATTGCTTGGGGGCATGCCGTTTCTCCCCTGCCGTACTCAGGGTTACTGTAGTGCGGTTACAGTATGACCAATTAATGAAATCGATCATATCTTCTCGGGATTTTTGTAGGTGGTAGACATCGATTAGGCAATGACATAGGGGTATACTGTATTGATTTTACCGTGTCCCGGGGATACTGTAGCGGGGTTACAGTATGATCAATTTATGAAATGAGCTAATCGAATCGGGATTTTTTCAGGAGGTACATGTCGAGTAGTTATTTTCTACGACATTCCCTGTTGATTCTATTGTAAGTTACTGTTGCGGGGTTACAGTTATGAAGAGCACATTGTCCAATGGTCTGTGGAATGAAGAAAAAAAAAACTCTCGAGTAGTTGTCCCTCCGTATAGTTACAACAGTTGTAGCATGTAATTGTGCACGCCACTTGTATTCAAAAAAAAATATAAAAGTTCAATGAGTTAAAAGTGCAAAATGAGCTAAAAGTGGAAATGGTAAAAGAATGTGTACGAAGTAGAATCTCTTTCGCTCTCTCACTTTCTTGCTCTCAACCTAGTTTAATCACCTCTCGTATGCTCTCTTGTGTGCAAAATGATAAAGATATACAGCATACGAAAAGGTGGAACCGAAAACGGTCAACGAAAATATTACAGTAACCCAGAACACGATGGAAACTATACGGCATATCCCTCTGGCATTGCTTGCTCGAGGTCAGGTTCATGAAAAAATTGCGACTCGATTAGATAAATTTTAAAAAAATCGTTATACTGTAACAGCTCTACAGTAACCCTGGATACGGTGGAAGAGATCCCGTATACACCTCTGGCATTGTCAGCTCGAGATCTACTTCCTACAAAAATCCCAAGTAGATATCATCAATTTCATGAATTCGTCATACCGTAACCCGCTACACTATACCCGGGAAACGGTCATTCAATACAGTATACCCCTCTGTCATTGCCTGCTCGATATCAACCGCCTACAAACATCCCAAGAAGATATGATCAATTTCATTAATTGGTCATACTGTAACCGCACTACAGTAATCATGGGTACGGTAGGGAAGAAACGGCATGCCCCCAAGCAATTGCTACTCAAGGTCCACCTCCAGTAAAAATCCGGAGTCGATTTGATCAATTTGAAATTTGAGCATTCTGTAGACTTGATTACGGCATCGGCAATGTCGTGCCGGGACCGCCGTATACCGTCCGTTTATTTACTACTCGAGGCCTACCTCATTCAACAAATATCGAATCGATTTGGTCAATTTCATATTTTCACATTACGGTAGGTCGGATTACGGTACCGGCAATATCGCGCCGGGACCCCCTTACATCGCCCGATCAATAACTACTCAAAGTCCACCTCCAGTAAAAATCCAGAGCTGATTTGATCAATTTGAAAATTCAGCATACTGTAGACTTGATTACGGTATCGGCAATGTCGTGCCGGGACCGTCATATACCGCCCGATTAATTTCTACTCGAGGCCTAGCTCATTCAACAAATATCGAATCGATTTGGTCAATTTCATATTTTCACATTACGGTAGGTCGGATTACGGTACCGGCAATATCGCGCCGGGACCCCCTTACATCGCCCGATCAATAACTACTCAAGGCCCACCTCCAGTAAAAATCCGGAGCTGATTTGATCAATTTGAAATTTCAGCATACTGTAGACTTGATTACGGTATCGGCAATGTCGTGCCGGGACCGCCGTATACCGCCCGATTAATTTCTACTCGAGGCCTAGCTCATGCAACAAATACCGAACGAATTGGCTCTATTTGAAATTTCAGCATACTGTAGACGGTTACGGTATTGGCAATGTCGTGCCGGGACCGCCGTATGCCGTCCGATTAATTTCTACGCGAGGCCTACCTAATACAACAAATACCGAGTCAAGATTCTCAATTTCGTATTTCCGGGTTACGGTAGCATGGGTTACGGTAGTCTGTTTTCGTTGCGGGACCCCCACGGTGAAGTTACAGTATACCACTTTGACTTTGGTGGGACCAACCCAAAACCCATTTTGGACCATGACCCCCTATACGTGGTCGGACACTAGTGTCTGCACGCTGCCCCACGTGGGGCAGCGTGCAGACACACAGCTCGCCACCAGCGTGGACACCTATGCCTGTAAAGGTTACGGGTCCGATGCTTCGGCACTGAGGAGCTCCTTTACACTCACTTCTGACCTCCCACTTCATCCGTTACTTTTTATATCAGAGCTTGCCCACTCAGTGGAACTCTTCCGATTCCATCCTCATCCACCAGAAGAGTGACCGATCCAACCTCGCAAACCACCTCATATTGCTCGCATTTCCTTACAAGATCTTCACCAAGATACTGGTGACGAGAATGGAGCAATCTCTGGACAAGGATCATCCCGTGGAACAAGCTGGATTCAATGTCAGGAAAAGATTTGGCTGTCTCGGAAACATGCACAAGCTGTCGACCGTCATCGAATTTCATCGAGAGTATCGCCTGCCTCTCGGTCTCATTTTCGTCAATTACTACTAGACATTCGCCTCAGTGAAATTGCCGACAGTCCTCAACGCCCTCTCTCGCTCTGGAGTGGAGTCCTCGTATGTTCACTGTCTGGACGCACTCAATTTTTAAACCGAGATCAAGCCTTTTGACCGACCCGTACAGTCCGACAAGGAGACACAACCTCACCCAAGCTGTTTACCGCGGCCCTGGAGGATTGCATGCGAGACCTCGACTGGGAGAAGAGAGGAATCTACATCAATGGAAAGCGCCTCTCGCATATCCGATTTGCGTCGTTCTACTCGGATCTGACACACCATGGAGGATCCTGACAGAACTGACGGAAGCAGGAAATTCGATCGGGTTGACGATCACAGGGAAGAAGACACAACTTATGGGGAACGCATGGTGGCCGTGTCGAGACATTTCTCTTCGCGGAGAGACCCTCGTGAAGACTGAAGCTGTCTTGGAAAAGAGCTACGAGACGACGGCTCCATCGAGACATCGCTGAGAAGGAAGAAAGTAGCATGGGTCGCCTACTGGAGATTCAGAGAAGTCGCATCCATCCATGCTAAAAGACGCCAAGCTCCGATTATCGTTCTTCGACCGCTCTGTGCTAAGCTGCCGAGTCACGGCCTCTTTCGAATTAAGTCCTCTCCCAGACCACACACACCTGGCACGTGCTTCGGATGGACGGTCCATCGTTTCCGGGACGTACAGTTGGTCATCCACAGTCAATGAATGGTCCCTTCTCCTCCACCAGTTAACCCGACAGTGAGACGTAGGGATTTGATCGTTGACTACGCGAAGATACCCTACAGTATTTAAGGACATATTATCCGATCGTCCTCGTGGCGACAGCCCTTTCAGTATTTCACCCGCATGTTCGAGATAGAAAAGAATGGAGGGATTGTGGTCCACACAGCAACGGCCGATAAAGAAGGATCTTCCAAGTATCTAATTAAGTAAGTCTCAATCAAATCACTGAGATGCATGGCAATGTCTTTGTGATGATTGTGATGTTCGCTCTCCTTTTCTCTCTCTCTCTTCTCCCTTCTCTCTTCTCTTTGTTTCTCGTCCGTTCACAACACGGCAAGGTCAGCACTTCCCGCCCATTTTGGTACTATGATACGACCAACGGGAAGGTATAAAATGGCGTATCGAGAAGAGAGAAGACACCTTCAGCCATGGAGAACAGCGATAACTACCACAAGATCAAGGTAGGCGTCATCATTAATATCACTATCCTATCAGATTCGGATTTTCATATCGCCCATCATTTCGCATTCATCTATCTAATCTCTCGTCTCCTTCTCAGGCCTACCGTCTGGTCGGCTATGCAGCCGTTGGTTTCTCCTCTCTGGCGGTCATCTCTATGGCCATCACTCTTCCCCTCGTGTACAATTATGTCCACGCTCTTCGCAGCAACACCATGCATGAGCTGCACACATGCAAGGTAAGGGATCTCACTACTCCATCTAGTCTTTCATTTCAAAGTAGTCATCTAACTAGTAGTCCTTTTCCTTCCCTTCTTCCTTTCTAACATCTTCTTTCAGGGAATGGCCCGTGACGTGTGGGGCGATGTCGCCTCTATGAAGGCTCTTCCCTCTCGCAACAGAACTGCTCGTCAATCTGGATACGATCTCCCCGTTGACAACCTCCCCGAGGTCAGACAGGAGCCCTCGTGCCAGGGATGCTGCCTCCCCGGTCCCGCCGGACCCCAGGGAACCCCCGGCCGACCCGGAACCCCCGGACACCACGGAGCTCCCGGTTCCGCCGGAAACCCCGGTCGCCCGCCCGCGACTCCCTGCGAGCCCCTGACTCCTCCCCCCTGCCAGCCTTGCCCCGCCGGAGCTCCCGGAGCGCCCGGAGCCCCCGGACCCGCCGGAAACGACGGCAGACCTGGAGCACCCGGACAGAAGGGAGAAGATGGACAGCCTGGAGAGAATGGAGCTCGTGGAAACAACGGACAGGCTGGACGTCCCGGAAACGATGGAAGACCCGGTGCACCGGGAAAGAACGCACCCAACGGCCGACCCCAGCCCGGACCCAACGGACAGCCCGGAGCCCCCGGATCTCAGGGACCCCAGGGACCCGCTGGCCGACCCGGACACGACGGCAGACCCGGAAACAACGGAAGCCGTGGACAGCCTGGAGCTCCCGGAGCCCCTGGAAACGACGGCCAGCCTGGTCAGCCCGGACAGGATGGAAACGCTGGACCCGCTGGAGAGCAGGGTATCTGCCCCAAGTACTGCGCTCTCGATGGAGGAATCTTCTTCGAGGATGGATCTCGTCGTTAGAGAACTCGTTAGAAGTATTGTACATGATGATGTTGTATCGACGACGAAATATAAACCTTTTCGATCTAAATGTGATTGTTGTGTAAGGGAGATCGAGGAAGGGGTGGAAAACATTACGCGAGTACTAAAGAACCTTGAGGTAGGAACGATTGCGTGTGTTCAACAAAGAGATGTGACCTTACTGCATGTAACTCATGAACTCTTTGAGAGAGTAATCACGTTGGCTTTCGCTGCTGGTGTAATTACACAAAGTCTTGACATTTTCATTGGAACTCGTGGTACGCTCCATGTTGAGCTTCCGTTTTTTTCCGCGTGGGAATATGAAATCACCCAGCCAGCCAGTAGTTAAAATTGGAAGAAAAATGTGTCAAGGGCGCAATTTCTTTCCACCTATAAACATGCTGTTTATACCTCTCCACATGAGATCATTTTTCTACTCAGATTCTACTCTCTTGTCAGATCTCGCTCTACTTGGAATCAAATGTATCCCATAGATGCTATACTCATAATCAATTGTCTCTACTTGCCGTTTCTGATCACTCTTTCCGTGGTCGAATTGTGGTTAATACTGAGGGTGAGAATTCGTCATCTTTCTGCTCATCTTCATTCTCTTATCAGCCTGGATCCCAATTCAAATCTTCGTTCTACTCTCTTTTCGTCGCTTCTGTCATTGTGGTGAGAAACTTTATTGAATTTCTGGATAAGTTCATCTTTTTCAAGGACCTCATTTTCTTTGCAACGACTGTATACGAATTTCGCTTCTCTCTTTTTCCTCTTGTCAACGGGATATTTGATGGATACGATTGTGGATTGTGTTCGAAAATACGAGTGACGTCAGTATTTTTTTCTTCCTAACTTCGTTCCCAAGAATCAACTTAACCGTTTCAGTCTTTCGTTTGTTTGTCCATTCACTCAAGATCTTCTCAACTGTTTTATCGCACTCAATCGGTTTACTTCAATTTACAGACCAATTCAACATTCTTCGGTTTTTTTTCTAATTTTTTTTGTTAATTTCTGAATTCTCTCTTTTTTCATATTTGGAAACGTCTTCTCCCTTTCTCAATTTGTTTCAGCTATTTTGTATCTATCGCCATATTCACTGTACCGGGCTTATCACGGTAACAAATATCAGTCGAGAGACCAAATATGCGCATCCTCAGTACCGTCACTTACCCGAAGTTCAATATGGGACAATATGATGTGTATGCGACAACTGTCGATAATTCCTTTCTGCCATGGGTAAAAAATCAAGCAACGATCATATTTTTATTTACTGTATAATCAGATGAATACGCATAGAATTTCAACTGTGGGCATAGTGATAACGAGTGTGATAATCATTGGTTTGTATTATATGGCAGCAAGAAAACTTCGAAGCGAAGTTACCAAAAGTGAGGTTTGTGCTAAATATGAACAGCTTTATTTCGCATTTATTTTTATATAGTTTATTGTCTAGGAAAGAATTCTTCTCCGATTCGGTATCATTAATTTCATAATCACTTTTCCTGGAATGTTTCTACAGGTACATTATTCAGTTTAATTTTAATTTGAAAAAAATTACCCAGATAGTTCTCGACTTCCATCTCTTCCCAGACAATATAGCCATCATAATGTACTACCAATACAGCTGGATCATTGATGCTAAGTGTTCGTTTAGTGTGTCAATTACAATTCTCGAAAAAGTTTGCTGCAGGTTTCTGCTCTTCAATTACATTGATTTTCGTAAATCGATCGTTTCGTCAAGAACTTCTGCAATTTTTCAAGTACATCCGGTTTGAAATTGCTGGATTTTTGAAATAATTGAAATTCATCTTTAATTTCAGCCCTAACACCTTCAAAGTCACATCTGTTTCCGATGGAAAAGTGTTTGAGAATCGCATCAGACGAGGGACAAATCCACCACTTAATCGTTGCTGAATCATATTTACCTCGAATGTGCGCAGTAAATTAACCAGCCTGTTTTGTTCTCTGTCAATCCCTCGAGATCTGGTTATGAACAGGTCGAAACAGTGTGATAAAAAAATGCTACATGATATCAACCAGTAGCAATTCTCACCTATTCCGTCTTTTCTGTATTCGCACCCCATACGCACGGGTACAAGACTAAAGTAAGACGCAGTGCATATGATATCCCGACCGTATCACAACGATGCCATCAATGTGAGTAATTACCTGTATTATTTAATCTATGATAATATTCCTTCCAGGACATCTCGAGTGCAATCCAGAACACAATCACAGGTTAATTATTATCTTTCTCTTCTCAATTAACTCATTAATTAAGTTCTCGCCCTTCTCACAAATCTCTCTCTTCTTCTCATTGTTCACACTTCTCATCGTCGTGACATCGGCTCATATCGATATCTCATCACATTCTTCGCTACTTCCGATTTCTACTACACTCTCGTTCACTGGCTCGTCTACCCGGTAGTATTTTACTATTAAATAACTGCTAATTAGTCTCAATCAGATCCCCGAGATGAATGGTAATGCTTTTGTGATGAGAGGCCACGGTCTCTTCCGATCTCGTATCGCTCCGTGTCTTTATTGTGCTGCCTACGTCCAAGCTTTTCCCATTCTCGCATCACATTTTGTCTATCGAATGTTGGCCATTAGAAGGTTTCAGTTTCCTTCTTGAAGACAATAATATTTGATCGTCAGTCCCTCTTATCTCAAGAAGCCCTCGATTTTCTTTGCTGGTGTTTTCGTTGCTGCTTTAATCGGCAATATTCTGGGGTAATTTTCAGTTTATTCAACCGTTCAAATTAGTTTTTTTACAGATTCATCCCTACTTTCGTCCTCTCCAGTCCGGATGAAGAGAGTTTGCGAATTCTTGCTCCTTTCTTTGCTGGAAATGTTTCATCGCCAGTCGTTCACAGTGCAGAAACTGCCGCTGATCACATCATATCACTTTATTGGGTATTTCTCATCCCTCGATTACTTCTATCTTCTGTTTCTAGTCGGATGAAACATTCTCGCAGCCGCGATGGTCGAGTTTATTGGGAGCTGTCATCACTTTTCTCGTTATCGGTGCTACGTACGCGACAATAATAACCTGCGGCTACCTCATAAACGTCTATCTTAAGTAGTTAATCTCTGAATTCTGATAGACTAATTGAATTTGTTCCCAGGACTAATGCTATCAGTAGAAAATCGCTCAGTCTTCATCGTCAGATTTATCGATCTCTTCTCTATCAAGTACTTCATTGAAATTGTATCTATTCAGACATTTGAACATATTCCAGACAATCTACCCTCTGATTACTACGTATTATCCACTTGGAGTCTGTGTCTTCTTCCCCGTTTTCGGTAAGTTTTTTGTTGTTGTTAAACTACACTTTTAAAACTTGTCTGTTTTCAGGAAAGAGTTTCGACTGGGTGTCCATTTTCTGCCCTCCTTCTTGTGTTTCGCATCCCTTTCTCGATCCACTATTTCTCATATTCTGTGTGTCGGAATATCGGTAGGGCTGTTTAAAACTCTCAACATTAATAATATATTTTAAGTCAACATTAATTATATATTTTCAGGCAGACATTTCTTGGATTCTTTGGATTCCTCTTTTGCATGGGAAGAAAGAAAAGTGCTAGTGTCTCTAACCCTCCATTATTCTTTATTCGATCTCGTTCTAACAGTGTCATAGACGTTAGATCTCCAGTCAACAGTGCTAGAGGAGTCAGATCTCGTTCCAATAGTGTCAGAGATCTCCCATTGAGGAACTCGCCACTTCCTCAACAGAAACACACGGAACTCACCTGTACGATTGAATTATGATAAACAATATCATACTCCGCAGCTGAAACGCAATGATTTGTTAGCCACGAGCAAAAAAAAACATGATCTATGCATTTTTTTCTGTTAGCAAACTATTGTTTACAAGAAAGACTCAGAAATACTGTAGCAAATAAAATTGTGATTTAATAGAACGAATGCACCATAAAAGGGTAAAATAAAGTAACTACCGGAATCAAGAGGAGGTTGTGGCGCGACCAAACTGCCAGGGCCCACCAGTAAGGCCAGTTGCTGTACAGGACTACGTACCCCCTGATGTCCAGGCTTCTGGGGCACGTTACCTTTTGCTACCAATTTTACCGCTACAGAGGAGGATGGAAGGCTTGATGAACCATGCACCATAAGATCAGAGTACTTTTAGAGCGCAATCAGAAGCTCATTTAGTCTCGCGATTTAAGCGGCTTCTAATATCGCGCGATGTCATACCGTATCATAGTCGACTCAGAAGAAAGCGTAAGGAGAATCAGTCGATCGTCGTACAAAGAATGCATTTAGCTCGTCCTTATCGCAGTAATGTAATAAATGTGAGCTATTGTCATTTATTTGATTAACTGAAATTTCATATTCAGAATCTCTCGAACGCTCTTCAGAATGTCATTACTGGTTTGTACCTGATTATCTTATTTTATTATTTTTAAAAACTTTTATTTCAGTTTCTTCTCTTCTCGTTAACTTAATTCTTCTTCGAATTCTTTTCACTTCCAAGCGTCGAGAGATGGGATTTTATCGTATTCTCGTCTCAATTTTCGCTTGTTCTGATATCTACTACACGATTGTTCATTGGGTGGTCTATCCGGTTTGTCGGTATACCGGATTCCTGAGAGGGGGTCCAATATCAGATCCCTGAGATGTACGGTAATGCCTTCATCATGGCTGGTCATGGAGTCGTCGACTCTCTCATGGGGCCTTGTATCTATGCTGCTGCTTATGTCCAAGCCTTTCCCATTCTCGTTTTCCATTTCATCTACCGAGCAGTCACTATCATCAGGTTAGAATACCCACGGCAGTGCAATTCATCACTTTCTCAGACCAGCAACGCTCAAGGAGCCAGTCATATTCATTATTGTAATGCTCATATCGACGTCGGTATGCAAGGCGATAGGGCAAGTGTTGCATTGCAATCGAACAAATCATTCTGGATATGCAGATTCTCGGCTGCTATGCTATGGAGCCCCGATGAGGAAAGTCTCGCAATTCTTTCTCCTCTCTTCTCCGGAAACATTTCCTCTCCTGTTATTCACAATATCGAAACGGCTTCCAATCACTTGCAAGCTGTCTATTGGGTCTGGTTTTCATTCTTATCTCGTAACCAAATCATTGGCAGGCTGGTGAAACGTACTCCCTTCCCCGTTGGAAGAATCTTCTTGGAGCTTCTCTACTTCTTATTCTAATTATTCCTTCATACATTATCATCATTTATTGCGCTGTGGTGATCAACAAATTTCTCAAGTAAGATCACTTTATAAGAAAAGTTCACGAATAAATGGTCAGAATGAATGCAAGAAGTGAAAGGACTCTCAAATTGCATCGTCAGCTATTCAAGACTCTCATTTATCAGGTTATTCAGCAATTTTGAATGGATCCTTAAATGTGATGTCCTTTAGACCATCTATCCTCTCATTACCACTTATTATCCACTCACCGTCTGCGTTTTTCTGCCTATTTTCGGTGATTTCTTATCAGTAAAAAGATGGTGATCTGAACTTCGTCAGGAATCTCATTCCATTGGGTATCTGTCTTCTGTCCTCCTTCATGCGTTTCTCATCCATTATTCGACCCCCTCATACTCATTTTCTGCGTCGCAGAATACAGGTTTCCTCGTATAATGTCTGCATTCTGAAAGAAGTCTAATTTCAGAGTGACGTTTCTCCGCTACATTGGACTCCATCACTTGTGTGTCAGGATTAAGATGGCGGGAACAACACAAGTATCATTGACCTCGAATGTACCATTCCAGTCTACAGCCAAATTAACCTGAAGACAATTTACCCTGCATTTATGAATCGTGTAAAATAAACCCGCATTTCATATTGAAATGTTCATATGTTCTGGTATGCAGATAAAATGGATAAATGGAATTTCTGTGTATATACATATTTACCCTCCATCACAGCATTAGAAGGGGTGATGTAGATAGGTAGATCAGCGAGAGAGTGTATCTCGTCTCATCCAATCGATAGAGCGAATGAATGAGAGTGCTTGAAGCAAAGTGACGAAGCAGGGTGAATATTCATAATTAATGGCGCCAAACGCCGTGTTCATAATCTATGTTTCCTCTTTCCACCCTCTTTGTCACTACTCTCTTCTCTCGACTGCTCGTCGGTTCCACTAATTCTTCTTGCCAACCGACACTTTTGTTCTCTCTTCTTCACACTCTTTGAGTGTTGTCAGGAGAAACGATGAAAAGACGTACGAATTGGTGGAGTCGGAGGGAATCTCAGCTTTCTTTTCAGTCCACACGCTCCGACTTCACCGGAGATGGTCGGTTTCTTTTATCCCCCCCCCCAAAAATTCATAAATTTTCAGGTGAAAGGACTGAGTTTCGGTCGTCTATTCCTCGATTTCTCAAAGTGGTGCACGATCGCGTGTCTCAATAAAATAGTGACGAGTGTGAAATGGATTGCCATCCTATTCACCATTATTTTCTTCGCAATGTGAGAAAATCTCAATATTGCATTCGAGTTATTCATCCAGCAATATGAAAACTACGATGTTGATCTGCAGGTTATTCCTCTTCATTTTCATCTCCATAAAGTCGATTATCAACTTCTTCAAGTACCCATCATCAACTGAACTATCGATCGAAATCAAATCACCGGTATGATAAAAACACTAACTGACATAAATTAAATCGATATGTTTCAGACCTTTCCTCTCTTCAGTTTCTGCAACGAGAATCCGATGAAGAGAAGTGTCATCGAGTGAATCTCACTGTTTCTTCTCTTTCTTATCCTAAATCGCAGTTCCAACCCTGTTTACTCTGAAATCTCACGTCTTCTCTCTCAATACGAAGCAATCGAACAGAAAAGAACGACAGCAGACGATTTCGGCCTCGCAACTGTGCGAATTCATAGTGAATCTGCAAAACTGAATACTTATTTCAGACGACGAGTCGAGTCCAGAGGCAACACAGGGCGCAAGTAATGCTTCGGTTTGAATGAAACCTCCTCTTCTCACTTCAAAGTTTCCATTTCAGTCTTCTCATGTCCAAATTGAGTGATTCTGATAGAATCGCAGCTGGTTATTCATTCGATCAACTCGTGAATGAATGCACTTTCGCCGGCGACACTTGCTCATCGTCAGTTTTTTAACGACCTACATACTAAAAAAATGCCACAAAATCGATTTGAAGCGCTTGAGCCGCTCAAGTGGCTCCAGGTCGAATGAAAATCGAGTTCGATGATTACAATTTTATTATTGTAGTGCCGATTTCACCTCCTTCCTCCATCCAGACTATGGTGTTTGCTACACTTTCTCCGGCGGTCGATCGATTACCCGACCGGGAAAATTGGAAGGACTGAGAATGATGATGATTGTTAATGTACGCACATCATATTAGTTCCAATCCATATGATAGGGCTGATTATGATAGAATTTATTATGACATCTATATTTGGAAAAGGAGTTATGCTCATAACTTATGTGCTTTACTTGTCATTCACAACTTGAAAAAAATCACTCACAGCAAAATTCGCCTTCCTCCAATGCCTTCGATTTCCTTCCAACTACTGAAAGTGCAACAATGTGAGAATTGTAAAACACGGCATTGAAAACCGAGTATTTTTCAGATGGGCAGTAATCTACAGTAGCGGAGACATTCCCGATTTCCACAAGGACGGATTCAGAGTTGGAGTGTCGACACAAGCTTTCGTTGCACTCTCATTGGTATGGAATCATAGCTCAATTTTGTTCGCCGTTAACGAACCCAAGGATCGGAACATTGAACCGCATTATTTGGGAAGTTTTCTCGTTCGTTAATTAAATTTTGAGAACTCTTTCAATGAATTCCACAGTGTGTTCTTTCGCAGGTCGAGCAGGTCAGATTGGCTCATCCCTTCGGCAATTGCAGTAGCGATGGAAGCTCCGTTTCAGACTATTACGGCGTTCGACACCATTTTCATATTACTTGAAAAATGTTTCTAATTACAGAACTACACGTACACACTGCACAAGTGTCTCCATTCTTGTCTTCAACGTCTCTCATCAGAGAGATGCAACTGTGTCGATCCACTCTTTCCCAAGACTGCAAATCAAACATTCTGCACGACCCCGGCCCATAGTATGAGCGGGAATTTTCCAAAGATTTCTACTAAAAGATCATAAATTAGTAAAGAAATTCATAAATTGCAGTGCAATGTCTAATGTCGCTCACTGACGATGTCTCTCATGCGAATACCAAGGAAGGAAAGAAAATATGTGGATGTCAACCAGCCTGCAATGATTTCGTCTATAAGAAGATCGTCACAAACAGCATCTTTCCGTCGGAGAATGTATGATCAGTTCTTTGATCACTTCTGAATAGATAGGATAGAGGATAATGTCTTCCTTCTCAGTACAAGGTCGCTACTGGGACTCAGGCGCAACGAGATGCTCTACTGGGTGAACAAAGAGGAGGAAGAACGGGAGGAGGGAGAGATGATGATGAGGACTACAATGTGAGTGGAGAATGGTGTGAGGAATCATACGAAAGAGTCAATTGAAGGTTCCTCCTTCTTCGACGACTGCAGCCAGATCGCCGGTTTTTTTCTTTTCCCATACTCCTCCATATGAGGCCGTTTGCGAGAGAATCAAACAATGCGACAACAGAGATCGGACAGGTGAAAATAGGAAATCTCAGTTGAAGACGGTTTTCTACACATCCGAGGATATAGATCACGATGGCAAGTATGTCATATTATGTAAATCGGTCTCCGACCTGTTATTCAAATTACAAAATTCAGCTGATTTCACGCGTTTTTGTTATTCCAAAAGAAAGAGTCCGCAAACTATGTCGTGCAAATACTCAACTAGCGTGAAATTATATGAGGAATCTAATGGAAGTTTCAGAAATGCAAATTTCCGTGTATTTCACGTAGCACTTGTCCATTTCCCCATGATAAACTCAAAAGAGAGGTCTGGGATTAACACAGTATGTGGAGAGTACACACATCGTACCGCCTCTTAAATTTGTACGCTGTTGACCTCCGGCAAATCAAGTTATGAATTGTTAAATCAACAGATCTGGGTGGAAAAGCACCGATTTGACAAGAGAAAGCGCAATTAGCATGCGATCACCATCTCATTTTGCACTCTCAGACGCCGCGCGAGCAGGCAAATGAGAAGTGAGAGAGTGATAGGATGCAAATTGATGACTTCTCTTGTCAGATCGGTGCTTTTCCACCCAGATCTGTTGATTTAACAATTCATAACTTGATTTGCCAGAGGTCAACAGCGTACAAATTTAAGAGGCGGCACGATGTGTGTACTCTCCACATACTGTGTTAATCCCATACCTCTCTTTTGAGTTTATCATGGGGAAATGGACAAGTGCTACGTGAAATACACGGAAATTTGCATTTCTGAAACTTCCATTAGATTCTCCATGTAATTTCACCCTAGTTGAGTATTTGCACGACATGGTTTGCGGACTCTTTCTCTTGGAAGAACAAAGACAAGTGAATTCAGCTGAATTTTGTAATTTGAATAACAGGTCGGAGATCGATTTGCATAATATGACATACTTGCCATCGTAATCAGCACCCTGGAGAGTATCTAAAACAATGTTATCCTTCGACTTCGGTTTTTCTACTGTCCGAGCTTTGCTCGATTCTCTCGCAAACGGCCTCATATATAAGACATTTTCAGTCCAGAAAAAAGATGATTCTCTCAGGTAACTATATCAAATGGAGGAACTGTGCCCACGGGAGTAACACCTACAACGACGGGATACAAGAATGGCGAATGCAAGTACAAAGGACCTCCTGGTAGGCTCGTATTAAATAGCTTATTCAGATGAATAATTCTCAGACGCAGCGAGAACGGAACTCGCGACTGTTTCTCAGTGTCGTAATCACTACAAAGAGTTGTTCAACGACCCAAATCTCATCGTCATTCAGGGATTTCCATGCACTTCCAGCAAGCTATGCAAGGCGTGAGGGCAATATTTAAATTTGATTATTGGTATATTTTCTTTTTCTGAAAATTGGTAAAAAAAGCAGAGAATTATGAATACGAGGAAGTTTTACTAATACCAATAACTATATTTGAGGTGCGTCATGTTCGCCAATCCCCCTACCATTGATTCCTTCCCCTGCTCGTACTCCCAATATCCAACGAATTATTGTGACGATAAGAACAACAAAGGCTACAGTAACCTTTCCTGTGCAACGGTTAACATCAATCACATCAAACTTCTTGGAATGATCATTTTCAGTTCTTCGGTGCATTCGATTTCATTCCATTCGGTACGAATGTTCCCAGCTTCAACTGGGAAGGCGGAGATTTCCCGAGTGGTATTTCTTGTGTTCAAGAAGCTGATGAAGAGGAATGTATGAAGAGAAAAGTGTGTGGGATTGTGCCAGTGAGTGATTATTGTTCGGCCGATACCTCAAATGCCCTAATGTTGAGACACAAAAGAATTTCACATCTCTCGCTCAATTCCCAATCTCTTCTGCCTTCCTCAACACTCTCACATCATCGATGGATCTCTGTCAAATGGCCGTCAGTTATTTTTTCTTTATAATTATGCTATCATCGTGCAGTGTTTACAAAATGCAAAATAGAAAAAGAACATGAATGACTGGGCATAAAATCGCTTTAAAAACATGTCTGAATATTCTGAATATCCCTTGTCGCATGAATCGTATTCTTGTAATTAATGTTTCACATTTTGCTGAACGCGTTCAGAGATTTCTTAACTGTTTTAGTTTTCTTCCAGAAAGCGGCTCTCCTTGCGGCTGATGCTCACTACTCTGCTAGTGCTGGAAGGAAGAAGAGGGGCGCAGGCACTTCTCCCACATCCACTTCCGTTCGTCCCACAACTCCGACAATCGATATTCCCGGAGTGAGAAAAGTATTTCTGTCATCTCCCTTTATTCAATATTATTATTCAATATTTATTCAATATATTCCAGTACGGCAGTTGCGAGTACGCTAACACGAACTTCAAAAGTGCCGCCGATTGCATTGAATGGTTCGAATTTCTTTATAGATTAGTTAGCTAATTGATGACAGCATCGAGAAACAAAACGAAAAGTGGACGATGTCTTACAGGTATCAGCGTAACGGATTGATGATTCACGTCTACTTCGAGACTCTCGAAGCGAAGAAATACACACAGGGAGCGACTTATTCAGTGAGTCAATGTTTAAAAATATTTAAGGAGAATGGTCCTCCAAGGTTCCTTTCATAGAGAGCGATTCTCCAACCTCTTCATTCTTTGCGCTTTCTTGTTTGCTCACCGAGACGTGAGAGCGTGTTAAAGGAGGGTCGATTAGCCGTTCTCTAAGAAAGGAAAACTTAGAATTGTTACCATCACAACATCGTCTCATTGTCAGTTGGTATCTCTCATCTCTGACATCTCCGGCCATGCTGGTCTCTGGTTGGGAATGTCTGTTGTTTCTATCGTCGAACTCATTGGACTCATCTTCATGTGCATCAATAAACTCATGTGTGGAAGAAAACTCAGAGTGGCAGATGATGAAGAAATAAAGGTTACAATTAACCTATTATCAACAAATTCGTTCACTTTTAAAATTTGAGAAAAAAATATCTTCAGAGAGAACTCGACAATCGTGAGAAGACTAAATCGACAGCCGAATAATTCTCTTTTATGGAAAAAAAGCGATAAAGACTTTTTTCTCGTTTGCTATCCACCATAAATTTAACTGGCTCACAAAACATAGACACCTCTTATTGAAATTCTATTGTGACATGAAAGGTGTTGAAGTGAATAGAACCCCAGAGAGGGTATTTAAAAACCGCTTATTCGACAGTGTCGTTCTATCCGCACGTGTTCTAGGCAGCCGAGGCCAGGTGCTTTTCTAAACGAGCTCAGCCAAACTAAAAAAATCCAAATATATGGAGAGATTAAGACTTCGAAGCTGGCAGTCGAATTCAAGCTATGATTGCAAGCAATAGAACTCACGCTTTACAATATGGTTTCTACCAAATCCAGCTACAACAAAAAGATGTATGTTGAGATGAAAACGTGTCGAAAAGCAGTGACATTAGTGTGATTTCTAACGAATAAAACTATGTGACATGCCTGTTGTTTGACCTTTTATTTGTCGTTCACAACTGTTCGTATTGCTTTTGCTAGAAATGTCGTGCTGGTGCTCCATTGGCTGAAGTGGTAGCTTGGTCTGACCGAACGACCGTAGACATGATTATCTAGAAAATAAATTGAAATAATCTCTAGGTAGGTGCCATGATGCATTCACTTTCATTCTGGCGGGCATAATAGCTTCTCTAACAGCATGAGAGAAGGCGAGAAGCAGCCAAATGGGAGTGATTGATATGGAATCGAGAGCAATCGTAGTGAACATTACAGATTTTTTAAAGGGTTGGGGAAGATAGAGATAGCAGATCTGAACAATTTAATATGAACACCTACGCGACTTGTTTTAAAATAATTGCTTTTCAGTGTTTTTTCCAGCTGTATCATACCATTATGCAAGAGTATCCGAGGTGAGAGAGAAAGATAGTAAGAGTTGTGATGATTAGACCGCGTTCGGTGTGAGACTTCGCAGCACTCTATATGTTTACGCTTTACGCTCGCTCAACAGTTTACGCTCGCTCGATAGTTTACTCTACTATACTATATCTGTAGTAATTTATCACAAACCTGAATATCAGATCCATAGCGTGTTACCAGGAAGAAAATGATAGCACAGTTGCAAAGAAGCGCGAGAAAAGTGAGAGAGAACTGAAAGGCCGTCGATAGCCCGTCGGCGATCTAAATAAACAAAAAATAACTCTCTTCAAAGATCTCGACATTTTAGATGCATATTCTCCAATTTCTTTTCTCGACCGAAAATAACACTTTTCACTAAACGAAGTAAAGACTCAATTGAATCTCACTAGAAATAGATGGAGTCAAGAGGATCTTTAGACAATATAGGTAGAATGTGAGGAATGAATCTCTTAAATTCGACCGATTGATTTTCCAAGTTATAAAATGAATCTGGGATCGTTGCAAGGAATCAAATTATCAACACAACTACACGCACTCACCCACAAAATTATCTGCGATTTTGAGAACAATTTCAATCGGAGAATTGTTGGTTACATCTACTCTGTTATTACCCCTTGCATCAGAGGCCAGTCTTTCCTCAGTGTATTATAGAAGATGAGTGTGCGATGAACTCCATAAACCGCACCGAATAGATAACTGCAAAGAGCGAATAGAACACTGTAATATATAAACCACTGTCATGCCCATTCAATACGTCTGGAATAGCTACCAGCGTGGGAACTCCAATCAAAACGACAAATGAAATCGCAGTGAACTTTCCGTGCATCTAAAATTATGGGTTGAGTACGGTTTTAACTGAGTAAGACAAATTCTCGTATTACTTTTCCATAGTTCCATGGTGTTCTTATGGCAAGCAATCGATTGCATGAAATGAGAAGCTGAGCAACAAGCTGTGCTCGTGGCATTGAAACAGCAAATGTACACATCTAAATACATATTATAATAAATAATGAGAGATACAAATAATGAGGGAGAAGATCGATAAAATATTGAATGAATTTCTCTTACGGTAGTCGCCCAATCACTTTCTCTGATGGAATAGAAGAACCGATTGAAAAATGGGAAAAGAGGCAGACGATTTCGAAGAAGATTGGACAGAAATGCAAGGAGATCCTGAGAAATTTATTTTGCCGATGAAAGTATGAGATACACTAACGATGAAACCATGAGCGATGAACACTCTGAAGTAAGCAGAATCACGGAATTGAGGAATTCTGAGAATAAATGATTTGGTGCATTATATATATATCGATTTTAGTGCTAAATTAATGTGAGACCACGTTCGAATCACTTCGCACATTCTCTTCATCCGTGGAGTAAAGTGTGCGAAATGGAGAGAGCGTGTCCTCTAACTTCGCATTTTAATGTCGATTCACACATTTAGAAAGTTTTTCTTCACAAACTTTAAATTCAACCTTTGGCCTTTTTAATACGGTTAATGTATTTTAATACGGTTAATGTATCTTTTTCATGGTTCATGGATTGCATGGTTTTAATGGTTTTTCATGGAATTTCTCCTTTGTGTAGTCAAAAATCAGCATACCTCAGCAGCGTTGCGTAGACAAATGTCGCAAGGACGAACGTTGGTGTTCCTATGACTACTGCACTAATAGTTGAGTATGGCTCGAAAAAATCAAAAGATGACGTATAGTTCATGAAGTGCTTGTATCCAGAAATCCATTGGTCGTTCATTCCAACTCGAAATAGAAAGAAAATTATTTTAATATAAAAAAGATATCAAAGATGAATAGGTCAACAAGAGTGAGTGTTGCAAAAATAATTTCAAATTCAAGTATACAGTCCAATTGACTGGAAACAACGAGAGAGGGTATTCTACATTCTTAGAAATTACATTTTGGAAACAATCCTAGCGTTGGCAAGTGTATGAAAAGCAGGTTTGATCTTTCAATCCAGGTGAAATTCAAGATAAATGTCAAGCAACGCAGGCTGCAAAATTGTAGGGTTAGGTGTCTCTAGTCAGCGCCAACTTTGGACTTAGAAAGAACTACTCACCCATCACAGCCATTCGAGAAATGTGTGAATACGCTGACAGAAACCAAACGATATCGATAAACATAATTCTCTAGGGGGAAATTTTTGTTGCCTCAGCTCTTCCAACAAAAATCTCTAGAAAATATTTTCTTAAAATTTATACAAGGTAGTAGGTAATGAGAGATGGGCAGTAATGAGATATTATAGTACAAGAGGAAGTGTTACACACAAATCACAATCATTTCTCAACTCGATTCGAAGTCAATCTTCCATTTGTTTGTTTCACTGTTCCGAATCCTCTGAATCTCTCTGTTCCACTTCTCAATGGCCCGTATCCACTCTCTTCATCTTCATTTTCCTCTTCTTCTTCATTCTCTCGATGGTGGTATGGTTGAGGTCGAGTAGCGAAGAGAAGATAACGCAGTTCACGTGGATACTTCACTATCAGATCGTGGATCTTGACGAAAGTATCGTGACGAGTGAGAGAATCGTCCTTGAAGATTTCAACCACCTCAAAGGTACAGTGAGTAGATAGAATTACGAAATTACTACGCAACGCATATATAACACCAATTCTAGCGTTTAGGGGGGGGGGTGGCAAAAGTAAACTTTGAAAGTAGTGAAAAGCGTTAAAGATATTTCCTGTATACCTTATCATACGCTTGTTGCAGTTGTCCAATGGCTTCATTCACATTCTTGTGATGTTCAGTGTAAAATTTGACGATCATATCGTGGTAAGCCTTGACTTGTGCCTGAATATTGAATGGATAGTGACAAACTTCTCCTCGATTCGATTCCCTCCTACTTTGCTTCTTTCTGGTTTCAAACTATAATTTTTCAGGTAACTATCGATATTATTTCTAGAAGCATCCCATTGTCTTAGTAAAGTGTGGGATGAGTATATTCAACCGACCTCGACATGGTTCTTAATCGCCCACTCCCATGCTCTCTTCTTGATTTCTCCTTTCGTCGCCGTGAAATCATGGACGATTCGGAAGAATTCTCGACGTGCTTTGTAGGTTACATTGCGAAGGAATGGAGGATAGGGGAACCGATGGCGGTCTGAAAGTTGAGTTTTGAACTTACGACAATTTCTACGGTTCCGAAATTCTTAGTCGGAAGGAATAGTCATTCTTAATTGCGCCTTTAACGTCACTGGTCTAGACGAGTCTGCTCTTTTTCCGAATGAAATGTCCTTCTTCTTAATGATTGGCAACATATAATCTCGTTCTGAGAATGCAAACGTATCCACACGAATGACAAATCGAAGTTTCGATTTAAAAAGTATCAAAAACAAAATAGTGATTATCCAAACACGACAAGTGGTAGTTCCTGCACCACTACCGAACTCAACTTCAATATTTCTCAATCTATGAATAGGATGAAGGAAAACTGACGGTGATGAGGATGATAACGACCTTCTATGTCACTCAAACCATTGAATGATTCCATTAAATCGCCAACATCTTGCTTAGATTCGAAGTCTGGGTATTTTGCAGTGGTCGAAGCGATGTAAACCAACGATATCAGTAGAATAGGTAGCATCTGAAAAGCATACAATAAATAAGCAATTATTACTCGAACTAAATGGTCAGAGGGATTTATTTCACAACTCACCCGTCCGTTTATATAGTGGTGGTCTCTCCATTCTTTACTCGATAGCTGATGAGTAAAGAAGAGAGAGTTCAATAGAAGAGGAGAGACACAAGACGATTATGAATGGAGTAGTCGTCTAACAACAGAAGGAACGGGAGGAAGGAACTGAGACGGCACCTGAACTTTCTGTTTGTACCCTCTCTCAGCACAGTGGTAAACAAGGAATTGAGAGATACGACGAAGATCAGCATCACTTGAGAAATTATTCGATTCGGATGAAGCAAAAGTATGAAATAGCGATTATCAGTGGTCATTAAAAGGTGATAATTAATGGGAGGCAAATAGCTTTATCAGGAGACAGAATCGAATAGAGATCAAATGTCTATTGAAGTAACAGCACACATCATTGATAAAAAGTCTCCAACGGTCGATGAATTCCTTATCACTTATCAATGAAATATTGAGGCGTCTTCGAGATGATTAGTGGTGCACTCCACTGTTTCACTCAAGCTTTTATTACTCTCGTTCCTGTTTATTGCATAGCACTCAATTATAAAATCAATCGATAATATTGAGCGCAAAATCTTGATTTTCGTTCCAAAAGTAAAAAAATACAAAATTTAGATTCGTCTGTGGTGGAATTTTTAATTCTATTTTATCTAAGTAGACATTGAATCGAACGATTTGATCCATTTCTCTCCTTCCAACATTCGAAATGACCATTTGAGACACCATTCATTCGGTATACATCTACATCTTTTCTTGCAGATTTATGACGTTTAAAAATCGTTTTATGATTTCGCCAACTCTACTTTTTGCCTCTTCACACTTTCGCTCTTTCTTTAGAAATTTGAGTGCGGCTTTCACAATTTTGGAAAGAATTCAGGTCAGGCTAATCTCGTCGAATATCTAATATCCAATGATAACTTCGACGAGATTATGAAGAGTTCAACTTTCTATAGACTAATTGCCTTCCTATCGATTACGTTATTCTTCCTGTCACAATATGGATTGCACATGATAAAAGAGAGGTGAGATCGAGTTTTCTGCTTACTTCGTAGTTTCATTCATTTCAGCAAGCGGTTCAAAGTCCGCAAGAATTTTTTCCCGGCTGAGAATCAAAGCTCCATTTACATCTACCGAGCATACTACGATGATCGGTAATATATTTAATTATTTTTGATAATTACTCAATACTTTCTAGCACCATTGAAGGCACGATCCGAATTTTCGCCTTATCAAAATGTTTTTTGCCCAATGAGACATTCTTCATGCGTAAGCCCCTTTTAGGAAGTGAGAGACATTGATTTCCGATTTCAGGATCCAATGGCATAATTCTTCCATTGTTCATCCAGCCACTGGAGGGAAGTTGTCCATGGAGTTATGCGAAGAGTTGTGATTGGAATGCTCATCATTTGCAATCACCCAAGATCAGCGGTTTAATACCGGAGAAGGTTCGAATGCATCTCGAGCTACCTGATAATTGCTTCTGCAGATATCGATTATGTTCACGGGTGGTCGAACCGTCGACGTTCCCGTTGAGAAGAGACCTCCGATGGTTTCTGACACTTTCCAGGTTGATATCGTCTATTATTATTTGGAATTTTCAATAATTTCATCGCAAATAATCACATCCATCAATTGGAAAGATCTGCGTTCCTCCCCTCTATTGGTATCACGATTGGCCTCGATTGATTCTCTTCTTCGAATTGTGGTCTTCTCACTCGCCCAACTTCATTATCTACGCTAATTCATACTCGAGAAATGTAGCAAAAGTGTTAGAGTATTATGAGAAACAGGTATTCTATTTTTTCTCGCTTAGCTCATTTAAAATCTTGAGGGGATCGTTCAAATCGTAAATTGGCCAGTGTTGAATCGGAGTGATGATGGAGTCGATCCAAATGCGTGAGTGAAGTATAATGAAAACAATCAGAGTATACATTTCGCCATAAAATTACTGTTTTCTAGAAAACAAATGAAGATGCTTATTTCAGGGGAATATATCGTCTCTCTCATTCGCTTGCACACAACGATTGTGTAATGAGAATGGAAGCGGAGATTGGAGGACTGGTCGATATTGATGAGTATATTCATATTCCGTAAGTTAGTTAATGCAGCCAACCCTTTAGCGAATTCATCATTTTGAGTATTCTTTTTCCTCAAAACCTTCTTCGATCTTTCAGAGGAAATGCCACTCTTCTGGAATTCGCAAAGCAAAAGTTCGAAAGCAATACGAATCTGGGATCTCTCATGTTCACTCACAGGGGACTACAGGTTTGACACATTTTGTGGAATTAGATGAATCCCTGGCATTCCAGTTCTCGCCAATGGAAGGAACTTTCGATGGTCTTTCACATACGGAATCAATCAATGCCACCGGTCCTAACAAGGTAAGTGGTTTAATTATGCTGCAATTTATTGATATATTTACAGAGTATTTTCAAACCAGCATCTGTTAAATTCCTCTCAACACATTGGGTTCACACGCATCGTCCTGCTAATTTACAGAGAGCAAAGGTGAAATCTCAGACAATAACAATGCATGAGTGAAGTATACGAACGCGATCAAAGGCTTTTTATTTGTTGTATAATCACAGTCGACAAATATTTTGCACTTTGAAAACTTTTTTTTAAATGCGTTCTACCGCTCGGTTGAGTGACTAAACAATTAGTAAATTGATTTCATTATAAAAATATCTTCTAAAGTATCCAAAGACATTTAGATCGCCGTCCAGGAGGGAATTCTATTGCATAATCGTGTCTCATTCGAAGATAAAGATTTGAAGAACGCGTTCGCATCACAATTCGAGTACGTGAAATTGTATTGATCGTTTTAAGAATGCATCTTTAAGTGATCTCGATATGGTCGAAATTCAACAACGAGCTAAACAAAGGTCTCGCGAAATATTCGGAGAAAACCTACCACCGCATAATGAACAAGTATCTCATGTTATGGAGAAGTGCAATCAGAAGTATTGATAAATTCATTAATCAAAAATATATTAAATTCATTTAGTTGGCGATCGATGGGCTGCAAAGTTCCTCTGCTTCAATGTAGAAAAGAACTCGAGAAAACGGACGATTGGGTATTTCTGCCTCCTTCGATCGATTCTCATTACGAAATGATGTGATAAAGATCATTCCTCGGAAAAGAAATCGTCTTCATTAGGGAAAATTACACGATTACTTCCGCCCCTTTTTGCAGTTCGCTTCTATTAAGTACGATTGGATTGCAGGATTATGTTATGTGCCACGATTCAGTAATTTATTTTATTATTGATATCACAGTTCCTATTAATTTTTCTATATAATTTGACTTATTTTTGGGTAACTGAAAATATCTCGGATGTTTTCACCCCTTTCCGTTCTCTCCTCTCATTGTTCTCATCTGGTATTCCGTATCTTGATACTCTATCTGTTTGTCCCTCCATAGTGATCATCACACTACTTGACTCTTCACTCTCTCATAACTCAGATGGCTGGCTTTTGGTTGTGTTCTTCTATTTTCTTCTCCTGTCGTCTCATTTTTTGCGGTGTTCTCTATTATCTTTCCGATGCTCAGCACGCTAAACACGAATAGACTTCCCGATCTATCGATTGGTTCTCAAATATCTTCCCCCTCTGTCTATCAATGTTTGTCTACTCAACTCATCCACAATCAATCGATGAGATATTATTATCTTCCTCTAATTCAGATCAATCAAATCAAGCTGTCGTCCCTTCGAAGTAATGAGTTTCTCACTGAAATCGAAGACTCGACGATCCGTTTCTCCTTCGGAATCGGAACATACGATTAAGTTAACGGTGAGTAGCACGAAATAGGATATGGTTATGAAACGCACATCGAACCATCACTTATTGCATCATTCTGTCAACAAATGACAAAAATAGCCGGAAACATTCAAGTTATTTTCGACACGAATTACTCTAGGATGTCACTACCGATTTAGTTACACATGTTTCGTTCGTGATATACAAATAGGAGAGAATCAGAGTATCGCACATTTTTCTGCGTTCGACGAACTTTGTGATGGCGCCGAAATGGATATTGATCTGCTCTTTTCCGCTCTCTTCTCATTGATTATTCATGAGAGTTTTGTCCAACTTCGTCGACAAAATGGGGTTGAATCGTACCGGGAGGCTGAACCTCCCCTCAGTGCGAAGGGACAAATCAGCATGAATCGACCAGTCTACTTCGGTTTTCCTCCTTATCGATTGGATGGAAGAAGAATATTGACGGTCGTCTCTGAATCGTCGTCTACTAATACTTCAACAGAGACGACGCCGCCTTCTGATCCCATTGATATTCTTGAGTTGGGAGAAGAAGAAAGAGAAGAAGAAAAGGAAGAAACGAAGAGAGTCAGAGACATCAAAGAGGTTGCTCCCATCATTCGCGTTCCGGTCAAACCTAAAGAAAGGGGTTTTGGAATAGAGGAGTGTGTGGAGAGGGATTCTCTCACTTTTGCACACTCTCTCACCCTTACCTTACTATGTAGATTTGGAATCCTCTGTATTCCTCTCCTCTATGCTCCATTTAGACACACACGTGTTATGTCACATTGGGAGTATTTTGTTTCCTTTCGTCACACTCATTTCAACTCCTCCACATTGATTGTATTCTCATGATGTTCTTCTTTGTTGATCGCATTTCACTTTGCACTCACTTAATTACGATAGGTCAGATACTAGGTAGCATCGACATTGGCGCATTTTCAAGCGTCTTCCTTACCCGAGTTATCTAATTTATGATAATTAATTTTTGTGTATTCAGATGTCTCGTCCCGATCGTCGTCGTGTCGATGTCATTTCATCAACGATGAATCCAATGATCGAACAAATGGTCGCCGATGCTGCGGTCATTGCTATCAATGTGAGTAGTACGGAACTCAAACTAAGAAGAGATCAGAAGGCCCCTTGACCTTACCTCAAAGCATGCGACTGGTAAAGATCTATTTGAAATCACTACTAGGGGCGCAAGTTTGGTATGTGCGGCCTTTTGAACGATAGATGTTTCACGGCTGATAAAATGTAGTCACTACAAAGTATTTCACTATCAGTTTGTAGCGTTTGTGTATCGTTTGTGCTGTGAAGAGGAATGTCACCATCTACTCACGGGAGAAACTCTGCAAGAAAAAGAGCGGAAAATTCAGAACACACAACTTTTAAAAAAAACATAATGTTTATTGCAGAGATTCGACGTGGAGAAGGAATATTGCCGATACATAAAGCAGTATTTAGACATGGAAGTGAGTGATTATTCAAATGTTACCAATGAGTCGATAGTGCAGATACACGTCCACTTTGTAAAAAGGTAAATAATTCAAACACACGTGACATCAACTTTTACACTGTTCTGTTTATATCCGGTAGGCGAGAATTTTTTCATGTCAAAGTCATCATTTGCAGGTTGGCCCTTATTTTCACTGTGTTTGTGGTCGCAAATTCGGTGCATATGTGAGTGCAAGCAGCAGTTGGTCAGTTATTTTAGCTATTTATATTTAAATATTGAAGTACGATTTTCTTCATTTTATTTACTTCTACCAACGGATGAACTAGTTTTCAAAAGCTAAATGTCAAAACATTCATTGTCAGTCTTAAATTTTCAATTGAAACCTACTAAACCAAATAGTGTTTGCCAGTGGGAAAGATGTCTCCTTCTCAGGTCCTTCTGTTTCCGAATCGATCAATATACATTCCTCGTCTTCCGATCCAATGACCATCCGATCGCTTCTCGAACAAGTTCAGAGTCAAGCAAGACTTCTTCTCGCAAATCATTCGCTTGAATCTCGTGATTACTCACTCCATTACTGTATTGCCGCGTGTTTAACTACAATGTTCTTGTCGGAAGGGAACAGGAACAAACAGAATGTCGCCCTTGTGTTACCTCTTGCACGGTTCCCCTTTGTGCAACCCTTCCCTCCCACTCTTTTTCACCCCAATCTTCCCATTCTTTTCTCTTGCCGGTGTCTTCCCACATGTGATCTCTAATCGTTTATACTCTCATGTCGATAAATCATTTGCATATATTATTTCACTGAACACAATTCACAAATTTGTGGCACAGAGAATGGCGAAAACCCGTGGAGAAACAATTGAAAGCAAGATGAGGAGCACTGAATGGAGAAGAAAGAAAGAGAGTGAGAGGGTCACAGAATGAGGGGACGGATTTGGTACCAGATAAGGTAGTAATGATCAGACTCTCCTCATTCTACATGCTCTCTCATCGATGAGACAGCTGAGAGAGCATGCAGAATTGAGAGGGACCATTACTCCAGACGAGATCACAGTAGAAGAATGGCGAGAGTGAATATGAGGTAGAGAGAAAGAAGAGGAGGAGAGACATTGACCACTCCCGAATTGCATAGATTCCCAGCACAGGAACACACCCTGCAAAGAGAGAATCACGATTTGCTCCTTTGATTTGTGCACACTAAGAGAGTGGGAAAAGAGACAAGAGTGAGCATCGACTGCTTTGCAACGACGATTTGTCAGGATTTGTGAGAGGTAGACACAGAGGAGACGAGATTTGAGAGACAATTTAGAGGTTTAAGCCTCATTGTTGGGAGGGAATCAAAAGTGTGGCAACTATACTCTATTGTGCGCACTTTCTCCACCGGTCAGTTGCACATTGTGCGACGCACGGTGAATATTACCCTAATCGTGCACTCCATTTGACACAATTCATTGAAACTGACTCCATCTGTGCGTCGAGTGGCCGACCTCCAGCGATGAGAGAAGAGAGATTAAAGGGACGACAGAACTCAAATCGATATTTCCTCTTTTGTTCGAAAAAAATAAATTCGTTACCTGGTGAGAACTAAGAGCTCCCGAATAACTCGTCCTATTGAAGCCGTAGATGAAAATGTTTGACCAACAGCCACGGATGTAGCCTTTAGCGCCAACTCCTGCAATAGACAACCTATATAATCATCAAAACATTCCTAAATGCGTAATTATTATCTACAATTCCCGGAATTCCCGGAATGTTCACGCATCCTCGCCCGTGCCATTTCAGTAGTCTGTCTATCGTACGTACTGAAAATATCGGAACGTTTACCGCAACGTGATCAAAATATTCGATTTTTGTAACTTTGCGAAGAAAATTATTTACGACCCGTGAGTAGGTTCATATTTTTTGTCCACCTCGATTTGCCGGAAACTACCCGGACATGCCCGGTGAAATGTGTAAAATGAAGGAAAAAATTCGATGCGATAACCGACCAAGTTAGCGAATTGTCATCATTACCGTATACAGCCGGGAAATGCCAGTAATTGCCGGTTCTGTCCTTTTTTTGCAATCGAATTTGTCGCTTTCTGTTACACATTTCACCGGGCATCACCGGGTAGATTCCGGCAAATCGATGCGGATTAATCGAATTAGCATAAACACAAGTCATGATAATGTGTACTCGCAAAGATGCAAATTCTGAACATTTTGATCACATTGCGGTAAACGTTCCGATATTTTCAGTGCGTACGATATTCCCGATTTCCGACTTGTGCTCTCTGGCCGAAATTCTCATCCTTTTCTCCCCCTTACGATTCTGTTTGGCCAAGTTCACAACTCAAGTGTACAGATCCGTTTCTTTTTCTCTTCTTACTCATTGCGAACATAGACAACGATCTTATCCGCATTCCCACGCAACGACGTAAATGAGTGGGAAAAGAAGAAGAAGGGAGATAAAGATAGGGATTGAAGAAGGGACGAGACATCTACTCTTCACAAATATTTTCACCCTAAAAATCACAAGGGGGAAATGGCGTCCTGGCGAGACTATGTAAATTGAGGCAGATCGTTAGAGAGTGCGAAAATTGATGCAAATTGGCAATGGTCTCACCACGAATTCAATCTTGGCATTTTGTCCAGGACACCGTGGGGTCATGGTTGGCTAATTAGCGGTTCTCAATCGACAACTGATCAGTAAACATAATAACCGTATAGCGGTAGTGAGTCCTTTTCCCTTCTTCTTTTCCCTCTTTTGTTGCTTCGTCGGTGTTTCTTTCTTCTCTCTTTCTCATCATTTTCATGTCCTTCACAAATTGACGAAAGTGATTGACATCCACTCAGCCATCGACGACAATTCAAACTCATTCCATCTCACTTTTCAACTGGATCATCTCTCTCTCTCTCTCTCTCTCTGGGTGATAACACACTAGGGATGCCCGTTCGGCGTCGGTTTCGGTAATACGGCGTCTCTTTTTCTCTGGTTCTCTCCCCTTTATCAGCCGTATTACCGATCTCTCGCTGAGAGGGTCGTAATACGAACACCGAGCTTGCATCACTATAACAAATAGATCAAAAGAGATCCTGTCTCTCTATGAAAAGAGGCCAGCGGTAGAGGAGAGAAAGTGGGACAGACTGTGTACTGGCACTTTGCCAATCCCATGATACTCGATCTTGAAGGGAATTTACGAGAGCCGTTCAAAATTGTTCCCGCCAGGCGCCGTGATAACACAAGAAAGAAAGGCAGACAATCTCAAGAGGGGGAAATGATCAGCTTCAAGAGGACTCTCATTTCCTGTGTCGTCTTCTCAGACCTCTTTCAATTCTTCCTCAAACACTGATTCGAGTAGGCCAATTTGTGAGAGGATTGAAGGGGAAAGCGCACAGATTCTCATAGGATAAGAAAGATTTACGAGATGAATTCCGAAATGGGCGAGATTTTGAGAGGTGGGCTTATCTACCACATGTGGGCGGCGCATTATGTAAACTCTTTGCAGCCTGCCCCTATTTTTTTTGCAAAATTACATAGTCCAATCACCAAAATTTCAGCTTTTCATGCCGACATTTAGTCTGCCCCTTACCAGGTTTCTTGTATTTGTATTTGTATTTGTACCAGGTTTCTCGAAAATGCATAGTGCCTCCGGGTGATTGTTCCCACGACGTACCTAATCGAATGTCTTCTATGAGAGTGACACAGTTCGCTTTGTCTGGACATGTTGTGTAGGGGACATCGGAGCCACGACCTGTTGGGTCTCTGCAATTATTGATTGATTATTCATGGAAAATATCGAGGATTTTGAGTCGACCCGTGAACTAAGTGTCCCAGAGAGTTTTTGTTGTCATCTCTCTTCACACCTCTCTTCTCTACTATAAATCAGCTGTTTGATTGATTATGCTTTCAGACGCTGAGTAAACACAAGAGACGAACGATAGTCGCTATCACATATCACATATTGCTAAAGATCAAAGATCAACTGACTGGCAATCGTCTGTAAATGAGCGTGGTTCCATGTAGATTCGATTGTATCCGACAAACTTCCATGTGGCTCCGTAGTATCGAGACATGCAGGAATAACATCGAAATGAGGAACCCGGAGATTCGTCGCGTTCTGAAATGAAGAAAAAGAGAGAAATTGAAGGGGAGAGAGAGGAGATTTCGGAATGAGACTAGACAAAGTTAATTGTAGAGGGGAGAAGAGAGAGGAGAAGAGAGGTAGTGATTAGAGGGAGGGGGGAGACTGTTCTAACACGTGGTTCAATAGAAGAGTTTTTTTTCGTGTTTTGATTATTTATCACAAGCGGATTTCAGTTGAATTCTCACATAGAAATAAACCCTAATCTCTAAATGCTAGAGCGAGGGCTTGAAACTCTAATGCTTGAGTCTCTCGTTTCAGTGCACTCTCTCGCAAATTAGAGGTTCAAACTATCCGTCTCGACATGTGGAGACACTGAGAGTATTTTTGATTATGAGATCCTTTGCGGATTTATGGTTGAACAAGACTGAATTAGTATTACTCACTGTACACACTTCCTCCTCCAGATTGCACTCGAATCTCATGAGTCACCTTCACGAAAAGCATCAGAAGTGGCAGAATTATCATCTTCGATGAGAATCAACGATGAAATCAATCGATAATCGGCGCATACCGTGCGCCCATACGAAGATTGTGGGTGTTCTGAAGAGAGAGAGATAGAAAAAGAGAGAGAGATGACCAAGATATCTCTCTTCTTTTCATGAAATGCAACGACAAATGAGGCAATCGTGTGAATGAGAGGGAAATTGTGAGATTGAACGACAAATCCGAGTTGAAAAATGGACAGGAAAGAGTAAACAAAAACAGAGCCAATGGTCAGTTTTAGTCGAGAAAAAGGGTCGAACACGACTGGTAATCCATGTTGGACAGAGAGAGAGAAAAGGATCAAGAAAAGAGAGGAGAAAGCAGTCCATCATTGAGACTCCGCCCACTTGAAATCAGTCACAGCGGAAAAGACACATTGTTTCGAAGTTGAGAAGGAAGAAGAGGATGAGAAGTGGGGGGAAGAGAAGGGCCCTCTATGGAATGGATAATGTGTGAGAATCTCTCGTATTCACACACTCTCTCGTCGGTCGGAGAGGAGGAAAGAGAGGGGGAGGGTTGACAAGATCTCGGCTTACCTATATTATGGCTACTCGTCGGCAGTCGTGAGAAACGTGTGAAAGTCGGTGTGGGAAAGGGGGAGATGGTGTGTACAGATATGAGATGAAGGGGAGAGAAGGAGAAGCTATAGCTGCCATGTGAAAAGGTGTCAGAGAGAAGGGGAAAGATAGCAGAGGAGAAATATGCAAAAGAGATCACAGACAACGACCGAATTGCAATCGTAGACTGAAAATGCGAATGAATGGGGGGAGGATGAGACAATAAAAGCAACGGGAGATGTCATGGAAGGGGAGGGAGGAAGGAAGGCCGATCAGTTGTCAGTCGTTCAAACGGAAGGCAGGTGGGCACAAGGCACAAGTGAAAAAGTGAGGCAATTCGGAGTGAGAATGGGAGGTGATGATGAGAATGGAAGAGAAAGAAGAAGAGATTGGAGAAGTTGAGAAGGGATTGTGATAGAGAATGAGTAAGAAGTTGGATGTGAAGGTGAATAGAGAAGTAATGAGAGAGATAGAGATATCACAATGAAAGAAGTTTTGTGCATAAATATAACGATACGTTGTACGAAAGAACTTGCATAGAGACGAGATAGAAGGGGGAAAGTATGAGTGAGAGGTAGATCATTCTCCGTCTCTCGATATGGAGAGTATCCAGGTAACTCTCACACGTGTAACTCGATCGCTTCTCGTTTGCACTTGTTGCGAGTGTGAGAAGAAATTGAATGAGCAATCAAGAGAGGAAATATCAGTGACGACATAACACAATTTAGCGTTTCACTAATTAACTTCTCACTAAGTAAGCAGTGTTCATCAATGTACTTTACTCTTCATTTCACATCTCGAGTGTGTGAAATGAAGAGTGCATCGATGAACACTGAAGCGGACATAATCGACAAACTGCAATCAAAAATACGGCCAAAATAAGTCGTTCCAAAAGCTGCTGAATACCAAAACGTACAAAGTATTACTCGTTTTCCGCTTGAATATCATTTCGTTCTCCTCGTTTGAACATGCAAAAAAAGGCGAGATCTCGCGTGTCTTTCGCTCTGTTGACCAGCGTGGAGAAAAGAGCGGATAACAAGTAGGAATTGAGGAACACGGCGTTCTCACTAGTGTATGCAAATTGAGGTAGACAGTCAGAGAGTACGAAGAAAGTACGTAAATGGTCGATGATCTCATCAGGAATTCCTTTTCGGCATTCTGCCTAGAACGCCGTGAGGAAGAGAACGAATAAGAACACGGAGAAGAGATTAGAAGAGGGCGAAATGTTGTGATAGGAGCAGAATGGAGTGAATTTCAAGCAAAAAGTTTGGTCGGTAGTCACATCATTCACAAGCCCCGACAAATCTCCTGAACGGTGTATGAAGTGTGCAAAATCGGGAGACACTCCCACTTTCCCAGTCGATCTAGCTCTTGACCCCTTCCAGGAGAGTAGGGATCGTGTGCGTATGATTCCCCTCCCATCCCTCCTAATTCCTCTTGTTCCTCCTCTCCCATCATTGGAGTGAACATCAGTAGTGACTGTCAGTGGCTATCGGGGGGAATTATCCCTCCCATTCGGCTAATGAAGAAGAATGGAGAAGAAAGAGGATGAAGAGAGAGGAGAATACCACCGTATGGTCGAATCCGATTGAGAAATGAAGATAATGAGGAGATGGAGAATATGGGGGAGAACAACATGTACATGGTGGTGTATAAAAGATCGTTGGCACGACAATTTACTGTGACTTGCACGAATTATGCTTAATTCTTTAAATAATTTCGAATAACACTGCGGTAGGTCTACGGACAGGGAGAGCTCACTCATTGGAATATTCCTCAGGCATGAAATCAGAGTCGCGCGAAGTACCTTTCTGTTTGAGATATGGGAGGACTTAGAATGGGAGACGGAAGCAGTGAATAGTAAGCCTTTTCTTTCTCTGAGGCATCACAATGATGTATTCGTGTAACATGAAGGGATCAGTGGGAGAGAGGAGGGAATGAATAGGGGAGGGATTGAAGGAAGGGACGAGATGTCTCTCCTGAGGGACACAAAAGGGAAGAGAACACCACAAAGATGAATTGTGTGATTCATCTGAATAATATATGCTAATGTGGGTCGAGATGCTAGAGGAAAATGGAAAAATTGTTCCTGAAAGTGACAAGGCGAAACGAGGTTGTGAGAATTGCGATAGGAAATTTACATTTTCCGGAAGTAAATAGGGTGAAATGAGAGTCGTTGAATGAGAGTCGTCGAACACGATTTGCCATTGTTTTCGACGAGTGTCGAAAGCCATTTTTGTAGTGTATAATGGGCTTGAGACTGAAGGTGAGAGAGCTTTGAGAGTGGGAGGAAGTAGAAGATGAGATCGAGAATGTCAGAAAGTTTTTGTGAAGAATCCATGTGAGAGATCTCGTCGAGAGAGTTTTTGGGAGGATGGAATGTCAGAATAACAAGTCTGATGAATAGTATAGAGGACATCAATGATCTCACTTCGTCTGAGGGAATATTTTGGACGCAAATCTGCTAAGATCGATAGTTCGAAAGAGTGAGATGTCAAAGAGAACACCTGTAATTGGCGGTTTGCTTGTGGTTTCTCACCCTGACTACTAATTGAAACGGAGTGCTCGTAGGGCAAGAGAGGGGCACTCTACTCAATAGCTGACCAATAAGCGAAAAGGTGTCGGAAGAATGGGGGAGGTGAGACAAGGGGAAGAGAAGAGAAGGAGGGATGTCGATGGACACAAAAAGGGTAAGGAGCATCTACGGGGGGTCTTTTCACGATGGGGTCGGCATCGTGAAATATGAATGAACTCTCTGGCGATGTGAAGAATCATATCGAGAGTTGAGAAGTATGGAGGAGTTTGAGGGGAGAATAAGAAGTTCCCCTCAGGAGAGTAAGAGTGGAGTAGAAGTAGGTCCGCAATGATGGTGCATTTCCTGTGTGTGAGAAGGTTTAGAGTATCTCAAAAATATTTGAACTAAAATTTATTTTTGAAGAAATGTTTATACAAGATTTAAAATTAAATATTAATGAAATAAATAATGATTTGATAATGCAGGAAAAGGTCTTTTATTTATCTGACTCATTTTACTGCAAAAAATATTAAAACGTTCCGCTAGTTCCACCATTATTCCTATGGAACTTGCGATTTATATCGAAAGTGGCTACGCGCGTAGTTGTTTATTCGAGCCCCGTTTTCTTGGCAACGTTCCAACTTTTTTTACTACCAGTTTTGAACTTTTGATGCTTTTTGTTGTTGTTCAGGCGTCCGGCTGATATGCGCCAACGGTATCCCGTGGGGAGTACCGTTTGGTGCGTATGGGATGGAGGAAACGAATACGCCGCAAGGGTGAGTGCTTTTAATAGCTAATTTTGTATTAGCGTTGTTTTTACTCAGTTTTGTTAATTGCTTTGCAACTTGTCAATAGTCTAGTAATTTTTAAAATATTATGTAGTACGTTTGAATGACATTCGTGTGCATTTTGAGTTAATTTCAACGGTAGTTTCGGCATACCCCGTTCTGCTTAGTTGGTTCCTCATAAAACTTGTTCAATAAAACAGTTATTTATAATTTATCGCGTTCATAAATACTTAAAAATTCTTTTTCAGGTAATGAAGTACGATGAAAAGCGCGGGGAGTTCCGGTACAAGGTGCATTTCCAAGGATGGAATTCTCGTCATGATGAATGGGTGGCTGAGTCACAATTGAGGATCAACAAGAACCCCATAACCGTCTCCCCGCTGCAGGTATTTGTTGTTCACACTGCTCTCTTCATTCCTTATTGTACTATAACTTCTCTAACTTTGTACCTCTTCAATTATAAGTTGTAGCTATATTTTAATTATGCAATTGCGTCATTAATTATGTATGATTCATAATCGTGCAGGGCCCGGTACGATATTCGCCCGTTCCTGAGACTTCGAAGAAAAAGAATGGAAAACGAAGGAAAGAAGAGGATCGACCACACGAAGAGCGAAGAGTAGAGAAGGAGATGAGAGAATCAAGGGATCAGAAGCCTGTCAAAAGGAAGATCGAAGGTCTGTTCACACTTGTTTCACTCCAGTATACTTTCTTTTTCTATTGCTTTCTACTTAGGATGTGTTTTTACTTGATTGTGCGCACTCGTGGATGCCCACTACTTATGTCCATTGTACAAACAATCAATGAAGTGATTCACGTGTGATCTCTTACAGTTCTCTCTGATATTCCTCCCACTCCATTGAAGAGAAGCAAAGCAGCGAGGATGAAATACTCTCCACCACCAAAACCGTCAGTTGTACTTGTTATCGACTCAAATGGGGAAGTTACAACGTTGACTTTGTGTGAAACATCTTTGGAATGAATGGGCACATTATTCAGTAATGATAGTGTGATAGTGCTCATTGTATCCGGGCTACAAATATCCCTTGTTTTTCTGAACTTTATGATGATTTCCGACTCTTTCTCTGAATCGTGCAGTGTGAAAGCGAGGGAGATAAAGAGGAAGGGCGAGAGAGCGAGACCAACAGGTGGTGAAGAAGAGAGAGTGGAAGAGAGCGAGAGAGATTGATCATCGAATGGCATTATTCTGTCTACAAATGACGAGGTTGTACTCAAAAGTTACTCTCAGGTCTTCCCCTATAGTTCCTGAGTAGCACGTGCACTCCTTTCATTGTTTCGCCAACTTATCTTTTTAAAAAAAAATTTCCTAATTATGTATTTTCAGTCCCGTTCCTTCTTCTGGCTCTCGACGTGGTCGACCACCCAAGAATCCGCCCCCATCTACGGCCGATGCAGCAGCTGCAGCATATGCAGCTGGACCATCGAATGGCAGTGAGAAGTCCAGTTGTACGTCTATTTTACAACCTCTCTTTTTTCTTCCATTATAGAGATTTTTTAACGACTTACACTTTGTAGTATGGTACATAGCCTATAATTATTAATATACTTGATAAAACAGGCAAACACTCCTGTCATGTAATTCTGATTGTAAACAGTGATTTACGATGTGTAAACATTAGTGACGAAATTGATTGCAGCGTTGAAATACAGGAGCCGGTACGACGAAGCGTATGAGAGCATTGCGAGGTTTGTATAATTTACTTCCTTTTTCTCATTCGTTGATCTTTTATCTG
This sequence comes from Pristionchus fissidentatus, assembly GCA_036245785.1. NCBI lineage: Eukaryota > Metazoa > Nematoda > Chromadorea > Rhabditida > Neodiplogasteridae > Pristionchus > Pristionchus fissidentatus. The sequence continues at coordinate 18,788,977 of BTSY01000004.1, forward strand.
ACTATAAAATAGAAATGACGATAGATCCTCTCCCGATTTTCCTTTCTCAGTGTATTTGTATGAAGAAGATGACCTTGAAGGGAGTATGAACCGAGTGAGAGAAAAGAGAGACGAGAGAAGAATGTAGCAAGAAAGAGAGAGAGAGAGAGAGAGAGAGAGAATGATGAGAAATAACGTTATCACTGTGATCTCTACCTAATGTCTTGGTCTGTTTGCACTGTTTGCACTATGTCGAACATTTTCTGCATGAATATTTGGTTAGTGTGAAGCGATTGAAGAGAGTTTCACGTTCTCCTTCTGACCCTACCACTTTTCTATCTCCCCTTCCATTTATTATTCATCTGAATTTAGCATCTTTCTCCCATTGGTTCCACGCTCATTCACTCACTGTGATGAATTATGTATAGCACGAAAGATAATCATGTTTTTATTCTTCCTTTTTCTTTTTGATTCAAGAATGAGCGCCTCTTTATCGTTTATCACGTGGCAGTTCGCCACGTTTTGAAGTGAAGCAAAGAGAGAGAGAGAAATATTTGATTTCTTATTGTTTTATCAATGAATTCCTTGTATTTCAGTGGAAGTTCTGATCGAGTTCTCTCACCGTCGACTGTTCGACGTAGAAAGAAAGCAATTGGAAATGGAGGAATAGAAATAGATGAAACTCAAGTGAGATTATCGATTGATTGATGAGGGCAAAACTGTATATTCAATTAATATTCAATATTCATAATCCAAATATAGTTTATGTTCATGAATTTTGCCCTTTTTGAATAAATTAGCGAAATAGTGCAATATGAACTCCGGCACATGATTTTTGGCGTTGCTGTTCGAAGAACCTGCGAGAAACCGATTTTGCTTGTGACCGTACTCCCTCACTAATCGACTCTTTCCTCTCAGGACGGCCACCGCACCCCGCAGGACACTCATCCACCCGATATGGGATCGCCCACCTCTGCTATGCTCTCACTCGCAGTTGATTTGTATTTGGAATATGGAGGCAGACTGAAAAGTCCCGAAGGAAGACAGAGGAAAGGACTTGGGTAAGATAATTTTATTCATTTATCATGCTAACATTATATATTTTTCATTATACAAAATTGTTATTTTTATTTCTGGAGCTAACAATTAATTGATGATTGATTACCGAACTAGTTGACTGTTATTCAATTTCACTACAACAAGAAATGAAATACTAAATGTGCAGTTCTGATAACAAGAAAGAAGTGATAGCGAGTCTTGTGGAGAACTTCAAAAGAGATGAGAAAGTTCTCGAAGAGGAGAGGAAGAGGAAGGTCAGCTATTCATTTTTTTAAAAAATTCATTCGTTATTGTTTATTCGTAGGTGAAATTGGTAGATTATCAGGAATTTAAGGTGATGTAGTTTTTGTCAACTCACAATTTTAATTAGTATGAAAATTCAAATAGTTTGTCTGTCATTACGATTCGGACGGAACTCTCTTCGGCTGCGTATTTTAATGAATTAAGGCTTTAGTTTTCCAACGCAAAGTGTAAATTTCTACTCTCAATTTGCATAAATATACCCTCTCAGTGGCGTCACTACCTCGAATTCAAACGACGAATGGTGAAAGACTTCGAGAAGTATCTTGTACCTACTGGGAGCAATGAGAGAAACAGGTAAGAGAGAGGGATGCATTCTCTCGATGATATACTAAGTTAATATAACTTGGAGATCCCTTTTCACATTGTGCTCACTCATGTTTATGTTCCTGCTGTATCAAAAAAGATTCTAATTTTGGTTTAAAATGAGGATACTTCGACAAGAGTGCATTGCCCCTAGACTAGAGTCTCCACTCACTTTTTTCTTTGATCGTTAGCTCTTTGCCCCAACATCTCAATGTTTTCGATATATTTTCTTCATTTTTAGACCGACGGAAGGAGCTGCTGCTGCTGCAGCATCGACAACTGCAGCATTGAATGGAAGTGTGGAGAATGGAGGAGAAATGAATGGAGAGACAGAATTAAAGAGAGAAAAGAAGGAGATGAAGAGAGAAGAAATGGAGAATGGAAGAGAAGATGAGAAGATGGAAGAAATGAAGGCAGAAGAGATAGAAATGAAAGAAGAAGTGGAAGAGAAGGGAACGTCGCCCACTGAAGCAACAACTGCATCTCCCACTGGTGAGAGGGGTATTATGCATCCGATTCAAAATACAATAGGCCATTGCAGCATATGTAAAATAGGTCCTCGCTAGCGAGGGTAGGTACTTATTCATTTTGCACGTAAACTCGATTAACATAGCGTGGAAATGCAGGGCAGCCACTTGAATTCCTCTAATTACATGCCCTGTCCTATGCTAATTGCAAACTTGCGAGAACCCGTTTGACCTATGCATTCCAGTCTTTTTTTCTAAATGAACATTTGTTATTTCGATAGCAAATGCAATGCCAATCATTACAGATACCGCTCCGAAGCCGTCTACTCCGACAGGTTCGGCTGTTGCTGCAGTTGCTGCACCCTTATCGGGACTGTCGAAGTCGGTTGCTCCATCGACGACTTCTCCACTAACAGTAACGACGAGTGGACTAGGAACATCCGGAGGAATCACTCCCTCTCCATCTCCTATCCTCCCACCCAGTCTCAAACCAAATCCAAATGGTGAGTCGCGAGAGGTCACCGATTACAATTTTTTTGTTTTGGTCCAAACAACTAATAGAAATAGCGCTGGAGGAGGGATTTGTTCTGTACTTGTATCTAATTTTGTCGGCGGTGAGAGAAGCCACAGTAGTGGTAAGCACGGAATTGTTGATGAATCCGAGATTAGAATCCGTAGAGTAATTCACTCAGGGTGGCATGGAACTACGTGACACGAACAGTCTCAAAATAGTTCATAGTTCCTCGACAGATTATGATTTCTTGTATTTCTAACTGTTCACTTCAGCTAAATCAAAACAATCGTAATAAATTGCTTGCAGTGCCTCAAGATCAATCGTATGCTCACATTCCATTCGTGGGAGCTGAGACAGCGAGAGCGGTCGTGTCACAATTGAGGGCAGAGAGAGCACAACAAATGAGAGTGGGCAGTTATATGCAGCATGGGAAGACGAGTGGAGGAGGAGTGAGGGGAGGACAACACAGATGTCAGTAATATTATTTATATTTATTTTATTATGTTGTTTTTTTCATTGGCTTTATTGAGTTTCAGAACGTTCATACTGGCCATTTCATTTTCAATGATTAGTGTGTGATATTAAGTAAAAATTATGATCTCTATTGATTTCCTCTTTCTTTCAGCCTACATGATGTCTGGAAACGCCATTCGTACCGTAGCCTCATCATCTTCTGGTTCCTCTCGTGTCGTCGGTCGACCAACTCTATTCGTCGCCCCTTCCATTCCTTCCTTTTCCCATGGAGGAGGAGGAAATGGAAAAGTGCCCCATTTGGTGCAACCAAAGAAGATGGCACATGGTGAGTATATATTGCTGTTAATTAATAGAATTATTTAATTTAAATAATTGACGGATAATTATTAAAACAATAATTGGGAGTTCAGTGCAAATGAATGAATTAATATGCTTGTTAATTAGATGGGCAAATTTATCTCTAATAATTAAAACAATACTGCAGACAATGAGATGACATCGTCTTCTCATCACTATGGAGGACCGTCGACTTCGAGTGGAAATAGAGGAGTGAGTGGAGAGAAAAATTAGGGGAAGGGGGAGGGGGAGTGATGAAATGATTACGAAAAGAGCAGAATAAATGGAGTATAAAGTTTTAAAAGAGTTAAAATAAAAAAAATTAAGGTAACTTTATTGTTGTTGATTTACGTAAAACGTGTAACCTCAAGAGATTTTACAATCGGCAGTCGATTGCTCTATATCGGGAATTCCCATTAGGACGAATGTCATTTTATAATATAATATGATTTTTGTATTTATTTAATTTTAAAAAAACGCTTTAATTTCAGAATGGTGGGATGAGACGGGAGTGGTATTCACCAAGAGATACGGTTCGTAATTTATTTGAAATATTTTCATAATAGCGGCCAAAGTGACTTTATGCAGATTTTCTTAGTTATATTATTCATTTAGCAATACTCGTTTAATAAGCAATTAGCAATGTTCATCTAATAAATAAGCACAACAAGTACATTATCCATTCTCCTTTCAGATCGAGTTCGTCGATGACTTCAGTCAGGGAGTCGTTGCAGAGGAGGTTGTCGTCGTGAGTATTTCTGCTGTATTATTCCTTGCTTTTCACTATCTTTCCGATTTCATCAATGATACTGTGCGCTATCTCTGATTTGAACGCACATTGCATTCATCCATGTTTAAATATAATTCTTTAACAAAAATACTAAATATTTCCCTTTACTACCATGTGCGATATGTATTTTTTAATGTACGTTTTTTTGTTGCAGACTGAAGACATGGAGATGGTTGATGGAAACGAGGCGGGTCCATCCTCTCGACCGCCCTCAAGGGGAGGACAGCAAACGAGTGGAATGGATAGGACGACTAATGGAGGAGGAGGGGTGAGTCAGCCTTACTATATAAATATATTGATGATTTGACAAACGGAGCTTATTTATAAATATTAATAATTTAAATTCAGGGCTCAGATGTGCGTACAGATCACTGTTATGGGACGACGAGTGCAGCAAAGGCGAGACAGAGGGAACAGGTACAGAACTATTTGGGATTTGTCTTTTTTTATCCTGCAATGAGATTTGCTGTTATGATATTGTTGAATCCACAATGCTACGGGCTTTGCTCGGATCAATGAAAATACCATTTATCTTGTCCAATAATCTCTCAAGTATGATCACACGTGTTTCTTGTAACAATCCCATTCTTTCAGCAACTTGCATCTCGTGAATATCCCAGTCATGGCCCGGGTGGGGCCACGGTAGTCTCGGCGTCTTCAATGGCTGCAGGAGGAGGACCAGTGAGACAACGATTGGTCGTCCCACGACTGTACAATACACACAATAATGGTCAGTGTGGTTGAAAAGGAAAACGAAGTTGATACATTCGCTAAATCGGTTGAATTGTTTTTTCACCGAGAAATCATTCATTTTGCGGTTATTTTACTTGTCTAATAATCAGTAATGATATCATCTCTTAACCAGGTGCAACTCCTCTACTAACTTCCTCCTCCTCTTCTTCCGTTCGTCCCATTCATTCTCTCGTTACAACATCTTCTGGATCATCAACAAGTGGATACGGTGGAAATCCCGTGTATATCGGAGTCTCGAGAGCACAAACAGGAGGAACACAAACTAATAATGGTGAGTCATGGAGGCAGCTATTTAGTTACGGTCATTTACGCCGATGGGCTTGAAAATGCTACTGTACCTTTTAAAAAAAGCAGTCTATGCCCATTTTGTCAATACGGTGGTTAGTACGAATTAGTTTATTTTTAGGAACACTGTTTTCCCCATTGAATTTTCTAATATTATTTCATTGCGTTCTTGTTTCCTTCCTGTACATCACTTGATCTCTTCCGTTCTCAGTGTCTCGTACCTTCCGATTCCGTCCTGCTCCTGGTGGTGCTCCCATCCTTCATAATGGAGTGGGCGGAGCTGGAAATGTGAGATTAGTCGACTCACGAAGATTTCGACCAGTTTATGTGAGAGCTCCTGGTGGAATTACGACTGCGACGACTGCAGTAGGTGAGGAAAAAAAAGAGAGAGAGAGAGAGAGAGAGAAAACAACTCGGTTCAGAAATACTCCGATCCTACTGTACAATCCTGCTAGGGGAAATGAATAGGATTCCAGTAGGCAACCACTAGGAAAATGCACAAAGACGCAAACGCACACAGTCCCTTGCTGATCAACATGTTTTTTTTACGTCTTTGAGTTTCTTCCTGGTGGAATCCTGCTGATTTTCCTATTAGTATTCCACAACAAGTCAATTGACTTATATCTTGAGAATGAAAACTACGGGATCGATTAATATATCGTGGTCCGAGTTCACAATGCACATTTGTGAAAACTGTGAAAACAATTTTCACACTGGATTTGCACGAAGCACAGGCATTTTAGTTATTTTTTTCTTCTTTTCATTGTTTTCCTCTTGTGATTGCGAACACGTGGAAAAAAAGTGGAGGCTCAAACATTGACTTTCACGAAATTAGCTGCTGGGAAGACTTACAACCGTCGAGCAGGCCGTTTGTCCGGGGAATAGAGTAAGAGTACGGTTAGTCGAAATGAGATGAAGAGAGAGCATGAGGTTGAGAGAGAGGAGAGAGAAAGAGAGAGAAAGGAAGAGGGATGACTCGTCTCTCCCCCAGGTCAACTCTCTTCTCTTCCCTCTTTCGCCCCTCCTTTCCTCCTATCCACCGTACTCTTACTCTATTCCCCGGACAAACGGCCTGCTCGACGGTTGTCAGTCTTCCCAGCAGATAATTTCGTGAAAATCAATGTTTGAGCCTCCCCTTTTTTTCCTACGTGTTCGCAATCACACGAGGAAAACAATGAAAAGAAGAAAAAATAACCAAAATTGCAGAGTTTCGAGCCAATCCAGTGTGAAAATTGTTTTCACAGTTTTCACAAATGTGCATTGTGAACTCGGACCACGATAATTAGCGAGAAGATTCATTTTATTTCACAGTAAAGTTTCACAGTGGAGGATTGTTTTCTAACCATTTTTCAAATCAAGTAGACGAAAATTATTTGAATTTCTCCATAGCATTTGAGCTTTTTTAAAAAAAAAGATATTGATTGAGGAACTACATTGGCAGTGGCGCCAACACGAGTGACGCCAGCTGGAACTGCAGGGGGAGGAGGAATGAATGGAGGGAATGGTGCACCATTGAGAAGAGTTGCATACATTTCACCCGTTAGTTCCACACTTTTGTACTTTGAATAATGATTGCCGTGTGTTGTATACTGCAGAGAAGGATATCATTACTAGATATGATCGAAACGAGATTCTGTGAGAGAGCAAATGAAGGGAGTTTTGATGGAAATAATTATTTTTATGTATACTTTGTAGTTTAAGAGTGCATACACACTAGAGTTTGAAATAAAAGGATCAGCTCTCTTCATTTCATGCACTCTCTATGCCGGTCGATAGGTGAAAGAGTGTGCGAAATGAATAGAGTGCTAATCCATGTATTTACCCGGCTTTCAAACTCTAAGCACTATTCCGATTCCTTTAAGCCTGTTCGTACCACTCGTCTCATCATTCCTAAGACGGGCAATGGGTCGGGCGGCGTCACAATGGCTGCAGCAAGGGCGGAGCCTGCAGCTGCTGCTGCTTCAGCCGATGCAGCACCCAGTCAACCGCCTGTTTTGCAGCCAGAGAAACCCGTGACTCAGCAGCAACCCTCGTAGGTCGTTATTCTTTCCGACATCTAGATGTGTACTTTTGATGTAAAGTGTTTCCATCGGTCTAATAGTAGTGTAATGTTCAACCTTTTGTTCGTTTTATCATCGCTATCCTTCAACTCAGCTGTTATATCGATGACTTCTTGGTTATTGTGTTGGTTATTTCACTCCAAGCTAAGCTTTCAGTGATTCGCATCTCATTGCCCAAGCTTTTTAGTCGTTTCCCCCTTTTTCTCGCATGTTTTAACTGTTCGAGTTTTGATCGTTTTTCAGTCCTCATCAATTTTTATTCTGCTGCTTTACATTATTCCTCCTATCTCTCTTCTTGAGACGCCTCAGTTATGCTTTTCTCTGGGATCAAACCCCCTTTTCGTTCACTTGTTCAGTACCATTGTTACCTAGAATATTCCTTATTTTCCCTTTCTTTTTCGCATTGGCCTCTCCTATTCCGACCAACTGTTACCGTACTCCCTATCTACCGTCCTCATTTACCACCCCGTGAATCGATTCTGCCCCCACTTCATAGGGGGCTAGACACCCACAACACAGGTCAATCTGAAATTGTAGAAGTAGTGTGTAGAATAATTCAGATATCATGTCTTCATCTTAGCGGCAACACATTTTGTAGTCTAATAAACCCGAGTTCAATGTAAAGAAATGATAAATAGTCGATAATCGATCCCCCTTTGTTGTCGTGATTCTCTTGTTCGATAATGTTATTCTTGTTGATAGAATCACATCCGATTTCTCCTCTTCCGTCATTCAATCAAATCACACTGATGATTCTTATCCCCCCCCATCGATTTATCCTCTATTTCCTCCTCATTTTTGTTGGTGATGTAACCTTGTGTGCTTACTAATAATAAACGCTTTGTTGTGAAACGAGTAGAAATACGAGCAACAAACATTCTCCGTTACTTTTTTCAGACGACATTCACACTTTGTAAGACGGAATTAGTGCGTCTAAATCATAATTATGACTTGAGCAACCTGCCAATTTCTGAGATCAGTTCTCAAGGGGATCAATGAAATAGCGAAAACACCGGCTATACTTTTGACGTCCGTCGATATTTCAGAGCAAGGTAGAATTTCAACTGAGAATTGGACAGAGCACCTGCTTTCGTTGTGCTAGATTGCAATCTCGGACATTTTCCTTCCATCAAAAGTGCGCAGTTGTAATGACATCTACGCCTTCTCTGCCTGTCATTGCCACTAAACAATCAGCTGATACCATACTGTGGTACACCGGAATCAACTGCGGCATGTTAATCGATTCTCACTCGCATATTGAGCAGTTCCAGGTCTGACAACTGCCTCGCTCATTATTGACATTTGCGTTATTTATGTCATAATTCAATTTACTCCCAATACTTCCATTGGATATAGGAAGCATTTGCTCATTGTCATGGTAAGTGAGATTATGAATGAGGAAAGCCACATCGAGGATCTTATCAAACACATATTTTGAGTTTGTGGGAATCGTTACAACTCTCTATCTCTGTCTTATGTTCCAACCCGTCACAACTCCTCCACTCTCTTGCATTTATCCACTAGGATTGATACAAGACAATGTGAATCTCGACACTCACCTCAACTTTGTCAGTACTACGGTAGCCCACTTTCGTCAATTATTGATGGAATATCGAAAAGTCTGCCCATAATTCATCCTTTCATCAGACAATATTCGTCTGCGCAGTTGCTCTCAATGCTCCTCCTCTTGCTAGTTGTTTCCTATATCGACACCAAGTTGAGAAGTACAATAAGTCAATCGATAATGATCTCTTGCAGTGCATAATGCTAGTCAATTCGCGATTCAAATACTCTGAGAAGTGGTTGATTCCACTTCGATCTTTCCTCTATCTCTACTTCGCAGCTCATGGTGTTGGCGTATATGTACGTTTGAAATTGTGTTGCGAATACAATTAAAACAATTTAGTTCATGCGATATACATCAGAAGAGCAGTCAGATTTTCTAAATGGAGTAAATCTAAAATATTTTAAATGCGTTACTTTGCACTTTGTTCAGAAATTGCGTGGTTTTTCTCATTCAGAGCGAGTCAGTCTCGCTTGTTACGATATGGCCAAATTCAAGATCTATCTTATCTGCGTCTGTTTCACTTGCGGAATTTGTTTACTGCTCCTTCTCCTGGTTAGTTATATTGAAGAGTAGTTTGGAATCTACAGATACTAAATAGGTGTTATCGAGAGTGAAAAAAAAGAAAACACCGACAATTTTCTCTTCTTTTGCATACATATAATTTGTGTTTACTTTGAGTTTGTTTATGCCTAACGTTCTGATTGACTGCGAATAGGAATGATGAAAAATATTGTGATAATAATCAGATATGCTACCATATCTTCCATGTCCTCTCGTCACATCGATTTATCAGCGACCGAACGAGAGAATATCACAAATCAATGACGAGAAGTCTGATTATACAGGTAAATTTGATGCAACATGTATTCCAAATATCGATCGATTCAGTCATCATTGATGGGAGTCAACGTCATCGGACCACTTTTCGTATACTTTGTGCAATTTTCGTTCGAATTTCGTAGTGACAGTAAGATATTTCATTCAATCCGTACTATCACTCCTCTCTCAGTGTATTCTCTAATCGCCTTCGAAGTTATCACAACGTATTCTGCAATCTTCGGAGTTCTTCTTGTTCTTCAAACTCCCTCATATCGTGAAGGAGTCAGAGTACTATTCGGGTGTGAGTCAATGAGTCGAAATCCCGTCCAATATTGCATTGCAGTCATAGTCGACCGTCTCTCAGACACATCGAAGTAATCACTTCCAAATCACCCACAACTCTCATTCCTCACAATCGATCTGGATGGAGATGAATAGAAGAACATTGGGGGAACACTTTGGGGGAATCTTTTCATTTACTTTTCTTCCCCTTCGCTTTCGCAATGAACGTGTGAGAGTATGAGAGGGGAAACCACCGCGATCTTTGTCAATCAAATGCCTCTCCTCCTCTTTCAACCTCAAAGGAAAGGAAAGATTGGGAAAGAGAACAGCACGATTCTTTCATAACTCTCCATTCCGGCTAGCGAGTGGCCAATTTCACAATGATCTAGGATCTCCTGCTAGAATAGGTACACTTAGGAACAGTTCTCCCTATAAATGGACTCGTCCTCGCCTCTCTACATCTCCTCCAATTTCCTCCTTGACTTGTCTCCACCTTCATTTCTCTTCAATGCAATTCGTCAATTCCATCACTCGATCCGTGCCGATCATCGGCAATATTCTGTCGACTTTCCAGCAGAAAGATGGTGAGTTCGAGTACTTCTAGGTTAGAATAGAGAGGTCTAAAAATGAGTTACAGTAACATTATTCATTGCAGGTGCCATTCTGGTGCTCACTTCTATGTATCAGTACCGCATCGATCGGTACGTTTATTGTGTACTGTAGAAACAGAATGGCGGAATGGCCGAGTGGTGTAAGCAACTGCTAGTCATTCGAAGGGTCACGAGTTCGATCCCCGCCCAGGCCAACCAAGCCCTCCATCCACTCCGGGGCGGTAAATTGGTAGCAACTTTGATTGCGAAAGGTAAACGTGCCCTAGATGCCTTGGGAAAGCTTGGGTTACGTAATCCCACGTTGCAGCTGGCTTACCGGCATGCCCCATCTAGCGTGGTAGCTTGCTACTGTAAAATCGCTTGACATGGAACAACTTTACCTTTACCTTTTAGAAACACAATGTGGAAGCAAGAATGCTAGAGTAGTAAAAAATAGATCTGAACTTGTTGGCTGGAAATTGGATTATTCGTTTAGATTCGGTTCTTCGATGTCCATCAAAGATACTTCGATCATCCATGTATTAGGAATAATCAATGATGAAGTGTACGTCGCTCAGGTTTGCGTATTTCAGTATCGCCAATACATAATCAATACTCAATCAATACTACTCATTCCAGAAAACGGGATTAACGATCTCGATTCTGAAGGTTTCCTTTGGCGCTGACGGAGAATTCAAGAAGGATATCACGCCTCTCACGAGAGGTTCGGACTGATCTTGGCACATCTGCCATTTTCGATGTTGAGTTTTTCACGTTTTTGGATACCACTAGGTCCAACTAAGATCCCAGTGAGATATTATGCCACAGAAGTCATTCCTCGATTTGCTGCAGCTACTGTAAGTTGCAGCCGGCGAACTTTGAAGCCGTTTTTCCGTGTTTCAACGCAATTTATGAGAAAACTTTTCTCTTAGAGCTGGGGCTACTTTTCCACGCTCTTTCGATCTGTGAAATTCGTTTTTCGATTGGTCTTTGAACTTTCGTGAAAATCGTTATTCTTGAATTTAGGAAAATCCGCTCGAAAATACCGCACTTTTATTTTTCCATGTCCTCGGGCTGGTCACAAGGATTCGAATGATATGTCTAAGCTCTCCCAACTCGGGAGTTGATGACATATTTCATGAAAAAAATGTGTCAAATTTATCGATTATCGGCATTTCATACCGATTCATTCGACTCACTCGTGATGAATGAATCGGACTTCCATTGTTCTCCCGCGCGCAATGCGTTCATTTCTGTAGAATTTAGCGGTGAGTGGTGCACAGAAGGAGAGTAAATGCAATATTTAACACATTTTCCTATGAAATATGTCATCAACTCCCGAGTTGGGAGAGCTTAGACATATCATTCGAATCCTTGTGACCAGCCCGAGGCCATGGAAAAATAAAAGTGCGGTATTTTCGAGCGGATTTTCCTAGATTCAAGAATAACGATTTTCACGAAAGTTCAAAGACCAATCGAAAAACGAATTTCACAGATCGAAAGAGCGTGAAAAAGTAGCCCCAGCTCTAAGAGAAAAGTTTTCTCAGAAATTGCGTTGAAACACGGAAAAACGGCTTCAAAGTTCGCCGGCTGCATCTTACAGTAGCTGCAGCAAATCGAGGAATGACTTCTGTGGCATAATATCTCACTGGGATCTTAGTTGGACCTAGTGGTATCCAAAACCGTGAAAAACTCAACATCGAAAATGGCAGCTGTGACAGATTAGTGTCACTCTGTCCCGAGCCTCTCGTGAGAGGAGTGATATCGTTCATTCGGTGAGAATTATCGTGTTAAACTAAAAATATTTAGCAAAAATGGATAGATATGGATATTTTCATTATTTCATATGAATAACAAAAGTTGTGCATAATTATTACCACTCTCACTTGCAAGCTATGATATTAACATTCCCCATTATTTGAATTGAATTGAGTCCATTTTCAGTTCACTAAGACGGATAAACTCGTCTTCAGAAACAATTGTCTACACTATTTCGTGCAGAGGAAGGTCGAAGAAAGGGAGATTACTAGTGCAATTCCTATCGATGAGCATTTCGAAGATGTGGAGGGAATCAAATTCAATATGACTGTCGATGAATTGGCTAATATTGTTGTGGTGCACAGGTCCGATATCAACTTCATATCATTAAAATTGTTTCAATCAAATGAATGACAAGGGTAAATTCTAGTCAAAATTAAAACTTCCAGAAACAATCTCTACGAGATTCGCACCGTCAATTCGTGCAAAGAAGCGTGGAGAAGATCTGAATCATCTGACGAGATTAGAAAGATTTCACTCAAGTCAAATATTGTACGTTACTCTTCACGCTTTTAATTTTTTTTCCGAGTTGACTATGATCAAAAACACTAAAAAATTACTCTTCTATGTTAATCATAAAATCGATCTGTGAAACAGTTCAAAATCATCAGGAGATCGATCGTCTCTTCTGCATGGGTTCTGCTGTGATCATCAATGATTCCGTCCAATTCCACGTATTCGACATAGATTCATTCGAACACGAGAAGATTATCGCATTGTGAGTTTTAACTACTCTCAAAGTTAAAAGTTAAAACTATCTCCTGCATTCTCTCCTCTTCCGTTCTCTCTTTCGACTCTTCGCTTCTCTTTTCGACCATCATGACATGATCAGTGAAAAATCTCGCTGAACATAGTAAACTCAAAAATATAAATTTAAAATTAGGACCTGAAACCGCGAGGGAGAGATTGGCATTTAATGGTCTCGAAACCAGCTTCGTCTTGTTCGTATTAAAACGAGGAAGTGTTAAGTTTTATTAATGACCTGTCTTGCAGTCAATTCGCTCCTCTTCTTCTCAGTGAAATCACTCAAGATGGTCGAGTTCTCGTTTATTCGAGAGAAGTAGACAGCGATGTGAAAGCAGTGAAGTCAATCACCTTCCAGACGAGCACATTACCCGTGACAATTGTAAATGTGAGCTGCACAAACAGTTTTTTTAAAATTAATATTTATCATTGTATTTTATTACAATTACATATGACGCTGTTTACGTTAGGATCAACAAGATCTCCTCAACAGGGGTCTGGAACCGGTCAAAAATCGAAATCGCTCAAAACTTCGCCCAAAGGACAACTTTTGACGCTGAACACGCTGGTGCCATCGATTTCGCAATCCGACTCCTCTGGGCGCCGGTATGGCGCCAAACTTGTTTTTCGAATAAATCTCGCTTCAGAGTGCCGGTAGAGGCACGAAATCTCGCGCACACTAACAGAATTTGACGCTCTTTCTCATGGCGTTGTCCGTTTGTGGATATCGTTTTTGGCTCTCGTGCAAACATCAACTTTTGATCGAAATCTTCGCGTGAGACGATTTGATATACATTAGAAAGCGCCGCTCACGCTGATCATTTATCTATATTTGACTAAGCATTTGACTTCTGCATGACAAAGTTATGCTCTTTTAAGTGTTTTCTCACGCGCGCGGAACGCGTTTACAGACGCAGCAGCCGCATGGTCGACGCGGTAGCGACTTAGAACTTCACTACAAAGGTCGTTGGTTTGAATCCTGTCGGTTTCCAAAGATTTTTGCCGATTTTTTTTCATATAAAAAATCACATTTTCAAGATTTTCGAAAAAGTAACAATTTTGGTCGAGGTCGATTTTTCGAGAAAAAAAAATTCTGCAAAAGAATTTTAAAATCGATCGGATTCGAACCATTGACCTTTGTAGTGGAGTTCTAAGTCACTACCGCATCGACCATGCGGCTGCCGCGTCTGTAAACGCGTTCCCCGCGCGTGAGAAAACACTTAAAAGAGCATAACTTTGTCATGCAGAAGTCAAATGCTTAGTTAAATATAGATAAATGATCAGCGTGAGCGGCGCTTTCTAATGTATATCAAATCGTCTCACGCGAAGATTTCGATCAAAAGTTGATGTTTGCACGAGAGCCAAAAATGATATCCACAAACGGACAACGCAATGAGAAAGAGCGTCAAATTCTGTAAGTATACGCGAGATTTCGTGCCTCTACCGGCACTCTGAAGCGAGATTTATCCGAAAAACAAGTTTGGCGCCAAAGTGGCGCGGCGCCATACCGGCGCCCAGAGGAGTCGGATTGCGAAATCGATGGCACTAGCGTGGTCAGCGTCAAAAGTTGTCCTTTGGGCGAAGTTTTGAGCGATTTCAATTTTTGACCTGTTCCAGCCATTTGTTGATCCTAACGTAAACAGCGTCATATAAAATTAAATATTGTTTAAATATTCTAAAACAATATTGCAGCTGTTGAAGAACGGGACGGAATCTGCGCATGTCGAGACAGAACAACAAAAGAAGTAAAGAGGAAGTCTCGAAATTCAAATTAAAGGGGGGTAATGGCTATTTATCATGTGAATGTGTAATTGAGATTTGAATAAATTATGAAGTTGCACTCGATTGGATCGCTGCGAATGTTTCAGTTGGATGGATCTTCTTCTTTCGGACGAAAAAGAGTAGAAATTCGGCAGCGGATCTTCTATATGGACGAATAGAGAAGAGAGTGATGAGAGGACTGATAGCCACTGTGATAGAACCAAACTGAAAGTTAAATTGGTTGAAAAAAACACTCCAGATAGTGGCCGAAGAGAATTCGTAGAAGGGTAGTCAACATCCACTCAATACTGTTTCCATGTGCCTACCATGGTTGTCGAATATCCAAACTCTTCTGAATCGGAGATCACTCCGAATTGACGAAGTTTATATGCAAGAACAGCGAAGAGATGGAGAACGAGAAGGAGAGATTGAAAGAAAAGACCCTGGAAATAAATGTTGACTTTATATTTGGAGATTGACTTGAGTTTTTTTCACTTTGTTTTACACCAGTATACAACGCATAGCAGGTGGACAATATTTGAATGTGTGAATCGACTTTCTCACCCTTATGATCTCCCTGTGCAATCTTTTGCTGTGTTCACTCATTGTTAATTTCGACGAGAGAGTTCGATGGATCAAAAATCCACAAACAGAAATAGTCAATGTGACCGGAATCATCATTCCTCGCACCCAAAATGTGCCGAAAGAAATGGAGAAGAAACTCATTCGAGAACCTGCGAGAAGACAACATATCGTCAATTTATTCAAGGAGAGGCAATTTACCGACGAGTAAAGCGCCCTCAGAATAGTTGAAACATGGATGAGCAGAGTGCCAAACTTCTTGTAAAATCTGCTCGTCTAATAACTCGGAAGTGGCGAAATAACTCTGAGGAAATAAAAAAAAATGTCTCGGAAATGGGCCATCTGAAAACTTACTAAAACTGCAACAGTTGGGAGATAAACAAGGAAAAGGGTGATGAGAATTCGTTTGATGCTCACTGATGGTAATGTGACTCTAATGGCGTACAGTCTGAAACAAAAAATAAAAAAATTCGGGTAAAACTTCCCTGAAATATTAAATTAGAATCATGGCCTTTGGAAATATTTCTAGGCAATCTTATGTTGCTATAAAAAATCGTAAATACCTGAAGCAGACACAAAAAGCGACGAGAACGATGTGATGTGAATGACCGTGCATTACAACTGCATACAAAGAGAAGCAGAGACGACCGAAACCGGAGAATCGACAAGGACCAGTGAATGCATCCAGCAAATAGACGTCCGTGCTCAGAATTCTGAGATGAATCGATCTTATTGTTAATTTATTGGAAGACGATTAATCACTTCACAAAAACTAAGAAGGAAGCAATTGCCGTGGTCGATTCAATATAGACGAGGTTGAGGAGAATAATCGAATAGATTCTGCAAATATTTTGAAATAAACGATTTAAAATGTGTATCCGACCGCATCTTCGGAGGAGTTTTCTTCACAATAAGAGTTGCCAGAATAATGTTCGTCATAAGAGAAATGGCACATGAGGAATGATGAATGACGAGAGTGATTGGAATACTCATGATATGAAAACCCAAATGAATTTGTATGTTCAACGTCTCAATAATTTGAAGTGCATAAATTGTCGAAAGAAATCAGTGGGAACCACTCAAAATAAGCGTGAAAAGACTTTGACGTAGAGGAAATTACACTCAACATCTGTATTTTTCATCCACTTGATCTGCTCATTAGATACATCTACATCTCTAACCAGAGATTGCTGAGTATCCTTTTGGTTGTTTCGATATTTAATTGGAAGGATTCAAGTATCGACGCTTCTCCGTCTCTTAACGAAGGCGCTGCAAATGTTTATCGTTTAATAAATATTAATTTATTCGTGGATCAAAATTCAGATAAATTTTCAAAAAAAAATACATGCACGGAACGCAGAAGTCCCCCAGTGGATGTAGTCCGATGGACGCGGTCCTCGGCCAATCTAGCGCCCATCACGATTCGGAGATCGCATACAGGATTTCTACTAGGATATCTTCAGAGATCGCCATTTCTCCCCCCAGCTATGACGTCTCTCTCGCGGTCCATCCATCAGATACCCGTGCCCTCTCGAGAAGATCTGGTTCGACATGGTGGAACCGACATCCGATCACTCCTTGAGTATCGAGTGTTTTCGCCATTTCCAACTAAACTCGTCCGGACTCAAGGAAACGGTGGAGATACTGTAAACACTCTTATTCGAGAGCAAGTTCGCACAATTTTCTCGCTTTCACGCACACGGATGTTGTTTTCACCGCTATCTCGCGCTAGCTGACTCCTATTCTTCCTTTTTTTGCAGTTCATACAAAGTATTGATAGTTTTCGATCCATGACCTTCTACTCTCATTTGGTTCTTTTTCTATGTGGGCGGAGTGTTTACGTCCTCTGATCAATTTGACCTGAGAAATCAATTGGAAAGTGTTTCGTTGCTTACACGGATTGAATAAGATAACGTCTCTGAGTAAGAAGAAGAGGCTTTAAACGTTAGACCATAGAACTTCGTTTGATGGAAGATCGAGGCTGTAAAAATGTAGTTAGAGACTGGTTTCGATAAGAAACTTAGGCTTCTTCGATCCTACATTTTGTGTGTGTCTCTTCCATTCAAACTTCGCCATCCCTCGACGCCCACGCCTTTCCTCCATCATACACATTCCTCTTTAGTAGTTCCCGTCAAGGATCGGTTCAGGAGTTGGCAAAAGAAGAAATCGATCCAGGTGTATTCTGTCATCTGATTTGAAACTATGGAACGTGATCAGCTCATTTACCGCCCATCCACCATGCTCTTCCTTCCCTACAAAAAAATCACGCAGGGTCTCGTGAACTTAATGGAAAGGTAAATGAGCAAGGTACAGTCTTACGAGCAGGGGACGTTCGACGGCGGTATAAGAAAAGGTAGAAGAAAAGGTTTTGAAATATATCCATTGAGAACAAAGGAGCCCTCATCGAGTTGAATCACCGATCCCTTTTTCGTCTCGCCGACGATATTGTTCTCTTAGGCACCGACACGACATCTCACCGACCTAGCAGAGAGAAACGCGTACATCAACCTCAACTGAAAGTCCATTGACATTGCTCGACGGATCAATTCACTCTGGACTACTTCGAAGGTCGAAGGAAGGTCAATCATGTTTATCATTTGTGCTAATCCAATTGAATTGCTTCATGAACAGAAATTATGTCGAAAAATAATAAAGGAATGTCAATGGAAAAGTCATTCATGAAGTCATGATAACGAGAAAAAAATAATAAAATTAAAAAAAAACTGATAATTAATCGAGTTGCTAATTCACACTCTTCATGCAAATATGGAAATTTCGATTGCACTCTTATTTCGCTCGAATCTTCATCACATGCTTCTTTTCGTTCTCTCTTTCTGTTCTGCATTCCTAGCTATTTCACTCCATATGACTGGCGATATCAGGGAATAGCAAAGCAACTTGATCTCTATTCGGCATTTCCCTCTGTTCCGCCCAATCTTGTGAGAGTGGCTCATCGATTGTGTCTTCTGTCGAATCTGAATGACAAAACCGTTAACTCAGATATTGGCCGAAAACAACTATGACTCACGAAGTAGATTTTCCATTATACATTTCTTTTCTGTTCTGTTCATTTTCCATTATAGTAAAATCATACAACCTGCAAAAGTAGAATCAAATGAAACTAACTTCTAAGCATCTCTTCCATACTCTTTGTCAATTGCAACAATAGCTTTCCTGATCTTGCGCCAACTCTCGGATGGGAAGGAGGAATCTAAATAGCAATTCATAAAAGTAACAACTTGTTAATGATCAGTAACATGTTCTATTCACTTACTGCTGAAGTAGTTGGAACAGCCTGAGAATAAGCGGGCGATCCTTGACTGTAACTGTTCATCACAGCAGTTTCGAGAATGGAATTTCTTATCTGAAAAAAATATTTAAAAAATGATTTACCTAATTTCACAAACTTGGTTTGCGGGAGCGGGTGAAGGAGTTGAAGATATTGTCTGTGGAGAACCAGGCAAGGAGGAGAAACCACTGGGACTGAATCGATCCTGAATAATTTCACTTTCTCTCTTATCATTCTTCATTTGATCCAACCTCATCTCTCACTCCTCCGACTGTTTCCACAATGAGATCATTAACTTCGGGATTGAATACATCAGTTCTCAATACTGCGTAGGGACAGGAAACATCAGCTGGTCGGATGAAAGATGCGCGTAAGGAAGATGAAATATCCCCAGACACGAGCTGAAATGAAATTCATTTATGGCCCACATTACCCCTTGAATCGAGAGCTTTTCGCCGGTGTTTGATCGGCTATCTCTCGCTAAACTCTATGTGGACTGACGAAATGGTGGAGGGTAGATGAAACGCTCTAGTCGCCCCCAAAAACAGCACAATTCTCTCACTTCCCTGCACGAGGATGTTGTTTTCACCCAGTTATCTCGCACTAAATCACCCCCATTTCTTCCTGTTTTTTTTGCAGATCTAATTGCATTCTTACTGTGAGTGGAGCGAGAAGAGAGACGACTTGTCCATAGTTTGAAGCTGCACTGAGACTACTGGAAGGGCGAGTGTGAGATATTGATTGGAAGAGTAGATCAAAGAGACGAGAACGAATCTCTCGAATACGAAATGTCGCCATTGAGAAGAGACCAGGGCATTCTGAAATGGAATATTCACTTCAATCATTACTTGCTCAGAACCAAATAGATTTTGCTTTCCACATTGAGGATGCTAATTTTCATTTTTTTAAAAAGAACTATTTTTGATTTCATTCTTTGTTCTCTCTTGATATTTTTCGATCCACCAATCCTCCGTGACCTTCTAATCTCATTTGTATCTTTTTGTGTGTGGGAGGAGACAGCGCGTTCTTTGTTCATTTCGACGTGAGAAATCAATTGGAAATTGTTTCGTTGCTCACCGGGATTGAATACGATAATGGCTCTGAGGAGTAGAAGATCAGTTGACGATAGAGAAGAATGACGGAGAGGAACCAGAGTCTCACACGTTAAACGACGGAGAAGTTCATTCGAGGAGAGATCGAGACTGGAAAGAAAAAAGATAGAGAATGGTGTTGATTAGCTGATCAGGCACCGCTTTGTCTATCCCTTTTGCAGTGAAAAGGGACAGGGAGAACGACGCTCTCTACGAATACTACTAGGCATTGCATTCATAAAATGATACGATCATGACTAAACGCAAAACACGAACTTCTGTTATTTACCAAATAGGAACGTTGGCGACTCTCTCACTTTTATCTTTCGCCACGATAAACACATGTAATATCATTTTGACATTTTGTTTGATGGTATGATTTGATAAATGTAATAGTCGAAATATCGATTAACCCCATTGCTTGCATCGCCGTCCTCACTGCAATCAATTCATTCATTCTCGATCGAGCTGCGATTGAAGACAATTCGGATAGAAGAGTCAAGGGCATGAAAGAATGTTGGACGAGACAAGCCTGGAATTGAATAGAATCACTAACAAATAGAGAATGCGAGCATATTTTTCGCCTTTTAAGACTATGAGAGTTATGGAATAACCTTATCGTGGACGGTAATCGACACTCTCGATTTCTCCACTTCGAACATCTTCACTAATCCTTCTACCCAATCGACAACGTTGAGTATTCTCCAGATGGAGGTCAAACTGCGATCGAGAGTGGAAAATGTTGTCTGAAACCACGTTTTTGTATAATAAGATGTTGTCTCACATCTTTTTTTCATGTTCACTTCTTAGATTTCTTAATTGCAATCACTCACGTTCAGAGTCGATCCAGAAAGAGATCGAAAAGCGACGAGACTTTTGAGTGAGAAATCATCGATTCCAGAGAACGAAGCACCTTCCAATTCATCGATATTTCGAGCGATGCGAGAGAGGCCAAAGAGGACGGATCTACAAAGTAGAATACAAAAATAGAATTTCATTTTTGCTGATTATGATTACATTCTTACGTCTTCTTCTTTGGACCACTTTCATTACAAGTCTCGGTAATAAGATTTTCTTTACTTCTGGTATTGATTCTTTGAATAATATTGAGCACACAGTCATTTCCCCGATGTGCGCAAAATGTGCCGAATCCAATTATGTTCCCGACCAGTTCTTGCTGTCAAATGTAACATCGTTAGAGAGGGAGAAGATCAAACTAGACAACGGTCGAGTGAAGATCACGATCACTATGCAATTCCCTCTAATAACTAAACTATGAACAATCACGTATCATTTAGCTTCGATCGACGAAATGGAATGGGAGTGTACGCTCTTTAGCTGATCAAGGATCTATCGATCACTTTCTATTGTCTCCGTGTAATTCCCACCTTTCCTGCTCGTTCAAAGTTCTCGTCCAATCCTCAGCACTCATTTGCACGCTATTTGTCCTAGAAATGTGATCATAAGAGGCCAATATTGATCATTTTCCCATCATTTACTCAAAAAAGTTGAACAAAATATGTTAATAATGTTGGAAGGTGCTCACCTAATCAAACTCGGCATCGCTTTTGGACTGGAGCTATTTGAGGATGAGAAGGAAGATCTTCTTTCTCTCTCTCCTTCTTCTACTTTGCACGATCGTCGAAGATCTTCACGATCCGGACGAACAGCTCAAGTCATCGTTGATTCATTAGATTCGATGTGAATTCTCACCATCTGGATTCATTCCTGCCCTGAGGCAAGCACGAAATCGACAGTAGCGACAGCCATTACGATCTTCTGGAAAGTAGATTCTATTCAACTTGCTCGTTTCTCGGCACAATACTTTTAGAACACGATTATTGCACGAGAAATTGGTGAAAGCGCAGAAATAAAATTGAAAACGTATATCTCGTTGTGCCAAATCCGTATTATCCACGTGAGTTACAAGCACACTCACGTTTGCTGACATTGCAGTTTTTGGTTGCTCTGCATACATATTTGTTCCTGCCACTTCTCACAGCTCTACGGAAGAATCCTTTGCATCCGAAGCACGAAAGAACACCATAGTGCATCTGAACAACATTTTCCTTCACCGGAAATGCTTGGTTCTCCCCATTCATAAAATCATCGAAACGACTCTCCGCTAGTTCGTCGGATCACTTAAGATCGACACCAAATTAATTGCTCAAGTGAAAGTTCGACGGCGGCGTTTCAACAAAAAAAATGAGATCAAACTAAATAGAATGGGCGAGCAAAGCGTTAAAACATTTATTTTCTATACTTTATAATTCAAATAAATCGATTATTGTGTGAAAACAAATACGTAAAGGCTGAACACAAAATACCTTGAGTGCGGTATCC
The DNA here is from genome assembly GCA_036245785.1 of Pristionchus fissidentatus. Classification (NCBI taxonomy): domain Eukaryota; kingdom Metazoa; phylum Nematoda; class Chromadorea; order Rhabditida; family Neodiplogasteridae; genus Pristionchus; species Pristionchus fissidentatus. The sequence continues at coordinate 18,811,186 of BTSY01000004.1, forward strand.
CCGCAAACAGCGCATTTATCAGGAAGATTCATTCGAGAGGGACCGCAAATTTCCATGCTCTGCAAAGATCTCGCTCATTGATGGGACAAACATGGAAAAAGAGGAGGATATGAAAGTGAAAGACTGGATTGAGGAGGCAGATCAAATCGACCCGCAAAGTGCATTGATTCGATCGGGTCGATTACCTTAAGTAGGCGGATCAACGACTCGCCCAATATATCAGTGGCCACTTCCGATAAACAGAGAGACAAATTGAAGAACGGGTTGTGAGTCAATTAGAGATTGAGTTGATTGAGTTGTGTCGAACAGTGCAAGAATGAGCTGGAAAGGAAAGAGAAAAGGAGAGGAAGAGAAGAGAAAGAAAGCGTGGGTTGACGAAAAGAAAGAACAAGAGATGAAGGATTAGAGGGAACACTTAAACATAAAAAGAAGCTGTAGTCTCTGAATACTTCATAAAAAGGGATGATAGTAGTATGGTGGATCCACTCTACTAGCATTACTATAATGTGTTCAGCATAAGTTGTACGATAACATTCTTGTCCTCCTTTTCATATTTTTTAATATATTGATTGAGTTGCAATTTCCTCGTTTTTGTTTTCGCTTTCGTGAAATTAGGCAAGTTCCTTGTGTGAGGGATTCTTATGCTATTCACGTGATTGCAATTGCGAATTGTTCTTTTAGATTTCTGATCAATAAACATGTCTCCAATGTTCAATTGCAACATGACTATTGGAACAGTCGAGCAGTTCTTTGATCAACGTTAGTCAGTCGATCTCAGATCACAGACTTCATTCTCTGTCTAGAACTCCGAAAGAAATTAAGAGCTCTGCAATTGTAAAGAACCCAAATTGCCCATTTATCAGCAGAATAAATAGGGAATATTTTTCGTATTTCTATAAACCGATGATTATCGTGCTAAATGCCGTAAGCTTATTGTAGCTTTATCATCTTGTTTTCTGTTTCCTCAACTGTGATCCCTTACTTTCGTTGTCTCAATGGTACGAATCTTTTGTTTCTTATAGTTAGTTAAATCACCTATTTTTCGAATTATTTCATCAATCTCTACAACGTGTATAACACTAACGTTTCTCTTACGTATCGGAGCACAATGGACACGATAGATCGCATGACGTCATTGTCTAGCGAACTTTAGCTCGGTTCGATCAAACCTGACCTACCCCATTGAGACGTCTCGCTTTTTTTGGAGTGACTACGAGACACTACGAAAAAAAGGAGGCGAATGTTGTCTGCTCCCTAAATTGCATGCAAGTTCAACTTGCTGTCTATGATTTGTTGCACGTTCTTTCCTTTCTTTGCAGACTATCCGCCTATTCGTCTAATTCGACCCCGAATTGATCTGTTCTATGAAAGAGACAGAAAAGGAAGCGGGTCGAGCTAATCTCTTATGTGCTCTTTCTCTAGTGAAAAACTCGCGTGATTTTGATTGTTGCCAAGTAAATTTGATCTATTTTGCACGAATGAGAGATAGATCAGTTTCAAGACAATTAGTAAGTTGGCGAATCGAAAATGAATCACACGATAATTTGTAGCCACTGATCTTCTGTGCAATGGAAAGAAAAGTGATTAGATGTCGTAGTGAAAGAAGAGATGAACAGGCACATTGACAACAGAGGAGGAGTCGATCGAATCAAAGGACTGCGGATTGAGAGTGCGACTGTGCAATCTCACCAATTATCAGTAATCACACGAAGGGAGAGTAAAAGGAACAGTAATTTGTGCTAATTATTAATTCCATTATCTTCATGGTTTTATATTTACTGATTTTTCAAATTAATTTGTAATTGCGAAATTGGTAAAAAAGTGAAAAACTCATTAGCTCAGATTAATTAACCATAATTATCACGCATTTATGACAGAGCAAAACATTTGCAAACAATAATAAATGATCATTTTGCGAATTATTAATTGACCTAGATCAAACGATGAATATATAAGAGAGGTTTCCTGAGTGGATCGACATATTTCTTCAGGACACTAGGCACATTTTTCGTTATGTGACTAGCAACGCTATATTGTAGTACATTGGGTGAGGGTTGTGATTGCAGCGTTCCCGAATCTTGGAAACGCTTCCTCGCCTCAGGGCATAATTAATTGTGTTTGTGACGTCACCAATAATTTTCCACATTCCGAATCCAATCCCTTCCTACTATACATTAATCGATTCCTTACCAAAATAGAAATGTTTTTTAGTCTCGGAAGGTTTTCGATTGGAGCTCATGCAGCCGAGTTATTCGACGAAATACGTTTCACGTGCAATTTGAGCGTGAAGTTTCTCAACAGCGGTACTTTTTTATTTCATTTTCTGAACCGGCTATTTTTGAACAAAACCAATTCGTGATTGCATTTTTTTGCTAAGCTACGGTAAGCACTCGCATCATACGATTTGACATCTGAGATAACCTGGTATATTTCTCCTTTTTTTGCTCGTGAATTACTCTTTTAAGACCACGCACGTCGGAAATAAGCTCAAAAATCAAATTTAATGTGATTAAAGCGGTTAGAACGGATCGAGAACAAATAGCATACTGTAATTTCAGCAAACAAATTGCAATCACGAATTGGTTTTATTCAAAAATAGCCGAATTTAGCTTCCTTTCAGAAAATTTTAAATTTCAATATTGAAATATAATGAGCACATCCATACAGCGGTTCAGAAAATGAAATAAAAAAGTACCACTGTTGAGAAACTTCACGCTCAAATTGCACGTGAAACGTATTTCGTCGAATAACTCGGCTGCATGAGCTCCAATCGAAAACCTTCCGAGACTAAAAAACATTTCTATTTTGGTAAGGAATCGATTAATGTAAAGAAGGAAGGGATTGGATTCGAAATGTTGAAAATTATTGGTGACGTCACAAACACAATTAATTACTATATATTAGAAAATGCTAACGTCTGTCTGTCTGTCTGTCTGTTTGTTTGTTTGTTTGTTTGTTTGTCCGTTTTTTTTCCTTCCGTCCGGTCACACTTTTTTCTCATTTTCCTTATATTTCGCTTCAAATTCGCTCTCAGAACCTTTTGCATATTTCTTCTCAGAACCTTTTGCATATGATAACTGACCAGAAAACCTTTCAAATTTTATAAAATTTAATTAACCAAATCTATAGCCAAGTGGGTTACGCGCTTGACTAGCAATCCGAGAGACGCAGGTTCGACCCCCGCCGCGGGCAAACCTTTTGCCGCATTTTTCGCAAGTGCCGCAAGTGCTCCTGGCACGTTTTAAAGTACCGTGAAACACGTTTTCACCTGTTTTGCCGAGTTTTAACGTGAAAATCGAAAATTTTGAAAAGTTTCAAAATGATTCAGAAACCGTAGGGGATAACTACAAAAGTGTTTTGCGATGTCGGAAACGTGTCTGAACGTGTTCTAACGCGTTTTAACGTAAAAAATCGAAAAATTCGAAAAGTTCCAAAATGATTCAGAAAGCGTAGGGGATCACTACAAAAGTGTTTTGCGATGTCAGAAACGTGTCTGAACGTGTTCTAACGCGTTTTAACGTAAAAAATCGAAAAATTCGAAAAGTTCCAAAATGATTCAGAAAGCGTAGGGGATCACTACAAAAGTGTTTTGCGATGTCAGAAACGTGTCTGAACGTGTTCTGACACGTTTTAACGTAAAAAATCGAAAAATTCGAAAAGTTCCAAAATGATTCAGAAAGCGTAGGGGATCACTACAAAAGTGTTTTGCGATGTCAGAAACGTGTCTGAACGTGTTCTGACACGTTTTAATGTCAAAAATCGAAAATTTCAAAAAGTTCCAAAATTATTCAGAGAGCGTAGGGGATCACAGGAAAAAGTGTTTTGCGATTTCAGAAACGTGTTTGAACATGTTCTAACATGTTTTAACGTGAAAAATCGAAAATTTTGAAAAGTTCCAAAAAGATTCAGAGGGCGTAGGGAATCACAGGAAACATCTCTGAAAATGTTCTAAAGGTTCTGAACGCACTGTATACTGCGTTTCCGTTGTGAAAGGCTCGTGAGGCAGAGAGCGATCGAAAAAAGTTGCCACGGAGCCACGAAGTGGCGTAGCGGTAAAAATGGTAAATCAAGAAATTGCTCAATCTAATTGATATTCTCACTTCATGTTCGAACAGTCGGGGGCACGAGTTCTTCGATTGATCTGGTCGACGCAACCTGAAATAGTGATAGTTATAGCCCCATTTTTCCCTGCCGGTTGTGACGTTGGTAGCAGTACCGGTGCCAGATAATTTACAGAAACCGCATGTCTTGGGGCACTGGTCTTTCATCACTAAAAATATTAATTATACAGCCTGTTCACTGTTACGAGAGAAGGCATGGGAAGACAAATGAACACGAACTGAGCAGATCGATAAACGATGTTATTGCAGAGCGATGCACGAGAGGGACAATCGGATGTCAACACAGGTAGCTGAAATACAAATTTACAGATTTCTTTTACGCTTCGATCGGTTATAACATATTGAATACTTCAATTGTAATTACTGGATGTAGCTACAGTAGTGACAACTGAGGCTACAGTGTCCGACCTGTGGTTGTTGCAGGAAGAATCCAGCATCCAAAGCCACCCCCGACAGCATCACAAGTAGCAGTTGCACCGACAGGAGTGTTAGCACAATCAGTCTTTTCGGTGTAAGATGGAAGACATGCATAGAATTCTATGCATGACTATTGTGACTTATTTGGTATTGGTGTTCTCTTGCAATATTTGCATAGTCTACAGAGAACATATTACATTTATAAAATGATACGAACACTCAAAAAGTCAAAATGGTACTTCCTGTGCTTATCAAAGGGAGAGAGCGGGCAAAAGTGAGAGGGTCGCGTACGTGCCTGTGTGGTAAACAACGGAAGTACGTCATTTGACTTTTTGGTGTGATCGTATCATTTCATAAATGTAATACCCAAGTCTCCCGTGCAATCTGAAGCAGCGATGAATGCAGGAAGGAAGACGAGAAGGAGGTATTGCATAGTGATGATGAAGATGATAGAAGATGCAATGACATCCATCATCACGTTTTTACTCAGCGAGGGGAGATTGCCATTTCGTCTCTCATTTGCTCAGTTGCACTTTGTGGCCACTTTATGCCCATTTACTTCCCTCCCTGACATCTATTCCTGAAATTTTTCGCTTGACTTTAAACGGAATTATGGTTTAAAAAAATATCCACACGGAATGAGCTTTGCTTTGAACCTAAACCAATTTTAAAAAAGAACAATAACTGCACTTTTTTTGTTCTTTGTACAATTGCAGTTGCGCTTTATCAGACTACGTTTGAGAAACGTTTCCTGTGGAAAACCTTAATGAATGGGATATGCGTGATTAGCGATTATAATCCTGCTCATATTTAGCACTTATTTAGCCATTTTCATCTTTGAGATGTCCCAGAGAGTTAGAGAGAATACGCTAAGAAATTTATTGTTTTTTCTCGGGAAATTGAAACAAGAGTACAACAAACAATGCAGCACGTGAATATCTTATTTTCTTTATTGATTAAAATTAAACATTTGGCAGCTGACATTGAGTACCTAATAATGTGTTTTTTTTCTCAAAATTTGTTTGTTGAATTCCATCATTCACGACTGACAACTACATCAATTTTCATGCTTCATTACATAATCTTCATCGAATGTTTAATATTGGGGCTATTTGAGTGACCGAATCAAATGCGAATTGTTGCTTGAAAAATACATAAATGGATATAACGTGACTAGAGAGTGCAACTGAGCAAATGAGAAACGAACCGACTATCGCTCCCGGGTGAGTATAAATAGAAGAGGAAGCAAGAGGAAGCAAAATCATAATATCTTCCATCACATCCCCCCTCCCCCTTTAGTCTCATTCATCATCATTATGTAATTCATCCTTCTGGATTTCCTTCCTTCATTCTTTGCTACTGCAACTTGCACGGGAGTCTTGAGGTGAGCATTCCTTTAGTTTTAGTTTATAAGTCATTTATGAAGAGGCTATACGAATTCGCTGAGAATCAATTGGGAACTCTTACGACGTTGAAAGACTGAATATGTACGGCACAGTCTCTTGAAAAGGCTTAGCGCAATGTACGAACAAAACAGCTTGAAACTCCGCCCACTGAGACAGAAGGACTGCTTTGTTTTCTCCCGAACGGAATTTTGAGGTACTGTAATGGCTAGCAGCGTCTAGGCGGCTCGGCCCGGCGTATGAGATTTCGCACGATAGGATAGCGCAAAGTAGATGTTATGTAGTTGTCTACCCCGACTCAGAGAGCATAGAGGAGTAAGACTTTATCTACAATCAACCACTTGACACGGCTGCACGGATCGAGAGTGGAGAGGGGCGAAAGGATAGTCACGTATCTAATTATGCTAAGATGGACTCATAAAGAAAAGGGGCGAGTCACGTGATAGGATTATGATAATTGACTAAGGGTGAGGAGGCAAACTACACAATACAACACCTTCCTCCAAGATTCTAACTCGGGGAGAACAAGCAAAGCTCTGAGCTCTGAGCAAAGCTCTGAGCAAAGCAAAGCAAAGCTCTGAGCAAAACAATTATAGTCAATTATAACGAAACAATAATTCAATGGGGCCACGATCGTAGAACTTTGGTCAGGGACTCATTTATCGCCGTATCTTTTCTTCGTTGAAAAATCGACGTCGAGACGGCGAGGGGCGGCTCGGTTTCTCGTGGATCGTCCCGGCGCGGCTTGCCCGCTGTCGTTGTCGTTCAGCCCTTCATCGATGGCGTCATTCTCGACCGCACTGGTCTCATTCTCGTATTCATTCTCATCGGGAATGCTGACTTCGCTGTCAATCTCGTCAGGAACCACTTGTTCCGTCATGTATTCGATCTCCCGATCTGATTCCAAACGAACTCTCAACTGATTGGCATGCGCCCTCACAGTTCGGTCGTCCAACTTCACTTCATATATGGTCTTCCCAATCCGACCATTTACGACACCCATGGACCACTTCCGTCCATTCGGGCCTACTTGCATATCATACAAGACACTATCGCCGATCTTGAAGACTCTGGACTTTGCTCCATTTTTTTTTTCTGATCAAACTGACAATGAGTCTTCATTCTGTCATCTCTTCCAGAGAATCCACGCACTGGCAGCATCAAATCCACCTCCGATCGAATAACCCTTCCGAACATCATCTCACTCGGAGTCTTTCCATCACATTGTGGGTTCGGGGTTTTTCGATAGTTGTACAGGAACCACTGCAGTGCCTCTTCAAGCGATCTCTCTCCTTTCTGCTTCAACAGACTTCGCTTTACAGTGTCCACAAATCGCTCGTCCTGGCCATTACTCTGTGGATGATAAGTGGGAGTATTCACATGCTGTATTCCTCGCTCGCGACAGTATCGATTGAAAGCATCCGAGTTGAACTGAGTGCCATTATCAGTCACAATCATTCTCGGTAAGCCATTCCTCGCAATTGATTCATTCAGAATCCGAATGGTGGCACCAGCTGTCATCGATGCCGTTGCCACAATCTCTGGCCACTTCGTGAGCGAATCGATCATAACTAGCAAGTAAGTGTCATCCACCGGCCCACAGTACTCCATATGAATTCGTTCCCACGGCTCATTCGTCTTTGGCCATGGTTCGAGAGGAATCTTGGTTGGTTTCTTCAGTGCCTGTGCACACTGCTCACACGAGAGCACCATTCCCTCGATATCTCTGTCCATTCTGTACCAATAACATGATTGTCTCGCCAACGACTTCATTCTGACAACACCTGGATGTCCGCCGTGAAGCATCACGAGGACTTTCTCCTTCAGCGATTGGGGAATCACAACTCTAGATTCGTTGATGCCCACCAAGAGACAGTCATCCACCACTACAAGCGTATCTCTCATCGAGAAAAACGGCTTGAGTTGGCTGAATTCGGGATCATTTCTTATCGTCTTCTCATTTGGCCATCTAGTGAGATGGTAATTTCTCACTCGGCACAGCAGAGGATCTCTCGTCAGAGCTTCTCTGATATCGTCTGCCGTCACTGGCAGTTTCTCGACGTTAGATCTAATCATTCTCACAACCAGAGTCTCAGCTTCTTCCAACACACTCTCTTCATCTCGATCATCACGAGAGTCCGCAATCAATCTCGAGAGTGCATCTGCAGATGCAAAACTCTCTGTATTGATGTACTCCATCGAGAAATGGTATCCCAGGAGGATCGTAGCCCAATGGAACAGTCTCCTCGCTGTGTGCACTGGGATTCCATCCTTCGATCCAAATATCGAGAGTAGCGGCTTATGATCGGTCTGCATCACAAACTTCCTTCCGAAGAGGTATCGATGGAATTTCGTCACTCCAAATATGAGTGCCAGTCCTTCCTTCTCAATCTGGGAATATTTGATCTCAGCACTCTTGAGTGCTCTGGACGCATGGGCAATCGGCATCAGTCTTCCATTGACTCGATGGGCGATCACTGCCCCGATTCCCTTCTCACTCGCGTCCGCTGCCAACACCAACTCTTTCTGAGGGTCATAGTGTACCAGATTTAGATCGGAAGCGAGAATCGATCTTATCTCCTTGAATGATCTCTCGCATATCACTGACCATTCCCACCCAACATCATTCTTTAGAAGGTTATCCAGAGGTGCACGCAGTTTGTGCATTCCCTCAATAAACGGGCCATAGTACGACACCATTCCCAGGACACTCCTCAGTGATCCTTGATCCTGTGGTTGAGGCATCTCTCTGACTGCCTTCACCTTGGCAGGGTCGGGTCTTCTTCCAGCCTGATCAATGATGAAGCCGAGATACTTGATCTTACTCATCCCGAAAGAGCACTTCTCTGGGCGAATTCGAAATCCGTAATCCTTGATTCGATCGAGCACTTGCTTGAGATTCTTATCGTGAATCTCCTTGGTCTTTCCACCGACCACCACATCATCAAGGTACGCCTGTGCGTTCTCACAACCAGCCAACATCGTGTCCATTGCCTTCTGGAAAATTCCAGGGGCGACGCTGACTCCGAATGGCAACCTTGTGAATCGGAAGAGCCCTCTATGAGTGCACACTCCTAGCAGGTCTCTATTCTCCACGGGTATCTGAAGATACGCATCACACAGATCGATCTGACTGAACAGAGTGCATCCTTCCAATCGTGCGAAAATCTCCGATGACACCGGCAACGGATGGTTATTCGGCTCGAGACTCGCATTCAACCCCGTCGAGAAATCGACACAGATTCTCAGCTTCCCATTCGGCTTGGGCACTACCAGAATGGGTGCCGCCCACTCCAGGTAGTCCACGGGTTCGATAGCCTCCATTGCGAGTAATCTGTCAATTTCTTCATCGACCTTGGGGAGCAATGCCAGGGGGACATCTCTTCGCTTGCAAAATACGGGCTTTGCTCCTTCTTTCATGCAGAAAGGAGCCACAGCCTTCATGCATTTTCCCAGTCCCTCCTTGCAGATGTCACCGTACTCTCCATTTATCCAGTTCAAGTACGAGTCATCGCTCTTCACCATGTTCACTTTCACTTTCTTGGGAATCAGTCGAAAGAAGGTGGTGATGAAGTCTCGACCCATGAGGTTCTCACTCTCTCCAGACGTGTACACCCTACCCTGAGCGACACTTCCATTCAATTTGAGAGTCAGATGACATTTTCCCGTCAACATGAGCGGTGTTCCATTAGCACACCTCGGGAACGCATCTTGTTCACTCCTCTCGGGCGCACCGATTTCCATCCACGTTGAATCAGATATTAAGTGTAAATGTTTGACAGACTACAATTACTAGTCAACAATTAAGAAAAGATCAAAGAAAATCCTAAGGAAATGGTGATCAGTGTTTCGGCCCTTGGTCTAGACACTGACCACCTCCCTGGGGGTGGGCCTCGTCAGTAGACAAGCCCCAGGGACACGTTTATGTAAACAAGAATGTTGCTAAAGGAGTACAAAATGATCCTAAAATAGCCTAATCCTCGAACTAATAAACGAATAACGAAACTAAGATATAAAAGTATCCGAATTCTAATCAATAATTTCTATGCGCGATCGATAATAAAAAGGAGCGATAGAAAGTGTGCGCAAGAGAGCCAGCCAGAGCGTCCTCTCAGGAGGAGAGAGAGTGATAGGAAGGGAGGGGGAGAGGAAGAGAGGGAAGAGGGACGGGGAGGTCAGTAGAGTAGATCAGTGAGTGTGGAGAGGAGAGTGAGTGTCTAGTTTGATCGATCGATATGTGCCCTAGTTGAACCTTTCTATCAGCATTGGTATCGATTACCAAAAGGTCAAAGACCATGGTAATTATGAATTATGAATGGAATCTCAGCAATCGAAGACAAATTTCGGAGTTTGACAGCCCGTACTTAATCTCTATCACTGGATTCCTCCCGAGCACTTTTATTACACATGCGTGAATTATGTGTCTTGGGTACTGTATGCTTAGAAAGTATGCAATTAGTGATTCTGTGCGCAAAATGAAGTCGTTGAGCTCACTGCAATTACGATATATTCTAACCATCGTGTACACCCTACCCTGAGCGACACTTCCATTCAATTTGAGAGTCAGATGACATTTTCCCGTCAACATGAGCGGTGTTCCATTAGCACACCTCGGGAACGCATCTTGTTCACTCCTCTCGGGCGCACCGATTTCCATCCACGTTGAATCAGATATTAAGTGTAAATGTTTGACAGACTACAATTACTAGTCAACAATTAAGAAAAGATCAAAGGAAATCCTAAGGAAATGGTGATCAGTGTTTCGGCCCTTGGTCTAGACACTGACCACCTCCCTGGGGGTGGGCCTCGTCAGTAGACAAGCCCCAGGGACACGTTTATGTAAACAAGAATGTTGCTAAAGGAGTACAAAATGATCCTAAAATAGCCTAATCCTCGAACTAATAAACGAATAACGAAACTAAGATATAAAAGTATCCGAATTCTAATCAATAATTTCTATGCGCGATCGATAATAAAAAGGAGCGATAGAAAGTGTGCGCAAGAGAGCCAGCCAGAGCGTCCTCTCAGGAGGAGAGAGAGTGATAGGAAGGGAGGGGGAGAGGAAGAGAGGGAAGAGGGACGGGGAGGTCAGTAGAGTAGATCAGTGAGTGTGGAGAGGAGAGTGAGTGTCTAGTTTGATCGATCGATATGTGCCCTAGTTGAACCTTTCTATCAGCATTGGTATCGATTACCAAAAGGTCAAAGACCATGGTAATTATGAATTATGAATGGAATCTCAGCAATCGAAGACAAATTTCGGAGTTTGACAGCCCGTACTTAATCTCTATCACTGGATTCCTCCCGAGCACTTTTATTACACATGCGTGAATTATGTGTCTTGGGTACTGTATGCTTAGAAAGTATGCAATTAGTGATTCTGTGCGCAAAATGAAGTCGTTGAGCTCACTGCAATTACGATATATTCTAACCATTTCTCCATAGAATGTATTAAGACCAATTTTAAATGGAACGTTAGATTCGAAATGCGGATATCGTATCACTTGAAACGAATAATCGTCTGTTTTGTTGTAGAGTGAGAGCACTGGCTTTCCTTGTGATAACGCAATATTCAAATCCAGAAAACTAGTTGTTGATGGTTTAGAATTTGTCTTTTCTAACGATAAAGAGGGATGATACATTTCTTTAGTGATTTCAATAAAGGATTCAATTTTGCTGGAGACATGTAACAGGTCGTCAATGTATCGGAATGTTCTGGAGAGGGAGTATGCCAAGGGGTGACCTGTTTTAATTTTGTTGTGGATGTATTGGTATTCCATTGCAGCGAGAGTTAGATCTGCTATTTGCGGAGAAGCATTGTTCCCTTGTGGAATCCCTTTGTTTTGTCTGTAGAAAGTCCCTCCATAAAGAGATCAAAGTGAGGTCGGAGCCAGTGTCCACTGTCATTCTGACCACTTTCCATTCATGATCACATCTGTCTCAAATCTATCCAGATGTTCGGGTAGATCTCCGAACACTGTATTCACTTTGTTCTCTCGTTTCAGTAATCTTTTCTTTTCTTTTTTTCTTCACCGAGAAATTACCGAACTCGTTGCAGTTGTAGCACTTCATGCCGTTGCTCCATCTGCACTCATCCTCCTTCCACTTGTGCTCTCGACCACTCCTACCACAGATGTTTTCGCTCTGTGTTGGGACGTTGCTAGAGTACTTCTTGTAACCACCGAACTTCCTCTGATTTCGGTCGCCAGTGATCGCATTCACTTGAGGATCATTCTGCTTGGAAACTGCATGAGAATCGTTGTACAATTCCCTGTACACATTCACCACACTGAGAATCGACTCGATTGTGGGGTTTTCAGATGATTTCACATCATTCATCACGTGGAACATTGTCGCCGTGTGTCTGGGGAGATCCATTCCAGCCAGCAACACCACAGCCTTGAACTGCTCCAGAGGCATATCCTTGAATCTTGCCTCTTCCACCACTCGATTCACGATCGTCGAGAATTCCTTGATGTCATTGCACTTTAACCTCGACATCTTGAGACCGAACACGTCTAATCTCTTCTGGAACACAGACTTTTTATCACCAAACAAGTCCTGCATTATCGTCAGAATCTCGCTAAACTTGATAGCGGATGGCTTCTTTGGCCTGATGTGATCTACGAACTGTTTTTACACTTTGTCGTCCACGTGACGCAACGACAGTCGCACCTTGTCACCATCAGCCATATCACTCAGATCATTCTCGAAAATTTCCCTGTGACGCTCGAACCACGTGTCGAATGTCACCCCATCCTCTGGGTTGTAGGAGAAATTCCTGATCTGTTTCTCAAGAGCATCGATACTGGGTCCTCTGTGTCTCGGTCCCTCTGAGATCTCCGACCTCGTATCCGATCTCTCCGTTCTCTCCGTCAGTAGCGTCTTTATCGTTTCACTCTGCTTTTCCATCTGTTCCCTCAACAGTTCACTCTGTTCCTTCTGAATCTGCAACTGTGCCTCACTCTGTTCTCTTTGAGACTGCATCATTTGCATCATCGCCTTTATCAGCTCATTATTTGCATTTCCATTGGTTCCGCCCGTCATCCTTATGACACGTGTACTTTATATTGATCGGTTCGTACAGGAATTTCAACCCGCCTTGATATCTCACAATACTCAGAATACACACACTTGTGCCACGTCACAGCAATTAGGTGAAACAACCGAGACCGTAATCGATAAATCAATTAACTTCCGTGATTAAATCAACGTCAGCAATCAATATATGATACGACGATGTCGGTCAGGCTTCACCCCAATTCTTGACAGAATCAAGGCTTCCAGGCGCACAACGAGCACCGGAACCACTTAGCGCACTGATAGCACCAAGTTATTTACCTACTCGCCTCAAGCGTGTAGGACCGACGCACGAAAAGCACCGGGGTTATCAGCGCACAAATAGCACCGAGTGAGAACGCGGGAAAACGACAGATAATAGCAGTGAAAACGAGTACGAATCTCTGAACGCCAATGTTATGTAGTTGTCTACCCCGAATCAGAGAGCATAGAGGAGTAAGACTTTATCTACAATCAACCACTTGACACGACTGCACGGATCGAGAGTGGAGAGGGGCGAAAGGATAGTCACGTATCTAATTATGCTAAGATGGACTCATAAAGAAAAGGGGCGAGTCACGTGATAGGATTATGATAATTGATTAGGGGAGGGGAGGGAAACTACACAATACAACAGTAGAAGACTATGTTGTCAGAACGCATGGCTCAGCAGCTAAGTAAGTAGAGTGTCAATCATGGGGTGGAGGGTTCGACCCCCACCCCATGATTGACATGTAAAAATTCTTGCCGCATGTTTGGAGCTCATATGAGAGACTATCTGAGTGGGTCGACATATTTCTTCAGAGACCTGGCACTGGGCTAAATTTCCGATGAGATGCTAACAATCTTATAAATTAGTGCATCATGTGAGGAATACGAAAGCACTAAATGCGAAGTTCCAAAACGCGTTTTCGCCTCAGGGCATAAAAACGATCGAAAATGACGTCACCAACAACTTTCGCCAATTTGAATCGAATCACTTCGTACAGTACATTTATGGATTTCTTATCGAAATACAATATTTTTTTGGTTACGGAACTTTTTTGATTGGAGTCGATTTTAGCGAGATATTCAGAGAAATGTGCTTCATTCTATTTTATTAGAGAAGTTTTTCGAAGAACTAGTATTTTTTATTTGATTATTTGAATTGTTGAATTATTATACAAATTATATTTAAAATGGGAAATGAAATTTTTCCTGGAAGGAAGTCAAATCCGGAAAAGTGTAGCTAAAAATCGAATAAAATCAGTTGTCGGTTGTTGATGTACGGTAAGCGCTCGCGTCAAACTGTTAATAATTATCGAACAACATAACAAAATTGATTAAATTCCCACGTTTTCGAATCAAATATGTTCTATGAAACTGAGGAAAACTGTAAAATATAAAGATTCCAAAGTTCAACCGAGAAAATATAAAGTAATATTAGTAGGTACGGTAGCGTAAGGCAATCAAGGACTGATTTTATTCGTTTTTTAGCTACACTTTTCCTGATTTGACTTCCTTCCAGGAAAAAATTCATTTCCCATTTTAAATATAATTTGTATAACAGTGCGTTCGCGTAAAAAATGCACGAATGAGGAAGAATCCGTACATCAAATGCCTGATTTTGACATGGATCGATAGCCCCTGTTCTCCTCTTCCAATCCCGCTTTTCAAAATAAATTTCCGCATAAAATTTGCATAGATAATTAGCTCGAAAAATTGCAAATTTTTCACTTTGATCGACAGTATCTCAGTTCCTTTTGGGAAATTGGCATTACTTGCTGAACAAATGTTGCTCGGTTTGTCGAGATGAATAGGCGTACGTTTTTAGATTTTTAAAATTCGATGATTTTTGAAATATGCAAATTTTCGAAGCTTTACTTTTAGAAAAATAATATGTTATGTAATCGATGACGTAGAATCCGATTCTCTAATCAAATTGAAATTTCCATCCAGGTAAAGCCATGCAATTTACTGTTTTCCAAACACGCTTTCCGTCTTATTCTTCATCCTTTTTACTTGGTGAGCGGTCGAAATGGTTCAAAAAAGTGAAAATCCCTCTATCATTTCCCTCTCGCGGGGTGGATAACTCAATTGTAGGGCACATTCCGACCGCTCCCCCCCCTCAAAACGGTGAAGAATAAGGGGGATGAAATGTTACAAAACAGTAAATTGCATGACTTTACCTGGATGGAAACTTCAATTTGATTAGAGAATCGACGTCATCGATTACATAACATATAAATTTTCTAAAAGTAGTATATTTCTAGTATTCCAGATATGAATTTTCAAAAATTTGCATATTTTAAAATTCGTCAAATTTGAAAATTCTAAAAACACATGTTTATTCGTTTTGACAAACTGAGCATATTTTGTTCAGGGCATAATGCCAAATTTCGAAAAAGAAGAGAGATACTGAGGCCCAAAGTAAAAAATGAGGAATCTTCAGAGCTAATTATCTATGCAAATTTTATGCAGAAAAATGTTTTGAAATGCGCGATAGGAAGAGGAGAACAGGGGCTATCGATCCATGTCAATATCAGAAAGACTCAAAATTTGATGTACGGCGAAGGTCCACTTTTTACGCGAACGCACTGATAATAATTCAACAATTCAAATAATCAAATAAAAAACACTAGTTCTTCGAGAAACTTTTCTATTAAAATATAATGAAGCACATTTCTCAAAATATCTCGCTGAAATTGACTCCAATCAAAAAAGTTCTGTAACCAAAAAAATCTTGTATTTCGATAAGGAATCCATAAATGTACTGTACGAAGCGATTCGATTCAAGTTGGCGAAAGTTGTTGGTGACGTCATTTTCGCTCGTTTTTATGCCCTGAGGCACCAACGCGTTTTAGAACTTCGCATTTAGTGCTATCGTATTTCTCACATGATTCACTAATTTATAAGATTGTTAGCATCTCATCAGAAATTTAGCCCAGTGCCAACGCTATGTCGATCCACACAGATAACCTCTCATATCACACCACGCGTGCTTCGCGTGTAGCTTTCGAAATGCATTGACCTTGAGACTCTGACAGTTGATTTTCTTCTGAAGAGCGAGTCTTCTTGAATGGTTTTCGTAGTGAGGATATAGAAATGAAAACAATCTTGATCGTCGAATAGAAAATAGCGAATGGTCCATCCTTTAGAATCTCGTCAAGCAGGGATCATGGATTATATCCAAACATGAGCCATAGATTTTAGTCAGAAAGAACGAGAGTACTGATACTGAGGAGCAATTAGGCCACGCGACCTCATTCGTCTTGGGTGGTGATCCCAGTTTTCTTGAGCCTACAGCAGGAGCAAGGGATAGTAGAGAAGGAATCACAAAACTGCTGCATGTGCGTTCACTCCTGCCGGTACAAGTGCTACAATACTGGCAACTACTGCAGCTACATCCAGTTAGCCACATACAGTGCAATACAATATTTATCACGTCAGACGTTAACGTCAGGTAAGGATGTTGTTTCAGGGGTTAGATCATTCTTCTCAGAATAGATGTATCATTTCGGCTGGGGTCAGCATAGATGATCGATCTTTTTCCCATTCGCAGACCATCTTCTTTGAAGTTGCTGGATGAAAAGTGGAGAACTTCCCTGGGACCATGGACGTAGGAAGAAAGGGAAGTTACGTGAGGCTGAAGTCAGTCCTGACGAACGGGTGACGCGTCTTTCTTGCACTTGAGTGCACCAAGCTCGAAACATCAATCGAATTGAGAATAAGCGAAAACCGTTATCTGAGTAGCCAATATCAAACGGTCATTCATGTCAGCCACATGCAAGTATTAAATGTCTTTAAGACTGATTAAAGTGTCTCAATATTTTCCGAATGTTAATGTTTTACAGCTCGGCAGACTCTGACAGAAGTTATCCTCCAAATCAAGAATTCCGTCAAGATGACGACGCACAGCCAACTCGCGCCTGCATGAGGTTGGAGTCAAAACAAGTACACCACTGTCACCTAATTGTAAGTTTACAACGATTTCGATTTATCACCTGTTTCATTCAATTCTTGTCCTCGACGTAAGCAGCGTCATAGTTATAAGAACAACAGAAAAGGTATTTATATTAAGGGGTATTTATCAGTAAGAAGTAAAACGTTGGATAAATTAATGTCTAATGAATTATTATTGATTATTATTACTCCATGGCGTCGAAATAATTAGGAGGTTTTAGCAGAATCCACAAGTAGCCGGGCATTGAATTCTCATAAGAGGCATGTAGACAGTGTTGTTGCAGTAGGCCCTGAGATCACCAATGTTATTCAATAAATCGATTCGGTAATCTCACTTCATGGTGGGACAATCGGAGACTCGAGTGGTTGGGTTAATCTGGTCGACGCAGCCTGTAATTGAATAATGTTTGTCGTTTGTTCGGGAGGGCAGTTTCGCCAATTTATGATATTGCGTTACTACTTACCGGTTCTGACGGTTGTGCCGGTTCCAGTAGAGCTGCAGAAACCACACGTCTTCGGGCACTGATCTTTCATAACTGAAACGTGATAATAATAGTAATCGAATGTAAGTTGTGCATTAATGTTTCTTCTGGAGAAGAACTTCGATAGACAGATGATATCGTACCCGCCAGATAGACGGGGTCAGTGCAGAGAGATGCACGAGCGGGACAATCGGATACTCCAGTAAGAGGATTCGTCTTGTCCACACAAGTATCTGCAATACACATATACATAAAAAGGTCGTTCCATTCTCCGGACTAGTCGATACTCGAATATGGACCCACTGGATCCAACAGCGGTCGTTGTTACTCCAGAAGCGACAGTTGTCGGTGCCTGAGTTGTCCCAGCTTTGCCAATGCAGCATTTGAAGAAAGGAGCGGCCGAAGGATCAGTCGTAGGATCACAGGTGGCAGTAGGATCCGCCATACCGACAGGAGTGTTCGCACATTCGGATGTATCGTCGCACACTGTAATTAATATTGATTCTTATGTATTTTAGGAATTTATAAGAATATTAAGAAATATCTAGTTCTTGATAGTTTAAATGTTTCTTTCATCTTTAATACTCAGATACTAGCCCTGAAAATGATAGATACTTCACTATTTTCTTACCATTTTCAGGGAGGCAGACGGCAGCTCCAGCAGAGACGAAGGAAGGAATGGAGGCGAGAAGGAAGAAATGGAACATGGTGAGAAGAGAAGATGAGTGGATGATATCCATAGTCCGATTCCTTCTCCATTTATATTCTTCCCTCGAGCCATTGGCGATTAATCGTGCGATTGCACAGTTGCACTCTCAATCTGCAGTCACTTTGATTCGATTGACGCCTTTTCAATTGACAATGAGCCTGGTCTTGTCTTTGTTTACTCAATCCGTTCAACGCTTTCCTTTCTATGGCACAGAAGATCAGCGGCTATTTATCGCGTGATAAATCCCCTTCGCAAATTGCTTAATTCCCATGAACAAAATAGCGAATAAAATCATGTACTAAAAAGCATCGAAAACAACATAAAAAAGAGCATTTCAGTGCGTTCGCGTAAGTGAAATAAACAACTATATAGATAGATAGTCACTTTTTGCTGTACGGATTTTTAGAAATATCTGCGCTACTTACACGAACGCACTGAAATGCTCTTTTTTATTTTGTTTTCGATGCTTTTTAGTACATGATTTTATTCGCTATTTTGTTCATGGGAATTAAGCAATTTGCGAAGGGGATTTATCACGCGATAAATAGCCGCTGATCTTCTGTGCCATAGAAAGGAAAGCGTTGAACGGATTGAGTAAACAAAGACAAGACCAGGCTCATTGTCAATTGAAAAGGCGTCAATCGAATCAAAGTGACTGCAGATTGAGAGTGCAACTGTGCAATCGCACGATTAATCGCCAATGGCTCGAGGGAAGAATATAAATGGAGAAGGAATCGGACTATGGATATCATCCACTCATCTTCTCTTCTCACCATGTTCCATTTCTTCCTTCTCGCCTCCATTCCTTCCTTCGTCTCTGCTGGAGCTGCCGTCTGCCTCCCTGAAAATGGTAAGAAAATAGTGAAGTATCTATCATTTTCAGGGCTAGTATCTGAGTATTAAAGATGAAAGAAACATTTAAACTATCAAGAACTAGATATTTCTTAATATTCTTATAAATTCCTAAAATACATAAGAATCAATATTAATTACAGTGTGCGACGATACATCCGAATGTGCGAACACTCCTGTCGGTATGGCGGATCCTACTGCCACCTGCGATCCTACGACTGATCCTTCGGCCGCTCCTTTCTTCAAATGCTGCATTGGCAAAGCTGGGACAACTCAGGCACCGACAACTGTCGCTTCTGGAGTAACAACGACCGCTGTTGGATCCAGTGGGTCCATATTCGAGTATCGACTAGTCCGGAGAATGGAACGACCTTTTTATGTATATGTGTATTGCAGATACTTGTGTGGACAAGGCGAATCCTCTTACTGGAGTATCCGATT
Source organism: Pristionchus fissidentatus (assembly GCA_036245785.1). NCBI lineage: Eukaryota > Metazoa > Nematoda > Chromadorea > Rhabditida > Neodiplogasteridae > Pristionchus > Pristionchus fissidentatus. Next base: position 18,830,609 of record BTSY01000004.1, read on the forward strand.
GTCCCGCTCGTGCATCTCTCTGCACTGACCCCGTCTATCTGGCGGGTACGATATCATCTGTCTATCGAAGTTCTTCTCCAGAAGAAACATTAATGCACAACTTACATTCGATTACTATTATTATCACGTTTCAGTTATGAAAGATCAGTGCCCGAAGACGTGTGGTTTCTGCAGCTCTACTGGAACCGGCACAACCGTCAGAACCGGTAAGTAGTAACGCAATATCATAAATTGGCGAAACTGCCCTCCCGAACAAACGACAAACATTATTCAATTACAGGCTGCGTCGACCAGATTAACCCAACCACTCGAGTCTCCGATTGTCCCACCATGAAGTGAGATTACCGAATCGATTTATTGAATAACATTGGTGATCTCAGGGCCTACTGCAACAACACTGTCTACATGCCTCTCATGAGAATTCAATGCCCGGCTACTTGTGGATTCTGCTAAAACCTCCAAATCAATTTGATTCCATTGAGCGATAATAATTAATAACAAGTGATTAGACATTATCTTATTAAATATTCTATTTCTTATTGATAAATACTTTAATATGTAAACCTTTTCTGTTGTTCTTGCGACTATGAGCATGTATAAGTTGAGTTCAAGAATTGGCTGGAACAGGTCACTTTTGGATACTGCTAAGTCAAATTGACGAGTTGATTCAACCAAGGCTAAAAATAGGACTCTGGACTTTCATGAGAGGCAAAACGATATTCTATCGATAATATAGAAAATTGAAGAAAAAGCAGAGTTCGGAGTTTCGAGCCCAAAGTTTTTGGCACCTTGCCAACTGCGTCGGCATTTTCCGTCATGTGAGTACTATCCGATGCTGCGCGCTATCAGGAATGCAATCTTTCTCGGAAAATAAAATAACAACCGATTTTTGGCTCTGTTCTAGTATCCCCTCACTAAGGGAATAGAAAGGTCCCATGGGAATAGAAAGGTCCCAAAAAAACAGAAAGGTCCCAAAAAACAGAAAGGTCCCATGGGAACAGAAAGGTCCCAAAAAACAGAAAGGTCCCAAGAAAGAGAGAAAAATAAATTACCGGAATAGAAAGGTCCCAAGAACAGAAAGGTCCCAAGAGCGCTGTAAAAAGATGAAAAATAATAGAAAGGTCCCAAGAACGTTGAAAATCGCATGTCAAGAATAGAAAGGTCCCAAGACTCGAAAAAATGGCTTGAAAATAATAGAAAGGTCCCAACAGAATAGAAAGGTCCCAAGAGTGGTCTAAAAAGACGGAAAATAATAGAAAGGTCCCAAGAATCGAAAAAATGGCCTGAAAATAATAGAAAGGTCCCAACAGAATAGAAAGGTCCCAAGAATCGAAAAAATGGCTTGAAAATAATAGAAAGGTCCCAAGATAATAGAAAGGTCCCAAGAATCGAAAAAATGGCTTGAAAATAATAGAAAGGTCCCAACAGAACAGAAGGGTCCCAAGAATCGAAAAAATGTGCCCAAAATAATAGAAAGGTCCCAAGATAATAGAAAGGTCCCATTCCTTCACAAGATCGTTCCAATCCCGCTCAACCACAGTACTTCCTCCCATTCCCACTCGTCGTCCCACTATTACAAATTCACGAACACTCGTCCAAAATAATAAAACGTTCCGTTGCTAATCCGTGCTAATCGCAGAAATGATCGGCCAGAGTGCACGGTAAAACAAGAGACATGTCGAGGTATAGAAAGAGAGTACACGCAACAGTAGTCCATGTTATGTGCGTAGCATTTTAGAATTGTAATAGAGCTACTCGCACTAAGAGACCATCCATGAGAGGCCTGAGAGCTGGGGGGAATTCGGCGGATGCCTTTTTTTGCAACCCATGCCAATAACTGGGTGAAGTCAGCATCAAGTGTCCTATTTGTGGTTGAAAATATTGAAAATAATAAAAAATAATATACAAAATTATTTAAATGAATTTTATCGATAACTTTTTTCGATAAAAAAAATTTAAAATTTTAAGACTTGAATTTTTGATATCGTTTATTTCTCATATTCTGAAGCCCTAATGTATCCAAAGTACTTTCAATTATCAGTAAGTACTGTTAAATGACAGATCTGTGCATATTTCACATTGCTCATCACATTTCGAAAATATATCTAAATAATTAAGTTGCTAAATTGCATCTCTATTCATGCATGGCATACCTCGTCCAAACTTCTTGAGCTGATTCAGTAGCTCGCATAGAACATTTGTCTTTTTGGAAGTGAGAGGCTATCTATACGTAAAAAGATGTTACGGCACCAGGAAAACTTATTGTCTGCACGAAAACGCACGCTCAGCCTTTTCTAACACTCTCTCAATTCCCCACGCTCTCTCGCACTGGTTCGAGCCCCGATGAGTGCATGAATTTTTTGCCACATCACTGCGTTATCCTAATTGAGGGAATGCAGCATATCAGTTACCATAGGACAACAAGGGAAACCTGGTGCTGACTTGATGCTGACTTCACCCAGTTATTGGCATGGGTTGCAAAAAAAGGCATCCGCCGAATTCCCCCCAGCTCTCAGGCCTCTCATGGATGGTCTCTTAGTGCGAGTAGCTCTATTACAATTCTAAAATGCTACACGCATAACATGGACTACTGTTGCGTGTACTCTCTTTCTATACCTCGACATGTCTCTTGTTTTACCGTGCACTCTGGCCGATCATTTCTGCGACTAGCACGGATTAGCAACGGAACGTTTTATTATTTTGGACGAGTGTTCGTGAATTTGTAATAGTGGGACGACGAGTGGGAATGGGAGGAAGTACTGTGGTTGAGCGGGATTGGAACGATCTTGTGAAGGAATGGGACCTTTCTATTATTTTGGGCACATTTTTTCGATTCTTGGGACCTTTCTATTATCTTGGGACCTTTCTATTATTTTCAAGCCATTTTTTCGATTCTTGGGACCTTTCTATTCTGTTGGGACCTTTCTATTATTTTGGGCACATTTTTTCGATTCTTGGGACCTTTCTATTCTGTTGGGACCTTTCTATTATTTTCAGGCCATTTTTTCGATTCTTGGGACCTTTCTATTATTTTCCGTCTTTTTAGACCACTCTTGGGACCTTTCTATTCTGTTGGGACCTTTCTATTATTTTCAAGCCATTTTTTCGAGTCTTGGGACCTTTCTATTCTTGACATGCGATTTTCAACGTTCTTGGGACCTTTCTATTATTTTTCATCTTTTTACAGCGCTCTTGGGACCTTTCTGTTCTTGGGACCTTTCTATTCCGGTAATTTATTTTTCTCTCTTTCTTGGGACCTTTCTGTTTTTTGGGACCTTTCTGTTCCCATGGGACCTTTCTGTTTTTTGGGACCTTTCTGTTCCCATGGGACCTTTCTGTTTTTTTGGGACCTTTCTATTCCCATGGGACCTTTCTATTCCCTTAGTGAGGGGATACTAGAACAGAGCCAAAAATCGGTTGTTATTTTATTTTCCGAGAAAGATTGCATTCCTGATAGCGCGCAGCATCGGATAGTACTCACATGACGGAAAATGCCGACGCAGTTGGCAAGGTGCCAAAAACTTTGGGCTCGAAACTCCGAACTCTGCTTTTTCTTCAATTTTCTATATTATCGATAGAATATCGTTTTGCCTCTCATGAAAGTCCAGTGTCCTATTTTTAGCCTTGGTTGAATCAACTCGTCAATTTGACTTAGCAGTATCCAAAAGTGACCTGTTCCAGTCAATTCTTGAACTCAACTTATACATGCTCATAGTCGCAAGAACAACAAGAAAAGGTTTACATATTAAAGTATTTATCAATAAGAAATAGAATATTCAATAAAATAATGCCTAATCACTTATTATTAATTATTATCGCTCAACGGAATCAAATTGATTTGGAGGCTTTAGCAGAATCCACAAGTAGCCGGGCATCGAATTCTCATGAGAGGCATGTAGACAGTGTTGTTGCAGTAGGCCCTGAGATCACAAATGTAAATCAATAATTCGATTCGGTAATCTCACTTCATGGTGGGACAATCGGAGACTCGAGTGGTTGGGTTAATCTGGTCGACGCAGCCTGGTTGTTTCTTCGGGGTCAGTTTCGCCCATTTCTTTTATTGTGTTTCTACTTGCCGGTTCTGACAGTTGTGCCAGTTCCAGAAGAACTGCAGAAACCACACGTCTTCGGGCATTGATCTTTCATAACTGAAACATGCGAACAATAATAGTGCTCGAATATAATAAATGAAATAATATTTTTTTTCTGGATAATTCATTTTATGAAAAAGGATATCGTACCCGCCAGATAGACGGGGTCAGTGCAGAGAGATGCACGAGCGGGACAATCGGAGACTCCAGTAAGAGGATTCGTCTTGTCCACACAATTCGCTGCAATGCACATATAATAAGTTCGTTCCATTCTCCGGACTAGTCGATACTCGAATATGAACCCACTGGATCCAACAGCGGCCGTCGTTACTCCAGATGCGACAGTTGTCGGTGCCTGAGTTGTCGCAGCTGGAGCTGTGCAGCATCCATCGAAGACACCGCCAGCACCATCTTTGACACAGGTCGAACCCTCGCCGGCGAGAGAAAGCACATGATTCCAAACCTACAGACCAGGGTTAGAGCGAGAGACTGTACAAAAGTGAAAGAGTCCCTCTCGATTTCACACGCTCTCTCACTCAAAAGGCTTTTCTGGATGGTTGACCGGCCTGTGGAATGATGTGAAAGACGACAGTCTTCGATGGTGTCACACACTGCCAAATGCTATTCATTCATCTCTATTTTAGTAGATGGCTAGAATATTAAGACAAAGGGAATTGCAGAAAAAATGTAATTCTTCTGTCCGCTTTAACAGTCAGATACGAGTCAAGAAGATGGAGGATAAATACTAAGTTCATTCCTTACTATTGCCAGGGAGGCAGACGGCAGCTCCAGCAGAGACAAAGGCAGGAATGAAAGCAAGAAGGAGGAATTTCATGATGATGAGAAGAGAAGATGAGTAGATGATTTCTATCTTCTCATCCTTTGATTCCTTCACGTTTTATACTCAGCCGGGGGGCGATTTTCATTTCGTCTTTCATTTGTTCAGTTGCACTTTGTGGTCAGTTTATGCCCATTTACGTTTTTTTTTCTGGCATTTTAAGCTCTTCCAGAAATGTACAGGTTGACTTTGAACGGAATTATATTTTCCTAAAAATATTCATTCGCTCATAAAAAAAATAAAGAAGAAACACCTTATGGGGCAATTATTTGCGCTCACGCTCTGTGAACAACTTAATTTAAACTCGGAATGATAGGAAAAGCGAGATGCATTTCGAGCACGGCCGGCACGTAAATGAGTAAGCCGAATATCAAATCTGATTGATTAAATTTAATTTTGTTACAGAATCATATCGAAATTTAATTATGTGTATTTATAGTAATTCCATGATTCACGGCTCTCAACTACATTTCTTTAAATGTTTTGATTAATGTTTATTTTAATGTTTATTAATTTTATTTATTATAATTATTCATATACAACAGTTTCGTCTTATTACATAATCTTCGTCGAATGGACTCTATTGAAGCCATTTGAGTGACCGACTCAAAGGCGAAATAGATATTAACGGAAAAAATACGTAGATGGACATAAAGTGACTACAGAGTGCAACTGAGCAAATGAGAAACGAATCAGCCCTAGGGTGAGTATAAATTGAAGAGAAATCTGAGGCCGAATAATATCTTCCATGAAATCTCCCGTCTCCCCCATCATCATTATGCAATTCATTCTTCTCAATTTCCTTCCTTCATTCTTAGCTGCTTCAATTTGAAAGGTAGACTTGAGTACGCTCTCCGTAGGCTATATGCAGGTTATCGCATATGCAGGTTATCGCTGATGATATCTGCAAGCGCTTGCTATGCATCCGATTCTTCTACCTAGTACATATCATTAACTTCCACTATCAGAACGATGCGTGTAAGTAGTTTTATTTAATGCTGTTTTATGTATTTTGCTCTCATGTGTTATGTTATTCGCAGGATGAAGAATGTTTACTGGACTATGATTTTAGATAATCGGTTGGAAGGGACGGTACGAGCAAATTTGATCTCTACGTCGAATATCAATCCTCATGGCGTATGTTATAATATTACTAGTATTACTGATATAATGAGTAACTACCGTTCGATAGGAACGGGACGAGTAGGCGCTTCCGAGAAGCGTGGACCATGTTGACAATGCTTCTCCCTTTGGCAACTACGAGGTGAATTTGAATTTCCCTCCTTCGGCGTGTGTCTTCACAACGGACGACACCGGCCGAGTTCCAGGAAACGGAGCAGGGCACGGTGAATTCGGTGTCGACACGAAGACGATAGCGGAAGGAAAGTTGACGAGTTGGGCGAAATCCAAGGAGGGAATTGGCGTCTACTCCAGCAGTTCTTAACCGCTGTCTTGGCGAAAGCTGTTATGATAAGGTAGGCTTTTGGCGCCCTGGATATGAGTTGACAGAATAGACGAACCTGTCGAAATCATAGCTCTTCCATCCATTTTTCCTTCCCTATGAGAGAGAGAGGGAGAGACATCGGCGACGGTCGCAGTTGAACGCTAAGGGACCGACGACTCCGCAATCGAAAACTATCGCTGAAGAAGGGACAACGACGAATTCAATTAGCGATAAGACAAACCGTTGTGTGACCGGCAATTCCAAAGTCGGCCGTGCCGTCTCTTGGGAAAAGTGCTCAAGAGGCGCAGGTTGTTCCTCACACAGGACTCGGTAAAAATGCGGACACGCGAGTTCGGGATCTGAGAGGCGAAGTCACCGACGTAGTTCTATGTTCCCTCGACACTCTACAGTTGGAGTTCCCCGGCATGAAGCCTCGGGCGCGCCAGAGGCTTCATCACTCCCGAAATAGGGACACGTGCGTTTGAACGGTTGATGTGCAGGGTTCTCAAATTCGGGGCGGTCGAACAGAAAACAACAACAAAGGGGCGGAGACTGGTGTCTAGCGCTCTCTTACTTTCACACGCTCTCCCGTGTTTACTAGTGTCTCTGCCGCTCTCCGCTCTCTTGTCCGCAAATGTCCGCGCGTGAAACGTTGTATGGCGCACTCTGCAGCGCATCATCTACCTGGTCGAGGTATGCGTCATACTCGTGGTCCTGAAAGGTCGAAGGACGCGAATGGGTAGACAAGAGTGGTAGATCACTGCACCTGAGGATGTAAGATTGTATGAAGCGCAAGCAACAATCCTGCCTTACTACGCGGCAATCACGTACCACTAGATCTTGACGAGGAAGAGCCCCAGCTCAGTGGGTTGTCCTTCAAGGGTCCGGGCGTTTATAGTACCGATGTAGAGGCGGCTACTCATTTTGGAGGCTTACAACTACTGAGAGCCAAACTCTTCTTGATTTCCAATTTCCTTAACATAACATATAAAATGCACATCCGTGGATGTTTATCAATTAGTCTTCAATAGGTCCGTTCAGAAATGTTGAAATTGTAGACAAGAATATCGTTATCTACGAACAGCAGTCATTTCATTGCACCGGATCGTAGTTGGAATTATTTGAAATTGCTGTTCTAGGCCAGTAACAATCACGGATCAATAAGAACTAATTGTAATACGAAATCAGTTTGTCATGTGCATGGTGTATTTTTTAAATTAGTAATGAGTAGGGATGGCAATGGAAGAGTAAAATGGGGTGTTATGACTCGTGCATTATCGCTAATCCTGTGTAAATGAGAAGAGCGAGCAATTCGTAATTGAGCTAGATCTATTGCAAATCTATCAGGGAACACTTTCTGGTATACCATACTCCGATATTTTCAAAACCCGCCGAGTTATTCCAAAACTCTTCCGGAAGAGTGAGCCTTTTTCGCAAAATCGTCGGATTTTCGTCAAAATTTCAATAATACACTTCAAAATATGTCAACCCCAACATGAATAAATTAGATGGTAATTGGAATTCAAAATTAATTACTGTTTCTGAAAAATGACCAAAAATGGATAAAAATCGATGATTTTGAGAAAAATGCTCACTCTTCCGGAAGAGTTTTGGAAGAACTCGGTGTTTTGTGAAAAGATTGGAGTATGGTATACCCGAAAGTTTTCCCTGTTAGATTTGCGATCGATCTAGCTCAATTATGAATTGCTCGCTCTTCATAACACCCCATTTCACTCTTGCTTTGCCATCCCTAGTAATGAGTACAAACTCTACAGGTATGACTTTTATATTTATGAATTTATACATTTGTTATGATTACAATTATTATGGTAATTTTTTCTGTCGTGGTTGAATCAAGTCGTCAATTTGTCTTAGCAGAATCCGCAAGTGGCGGGACACTGAACTTTCATGAGGGGAAGGTACACCGAGTTGTTGCAGAAGCCCCTGAGAATGATAAATCAATAATTATCGGACTAATCAATCGATAATCTCACTTCATGCTGGGACAATCGGAGATTCGAGTGGTAGGGTTGATCTGATCGATGCAGCCTGTGATTGGAAGATAGTCATAGGTTCTTTGTTGGGGGTTTTTCTATAGGACAGAAGAGCTCATTTCTGTCATACCCCCGGCCCCAAGTTCCAACACCACTCACTGGTTTTGACTGTGGTACCGGTGCCAGAGGAACTGCAGAATCCGCATGTCTTGGGGCACTGATCTTGCATAACTGGAAAAGAGATAGTTAATGCAATTTAAAATGGTTTGTCAAAAGAAAGACATGGTGATGTCAGGTGAACAGCACATAATCTCGGCTCACCAGAAAGATAGACAGAGTTAGTGCAAAGAGAAGCTCGAGAGGGACAATCAGATACTCCAGTCAGAGGATTCAATTTGTCAACACACGAGGCTGAAAGAATAACCATTTCAATTCATTGTTTGATGTATTCTAAGACTGAAGATATTGGGCTGAATCTAACTGGATCCAGCAGCGGTCGTAGTAACTCCAGATGCGACAGTTGTCGTTGCCAGAGTTGTCGTAGCTGCGGCTGTGCAGCATCCAGTGAACATTGGACCGAGAGAAGCATCTGCGACACAGGTCGAACCAGCGCCGGCAGTTGAAAGAGGGCAGTCATCTTCACCGATGCACACTGTAATTAAGATATATTTTAAAAAAAATAATACGAATCTTCAAAAATATCTAGACAGATAGTTTAAATTTTTCTTCCATTTCTAACACTTAGATCCAATCCAAGAAGACACTAAACTATTTTCTTACAATTGCCAGGATCGCAGACGGCAGCTCCAGCAGAGACAAAGGAAGGAATGAAAGCAAGAAGAAGGAAATGGAACATGATGAGAAGAGAAGATGAAGGGATGATATCCATCACAAGATTTATTCTTCATTTATATTTCCCCTCGGGCGACCGTCGCTTTAGATTGCATAGTTGCATGCACTTTTTGAGCCTTTGTGTCTATTAAAGCCTTCTTCTGCCACCGAACTCTTTCGTTTACTCAGTTGTTGAGAGGAGAGTTAGCGAACCATCGCGCGAGTGCATGGGTCAGGCCATTCTGCGGTCTCGTTTACTCTTCGATTGATGAATTTATTCAATGTTATACTCTTGATCCGCTCCTACTTTTTTGTTGATCGATTTAGTTGTGGGCTAACGTTCCTCCCAACAACTGAGTAAACGAAGAGTCCGTTCATTTTGGTGGCAGTGAAATGCTTCAATCGACACAAAGGCTCAAAAAGTGCATGCAACTATGCAATCTAAAGCGACGGTCGCCCGAGGGGAAATATAAATGAAGAATGAATCTTGTGATGGATATCATCCCTTCATCTTCTCTTCTCATCATGTTCCATTTCCTTCTTCTTGCTTTCATTCCTTCCTTTGTCTCTGCTGGAGCTGCCGTCTGCGATAGTGGCAATTGTAAGAAAATAGTTTAGCGTCTTCTTGGATTGGATCTAAGTGTTAGAAATGGAAGAAAAAAAATTAAAAAATTTAAACTATCTGTCTAGATATTTTTGAAGATTCGTATTATTTTTTTTAAAATATATCTTAATTACAGTGTGCATCGGTGAAGATGACTGCCCTCTTTCAACTGCCGGCGCTGGTTCGACCTGTGTCGCAGATGCTTCTCTCGGTCCAATGTTCACTGGATGCTGCACAGCCGCAGCTACGACAACTCTGGCAACGACAACTGTCGCATCTGGAGTTACTACGACCGCTGCTGGATCCAGTTAGATTCAGCCCAATATCTTCAGTCTTAGAATACATCAAACAATGAATTGAAATGGTTATTCTTTCAGCCTCGTGTGTTGACAAATTGAATCCTCTGACTGGAGTATCTGATTGTCCCTCTCGAGCTTCTCTTTGCACTAACTCTGTCTATCTTTCTGGTGAGCCGAGATTAATTGATCTGCTGTTCACCTGACATCACCATGTCTTTCTTTTGACAAACCATTTTAAATTGCATTAACTATCTCTTTTCCAGTTATGCAAGATCAGTGCCCCAAGACATGCGGATTCTGCAGTTCCTCTGGCACCGGTACCACAGTCAAAACCAGTGAGTGCTGTTAGAAATGGGTTCCGGAGTATGGTAGGAAGGAGTGGAACTTCCGCCCGATTGAAAAACACCTATGAATATCTTCCAATCACAGGCTGCATCGATCAGATCAACCCTACCACTCGAATCTCCGATTGTCCCAGCATGAAGTGAGATTATCGATTGATTAGTCCGATAATTATTGATCTATCATTCTCAGGGGCTTCTGTAACAACTCGGTGTACATGCCTCTCATGAAAGTCCAGTGTCCCGCCACTTGTGGATTCTGCTAAGGAATTTGCTTTTTAACATCTCGATAATAATCCACCATTTAATATTATGAATTTGTATTGATAAATATTATAATATAAGGCTGTTGCATAAGTCTTTGCCGATTTTGGAAGTGAACTTTGAACATTCCCATTTTGCTTCCTTCAAATAACTACGCATTGCGCCCATAGCAGATGGTAGTAGGACTGTTGAATTACAAAATCCAATATTTGTTTCACTTGGCTCTGCCTTGACGTCACAGAAAAATCAAAAATAAATTTTATCAGAGTGAACAAAAACAAGACACTAAGTTCTTTGACCACTGGTGTCATCTAGAACATTACTTTGAGACCAACGTGTGGCACTATATGAAGTCACCCTCTTGTGAGAACAGAGGGATAAGATTCTTAGTTTCGGAGTTACAGTTCTTCAAAGTAGAACATCGAGAAAAGAATCAGGCTTGAATGATCTCAAATGATTTTTTTCTACAGTGCTGGGATCTAGTAATGCGCATTTATCTCATTGGCACTTCAACTTCCTACCACGAAAGTGCTTTCGAGTTATCACCTTCTCATCGTATTTCAAAATGAGAAAATTTAAAATTGCACAAATTTTCGTTGACGAAGCAACATTAGGCATCTTAATTGATGATCTGGCCTATCGAGGTAATGATAAATCAAGTAATACCCGACTGATAATGTATGCTACTGGACATCCTCTACAAAATGACACTAATTTCGTATTGAAATGCAACGCCAAAAATCCGTGACAAGTCCTGATGTATCATTTTCGATCTCGAATTTCGAGTGTCCAATGATGACTGATCCAGATCGGCAATGAACAGAAATGGCCCAATGTGCGTATTGTCGTTGCAACCGTGGTAGGTGACACTCCAACCCAGTACAGAAAGGGAGACCAATTCAAATATACTGCTCCGCAGTACCAAATAATAATATTCGCGCAGTACCAAATAATAATATTTCTTGAATTGTGAGATGTGTTTTCGAGCCATCGTATCTAACAGGACCTAAGAAGTAGCTAGGTCTCACTACTATCCCTGCATTCAGTATAAACCACCCTTCACGAAAACAACTTGTTTCTGATCCTACCTCTTTCCGCCATGGAAAACCAATGCAAAACAAATGTTGTCCTGAACCCGAACCTGTGAACCATATCGATCGAGCAAACTAGACACTCACTCTCCTCTCCACAATCACTGATCTACTCTACTGATCTCCCCGTCCCTCTTCCCTCTCTTCCTCTCCCCCTGCCTTCCCATCACTCTCTCTCCTCCTGAGAGGACGCTCTGGCTGGCTCTCTTGCGCACACTTACTATCGCTCCTTTTATTATCGATCGCGCATAGAAATTATTGATTAGAATTCGGATACTTGTATATCTTAGTTTCGTTATTCGTTTATTAGTTCGAGGATTAGGCTAGTTTAGGATCATTGTGTACTCCTTTATCAATACTCTTGTTCACATAAACGTGTCCCTGGGGCTTGTCTACTGACGAGGCCCACCCCCAGGGAGGTGGTCAGTGTCTAGACCAAGGGCCGAAACACTGATCACCATTTCCTTAGGCTTTTCTTTGATCTTTTCTTAATTGTTGACTAGTAATTGTAGTCTGTCAAACCTTTACACTTAATATTTGATGGTAACCTTCTTTCGCCAATACGAACAGTTAGCCACAAAATAGTGGGCGATGAAAAGAGGAATACTTACTGTATATAAACATAGTAGAAATAATTGAAAAGAATGCGCGTAGTCCAAAATCGTTCATAAATTCGTAGTTATCAAAATCGGCAAAGACTTATGCAACAGCCTTATAAGAAGCATATCGTCATCTCCCTTCATCATATCTGAATAATAATGGATGCATTTGAGCAATGGGAATAATAATAGAATAACGCCTAGACAGCAGATCCTTTTTTGTCGTTGTAAATCGCAATAAAACTGCAATGCATTATGGGGCACTTCTTACATGATTTCCGAATCCTGTTGTTGGCGTAGTTATGAGACCGACCCGTTCATTGAAATCCAATCAACCAGTCAATGGTTCAATCACAATTATCTCCTACCATCTGCTTTTTCTTTTCTTCATTTTCCCTTGCTTGCCCCCCACAAAAGTTACGTGTAATAGTCAGTTTGGTATTGTACAGAAAAACCAATTCCCGCAGGTGGATCACTCCTTCTCCTGTTGGTCACATGGTTTTCAATCTCCTGAACAACGCAGTCAACAAACGGATAAATGCAGCATGTTTTATGTTATTGACACTGGGGCATTTGCTTCCCTTTCCCCTCAGGTATCGCACGTACTGAAAATATCGGGACGATTACAGGAACATACGCAAAATATTCATTTGCATTCGCAATGATGCAAATAGTGATTATTTTCTAAAGTTCCGGTGAACATTCCGATATTTTCAGTATGAACGATACGAAGAAAATTATGGTCGTTCTTCGATTTTCTTGCAGTTCTTTCCACGTCGTCGATCCATTTTATAATGAGCTGAGGGAATATCGAGCAGTTATTGAGTGACTACACTCACCCTCTCTCAGCTATGTTGGACCTTCCCGATTGGTTGCCGTTCCTCGAGATTTCTCTAACAGCAACTATCGCAATTCTCACTTTGTTTCTCTTCTTTATCGTTTCCACGTCACAACTTCATTGTGTATGCAAGTATGTCATTTGTACTATTTATGAAATACGAAAACAAATTTTGAAGAGCCCTATTCTGCACTAACGTAGTCGCTGTTTTGGTTGCTGCTATAGGCCAGATTCTGATTAATTATTGGATAATTACGAGTGGCCGACCACTTGGAAGAGACGAATGTGAGTCCAGTGAACATTTTTATTATATTTTTGCCATGTTTGAGTTCCACAATTAATGAAAATACATTTTATCATCAGAGTTTAGAGGTACCTATTCAAAAAGACTCAAGAATATGCCAGTTGGCGATGAAATTTTAAAAAAATGAGAAAATAGATATAAAAAGGAGGGGTATTCGTCAATTAAACATTGCTTTTAAGTTCATTTCTTTCCTCAAGTTCTCATCCATCAAAGTGGGTACTACGTGTGTGCTTGCTCATTTCTTCTCATCATCGGTGAACGTCTTATTCTCTGTTACAAACCCGCATTCTACGAAGATCGACACGTCAACTTTATCTCCACTTTCATTTCAGCCTTGTTTGTCGAGGTTTTTACTAGATCCTACGAAATTATAAAAACTTTCTCGTTTCAGATACTAATGACGATTCCTGTCGTCACGGCAATGCAATACGGTAGGAAATTCTTAAAATGATGATTTCGAAAATTGGTTTTCAGAATCACTGAATATTTCATGCGCTTCATTGGTCGCATTTCAAGAAGCATTTTCTCTGATTGTCAGTGATAACAATAGTTCATCAATGACTAATCTCACTTCTTTAGCTCATCCAAATATGCAAAAGACAGAGCGAAAAATACTATCGAACCAAGTTTGCCACAGTCAATTTGAACTCGCGATATGAGGTAATAAAACATAGTTAAAGCATTTATGGATTGCGATAAACTATTGCTGTTTTAGGTTCGTGGAGTGATTGAATTGACAACTGCTCTAATGCCCGTTTGTGCTCTCGCTCTCTCAGTCAAATCTCTTCTCTTTTCTATCACTTTCGTCTCAGTATTTCTTCATGAGAATCTCGTCAACGACGCTCATTTTCTGCTTAGAATCGTACGTTTTGAGAAATTTGACAGGGGAGAAAATGGTACAAAGAATAGTCGAGATTCCTTTAAACAATGGACAATTTCACTAGATGCCTTCCAATTCTGAGGATTCTGTCTCACAGTTAAATTTTCAAATTTGTCCATTGGATCCCAGTTTTGTTTCTTTGTGATACCATAAATGCATTTCAGGCGTGTATCGGATACGGTATCGTCTATCCATTTCTCCTCGTAACTCGAGTCAAAACACTGAGAAGAAGACTCGCAGTGTTTCTTCCAATATCCAAAATGGCCATATATATGGAGAGTGTCTCTGAGAGTGCAGAAGTTACCACGAAGAAGCATTTTGACCATTTGAATAAACAATGGGGATGAGGAGGCATCCAACAACCCGACGGAGGCATCATTTGAGAAGAGAAATCGGTGTGGATTGCAGTAGAAGTAGAATATTTGCCTACCCTCATCTGAAGAGTTGACCGCCCAGATATTATTATCATCATGAAGAGTTATTTGTATCGATTACAACAACATATTTAATTATATTCCGCACAAGCAAAAGTTTTGATCAAACTCCTACTTTTTTCTTCACTCCCTTAATCCCCCTTTATATAATTGATGTAATATTTTCGAGATATTTAGGGCTACTTTTTCACCCGTTTTGGCATTCTCCAGCCCAGGTTCCCTTATTCTTTCAGTCGTGTTCCATGAATAACATATTGCGTCTGCGTGGTTTGAGTGTTTCCTATGCCAAGCCATGCCTCTCTTTCTACCACTGTTGTGTCAAATGGACAGTCCATCAAAGCGACTACCGGTACTCTCTCTCTCCATAGGTAGTCTACCGTATCCCGACCAGTCATGCTAACAACACATCTCTTCCGCTAGATCGACCTCATTGTTGAATTGGTGGACGAAAAGATGGAGTTTTGTCTGAGAGGTGAGACCAAAACAGGCTGTTTTGCAGTGGAAGTAGAAGGTCCTTTTGTTCGCACTGTACGATTGTTACAAGGCGTGGACTCCATAGGGGAGTAGTTGAGCAGAGAGAGAGAGAGAGGGGATATTAGCAATCTGTTCTGGACATTTGACGGTTTGGACGTGTCTGCAACAGACAGCTCCATGTCTCCCTCTATGACTACAATATTCTCCTCTCCCCCCTGAAATCCCTCACAAAGGTCTCTCTGTTGACTCCATTCATGCTTCTCTTCATCCTTTCATTTCTCGTCCTTTTTCCATCGAGAGAACTCATTGATCCGTAAATTAGCCCCGTCGGTCCTCTTTCAATGCTGACAAAGGGCCGAATAACACACGGACTCCCACCTATTTTTCTCGCCTCGGGAGAATAAACAAATTAGAAGAATTTCTTCTCCGTCGCTCAAATTCGATAACAAAAGCAATGGAATTGGGGAATTACTAGGCTGTTGCAAAAGTCTTGTCGCGTTTCGGGGTACGAACATCTTTTTCCCTACCATCTTCAAAGATGAACCAATGAACTTGGGAATAGTCTACGTTCACACCACTAGTAGTCCTCTATAATTTGCGCAACTTATGGATACCACCCTCATAGAGCGCCGGGATCTATAATTTGAAGAAGCCGGTCAACTCGTTTACGATATCAACTCGGATGTTGAAGTGCTGTTCTCTGAGGAAGTTGGTGATGGTGGGGAACAAGTTATTTTCTTAGAGGGTAATGTCTGACGACTAAGAAGGATGGATTAGGATGGCGCTTCCATACGCCTCCAGTTCAGAATTGGTCGCCCTCGCAGTAAAGGATCCAGCGATGGAGTGTTGGAAGTAAACATTTGCCCCCAATTCGCGTCTCTTATCGACTTTGATCTTGACTAATTATATATCAATGGTGCACACCTGTGCCATCATAGTGGTGCCTTCGAGTAAGAGCTCCCAGTACTGAGCGCCCCTGGTGCTCCACAAATTTCACAACATCATTTTTGACTATCGAAAACTGTGTTTGGGAACATCGTCTGTCCTCTAATCTGCATCAACCCACTGGTGTTTGGGTAGAACGTTTTCACACTTTACCCATGCATAACCCCCAGTCACCATCTAGTCCAGACAGTTGAAGGCCCTGTGGAAAATTAGGAAAATCAAAGACATATCCACCCTCAGAAA